>CM060904.1:766759077-771759077 GCA_030737815.1 Allium fistulosum
CATTTGTATTCATCATTTCATCCAAAGTTAGTGGATCTCCACTTCATTTTCCTAGGCTAAGGATTATTATAATTATCGCTCATTAAATGTGTAGAACATTTACCTCCATCGTAGTTGCTTCTTAGCCCATCAACATATCTACATATTGGAAGAAAAAGAAGACCTACAAAACTTCGTTGGTCTATTAACATTTGCGACACAAGAGCTTAGTAATCCAAAATAACTAAGGAAGCCTTTAGCAACCCAAACTTATCTAACATCTTTGCATTTGTTCCTATTCCAACTAAAATTATTAAGAGTGCCTTTAGGAACCCAAATTTGTCTAACATTTTCGCACTTGTTTCCATACCAACATCTGTCAATACTATGTCCAATTTTACCACAACATAGGCATTTTGGAGATACACTTCTGCCTCGTGCATTATCAATCATGTTTTCCCTATTGTGTTGTGATTTACCAAAACCAAGTCGTTTTCTATCATTCGGGTATAGTCGATTTCCCAAAAGCATATTCAACGACCTTTCACTTCTAGAAAATTTATTAATAGTTGACTCAAGAGTTTGGACCTTAGATTTAAGTGACATATTCTCTTCTACAAGCATGGTACATCTATTAATGAAATGTTCCTTTTTTGCATCATCATCTTTCTTTAAAATCAATATCCCATCTTTGAGAGTTCTAAGGTTTGTCTTAAATTCATCCAACTACCTTTTAAAACATTGACAGCTTTCACACTTAAACTTTCGAGCTTCTTTAATTTTTTCAAGTTTGGTTTCTAACTTATCATTTATGCGAAGTAGTTCAGCTTTTTCAAATTTCAATTTTTTTTCTTAAGACTGAGGCTATCAATTGTTCCAGTAAGTTCATGGCACATTAAGGCCAAATCTTGATAAGTATAATTTGATACCTCACTGGAGTCATCGTCACTATTATCGTGAGTTGAATATCCCATCAAACATAGATTTTCTTCTACTTCATCACTATTAGTGCACTCTTCTCCTTCGTCATCATCCCAAGTTGCAGCGAAGGCCCTCCTTTTCTTTTTCTTTACTTTCTCATCTTAAATCAGTGGATAGCTAGTTTTGATATGACCCAGCTTTTTGCACTTGTAGCAAATAATTTCATCATCCAAACTTTTTGAGCTTTTGAACTGCTTTGACTTAACACCTTTCCTCTTTGCTGTAATTTCTTCTGGACTAATTTTTCAGACCGCTTATCAGCCTTGCCAGCTCAGTAATAGGATTATTCCCATCATCGTTGTCAAGAGAGCTGCTGAGTGCAATTGATTTCTTCTTGGAATCTGAATTTTCATGATCTTCACTAGCTTTCAGTTCCATTTCATAGATCATAAGATATCCAATCAGTTTCTTCATGCTTTGTTTGTTCAGATCTTTGGATTCTTGTATAGCAGTCACTTGTGCCTCAAAATTCTTTGGAAGAATTCTTAGAATTTTCCAAACCAACTCAACTTCAGTTTGCACCTTGCCCAAAGCTCTGGAATTGTATACCAACACTGAAAAATGCCCATGCATCTCTTTTATACCTTTGTCCTTTAACATCATAAAACTCTCATATTCATTGCTGAGTAGGTGAGACGTGATTATTTGACTTGAGATGTACCTTCATGTATACTTTCAAAGTATGCCAAATTTTCTGCGCAGTCAAACGATGAGAAATTCAATTAAATTCAGTCTTATTAAGAGCACAAATAAGAGAATTCATAGCTTTGGCATTTAATGAAAGCAATTTCTTATCAGTTATATCCCATTTGTCTTTGGGCTTAAGGAATTCTACAACATTGATTGTCATTGTGGGTGGAGTGTACCTTATCTCTACTATATCCCAAACATTATAGTCAATAGAGATCAAATATATTTTCATCCTTGCCTTCCAGTAAGAATAATCAGTCCCATTGAACATATGTGATCTAGCTATTGACCTACCCTTAAAAAAGCATTATTAGAAACAGACATGAATCTAAAGTAAACCTAGTACCTAGGCTCTGATACCACTTGTAGGATCAAGTAATATACCCTAGAGGGAGAGGAGGTGAATATGGTATTTAAAATATTTCACAGATAAAAAGATAAAGTAGTGCGAAAACGTAAACGCAAAAAATAAGGAACACAAGATACACCCAGCTTCGGCCTAAAGCCTACTGCTGCCCCAAAGCTATTACTAGAATTAAATATTCAAATACTTACAACTAGTAAACTCGCAAACACTGTTAACAAATATTTTAACTCAATTCCTAATTACTTTGCCTGAACTCAATCCCCTTAGATCAGAATCCCTGAACAACAAAACCTAGTAGCTCAGTCCTAGAAGAAATTCTAGAGTTCAAATAACAAAATAAAATAAAAATTAAAAAACAAAACAAAAACAAATTACAAACTTAAAAATACACGTGACTATCCACTAACGTTCTTTTCACTGAACCCTTTTCCCTTCCTCAACTAATCATGTTTTCTTCTCAAAAAAAAACTTCATCGCTCCTGTAGCATTGAGTATCTAAAAAAATTTTGTGAGCTGCTTCTTTGCTTGGTATTTAATCCCATCCCCTATAGATGCCTAGAGAAAATCGTGTCGTGGTCTGGAGTGCTCGGAGCTGTAATTGGCGCTTGGTTGTATGAAAAGAAGATGCTTAAATCATCTAATATTTATGTGCTTTGATTTGCTTGCTTGGGTATGTGATGTAAAAGAAAGTTTGTAGTTATGATGGGATAAGAGCTCTGTAAACTTTTGTTTTAAATCCTATAGTCAAAAGACCGTGTACAAGAGATGATATATAAGAAACTTAAAGCTAGCCATAATATTTACATAAGAATATTGGTTTGAATAATTGAGCATGTGAATGAATCTGTATATGATATATTCCTCTTTTTGAAAAGATTGTGAAATAATTTTTCCTTTTTTGGCTGTTAATCATTTCCAATGAATAGGAAAAATATAACTTTCCTCTTTTTTTTAAATATATGATTCCAAATGAAATCTCCTTCCTTTATGTATGATTTAGTTTCCCATTTTGAGTGATTGATATCCTATGCACTGCCTTTGAGAGATTTTCCATCTTTGATTTTTGTTGCTTAAAAATTTCCAATCAATTAGATAATACAATTATCCTTCCATCTGTAGAATATTTCCGATCAATCAGAGAATATTGTGTGATTTGGATTGCATGAGGTATTTCCTTTTTTGTCACATGATCTTTATTTGTTTCCCTTTCTGAAAAAGAAACGTCACTACAACCAGTTTCTTTTAAGGAAACCTATAACTATACAACACTAGACACACATTAAATGCTATATATATATATTAATATTAAATGGAAATTTACTGTAATTTCTTAAAATAATTCCTTTTTAATAATACTAAAATACATTTTATTTTTACAGATAAAAAAAGGTGTGTGTGTGTTTGCTATGCGATGCATGGAAATCAAGCAAATGAGATATATTGACTGACAATTCACTTAGAAAAAAACTGTGACATTTTGATTTCTAAATTGTAACACACTCTGAAAACAAAATCAATATACAAATATATTTGTTATCACCAAACAAGACGTATACTCCACAAACACCGCACATATAGATGTGCGGCATCCCCTAATTGTTGATGAGATGTACTATCAGCAAGACGCGGCATTGGCAGTTGGCGACATCAATGGTGGGCAACATTGATTAGCTCAGTACTGTTTGAAAGGCAACATTAAAGAGCGATGGTATTGGAATAGAAGAAGCATCAAAGAGACGCGACATCATTACTTTACGGCTTTAGTTGCAGGTAGTATTAGTGACGAGTGACGTTGATAGGGTGCGGCGCTGATGAGTTGCCACATTCATTTTATTTTCACAAGTGAAAGGCCTCATTGATAAGATGCGGCATCAAAGAGAAGCGGTATCGGCCATATGCATTATTAATCATATGTGGTATTTTACAATGTTACTAAAGCACGACATTACTTCCATCTTGAAAGACGACTTATATTCATGTCTTATGTCGCATATCTTTGAGGTTGATAATAGTGATACCATATTATATAAAAATAAAAATAATCTTATTTTACCTTGTATATAATATACATACACACATATTTACCAGGAAACGCACATATATGTAGGGGCTAACATGTCCATTGCGCTGTAAATCCCAACAGTTATACACAGGCATGTTAAACCATGTACACTTATTTTGATGCACATGCACGTACACATATATGTGTATATGATACGTATATATACATTATAATACAAACTATATAATAAATAAAAAATATTTATGAATTAAATAAAATATTGATTTTATTTAAAATAAAATTTGAAAAGTTCAAATAAATTTAGACTACATAGGCCCAACAAGATCCAAATAGAGAATTTTTTTTGAAATCTATCCATTTGCTCCGCTGCAGGCTGGCCCAGTTCCAACACATATGTCATATATAAGAATGTGATTAATAGCTTGTATTGTATTAATGGATAAACCATTCTTTGCAATTTAGAGCTTTGACACTAGTTTCCACTTTTCTTTCCAATAAAATTTTCCAATTCAAATTTTAAAGTTATCAAAACCCTTACTTTAATGTTATTATGACGATCGCCCTACACCTCCAATACCCAATATACATGTATTGTGTGCTATAACGGTCCTGACCAATGCAGGACGATAGTCAAGGGTTGTAGTAAAGTAAATGAATAACAAAAAACCTGTTGTATATCTCACGATGCATCGAATAAAATATAATAGTTAAACATCTCAGATATAAAATAGGCGATACTGTAATAACTGAATGAATCACAGAATAAAAGTACTCTGATCCGTACAACAATACAACATAAGTGATAGAGTTTATACAACCGATAATAAACTCAAAATATATAACTGTCTCTAAATGGATAATAACACCAGTAAGCTCCATAGTGTTGAAAAGCGGAATGATATGCAACTAAATATAGTAATACGAGAGTATAACCTCCTGCTCCTCTTATGTCCAACTACATATGCTAACCAGACCTGATTTCCCTAATCTACTTATTTAAGAGAATCTAAAAAATAGGAAGCAAAGTATAAAATCTCGAGTCAGACAACAGTCTGGTGTGAGCGATAGAAAATCTCAAATGTTATAAATTCAATATACTAGGACAAATGTTATGGAGAATCATACTTAACCCACCCCAGTATCCATAGAGTTAGCATATAACACACGATATATGATATTCTATACCATAGTTATCATGGGTGTACTACACATAAAAGTACTAATAAGTGTCCAAATATCCACATTAATGATGTCTATGTCATGTGACATCCCTAGATATGGGTCATAGTAATCCTAGCAAGCTCAGGTCTCAATCCTCGAATGAACCTTTCATTCCTCCTGACATCAGTGTCAACCAAAGCATATCCATATCGAGACAGCTCATCAAACTTAGCGGCATACTCTACCACTGACATCTCTCCCTGAACCAGATCCATAAACTTTCTCATCAATGCAGACTTAGCAACTTCAGGTAGTAACCTCTGCTCAAACCTTCTTCTAAAATCGTCCCATGTCAGCTCTTCCTTCGAAACTTTGGTTGTCACACTATTCCACCAGTGAAGCACTAACCCTTGCAACTTTCTAGAGGCTAGCCTTCTTTTTTTCCCATCATCCAAGCCTAGATCAGTACAGATCCTCTCACAACTCAGTAGCTAATTCTCTACTTCAACAGCATCCTCCGTTCCAACAAACAGCTTTCCACCTAAACTGGTGTAGTCTCTGCTTAGCTTAGCATAGTTATTCCTAATTGGAGCCACATGATTAGCTCCTCCAACATTACCGGTAACTCCAGCTTGCAAAAGATTGGCCAACAACTGATACACCATCCCCGCATTTACTGGCGGATTTCCAGCACCTACCTTGGCTTCAGCATTTGGATTAGCATTAGCATGTCGACCTTGCTTCCATATCCCCTTTCTTGTAAATTTGCATACGAGCCTTAGTAAGATACAAAAGAACGGTCTAAGAGAGAGGGGAACACGTGCTTATATATATATATCAAATACAAGTACGTTACTATAGCGTTAACCCAAACCCCGATCATATTTTCAAATTCATTGGATTATGTTTGAAAATCTCTTAGGTTTAACTTTCTTTTAAAGTTTCATAAACCTATGCTCTGATACCGACTTGTAACATCCCCCTATGTGGAGGCCCAAAACTAACGGCTACGGATGCTGAAGTGATCCATAGTTATTAATCCTCGATGGCCAAATACGGCAGTGTTAGATTCATTGATACACAGAAACACATGAATATGGAAAATTCTAAACTTCAAGAAAATCATATTCCATATCAAAACATTTCCAATTCATTAAATAATCCCACATTCGCAAATCATGTTCAGAGAAAATATATTTATTACAACATATGCCCAGAGCGACATATGAAGATGCCCTTTGGGATGATTGTTCGTCGATGGAAATTCTATCGGTTTAGAAAACCATCGAACGAATTTAAATTAAAAATTTTAACCGCAAGCGCACGGCGTACTATTGAAGTACATGGCGAGTACGGGTCGATCCGTAGGGAATTGATGATTTTAAAAATCTTTTCAATCAAATTAAACCAAAGTCGAGAGATTATCAAGCTAAAAAAAATGAGAAAATTAAAAAAATAACAACTACAAATGTGAATGAAAAATATGAGAATAAATTGAAAATTTAGAGATAATTCCACTCTCTAGATCACATAAATCAACAAAATGAAGTTATGATCTCGCTTTTCTTGTCATTAGTGTAATTAGTTGATGTGCTTATCATAAGTATGGTATATTTGTGCTATTAATTAGCACAATATAAACCATCAAACTATAACACAACCACTATTACACATTTAACACTCATGAAATATGACAACAAAGTTGAAAGCAAAATCTATTTTAAGCATGGCTTATTAACTATTATTTAGAAATATAGGCCATCAAATTTTAATTTCAACAATCACTCCATTACCATCATCATATGTAGATGAAGATGTAATCATTGTTTGTGATTGTTTAAGCATAGCCTATTTGGTGTCAACAATATAGGCTATCAAATTCACATCAAAAACAACAAGTTAAACCACTTCATTTTAAGCACAAAAAGAGAGCATAAACGTCAAAATGTTGAAGCTACATGATTAGAGGCTTCATTACCCCTAAATTGAAGGGATTAGCCTCTCATTTGTGTTATCATATCAATACTTGTAGCTTGCAACATGAAACTAAAAAAAGAAGGAAAATGAAAGCTAATGAAAAAGAGAGCTAATTAACAAGAATTAGAACTATTCTACTTGCATGAAAGTAAATCTACACTACAACATGAAAGGAAATAAACAAGAAAGGGAAAATATCATATATTAAATTGCATAAAAAAGAAAAATTACATGAAGATAAAAATGGCTAAGTAGCCATGAAAAGAGAAAGAGAAGAGCTTGTTTATTTATGAGCCTAAACTAAACTAAGAGAGACTAAGGAAAGAAGAGGGTTACATGAAACATAAGGGGTCTTTATACTTGTATGAAACCCTAATTCATATTTTTGGGGAATGCCCAAATTGCCCTTGAGGTTGTGTGGTGGCCAAGTAATCATTAGCCTCCCATAATCATCCATTTAAGTGTGCATGAAGATTTGATGGCCATTAGCATGTGGATTAGCTTCTAATTTGTACATGAAGGAAGGTGGGTAGGTGGGGTCCTCCATGATCTTCACTTTGAATTATTTCCATCTTCATTTGTTCTCTTCACTCTTGTGCATGCATATGTGATCGTGAAACCACTTGTATATGAAGCCAAATTCCTATAAAAAAATATAGAAATTTCCAATTAAATTTTCTCAAATTAATATATGCACAAAAATGACCATTTTACCCTTAGTTGAAAATGAATATGTGATGATTTGAAAATAATGAATTTTGGTTTAAACAAGTTAAAATGCCTGATATGATCATTTATTTAATTTAAATAGATTAAATATGGTGGTAAAAATATGCACATTAATGTGCACATCAATGATCAGAGTATGTACAGGCAATATAACAAATTTGCCATTAAAAACAACACAGCGAAATCAAAGGAAAAGAGAAATCTAAATCTATCATGCCACTTGCACGTCTCCGGAAGCTTATTCATCTTAGAGGTACCTGATAACCTCAACTCTCAAACTACTCAAAATCAATTGAGTACACGAAAGTTTAAGGGGAAAACATAAACTTCGAGTCAGACATAAAGCCTGATATGAATAATAACCTACCATCTCAAATCATTTAGAAATCTAGTGAGACCCCGCCGCTTAGCGGAACATGTTTCCCCTCACTCGTATCTCAAAACCTTTATAAAACCATATATTGTGCTTCCTACATCCACAATGGTTAAAACAATTCAAAACAGTATAATATAATGATATGCAAAACAATTGAATTAATTCTAGATTACCCATCCCCATTCAATTTAGATTATCTATCTCAGTTATAGTTTCTAGGATTACTATTAACCTATTAGTTTTCATGGGCTGACCAATAACCGGTTAAACATTAAAGACTCCCTATCCAATTACATAGTTTTCATGGGATCATTATGAACCTATTGGTAAATCCAATATTACTCTTATCCTAATTTTCATTAGTTGACTAGGAACCTATTGGTAACCCCAATATCCTTTCTTCTTACCCTAGTTTTCTTGGGTTGACTAGGAACCTATTGACATCTGTCAATATTTCATTCGGATATAGTTTTCATGGGCTAACTACAAACCTACTGGCCCTACCAGTACCCAATCATAGTTTTCATGGGCTTACTATGAACCTGTCTATCTGACATCTTCCTTTACACAAAGTTTTCATCGACTAACTTTGAACCTGTCTATCTGACATTTTCCTTTACACATAGTTTTCATGGGCTAATTATGAACCTGTCTATCTGACATCTTCTCTTATACATAGTTTTCTTGGGCTAACTATGAACCTATTAGCCTCTGCCAATATCATACAGTTTTCATGGGCTTACTGAGAACCTATTAGCCCCTGCCAATATCTTTCCTTTATATTTTAGCATCCTATATTCTGGTATCCCTGACCTCCTGGATGCAATTCTACTCATTCAGGAGTTTTTTCAATTTATATTCACTACTGGGTTAACCTAACTGGTTTTCCTACCCTTTATTCCCAAAATGCAGGTATGTGACCATTATAATGTGAATATATTCATATTAGAAGAAGCAATATATATATATATATATCAACATAGCAATATCACTCCTGTGGGTTTAAATAAAATTTGGTTAATCCCTTTAACCTTTTTCTTTATCAAAGATAGCTTCTTCTTAAAATCATTGTAAAACTCCTTTAATATTGCCATGGGTTTTTCCTTTAAAAAAAGAGTTTGGGTCATAAAACATTTCGATACTTTCGAAACCTAGCTTTCGACTTCATAGGGTAACCTCCTTCGAAAGCTCTTAAAAACATTAGGCTCCTACCTTATAATACTTTAAATTCTACCTTTCGATACCTTTCGAATATATTAAAGTATTAACATATAACTTTAGAAGCTTTGGCTTCAAAACTAGTTGAAAGTACCCCTTTCGACACCATTTGAAGTAACCCTTTCGAAAACATTGAAAGTGCCCCTTCCAAAAGCATTGGGTTTATACTTAAAACATTATTTGGATCAAAGTGAATATAGGCAAGAGCATCTATTTCGAAACCATCCTTATCATTTATAAAACATTTGGGAAACATGACAGTGTCGGCACCATCTCTTTCGAAAGCATAAATTATCTAGGTAAAACATTGTAAGATTGAAGTCGAAACCCCTTTCGAAACCATCACCTTCAAAACCCCTAACCCCTTTTGAAAATTTAGGAAGTGACATAAACTTTATAAAACAAAACACCATTTGACAGCATTGATATATTCAATGCCATCGGACGGTAATAAAACGACAGCAGGGTATCGACTAGGTCGAAACCCCTGCTTTCAAACATTCTGTTATAAGTAAGGAACCCAGTCGAAAGCAATTATAAGTATTTGTACCAAAATTGGGCACAACACCCTTTGGAAGTTTTTGAAGAGATAAAGTGAAGAAATTAAATAGAAAAAGAGGATTATCTAACAAAAACTCCAAATTAAAGATATGAAAGTAATTAAAATGCACAGAGACACAAGAATTTAGAGTGGTTCGGCGTATTGCCTACGTCCACTATGAAGTTGTTTGCTTTATTGATCTTTCTTTGATGATTACAAGTGAATTCAGCGGGTTACAGCAGATAATTATGATTTACAACAGTGAAATTCGTTGGTAGCAGCAGCAATGGAGTTTAGATTTTGATCTGGCAGAGTTTGGGCGTTGGAGAATTCGAAGAAGAAGAAGACCCCTTTTCTGTATGCCCTAGGGCTCTATTTATAGGTGTAGGAGGCTGGTATTTCGCTCAGATCTCGGGAGACCCTCTCTGGCACGTGACCAGGTCCGCGCGCCCAAGCCTGTGAAGTTTCGGCCCGATCCGTGATCGATACGAACAGATTTCGTATCGATCAAGATTTCATCCAATGGAGTCAAAATTTGGCATGGACATTCTTTAGCATGTACGTAGGCTTCTGTGAAAATTTCATATCATTTGGACTTGTAGATTAGGAGATATGATCGATACGAATTAGGGTCTTTGGTTGGCTGTTTCGTTCGACTCCCTTATTTCGAATCGGTCCTATTCGACTCGATCACTTCGAATCGATGGGCGCGCGTAATCTGGAGGTGACGTGGCGAGCCTTCCTCATGTTGATCCACTTTCTTTGCTGAGTTGGCCGAGTCATTCTTGGACCTCGCCTTGTTCGCATCGAAGTTTGTTGCCCAGTTCGAATCGATCAACAGCTTGCTCCTTCGCATCGATCTGTAGCATGCCTTGTTCGAATTGATGGAGGTGGTTTGTTCGTATCGATGATTCTGCTCTGTTCGCATCGATGAAAGGTGCACAGTTCGCATCAATGGTTATGCTCTGTTATGTGGATACGAAGTGGACATTGGATGGTCGAGTCGAAATGTGACTCTCTGATGGATACGAAGCGGAGCGAGTCGAACGGAGACTCTCTGATGGATGCAAAGCGGAGCGAGTCGAACAGATGCTTTCTGATGGATGCGATGCGGAGCGAGTCGAACAGAGGCTCTCTGATGGATGCGAAGCGGAGCGAGTCGAATAGAGGCTCTTTTTATTCAATTTTGCATCGCTCATAACTTGAGAATACAAACTCGGATTGACTTGAAATTTGGAACGTTGGCTCTCATAGCTTCGCTTGTCGTGTCATATCAATTTTAGCTCGATCCGGACTCAGACAAAATTCGTCGATATCCATACTGAGCCTGTGTATAACCGATCTCTAGGATGGACCGTCATTGGTTACTAGTCAATTCCTTGGTGTTACGACCTTGCCAAAAGGCGGGATAACATTTGCCACCCAAAGTATGTCTTGTGGAAACATGATGTGCTTTGAAGAACTGCAATCTTTATTCTGAATAGCTATCGTTTTTTTTTCCGATGAAAGCTGTAGTCTTCAACTGTTTTTCTTGATAATGCAAACTGTTGACTGTCAACTGCTGTACCCTGTATTGTTGCAACTGATTGTTGTACGCTAGTGATTAGCTGTTTGTTGTTGTAACCGTTATCAAATGAGTTTTCAATTCCAGTAAGTCTGGAGTATTGAATATTAGTCCGACATATATGCATATATGTTGTTAACCTGACTCTCGCTGACGTTCACGAGTCGTTGTCAGTTTATCTTATATTGAATTCTGTATCGATCCTCTCCTAAACCGACGTGAAATTTGTTGTAACAACGCTCGATGGTTGTTTTTGACTATTCCTTCATATCGATCCTCTCCTGGATCGGTGTAGAAGGTTAAAACATTGCTTTTGCATCGGTATTCATTGCATTGATTTATACGAAATGAGCATTTCGAATCGATGGATGTGGGGTTTGAAGGATACGAAGCGGTCATTCGTATCGATAGGCATTGGCTTCTGGGAGCTGCGATCTGATGGATTCGAACTGTTCGTTCGTATTGATGCTCTAGGGATGGAGTCAAAGATGATCGATGCGAAGAAGGGCTTCGCATCGATGTAGACTCGAGTCCATGGAGTCGAACAGCTTGTTCGAATCGACCCCGTGGGGGCGCTTTGTAACCGGCCGAATCCATTGGGAGGCGAATCGTTTATTCCATTCACCTTTAAGCCCATATAAATACTTTGTACTTAGCCATTTTTTCACTTTTCACTTTTTACTGTTGTGCCTTGCTTTCATATCGCTTCTAAGAAAGGAAAACTGCTCGAATTCGAATCGAACCAAAACCCTTAATTCCTTCAACCATTTATCAAAATCAGGTAATCAATTGAACAAATCCAGTCGTAACACAAAGAGATCCAAATTCTCATGCCATTCCATTTGAATCTGTGTCCGAACATTGCTCGAGGAAGGAGATAACGTGCGAGGTCGAGGAAGGACAGAATGGAGTTCGAATCGATCTGGGGAAGAAGGAGTGTGAAGGAAGATGGCTTGGTCCTCGTTTTCGTGTCGATCCGGAGGGCTTCGAGATGATGAGATGGAGGCCTTCGTATCGATCAATGGCGATGTTGTTGCATCGAGTCGAGATGATCAACGCGATTGTCTCGGGGATGTTGACCGATGTGAAGGGGTTGTGTCTGATGGATTCGAAACCCAGGGTCCTCGATCGATTCGAAATCATCGAGTCGAAAAGGATCGATACGACAACATCCTAATTGATGGATGCGAACACTCCTCCTGGATCATTTCGAAGTCCCCAGCCTTTTGACCGAGTCGAACTTGCACGGAGATGAATACGAATGATCGATGCGAACATAGCTCTATCGATCGATACGAATTGAACGTTAAAGAACCCGTAATTCCCTGTACACTTGAGAAACTAACTCCGACGAGCTTCGAACTTGCATAATTGGACTTGACCTTAGAATGGCACATCTGACTGTCTTGCGAAGCTCGTCGATGGAACTATAATTTAACAAAATGATAGCAAACTTTAACTTGGATCGATGGCACGGTTGTGACGGTCAGCGATGACGGTCCTTCCGACTGAATTTCGAAGTCTCGTCGTTTTCATGTTTTCTCCAATTCTGTAGAACTTCTTTAGTGATATACAGTACTGCACTGCACAACACACTCACACACTTTACACTGGGGGATGTACGAGCGTTATTGTCTGTTTAACAATGATTTTTCATAAGCTAGTTAGTCATGGAACCTTCAAGTTCTCAGCAGTAGGAACTCCCAAGTTCAATTCCTTCAACCATCGAGATACCGGTCATTGAAGCCAAAGTTATAGACCCAGCTCCGGATGAGCGTCCAGGTGCCCGGTTCATTTGTCATCCGCAAGATTCTATGCCATCTGGTATCTCCGAGGATATGTTGGGACGGATTTGTTTAAGGCACGGCTTGTCGCTTGACGACGTGTTACTGCCTGGGCCGAATGACAGGCCACATGATCCTCCGGAGGGGTTTACTGCTTTCAACCGTCACGCTTGTACAGTGGGGACACTCCCTCCTTTCAATCAATATATAAGGGAGATGTTATCATTTCTTGGAATAGCACCATCCCAGCTACACCCCAATGGGTATGCTCTTTTGAATAACACCTTTATTTTGTTTATGGAGATTCTCTTTCGACGACCAAAGCCGATCAAGATTAGATATCTATTTAATGTTAAGAGTCGTGGAGACAGTCCTTCTTTCACCTTCTTGGAAGTGGTCAGGAACTGCCACATTGTAATGGGCTCCTGGGGAAGGCTAAGTTACTTTAAAACTGAATGGTTCTACGTTCGGTGCCCCCCTGGATTCGCTAGGCGGTGGTTGGATAGACTCAAGCGTTGCAATCTCTCCCTTGAATTATCGAGATAATTATGACCGACCTCAAAACTGACATACTTCTCTTCTTTTATAGCTGCAATCTCTTGACTAGACGGTGCATACTTCATAGAGCTAGTTCGGATTCTCCAAGCGGTTCCGGGCAAAGAGAGGCATATCGACTTGGTTCTGACCGATAGAAACTTGAGGACTGTCGGGCTAATTGAACGGAGGCAGAGCATACGGCTGGAAGGGACACTTAGAGTGGTCTCGAAGAAACGGGTGAAGCGCAAAGCACCCGGAGTCGTAATAGCCGAAGAAGTCGATCCAGAGAGAACACCTACCGATCATGAGCTCTAAGTTGGGCCTTCTTCCGATGTTCAGGATTCAGGAGGAAGGAGAAAAGGCAAGGCTGCTGCTCACAAGCGTTCTAAATCCGAGAGATTAAAATCCGTGGTTATGTCCTTGCCCGTCCCGAGGATTAGAATTTTGGAGGCTCCTCCCCCGCCAGTAGAGAATCCTTTTGAAGGGCTTGCTGATATTCCGATTTTGGATTATGTGTCGTCTCAACACGACACCGGGATGGAGGAGCTTGACAATGCTCTTGAGTTGAGCGGGTCGCTTGCTATGAGTGCAGTCGTCATTTCCGGTTGGTCGGGGGGTTGCACATGCATACACTTCACTGCACTACATGATTCCTAACTGTAAATCGTCCAACTTAAGAAACCACTAACTTTTGCTTCGTCTCTCATTTTCAGGTACGATGTTCGAAAGAGGATCAATGGTCGGGAATCTTCGCTCTGCCCGAAATCTTCTACCTATTATGATTCCCGTAGAAGAGACTCAGATAGAGACCACGATCACGAGTACTCTAACCAAGATAGGTACGGGCGTGATAGGGACAGAGAATACAGACATCGGTCTAGATCACGCTCGCCTCCTCTTAGACTCCCATCTCCACCTTCCGTTCTTGTTCCACATCCACCAGAGCCTCCTCGTCACAGGCCAACTTCTCATACTTCTAGATCCGAGACTCATCTTCAGAGAGTTGAGACCACCGCCTCCATAATTGCAGAGCAGGTCCCCACTGAGCCCACAGGAGAAGGGGCCATTAAATTGGCTCAGATGAGGAAGGATTTTCCAAATATTTGCTTCGATGGCTATGTCTTCCCACCACACTTAAAAAGAATTCCATCTAGAGTGGAAAGCACGATGCATGATTACGTTCATAACATCTACACCCAGTACAGAGAGTGGGTAAAGGCTGTAGAGAAGGCTTCTAAGGTGGCCTTTGAGCGAGCCAAAGCACTTGAGAAAAGGAGACCGACCTCGCTCAAAGGGACCGGATCATTCAAGTGCTCACTGCTAAGGCCGAGTCTTCTTGGAAATCCAAAATTGAGGCCACCAAAAAAGCTGACGAAGCGAATGTGGCCATAGAGAGGTTGAGGCAGACACATGTTGCCTTGGTGGAGAGATGGGCCACCGGAATACCACAGTCACTGAGCGGGATGCGGCGGTCAAGGAACTCAATGAGCTTAAAGCTAAATTTTTCGACATGGCCAAGGAAAAGGATGATGCAAACAACGCAGCCCAGGAGGCGTGCGAACAAGCTGTTCTGCTTAGGGGTGAATGGGATGCGGCTGTGCCTAAAGTCTGCAAGGTGGAGACTGAGGTCGAGGAGAAAGTGAAGTCGGCCGAGTCCAAGCTAGAGGCTGATATCGACGACCTTCTCGTTGTTTACAACGCTAATGTGCTGAGGCACTGGGGTCTAGCCTGGCTCGATTATTATCCGGCGCATCTGTACAACGCCTGGGGCCGACTGGTTGAAGAAGAGAAGGAGGCGCATCTGGACGAGTCTGTAGATGAATTTGAACTCGAGAATCGCATTCTGACTAAAGATGAAAGGAAGATTCTCCACGAGTTAGTGATTCTGCATGAGAAGGAAAGACTCAGCGCCCAGCACTTCGAAATAGGAGAGGGTTCAATGGTTGAACATCATGAGGCGAGTCTTGAAATTCCAGTGTCGACCCAGCCCGAATCCTCGTCTGCGGTCGATCCCCAAGCTATTCCTGCTTACAATCCGGATCAGCCGCAGATGTCTCCGGCTACAGCGCAAGTGACTGAAGCCGTTCTACCGCCGACAAGTCAAACTGAGGAAGGTATTCTGAACATTCCACATATCTGCCTTAGGTCGGAATCTCTATCTGAATTAGATTCTAACAGTTCTCTTATTTTTGTCCAGTGATCGATGTTGCTCCGGCCATGCCTCCTGCTACTCAAGAATCATATTAGACGCAGGAGGCAATCGTGACCGAAGCAATCACCATAACTACAACTGCCCCACTTGATGATACACAGGGGAATACGATTGTGTTTGATGAGCAGCTGATGGAAGAACTCTTTCGCCGTTATGGTGAACCTTTAGCTGACTTACCATTTGTCGTGGGTGGAGGTGCTCCTACTACAAGTTCTTCAATGCCGACTACTGATTCCCCCAGCGGGGCTCGAGCAGTTACTGAAGAGGAGATGTTCACCCAAATCGACGCTGAAATGGAAGCAGCGGCTCATGGTGGCAGTTCTGGAGGTGGGATGGCAGCACCGGGACCAACTCCGCTTAGAATGATATCTCCTGGTGGCACCATTTTCATCACTATCATGCCCATTCCACCTTCTGTACCTGATCATGTTCCTCCGACTGCACCCGCAGGAAGCATCCCTATTCACTCGAGCTCGGAGGAGGATGTCGATATTCTGCCATTGCCTGGAGACCGACCACCAAAAGGAAAAGGCTCAAAGAGGAAAAATAGTGGCGACTCCAGTGGGTCTACACCGAGAAGGAAGCCAAGGAAGAATAAAGATTAGACATGCTTCCTCGGTTTATTTTGACTTGCATTTTGTTGGCCGTTTATAGATGCGGGTTCTTCCCCTGCTAATAAGAATTTTTTGGAACGAACTTGTACACGAATTTCTTTTATGAATAGTAGAAATGAAACTTTTTCTTTTTGAGCTCCTTTGTGCCTTTGTTTAAGTGTTTCAATGTTTGAAATGTAATTGTAAAGTTTCATCTTCCGAGTCAAGTTTATCTTTTTGCACCAAGTCTGGAAACTGTGGACATGGTTCGCGACTGGGAAGCGAGTTGAATGTTGATGTCATATCGCTTTAGTCAATGGTCGATGCTTAAGTCGTGCCCCCAGTCTCGGGGATGAGTCGTGGAACATCAATCAGCGATTGCTTCTCACTTATAACATGTTGATTCTAGTGCCACTGAATGGATGTCTGAGACGAGCGGAGATTGAGCGGTTTATTCACGCTTGCCCGATTGCTGACGATCATATCCGCACTCCGGGGATTCTCATTTGTTTAATGGCGGTTGGTCATGCCGGCTTAAGTTTAACTCATACGTCCGCGCTCTGGGGACTCGGAATCGACATTTGTACTCCGGTTCGCACCTTGGGAGTTCGGAGTAGATATTTATGCTTCAATTCATGCTCTGGGAACTTGAAGTTGATGCTTATACTCCGTTTCGTACTCTGGGAATACAGAGTTATTGTTTATACTCCAATTCGTGCTCTGGGAATTTGGAGTTGATGTTTATACTCCGTTTCACGCTCTGAGAATCCGGAGTTATTGTTTATACTCCAATTCGCGCTCTGGGAATTTGGAGTTGATGTTTATACTCCGACTCGCACTTTGGGAGTTCGGAGTTGGTGTTTATACTCCGTTTCGCGCTCTGGGAATTCGGAGTTGTTGTTTATACTCCAATTCGCGCTCTGGGAATTTCGAGTTGATGTTTATACTCCGACTCGCACTCTGGGAATCCGGAGTTGTTGTTTATACTCCAATTCGCGCTCTGGGAATTTGGAGTTGATGTTTATACTCCGACTCGCACTCTGGGAATCCAAAGTTGTTGTTTATACTCCAATTCGCGCTCTGGGAATCCGGAGTTGATAACCAGACGGTCAGTCACATCTACTGTATATTTTTGGATTTCGCTCGCACTCTGGGAACGAAAGGTGTATCAAGATCATGGATGGTCGGATCACATCCACCCTGAGTTAACAAGTGAGGTCGTTGGATGGACGGGTCCATCCTCCTCAAACTTGGTGCTGATACGGACGAAGTCATTAGGTGGACGGATCCACCCTCTTCGTAGACGTATTTCAGTACTCCAGTTCGCACTCTGGGAACCGGGAGTTAAGTGAGGGATTGTCGTGTATCAATCCATTTTTGGCCTTGATGTTATGGCTTGTCCCCGAGCTCGGGTTTCACTTAGTGAGTGACCGGTTGCATCGCAGTCACTCCCTATTTGAATAAATTCCACCATATGGTGAAACTTAGCTCTCCGTGCATTATGATGATCATATGAAGCATTTCAAGTAAATCACAGCTCTGGCTCGAAGAGATTGCATTTTATTGCTGAAATAAGAAAATATGGAAAAGTAAGTTGCCTTATTACAAATTCTAATTTCGAAATGCAGAAAAAAATTGCAGAAGGGAAAATAAACTAAATGAATAAACATAGCCTGTCATGTGTAGTAGCGACGAAGACTCTCGCTATTCCAGGCTCTTGGCAAAGTAAGACCGTCAATGGTCGATAATTTGAATGTGCCATCTCCGAGCCTTCGTTCAATAACATATGGTCCCTTCCATGTTTGCTTCATATGCGAAGGAACCGGATAGATTATTTTCTGGATGAGATCGCCTAGCTCAAAGGTTCGCGGGCGGACCTTGGCGTTGTACAATCGGGCGACTCGATTTCGATGCGCGGCTGCCCTCAAATCAGCCTCTTCACGCTTCTCATCTAGTAGATCGAGAGATTCAGCAAGCAATATAGCATTTGTCTTTGGATCATAGTATGTCACCCGATGAGAAGGTACTTCTAACTCAACTGGAATAACGACTTCTGAACCATAAGAGAGAGAGAATGGAGTGTGGCCGGTCGCGGTCTGGTGGGTTGTTCGGTAAGCCCATAAAGCCATAGGAAGTTCATCGACCCACTTGCCCCCGACCTTTTCTAGTCGTTTTTTCAGAATGGACTTTATAACTTTATTAACCGCTTCGACCTGTCCGTTCGCCTGAGGGTGTGCAACTGCAGAGAATTTCTTTTGGATGTGAAATCGTTTGCAAAAATCTTTAAATTCAGCACTGTCGAATTGGGTTCCGTTGTCCGTAATAATGGTGTGTGGGAGACCGAATCGGTAGGAGGGGCTCTAGGAATTCGAGCAAACTTTTGGCACCTATCACATTTCTTTGCATAATCCGACGCATCACGATTCACAGTTGGCCAGTAATATCTGTACCGAAGTATTTTCTTGGCAAGTGCTTTCCCCCCTATGTGATCGCCACATTCTCCCTCGTGTACATCGTGCAATACTCGTTTAATTTCATCGTGAGCGATACACCGGAGTAAGGGAACATAATACCCTCTCCGGTACATGATTTTGTTTTGGAAGGTGAATCGTGAGGCCTTCCGAAGGACTTGTCTCTTTTCACTCCTACGCTCTGGCAGGGTTCCGTGCTCAATGTAATTTCTAAGTGGAGTCATCCATGAATCCTTTTCGGTGACGGTTTCGCATACCCAGTCTATTTCTGCCAGGTCAATGCTTGGAGAAGATAATGTCTCTACAGGAATGAGTCCCATTTGCTGAGCTTCATCTGTGTTGGCTAGCTTTGCCAATGAATCGGCTTTTTGGTTGCGTTCCCGAGGAATACAATAGATGGCGTAATAATCAAACTGATTCAGTACTTCCTGAACTCGAGCTAAGTAAGCAACTAGCCTCCGATCTCTCGCCTGATACTCTCCCCGTACTTGACACACGACTAACTGTGAATCACAGTAAACTTCCACGGCGATAATTCTCAAATCTCTAGCAAGTTTCAAACCAGCTAAGAGGGCTTCATATTCAGCCTTATTATTGGTCGCATGAAAATTGAACTTCAAAGCATATCATATAGATCGGCCTTCGGGGGTTTCAAGTACAACACCAGCGCCCGAACACCTGTCGTTTGATCCACCGTCAGTATAAAGCTTCCAGACATATTCGGGAGATTCACTAATTTTGGGCAAGTCCTCTGGAATGGTAAATTCCGCTATAAAATCGGCTAGGACTTGTCCTTAAATGGCTCGTCTTGGAGTGTAAGTGATATCAAACTGGCTCAGTTCGATGTTCCACTTGAGTAACCTACCAGACATCTCAGGCCGCATAAGGACCTGTCGTAACGGCTGGTCGGTGTAAACAACAATGGGATGTGCCTAGAAATACGGTCGGAGTTTTCTTGATGCAATAACAAGGCAATAAGCCAACTTCTCTAATTTCAGATAATTCCTTTTAGCCCCAGTCAATCGCTTGCTGATGTAGTATACTGGCTTCTGTATCCAGTCTTCTTCTCGAACTAAGGCAACGCTGATAGCGTTTTCTGATATCGCCAAGTATATGTACAACTTCTCATGATCAATAGGCTTTGACAGGATAGGTGTTGTGGATAGATGCTGAACTAGTGCTTGGAAAGCGCCCTCACACTCCGTGGTCCATTCGAAGTTTTGTTTTCCTTTTCGGATCAGATCGAAGAAGAGAATGCATTTGTCGGTGGACTTTGAAATAAACCTGCTCAATGCTGCTACTTTCCCATTGAAACTTTGGACTTGCTTTACAGTTTTCGAAGTTTCAAGATTTCTGATTGCCCAAATCTTTTCAGGATTAGCTTCGATTCCCCGGGCATTGACGATAAACCCAATGAATTTTCCGGATGCAACTCCAAAGTGACATTTCAGTGGGTTGAGCTTCATTCTGTATTCTCGAAGTATGTTGAACATAGTTTCCAAGTCTTTAACATGGTCAGTGAAAAATCGTGACTTCACAAGCATATCGTCTACATATACTTCCATCATTTTCCCGATTTGATTGGCAAACATCCGATTAACCAATCATTGATAAGTAGCCCTGACATTCTTGAGTCCAAACGGCATAACTTTGTAGCAATAGAGTCCCGGATTGGTTACGAAGCTGGTATGTTCCTGATCAGGTAAATGCATCAGTATCTGATTGTAGCCAGAATACGTGTCCATGAAGGATAAGAGCTCATGCTCAGCTGTTGAATCTACTAGCTGATCAATTCTGGTAAGCGGAAAACTATCTTTGGGACAAGCTTTATTCAGATCGGAGTAGTCGACACATGTTCTCCACTTTCCGTTTGGCTTTCGGATGAGCACGGGATTCGACACCCATTCAGGATATAGCGCATCTCGAATGAACCCGTTCGCTTTAAGCTTTTCTACTTCTTCTTTAAGGGCGGCAGATCTCTCTGGATCAATACCACGCCTTTTCTGTTTGACCGGGACATGCCGCGGGTCAATATTCAGAGTGTGGCTCGCGATGTCTGGCGAGATCCCACACATGTCAGAATGCGTCCAGGCGAATACGTCAAGATTCGCCCACAGAAATTCAACCAATTCCTCTTGAGTTTGCTGGCTTAGCTGAGACCCGATCTTTATCATTTTTGAATCATCGTCATTGTCAGTTGGGACATCAATCGTCAGTTCGGCCGGGGATGCTTGACTTTCTTTAGATTCTCCTTCGTCTTCAGTTTCTCTTGGGTCAAGATCCATTTGGAATTGGTTAGGGTGCCCGGGCCTAGGCCCGGGCGTTAATTGTCAATTATCAGCAAAGAGGACGCAGAGAGATTCCTCTACGCCTTTTCCTTTCTCCTTTCGCTGCGCCTCCCGCAGCTCTGCGACATAACAGGCTCTTCTAGCAGCCTGATCTCCCTGAATGATTCCCACTCCATGATCAGTGGGAAACTTTAAAGTTAAACACCATGGGGCAATGGCTGCCCTGAATTCAGCGAGGCCGGTCGGCCCAAGAAAGCATTATAAGGGGAGTCTATGTCCAAAACAATGAACTGTAACATCTGTACTCTCTGATGTTCTCCAACTCCCATCTCTACTGGCAGTTCCACCATTCCAGTGGGTATAGTAGCACTTCCGTTGAAACCATGGATTCGAGAGTGACAAGGTTTCAAGTCCGTGGCCTCCATTCTCATTTGATCGTAGGCTCACTTAAACAAAATATTCACAGTGCTTCAACTGTCCACTTAGATCCTCTTTATCCAAGCAGGACCTACTTGAGCCGAGATGACCAGTGGATCAATGGTGGGGGCTTCGACCTTATCAGCGTCTCTATTTCTGAACACGATGTCATCTGTCATCGTCTTCTGTTGCTTGGCCGGAGCCCCTTCATCAAGACTACTATAGCACTCGAAGTCCGCATGCCTGATAGAGCTGGTATACGACTCCATTTCCTTCCAGCTTCGATCTGCTGGGTGAGGACCACCACTTATTGTATTAATAACCAACCTCCCGCCTGTACGAGCTGGTTCCTCCTGTCTTTCCTGATTTGGCCCACGATTCTGATTTGATGGGCCCGCACCACCAGACTGTGGCGCCCGCACATACTAATCCAACTTCCGTTCACGTATCAGTTTTTCAATGAGGTCTTGTAAGTGACGACACTCATTGGTGTTGTGGCCATAACTCTCATGGAATCTACAAAATTTTCCTATTTGGATTTGTCTTTCCGTTGGGGGCTTCGGAGCAGGTTTCTTGTATTGCATGGTATTGCAGGTCTGCAAATACACATTTTCCAGCGACGAATTCAATGGAGTATAATTGTCAAACATGGGGGCTCTACGTCGTGGACCACGGCTCTGATCTCGCTTCTTTCCCTGATTTTCGTTGTCCCTCTGCTGATTCTGTTTATTTTGGATGTTGAACTGAACTTTTCCAGAACTATCACCGAACTATTTAACAGCGATGTTACTGTGGATTCCTTCGATATTGGGCCCTACGTCATCCTGCTTCCTAGACTGTTTCGCATCCTCCTTTCTCAAGAATTGGGCTGTCTTGGAGTAGAAACGGTCCAATGACGCAGGTGGTTTCCCAGCTAACCAATTTCCAAACTCGGAATCAGCATCAATCCCCTTAGTCAATTCCATCAGGATATAGTTGTCATTGGGATTGCTTATTTCTGCACACGCAGCATGGAATCGCTCCAAGTAACGTCTAAGTGTTTCTCCGGGGGCTTGTGTAACACTAGACAGAGTATTAACATCTTTAGGCCTTGCCACGTGCATATGGAATTGTTCAACAAACTTGGTGGCCATCTGGTCAAAGTTAGAGATGGATCGTGGTGGAAAACGAGTAAACCACATGGTTGCAATGCCCCCAAGGGAAATGGGGAAACTATGGCATTTTACTGCATTATCAGCTCTCGCGGCATTCATCAGCCATTCGTACTTCAGGATGTGTTGATTGGGATCAGAACTCCCTTCGTAGACTGGCAAAGTTGGCATCCTGAAGCGCCGAGGTGGTTCAGCATATAATATGTCATCTGTGAAAGGGGTATGACTCTGGGAGATTCCCCAATCGTCATTACTGAGACCCTGACTTTCACGGATCATTTGACGAATCATCGTTGGTATATCCGACATTCGAATACTTGGAGCATGTTGTGCCAAGGTGAGGTCCGGTTCCACAGCGCGAGTCTGGACCGGACGCGGTCGACGGTCCGTGCCTCGCCTCCTTGGTTCAACATTTTCTGGGACATAAGGCTCTAGAGTCTGCTCTCGTTGGTTACATTGAGGATTAGCTTGGTTTCTAGCATCAACCCCTTGTTCGGTAGTGGTGGTACCGTGGTAGTAGCAATGTTGCTTGTGACATGATAAGGAGCAGCACCTCCTCGAGACGAAGGTCCGGTATGATGACTAGTGGATGGTCCAGTTCTGGGTTGTCCAAGATTCAAAGCAGGTTAGTGCCCTGTGGCCTGGGTGTAGCTTACATCCAACCGTGGGTGTGTGGATCGGTGATGACCGTCAGATGAGGCTGAACTCTCTGTGGAAGAATAAGAACCTTGGTCTCTTCTGGATCTTCTACGCCTTTGGCGATTTAACTGGTTGGTCAACTCTGTGTTGGCGCGCAGTTGTTCAGTTAGTTGTTGTCGACTCTGGGTCAATTCTTGGAGCAGCATCTGAAACTCTTGTCTGGTAACCGGGGCTGTTGGATCTAAAGGTCCGGCGGCATCTTGGTTTGATGGAGGCAATTGCACGGGATTCTGCCTATCCCGTCCTCCCTGATCAGCAGTTGTAGAGGTTGTTCGCGTACTTACCATGGTGAATTGATGAAAGTCCTTTCCAAGATCTGATGCAAATCTGAATAGAATGGAAAGGCTTTAAAGTTCTAGATCTGGATCTTCTTCTTGGATTTATGCAATCCGATATAGATAGGAGATCCAAAGAGCAGGAGAAAATTGGGTTTTCTCAGTGAAAGCACCAAAGTGTTTGTACCAAAATTGGGCACAACACTCTTCGGAAGTTTTTGAAGAGATAAAGTGAAGAAATTAAATGGAAAAAGAGGATTATCTAACAAAAACTCAAAATTAAAGATATGAAAGTAATTAAAATGCACAGAGACACAAGAATTTAGAGTGGTTCGGCGTATTGCCTACGTCCACTATGAAGTTGTTTGCTTTATTGATCTTTCTTTGATGATTACAAGTGAATTCAGCGGGTTACAGCAGATAATTATGATTTACAGCAGTGAAATTCGTTGGTAGCAGCAGCAATGGAGTTTAGATCTGATCTGGTAGAGTCTGGGCGTTGGAGAATTCAAAGAAGAAGAAGACCCCTTTTCTGTATGCCTTAGGGCTCTATTTATAGGTGTAGGAGGCTGGTATTTCGCTCAGATCTCGGGAGACCCTCTCTGGCACGTGACCAGGTCCGCGCGCCCAAGCCCATGAAGTTTCAGCCCGATCCGTGATCGATACAAACAGATTTTGTATCGATCAAGATTTCATTCAATGGAGTCGAAATTTGGCGTGGACATTCTTTAGCATGTACGTAGGCTTATGTGAAAATTTCATATCATTTGGACTTGTAGATTAGGAGATATGATCGATACGAATTAGGATCTTCGGTTGGCTGTTTCGTTCGACTCCCTTATTTCGACTCGGTCCTGTTTGACTCGATCACTTCGAATCGATGGGCGCGCGTAATCTAGAGGTGATGTGGCAAGCTTTCCTCATGTTGATCCGCTTTCTTTGCTGAGTTGGCCGAGTCATTCTTGGACCTCGCCTTGTTCGCATCGAAGTTTGTTGCCCAGTTCGAATCGATCAACAGCTTGCTCCTTCGCATCGATCTGTAGCATTCCTTGTTCGAATCGATGGAGGTGGTTTGTTCGTATCAATGATTCTACTTTGTTCGCATCGATGAAAGGTGCACAGTTCGTATCGATGGTTATGCTCTGTTATGTGGATACGAAGTGGACATTGGATGATCGAGTTGAAATGTGACTCTCTGATGGATGCGAAGCGGAGCGAGTCAAACAGAAACTCTCTGATGGATGCGAAGCGGAGCGAGTCGAACAGATGCTTTCTGATGGATGCGAAGCGGAGCAAGTCGAACAGAGGCTCTCTGATGGATGCGAAACAGAGCGAGTCGAATAGAGGCTCTTTTTATTCAATTTTGCATCGATCATAACTTGAGCATACGAACTCGGATTGACTTGAAATTTGGAACGTTGGCTCTCATAGCTTCGCTTGTCGTGTCATATCAATTTTAGATCGATCCGGACTCGGACAAAATTCGTCGATATTCATAGTGAGCCTGTGTATAACCGATCTCTAGGACGGACCGTCATTGGTTACTAGTCAATTCCTTGGTGTTACGGCCTTGCCAAAAGGCGGGATAACAATAAGTTAATGGCAACCCCGTTTGAAACCCTTTAAAACCTCTTTCGAAACCTTATGGTTCGACCCTGTCGAAGGCTTAATACAAAACATAGGCAGGCGCTTTTCTTTTAAAAACAAACCAAGGTTTCAACCCCTTCGGAAGCTATGCTTTCGACACTCTATCTTCCGCCTATCTCCAATCCACTGCGTACCATCATTGTGATACCTTGAGTATTGGTTTCGGCATAATTGGTTTCGACAAGGATGAAGGTTGAAGCTATTATGTCGAAAGGCACTTTCCTAAGTAGGCGGAACCACATTTCTTAGCAAAACCAGGTTTAATTCTTGTTTTAGTAAACTTTTCTCTAACTAACCTGCCACATGTCAACACCAGATTGGTTATCTTAATGTTTTCAAATTCTTTTTCAAAAATAACTTCCGCTAATCCAGATCTAAACCTTGGTTAAGTTTATCAAACTAGCCCTTCCAACTTACAAAGAAGTCCCTCTTCTAAAACAATTTAGTTGGCATAGCAAATCGCTTTGCAAAAATCCCCAAAAATTCCAAAAATTCATTTTACTCATGTTATCTAACATATCAAAATTATAGACCCTAATTCTTAATATATTTTCCAAAATAAATCATAAACCCAAATAACCATATTTTCCTTTGAAAATTCGAATAATCTTTCCATATCTTGGAAAATTCTCAAAATTTAAACCCAACACCAAAATCATGTTTCTCATAACATAAAATTTTCCCATGGCATTTAAACATCATCTAATCTCGGTTATGATCTAAAACTGTGCTAAATCCCTTTTAAACAACCTTGTTTAAATCAAATAAATCATGAATCAAGCATATCATCATCTAATATATCATAAAAACAAATTTATCCCTTAAATCCGAACATATATGATTTAAAACCAAAATAGAGATGAAATTATTATTCACCTTGCTCTAGATAAGGAGATTGGATTAAGATTAATTTCCCCTAAGCTTGAATCTCTAGCTTTAATTTGAATTTTCACTTCCTCTTAATGGTCGACCGTTCTCTATAAAAAAAATTGTGTTCTCAAATGCCGTGAATGGGAAGTAAGAAGGTGGGAACGAAATATATATATATATATATATATATATAAGGGTGGAAGCTAGGGGCGGCAATTCCCAATATACCCTTATGTGACTTAATTAACCAAAACCCATTCTTAAGCCCATTAATTAATTCATTAGGCACGACCTTAATTAATTAATTCAAGTCTCAATCCGTTTAATTTTTTTTACATTATTCTATTTAATTTATCTAATTAAATCTCCTGAATAATATTATCAAAAATTAGGGGTGTTACAGAATACCTCAAAAACAAGAACGGATCATATTCGAAGTAAACAACAGTAGGTTAAATATATATATATATATATATTTGTACTTATATAAAAACCTATATGCATAAACAACTCATGCACGTAGAAGATCCGGATACTCCCAGCACAAGAAGCAGCAAAGAAGAAGACATTAAAACACTCACACCTACCTAAATGAATAGCTGCGCACATGAAAAATACAAAGCAGGTATGCCAACTGACCAGTTGACCAGTGGACAATGATAGGTCGATCGGTCAAGGCAATTCCAGGCGAAATCAATCGCCTGCCTGCTATGTTTGAATCCCTCTCCACTCATTTGATCCAGTATTCCTTCAAACTCTTGGATTTTATATTCAAACCATGACTCAATTCAAAACAAGAATGTATACATAAAAATTTGTTACTTAGGCATAGATTGGTGAATATAAAAACTCACCCTAAGTTACGCTTAAAGACTTCTTCTTCCATTCAAGAGCTCGCACACGTTTGGGCTTCTAAAGCTTTGACAAAAATTAATTCACGTTCGAGTGTGAAAAGGGTATTGATGTAGAGAAACATATCATTGGATTCGGGAATTTATAAATAAGTGTTTGAATTTATTTTGGGCTTGGGCTTTGTAATATATAAAATAGGTGGATGAATGAATATATATGCATATAGATTTTACATTCTTTTCCTTTTTAAAATTCAACTCAATTTAGTTTAAACACTTAAAAGTTTTTTATTTCAAAAGGCTTCTTTCACACATTAATTATAATTCAAATACAATACATATATAAATCCATGTCTTAACTTATTTGTGAGTTGAAATATTAAATTTTCATAATTTAAATAATTTCCAAAACTGAATTTCAAATATATCACAAATTTCTAATTTAATTAATAAAATTACTATAATTAACTTATATTAATTATCACTTAAAAACCGGTTGTTATAGAAACCCTTAGGTCACGATTCTTAAGGAGGCGTCGGAGTTCACAAGCTTGAATCTATCTCTGAGAGCATGCTTAGCGGAGTTTGTTGGTGAAGATGGTTCGTCGATTCCCTGAATGAAGAGAGAGAGTTGGAGTGGGAAGTTGTAGATTGATGGGTGCGTGCATAAGCATGTACAAGAGTCGGTTATTGGGGAAAAAGGTAACTAAATTAATTAAGGTAATTAATTAAGTTAATTATTCTATTTAACTCGTTTTGTATTTAATTCGTATCTCTTTCATATGAGATCTAATTGAGATGTGGTTTTTTCCATTGCACTGGTAGGTAGATTATTTACGAGGTTTAGGGTTAAACTAGATTCAAACACTTGGGAATTTTTGATTCAGGTGACCGGAATTTTATCACTGAATTTATATTTTAGTACAAATTCCCATCATTATATGTTGAAAAATATTACCTTACAGTGGTAAAATTATATATATATATATAAGTAATTATTTCTCCATTTTATTGGATCGGTTTGGTTTGAGTATATGTTTGGGATATTGATTAAGATCCTGTATATATAGATATTGTATCCTATTCGTATTGAATAGAGTTAGATGGAGTTGATATTAATTATGACATAGTTATAAATTAACTAAACTCTAAGTTTTAGTTAGTTCAATGACAAAAATATCATTATATATTTTTCTACTAATACTTGAGGTAATTGATTAAGATCTGATATATAAAAACATTGTGTTCTATCCGTATTGAGTAGAGTTAGATAGAGTTGTTCTTAATTTATAACATAGTTATAAATTAATATAGACTCTAATGTGTAGTTATATTAGTGATAGAAATATTATTATATATTTTATTACTAATCAGAAATTAGAAGTATGACCTTTAAAATAAGTTGGAAGGCTAAAATAATGATTTAGGCAGGTTAAACTTGTATCAAAAATGGCATTGAAGTTTACCTAGCCTTGATATTGGTTTATTATAGTCTAAATCAATAATTAACTAACTAATGAATTTCTATAAAGGTGATTTGTGAAGTAGAAATTACAAAGAAGTATTGAATTATTTAATAGGGCTTGATTAAGGTTATAAAATCTCGAACACTATAATAACTTGATTTATTAGCTTTAGATCCTAAGGAACGGTTTAAGATATACATGTATATATATGTATAGGAATTATATACATGAGCTATATAATATTTTAAGGCCTTATTTATAGCTAACTCAATTTAAATAGAAGAATTAAATGAAAATAAGCTATACTTTGATTGATAGGCATGTATAGTATTTTATGTAATTTTAAGACTTCTATAAAATAAGGTGAATAGGATATAATAGTTAGACTGATTACTTAAGTAAGATGAATTTTGTTGAATTGCTTATATGGTTGTATGTGAGAATTGTTATTGATATTAAGATGATATATTTGTTACTTTGGTTGTGTATTTTCGTCGTGTATATAAATGTGCATGATATGTATTTATTAGTTTCATATAGTTAGGCTGGTTATATATTAGGATGTGTGTATATATATATATATATTTATATATATATATGTCTGTGTGTGTGTGTCTGCGTATAGTTTATATGATTTATATATGTCAATATGTATAAATATAGTTCTGGTATGTTCGACTTGGGCCAATAGGGAGATGCACATAATATTATATATATATTAATATATGGTTTAAAGCGTTTTTATATAGTTTCGGTATGTCCAACTTTGGGCTACCGATTGGCCCAAGGAATCCATTGTATCATTGAGAAGCACGACCTTAGGTGTGGTTCCAGAGCAGGGCCAGAGAGAGATTGGGATGCCAATCTAGAGTAGGTCTTGTATTATTGCGTTGTACGAACATGTGCTGCGACAGGACCTACGGGCTAACTTCTTTCGAGGTGTTGGTTTTCAAGAGAGTTCACAATATAGTTGTGTCTCTTGATAGGTCTTTTTAGTTAGCTAATAGCAATTCGATGTGATTTATTGATACACAATTTAAGTGTATGTATAGTTTTGGTATATCCGGCTTGGGGATACTGAATGGTGGACGAAATATATTGTACAGATATATAAATATGTGGTTCATGTGATATATATATATAAATAATTATAGATGCACAGTTTGAGCTATTTATATAGATTGATTTAGTATGCTTGACTTGGGGCAATCGGATGGTGCGAGGCACTTCAAGAATGAATTACGATCCACATGGGGACAACAATACTTCGGTGTTGTGTATAGTGCGAAAGAGTGTATATATGGTATCTTGAATCTGGATTGTCTATCCAAAGACGATGATATTGGTTATGAAAATGGAATCCATTGTACCATTAAGAAGCATAACCTGCAGACAGAGTTCCGAAGCAGGGGCGGAGAGAGATTGGGATGCCAATCTAGAGTAGGTCACATACTATTGCGTTATACGAACGAGTGCTGCGATAGGACCTACGGTATTTTGAGATAGTTCCTCTTATACCAGACTTTTTGTTTGACTCGCACATTGTCTTTGTCTGTTTATGTAGCGACAACTCTCGGGTACTCGATTGAGTACTTTGGGAGATAGGTGCTTTTGGAGTTACGCTTTCAGGACAGTTGGGGCACTTTGGAGGCGAAGTCAGTACTTCAGGTATATACTAGATATTGTGGTAGTACATGATAGATATGCTATTTGTGTATAAGACTTTTTGTATCATATATTGTATTCTGACTTTCTATATTGATGTTTACTTATCAGTTATTTCCATCAATACAGTCTACTATATATTATTTATCCTGTTATATTCCTGTATATTCATTATATTGCATATTATCATTCCAATGTGAGATTCTATCACGGTGCCTTGGTTTGGTGTTTTTTATATTATCCCGACAAGCTTTCTTTTGTGGTATTCTGGAGTCAGAAGTTGTCATTTGACGTTGATTTAGGGTATTACAAAGGGCCTCGTCACATACCTTATGGCTATTAGTTGGTGGCTGCTATAACAAAAGGATGAATAGCTTAAAGGATGCCACCACTAAGGAGAGCTGAGTTAGGGTTTGGTACTTTAATTAAATTCACTTTGTAATTGTTTTGTTGAATCTATTAAAGGGTTAATGGAATGACTTTAATATTAAAAGGTTGTTGTATCTGTTTAGTTAAGCAAGAATCCTTAGGAAACCGCAATAGTTATTATTAAGTTTACTACAAATTTTTTCTGAAGAATAAATAGATAGTGAGAAGACAAATATGATGGAGAAATCAGGGAATTTAGAATGTAAAACTGAAAGATTATTTGTATGACAATGATCTTCCCTTGCCATTGGTGAAGAAAGGATAGATCTAATGGTATAACAGAAAAAAAGAAGATAACAATATGTAAAAAGCTTGTAGTAAAAATTCGATATTCTTAGAGAATTCGATATTTCATATTATTGCTAATGAAACATTGTCATTTCTAATACGAAATTTTCTGGAAGTACGTCTATGCAAAGAAATTAACAATGAATAAATTAATTCTAATGAGCTTGGTGAAATCTCTAGGATAAAAAAAGAAGATGACAACTATATTGACGAGTTAAACATTGAGAGAAAAGGAAAGCGACTAATTAAGGTAAAGGACACCATGTTCTACTATTGTCAAAACCAGATCATTTGCAAAGATCATGCAACAAGTTAAAATAGATAAAGGGATATTAAATGCATTTGTTGAACCAGAATTTTGGCTCAATACCCAGGATGCTCTACATGGTGGTATTACTCGAAAATGTTCCAATAATATACTTTGGTTTCAATATAATCACAAAGCTGTCTAAAAGTTCAAGTCACATGTTCAAGGGTAAAATAGGTGAGTCTCATAAATATATAAAGTCCCTTATTCATATGTCAATAGGCATAATAGGCAATATGCAAGGTAAGCTTCAATTTAAACAAGGGCTTAAGTGGCCTTGTACAAATTAGAAATATGCAAGTCCAAGTTCAAATCCAAGTCCAAAGAAAAAGTCATATGCATGTCCTTTAGTCAAAAATAGTCGAGTATACATATTCGAGGGAAATGTGGGATGCAAAATTAAATGTCCAAGTCCTTATGTGCAAAAAATTCAAAAGTTATAATCGACTCTAAAAATCCCCAAACTGATTTAGGGTTTCCAACTTTAAATTGAGAAATGGGAGAAATGATTCCCCTTTCTTGGATGACGGTGGCGGTCTATTTATAGCGGCATCAATCATGTGGGATGATTGGCACATGTCATGGCTTTGAATCCAAGGGCTCCGATTGCACCATCCTGATGAAATCTCAAAATTCCTTTTGTAGACATTCAACATCCTATATCTATAAAAGCTCGAAAACACATCTTTTCTTGTAGAAATATGGTGGCCTTTGCTTGTATTTATATACTCGACATCATCTAGGGGTGCGGTATCCCTTCTTTCATCTTGTTATTTTAACGTTTAACAGCCTTTATATTGTAGGCACACGATATCCCTCATTATGTCTTTGAAGTCCTTGCTATCTTTAGGCTCGATGGATTTTGTGTTGAAGAAGCTCGCTATACCCTATTCTTTTAGGTCCATTATAGCTCAATATCTCTAGGCTTTTATTGGTTCGACATCTCCATCGCTTTTTAGAAACTCGATACCTTCTCTTTATTGTTAAATGCTCGATATCACCTACTACTTGTAGATGCTCGACAAAGCTTACTGTTGTTGAGGCTCGTTATTCCTTAGAGACTCGCCACCTCTTTATTCTTTGTTGGGACTTTCAAACTTATTGGATTCTCGACATCCCGATTATAGTGAAGGTTCGACATTGTAACGACCTGGAATTTTATCATTTTGACTTGTGAATATTTAATTAATTTTAAATATCCAGTTATTGGTTTTTAATAATAAAATAGCTCTCTTATAATTAATAACTAATGATAAGAAATTCAATTTTGAACTTTTTTACATAAATAAATAGTTCGATGAAAAATTGAAAATGTAACCGAAATCACTTTTTCGGATTTTTGACTTTTTATTGAACAGAAGTTGTTGCAACATAGTTGCACATTTATGTACACATATATACACATATACTAAAGTTTCAAATTGTTCAAAATAAAGTAAATGATGTTACTTTCCTAATGATTCCTAAAAAAATCATTAACTTATAATTAAATAAAGGATTAGAAAAGTGGACTTTTAAATACATGGTTTTGTGTGCAAAGTACATAAAGGAAAAGATGTGCATAAGTTTTAAGGCAAGCACAAAGGTTGGCATATGGGGGAGTGAGCTTTGGTGGAAAACACCATCATTTAGGGGGGTAAATTTAATATTATATTCACCTCTCCATTTTTCTATATATATATACATCACCTTACTTTCTCTTTTCCTTTTACCATTTTTCATCTTCTACTTCTCAAAACTTTATATTATCTTCTTTTTAGTTTCTAAAAATCAAAACAATGCCAAAACTCCTCTTTTTCTAAAGAAAACTTCTTCATCTACCCTAGAACAACCTTGCTCACCCTTTCACAATCCCAAAGATCCAAACTTGGATGCCAAAAACCCCTAACCCATCGTAGGCCGTGAGCTTTGATAAAGAAAGGGAGGCTTAGACGAGCCTATGTAAGCTATATTAGCCTTGAATGCAAGCTTGAAGGGGGTAAGAGAGGCCTAGGTCGAGCCAAAGTAATGAAAGGTGGTTTCTTTTGTGGTTGTGTAGTAATATGATGAAGGTGATTGCTTTGCTTGGGTTTGGTCGAGAGATAAAGGTGAGTTACCTCACCTTGAATGAATTAATATAACTCAGTATATACATTGCTTGCTATTACACACACACACACACACACACACACACACACACACACATATATATATATATATATTGTTGTGCTTTGGAAAGCACTTTGATTTGTTGTGTATGTTGTAATGCTTTGAAAAGCACTTTAATTTGTGTTTATTTATTTGGCATAAGTAATGGAATATGTAATGGACTTGGAACTATGAACTTGTTATAACTTGTTGCATAGCCTTGAAACAAAGCACACAAGGATTAGTAGGGGATGGATGTGACTTGCATTTGAAATGAAAGTGTTCGTATAGCTATAGTCGCTGTAGAAGCACTTTGATGTTGTGTATGTTATTTTTGTGTTGAATATTGTATTCATGTATAAATGTTGTATAAATGATTTCCTATGCTTCCTTGTGATGTATTTTGGACTTGATATAGGTACATGCTTAATTTAATGAATGGTGTTCAATTTCACTTTCAATATGAATTGTTCGTATAACGATGGTCGCTATAAATGCACTTTGAAAATCTTTAGTTTTAAATGTTGTTTTCTTTGGATATTTTATAAAATCATTTCAAAGGAGTATTATAAAATGTATATATCTATTTTAAAAGTGTTTTGAAGTGGTTTAAAGGCTATTTGATTTACAAAACAAAGCTTTTAAAAGTAAGATCCATATGGTGATAGTCGCTATGGATGCAGTTTGGAAATCTATGATTTTAGTAAAGCATAAAAGGTTATCTACTTTAGAGATTTTGCAAATTCTTTTCAAATGCGTTTAACTAAAGTTGTATAAGTATTTAAAAAGAAGATTGAAGTTTTAAATAAAATTTGAAGAATGTATTTTGGAGTATTTAAATAAGTGGTTTATTTAAAAGAAACCCCTTTACTTTTCAAAGTCGAATTCTTCTCCTGTAATCAACTTGTACCATTTTGGAATATTTAAACAAATGGTTTATTTAAAAGTTGTATAAGTATGTACCTTGAGGCGAGGATAGTATGCTAACTTATCAGACTTCATTGTTAATCGAGGGATATCAGAAGTTTGAAATTGGGAAGTAGTGGTAAGTATATTTGGTTCAATTTACATACGATCCATTTACTTACACTAAACGGGTTTATTGTTATCTATGTTTTAAATGACATTTGTTTACCTAGATAAATACGGTTTTGAAAGTGAAAAGGTTTGTGAATATACTTATACCATTGAGATAAGTACATAAATACTTTTCTAAGTATTAAAAGTGAAATGTTTTGTGAATATACTTATACCATTGAGATAAGTATATGAATATTTTTCAAGTATTGATAAGTGGAAATGGTTTGTGAATATATCTTTGTAAAAGTAATACAAGTATTTATATAGTGGTTTTAATTAATGAAAGGATTAATTAAAGAGGCTTAGTGGTTGCTTATTTTCTTAACCATGCTTGGTTTCCTTATAAAGTTAAATCTCTAGTTCGATTATTTGTTTATTTGATAGTTAAATAACCGACTATCAAATCTTGGCTAGTTTTGATACTTTGAACTAGTATAAGTGTTGAATATGCTAGTATATGATTTTTGTTTGATGATAATAAACATATATATATATATTCATTTAAATGTATTTGTTATTGTACTATTTATTTTCACATAATTAAATAAATATTTGTTGAAAAAAATAAATAACATGGAATTTAAATTCAAACAGATATTTTATTCAAATAAATATTTTATTACAATTTTGAATAGCACAAATTTGTGCTTTCACTATATATACAAAATTTCAATTACAATACATTTCAGCTAACACAACTGTCCTTGCTACATATCACTCATTCACTCGTATTTATCTTCAACTCTATTCCAGATTGAATCCAGCATCTGAGCGATGTGCAAAATAAACACTGACTTAGTAAAATTGATAAAGAAATATTTTTTGCAGTGTAAAATAAAATGTGTTTTGAAAATATTATGCCTCGGTTATTTGGGTTGTTCATCATCATTTATTTTTAATTCATCATACACGAACAACTTGTGACATGCACAGTGTATCACTGTACATGCCACAAGGCCATGCACACCGATATACACTTGATAAAACTGCAGGGACAAGTGAGCACAAGGTCAAACCCGAACTATAAGCTGGATTCAACTTAGGTGCAATAAGAAAAGCAAATCCAGATGAAAGTGTACACAAAACTTCAAACTATAAACAACACAGGTATAAAGTGATGTACACATGAATGCTATGATCAAAGACAACAACATCAACCAAGGTCAGGACCAGTGAACAGTAAAGTGAAACAAGACCAGACCCAAGTCAACTAGAATTCAACTTAGGTCTGGCAACAAGTGAAACAAGTCCAGCTACCACATGAAAGCAAGCAATCGAGGTAACAACAATGCAGTTCACATATGTATATAGTGAATGCAACCATACAACTCAACAGTTCAGGTTCAGCTCAACCTATACCAGTCTACAAAGAAACCATGGCCACAAAATTCAACCAGATTTATGAGCAAGGCAAAATGAAGACAACAAAGTACAGACTTGGAAACATATGCAAACTAGCTCGAAGCAACAACTTAGTGCAAACAAGTACACAAGCAAATCCAGACAACATGAAGAACATGTATACATATGCAGTGGAAATATGGGATAAAATGGAAGCAGTTAAATATGCAAGCAAGGCTACAAGCATCAGGTCGAAACTGCTAAAGGCATGTACACACACATATATGTAACAGCTCAAAGTTTTAGCTGCAACAAGACTCAAGTGAAATCAAGTGCAACATCAACACAAAACATCACAGCAACAAGCTCAATGAAACCAAGTGGATAGGCAATAATCGAACAAGTTAAATCAAGTCAATCACACACATATATGTATGTATATAAATGGTTATAGTAATCACAGTTGCGAACCACTGTTCAAAGAAAAGCAAACAGTGAATGATGATATACAACTGTTACAACATGAAGCAGAGAACAGTACTGGTGTAAAGAACAGTGAGGCAAAAACACAACAGTGAACAGAAGATCACAGTACAAGCTTGAATCAAGCACTAGTAATCAAGCAACAGAGCAATTAACAGTTTTAACAAAGTCAAGGCATCACAATATACATATATACATGCGTGAACACACTTATTATATATGCAGTGGATACAGGATTTCATTCCAAGAAAACTGTTATAACATGAAGCAGGTTTTACAAAAATCTAGGTAGTGGATTTTTCAAACTAAGTCAAGGTTAAATACCAAAGTCAAAGTCAAGTGATATTGAACAAGTCGAAGTAAAATTCACATCTCAAAATGCCATCACATATTTAAAGTGCCTGAAGTCAAACCAGAAAAGAACGGAGCAAGTTCTAATTCATGAAGCCGTGGTGACCAAGCAATCAGAAAATATATGAATTTAAACAAGTCTAATCAAATCGTATGCACTCAAGCAAAATCGAACTGTGGAAAAAATTATCAAACGATCGAATATTTAGGGAATTAAACTCTATAAATACCATGAACATCATCGGCATTAAGAATCAATCGAGTTCAAGCATATAAACGAAAGCAACAAGGAAATCACATACCAAGTCAAATCGAACTCGAAGAATTGAAGCAGCCGTTCCCAAATCAGAGAGACAATCGATCGACAAAGCAATCACGAGAATATCAATTCAATCAACAATCAGTCGGCTACTTGAATTCTAGAAGCCCTAATTTAAAATGAAGAAGAACGAATGAAAGAAGCAGCCATTTTTCAATGCAAAAAAGCGGGCCGAAGAAATAACAAAAAAACGGGGGGACAATATTTTACACTGCATTCTTTATTTCTTTGGGCTGGCTACAATATGGGCTTTAATTTTTAAAATTACGGTTTTATTGTTTAGTTGTTTTTATTTCTCTTTTAAACTTTTGTAAAGTCTAGTCGTTTGACTAGGGGACGAACTACGATGGTGTAGTTCAAGAATTCGCAACTTAGTAACTGAGTTGTGGCAGGGTTTTGAGTGTAGAGTTAGGTTAGTCGATAGCGGATGTCGCAAGTTTACGTGTGTAAGCGTCTGACTACTTAATTTCTAGTAGAAAACTTGGGGACAGCACGTAGGCAGAGTTTTGCCGAAGCTGGGTAAATCTGTGTTGTTCTATTTCTGCTTTTAATATTCTGCTATTATCTGTGTTGCTATTATTCAACTATTATCTATGCTGCAATTATTTTATATATTTCCACATTAAATTTTTATAATTAATAGTATCACCTTATTCACCCCTCCCTCTAGGGTGAAATCGATCCTACAATAAGCGTTCAAATTTGAGACATCTTAAGGATGAACAAAGACGGAGTTCTTTAAAGTGCTAGGGCTATTTGCTACTAGTCCTGATGGTGATTCCAAAAAGATGTAGTAGAAGTAGTGCCTTTGGTTTTTTCATATCCAGAACAACTTGTGTGGATGAATGCTGGCATTGCATTATTGCCTAGAGGGCAGTGTTAGCATTCCAAGAGGGATTTGCTAAGAGGTAAAGGTAATCATGGCCTCACAAGCCTCACAACCTGGTAATGACTAAAATCAGGGGATGCAGCAAAGGTATGCGCCTCGGTACCATTGGGAGCATCATTCCTTAGATCTAGATCGATTTTGGTATACGTGCGCCTGAAAAAAGGTAGGGTTGGGTGCAATGTTTGCAGCCTTAGTGCTCGAGGGATGATTTAATCCGGCTATATCATGTTAGAGGGGCAGGCCAGCACTGTGTTTGTGGGGGTTGCAAGGTTTGCAACCTCCGTACATTTTCTAGAAATTGACTATGAAAGGTGGTACCTCGATGCCTTGTCATTTATGGAATCCAATCACCAATACGTGCCTTACGGTTTTAGTTATAGGACCTAGTACTAGTTAATGCAATTATGAGTAAGCATTCTAGATATGTTATATATTTATTTTAAACCCTAGACACTATTATTAGATCATTGGATTTTCTAAAATGGTTTAGTTATCGTAAGGTAAAATCCGGTATGTATTAATGTGCAGCGTGGTCTTAGGAGATACCTTTATTTTTGAAAGGTTTTATAACATTAAATATTCCAACTGATTTGAGTTTTCTCACGCTGGTACGGTAGACTGATCTCAGTGTTATTTTTTTATAATACTCGGGATAGACCCGAGTACTTTTCCATATTTAGCTATGGATGATTTGAAGTTTTTTGGAGACGAGTTGGATACCTCCAAGACATATTCACGTATTTTATTTTCATTGCATTATTATTTTGTATTATCGGTAATTATAATGACGGGCTGTTATAATTGTCCAGGCTGATGATAGGTTAGTTTATCTTGATTGTTTTATGTATATTAAAGTTTCTTTTTGTAAAGATCTATTGTATATTATAAATTACTCATCGTGATGTGAGATTCTGTTTTGTATTTTCTTGTCTTTTACCCCAACAATCTGTCTTTTTGGCACTTGGATGTTCAGTGCGTGAATACCGTGGATGTATTAGTTTCAACTTTTGAGGGTCGAAAAGGCGGGTCATTACATTTGGTATCAGAGCCGAAGGCTAAGCGAGAACCTTGGCCTTGGTAGGGTAAACTCATTAGAGATAGGTTTAGTAACACCATAGAATGAGTTTGACAGTGTGTGTGTACATGAGAGTGCGTACTTATCGTTCCTATAAAAACGTAAGTGTGTTAATTGGTCTGTTAAGTGGCTTATGAATTTCGATCGATGCGCCCAATCAATGTTATCGATATGGATTCCTAAATACTTGAACAAGGCAAACCAAAACACAAATTTTGAAAATTGGTAAATGAAATAGTTTTACCTAGGATTATATTTTATATATGAAAGAACAATTTTCAAAACTAGATATAGCTATTTTTGTGTATTTGGTTGTTATGAAATGAAGATTTTTAGTTTTTATCATTGTTGATTTATTTATTTATGCTCGGCCAGTTTATGAGCATTTATTATTTGGTTAAATTAAATACAAACACCTTGCGAATTAAGTTTCACAATTTGACTATAAGGTGTTCGGTAGTAATGTTGTTATAAAGTTTATTCTGATACAAGAAAGAATGATTTTATGAATATAATTTTATAGATTCGGTTTATAAAAATGTGTTTTATAAATTAAAGGGTTTTTGAGAATTTAAATCCTTGTATTGCTTGAAAGAATTTCAATTGTTTATTGGAAAAGTTAATGACAGTATTACTTGAAAATATTTTTGTGCATGAATATTTGGAAAGAAATTTTTAAAGAAAAATACATTTTTCTTTGGATAGCTTGGGGAATGAGTCCCGATTTGTTTTATGATCTTAATAATCTTCTAAGTGACAGTCGGATGTTTGCTTAGGTTAACATTGTAGTACACTTAGCAAATTATTCTCTTTGTCATTGTACAATCAAAACGAGTTCAAATCCGAACGAACCCAAAACAAGTTGGTAATAGATACTTTCAAAATATGGAAATATAGAGAGTATTTTTTCAAAATGGGATTTAAAAGAAAAGGAAAGGTATTATTTTATCTAGTTCGAGTGGCTCGAATGTAACGACCCGTATTTTTGGGTCTTCAAATTTGAATATTTAATTTGTTTAAATATTCGGATTTGAATTAAATTTTAATAAAATCTATTTTTCAAATTTAGATTTGATTTTTCAATGACGTATTTTTAATTTAATTTTTAGAAATTTTCCATAATTTTTGATTTGGGAAAGCAAGTATATTTCATTTGGCGTATTTTACAGCAAACGTTGGCATTTTGAAACTTCACAGAATTTAATAACTTGTCTATTTTATTATTGTTTTGTGATCATGTGCAAATTCTACACGCGATCGTAATTCATTTTCTATCAATCGCGACTCATAATCAGACACGGTCCGGTGTGGCAGGGTACCGGAATTCAATTTCAAAATAAACACGCACAATACACAACTTTCCCTCAGCCACCTTATTATCTCAACAACCACCATTATGTCCACCTTTTTCCCTTCCAGCCACTATTGTACCCATGATCTTTTCACCATAGCAACAAATTTGTCCCCATGTCCGCTACTTCATCAACATGTCACAGTATGTATGCATATATGTATATATATATGTTTACGACTTATGCTTCTTCTCTTATTTAGTTTGCCTGGAAATGAAACAGCTCCACTTCCTCTCATTTAAAAATCAATGTATCACAAACTATCAAGTTATAGCTCGAGTGATCTAAATGAAAGTTGCCCATCTTAGTTTCAGCTATTTTTAAAAATTAACGGCTTATATTCTTTGTATGAGATCGAGCTATCCGATTGCTCGGGAGATCTTTCTACTAGCCTTTTTTGATTCTCCTTTCGATGGTTCATTTTAGCCTTATTGTCTTCTTTTGCTTGTGATCTTGGAGAATGCATTGATGGTCCTTCATGTTGGGTTTCTTTCTTCCTTTGTGGGCTCATGATAACTTTTGCAATTATCTTTGCTTCTGAGCATTGAGGTGTCCAGGTTTCTTCATGGAGACTCCACTTCTTCTCCCCCTTCGGTAAAATTTGTCTTAGAAGATTTTTAAAAGGGAACTTTCTCGAGAAGCTCTTGCATAACTGTAAGTCGCTGTGTTAAATCTTGAATTTTAACTTCACTACCTATGGGCTTTCCTTGGATTGAAGGTTGTCTAATCTCTGTATTTTCCAAATTGATGTTCGGAGTGACATTATCCTCCAAGGTTGTCTTTTGTATAATTTCTTCATTCAGAACATTGACTTTCTTGGTCCTTACCATTTTACTAAAACAAAATTTTTACTTAATTAGTTTCAAAGCAAAGAAACGATGAGAGGGAGATTTGAGCTCTCCATCTAGCACCAAACTGTTGAACAAGAATTTTGGCTCAACACCCAGGATGTTATAAAAGATGGTGTTATTCAAAAATGTTCTAACAATACCCATTGGTTTCAACATAATCACGAAGCTATCCAAAAGTTCAAATCACAGGTTCAAGGGTAAGATAAAGGAGACGCATAAATATATAATAATCCATTGTTCATATGTCAATGAGCCTAATAGGCAGTATGCAAGGTAAACTTCAATTTAAACAATGGCTTAAGTGGCCTTGTACAAATTAATAATATGCAAGTCCAAGTCTAAGTTCAAAGATAAAGTCATATGCATGTCCACTATTCAATAATAGTCAAGTATACATATTCGAGGGAAATATGCTATGGAAAATTAAATGTCCAAGTCTTTATGTGCAAAAAGTTCAAAAGTTGCAATCAGCTCTAAAAATCCCCAAATTGATTTAGTGTTTCCAACTTTAAATTGGAAAAAGGGGAAAAATGATTCCCTTTCCTGGGTGACGGTGAGGGTCTATTTATAGTGGCATCAATCATGCAGGATGATTGAAATGTGTTCTGACTTTGAATCCAAGGGCTTTGACCGCACTATCTTGATGAAATGTTGGAATTCCTTTGCAGAGATTCAACATCCTATATTTGTAGAAGCTCGACAACACAAATTTCCCTGTATAAATATGGCAGCTTTCCCTTGTAGTTAAATTTGACATCTTGTAGGGGTACGACATCTCTTCTTTCATATTGTTATTTTTTGGTTTAACATCCTTTATGTTGTAGACACTCGATATCCCCTGTTATGTCTTTGATATTCTCGATATCTTTGGGCTCAATAGCTTTTGTGTTGTAGAAGCTCAATATCCCTTATTCTTCCAGTTCCATTATAGCTTGATATCTCTAAGCTTTTACTGGTTCGACATCTCCATCACCTTTCAAAAACTCAATACCTTCTCTTTATTGTTAAATGCTTGATACCACCTTCTACTTGTAGATGCTCGACAACGCTTACCATTGTTGTGGCTCGTTATTCCTTAGAGACTTATCACCTCTTTATTCTTCGTTGGGACTTGCTAACTTATTGGATGCTCGACATCCCAATTATCATAAAGGTATGTACATTATTATCTACTTTAGATGCTCAATAACCCTTATGGTTGTTGAGGCTCGACACCATCTCATGCGGTTGTTTAAACTCGACAACCTTGTTGTTTCCCAGCTCAACAACTCTTGTAGCTTGATGACTTCAAGCACTGTTGATTCTTTTAATTTGTGCAACTCTTGAGCAGAAGCTCAACCTTGCCTTTATATTAGAAACTCGATAGTGTTAAAAATATATACTTAACAACTTTCACTGTTTCTCAGTCCGACATGTTTTCTTTAGACGCTCGATACCCTAATCGATAAAGCACCGCTAAAGATTCGATATATCGCTATCTTGGAAACTTCATGAATTATCATGAATTTATTGATTCGTCATATCATCGTGCATTTTTAGGGTTGATACCCATTCTTTCTGATGCTTCTATATCCTCCTATTTACTAAGTTGCTTTCTTTGCCCTTGATAACTTTTCCTAGCATAATGATCGAAAAAATATGTGGATAACAGCATTAGCGATAGACAATAACAAACATAGGATGGATGACGATAAGGGGCGAACGTTGATACAAAAGATGTTGGATTCGCTTTTTTACTATGATAACGGTGAAGAATGGCTACTTGATTTTGGTGCTTCGGTGCTTATTTTTGTATATGCAAGCATAAGGAAGCGTTCATGAATTACAATGAGTAAAGCGATGGGATGGGTCAATTAATAGTTGCAAGATGAGTGTAAATAGGGTTGGTTAAACCAAGTTGAAGATGTCTAATTAAAAAGTGGTAACAATAATGACAATTAGACACGTTCTGCATTTTTAGAAGAAACTTAGTTTGGTCGTATGATTAGAAAAAAGTTTGAGTTTTAATTTCTCGACTTAAAGTGGAGTTACTAGAGCATGGAAAGAAATAGGGAAGTTTCACGGGAAAAATGAGAAAGAAATATTCTACACAGGAAAGACAATAATTGGAGGAAGTTTATAAACTTGAGTAAAAGATGCAAAATCACTTAAATCAATGTGGAGCAAGCAAAGGATACCAACAAATCCTACATTGAGTTCCTTATGTTAGAAGAAATTTTGAAAGGATGTTTGTTGCATATGTGATTGATGAACATGCACATCTAGTGCTTTAAATGGTAGTGGAGTACATTGCAGAATATTATTTTGATGATAGTAGGTAATAGTTCATGTTGTGATAAATTGTATTAAAGAAAAATGCTGAAATTTATGATACAATATGTAAAATAGAAGAGAATTTCATCTAGATCACAAATGAAATGGCTCATCAATCAGAATCGCAAATTAGAAGATACGTTCGAAATAGTTAGTGGTGTGCATGCATATTTGGAACAAGAAATGGTCAACTAGTCAAAAAGTGTTCTGTCAACCATCCAATTTGGCTAGTCAACAAATTTAGGGTTGAATTTGAATTTTTGGCTTGTTTCTTGAAGTGTTTGAACACTTTAGATGATCCTAACGGACAATAGTAGTTTCTATTTGTTTTTAAGGTATTTTTGGAAGTGTTTTTATTACGAATTAATCTCATTATGAGATATTTTTCTTTTCGTAAAAGACATATATTTTAAATAATGACAAACATCTCACAAAATTATTTTATGAAAACTTTATGACTATTATTGGTTGGTGGCATCTGTAAATCAACATGTATAGGGTTAGCCACCATAAAGCAGATTACAGTTAATGTACTATACTCTAATTAAATTCATTTTACACTTGTTTTGCTTAATTGAAAAAAAGAAAGAGATAAATGAGTAATTTGTTGTGTTTTCATTCTTCATTTTTTTCTTTTCTTTTAATATCTAATTGTATAGGGATCCTTGAGAAACTCTAACATTAGCAAGATGCTTGGAATCTCCCTATCCCAAATTAGTATTTGGGATGCCAACAGCTATAGGTTGTCTCAAACCAACAACCGCACCCTCTTTGATGATAGAGTTAGGAGTATACCTTAGGGGTAATTTTATGATTGTTACATATATCTAACTCGATAACCAATCTTATTTGAAATAAAAGGTGTTTTCTTTCTATTATATACTTGATATAATGTGTTGTATTAATTAATTAACTAAAAGTATATTAAATAGAAAATCCATAAATGGTATGGTTTGTGATAGTAGTTACAATGAGTTGTAATCATAAGTGATTTATCATAATAAAATAAACATACCGTTTTAAATATTTCTAGTCAAGATGTATCGAGACTGGTTATTGATACATCTGTTGAGATTAGAGTATGTAATACTCTCCAAATGTTGGGCAATGTATTACTCATGACTGTTGGGGCACTAAGAAATTTCATACTTATAGTTATTAGATAACGATAGAATGACCCACTCGATAGTTTTCTGTTGATTTATATAACAAAGGTCAAATAGAAAATATCGATGTGACAATATTACACAATTCCCTCGACTTGAGAATACTGTCAGCTTTAATGTAGAAACTCCACTTTGATTATAGTTAAATCGTGGCGCAACATCCATTGAACGACTATAGTTAGGTCGAGTGGAAGCATTAGAAGTATTCAGTAAAGGATACGTCTCCTCAGTTATATGAGGTTAGTATCACGGTCACCTGAAGTCAACTCAAAGACAAAGTCTTTGGTCAGTGTAGTTCGGTTAATAATAATAATTATTATTAATCTAAGAACTTAGCGTTTGACTATAAAGTTGAATATGAATAATATTGGAATTTTGACCGTTACCAAATTCTGTAAGTCATAATGTGAGGGTGTAAATAATTGTCATTGTCTGTTAACGCCTAAAATTCGTAACAGGAGTATTCAACATTATAATTAGATTTAATAATGAAAAATTGATTATAAAATTATATTTAATCTGTGTAGATCAATATTAAATAGCGTGTATATAATAGTTGTAAACACATGTATCGATATACGTTATAAATGTGCATTTGAATTAGATTTAATTGCATTTTATTCGATCGGGTTTGAAGCGGTTAAGAGGCCCATATATGGGCATATTATATCCGACTATTATATGGGGTTTGGAGGTTACATTTTGATTCAAATTAAGAAGAAACGATAGGAGAAAAAGGTGGACCTAGATCCCCCTTTTGCTCCTTAGATCTATATTTTTTTATACCTCTCAAACTCCACTTTTTGGCTCCTCCTAGTCTAATCATGATCGGCCTTATCTTGCCCTCCTCTAAAATTTTCAACCCATTAAAACGCAAATACAATTTGAAGATCGGTGGTTGCTGCATTCAGATGGGTATTTCTTTATGGATTCTTGATACCGATTCAAGGAGTTCATCTATTCAACGCTTCAACGTGTTAAAACTAGGCTTTAGTCAAGGTAAATCTTTCATTTTTATTTATATTTGCATAATTGTTCATCATATTATATGGATATGTTTAGATAATATATGAGTTATCATGAATCAACATATTTCTGTGGTGTCAACATTGGATGATAACATATATGTATGTATTATAATATATATATATATATGTGTGTGTGTGTGTGTATGTATGTATGTATGTGTATATATGTATGTATGTATGCATGCATGCATGTATGCATGTATGTATGTATTATAATATCGTGTAAAAATAGGATCTAATAAATAAAAATTCAAAGTAATATGAAAATTAGATGTTGCAACTTAAATTTCTAAACTAACTATACATGATTTTAACGTAAATATATGAGTAAATATTTATGTAATAAATTTTCTTTTAAATGTGTTAAGCATACACAATTTATAAAAAAAACAATTCACACGCGAAACATGTGCCATCAACACGCGCGATGTGCGTGCCGTGACACTCGTATTAATATTTACAATTAATTTATATTATAATATCATACACACACATACATAATCATTTGTATGTTACGAATTTATTTTATATTGTTTTAAACTACACGCACATATATTAGATAGCATATGCATATGCATATGGAGGAGCAAATATGTCTATTGCGGTTTAAATCTGAGCACTTATAAATACATGGGCATGTTAAACCATATACACGATTAATGTTGCACGTGCATGAAGACACGTATATGTATGTCATAGATATATAATATAAACTTAACATTAAACAAAACTTGATTCATAACTTAAATAAAATATTGATTTTATTTAAAACAAATTTAGATAAGATCTAAGTAAATTTAGACGTCATGAACCTAATAAAATCAAAAATAGAATTTTTTTTTGAAATTTATCCATTTATCATGTTGCATGTTGGCCCCTTTTCAACGACTGATGTAATAGACTTTTGACTAGCTAGGCATGTAAATAGATATTTTTGAATGCAAATGATGCAATGATGCTTTATCCGTGTAAATGATTGAAATTGCTTTAGGATAATGGATAGGGGCTTTGCACGAAAGGTACCTATTTCTGATGGTGTTACAAGAAAAGTCCCTGTAGAAATAATTATGTAAATTAAGTCCCTGTTTTTTCTAAACTAGAAAACGCAAATTAGCTTGCGCTTTTTAAAATTTTCAAAATCAGAAAGCACAAACTAGCTTGCGCTTTTCTGATAGAAAGCGCAAGTTACCTTGCGATTTTCAAAAATTTTAAAAATTTTAAAATTTTCAAAAAAAATTCAAAATTAGAAAGCGGAAACTAGCTTGCGCTTTCTTGATAGAAAGTGCAAGTTAGTTTGCGCTTTTTAAAATTTTCGAAAATTTTAAAAAATATTTCAAAATTAGAAAAGTGCAAGTTATCTTGCATTTTCTGTCAGAAAAGTGCTAGACATTTTGCGTTTTTTTATTTTTGAAAAATAGGGACCAAATTTACATATTCATTTCTACATAGACTTTTTGTATAACAACATAAAAAACAGGGACCTGTGACTCTTTTCTTGTAATGAAAATCTGTATTTTTGAATGTTGAACGAATATCAAATTTTTGTCGATTTGCTAGTTATTGAGAAATTCAATAAAACGACAAGCAAAGTGGATTGATTCAAAGTGGTAATAAATATTGGACCAATATTTATTACCACTTTGAATTAATTACCCCTTTTTATGATATTCATAACTTAGGTTAAAGATTAAAACACATTGTACAGGTGCACAATTACGCATGCAAAGTGGTGCCGTTTCGAGCTCCATGGGATGATATAAATGTATACATCAATCTAGTCTACCTTCAAAAATCAAAAATGGACATTCGATCGCTGTCTTTCCAGTTAATTGACGGTACTATATTTCTAGCTAGAAAATTACAGCATAATCAATAGCTTTGTGTGCACCATTCACGGTATTTTGTTTCTCTTTTGATATTTTCTAGTTGAATTGACTGGATTATTGAGTCTAGGTCACATGAATCATGATTAATGCGGTTGGTTCATATGTACGTCATTACGTGTGACAATTAATTCAAATTAAAAAAATGTGGTTATTTGTTCATATCGCCAGCAGGATTAGGACGAAATAACAATTTACCAAACCTGCTTGCATTTGTGTAAATTAGGAGCCGCATTTTCAAGTTTCATAATGACAAACTTTACTTTAAAAAAATGTTTTACATTGCATCGTATTTTTATTTTCAATAAAAAAGAATTCGTTTTCTTTTCGAAAATTAAATAGAAACTTAATCGTACATTTTTGTGAGCAAAACTATTTTAATTTTCTATTTTTATTTTGAACATTTTTTGAAAATGTGCAAATATTTTCAGTTTTTTTCAAATATTGAAGCCACTTTCATAAAGTGCATAAAATTGTAAATATTTGCACTTTTTTGTTAAAACAAATAGTGAAAAATAGGCACAAAGACAAATTTTCATAAAATTTTTGACTGAAGGTCAACAAGTTTTATTTTTAGGCTGAAGGACAAACTTTGGAAGATAATTAGGCTGAAAGACAATGCTAATACAACTAGCATTTTGTACAATATAAAACTGGATATAATGCTAGTTATAATTAGCATTTTGTACAATGTTTGCACTGTACAAAATGCTAACTATATTTAGCATTTTCCTTCAGCCTAATTTTATTTCAAAGTTTGTCCTTCAGCCCAAAAATAAAACTTTGTGTCCTTCAGCCTAATTTTTTTTCAAAGTTTGTCCTTATGCCTAATTCCCCCTAACAAATATTGGTGATTTTTAAAACTTATTTTGAAAGTGACGGCTTTATATTTTGAAAATTAAACGGTGCATTCCTGCACGAAACAAAAGGTGCAAAGGAAATGACATTTTAAAGAGGAATAAAAGAGGAATGTTTAACGAAAATGGAATATTGTATTGCGAAAGAGGCATTTGAAAATGATATATAACTATTTCGTTTTGAATAATTATTTTTGTTATTGTTTTATTTTATTTTAAGTATGTTTAAATAATTGTTATCAAAAAAGTATGTTTAAATAATGTAGTTAGATGAATTTAAACACTATGGAAGTGGCGTCAATGCTAACTGAGCAAATTTTAGTTAATAACTCATCCGAAGAGCGGTGTTTTAATTACAAAAGTTCCCAATACATTTTCCGTCTCTGTTCATTTACTACCTTTCCGAACGAGCAAATTATTTCGAATTGTCTTGGTTGATTGGGATTGACATTGATAACGTGTATTAAACGATGTCAAGGATATTATAGCTCTTTGATACAATACGGAAAAAGAAAATACAAAAGTGGTAGTACAAAAGAAAAGAGGGATGCGCGGCATAGAACACAAATAACAGCCACAAGTAATCGTGGACAAATCGACAATATCTGACGTGGCACTTAAGGCAAGCTGTTTTTATGACCAGGTATAGGCGGAGCACGGGACTCAATAATGTTGCTGACGTGTAAGTTTGAATCTTCACGCAACGCACACCAAAATGCGCACCGAGCTGTAACGCCTTGATTACGGTCCTCCGCCTGAAACCCAGCAGGAATTATGCTCATCCGCACTAATTCGACAAAGGCCCACCGTTTTTGTTTGTTGGTGATGGCCCAAATAACGGTTGCTGATCTACCGTGTACGTTATTGCAGAAGCGACTCGGTTACGTGAAATAAATGCATCTGAATAAGATATGAACGTAAACAAAACGTAATGATTTATAGTGCAGGATATAAACATTTAGGACATAACAAATATGTAAAAGGATAATGACACAAGGCAAATCCTTACAGTATAGTTTGGTAGTCGAAAATAGATGGCGATAATAACATGGTGTTTTGTAACTTATCATGAAGTTTGATAGTTGGAAAAGGTTGCTATCAAACAATAAAGGCTAAACCACACAATAGACAGTGTTGCATTCGCATTCAAGTATGTGTTATCTAGATGTGATAATGTACAAATTAAGGAAAAACTCAAGGAAGAATAGCGAAAAAAATTCTAAAGAGGAGAGATGATATACTTATTACTGAATTATAGTATTGCATTATATTTAAGGGTAACTACATTTAGAGCAACTACTGCTTAAAAATGATCATGGCAGTCAAAAGACTCAAAACAAGGTAATTCCCATGTTGCATAAAAATGATGTCAAAAAAGGAAAAAAAGGAGGATATATCTGTAGAATATAAATCAAATAAATTCCTTAATACTTAGGATGCACTCCTATCTTTTGTCTGCTCAGTTAAAGTTTTCGATTGAGGTTTAACAATTTTTTGTTTTAAGGTATCTAATATTTAATTTCTCAGTCTTAGCATTAAATTATAATTTAATATCAATTACTTACCTTTATTCAAAATTATCTAAAACAATTTAGAACAATTAAACGTACAAATGAATACAAACAATAATTTTTTCCATGCGTTCTTTTTCGTCAAACTTTCCCTTTGGCCAGGTTGAGATTAACCTTTCGTTTCCCTTACAAACAAAAGTTGCACCCATATATCTTCAGAATAAACCATGAGAAAAACTGATCCAAAAGGTAAAATCTTATAAATGCCCATTATTAAAGATAATTAAATGCATGTAGGCACTAGGGTGTACTACTACTAGCAAATACAATGTTTCAGCTTTAGCGTTGATTTGTCCGGACCAGGCATTTAAGAAAATTACTTTGCACAAAAGTAATTACTTTGATGGTCCATTTCAATTAAGTCGGTATCGTCAACGTGTCATATTGTTTACCTTGCTTTAATCGTGTTGCAATTTTATAGAGAAAGGATACTGAATATAGAAGCTCCGCTGTTGTGTTCAAATATTCAAAATTTCATGTTTGAAATACTCATGGCTTCACCTTTTCATTTGGATGTTCTACGTGGATAAAAACTCTTTATAAAGATTATATATATATATATATATATATATATATATATACGTGTATATGTATATATGTACATATAGATATACGTATATATGTCTATGTATGTGTGTATGTATGTACACATATGTATATAAGTCTATTTCTTTCTGTTTTTGTTTAATGATATGCTCCCAAGTTTAACATAGTGTAAAGGACAACTAATAAAAACCAATGCATCAACTCAATAAGATTGTATGTCTTATCAATAGGTTAAATATTTAAAATCTCTTTGTTATTGGATAACTACAATAAAAACCAAAGTTTTTTTTATTGTCTAACCTTTTGCCTTCTTTATTAAATGAAAAGCGCTTTTATATATGGTATGCTTATTTATAAAGAAATGATACTGAATATAAAAGCTCTATTGTTGTGTTCAAATATTCAAAATTTCATGTTTGAAATACTCATGGCTTCACCTTTTCATTTGGTTGTTCTACGTGGATAAAAACTCATCATAAATATTTTATAAACACACACACACAAATATATATATATATATATATATATATATATATATATACACACACACACACACACACACATATACATACGTATATAAATATACATACATACATATGTGTGTGTATAACTTTGTTCCCTTTTGTTTTTGTTTAGTGATATGCTCTCAAGTTTTACATAGTGTAAAGGGCAACTAATAAAAACCAATGCATCAACTCAATAGGATTATATGTCTTATCAATAAGCGAAATATATAAAATCTTATTATTGGAAACTACAACAAAAATCAAAGTTCTTTTATTGTCTAACCTTTTGCCTTCTTTATTAAATGAAAAACGCTTTTATATATGTGATGGTTATTTATAAGAAATGATACTGAAAATAGAAGCTCTCTTGTTGTGTTCAAATAACAAAATTTCATGTTTGAAATATTCATGGCTTCACCTTTTCATTTGGTTGTTCTACGTGGATGAAAACTCATTATAAAGATTATATACATACATACATATACATATGTACATATACACACATATACATATGTACATATATATAATATATATGTGTGTGTGTAAAATTCTGTTCTTTTTTGTTTTTGTTTAATGATATACTCTCAAGTTTTACGCACTGTAAAGGACAACTAATAACAACCAAAGCATCAACTCAATAGGATTGTATGTCTTATCAACATGCCAAATATTTAAAATCTCACTGTTATTGGATAACTACAACAAAAATTAAAATTTATTTATTGTCTAACCTTTTGCCTTCTTTATTAAATGAAAAACACTTTTATATATGGGATGCTTATTTATTATGGTTGATGGACTTAAGTGAAAGGTAGAGAATTGTACGTTCATTTGAAGTTCTCTTTCCTTTCTCTCTTCATTGAAAAGGAATACAACATCACAGAGAAAAAATGTCATCTTCTTCTTCTCTTTCTCTCCACAGTTTCCTTTGAAATAAAATCAAATTTTCAAATATACTCAAAACTCCTAGGTAGTGACTTCTTCAAATATTAAAATCCTTCTACCTTAAGTGTGCGAATTTGAAGGATCATTGTGTTAACCTTAGAGAGCAGACGATAAATATCTATTGCACCATAGTCATATCGAATTTCACTTTCAAGGCAGTTGTCGGTCTCATACACGACACAACTATTATCACTTGCTTTTTTCCATCGTTCTTATCCATAAACTCCAACAAATATCACTTTTAATGGGGACATCCAGTGATCAATTATATCGGTTCACTGGTTATAATTTCTAATTATGGTTGTCTTCTTTGAGGTTCATGGTGCGGTGTGTGATTTTGATGCACACAAATCGGGTATCGAAATATATCTTAACTCTATGATTTTATTTTATATTTTCATAATTTTATCAAGCTCCCCATGTTATGTTGTTATGTGCATATATTAGTTGATCTTTCATTTTTCTTGTTATATCCACACTCACTCTTGACTAAAAAAAATACAACTAGAGCATATAATCACATTGTGTAACGACCTGCTATGTCGAACCGTTCAAATCGACAATCATCCACACATGTCAGACTTGAATTGCTCAAAACAACATATTATAAATTTATATTTGGCAAAACTTAGCATATACAATAAATAAAATCAATCACATAATCACAAACACGTAGTTTACAACAATAAACAGCGGAAAAGATAAATATTAGTTCATGAAGCTACTATAATAAACAACAGAGTTGAAATAAAATACAACATATATCCAATACATAGAAGTGTAAATACAAAAGAAAATGACAAGTCTGTGGAAAACAACTGGAAACAACTGAGAAGCTGAATAGATAGTGTTAACAAGATTTCTTATTAACATCCCCGATGCTTTTCATAGGATTATTTTATATAGGTTCAACCTTTCAGTTGAGTGGATTCACATTTTCGAATGAAATGATAAAGTCGGAGGGTTTTAAGGTCTTAATTTTGATCCTGACGAGAGGGGATTGATTTCGGAAGGTTATAAGAGATTATTCATCTCAGATAAGGATTTGAATGAAGAATCATCTTACTTCTGATCCTATCGAAAGGCTTAAGTATGGTTCAAGCATTACAGTTTAAAGGGATCAACAGAATTGCTTAACGTTTTGATTAGCCCGGAAGGTCTAAGAAGCCATTTAGCCTATACCGAAAGGTTTAGATACAACTTAAACCTTGTGATTTGACTGGATCAATGGTCTTCTTAAACCTTTCGATAGGCTGGAGGGTTTAGGAAACCATTTGGACCCTTCGATCGACTTGTCATGATTGTATGACCTTCGTCCATATCATTTCATCAAGTTCTATCTTCCTTAGAAACCAAAAGCAATCCACATCTCCTTTGAATCCCTTTGGAAGGTTATAAACCCTTCGATGGTATCCGATGGTGAGATTGCTTTATTTGTTATCCCCTTACACTTCGGCTTCCTAGGATGATATCTCACTTGTGAAAACCTTTCGAAAAGAGTGCATGATTCAAACATATTTAGATAATAATAAGAGCCGATTCAATATGCCATGAGACTGATATCTGAGGCTAATTCACAAGTTATATTATCTCTTCTTGTAATTGATATTAGGTAGGGAAGAAGGAAACTTATGAGATTATTCAATGACCGTTTCATGGTATATTCTCAAAATAAACAAAGAAAATAAGAAATAAATCATAAATGATTAGCCGTTAATATTAAATTAACGCCTAATCATGATTATACCCAAATTCCAAGTCGATCGCAAGCCACAATTCTCTTTATTTCTTCATAATGGAATCTGATACAAAATTTAAGAAGTTAGCCCCCAATTTGATTTCTAAATTAGGGTTACTGTGTATCAAGCGGGAGCAATAGTGATTGTTGAGTAGAAGAATAGGAAGAAAAATCGGTCCCTAGATTGGACCCCTTGGGTCTTATATATAAATGCAGGCGGCCTTCCTTTCGGTCCTATGCTCTCGTCAGGACAGAAGGTCCCTTCTTCTATGCAGTTGTAAACCTTTCGGTCTTAACGGAAGGTTTATTTTTTACTCATCATCATGGGCCGCTGAATATCATCGAAGGCTTTGTGTTTCCCCAATATATTTATTAACTCTTAGTCTCCATGAAGGGTTGGTTTCTTATGAAGCATTATGAACCTTCCGGTCTTATCGGAAGAATGCTCCCTCATTCGATTACTGCCAAGAGCATCGCTTTTCCTGAATGTTTTCATAAAGTGATCTTTCATTGAATTATAGATGCTGCCTTTGCTTAAACCTTTCGATACTATCGAAGGGTGTCGAAAATGTACTTTAACCGGTTCGAAAGGCTTATTATGCTTTCGAAAGGGTTGTCAATTGAGTTGCTTATTCTGACCCTATCCTTTCTACCCTTCTTGGAAGATGTCTGTTTGAATGACGAACAATGAATCCTTCGCTTGCCTCGAAGGGTTCAGATTTGCAACAAACTTGTTTCCCACACCCCTTCCTTTTTATTTAAAAGACTTAGGGCGCTCTTCCTTTCTTTAGTCTTTATGTTACATTGGGCGGCCTTATAACCATCTACCTATGAAAGCTCTTCCCTGAAGTTACCAAGTGCCTCTTCTTCTCTGGTGTTATACAATCCTTTCGGTGTCATCGAAAGGTAACTTCTTCTGATACTCTTTGCTTATGCGGAAGGTCTCTGATGTGCCTTCTTTATTTTCATTTACATTTTATGGCTAACATTTTGCCCCCTATATAAAGAAGGCTTTTGTTCTTTAGGACAACAATTCCAGGATCACCGGACGGCCCCTGCATTCTTCCTGCTGGTAATGAGTAACTAAAAACCAGAAAACTGGTTTGACGTTGATAACGGGAACCATTGAAGCTCAAGATGCCACTTTCAGGACACCATTTTCTAACAATTAATAACAAAAATTTCAGAACGCAATTTCTGGTAATTGATAATGGAAGACCAGAATATCTCCTCCGGTGGTTAATGATAGAAGTCCAGAACACCAATTTTGGGAACTAATAACAGCAGACCGAAATACCGACTTCGGTAATTAATAATAGAAGACCAGAATACTATAGCTGGCAATTAATAATTGAAGACCAGCATACCATTACTGGTAATTAATAGAAAACCAAAATACCATCTTTAGTAATAGAAGACTAGAATACTCTTTCCAGTATCAAGTAATAGAAGATTGGGATACTATCTCTTATGATAGAAGTCTAGAATACCTATCTGGCAAATGTTCGCGAGAAGAAGTTAGTGACTTCCCTCTAATTTTCTCGTTGAATATGCCATCCTTTGGCTTTGTTAGTGTTTTGCATGCTTTTGCTTTCTTGGGCCCGAGTTTTCTTTGTCCATTTATCATTTGTTCTGGCTTATTTCAGGCAGGGACTCTTTCGTCTGATTTTGTGCGTATTTAAGCAGAGCCTATTTCATGTTGTTTGTCATATTTGACAGTACCGACCTTTTTGGTGGTTACTATTTTAAGCTATGCCAATTTCTAGTAGTGCCTGTTTCAGGCATGGACTTTTCTTAGTCCGTCGGACATTTCATCCGGGTTTCCGGTGTGCTAGGCTAGCTTTTTCTGAAGCAGGGCCCGAGGACTTACCCGACCTCCCTCCAGGAGGCGCCTTAACCTGGCCATAGCGTGATACGGTTAAGGCTTGTTCGGAACCTTGGCCAGGCCATAGCATGGCGGGACCAAGGGATTACCTGTCCTCCCTCCAGGAGGTGCCTTATTATGGCCATAGCGTGACGCGGATAAGGGCTTATGCCGCTTTAACCTGGCCATTTCTAGTTTGGTGCGGATAAAGGCTTATGCCCTCCCTCCAGGAGGTGCCTTGACTTGGCCTTCTTGGCGCGACCAAGAGCTTTCTACCATTATTGGTAGCCTACCATCTTAGGTAGTCCAAGTTTTTAAGGAGAATTTCACTCCCGACCATGTAGATTTTCTTACTAAATCATAGCAGAGATGTTCTTGGAAATGCTTTATTCATTCAACGTTGGAAAATATGTCTTAAATGTTCCGCGTTCCAGGTTCTTGGTACCATATTCCCATTAGGGTAGCATAGCTTGTAGGCTCCTGGAGGAATTTCTTTGAAGATTATCAATGGACCTTCCCAATTAGGTCCCAATGGCCCATCTGATGGGTTTTTGGTATTGGCCATTACCCTTCGAAGTACTAAATCCCCTTGTCTGAATAACCTGGCTTTTACTTTTGAGTTGTAATATTTTGATATCCTCCTTTGATATTCAGCCATTCTCAAGGCTGCTTCATCTCTTAGTCCATGAATCAGGTCAAGTGATTCCTTTCTCAATTCCTGGTTTGGATTAAAGGCGTAGGCAATTCTTCTATGAGAAGGTACCTCAATCTCTACAGGTAGCATTACTTTACATCCATATGTTAGAGAATATGGGGTATAACCCGTTGCAGTTCTAGTTGAAGTTCTATAAGCCCACAGAACTAGTGGCAATTACTCTACCCAATTTCCTTTTGCCTTGTTCAGCCTCTTCTTCAAGATGGTCTTGATTATTTTGTTAGCTGCTTCGACGGCTCCATTGGCCTTTGGATGAGCGACCGAGGAGAAGCCTTTTATAATTCCATTCTTGTGGAAAAACCGTGAAAACTCTTCACTCTCGAATTAGGTCCCATTGTCAGATATTATCTTATAAGGTATCCCAAATCTTATGACAATGTTTTTGATGACAAATCTTAGCACTTTCCCAGAGGTAATTTTCAGGAGAAGTTTTGCTTCAACCCATTTTGTAAAGTAATCTATTGCCACCATAGCATATTTCGCTCCTCCCTTGGAGATTGGAAGCGGTCCAATTAAGTCAATTCCCCAAACATCAAATGGCCATAGGGTAGCAATAGGGGTTAGTTGACTAGGTGGGATACGTGGTATCTTTGAATAACGCTGACACTTATCACACCTTTTAACATATTCCATCGCTTGGTTAGTCAAATGTGGCCGGTAAAACCCTTGCCTCATTATCTTTTTGGCTAGTTTTATTCCATTAGAGTGATCCCCACAAAACCCTTCGTGTGCTTCCTTTATTATTCTCAATCCGCTTTCAGGTTTCACACATCGTAGATAGGGAAGGGCATACCCTTTCTTGTAGAGAACTTCATCCATAATAGCGAAGCTCTGAACTTGCCGTTTAGCCTTCGCGCTTCTATTTTATCTGCGGGCAATGTTCCATTGACAATATAATCCATGATTGGCGCCATCCAAGTGTTTTCATAACTTTCCTCCGCTATTGGAGCCACGGGTTCTTTATTTGGTATCTCTTGGTCCATCCCTTCCGATTCCGATGCCAAAGCTTGCGATCGGGTTAACACTAATATTTCCGTAGCTTTTTCTTGTTTGTTTTCCTCAATGCTGGGATTGGCCTGAAATCCTACAAGTACAATTCGAGTTTCAGGGGCTCCTCTTGAGCTTGCCAACTTAGCCAGTGAATCTGCTTGAGAGTTGTCTCCTCTTGGTATTTGATGTACGGAGAAATCTTTAAAAAGTGCGAGCATCTTTAAAACTTTCTTCACATACTGACTAAGTTTAGGATCCTTGGTTTGGTATACCTGCTTGATTTGGTTAACCATCAATTGAGAATCACTGAACACCTGGATTCTTGGGATTTTAAGTTGCAAAGCAAGGGTTAATCCTGCAACCATGGATTCATACTCTGCTACATTGTTAGTTGCGGAGAATCCCAACTTCATAGCATAGTGTAATTAGTGCCCATCTGGGGTAATTATTACATATCATGCCCCCGCTCCTTGCTCATTCGAAGCGCCATCCAGAAACAGTTGCCATTTGGGTTTTGTATCTTTTACCTTTTTGGATTGTTCTAAAATGAACCCCGTGCACTCGTTAATGAAATCGGCTAAAGCTTGACCTTTTATAGCCGTTCTAGGCTGATATGCTATATTTTACTGACTTAGCTTAATGCTCACTTGATTAACCTTCCAGAAGTTTTGGGCTTGCCAAAGACTTGCTTAATGGGAAGTTGGTTAGTACCTTTACTGGGTGAGCCTGAAAATAGGGCCTTAATTTTCGAGCTATCAAAATTAAACAGTATGCAAGCTTTTCTATGACTAGGTATTAGATTTCAAAGTCCTTTAACCTCCTGCTTACATAATAAACTGGTAGTTGTAGTCCCTTGTCATTTCTAATCAGTACCAAGCTCACCGCATGTTCAGAAATTGCCATATATAAGAATAGATCCTCTGCCTCTTTGGGGTTGGATAAGATTGGTGGCTTTTCCAAATGCAGCTTCAGTTCTTGGAATGCCTTTTTGCAATCTTCATTCCATTCAAAGTTTTTCTTCTTCTTAATTACCTCAAAGAATGGTATGCATTTATAAATGGCCTTTGATATAAACCTGCTTAGTGCTACCACTTTTCCATTTAGACTCATAACATCTTTATTCGTCCTAGGTTCTGCCATATCCTTAATGGCCTCGATCTGCTCTGGGCTAGCCTCAATCCCTTGTGCACTCACAATATATACAAGAAATTTTCCGGAATGGACTCCAAAGTTGCATTTATGGGGGTTGAGTTTCATTTGATACTTGCGGAGCACTTTAAACATTTCGTTCAAATCTTCAAGATGATTTTTCGCTTCTTGAGACTTTACCAACATGTCGTCAACATAAAATTCCATATTCCTCCCGATTTGTTCTTTAAACATTCGGTTAACCAACCGTTGATAAGTTTTTCCTGCATTCTTTAATCCGAATGGCATTTCCTTATAACAATAAGTCCCTTCGTCAGTAATGAAGCTAGTATGTTCCTCATCGGGTTTAAACATAGGAATCTGATTGTACCCAAAGTATGCATCCATTAGGAAAAGCAGTTTATGTCCACTGGTGGAGTCAACCAATTGATCTATGCTTTGAAATGGGTAATAATCCTTTGGACTAGTTTTATTCAAATCTGTATAATCTACACAAGTCTGCCACTTCCCATTGGATTTCTTTACCAGAACCGGATTTGTCAACCATTTGGGGTATCAGACATCTCGGATAAACCCATTTTGTTGCAAGTTCTTGACTTCTTTCTTCAGGGCGTCGTTCCTAACCTTATCAAATTGCCTTTTCTTTTGCCTGACCAGAGGAATGTCTGGATTGATATTCAGGGCATGGCTCATGACCATGGGGCTAATTCCAACCATGTCAGAGTGGGTACAAGCAAAAACGTCCTTATTGTCTTTTAAAAAATTCTGTCAATCTTGACTTTAGCCGCTCTTCAAGATTCTTTCCCACTCTGATTATTTTAGTAGAATCGGTAGAATCTAGTAGAACCTCTTCGGTTTCTTCAACTAGCTTAACTCTTTCGACCTCTCCTCGACAATCCAATTCTATAACGATCTCGCTTCCAATTGAGTTGGAATCCATTCTCTTTCTCTTTCCATAAACTACAAAACACCTTGCGGCAATACGTTTGTTAGTTTTATCATCTTTTTTCTTTGCTTCAAATGATGGATGTAAGAATCCATCTTCCGAAGGCTGTAAAGTAATGGAAGAATCAAAGCAACAAGTGAACTCCCTGTTATATTGCTCTAGAGTTGCAAAATACATTTCTCAAGATGCGAATTTTTCACCTCGAATAGTGCCCCAGCCACTTTTAGTGAGAAATTTAAGCATTAGATATTTTGGGGAGATGAATGCATCCACCTCATCCAATGCCGGTCATCCAAAAAAGGCATTATAGAATGAGGGCTGATCTATTATCACAAAGGTCGTTTCAAAGACTCGGGAACATGGGGGAAGTCCCAGTTGGACCAAATGCTTCACCTGCCCAAGCGGAGTTGTCCCCTTATTATTGAACCCAAAGATTGGTTCGGGATTAGGTTCAAGTCTATCCTTGGAAATTCCCATCTGATCAAATGTATGGTGAAATATCACATTCACAGCACTCCCCGTATCAACCGGGATTTACGTGACCATCGAGGATCTTATTTGGGCTGTGATCATTAAGGGATCATTGTAGGGGTGATGGATCCCTCTCCTTAGTTCTTGTGGATTAATCACCAGTATGTGCATATTGGTGTTGTGTTTTGGAATTTTGAATGGCGGTTCCTCCTGTATAGAGAATACACCCTTCTTATGCTCTCGAATGTATTTACTTCGGGCGCTTTAACTTCTACCGGTGGGATGTGGTCCTCTATATGTGACATCTATCCTATTCTGAGGTGGACTTAAGCTTAGTGGGTCATCTTCCTCAATCACATTTACGGTATTACCAACAGGCTTCCTTGCATCAGTGTTTGACGGGAGAGTTTGCTGCGGGTTCTTCACGAATTCCTTCAACTGCCCTTCTCGAATCAAATTTTGAATTATTCCAGCCCGAACCTTGCACTCGTTGGTTCTATAGCCATTTGCTTTGTGGTAGGCACAATATTTGTCTCCTTTTTTCCGCTTAGGGTAATTTCGGGCCTTAAATGAAGCGGGGAAGTTGACCTTATCCCGGGTCATTGCGTAGATGTAGGAAATTGGTCGGTTTAACGCCACTACGTTAGTATTGGTGTCTTCCCATCTAGCACTCTTGGGAATTCTCTCCAGGTCGAATTTACTACCGTCCATCTTGTGACCAAATTTCTTCTTTGAGTAATACAATTCATCCATTCAGATAAACTTGTCGGCTTGGAAATGGAAATCCTGAAGATCCCGACATCCATGAATAAACAACTCCTTCTAGAAAAGAGAATTAACTATGAGTCCTGAGTGGACAGCGATGAGCTTATCTCTGTCATTCATGCCTTTGACCTTCAAGGCTTTGGTACTGAATCTCTTTAAATAATCCCCTAAGGACTCTCCATGGTTTTGCTTGATGTTAGCGAGCACGGTATAATCAATAGAAGGATCTTTTCATTTGCAGAATTGACCAGAGAACTCGTATGAGAATTGCTTCCAAGAATATATCGTTCTCACGATATTGTCGATACCATTTAGCAGCGGCCCCTTGTAATGTGCCCGGAAAAAGTCTACACCTCACAGCGCCGGAAGCATTGTATAAATCCATCTGACTATCAAACGCCATCAAATGGTCATCCGGGTCGGTTGTCCCATGATATTTCATGGTGGGGATCTTCACATGAGATGGTATTGGAGCTGACAAGATTTAATCGATGAAGGGTGCAAACCTTTTATTGTTGTTTACTCTTTCATCTTCAGTTCTCTTGCACTTAGCATTTAACAGGTCTTTCGCAGCCTTTTCTGCCACGTCCTTAAGATAGGCTTCATTGTTCAGGTAATTCCTTTTATTAGATTTGTAGCCGTCCGAAGTTGAACTTGCGGAATAGTCTCCATCTTTCGCTTGAACTCTTCCTTGATAATTTGCCTTCAATGTAAGGCCCTCTTTCTGTTTTGATGGAGAAATATTAGCTTTACTTTTGGCAGCATCTATATTGATTTTCAGATTCCTTCTTAGAGATTCAACTTCTTCACCCGCCGTGGTAGCTTTCATTAATGATCGGTGAGATAACACTTCATTCAGAAGATCTTTCATTTCTGCTATTTCGCGTTCCAGATATGCAATTTTAGCCACATGTTCATCTGGATGAAGATCTTGAGTCGGAGCCAGTTGTGGTGACTGCCGAAGTTGGGCTGGAAGTGGAGTTGATTGAGGTAGGGCGGAAGGTTGCTCCTGTTCCCTATTCCCAGGGTTGAAAGAGGGTGATACATTTTCCTCCAAAGAAGTAGCATGCTCATTCCTTTTGCTAACGGTAAAAGGTCTTCTCGATTTCATTTTCACCTACAACATCCCAAATTTAACCATCAATTAAATTAATAAAGCAGGTCGGAGGTTTGAGCCCTCCTTCTAGCGCTAAAAATGTTAACAAGATTTCTTGTTAACATCCCTGATGCATTTAATAGGATTATTTTATATGGGTCCAACCTTTTGGTTGAGTGGATTCAGATTTTCAAATGAAATGATGACGTCGGAGGGTTTTAAGGTCTTAATTTTGATCCTGACGAAAGGGGATTGATTCCGGAAGGTTATAAGAGATTATTCATCTCAGATAAGGATTTGAATGAAGAATCATCTTACTTCCTATCCTATCGAAAGGCTTAAGTATGGTTCAAGCATTACAGTTTAAAGGGATCAGCAGAATTGCTTAACCTTTTGATTAGCCCGAAAGGTCTAAGAAGCCATTTAGCCTATACCGAAAGGTTTAGATACAGCTAAAACCTTGCGATTTGACTAGATCAATAGTCTTGTTAAACCTTCCGATAGGCCGGAGGGTTTATGAAACCATTTGGATCCTTCGATCGACTTGTCATGATTGTATGACCTTCGTCCATATCATTTCATTAAGTTCCATCTTCCTTAGAAACCGAAAGTAATCCACATCTCCTTTGAATCCCTTCGGAAGGTTATAAACCCTTCGATGGTATCAGATGGTGAGATTGCTTTATTTGTTATCCCCTTACACTTTCAGCTTCCTAGGATGATATCTCACTTGTGAAATCCTTTCGAAAAGAGTGCATGATTCAAACATATTTAGATAATAATAAGAGCTGATTCAATATGGCATGAGACTGATATCTAAGACTAATTCACAAGTTATATTCTCCCTTCTTGTAATTGATATTAGGTAGGGAAGAAGGAAACTTATGAGATTATCCAATGACCGTTTCAGGGTATATTCTCAAAATAAACAAAGAATATAAGAAATAAATCATAAATGATTAGCCGTTAATGTTAAATTAACGCCTAATCATGATTATCCCCAAATTCCGAGTCGATCGTAAGCCACAATTCTCTTTATTTCTTCATAATGGAATCTGATACAAAATTTAAGAAGTTAGCCCCCAATCCGATTTCTAAATTAGGGCAACAGTGTATCAAGCGGGAGCAATAGTGATTGTTGAGTAGAAGAATGGGAAAAAAAATCGGTCCCTAGATTGGACCCCTTGGGTCTTATTTATAGATGCAGGCGGCCTTTCTTTCGGTCCTATACTCTCGTCAGGACGGAAGGTCCCTTCTTAAATGCAGTTGTAAACCTTTCGGTCTTAACGGAAGGTTTGTTTTTTACTCATCATCATGGGCCGCTGAATATCATCGAAGGCTTTGTGTTTCCCTAATATATTTATGAACTCTTCGTCTCTCCGAAGGGTTGGTTTCTTATGAAGCATTATGAACCTTCTGGTCTTATCGAAAGGTTACTCCCTCATTCGATTACTGCCGAGAGCCACTCTTTTCCTGAATGCTGTCAAAAAGTGGTCTTTCGTTGAATTATGGATGCTGCCTTTGCTTAAACCTTTCGATACTATCGAAGGATATTGGAAATGTACTTTAACCGGTTCGAAAGGCTTATTATGCTTTCGAAAGGGTTGTCAATTGAGTTGCCTATTCTGACCTTATCCTTTCTACCCTTCTTGGAAGACATCTATTTGAATGACGAACAATGAATCCCTTCGCTTGCCTCGTAGGGTTTAGATTTGCAACAAACTTGTTTCCTGCACCCCTTCCTTTTTATTTAAATGACTTGGGACGCTCTTCTTTTCTTTGGTCTTTGTGTTACAATAGGTGGCCTTATAACCATCTACCTGCAAAATCTCTTCCTTGAAGTTACCATGTGCCTCTTCTTCTCTGGTGTTATACAGTCCTTTCGGTGTCATCGAAAGGTAACTTCTTCTGATACTCTTTGCCTATGCGGAAGATCTCTGATGTGCCTTTTTTTTTTCATTTACATTTTATGGTGGGGTTTGTGGCTGATGGGTGGAGTATGGTGTGCGAAACGGTGGAGAGGAGGGAAGTCATCGGGTTGCTTCGGCGGTGAGTGCTTGGGTCATGGCAGTGAGGGGAAAAGGAGGGTGTTTGTGTTGGTCGGCTGACAAGGAGTAGGGTGCTTGCGTATGAAGGGCTAGGGGGCTGCATGCTTGCGTGAAGAGTAATAGGTGATGAGGCTGGCAAGTCCTCTTTTTTTTCTATTTTTTTCATGAAGATAAGGCTGGCGGGTTTGGGGTGAAAGGCAAGGCCGACGGCTAAACGAGCGGAGAGGAAACTAGATAAGGTTGTGGAGTGATCGAACGAAGAAGATGGAGATACGGCTGAGTTTGAGTGAGAATGCGAACGGGATGAAAGAGATGCAGGCATGCAAATAGGAATGGAACACATATATTAATTTATATATTTTATATTCTCAAATGAATAGCAAAACGAAATAGAGAACGAAGAGAATGAAAAAGGGGCGCACCATAAATTGTTGAAAAGTTGGAATAGCAAAAGTCAATACGTGGAATTCAGAGAATAATAAAAATTGATGGCTATACATTTACAAAGTGGATAATGGAAAGATAGGAACCCAAAAGGCTCAAAACGGGTACCGATACGGCTAACCATTTCGTAGATTTCACCGCGTACCGGACGCCGAAACACACAAACGAATATACTGCAGAGATCGGCACAACGAGACGAACAAAATGGTACACAGATATCAGGGGTACATCATCCTATTAGAAATCGATATTCCCTGCCAAAATGCTGCTAAAACGCCGAAAATAAGATAAACAGAGCTAGAGCAGTCAGACTTTGGCGAAATGAAATATGACGTCTCACTTAGAAAAGATTTACATTTTTATTACGTAAAAATTTTCAGATTTCGAAAATATTTTATTTTCATCAATTTTAACTGATTTTAAATTGAAATTGAAAATTACACAACATAACTAACTTTCATATTTATCAATGAAAATCTGCCATTTTCTATGTTAAAATAGACGTAACCCAATATTAAATTTTTGTTGCAAAATTTTATTGTTTTAAATTTCACAAAAATGTAGTTAATTACGTTATTAAATCGTTATTTATGGGTCGTTACACTCTCTCTAACTCAAAACTTTTCGTCCCCGAAAAGGAACGAGAAAGGAGAATAGAAGCAATAGAAAAGAAAGATAGATTTGAAATACAAAGTACAACAATTAATTTAAAACCATATAAATTTTTATTAATTTTTAATTTGATTAATATTCAACAAATTTGGTTTCAATCCATTTTATTTAATCAATAAATATTCATTGTATTTACATTTGGTTGATTTCAATTAAATGTATTTTCATTCAGTTGTTTGATTTCAATCTATTACATTTGTTACAAAAATTTTCTTTCTAAACAAATTTATTTTTATTTAACTCATTTTTATAATCCGTTGGGCTTCGCTTAAGTTAATTCCGCTTGAAATTCAATTTCAACTGTTCTTAAGTTCATATTTATTTCCTTAAATAGCATCCTCTATTTATTATTCAATTATTTCACTTAACATATGTTGCAACATAGGTTAATTGTAAAACATTTATTATAATCACTCAAAATTTTATTTGTTAATTCCTTTAACAAAATATCATTTTGAACATCTTATTACTTACATTTATTTTGTATATTGTTCAATTACATATTCTCATAAACATTTAACTTTTTGAATAATCAAGTAAGTTATATTAATGTTTCTAAGTGTAATTTAGCACTATACAAATCCACCTTTTTATTTATAACATTTTCATTAAGCAAAATTTTAGTTTGAATATTTTATTTACTTAAGTTTTCTCTTGTATAACCTTCAATTACATATTCACATTAACATTCTAACTTTTGAATATTTCAGGTAAGTTATATATATGTTTTGGAATGCAATTGAGTATTATATAAATTAATTTTATCCTATTTTAACTATTTCAAGCTGTTTAAATTCCATTTCTAAATTTAGACTCTCTAATTATTCAAAGTTTTGCTTCATTTTAATAGTTGAAAACAATTACTTAACACATGATTTAAGGATTAAATTTCTGGTTTCACTTCAAACTACTTTGAAGTAAATACACACACACACAGATATATATATATATTATAAATTAGAACATACTCATGAAATCCAAATCAAATATATTTTCCAAAACAAAAGTTTAGTAGAGCTACTGAGTGGCCTCCCCACTTTGAAACTCGAAAATGAATGTCAATGATGCTACAGTCATCACCGAGATTATTTCACAGTGACAAAAGAGGAGAGTACCGACTTACTTCTTTAAAAATTCTTTGGAAACAAATTTCATTCGAAAATACTTTCAAATAATAATAATATTTATTTTTTTCCAAAAATTTAAAAATCAAATTTTTGAAAAGCATCGAAAATTTAATTCTCAATTTCTTAATTTAAATTCATTTTATTTGTAAATCAATTTTATAGCCCATATTTATAAAATTCCATAGAACAATAGTTAATGATTTGGAAATGTTGATAAAGCAATAAATGATAACCTAGTATTATCATTTCTGACAAACAATTCATTTAACTATCAAATTTCATAAAATTATACTTTTATATATATAATATAATCATGCATAAAATTATTTACCAATTTCGAAAACAATATTGTGTCAGTTTGCTCTGTTCAAGTGTTTGGAATTCCTATCGATAGCATTAGCCAGATGAACCGATCGAAACCCCAAATCAAACTTAACAACTCAAACAACACAATATAAACATTTATATTAATTATAAATTTGCTCCCTCACAGGATGATTCAGGAATGGATTAGAAAACAAGGATAGAGATTCAAATTTAGAGGACCCTACTTAAAAGAGAATTCTAACAATGAAGATAGCTCGAAAGGAAGATGAGATAGTTAAATTACCAAAGAGGAAAGATGATAGACTTATATGAATCATAGCGACCTTAACCGGGTCAACCAAGACTCCATGAATATGATCAATGTAGAATTCAATTTTCCGCTTGGGAGGAAGAAAAGTGACTTCACCAAACATCAGGATAATCCCTGACTGTCGGAGTGGGGTCAAGACCATTAGACTGAGAATCAATCGAAAGATGAAATTGCCTGCATAATCCTGAGGCATTCGACATTCGATCACAAAGAATTTCCTGGGCCGTCCCCTAGGGAAACGATTCGGGCTTTGCAAGAGATAACGACATCAAACCGAGGACATAGAAATCTTCGGTGAATTGACACTTGTTGTAAAGGAGTTTCACCCTTTTACAAGTCATACTAAGGTTGGCAGAACTGTCGAATGGGATTAGTCACACCTAAGGACGAGGTTGACGATTAAGGTTTCAAGATGAGCTCAGGTTTATTATAGCGGTCAACAAAAATAGAGCTATGGGATACTCCAGTATCAAGAAGAACACGAACAGGAAAGGACAAGAATGGATTCAGAATGAATGGAACATTCCAACATTCAAAAGAAAATCCGAATCAAAGAGAATTCTAACAAAGGATTACAAGCTCGAATGAATATGATTCTATAATTGATTCTACTCATTCTAGGGTATTACTACCCCATCTCTAATGAGTTTTTACTCCATATGCTAAGTTTTGCCTAAACTAGAGCTCTGATAACAACTGTAATGACCTGCTATTTCGAACCATTTAAATCGACAATCATCCACACATGTCAGACTTGAATTTCTCAAAACAATAGATTGTAAATTTACATTTGGCAAAACTTAGCATATACAGTAAATAAAATCAATCACAGAATCACAGACAAAGAGTTTACAACAATAAGCAGCGGAAAAGATAAATAGTAGTTCATGAAGCTACTACAATAAACAACAGAGTTTGAAATAAAATACAACATATATCCAATACATAGAAGTGTAAATACAAAAGAAATTGACAAGTCTATGGAAAACAACGGGAAACAACCGAGAAGCTGAATAGATAAATCTCCAAGCGAAGCTCCAAACTCCAAAAGGTGAATCAAATGTTGTGACACTCAGTCTGATCCGAGCATAATGCAAAACACAAAACACTCGAGTCAGGATTAACATTCTTATACCAATAAATTCAACTCAAGTGAAATGTCAACTGAAATAAAAGTAACTTAAAGGATGTTTTGGATTCCCATCCTCTAAGGATCCGTTAAACTATCTACATACATAGTATAATACGCTACATAGATAATGTCTATAGTAAAGTAAACTATTAAAATAGCGTTAAGGCACCATATCCCCTTTAACACATTTTATATATTCCCGTAGTCTATACAGTACCGTAATTACTCCGTAAACTGGAGGGCTATCAAAGGGCACTCCATAGGTACGGTACAAACCAAACTCGTAGAGGACGTGATAAGGCATGTGACAAGGCATGCGAGGCAATGCCTAGGGTAGGATTCTACCGTTTTGCGAATCCGGACTGGTGGTAACGCATAGCAGCTACTACCGCCCACCTCGAGACACACTTCCAAATCAAAGGTGCACCCAATCAAATCACAAAGTAATAGAATGGTATCGAAGAAATGTGCCTGATTGGAGGAGCGACCTCACTTGGCCCGGCATGGCTCCTGTTTTAGCCACATTAAGCTGACTCGCGGGAGTCAGGCTGCGTTAATACCTCATACAAAATCATCGCTAAACCATTCTACTTCGTTCTGGAATCTCCACCACGTACATAGTTATTAAAGTGGTTTTCGGTATTGGCAGAGAGTATGACAATATCCGATCCCGGTCACTTTAACAACCAAACGCTTATTTCACCCCGTGGCTATTTTATTTCAAAACAGTTCATACTTCATATCAAAATATCATATTCATTTCAAAACCATATCACCTTCCAAATCATATTCACTTCCAAAATCATATCACTTTCGAAAATAATATTCGCTTTAAATCATAAAAATTCCATAAACAGTTTAAATATTGAAATAGTTTGTATAATAAAATTGTTATAAATTAAAATAGTATATATTTAAAAATAGTTTATGTATATTATAAAAAATAGTTTATATCGAAAAATAGTTTCAAATTAAAATTATTCCTTCCAATTTCACAAATCAATTCAAATTAACTTGAATTCAAAAATTCAATTTAAATTAGCCTTAGTTCGACAATTTCTATTTCTCATTAAAACCATTTAAATTTATACAATTTCAAATCCAGGTTTGAATTACAAATTTAAACCACTCCCAATTCGGTACGTTTCAATATTCAAACAATTGACAATAACTCGATTTGATAAATTTCATTTGTATTTCAAAATTCAACTTTAATCCTATTTAAATTTTCAAAATATTCACTTAATCATCTTTAATAACATTAAATAAAATCTCATATTGCAATTTAATTTAAAATATTCAATTTCAATTTTATTTAAAGTTGAAAATATTCATTTAATCACTTTTATCAAATCAAGTTATAAAATCATACCTTTCAAAATCTCAAAATCAATAAGTTCAAATCAAACCTTATTTAAATTAAATTTTAAACAAATTTAATTATAAATCAACTCTTAACAAATTAAATTACAAATCAATTCTTATTTAATTTATCTTTCCAACCTCCATTTACATAAAGTTATTACAAAAATCTATTTTAAAATATTAATATAAATTTAAATAAATACTTAACATAATATATATATTATTAGCTAAATTAAATTCTTAATAAATTTTTATATTAGTTATTATTAAATTAAATCTTATTATTGCTAAATCTATTTTCAATCTTATTTTATATATTTTAAAAATAATAAAGTTATAAGTAAGATTTTTTAATTTCCATTTTTAAAACATAACTTATAATTTTAAAATATCTAAAACATATAATTTTAAAAAATCTAACTTTTACACATATATTAAAATAAATATTAATATTATAATTAAAATCAATATTTAATAAAACCCATATATTTCCTTTTCAAACTTTGGAAGTCATTTCAAAAATAGACCAACGGAGTCCGTATATAGTTTTCTAACCTATGGCCAAGTGAACCGAATATTTATCATTTCAATCTGCAATTTGAATTTAATATTTTACGGGTATATATCATTTCAAACCATAATCCCAAAATTTAAAATCAATGAAAATCGCTTGGGTTTATCATTTCAACCACAACAATTTTCCCCTAATCTATAAGATCATTCGTGTATGTATCATTTCAACCCATAGAGAATTTCTACACTAACAGGGAACTTACAGAGTGAGAACAAATATGATAATAATATAACATATCAACAACAGGCATATATCATCAGTAACAAATTTAAATATAATATATACAATAGGTTATGGTGTCATATGTCGTAGGTAAACAATTATAGATAATGGCATATCATATTTAACAATTAAATAACTTAACAATTCAAATTTGACAACATATTTCAATCGTCATTTCATGTGAATCAAATTTACTAAATATAAGAATGTTAATCGTGAGTGATTTTCTCACCTTTCGAGGCTAAAGAGAAATGGGAAATGAGAAGCAATGGACACAGATACACACACGGATACACAAGCGACACAGCGACAAAGCTAGAACTGCTATCGTTAATCTGGACAGCGGAGAGACAAGGCAAGGTGAATTCAGATTCGATGGATCAAGTATATATTCTAAATATATCATATATATATATATAATTATTACAAAATTTATAACATAACTTCAAATAAATATTTAAACATATTATTTATATAAATTTTATTGCATAATCGATTTTTAAAAATAAAAATATAAATTTGAATAAATACAACTCTTACAAAAAGCTATACATAAACTTCTCTAAACATATTATATATAAACAAGATAGCTTACATACATACATACATACATACATATATATATATATATATATAACTTTTGATTAAAGACACAAAAATATACATATGCAATATATATAATATATATAACTTATGTATATTATATAAACCAAAAGTCGAGTTACCAAAATGGCAGTAAAGTAGAAAAGCAAGATCTAATATATAAATAATATATATATACATGTACATACCTTTACTTGGACAAGTATATACGTACTAACATATATATAACAATGAATTACTGGGCATAGGAAGGAGTGGCAAATGAAGTCAAGAGTCGGGATTGTGCTGAGGCAGCTATGGGGTGTACGACGGGATTAGAGCTAGGCAAATGGACGTGAGCAGTTCCACAAATATGCATGCTTTTATACGTACAGATATATATATATATATACTATATATATACAAGGATTCAAAGATTAGAGCTGCTAGGTGGAGGAATTAAGTGCTGCAATGGGGAGGAGATTGGAGGACGAGTGAGCGGCTCTTGTCTGGAGTTGCTGCAGCTGCACGTGGAGCGGAGAGATGGGTGGTGGTCCGACATGCTGTAGTTTTGGTCGGAGGAGGAAAAATGGTGGGGTCAGTGGCTGATGGGTGGAGTGTGGTGTGAGGAACGGTGAAGAGGAGGAAAGTCATCTGGTTGCTTTGGCGGTGAGTGCTTGGGTCATGACAGCGAGGGGAAAAGAAGGGTGTTTGTGTGAGTCGGCTGACAAGGAGCGGGGTGCTTGCGTATGAAGGGCTAGGGGGCTGCATGCCTGCGTGAAGAGCAACAGGTGACGAGGCTGGCAAGTCTTTTTTTTTCTATTTATATTTTTTTTTCACGAAGATAAGGCTGGCGGGTTTGGTGTAAAAGGCAATGCCGACGGCTAAACAGGCGGAGAGGAAACTGGATCAGGTTGTGGAGTGATCGATCGAAGAAGATGGAGATACGACCGTGTTTGAGTGAGAATGCGTACATGAGGAAAGAGATGCAGGCATGCAAATAGGAATGGAACACATATATTAATTTATATACTTTATATTCTCAAATGAATAGCAGAACGAAATAGAGAACGAAGAGAATGAAAAGGGGCGCACCAGAAATCATTGAAAAGTTGGAATAGAAAAAGTCAAAACGTGGAATTCAGAGAATAATAAAAATTGATGGCTATACGTTTACATAGTGGATAATGGAAAGATAGGAACCCTAAAGGCTCAAAACGGTTACCGATACGGCTAACCATTTCATAAATTTCATCGCGTACGAAACACACAAACGAATATACTACGTAGATCAACACGACGAGACGAACAGAATGGTACACAGATATCAGCGATACGATCATCCTGTTAAAAATCGATATTCCCTTACACTTTCGGCTTCCTAGGATGATATCTCACTTGTGAAATCCTTTCGAAAAGAGTGCATGGTTCAAACATATTTAGATAATAATAAGAGCTGATTCAATATGCCATGAGACTGATATCTGAGGCTAATTCACAAGTTATATTCTCCCTTCTTGTAATTGATATTAGGTAAGGAAGAAGGAAACTTATGAGATTATCCAATGACCGTTTCAGGGTATATTCTCAAAATAAAAAAAGAATATAAGAAATAAATCATAAATGATTAGCCGTTAATATTAAATTAACGCCTAATCATGATTATCCCCAAATTCCGAGTCGATCGTAAGCTATAATTCTCTTTATTTCTTCATAATGGAATCTGATACAAAATTTAAGAAGTTAGCCCCCAATCTGATTTCTAAATTAGGGTTACACTGTATCAAACGGGAGCAATAGTGATTGTTGAGTAGAAGAATGGGAAGAAAAATCGGTCCCTAGATTGGACCCCTTGGGTCTTATTTATATATGCAGGCGGCCTTCCTTTCGGTCCTATGCTCTCGTCAGGACGGAAGGTCCCTTCTTCTATGCAGTTGTAAACCTTTCAGTCTTAACGAGGTTTTTTTACTCATCATCACGGGTCGCTGAATATCATCGAAGGCTTTGTGTTTCCCAAATATATTTATGAACTCTTCGTCTCCTCGACGGGTTGGTTTCTTATGAATCATTATGAACCTTCCGGTCTTATTGGAAGGTTGCTCTCTCATTCGATTACTGCTGAGAGCCATGCTTTTCCTGAATGCTGTTGGAAAGTGGTCTTTCATTGAATTATGGATGTTGCCTTTGCTTAAACCTTTCGATACCGTCGAAGGATGTTGGAAATGTACTTTAACCGGTTCAAAAGGCTTATTTTGCTTTCGAAAGGGTTGTCAATTGAGTTGCCTATTCTGACTCTATCCTTTCTACCCTTCTTGGAAGACGTCTGTTTGAATGACGAACAATGAATCCCTTCGCTTGCCTCGAAGGGTTTATATTTGCAACAAACTTGTTTCCCGCACCCCTTCCTTTTTATTTAAAAGACTTGGGGTGCTCTTCTTTTCTTTAGTCTTTGTATTACATTGGGCGTCCTTATAACCATCTACCTGTGAAATCTCTTACTTGAAGTTACCATGTGCCTCTTCTCCTCTGGTGTTATACAATCCTTTCGGTGCCATCGAAAGTTAACTTCTTCTGATACTCTTTGCCTATGCGGAAAGTCTCTGATGTGACTTCTTTATTTTCATTTACATTTTATGGTGAGGTCAGTGGCTGATGGATGGAGTGTGGTGTGAGGAATGGTGGAGAGGAGGAAAGTCATCGGGTTGCTTTGGCGGTGAGTGCTTGGGTCACGGCAGTGAGGGGAAAAGGAGGGTGTTTGTGTGGGTCGGTTGACAAAGAGTGGGGTGCTTTCGTATGAAGGGCTTGGGGGCTGCATGCCTGCGTGAAGAGCAATAGGTGACAAGGCTGGCAAGTCTTCTTTTTTTCCTATTTATATTTTTTTCATGAAGATAAGGCTGGCGGGTTTGAGGTGAAAGGCAAGGCCGATGGCTAAATGGGCGGATAGGAAACTAGATATGGTTGTGGAGTGATCGATCAAAGTAGATGGAGATATGGATGAGTTTGAGTGAGAATGCATACAGGAGGAAAGAGATGCATACATGCAAATAGGAATGGAACACATATATTAATTTATATATTTTATATTCTCAAATGAATAGCAGAAAGAAATAGAGAACGAAGAGAATGAAAAGGGGCGCAGCCGAAATTATTGAAAAGTTGGAATAGCAAAAGTCAAAACATGGAATTCAGGGAATAATAAAAATTAATGGCTATACGTTTGCACAGTGGATAATGGAAAGACAGGAACCCAAAAGGCTCAAAACGGGTACTGATACGGCTAACCATTTCGTAGATTTCACCGCGTATCGGACGCCGAAATACACAAATGAATAAACTGCGGAGATCATCACGATGAGATGAACAGAATGGTACATAGATATCAGCGATACGATCATCCTGTTAAAAATCGATATTCGCTGCCAAAATGCTGCTAAAACGTTGAAAATAAGATAAATAGAGCTAGAGCATTCCAAATTTGGCAAAACGAAATATGACGTCTCACTCAGAAAAGGATTTATATTTTTATTACGTAAAAATATTCAGATTTCGAAAATATTTCATTTTCATCAATTTAACTGATTTTAAATTGAAACTGAAAATTACAAAACATAACTAACTTTCATATTTATCAATGAAAATCCGCCATTTGCTATGCTAAAATAGACGTAACCCCAATATTAATTTTTCATTGCAAAATTTTATTGTTTTAAATTTCCTAAAAATTTAGTTAATTACGTTATTAAATTGTTAAAATTTACGAGTCGTTACACACTGTACTTATTCTAGAGTTACTTTATATTTTACAATCAAAGTGTGAACAAAATCCATTTTATTATAATAACTGAATTCTGGTTATATTATTGTATTATTGCATGTTGAAAATCCATTTTATTATACTAACTAAATTCCGGACTATATTATTATATTATTAGTGTATGTTGATGTGTTGTGTGTGTCTATATATATGTAGATATGTGTGTGTATACACACACATACATATGTGTGTGTGTGTATACACATACATATATGTGTATACATACATGTATTTATACACACACACACACACACACACACAGATATATATATATACAGACACGCCCCTTTGTTTCGCATCATTTTGCAGCCCTCAATATCAACTTCAAGTTTCTATTCAAAGATTTGTTCTTTCTCCCTCCTGTCATATAAATCAAATATTCAAGTATAAACTTGTGGCTAATATTAAGGGGCTACAAATGGTGCTAAATAGAGAGAGCTATTGATCCTAGCTCATACACACACATACACACACACAACACTATCCCGTCCTTTTTGTGTCAATTGTTATGACCTAACGTAGACATAATATATTTTCACATGAGATCATTTATACAAAAAATTAGGTCGTTTTGAGATTTCTACCTCGTTCATATTTTCATTTCAAATCGATAGTTAAAACATATGTGTTTGATCGTTCACGTTGACTTGTGATTTTAAAGAAATTCGATTTTTGAAATGATTAAAAAATTTGAGTAAATAATCTTTATAACATATATATTGTTGCACTCATATTTTCCAAACAAAGGGAAATTAATGTAAACGCCGAACCAAAGGAATTGCTTCCACAATAGGAGTCGAACTATGAAAAGGACATAGGAATAAAATTAGGGTAATACTAGGCCGAAGTCTTAAGGACAGTGACAAAACATAAAAACCACACTTCTCCATTAAATATAACTTCGGCACTATATTACTGCGTCGAAAACTTAAAATACCCACAAAGTATGAGGATCGATCTACGAGTCTAACACTCACTTCAATAGGTTGAACTGCGGCACAACTTCCAAGTACCAAATATGAAGGTTGCGCTGCAGTTCCATAAAGTAAACATTAACAGGTTGGAACCGAGACACAATCTCTAAGCAAAAATGAGAAATGAAGACCGAAGGCCTCAAAAGTAATCCTAACATTACGAAACCGCGGCACTCCACTTAAGCGATTATGGGCAAACGTGGATGTGTTGCAATCTTAAATTAATATTTAAAGTGGTAGGTTTGCACCAAGATTTGATATCAAAAAGCTACAAAGAATGCGCCGCGATCATGAAGTGACAAAACTGCGCCACAATCTTATGTCTATACCAAATTAATAAAGAATGTGTTGCCATCTTGATGTAACAAAGCAATGCTGCAATCCTTAGAAAACACTATCCACAAACATGAAAGACATGAGGGATGAGGCGATGGAAAGACCACTCCACAACCAAGAGCCAAACCTCACTTCTCAAAGACAAATCAAGAGATCTCAACTTCATTTCCAAGGTCTTTAAACCCAACTCAGAGGCAAGGGTAATGACACAGTCCTCTATCAGCATTTGCTCAGAACAGAGTCATGCAGAGCCGCCACTCTCTAATGTAGCCGCACAACCTCTTCTACTAAGCCATACATCTCAACTCCAACACCGCACTTTGTTGATATCTTGGGTTGAACTGTGTAGTATAGCCTCGGAAATGTTGTTGCAGTACAAATACTGCGCATCATCTCTACCCCGGACATAATAAGGACACAACTCCCAATAAACTAAAGCGAAGTCTTAGAGTGCTAATAAAGGTGTTGTGGTTCCCACAAAGGGAGGCATTTTTCCTTTGTAGTTTCATCTATACATATGCGCAGTCCATAAGCCTGTTGCTTTACAGAACCGGAAGTCATAGTCTACTCAAATTTGGGTTTTCCTTCTTCAATTCCAAACTTCCCGCCTCAATTTCGAACTTCCCGCCTACATTCAAAATTCAACTCCTTAAATTACGATTTCTTGCAGAAGGCCACGTTAACAATCCATGCACATCAAATAGCCGAGATGGATGGTCGATACGTGGTATGATACAAAGGCAAAAATCAAAAGAGCGGAAGAATGATATTGACAATACACGTGAACCTCAATTTATTATAAATAGATAGGACATTGTAGCAAAAAAGAGGAACTTATTTTGGTCACACCAATCAAAAAATTGTACTCTCTGTCATTTTTGTTTATACTAAGAATCAAGAAAGAAGATAGTGACATTTTACCCATGGACATAGAATTCTTTGACATCCGAATCACTTAAATTCTCCATGTCCTTTTATTGTTTTCAATACTTTATTTTACTGTATTAATTTTGTCAGTGCTTGAATCGAGATAACGAACTGATTCCAAATATATCTTTCCCTATAACTATGTAAGCTTTAAAGCAACATAATTACTCCTCTTAAAAGGAAATATTTAATTTTTTTGATTCCTAACCACAAAAGCATTCAAAATCATTTCATAAAAATACTTTGATGTTTCTGGAACGAAAAATCTCATTAACATTTTTGGCGTTAGAAGGAGGCCAATTTCCCTCTCTAGCAAAACTTACATACACTTTCTTCAAATACCATTACAATACTATGAATCCCATAGGTTCCACTACTCTTCCCACCCAAGAGCAATTTCACCTGGTCTCAAAAATCCCAAATGGCCATCCATATCCTCTATAGCCCAAACCGAGGTGGATGCTTCTACAGAGCCCACCTCAGACTTATTCTAGCTGTTCTTCAAGCCTTTACAAACCAAATGAATCAACACATAGAGATCCATGGCCCAACATGCTGCTCTTAGGGCAACCTCCCATCAGCCATCCGTAGCTCACCACCATCACTTGCTGACTATGCTGGCTATGTAGTGTATGAGTGATAACGACACTCTTAGAAATGAGAATGGTGAAGCTGGTCCAAAAACCGTTGTCAATCTCAAAAGAAAATTCCAGATCAACCCTCAAATCAAATCAAAGCCTGCTAACATCTACCCACTATTACTAAAAAATGCCACGAATTTCTCCTAACGACGACGACGTTACTCTATCAAGATAGATCATCCCAAATGGATCTCAAGAAGATATGATCCATCGGCTAAAGGCTCATATAGAGCAGTTGGTAAAACTCACTCGGAAAAACAATGAAGAAGAAATAGCGAAAGAAGGCTCTTCCCTGTTCAGTGAAACTATTATAGAAGCAAACCTTCTAAACAACTTAAAAACCCTGTCGACTGATAAATTCGACGAAACCAAAAACCCAGTTGATCATATCTGCACCTTTGAGTACTATATGAACATTCTAAAAGTAGGGAGGATGGCTCAGTGCAAGCTCTTCCCAATGTATCTAGCTGGGGTTACCTCAAGATGGTTCAGGAGATAGGACCAAGGGAAGTCCGTTCTTGGCGGTAGCTATCCACCAATTTCCTAAGATAGTTCAGCTCGGGATAGGAAGCTTCCCTAAATGTAAACACAATGTCCTACGTAAAGCAGGGTGAAAATAAGAGTTTGTGTAGCTTCATAAAACGCTTCAAATCTGAGGCACTCAATATTGAGCTCACTTATGAAGAAGCGCTACTATTACACCATAATTTCTACAAAGTATAAACACAAATACTCGAAAAGAAAGAATCTTTGGCTTATAATTTTGAGCCCCATCATTTAGTTTCCAACGAGAGCTTAAGTACCAGATTCAGTATCCGAGAGCAGGTAATACAAGAGCATGAACCATAGCATCGACCGAGACTAAGATCATTATCCAGCCAAGACAAGAAGCTTCGCCGAGAGTAGCAACTGCCTGAACCTAAGGCGTTTCAGTAAGTCTCAAAAATTAATAGCTTAGATAGCTTAGACTTAGACCAATGGTCAGAATAAATGAAAGATGTCCAAGAAGCTATATATAAGAGGACCAAGTCGATAATTTGTGTCAAAATACATTCAGCTAGATGAAGACAAGTGTTTGAATCAAAGTCGCTTATAACAAGCCAGGCCATCAATCCAAGTAAAAGCCCTTGCACCATTGGAAGAACCTTAATTTTGTTATAAATAGAGGACCTCGTGCTACTGAAAAGGGGCTGGTTGAAGATTTTCTGACATTCTACAATCATTCACATTCCTTACTCCTTGTAGAAAGCTTTAATCAAAAGATCATTAATGATGGATTTGGTCATAGATGTATTTGTACACCAAATTGTGAAATAAAACCATAAGAAGAATCTTCGAATTGGACGTAAGGATCTCGGTCTCGAACCACTATAAATCTTGTATCTCTTTTACCTTTTGGCACTTATTTTCTATGTAGTTTTAGTATTCATTTAATTTACCTACATCCTTTCGAAACTAACTTTCGTAAACTTTTGGGGTGTTAGTCATACAAGAAATCTGCCTAATATTTTTTACCTAAAAGGAGGATTGCTCGAACCTCCGTTCTCTTCAAATCCAGCAAACTCAAACCTTTCTATCAAGCATGAAGTCAAAGTCATCCTCTCGAAAGCCACCTTGCTCCCCTGCCCAGGATGAAGGAATCAAAGAATCGCATGTAAATGAAGGGAAACAAGCGGACCAAATAAATCAAACTATTAATGAGGAAACTGCTGCTCCGGCCCTTACCGAAAATGAGTTTTGACAAATGATGCTGAAGTTCATTTTTGACATAGCACAACGCTTAAATAACTTTCAAAATGAAGTTCGAAACACTTTTGCGAATTGGAGAAAAATGTTTCGGCCATGCTTGAGGAAGACGAGAACCCTCTAACTTTCAACCGAAACCCTAGAAAGTTACCAATGTCTAATGAGGCCTTAGAAGCTGGATTCATGGAAGCGGTTAAGAAAGACTAGACTGCAAATATAACAAGAATGGGATCTTCTAAGCGGCCATTGACTCTAAGTCCCAAAAAGGTAAACTTTGAAGGAAAACAGCAAAATAGGCTACAAATTCAAAATGATGAAGCTAAAGCTCTATGACATGGTGGGAATCATGTAATGGAAACCTTGTTAAAGAAATTATCAGAGCAGGTACAGAAGTTGCAAGAGGATCTATCTAGTCTTGATGCCAAAATTAAGCCCTGAAAGGTTCAACCTTTTTCTCGAGAAATCATGAAAGCTCCTAGGCCTCCGGGGTTCTGTATCCTGAAACTTTCTTATGATGGAACATCTGAACCCGAAGATCACATCGCTTTATATGAAATCTAGATGCAAGCAATTCGGGCTTCAAACGAGATCAAATGTAGATTCTTGCCTGCGACCTTCAGTGGACCTGCCTTGAAATGGTTCCAAAGCTATCCACCAAATTCTATTAGCTCTTGTGACTAAGTTTATTCACTGACTTTAGGCAAGGGAGAGGGGAATCTCTAAAGGATTATTGCAAAAGATTTAATAACATAGCGGCTCGATGCAAGTGCATGATAGATAAAACCAAGTTGGTTGCTACCACTTTAGGATTGTGGAGGAATACATCATTATGGAATGATCTATTAAGGCAGGAGTGCAAATCTCCGAAGAGTATGTTTTCCGAGCTCGAGGATAAATTTGAATTGAGGAATCAAAGGGAACTATTAGAAAGAACCCAGAATGGATTGGTGACAATAAGAAGTTCACTTCGGCTAAAAGATTTACGAAGAAACTTTAAGTGATGAGAGAATATCCCTTAACTCATTCATATGCTCAAATGTATGCCATGTTTCAGGACCAAATCTCATACACTTTTGGAAGAGGGAAGGAGCCAGAAAGTATTGGAGGAAAATATTATAGCTACTATTTGTAGAATGGACATAGTACCGAAGAGTGTCGGTTTTTGATGCCCTTCATCAACAGGCTTATCAAAGAAGGACATTTAAATGAGTTTTTGAAGAATGATAACACTCAGGGAGCCACCACTGCAGTGGGAAATAAAAGTGCACAACCTCAGGCACAGGCTTCGAGGTCTTTACCAGCCCCTCGGAACTTTGTTGACATCATTTTGGGAGGACCCTACATTGTTGGGGCAAATAATGGCAGTCGAAAAATATACATTAATAAAGCTAAAATTGGAGATGTCTTGGTGTATGAGATGAAGAGAGTTGAGAAAAAGCAAAAGTTTTGGATGGAAATTACATTTGGTGACTCTGATAAGCGAGGTGTCTGCTACCCGCACAATGACCCACTTGTAATTACGGCTCAAATTAGACTTTAGCAAATTGCAAAGATAATGGTTAACATCGAAGCTACTGTTGACATAATCTTCAAGCATGCTTTCAATAAGATGGGGCTGCTCGAGAGTAAACTCAAATCCAATCATGCTCCCATATATGGATTCAATGATGAAGGAACCATGCCTTGGAGAGTGTAATCTGATGGTCAAAATTGGAAGTGACCCTCACTGTAAGATCTTCAAAACCACCTTTGTTATCATGGACATCCTCTCGCTGTACAACGCTTTTTTGGGAAGACTATCTCTCGACGGTATAGACGGGTATGTGTCTACTAAGCATTTACTTTTAAAGTTTCCCACCGGGATAGGAGAATGGCTTGTAAAGGGAGATCGGTGGATCTCAAGGCAACTGTATTATGCAAGCCTAACATGATCAATAAACGGAAATCTTTATCTTATGAGAACAATGTAAAAATTAACCAACCTACTCTCCTCGAAGTTAAGGAAATAGTTAATGCCATGAGTTCTAAAAGTCGTAGGAAACCCTTAAGCATTTTCACATGGCGAGAAGATTCCATGGTTGGGAAATTAATCTACATATGAAGCTATCTAAGAGAATATAATGAGATAGAATGGGGGCAGAGTAGTAAGTCTTCTGGGAAAAAGAGGAAGATCGTTCACCCCGTATAGAAAATTTTGAAAGAAGAAGAAATTAAGCTTGATCTCGATCTGAGACAAGAGACCGAGACAACTTCAGTAGCCAAAACTCTAAAAGAAATGTGCCTAGACGAAAATGACAAGTCTAACACAGTTAAGATAGGGACTTATTTTCATCCATTTGTCCTAGAAGGGAAAATTTTCTTCCTCAAGCATAACTAAAATGTATTCGCCTAGACTCATGGTGATATGGTGGGAATCGACCCCTTGGTCATTTGCCATTGCTTGAATATATATCTGAATTTTACGCCCATACGAAAAAAAGAACTTTAGATAAGGTCCGATATATGGCCCTACAAGAAGAGATCGAAAGGTTGATAAAGAATAACTTCATCCAAGATGTTTATTATTCGAAGTTTATCGCTAATCCAGTGTTAGTTGAAAGTGACTAAGGATCGTGTAATATGGAATATTAACTAAACTATCTACTAGTGCGGAATATAAATATAAAAGTAAATAATAAAGTAAATGACACCAGAGATTTAATATTGGTTCGAACTTCCCATTCTACGTCCAGTCCTAGACTACTTCTGGTATTCAACTATAAACCCTCACTTGACCCGAAGGAACAGCTATTACACCGCCTTAGCAACCAAACAAGACTTCAACTGCCTAAGCAACAAAATAGGACTTTAACCGCTTGAGCAACCGAACAGGACTTCTAATACAAACAGTAAAATTTCTTCTGACTGAGTATGCTCTTGAGTAGCACTGATAAGTCAATAACGTACACCCTTCCTATAATCTTCTCCTTTGTGGTATATAGTGTGATTCGTGAGGATAGGAAGTTTATTTAATCACTAATGAGATTTTCTTGAATGAACAAGTGATTAGAATCGAAAGTATTTGAATGCAAATGGAAAGATTGTTTAGACAATAAGAATGTGAAAATAGAATCAAAATTAGGTGATTAAAACAATTGATTTTATGGCTATATATAGTGTTTAAGTGTTGCAACCAATCGTGAAAAGCGACGATCAAAAGATACAGAAGCAACTCTTGAATCCAGAGTTGTTTCTTTTCACTGAAGTGAAGTGACTTTTCAAAAATATAGCCGTTATTAAGTTTCAGTCGACTAAATAAAATAATTTAGCTAGCTGAAATGATTGAAATTCGAATTAGAGAGGAATTGGTGGAAAAGACAGTTAATTTAGTCGGTTGAATCATAGGATTCAGTGGACTGAACATTCAAATAAAATTGTGCACGTGCACAGGAATTCAGTTGACTGACCTATGCATTTCAGTCGGCTGAATTACCTGTTTTGCTGCCATATAAAAGATTTTTAAAAAATGCTTTTGTAACAACCCGTAAATTTTCGATAATTTAATTTGTTAATTTAATGAATCTTGTTATTTAATATTGGAAGAAATATAAAAATTGTAATGTAATAATGAAATGAAAACTGAAATGAAATGTAACAATGTTAATTAAAGTAAAATTTTGATAAATTGGATGAAATTCCAATTAATTAAAGTAATAAAAATGCTATACTTGGTTATAAATTGAATATAAGTGAATAAATGAAATATTGGATTTACCAAGGAAATAATAGATGGTGATGGAAATTGAATGAAATTAGTATTATGAAAATAAATGGTAACATGATTTGTAAGTAATAAAAGCTTATTAATGTGGCTAAAGGTTAACTGTGGCAAACTATTGTATATTACCTATTTATTTAGCTTGTTAATTTAAATTGGAAATGAATTTCAATAAATGTAAATAAATATTATGTTAATGAAAATTAAGTTAATATTTGGAAAGAATGTTAATTTTATTCATAATATGATAATTGAGAATAAAATGAATGGAAATCAAGATTTATTAATTTATTTAAATTTAAATTATAATAATTGGATTAATTGCAAATAAATAAAATTAAATATTTAAATATTACGTTAGTGGGAAATTAAGAGAAAATTTGAGAATATTAATGTAATAAATCATGAACCAATGTTAATTTCACCTATTGGATAATAATGGATTGAATAATAGGATGAAAGGTCAAATTAAATTGAATTATTGAAAATTTAATTTATAATTTCTGAATTTAATGAAATTGAAATTAAACACTGAAATTGATGGATTAATCAACTTTAAATTGACCTCTAATTTTTTTTAAATTATTGTAAGTGATTAAGAAATCAAAAATGATAGAAGTTGTAAATTATTAAAATTTAAACCGAAAATGTGATTTAACTAATTTAATATTAATTTATTTAATTAACTGAAATATAGCCATTTTGGCCACTGACCCGGATTTCGATGAAACCAGTTTCATCGGATCCGTAATGGTGAATTATTATAGGATTTCAAGTTTCGTAACGATCGGACTTGTCGTTTGATCGTACGGACTCTAAACGCCCAGAAATCAATTTAATTGAAATCAATTTGAAATAAGCTGATTTAATCTTAACTTATTCCTACGATGGAATTTGATCTTGAAACCTGTTCCATTGAATTTAAAAATATCGATAACATCTATTTTGATATATGGGTTGATCCAATTTCGTTCCGAAGACAGAACGGGCTTTTCGGGTCATTTATCGTTCAAACCCAAATCGATCTAATCCATTTGTTCTATTTCTGATCCATCTATAAATAGCTCATTATAAACCCTAGGTTGTTTCTATTCTCATTTGTCTGTACGTATATTTCTTTCTCAACTCCTCATTCCAATGGCAGACAAACAAATTCTAGATCCAATTGCAAATCAAAAACCAAATCAAAATTTCAAACTCCACAAACTATATCGAATTTTATATCAATTCGAAGCTCTCGACAAGCGCAAGTCAAATCTGTGATTCGTTTTTCAACTGGACGCATTGTTTGATCTGTAAATGTCAGAGAATTTTCGGCCGTTCAATTCGTCGCGATCGACTGCAGCCGATCGTCGAATCAAGGATACAGGGTTGTAGAGGGGGCCAAGGGGAGCTCATCCGTGTTAGTGGCGAGGCGAATCAACGGCCTGATCATCATCAAAAATTGATTAGGTCACAAAATTTTGGGTGCGGCAGCTGCCTTTTCTTGCGATCGAGGGCGAACCGGAAGAGGGGGTTCGCGTGTGGGCGACGTTGGCACGGCATTGGCGGCGGGGAGTGTGGCCGCGATGGCCTACGGCAAGGCGAGTCGATCGAGACTCAGCGGCTAGGGTTTTGTGATCGCTTATTTTCTGGTTGCGTGATGGCTTCTGTACAGAGAAGGTGACATGGCTGCTTCTTATTGGTGTTTTTTTCTTTCTTTTTAATTCTATTTTAATTTAAATTTCAACGCGTTCTAATCGTAATATCTTTCACATACGAGGTCCAATTCACGCGCGGTTTTCTCCTCTAGGTTCGTATTGGAATTCCGGACATTTTGACTTTGGTTTGGACGAATTCGGAGACTGTTCAAATTTTGGGCTTAATATGAATTTAAATTTGATTTAAATTCAAAGGTGAGTGTTTTAACCCACTAACAACTTCTAAAATTTCTTATGTTAGTTAAATTAATTTTTGATATGATTAGAAATTTATTTATGGCTGTTTGATATATTTTGAATCATCATCTCAGTTAATTTGAATTTATTTCAATTAAATCGTTATTTAATTTATTATTGAATGTAAATTGCCAATTAAATATCTATTATTCATTATCAGATCTATATTGATATATATTGATTGATTTGGATGATGATTGTGATGGATGTTGATTGTTGATGTTGGTTGAATGGATGTTGTATTTTATACCGTTATAAACTGCAAGTTCGTTATGGATTTTTATTTATTTCGGTATTGCGGTTTGAAATGATATACAACCGTAAAATGTTTAAATTGCGGATTGAAATGATAAATATCCGTATCACTTGACCCTAGGGTAGAAAATTATATACGGACACCGGATTGGTTAAATTAAATGATTTTAAAATCCTCGATTTTTGAATATAATTAAATGATATTTTGAAATGGAAATTTGATTTATATAAATTTAAGTATTATTGAAAAATCAAGTTGCGTTGAATTGTGAATTGGTTTTAAAAGGAATTTCTTTAAGAAATTAAATAGGAAGTTTGAAATTAAACTTTTATGTATAAATGAAATTCTATCGAAATTGAGTTATTGAATTTGTTTGAAAATAACTTTGAAATATTTTGAAGTTGGAGTAATCCATATTGATATTTTGAACATGGATTTAAACGATATGAAATTCAATAGTTTATTGAAATTTGGTTTGTCGATTAGGAAATTTGAAATGGTCCAAAAATGTTAAAACGAAATGAATAGTTTAAACTGATATAAATTCCAAATGCATATTTTAATATAAACTGTTTTAAAAATATATTTATAATTATTAAGGTTTTCAAATTTATTAAACTATTTAACTAATATTAACTATATAAATTATTTTGATCTGTTTAAACCAATTTGATTTATTTTAAACTAATTAAACCGTTTTAATTTATTTTAAATCTAATTAATCTATTTTAAGCTATTTAATCTATTTTAATTGTATTTAATCTAAATTAAATCTATGTAACTATCTTAAATCAATCTAAAAGTACTTTACTTATAATTAAACTATTTTGGAGTATTTTAACTATTTATAATTATTTAAACCATCTCTAAATTTCCAAACCAAGTAAAGTGAAAGTGTTTAAATTCAATTCATTGTTTTAAAAAGAAAATAAGGCCAAATGATGTTGTAACCTAAGTTGGAATTTAAATGTATAATGAATTGAACGATGATTTTGAAGTAAGAATTTAACCTGTTTTGGAACTATGATTTTGAAAGAAATTATGATTTTGGAAACGATATGATTTGGAAGCGACATGGTTTTTGAGAACACGATATTTTGATATAAATTGTGAATTTGACTTTGAAAGGAAATATAATTATCGAACTATGATTTCAAATGCGATATTATTTCAAAAGAGAATATGATTTCGAAAGTAAGTAATGATTTCAAAAATGATATGATTTGAATTGAATATGATATTTTGATATCAATTATGAAATGATTTTGGAAATGTAAAAGAACCATCCGGTGTGTAATAAGCGATTGGTTGTTAAAGAGACCGGGATCAGATATGGGCATACTCTCTGTCGATACCGAAAACCACTTTGACAACTGTGTACGCGGTGGAGATTCCAGAATGAAGTAGGTTGGTGGCGACGATCCTATAAGGTATATACGTGGACCCGACTCCCGTGAGTTGGCTTAAGGTGGCTAAAACAGGAGCAATCTACGGGCTAAGTGAGGTCATTCCTCCGTTCGGGCACACTCCATCGATCTATATTCCGACTTTGCGATTTATTTGGCGGCCACCTTTCGATTTTTTTTACTCGGGAGTGTGTTTCGAGTTGGGCGGTAGTTGTGGCTATGCGTCACCAACAGTCCGGAAGTGTAATTGGTATATCTACCCTGGCATTGCCTAGTTGTGCCATGTCACCTACCCTAGCTCGCCTTCTACGAGTTTGTTTTATGTCGTACCTATGTGGTATCCTCTGGCGGCTCCAGTTTATGGGGAGTTACGGTACTGTATAGACTATTGGCATACCTAAAAATGTGTTAAGGTGGAAAATGTAAAGCCTTAACGCTATTTTTAAATAGTATACTTTACTTTAGACACTATTATAATAGCGTATTGTACTACATAGTAGATAGTTTAACGGATCCTTAGGAGATGTGAATCCCGAACATCTTTTAAGTTACTGCACTCACGTTAGACACTGGATAGGAGATGTCAAAACCCATAAACATCTCCGACGCCGTTTACACTCATATTTATTTACCGTTGATTTAACTCACATAAGACCTTATAGTTCCGACTCGAGTGTTTTGTCTTTTCAATTCGCTCGGGTCAGCCTGAGCATTTAAGGATTTGAAGACCTTATTTCCGGAGGACGAAGACGAAGATTGTATTATTATTATTTACTATATTATTCCACTGTAATGTTATGTATTTATCTCTGATATGTGTAACTCTGATTTTTGTATTGGATAAGTAAAATCAAATGTTATGTATACAGCTTCATGAACTGTTATTTGATTATTATATTTTATCATTCCGCTGCGAGATTCTGTTTTGTTTTTATTTCTTTCTCGTTTTCTTATTCACCGCAAACAATTCACCCTTCTGTATGGTTTGATTCGGCATGTGTGTCTGCTTAAAGCGACAAAAAGGCGGGATGTTACAGTTGGTATCGGAGCTTTGGTTTAGCAATAAACCTTGGCTTTGTGGGGTCTGACTCTTTATTAATAGGGTAGTAATACCCTATGATGAGTCGTTGAGTGTGTGTGTGTATATATATATATATATATGAGAGCGTATTTGTTAGTGTTATAAAATGTTTTATATTGTGTTAATTTGTTCCGTTTTGTATTTATAAATTCTGGTCGGTACATAGGATGCTATGACATCGATATGGATTTCTAAATGCTCCATAGGACAGACCGACACAATATTTGTTTTGAAATACAGGTAAATGAAATAATTTTACCTATTGTATGTTTTATATATATATATAAAATGATTTATAAATTATATATTTGGTTGTAATATATTGGTTGTTAGGTAGTGAAATTTATAAATATAGGTTGGAAATAAGATTTGAAAATAAAATAAATGAAATTTGGAAATTTAGAGCTTAAATTCCGGGATTTTTGAAATTTCTTTCGGATAATTTTGGAATACAATACTAATATTATTTAGAAGTATTTTCTGATATAAATATTTCAATATAATTTGAAAGAATTGTTTTAATGAAATTTTGGAAAGAAAAAGTTCTGTACTCCCCTCTCTGTCGTTGGAAAATAATTTCGGTGATGAGTGCACGCATCATCAACATTCATTTTCGAGTTTCAAAATGGAAAGGCCACTATAGTAGTTTTACTGCAGATTTATTTTGATAAACAAATAAATTTTTAAAGATTAAATATGATTGGATATAAAAGTTATGAGTATATATATATATATGTATATGTATATATTATTTTAAATGATTTGAAATGGAATGCGGCATTTAGTTCTTAAATTTCTATAAATTAGAGATTTCAATTATTGAAATGGGATAAAAAATTTAACTATTTAATAATTAAAACTTCTAAATGAAAATAAGAAATTATATGCTAAGTTATAACTGAAATATACAAGGAATTTGAAATTTGTAACTTGTAAACGAAAGAATATGAAATAAGAAATGATAATTATTGAACCTTAAGTTAATTAAAATAAGTAAGTCAAACTTGTGTAACTTTCAATTGCATTCTTAAAGACATATATATATAACTTACCAATTATAAAAAGTTGAAATGTTAAAAGAAGATGTAATGGAAATTTTTACAAGTAAAACTTATGTAATGGAAGTGTTCAATGAAATTTACTTTTATAAATAAGAAATTTGATATGAAAATAGTTATAAACTTGAGTTAAAGTTGTAATACTACTAATTAAATGAAATAGAAAATGAGTACTGTTAGTAAAAGATTTTGAACTTAAGTTAATATTGAAACTATTTATAATTAAAGTAAATAATAAAATGAATGTAACACAATAAAAGAAATTGACATGATATGAATAAATGAAAATGAATTTTGTAAGTAATAAAGTAAAATTAAATGAAATAAACACTGAATGAATAGGAATAAAATTTTGTAAGTGATAAATGTAAGTTAAAGAAATATTCCTTGTATGAATGAAAAGGAAAATAAAATAAAACTGTAAATGTTGTGAACGAAATTTAATAAGAATAACTCAAGTACATTGTAAATTATTGTTTGTTTTGGTTTATGGGTTGTTTGGGATAGGATACTTCTAATTGTTTGGGATATGAATAATCTATTGAGTTCATCTAAAACTGTTGAGTAAAGGGTATACTAAGTAGTTATTTGTCATTCTATGTGATTAAAAGTGTCTTAACCCGAACAAACCATTTGTTTGTTTGCTATGGATGGATAGTTGATTTTATTGTTTCATAAGATGATTGTATGCTGTAATTGCAAGTGATTACTGTTTATATTGTTTTGTTTGTTAGTGGTTAAAACAACTTTAAATATTTCATCTTATTAACTCTTTTAGATTATATAAGTGAAATACAGGTTATGGAAGCAATTTCCATTGCTTTTGGTTTCGTAATTAAGCATTATGTGCACAACAAATAGGTACGTTCTTGGATTACAGTTTTATAGCGATATTATATTGTTTTCCTGCTGTTGGGATAAATTAGTTTGAAATTTTTTGATATATATTGTTATATTTTGATATTGTTATTTCTCCCGAGCCTCTCCGTACAAAGGAGACTCTGCCGAAATTTTTCGAAATTTTTGGACTCAGAAGATTTTGAAAAAAAGTTTTCCAAACTTTTATTTACTCGAATAAAAGGATTTAAGTGTTATAGATTGATATATTTTGTTTAAATTATTTGATTTTGTAAATTAATTGTTATAAATCTAATATCTTTAAATAAGATATATTAATTCCTTAATTCCTTCTTTTCCCTTCTTTTTCCTTTTCGGGGACGAAAAGTTTTGAGTGGGGGAGAGTGCAACAACCCGTAAATTTTCGATAATTTAATTTGTTAATTTAATGAATCTTGTTATTTAATATTGGAAGAAATATAAAAATTGTAATGTAATAATGAAATGAAAATTGAAATGAAATGTAACAATGTTAATTAAAGTAAAATTTTGATAACTTGGATGAAATTCCAATTAATTGAAGTAATAAAAATGCTATACTTGGTTATAAATTGAATATAAGTGAATAAATGAAATATTGGATTTACCAAGGAAATAATAGATAGTAATGGAAATTGAATGAAATTAGTATTATGAAAATAAATGGTAACATTGATTTGTAAGTAATAAAAGCTTATTAATGTGGCAAAAGGTTAACTGTGGCAAACTATTGTATATTACCTATTTATTTAGCCTGTTAATTTAAATTGGAAATGAATTTCAATAAATGTAAATAAATATTATTTTAATGAAAATTAAGTTAATATTTGGAAATAATGTTAATTTTATTCATAATATGATAATTGGGAATAAAAAGAATGGAAATCAAGATTTATTAATTTATTTAAATTTAAATTATAATAATTGGATTAATTGCAAATAAATGAAATTAAATATTTAAATATTACGTTAGTGGTAAATTAAGAGAAAATTTGAGAATATTAATGTAATAAATCATGAACCAATGTTAATTTCACGTATTGGATAATAATGGATTGAATAATAGGATGAAAGGTCAAATTAAATTGAATTATTGAAAATTTAATTTATAATTTCTGAATTTAATGAAATTGAAATTAAACACTGAAATTGATGGATTAATCAACTTTAAATTGACCTCTAAATTTTTTTAAATTATTGTAAGTGATTAAGAAATCAAAAATGATAGAAGTTGTAAATTATTAAAATTTAAACCGAAAATGTGATTTAACTAATTTAATATTAATTTATTTAATTAACTGAAATATAGCCATTTTGGCCACTGACCCGGATTCCGACGAAACTAGTTTCATCGGATCCGTAACGGTGAATTATTATAGGATTTCAAGTTTCGTAACGATCGGACTTGTCGTTTGATCGTACGGACTCGAAACGCACAAAAATCAATTTAATTGAAATCAACTGAAATCAATTTGAAATAAGCTAATTTTATCATAACTTATTCATGCGATGGAATTTGAACTTTAAACCTTTTCCATTGAATTTAAAAATATCGATAACATCTATTTTGATATATGGGTTGATCCAATTTCGTTCCGGAGACAGAACGGGGTTTTCGGGTTATTTATCGTTCAAACCCAAATCGATCTAATCCATTTGTTCTATTTCTGATCCATCTATAAATAGCTCGTTATAAACCCTAGCTTGTTTCTATTCTCATTTGTCTGTACGTATATTTCTTTCTCAACTCCTCATTCCAATGGCAGACAAAAAAAATCTAGATCCAATTGCAAATCAAAAACTAAATCAAAATTTCAAACTCCACACACTATATCGAATTTTATATCGATTTGAAGCTCTCGACGAGTGCAAGTCAAATCTGTGATTCATTTTTCAACTGGACACATCATTTGATCTGTAAACATCAGAGAATTTTCGGCCGTTCAATTCGTCGCGATCAACTGCAGCCAATCGTCGAATCAAGGATACAGGGTTGTAGAGGGGGCCAAGGGGAGCTCACCCGTGTTAGTGGCGAGGCGAATCAATGGCCTGATCGTCGTCGAAAATTGATTATGTCATAAAATTTTGGGTACGGCGGCTGCCTTTTCTTGCAATCGAGGGCGAACCGGAAGAGGAGGTTCGCATGTGGGCGACGTTGGCGGTGGGGATTGTGGCCGCGATGGCCTACGGCGAGGCGAGTCGATCGAGACTCGGTGGCTAGGGTTCTGTGATCGCGTATTTTTTGGTTGCTTGATGGCTTCTGTATAGAGAAGGTGACGTGGTTGCTTCTTATAGGTGTTTCTTTCTTTCTTTTTAATTTTATTTTAATTTAAATTTCAACGTGTTCTAATCGTAATAACTTTCACATACGAGGTCCAATTCACGCGCTATTTTCTATGCTAGGTTCGTATTGGAATTACGGACATTTTGACGTTGGTTTGGACGAATTCAAAGACTGTTCAAACTTTGGGCTTAATTTGAATTTAAATTCGATTTAAATTCAAAGGTGAGTGTTTTAACCCACTCACAACTTCTAAAATTTCTTATGTTAGTTAAATTAATTTTTGATGTGATTAGAAATTTATTTATGGCTGTTTGATATATTTTGAATCATCATCTCAGTTAATTTGAATTTATTTGAATTAAATCGTTATTTAATTTATTATTGAATGTAAATTGCCAATTAAATATCTATTATTGATTATCAGTTCTATATTGATATTTATTGATTAATTTGGATGATGATTGTGATGGATGATGATTGTGATGGATGTTGATTGTTGATGTTGGTTGAATGGATGTTGTATTTTATACCATTATAAACTGCAAGTTCGTTATGGATTTTTATTTATTTCGGGATTGCGGTATGAAATGATATACAACCGTAAAATGTTTAAATTGCAGATTGAAATGATAAATATCCGTATCACTTGACCATATGGTAGAAAATATATACGGACACCGGATTGGTTAAATTAAATGATTTTAAAATCCTTGATTTTTGAATATAATTAAATGATATTTTGAAATGGAAATTTGATTTATATAAATTTAAGTATTGTTCAAAAATCAAGTTTTGCGTTGAATTGTGAATTGGTTTGAAAAGGAATTTCTTTAAGAAATTAAATTGGAAGTTTGAAGTTAAACTTTTATGTATAAATGAAATTCTATCAAAATTGAGTTATTGAATTTGTTTGAAAATAACTTTGAAATATTTTGAATTTGGAGTAATCCGTATTGATATTTTGAACATGGATTTAAACGATATGAAATTCGATAGTTTACTGAAATTTGGTTTGTCGATTTGGAATTTTGAAATGGTCCAAATATATTAAAACAAAATGAACAGTTTAAACTGATATAAATTCCAAATGCATATTTTAATATAAACTGTTTTAAAAATATATTTATAATTATTAAGGTTTTCAAATTTATTAAACTATTTAACTAATATTAACTATATAAATTATTTTGATCTGTTTAAACCAATTTGATTTATTTTAAACTAATTAAACCGTTTTAATTTATTTTAAATCTAATTAATCTATTTTAAGCTATTTAATCTATTTTAATTATATTTAATTTAAATTAAATCTATGTAACTATCTTAAATCAATCTAAAAGTACTTTACCTATAATTAAACTATTTTGGAGTATTTTAACTATTTATAATTATTTAAACCATTTTTAAATTTTCAAACCAAGTAAAGTGAAAGTGTTTAAATTCAATTCATTGTTTTAAAAAGAAAATAAGGCCAAATGATGTTGTAACCTAAGTTGGAATTTAAATGTATAATGAATTGAATGATGATTTTGAAGTAAGAATTTAACCTGTTTTGGAACTATGATTTTGAAAGAAATTATGATTTTGGAAACGATATGATTTGGAAGCGACATGGTTTTTGAGAACACGATATTTTGATATAAATTGTGAATTTGACTTTGAAAGGAAATATAATTATCGAACTATGATTTCAAATGTGATATGGTTTCAAAGGTGAATATGATTTCGAAAGTAAGTAATGATTTCGAAAATGACATGATTTGAATTGAATATGATATTTTGATATCAATTATGAAATGATTTTGGAAATGTAAAAGAACCATCAGGTGTGTAATAAGCGATTGGTTGTTAAAGAGACCGGGATTGGATATGGGCATACTCTCTATCGATACCGAAAACCACTTTGACAACTGTGTACGCGGTGGAGATTCCAGAATGAAGTAGGATGGTGGCGACGATCCTATAAGGTATATACGTGGACCCGACTCCCATGAGTTGGCTTAAGGTGGCTAAAACAGGAGCTATCGACGGGCTAAGTGAGGTCATTCCTCCGATCGGTCACACTCCATCGATCTATATTCCGACTTTGCGATTTATTTGGTTGCAACCCTTCGATTTTTTTACTCGGGAGTGTGTTTCGAGTTGGGCTTTAGTTGCGGCTATGCGTTACCAACAGTCCGGAAGTGTAATTGGTATATCTACCCTAGCATTGCCTAGTTGTGCCGTATCACCTACCCTAGCGCGCCTTCTACGAGTTTGTTTTACGTCGTACCTATGTGGTATCCTCTGGCGGATCCAGTTTACGGGGAGTTACGGTACTGTATAGACTATTGGCGTACCTAAAAATGTGTTAAGTTGGAAAATGTAAAGCCTTAACGCTATTTTTAAATAGTATACTTTACTTTAGACACTATTATAATAGCGTATTGTACTACATAGTAGATAGTTTAATGGATCCTTAGGAGATGTGAATCCCGAACATCTTTTAAGTTACTGGACTCACGTTAGACACTGGATAGGAGATGTCAAAACCTATAAACATCTCCGACGCCGTTTACACTCATATTTATTTACCGTTGATTTAACTCACATAAGACCTTTTAGTTTTGACTCGAGTGTTTTGTCTTTTCAATTCGCTTGGGTCAGCCTGAGCATTTCAGGATTTGAAGACCTTATTTCCGGAGGACGAAGATGAAGATTGTATTATTATTATTTACTATATTATTTCACTGCATCATACTGTTCCGCTGCAATGTTATGTATTTATCTCTAATATGTGTAACTCTGATTTTTGTATTGGACAAGTATAATCAAATGTATTGTATACAGCTTCATGAACTGTTATTTGATTATTATATTTTGTCATTCCGCTGCGAGATTCTGTTTTGTTTTTATTTCTTTCTCCTTTTCTTATTCACCCCAAATAACAATTCGCCCTTCTGTATGGTTTGAGTCGGCATGTGTGTTTGCTTAAAGCGTACAAAAAGGCGGGATGTTACAGCTTTTGTGTGTGGACAAGTTTAATAAAAATCTTGGCATACGTACTATGATTTGAAAGATTTTTAAGTACGTATGCGTGCATATACCACTTTGGAGAGATTTTAACAAGAATTAACTACTAGACTTAGACCATAGACAAACCGTAGACAATATATTACTGAAGCTTCTATCTGGAATTTGGTCTGTAATCCGGTAGATTATTTGTCGAGTTAAATAGTATCTTTTCCTATAAATATGGTTAGTGCATATAATATTTACTTATATAGTTGTCACAATCAAAACATCAAAAGTAGGTTCTAACATTCTCCTCCTTTTTGATGAAAAACAACTTTGCAAGTTTGTAAATTTATGAAAGCAATTCACTCCCCCTAAATGAATATTCCCCCTATCAATCATATTCTCTCCCTTTGTCATCAACAAAAAGAAACAAATAATTAATATGAGAAATATAAATATATAAGCACACAAATAAGTATATAGTTAGGGAAGTAAATAAACTTATCATCATAGATAGCAAACAAATAAACATGAGCATGTAAATAAGAGAAACAAAGGACAATGTTAAATAACAACATCAAGATATAATAAATACATAAGAGAATGTCTTAAAAATAATACGATAAGGTGACCATGAGTGAAAAAACAAAAAAATAGAAATCCTCACTGTCGTGGACTTCTTCCTCCACTTCTTCTTTCGAAGCTGACCAAGTGAATGGGGTCGGATTTTTAAAAACACCGGTAGAAGTAGAGCTGGTACAGGAGACTTTTTCCCAAATTTTGTTTAAAAAGCCTTTTATTAAGTTTAGCTTTTTATTTGTTTTAGACACATTTTCTCTACAGTAGCTAAACGTCGTCCAAGCTTGCTTTGGTTTCGAGATAATATGACAAGAGCTTGTTTCAGAGTTATGTCACCGTGGAGTTCTTGAATCTCATCGTCGTCTTCTTCTTCTTGTCGAGGAGGTTGAGAGGATGAAGAGGCGACATTTGTGTCTCTTGGTTGAGGAATTCCTTGTTCACATTTGCGGCCCATTGTTAAAAGCTAATAATTTGTTGACATTCGCAGGCGTTTAGGAAGACCCATTAGACTTAGAGTCTTCGAGTTTAGCTCTCAGATGGTCATGAAATCCGAATCGGGAAAAGGAACTTCGAAATTTTGTAGAATACGCATGATATGTCTCCATAGTGGATTATTTTGTAGCTTCTCATGTGATTGACTATGAGAAACTCATCCAAAATAATTTTTGCCCAATTTACTCTTTGGGATGAGTAAATAGCATAGAGGGTTTGAAAATCTTTCTTATAGACCTTTTCATAGCTACCGGTCCAGGGTTGCAATGATTGAATGAGTGCTTGGTGAATAATCCGTGCCTTCGGACATAAAGCACTAAATTTCAAAATTGTCAAATCATTTGACAGAAAAAGATGTGAAACTTCATCTCGATTATACATATCTATCTCTACATTATCAATATCCAACCCTTCGGATGGACATCATAGTATGTGGCCAATTCATTGGAGAGGTAGATAAATTTTCACTCCGCATACCAAGGTCCAAATGCAATCGTCTTTATTACGGGGATCTTGGTGGTCTAGATTCATGTTTGCAAAGAATAGCTTTATTAAAAGAGTGTATATTTTAACGTTGTTGGAACCATACCTTATGAGATGATCAAGACCGTTAGCTTCGGCAAGTTCTCTTATAGCATAGCCGTTGAAATCAGTGAATTTCATGAAAGCACCTTCAAAAATTCTTGAATTTTTCATTGAGTTGAACTTATTTACCGCCATTTCATTGTGGAGCCAAGCACGAATTTTGCTCTTGGATGGGCCGGTAGTTGATTCATGAGCACTTTTGGATTTTAGTGCCATTTTATTGAAGAAGTTTGAAGGAAAAAATGGAGTTTTTATAAGGAGGTTAGGGTTTGAGTTAGGTTTCTTATGGAGTAAGAGGGTTTAGGTAAGTGGAGTATAAAGAATAGATGGGAGTTAAGTATTGTTTGATTGAATAGTTTTATTGGAAAGAGTACAGATCTATTTTAAAAAACTGAAAATTATTGGGGCAGTCGATTGAATTTAGGTGAGCAGTCGGCTGATATGCAGAAATTTGATACCCGCAACTTTGTCGTAAAATACCAATATCCAGTCGACTGAAAAATGGGGCTCGGTCGACTGTTTATTGAGTCAAAACTCAAAAACTTTGAATAAACAGTCGACTATTTTGTGGGTTCAGTCGGTTGTTGTACAAGGAAATTTAACCCGCAGATATATAGTTCATTTTTGATGTATTTTAGTCGGCTGTTGGTCATTGGTCAGTCGACCGACTTTAGGTTAAAATTTTGAATGAGTTTGAATTTTCAATCGGCTAAGAGGCTTCTCGCAGTCGGCTGAAACTGTTGTTTAAGCTGAGGTAGGCCTTTCTTTTAGCTTATCCTTTATTTAGTTATAAACTATATATATCTGTATGTTTTTGAGTTTTATTCTGATGTTAAGCACAAATATAACTATTATTTCAACAAAGACAATACTTATTCATATTACAATATTAAAAATTTATAAACAAAATAACTTAATTTCCCAAATTTTTGGAATCATGTGAACGTGGTTCATCCTTGATGTTTTCATGTAATGGACGGATAGGAGACCAAATATTACTTTGAGCACCTAGTTCCCAAGAGTTTAGAGATACTTAAGGACGTTGAGGAGATGGATGGTACACACTTTGTTTGGGAGATGATCCGCATGACTTGAGAGCGAATTGCTCTAGGAAATTTAATCGTTTTCCATTGACATTTTGTTCATAGTACATTTCACGTTGTAATTCTAATGTCTCTCATTGATAGTGATGGAAGTCGTCAATATTTTCTTTAATAGATGGAGAATCGATACCTAAGTTTCTCTTAGCTCACTTTCCTTTCGGCGTATATCTAGTGTGATGATTCGGGAAAGGAGTAATTTTTACTGGAATATATACCGGGGTAGAATTGTTTGAAGAATCCGAGGTAGGAGTACTAAACACGATTGAGGATTGGTTTGAGCTTTCTTGTGACGACATTGTAAAGTTTATATATTATCTGATAATTAATTTATTTGTAGAGCTTGTATATGAGTTTAAAAAATTTGATTACGTATATATATACCGAGTTAACTATATATTTCAGGTTTTTGTTTTAAGGTTAAAAATCTTCAGAAATTTATAGCCAAGGAAAAAAAGACAGGTTAGAAAATGTAAGAGATTATGACTGCAAGAAAAATGAAAATTATGCATGATATTAATTCAAGAAACATAATAGAATATTGGTAAGATATGCAACTTCCTACCATGAGAGCAGGGTTTGAGTGTCATCTTCACCAATTTTTGTTCCAAAATTTTATTATTTTAAAAGCATAAAATTTTACACATTAATTTTGAAATATATCTCATATAACGACATAATTCCTAGTTCTCATCTTAATTTAATAAAAATATATTCATTTAAGGGTTTAGTAAATATATCGGCTATTTGATTTTCTGATGGTACAAAATCAAGAGAAATATTTCTTTTTTCTATATTATCGAGAAGAAAATGATGTCGAGTATTGATATGTTTAGTCCTAGAGTGATTTATAGGATTTTTTGATAGATTTATAGCGCTAGTATTATCACAATAAATTTTTGGTTTAGAAAGGTTTATTCCAAAATCTTGTAGAGTTTGTTGCACGTATATTACCTGAGTACATGCCAAAGTAGCAGAAATATATTCTGCTTCACACGTCGAAAGTGAAACACAAGTTTGTTTCTTACTAAACCAAGATACTAATGATCATCCAATGAAATGACAAGTACCACTTAAACTCTTTCGATCCGTTCGACATCCTCCAAAATCAGCAGCATTGTACGATACTAACTCAAAAGGACATTCTTTTGGATAAAAGAGACCATAGTTTTTAGTTTTGCTTAAGTAACACAAAATTCGTTTCGCTGCCCGCAAATGTAATTCTTTGGGATTTTCTTGAAATCGTGCACCCAAGCATACACTCATCATCAAATCTAGTCGACTAGCAGTTAAATAAAGTAATGATCCAATCATACTACGATATATTTTTTGGTCAACATTTTTGCCATTTTCATATCGATTGAGATGTACCGTAGTGCTCATAGGAGTTGGTTTAGCAGAAATGTTTTCCATACCAAATTGTTTTATAAGATTATTACAATATTTTTCTTGATTAATAAAAATTCTATTACTTAATTGTTTAATTTGTAAACCAAGAAAATATAAAGTTCTCCCATGTGAGACATTTCAAATTCTCTCGTCATAATATTTGAAAATTCTTGACATAATTTTTCGTTCGTGGAACCAAAAATAACGTCATTTATATAAATCTGTATTATTAAAATATCGTGTTTATCTTGTTTTATAAATAAAGTTTGATCTATTTTTCCAATTTTAAAACCAAAATTTATTAGATAATTTTTAAGACGATTATACCAAGCACAAGGTGCTTGTTTCAAACCGTATAAAGCTTTATTTAACTTATAAACATGATTTGGAAATTTTTCATGTGCAAATAAAGGTGGTTGTTCTACATATGCATTTTCTTTTATAAAACAATTTAGAAAAGCACTTTTTATGTCCATATGATATATTTTAATGTTATGAAAACATGCAAATGATAATAAAATATGTATAGCTTCTAAACGAGCTACAGGAGCAAATGTTTCATCATAGTCTATTCCTTCTTCTTGATTATAACCTTAAGCAACTAACCTAGCTTTTTTCGAATAATATTTCCTTGCTCATCGTCTTTATTTTTGTAAACCCATCTGGTACCGATAACCGTTTGATTACTTGGTCTAGGAACTAGTCCCAAACTTCATTTCGTTCAAATTGATTTAATTCTTCTTACATAGCTATAATCCAGTAATCATCAGTTGAGGCTTCTTTAGCATTTTTGGTTTCAATGTTTGAAAGAAAAGCTACATGACCCATTTGACTTAATTGATTTCAAGTTCTTACATTAGTATTTACTTCTCCAATGATATTTTCAATAGGATGATTTCTTAGAAGTCTTGGTGGAGTTCGAATTTCATTATTATTCGGTAAATTGTTGTCTTCAATTTCAACATTATTTTCAATGTTATCGATATTTTCAACATCATCTTCTGTGACATTTGATTTAGAAACAATTTCTTCATCTTCATTTTTATAATTTTTTTAAAATTTCCTCTAGTGACACATAAAGTGTTTCTTCGATTATTTTAGTTCTTTTATTATAAATCCTATAAGCTTTGCTTCGTTCTGAATATCCAATGAATATTCCTTCATCAGATTTTGGATCGAATTTACCAATTTTGTATTTTGTATTTAAAAGAAAACATTTTGAGCCAAAAACTTTAAAATATGATATGTTAGGTTTTCTTCCATTAAAAAGTTCATATGGGGTATGTTTTGTTAATGGTCTAATGGAAACTCTATTTAAAACATAGCAAGCACTTGCTACAGCTTCTGCCCATAAATGTTTAGATGGATTTCTTTCATTTAATAAAGTCGTAGAACATTCTTGAAGTGTTTTATTTTTCTTTTCTACAACTCCATTTTGTTGTGGAGTTCTAGGAAATGAAAAATTGTGAACAATTCCTTTCTTATTACAATATTTTTCAAAAGAATCATTATCGAATTCACCACCGCGATCGCTTCGAATATTTTAATTTTTAAAATTCTGAATTCTTCTAGGAAAGGATTTAAATTTTTTAAAAGTATCACATTTATTTTTCATAAATATTGTCCAGGTGTACCTTGAAAAATCATCCACAATTACGAAAACATATCTATTATGATTTATAGATTGTACTTGAGTTGGTCCAAAAAGATCTAAATGCAATAACTCAAGTGGTTGTAATATAGAAATTATTTTCTTTGATTTAAAAGTTGATTTTATTAATTTTCCTAACTGACAAGCATCACAAATACTATTTACCTTAAAATTCATTTTTGGTAATCCTTTTACTAAATTATTCTTAGATATTTTTCTTATAGCTTTAAAGTTTATATAACATAATCTTTTATGCCATAATCAATGATCATTTTCTTTGGCTATTAGACACATATTTATGTTATGATTAACATTCATATTTAATATGTATATATTTCATTCTCTAGTTCCTTCAAATATAAGATTATTTTTTTGATCAAATATTTTGCATTTATTTTTCGAAAAAGTTATATTAAAACCTTTATCGCATAGTTGACTTATACTAAGCAAATTATGTTTTAAATTATTAACTAGTAAAACATTTGTAATAAGAGGAAAGTTAGATGTACCGTCATTTCTCACATCGCCTTTGTCGATGATATAACCTCTGGAATTATCTCCAAATGTGACATATCTTCCATCTGAGTAAATAATGCTAGTCAGCATATCTTTGTTTCCTGTCATATATTTTGAGCAACCACTGTCAAGTATCCACTTTCCTCTTCTCTTAGTCGGTACCTGAAAAAAATATAGAGATGACGTTGGTACCCACTTCTATTAGGGTCCTAACAGTTATATCTTAGGAAACCAAACGCAAGAGGGTTTAGTATTCCCTTTATAAGTAAAATCTTTATTTTTATGTACTGAATTTATAAAAGATTTAACATACTTATTTCTGATTAATATTATTAGTTTTTGTTACCCAAATCTTTATAGTATTTGTATTACCAATAACCTTCTTTTGAGTGAAATTCTTTGGTTTTGGTTTTGGTTTTACAAAATTCTTATGTATATTGAAATTTTTATATGGTGAATTATTCCTCTTTGTACTAGATTTTGAGGAATTTGTATATCCTAGCCCTTTCTTATTAAAAGTAGTTTGAGAGTTATTAATAATCTTTGAAAGATTTTCTCTACCTTTATTAAAGTTGGATACATTTTTAGTAATATTTCCTAACTCAGTTTTAAGACTAGTATTTTTTAATTCAAGAATTTTGACATTTGATTTAAAATCATGGTTTTATGAAGCTAATGTCATATTCTTTTCTTTTTGCACTTCAATTTCATTTGATAGCATAGTGAGTTGGGAAGAAACGTTAGAAAAATATTCTTGTGTTTTAACAAATTCTTCTTCTAAGGTTTTCTTTTCATCCTTTAGCATATCAACTTCTATTTCACTTATGTTTAATTTTTCTAAAGCATCTTTATACTTTATTTTAACTTCTTTACTTTATCCAAAAGCTCTGAGTTTATTAAATCGTCAAAAGTTAGATCACTTATATCGTTAGTTGATGCCATAAAGCAGACATTTGCTTGTTCAGAATCATTGTCGGTGTCACAATCTGATGATGAAGATGATTCTGAATCATCCCATGTAACAGAGAATGCTTGCTTCTTCTTGTACTTGTCCTTTTTATTCTTGTATCTGTCTTTCTTTCGATCAGGACAGTCCTTCTTTATGTGACCCTTCTTATGACATTCATAATACTCGAGATTTGAAGCTAATGGTTTATTGGTATTGTCTCTTCTGTTGTTACCGAATTTCTTGTTCTTCTAAATTTCAAAAACTTTTTGAAATTCTTTGCTATAAATGCCATGTCATCTTTATCTGAATCTGAATCTTCTTGTTCAGCTTGGAAAGCAATATTCTTTCTATCTTGGGCTTGATCTCGCTTTTTCTGCAAATTTACTTCATATGACATGAGATTTCCTATCAACTCTTCAGGTTTGATGGTAGAAATGTCATTAGCTTCTTCAATAGCTAAGACTTTTCGTTCCCATTCATCCGTTAAGGAGTTTAGGATTTTCGAGACAATATCAAAATCAGTATACTTTTATCCTAATGCTAATAGTGAATGATATATGTCTTGAAATCTATAATACATGTCATTTATAGTTTCATCTGGTTTCATTCTGAAATTTCGGAACTGATATTTATGCATAGAAATCTTGCTTTATTTTACTTTGTTTGTTCTATCATGTGTAACTTTAAGAGTTTGCCAGATTTCATAAGTAGTTTTACACATACTAACTCTATTAAATTCATTCTTATCTAAAGCACAAAATAACATATTCATGGCTTTTGCATTTGAAGTAGCATCTATTTTTTGTGTGTTTGACCATTGTGCATATGGTGTGGTAGGTATAGTGTATTCATTCTAAGTGATATTCCAAGTATCATATCTATTTGCTTGCATACAAATACCCATAGGAGTTGACTAATAATTTTAATTCAAACCGTTAAATAGTGGTGGTTGTGCAGTGAATTGACCTTTATTATAACTTGTGTTAGTGTTATTTTCCATATTAACTGAATATTAAATAACTATGTTATGGCTATATGATAACCAAAGCTCTAATACCAAGTGAAAGTGACTAAGGATCGTGTAATATGGAATATTTGACTAAACTATCTACTAGTGCGAAATATAAATATAAAAGTAAATAATAAAGTAAACGACATCAGAGATTTTTATTCTAGTTCGAACTTCTTGTTCTACGTCTAGTCCCGGACTCCTTCTGGTATTCAACTATAAACCCTCACTTGACCCGGAGGAACAGCTGTTACACCGCCTAAGCAACCGAATAGGACTTCAACCTCCTAAGCAATAGAATAGGACTTTAACCGCCTGAGCAACCGAACAGGACTTCTAATACAAACAGTAAAATTGCTTCTAACTGAGTATGCTCTTGAGTAGCACTGATAAGTCAATAACGTACACCCTTCCTATAATCTTCTCCTTTGTGGTATATAGTGTGATTCGTGAGGATAGAAAGTTTATTTAATCACTAATGAGATTTGCTTGAATGTACAAGTGATTAAAATCGAAAGTAAAGCAAATGGAAAAATTGTTTAGACAATAAGAATGTAAAAATAGAATCAGAATTAAGTGATTAAAACAATTGATTTTATGGCTATATATAGTATTTAAGTGTTGTAACCAATCGTGAAAAGTAACGATCAAAAGATACGAAATCAACTCTTGAATCAAGAGTTTTTTCTGTTCACTGAAGTGAACTGACTTTTCAGAAATATAGTTGTTATGAAGTTTCAGTCGACTGAATGAAATAATTTAGCCAACTAAAATTATTGAAATTCGAATCAGAGAGGAAATAGTGCAAAAGACAGTTAATTCAGTTGGCTAAATCATAGGGTTCAATCGACTGAACATTCAAATAAAATTGTGCACGTGCACAGGAATTCAGTTGACTGACCTATGCATTTCAGTCGGCTGAATTACCTGTTTTCTGTCATATTAAAGATTTTTCAAAAATGCTTTTGTGTGTGAACAAGTTTAATAAAAATCTTGGCATATGTACTATGATTTGAAAGATTTTTAAGTACGTATGCGTGCATATACCACTTTGGAGAAATTTTAACAACAATTAACTACTAGACTTAGACCATAGACAAACCGTAGACAATATATTACTGAAGCTTCTATCTGGAATCTGGTCTGTAATCTGGTAGATTATTTGTCGAGTTAGATAGTATCTTTTCCTACAAATATGGTTAGTTCACATAATATTTACTTATATAGTTGTCACAATCAAAACATCAAAAGTAGGTTCTAACATTAGTAAAGAAATCAAATGGGAAGTGGAGGACTTATATTGACTTTACTGATTCGAACAATGCTTGCCCAAAGTATTGCTTTCCTCTGTCAAGAATCAATTAGTTAGTAGATGCTACCAGTGGGCACTAATTGCTTTCATGTATGGATGCTTATTCCAAGTATAGTCAAATTCCAATGTTCAAGCCTGATGAGGAACTTACGAGTTTCGTCACCAACATGGGTTTGTTTTATTACTAGGTAATGCCCTACGGTCTTAAGAATGTAAGGGCAACATATCAAAGGTTAGTGGACCGAATGTTCACCAATCAGATAAGCTAGAACATGGAAGTATATGTTAATGACATGTTAGTTAAATCTAAACAGTCAGAGAATCATGTTTCGGATCTAGCTTAGACATTAGAGGCTCCCCGAAAATATCAGATGAAGTTGAACCCTCAGAAGTGTACCTTTGGAATAAAATCTGGGAAATTCTTGGGTTTTATAGTAAGTGCTAAATGGATAGAGATAAACCCGGATTAGATAAAAGCTATAACCAACATGAAGGCTCTAACTAATGGAAATGAGTTAATGAGCTTGAATGGGAAGATTGCTGCTTTGAATAGGTTCATAAGTCGATCAACCGACAAGTATGTTCCCTTCTTCAACCTCTTAAAGAAGCATTTACTCTCAAATGGACAGACGAATGCCAAAAGGCATTTGAATACCTACAAAAGCACTTAAGTTCTCCTCTGGTGTTGCCTAGTAGATGGAGAAACTATGTTCCTCTATTTAGCCGCATCGAATCATGCCATAAGTTCAGCTTTAGTAAGAGATGATAATGGGATCCAGAGACCCGTATAGTATGTAACTAAAAGGCTAGATCCAGCTGAGAAGCAATACCCAGTAATTAAAAAGCTCGCCTACAGCCTAATGTTCACAGCAAGAAAGCTTCGACCGTATTTCTAGGCCCATCCTATAAAAGTCTTTAAGGATCAACCACTTCGACATGTTTTTAGCAAACCCGAAATTGTATGGAGGTTAATTAATTGGGATGCAGAACTCATCCAGTACGAGATATCATATGAACCTAGGACGGTAACCAAAGGTCAAGCACTAGCTGACTTCGTTATCGAATGCACTAGTTTTGGAGCCAAAGCCAAAAAAGAAGAGAACTAGAATAAACAATTCTCTTGGCAATTCTATGTTGATGAAGCCTCAAATGAACAAGGGCTAGGCATCGGCTATATCTTGGCGACCCCAGACAACCACCAAATTGATTGGATAATCAAGCTTGCCTTCTTGGCAACCAATAATACCGCTGAGTATGAATCCTTGGTCGTTGGATTAAGGATGGCTATTTCCATCAAGATTTGAGAGATTCGAATATATAGAAATTCCAGATAGCAGTCAAACAAATTCTTGGTCACTACAAGGCCAGAAACCCAAGGTTAGATCTCTATGTTAAATAGGTGAAGCAACTACTTGAAGCTTTCGGGAGTTATCATATAGAAAACACTCCCAAGGACCAAACTGCTAGGGTCGATGCCTTAGCAAAATATGCAAGCTCAAAGGATGTAAGAGAGTTCAATTTCATCCCAGCTGAGATTTTGAAGAAACCTAAAATACAGTTACCAGAGAAAGTGTTAGTTATAACACGAGCTTAAGCTGCACAAAATTAATCTACAACACCAATAATAATTGAAGAAAATTGGATGTCACTGTATATCCAATACTAACTGAGGACATTCTACCTTCGGATGCTGCCGAAGCAAGACAGATTAAATATAATGCCCCAAAGTTCAGCATTATAGATGGAGTACTCTATAGGATAGGATTCTCAACTCCATACTCTTGATGTGTAACAATCTCGAAAGGTTAACGATTATTGAGAGAAGCCCGCGATGGGATTTGTGGAGACCATTGTGAAGGGCAGAAGCTAGCAAAGAAAATACTCAAGCAAGGCTTTTACTGGCCGACACAAAATCAAGATACGTTGGACTATGCAAGAAAATGCGATAAGCGCCAATGCAAAAATGCCGAGAGCTCCTCCCAGCAAGCTCACCCCAATAATGAGTCCATGGCCCTTTGATATCTGGGGTATTGATATTATTGGTCCCCTTGCGACTACCAAAGGAAGAGCAAGGTATGCCACAGTGGCAATTGATTACTTTACAAAATGGGTCGAAGTCAAACCGTTGGCTACCATAACCTCTCATCAGGTGATACAGTTTGTGATGAAAAATATAGTATCCACATTTGGTATTCCGCATAAGATTATCATGGATAATGGCACTCAATTTGAAAGCCGGGAGTTTGCAAAATATTGTCAAGATCATGGTATTGTCAAGAGTTTTTCTTTGGTAGTTCATCCACAAGCAATTGGGGCTATAAAGGCAGCCAATAAAACTATCAAAGCATGTTTGAAGAAAAGATTAAACAAGGCCAAAGCAACTGGGCATATGAATTGCCTTTCGTTCTGTGGGCTTATAGGATAAGCTCCAAGAACTCGATAAGACATACTCCCTTCTCTCTAGTTTACGATTCTAAAGCCATGCTCCCAGTTGAGTTAGATATTGCCTCTCACCAAAGGTATTATTATAAATGCAGAAGAATATAGAACTCTGAGAAGAGTCATTAGATTTATTACCCAAGCTCCGGAACCAAGCCGCTTTAAGAACAACAGAGTATAATCGGTCAACTATGGTCTTTCAAAATATTTAAGCATTTCCAACATTGCATCAAGCATTTTAGTCGTGATTATTTCCGTGATCATGTAATATCGTGGAACTTTCAAAAAGTGCATTAAAACATTTTAGTAATGATACTACTCTGATCAAATAGCACCATTCAAGTTTTAAAGCCATGGGTTCGCCTCCAGGCAAGTAAATGATTTCGCTTCATGGCAATTTCTTAGTTCCACCAAGAAAATGATTTTGCCTCGCGGCAATTGCTTAATTTCACCAAGCAAATTATTTTGCCTCGTGGCAATTGCTTAGTTTCACCAAGCAAATGATTTTTCCCTATGGTAATTGCAAATGATTTTGCCTCATGGCAATTTCTTAGTTTCATTAAGTGAATGATTTTTCCTCACGGCAATTGCTTAGCTTTACCAAGTAAATGATTTCGCCTCATGGAAATTGCTTAGCTTCGTCAAGTAAATGATTTTGCCTCACGGCAATTGCTTAGCTTCGCCAAGTGAATGATTTCGCCTCATAGCAATTACTTAGTTTTGTCATTAGGCAAAGTATAGAAGATTAGAAAATTGGGTAGAATCCCAATGTAGCGAGCCATGGTCAAGTAGTATCATGCATTGGGTAGATTCTCAAGAAGATTAAGAAGTTGGGTAGATTCCCAAGAAGATTAGAACATTGGGTAGATTCCCGATGTAGTGAGCCATGGTCAATTAGTACCATGCATTGGGTAGATTCCAAAGAAGATTAAGAAGTTGGGTAGATTCCCAAGAAGATTAGAAAATTGGGTAGATTCCCAATGTAGTGAGCCATGGTCAAGTAGTACCATGCATTAGGTAGATTCCTAAGAAGATTTAGAAGTTAGATGGATTCCTAGGAAAATTGGAAAATTGGGTAGTTCCCCAATATAGTGAGCCATGGTCAAGAAAAACCATGTGTTGGGTAGATCCCCAATAATAGCGAGCCACGACCGATAGTGTCATGCAAAGAGTGAGTCACGGGAAGTCGACCATGCGGAACGCACCTAGTGAGCCACAACCAAATTGTTGTGCAAAAGAGTGAGCAATGGCCGAATCATGTTATACAAAGAGTGATCCATGGTCAAAAGTAATATGCTTAGTGCTGTATAGTAAGCAACGTTCTTATAATAGCATGCAAAGTATAGGTGTTATACCGCTACTAGTAGTTTTCAAAACCGATACCTATGTAAGACCAAGTCTAGACGACTGGAGCATAGTATCAGAGTATTTTCACCTCTACACACTCATTTCAAATTATTTCCAAAACCCTCTAGATGAGGTTAGATTTCAAATTATTTTCAAAATCCTCTAGACGAGGCTAGATTTCAAATCATTTCCAAATTCCTCCAAACGAGTTGTCTTTGTAAAGCAATGCCTTCAAAAGTTTTTGGAATACTACTTTACTCAAAAGCTCAGGATCAACTTCATGATGGAAATAGAAAAACAAGCTAAGTATTAAACGCGATATAATGCTATTGTTATCCCACCTTTTGGCAAGGCCGTGATACAACAGATTTGACTAAAAACGAGTTGTTACCAACCTTGAGAATCAATGATATACAAGACTATGGACGATGGTCGAGCATATTCAGACCGGGTCACGATCAAGGTGCAATCAATATGAAGTGACAAGGAAGGCCCCATGAGGCTACATTTTAGATTTCAAGTCAATCGGAGTTCGTACACTAGAGTTATGGACAAATGAAGAATTTATACGGAACGATCTAAAATGATCCATAAAACAGCATAAATCGACGAAGATCGATCAATATCTCAAAATCTACAAAGCCAATGCACTTGAAACTTTCAAAGCATCAATATATTGAAGAGTGGAGCCCACAAAAATGATTGCCTAACAAAACTCTCAGATCTTGGAAAGACATACCGATCATTCCATAGCGATCGTACAAAATCAACCAGAATGATCCATGGTTTCACGGAATATGAGATATCACACAAACGGTAAGTTGGAATTGCATGAAATTTGGAGAGCAGGTATCCTACATCATGAAGAGCCTACACTATCGATCGCACGTCAATCAAAGGCCAAAATAATGATCGACTAAACTTTGGCCGATCGTTCCAAAATATTGAGTTAGGGCCATCGATCGTTATGGTGGGCCCCTACGGATCTAGAGACTCTTTTTGCAAAATTTCAGCCCAATCCATGCACGTCTTCTCTTATAAATATAGTAGTCATTCTCCATAAAGAGGATCCTTCTTTCGGCTACCTGGGCTCTGCCATTTTTATTCTTCACTCTTGTATTAATGGATTCTAGCTGATCCAAACATTCTTATAATCTTAATCCAGTGCAAGGTCAATAAAAATATAAAGTGGACGTAGGCCAAGATTGCCGAACCACTATAAAAATATGTGTATCCATTTATTTTTTCTGCTATGTTTTTAATTTCATCCGTCGTTTAATCTCTATGAGATTCCATTTGGTATTGATGACCAATTTTGGCGTCAACAACCATCCTTTCCAATATCCACCTCATATTAATCATATGAGGCGAACTTTGGGGGGTATGTGTTACTTCATAATTTCTAAAAAGTATAAATCATAAATACTCGAAAAGAAAGAACCTTTGGCTTATAATTCTGAGACCCATCATTTAGTTTCCAAGGAGAGCTTAAGTGTTAAACTCAGTATCCGAGAGCAGGTAATACAAGAGCATGAATCAAAGCTGCTTGAATCGAAGGCGTTTCAGCAAATGTCAAAAATCAATGAGTCAGATAGCCCAGGCCAAGACCAATGTTTAGGATAAACTAAAGATGCCTAAGAAGCTATATATAAGAGCACCACATCAACAATTAGTGTCAAAATAAATTCAACCAGATATTAATAAGTGTTTGAATCAAAGCTGCTTATAACAAGCCAGGCCATCAATGCAAATAAAAGCCCCTACACCAATGGAAGAACCTTAATTTTTCTATAAATAGAGGACCACCTGCTATTGAAAAGGGGCTGGTTGAAGATTTTCTAACATTCTACAATAATTCAACATTCCTTACTCCATTTAGAAAGCTTTAATCAGAAGATCGTTAATGGCGGATTTGATCATATATGTATTTATACACCAAATTAAGGAATAAAGCCATAAGCAGAATCTTCAAAATGAATGTAGGGATCTTGGTCCTGAACCACTATAAATCTCTTGTCTCTTTTACCTTTCGGCACATATTTTCTATGTAGTTTCGGTATTCATTTAATTTACCTACATCCTTTCGGAACTAGCTATCGAAAACTTTGGGGGTGCTAGTCATACAAAAAATATGCTTAACAGCTAACCATGGCAGCGCTTGTTGGGATAAGTAGAGATATTGCCATGTGGGAGAAGAATAGCAGAAAGCTATGTCATAGCATGAAGGCTTTCCATGAAAGAGCTAGTAGCTACATTCGGATGGAGGAAGCTAGTTTTGCAGCACAGTCTGAAAGAGCTTCTGTCCCCGACAATGAGAAGAAAAGGGGGGCATAGGGATACCATCAGCCCAAGAAATGACAGGGGGAATTAATCTTCATAGAAAAAACTCCCCTTACCCATACTACTGGACAAATATATGAGATGAGCAGGACCGAGTTGGCCTATAATGCCCCGAACGATGGAATAAAGGTGGAGAAAAATAGAGGTGGAGCATACTGCTGCTTCCATAGGGAAAATGGCCATCACATAGATAACTGCCTGCACCATAGAAATGAAATAGAAAGACTAATTAAAAAAGGATACTTGGGAAGCTTCCAGAAGAAAAATAATGGGGAAAGGACTGGGAACCTCACTCCGGATCTGAATGAAAACCTAGTAGGAAACCCTTATAATCTCATAGTTTCAATCCATGGAGGAACGCACCTGGTAGGAAAAAGCAAGAAAGCTCGAGAGAGGTATGTGCAGGAAGAAAAGGTAGAGCAAAGAACCATATTCAATGTAAGACAGAAACCTACGTAAGACATAATCTGCACCACAGCTGATGCCGTTGGGATTTCCTTTCCACATCAAGATCCACTCATCATTACGGCGTAGATCTCAAACTACACCATGAAAATGATCTTCGTTGATTCTGGGGTTCTGTTAATATCATCTTCAAATCTACATTCGACAAAATCAAGCATCCAGCTGAAATATTGAAGCCAAGTCTAGCTATAGCTTCAACAACACTACAACCATTCCCATTGGATCAATACGCCTACTTGTTATTACCAAAACTACACCCCTTCACAAATCCTTTTGTGTAAGCTTCCTAGTCGTTGATCATCCATCACCATATAATGCATTTTTAGGAAGACCCGCACTAATTGACTTGTGGGTAATTATTTCTTAGAAGGACCTGCTTATGAAGTTCACTACTGGGATATGATTGATTAGTGGAGAACAATTGTTGGCTCGAGAATTATATAATGTAACCTTAATTCTAGCAACAAAATTATTCAAAACTATTATGTTGTCTCTTCGACTATTTATGATGATGAAAAAGAAATCAAGCCAGTTCCAAGACCTATATTGGCACAAAGTTCCAAGGCTGATGCTAAAACAGGTCACTCTACAACTATAGTATCAATAAGGAGGAAAATAAGGAAGTTTACACATATGATTGGCACTGACGAATATAACTCGATCTACACACAGTATTTCACTGAAGAAGCTCAGAAGTAGTTTTCCTCTGCTGCATCTCAACCCCAAAAGGAAGAAAATGAAATAGTCCCTAGGTTAGGAGAGATAAGGAGTATTATTTAAAGCCGTTAGATGACCTTGAAGATGTGCAGATAGACCCTAAAGATTCTTCGAAGATTCTCAAGACAAGGAGAAACCTTAGCAAAGAGGTCATAGCAGAGATAATAGACTTCCTTAAAAGATCAATAGATATTTTTGCTTGGATGCACTCGGGTATGGCAGGAATAAACCCAACAATCATTTTCCATGTACTCTACATAGATCCCAATGCTCACCTAGTTAGGCAGAAGCGTAAGACTATGGATCAGGAAAGCTACAATGCTCTGCACGAAGAAGTTGAAAGAGAATAGGTTTATAAGGGAAGTATATTACCCGACGTGGATTACGAACCCAGTTCTTGTAAAGAAGACGAATGGGAAGTGGAGAACTTGTGTAAACTATACCAACCTCAGCAAAGCTTGCTCGAAGGACATATTTTCTCTGCCCAGAATCGATCAGTCGGGGGACACAACTAGCGGCCATGTACTACTCACCTTCATGGATGCATACTCAGGTTATAACCAAATAGCCATGTTTGAGCCAAATTAGGAGTGTTGTGCAAATTTTCATCTACACCAACACCCCGAGGTCTGTAGGTATAGCTCCAGAAATGAGTTAGAATAATGAACCCAATAAAGATATTGCCGAGGTATAATTTAATCAAGCTAAAGTTATGGAATGTTGGACCGTAGAGTCGCGATAGCAAATACAGAGAAGGAAAAGTGTAGAAAGTATATAACATCGAGACTTTTATAGTGGTTCGGGCTAAAAGTCCTCGTCCACCGTCGTTTCCTTATTTGGTCACTCTTATCTAGTCGAGAGGCGTATTACATTGAGTTTTTTCATTTCCTCTTCAAGTAAAGCTCTAATATAGGGAAGTACAATATTATTTTATGTCTTAATTCTTTTTCATGCCAGAATATCCTTGTACCTTGGGACTAGCGCCTATCTATAGCCAATATACCGTAACGCCATTAGTGGAGAGCCTTCTCCTTTGATTGATGACCTAACTTGCTATGTGCGGCTTAGATTTGAATGCTCATCATCATTTGGTTGAGTGCATTTTAACGTGGATTACTGATGTGATGTTTTTATATATTGCTTCTTAGATATTTTTAGTTTATCCTAACCGTTGGTCTTGGCTTGGGCTATTTGAACCATTGATTGTTGATACTTGCTGAAATGATTTTGGTTCAGGCAACTGCTGCCTTTGGCTAAGCCTTTTATCTCGGCTGGACAATGATCTCGATCTTGATCGACGCTTTGACTCATGCTATCAGACTATATACTCTTGGATACTGAGTCCAGTGCTTAAGTTCTCATTGGAAACCAAATAGTTGATCTTGGAATTACTAACCAAGGAACTTTCCTTTCAGATATTCGTAATTTGTACTTGGTAGAAATTATGGTGTAACACATGCCCCCCAAAGTTCACCTCATATGGTTGATATGAGGTAGACTTTGGAAAGAGTAGTGTCATGTCAAGCTTAATACTTTGCTTGTTTTTTCCATTCCCATCATAAAATTGATCATGCGCTTTTGGGTAAAGTAGTGTTTTGAGAACTTTCTAAAACATTGATTTACCTAGGCAACTTATAAAGATCTTTCCTCATTTAGAAAGTTTTGAAAATAATTTGAAATCTAACCTCATCTAGAGGGTTTTGGAAATTGAAATTAGGGCCTAGAGGCTAATATACTTCGATACCATGCTTCAATCATCTAGATCTCGACTTAATTGGAATTGGGTTTGAAAACTATTAGTGGTGGAATAATGCCTATATTTGCGCATTAATGTAAGAGAACCGAGCTATCCTGTTTGAAATTAAATTTTAGGACGGAAGGCATAGTTTTAGGCGGACAGCGAGGTCCAAAATTTTGAAATCGAGCTTATCACTTGGTGCCATCTAGGCTAAGTGATAAGCGAAATTGTTTGAGTGTCGAAATGTGAAATTTACTTAGATACAGTATGGTCAAAACTTTTGAAATCATGCTTATCAGTTGGAGCCATCTAGGCTAAGTGATAAGAAAAATTGTTTCGGTGCAGAAAGGCAAGGGTTAAACTAGACCGTAAGGTTTAGGGGATACTTGCCTTGCAAGATCTATGAAAAGGGAACCCAAGATCTTTTTCTGAAAGGACGGATCCTAACCTTAGATTATATGCTCATGACAATTGTCATGATTCTATTGGTCTCTCTGAAAAAGTATCTTCATTTTCTTTATCCCAGGGTGATTTGTATTCTAATACTGCCGCACCCATTCTACGGTTAAGATCTAACTGACTAGGTAATCTCCATCATTAGTTCTGGGATTTAAATAAACCCATTTTCTTTTCTTCTTCTTTCTTACTCATATTATCAACAGCCGCCCTCTCCATTAAAGCTTGGAAATCTTCATAAATCACTGCAGATTCTCGGCCCAAATAGAAAGCCCTTAATCTTTTCTATAATTTTATTAGTGTTCTTTACCGTCGTCAACATTTGCGTGCATTTTTCTTTTTGGAATTTACAAAAAATTCGATTGTGATTACTACTATTATACTAGTGTTGGATTCGGCTTAGATATCATTCGATCGATCAAACCATGATGCATGTCGTCTGTAGATTAAGATTCTATCCCCAAATCAAATCTTGCATTATTTTAAGTCGATAATCGGTTATTTGGGAAAATTTTGAATTTTGAATTTGGATTGAAAAACCTAATTTTTAACCCAGTCCCCTCTTTTGAACTATAAGACTTTAAACCATTCTAGCAGAGGTTTTAGAATTCTTATTGAGTTGTTAGCTTATCATTGATGTTTTCTAGACCCTTCGATGAATAAACCAATGACTGAGCTAGGTCGGGGCTTCTGATCTAGATGACGATTGGAGATAACCCCCTAAAGGATTCTTTACTTGGATACTAAAGCACCTAACAAACGGAATATCGCTTTCCCTTTCCCCTTTTTTTATCGACATTCTTGAATTTTATGGACTTAATCCAATTCAACTTGGAGTTGTCTTATATACTACTCTATCTGCTTTAGTAATCTTATATTGGAAGGAAGGATACCAAAGCATGACCACTTCCAAAATTCATTATTTGTACAATCTGCATAAGTCACCCAATAAGTTACCGATTCCTCGGTATTTTCTTCGATTCTGGAAGAAAATGCCTTTGATCAAACCACTTAGCAAAGTAACGGCTACCTATTGGTTTTATGGGAGGACAGATGATCTCTGAATTGTCATTGCGTTATCGGAGACTTGTAAGTTTCAAACCCTTCTCGTCTAAAATGCTCTTGCTTCTAAACTTTATTCATGCCATTCTTTAATATCATTTTCCTTTTGAGTCCCTTAGCTAAACTTGGAAAGGAAAAGACCCCAACCCTCAAGGATCTTTATGATGCTAGGTATGAGGAAGTGATGAAAATCCCAAAACGGGAAAGACTTAAGCACACAGTCTTTACCGAGGTCAATTTCGAGGTTTGCGGGCTACTGTCATCTTCTGCTTAGTTTCGTGGGTACGATCCTCCTTCATTTGAAATTATATTCTCGGATATAGTTGATCTGTGTGATCTGAAGAGCTTACCTACTTTGATGCCAAAAATACAGTGGCTAAAAGGCTAGATGCTGTTCTCGAGAGTAGACCTCGGTTTTAGTTGTACATATTTAGGACATAACATTTATTAAATATAAACTTGCTTATTTGACATGTTTTCTCTTTTTATGTGGAAGTGTCTTCTGATGATGTGTTTGAAATAGGCGAGTTGCTACTGAATAAATCATCCTCTTCCATTCCTACTCGGTCAAAACTAGCTTTAAAGGACTCATCCGAAGTTAAGAAGCCAAGGAAACAAGAATATCCCTCATGCTAAAATCACGCCTGCCCTAGGCGCCCTTGCTTTAGCTTATTCTCCGAGGGACCAGGTGAACCAGGTGGTTGAGGTGACTCATTCTGCTATTGATGCCCATTCATCCAAGGTTGTGGGGAACTCCCAAGTGGAGTTAGCTGATGATATGGGTAGCTTAAGGAGGATGATGAATGTGGGGTTGGAGGATCATCTTAGGATACATATTTTTTTCTTACTTATGAGATGCCTATCTCTTTAGATTTCATATGCATTTCCTATCCTTAGGTTTTAACCAACTTCTCGGTTCTGCACCGAGGGTTCCAACAGCTGAGTGGAGAATTGGAAAGGGATGAGACTATTGAAAAACAATTTGTCGAATTCAAAGAGAAGGCTGAGAAGGATGCTCAGGCCGAGAAGGAAAAGAATCGTCTGGAACTGAAGGCATCTATGACTAGAACTATTGATTTGGAAAGATCTTTGAAAGATCAAGAGACCAAGCATCAAAAGACTAAAGATAAATTAGCAGAAGCCCAGGAGAAGATCACGGGCCTGGTCACTAGGGAAGAGGCTGAAAAGATAACTACCACCGAAGCCTTTAAAATTCTTTATAATGCCTATGAATATAACTGAGACAATGGAGTGAAACTTCCTATAGGTTTTAATCCTAGTGGTAAGAAGATTGAGGAGAACTTCTCCCAAAAGTACGAAAAAGCATGAGCTTCGGCAAGTGTTGGGCCCTCGGTAGAGGAGAATGTTGACAGAGGAGAGGTACGCCACCATTCTGAACCTAAGGAATCCTCTACTAATATAGTTTAAACTTTTGGTTTGTAATAATTTTGGTACATTTTCTTCATACTTTTGCTTTTGGTGGTTAATGGATATGGTCGTACTTTTGTTTGTCAGGTTCATGATGAATTATTCCTTTACTGCTTTTATTGCGTCTGTTCTGAAGTACTTTTCTCTTTAACGTTGTTTAAATAGAGAAAGTCGAATTTCACCTCTCACTATGAATCATTACGGAAGAGGAGACAAACTAGAAACTTGAGTTTGCTAGCAACCATCAGAGCCCTTAAAACCCAACTAAAATCCAGTAGATTAAGAAATGTAGACTTGTCCAATAAGATCAAGGAGGTATAGGAAACACATTATCAAACCTGTGCAAAATCACTTAAGTCCCTTAGGCTTAGGGGTTCTAGGTTAACTATATTTAGGGGTCAACTGAAACTTGTGTTAGACTACCGAGATGAGGTCTTTCAAGAGTTTGCTTGACTCTCTAAACTGCATCTGGGTGACCTCCAATCGAAGAACAAAAGACTATCTTTCATCAGAAGATTCTATGATCCAAATCTAATTATAACTCAAGAGCCTCTTCCCGGAAATCGGAGTATAACTCCATCCCCATTAGTTATTACCGAGAGGAAGACTCCTGAAAGTGAACATGTTTCAGAATATGTTCTCTAATGTATTCAGGGAGCTGACCTTAGGCTACCTTTAGTAGATTCTTCTAGTTCGGAATTTTCTGTACCAAAGGGCAGTTCAGGGAAGGACATCTCTTTCTCCAATATGGCCAGATCCTCGGGTCCCTTGATGATATTAGGAGTAGGAGCCTTAAGTTATTTTAGCCACTAAGGAAAAATTTGCTCATCTTAGAGGACCATGAATTATGTACCTTTTATTTTTTTACCATCTGCATTAATTTTCTACAAAATGAAATAGGACTATCTTTTGGATAATCAGTCTTTTCTGATTTTAATTTGAACCTCTTTTTAGAGGCAATCTTGTCCCAATTGCTTATGACTAGAAAGAGATTGTGCCTTCGTGCAACGTAATCTTAAATGACAAGGTAACCAAACTGATGAAATATAATCTTGTTCTCAACACCAACATCCGTGTTGTCTTAGAAGGTAATGAATCCTTAAAATGAAATCTTGAGGAGCTACCCAAGAAGATGTTTGCCGTTCCGGAGGCAGTGCTGATCACTGGTCAGGCATCGAAATCGGTTGTTTCAAGACTATGGGAGTGTAACAATCCACCTTGGAATGGGCCTAAATTTCGATCTAAAAAAGGCCCATCGAAACTTAGATCTGTTCTAAGGCAAGCTGTTGGTAGTAAAGGAAATAACATTGTAGAGCTATAACTCCACTTTTAGAACTCACAGCAGAATAAAATATAATATTAAAGCATACTCATTTATTTCAAAACCATAAAAATTTTATAATAGAAAATCCCATAAAAACCGTAATATATGTTATAACAATTGTTTGAAGCCATGGGTACACATAAAAGCAACTAATAATAAATACTACCACTAACCAAGCTTCTCCATCCTTGAGCATCGTCACCGACATCACTCCATCCTTAACCTGTGTTGTAATGAGGAGGGAGTCAGAACAAGTGTCTGTGATTAGAAACCTCAAGTCTTACCTTTTCAGTAATTAGGCAGTATATTTCAAAACAAGAATATGTCTATGAACATAAAACCATTAAAATCATTTAATACTTCTTTATAAGGAAGGAGGCGGGTCCAACCACATAATACCTTCCATTTCATAAGTAGATCCCATATCCCAATCTTATGTCATAAATAGCTAATAATGTGAGAGACAGTACCCAAGCCACTTAATACTTCCCAGTGGAAAATAGGTAGACTATGGTCATTTAAGACCTTAATTAAGGTAGACCCCATCTTTTAAGACCTATTTCCAGAAGCGTGCTCCTCAATGGTACTATTTAGCTAACATCATATGGAATCTCATAGGCCACTTAATACTTCCCAGCGGAAAATAGGCAGACCCCGTCATTTAAGACCTATTTCCAGAAGCAGACCTATATAGGGATACCTCCTAACGTAACCCGTTGGCCATTTAATACTTCATCTGGGAAAAAAGACGATTCTAACCACTTAATACCTCAAACCCCGAAGTAGGCCCTCCGTCTTATGGCCCATACCCGTAACGATGTCTCACATTTGTCCTCTATTAGTAGAAACTGGTAGCCAGATTAGCTGGGCAGATTTCGCCTATAGAATTTGGAATTAACCTCGCGTCATTACAAATATTTATTATAAGGATATCTCACATCAATAAAAGTGTACACAACTGTTGGTAGCCTCAAAGCGAAGGATAGACTTCCGTCATATGACTCTATTGACATCGCTTCCCTATGACTTAGCCATAAATTAATCACTCTATATATATATAAACACACACACACACACACACTCCTCTCACCTTTTCATAAATAAGGCCTTATAAGGAATCTTCCTTATTACGCCTTAAATAATAATTACGCTATATAAGAGTTTCCTCTTATTTTCGCCTCAAAATCAATTACCTTCCTAATGAGGGAAAATAAATGTAAACAAATTCCTAATTAGCTATGACATATAAGCAATAGTCATATGTTAATTACTAAATAGAAATAAATAAATATTCACACCTAACAAGTTCTAAACACACAGATTTTACACTCTAAACTCCCTAACCAATTATTATTACAAGTCCCTAACCAATTATTATTACAAGTCCTTTTTCTTCAATTTCCCCAAATTTCATGGAATTTTAATGTCCAAAACATGGAATAAATATTCATAACCAAAACTATAATAACTGACTTGTAAATAAAATAAAAACTCAATTTATTACACCAATTTAATAGAATATCTTAAACAATAAGAATTGCAAACTAAAACCATATTTTATTCAACTCCTCTTCTCACAAAGATATAGGTAAGAATAAGTGGTGTAAACTACGAATAGAATTCGTAATCTAAACCCCTATTTTATTGAAGGATCACAATTTGACCCAAAGAAGATGAAGAAGTGGAATAGACTATGAAAATTTCAATAATTGCCTAAACAAAATAGATTACATCAAAGTAATGTAAATAATTGAGAATCTCAACATAGAATTGACATTTCAAAATAAAAAGGAATTTTTGGAAATTTTATCTATCATATTTTTGAAATCCCAAAATACTTAAGGCATATTCAAATTCAAAAGAAATACACTAAATAATTGCTAAAAAGAAAAACTAAGGCCCCGTTTGGCCTGCCGTTTTTAATTTTGTGTTTTCGTCTATACAAAAGCGTGTCCGTTGTATGTATCGTTGAAAAACAAACAATTTTGAAAAATGAAATTAACATGTAAAATAGAAAACAAGTTTATTTTGTTTTTCGTGTTTCGAGAGATAACAAAAGCACGGAGAACAATTCAACTCTTCGTTGTCCGTTGGTCGTCGCAACGGCTAAGAATTATAGATCTTCTTCTCTTATTTCTTGCTATTTCTTAGTTCAAGTTGAAAACACAAAACTTAAAATGCAAAATGAAACCAAACGGGCCCTAAGGTTTTCACTCACAGGTTAGCCTTAACTTTAGTCAAATGGATTCGTTGCCTTCCAATCTCTTCCAAAATCTCTCTCTTTTGATATATACGCGCACAATAGGGAAGAGGTATATATGTTCATTAGATTCAGAATAATTGGAGAAGAATAGGATAAGAATAGATTGGAGGAAGAAGAAACAAATAGGAAATAAGTTGAATCCTTACCTGAATTCTCTATAGAGTTTTTGAATCTTATTAGAGAGATAGCAATGGCAAAGTTTTATCATATTCCCCAAAATAATATGAGTAAAAGTGGAGAAGATAGGGTTTTATTTAAAGGAGTTGAAACGCACAAGAAATGTAGGATGTAAGTAGGTAGGAAATGGGTAAATGTAGAGCGCACAACCGAATAAAACATAACTTAAAACCCTAGCGGCCACTGGCAACTATTGTTGCCAAGCGGTTGACCACCCTTAGGTGACCGATCGACCGCTACAGGTGACCGGTTGACCTATTTAGGTCGACCGCTCCTTTTATTCAGGGACATTTATTTATTTCCGTTGCCGTATTATTTTATTCCCTAATTAACTTTTTAATGTTAAGCATTAACTAAACGTTTACTTAGCCCTCTAGCTAACTTTTGAAATTTAAACCCTAAATTTGATTTCTCATTTGAATTTGAATTCAAACTAAATTAATTTAAATTTGAGAACTTCAAATGCACATAACTTCTTTGCTTGAGCTTCGTTTTCAACATATTGTACATGGAACAGATCATAATTTCGCCACGAACGCAGCGGAATAACTTTCCTGTACAAATTCCAACTTTTATAAAATTTCCATATCCAACCCTTATCATATTTAATTCAATTTACCTTATTTATTATGGTTCATTTTAGGGGGTGTTACATTCTCCCCCCTTAAAAAGGATTTCGTCCCAAAATCTTCCATGGGACGAACAACGTAACTCGCATTACATCCACGTTATACAACCAAGTTCTCTACACAACCATCTACTCAACCAATAGTGCAATGTGATTATGTACTACAGACGTGCTAAAATAAGCTTTATCCTAGCGTGAGTGTGTAATCATGCCATGTGAGTATGTATGCTAATATCCTAAACATGCATAAAAATTTCTAGATGAGTGTAAAGTGATTGCGACAAAGTGTAATAACCATCTCCTACCATCCAATCTAGCAACCGTGATGCAACCAAAATACAAATTTTGGAGAGAGAAATTACCAGTGAAAAGCTCTGGGTGAATGTTTTCATCTTCTCCTTGGTCTCCCATGTACTTTCTGCCGGATTGTCCCCCTATTGTACTTGGACCAACTTAATTATTTTATTGTGAAGTCTCCTAGCACCGTGCTCCATAATGCGTGCGGTGGCATGAGGCACTATCTACTCCATCTCAAAATCCCCCAACTTCTCAGGCTCTATTCTACTAGCGGTGTAATGAAGGTATTTCCTAAGGTGAGAAACTTGGAAAACATTTTGGACCCTGCCAACTTGTCAGGAAGCTCCATGCGATATGCCAATTTTCCAATTCTTTCCAGAATTTTGAATGGCCCAATAAATCTAGGCACCAATTTCCAGACTTGCCAAACCTAACAACTTCTCTAAGATGGGAGATTTTAACAAATACCATATCTCCAATCTCAAATTCAAGCTCTTTCTTTCTTTTATCTGCAGAAGATTTCTGACGATCTCATTCTATCTTCGCCCTTTGCCTAATCAACTCTATTTTTTTTGTGGTATCATGAATCAAATCGGATCCGAGCAATACTTTATTAGTGGTTTCCCACCAACAACTAGGCGATTTGCATGGCCACCCATAAAGTGCTCAAAAGAGGCCATACCAATCATAGTTTGATAACTATAATGCGCAAACTCAACCAAAGTTAGATGCTGCTCCCAATATCCTTTGAAATCCAAGACATAGGCTCTCAACAAGTCCTCCAAAACTGTATTTACCCTCTCTGTTTATCTGTCAGTTTATGGGTGATACGCCGTGCTAAGGTTCAAAGAAGTTCCCAAAGCTATTTGTAGGCTCCTCCAAAACTCGCTATTGAATATGGGATCCCTATTACTGACTATGCTTACTGAGATTCTATGTAGACGAACTACCTCGTTAATATAAATCCAGACGAGAGAGGCCCTAGTCCTATTTCTCCTAATCAGAACAGAATGAGCACTATTGGTGAGTCTATCTACAACAATCCAAATTGCCTGATTGCTCTTCTGACCTTTAGGAAATCCTTCCACAAAATCCATCGAAATATGTTACTACTTCCAAGTTGGAATTTCTAAAGGTACTAATAATCCACCAGGTATCCCTTGCTCAGCTTTTATCTTTTGATATGTCAAACACCTAGCAACAAACTTAGCTATGCTCCTCTTCGTTCCATTCCAAAAGAAAATTTCTCTTTATGTCCTTGTACATCTTATCTCCTCTGGGATGAATGGTCATCCTTGAGTGGTGATACTCCATAAGCACATCTCTCATCAAGTCATCAATCGTTGGGACACAAAGATGTCCATCTCTTCTCAAATATCCCTTCTCATCAATTGAGTACCTCCTAGCATGGGGAAAATACTCTCCTTTCTTTAATTTTTTCAAAATCTTTACTAACTCCTCTTCTTTTACTTGTTCGTGCTCTATACAATCCACCAAGGCTGGTCCAATCTCCATAACTGACAGAAAACCTTGGATGGGTTCAATTGACGGTTGGAGGTTAAAATTCGAGAGAAACTCCAACTATTTCCATTCATATATAACACCTAGGGTAGCGTGTCTCCTACTAAGGGCATCGGCGACTACGTTTCCTTTTTCAAGGGTATGTTGAATACCAAAGTCTAAGGATGTTATATACTCCATCCACCTTTGCTGCCTAAGATTCAAATCCTTTGGCGAAAATAGGCATTTGAGTGATTTATGATCAAGGAATAACTCAAACCTTTCCCCTAAGAGATAATGCCTCCACATCTTTAAGGCAGAAAAAATGGCTGCCAATTCTAAATCATGCACTGAATGCCTTTTCTCATGGTCCTTTAGTTGTCTACTAGCATAAGCATCTACCTTCCCTTCTTACATAAGAATCGCTCCTAATCCTGTGCCACATGCATCCTTGAAAATCGTAAATGGCTTGGTTCCATCCAGAATAGTGAGCACGGATGCACAAGTCAATGACTCCTTAAGCTTCTCAAATGCCTTGGTGCATTAATCATCCCAATTAATAACTAGATTTTTCTTAGTCGATCGGATTAAAAGGGCTGCTATATGTGCAAAGCTCTTGATGAACTTTCTATAGTAGCCTGCCAACCCTAGAAATCTTCTAACCTACGATGCATTACTAGGAATCTTACATACTTTGACAGCCTCCACTTTAGTAGGGCCCACCGTCAATCCTTTCTCTGAAACAATATACCCAAGGAACCTAACTTTATTTTTCCAAAAGTGGCATTTAGAAAACTTGGCTTTGAGTTGGTTTCTCCTTAAGGTCTCCAATACCTCCCTAAGTTGTCCTCAAGCTTCTTCTTGCCTTTGGAGAAAACCAAGATATCATCAACAAACACCACGAAAAATTTATTAAGTTTCCCTCTAAATATTCTACTCATCAAATCCACAAAGTATGCTGCGGCAGTCACCAGTCCAAAGGCATTACTTCCCACTCATAGAGTCCATCTGGCATATAGAATGTGATCTTCTGATTACTTTCCTCTACAATCCTCAATTGTTGGAATCCCATTGCTAAGTCTAATTTGGAAAAGACTTTAGCTCCTACAAGTTGGTCGAACAAGTCATCTATTATAGGTAGAGGGTACCTATTTTTCCTTGTCAACTAGTTCAACTCCCTATAATAAACTCAAATCTCAAAGAACCATCTGCCTCAGTAGCAAAAACAACAAGGGCTCCCAACTCAGAAGTACTCCTACGAATGAATCCTTTCTTCAATAGCTCTGAGATTTGCTTATCCAATTCCTTTCTTTCTTTTGGGGCCACATGTCTCAAAGGCAGAGCAACAAGTCTTGCATCCTTCTCCAAATCGATTTGGAACTCAATCTCCCTATGGGGTGAGAGATCCGAGACCTCCTCGAAGAGATCAAGAAATTCACAAACTACATGTACGAATAAGTCCACACCCCTTGAAATTTAGAACGTACGCAGTACATATGAAATCAACGTCGCATATGTCTAACATTAGGTCTTTTCAAATGAGGGAACGATGTGTCGAACCCCCAATAAGATTGGAAACCTCTATTGGGCTATTGACCATTTGAGATTTAAGATTTAAGGAATTTACCACATCCCTAGCTATAAAAGAATGCGATGCCCCCGAATCAAATTGGGTACGAATAGTAACCCCAAAAATAAGAGTTACACCTTCTAGAGCTGCATTTCCTTAGCCTCTCGGTGACTTACTAGCAATAGGGACAGCTTCAATAACATAGGCCCGTCCGTTTTGTCCTTCCGAAGCCATCTTAGGATATTGATTATTGTGATGCCCTTCCTCGTGGCAGTTAAAGCACCTTCCTTTAAATGCTTCCTTCATCAGACTCGCCCTACAATCTTTAGTTTCATGACCCTTCCTTTGGCATCACTTACACACCTTTACTTCCTTCTTAAACTTCCCCTTTGACTTCTTGTTGGCCTAAAGCTCCCCTTTTTAGACCCTCCTTGCTTTTGGGACTATGCAAACTTCTCTTACTCTCTTATCTTCCTTATTGGCCACGCACAACATCACTATTTCTACCAATATCTCATGCATGGCCTCCATAGGTACTTGGGTTAACAACATTTCTCTGAGTGGGGAATTTAAGCTCTTCAAGAACTTCATGGCCTTTTTCATAGGTGTGTCTGTTAGGCTCTCCCGAGTTTAGCCAATTCAGTAAACTCAGCTATGTACTCCTTAAGGGTAAAATCTTCTTATCTCAATTGAATGAACTTTTTCAATTGTAAGCTAACCTCTACTCTAGACATGAATCTCATATCAAATCGGTCCTTGAATTCATCCCAAGAGAATATCCTTCTCGAGTGCTCATTAGTAACAAAGTTCCACTAATTCAAAGCTTCTTCCCTAGGGTGCCAAGCTGTCATTCTTCTACTTAGCTGATCATACCAACCAGGCTCTCTAAATATCTTCTCATACTTACCAATCCATGCTTTTTTTTTTCGAATATCCTTCAGATCCAGAGTACGTCTTCCCTCCCATATTGAGAAAGTCCTTACATAGTTTAGGAAAGTCGGTAGAATGGGGTGCTGCATCAACAGCCGAGGTAGTGGGTGCTACCGGTGCAGTTGGGGAATAGGAATCTTCCCGATTGTACTAAGGTATTGTTTAAACCATTCGAGCATTCCACGAATGGGTGGTCTTCAGTGGGTAGGGTTCCCTTGTTCGGAAGAAGATTAATTATCAGCCATATCAACTATCTGTAGGTTAAACCTTCAGTAACGATTTCCTAAGATAGTATTTACATGATGAAAGAAAAGAAAAGTTTGCATAGAGTATTTGCATATGTTCAAGAAGAGGGGGGGTGTGCATAGTAAAAATTCTTTTGAAACTTCTTTTTGAAAAACCTTTTTAAAAATAACAAATATTTCTCTCATATGTATAGTTTTTCCCCATTGATCGGGTAACCTAGGGCTCTGATGCCAAATGTAACAATCTATCTCGGAACGGGCCTAAATTTCAACCTAGAAAAGGCCCATCGAAACTTAGATCCATTCTAAGGCAAGTTGTTGGTAGTAAAAAGAAATAACATTGTAGAGTCATCACTAAACTTTCGGTACTCACAGTGGATGGAAAAAAATATAATAGTAAAGTGTACCCATTTATTTCAAAACCATAAAAATATCATAACACAAAATCCCATAAAAACCGTAATATAATATCTGTTACAACAATTGTTTAAATCCATGGGTACACATAAAAGAAAATAATAATAATAAATACTGCCACTAGCCAAGCTTCTCCATCCTTAAGCATCGTCACTGCCATCACCCATCCTTAACCTATGTTGTAATGAGGAGGGAGTCAGAATAACAAGTGTTTGGTGAATAGAAACCTCGAGTCTTACCTTTTCAGTACTCACTATGCCATAAAGTGAACCAGATAATAGCGATCACACAACGTAAGGTAGATTTGCTGTTATCCCAATATTTACCACTCTTTCACATAACACATGGAAAAACTATCTATTGTGTGTCATAGCTCGTGAGATCTTTATTATATTGAGATTTCATCCATGCCATTCGGACAACATTTTATATGTTGTCTAATTGAAATTATGAATAATTTCATTTTGGCTCCTTATTAAAATTTTGGTTTCCCTCTCATTGTTGACTAGATTATTCCATAGCCACGTTCTTTCAATTATTTCCCCTTTTTTCTTTCGTTTCTAGAGAAAAAAATGGATTTCGTTCCTTCAATTATTTTCCTCATCACCTTCGCTATCCCTCTTCCTAGCCATCGCCTGCTACCGGCCCTAGCCTTCTCCCATCCCGTCGATGTTCTTCGATAAATTTAGGACTTCCTAATCAGAGCCGCCTCTTTCATCTTCGTTCTGAAATTAGGGTTTCATGAAACCCGCTGCTTGTAAGTTAAGCTTCAAATCACCTTGCTCCCTTCCTTCCTTGTAGATTGCGTACTTTGATTTACTGACTATTGATGGTTGCGGCTCCTCCTTGTTGATTGTCCTTCGATTGATATTGGTATGATTTATGCCCCTTTTGATTTATATTGTTCTCAACTTCTAATCTCTGGCCAATGATGATTTGGGTTTCTTATATAGGAATTTATTTCCAAAATATGCGAATATATGATTCGATTTGAATTTTTCAAATTATTTTTCTAGGCTGTTGATTTATGTTTAAATGCTCTTGATGATTTTCTGATTCTTGAATTTCTACATTGGTTTCCATTTGCTAATTTGATTGCTATGTTAGACCTTTTTTTTCACTATGTTGCTTGACTATGTGCTCTTGACTTCATTTCTGAGTTAGTTGATTGCTATGTTGCACTTTGTTGTCCAAGGCATTGTTGACTGGAACTGCCTTATTCAAGGCAGTGTACTTCAACACTGAACATGTGTTGCATATATACATGTATACATGTGTTGCTCACTATACTTATATTTGAACTTATGTGCTTGTGCACTTTCATGTGCTTGTGCCTTTACTTTATATTGTTTTATTTGATTACTTTTATGTGCTTTGGTTTCTTATATACATTTTCATATGCACTTTCATGTGCTTGTGCATTTACTTCATGTTCTGTTTACTAATTTGATGGTTTGAACTGCTTCTTGCTCACTATGTACATATATACATGTATATACATATGTGTATATGTGTATATTAGTTTTGCTATCTTGGTTCATCCATGTATATACATGCATACATGTATGTATGTGTTCTATGGTTTAGCCTTGTTCTACGGTTTAGCTTGAAACTAATATTGGTTCACATGTTGCATTGTTGTATGCACTTTGTTTTTACTTGGATTAGTACTTTGCAGTAAGTTCAATTATCGGTCGAGGTAAAGTTGTGCACTTTGATTCCAATATCATCCTTGTATATACAAACATATATATGTATGTATATATGTGTTAATGTTGGTGGTTCGAATTTGTGGTTAGATTTAGTGTCTTGTTCAATTTTGTGGCACTTGTTCAATTCAAGCCTTGTTCAATTTGCAGCACTTGTTCAAGGCAGTGATATGAACTTGTTAGTGATATGGACTTATTATTATTCAATTTGTGGCACTTGTTCAATTACGAACATGTTTGAACCTATGAGTCTGGTTTAACTCTTATATATGTTGTTAATTTTGTTCTATGACTTTGAAGCTTTTTTTGATTGTGCTTTGTTGGGGCTTTGCTTTAGTTTAATGGTGCACTACCACTGCCCTATTCAAGGCAGTGCACACTGGCACTTTTTTATCTTTTTGATCTTTGTTGGTCAATTTGTTGAATTATCGAAACTTGTTTTTGCTTTGAATTTCCATGTATATACATACATGTGTATGTATATATAGTGAATGTTGGTGGTTAATCTAGTTTGTGCACTTTCATATGCTTATGCCTTTACTTATTTATGCAACAGTTCATGAGATTTAACCGATGCTCGGCCTTGTGATATTCACAGTGATACACTGTGCAAATCATAAGTTGTCCATGCACACATATATATTTGTCCTGTCTAAAACATGAAGAGAAAACAAACCCATGAACCGAGGCAATATTAACATTCAAATTCAATTTAATTATGCAATTTAGGTTTGTTTCCTTTTCCATTTTACAGCGTTGGTTATTTGACAGGTATAGGAGATGGCTGGATACAAGATGGAGCAAGCAAATCAAGATCAACACAGTAAAAATAAACTCGAGTGAGTGTGATTGAGAGTGAGTAAAAAAAGGTTATATTTGAGAGTGTAGAGAAAAGTTGTATATATGAAAGTGATAGTGAAAGTTGTATTGCATTTGAATTTTATTTGAAATAAAATAATTGTTTTAATAAAATTGTGATTCATTTATTTCATTATGCAAATATAATATAAGTGTAATCAGTATGGATATTAGTCAATATATATATGTTGTATAATAGGAAATTCTAGAAATGATACTACAACATTAGACATCATATGGTTTTTTTGGTTGTGTTAATGCATATCAGACGATTGGGCATATCTATGGTATGATGTGAAATAAGACGGCACGAGACTTAAAGACAGATCGATATGCAATCAGACAATGGAGCATATGTACCGTCTGATGCGTTTTTCCCCATACTGACTTGGCTAGTATATTTCAAAATAAGAATATGTCTACGAACATAAAACCATTAAAATCATTTAATACTTCTTTATAAGGAAAGGAGGTGGGTCCAAACACTTAATACCTTATATTCTAAAAGTAGATCCCATGTCCCAATCATACGCATAAATAGCTAATAATGTGTGAGACGGTACCCAGGCCACTTAATACTTTCCAATAGAAAATAGGTAGACTCTGGTCATTTAAGACCTTAATTAAGGTAGACCCCATCATTTAAGACCTATTTCCAAAAGGGTGCTCCTTAATGGTACTATCTAGTTGACATAATATAGAATCTCATAGGCCACGTAATACTTCCAAGTGGAAAATAGGTAGACCCCATCATTTAAGTCCCATATCCAGAAGCAGACCTCTATAGAGATACCTCCTAACATAACCCCTAGCCATTTAATACTTCATCTAGGGAAAAAGGTGGGTCCAACCACTTAATACCTCAGACCTTAAAGCAGACCCTTCATCTTATGGCCCATACCCATAATGACATCTCACATTAGTCCTCTATTTATAGAAACTAGTAGCCAAATTAGTTGGGCAGATTTTCCCTACAGAATTTGAAACTAACCTCGCGTCATTACAAATATTTATCATAAGGATATATCACATTAATAAAAGTGTACACAAGTGCCAGTAGCCTCAAATTCGAAGGGTAGACTTCCGTCATGTAACTCTATTGACCTTGCATCTCTATGACTTGGCCATAAATTAATTACTACATATATAACACTCCTCTCACCATTTCATAAGTATGGTCTTATAAGGCATCTTCCTTATTGCGCCTTAAAACAATAATTAGGCTATACAAGAGTTTCCTTTTATTTTCGCCTCAAAATCAATTACCTTCCTAATGAGGGAAAATAAATGTAAATGAATGTCTAACTAACTATGCCATATATGCAATAGTTATACGTTAATTACGTAACTAGAAATAAATAAATATTCACGCCTAATAAGTTCTTAACGTGTGGCTTTTACGCTCTAAACTAGCGTTAAATGTCAATTCCCTAACCAATTATTATTACAAGTCCCTTTTCTTCAATTTCCTAATATTTCATGGAATTCTAATGTCCAAAACTGGGGTTAAATATTCATAACCAAAATTGCAATAATAGACTTGTAAATAAAATAGAAACTCAGTTTATTACACCAATTCAATGAATATCTTAAACATTAAGAATTACAATCTAAACCATATATTCAATTCAACTCCTCTTTTTATGAAGATATAGATAAGAATAAGTTGTGTAAACTACAAATAGAATTCATAATCTAAACCCCTTATTTTATTGAAGGATCACAATTTGACGCAAAGAAGAAGGAGAAGTGGAATAGACTATGTAATTATCAAAAATTGCATAAACGAAACAAATTCCATTAAATTAATGTAAATAATTGAGAATCTCAACATAGAATTGACATTTCGAAATAAAAAGGAATTTTGGGGGATTTTATCTATCATATTTTTGAAATCCCAAAATCTCTAAGGCATATTCAAATCCAAAAAAAATACACTAAACAATTGCTGAAAAGAAATACTAAGGTTTCCGCTCACAGATTAGCCTTGGCTTTACTCAAATGGATTTGTAGCCTTTCGATCTCTTCTAGAATCTCTCTTTTGATATGTATACACACAATAAGGAAAATGTATATATATTCATTAGATTCAGAATAATTGGAGAAGAATAGGATAAGAATAGATTGAAGGAAGAAGAAATAAATAGGAAATAAGTTGAATCCTTACCTGAATTCTCTACGGAGTTTCTGAATCTTATTAGAGAGATAGAAATGGCAGAGTTTCATTGTATTCCCCAAAATAATATGAATAAAAGTGGAGAGGATAGGGTTCTATTTAAAGAGTTGAAATGCACCAGAACCGTAGGATGGAAGTAGGTAGGAAATGGGTAAATTGGGAGTGCATAACCGAATAAAACATAACTTAAAACCCTAGCTGCTGCTGGCAACTGTTGTTGCCAAGCGGTCGACTACCCTTGGGCGACTGGTCGATTACTATAGTCAACCGGTTGACTTATTCAGGTCGACCACTCCTTTTATTCAGGGACGTTTATTTATTTTCGTTGCTGTATTTTTTATTCCTTAATTAACTTTTTAATGTTAAGTGTTAGTTAAACGTTTAGCCCCCAAGCTAATTTTTGAAATTTTAACCCTAAATTTGATTTCTCATTTGAATTTGAATTCAAACTAATTTAATTTAAATCTGAGAACTTCAAATGCTCATAACTTCTTTGCTTGAGCTCCGTTTTCAGCATATTATATATGGGAACATTTGCCATGAATGCAATGAAGTAACTTTTGTGATAAAATTCCGACGTTTATAAAATTTCCATATCCAACCCTTATCATATTTAACTCAATTTATTTTATTTATTTATGGTTCATTTTATGGGGTGTTATAGAGCGTCTACATATACTCTTAGATTGCAGTTGGATGAAGCTCATCAAGAGCTTTCAACAATCAAATTGCAAGAATTTGAAATTGAAAATAAATGTACCAACGAAGTTACGGTTGCAGCCCCTTTGGCTTGTGGATGAGGTAGAGGTTGTGCTGCCATGATATTTCCTTCTTCTCATAGGTTACGGTTGTCTCTATTGGGTCTCATTCCCGACCTCCTTAACCAGAGAGGAGTTCTCCCTTGGTTCCAGTGCATAATGCATCAAACATTCATGTTTGTACCAGTGACAATCGAAAATTTTCATTCAAGAAATCTAAGAAGGAATGGGTGTCTAGGACATATGATAATATTGAGAAGCATTTCAAATCTCGCCTAGAGGAGGTCGTTAAAGAGGCTAAAACTAGAATTAGAAATATATATATATGAAGGCGCAGGAGACATCTTCCTTTCTCTTTTTTTTGTCATACTTCGAATCTACTAATGTTTACTGGGATAATTTCCCTATAATACTAAGGACCTTTTTCCCTTTCGGTTTACTTATTCTTTCAACTCAAGCCATCTTGCTTGCTCTTTTAACCCTTGGTGTCTTGCCATATTGATGTCTTTAGTGTTTATACTTACTAATTTGATGCCATCCTTATAGTCCTGATTGGGATTCTTACCCAATGCTCATTCTATCTTAGGAACTCTCCTCCTAAGACTCTAATCTAAATAGGAATCTATCCAATTCTAAACTTATGCATGATACTTCTTAATCGTCGCTCACTATTATTGAAAACCAAACCAATATTATAATTTAACTAGGAATCTACCCTAAGGCATGCTTCTTCCTGACCAGGCTCGCTATTATTGAGAATTTACCCAACACTCTAATCTAATTGGGAATCTATCCAATGCATGATACTTCTAGACCATAGTTCACTATCATTGGGAATCTACCCAATACTCTAATTTAATTGGGAATCTACCCAATGTATGGTACTCCTTGACCATGACTAACAATCAATGGGAATTCACCCAATACTCTAATTTAATTGGGAATCTATCCAATGCATGGTACTTCTTGACCATAGCTCACGATCAACATGCATTCTACTTTTTAGCATCATTTTAAACCCAGGTGATATGGACTTACACTTTGTGGCGCATCACCATGGGGAAGCTCTTATGGCGAGGTCTACCAATTTATCGTTGGGTCCAAATCTACGGCCATATTTGGCGGCCGTCAGCCATCTACAACCACTTTTGGCGGGTGTTGGCCATCTACAACCACCTTTGGTGGGTGTCAGCCATCTATAACCATTTTAGGTTACCAGTCATATGGAATGATAGTTGTAACTTGGTAAAAGAGAAATATGAATTCTTCAAAAATAGTGCTTGCAGACTATTTTGTAAAAGATCTTTGGAATCACATATTGTTTGATAGAAAACTTGTTGGGCTTAAGTTTGAGAAAGGGAGTTTTTGTGGGGACTAATACTTTTTTAGAAAAAGTGAAACTCTTTATTGACCTCATCATATCAATAGAAGAGTTTCGGCCCTTAGACTCTAAATGCAGACAAGATAAATAAAAATAACTAAAAGAGATACATACAAACTAGAATTTTATGGGTACCGAGACTAGATTATGCGCATCAAGAAAGGAAATAGTTAAACCCGAAATAAGTGTTTCGAAAAGATAGGAGACTTCTTCAAATATTGAGATCTATATAGTTTTCTTCATCTACGAAGAGACATATATATATATTTGTGTGTGTGTGTGTGTTTGGTTGAACGGGCTAACATAACATGAGTTTCTCCTGAAACATAGATGCGAAGTTAGATATTTATAAAAACAAGATATTAAACTAATCATCTAAGAAATTCAATCAATCTCCCTTTCTGTATGAAGTTTTCCATGGACTGAGAAATTCTTCGACATCCGTCTATTTCATGCCCATTCACTTGATGGTTGACATAGTAGTCCCTTCCTTTCAGATCTTCCTTGGTGGATGTGGGATAGTTTGAAGAGTGTAACTCTCCACAAGTTTGCCGAAAGATACGGGACAAACTTTGGTTGAACAGAGTAAGGACTTGGTCTCATTTAATCTTCTTCCGAGAGTAAGGAGTAGGGGTAATATGGAACGTTCTTTTAGCAGAACAAGATGGACCTTTACTTGTCATTATTACATTACTCAAGTCTTTGATTTTGTTCGCCATAGCCTTAACTATACCCCGAAGTTGAGCAGACTCTTGGAGAGACTCTTGAAGATACTCCGAAACTGTCTGATCTAGAGAGCTTGAAGTTCATAGATGGGATCAAACTCCTGGTCATGTTCTTTTTTCAAGATGAAGGTAGCTAGACGCTCTTCATTATCTTCTTTAATGAGCTCGACGTGGAGGTTGAGTGGCAACTCTGGGGTTAGTTCCTTATTTTCAAAGTTAGTCACGGTAGAAGAGATGACGTCGTTGGATTTTCCAAAATGGGACAAATGGCGGAGGTTTGAGCCCTCCTTCCAGCGCCAAAAAATGTAAGTGTAAATTTTCGTCTACACCAACACTCCAAGGTCCGAATGTATAGCTCCAGAAATGATTGGAATATTGAACCCATTGAAGAGATTGTAGAGATATGATTTAATCAAGCTTAAATTACGGAATGTTGGATCATAGAGTCGCGATAGCAAATATAGAGAAGGTAAAGTGCAGAAAGGAAATAACACCGAGACTTTTATAGTGGTTCGAGAGAAAGTCCCTATGTCCACTGTCCTTTCCTTATTTGGTCACTCTTATAGCCGAGAGGCGTATTACATTGAGTTTTCGCATTTCCACCGCTAATGAGTTTTCAAGTAGAGCTCTAATATATAAAGTACAATATTATGTTATGTCTCAATTTTTTTACGCCAGAAGATCCTTGCACCTTGGGATTGCCAACTATTTATAGTCAATAAGCCATAACACTATTGGTGGAGAGCCTTCTTCTTGGATTGATGACCTGACTTGCTATGTGTGGCTTAGGTTCGAACGCTTATCATCAGCTGGTTGAGTGCATTTTGATGCAGATTCCTGAAATGATGCTTTTATATATAGCTTCTTGGATATTTTTCGTTTATCCAACCATTGGTCTCGCCCTATGCGATCCTAGCCGTTGATTGTTGATCCTTGCTGAAATGCTTTTGGTTTAGGCAACTGCTGCCCTCGGCTAAGCCTTTTGTCTTAGCTGGACATTGATCTTGATCTCGATCGATGCTATGACTCATGCTATCAAACTATATACTCTTGGATACTGAGTCTGGTGCTTAAGCTCTCGTTGGAAACCAAACAATTAATCTTGGAATTACAAGCCAAGGAACTTTCCTCTCGAATATTCGTACTTTGTACTTAGTAGAAATTACGGCGTAACAAGGAGCAACACCAAGTCTTGTGCATGTAGAAATTTCTAAGATCAGATTGGGTAAAATGCAGAAGTGTATGTAGACGATATGCTTGTCAAGTCAAAAGCAACACCAAGTCATATGCATGACCTGGAAGAGACCTTTGTGCTCTTAAGACAGTATAATATAAAGATGCACCCCATAAAGTGTATCTTTGCCATCTGTTACGCCATAATATCTACAAAATACAAATATTCAAGAGGAAAATTTATCGGCTTGTTGTTTTGAGACCCATTGTTTGGTTTCATACGAGAGCTTAAGCATCGTACTTAGAGTCTGAAAGCATGTACTCCAAGAGCATGAGTTTGTCAACCGAGATCAAAAACATTGTCCAGCTAAGACAAGAAGCATAACCAAGGGTAGTAGTTACCGAACTAAAAGCATTTCAGCAAGTTTTAACAATTAATGGCTCAGATAGCCCAGGCCGGGGCCAACGGTCAGAATAGACGGAACATAACCAAGAAGCCATATATATAAAAGCCTCATGTCAGCAATCCGCAACAAAACTTACTCAACCAGATGATGACAAGCGTTCAAATCTAAGCCACACATAGCAAGCCAGCTCATCAATCCAAGAGAAAACACCTGCATCAATGGAAGAACCTTAAATTTACTATAAATAGACTACCACCCGTCACAATAAAAGGACTAGAAAACAAAATCTCAGACATTCCACTGTCATTCGGTACTTCTTACACCTTTTAGAAAAGCTTAGCTCAAAAGATCATTAATGGCGGAATTTGTCACGAATATACATGTAAATCAAATTGAGCAATAAAGCCAAGAGTGGAACTTTCAGAGTGGATTTAGGGATTCGATCCCGAACCACTATAAATCATGTGCAACCTTTATCTTTTGGCATTTATTTCCTATTTAGTCTCTGTAGTCATTCAATTTTTTTACATCCTAACATTTTTAGCGCTAGAAGGAGGGCCCTTGTAACACCCCATATTTTTAGTAACATTATTTAGGATATTTAATTAGTTAAATAAAATAAAATAATTTAAGATGGTTAATGGATTGAGATTTGTGATTAAATAAGGGGTAGCCGTGCCATGTTAAATAAGTGAACTAAAGAATAGAAATAGAATAAAAAAGGTTAGGAAATATGCAAGGGCAAAATAGGAACAAGGCACATCCTTATACCTTAAACCCTTAACCCCTCAACATTCATGTTCACTTCATTTTTCACAATTCAAAAATAAAAGCTAAGGCCAGTCACCATTAGGAAGAGTAAAGAAGAAGAAGAATTCAAGAGGAAGAATCAAATCTCTTAATCAAGAACAAATCTCACATCCTTAATCAAAAAGCTAAGGTGAATAATGAATACATCTCATATTTTTTATTGACTTCGGTTTTAGATAAATTCCAAAAGTATTTGCAGTTGTTTTGCAATGTTTTGAATGATAAATGGATATGAATATACTTGTTGATGATTTAGGCTATTTTATATGTACTTTATGATAAGAATTGATTTAGAAAACTTGTTAAATGACATCCAATTGCCTTGCGAATTTAGATTTAGATCAGAGATGATAATTTAGGAATGGGTTTCAATTTTTATAATTTTTTGAATTAATCTGGATTTTATATGAATTTTCTAGTGAAGAAAATGTTATTTTGGGTTAAAAATTAGTTACGGCCAAATTTTATTGGCTTAGGGTCTGAAATTTATATATGTTGGAAAAGATATTAAAAATGCTTTTTTGGAATTTTCGTAGAATTTTCCTAAATGTTTTAATGGATATATAAAATTATTTAAGGTATGAGACTTAAATGTTTTATATATTTATGAAAAGTAAAAGGGGTATTTTGTAAGTAATTCAAATCTTTGTTTCTGAAAATCGATAGTATTTTTAGAAAAGAAAAAAAAGTGCAACCATTCAAAATTTGACAAACAAGGCAGGTTAGGTACAAAGAAATAGTTTAAAAAGTCAAATCTATATGCTTTTCTTGTTTCAATGCTTTCGGCACCAGGTTCTGACTCCCTACCTCCGCCTCCGACTCCATCTAAACTAATGAACATGGTATCAGATATCTGGTACGTAGTGAATTGGACAAAGGCGGAAGGCATTGGGTCGAAACAAAAGGGGGTCCGAAGGGGTAGAAGCACTACCTTGCTTTTAAATGAAAATGTGCCTGCTTTGCTTTCGACTGAATAGCTTTCGACTTTGTCTGCTTTCGACTGGGTCAATGATTTTAAAAGAATGGTTTTAAGAGGTTGCTCTTTTGTTTTAAATAACTTCTTTCGACTAGGTCAAAGCCCTTGACTGCCACTTTTTACCTTTCGACCCAGATTAGTTTTGAAAGGGGTTATCTTGTTTTTGAAAACCAGCCGCTTCTTCAATGCTTTCGAAGGGATGGTTTCAACACCATCACTTCTTTACTTAGGAATGCTTTTGAAAGAGATGCCTTCGACTTGAATGTTTTAATGACCCTTTTGTTATGTAAAATGTATAACCCAAATGGTTTCGAAAGAGATGGTTTTAATGGTTTCGAAAGGTGTTTCCATATGTTATAAAGCGAACCCAATTGCTTTCGAAAGGCTTGACATTTTAATGCGTTCGAAAGATTTAAGGAAAGGTTTTCCAATGGTTTTGAAAGGTATAAATGGAAAGGTTTTCCAATGGTTTCGAAAGGCAATGTTCAAGTGTTTTAAAGAGGATGTCTAAGGTTTTAAAGCTTTCGAAGGAGATGTTTTTCAATGCTTTCGAAAGGATAAAGTTAAATGGTTTCCAAAAGTTATGATTTCAAAAGGTATGTTTTGGCCTTTGGCCTAAGGTTTTGCTTGTATTGAAAGGGATACTTTAAATGGTTTCGAAAGGGGTTCTTTCAATGGTTTTGAAAGGGTTTTTTTAAGGTTTTAAACAAAGGTTTCGAATGAGTTATTTTGGCAATATGGCCTAAGTGTTTTTAAGTTAAAAAGAGCTTTAACTTATTTTGGAAGAATGGGAAAATCCTTAATAATTTCATCAACATTATTTTGGGTAAAGTATATATAACATGGCAAATAGCTTAGAGTAAAGCAAAGAGTATTTTCCTTGTATATGTATGATTTAAAGGTTTAAATCTTTTTAAAAAGGTTTTCAAGGAAATTAATTTTAAAGGGTAGTTAAACCTAAGAAAATGACTCAGATTTGAATACCAGATCGGACTTGTGTAGGGTCGCGCCCTATACTCATTAGCTATCAGCCCCTAGCTAATTAATCGAGAATTCCAGTGTGTAGGGCTTTGTCAAAAGTGAGACTAAAATTACGTTATACACAGAAAGGAATCTAAAAAGGAAAGACATGTTATTGGTAAGCCCGCAAAACCATTAGGATCAGATAGACCTGGAGAAATAAATAAGGACAAATCGTCTAAAGGGGGAGTATCTAACACTTGTTAGATTTTTATGTTTTCTGGTAGGCTCGAGTCAGCCAAGGGTTAGTAGTTAGCCAACCAAAATTACAGTGTATGGACAGATAGTCCATATGATAATTGAAATGTACATATACATGATATTGCTTTACAGATTTAACCAGTTTTGGTTGCAGGATTATAATTTGCAAAAGATATATTTTAGAAAGGATATTAGTGAGGGAATACCCGTTCCGCTAAGCGGCGTGGTCTTACTTGATATCAAATAATTAAGATATATAGTATTATTCACACCAGGCTTTATGTCTGACTCGAAGTTTATTTTCCTTAAACTCTCGGGTGCTCAAAATTGATTTGAGTATGCTGAGGGTTGAGGTTTACAGGTTTTAGTAGGTTGACGAATAAAGATTTCGGAGACGACCATGTGGCTGACGGATAGGTAATTAGTAGTTGCTGATATATTTTGGATTTATTCCGCCGTATTGTGTATATAGTACTCTGGTCAACCAAGGGGGCATCATCATATGTTGCTCTTGGTATAGGATCGTAATAACTATATTTTATCTGAACCTGGGAAAGCAATAGGATTATGTAATTTGAATGTGAAACATATGTCTTGAAATGTAATCAGAAGAATATTTTTTGAATCTGTGATTTTGTTTCATATTCATTTGCTTTTGATATATGAATACCATTAACATGGCTGTATTTATTCGCCGGAAGTTAATACTATGGTTGACTGCAGCATCTGTAGCGCTTAGCTTTGGGTCTCTAGATAGGGGATGTTATAACTTGGTATTAGATCATAGGTTTATGAAAAACCTTAACTAAAAAGATGATTTTTTAAAACATAATCCTAAGGAATTAAAGATAAGATCGGAGTATGGGATAACGCTTTAGTAACTTACTTGTATTTGCCATATATAAGTATGCGCTTTATCTCTAGTCTCCTATCTCTATTAGGTTATTTACCTGTATCTCACGAAGGTTCGAATGTAGATATGGATTCTCGAAGAGATAATGTTAGGGGAAGAATCCCCGCTGCAGATGGAAATGCCAGACCAAATACTAGAAGGAATCCAGGTCAGGCACAAGCTGGAAATACTGGTGCTGAAGCTCCGCAAGTTGATATGGGAGCCATGTATCAGTTTTTTGGGAATATGATGCAAGCGGGGATTGTTGTTGGAGTAGTTGGGGGTGGAGCCCAAGAAGCTCCCGTAGTCAACAATTATGCTGCTTTGAGTAGGGATCGTACTAGATTGGGAGGAAAACCATTTGTTGGGACTGAAGACGCCATAGAAGTGGGGAACTGGTTGTTGCATTGTGAGAGGATTTTCACAGATTTAGGGCTCAGTGATGAGCAGAAAAGAAGGCTCACTTCGAGGTAGCTTCAAGGAGCGGCATTATACTGGTGGAATAATGTGACAGCTGGAGTGGATAAAGGAACCATGACTTGGGCTGAGTTTAAGAGGAGGTTCGAGGAGAGATTTATGTCTATGATGGCAAAGTCTACCTTACTCAGAAAGTTTGCTGAGTTAGAGTAGGGAGAAATGACCGTGTTAGAGTATGCTATAAGATTTGAGGAGTTGGCGAGATATGGTCAGGCCACTGTGGATACCATGATTAAGAGAAATGAGAAGTTCATTTTGGGGTTGAAATCTGAATTGGCCAGGGCTACATTACCTCATATCAGGGATCCTTGTGATGTTGTAGTAGAGATGCCTCTAAGACATGAGGAAATTATTGCTTCGGTGGAGAAGAATAAGGCGAAGGAGGTCCAGGTAGGGTAGAGTCAGAAAAGGAAGTTCTTTCCTAAGAAGGGAGCCCAGTAGGGTGGAGCGGTGAAGAAGGGAAAGTCAGAAGTTGTTTGTTTTAAGTGCGGCAAGAACGGGCATTATGCAACTGAATGTCGTTCTAGAGAGGGAAAGAAAGTGACTGGGAAGAAGAATGTCAAATTCTTCAACTGAGATCAGATGGGTCATTGCAAGAGCCAATGCAAGGAGCCTGCTAAGGATGGAAAGGGAAAGGTATATGCATTGGAGTCAGCTACCTCGAGACCCATGGCAGGGGAAAAAAGAAAAGCAGTGTTGGAAGGTATGCTTATGATTCTTGGTATGGCAGTTAGTGTTCTGTTTGATACTGGTGCATCACATTCTTTTATATCTCGTTGTTTGGTAGAAAAGATTAACCTAGAACCCTCATACTTAGTTACTTCCTTAAGGGTTGCAAATCTGATATGAGGGGTTGCAACACTTGGGATGAGATGTGACCACCTAAAGTTTGACTTGTTTGGTCATACTTTTGTTTGCAGTTTGCATGTGTTTGATTTCGTAGGGTTCGAAACTATTTTGGGTATGGATTGGTTAAGTAAATACAATGCTAGGATATTTTGCCGTGATGGGCTAATATTGCTTAGACACTCAGATTGTTGGGAGCAGATTGTACATACCGTAGAAAACCCTAGCTGTGAGGTAAGTGCTTCGTTGGGTGTTGTGGAAATAGAAGACGAGTTGAATCGAGTTTTTGTGGTTAGAGAATTCACGGATATTTTTGAACCCGTAGTAGGATTGCCACCAAAATGGGCCATCGAGTTTTGCATAGATTTGGTGCCTGTAGCAGAACCGATTAGTAGACCGCCAAGCAGGATGACACCTACCGAATTGAGGGAGCTCAAGATGCAATTGATGGATTTGGAAGGTAAGAATTTCATTAGACCTAGTAGTTCACCTTGGGGAGCAGCGGTAGTGTTTTCTAAGAAGCCAGACGGATCGTTAAGGTTATGTATCGACTATCATAAGTTGAATGAGAAAACGATAAAGAATCGATATCTATTGCCTAGGATTGATGATTTGTTCGATCAGTTGAGTGGAGCCAAGATTATTTCGCAGTTGGATTTAGCGACAAGTTTCCATCAGCTTAGAGTGGCAGAGGATAGTATTCCTTCGACGGCGTTTAGAACCAGATATGGAACGTACGAATGGATAATGATGCCGTTCGAACTGACTAATGCGCCAGCTTTCATTGTAGATTTATGAACCAGATTTTCTGAGAGCACTTGGATAGATTCATATTGGTTTTCGTAGATGATATTTTGGTGTATTCTAAGGATGAAAGAGAGCATGAAGTTCATCTTAGAGTAGTGCTTGAAACGCTGATGCAACATCAGCTAAAGATGAAGTTTACGAAATGTCATTTCTGGAAAAAGGAAGTAAAGTTTCTTGGCCATGTAGTTTTAGAGAATGGGTTATCAGTGGATCCAGCTAAGATTGAGGCCATGAATAGTTGGAAGAGACCAGAAACGGTGACTGAGGTAAGAAGTTTTCTGGGATTGGCTGGTTACTATCAAAGGTTTATTAAGGATTTTTTGCGGATAGCGGCACCAATGACCAAGCTGACTCGAAAAGATGTGAAGTTCGTTTGGACCAATAAGTGTGAGGAGGCATTCCAGAAGTTGAAACACTTATTGACTATTGCACCTGTGTTGATTGTTCCAGAAGGGAATCAAGATTTGGTGCTGTACACAGACGCATGTGGGACTAGTTTAGGAGCTGTGTTAATGCAGAGGGGTAGAGTCATTGCCTATTCTTCACGATAGCTCAGACCACATGAAGTCAGATACCCAACCCATGATTTGGAGTTAGGTGCAGTGATTTTTGCGTTGAAGGTGTGGAGACATTATCTTTTGGGAGAAAGATTTGAATTGTATATGGATCATAAGTCTTTGAAGTATTTGTTCTCTCAGAAGGAGCTAAACATGAGATAACAGAGGTGGTTAGAGTTCTTAGCTGTATGATTTTGGTATTGAGTACACCCCGGGGAAAGGAAACAAGGTTGCAGATGCACTTAGCAGAAAACATCAGAATGTGGTGTTTGCGATACTAGCCGAGTGGAAATTTTTGGAGGCGTTAGCAAATTGCATGGTGCAGTGGAGAACTAAGAGTAGTTCAAGTACGGAAACTGCTCTATTATCATGTTTGGAAGTTTGACCAGTTATGATCGAAAATGTTGCTTCTAAACAGCTAGAGGATCTAGTATTGGCTGAACAGATCGGAAAGCTGAGAGATGGAACGGAGAGCGATGACTTAAAGAATTTTAGTCTTGACCAGAATGTGTGGTTGAAAAAGAAAGGAAGATTGTGCGTTCTGAATATGGGAGACGTTGGGAAGGAAGTTTTAAAGGAATGCCATCGTTCGAAATTCACTATTCATCCAAAAGTAACTAAGATGTATCAGGATATGAAGAGATGTTTCTTCTGGGAAGGCATGAAGAGGGATGTAGGCTTATGGGTGAAATAGTGTTTGAACTGCCAACGGGTAAAATCCGAACATCCGAAGCCAAGTGGGTTGCTTTAGCCTTTGCATATTCCAGTGTGGACATGGAATTCTATTTCTATAGATTTCATGGATGGGTTGCCAAGGTTTAGTCGAGGGAATGAAAGCATATGGGTCATTATGGAGAGGTTGACCAAGAGTGCCCATTTCATTCCAATTAAGTCAACCAGAACGACACCTGTGTTAGCGAAGTTGTTTATGAAGAATGTAGTTAGACTGCACAGAATTCCTAGTAGTATAGTGAGTGATAGAGATTCTTTATTCACTAGCGAGTTCTGGAAGAGTCTTCAGAATACCTTAGGTACTAAGCTCAAGATGAGTACCGCTTACCATCCACAGACTGATGGGAAAACAGAGAGAGTTAACAAAGTCTTGGAAGATTTGTTTCGAGCTTGTGTGCTAAATTTTGGGGGATCATGGGAAGACCATCTACATCTAGTCGAATTTTCGTATAACAACAGTTATCAGGCTAGTATAGGGATGCCACCATTTGAAGCTTTGTATGGACGGCCATGCAAATTTCTAGTTTGTTGGTTGGAGACCGGGGATAGGTTGGTTCTTGGTCCGGATTTGGTTAGAGAAGCTGCAGAAAAGGTTGAGTTAATTCGAGCTAGAATGAAGGAAGCACAATCTAGGCAGAAGAGTTATGCGGATAAAAGACGGAAAGACATAGATTTTTCTGTTGGAGAGCATGTTTTCATTAAGGTGTCGCCGATGAAGGGTGTGATTCAGTTTGGAAAATAAGGGAAGTTGGCCCCAAGGTTCGTTGGACCATTTCCTATTATTGAGAGGATCGGGAAATTCTCATATAAGGTAGAGTTACCGAGCAGTTTGGCAGGAATCCATGATGTTTTTCATGTTTCCCATCTAAGGAAGTGTATTCGAGACCCGGATACTACTATATCACCGACCGTGTTAGATGACTTAGTCGTAGAGCCGAATTTGACTATAGATAGAAAGCCAGTTCACATAGTCGTAAGAGATGAGAAGAGAATTAGAAACAAGACAGTCAGATTAGTTAAAGTCCAATAGAGCGGCAATGACAGAGACTGTATTTGGAAGACTGAGAACAGGATGATAGATACTTATCCTGATTTGTTTGATGCTATGTTTTACCTTTGATTGTTTTGATGCGTGCCTTATCGTAATTTCAAGGACGAAATTCTTTAAGGAGGGGAGTCTATAACACCACATATTTTTAGTAACATTATTTAGGATATTTAATTAGTTAAATTAAATAAAAAATGTAAGATGATTAATGGATTGAGATTTGTGATTAATAAGGGGTAACCGTGCCATGTTAAATAAGTGAACTAAAGAATAGAAAGAGAATAAAAAGGTTAGGAAATATGTAAGGGCAAAATAGGAACAAGGCATATCTTTTTACCATAAACCCTTAACCCCTCAACATTCACATTCACTTCATTTTTCACATTTCAAAAATAAAATCTAAAACCGACCACCATTAGGAAGAGTAAAGAAGAAGAATTCAAGAGGAAGAATCAAATCTCTTAATCAAGAACAAATCTCATATCCTTAATCAAAAAGCTAAGGTGAATAATGAATACATATCATATTTTTGATTGATTTCAGTTTTAGATAAATTCTGAAAGTATTTGCAATTGTTTTCCGATGTTTTGAATGATAAATGGATATGTATATACTTGTTGATGATTTAGGCTACTTTATATGCATTTTACGATGAGAATTGATTTAGAAAGCCTATTAAATGACATCCAATTGTCTTGCAAATTTAGATTTAGATCAGAGATGATAATTTAGGAATGGGTTTCAATTTTTAGAATTTTCTAAATTAATGTGGTTTTTATATGAATTTTCTAATGAAGAAAATGTTATTTTGGGTTAAAAATTAATTACGGCCAAATTATATTGGCTTAGGGTCTGAAATTTATATATATGGAAAACATATTAAAAATAATTTTTTGGAATTTTTGTAGGATTTTCCTAAGTGTTTTAATGGATATATAAAGTTATTTTAGGTATGGGACTTAAATGTATTATATATTTATAAAATGGAGAAGAGGTATCTTGTAAATAATTCAAATCTTCATTTTTGAAAATCGGTAGTACTTTTAGAAAAGAAAAAATGTGCAATCAATCAAAATTTGACAAACAAGGCAGGTTAGGTACAAAGAAATAGTTTAAAAGTCAAATCTACATGATTTTTCCTGTTTTAATGCTTTTGGCACCAGATTCCCACTCCCTACCTCCGCCTCCGACTCCATCAAAACCAATGCACATGGTATCAGATATCTGGTACGTAGTGAATTGGACAAAGGCGGAAAGCATTGGGTTGAAACAAAAGGGGTTCCGAAGGGGTAAAAGCACTACTTTGCTTTTAAATGAAAATGAGCATGCTTTGCTTTCGATTGAATAGCTTTCGACTTGGTCTTCTTTCGACTGGGTCAGTTATTTTAAAAGAATGGTTTTAAGAGGTTGCGCTTTTGTTTTTAAATAACCGCTTTCGACTAGGTCGAAGCCCTTGACTGCCACTTTTCACCTTTCGACCCAGATTGGTTTCGAAAGGGGTTATCTTGTTTTTAAAACCAAGCCGCTTCTCCAATGCTTTCGAAGGGATGGTTTCGACACCATCACTTCTTTACTTAGGAATGCTTTCGACTTGAATGTTTTAATGACCCTTTTGCTCTATAAAAAGTATAACCCAAATGGTTTCGAAAGAGATGGTTTTAATGGTTTCGAAAGGTGTTTCCACATGTTATTAATTTAACCCAATTGCTTTCGAAAGGCTTGACGTTTTAATGCGTTTGGACGGTTTTAAGGAAAGGTTTTCCAATAGTTTCGAAAGGTCTAAAAGGACAGGTTTTCTAATGGTTTCGAAAGGCATTGTTTAAGTGTTTTGAAGAGGATGTCTAAGGTTTTAAAGCTTTCGAAGGAGATGTTTTTCAATGCTTTCGAAAGGATAAAAATAAATGGTTTCGAAAGGTATGATTTCGAAAGGTATGTTTTGGCCTTTGGCCTAAGATTTTGCTTGTATTGAAAGGGTTACTTTCAATGGTTTTGAAAGGGGTTCTTTCAATGGTTTCGAAAGGGTTGTTTTAAGGTTTTAAACAAAGGTTTCGAATGAGTTGTTTTGGCAATATGGCCTAAGTGTTTTTAAGTTAAAAAGGGCTTTAACTTATTTTGGAAGAATGGGAAAATCCTTAATAATTTCATCAACATTATTTTGGGTAAAGTATATATAACATGGCAAATAGCTTAGAGTAAAGCAAAGAGTATTTTCCTTGTATATGTATGATTTAAAGGTTTAAATCATTTTAAAAAGGTTTTCAAGGAATTTTTTTAAAGGGTGGTTAACCCTAAGAAAATGACTCAGATTTGAATACCAAATGGTACTTGTGTAAGGTCGTGCCCTATACTCATTAGCTATCAGTCCCTAGCTAATTTAGTCCAGAATTCCAATGTGTAGGGCAGAAGTGAGACTAAAATTACGTTATACACAGAAAGGAATCTAAAAAGGAAAGACATGTTATTGGTAAGCCCGCAAAACCATTAGGATCAAATAGACCTGGAGAAATAAGTAAGGACAGACCGTCCAGAAGGGGATATCTAACACTTGTTAAATTTTTATGTTTTCTGGTAAGCCTGAGTCAGCCAAGGGTTAGTAGTTAGTCAAACAAAACTACAGTGTATGGATAGTTTGTCCATATGATAATTGAAATGTACATATACATGATATTACTTTATAGATTTAACCTGTTTTGATTGCAGAATTATAATTTGCAAAAGATATGTTTTAAAAAGGATATTAGTGAGGCAAAACCCGTTCCGCTAAGCGGCGTGGTCTCACTTGATACCAGATAACCGAAATGTATAGTATTATTCACACCAGGCTTTATGTCTTACTCGAAGTTTATTTTCCTTATACTTTCGGGTTTGAGTAGGCTGAGGGTTAAGGTTTACAGGTTTTAGTAGGTTGACGAATAAAGCTTCCGGAGATGACCTGGTGGCTGACGGACAGCTAATTAGCAGTTGCTGATATATTTTGGATTTATTCCGCTGTATTGTATATATAGTACTCTGGTCAACCAAGGGGGCATCGTCATATGTCGCTCTTGACCTAGTATTGTAATAACTATATTTTATCTGAACCTGGGAAAGCGATGGGATTATGTAACTTGAATGTGAAACATGTGTCTTGAAATGTAATCTGAAGAATATTTTTTGAATCTGTGATTTTGTTTCATATTCATTTGCTTTTGATATTATGAATACTATTAACATGGTCGTATTTAGTCGCTGGAAGTTAATACTATAGATGACTGCAGCGTTTGTAGCGCTTAGCTATGGCCCTCTAGATAGGGGATGTTACAACCCCCGACCTCCACTCTCTCCCAATCCAGCAAATTCAGCGATTGAAAACTTTCAATCAAGCATGAAGTTAGAAGCATCCTCTCGAAAGACCCCGCGCTCTCCTACCTAATACGAAGGAACCAAAGATGTGCCTGTGATTGATGGAAATTAGTCAAACCAAGTAAACCAAGCTGTTATTGAAGAAGCTGCTGCTCTAGTCCTTACCAAAGGAGAATTTCGACAAATGATGTTGAAATTCATTTTTGATAGTGCAAAACGATTAGATAATTATCAAACCGAAGTTAATAGCACTTTCGCTAAATTAGAAAAGAAGGTTTCGACTATACTTGAAGAGGATGTGACTCCATTGACCTCCAATGAAACCCCAGAAAATTGCCAATGGCTAATGAAACCCTAAAAGCTATGTTCATAATGGTAAGAAAAGTTGCTAGGAGAGCCAAGACTATCTGAGCAACAAGCTTAGGTCCTTCTAAGAGGCCATTTACTCTAAGTCTTGAAAGGGTAAACCCTGAAGGAAGGCAGCAGAATGGGTCGGAGACTCAAAATGTTGAAGCTGAAACCTTACGACTCGACAGGGATCAGGGAATGGAAGCCTTATTTATAAAATTATCAGACTGCAAGAGGATTGATCAAGGCTTGTGCCGAGATGAAGCTCCAAAAGGTTTAGCCATTCTCTCGAGAAGTTATGAGAGCCCATATGCCTTTGGGGTTCAAGATCCCGAAACTTTCTTACGATGGATCGTCCGACCCCAAGGAACGCATTACTTTATAAGAGATCCAGATTCAAGCTATCCGAGCTTTGGATGAGATTAAATGCAGATTCTTGCCCGTAACTTTTAGTGGGACTGCCTTAAAATGGTTCCAAAGCTACCCACTGAATTCTATTAGCTCTTGGGAATAGGTGACTATGGAGTGCTTGATACAATTCATCACCTCAAAAGATACCAAAATAAGAATGAATTTGCTCGCCGACTTTAAACAAGAGAGAGGAGAATCTCCGAGGGACTATTGTAAACAATTTAATGACGTGGCTACCTGATGCAAGGGCACGACGAACGAGTACAAGCTGGGTGCTATCACTTCGAGGTAATGGAGGAATAACCCTTTTTGGGATGATATACTAAGGCAGGATTGAAAATACTTAAATTAGTTCTTTTTTTGAGCTCTAGGGGAAATTTGAATGGAAGAATCTAAGGGGGTTGTCAGAAAGAACCCAAAATGGAATAGCGACAATAAGAAGATCGCCTCGGCCAAAATTTTAAGTGGGAATTTCAGGTGGCGGAAGCCTATCCCTGACTCATTCCTATGCTCAAGTTTATGCTATGACTTAAGACCAAATCCCATGCCCTTCAAGAAGAGGGAAGGAGCCAGAAGTTAATTGAGAAGGAAAGTATTGCGACTACCATCGACAGAATAGTCATAGCACTATAGAGTGTCGGTTTTTGAAGTCTTTCATCAACAAGTTGGTCAGAGAAGGAAAGCTAAGCGAGTTCCTAAAAAATAATAATACTCAAAGAGCTGCCACTCCAATAGGAAACGAAAATGCACAACCTTAGGCACTGGCTCTAAGGTCTTTACCAGCCCCTTAGAATTTAGTTGGTATTGTCCTAGGAGGACTCCACATTGCCGGGGCAAGTAATGGAAGTTGGAAAAGATACATTGATGAAGTCAAAAATGGAAGCATTTTAGTGTATGAGATGAAAAGGTTTGAGAAGAAGCAGAAGGTTGGGTCAGAAATTACATTTGGCGATTCTGATAAGCGAAGTGTCTTCCACCTTCACAATGACCTACTTGTAATTACTGTTCAAATTAGACTTTTGGAGGTTGCAAAGACATTGGTAGATACTAGAGCCGCTATTAACATAATCTTCAAGCATGCTTACCTGAAAGCACCCTCAAGTCTAGTCAAGCTCTCATATATGGGTTCAACGATAATGGAGCCATTCCTCTTGGAGAATGCAATCCGATGGTCAAAGTTGGAAGTGCCCATCGCTATAAGATCTTCGAAACCACTTTTATCATTATGGATGTCCCCTCAGTGTACAACGCCTTCTTCGAGAGGCCGGCTCTTGATGCCATAGATGGTACATATCTATTAAGCATTTACTTTTAAAATTTCCCACCGAGAAAGGTAATGGGCTTGTAAGAGAGGGTCAGTGGATGTCGAGGCAGCTGTATTACGCAAGTTTGAATATGATCAATAATGGGAAAACTTCATCTTATGAGAATAATCTCAAAGTTACTCAATCCACTCCTCTCAACGTCAAGGGAACAGATAATACCATGAGTTTTAAATCTATAGGAAGTCACAAGAAACCCTTAAAAGTTCTCCCAAAGGAAAGAAGACTCCGCTGTCAGAGAATTAATTTACATATCGAGCTATTAGGGGGAATATAATGAGGTAAAACAAGGGCAAAGTAGTAAGTCTTTAGGGAGAAAGAGGAGGATTGTTCATATGGTATAAGAAGTCATAAGGGAAGAAGAAATTGAGCTTGATCTAGCTCTAAGACAAGAGACCAAGATGCTTCAGCAGTCGAAACTTTATAAGAAGTGTGCCGTGACATAAATGACAAGTCAAAGACAGTTAAGATAGGAACTTATTTCCGTCCTTCGGTCCGAGACGAGCTAAGTTCCTTCTTCAAGCATAACCAAGGTGTATTTTCTTGGACTCATGACGATATGGTAGGAATTGACCCCTTAGTCATTTTCCATTGTTTAAATATAGATCTGAAGTTTTCTCCTGTAAGGCAAAAGAGGAAGCCTTTAGACAAGGACCGATATATGGTTCTATAAGAAGAAGTCGAGAGGTTATTGTAGAATAATTTCATCCGAGATGTCTACTATCCGAAGTGGACCGCTAATACGGTACTAGTAAAGAAGTTAAACGGAAAGTGGAGGACTTGCATTAACTTTGCAGATTTAAACAAAGCTTGCCTAAAGGATTGCTTTTGTTTACTAAGAATCAACCAATTAGTAGATGCTACCAGTGGGAATCAATTGTTTTCGTTTATGGATGCCTATTCTAGGTACAATCAGATCCCAATGTTTAAGCTTGATGAGGTGCATACAAGTTTCATTACCAACATGGGTTTGTTCCGCTATAAGGTAAATCCCTTTGGTCTTAAGAATGCAGGGGCAACATATTAGAGGTTAGTCAACCGAATGTTTATCGAACAAATAGGTCGTAATATGGAGGTGGCTGTTGACGACATGTTGGTCAAATCTAAGCAATCAGAAAGTCATGTTTCGGATCTAGCTGAGATGTTCGATGTTCTTCGGAACTATTAAACGAAGCTAAACCTTTAGAAGTGTGCTTTTGGTATACAATCGGGAAATTCCTAGGTTTTATAGTAAGTGCTAGAGGAATAGAGATAAAACCGGATCATATAAAAGTTATAACCAATATGAAACTTCGACTGGTGTTCTCCAAACTGATAGATTGGGAAACCCTGTTCCTTTATTTGGTTGTCTCGGATCAGGCCATAAGTTCAGCCTTAGTAAGAGGTGATAATGGGATCTGGAAACCCATATATTATGTAAGTAAAAAGCTAGGTCTAGCCGAGAAGCACTACCCTATAATTGAAAAGTTTGCCTATAGCTTGGCATTCACAACAAGAAAGCTTCAGCCGTACTTCTAGGCCCATCATATTAAAGTCCTTACAGATCAGCTGCTTATACAAGTATTTAGCAAACCCGAAACTATGGGGAGGTTAATCAAGTGGGCTATAAAGCTCAACCGGTATGAAATATCATATGAGCCAAGGACAGCAATCAAAGTCGGGCACTGGCTGACTTCATCACCGAATGTGTTGGTTTTGAAATCAAAGCTGAAAAGGGACACATCAAGAATAAAATATTCTCTAGCCAACTTTATGTTGACGGAGCCTCAAATGAACAAAGGGCAGGTGCCGGCTATATCTTGGTAACTCCAGACAACCATCAAAGTTACTATGCAATCAAGCTTGCCTTTTCAGCAACTAATAATGTAGCCAAGTATTAATCCGTAACCGTTGTATTAAGTATGACTATTTCTATCAAGGTCTCAGAGATTTGGATATACAACGACTCCAAAATAGTGGTCAATCAAGTTCTCGATCACTATCCGACCCAAGACCCGAGGTTAGCTCTCTATGTTAAGTAGGTAAAGCAACCACTTGGAGCTTTCGAGAGTTATACATAGAAAGCATCCCTGGAGATCAAAATACGAGGGCCGATGCCTTAGCAAAATATGCAAGCTCAAGGGATACAAGAGAGTTTAATTTCATCCCAGTCGAGATCCTAGAGAAACCTAACATACATGTACTAGAGAAAGTGTTAGTTATAACATGGGCTCAAGCTACTCAAGGTGAATCTACAACACCAGTAATAACTGAAGAAAATTGGATGTGACCATATATTTGATATTTGACTAAGGGTATTATACCATCGGATGTTGCCGAAGCAAGATGGATTAAATATAATGCTCCAAGGTTCAACATTATAGGTGGAGTACTCTATAGGATGTGTTTCTTAACTCCATACTCTCGGTGTGTAATGGTCTCGGAAAGTCGACAATTGTTGAAAGAAGCCTATGATGGAATTTGTGGAGACTATTATGGTGGCCAAAAGTTGACAAAGAAAATACTCAGGCCAGGGTTCTATTGGCCGACATTAAATCAAGATGCATTGGACTATGTAAGAAAATGTGATAAGTGCCAGTTTTATGCAAAAGTGCTAAGAGCTCCTCCTAGCGAGCTCACTCCAATAATGAGTTCCTGGCCTTTTGATATCTAGGGCCTCAAACTTATTGGTCTCCTTTCGACTGCTAAAGGAGGGTTAAGATATACCATAGTGCCAATTAATTACTTTACAAAATAGGTTGAGGCCGAATCCATAACTACCATAACCTCCAATCAAGTGATAAAGTTGGTGATGAAGAACATTGTATCTAGATTTGATCTTCCACACAAGATCATTACTGATAATGGAACTCAGTTCGAGAGTCGAGAGTTTGTAGAGTATTTCCGAGATCATGATGTCATCAATAGTTTTTCTTCAGTGGCCCACCACAAGCAAATAGGGCTATAGAGGCAGCCAACAAAACTATCAAGGCTTGTTTGAAGAAAAGATTGAACAAGGCAAAAGGCCACTAGGCAAATGAATTGTTTATCATTTTGTGGGCTTATAGAACAAGCTCCAAGACCTCAACAGGACATACTCCATTCTCTCTAGCTTACAGCTTTGAGGCCATGCTCCCTGTCGAGTTAGAAATTGCTTCACACAAAAGGTATTATTATAATGCATAGCAGAACGTAGAGCTCCCACGAGGAATCATTGGATTTGTTACCCGAACTCTAGGACCAAGCTGGTTTAAGGACCACATAGTATATTCGGAAGATGACCCGATACTACAACCAGAGGGTTCGGAATAGAAAGTTTGAGAAATGAGACATTATTCTTTGAAAGATAATGCCAAACACAAAGGATTCGACAGATGGACCTTTCGGCTCGAATTTGGAAGGACGCAAAATAATTCATGACATCATCCCCTCATGAACATATAGAATAAAGAAGCCAGATGGCAATGTAATACCTTGGACTTGGAATGCCGAGCATCTAAAACATTACCACAGTATCAGGCTGCTACCCGAAAAAAAGCTTTGAAGTTCGAAGAGAATAATTAACCTCTTAACCATGGCTCAGGTCTGTCGGATGAAACTATAGTCATTTAAAGTTTTAAGCTTTTCAAACATTTCATCAAATGTTTTAGTCAAGATTATTGTCGTGATCAAGTAATATCATGCAACTTTTAAAAGAACATCAAAATGTTTTAGCTATGATACTTCTCTGATCAAGTAGTATCATGCGAATTACAAAGCCAAGCTTTCGCCTCTAGGCAAGTAAATGATTTCACCTCTCAACAATTACTTAGATTCACCTCCAAGCAAAGTACCAAAGGTAATAATTTACAATTTTTAGCCGTAACCTTGTTGTGTCATGCAAGTAATAAACCCTTACTAATCTTTTTATTTTAAGATAAGAAGCATAGTTGTGAGCCATGGTTAAGTAGTACTATGCATTGGGTAGATTCCAATAAGATTAAAAAGTTTGGTACATTTCCAATGATAGAGAGCCATGGTCAAGTAGTACCATGCATTGGGTGGATTCCCAATAATAGTGAGCCATGACCGATAGTGTCCTGCAAAGAGTGAGTCATAGAAAAGACGACTACTCCAAGCGCACCTAGTGGGCCACATCCAGAGTGTTGAGCAAAAGAGTGAGCAATGACCGAACCATGTCATGCAAAGAATGAGCCATGATCGAATAGAATCATGCACGGTGCTGTATAGTGAGCAATGTTCCTATGGTAACATGCAAAATATAGGCATTATACCATCACTAATAGTTTCCAAAACCGCACAATGCAAGCCTGGCATCAATCCAAGAGAAAACACCTTCACCAATGGGAGAACCTTAAATTGCTATAAATAGAGGATCACCCTTTACAATAAAGGGGTTAGAAAACAAAATATCTGACATTCCATTGTCATTCAGTATGTCTTACCCCTTTTAGAAAAGTTTAGCTCAAAAGATCATTAATGGCGGAATTTGTCTTGAATATACATGTAAATCAAATTGAGCAATAAAACCAAGAGTAGAATTTTCAGAGTGGATGTAGAGATCCTGATCCTGAACCACTATAAATCCTGTGTAGCTTTTACCTTTCGGCATTTATTTCCTGTTTAGTCTTGGTATTCTTTCAATTTCTTTACATCTTTTCGAAATTAGCATCGTGAAGCACTAGAGTGTTAGCCAGACAAAAAATCTAACACCATCCAGTCTAGAAAGTTCCTGGGATACATTATTAGTACCCGCGGTATTGAAGAAATTCGAAGCAGATTGAGGTTATAAAGAACATGGAAGTCCCTAAAAAACTAAAAGATGTTATGAGCCTGAACGACAAAGGGCTGCTCTAAGTAGGTTTGTCTAAAAAGCAACAGACAAATGCGTCCCAATCTTCGACTAACTAAGGAAGGAACAAAATTTCTAATGGACCAACGAATGCGAAATCATGTTCCAGAATCTAAAAGATCATCTGATCAGTACCCCTATCTTGTCAAAACCAGAAATAGGTGGACTTATATGTATACTAAGCTATAATCGATAAACGTGTTAGTGTTGTAGTGGTTCGAGAAGATGAAGAGACTCAGAGGCCTATCTACTTCATGAGAAAATGCTTATCAGGAGCAAAGCTCAACTACTCAGTGATCAAAAGCTAGCTTACAACAGGCTTCTCATGGCAAGGAAACTATAGCCGTGCCTTAAAGCACATTCCATCAAAGTCCTCACAGACATACAACTAAGACAAATACTACAGAAACCGAAGACATCAGGTCGCTTATTAAAATAAGCAATGGAGCTCATCTAGTATGACATCTCTTACTGTCCAAGAAAAGCAATCAAAGGGCAAGCGCTAGCAGACTTCATTATGGAATGTGCACTGCCCGGAGAACCACAATCTAAGAAAGAAACATCCACTCCATAGTCTTGGCAATTATTTATGGATGGAGCATTAAATGAGTGGGGGTAGGAATGGATATGGATCGATCACCTCAGATGGGCAAAAGTTATATGGGGCAGTGCAGCTTGGATTTTAGGCTACCAATAATGTTGTGGAATATGGGGCTCTCCTCGCAGGCTTAAGGATGGCACAGGTAATGAAGGTAACCCATATTAATATTTTCAGTGATTCCTAATTAGTTGTGAACCAAGTGCAGGGGAATTACCAAGCCAAGGAGCCAACTCTAGCTATATGTGGAGCTTTCTAAAAAATTATTAGATCAGTTCAAATAGTTTGATATAAAACAAATTCCGCGTGAGAATAACTCTTCTGCTGATTCATTAGCCAAACTAGCTAGTACAAAAATAGCAAATGAAATGAAAGTTGTTCCAATAAGGCATCAAGCAGAACCAGGCATCACCAAAGCTAATAAAATAGTGGTCATAACTAAGGCCCAACGAGCCATGATTCGAGAAGCTTGGGACTAGGAAACAAAAGAAAATCAAGAGCAACCTCCAATTATTCCTACACCTCAACAGATAGAAGAAAACTCGTAGATGACCCCTATCTAACAATTCTTGATAAATGGAATCTTAACCCCAAACAGAAACGAAGCCCGAAAAATAAGATATTGTAGCGACCTACATTTCCTGACACACCGATCCAAAGCTTAATGTGACTTTCGGCCTCTTGTCGTGCCGAAAAATATGAGCTATTGGGATTTTAAACATTATTGAGCATAATTATAAAGGTAAGTTCTAAGACATTCTACACTTTTAGAGCTCACAGCGGAAGAAATTAAAATATAAGTATACAAAATAGACAGCTCCAAAAAACAGTCTCCAAAATACTTATTTTACATATACGCTATTTTCAAAGTACAATATAAGCTTTACAGACATTTAATACAATAAGTGACTATAAGATGAACATGAATAATATGAGAATTCCAATGTGAAGCTCTTTTCTCCACATACTATGTCCAGTCAACTATTAGCCTGTCATCCTATGGTGGGGAAAATGGAAAGGAGGGAGTGGGTCAGACAAAAATGTGATGAATGAGTACTAGTTTAATATGTGATGATCATGTGTAGTTAATTTCAAAACTATTCTAAGTGACATAGGGTGTACTACAAATGTCCATGAATTCCTAAGGTCCAATAGCTAAGGGTTCCTATCTAACATAATGGGTCGAACAACAATTCGATCCATACACTAACGATCAACCAACCTCCTTTGATTTATTTGAAACTACCTATCATTACTAAGCTCGAGAGGAGAACCTCGAAATAGAAAATTGTATTGCGAACTAATAATGTGATTCATAGTATGCATCCACTGTCCACCTCTCGATCCTAGTGCAAAATGTCTTTTGTCGTAGCCTCTTATCATCCTGCACAGCATCCACCTATGCCATGTCGCCCCAGAACCGTGCGTATAAGAACTCTTGTTAGGATCGGGCTCACTCATATGGTATCTCCGTAAGTGCTGCGCATTACGACGATAGAATACCCTTTGACTATCTGTGAAATACATCACCCTAGCTAACTCTCATTTTTATTTGAGTACCCAACTGTTACCCAAACCGCAATAACCTATTGCCCTTTGATAAGGGATTTACGACCCTACATTTTGTTGATAGGGGATTTATAGCCCTACCATCTATAGTATGTTTAATTAGCTCAGAAATAGGCTTAAACAATCAATTTTCCCTTTATACAATATTTTTCGAATTATATAAATTTTTATTATAAACCCAGGCCTTAGGCCAAGGTTCAATTCGTTCATTTTTCATTCAAATGATCGACCCAGACAAATCCCTAGGTCGATAACAACTAGTCGACCGTTGGGAATCCCAGGTCGACTGGTCGTACTCTAAAATTTGGGTTTTTCTACATATTCTTAATTGTCATTTTAGTTTATTTAATTCCATCAATTAACATTTTTCCTTTGTAGTGATTACACTAACTAGTAATTATAATGACTAGTCAATATCTCATAAATTTCATAGATTTGTACAATTTTAATTTTAATTTTAATTGTTTAATGTAGGGTCTAAAGTTAAATAATAAATATGCCGACATCGAATTTGTCAACTTACGATGATTTCAACACTACCCTAGATTATATATTTCAAATTAGAGTTTTGCAATATGATCATAAAATAGGTACATAAATCAATATCTATGTTAACCATTTACTATAATTTTTAATCTAAGATTTTAGATAGATTTCACAACTTAATTAACAGAAAAGGTGTGCTTGCATCAAATCAGGTTTATCAAATTATAGATTTTAAGTCTAATTTAGTTACAGATTCTAATTTAATAATCAAAGAGGTGTGCTAGCATTTAACCTCAGATTTATCCATTTACTATTACTTCAATTTCAATTTACTAACAACATAAATCAAATAGGATAGATCAAATTTAGCTGTAAATAATCACCTAATTAAATTTGTTCCCATCCACCTTAGATCCAAGCTCTAACTTTGTTCTTTGCCCGTGAATCAACATTCAATAGGTTGCCTCCTCCTAGATCTTGATTACTAACGTGCTCTTGCTTTATTATGATCTTCTCTTCTTTCCTTTTGATTTTTATTTGATTTGTTTTGAAGAATTTCAGGGTCAGAGAAGAAGGAAAATTGATCAGAATTTCATTGCAGTAAACTATAATCTATTGTGTTGATTTTAAGGTTTAGGTTAGGCTAAAATTTACAGGAGTTAGGAATGAATTTGGGACGTTTATTAGGGCTAGAGAATCCTTTGCTAATATCACATACGCTAATTAATTACTTCATTCCCAAGTAAAGATATTTTATTAGATCTACATTATTAGATTAATTACACTGAACCTAGATGCCTGCTTAAACAATAAGTTTTATATATATTTAAACCTTCCTTTAAGGTTAATAATATATGCACATTCTTATAAAATCAATCAATCTATCAATTTACATTTACTTCCTTTTAATACACTAAATAAATCTTCTCACTATCCCATTTATATCACTCCAATCAATTCATTAATTTATACATATTCATATGTATATTGTTAACCATTTAAGCATATATATGAGTGTGGTTGTGTGTGTATATGTGTGTGTATATGTATACATCTTGACAACAATTAATTAATTTACTTTTCTTTTTCAATCTTAACTAGTATCTAACTTTCTGTATCCAGGTTATTACAATTTTCCCTTCTAATGTAACAGTCACATTCTCTTAATTAGTGCTGCTAGTTATAATTTAAGTAAGAAATTAAAGATTACATTCTGAATAATATCCTTAATTGTCATTCTATACATATATACACACTATTAAATTTTGCAGGGAACCCTGGATTTCTACTAAAACGTGTAAATATGTGTATTTATTAAAGGACTTATACTTTACAATTAATGAAATAGCATATTCTTTCTTTCTTTTTTAAACAAAGATTTGCTTCCCAATTTGTTAGTTTTATTTCTATAACATTCCATATATTCTTACTCTTCAAAAACATATCGTTGCATTTCCCTTTTAACCTATGTTACCTATGTTTAGCAATAAATCCTATTGTTAGTTAGTGTCTTGATATACACTTCTTTTAAGATAATATTTTACTTATATATATATATATATATCTTTCAAACATACAATTTTAGACATTCCTTTTCTTTTCAAAATATGTAACTTTTATTAAATGTCTTTCCGTTTTATACATATTTTGTCACACCATCTTTCATTTCAAAATAACCTTTTACTTTTGTGCATACATTGTTATTTTTATTTTTCCAACATCTATGAAAGTAGATGTATACTTTTCTCTTTTTAAAGCATTTTGTTACAATCTTCTTTTTAATACATGCAATATGTATTAATTGCAGTAATACATTCCATAAAAGGGTAATTAATGATCTCTTTGTTTATGCTAAATACTTTCCTCTTATTTATTAACGTTTATTAACAAAATTGTACCCTTTTTAAATACATTGATATATTCTGTCTCCTTTTCGTTTCTTTAGTATATCCAACATATTAACTACAGTAGCAAGTAATGCTTTCCACTGAGAAGCATTTTTACATTTTGTATGCATAAATATTTTCCATTATTTTCTTTTTAAATGCATACTCATTATTATACCATCTTTCTTTTATTTTATTTTTCCTTGGAGGTAACTTATACATATTCAACTTATTTCTTAACAAATAAGTTTTTTATTCTTTCTTTAATCCTTAAACTTACTTCCAAAATAGACGCAAAAGACAAAATGCAGGCTATAGTAAACAATCCGTATCTTCTTTATATGGTATGCATTTTCCAGCAACTTATACATGAATTTGGGCTAGAAAAATCTTAGTTGATCCAACGGAAAAGTCAAATTCCCCAAATTCCTTCATTTATAGAAATTTACTACTTTGTCCTTAATGTAAAAAACGGTTTTACCCTTATTTATATTTTACTTTATTATTAAAATTTCCAGAATGTTACATCCTCCCCTTTAAGATTTCGTCCCTAAAATCTTCAAGGATGGAAAATTTTTACTTACACACAACAATCAATAGCTACAACCATCTACTCATTCATCATCCACGGACAATCTTTGTCCTTAGAAATTTCTAATGCAATATGTATGCATGTTTATGCAACGTGAAATGCATGTGAACCTATATTAACGAAAAAGGTAGGGGTCTCCTGATCTATTCGACCTCCTTTCACGCAATCTCATGTCATGTATCCAACTGTATGCAATATCCTAAATAAACATACTTGTAAGTCTACATGTAAGCACAACCATTTAATCCATGTCCAACATCCATATGCATAATGCTCAATGAAGATAAAAAACCACTAAGCATCCATATATGTAATATCTAACAAGCTAAATAACCAATATAAAATAATGTGACCGTGTGTGTACTACCTAGAGGATACTCTACCCTAAATGTGCAAAAGAGAACAATTCAGACAATACATCCAAATACATCCACTACCATCCATCATCCATAACATGTCCTACTGACACGTTTTCATCCATTCCCACCATCCAATTGTCTCCACCTAAAGGGTTATTGAAAGGAATCCTACCATTTCCTTTCGAAAGTCTAACGAAAATCTTCCAAATCCCTTAGTCAATACAATTCCATATGGAATGGTGTCTTGCTTTTATAACCTAATAGACATAATAACCAATACTTTAGTTTATACTTAAGGATTTTAATGCGTTGGAATTACATCTTTCCCACAAGGGAATGTGAACCTTGTAACATTCCATAAATTATCAAAAGGGGATTTTTGTTATTTTTAAATCACAAGGAATTATATTTTCTGTTATTATTAAAATAAACGGTACAAAATGGGGTAAACGTCCCTATTTTGTACATCTCTTTCTTTTGGGTATATTCTTTTTCAATTCGAATGATACACTTTTGTACTAAAACTAAATAATTTATAGAAATTTACATTACTAAATGTAAATTCCAATGAATTAAAATACTACCTAAATTCCATTCAATTTTATGACAACTTCAAATTATGTTCACCAACCTATCTCCATTAACCAACAAACTTAGAATTTCCATATAATTTCTTTAATGAAACTTCTCACGAATTTAGGGACTACTTCCCCTTTATTTTTCATATTCAAGTAAGTGCAATACTTAACCTTACTATTCCTAGACTTACATTGAGGCATACATGGAACTCGACTACTATGATACCAATCCGATAACGGATATGAAATACAAACTTTTCCATTCTTGTCCGCCTGGCTTGCTCGTAGCCTTCAGGTGAACAACACAATATCTGGACTGCCTGTAGCCTACATATATTTTATCCTTAGCAACATAATACCGACCTTGCTACTATAATGCCTATCCTACTCTTACCGTTCCATTTATATTGCCTAATGTAATCAAGGAAATGCTCATTTATCACTTAACAACTAAGTATCGAAGTAGAAATTCCTTGGTCCTTTTACACTTCAAATTGAAAAACTTCTCGTTTTACTTTTTATTTCAGCCCCAACATTTCAATGCTTTCGTACTCCATTGTCAACTAAATCCTTGTAAGCTGTGTAAACTTATTCATCTAACTCTAATTTAACTCTTTTCTTTTAAGCTTAAGTGATAATCATAACACCTTTACCTTACCATTTAAATCAAAATCTTTTTGTTTCAACATCGTTTACACAAAACAAATAAGTCCACTTTTCATTTTTACTGTTTTAAATCAAAACCTTTAATTTTACCATTTCCACAAATCTAGCTAGTAAGTTACCTAAAACTTTAAAATCTTCCATTCATTTTTAACAATCATTTCCTTTTTCTAGGATAATGACATTTCCTTAAATTATCAAAAAATGATTAAATTTAACTTAACAAAAATATACATAAAAACATCTTCCTAAAATCCTCTTTTGTAAATATGAGATTTTCACAAAAGCATAATTTTAAAGATAATGTAGTAGTTTTAATTTACAGGAAATTACTGTCAAGGACAAAATTTCTCAGCATTTTAGCCTCAAGGACAGACTTTCAATATTTTAGGCTGAAGGACAACTTTCTTTAGGTATCAGTTTTTAGTTATTGATAGCAGTTTTTAGGTATCAGTTTGTAGTTATCGGTAGTAGTTTTTAGGTATCATTTTTTAGTTCGGTAGCAGTTTTGGAAGAATGTTTGTCCTTATGAATAATTTTTTGGAGAATTTTGTCCTTGTGGTTAAAATATTGAGGTCGTGTCCTTGAGGCTAAAAATATATAAATTTTTGTCCTTTAAATTAATTCCCCCTTTTAATTTATTATTATCAGTTTAGAGTATAATAGAAACATAAACATTTATAAACGTTCTTAAATACATAACCCATCTCTTAATCACAAAAGGAGTTCAAAGGTTGTGTCTTACAAACTACTCAAAATTTTCTACAAGTTCCATTGTTAAAAGCAAAATATACATTGGGGATAAGTGCGACAATGTGCATAAAGGACAAAACAAAAGTTCTAAAACAGTTATTGGAAAATAGATTTTCACCAATTTCTCTACTTTTTACTTCTTAAACAAATTCCCAAAATTTTGTCTAACTATTTATGTAAAAACATAAACCAACTCTTTTTTTTTCAAAAAGTTCATTTTAAAAGCACAATGCATATTGAATGTAAGCGTAACAACATACCTAAAGAGAAAACATAAGCTTTATAATAGTTATTGAAAATTTTGCTGTTTATCAAATTCTTTTAGTGTCACTTTTCTAACAAATTTTATATATTTTGTCTAATTATTTTATTGAAAATCATAAACTAACTTATTTTCCATTTAAAATATTAGATGTTTATTATTTCACATTTTTCAAAAAATATTTTCACTGTTTTATCACTTAAATTGGAGTAGATAATGGCAACCTAATAACAACAGCCCACATATATATAACAACGCTTTAAGCGCATAAGTTTTTTGTGTTTTTTTTCTTTCAAAAACGGCTAATTCAAGTTCATTTTTCAATTTAGTGTCTAACTTCAATATGAAAATTGTTCAACCATACCTTTAAGTGAATATGAGTTCTTGCAGCTATTACCAATATGTAAATAAGATTTCTAGTTTAACTGGAAAAAATTTCCTTAAGTTCGTATAGTCCACCTTATGTCTCCCTTATACTATCAAAATCATATTCCTATTATGTGGGTCTCATGTTACTATTCTTCTTTATACACTCTTAAATCCATAATTCACTTGCTACTGCTAGTTGGTATAAAAAACCTCTATTTACTTTATAGAGTTATTCTTCTAAGACCTGTACTCATTCTTACTATCTATGGTTGAGAATTATTTCCAAATTCCTAAAGATTGTATTGGCACGAATAAAGTTATGATATATAGATAAAATCTTTGGAAAAGCTTTTGAAAACTTGTATATATATATATATGTATATCTTCAAAACCCATTTTTGAAAACCTTTTGGAAAACATTTTGAAAAACCACTTTTTTTTCGTAACCTTTCGAGTATGTTCTCTCAATATGTGCCTAAACTCTAGGGAATCCTAAACCTAGGCTCTGATACAAAATGTAATAACCTGCACTACCCGACACACCGATCCAAAGCTCAATGTGGCTTTCGACCTCGTGTCATGCCATAAAATACAAGATGTTTGGATTTTAAACCTTATATAGCATAATTATAAGGGTAAGTTCTAAGACATTCTACACTTATAGATCTCACAGCGGAAGGAATTAAAATATAAGTGCACAAAATGGACATCTCAGAAAACAGTCTATAAAATACTTGTTTGACATATGCACTGTTTTCAAAGTACAATATAAGATTTACAAACATTTAATACATTAAGTGACTACAAGAAGAACATGAATAATATGAGAACTCAAACGTGAAGCTCCTTTTTCCATGTACTATGACCAATCAATTGTTAACCTGTCATCCAGTGGCAGGGAAAAATGGAAAGGAGGGAGTGGGTCAAACAAAAGTCTTGTGAATGAGTACAAGTTTAATTTGTGATGATCATGTACAGTTAACTTCAAAACTATTCTAAATGACATAGGATGTACTACAAGTCCATGAAATTCTAAAGTCCAATACCTAAGGATTGTTATCTAACACAACGGGTCGAACTACAATTCAAACCTCACACTAACAAATGGCAAATGTCCTTTGTGTTATCTGAAACTACCCATCATTACTATGCTCGAGGGGAGAACCCCGAAATGCAAAGTTGTATTGCAAAGCAATAATGCGACTCATAGTATGTACCCACTGTCCACCTCTCGATCCTAGTGCCAAATGTCACTTATCATGGCCTCTTATCATCCTACACTGACGTCCATCCGTACCACATCGCGCTAGAACCATGCATATGAGAACTCCCATTAAGATCAGGCTCAATCACATGGTATCTCTGTAAGTGCCGTGCGACACCAAGACAGAATACCCCTTGAGTGTCTGTGAAATACATTACCCTAGTCAACTCACGTTCTTATTTGGATATGCAACCGTTACCCAAACCGCAATAACCTATTGTCCTTTGGTAGGGGATTTATGGCCCTACATTCTCTTGATAGGGGATTTATGGCCCTATGGTCTCTAGCTTATTTACTTAGCTTTGAAGTAGGTCAAACAATCAATTTTCCATTTATATAATTTTTTTCGAAATTATATAAATTTTATAACAAACCTGAACCTTAGACCAAGGTTCAATTCGTACATTTTCATTTGAATGATCGACCCAGACAAATCCCTAGGTCGACCGCGACTGGTCAACTGCTGGGAATTCCAGGTCGACCGGTTGTACTCTAAAATTTAGGGTTTTCTGTATATTCTTTATTGTCATTTTAGTTTGTTTAATTCCATTAATTAGCATTTGTCCTTTGCAGCAGTTACACCAACAAGTAATTATAATGACTAGTCAATATTTCATAAATTTCATGGATTTATATAATTTCAATTTTAATTATTTAATCTGGGGTCCACAGTTAAATAATAAAAAGGCATGCTAACATTAGATTTGCTAATTTACATTAGTTTCAATACTACCCTAGATTATAGATTTCAAATTAGAGTTATGCAATATAATCATAAAATAGGTACATAAATCAATATCCATATTAACCATTTAGTGTAATTTCTAATCTAAGATTTTAGATTGGATTTCACAATTTGATTAACAGAAAAGGGTATACTTGCATTAAAACAGGTTTATCAAATTATGGATTTTTAATCTAATCCAATTTACAGAGTCCAATTTAATAATCAAAGACGCGTGCTAGCGTTTAACCTTAGATTTACCCATTTACTATTACTTCAATTTCAATTTACTAACAAACTAATCAAATAGGATAGATCAAATCTAGCTATAAATAATCACCTAATTAAATTTTTTTCTCACTCACCTTAGATCCAAGCTCTAACTTTGTTCCTTGTTCGTGAATCAACATTCATTAGCTTGCCTCCTCCTAGACCTTGATTACTAACGTGCTCTTGCTTTAATTTTATCTTCTCTTCTTTTCTTTTGATTTTTATTTGATTTGTTTTGAAGAATTTAAGGGTTAGAGAATAGGGAAAATTGATCAGAGTTTTATTACAGTAAACTGTAAGCTGGTATGTTGATTTTAGGGTTTAGATTAGATAGAATTTATAGGAGTTAGGAATGAATTTGGGCATTGATTTGGGCTAGAGAACCTTTTGCTAACATCACATATGCTAATAAATTACTTCATTCCCAAGTAAAGATATTTGATTAGATCTAGGTGTTAGATTAAATACATTGAACCTGGACGTCTTCTTAAATAATAAGTTTTAAATATATTTAAACCTTCCTTTAAGTTTAATAATATATGAACATTCTTGTAACATCAATCAATCAATCAATTTACATTTACTTCATTTTGCTACGCTAAATAAAATCTTCCCATTATCCACATTTATGTTACTCTACACAATTCATTAATTTATACATATACATACATATATTGTTAACCATTTAAGCATATATATGTATATATATTCTCATACATATATACATACACACGCACGCACACATATTTATGTGTATACATCTTGACAATGATTAATAAATTAACTTTTCCTTTTCAATACTTAACTAGTATCTAACTTTTTGTATCCAGGTTATTAAAATTTTCCTTTTTAACGTGACTGTCACATTCTCTTAATTAATGCTACTAATTATAATTTAAGTCAGCCAATTAAAGATTACAATCTAAATTAATATCCTTAATTATCATTCTATACACACACACAAACATTATTAACTTTTGTATAGAACCTTGGATTTCTATTTAAATGTGTAAATATGTGTATTAGTTAAATGACTTATCCTTTAAAATTAAATAAATAGCATATTCTTTCTTTCTTTTTCAAAACAAAGATTTGTTTCCCTATTTGTTATCTTTATCTATAACATTGCATGTATTCTTATTCTTCTTAAACATATCGTTGCACTTCCCCATTTAACTTATGTTACTTATATTTAGCAATAAGTCCAATTATCAATTAGTGTCTTTATCTATAAGCTTCCCTTAAGATAATATTTTACTTTCATATATATATTTATCTTTCAAACATACAATTGTAGACATGTCATTTTCTTTTCAAAATATGTAACTTCTATTAAACGTCTTTCTTTTTTATACATATTTTGTTCCACTGTCTTTCTTTCCAAAATAACCATTTACCTTTGTGCATACATTGTTATTTTTATTTTTCCAACATATATGAAAGTAGATGTATACTTTTTTTCTTTTTAAAGTATTTTGTCACACTCAGCTTTTTAATACATGCAATATGTATTAATTGCAACAATACATTCCATAAAAAGGTACTTAATGCACTCTTTTTACGCTAAATGCATTCCTTTTATTTATTAATGTTTATTGACAAAATTATGCCCTTTTTAAATATGTTGATATATTCTTTCTCTCTTTCGTTTCTTTTGTATATCCGGCCTATTAAATACAGTAGGGAGTAATGCTTTTTCCTTAGAAGCATTTTTATATTTTATGCGCATAAATATTTTTCCATTGTTTTCTTTTTAATTGCACACTCATCATTATACCATCTTTCTTTTTTTTTCTTTGGTGGTAACTTATACATATTCAACTTATTTCTTAACAAATAAATTTTCTTTATTCCTTCTTTTATCTTTAAACTTACTTCCAAAATAGGCGCGAAACACCAAATGCATGCCACAATAAACATTCCGTATCTTCTTCATACGGTGCCCATTTCTAACAACTTATATATAAATTTTGACTAGAAAATTTTACTTAATCCAATGGAAAAGTCAGATTCCACATTTTCCTTCATTTATAGAAATTTACTATTCTGTCCTTAATGTAAAAATACGCTTTTACCCTTACTAATATTTTATTTTATTATTAAAATTTCTGGGGTATTACAGATATCAGGTGCCGTATTACTTTTTCTTTGATGACATAGTTTACAAGAGAGGGTACTATACCCCATATCTTAGATGCGTTTTCAAGGAAGAGGTAATACGGGCCTTAAGCAAAGTTGTAACACCCTGAATATTTAAGTGAAAATTTTAATAAAGTAATTAAATTTAAATATAGCAAAAGCACAAGTTGATATGATGAGCCGAGTTTTTAGATGGTTGCTTATTAAGTTTGTGGTTTTATTTGTGGACGACATTTTGGTTTATTCAAGGAGCGAGGAGGAGCACAAGTTGCATTTGGAAGAAATGCTCAAAACACTTCGTGATCATAAGTTGAAAGTGAAGTTATCTAGGTGTCACTTTTAACGCAAGGAGGTATGCTTTTTGGGGCACGTTGTCTCAGAAAGTGGGCTGGTCTTGATCTTATTAAAGTAGCTAGAGTATAGGATTGGCATGGGCCAAAGAATCCACTGAAGTGAGAAGTTTTCCTGGTTTGGCAGGCCATTATAGGAAGTTCATTAAGGACTTTACTAAAATATCTGCCCCTGTTACCCGCCTTACCAAGAATAATTTAGTTTTCTCGTAGGATGCAAAGTGCGAGGATGCTTTAATTAAGCTGAAAGAGGCATTGACTAGTGCACTTGTTCTAGTGCTACCCAATTGTATGAAGGCATTCATAGTATATATCGGTGCTTGTGGTATGGGATTGAACATGGTCTTGATGTAGGAAGGGAGAGTGGTGAGCTATACTAGTGGACAGTTGAAATTCCACAAGAGAAACTATCCTATACATGATCTTGAGTTTGCAGCCATCGTCTTCATGCTTAAGTCATGAAGGCATTGTCTATTAGGAGAGCGGTTTGACTTGTATACAAATCATAAGTCTGTAAAGTACTTCTTCTCATAGAAGGATCTGAATATAAGACAGTTGAGGTGGATGGAGTTTTTAGCATCGTATGACTTTGATGTCACATATACTCCATGCAAAGGCAATGTGGTGGCTAACGCCTTGAGTAGGCAACATGCGATGTTGAGTCATTTGTTCTTAGAGTGGAAGTATTGGGAGTTATTTCTACGTTCGATTTTCGACAATCATCAAACTTTACTCCGGGATTGTTTGCTGCTTTGGATGTACATCCTACACTTAAGGACCATATATGATCTAGTCAGAAGCAATAGAAGGAGCCACTGGATATTTTTGAGAGGATTAGTAGTGGAGAATAGTCTGTCACTTGAGGGATTATACCATTGAGTTAAATGAGTGGTTATGGAGGGATGGTGGATTGTGTGTTCCTCTCAATATGTGTTATCCCGCCTTTTGGCAAGGCCATGACACCAAAGATTTGACTAGAGACTGAAAACAGTCCGTCCCGAATATCAGTTATCTATAGATTCACGATGGATACAAGCAAACTTGGTCCGAGTCTGGATCGAGCTACAATTAGCATGGTGCGACAAAAAAAGCTATAAAAGGCAACATTCCATATTTCAGGTCAATCGGAGTTCGTATGGTCAAGTTACGGATCGATCAAGTTTCATGTGAAACATGTTGGTTTCGTATCCATCCCCTTCGTATCCATCAACTCCACATCCATCCCCTACATATCCATCAAGCAACGACATCGATCATAATCCACCAGCTCAACCGCTACCCTTTTTGTATCGATCCCACTTCCATCCATTTCATATCGATCAACCAAGCATCGATACGAAGACAACTTGCAAGCATCGATACGAAGGGAACAACTTACCATCGATACGAAAGACGTGGTCTAACCAAAGGAAGAGGCCTCTCATCAGGAAATGTGGATCTCCCTTGAACTCTCACTCCACATCATCGATGCAGAACTGATCGATACGAAGGAGCATCGATACGAAAACATCAACACACATGCTTCAACCTAACTACAAAATCAATCTTGGATCGATCATAACGCAAAAACTACTAGTCCAAATGCCTCCAAATTTTCACAGAAGCTTTCTTATCATTTGAAGGACCACCATGATTGATCACAACTCAAATGGAGCTAATATTGATCAATACGAAGTTGATGGGATCGATTAGGATCAATCCCAAATGACCCCTGATCGATCTGGTAGGCCCACCCACATGTGAGAAAAGGTATTCCGAGCTTTGAGGGAGATATTTCCAGATCTACTCCTATAAATAGCACCCCTACGCCTATAGAAAAAGGGCTTTTTAATGCTTCTACGCCGTTACTCTGCTGCAACTTAATTCTAACTTGAGAGCTAGTGATTTGTACTTTTGTAATCGGTTGTCAATCATCGATAAACAATAAAACTATTTAAAGTGGACGTAGGCTACAACGTCGAACCACTATAAATTTTTGTCCCTTTCTATTTCTATTTGATTTTATTGGTGTAATTGTTAGATTAGCCTCTTTTTCCATTTAATTTCTTCATTCTAATAACTTCAATTACATCCGAAGAGTGTTGTGCCCAATTTTGTTACAAACACTTTGGTGCTTTCATTGAGAGAACCTTGCTTTTCTTTTATTCCGTGGATCTCCTGCCGTTGTTGGATTGCTAATATCTAAGAAGGAGATCCAGATCTGTCTTATCGTGGTTCCTTCCATTCTACTCAGATTACTCCAGATCTAGGAAAGAGCTACGTTCATCATGGTGCGTACTATCAGAACTGCTTCTAGTGCTGCAGATCCAAAAGGAAGGATAGGCAAAATCCCACGCAGCTGACCACAACAGGCCAGACGTCAGCTGGAGCTCAAGATCCATAAGGTCCTGTGACTAGAGAGGAGTTACAGACCCTCATGCAAGAGCTTACTCAGAGTCGTCAAGAGATCACTCAGCAGATCCGTGCCAATACGGAGCTTGCAAACCAACTGAATGAAGAAAGGCGAAGGAGATCTAGAAGGGATCATGTCTCTCATTCCTTAACCAAAAGTTTGGCTTCATTTGACTTCAATCGCAGATCTACACGCCGTCGGTAGGATGGAAACTATGCAGAAGCCTTCGTGCATCAGCATGCCATGAATCTCGGACAGGCCGGGGTTGGTCCTTCTACAAAGCACCAAGCTGGACCCTCTCTCCCGAGGAGGGGCGCTTCCTTATCACACCACTCACAACCACGCAGCTACTACCGCTATAGATCTGGAAGCCGAGATGCAGAACCAACCAGATCTAGCTCATCGCCAACATGTTCATGCTCAGGATCCTTACTTCCATGAAGGTCGGGAGCCAAGGAGGCATGGGATGAACCGTAGACAGCGACTGGACCGTCCCCGCAACATGTAACCCGACCATGCCCTGGCCCTGAACATCCAGATGCCTGACATTCCAACCATGATACGCCAGATGATTAAAGAAAGTCAAGGCCTCACAAACGATGATTGGGGAATCTCCCAAAGTCACACTTCATTCACTAATGACATTCTTTATGCAGAGCCACCTCGATGATTCAGGATGCCGACTCTACCGGTGTACGAAGGAAATTTCGGATCCTAACCAGCATATCTTGAAATATAAATGGCTCATGAACGCCACTTGAGCTAACGATGCGATCAAATGCAGGAGCTTACCTATCTCCTTGGGAGGCATTGCAACTATGTGGTTCACTCATTTACCACCTAGATCCATCTCATGTTTCGATCAATTGGCTACTAAATTTGTCGAGCAGTTCCGTATGCATGCTACTAGACCAAAGGATGTCAACACCTTGTCTAGTGTAACTCAAGCTCCAAGGGAGACCTTTAGACATTATTTGGAAAGGTTCCATGCTGCTTGTGCTGAGGTCAGCAACCTCAATGATAATTCTATTCTAATGGCATTGACTAATGGGATCGATCTCGATTCCGAGTTTGGTGATTGGTTGGCTAGGAAACCCCCTGCTTCGTTGGATCGTTTCTATGCTAAGGTGGCCCAATTCTTGAGGAGAGAAGACGCTAGACGATCTAGGAAGCAGGACGATGTGCAGCCCAGTGGTGAAGGCATTTAGAACAATGTTGAAGTAAAGCAAATCGGTGAGAATTCTAGTAAAGTACAATTGAACGTACAGAATAAGCAAGGTCAACAGAAGGGCAATGGAGGTCAGGGAAAGAAGAGAGACCCACATCGCGGACCGAGACCCAGAGCTCCCATGTTCGACCGATACACTCCCCCAAACACATCGTTGGAAAATGTTTACCTTCGGACTTGTAATACCGGACAGTATAAGAAGCCAGCTCTGAAACCATCATCTGAGAAACAAATTCAGACCGAGAAGTTCTGCAGATTCCATGATTGTTTCGGCCATAACACTAATAAGTGCCATCATTAGCAAGATATCATCGAGAGGTTGATCAGAGAAAGAAAGTTAGAACAGTTGGTTCGGGTGCCGCAGGATGGAGGTGCGGGCCCATCTAATCCGAATCAAGGTCAAGGCTAGGCTAGGCCCGAAGAACCCGCGCGTACTAGCGGGAGGTTGGTAATAAACACTATGATTGGTGGTCCTCATCCGGCTGATTGGAGCTGGAAGGAAATGGAGTCATATGCCAGTTCGATTAGGCACGTTGACTTTGAATGTTGTAGTAATTCTGATGATGGGGCCCCGGAAAAACAACAAAGGACGATGACAGACGACATCATTTTCAGGAATTGTGATGCTTACAGAATCGAGGCCCCCACTATTGATCCGTTGGTCATCTCAGCCCAAATAGGTCTTGCTTGGATGAAGAGGATCTTGGTTGATAGCGGAAGCTCTGTGAACATTCTTTTTAAGCGCGCTTATGACCAAATGAGGATGGAAGCGAAAGACTTGAAACTGTGTCAACCATGTATTCATGGTTTTAACGGAAGCGAGACTATACCAGCTGGGATTGAGGAATTGCCCGTTGAGTTGGGTAATGGAGATCGCCGGAGAGTCCGGATGTTGAAAGTTTTTGTGTTGGACATACATTCCCCTTATAATGCTTTTTTGGGCCAACCGGCCATTGTGGAATTCAGGGCAGCGATTGCCCCGTGGTGTTTAACTCTAAGTTCCCCACTGATAACGGGGTCATAGTAGTACATGGTGTTCAGGCGGCTGGACGCGCCTGTTATGTTGCGGAGCTGTGGGATGCGCAGTGGAAGGAGAAAGGAAAGGGCGTAGAGGAATCTCTCTACGTCCTTTTTTCAGAAAATTGATAGCTAACTCCTGGGCCTTGGCCCTGGTGCCACAATCAGTTCCTTAAAGAACTTGATCCCCAAGACAATAGTGATGAGGAGGAAGTAAAAGATTACCAGGCTTCCCCGGTAGAATTGATGATCGATGTTCTGATCCACGATAATGACGATTCCAAGACAGCAAAGGTCGGATCTCAACTCAGCCCCCAGATGAGACAGGAATTGGTTGGTTTTCTCCAGGAAAACCTTGATGTGTTTGCCTGGACTTATTCAGACATTTGTAGGATCTCACCGGACATCGCGAGCCATGCATTAATATTAACTCGCGGCACGTCCCGGTAAAAAATAAAAGGCGCGGTATGGATCCTTAGTGATTTGCCGCCTTGAAGGAAGAAGTAGATAAACTCAACTCGAATGGGTTTATTTGTGATGCTCTATACCTGGAGTGGGTATCTAATCCAGTGCTTGTCAAAAAGTCAAACGGGAAATGGCGAACATGTGTGGACTACTCAGATTTGAATAAAGCCTGCCCTAAAGACAGTTTCCCTCTTCCCAGAATTGATCAACTGGTGGATTCAACGGCCAGACACGAACTCTTACCTTTCATGGACACATATTCCGGCTACAATCAAATCCCAATGCATCTTCCCGATCAGGAGCATACTAGCTTCGTTACCGATCTGGGACTTTATTGCTACTAGGTGATCCCATTTGGACTTAAAAACGCTGGATCAGAGGCTCGTAAACTGGATGTTTGCCAACCAGATTGGAAAGACTATGGAGGTGTATGTGGATGATATGCTTGTGAAGTCGCGACTATCCATCAACCATGTCAGTGATTTGGAAACAATGTTTAACATACTCCAATAGTACAGGATGATGCTCAATCCATTGAAGTGTCATTTCGGGGTAGCATCAGGAAAATTCCTTGGATTCATCATCAATGCCAGAGGAATTGAAGCCAACCCTGAGAAAATCTGGGCGATTTGGAATTTTGAAACTCCTAGAACCATAAAGCAGGTGCAAAGCCTCAACGGGAAGGTGGCAGCTTTGAGCATATTTATTTCTAGATCCACAGACAAGTGCATTCCTTTCTTCGATCTAATCAGAAAAGGAAAATGGAATTTCGAAGGGACAGAAGAGTGCGAAGGCGCACACCAAGCACTAGTTCAGCATTTGGCGACTCCACCTATTTTGTCTAAACTGGTCAATCATGATGGATTATACATCTATCTGGCGGTTTCAGCAAACGCAATCAGTGCTGCGTTAATTCGAGAAGAGGATCAGATCCAACGACCGGTCTATTATATTTTCGTCCTAGCCTCGAGGAAACTCCATCCATATTTCCAGGCTCATCCGATTATTGTCTATACTGACCAACCGTTACGAAAGATCCTAACACGACCTGACACGTCTGGTAGGTTACTTAAGTGGAACATCGAGTTGAGTCAATTTAATATTGCTTATACAACGAGGCGAGCCATTCATGGACAAGTTCTGGCGGACTTCATGGCTGAATTCACCATACCAGAGGATTTTTTTGAAGCTAGTGAATCTTCTAAGTGTACATTGAAGCTATACACTGATGGTGCATCAAACGACCGTTGCTCAGGCGCTGTAGTGTTACTCGAAACCCCAAAAGGTCGATCCATATGCTATGCTTTAAAGTTTGACTTCCGCACAACTAACAATGAAGCCGAGTACAAAGCTTTGCTTGCTGGACTAAGACTTGCCAGAGACTTGGAAGTTATTGCTGTGGAGATTTACTGTGATTCACAATTGGTCGTTGTTAGTCCATGAGATGATGGTTTTGATGAGAACAACCTTAGAATAGATTATAAAATATAAATACTAACATTACAAGTTTAGATATTTATGTATATGCAGGATCTAACCATGCAGGTATCAAGAATGAAGACTGTACAGTATAGAGATTCAAGATATAAAGATAGAAGCTCATGAGTATCAAGATTATCAAGAGTTCAAGATTTCAAGGTTAAGTTTGTTTTATTAGGAATATCTGTTAAAACTCGTAGAAAAGCACTGGCATCTTAATATCCAATTTATTCGTGGAATGGAATCCACTTCGAGCCCGTTAAAGGGATGGAACCCTAAGTAGGATGGAACCTACGAAAATCTAGTGGGACATTGTTTTGTATCCACTAAGCTTAATTCAAATGATTTTTCAAAATTATCTTGTTTTCGAAATGATTTCAAAACTTTCCTTTTAAAAAGATTCAAAACACTCGATTCTGTTTTTAAAATAATTTTAGCCTCAAAACATCTTTATTTTTAGAGTCAAAATTTCTCCTGATTTTAAACTATCTTTTCAAATAATATATTTAACTTTTAAATTATTTATACTTTGATTTAAATTATAGTTAAATAATATATATATATATATATATTTCTTTATATTTACTTATGAATTTCAACTATATTCAAGTATATTTATAAAGTTTTAATATAAGATAAATATTATTTTTATAGAAATTCAAAACATCAAATTTGGCTGAGGGATGTCGACATGCCCATAGGCACCATGTCGACATGGTGACAATTTAATTCAAAATTCAAATTTCAAAAGAAGTGTCTATTCGCCATAACTTTTATTGAATGGTCATGGCTGTTGTTCTTCTATAAATAGGGGTCAGTTTCAACGAATTTTTAATCACTTTTTTTCTGATTTAACTTCTCTTCTTCTTCTCCACTTTCTTATTTACAAATTACACCATTACTCTGCCGAAATCAATATCGAATCTAACTAGATAATTTCTGGTTTTGATTCTCTCCACTATCTCTACAAGATCCAAGTGCTAATCTGAGTTATAGACTTTTTGTAATCAATTGAGCGAGAGAAGGTGTGATTGTAGCCCTAGAAATCAATTGGGTGAACTTGTTGCCTCGAAAATCAAGTATCTCTACCCAGAGGATTGTTATTCTGGAGGGTGTACCTCGTAGCCTTGAAACCGAGGGTTGTAATTGTTGAATTTGTTTTGAAAGGAAATCCGTACTTAGTTGTGCGGGACTGGATGTAGGGTAACTCCGAACCAGTATAAAATCCGGTGTGTTCTTTCCTTTACTGCTTTTACTTTATATTTGCATATGTGTTTGATTCTGTGTTCATATCTGTGTCTGATTAGTGTATATATTGTTAACAAAGTAAGATAAACTCAAAGATATTAACAAATTTCTTAAAACACTATTTACCCCCATTCTAGTGTTAATTCTAGCCTTAAGATCCTTAATCTGCATTTCTCACAGTCGTATGCTAGGTTCAAGAGGAGTATCAAGCCAGAGACTGGAGATTAACCACTTACCTTGCTCGGGTTCAAGAAGTGTTGAACCAGTTCGACTATTATGTTATTCATTGTATACCCCGAGAGCACAATCAGAAAGCCGATTCTTTAGCGAAACTGGCCAGCACCGGCGAAGCACAACAGATGGAACTTGTCCCCGTCGAGACACTTGTCGCTCCGAGTATCAATCAAATAGAGACAGACTGGGTGTATGAGACAATGCCCGAGAAGGAGTCATGGATGACTCTATTCAGAAACTATATTGAGCATGGAGCTTTACCCAAGCGTGGAAATGAGAAAAGATAGGTTCTCCGGAAAGTTTCACGGTTTGTTATCCAAGATGGAGTCCTGTACAGGAGGGGATATTCCGTTCCTTTACTCTGGTGTATCGCCCACGACGAGATCAAACGATTGTTACACGATGTGCATGAAGGAGTGTGTGGCAATCACACTTAGGGCAAACCCTTGCGAAGAAAATACTCAGATATGGATATTACAGGCCAACCGTGAACTGAGACGCATTAGATTATGCTAAGAAGAGTGATAGATGCCAGAAACATGCTAGAATTACAAGAGCCCCGCCAACCGAAATCACTCAGATGGTCAGTCCATGGCCGTTTTCCACATGGGGCATTGATATAATAGGGTCTCTAACTTTAGCCAAGGGTGGTGCAAAGTACGCCATCGTTGCAGTGGACTACTTTACTAAATGGGCGGAAGCTAAGCCAGTTACCACTATCACGATGAAGAAAGTAATCAACTTTGTTGTACGCAACATCATATATCGCTTTGGCCTCCCATACACCATTGTAACCTATAACGGGACCCAATTCGATAGTGCCGAGTTCAAAATTTTCTGCCAATGCTACTGCATTCAGAAGAAGTTCTCAGCAGTAGCTCGCCCTCAAGCAAATGGACAAGTCGAAGTTGTCAACAAAGTTATCAAGTCCATTCTGAAGAAACAGCTGGAGAAGGCTAGAGGTAAGTGGGTCGATGAGCTTCCCATGGCCTTTTAGGCATATCGAACTACCCACAAGTCCACGACCGGCCATACTCCGTTTGCACTTTCCTATAGCTCTGAAGCTGTTATTCCAGTTGAAATAGAAGTACCTTTTCACTGTGTAACCTACTACGATCCAAAGACGAACGCCATCCTAATTGCAGATTCGCTGGATGAGAAGCGCGAAGAGGCGGATTTGAGGGCAGCCGCACACTTCAGTCGAGTTGCTCGATTATACAATGCTAAGGTCCGACCCAGAACCTTCGAAGTTGGCGATCTCGTACTTAGGCAAATTTATCCGGTCCTTTCACACATGAAACCGACATGGGAAGGACCGTATGTCATTTTACGGAGACTTGGAGACGGAATATTCAAGCTATCAACTGCTGACGGTTTCACTTTACCGAGAGCATGGAACAACGAGAGTCTCCGTCGCTATTACACATAATTGGCTTTTATTCATCTAGTCTGCTTTTCCTTTGAAATTTGTTTTTGCATTTTTTGAATTTGAACTTGTAATAAGGCAACTGACTTTGCCATACTTTCTTATTTCAGCAATAAAATGCAGACTCAACAAGCCAGAGTGGCAATTTCTTGAAATGCGTCATGCAACCGTCATGATGTACGAAGAGCTAAGTCCCACCATACGGTGGGGCTCATTCAAATAGGGAGTGATTGTGATCCGATCGGTCACTCGCTAAGTGAAACCCTGAGCTCGAGGGAAAGCAACGATAAAGTCAACAAGGATTGAAACACGACGATCCTCTAACGAACTCCAGCTCCCAGAGTGCGAGATGAAGTACAAAACTCCAAAATCCGGGCTTGAGGAGGATGGATCCGTCCATCCACGACCTCACCTTCATTCTTCCAAGTTCGAAGAGGATGGATCCATCCATCTACGACGTCGCTTGCCAAATCAAGGTGGATGTGATTCGACCATCCACAACCTTGATCAATCCTTGTTCCCGTAGTGCGAACGATATCCTAATACTTAAATAGATCTAACTGACCGTTTGTCGACCGACTTTAGATTCCCGGAGTGCGAACTGGAGTATAAACATAAAATGGGTGTGACTGACCACCCATCGATCAACTCTGGTCCTAAGAGCGCGGACTGAAGTATAAGCACCAAATGGGTGTGACTGACCACCCATCAACTAACTCTGGTCCCGAGAGCGCAGACCGGAGTATAAACACTAAACGAGTGTGACCGACCACCCATGAAACAACTTATGTCCCCGTAGTGCGGATATAATCCTAAACGTTAGATGGGTGTAACTGACCACTAATCAACTGACTCTAGCCCCGAGAGCGCGGACCAGAGTATAAGCATTATATGGGCATGACTGATCGCCCGTAGATTAACTCATGTCCTCGAAGCGTGGATATGATTCCGTACATTAAACGGGTGTGACTAACCGCCCGTAAATTAGCTCATGTCCCCAAAGCGCGGATATGATTCTAAGCGATAAGCAGGCGTGACCGACCGCCGGCATACAAGTTCAATCCCCAGAGTGCGGATGCAAAAACTAGTAGATGAGCGAGTGTGATCCAACCACTCAAACTCATTTCACTTTAATTTTTTCCGACTTAGTTAAATTAAAATTAGTAAAGGTGGAAGACAACTGCTGACTGACTACTTCAATTCTCCCTAGGACTGGGGGCATAACCCAAGTACCAGTCGCTGACCGAGACAATGCAACGTTGGGACTCGACTCGACGTTTGATTATGACCCGAAGCCATGACTTCAGGACCTAATGACCAGACTCAAGTTTGACTCAGAAACTAAAGCCTCACAAGTACATTGAATGGAAATGCGAGTGCTGAAATACTTAAACAAACGAACACAGAGTTGTGCCAAAAAACAAAAAGAAATTTTATTTCCGCTATTCTTTGAGAAAGCAAGTACAAAATCTATTCGATGAATTCCTATAAGCGGAGACCAAGCACGCATCTATACATGGCCTACAAAAAGAAAAAGAAAAAGCTTATTCTAGCAACTTAAAAAAGGGAGGAAACAAAAATGCGAACCTACGCCTTTGGTTTTCTATCCTTCTTGCTTTTCTTCGGCGTAGACTCACTCGAACTGCCGCTCAGATGTCTCTTTGAGCCTTTACCTCCTTGGCCTGCTCCAGTTGGCTTTTCTCCGACCAGAGGAATTGAAGTAATCTCCTCCTTGGAACTCACAGGGACCGGAATATCCTTTGTGGGTGGAACTGTAGGAATGGCGGCACCCTCAATGCTAGAAGAACAAGGCGTGTCAGTATCGATGATGGTGCCACCCAGAGAAAGAACAAGTGTAGGGATCAGACCGGGGCCCGCCATGCCACCAATAGCTCTACGAGCCTGCTTAGCTTGCTCGATTTTGGCTTTAATTTCCTCCATTATCCGCTCCGCCGGGTCCGCATGTATGCTCATTGGAATGTTGCCGGTCGAACCCGAGGAGCCTGTGACGACCACATCTTCATCTACATTAAACGACACTTCGATACTTGGATCACTTTGATGACTGCAGAGTGCTTCCATCAATTGTTCATCAAGCAAGCAACTGCTTTCATGCATCTCCCCTGCCGATGAGGCGACCATTGTAGTTGTAGCCTCCATCATTATTGCCTCCTTCTCGTGATGCATTTCTTGAGTTGTAGGAGGATCGATTGATGCAGAATCTAGAGATGAATAAATATAGGAGAAAATATTAGTAACATCTTCTGACAGTGCTCCTACATTTGGATGAATGGAAGAATTGTCAAAAATACCTTCCTAGGGTTGACTCCTGTATTGAGCTGATGTGCCTTCCGAGCCGTGTTCATGTATTGAAGAAAGGTGCGGCTTATCATGGTCATATCCTGGGACAACTGGAGGACCGATAGAAGAAGTAGGCTCAGATTGAGAGACTGGGAGCGCTTCGAAACCTACTTCATGATGCTCAATTGCAGATCCTTCTCCAGTGTCCGGATACTTGGTAGCCAACTTTTCTTTTTCACGAGTGACGATTGTATCGTGGAGGACCTTCAGTTCATCTCCGACAAGTATTTGAGCTTTCAGTTCAAACTCATTGATAGTCGTAGCATCGTGGATCACATTTTCGTCATCTACCAAGCGACTCAGGCCTTGTATAGTTGAAAAGGATAATCTTCACCGAGCCAATTTATGTTGCAATTTCTTAGGACATTGGCATTGTACGTGACCAGGAGATCTTCAAATTCATTCTCCATCCTGGCCTTCATCGTTTTAATTTACCTATCCATCCTAACATCGGCTTCCTGGGCCTTCAAGTTCGCTGCATCACTCTCCTCCTTAAGTGCCACCACCTGTTCACATGCCTCCTAGGCGACTTTATTGGCCTCATCTTTTCCCTTGATGGCCTCGGCTAATTTCACATTTAACTCTTCAACCTCTTCCCATGCCTCATCCCTTTCCCGAGTGATAACAGTGTTGTGGTGGCCCATCTCCTGCACCAGGTCCATGTGAGATTTTCGCATGTTTTCCATGGACTATCTAGCCTCATCGGCTCTCTTATCGACCTCCATCTCTGATTTCCTTGAAGATTCAGCTTCATTATCAAGCACTTCTATTATTCTGTCTTTTTGAGCAAGTTCGGCTTCCAGTTTCTCAATTGATTTAGGCCGCTCGAAAGATACCATAGAAACTCTCTCAACCGTCTTAACCCATTCCCTGTACTGGCTGTATGCATCGTGCACGTATTCCTGCACCAGTCTTTCTATGTCATTGGGAATTCTTTTCATGTTTGGATGAAATTGGAAGCCATCAAAACAGGTAATCGGAAAATCTTTCTTTAACCTAGCAATTCGGATGGCTCCCTCCCCCATGGGCTCGACAACGACTTGCTCTATAGCGACAAGAGTTTCTATTTCAGTTCTACGACGTTGATCACCGGATTTTGAAGTATGAGGAGGCGCTACTTGGTGTGCAGTTTCAGAAGTTTTCCTGCCAGAGCCAAATGGCTTTGAGGAACCTTTAGGTGGTGGCGATCGCGACCGGGAGCAGCGCCTACTTTGATGTGACCTTTCCTTCTCCCTATCATAATGCTCACGCTCTTGTGGAGTGGTGGCCGCGATCGTAGTCTCTTTCACTTTCACGTCTATGAGATTTAGAGTAAGAGCTGGAAGAATGCGTTTGGAGCGAAGATTGCTAAGCATAGACCCCTGCCTCACCATCGTGTCTGTAAAATGAAAAGAGAAGAATAATTAGTCATCTCCAGAGATTAGAAAACGTGTGATTAGAAATTGTGTGGTGTTGTGAAGTGTTTGTATGCATGTGTAAATCCCCCAACCAACCGATTGTGGTGGCCTTGCTCGTAGGAGTTGGCTCCCCTATGTCTAAAGAAGTTAAGCCTGCGCCAGTTTGCGGCGAGGAAAGGAGTCCCCCTAATCCAAGATCTTGGAATGAAGCTATGTCATCTGGAATAGGGACATCAGATAATCCTCTCAAAGAACTTTCCATTTGCGGAGAGGAAGTTTCTGGACTTATAGCAACCGCAGCGGGTAGAGATACTACGACGGTCGTACGCCTCTTGGATTTGTGGGCGAGAGTCTTGCCTTTTCTTTTTGATTCTGATAATTGAAGACTCTGCTAAGGCACAACTGCGGGCTCATCCCTAGCTGGCATACTCTCGTTATCGCCCTGTTTAGTGATTATGACTCCAGGAGCTCTTCTTCCTCCTTACCTTACCGGAGCCACCCTGGGAACTCCTATTAGCCCAATGCTTTGATCTATCTCTATAATCCCCATGGCGATCAAGTTTTCATTTGTAAGAACTTCATCGATTTCTCTAATTTCAGCTGGCACCGATTGGAGAGTCCTTACTATCTCCTTGAATTGCGCTCCTTCGGGCCGGAGAATCGAAGCTGTAAAAAAATGCATTATAAGACTCAACATTAAATTATATTACCCAGTTAATCGGCGAAGAAGTTGGAGCACTTACATCTAACTAACCACCGTCTAGCAAATCCTGTTGGACATCTAACGAAGAACCATTCAGTCTTGAAGTAACCCAATTTACTCCAAGCACCTGCCACTACTTGGCAGTTCCTGACCGCTTCAAGGAAGGTAAACGAAGGATTATCCCCATGACTCTTGACGGTGAACAAGTATCTGATTTTCTCGATGGTCGAGGGTCAGAAAAGATGCTCTATGAAGATGATGTATAAGCTATTGAGAAGCGCATATTCGTTCGGATGCAGTTGGCAAGGCGCAATTCTCAAAAAGGACAACACATCCTTAATAAATTGGTCGAACGGGGGCAACGTTCCGGCCACACACATAAATTTGTTGCAAGCAGTAAACCCCTCCGGGGGATTGTGCGCTCTATCTTCTGGCCCCGATAGTAGAACATCTTCTAAAGATAATCCATTCTTGAGACAGATTCTACCCAACATATCTTCGGAGATTTTGGAACGAACTGAGTCTTTCAGATTCAAAACAACCACTACACTCAGCAGTTCATCTAGAGCAGGACTTACTACATCTGCCGTGATGTCTGGCACTTCGATTCTAGGAAGTGGAGGACTCTGAATTTCCTATAGCCCGGAGCTTTCGGGATCCATAGCTATTGAACTCATTAAAAATCATCATTAGATGGCAATAAACCCGTGTTCCCCCCGGTGTGAAGTGAATGATCGTGTTGTGTAGTGTAGTGCTACATAATACTTTAAGTTTCTACAAGTTCGAAAGATGGTAAAATGACGAGACTTCGAGATTCGATGGAAGTGACCGTCATTGCTGACCGTCCCAACCGTGCCATCCTGACTTCGAAGAACGATCCATGTTAAAGTTTTTTATGTTTTCCAAATTACAGTTCCATTGACGAGCTTTGAAGGATAGTCAAATATGCAGTTTAACAGTCAAGTCCAGATATGCCAGGCTAAAGCTCGTCGGAGTCCGATGTTCGAGTATGCAAAAAGTAACTAGTTTCATATCCATCAAGGTTCAACTTGGATCATTCCTCTTAAAGCCTGTTTTCGTATCGATCCGAAGGGTTTGATTTCGTATCGATCGATCCATGCATCACTACACTTCGTGTCGATCCCAGGGCCCTAGTTTCGTATCGATCACTCCAAGCATCGAGGCTTTTCGTATCGATCCAAAGACCCGGGCTTCGGATCGATCACCATGCCTCTTTTATCGATACAAACTGCTTTGTCTTTGATCGATCAGAAAACTACTCCACCTGCAAAACTACTTCACAACATCCTAGACCGATCCATATCTCATATTGATATGAGTTTGAGACAAGAATTTGGAAGTCAGTGACTCCACCGCCTCGCTTGATCGCTCTCCTTCTTCCCCAAGCTTCCAAGACGCCATTAAAATAGTTCCTCCACCTCACTCCAACTATATTCTGGCATAGACGACACCTAAATTGGCCATTACCTTGGATGAGATGGCATCGAGCCTTAAGTCTTGTCCTTTTAAGGTGGATTTGGTCAATTAATTACCTAGTTTAAAGGGGTTGGACTAAAGGATTAATGGGTTAGCCGATTGAAGACGAAGGCTTTTACAGTTTTCTCATATTTTTGATCGATACGAAGTAGAAAGTAAAAACAAAGGCAAGTGAAAAATTTGTCTAAGTACAAAAAGTATTTATACGGGTTCGTACCCAAGAGAGAAAACGGTTCATATCCCAATTGCTATACCGAGAAAATTGGTTACTTCCATCGATACGAAGGCACAGCTTCGTATCCATCAACTCAAAGCAATCCAGAGTCTAGCACTTCATATCCATCAATGAGCAACCATGTACTTCGTATCCATCGATACGAAACTGCAAGATCATATTTGAACCATTCAACTCCATCAATACGAAACGTCAATTTCATATCCATCTGTTCGAAGACCCAAAACCTCGTATCTATCAATACGAAGCATCCTTAGGGACTATCTATTTCGTATCGGTAGCCATCGATATGAAGCATACATTCCAACATCTCAGATCGATCCAGGAGAGGATCGATATGAAGGAGTGAGTTAAAGCAACCATCCATCGTTGCTACAAATCGAATTTCACATCGATCCAGGAGAGGATCGATATGAAACTCGATCCAAACAGGAACAAGAAACTTGGCAACGACCCGTGAATGTGCAAACGTGAACGGGAGTCAGGTTAACATACGTACATGTATGACAAACTAACATTCAATTTTCAAAATTAACAGGAATTGAATACTTACCTGGTGACAACCAAAATAGTGAACAACAAATTGCTAGCACTTGACCTTCAGTTACAATAAAGCACTGCATGATCATTGGCAGTCTAAAACTCAACATTTATAATGCTGGAAATTAATCAAAGGTTACATCTCCTGATGAAAAGACAACGACTATACTACTGGAATAAAGAATGCAGCTTTTCAAAGCACGGCATGTTCACACAAAACATACTTTGGGGGGCAAATGTTATCCCGCCTTTTGGCAAGGCTGTGACACTAAGGATTTGACTAGAGACTGAAAACAATCCGTTTCGAAGATCGGTTAGCTACATATTCACGATGGATACAGGAAAACTTGATCCAAGTCCGGATCGAGCTACAATTAGTATGGTGCAACAAACAAAGCTATGAAAGGAAACATTCCAAATTTTAGGTCAATCGGAGTTCGTATGGTCAAGTTATGGATCGATCAAGTTTCATGTGAAACATGTTGGTTTCGTATCCATCAACTCCACGTCCATCCCTTGCGTATCCATCAAGCAACGACATCGATCAAAATCCACCTACTAACTACTACCCTTTTCGTATCGATCCCACTTCCATCTATTTCGTATCGATCAACCAAGCATCGATACGAAGACGATTTGCAAGCATCGATACGAAGGGAACAACTTACCATCGATATGAAAGACGTGGTCTAACCAAAGGAAGTGGCCTCTCAGCATGAAATATGGATCTCCCCTGAACTCTCGCTCCACGTCATCGATGCACAACTGACCGATACGAAGGAGCATCGATACGAAGGAGCATTGATACACATGCTTCAGCCTAACTACAAAATCAACCTTGGATCGATCATAACTCAAAAACTACAAGTCCAAATGCCTCCAAATTTTCATAGAAGCTTTCTTATCATCTAAAGGACCACCATGATCGATCACTGCTCAAATGGAGCTAATATTGATCGATACGAAGATGATGGGGATCGATTAGGATCGATCCCAAATGACCCCTAATCAATCTGGTGGGCCCACCCACGTGTGAGAAAAGATATTCCGAGCTTTAAAGGAGATATTTCCAGATCTACTCTTATAAATAGCACCCCTACGCCTATAGAAAAAGGACTTTTTAATGCTTCTATGCCGTTACTCTACTGCAACTCCATTGTAATTTAAGAGCTAGTGATTCGTACTATTTTAATCTGTTGTCAATCATCAATAAACATAAAAACTATTCAAAGTGGACGTAGGCTACAATGCTGAACCACTATAAATTCTTGTCTCTTTCTATTTCTATTTGATTTTATTGGTGTGATTATTAGATTAGCCTCTTTTTCCATTTAGGTTCTTCATTCTAATCTCTTCAATTACATCCGAAGAGTGTTGTGCCCAATTTTGGTACAAAATATATGAATTTTATTGACATAGTACTAGCCCAATGTATGACTTGCCAAAGTTAAAGGTGGGGTAGAAGAAGCTGGAAGAGTTGTTACAGCCATTGTATATTCCACAATTGAAGTGGAAGAGAATTTCTGTGGACTTCATCGATGGACGACTTAGGAGTAGGTGGGGGAATGAGAGTATTTAGCACATAGTCGATCGATTGACCAAATGCTCTCATTATATTCCAGTTAGGAGTGTGAGGACTGCAACGTCTTTGGCAACATTATTTGTGAGAGAGATCATTGGGTCAGATGAAGTTCCTTCTAGCAATGTTAGGGATCGAGATTCACTTTTCACCAGCGAGATTTGGAGGAGTCTATAGGAGGCATTGGGCACTGAGTTGAGCTTGAGTACCGCTTACCACCCATAGATGGATGGACAGATGGAGAGAGTGAACTAGGTATTGGAGGACTTACTTTGGATGTGCATATTGGATTTGGGAGGCTCGTGGGAGGATCACTTGTCACTAATGGAGTTTACCTATAATAATAGCTATTAAGCGAATATTGGGATGACACCATTCAAGGTGTTATATGGGAGACCCTGTAGATCATTGCCGTGTTGATGGGACACTACGGATAGGATTATTTTTGAACCAGATATGGTGAGGAAGACATAAAAAAGGTGGATTTGATCCGTAGAAGGATGAAACCGCATAGTATTGGCAGAAGTCTTACGTTGACAAGAGACGCACAGAGTTGGAGTTCGTAGTGGGCGACATGATCTTTGTAAAGGTCACACCACTTAGGCATGTTATGAAATTTGATAGTTCGGGAAAGCTATCACCAAGGTTTGTAGGGCCTTTTTCGATTACTGGTAGAGTTGGGAAGTTAGCTTATTGGGTAGAGGTTCCTACGATGTTAGTAGGAGTACATGATGTTTTCTATGTATCATACTTACGAAAGTGCTTACACGATACAGCTACCGTAGTCGAACCGAGTCAGCTAGAGGAGGTGGAAGTAGAGAGGGAGTCACTTGTTCACCGTACACCCACTCGTATTCTTAAGAATGGTATAAGGTGACTCCACAATAAGGTTATTAAGCTTGTTAAAGTTCAATAGGAAGATGATCCAGCAAAGAGTACATGGGAGCCCGAGGAGAGGATTCGAGCTATCCACCCATGACTATTTTTTGGTACGTTTCCATTTTTATAATTAAATATTGGTCACTTGTGTTTTTAGGTTCTAGCTTAGCACACCCCATATGTAGAGACAATTGGATGTTAGGAATGGTTGCGAACATGTCATTAGGACATGTTTTAGATAATGGATTCTAACGGATGTATTTATTGAATGATTCTTTGCACATGTGGGCAATGTATATTCTCAAGTTAGTACACACACCTACACCATAATTTGTTCTATTTTATTAGGTTTTATGCATAAGTTTGTTGCATATGGATCGAATGGTTTCGCATGCATATAGAATAAAAAGTATATTTACCTAGGATGTTGCATACATTTGGATACATGACATACGCACTTGCATTTCAGGAGGTTGACTAGATCAGAAGACCACCAAATATTTACATTAGTATATGTTCATATGCATTCCTCGCTTGCATGTACGTATTGCATCTAAATTTTTACTAAGGACAAAGGTTGATAATTGATAATGGATGAGAAAAAAGTTGTAGCTATAGATTTTTGTATGCACGAGTTACATTTTTCCATCCTTGGAGATTTTAGGGGAGAAATCCTTTTGAGGGGGGCAGATGTAACACCCCAAATATTTAAGTGAAAAGTTTAATTAAATAATTAAATTTAAACATAACAAGGGAAAAAATGGAAAATTTTCAAACTTCCGAATCTAGCTGTGAAACTTGCATAATTATGTTCTTAACAATTTTCTAGATAATTTTTATATATAACTTTTTAAAATTGGAGATAGCATGAAGAAGTTATAAACATTTTAAAATTTGAAATTGAAATTAGTTAATTAAGAAAACAATGAAAGAAAATATACTAAAAATAGAGCTCCATCGATCGACATCCATATTGGGATCGATCGACCGCAAGCGGTCAACCACCCCCAAGTATAGCGGTCGACCAGTTGACGATTCAGGACGATGATTTTCAGCAGCCAACATCCCATATTTAATCGTATCTTTTTCTTGGCAATGAAGTAAACATTAGCGATCAGGATGTAGATACATATTTTTCCAAAGTCCATCAATGGCCTGTATTAGTTTAAACCCGTACAAATACACAATTAGTGTAAACCCTGATTCATCAGAAATTAGTCTATGCATCCAAACTGTGCCAATTTCTTTTCCCTCAGCTTACCAAATTCTTAGAAATAAATAAAAATAAAAGTAGAGAGATCTAAGGAGGTCAAATCAAGTGAAGAGATATTGAACGGGGAGGTTTATCAGATGAGGTTCAAAGGGGAAAAGTTTGGATCTAAGGTGAATGGTATATTTTTAATAAGATGATTTATATATACATATAATTTTAGTAGACCATATCTGATTCATATAACCTGTTAATATAAATTGTTAATATTGTTTCCATATGAACTATTAATACTGGTGTTAATAGTAACCTTAGGTTGAACTACTTTTACAGTAAATTTATAAAATGAATTTAAATAAGAAAGTTTGATAAACCCAAACTTGGGTTCACTGCAATTGATGCAAGATGAAATTGTAAATTACTGTGGAAATTTGAGAACGAATTGATTAACATAATAATTAAAAAACCTAAACAATAATAATCCCTAATTAAATAGTGACAACCAGTCGAATGCTCTAACTGGAGCGGTTGACCACTGTAGGAGTAGGCGGTCGATTGATTAGCGTATTCCAAGCATCGTATAAACCTAAGCCTAAGGCCCAGGTTATAAATAAGATAGTTAGTAGTATATATGTACACATTATATATATGGATGCTAAGAGTAGGGAAGATAGTTCCTTATGAGGCGACACTAGGATGTTGTAGGGCTGGGTAAATGCTATTATTCAGTAGGGGTCGATATTCGACAAAGGGCAATTCTATTGCAAAATTGCACTCATAGGAGGTCCTATAGTGGACGTGCAACACTGATGATGATGCCTGATAAAGTATGTCTCCCAACACAATGGGATGATGTTGTGTTCTTGTTGGATCTCAACACGTGCAGTAAGGGGCATTACGTTTCCATTGAGAGTTGGACATAGGTGCGGACGATGAGGCACTTCGGCGTGTCGGCATTGTGGGCCCCACCTTTAAATGGGGCATGTGTAGTCGTAGTTGTGGGAAACTTAGTCCATGATAGAAATTGTAGGAAAACCTATGTTGGAATAGTTATGTGTAGCCGTAACGTGGGAAATGGTAGGGTAATCCTATGTGGAATAGCTCCAGTAGCTATTAGCCCGTCATTAGTTGACTGAGGTTCGACTAGTTGTTCAACCCTTACTATGAGCCTGCACAGGTAATTATTATAGGTGTATTGAGTTAAACCCCCAAGGTAAAGAAAAATGTAACTCACAAACCTTTGTAGGACATCCTAGGTCACATAGAGTATTATTAAATCAACTACATGTGATAACCAAATATTAAAGGTGTACTCCTTCAGTGGACTTTTGTTAAACCCACCCGTTTTTCTTTCTTTTTCCGCACTATAAAAGGATAAGGCAGCAGGTGATAGGCCTAATGTTAGTATATGGAGAGACGAGCTTAGCTTTGGAGTTGCTATATATTTTTCATTTCTCTCTATGTATTTACTTATCATATTCAGTTCTTAGTATTTATCACACTATTTTATGTGCTTCTATATTGTTGATTTGACTACGTACTGTTTTTTAGACTATATTTTGAGATATTTTCGAGATTGATATTTTCTATATTTATATTTTATTGCCTTCCGTTGTGAGATCTAAAAGTGCAGAATGTCTAAGATCATATCTGTTTACCCTTATTCTTTGTAATGTTATAAAAACCTCGACAGCTCATGCTTCTAGGCACCGACGCACATCCAAAAGTCACCATTGGCTCAGATTGGTGTGTTGGGAGGGTGGGTTATCATAAAAGTACATGAAGGGTAGTGTGGGGAACGTTCCGGAGGGGCCAACTTAGCAAAGAAAGTACCGAGGTACGGTTACTACTGACCTACTGCACTTCAGGACGCACAAGAATACGCGAGGAGTTGTGATAGATGACAAAGGTTCACTAGTATCTTAAGGCGGCCTTCCCATGAGCTCATCTCGCTAGCCACCCCATAGTTGTTTGACATATGGGGCATAGATTTGATAGATCCACTTTCCATGTCAAAGTGGGAGGCAAAGTATGCAATAACGGCAATAGACTATTGCACCAAGTGAGTAGATATAGAACCTTTGGCCACTACCACCGCAAAGAAAGTAGTTACTTTTATGGTAAAGAATATAATCACTAGATTCGGGATCCTCTATAAAATAATTGAAGATAATGGAACCCAATTCGAAAGTAAGGAGTTCACAGGGCTATGTGAAAGGAACAGAATAATAACAAGTTTCTCCTCAGTTGCACATCCATAGGAAAATGGATAGGTCGAAGCAAACAAAACTGTGATGAAGTTGTTTAAAAAATGACTACAAAAAGCTAATGTAAAATGGGTAGAGGAGTTTACATTAGTTCTATGGGCTTATAGGAACTCATCTAGATCCATGTCCATCCATACACCATTCTCCTGAACATAAGACTATGAAGTCATGCTCCCCGTTGAACAAAGATCCCACCACATAGAAAGATATCATATGTAGCAGAGCAGAATAAAGAATTAAAGGAAGCTGCTCTCAATCTTATTCAAGAGAAAAGAGACGAGGCAATAGTCCAATCCACGCATACTGATGAAGGATGACAAAAAAATATAATGCTAGGCTCAACGAAAGAAACTTCGGCAATGGAGACCTAATACTGCAAAGAGTAATAGCCAACATCAAAGACCCAGAAGATGAGGCTTTAGGCCCGAATTAGGAAGGTCCTCTGGCTGTAGCAGAAGTCCTAGCTAACGGGGCATATCGGCTATCAAAACCTAATGGAAATCTAGTTCCAAGAACATGGAATTCAGAGTATCTCGGGCCTTATTTTGTATGATTGGCATTACTTATATAACAAACATTGTAATTATAGTAATATAATAAACTGGATGTAGGGATATTAAACGGCCCAAACCAGTATAAAATTCTCTCAGTGTTAATTTCACTAACATATCTAATAACATTGAGTTGTAGTACACACAACTCGGCTTCTTAGCAAAACAATTATACTAGATGTAAGGATATTAGATGGCCTGAACTAGTACAAAAAACCATTTGCTTGAATTTAAAGGTCGTAAATACACGACCTGACTTCATAGACAAAAATTAATCTGCCCCTAAATAGCACAGAAGACCATGCCAAGTGCATGACAAAGCATGGATACCAAAAACTTAGTTCAAAAGGCATGAACTGCACTAGAGATCAATTGAGAATGGCAAGAAAAGATAATGCATGGAATGTGGTGCAACTCTAGAAAAAATATAAAACTTGCCAGGTAAATACTTAAAAAAAGGATTTGCTAATATTTACTAAAAATATACTCATATCTGCATGATTCCTCACATTTGCACACACATCACAAGAGGAAATAAATTTACCATCATGCAAAGTTACATCAAAAGTCAAGCTCGAAACTACGGCTTATAATAAAACAAACGACGCTACGATTCAAACCCACCTTCGGAAGAATTATCGATTATGATGCTGTCACAATGGTGACATCAATGGTCCCTCGACGCAAAACACTGACTAGAACTACTTCTTGCCAAAGGAGCCAAAAACAAGCCATTTCTATAGTAATCCTTCAACTCATGAAATTTGCTCTCACGATACTTCTTTAAATCCTCCGTCCACTAGAAATAACATCAAAATTTTCCACCGACGGAGGCAAAGGAGCAACACCGGGCCTTGATACAACATTAGGGGCCAAGGACATAATAGGAGTATCTTTTTCTCTAGTTTGCTTAGCAACCTGAAGAGAAAACTCTTTAAGGTCATCATTCAAGACCTTGATCTTATCTTTATAGAAAACCGTATATGCACCTTCAATGCCTTTCATTAATCCCTCCAGTTCAGTAATCCAAATCAGAGCAGACTTGAGCCTGTCCTCTAAGTCAGCTATCTCTGAACCTTAACTAGTAGTGCAAGGTTGAAAATTAATTAATCCAGGCCAATAAAGTTAAAAGAAAGTGCAATCCAGTAAAAAATCATAAGGAACTTACACTCTTTTCAAAAAAAAATATTTTCTCTTTACAGCACCCTTATGAGCATTTGCATAACCAAAATATCTTACAACACGATCACACAAAAGTATCCTAAGTTATAGGATCCTAAAATACCATGCAAATTGTAAAACACCTAATCTAGGGCATGCTAGCTAAAGGTAGTGGTCCATCAAATCCTCCACAGCCGCCTCAAAATCTTCCTTATTATAAAGGAAGTTCAGGTCAAGAGCAGGGTAAAAATAGGAAAAAACATCTATAGCGTGTTGTGAGCAATCTGCCTCATCTTGCCTTTAACCTTCTCCCTTCTGAGCTTCTCCGCGAGGTTGAAAATCCGATCCTACCAGGGACGTCAACTGGTGCTGCTACGACACTGGGGCAGCCTAAGCTACTTGCATTAAATCTTCGAGCATGTATATCTTGAGCTTAACATGCTTTCTTGTTTTCTCTAAAGCATCAATTAGTTCTATCCTGGTCTTCTTTGTGTTTCTAGAAACGCCTTGGGACAAATCTCGAATGTCATTCAAAGGGACAACTTGTGACTCGATTTACTATCTTCCTCCATTAAACTACAATCAACTCGAACTTCTTGTAATCAACGTCGCAAGCGAAGACCAGACATCAATCATTGTACCAACATAACAACTAACGAATCAATCAGGTAAACCCACCTCAAATTTATTTGAAGGCTCAAGAAGAATCACGGATCAAACTCAGCAAGCTATGGAGCGGATCGTTGGTGAGCTAATGGATCCAAGGTTTTAAATCTCCCCGAGATCAGCCGAGATGAAAATCCGAGATATTAGCCAAAATCCGAGATTTGGCAGCTTGGTTAGTTATAAGTCTTTTAAATATCGCCCAAGATAGCCGAGATATTTGCCCGAGATATTGGCCAAAATCCGAGATTTGAAACCTTGAATGGATCGTTGGCGAGCTAATAATGGGTTGGCTACAAGCCAACAGTGGCCTAGGGTTTAGGTTCGAACAAGATAAAGAAATGTTTAGGGTTTCACGGCAATAGCTTGGATGGATCAGTGGTGAGTGGATTCAAGCGGAACAAGGAAGCAGATCGGGTTGTAGTTTGGATTTCCTGGGTCGGATCGTCGAAAGGACTGGTCGCTTAAAGAAGTGAAGTTCGGGTCAAGTGAATGAAATGGTTCGGCTCGAATAATATAAGTAGGTAGGAAAAGGGATGGCAAAATTGCTAAGTACAAGGGTCGCCTACGACCCACCATGGATCGCCAGCAACCCGAGCTAATGTGACAATTTTTATATAAATCAGAAGTTAGGTCGCCAACGACCCAATCCATATGGATCGCTAGCGACCAAACTAAAAAAAGGAAAGAAAAAGAAACGATGAATGTTGATGATAAAAAATGCATATATATATTTAAAAGAAGGAAGAAAGCTTCATCCATTCATCTCAAACTCGATCGATTATAATTGTTCGTCACTCCGGGGCATGCAAGAAAGCCACAAGCGGAAATGTGATACATTGTGACAAGTAATAATAGTCAAAACCAAAGAAAGATGGTCGATGACGTTGGGCTAACATATTCGTAAAGCTCCAATGACATCACTTGGAAATCAAAAAATGAATATTAAAAACGATAACTTCCAGAGCATGCCTTGTTTACAACGAAGACATACTCTAGAGGGAAAATGTTATCCGGGTTTTTAACCCAGCATAAAACCAATAGAGAACAAAACAATCTTGCAAGGATGGGATGGTTCAGGACATAACCAGAAAAACCAAGACAAGGGATCAACAACGGCTAAGTGATACGACTAAGACAGTGACTGAGATCAACGGAGCCGAGAGATCAGCATTCCTATAATCCAATCAGTAGCTGAACGTAAACAACTAGTGAATTGCTGTCAAAACGTAAGAGCAACGATGAAAGGTTATAGGAACATCTTCGGGTCCAGACTCCAGAAAAATCCTAAGTGCATAGCTCATCAGCGACTCATGCCTCTGCTTAAACCATCAAACAAACTAGATATGGAGCACTATCAAGAAGATGCAAGATTTAGTCCGCAAAATGAACCAAGTCTATGGGTCATCAGCGACCCATGGACCATGGGTCGCCAACAACCCATGGTTTTGGCTCATTTCGTGAGCCAAAGCCCCTTAGGTCGCTTGTGACCTGCCTGCAAGCTGATGAAGACATGCCTGGTCCAGAAGCTCTCCCTATAAATAGCATCCTACCTGCAACATAAAGAGGATCTTCTCCGGACTGGTTGCTGAAGCTCTACTGGAATTATTCTTCACTATCTACCTCCCTCACAACAATCTTCAAAGAAATACACTGTGATTCTCCAGTGGATTCCAACTCTGGAGATTCAATCTAGCTAGAAAACAATCAAAGCCTTGTAATCAAACATCTGTTGTAACAGCAATCAGTCTATAATAAAACTATAAAGTGGACGTAGGCTTCATTAACAGCCGAACCACTATAAAAATTCTCTGTCTTCTTTCTTTTACTGTTCTTTTCTTATATTTGTGATCTGTGATATTGCTCTGTCAGAACAGAGCTGGTGCTTTCAAACTCTAACCAAGGTGTTGGTCCATTTTTTGGGTCAACAAATATTTTATTTTAGGCATGTATTTTTGTTTAATGGCATATAATTCGATTTAATTAGGGAAATTCTTTGTTTAACACTAATTCATGCTTTGTATTGCTAAGAAAGTTGGATATTAGCTAGTGCTAAATTTTATACAATTCAAAAATTCAACATTTGACTACATGAAAGAACCTTTAGTGTTCTCATTAGAATTGGATAGTTCATTTTATTTTATTTTGTTATATAATTATTGTGAGTATTAATCTGTTGGAAGGTTTAAAAACCTTGATCATTATAGATTTCAAAACTAATGATGTACCATACTCACATTTGCACAAAAATGAAAATAGTGCGGATGTGAATTAACATTTTATTTGTATTCAAAAATAAAATTTTAACAAGCAACAAATCATAATATAATTAGAAGAAGGTAGGGTTTGTTAATCCTTAATCAGAATTTTGATTCAACAAAACATAAAAGTGAGGAAAAAATATTTAAAATGTAAATTCGACCAAAAGACAAAAACATGTAATGTATCAATTCAATAAACCCTTAAAATCATAGGTCCTAAATCACAAACTAGCTACAATTTTAAACATCTTAATCAAGAACTAATAGGAGAAATTTAATCAACAACTAATAGGAGAAATGAAACTAAAAATTGCAAATAAATGCTAATTTAACTTCAATAATACCTACTTATTAAAAATACCAAATTAAGTTCTTGTAGGACCACATAACACCGCCACCGTTGGTGTATGTTGTTGCACCTACTCACCCACCAGATGCGGTTGTTGTGAAGTCATCTATGGCTGCCGCTAATGCCTCTATCCTATTTTGCATAATGTCTCTATCCTAGTTAAAGTTGCTGAACGTATAAATGATGGATCTTACTCTTTGAATTCTGGTTAATGTTCAGAGTTAGGGTTGTCGAATGAAGGTAGATAAATTGCCTCCTTTTCTTCTATCATGATTTGAGGAGAAATTAAGGGCAGATGGGTAAGCAACTTGGATTGATCTGGAAGTTTACTTTGTTATTTGCAAACGGGTTTGGTTAAAATAAAAAAGAAAGAAAATTAAATGGATCAGATCCAACCCTTTTAATGTTATGGTTAATGGGTTGGGTAAATGGGTTAAGGTCAGTTTTGACATGCCTACTTATGACTATGGTATCAAGTCGAGATTGGAAAACATCATCATTTGTAAAAGATTTAAAGGGAAACAATTTGTTAGTCGTGTCTTTGATCCGGATTTTTGGAAAGAACGGTCTTTAATTGTTAGCATCACGGAACCACTTGTTCATGTTCTTAGACTTGTCGATAGTGATGAAAAACCTACAATGGGTTATGCTGCTATTCACAATGCAAGAGAAGATATGATAAGGCGATTTGCAAAAAAAAAACTAAAGCCATTTTTTGATATTATTGATAGTCGTTGGGATAGACAGTTGCATAAAAATCTACACTCTGCTAGTTTTTGTTTAATCCATAGTATCAGTATAATATTGAGATGATGGAGAAGCATTATTCCTGCCATTCAACTATTTTAGATGTTATTGAGAAATATTTGAATGGTAATTTGGATTTGACTAGAGATCTTACAAAAGAGAAAAAAAATTATAGGAATTTAGAGGGTGATTTTGGTAGGAGCTCGGCTATAAATAATTTGTTGTCAAATGCTTTCAGGTAAAATTTTACATTTAGACATTTTGAATCAAATTATTACAATTATTATACATATAAATGACTAATAACATATATGATTCAAATCTAGATGAATGGTGGTCAGTTTATGGAACCAATGCACCAAATTTAAAGAAGCTAGCAATTCGAGTGTTGAGTCAAACTTGCAGCTCCTTCGGATGTGAGAGGAATTGGAGTGTTTTTGAACACATTCATTCAAAGAAAAGGAATCGATTAGAGCATCAAAGGTTGAATGGTCTAGTTTTCGTACGTGGTAATCTTCGACTAGGACAATAGTACTTTGTTTCATGAACTTCTACTTTTTCACTAAATAATAATTATGATACTTTATGCAGGAAAAACATAACTTGGATCACTATATAACTTGGATCACTATTTAAAATAGAGCTAATTTAATTTAAGATATTAGTAGTATTGTTCAAAATTTGGGCTTACATAATTTATAATAATTTTTAGGCATGAATTAAAAGGAAGAAACTATGATACCATTAGTTTTCTTGAATTGAATGAAAACTATACATATGTGGTGGAGGAGAAACCACAGTTATTGACAGTTAATGAGGTTAGTGCTTTGTAATGAAGAAACTGATCTCTCAATTATTTTGTAAGGTTATTTAATTTATTTATTTTGATATTTGTTAGCTAGTTATTAGCTATAATTTTTTTTCTTGTAGATGTCACTTACGTTGCAAATACATAATTAGATAATAATGATATAGAAGTGCCTTTGGATGACATAGAGATCGATACCATCGACATTAATGATTGCGTATTGTGTACTGATGATATTGTTTGCAATGAAGTGGGTTTACAAGCGGTAAACGATGTTGTAGGAACGTTTATCTTTGATCGGGGAATGTCATATACCGCAATGCGACAAGAAGCCAAAGAAGGTGTTGCAAACAATAGACAACCGTCAGTGTGGACAATGAATATGTGATTAGAAGGTGGACTACAATGAACAATTGGCTATCTTTTTGTTTCCGTCTTTTTCTGTCATGCGAGTGCAATTATGTGCGTATTTTGTTGCTATCATGTGAGTGCGTGTGAGTGTTGCTGTGTGCATGCATTGCGGGTTTGCTTCTGTGTGAGTTGCAGTTGCTAGTGCCCATTTAAGTTGCTATTTATTTACTGTCCATTTATATTACTGTTTATTTGAAGGTTCTTTTTTTAATATTTAACTTATTATATTTTTCTAGCACCTCTGTGTAACAATGGATGAAATTTATGTTAGAGTAACTAATGTTTATTTCACATGTTCACTTATTATGTAATTTAGTACTTGTTATTTCACTTACTATATTTGTGTGTTGGCGTAATTGACTAACTTCGTTGGATTTTTAAGCTTATGAATAGTTCTGTCACATACTATTCCCATATGTTCACTTACTGTACTTGATGATTTCATATTATATATTGTGTTTTTATTTTTCTCTCCCGTATCAATAAACATGTTCTTACTAATAAACATGTTCATTTGCATCTTGGATATTGTAAAAAAAATTAAAAAAATATGCACGGTGAAAATTTATGCACAACAAAAACTATCCTTTTTATTGATATGAAAATGTTATTTATACAAGTAGCACCATTCCTTGCATAGCAAGGAATTCTCATGCATAGGAACGGCTCAACTCACACACAAGACCAGCTCTAACTCAAGTCCTAATATTACTCAAATACTTTATACAAATGTTTTCTGAATATAATCCTAATACCCCCCTCAAGTTAGAGCATGCAGATTGTAAATGCCCAACTTGTCAAGCAGGAAATTAAACTGTCTTGTACCCAATGCCTTGGTGAAAATATCAGCTAATTGCACTTCGGTAGGAACATATAATGGAAGAATAAGACCCTCTTGAATAGCGTCATGAACAAAATGACAATCTGCTTCAATATGCTTAGTACGTTCATGAAACACTGGATTTTTAGCAATATGTAAAGCGGACTGACTATCACAATACAGATTAATAGCACTTGGATGTTGAACACCCAAACTGAACAACAATCCTTTAAGCCATTAAGCTCATAAGTGACTGCTGCCATCGAACGATACTCTGCCTCTGCGGATGAAAGAGATACAATATGTTGTTTCTTGGTTTTCCAAGACATCGGAGAATGACCAAGAAATACTAGCCAACCAGTAAGAGAACGACGAGTCAAAGGACAAGCTGCCCAATCTGAATCACATTAACCGGTTAGACTCAAACCACTATCACCATGCAGTAAAGTACCTTGACCTGGAGTACCTTTCAAGTATCTTACCACACGCAATGCAGCCTCCCAATGTTCTTGTCGAGGAGCCTGCATGAACTGAGAAAGAACATTTACACAATACGACAAATCAGGTCTTGTAACGAATAAGTAAATTAGGCGACCAACTAGACGCCTATATAGCTCCACATCACGTACCAACTCTCTAGTAGCATGCGCAAGCTTGTGATTTTGCTCCACTGGAGTAAGAATTGGTTTGCCACCTAAGAGATCGCTTTCTGAAATAATGTCCAATGTATACTTCCTCTGACATAAAAATATACCTTCAGGACCTCGCGCCACTTCAATACCAAGAAAGTATTTTAATACACCAAGATCTTTCATATGAAAACAAGTACTAAAGCACTCTTTAAAGGATTTCAACGCAGTTGAATTATTTCCTGTAATAATCAAGTCATCAACATATACCAATACATTTATCTGCACTCCACCCCTAGTAAAAGTGAATAAGGAATAATCTGCATACGATTGCAGGAAGCCATACGCCTTTAAAGCTTTCACAAGTTTAGCAAACCAACACCTAGGAGCCTGCTTAAGACCATAAGAAGGCTTACGAAGTCTACATACTTTTTCTGGTTTCGTAGTTTGAAACCCAGGAGGAAGTTTCATGTAAACCTCCTCATCAAGATCACCATGGAGGAAGGCATTGTGTACATCCATTTGATGCAGCTCCCAATTCTTTGACGCTGCAATGGCTAAGAATGCTCGAACAGTTACCATCTTTGCCACAGGCGCAAAAGTCTCATTATAATATATTCCTTCAATCCGATGATTGCCAAGCACAACTAAACGAGGTTTAAGTCGTTCAATACGACCATCTGAGTGAAATTTTATGCGATATACTCATTTACTACCAAGTGCTTTCTTTCTTGGAGGGAGATACTCCATAGTCCATGTACCATTTTCTTCCAGAGCATTTATTTCCTTTTGCATTGCTTCATGCCACCCTGCATCTTTCATTGCTTCAGTAAATGATGTTGGTTCCCATCCTACAGTAACTGCTACAAGAAAATTTCGATGGAAAACAGAGAACCTATCATAATTAACATAATGTGCTATAGGAAAGGGGTTGCCTGAGGAAAGTGTTGGTCTAGTTAAACTTTGAGATGGACTCTTTTGAGTAACCGTATGAGTTACATAGTCATGCAATTTTATGGATGGGAATTTTTCACGCAAACCCCTACCTAGAGTTTCATTCCTAACATTTTCTACATTTTCGAATGAAGAAGAGACTTTCCCTGTTGAATCAGGTATATTATCATTCAGCAAAGGAAATGGTTGCTCCTGCACATCACTATTAGGCACACCATCAACTTCTTGATGTACTATACCACCTTGTGACATAACTTCTCCACCAGATGCCACCTCCTCACACATGCCACCTTCCTCCTCCAAAAAATCAAAGTCATTCCCTCCTGCAAGCGGATTTTCAAATGAACTATCTAGCACAAAGTTTGCGGCAGCATGATCCACAAATGGGAACACTTCCTCATAAAATTTTACATCTCTTGATACAAAAAATTCCCTAGTGTCAATTTCAAATAATTTCCATCCCTTCTTTCCAAAAGGATACCCAACAAATACACATTTTCTACTACGACTGGCAAATTTGTCTCCTTTTACTCGTTGATTATGAGCAAAGCACAATGAGCCAAAAAATCGCAATTCCTCATAATTCGGTAAAGCACCAAAAAGTATCTCATATGGGGATTTTTTTATTAAGAATAAAAGATGGACTACGATTGATAAGATGAGCTACAGCCAACACACACCCACCCCGAAAATAAAGAGGTAATCCACCTTGAAAATGAAGGGCACGAGCAACATTTAAAATATGACGATGTTTTCTCTCCACTCTACCATTTTGTTGAGGTGTTCCAACACAAGATGTTTGAAATAAAATACCATTCGCCATAAAATAATCTAATAAGCAATTAAACTCCGTGCCATTGTCACTCCGAACCACCTTGATTTTCTTATCAAATTGTCTATTTACCATAGCAATAAATGACATGAACATCTTAAATACTTCTTTCTTATCAATCAACAAGTATACCCATACGGCACGAGAAAAATCGTCAACAATAGTCAAAAAATAACGAGCACCACAAGAAGAAACTGTATTATAACTACCCCATAAATCATAATGTATCATCTCAAAAATAGATGTTGCTTTATTATTACTTAAAGGAAAACTATCCCTAGAATGCTTAGCATTATGACACACCTCACATGCTTTATTTATATTTCCACTACTACTAACACAGGGGAGAAGCTTCACTATTTTCTCTGAAGGGTGTCCCAAACGTTTATGCCATAACTCCATGGAATTTGTGCTTTCTACTGCATCTGCCTTCACATTTGACACTTTTCGAAAATAGTAGAGTCCATCTCTTAGTTCACCTGTTCCAATCAGCTCCCTCGAATGACGGTCCTGTATAGCACACATGTTATTAGTAATTGTGACAATACAACTTTTATTGGCAATAAGTTGTGATACCAAAATTAAATTGCAATTTAATTTAGGAACATAAAGCACATGAGCAAGGATTAAATCATTAGAAAGTTGCACACTCCCTTCCTTGCTTGCTTGTAAGTTTGGCGATTTGGTAAACCTACTGGACACATATTCACATCTTTTAGTTTGTCAAGAAAGAAAGATCACCAGTCACATGATTCGTACATCCTGTATCAATATCCATAATTTCGTAATCAACTCACCATTCAAGCGATCCGAAGGAGTTTGTGGGTTACCAAAAGAAGCTACAAGAGTTTTCCATTGATCAGTGGAAAACCCGGAAGAGGAATTGAATTTTGTGATGGTTGTCCTATTGCACCACTACCCGTATTAGCCACATTGGCCCGAACAAATCCACCAAGACTCCGACCAGTCACCGTTGAGGTTCTTGCACCACCACCATCTTGCTTACCACGTCCACCTCCTCTCCCTTCCGAACAAGTACGAGTCTCCCACCAGTCTGGATACCCAAGCAAATCAAAACAATTTACAATTTCATGTCTACTTTTCTTGCAATGAGAGCACATCAAGCTTGATTTATCTACCTTTTCAAAACGACATCTACCACGGCCTGATGTAGGGACAACAAAACTAGCAACTTCAGGTTTGTCTGGTTTATCATCTAGAGCATCGCCACATCGCACTCTTTCTTCTTGGATAACTTGCTTAAAAGCCTTGTTTAGAGAAGGTAACGGGTCTTGTGAGGGTAAAGAGGACCGGATCCGGGCATAATATGGAGCATACAACCCCATCAAAAATTTGTGCAATTGATTATCTTCTCTACGTTTCTCATGAGCAGCACCCAATTCACATTTGCACAATCCACATTTACAACAAATAATTGGTTCATGATTACTCAATTCTTCCCACAAGACATTCAATTTACCATAGTATGTTTCAACAGGCATAGTAGCAGTTTGTTCGCACTTTGCAATTCTAGATTTAAGTTATTGAATTCTTGGTCCATTAACAACAGAATATCGCTCCTTTAAATGCTTCCATAAAACATATGCATCTTCATACTTAGATAGAGTAGATTTTACCTCGGGAGAGATGGTATTCATGATCCAAGAGACAAGCATAGCATGAAGCGTTTCCCAATTATCTTAAGAACACGATGGCCCCGGCTTTGTGATCGTCTCATTCAAGAAGCCAAATTTACACTTAGATTTAAGTGCTGTTTTGATATCCGCTGCCCAATCTTCATAATTATCTCTGTGCAATTTCGTCGGAGTTATAAAATCTCCAGGATGATCTTGTAGTCCGATATAATATGGGGAAGAAGGTTCGATTTTTGTTGGAGGAGAAGTTTCATCTCCTGGCATGTTTACAGTTTGAGATTTCTTAACCTTGAGGCTCCGATACCATGAAAATTTACGCACAGCAAAAACTGTCCTTTTTATTGATATGAAAAGGCTATTTATACAAGTAGCACCATTCCTTGCACAGCAAGGAATTCTCATGCATAGGAACAACTCAACTCACACACAAGACTAGCTCTAACTCAAGTCCTAATATTACTAAAATACTTTATACAAATGTTTTCTTAATATAATCCTAATACACGGTTTCGAAGATTCGATCGGTCGAACCGTCGGAATCTTGAACCCAATCTTCAAAACATTGCCTTCAATGCATTAACTTATTTATCATTTTAAATGCCAGATAAAAATATATGGTGAAAATTATAATCCGTTTGATAAATATTAAATTGTGATCACATATACTTACTTATTTGATGTTATGCATACCAAATAAAAAAGCAATTCACATGTTTGTCAAAACAACATCAAGGTTTTTTTGTTTAGTTCCTATCTCCATTAGAGGTGGGTAACTGACTTTGTTGCCTACGCTTATAGTATTATTCTAGTTCAGTATCACTGCTATGCTCATAACTAATAACTAAACGTTTGTTTGGCAGTACCTATTTAAATTTAAAACCATCTTCATGATTTGGTCTCAAAATCAACCGCTGCTACCCATTTATTAAGAGCATTCCCAACAAGAGGTGTCGGTCACCATTGCCACCTAGGCAATTTATGGGTAACTGACTTTCCGGTTGGTCCAATAGAAAGAAGAAAAAAAACATTTTATCCGGCATTTGTAATGTCGGATAATGGTAGACAAAATTAAACTCCCCCACGTGGCAATCTACGTGGGGGATTTTGGCAAATCAAGGCTGTCATTTTATCCGATATTATAAATGTCGGGTAAACTGATATAATATGACCGACCTTCTTGTTCAACCGGCTATGTTTCCTCTTCATTTCACCATTCAAATCCATATTATTTAGTTCAAAAATCACCTTAAACACACCAAATTTCAATTTATTCTAATCTATATTCTTCAAAAAAATTATCCAAAAATGAAAAGAATATTGCGTGTTGTTAGTAGTAGTAGTAGATTTCACAAAATCGTGGAAGCGACAGAGATGATGGTGGTGAAGGCCCTAGCTCTAGATCTTCAAGAACGCACAAGGGTGATGGAACAATGGTATCTCGAAGATGGCGTATGAAGGTTGTTTTCGAAGACTCTGCTTTATTTTTAAATATCAATCAAAACTTAGGACCAGGGAAGGAGTTGATCAATTTTCGTCTGTTGCCCTACGAACAAGTGCACATTTCTACCCATGTCGACATCATTGTAAGACCATTTTATATTCAAATATAATGGCAATTATTAGGATCAATTATTATAAATTATGTACATATTTACAAAATATGTTTTGCAATGTATAGTTCTATACTAATTCTATGATTCTATATTTAAGATTGGTAAAATGTAGACATTTTAGTTTATAAATCGTATAATTATACATTTACCTAACGAAAAGGAAAAATAATTTTCTCAATAGGCGAGAGAAGGGAAAACCCGTGGGTTTTTTACATCCGTTTTTCATCTATATCGAGAGATCTTAGCAGTCCATGTAGATTGACGTATTACAGGATTTTCGGGCAATATAGGGTTTGAGGATTTTTTTTATTATGTTTTTTTATCATAAATACTGACATATACAACCATATTTTATTTTTCTTAGCTCTGCATATTATTTATTTTATAGGCATTCAATTGACTTTAAATTCTGATGCACAATTGTATGGTGCATTAGCTTCTTTTTGGTGAAAGACCACCCACACTTTGCACTTTGCTTTTGGGGAGAGGGGCAATACTTTGTTAGATTTTGTTATGCTTACTGAGATTTCTTTTGGATTGCACCTTCCTTTACCTTATGATGAGCAGTACCAAAGACATGATAACCTTCTACATATCTTAACTAGTATTCCTATTCCGTCATGCTTATCAGGGGTACACAGATTAGTGTTGGTTTCCTTAGGGATACTATTAGGAAACTACTTCGACAGTACGACTATACCCACGACTTGGAGATAGCTAGGCAATTTGTCCAGTATATGATGTAAAAATCTTTTCTTTTCCAATTCATCGATTACACTCTCATTAGGACATGTTGCAGCGATTGCGGAGTTTAATCTTTGTTCCCCTATTCTTTACGATTCAGAAACGGCTATCATGGCCTACTTGCATAGGTCATTGGACTTACAGCGTGTGGTGACTAACCAAGGTGCATAATTATGTGGTTTAATAGTATTGGTGGTACGAGTATAGCCACAATCTAGCTCATCCGACTAGAGACCACTAGTTATCATTATTCTTTTCGAGGATCTGTGCATGGTCGCCCCAAATTAGGCAGAGAGTTCTTGGCGGTGAGGCTAGTCATGTTTTTGTAGTTGCATGCAACTAGATAGAGTTACGGCATATACGCTCTGACATTATTTGACAGCCGTTTGATGGATCTCCATATTTGACATACAATAGTATCTCACATGCATTATTTTTGTCGGTCAGACGATTTCCATTAGTATCATCTTCTCGTACACCTGGTTGTATGTGGTATTATGGTGAGTGATGTTGGCACCAGATATACGGCATAGACATGGCTCCAGATGATCCTCATCCTCATACACCTTTTCTTGCAATGTATTTGATAGCCTCGTTACAACATGTGGCGGCGAACGGATGGTGTGAAGCAAGTTACTTCATTATTCCCCACATGGATTATCTTTAGTTTTGGCATAGATTCTACACTACTCCGCCGTCTATCGATTTTACACATAGAGGAGCTGTCAATTTACTCATGTCATCTACCATCCATCTCGGTTTTCACCCCCAGTTGTCATTGACCTAACTCAGCCCACTCAAAGGTTTATTGCTCCACGACTAGAGATTCTAGGTGGAGTATATGGATGGTCCGATGCTATACTTACTTCTTCCAATCAGGATCAATTTGTTGACATACCACATCCGTCGATCGCTGATTATCCAGATCCAACATCGTTACCATACGAGGATTTATTCCAGATGTAGATTGGACGTAGGAATGTTACATTACTAAGAGCACAGACGTAACATAGATGAGTACGAGGAAAGAGTTCAAGATCTCGAGAGGCATGTTCAGGTGTTGACTGTTGAGGATAAGGCAAGATACCAGCATCGACCGAGACACATTCCTCATTCAGATACGGTAGTGTATTTGGGGGAGGGGGGCTTCATATTTCAGGCATATCGGAGTTAGTGGGGATGACCTTGATAGCGAGATTCCATATTTTAACAATAACAACGATGGTGATGAGGATGAGTGGTTGATTTATTTGGTTTGTTGTTTCGTATTGGACTATGTTTTTTGTGTATTTTTATTGAACTATGTTGTATCGTATCGGACTCTGTTGTATCGTATTGGATTATATTTTTTATGTATTTTTATTCGACTATGTTGGACTCTGTTGCATCGCATTGGACAATGTTTTACTATAAATCCTGTGTTATTCATGTTGTACTATGTTTGTTATGTATATGTTATTTGTGTGTATCTATTTGGAGTACATTCTATCGTTTGTCTAAGATTGATATTACAGTACATAAAGGACGCTACTCTTACTCATAATAGCATACTTAAGTTTCAGTCGAAATCAAATTCAAAATAAACTAATACAATATGAGCAACATTACACTTACTCATTACAACATACATAAGTTTCAACAGAAACTAAATTCAAAATAAATTAATACAACATGGACAATGTTACACTTACTCATTACAGCTTACATAAGTTACAACTGAAATTAAATTCTAAATAAACTAATACAACATGGACAACGTTAACTCATAAACATACAACATATGACTAACCATCGGATGAACCCCCTACACTAGCACGATATTATCTTATTTTACTCTACATTACCTCACACTTTTTAGGTGTGAGCTTAGAGTGGTCACAAGTCATTATAGCCAACATGGACTTTTCTTTCCGTTGCCTCATTTTCTCTCTTTTAGTTCCAAATACCGTTCTTGCATACCAAGATCCACCTTTCTTTGTTCTTCTTTCTTGGCCTTGCGCTCAAGATATTTCTGCATTCACCTTTGTTCCTTCTCTTCCTCAAACGGTCTTGTGTTGCTATTCACTGAAGATATAGTTTCAACTATATTATTATATTGGGCGTTGTAATCAATTTTACTCTTCAATATCTGTTTTCCTTCTACCCTCCCTGCATTGTTACTATGAACTAGTGGGGATTCTTGTTCTTCAGCCGCCTTGGGACGTAAGACTCTCCTGTACTAGACTCGGGATTCATTTTTCTTGGTGCAAATTGAAATCCAGCGTATTTCTTTTTTATTATGCTCCTTTTGTCTTTATCTTTAAGAAGATTGTAAAGGTGCATAAGGTTGAAAGCAACTTCCTTGTTTTGTTGTACATAGGCCTCATGAGCCTATTCGAACTGAAAATTAACATAAAGCATTATTGAATTATATAGTAAATAATTTACTCCAAGGATGATTGAAAAAAAAGCTCACCAAGTTAACATTTGTAGCCCCACCTTGTTTTCTCGTCTCCATAACTGGTATGATTTCATTCCATTTTTGACAAGCTCCGTTCATATGTCTCCATTGAGTTTTTAAAGATTCAACGGTTCTAGGAATACTATTTGGTAGACAAGCATGGAAAAAGTTTGAAATAGACACCCAAAATGCAAATTCAGATTGCAACGTATCTTTTTGTTCATCAACAAAACACTGTAGTCAACAAGTAGTATGTTCTTTTTGTTCGTCTTTTTACCATTTCCGTTGTGTAGAAGCAACACTTTTAGATGATGGAATTTCAACTACTTCTGGCATTGGGGACTTGTTTATGTTGAATCCTCCTACATTTGCCCTTATTTGATTCAAATGGGATTGTTGACTAAAACCATTGTTTCCATCCCATAAGATTTCCTCTTTGACAAATTCTCCATAATCATTTCGATTTTGATTGAAACCGCCGTCAATTACTTCAAAATTAGAATTTAAATTTCTGCTAGAGTTGTCGGTTTGTGTGAAATTACCTCGCATGCCGCCTCTAAAATTCGATGATCGATATTGTGGATTGTTATTCGAGTAATGGTTATTAAACCGATCGTTGTAGCCTTGACTCATATGTTGTGCTTGTTGTTGTGGACGATATTGGAATGCATATTGAGAATTTTGCTGATAATTCTGATTGTTTTGTCGATTTGGCGGCCAGTTATCGTAAACATTATAATTTTGATTATATTCTTGAAATCATTGGATTGGAGAGGACATCGGCTTTTTCTCTCTTTGATAGTTGGATATTTTTTGTGGATAATAGTGAGTGTCGTTTGTGTAGAATAAAAGGGGAAGAAGAAGAGAAACGTTAGTTGGTAAAAGATTTAAGTTGGTTATTTATAAGAATAACGCCTACAACAGTCATTTGGAAGTGAAATTTCCATGCAAAGTCACTAAGTTTTGTTGCCAATTCACGTAAGGTGAACATTAAACGTGTCTTCCTGATGCTAAATGGGCGATTTCAATAAGCAAATTCAGTTCCCACTAGCTTAGAATCAAAACCGCATTAACATGCAGCAATAACCCGAAAAATAATGATGTATCATGCTATAATAGCCATGATGAATTATATCATAAGATCACGTACTAAGATCCCCTGCTAAGCAAAACACAATGATGATTGTATTATCTTTAATAAGGTTGCTTTCCAGGGGATGTCATAGCATATCAGAGTTGATATTCATCATTAAACAAATTATCCATTCTGACCAATAATAATAAGAAACCATCACTTGTAAATACTCAAATCCCAATATAGGATTTGGAGGATAAAATGAATCTCCTCAAAAGTTATTTAGTGGGAATAGCAGTATGTTACAATATAATTTAGCAGCCAGTAAAACAAAGGATTAGCAGCCACTAAAATGGCAGTAGCATTAGTATTACATATCATGGGCTGCACCACAATTGTTAACTTAATCCAATTGCATGCCTACTCATCCAAAGATATTTTTAGTATTTAAATTAATGTTAAAATGGAGAAAGCTCGTTTAAGGGAAACACTGTTAGTTAGTTACTGACTCAATATAGATCCCAATTCTTTCATATTTGTTAGTATACATTACTTGTTTTGATGCAATTATGCAAACGATGATTGAAAAGATGGCAGTTTCCTATGAACTAATGTTATTCAACTCACTAGACATCATGATTATTGCTAATCGAGTCATAATCTTATAGTGTTCCAATGCAACAAATAGTAATATGAGATATGATATTCGTATTCCTCGTTAAGCTCAACAATATTTCATTTCATAATGAGGTGAAATAATAAAGTGGAAAGCACCGACACCTAGGATAAAGACTACAACGAAAAATTACCTACATTATATATTGTTCCCCAAAAAAAAAAGAAGTTAAGATAAAAACTACCAGTACTCACAAACTGAATACAACTAAAAATGTGGGTAGTTCAGAACCTCTAGTCGTCGCTGCCGCGGCTTTCAAATTGGAGCGATGTGGCGAAACCCCTAGAATTTGATTGTGATATAGCAGGCCATCAGGATTTACTAACATTGCTACTGCTACATCGGTTAGTTTGTCAGAGCAGTATTGGGCTTTTGGTCTCATATGATACGGCCAGACCTAATAGTTTAAATCACTTGACTATGCGTGTCAAGCCCAAGTAATTATAAATTAGATGCATGGAACGTAACCGAATTAAGAATAATAAATTAAGCAGCTAAGTGACAAGCATAAGAGATATTTCTTTCATAATAACTAGTGTCGTGGTAATGGAAATCATTACCGAAACTAGAACTCCATTACTATACCAATTCTTAGATTAAAAATGACCACCGATATTTTATACTATTGGTAAAATGATCAACGGTATACCAATAAAATGATAAATCGTGGACTGCTAATGGTAAATTACCAGTACATAATACATTAAGTTTTTACTGCAATCAAACTTTGATATTGATAAAAAAAGTAAATATTTCATTCCTATTTCTAGCTCGATCAATATTTATATCAACATTTTATCTTATTTTAGATGACATAGAAAATTTTCAAACCTTGACAGCCACACTTTAACAGCTTGTATCAGCAGAGGGAGAGGGTTTGAGCCTCGACGCTACACTTTAAGATTGTAATATGCGGAGGCATGTAATAATCCATTAAAATGAGTTGAAAATCTCGAGACTGAAAAATGACTTTACAAGAGCCAGCTACAACGCGGGGTCGGTTGGGGCGGGTCTACCGAATTTCTTAGCTCTACTCTTCGGATTAGGTTTTTTTAAAAATAAAAAATTCATCATAAATTATTTACAACAATATAAGATAATACATTTGCTAGTCTTAGATTTTGAACTTAATAAAACTAAAACGAAAAGTACCATCATAAAAATACAACGATCGTCTTCTTAATAGTTGATATATCTTCAAAAGTGTACGTAGTTAGGTTTAGTTTAAATAGCAAAAAAAAAAACCAATATTAATATAATTGGAAAATTTACCGTTATCATCGGTTTTGATATTTCTTTATCACTACAAGTGTGTGGCCCGTGCGTTGCACGGGCACTTAAGTTTCTTAATCACTTTAGTTGGTATAGTGAGCTACGCGTGAATGTCTACTTTTATCTATACAAAGTATTGTACATAAAATTTTGTATAATACAGTTAAAAATGTAGTGATATTATTTAAGTTAAATACTTTCATTATTTTTGTATATTATTGTTGAAAAATATAGCAATGTTATCTAAGTTAATACTTGCATTTTTTGAATTCATTTGATATTACATAATGAGCATAAACATATTTGAATGAAAAGAAGAAGCCAAAGATAACATGATTGGAAGAATATAGTAAAGTTCAGTTAAAAACTATATAAAAGAGTCGGCTAAAAAACTTTATAAAAGAGAGTAACTACAGAAATCAAAAGCAATGACCATTTTGAACGCATCATGAATACCTACAAACCCAAAACTCGAGCACATAGCATTGACGGTAGATGTAACATTGATTTCAGGTAACAAAAAGTTGCTCTATCAAGTTATAAAAGGAGTAAGATTATAAAAAAATTATTTCAGTAAAAAAAACTACATTAAGCTACGTGCATTCAAAAAATAAGTAGTCAATCATAAAATATACAATGTAAATCCTGACGCTAAATTGCATCAATAGGTTTTACCACAGTTTTCGGTTTGTCCAAGAAATTACAAAAGGAACATAGAGTAGGCAACATAAACACATGTATAACCCATTCTTTTGTGATATTTATCAATTCAAGCACTTTTGACAACACGTGTTTCTTTAACTGAACATGAGACTTATCCTCAATTCCATAGCCTAATAAAATCAACATACTATACTATTAGACATTGCATCCTCCACCACCATGAATGTTTGGCGGGTGGGCAAGGAAGAATTGAATGGATGCTTGTTAATTTGTCTTTTCGTATCAGCTAGTTAATCTCCAATTAATTAGGGAGCTCCATATTAAAAGAAAACAACATATTAAAAGTATGAATTTTTGGCTATTGGAATTTTTTTTTTTTTTGGCTCTTATATATTCTTTATTTAGTTTTATCATATGCACATGTTCTAATTTACTAACATGTGTGTTCTAAAGCCCGAACCGATCTCCCAACTCATACCTCCAACTTTGCCTAACTTAGCACTTATCTATGGCTTAACTAAGTAATACATGAAAACTATCGGATAATTTAATTGGTGTAATATATAAATCTGATAGTTGACATACAAAATTAATGATGAGTTGCTTTTTCATCCATGCTAATATATGTTAGTACATCCATATGTTAATATGCTCTATTAAGGATAAGCATTGCGGTTCATACACTTAAATATAGATTTCATTTTTTATTAGAATGTTGATATTTATAATATTTATCAATATTTTAATGCCTAAATTGTTTCATACTCTGAATATAGTTCATTTGAAGACATGATGAGATTGATGATCTCATATTCATGCCATTTCAAATCCAGGTAATAGATTTGGTTTTTGGTATATTGGCTTTTCACTTGTTGATGCTAATTTCTTATTCAGAGACTAAAGCAGGAAAATTCAGGAATTTGATATTTTGTGGTCTTCTCAGATCTAATTGATTCTTGCATTTTATGGTAGGTCACCGGCACATAATTTTTGAAACATTTGGTTGTATTATCTTTAGCTCGGAGCATTCATATTCTTAGTACACGGACTGCAAGTCTCTAATTTCAGAGAGAAGGAATTAGCTGGGAAGGGTTTCTACAATTTCTTGGTGGTTGCTTAGTTTTTATTTTGATTTCATTTCGTTGTATTTGTAAAGAAAATACAATTAGAATTTGATGATCAAAATATGGGCATTATTATTGGATATGGTAAATAATGGTAGAGTGTTGGAGTCTTGGAGATATTTATTTTATGAATGAATTATAATTTTTTTTTTTTAAGTAGAGCTGTTTGTTAATTTTATTTTTATGCTTACACTTGCTTTCAACACATTTTTTAAAATGCATGTATGAACTGAGAAAAATATCATGTAGATGAAACAAAATAGGTTTCACATTTACTTTATACTTGATAAATTAAAATGCAAAAAATCAAAGCTAGCTTCCATTAAATAAAATATCATGTAAGCACAAAAAAAGTGCCAAAAAGAAAATATCTGTGTATAGGAGAATAGATCTTCACAATCTTCTTAATCAAACTTCATACATGACTTTATTGTCCACAAATTCTACATAACAGGTGGTAACAAAATAAGCATTCTTTGTTTTCCTCTTGCTTTGTAATCTTTTTTACATTTCTATTCTTAATCTTTTGACATTACGTTCTCTCATGCTTAAACTTTAAAAGTAACTTTGTGAACATGCTTAAGATTAACTGAAATTACCTTGATATTATTTACAAATTCGTTCACGTATTTTAAGTAATAGTTTGACTGTAAGCATATTTGCATATATTCCAAATTTATTCATGGCATGTATTAGTTATGATGTATTCATGAAAATGCTTTTTTTCTGTTGAATTAAAAAGCTTTACCATTACTGATATGCCTGTAGGAAATATTTTTTCCCTACTTGAAAGGATTGCTACACATCTTATATCAAAGCTCTCTAAGTTCCATCATCAAGCCACTCGCCTGCTCCTCCATCAATCCCATTTCCTCTTTAGTGTGACACAAAAAATCATGGTTGAGCACTTGCAGCGATCAATCACTGGTCAGAAGTACCTCGATAAAAGCATTCGGCTAGTTGTTGCACTCTTGCAATAGCCATTGTCACTTTAATCATATTTCAGATTTTGAAATGTCAGAGTAAAATGAGCAGAATAAGAAGCAAGCCTTTTCTATCTTTTGCCAAGCATGCTTTCTCCTTATGCAAAAAAATAAAAATAAAATAAAAATAAAAAATAAATTGTGCAACCGCTTCTATTAGGTAGATGAGCAAAACTGTAAAAACTGAATTATAATCGGAGAAGATCAAAAATTGAATGAGAGGATCGAAGGTCTAGTTACCCATGACGCCGAAAAATAGAGCAACAACACCCTATCTTCCAACTTGACTAAGTAATTTCTAGATCTGATAACGTCAAAATTTTGGATTTTTTATAATTTGTTGATTTTATCAACTAACGTTTCATGGCTTCAAAGAGATTACTGATAGCGGGGATGTGATTCAGTTGTAATGGGAGAAAGCGGATTCACAAATTCTAATTTTTTAAAAAGAGAAATGAGATGGGGAACAAAGCAGAAGGATCGTGCAAGGAGCGCTTATTGAGTAATAAATTAGAAGGAAAAGAAATGGAAGAGATATATGACGTGTGTAAATTAAAGATGGGAAATGTAGGGGCATTCCGGGTATTTCAGAAAGACGCGGTTGAAGTTAGTTAATTGAATTTACATTATTAGTAGTAGAGATATTTAACATTACCAAAGGTAAATTTACCGTTGTCATACTGATAACGTTGATATACCAACATATCTAAATATCGATTACCAATCGCTTGATATTGATATAGTAATGGTGAATTTACCATTACCATAACAACATTTATAATAACATTACCTAATTTATCATAATAACACATAAAGACTATGATATCGTTGTAGGATTAGGAAAAATGAATATGGTTTATTATATTCTACATAATATTGCTATTTGTGTCATTATAAATACCACAAAGTTACCAATGGGGACTAGGGTTGCTCCCCTAATTTCAACCACCGCCACTTCCGCTCTCCCTCAATAACTTTCACTCCTTTCTTTCACTACTGATTTCCTCCCCACTACGTTTCTCAACTTCCACAACTTTTCCTATTGCTGCAAGTTTCGTTCCCGTTCCTCCCACTTCCTCATTTCTCGAACGCGGTATTTTGCTATTTCCCCCTCTGCCTCGCTCAGATTCTATATTCTTCATCATCTTTCTCATCGTACAAGCATAATTGGTGAATGCTCCATTTCTCGGTTGTTGGAAGATTGGGCATAGCTACAGTCGTCGTAGTTTGATTTCGTAAATTTTGCGCTGCGGGTTCCATCGATTGACTTTTGCTTGTGCTTCTTCTTTCAGAGTGCTCGGATGGTTTCTAGTGGTGATTATGCTGATGCTTCTTCATACATGTTCTAGATGGTCTGCTTTGTTGCTTGTTGGCTTCGTTTTTTGGTCATGAGCATCTGATTTGCTGGTTGGTGGCTGGTTTGGCTTCAGCGTGGTCATTTTTGTTATGTTTGTAATATGCGTGGTTATCAAGTAGTGTAGATTTTGTAATGTATTATGTGGTCTAGTTAGGTGGGTGATGTTGTTCTATGCTTTAGTAAGCTATGTCATTCGTTGACCATGCTTCCTTTCATCCTCACCTTTTTATGCATGAGGACTGCCTAGGGCAGTCGGTGTGATTTTTTTGATGTGTGTGTTGTTGCACTTGATGAGCATCCATTTTGATGTTTGGTGTGTTTGTTGGAGCTCATCTTCCTTCATCACTATCCATGTTGGATCATTTCTATGAATAAGGCATCGTTTGGAAATATGTTGGTCGTTGCAATATTTAGCCTCTTGAGTTTGCAATATGTTGAATCTAATACATTCCATAGTTGTGTTGCAACCACGTTATAATTATAAAGTTAGACTAGAAAGGCCTTAGTTTACAGTTGGAGATACGCTATGAAGCTGGATTGGAAGAGCCTTGGGCTTACAGTTGGAGTTATACTCAGTAGGATGCATAAGATATAATGCTTATCTAAATGGTATGGCCCAAACACTATAATGGTAAGACTTGAGATTTTTATTCACTGGATATTGTTGTTCTGACTCCATCCTCATTACAATCCATAAGTTTGGGGAATGATGCCGATGAAGGCAACGATGAAGACTTATGGAAGTTTAGTTATTTATCTACGTTTTTGATGTATTCGGATGTACCAAGATTTTTAGACATGTTGGTGATTTATTTTGAGACATTGTATTATGGATATTTAGGATGTTGTATTTCTTAGATGTGACATATGTGAAATGGGCACTTATTTCTGTTATTATTTTTTATCCTTTCTGATGTAAGATACTGAATGTATAGATAGATAGCTCTGTACATTATTTTACTAACCAACTGCCATCTTTGAAATGGACTAAAGGTTCGATTGGACTTTTATTAGGCTAAAAATATGGCCCGTTCCAAAGGGGTTGTTACATTAGGTATCAGAGCTTAGGTTTCCCGATCAATGGGAATAGGTATACGTGGAAGTAGTATTTCTTATTTTTGTAATATTTTTCAAAACCTACTATATATATATATGTGTGTGTGTGTGTGTGTGTGTGTGTGTTTGTATCTGTGTGTGTATGCAAACACACTAAGCAAATTTTGATTCAGGAAGTAATACCATCCTAGGAAATTAAGATTAATCCGAAATTTTGAACCTATAGTAGTTGAAATGGCGAAGAATAGCACCTTTGAAGTCGGAAACAAGCCGGTGCAAGAGATACCCTCTATTTCGAATATGCCACCGTGTTTTAGAAAATATCAAAGGCTAGTGGGGCAAGTTTTCATTCCTCGATAAACTGCACTAGCGATATTAACATTTCTATAAGAAACGGTGCAAGTAACTTCATTGCTAAAGTGCCGATGTCAAGAAATAGAATGTTCGTTCTCAACATTCAAAACGATGTCACACAATGTCTTAAGATATGCGACAAAGATGCTTCTTGGCTTTGGCATCTTCGATTTGGACATTTCAATTTCAGAGGATTAGAGTTGCTCTCCAAGAAGGAAACGATAAAAGGATTACCTTGCATCAACCATCCTGATCAAATGTGCGACGGAAGTCTACTTGGAAAGCAATTCAAAATGAGCTTTCCAAAGGAGTCATACTCAACGGCTAAAAAACCATTGGAACTCATACACACGGATGTGTGCGGTCCGATCAAGCCAAGAACTTTGATAAGAGTAATTATTTCATTCTCTTCATCGATGAATTTACAAGAAAACATGGGTGTATTTTTTCAAGGAGAAACCATAGGTGTTTGAGAATTACAAGAAGTTCAAAGCCCATGTTGAGAAGAAACATGGCCTTGTGATTGAAGCCATGAGATCTGACCATGGAGAAGAGTTCACATCAAAAGAATTCTAAAAGTATTGTAAAGATAATGGAATTCGACGACAGCCAATGGTGCTAAGATCTCCCACAATAAAATGGAGTAGCGGAATGGAAGAATAGGGCTATCCTTGAGATGGCAAGGAGCATACTCAAAAGCAAGAGGTTGCTAAAGGAGTTTTGGGCGAAAGCGGGTGCATATATCATTTATCTATCAAACCGATCTTCAACAAGAAGTGTGTTGGGAAAACACTGGAAGAAGCAAGAAGTGGACGAAATTCTGGCATTTTCCACCTAAGAGTCTTTGGAAGCATACCTCACGTACGTATCAAACGAGAAACGAAGCAAGTTAGATGGCAAAAGTGAGAAGTATATCTCCAATAGTTACGACACCAACTCCAAAGGCTACAAGCTATATAATGCTGATAAGGGGAAGACAATCATTAGTTGAGATGTCGTGTTCGATGAAGAAGGAGAATGGGATTGGAGATCACATAACGAAATGTACAACTTCTTTCCACATTTTGAAGAAGACGACATGCAACAATCAAGGATAGAACAATCAAGTGAGGATCCTACTTCCCTACCAGCTTCACCAGCCATGAGTTGTCAAGAAGATGAAAGCTCAAGTGAAAGGGGTCCATGCTTTAGAAGCCTTCAACAAAATTTATGAGGTCTCACCTTTGAACAAAGATATAGTCTGACCCGTTTATTTGGAGATATTATTTGGATAGTATGTTATACCTTCTACAAATGATACTTTTATTACCATGCTTCATTACTATAGTTCTCACCTTTGAACACAGATGTAGTTTGGCCCGTTTATTATTGTATATAATACTCAGGTCGGTCCGAGACTTTTCAGGTACATGGACACTATAGACCTTCATGGGTGTTGGGGTTTTGAGGAGACTAGATATATAGGTTATGCATAATCTTTTCATCAATAGTGTATACGTACAATTTTAGTTTGGCTCCTTATATGTATCCAATGTACCTTACAAAACCTATGATTTATTGACTCGTAACTATGTATATTTTTGAAGTGGGTTAGATAATGTAACATCTCGGAATTTTATCATTTTGATGTTTGAATATTTAATTAACTTTAAAATTTTAAATAATTGGTTTTTTAAAGTTTAATAATTTATATTCAAATATAGGGATTATCTAAATATTTGAACTATGAATTAAATATTAATTAAGTGGATTTAATAGCCTTATTTAACTCCTTCTAATTAATAAATAATGATGGTGAACTTAATTTGTAAGTTTATTTACAATAATAAAAAGTTCGAATAAATAATAAGAAAATCAATTGTTAATAAAACGACTTGGTTTTTAATGCCGTATTTTTAAATGAATTTATAGGATTTTTCCATAATTTCTAATTTGGAAAATAATTATATTTTCGTTTGACGTATTTTACGGCAAACGATGATATTTTTGAAATTTTACAAAATAAAATAATCTGTGTATTTTATTGTTGATTTGTGATCGTGTCTCATTTTGGTGCATACTCGTATTTTTATTCTGTCGTTCGCGGTTCGTACGGAAACGAAATATTGTGTTGCAGAGTATCGCAAATCCTTCTTTTCAAAACTTTTTCCAAACCAAATCAAATTCAAAATTTTCAACTAAAACTTAATGGTGATATGACGTGTTGCTCGGAAAATTTTTGTTTACTTGAAAATATTGGTTTGCTTGTGGTCGAAGTAAGAAATTGATTTTTTTATAAATTAGGCAAATTCACTTAGGCAACTTCTTTCCCCTCTTTCTCTTTTTCAATTTTTCAAGTAACCAATAGATGAAAATGGCCTCAAGCATTCAAAATTCGAAATCGAATAATCCACTCAACAAAAAATTGTGAAATCGGATCCTTTGCGCTCGTGCAAGTGAGATTTTTGATTTGGTGTAGGGTTCGATGGGTACAACAATGATTGGCATCGATTGATGTAGGATGGTGGAGCTAGGATTTTAGATTGTCGATGATGGAGGTAGAGTTAGGCATCGAGGTTGACTCCACTGTAGTTTTCATGTCGAGGAGCAACTTTGTCGAAGTTTGGTGAGTTACGGCCGCTGCTGGTGAGACGCGATAATTGTTTATCACATTTGGGTTGCCCAGGTCGTGATGTGGTAGAATCGGTCGAGCATGAGTTAATGGTGTTCGGAAGGTAGAGCTTGCGTAGTATAGTTGAAGGGCGAAGTTTGTTCGTGATCTCGTTCACCGACGAGGGAGCTTTGAGGAGAGAGGGGGTTTTGGTGTTTAGCTTTTGATACAGGTGTATCACCGTACTAGTTGTGCATGAGATGAGTGAAAGGAGGAAGTATTAGTTTTAAAAAGGGTGATTAGTTGGATATTAATTATTTAATTAATTTGCAAACTTATAAATGTAATATCTTCCCTATACGAAGTCGATTTCGAACGTGGTCAGTTGTGTTGGACTCATATCGTCGTTATCCATGCATTGAAGTTGGATTCATCGAATTTGAAGTGGAATTTCAAGCTAAAATCGAATGTCGTTCGATTTTAGAATTGAAAAGGAACACAAAAGCATCAACTAGAGTTTTGGTGAGTTAACTCATCTTTAAATAGACTATATGATATTTGTGATTATTGTTGAATGCTTGGATGGTAGTTTATTGTTAGTTATTTGAATCATTTGGATTACCGCTTTGGAAAGCGGATGACACATTGTATGATTTACAAGAAATCCATATGACAATATATTGTTGGTTGATCCCGCTAGATAGTGGATGGCATAAATAACCATTGTGTTGTAAGGGACAAAAAAAAGAACCCGGAGTGTTTTTGTAGCGAATATGTCGCTCCGGGACACTTCAAAGTGCATATATATATGTGAGATTTACAGGGGAGTTTTATAGAGAGACCCTAAGGGGTTTCTCGCCAATATTGATTTATTTATATTCTTATGTGGGTTATATTAATGTTTGGTTGAAATATTTGTGACCTACTGATTGATTTGTGTAAGTGCCGATATAGCGATTTTCGCTATACTATCACTTATGAAATATCATCTCCTTAAGCCCTTGTGTGTGTTGAACTTATGCTTGTATTTTTATTATAATACATGTTTGGTCGCATTTTTGCACTTAGAAAGTTGTTCAAACTATATTTTCAAATATTTTGAGAATTTTGAAAATAAAGGTTTAGTATTAATTAAAATTTATAAAAGAAGTTATAAATTTGATTAATTTTCTTTTGGGATAATTAAAATTGTTTCAATTTATAAGAGATTGTAAAATTGATTTATTATCTTTTGAGATAATTAATATTGGTTTAAATTTATAAATTTGATTAATTATCTTTCGGGATAATTAATTTTGTTTTAAATTTGTAAATGATTATAAATTGGATTAATTATCTTTCGGGATAATAATGTTGTTTCAATGTATAAAAGGATAATAAATTTCATTTATTATATTTGGGGATAATTATTGTTGTTTTAAATATATAGAAAGGCTATAATTTGATTTATTGTCTTTTAGGATCATTAATGTGGTTTTGAAATTTATAAAAGAATTATATCAATTATCTTTCAGGATGATTAACATTGTTTAAAAATTCATAAAAATATTTAAATTGATTTATTATCTTTCAAGATAATAAATGATGTTTTAAATTTATAAATGATAGTTTATAAATGTGGAAATCTTTAAAAATGAATGATTAAAAACAAAGCTAAGTGTAAATTGTTTTGAGGTTTATAGTAAACAATGTTTTCGATGACATTCATTTTGACCCTTCTTTTTAATACACTTAGAAATATAATTTGCCCTTTAAAAGAATATTTATAAAGTTTTTTACAAATATTTGTGATGTGAAAATCAAGCAAAAGTGAGAATCAAATGTTCTAAAAGCTTGATTTATTTATTGGTGGCAAGTATATACGATTTAATTCCCATATACAATCATTCATTTTTTTCTGATAGTTGATTGCATTACCATCGATTTCAATATTCTTCTTTGTGTTTCGTCGATTCAAGATGATTTGTTTGCTTGTTTGGAGCATTTAAACTCTTGCTATTCTTAAAGTTAAGAATGCTATCGTGACAAGATAGATAGCAATAATGCCCTAGCTTGTCCAACTTCATTGTTTTCCCTAGGGTAGTTTAGTTTGTTCCCGATAGTTGATTCATCGACTATCGATTTTAATACCCTTCTTTGTGCTTCACCAATCTAAGATGATTTGTTGCTTATTTTGAGCATTGGTGACCAACACCATGGATAACTAAGTCCAAAGAGCGAGTGGGAACCAAGCCAGTACGGTTGCACCCATTAGAGTATATTCATATTTATCTAGAGATTTGTTAGTAGCATGCATGCAGTGATGTGGAATATCAGATGCTCGTGTGAGCCGGGGTCCAACTTGGAAGTTCCTGATAGTGATATGTGTTTGGCATGTGCTCTTAAGTATATTTTATCTAGATATATACTTTCAGTGTAAGGGGCGCACCCTCCTAGTCATGTTGGATGAATTCATTCTCCTTGTTTGATTTGAACCTTGGAGTTAATCTTTTCTTAATTGCATCGAAAAGAGCCTTGAGGTCTTCTCTATGTTTAATTATTTGTGTCCATTCTTTAAGTTTGGATTTTGATCTTATATGTGTCCATCCTTTCTTATTTGGATTGTTGTTCTGATTGGTTTTCAATTTCTTCATGTATGGATGTGGTTATTGTGGGGAAAAACTCACTCCATGCTTAGCGGCATGGTCTTACAGAATTATTATATGTTTATCATATAACTTGAGTTTTCTTACGCTGATTTTCCAGACTGATCCGGGTGTTATTTTATTATAATGCTTGGGTCACACCGAGTATTTTTCCAGGTTGTCGTTTGTGGGACATGGAGCTCATAGAGTTCAGCCGGATGTTCACCTTCCATAGTATTTTTATTTTCCACTATATTATTATGTATAGTTTTTTAAACCCACCTGTAAGATACACACGAAATACGTGCAGAATCATCATTAGAACCATCATACTTGCTGACCATCGATGAACTGATCGAATTAACCAACCAAAGTTAGCTTCAGTCATTATGTATTGAACAGAGGAAAAGGCCTCTGTAACAGTTGGACGATAGTAAAAAGTCATAGCAAAACCCGTAGCTACTTGTACTAAAAAACAAGTAAGCGTGATTCCTCCTAGACAATAAAATATGTTGACATAAGGAGGAACATATTTACTAGTTATATCATCTGCAATCGCTTGAATCTCGAGACGTTCCTCGAACCAATCATATACTTTATTGAGTACCCATCAGCAATTGTATGGTTAGGTAGTTATAGCTGTCCGGGCTGATAGGGTTTGTTTTTAATTTTGATGTACCATGTATTTTGGATTGACAACTTTTGCTATCTTTGTTATATGATAAGTTTTCGTTTCCATTGCGAGATTCTATTTCCCTTATTCTTTTTCTTTTTACCCTAACAACCTGCCTTTCTGATACTTGGATGCTCGACATTTGAATACTATGGTTGTATTGAGTGTCGACTTTCGAGGGTCGAAAAGGTAGAACATTACATTTGGTATCAGAGGTGAAGGTTAAGCGAGAACCTTTGTTTTGGTGTGGTAAACTCATTAGAGATAGGGTAGGTGACACCCAAGAATGAGTTAAGAATGTTATAAATACAAGAGCGTATTTGTTATTGCTATAAAAATGTATTGTGTTAATTGGTCTATTGAGCGGTTTATGAATTTTGGTCAAGTCGTAGGACCCCACGATGTCGATAGGGATTTCTAAACACTCGAACATGGCAAATAGACACACTATTGATTTTTAAGAATTGATTATTTAAATATTTTACCTAGGATTATATGTTTTATATATAAGGAATAGTTTTCAAATTTATATAGTTATTTATGGTGTGTTTGGTTGTAAATGATAATTATTATTTAGTATCGTTATTATTGATTTGTCATGCTCGAATAGTTTAGGAGCATTGACTATTGTTTGTTGATTGTTAATTATGCTCGACCAATTTATGGGCATTTATTGTTTTGATAATTATGAGTGTATTAAAATGAACCACTTGTGAATTAAGTTTAACAGTTTGATTATAAGGTGTTCGGTGAAAATGTTAAGTTGAAAGTCATCTTTTAATAAAAGTTGTTTAATATAATCTAAATGGGAAGATAAGACATTTAAAGGATAAATGTTTGTGAAAAGTCTACTATAATAATGGAAAGTTATTATAATATAATATGATTTTAAAGGTACATTTTATATGAATATAGTATATATAAAATGATTATATTATCTATAAAGGGTTTTTGAGAATTTCAAAGCCTCGGTATTGCTTGAAATAAATTTTAAAGGGAATTTGAGAAAAGTAATAGTAGTATTACTTGGAAGTATTTAGAAGTATAAATATTTTGGAAGAGAAATTTTAAGTGAAATACATTTTCTTTGGATAGTTCGAGGAAAATTCTCTATTAGTTTTGTAGTAATCTGAACAATCCTCTAAGTAGCAATCAAATGTTTGCTTAGGCGAACGTTGCACTCGGTAAATTATTCTCTTTATCATTGTGTGATTGAAATGAGTTCGAATCCGAATGAACCCAAAGCGAGTGTTAGTGAATAAATTATTAAAGTTATTATATATATATATATAGTATGATTTCAAAACAGGTTTTGAAATACAAAAATCGGGTACTTAGTTTTAAGTTTCCTTAAAGGAAATTAATTTAAAATAATAGGTATTAGAATGTTTTGGTAATGAAATTTTAAACTCTTGGATAGAGAAGAGATAATTTAACTTAAGTTTTTAAATAGGTTAAATTGGATCAGAAGGTTTTAATAAGCATTGTTATATTAAAACCGCAATTTTTGTTTAAACATCTAAATTGTGTAAATTATTTAATGTTATTAGGCTGACTTTATAAACATCTTCACCTTAAGGACGTCCATGGAAAGTAGACCTTAAGGATGTCCAAAAGATCCTTAAAAGTGAGCCATGCACTCTATTTATAGCTGTAGGAAGCCTAAAATCTCGCCCTCATGATCTCCACCTCATTTTCTACGCCATAGACCACTTCTCTGAGAAAATAGGTGGACCCCTCAGCAATATTTACAGATCGGTACCGATCTATACGCTTGGATCGATACAGATACATAAGATAGTCAAATGGATCGTCTTGAACTCTTTGTCTAGGCTAAATTCATTGTTAGCTTTGTGATTCCAAACTTGTTTGCACTAATATTAGCTTGTTTCTGAGTTCAAATTATGGATCTATGGAAGAATGAAGTTGCTGATTTTGAATGCTCATGGAGATTAATAGAGCATCGCATGGAATCAATGAAATTTTGCTTGAAATAGGTTCCTGGGATCATCACTAGCATGTAGCAGGAGTGGTGGCATGTTTGGGGTGAGATTTCGTGGATCGGTACAGATCCACGATGTTAGATCGGTGCCGATCCAACACATGGTTGGATTGGCGTCTTCAAACTCTCAAGATGGTTGGGTCTTTACTCAGTGACTCTACTTGCATTTGGTTTCTGGACTCTCAGTAAGCTTTCTAGGCTTCCTACCTTGATAGTTTCCAAGTTTGATTCATTTAGTCTATTCGAAATTGCCTAATCAAAAGGCTGGATAACACTTGCCCCCAAAGTACATTTTGTTTCAAGCATGATGTGATTTGAATCAATCAAGTCGAGATTGCTGTGAAGGACTCCATTCTATGCTTTGAATGGTCGTTGTCCTCTCTACGAATGATTTTTGCGAAGAGTTATGTTTATAACTATTCGTCGCGATGCTTTACCAACATTTGGTACTATAAATCAAGAAGATGTTCTCACGATCTACCATTCCAAGCTCAGTAGTCTTGAACTGATTCCTTTCATGGACTTTCCAAGTCCGAGTCTGATTTTCTTTGGCTTTTGTCATTCGGGGTCGAATATATACATGCACACATATACACATGCACGTTCTTTAATAATTTTTTATATGCATACAAATTCATATGGATGGATCATCATTACATTTCTCATTTTTTTAAAACATCAAGACTCGGTACCGATCCAAATTCTTGGATCGGTATCGATCCAAGACTCGGAGAAAGTATCCAACTTTGTAGTCTGGAAAGTCGCATTTGTTAGGTTATATAACCCAATTTGTGCCCCTCTCTTTCCACTTTACTCTGCCTGCTAATGAACCAAGCTTGGAGCTCCGCCATTAAAAACATTGCCTTCCCAATCGAACTCCGCCATTACTCAAACCTAGGACCGCTGCCGCCTAACAATTTCCTGAAGCTTATGACACTCGTCTCGCCTTGATTGGACTTAGTTCACCAATTCAAGCCCCGAGCCATTTCTAAACAATCGCCTCCACCTAAGTCCAAAACCCTATTTGATTTCGTCCTATAGTCTTATCAATTGGGTAGGTAGAGAAGGGGAGAGGCTGGGCATTGTCATAGGTGAGATTCATGTTGGTGGCCTTGCTTGAAATCGAGGCCAAGAGGCATTGCTTGCAAATGGAAAAAATCCACCCAAGGGCTCAAATCTGTACTGATCTAACCCTTGGTGGAATTTGGGCTTCAAATTCTCTGGATTCCAAACCTTGTCAATTTTTGCCAAGTGTTGCCTATTAGGTTCTGATGCATTTTCAAAGTTCAAGTGATGACATGAAGTTCGCATCCAGAGTTTAAAATGAACTATTGTACAATATTGAAAATCTGCACTACACGACGCTGCACAACATCGCACTAGGTTTCACTTTAGCTTGGGGGCACAACTTATGATTAATCTGATGTTGATTATCTGTTGAGTTTTTATTGAAACGGATCATAGACATTCTAAGCATATCGCCACTCCAGCCACCGGTCTGTTTACGTCCAAATATGCTGAATCTGATACCGAGTCATGCTCGACTATGGTTCCACTTGCACAACAAACTCTGACGCAGTTCATACCTCCAGTTAACAATCTACAAGCATATCAACCTCATCCATATTTCCCTCAAGTACCCGTGAATGGTCCTAAAGTTGAAATAAAAGCTACTCCCGATACTCTCGATGATGCTGTCATTTTAGAAGATCCCATCGATTCCATTGCTTCAAAGATATAAGAGGGGTCTCTTCGTAGAATTTGCGATAAACACGGGATTCCATTTGAGGATGTACCAGTCCCTTCTCAACATTAAAGAGCTCATGATCCCCAGAGGGTTATACTACTTGCAATAGATATATGTGCCTAGCGGGATGCATTCCACGATTCAATCAATTCATTCGTCGAGTTCTGAACGTCATGAGATTAGCTCCAACACAACTACATCCAAACAGCTACGCCTATCTTCATGGCACTATATTGTCTTTGTTCGACATTTGCACTAAGTACCCGGTGATAAGGAGATTCGGCATATACATAGTTTCAAAAGTTAGGAAGGAAGCCCTTCTCTATTTTATCTAGAACCGACAAAGAGCTGTAGAATTATTACCAATACATGGAATAAGTCTAGCTATTTCAAGAGTGAATGGTTCTATATCTGTTGTCCATCTAAATTCGCATGAAGGTGGTTATCTGGACATAAGTTCTACTTCATGTGTTTGATACGAAATTGCTTCGTAATCCCGCAAGTTAACTCATATTCTTTTTGTCACTCAGATGCATAGCTGAGGCCTAGTAATGGAACACTTGCATAGTCCATCAGAGTTCTTATGGGACTTCCCGACATAGATAGATATATTGGAATTCTCCTTTTCGATGAGAATCACTTCACCCATAACTTGCTGGAAGTTGACTATAGCACATGTCAAGTCCAAGTGGTCATTGACGGCGATGATGACAACGATAACGATAACTCGCCTGGAGGTGGCGATGTGAATCCTGACGTGCCCCCAATCCCAAATCCAAGGACAGAAGAATCGAAGAAGTGCAAGAACACTCCAAGAAAGGCGAAATCATAGGTGAAGGTGGTGAAGCTAACCATGATAATGTTGATGTAGGCCACAAGCCTTTGGTTGAACAGTCCAAGGATAACCAACAATTCGTTTTGAAAAAGAGGCTCATCGTGAAACTTCCCAAAGGACATCTTCTCACAGCCCCTTCCAGCGACAACTGCTGGGAAAAATCTTTCACCCCCTTTTGAAGATGCATTTGCTAGTTTGGGGCCACTCCTATCAAGTTCGGCTCTTTCGGCATTGGTAATATGAGCCTTGAGGGTCTTGACTCTCCTATTCTCTTTGATGACGAAATGACTCTTACTAGCATGGGAGAAGTCACTCCTATTAGCATAGCTCCAAAACACGGTCCGTCGGGGGATAATAGGACACTCACATTCACATGCACTTGGCCCGTGTCTTTACTTATTGGAGCTAACTTGTCCATGCTTCATTCGTAGGATCCATAGAGAGGAAAAGCATATGTTTTAGTCTTTAGAAGAAATATGTCTCAACTGAGGTATCGCTCAGACATGTATCATCATGGTGGTGGCCGAGACTCGGAGTCCAACCATCGGTCCAGCCGTGATAGAGGAAGCCATGATAGAGACTATCCATCTCACGACTCTGCTTTCCGATACCGTTCTAGATCAAGGTCGCCTCTGCCGTGAGGTTCGGACAAGCATTTTGATTGTCGGAATGACTTTCAACCGAGTGATGCTTTTCATGCACCACCTCTGTCTTCCATTCCCACCCAACATTCAACATCGACTCACATTAAACGACCTTCTGACTGTAGGCACTATAAGGGATGTTCTAAGGCCTCTCATCATAAGGCTAGCAAGAAACTGATTGAAGCTTCGATCATCACTATGGAGCAACAACTTGCTACTGATGCTTGAATGACTGAACTAAAGGAACAATTTCCGGATGTATGTTTCGATGGACTCATGTTTGTGCCCAACCTGAAAAGCATTCCACCAGAGGTCAAAGACACGACCATTGTTAAGAAGCCGATGCTTATGATCGACATAATGAATGGAAATGAATAGCCAAGAAGATCTCCAGAGTTTTGAAGGAAAGGAAACTCAAGATCGATAATTTGAAACTTAAGGATGCATAAGACAAAAAGATCATTGCTCATATCGATGTCGAGACCATTGATCGAAGAACATCACAAGCCGAGGCCAAGAAAAGGGCCGAGGATGCTATCAAAGCACTCGAGAGTGAGAGGACCAAGCATCGTAATGAGATAGAGATCGCACACCATCGAAATCGCGACTTGGTGCCGGAGAAAGATGCCTTGACCACAAAGGTAAATGAGCTATCAATGAAACTCGAGAGCGAGACAAAAACGAAGGATGAAGCTCTCCAAGAGGCTCAAGGGTACTGTGAAGAGCTGCTTACCACTCGTCAGGAAAGGGATAAGGTATTTGTACGTGCTCAGTACATGGATGCTCTCATTTAAAAGGAAGTCAAAGCTGCTGAGAAGCGGATGATTGAGAGGTTCAAGCCACTAATCAATAGGTATAAAGCTAATGTGCTCAAGTTCACCAACTTAGAGTGGCTCGATGATGATTATCCCAGGGCTTTAGCTTTGGCCTGGGAGCAAGTGGTTAGGGAGGAGAAGGAATTTTTGAAAGGCGGCTTGGTAGATCTGACACAATTGGAAAATGAGGCCTTGTTAAGAGATGAGCTGAGGGTGCTAAGAGAGGGTGAGCTTACTCTCCATCTGGAGATGGCCGCTATAGTGCAAAAAGGCATAGGCTCTGGATCGTCACCTCAAGATGTCACCACTGGCCATATACCTGGACTCAAAGCTGCTCCTAATTCATCTTCCGTCCTGGAATACGATCGAGAGAATCCTCAGATACATAAGTATGTCGTCCTTTCTCCCATCTTGGAAGGGAATTCCAGCGGCAACCCGGCCCATGCAGAACCTCAGACTGAAGGAGGTATCTTGTTGACTTCACCTGTATTTTAGAGAGTTCACATGTCATCAATTAACATAACTAACCTCTCTTTTTATGTATCTCAAGTTTCAGGTCAGCCCCAGGTCGTCTCGCTTCTTGGAAAAGGTCTTCAGTCGGGACAACAAGCATCTACAATAGAATCGGTAACCGTGACTACTTCAATAACGGTTTCAAGTATTCCAATTGGTGAGACTCCTGGGCCTGATGAGCAGATGGTAGATGCTTTAGAGGATGAAGGGTCTGGTGGTATTCAGGAAGCTCAGACCGAAGTCGATGTCGTTATCATTGGATTCTCCACGCCCCTATCGGGTTCCACTATAAGCAAGCTTGAGGAACAGCTTTTCCTATCCAAATTGGTCAAGCTAGAAAAGATAAAGGCCATCCCTCCTCCTTTGTCCATACCTTTGCCTAGTCAGACTATCTCCGTTCAAGTCACTCTTCCTCCACAAGGGAGCACCCAAAGCGTGCCTACTAGATCATCGTAGAGCACTCCATCCAAGGGCCAAGGAAGAAGTAGGAAGAAGCCTGATCAAGCCACACCTCTCTCTGGATAAGAGAAGAAAAGGTCTAAGAGGAAAAGCATAAGAAGTGATCGTTGGTTTGTTTTGTGTAGATAGACTCACTTTTGGTTTCCAGTCGTAGGAGTTTGTTTTTGATTTTAGGTCGGCGTTGGGCGGGTTCGGCCCCTGCTTTTTTGTATTTAGCTTAGGTGTAAGCAAAACTTGTACTTTTCTTTCCAAGTTCTATTTCAAATGTGAATAATAAAGACTTTTGTTTTGTGCAATCCTCGCATGAATTCATTTAAGTATTCAAGAAATGCACTTTCCATTGTTGTACTCATGATCCATTTCTTTCCATGAGTGTTGTCGGACTAAGTCGTTAGCCCGTTCCATGATTTGTCAGCCTTTCGTCGTTCTTTCAAATGCAAAGCGATTGTTGAAACGCTAGTCCCTGGGCATTTATATGTAAGCATATCGGATTCTGGAATCCGGTCAAATTTTGATCACTTAGAAATGTGATTTAAACATCCCTTTTCTCGGAGCATTAAATGCAATTGCGCCTATCTCAGGAGATCGAGGTTCGGAAGAGATCTCACCTAACTCCGGGCAATGGTCTCCGACCTTGCCATCCTCTAGGCAAGACATCGGCACTTTGCCAAACTTCGGCAAAAGCTAATAAATGGACGGTCGAGTCACGTCCATTTTGGGTTTATACTCCTGCCCCCACATCAAGGACAAGAGTTAGCAGATGGATGATCAAATCATGTCCACTTTAGGTTTATACTCCTACCCTCACATCAAGGATAAGAGTTAGTTGGCATTCATCTCTAGGCGCCAGGAGTGGTTGAATTTCAAGGGTCCGATTATAGACCGTAGAAGTTTGGTTGGCACCTAACTTTGGGTACCTACGTACCTTCATTATAAACATGCAGATTCATTCGATTCAGTCATATTTTACAACTCTTAACCTATGTAAAGATGAGATACAAATCCAGAAAGCCATTTCATTTATTGAAAATGGGAAATGATAGGTTCTAACTTATTACATGGCTTTATCCAATTATGTACAAATTTATTTCTAAGTTAAATAGCGTCGTAAGTTCTCGCTATTCCACGCCCTCGGGAGTGAGATCCCATCAACCGTTGTTAGCCTGAAAGTGCCATATTCGAGCTTTCGCTCTATTGCATACGGACCTTCCCTTATGGGGCCTAAGTTTTCAGGGTCTGGGAAGATTCGTTTGAGAATCAGGTCACTAATCTCAAAGGTCCTATTCCTTACCTTGGCATTGTAATATCGAGCGAATCAGTTTTGATGTAAAGGCGCTCTCAAGTCAGCTTTATCGCACTTCTCATCGATCGTATCAAGAGATTCCAACAGGAGTTGCTCATCCGTCCATGGATTGCAGTGAGTTACCCGATGAGAACGTACTTCCAGTTCAACTGGAATCATATCATCTAATCCATAAGCTAAGGCGAATGGAGAGTGGTCAGTCGTTGATTTGTGGGTTGTTCGATAATCCCAAAGTGCCAATGGAAGTTCATCGACCCACTTATCCTTGTCCTTTTCCAACCACTTTTTGAGAATGGACTTAATAATCTTGTCCACAGCTTCAACTTATCCATTCGCATGGGGGTATGCCACCGCAGCAAATCTCTTCTCTATGCGACATCGATGGTAGAAGTCCTTAAACTTGGTGCTGTCGAATTAGGTTCCGTTATTGGTAACGATTGCTTGTGGAACTCCAAAACGACAGATGATATTCTGGACCATGTTGTTAACTTTCTTTGTCGTAATTGTGGCTAATGGCTCCACCTTGGCCCATTTGGTGAAGTAATCAACTACCAAGGTGGCGTACTTCGCGCCACCCTTAGATATCAGCAACACACCTATAATATCAATTCCTGAACTACAAATGGCCAGAGACTAACCGTTTGAATAATCTTTGTTGGTGGGGCTCTCAGAATTTTAGCAAACTTCTGGCACTTGTCACACTTTCTGGTGTAATTAGCTATGTCTCGATTGACGGTTGGCCAGCAGTACCCATAGTGGAGAATCTTCTTCACTAGGTTTTGCCCCCCAGCATGGTCACTATAGGCCCCTTCATGAACTTCACTTAGGACTTGTTTGGCCTTTTCGTTGGCGATACGCCGTAGCAATAGGACTGGGAATCCTTTCCTGTAAAGCACTCCTTGCTGAAAGATATATCTCCAAGCTTGGCGAAGGAGCTTTCGTTGCTCGTTCCTTTTGTCGGTAAGGATTCCCCTCTGCAAATAATTCTTTGTTGCAGCCAGCCTCGCACCTTTCGCTTGAAACTCTTTCCTGACTTGATACACCACCAACTGGGAATCACAGAAGATGTGTAAAGTTATAACTCCTATTTCCTTGCCTATTTGGAGTCCTGCAATCATTACTTCGTACCCTGCTTCATTGTTTGTTGCCGAAAAATCGAGTTTTAAGGATAACAAATAGAACGTTCCTTGGGAGTGACAAGTGCAATTCCAGCACCGAAACAACGTCCACTTGATGCACCATCCATGTACATCTTCCACTTAGCATTATGCTCACGCTGCTCTTTGGAGTATCGTCTCGCGTAGTATGCTCTGCTATGAAGTCCGCCAAAATTTGACCCTGGATCGCTCTCCGAGGGTGATAGGTTATATCATATTAGCTCAATTCAATGTTCCATTTCAATAGCCTTGTAGAAATCCTAGGTCGTTGTAAGACTTGTTACAAAGGCTGGTCGGTAAGAACTTTGATCGGATGAGCTTGAAAGCAGGGGCGGAGTTTCCTTGAAGCAATCAACAGGAAGTATGTGAGCTTTTCCAGCTTTGGGTAATTTCTTTCTACTCCTGTCAACCACTTACTAATGTAGTACACCGGTCATTAGATGCGGGATTCATCACGTACAAGTGCGTGCTCAGAGCATGCACTGACACTCCCAGTTATATAAACAAGCCATCGTCATCCATCGGCTTCGAGAGAATGAGGGGTCTCTCCAAGTGGTTTAACAGAGCCTGGAATGCGTCTCTGCACTCCTGTGTCCAAGCAAAGTTCCTTTTTCCCTTCTTAATCAAGTCAAAGAAAGGGATGCGTTTGTTAGTGGCATTAGAGATGAATTGATTCAGTGCGGTGACCTTCCCGTTCAAGCTTTGGACCTCCTTGATCGTCCTCGGGGCCTCGATGTTTCTCAACGCCTCGATCTTCTTCGGATTGGCTTCAATCCCACAGGAGTTCATAATGAAGCCGAAGAATTTTCTTGACGTAACATCGAATGAGCATTTCAAAGGGTTTAGCTTCATCCCATAATTTTAGAGAACACTGAACATCTCGGCCAAATCATCAACGTGGTTTCTCGATCGTCCTGGCTTCATGAGCATGCCGTCCACACATCGAACGCCCAACCTGGTCTCTGAACATTCTGTTAACCAACCTAGGTATGTCGCTCCGGCGTGCTTTAGTCCAAATGTCATGATTGGATATCTATACTGTCCTAGGTTTGTTATGAAGCTAGTGTGATCTTGATCCGGGATGTGCATTGGAATCTGATTGTATCCAGAATACGTGTCCATGAACGACAGCGGTTCGTGTCCTACTGTCGAATCCACTCCTTAGGAGTGGGAAGTTATCCTTTGGGCATGCTTTATTCAGATAAGAATAGTTGACGCATGTCCCCCACTTCCTATTTCAAATTTTCATAAGGATTGAATTTAATACCCATTCCAGGTATAAGGCATCACTAATAAAGCCATCGTCCTTCATCTTCTCTACTTCTTCTTTGAGTGCGGCGGATCTCTCCGGAACCAAGCTGCGATGCTTATGTTTCACAGGAACACATTTGGGATTTATGTTCAATGCATGGCTCGCTATCCCAACGAGATCCCATATATATCAGAGTGCGTCCAGGCGAACAAATCTAGGTTCTCTTGGAGAAAACAACTAACTCTTATATCTTTCTCACGTCGAGCTGTGATGCGACCTTTAGGACTCGTGTCGGGTCATCCAGACTAACTGGAACATTGTTCGTTAACTCTGCAAGAGCTGCTCTTCCACCTTTCGGCTCTTTCCATAGGTCCATATTGTTACCCGGGTTTTCAACCCAGTAGAAACCAATAGAAAACAGAACAACCTTGTGTAGACAGGATGGTTCAGGACTTAACCAGAAAGGCTAAGACAAAGGATCAACAAGGGCCAAGCTATACGGCTAAGACAATGACTAGGATCAACGAAGCCGAGAGATCAGCATTCTTTTAGACCAATCAGTAGCCGAATGTAAACAACTAGTGAATTGCCATCAAAACGTAACAACTACGATAAAAGACTAAGGAAACATCTCCAATTCCGAACTCGAGAAAAATCCTAAGTGGTTGGAGCATCAACGACTCATGCCTTCCCTCAAACCTTAAAACCAGACAACCAAAGAATACTATGAAAAAGGCCAAGACATTAGCTCGCAAACGAGCCAAGTCTATGGGTCGCCAACGACCCATAAACCATGGGTAGCCCGTGACCCATATGTCATGGGTCGCCGGTGACCCATGGCTCTGTCTCTTTATGCTATCTCGATCTTCCATAGTTCGTTCCCTACCTACCAGCGAGCAGATGATGAAGTGGCCTGGCCCAGAAGCTCTCTGATCCATATAAATACCATCCTACCTGCAAAATAAAATTGGATCTTCTCCGGACTGGTTGCTGAAGCTCTGTTGGATACATTCTCCACTCTCTATCTACCTCACAACAGTCTCCAAAGGAATAAACTGTGATTCTCCAGTGGATTCCAACTCTAGAGATTCAATCTAGCTAGAAAACAACCGAAGCCTTGTAATCAAACATCTATTATAAGAGCAATCAGTCTATAATAAATCTATAAAGTGGACGTAGGCTTCATTAACAGCCGAACCACTATAAAAATTCTCTACCTACTTTCTTTTACTGTTCTTTCTTGATATCTGTGATCTGTGATATTGCTTTGTTAGAATTGGGCTAATGCTTTCAAACTCAAACCAGAGTGTTGGTCCATTTTTGGGTCAACACATATCCTGAATATCATTCCTCAATCTTCCCCAATCGAAACTCATTCACTGAAGCTGTTCAACATGCTGAATATCCCAAGAAGTATGACTAGCATACGGACGAAGCAAGGGCAATGGATGCAGTCTACTGCAAGGCCTTTAAGAATCATTAAGGGGTGAAACGACCTACTACCCGAATTTTATGGGAAGGCATACCGGTTCTAAAGACTAGAAGTAGTGCAATTAGAAGAAGGCAAAACCGATAGTATGCCAAAGAACATACCAAATGGCGTAGGAGCTACAGGACCTCAGGGACTTTCTGCCCAACCAAGGCAACTAATTAAGACCCAGTAGAAAAGCGCCCCAGCTAACTGATGAAGTCAGACGAAAAGATGATTATCAAATAATAATCTAGCTAGCTAGCAACTAAGGAACGGGACAACAACCTAAAGCGATGCCTTCTCATCCATCCCAGTCTACTCTCCTTTTCCAAATGGGCCATAACGGTACACTAGGGTCATTGGAAACAGCACGGCGGAAGAAATGCTTTTATGCCCTCGATGAGTCATGTCAACCCCCCTTTTGAGAACCGGTGTTGTTGGTGGCGTCGAGAAGTCTTGTCCAAATGATCGTCGAACAAACAGATCCAACACCTTAGCCTATAGGAACCGATAAAACTGTGTTCTCTCAAGCTGAATCCGAAAAATTCTTCTTGACATCGATGAATCATTGCTTTAAGACAGCCGGGCCATCGGCCATACTACCTAAAACTCCTCTTGGAAGCGATAAATTATCATTCTAAGGTCATCTGGTCGTTGGACATCCAACCACAAAAAACCCTTCGTGAATGTGAATGTCCTTCACAAACTAAAGCATCGTGAAGGCTAACTAGTTGATTAGCGGTCATCTGATCCAATCAACCCTTCGCAAACATGAAGGTCTTTCACAAACTAAAGCATCGTGAAGGCTAACCGATAGATCAGTGGTCATCTGATCCAAAAAACCTTTCACGAATGTGAAGGTCTTTCACAAACCAAAGCATCGTGAAGATGAACCGGTAGATCAGTGAAATTTATGTACGATCGATATCCGCGAAGGTGAACTGGAAGATCGGTAGTCATCTGATCCAGAGCCCCCTAAAGTCAACGAAGTGACACTCCGGGGCCGCAAATCGACAACCATATTAGTCACTCCGCATAATTAACGGAATCACTTCCAACCACCGATGAAACAAACAGTGCTATACTCTAGAGTTTCAAAGTCGCTCAAAGGAACTAAGCCAAAACTGAACTGACCTTGTGGTCAATCAGAGACAAACTCGAATCAGGCCAAGATTCGGCACCTGGGAGAACCGCACCCACTGGACTGGGGGCAATCGAACGAGTTGTGGAGAGACCACAGATCCAGTTCAAGCGCGCCAACAGCCCTAAGGGCATGGGCGGCACCGCACACACTTAAATAGCTATATGAACGGCCGAGACTAATCATACCACGGTTCTGTTATGCCCGATCAAAAATTCTAGCATTTTGACAACCGCGAATTTAATGACGTAGCTAGTGCAACAAACGAAATACTAGCATAATACTTGCCCACTTCTTTCCAACTGCTATTTTACCGCTCTTGGTGACCAATTCCTTTTCCTCTTAGACCGTATGCTAGTCAAAGACCCTTTCTCTAAAGGTAGTTTGCACCAAAATAATAACTCCTTGTGTTGCCCGAAGATAGGCAACACCGAGGGAAAGCAAAAACTGCGAATCTCATAAGCTGCGCACTAAAATAATAAACCTCGTGTTGCCCGAAGATAGGAAACATCGAGGGAAAGCAAAAGCCGCGCATCTCATAAGCCATGAATCAAAATAATAACTCCTCGTGTTGCTCAAAGATAGGCAACACCGAGGGAAAGAAAAAGCCATGCATCTCATAAGCCGCGCACCAAAATAATAACTCCTCGTGTTTCCCGAAGATAGGCAACATCGAGGGAAAGCAAAAGCCGTGCATCTCATAAGCTGTGCACTAAAATAATAATTCCTCGTGTTGCCCAAAGAAGGACAACACCGAGGGAAAGAAAAAGCCGTGCATCTCATAAGCCGCGCACCTAAATAATAACTCCTCGTGTTGCCCGAAGATGGGCAACATCGAGGGAAAGCAAAAGCCGCACATCTCATAAGCCCCACACCAAAATAATAACTTCTCGTGTTGCCCGAAGATAGGCAACACCGAGGGAAAGCAAAAGTCGCGCACCAAAATAATAACTCCTCGTGTTGCCCGAAGATAGGCAACACCGAGGAGTACCAAAAGTTGTGCACCTCATAAGCCGCGCACTAAAATAATAACTCCTCAAGTTGCCCGAAGATAGGCAACACTGAGGAACACCAAAAGCCGCGCACCTCATAAGCCACGCACTAAAATAATAACTCCTCACGTTGCCCGAAGATAGGCAAAACTGAGGAACACCAAAAGCCACACACCTCATAAGCCGCACACTAAAATAATAACTCCACATGTTGCTCGAAGATAGGCAACACTGAGGAAAACCAAATGCTATGACTTAGCTAAGTTTCAAGTCTAACATGAAAATTATCTAAACTATAAGTTACCGGTCATTTGAAGAAAACAGCCCTGTGAACTGGGGGGAATGCACCGGTACTCAAATAAAAACAATTGAAAACAATAAGTTCACAAGTTCTGTTACTCCAAACAAATAATTGTTGTTCCAAATAATTTTTTTGGCGGTAATCACAAAATTGGATAACTGTAAACAAAACAAGCACAAGTGCACAGAACACATATGAACAGACTGTATTGCTTATAATTTTCTTTACACATGGTCAAAACATGGAGGCTGTATTTACATAACACCGGCCAACAAAAAGAAAATACAGACTCCACGACAAGAACACTAAGTGCAGACTCTGCACTTGAACAAAATGACTCAAAAAGAATCAAAATTAGACTAGTCTCCACACAAGCTCATCAGTGCTTCCTTTCATCTCTCCCCTTTCCACCCAATGTCGCTCTGGCATCATCACTTGACCATCAAAATTCTCTGAGTATCGGTGTGGTCTTGACAACACCGAAAACTTTTTTATTTCAGGATTAACAGGAACCGATCCCTACCACCCAAAAGGACCGACATTGCTCCGGCAATGCCACAAAGTCCCCAAACCAAGATTTCAAAAAAGAATTCCGATATTTGACCGAAATGTCTAAATTTAAGACATTCAAATCACGAGCTCCCGAAGATTAGAGCTACGACACAACTTTGATTGGGGGCATCCAGAAAGCCGCCCATAACATCAAGTCTCGCATCATGTGTTCAGAGTAATCAGCCCCATGGATCGGCGACTAAAAGTACCATCGAATTTTTTCGACGGGAAAAATCGATCCCAAACTCCTGAGTGTTGGTGTTGCCTTGGCAACGCCAAGGCCTTTTTTTAATCTTTCAACTACTGTTGTTGCACTGGCAATGCCGGGAAAATTTTCTATTTCCTAAGTACCGGTGCTGCCCCGACAACACTGGGAAACTTTCTATTTCATAAGTACCGGTGTTGTCCCAGCAACTCCGGGAAACTTTCTACTCACTAAGCACTAGTATTTCCCCGGTAATGCCAGGAAAACTTTAATCTATAGGGCTGTTGAGAAACACTCACCGTAGTGACCAATTGATGCACTAGCTTCCAGAGATAGATGTTGGACATCGACCGAGTTCCAACCCCTGTCTTCAGAAAACTACGGTTGCCCAATGACAGGCAACGATCAGAAGACATATCCTTTCATAGGTCAGCCGGATGGTTCAACCTGACATCGCAAGAATCAGCCACTGCATGGGAATAGAGCTACGCAGAAAGGAAATCCCAGGATTGAATCGCTCCTGTGTTAATTTCTAAGGATGAAAGATGTTGGACAATCGAATTTCCAAAATTCAACTTAGAAAGAATTTTGATACAACCAAAATATAGGCCACCTTGAGGAAATGTTGTTTAGAACCAAGCAACTAGGTTATTAATTCACAAAGACAGGAGTTGACATATAAACAAAACTTCCATGACAACATCAACAACCAAGAAGAGCATGCATGGCCAAGAACAAGCAGAAGCAATCATGGAAGGTCAGAAATAGAATCCTGGAACTTCCTCAATTCCAGAATGGGATTGAGAGCCAGACTGGGGACAATTGAGCAACTCACCCCAACGATTTCCATCTCTCACAATTACCCAAATATAGGCATTCGAAATAGCTAGTACCTCAAGAAGGAATAGAAGCACATATACTTGATCGAAAGAAATGTTCCAAAAGTCCAAACATGAACAACCGCGAGGTTAGTTGGATAACGGTTCTGTATAACAAAACAAAGCATTCTAGCAACAAAAGGGCAACAAAGGAAATGAAGGATTTAACGTTCAAAAATCAACCGTCGCTCATAGTCTGGCGACGGCGAGAAAGACCGATGACCTACTTACGGTCTAACTAGATCATTTGATTCCAACTTACAGGATTATGCGATTACCAGAAGTTTGGTGATGCTAGGAAGTAATCCCAAAATGAAACTATCGATACATCAGCTTTTAGAAACAAAAGCAAGAGTTTGATTGAATCTTCAGCCCTACCTTCCAGAATCTCATGCTATCTGAAAATTCACAACATCAAGGAAAAATACACAAAGTTGAGTCATCCGTGTACGAGTTTCCAAAGATAGAAACGAACCATGATTAGGATCTCAACGTCGGAGTCAGAAGAATTTACTTTAGCAAAAGATGCCAGAAACAAATCTTTCTAATACATACCGACCTCATTACAAAACTCAGATCTTAGGATCAAGCAACAAAGCCCCTAATTCCCAAAGATAGGAGCTATCGTGTCAATCAAACTGGGGCAATCAAACTTATTTCTTAGGAAACCTAGTCTCCCAAACCATGTTGGCTTGGTAGTCAAAGTAATCAGCCCGACGAACTAAGGCAATTACACCAACACTTTGTTGAAACTAACTCAATTGAGCATGAGTAGGGATTAGCTACAAAAATGGCTAGACCAAGGTACTTCATAGTTCTGAACAAAGTTATGAAATAGAATATGCCGAAATGACCGTAGAAGTATTACTTACATGTATAAAATTGAAGTAAATGAGTATGCTGCACATGAGCATAAGAAGTGCAACAACGAGAAAAAACAGTGTTTGAAAATGAGCAATTAAGCCAATAAACCCTAGAGATAGAGACTGGTGTGTGTTGAATTCCAAAAAATGCAAGAGAAGGATAATCGTGATCGAACAACTCATGTGCTAGTTTCCGAAGGCTAAAACCATGCCTGATTGAACTTCAACTACAACTCTACAAGAGCAACTGTGACTCGTAATTTAACTGTAATTATTCCTCCCAATATGATAGGAATAATAAGCGAAGCCTAAGTTGTGAAGGACCCAGCTTCTGGGGGAGTGGAAGAACCTCCACTAGACTAAAGATTGGATGACCGAAAAATCATTTTCAATGACAAAACTTGGCATTCAACCCTGTCAGGTATGTTTTACTTTAAATAATATCCTCGTATAGCCAACGCTTGGAATCCAAAGGAAGTCAACGTATGTTGACCAATCGGGTCCTGAGCGTTGACCGGGGCAGATGCGGTGTGTTATCTACATGAGAAGAGTCCAGTATCCTAATTACTGCGAACAAACAATCCAGTGTAGCTAGCTTGCATTTGAAAAACAATCCATATCTTCCTTTAAAATTATCTTTTCCACACTTACCCGTTATTGATCAACGATCAATAATGGAGCCCCTGTCCGAAGCGACGCGGGAAGCTTTTCTTTTCAAGATCACTGGAATACAGAAATAGGAAGAGCGATATAATTGAATCGTCCACTATATCCGATTTTGGAATAAATTTTCGCATTGGAACTCAAAAACATTGACGGGAACTTAACTAAATTCGCTGGAAGTAAAAGCTAAAGACAAAGAGCAAGACTTTGCTCCAGAACAACGTACAATCGTTCAAGACAAACTTAGCTTCACCGCCGGTTGAATTAAAACTAATAGGGCTACTCCAAACCTACATCATGCACCCACTTACCGACCTAAACCCTTGCATAAACTATGAAGCAAAGATTGCATTGTCAGTACCAGGAATTGAAATTCGGATCGAAATAAAAAACAAACAGCTATCTGAAGTCAGTTAGTTGAAAATAAAATCTTGAGGTGGACTTTGATAATTCACACTGAAAATTAAACAGATGGATGAAAAGCCAAAGCAAAATTTTCATGGTGGCCTCGACACTTACCTATTACTTCAAAGTACACCAAGAATCTATGGAGAGAAATTTGATTCGTCAGGACAAGTAGTGGCAATCAGAACCAAAGAAAGACAACCAACAACATTGGGTTAACGCATTCGTAAAGCTCTAATTCAATTACTTGGAGGTCGACGAATGGATATTGAGAGCGATAACTTCCAGAGCACACCTTGTTTACAACGAAGACGTACTCTGAGGGGCAAATGTTATCCGGGTTTTTAACCCAGCAGATACCAATAGAAAACAGAACAACCTTGTGTAGACAGGATGGTTCAGGACTTAACCAGAAAGGCTAAGACAAGGGATCAACAAGGGCCAAGCTATATGGCTAAGACAACGACTGAGATGAATGAAGCCGAGAGATCAGCATTCTTTTAGACCAATCAACAGCCGAACGTAAATAGCCAGTGAATTTCCATCAAAACGTAACAACTACGATAAAAGACTAAGGAAAAATCTCCAATTTCGAACTCCAAAAAAATCCTAAGTGGTTGGATCATCAGCGACTCATGCCTTCCCTCAAACCTTCAAACCAGACAACCAAAGAATACTACGAAAGTGGTCAAGACATTGGCTCGCAAACGAGCCAACTCTATGGGTCATCCACGACCCATAGGCCATGGGTCGCTAGCGACCCATGGCTCTGCCTCTTTTGCGAGCCCAATCCTACATGGGTCATTCCCTACCCACCAGCAAGCAGATGATGAAGTGGTCTGGCCCAGAAGCTCTCCGTACCATATAAATATCATCCTACCTGCAACATAAACTGGATCTTCTTCGCACTGGTTGCTGAAGCTCTGCTGGATACATTCTCCACTCTCTATCTACCTCACAACAGTCTCCAAATGAATTCAGTGTGATTCTCCAGTGGATTCCAACTCTGGAGATTCAATCTAGCTAGAAAACAATCAAAGCCTTGTAATCAAACATCTATTGTAATAGCAATTAGTCTATAATAAAATTATAAAGTGGACATAGGCTTCATTAACAACCGAACCATTATAAAAATCCTCTGTCTACTTTCTTTTATTGTTCTTTCTTGATATTTGTGATCTGTGATATTGCTCTGTCAGAATAGGGCTGGTGCTTTCAAACTCAAACCAGGGTGTTGGTCCATTTTTTGGGTCAACACATATCCTTATGGAATCGACTATGCTGCCCGAGCCAGGGCTCGGGCATTGGTTGCTATGTGTCTAAAGCCTTGATGTAGAGAGTCCCCTCTATACCTTTTCCTTTCTCTTTTCACCTCGCCATTTTTATCCTAGTGACATAACACTCGCAACTAAGCCCTTGATCTCCGTGCACTACTCCCACATCATTCTTCGTAGGCAACTTAAGTGTTAAACACCCAGAAGCAATAGCCGCTCTGAATTCATCCAGGGTCGGTCAGCCCAAAAATGCATTGTAAGTAGAGTAAATATTCAACACCTCCAAAGGCACGACCCGCACTTGCTTGTGGTTGCCCTCACCAAGCACCACCGGTAGTTCCGCATATCCACTGGTTCCGTGGCTGTCCCGTTAAATCCATGTATCCGAGATTTACATGATTTCAAGTCCTTTCCCTCCAAAAGCATTTGGTCATAAGCTTTTTTAAATAGAATGTTAACCAAACTCTCACAGTTAGCCAGCATCTTTCGTACAATAGAAGGGCCAATCATGGCCGTTATAACCAATGGGTCAATCATCAAGCCATCTACCCCAACAACATCTTTATTTCGGAAAGCAGTCATTTGTCATGGTTCTGAATTGCTTTACCGAAGCTCCATCCTCCACAGCTAAACAACTCTAATTCCTGGTATGCTTTAAAGCACCAACATACCTATTCATCTCACTCAGACTCTTATCGACTGTATGTGGTCCATCGATAATTGTATTGATCACCAAACATTTTCAAGTTGCCTAAGCTCTTCACTACTAGGCCCAGATTGCTCCCATTTGGATGTTGTCCTGGGGCGTTAGAATTTCCTTACCCGCCATCCTACGGGGCTTTCAAAAACTATTTAAACTTCTTTTTTCGAATTAAATCATTGATCATATCACGCAAATGTCTGCACACATTGGTGTTATGACCGTGCATCTCATAAAACCTACAGAACTTTCCAGATCTCTTCTCTTTCTCAGTCAAATCCGTCAAAGCCAGCTTCATGTACTGCTTTGTTCCTTGAATTACCAGATAGATATTCTCGATTGAGTTATTCAACTCAATATAATTATCATACTTAGGAATCCTAGGATGATTCCAATTATTGGGCTTTCGCTTTCTAGCCCCATTTTCATTCTGTTTCTAACCACTTCTCTTGTTGCTAACGTTTACATCCACATTCCTGAAACTCCCTCCGGACTGTTTTATAGCAATATTGCTTTGTATCACTTCAGCTAAACTCCCAGCCTCACCTCTTCGGGGATGATTGCGTGCCTCCACCAAACACAGGAACTGATTAGCCTTTCTGTAGAAAATGTCTATTATCGGTTGGGGCTTCATTTCCAACCATCTCCCGAAATCAGTCTCGGGATGAATCCCCTTAATCAATGCCATTAATACTATGTCATCATTGGGATTTGTTACTTCCATCACAACTGTATAGAGCTGGTTCAAGAAATCCTTTAATGACTCTCCAATGCCCTGGAAGAGGTTTGAAAATGACATCACATCTTTCGAACATGAAGTGTGTAGAAAGAATTACTTTAGTAATTTTCGTGACAACTAAGAGAACAACAGTATGGATCTCAGTGCTAGTGGAGAGAACCACATCGTCATTGCTCCCTCTAGGAAAATGGGAAAGCAACGACATCTCATGGCAACAGATGCTCTAGCTGAGTCCATATGCCACTCATACTTCGTCAAATGCTGCCTTGGATCTGTCTTTCCACCATACAGTAGCATCGTTGGCATTACAAACCTCCGTGGATATTTCACATGTGGAATGTTATCAGTGAACAGATTTCGACTAGGAGAAGTACCTCATTCATTGTTGCTTCTAAATTGATTTTAATTCACAAGTTTCTTGACTATCTCGGCCAAATAATCTAGTTTTATAGATTTGGTAGAACGGTAGTAGTCAAGATCTGTTTTGAGTGTTTGGCCCGACGAATGCTCTCGGGCATATCATCGATGCCTGGGTTCTCCAGACTCTAGGAGATCCGTTCGTCTAGCAGTCCCCCTTGTTTGATTTCTGGATGGCAAATCGACAGCAGTAGCTCGATACTTTGGATTCTAATCGTCAACAACATGCCCAGAGGTCACATCCATGCCACCATCCAAAGGGCAAGATCCAACTCTAGCATTGGTTGGATTAGTATCAATCCGACCTCTTGGATCGGTACTCATCCACAGATCCTTGCCATGGGTCTACCTTATGTCTTAATTTAAAGTCCCAGCAGTGTTTTAAGTCATCTTCTTCTTTCTATTCTTCTGTCTCTGCTTGGATGATAAGCAACTATCAGACTCTAAATTAGAAGATGCTAAATCCCTCTTGTTCCTCCTATGGCGGTTCTAAGTCAGTTCATTCAGTAGTCTCAAGCTCTCCAGCATCTTCTAGTTCATTTCATTGCGATTCTCCTAGAACCTATCCTCCATTTGCTTCATTATACGATCCATCTCCATCCTAGTCATGACATCAGTAGGATTATGGATTTCTAGCTGATTTGGTTGGGCACCTTCATCCACCTATTGAGTATTTTGCTTCTCAACGTCATTAGTAGCTCTGGAGTTTGTAGAATGATCTATTCTTTGGGCCATGGCAAAAATCTTCTTGTATATTGTTGAAAATTTAAATAGTAGAACAATAAGGTTGAAAGATTGGATCTATCTCTTAGATCTGAGAAGTCCAATAGTAGATGATGGATCCAAGTAGCTTGAGAATAACTTTCTCAGTGAAAGCACCATAATGTTTGAGCCAAAAAGGGCACAAACACCTAAGAGATTGTGTAGAGAATGAAAAGTGAAGAAAAGTAAATTAAAGAGAGTAAGAAAGGAACACATAGTGTTTACAGTGGTTCGGCTAATATTGGCCTGTGTCCACTTAGTGATTTTATTGCTTGTATCACTAATTTACAAGCGCTAGTTGTTATGGATCAGTATAAATCTGTGGGTGATTACAAGAAATTAGAGTAAGATAGACCTATAGCCAAAAGATCCTTAAAAGTGAGCCATGCCTCTCTATTTATAGCTATAGGAAGCCAAAAATCTCACCCCTATGATCTCCACCTAATTTTCCATGCCATAGACCACTTCTCTAAGAAAATAGGTGGACATCTTAGCAATATTTACGGATCGGTACTGATCCATGGGCTTGGATCGATACTGATCCACAAGATGGTCAAATGGATCATCTTGAACTCTTTGTCTGAGCTCGATTCGTGGTTAGCTTCATGATTCCAAACTTATTTGCACTATTATTAGCTTGTTTCTAAGTCCGAATGATGGATCTATGAAAGAATGGAGTTATTGCTTACGAATGCTCATGGAGATCGATAGAGCATCACATTGAATCTATGAAGTTTTTCTTGAAATAAGCTCCCAGGATCATCACTAGCATGTAGTAGGAGTGGGGCAAGTTTGGGTGAGATTTGTGGATTGGTACCGATCCATGACGTTGGATTGGTACCGATCCAACACACGGTTGGCGTCTTCAAACTCTCGAGATTGCTTGGTCTTTGCTTAGTGACTCTACTTGTATTTGGTTTTTGGACTCTTAGGATATCTCTCTGGTCTTCCTGTCTTGATAGTTTCCAAGTTTGATTCATCTAGTCTATCTGAATATTGCCTGGTCAAAAGATTGGATAACATATATAGAGAGGATTTCGAATAAATGATTATGAAATACTAAGCAGTTTGAAACATTTGGTATTACTTTTCCGATTAATCTTTTGACTCATCATACAGAGTATTTGATTCGTTTGCGATTTATTTCTATATAATGAGGATGTCAAATAAAAAGACTAATAATACCATGTGGTATGGGATGCTCGGGTAATATTTTTTGGATTATTCTATTGACTCATATTATAGAATATTTGATGATTTGAGGAGTGTAGTTTACTATCATTTAGTAAATGTTCGAGTAATACTGAGTTGTATGGGACAATCAAGTAATACTTATTCCATTACTACTTGTGGGTGGATGTCACTTATATTTTGAGTTAGGTTAGGCTTTTTTGTGGTGAATCATCTTAAGGCATGGCCTGCGAAGTGCTCAGCAATCTTGCTATGTGCTTGTTATTTTTTGCTACTACCAGCTATTATTTGTTGTGATTTGTCTTGATTTGTCTTACTTTGTCTTGTTTGGTTGGTTTTGTACCCATTTCTTATAGTTCGTGTTGTGGCCATAAGTGGGTATGCCGTCATGCCGTGTGTTAATGTTGAGTGTGCAAGGCTGTGTGCTAGAACTGTGTGCTAGTATTATGTGCTATGTCCAAATTGGCTAGTTTCTATCCTACCGCCGGATAATGGGGTTTTGCGCCCTGGATCATGATATCAATCATTTTGTTGTGTGTTATCGCTGTGTGATTATGCTATATGCTAATATGCCCCGATGTTGTAGAGCTAAATAGTATGTTATTGCTGTAACCAAGTGTATAGTTATTTTACAATTTATGGATAAGGATTTATGATATTGGGAGTAACTTAAGACTATAAAAGTAAGCCGTGTGCGTTAGACTCTTAAAGCGGTACTGTATGTGCGTCAGTCTCTGTTTGGAATTTCTTTATGTAGGACACATTTATTACCTTATAAAGACGATTATTTTAATTTAGTTTATATCATTTTGGGGTGCCGATGTGCTGTGTGTTCTCCACTTAGTGTTGTGGGTTTTGTATTCTTCACTATAGTATGGACTTGCTGTGTGCTTATCTATTTTTCTTATTTGACTATTTTAAAGAGTAGTAACCTTTTTAAAGAGATGATAATTGTTATTATTATCACTTCTCTTCAGTATTTGTCAAACATTAGAGACTAGCGAAGAGCTTGTCTGTCATTCTGGTAGCCTAACCTGAAGACGAGTTCATAAGCCAGTTTATTATTTGATGTTTAGAACCTACTATGTGCTTGTTCATTATTGTAAGCCTATACCTGAGATGTATTCTATTATGATTTGCCATTTTATCTCTTAGGACTATTCAGTTAAGAGTGTCGTCTCTCTAAGGAGCGAAGGAGGAGACATGTGTAGAGATTTGTTTATTAAAGGTTTCGTTACTTTGATTATTTATTGAGTTTATGTATCTCCTTGACTAGGACAGTCGGAAGTCTTTACTTCCGTTAGGACTGTATGGTGAGATGGAAAGTTTTTTCTCTTTGGCTTTTAGAGTTTTGTATGTATTTTAGTTCATACTTTTATTTATGCTTTTATGGACATGCTGGGTGCTTGTCTTTAGCCTTTGAGATTTATGTATTGGTGAGACATCACTCACTTATGTTTATCGTGGCCCCTATATGTTATATATGTTTGTGGGTGATTTTGTGTTGCGATGAGATTGCATGGTATAATTTGGAGATATTATTTGGATTGTAAGTTGTACCTTCTACATATGATACTTTTATTACCATGCATCATTATTATAGTTCTCACCTCTGAACTTATGTTTAGTCTAGTCCGTTTATTAATTATATATAATACTTGGGTAACCCTAGACTTTTGAGGTATAAGGACACCGTAGACCTTCATGGATGTTGGGCTTTTGAGGAGACTAGATATATAGGTTATGTATAATTTTGTCATCTATGGTGTATATGTATGATTTTTGGTTGTCTTCTTGTATATATTCGATGTATCCTTTTAAACTTTGAAAGTCTATAATATGGTGGATCGATTATATAAATGACAAGTATATAACTAAATTAAACTATAGTATAACGATAGTAAAGAATGTAAATAAGAGTAATCACATCAGGGTTTTTATACTGGTTTGGACCTCCCGTCCTACGTCCAGTTCCGAAGCTCCTCTTCGGAATTTCCTTTCACCAAATAACGCTCACTTCACCCGGAGGAACAGGATTACAATAATAGAGTTTCTTTGTCAACCGTGTGTTCTCTATTACACGGATTTTGACTATATAGTACAAATGCTTCCAATATATATCTAGAGTGTATTGTCTATGAGGAACTGTATATTTGGAAGAGTAGAATACAAGTATAGATTGCTAAAGATCAAGAGTGTATAATCAGAGATCATAAGTAAGTAAAAGTGAGCGTTCTCTTGATTCTTGAAGATATATATAGTTGTAGAGAGATTCCTTGAGTAGTTGCATCCATTAACAAGCGCTCTATAGTTGCTTCTGTTGATAATGAAGAGTTGCAGCGAAGAGAAGCGAAGACGTCTACTCAAATCTGGCAGTTGAAGTTTAAATTTCTATCCCGAGTTTGAATTCAGACGTCTAGATGTTTGTATCAGACGTCTGAGCCTGTATAATTTTTTTTCAGGGTAGATTTTCAGATGTCTGGGTGCATCTACCAGACGTCTGGTCTTGTCCGTTTTGTTGTTCCAGAGGATATTTTCAGACGTCTGACTTGTGCACTCAAACGTCTGAAAACCATGCATGTCCTTTTTGTGCATGTTTCTTGTTGCTTCTTTGATCTTATCGACTTGTAGTCTCTTGTATTGTTCTTTCCACCTTGTTCTTGTCTTTCTAGTGATGTTGTTCTAGCAAGTTCCCGTATATATACATATATATGTACATTTGATTTTCATTGTATAGTTGTTGTCATTAAAACCATGGATTTGATTTTCTAACAATCTCCCCCTTTTTGATGATGACAACTATACAATGTACTTATATATAACTTTTATAAATCTCCCCCTGAATATGTGCTTTCCATTATTTCTCCCCCTTTGTCATTATCAAAAAGAATGAGGGAATCATATTTGAAAATTCCAAAATCTTTCCTTTTGTTTTTCCGAGTACCTGCAATAAATAAAAATCATTTTTTGGTACCCACTTACTATGTTAGGGTCCGGGGGGTTAGGTCTTTGGAAACCATACCCATTTGGGTGTGGTTGAACCTTTATAAATATAATTTTCATTATTAACTACCATATCAAAATAATCATCAATGTATTTTTCTTTATTTTTCCAATTAACAGGAACCCAAATACGTAGATAATTTTTATTCATATTTCCGTTCAATGATTTTGTACTTCTAGAGAAATTATAAACTTTATTGGCCATAGCAGTATTTGAATTTCTATAATAATTTGATCTAGACTTTACTCGAAATTTAGTACTAGCAGTAACATTTGTTCTATACATGAAGGAGTATCTAGTGCTATTTCTACGATCAGTTTTATTATATTCTAAACCACTTTTGTCATGTAAAGGTCTAGAACTAGATAAAATCATGTTTAAATCGTTTTGACCTTTTTTAAATTTTTGTGACTTCAGTGTTAAGTTTATCAAATTTAGCTTTAAAGTCAAAATTATTATTTTCAAAAGAAATATTACTGTTTTTCAAATATCAATTTGCTTGTTTAATTCAGAATTTTCCCTTTTTATCGTACAGTTCTCATTTTCGAGAAGAAAAATTCGAGATTCTGAATTATCTAAAGATGATTGTAATAAATCATTTTGTCTTTTCAAATTCGTAATTTCTTTTGAAAAAAATTCCTTTTCTTTATCAAAGATAGTATTTTTATTTTGCAAAACATTGATTTCCTCTAAAAGATCATTGTTTTTTCTTCTAACTTCTCATTTTCTTTTTGTAGGAAATCTTTTTGTGAAACAAATTTTTCTACGGTATTTTCAAAACATTTAGTTTGTTTTATCAAAAATTTATTTTCCTCTTTTAAACTGGAAATTTCGTGCTCACAATCTTTTAACTTTTCTAAAGCAATTTTTTTAACTTTATTCAAGGTTTTACAATCTTTTAATAATTCATCATGTGCTAACAGAAGATCTTTATATAAAGAATCTAAGCATACCGATTGTGATCTGAGTTTAGCCATGAAGCATTTGTTTGTTTTCTCCTTTGATTCTCCTTTATTTCTCTTCCTTTTCCTATTGCCATGAGTAGATCTCTTTATAGCCATTTATTCTAGGATGTTGTTACGATCTCTAGAATCCCAGGCTCTGATACCAATTGAAAGTCTATAGTATGGTGGATCGATTATATAAATGACAAGTATATAACTAAATTAAACTATAGTATAACGATAGTAAAGAATGTAAATAAGAGTAATCACACCAGGGTTTTTATACTGGTTCGGACCTCCCATCCTACGTCCAGTCCTGAAGCTCCTCTTCGGAATTTCCTTTCACCAAATAACCCTCACTTCATCCAGAGGAACAAGTTTACAATAGCAGAGTTTCTTTGTCAACTATGTGTTCTCTATTACATGGATTTTGACTATATAGTACAAATGCTTCCAATATATATCTAGAGAGTATTGTCTATGAAGAACTATATATTTGGAAGAGTGGAATACAAGTATAGATTGCTAGAGATTAAGAGTATATGATAGAGTGTATAATCAGAGAGGATAAGTAAGTAAAAGTGAGCGTTCGCTTGATTCTTGAAGATATATATAGTTGTAGAGAGATTCCTTGAGTAGTTGCATCCATTAACAAGCGCTCTACAATTGCTTCTGTTGATGATGAAGAGTTGCAGCGAAGAGAAGCGAAGCGAAGACGTCTATTCAAATCTGGAAGTTGAAGTTTAAATTTCTATCCCGAGTTTGGATTCAGACATCTAAATGTTTGTATCAAACGTCTGAGCTTGTATAATTTTTGTTTAAGGTAGATTTCCAGACGTCTGGGTGCATCTACCAGACGTCTGGTCTTGTCTATTTTGTTATTCCAGAGGATATTTTCAGACGTTTGACTTGTGCACTCAGACGTCTGAAAACGTGCATGTCCTTTTTGTGCATGTTTCTTATTACTTCTTTGATCTTATCGACTTGTAGTCTCTTGTATTGTTCTTTGCACCTTGTTCTTGTTTTTGTAGTGATGTTGTTCTAGCAAGTTCCTGTATATATACATATATATGTACATTTGATTTTCATTGTGTAGTTGTTGTCATTAAAACCATGGATTTGATTTCCTAACAAACTTATGATGTATTGACTCATATATATGTATACTTTTGGAGTGGGCTAAATACCCTTTTATATAGACTTACCTTGATGTATTATGTGATATTTTATATTGCCTGTTGCGATTGTGACTCTATGATATGATTATATGTTATGTATTACTCAGTTTTGTTTAGCCTACGTGTTTATTTCTCTATGCCAATACTGGGGGCGTATATCATATTAGTAAGTTGAGGAAAGAGATACATACCGATGTTAGTCCAAAAGAAAATTCATGTGTGGTCACTCCTAATCAAATATAACAAGCACTAACACATATACTCTAGCACATAACAAACACTAACGCACCCCAAATAAAATATAAAACCTTTTCACTTGGTAGCACTTCAAAGTTCGCGCCTTTGGATAGGGATCTATGAGACGATTTGAATCGATGTGAGATGATGTAGACCGACCCAGTTCCTTAAATGGTATCAAAGTTCTAATGGTCTATGTGGTCAAAATTAGCAACTTTAAGGCCAATTAGTAAAGCTTACCAATCCTTCGGGCATCTAAAATAGTAGTGTCTAGGCTTAGGGTTGGAAAATCAGGAATTCTGTCCTTCTTGGCTATTGTCCTAGCCCAATAGTGGAGTAAGTCCAAAAGGTTGGCCCAATTTTAAAGGCCCAAATTAGTTTATGCCTTTGAATAATTTCCAAAATTCAATTTGAAATTTTAAAAATATATTATGAATTTAAAAGTTAAATTTATAGTATAAAATATATTTTATAAAAGTTATAAAATATCTTAGAGAATTATTTCAGAAACAAATTAATAACTTTTGAATTTTTTCAATATTTAATTAATTGGATTAATCAACTAAATTATTAATTAAAAATTAATTAGTTAAACAAACATATATATTAATATATATATATATATATATATATATATATATATATGTGTGTGTGTGTGTGTGTATGTGTGTAAATGTTATAGTTTTATATATACACACACATACCTTCAATTGTTTAAGGTAAATTATAAATAAATTTTTCTGAATTTATTAAATTATTTAACAAAAAATTGTTTTAATTAAATAAAATGATTATTAAATTAATTAATTAAATGTTAATCAATAAACAAACATATGTATGTATGTATATAATGATATATTTATATTAAACCATAAATGTAATGTTCATTTTAAATTATTTTAGGAGGAATAAAAACAATTTTCTAAAATAATTTAATTAGTTTGTTAAATAAATAAATAAATCATGATTTAATTAATAATATACATAAGAATATTATAAAAGTTAATTAAATTATAAAACATTACAAATAAATTAAACTTGTATAATGTGAATGTATAATATAAGCATAAATATAAGAAACCTAACTTAGATTTAAAGAGTAAGCATATACGAATTGTGCATATACCCGGATTTCAAATGTGTTCAACACTTGAATCACGAGTGTTATTTCAAATAGACATACAATATTGCCTAAACTGATATCACTCAAATAATAATATACATTAGAGCTTATAAATTTTTAATGTATAATGTTGTTCTCTACTATTTATATATTGACAAATTACTTGTATACTCTTTAAATGTTGAGAAAACTTAAGCCAGGAATGTTATGTGTAGTACTATCAATATATTAACTGAATGAGGTAAGAAACATGCATGTATTTATTGAGCAAACTCATGATACGTGCTTTATACTTAGGTCATCATGAAATGGTACGTTTGAGTGAATATTCTCTTTCGATTCACAAACTCAAGGCCGAGATAAAATTTGGTCAAAATCCATTAGGAATTGTATATGATAAAACCGATAAAATATTATCTATCGCTTGTAGGCATATGATTTGTTGAGTAAACTCAAGGTCAGAATTCATGTAACACCTCAAAAATTTAATGGAAATTTAATAAGAAAATTAAATTTAAATAATACAAGGACTAAAATAAGAAATTTTGCAAACGTCCGAATTTGGCTATGAAACATGCACTGTTGCATTCGAGTGATTTTCTGGATGATTTTCATGAAGAACACGTTGAAATCAGAGTTAGTACGGAGGAGTTACGGGAGTTGGAAGAACTAAAAATAGAATAAACATTTTAAAATAAAAAATTTCACAAATTTACATGTTGACCGATCGACCTAGAAGGGGCGATGGTCGATTGGTAGCAGTCGACCCAAGGAGGAAAGTGGTCGACCTTTGGTAATGGAAAATCGAGGGTCCAGTGACGTGTTCGAATGATCATGATTAGTGCTTCATGGCCAAGTTGAGATGAGCATGTGAGATAATCGTTAAATATTCATTAGCCTAAATCCAACGTCCTAAACTAATTCCAAACCCCTATAAATTCAAGCACATGCTAACCTTAAAATCCACATAAACGTTTATTGTTCCAAAACTCTACCCAAATCAAACATCTAGTCTAACCCTAAAACTTCTTCAAAATCAAATTAAAATCAAACTAGACGAAATACAATCTCGGATCTAGAAAGAGCAAGTGTAGGGAATGCGATTCTCTAGTGGAGCAAGTTGGAAGGGCTTAGGCATTAAGTGAGTAGGAGCAAATTTAATTAGATGATTATTACAATTATGTTTAATCTATTCTAGTTGATTTTACGGTGTTGTAATTTAAAATAGAAACTGTAAAGCTATAATTTGAAATCGGTAATCTAGGATAGATATTGAAGCTACAGTAATTTGATAAATCTAACATTTATGCTATCATACCCCTTTTATTATTTAATTGTAAACCCAAAATCTGTAAACCCTAAAACCTATAAACTCTAAATTGAACAAATGAAATTTTAATTAAGAAATATAGACCGGTCAAATTAGTGCTTAGGGTTCACTATATACTACAATCGACAAATCAAATTAATCTAAGTAAAAACAACATCAGAAAAATAGCAAGGACCCTAATTTTATCCTACGACCGGTCAACCACTCATTTTGAGCAGTGACCATAAGCGGTCGACTGGCTAAGATTAGTGGTTGATTGGTAAACATGTAAATTGCAGAATCAGAACCTCAACCAAGCACATGTTAGTAATAAAAATTATATAAATTGTAATAAATATTATACAAGTAGTTAATTGTTTTGTGAGCCTATTTTAGGGTAAGCGTGTATGCTTGAAATAGTAGGGAAGCTAGTTACCTGTGTGACGGTGTTAGTTATATGTCCTTTGCTTAATTGGGAGTTGAGTATTCGACCAGGGACGATGTATTTTCATAAAATAGCACTCACATGGAGATCCTGCAGTGGACGCACAACACTGATGGATACCAGATAAGTGGGCCCGGTACTAACGGGGGATTCTATTCAGATACTGTGAGGCCTGGCGCCGTACGATAAGAGGCCATATTGAAAGAAGCGGCTCGACGCAATGGGAGTCCAAGAATGCACGGTTCTAACGCGATGTGATACAAGTAAACACCGACGTGTGCAATAAGAGGCACACACTATGATCAAGAGGTGGACATGAGTGCAGATGATGAGACAAACTAGTGAGTCCTTATTTCGGGTCCTTCTTTGACAAGCGTAGTTATGTTATGGGAAGTTGTATTAATGGAAGAGTAGTTCCCACAATAGAATTATGTAGTGATATAAGTGGAAATAGATTTCCACAGTAGCCTACGAGTAGTATTTCCTTATTGGGCAGCTCTAGGATCATTGATTGATCCTTAATGTGAAGCTTGATCCGTAGTTCGATCCTTGTATTGGATAAGAACCCTTAGGCAATGGACCTTATGAATTCACGGACACCTGTAGCACACTCTATGCCATTTAGAGTAGCATTAAAGTTAAGTGAACATGATCATCAAATGTTCAATTTGTACTCATTAACCAGACTTTTATCTGATTGTGACGCCCCACCCTGAGACCCACACTAACAAAGAGTATTACTAGGTAATACCGTCTGCTAGTGCAGAGAATAGGGCTGTTTAGGAGCAACCATTATAGCCTTGTATTAAATAAGTATTAAGTATGTCGATAATGTGCTCATTTTTCATTTTTTATATCATCTTAAGTGGTTAGACATACTTAATTCTCATCTAATACAATACCATGGTGGCTATAGGATCAATTCAGAACAAAACTCAATATAGATAATGAACACAGAACATAAAACAGCAAACACAGTAATATATATATATATATATACACACATATATACATCAAATACAATACATAGTGTCGTACATGAGTGGTGATACACCACTATATAAATATACATCAAGTCCCCCACAAAATAATATACATAATCAAGTCAAGCTACTACAAGATAACTAATCAAAATTATGCATATATCCAAAAGATCGATAGACGGGTCCATACTGAGCTGCTAAGCAAAAGCCAATAGTCTAACTTGCAACTCGGTCTAACCCGAGTAATGAATACACGGGTCAGTCTAACTTGAACAAGATGATTAGCGATGATAAATAGGATATAAGTCTTACAAGAAAACATTCCTTTAATAAAAAAGGAATGGTATAAACTAGGATTTACATAAATTCAAAGTGATGGAAAACACAAAAACATCTCAAGAGTTAACTCATGGATAACATCAATTTAGTATGGATGTTCCTTCTTAAAAGCTACTCGGAATATAAATTCCAACCAAATCATATAAAATCTCAGAAGATAACCACAGAAATCTCAAAAAGTCTGATCACTCATGGAACTCAATTAAGAGTTCAAAACTCGAAAAATCTCATACTCGTGGAACTCAATTAAGAGTTCAAAATTTAGAAAATCTCTTAACTCGTGGAACTCAATTAAGAGTTCAAAATCTCATAAATGAAGTCACCATATATAAAAAAAATCTCATATAGCTCTAGGCTATAAAATATATAAAACAGTCATCTCGAAAATGGTGAAATCATAATAAAACTCAAACTCAGAAAATGGCCCGGATTTGATCCAAATCCCCGATTGCTTGCCGAAGCAATACTGCACGTGCTAAACTCGTGTCACGTACTATGTATTAGGTACCTATTTCATGGACCCGATGGTCATACTCATGGTGACCGAAGCCACATAACTCGTGGTGACCATTCTTGTACATAGGTCGACCACTCCATCGCGAATAGCTACAGACTATTTTCCAGCTTCGAACTAGTTTTAGACAGTGATTTCAGGTAGCTACAAGATGATTCAGATCATAAAATTTTACTTGCACAAACTACAACACTCCAACAACTTTCCGGAGAAGATCCGGCATGATTTCATAACAAGGATTGGAAGTTATAAGCACAAGAAGAAGGACTACATAACATATTTATACTGTAACTTTCAAACAGCAACTGCTATTTACAGTAAAGCTCAAATCCAACAAATTTCATCATATAACTTATTCAAAGTTAGAATTGTGAGATTTAACTCACCTTAGCAAGATTTTAAGAGAATTGGTGACGTAAAATGCTGACTTTCCGGATCAAAGAGGCTCTACAGACCTGTATAAGCTTGAAAAAGCAGCATGCAAACAATAGAAAGAAGTTACAGACAAATCTACTTCAAACAGAGAATTAATGATATAGATATTAGGATTTGGATATGGATTACCTGTTTTAATCTTTTATTTGCTTGCTTTCTCTTTTAATTTCAGAAAATTTAGAGCAAAATTTTAATTTGTTAAGAAGGAAGCCATAGGTTTTCTTTTACAGTAAGATTTTAGAAGAAGAAAATGAGAAAGAAAAACTTACATACAGTTTTTCCTTTCTCCTGAGTATTCTAGAAATGGGCATTGGATTTGAACCCAATAACCAAATGCCCAATAACTATACTTAGAGAAATTTTTGGCTAAGCATTACATGTTTTCACTCTTTTCTCATTATATACACACATATTTACAAATAATAAAACCAAATAAATTTTACAACAAATGTTTGTGTCAACTAAAATGTTTTCACAACATAATACAAAAATATTTTAACTTTGAAAAATTATTTTCTATCATTAATTCTTCATTTTTAATTAATTATATTAATTTACACCTTTTAATACACAAAACACTATTTTTAACATTAAAAATTATTTTCTTGTCAAATTAAATACAAAAACACATATTAACATCATTTTTACATCAAAATATTACTTTTGAACAAAATTCCATCTTTTTATTTATAAAATACCATAATAATGCAAATACTTCATTTTAAAATTATTAAAAATCAATATTTGGCAATAATTTGCAAAATTATTGCATCTTCTCAAATCAAAACTATAAAATTCTCATTTTCTCCCAACAAACATAATAATGCTTTTTAAAACTTTATTTTCATCATTTTACATTTATTACAACAAATTAATGTTGATTTAAGTTATTTTATCTCACTTAAATTAATTCAATAAATCCCTAAATCATCATATTTTCATTGTTCACCATTTATAACCAACATTATCATCTTAACTCTATTTTATTCTTTCCAATTTTATTTTTTATTCAAAATAAACAATTTTTAATCTCCAATTTATTTTTATATTCCAATATTAAATTATAACCACCGTTATAATTTAATATTACCGGTAATCACCAATACAAGGGTTGTTACAAACTCACCCCTTTATAAAAATTGCAGCCTCGCAATTTATAGAGAAGAGCTGTATTCAATAGGTTTTATTTCATCTAGCAAAGGGAAATAGATAGCTTGAGTTTAAATTTTCCTCACCCTTAATTCAAGAAGATAGAAAACCAAGATAAGATTGCTCGAGAAATTCTACGGTTTCCCAAGTGTAGATATTGGGATATCGGACCATTGAATTTTTATAAGCAGAACATCATGATTTCAAAGGCGGCTCACCTTCGAAACAAGAATACAGACATGATGCTATACCAAAGATCAATCGGGTGAGATCGATTCCTCAGAAGCTTTTCAAATAGAGTCGGGATTTAGCATAATTTTATCCCGGACTCTAATCAACTAGAATATTTTCGATATGAATTTCCGTATAATTCCATGGAAGGAGTCATACTAATATAAGATTGACAATCAATACGGAAAGAAATCTCAACAAGAGGCAGGTGGTCTCTCTCGATACCACCAAACTCATACGACTGCCAAAAAGCAAGTCGTAAAATAATCGCACAAAGGCAAGTTAAACACGAGAATGGATTTTATATTTTCCTATACTAAACAACCATTCTTAGAGTTTTCAAATCCATTTTCTTCATAGATCAAATTCTCAATATTCAATACTTGAAAATTTTCACAACTTCTTATTTAGATTTTTAGTTTAAACTCATTACTCTTTATTTGGAGTAAATAAAATTTGGGTTGTTTAACCCTTTAATTCTTCCATAAATATGTTTTAGTTCGTAACATATTTTTCACTCCAATAATCAATTAGACTACACTTACTAAATAGAAAGTGTTACATTTTACTATTAAAGAAAACAAATCATCATCATTATTATAATTTTTTCAGACCTTCTGCAAAGGTCTTAAGTTTTAACCTAGCTAACATCAAAATCTGATAACTCTTATAAAATGAAGGTTGTTCTACAAAGTCTAGGCTTTCAAGAAATATAAAGATCATAAAAATGGGATTTAGGGTTTGAAAGTTATGCTAAATTTACTTTCAGCTTAAATCTTAGAAAATTAAGAATAGGACAGAAATTTCCATCCACTTTCAAACCCATTTTAAACTGAAATAAAAGCAAAATCTTCCAAAATGGTACAAAGAAAATTTATAGCTTACTATAAGCTCTTTCATTTACAAAAAGATCGAGTTCATTTGGAATTATAAACCTCAAGTTATTTCCATTTTAATACAACACTTTTCCATATAAATTTTCAGCTTTCAAATCAATTTGAAATTTGAAATTTGAAATTTTCCAAACCATTCTAATTTCAAACTTTATTTTCAAAACAATATTTTTATACTAAATCATTTATTCCAAAATCCTCTTTTCCGAAAAGCTAAGACATTCCAAAATTATGATTTACTTATGTAATTATATTTTAAAAGAAACAATTCACAAGTTAGAAATACTTTCATTTCTTTACACCAACAAGTTCTCCAACAATTAATTCCTAAAGACTCAATTTGAAAGAGATAATTAATCTCTTCCATTAATAAGAGACAAATATTCATCCAAAATAAATTTTGGATTTACATATTAAATTTTAAAATTGCTCTCACAATTTAAAATGATTGTATCTCATAACTAATTTCATTATTATATCTTACATTCCATAATATAGCATTTTATAATAACTGAACCATTGAAACATATATTTTGTCTTGTTACAAAAATTTAAATTCCATCTTTATCATCAACATGATATTAACTAAAGTTGTTAATTAACTTAAACTTGTTTTCAAAAGAATTTTACAAATTCATACCAACAAGTTTTAATACCATACAAGTTTAAAACAAAAATTTGTTCATGAATTCATGCTACAAATCTAAAATTAGCATTTCATTATTTTCTTTAAGATAGAATTTTAACTCTTACTATCTATTATTATTCAAACACCTAATTGTTAAAACAAATTTTTTGCAATCATCTTTATAACCTTGAACTTAAACATTCAATTGATATTTTAATTTTTCTACTCAATACATTTTCTTAACTTGAATACATCATTTTGTTAATCAAACCATCACATAATATTTTCTTCTAATAAAGATATCTCTTTGACTAGAATTATTTATTTTACTTACTCAAATTACCATATGCTATCATTATTAAAATTCCTACCGGTTATATTTACCTAACCAATTACAAGCTTAATCATATTCAATTTCACAAGTTTTAAAATAATTTAATAGCATTGCCTTGCCATTAAATTATAGGGAATAACCTCATCGATTGGCTATAGAGTTGACCAAACAATCAAAACTGCCTCGCCACTCATCCAACAATCTCTATGGTTTAATGGCTGCACTAGACTTCTTAAATTAATACTCAAACCCATTTTAACTTATTTTCAAATCTTAATTTATTACAACTCAATTTTTATCGTGTTTGACTGTCTCATCATAGCGTTTAGGAAATTCCTATCGATAACGTTGATCAGGCGCATCGAACAGAATTCTTAAAGTTCTCGATGGACAATCCAATATAGAAATCATTTTCTATATGATAAATATGCCTCTCATATAATTTTACAAAACATCCTTTTCTTGTTTCAATAAAATAATCCAATTATACTCATTAGTATTTCTTCTACTAGAAAGATTTTCAATTTAATTTATTTCTTTCACTCATCATCAATGAATACAAGAACAACTCATCAAGATATTCCCAGAATACTCGATTCATAAGATGATGAATTAAGCTGGAATGTTCATTAAACCGAACGATATAACGAACCACTCATAAGACTCATAACGTGTGCTGAATGCGGTAAGAGGAACGCTATCCTCCGCAACTCATAACTGATGAAATCGGTGCAAGGTCAAGCTAAGGAAAGACCCTAGCACCCCTCAATTGATTGAACATAACATCGATCTTAGGCAATGGATACTCGTTCTAATGGATAACTCGTTAAGCTTGCGAAAATGGATGCAAAGCCTCAGAGTACCATTGAATTTCTCAACAAAGATGACCGTGGCATCCCACGGTAAAAACTGGACTGAATGAATTTCTTGGCTTCAAGCTTCAGCAATTACTTTTAGAATTCCTCAATTCTTTGGTGGACATCCTCATGGGAGGACGGCTATCAGTCGAAGAACCAGGAATGAGGTCAAAATGAATTTCAATTGCCCGCTTGGGTAGCAAACCCGAAACGGACTCAAATACGTCAGCAGAATCACAAACAATAGGAGTTTAAGATACTTCATCATCATCTCGAGACTCAAAAGCAATTAAAGATACTTCGGAATCTCCATCAACATTCCGAAGAACAAGGGACAACAGATTAGCCGAATTAGGATACCTAAGATATAGGATCCTTGTAACGACCCGATATTTTGGACCATTCGCATCCATTATAAGTGTATAGGTAGACACTCATGCCGGAGTTGAATTGCTCAAAATACCGCGTTGTTAATTTAAATTTGGCAAAACTGAACATATACAGTAAATAAATAATCACAGATCACAGACACAGTGTAATAATTGCAGTGGAAATAAAAGAGATAGTAGTTCATGAAGCTACTATATAAATGTATAAGTTACATCAGAGTTAGAACAGATACAACGGAAGAGTAATACGATACATCAGATACAAATCAGGATACATCACTGGAATCATCGAATACTGAAAGCAGAATAGATGGCTGGATCTTCAAGCAAAGCTCCAACTCCAAAGGTGAGTCTCGAATACTGGTACACTCAGTCTGACCCGAGCGTAAAGCAAAACACAAAACACTCGAGTCAGGATTAACATTCTTATATTAATAAATCCAACTCAAGTGAAATAGCAATTGAAATACAAGTAACTCAAAGGATGTTTGGAATAACCATCCTTTAAGGATCCGTTAAACTATCTACTATGTAGTAGTGTACGATAAGTAGATAATGTCTATCAGTAATATAAAGATATCAAAATAGCGTTAAGTCATGGCCCATTCCACCCTTAATACATTTTTATTCCCAAAAGCATATACAAGACCGTAGTTTCCCCAAAACCGGAAGTCACCAGAGGGCAATCCATATACTAAAGGTACAAATCAAAATCGTAGTGGTCGCGCATAAATGGAATACAAGTATGACAAGGCACATGAGGCAATACCCAAGGTAGTGATACTACCGTTCGCCTGATCCGGACTGGTGAGAACGCAACGCCGCAGCGCCCGCAACACCGTGAAACAACACTCCCAAAATCAAGGGTGCACCAATCGACAACAAGTAATAAGTAGTTCGAAGAAGTGTGTCCACTTGAGGTAGCTGACCTCCATTGGCCCGGCACGGCTCCTGTTTTAGTCATTTCCAATTTGACACAAGTGTCAAGGCTATCCATTATCGTTCTCTTTCTTCAGTCATCACGAACATCATTCCAACCACTTCATTCTGGATCATCACTCCGCGTATAGTTATTAAAGTGGTTTTCGGTTTAGATAGAGAGTATATCCATAACTGATTCCGGTCTCTTTAATAACTTCCGTGATTATTACACCGATTGGTCGTTTAATAAATTTCAAAACCAAATCAAATTCAATTCCAATTAGGATTTATAAACCAACATTTCATTTGTCTTTCCAAATCAATTTCCATGATTTACATTTCAAAACTTCCAAATTACCATTTCAAAATCTTATAATTCAATTTCAATCTTTATTTAAAACCATTCAAATATTGATTCAAGTTCGTATATAAGTATCATTTCGAAAACATTTAAATTAATTTGATTTAACATTTAAATCAATTTAAATTCATTTATCGATTTCATTCAATATTCATTAAGTAAATTTGCCAATCAAAATAATTTGTATTAAATTTCCAATTCATTAAATCCATTATTCAACTTTATTATATCAAAACTTACAAATTGAATTACATTAAATTCATCAAATCAAATTCTTTAAATTACAAGTCTTACATCAATTTCAAAAATATCACATTTTATTTCTTGTTAAAGAAATTCAGTTTCACTTATTTACTTACTTAAATAAATTTTTTCCAAACTTAATTAATAAAGAAAACTCAATTTCAATTATTTACGAAGTAAAATTCACTTATTCAAAAGTTCAATTTCTCTTATTAAAGAATCCAATTCAATTTAATCATTAAATAATTCAATCTTATTTAATTATTAAATAATTCAAAACTTAATTATTAAATAATTTCAAAGTTTAATAATTTCAAACTTAATTAAAATTTCAAACTTAATTATTAAATCATTTCAAAGTTTAATAATTTCAAACTTAATTAAATCATTTCTCAAATTAAACAACATTCTTTCATCAATTACCTCGTTAATATTTTGTTTCAGATTATTAAATATTAACATTTTCCTTTCATTAAAATTTCAAATTTCAACTTCATTTCAAAACCATAATATTTATTCAAATAAAATCCTTATTTTATTTTTAAATCAAATTATTGGCCAATCGGTTTTATTTAATTTTCTATCCTAGGTCAAAGTTCAACTTGGGTATTTATCATTTCAACCCGATTCCAATTCAATTCAAAATCAAAGCATAACAAAGGGAACTTGCAGTGTGATAGCTGGGATGGTGTCAAAGTAAATAAACAAGCAATAACAACAATCAATAACAATCCAAAAATCAATTCAAATAATCCCGAAATAACCGTATTAATTCGCATTGTTATTTGTACGAATTAATATAATTATTTCTAGAATCTACACTATCATTTCATGTAGATTAAAGATTATTACATTACGGTTCTTCACTTGTCATCTATTTACAATTTCATACATCATCAATTTAACAACATACATTCAGTGGTTCAAAGTGTAATTAAACAAATCCTACATGTCAATAAATTTAACAGTTAAAGGGGTCATATTATACAAATGTCATTTAATCAAATTTAACATTTAACTATCCTATATCAAGTTCAATTGCATACTATTTATCATTTTAACCTTAACAATTTAACATCCAATATAAACATCAACAATCAATCAATTATCAGTTAAACTGTATTATCATCGCATAAATAATTAACAGATAATGGTGTCAGATGTCACAGGTGAACTGATACAGATAATAGCATATATAACAGTGTAATTAACTAACAGCAGTATATTTCAATTGTCGTTTCAATTGAAATCAGATTTAATAAATAAAAGAACGTTAATCGTGAGTGAGTGCTCACCTTTCGAGGCTAGAGAATACAGAAGATGATACGGATATGCACACTGATACGGACATTGAAATTTGAATAATGAATCAAAGCAAAGCAATATCGGTCCGAATTCAACGATCAAAGCTGATAAAAGAAATGGCGAAATCGAATTAGAACTGAATTGATGACGATAAATTTGTATAACTGAACTGATGTACAACTATCTATATAATGTCATATTTAACTTTCAAACATATATTAAATTTAATATATATATACATATGGTTTTTTTTAAATCAAACTATAGATATACATTATATATTTTGCAACAAACTATAGACCACACGATATGTATAAATCAACATGTATACATTATATATTTTAAATAAATATTTATATATATATAACTATTTAAAATCAACATACTTAAAACATATATACTATCGAAAAACAAATTTATATAAATATATAACTTATATACTTATAACATTTTCAAATCAATATTTTTTTATAAAAATCAATGTAAACGGTTTATCATAATATATATTAAAGCTAAACGAATCACATGTCTTCAGTATCCAATAGGTAGTACGGAAAAGCAGTTTATACAACTAACACGTATGCCCAAGTAGTACGAAAAATAGTATAACACATATTTACTTATATACAGTCAAACACGTATACCCAAGTAACAAAATAGTATATACAAAAAAAAAATCTATATACCAACCTGTATCAATATGCTTTCAAATAATAATACAAAAGAAACGAAATAGCTTTCAAGTAGTATATAAGTATATATAAAGCACCGTCCACTTTTGAAAATCTATATAAAAATATATTATACACCCAACAGATTATAAATGCATGCACTGCAAACAAAGTAACATGCAGACAATGCATATGCTGACCCAAATATAACACACTAATTTTTTTTATAACAAGTATATATAAAGTTAGGATTCGAATAAACAAAATATAGGGAAAAGACTGTAACCTATATTATATACATCTATGTATATTAAATCAATATATATACTGACTCAAAACTTAGATTATATAAACTATAGAATATAAATACACTTACAAAGCTCGCACGGACGAATAAGACTGAGAGGTGATGAACGTGGGCTGTTGCATATGGTGGTGGGTGTTGCGTGCTTACGTGATGGCTTGAAATGGTGAAAAGCGGTGGAATGAAGACGGGAAGAGTGGAGGATGGTCTCGGTTGCTCAACCATGGTTGATGGGCTGACGTGAACATGAGGTCAGCAGGTCATGGCATGGCGTTTGGAGAACAGGCTGGGGCGTGAGGCTTTGCAGGCCGAAGCATGGGTGTTGACACTGGAAAGGGAAGGCACGGGCTGAGGAGGGTTTGGATGGTTCTTGGGTGCTAGATGATGCGTGGCCGAACAAATGAAGGATGGTGAAGTGTGAGAACATAGGCGGGTGGTGGTTAGAGGTTCGGTCTGGGCAGGGCTGTCATGTTGCTAAGATCTAGTTGTCGGTTGTCGGGTTGTGGTGGTAGGAGAAGGTGGCGCTAGGCTATCATCTGATGTGTGGAAGGAGTTTCGGTTCCAAGCAAAAGAGAGGGCAAAGATTTGCAGAGGAGGGGAACGTGTGAATCTACATAGCTTCAGGTAAATGATCTGTAAGTTTTCCCTTCCTTTTATTTATTTATATTTTCATGAGTGTGGCTATCAGGCATATAAACAAAAGTGAATAGGCTTCATGAAGGAATAGAAATGAAGGAATAGAAGAAGTAGTGGATGGCTACATAAAAATATAAATATCAGTTAATATCTTCTTTCAGAACGAAAGGTGGAATGGGGAGAGACCCAAATAGATAACGAACCAGCATAATATAAATTGGACCAGTGGAAAAACGCAAAAGTTACAACCCTGAATTCAAGAATAATAAATGAAAAATGGCCGTTTAATGTACGGTGGAAATGAATGTACACGGAGACCAAAAGGCTAAATGCAGTTACTGATACGTTTAAACGTTACGCTTGCTTTGCCGTGTACCAGACCTCGAAATACAGAAATAAATCCACCATAGAGGTCAGCACGACGGAACGGTCAAACGGTATAAAAAATAATAGTGGTACGATTGAATTGTAAAAATTCGAATTTTTCTACTAGCGGAAAATGTAAGAAAAACGCTGAAAATTAAGATCGACGGAGCCAAAGATGTCCGAATTTGGAAAAACGACAAACTGACATCTTGCTCAGAAGATGGTTTAGAATTTTTCTATGTAAAAATATTTAGGTTTCGGAAACATTTTATTTTCATTGCTTTTTAACTGATTAAATTGAAGTGAATTTACGCGCGAAATAAACTTTCAAAGTTTCGGACGAAAATTTACCATTTGCTATGTTTAACTAGACGTATTCCAAATATTAAATTTTTATAAAATTTTTATCGTTTAAAATTTCACAAAATTTCAACTAATTGCGTTATTAAAATAGTTGAAATTTACGGGTCGTTACAATCCTTCCAAAACATAAGATTCGGGCTTAACAACATACAAGCCAATCCATCCCAAATTCACATCAAACCCCAGATAGTAAATAACGTGCAGATTTGCACGAAAAGAAGAACCGCAAAGAAAAATCTTGATATTCTCACACAACAAGAAAAATATTGTGGATCCCCTCAATAGGATCGCAATCCTCAAAGAAGTAATAAGACAAGAACATCCAACGACATCAACAAATTCCTTCGATACGGATAAGTGTCAAGCACCCGTACCGAAGAGGACTCAAATAGAATAATCACGATAGAGATTATTCATAGGGGAAGATATCATCAATTTAATTGTGGAATAGTACGGAATTAAAATACATTCCTATACATATTCCCAAATTATATCTACCCCAAAGGACTCGAAAAGGTTAAGGGTAAGATTAGAAACAACTTCGATTGGGGACGATGTTTTTCACTCATATTATACTTGATGTATAATAGTATGTATACTGTTTTTTGTTTATCATATTTTGTTCTGAATTCAGCTCTGATACCAAGCTGTGACGCCCTACTCCAAAACCCACACTAACAAAGAGTATTACTAGGTAATACCGTCTGCTAGTGCAGAGAATATGGCTATTTAGGAGCGACCATCATAGTCTTGTATTAAATAAGTATTAAGTATGTCGATAATGTGCTCATTTTTTTCATTTTTCATTTCATCTTAAGTGGTTCGACATACTTAATTCTAATCTAATACAATACCATGGAGGCTATAGGATCGATTCAAAACAAAACACAATATAGATAATGAACACAGATCACAAAACAACAAACACAGTCATATATATACATATATATCAAATACAATACATAGTGTCGTAGACGAGTGGTGATACACTACTATATAAATATACATCAAGTCCCCCACAAAAGAATATACATAATCAAGTCAAGCTACTACAAGATAACTACTTAAAACTATGCATATATCCAAAAGATCGATAGATGGGTCCATAGTGAGCTGCTAAGCAAAAGCCAATAGTCTAACCTGCAACTCGGTCTGACCCAAGTAATGAATACACGGGTCAGTCTAACTTGAACAAGATGATTAGCGATGATAAATATGATATAAGTCTTATAAGGAAACATTCCTTTAATAAAAAAGGAATGGTACAAACTAGGATTTACACAAATTCAAAGTGATGGAAAACAAAAAACATCTCAAGGGTTAACTTATGAATAACATCAATTCAATATGGATGTTCCTTCTTAAAAGCTACTCGGAACATAAATTCCAACCAAATCATATGAAATCTAAGAAGGTAACCACGGAAATCATCAAAAATCTCAGAAAGTCTAATAACTCGTGGAAATCAATTAAGAGTTCAAAAATCAGAAAATCTCATACTCGTGGAACTCAATTAAGAGTTTAAAATTCAAAAAATCTCTTAACTCGTGGAACTCAATTAAGAGTTCAAATTCTCATAAATGAAATCACCATATATAAATAAAATCTCATATAGCTCTAGGCTATAAAATATATAAACAGTCATCTCGAAAATGATGAAATCATAATAGAACTCAAACTCAGAAAATAGCCCGGATTGGATCCAAATCCCCGATTGCATGCCGAAGCAATGCTGCACGTGCAAAACTCATGTCTAGTACTATGTATTAGGCACCTATCTCGTGGACCCAAAGGTCATACTCGTGGTGACCGAAGTCACATAACTCGTGGTGACCGAAGTCACATAATCCTCGTGATGACCCAAAGGTCTATAGTAATGGCATAACTCATGGATGTGTCACAAACTCTTAAATAGGAACCCAAAAAGTGTTAACAGTGCGTCTTATACCACACGTTCTCGCTTAAAGGTTTACTAACTGTTATCCAATGCCACTTCATAAAATAGAATCATTCAAATCACAAATCTTAGAAAGCTCATAACTCGCCTCATATCATCGGCAAGTACAAAAGACATCATAATGGTTTTCATAGACCATAACTCCTAAAATAGGAGATCTCAAACCTCAACGTTCGCCAAAGATTGGCAATCTCAAATAATTTATAGAAATAGGAATTCACAAATATCTAAAACACTCCAAAGAATGGTAGTCTCAACCAATAACTCAAAAGTTCAAAGCTTCAAACGAACAAGTTCGTTATTGACCGAAATAGTAAACGCACGTGTCCCATACCACATGTTTTACTAAATCGTTTAATTCTCTTTCTCATAAGTTCGAATAGTGCAAAATCGTGTATTTTATATAGAAAATAGTTTGCTTGAGAAAACTAGTTTTTGAAATAATTTTTGAAATCGTTTGGAAAACAATTCTTGAAAATTTCTCTTTATTATAGAGAATATAAATTATTAATAGCTTTAAAAGTAATTTTAAATAATATAAAAAAGCTATTTTATTATAAAAATCATCTCAAAAATCGTTTAGAAAAACCGTGCTCGAAAACAACAGAAATTGTCAAAAAACACTAGAAATTCAGCATATTAAAACATCTCGAAAACTCATCAATCCGGAGTTCGGATCAACCAAAATATTGGCTTACCTATTAATAGGTTAGAGCCCTTCGAAACATCTCAAAAATGACAAGAAACAGATCACAGTAGTTGCTGAAACAAGTGGGAAAACACAGTAGAATAAGAAAAGAAAATAAGCAGAAAAACATGCCCCTAGGTCGACCTACAGATCGACCAAGAGGTCGACCATTCTTGTACATAGGTCAACCCTATGGTCGACCTATGTGAGGCTTGGGTCGACCTTAATGTCGACCCATGTGGTCTATTGATCGACCACTCCATCGCGAATACCTACAGACTATTTTCCAGCTTCAAACTAGTTTTTGAGCAGTGATTTCAGGTAGCTACAAGATGATTCAGATCATAAAATTTTACATGCACAAAATAAAACACTCCAACAACAATTTGGAGAAGATCCGACATGATTTCATAACAAGGATTGGAAGATATAAGCACAAGAAGAAGGACTACATAACATATTTATACTGTAACTTTCAAACAGCAACTGCTATTTACAGTAAAGCTCAAATCCAACAAATTTCATCATATAACTTATTCAAAGTTAGAACTGTGAGATTTAACTAACCTTAGCAAGATTTTAAGCGAATTATCGATGCAAAATACTGACTTTCCGGATCAAAGAGGCTCTACAGACCTATAACGACCAGGCGATTTTCAACCCCCGAAAATCGACACTAATATGTTCACTATATAGAGTGCCGAGCAATCGAGTGCCGGAAATACCAAGTTGTTAGGGTTTAAGAGAAAAGATAGAATAAGAAATATAAACTACAACAACACAGAATCTCACAATCGCAGTGGAAGAAAATATAATATACAATAACAACATGTATACAAAAGAAAACTATAACTGTTATTATACACATAGGTTATCCGAGTACAATCACCAATATATATAAATTTGGAGAGATATAATAACTTGTCCCTAACTGCTAAATATACAGCCTATAATACACAACAGAATATAAACAAATACTTGAAATACGTCTCTGCCATCCTGCTTGTCTCCTGAGCTCCAAGCATCCTAACCTGAAATTCTGTAATACTCGGTCTGACCCGAGCATTACAATAAAGTAACACTTCAGTCAGGCTGGAAACTAGCATGAGTAAAACCAACTAAATCTGAAATACTTAAGTTATAAAAATCTTTGGAAATCCAAGGTAACTTGTACAAACACGATGAGTTTTCACCAAAGCACTTTTACAACAATCCATCGATATCGTAATAGTGTCCAAGTATAATTACTTACTTAAAAATGGTCAACTTTTTAATTTAATCCCATTCCAGCATATTTAACCTTATAATCAAAACCATAAAGGTTCGTAGCGATTTTCAGATCGAAGTGGTTCCGAATAACGCTGATAATCGATACCGGTTTCTTCGAAAAACAAATCGATAAACTTTAAAAGGGTAAATTCTTTTAAATAAACAATTTATATTTAGGGTGACAATATCACATATGGAAATTTTCTACATAGGTTCATTTAACCTAAAACATACCAACATTTTATTCTAACTATTTTAACTCGTTTGATCACTAGATGACACAAACAAGAATAATTTTTGAATAACTGTCTAATAGATATAAGCCCAAGATATAAGCCCAAGCATAGGTCGTTACTAATTTAACGATCAATGGTTAGTATTAAATAATTTACAAATAAGGGTTTTATTAACTTCAATCTCTGAAACCATTTATATTCTTAACCCAAAATAATTATAAACTAAAGAAATTATAAAACAATTTAATTTAATTAATTAAGAATTTAATTAGTTACTTACTTTAATTATTATAGAAAATTAAATCTAACTTTACACAAAATAACTTAAACTTAAATATTAGGAGGTAGAATTTCGATGCAAGAGGATCTCATGTTGATCCGATTGATAATACTAATCAAATTGGAATTTTATCATTTAAGTTATCATATAAAATAAATAAATTCCATTTCCTTTTTTTTCTTGGCCCATCCATTTCTTCCCGGCCCATCCTCTTTTCCCCTTCTCTTTTTTTCTTCCTTTTCTTTTTCCTTTTCTTTTTCCCTTTCTTTTTTCCCTTTCTTTTGCTTTGGCCCATACCCGGCCCGATCCCCCTCCTCCTTTCTTCCTTTCCAGTTTTCTTTTCCTCTGAAATGAAATCGTGCACACCAGTGTATGCGTGCACAATGCACTCCCCCACGACCCATCGACCATCAAACTCACCACCGACCATCCACGCAAATCGCGCTCGACCTCCTTCCCACGTTCCACCTCCTGGAATGCCGCCAAAGACCCTCATTAAAAAATTTGAACTGCTGCTCCAATAACACAAAGGAGGACCGAGCCACCACATCGCTCCTCCATGCCACCACACCCGATCGTACACCCCCAAATTCCACCAAAAGGCTCGTCACGTCCATCTCCAACTTTTCCCTCAGGTGCGCAGCCCCATTCTCTCCCCTCGACGCCGCCATTTCTTCCGACCCGAAACCCAAGAAACCACCTCACTAAACCCTACAATCACCTCTACCAGAGCAACCATCCAATAAGAAAATCAATTGCCATTTTTCGCTTGCTCCCCATCCTCTAGGCTTCTTTCCGACCCAACCCTGATTCTCAAAATCGTGTAGTTCGCCGGCGATCATCCAAAAACCCGAAAATTACCAACTCCAAATTTCCCACTATATACCCCACTAAAAATCCTAAAACCACCTCCAAAATTCAGCATTTCGTATGGCGATCACGTCCATACAAGCAGAAGGATAAAACATGACATTCGAATTTCTACCAATTTGGGGTACTTACTGTAAAAAAAAACTTATTAACCTGTATACTTAATAATATTCAATGAAATAATTTTTTTAACAATGTATAATAAAAAAACAGCTTTTCTTTTTAAACCATAACCTAAATCTAACTAGGTTGTGAGGTAGGGATTTTGAAACTGAGCATAACTTTCTTTTCCAATATACAGAGTAGAAGTAAAAAGAAGATGATGTACATGCATGTGGGTTTCTCTGGTTATAACACTGGATATACGTTCATATATAAGTACGTATGTATTCCTGTTTCAATCAAACTTAACAAACAACACTTCTATTTCCATGACCAAGCATATAACATAGATTACAGTATAATAAAAGTTAAGTTTTACTCACTGTTTCCACTAAGATAAACAACTGCTACTCTTTTATCTTTCCCCTACTTCAAGCTTCTGATTTAATGGCAGACTATATAATTATTGTTATTATTTTATATGAGAATGGTGAACGTGCAGATGACATAGGGTATGCATATATAGATGAGGGGAACCAGTAGACAAGAGGCTGAAGCCTATTTCTCATATACAGGCCTTAAATCCTTTTATTTTATTTCCCTTCCTTTTATTTTCTTTGATCTTTAACAATGACCTGATTTGAACTTAGTGATTTGATTTCTAATTGATTTGATTTTGAGTGAAGGATTTGATTTATTGTATGCTTGAATTGACATGAATTTATTGCTATGTTCCCTTATGTATAAACATATACATACATCATAGAATATACATATATACTACATATATATAAACATAGCTTTGTTTTTACCATATGGACACATTTCTACCTTATATAAACATATATATCTATTTATATATATATTGTTGTCATCGCATACATTTACATTTATTTATATACACATTTACACATTTATTTACCATTATGTATACATATACATATACTTATGTATATCTTGTCATCACACACATATATATGTATACATTTATACAAATTTTCATATACCTTACTTTATATGGCATATATATATACACACTCTTATACGCTTATATATATATATATACACATTTAAACATCATTAACTTGTATATATTTATATTTATGTACAAATATATGGATATTCTACCTTGAATTTTAATGGTGGAGTTTATTTATATTTCTATAAAATTTATCATATCCAAAAATTTATAATTCAATATTAAACATAGTTTTTAACTAATTTATATATATATTCAGCCATTTTAAACATCTGAAATTTTTTTTTCCACTAATAAAAGTTAATAACCCGATAATTAAAATCAATTAATTTCCTCCAAAATCAAGTGGCTAAAAATCCGTGTCGTTACATTCCTCCCACCTTAGAACTTTTCGTCCTCGAAAAGGAACGGAATGAGAAATTTGAATTTTGATGTGTATTATTAATTAAATTATTTTTGAACATTTTAACTCCTTACTCTTTTACTATACACTTTAAAACACTTTAAAACACTTTAAATCCCATAGTATTACCAAACTTATTTTATAAAAATATTTTTCATAACTCGATGTCCAAAGTCCATCTTTGTTCTCACAGAAATTCAGTCATACGTTGATTATGCATAGGACTGAAAATCTATAAGTACTTAGTAGACCCGTTTTCAACACCCAGTGAAAATACTTGAAAAAGTCTTTTCAAAATGCTATGGAAAGTATCACCCCCCTTTACCACCATGGATCACAGTTAACCCGATGATTGCGTCGCCATCTCGGCGAAATCATAAGAAAACCGTAGGCATCCGCACCTCTCGACTTTCGCCATGGGAACACCACAGATCGCAGCTACAACAAGGTTGCGTTGCTATTACAGCAAAACCATAAGTAGTCTGTAGGCAATCACTGCCCCTCGAATTACACTGTCAAACTAAACTATACCACATAGATCGCAGGCTACACAAAGTTGTGTCACAGTTCCTGTGACATCCCAGAATTTCTGACAATATTAATTTAATAATCTGCATTTAAAATTAAATTGATTTGATGATTCTGTTGGCAAATTTGAATTGATTTGATAATTCTTCTTTCAATAAACATTTAAATTGAGAATTTATCTTTTAAAAGCTAAATAAAGTGTTTTCTATTTATAATGTATATAAGTTTATATATATTGTAAATTGATAAGCTTTGTTTAAAATATAAGAAATAAGTAAATCTTGTTTTATAATTCAAATATTTTTGATAATTTGGAAATTTGATTAAATTTAATATGAAGCTATTAAATAAGTAACCATATGGTTTTTAAATAGTTAAGATAAATGTTTGATTGATTTAAATTATATCTTAGCTTATGTTAAGATAAATAAAAGGTTTATTTTAAAATATTGTTTAATAAATATGAGATATTATTTTATTTAATAATAATAGGAAGTTATAATCTCTTTTATAAATATTTAATCTAATTAAATAAAATGTAATCTGATCGTATTAAAATAGATATGATTTCGGAAATATTTACCAATTATTTATATAAATTGGTATCCTAAAAAGGAAATTGATTTGAAACTTTAAAACTAAAATATCTCAATAATATTTATAATAAATTTGTCTTAGATAATTTAATGAAAATATTTTGTCTTGTCATCATTTGATAAAAATATATATGGATGATAATGTTTAAATTAAAATCTAATTCTAGCAATATAAAGTATAAATATAAAATGTAAGTAAATCATATTGAGCATAACTTAAATATTGATAGTCAAGGTTAAAATACAAATATAAATGGAAACATGGACTAAGTAATTAAAGTATGTATACAATAGAAACTGGAAATTTAAAGCACAAATGTGTAAAACTAAAATGAGACAAACATATGGTTATATAAATAAGCATAGAACTTAATACATAAGTCAAAATTTATAACAAATAACTAAGACAAAGTATGAAAGTATATGGATATAAATTTAAGCAATAAACCAATACAAAGATTAAAGCAACTTTATATATACATAGACACTTAGGCAATTCTGGAACCAAGTTTGCAATGCCTGGCAAAAGAAACAAACATGTATTCTTGCAGGTGGTATTAAATGATTATGTACACTTGATAGAATAAAATGAAACAAAGTATAAGGGAAACCTACCTCCATGCTTGTACAGAGAGTATTAATTGGGTATGTACACATATAAAAGGAAGAAACTTATACACTAAGATATAAGTACATACGAAATGTATAGTAAAGGATGAGTTGTAGACATAAAGGACCAAGCATTAAATGCTAGCAACACTTTAGTCTATTCGAATGGTTGGAAAAAAATCATCTCAGCCCCATAACCTACCTGATAAGCTAAAGAGAAAAAAATCTCTGGTCATTTTGTACAAGTAAAATGATGCCATCCTGTGAACTCTTTTCCATATATCAACCTATTTCATTTCAATTCGTTCAAAAGAAACATAGCATTCCTGAAGACATTTACAACTGAAGCTTTATTCGATTGAGCTTTACAACAATTCCTCTCAACTGAAATCTCCAGTTCAAGTTTTCAAAGGATCAAAAGTATTTTCCAGTTTTCAAAATATAAAGTTGTTTTCAAAAAAGGCTCTGTTCAACCTGTTTCAAACTTCTAGGCTCTGTTCATCATTTTTTCTGGTGAGTAACTTCTCTTCTAAAATGCCTAAGTATATTCATTTATGGTTGCATGCTAGTTTATCTGAGGTGAAGTATAAGTATGTGTGTATATATTTGAGAATGCCTGTGTATATATGGGTGGATAGAGGGATTGATGTTGTTAAATTTGTTCTGCCTGTTCTTAGTTTAACTTAGCTTCTAAAAAAAAAAAAATCCAATTCCTTTTGATCTGATTGCTGTTAGTATCTAGAATTTAAACAAGACTTGTTTGTTTAACTTTAAGATTTGGGTTTAAAATTTATTTAACTAAAAATACAAGAGGAAATTTATCTGGAAACCAAAATCTAACTGGATGATCTGAAAATATGTAAAACTCAGATATGTTAGTTTAACAATTCCGTAATATAAACTGAAGTCCTAAACTAAACCATGATTTTTAAGATCTAAATCATAATTTTTAAATTAGGATTGATTTAGCATTTCGGGATTGACTAGAAAAGGGATTTTGGGTTTTATCTGTTGATCTAGTTGATTTAAGTGGCTGTAATTCTTCATGGAGGTGGAGAAGTGACTGGAGAGGCCAGGAAAAACAAGTGATGGATGATCAGAGGCAGGTGGAGGCAGCGGTGGTGAATTCTTGGATGGGAACCCTAGTTTTATCAGATTTGAAGAATCGATCACCTCTCCCTCTATAGTTGATCGAGTTGCATGAGATTCTGGGAGGTGAGAGTTTGGGCGACGACGAAGTCATGACCGGAGGCGTCGACTCTCCGGTGGTCGGAATCTCGAAAACGAGGTGTTGCCAGGTTTGGGTTTGGGGTTGGTTCTGTGTTCCAGGTTTGAAGAGGAGATCTCGAATTTGATTCGAGATGTGGTGATGGGTTCTGGTGATCGCGGGGTCATCTAGGGATAGTCGGCGATGGGTTGCGACGTTGGTGAGTGGCCGGTGGTGGCTGGAAGCACGGTGCACGTGCACGTTTTATCTGCTCTGTTTTTTTTGTGGGGAAGACGAGGCTTCTCTCGGGTTGTACTCGGGTCGTTCTAGTGTTTTACTCGGGGTAGGGAAAGAAGGACTCGGAGTAGTTTTGGTTTTTCGAGTATAGTGTTGTTCCAGGCTTTTGTGAAGTAAAGCCTGACAGTTTCTGTTTTTTAAAATTTAATAAAATCTGAAATAGGAATTTAAAACAAGTTTAAATTTGAATTTTAAATCTGAATTCAAACTGAATTTGAATCTCAGGTTTGAAAATGGACTAAAGTTATGTAAATAAGTTTAAAGGTTAAGCATACTGTAATGGGTTGAAAATTTAAAAGGGATTTAGTTAAAAATCCTTAAGTTTGAATTTAATGATTTGAATTCATTAAATTAATAAGTTAATTTAAATGGATTGATAAATTAAATTGATAACTGGATTAATTAAGTAATTATGAGTTTTAAACTCGTTAATTAAGTTTTAGGTAAATTAATTAGAAATAATTAAATTGGAGTTAAGATCATTAATTTGAATAAATTAGATTTTTAAACTAATGGTTAAATGTTAATTAATCAAGAAATTAAAGGTTAATTAAGTTACGGATAAAAACTTGAATTAATTAAATAATTAGTGGTTAATTAAAATTTGGTTAAGGACAAATTAATCTGAAATAAATAAGGGTTTATCTAAGTTAAATTTCTTGAGAAAGAAATTTAGGATTGTTAATAGTAATAATGGTCATTAACTCAAGATTTGTTTTATAATTAATCAATATGAAAATTTTAATAATTAATTAGATTGATTAATTAAAGAAAATCAATTGTGGAATTGTTTAAGTGTAATTAAAGGAATTAATTACTCAAGATAATTAATTAAATAAATTTGAATTATCTAAGTTGATTAATTGGTATATTTATGTGATTAATTTTAATAATTAATTAGATAAATTAATTAAAGAATTATTGAGTTTATTACTTAATAAAATTATTGAGTTTAATATGATTTGTTTAGATTAATTTATCGAGTTTAATTAATGTAAATAAATCATTGGATTATTTGATAAGTATAATTACTTAAATGTAATTAATGAAGTGAAATTACTTAATGAAGTAATTGATAATAATTACTATATGTAATTGATTGAAGATGTTTTGAGTATAATAGTAATTTGGATTAAATTACTTTGGAAAATTAATCAAGGGATTAATTTAGAAAATTAATTAAGGAGTAATTAATTTATTAAGTGAAGTAATTAAGGGTAGTTAATTACTGAATGAGATTAATCAAGAATGATTAATAATTATGGTTAAAGATTAATTACTTAGAGTAATTAATGTAAATGGAATAGTTAATTTAAAATGTATTAGGAATCATTAATTATATGATTAATGATAAATTTAAAGGATTGTTTTAGTAAGATTAATTAATCAATAATAAGTGTTATAAGCAATTAATTAATTGTAATTAATTAAGGATAAATGTAATTAATTATGGTTAATTAATAAATAGGGTAATTAAAGATTAATTACTGTATTTGGTTATAAATAATTAATTTGTGTAATTAATTAAAGAATAATTACTCGAATGTAATTAAAAGATAATTAATCTAGGATGATTAATTAAGATGGAAATCTAGAGAATGATTAATTAATTGATTTGTAATTAATCAATGGTTAAGTAAGCATGATTTATAGAATGAAGTAATTAATTTAATTTACTTTAAATTAATTAGAGATTTGTAATTAATTTAATTCATTTTAAATTAATTATAAATTGTGTGATTATTAATCATTGCTTATGATGGATGATATTGATTTCCTTGATTGATTGTGATCTCAGATATGAGATGAGTAATATCTATTGTGATATGGATGCTTGTTTTAAGTATGATGATATTGATTATCTGTTTGAGTAGATAATATGGATTATCTGTTTATGATGATGATGTTATTATCCATTGTGATATTGTGATTTATCTATCTCTGTGTATATAGATAATTGAATTAAACTGTTTTAACTTTAAAACAACTTGGCCTTAAAAGATACGTTTTGGATTTCGATGAGACCGGGATCGGGTTTCCGTATACCGGAATTCCAGGTCTGGAGACCCGAATACCACATCGATCCAAAATAACGTTAGGTCGTGAAATTTCAAATGGAGCAAGTGAAGACTCGAGGTATAAGAACTATACGTCAGTATAACTCCGTGGGTGATTCCGTAATGAGTTTTGACGAAGATAGTACTTATAGATTCGAGATGGTGATTCAGAATGCAAGGGTTATTGTCGTTAACTCTGAGGGTGATTCCAATACGAGTGTAACGAGATAATGCCTTCGGTTTCGTTCGAACCCGGAACGAACTTGTATGGATTGAATGCTTTCAGAACATCGTCAGGTGGGCGATGAGCATTCTAAGTGATGAGTTCTATTAAAAGGTAATCGTGACCTCAAGCCTCATCAACCGGGAATGGCTAAAACAGGGGAGGTGCAGCAAGGCTTCGTGGGTAGCCCCCATTTGAGAGCGAGATATACCCCTGTCTAGATGTCCCTTTATATTCGGCTTAGTGGGCAGTTGATTCGCGACAACTGCTGGGGTTGTTTCGTTCGGAACTGTTCAGTAAGGAATGGTTCCGGCCTTGTGTTGTAGGGGAGCGGGCGTACTCCTCGGTACGGTGATCTAGGCCACGTACTGTGACGGGCGGTACCCCAGTAGCCCAGCCATTGTTAGAAACCCAATCTTCCTACGTGACCTTACGGTTTTGATTGTATTACCCACTTTGTGGCTAGTATGCTGGAATTTAATCATGTAACAATTTCAGCTATTTCATATTTACTTGAAAACCCTAGACCTACTATAATATCACTGAATTTCCTATCAAATGTTGGTTAGCGTAAGGTAAAAACTTTTCCATGTTTATGTGTGGGAAGTCTTACGTGATACCTTTTGTTTTCAAAGGATTTTTAAAGTTAAGCAACTTTAACCTGTTACTCATACCAGACCCATGTCTGACCCGGAGTTTATTTCTGTTTTTCCTTAAACTCTCGGGTACCCAAATTTTTACGGGTAGCCAAGGGATTCAGGTTTGCTTTGACGAATTATGGAGGAGCAATGGAGCAGGAGGCTTCAGCGTTGTAGATATATATATAGTGTTCCGCTGTGTTGGTATCTCTGTGTTGTATCTGTGTTGTATTTGAGTTGTATCGAGTTGTATTAACTAGACAGGTGTTTATAACTGTCTAGTATGTGTTGTATTATCTGTGTAACTCTGATGTATATGATAATATGTAATCTCTTATGTGATATATTATATTTTATTCATTCCGCTGTTGAGATTCTGATGTTGTTTCTTCTTCTTCTCTATCTTTTCTATTTTCTCACCCCTTCCTTTCTTTAAGATGATGCAATTTTCTGGTAGTAGAAAGTTGGGTCGTCACACGTGGTATCAGAGCATAGGTTGAGCGAATACCTAAGCTCTGGAGTGGTATCTATCTTGAGAGAGCGTATTTGTATTTTTGATAGATATATTTATTTATTTATTTCTACCTATATGTTGGGTTACCTGTTCGGGTTTTCCAATATAAATTATAAAGGTAGATAGGGTAGTGGTGTGTGTAACACGACTACCAATAGTTGGAGTTGTTGAGGCTGGAAGTGTATCTGTCGAGACTGTAGACCTAATACCGTCTCGAGTAAGTTTTGAATGGTGTAAGGATTTCACCAATCTCTGTGGGATATCTGCAGGATTTGGATCTGTCAGTTGAGCAGAAGCGAGTTATGATATTTTGATACCTCAGGATGTAGTAGCTGTGTGATGAGACACAGTGACTATGGATGTCCCCGAAGATTTTCTTTGGAACAGTTTAAAGAAGTATGTCTGCTTCGGTGTTGAGGCTGTGTTTAGTCGGATGTTTGTGTTTGGCTTTGAGGCCTGTGTTTCTCAAGGAGTTTGGTTTAGGATGTCCTTGGCAGCAGTGGCAGCATTTGTAGTTCTGATTGTTCTGTGAGTAGGCAGGAGGTCGTCTGTCAGCAGTTTTCTGGAAGTGAAGTTCAGGAGCAGCAGAGTGGATCCGTTTCTTCGATGGATTGGCTAGATAAGCTTAAGCTGTTCTGATTGGTAAAGAGAGAGCAGTTTTCTTTGGATATTGGGTTGGATTGATCGCAAAAGTGACTTGCGATAGTGGAGTGTTCTCTTGGCTTGTCAGATATCTTTCGGGATTTCTGAGTTTTCTTCTTTATGGATCTGTTGAACCATATTTTTGGGATGTGTTGTCCGGTTTGTGCTCGGGTGTACCATCAGCATTTCTTCTACTCAGATCAGAGTTGTGCAGCGGAAGCAGTTTGGGAGTGCATCTGTTTTTCTTTTCCGGATAGGAGAAGTTGTTTTCTACTGATGATAGTAGAGGCTGTGTTCTTGGATTGATTGTGAGTGGATCATTGTGATGAGTTGTTTTGAGGCATCAGCGAAGGTTGAGCTCATCAGTAGGGATAGAGGCAGCCAGGATCGTCAGATGAGTTTTGTGGATATAAGATGGAGGAATTTGGATTTCGAAGTCGAGGATTTGGTTTTGAGTAAGTTCTCTCAGATCGAAGGGGTTTCAAGTTGGTAAGACTGGGAAGTCAGCACCGAGGTATCTTGGATTTTATCTTGTTCTGGTAAGGATAAGAGTTTGATCTTCTGGAGTGAATTGTCAGTTTGGACAACTGAAATTCGATGTGTTCCGCGTATCTCTGAGGGAGTACGTGTAGGATCTATCTCTGGTTTTGGAACCAGTAGTTCTAGAGGGTTTGGTTGTTGAGTTAGACTCATCTGTAGTCTGATATCTGTTTTGTTTTGTAGATCTAGATGAGTAGGAGCTCTGTAGCTTAGTAGTGTAGATTTGTTTGGATTCTGTAGAGCGAGTATCCCGGTGTTTATACTTGGGAAACTCGAGAGGACTCTATCCAGAATTTTGTCTGGATAGTTAGATTTGTTTGTTTGGATGAGTTGATTGCTATGGTTGTTAGCGTATAATTAATATATGCTTGTGTTTTAAAATTAAATCTTTAATTAGATTATTAAATTACCTTTGTTTTAAATTTCGGGGACGAAATTCTTTTAAGAGGGGAGGAATGTGACATCCCAGAATTTCTGACAATATCAATTTAATAATCTGCATTTAAAATTAAATTGATTTGATGATTCTGTTGGCAAATTTGAATTGATTTGATAATTCTTCTTTTAATAAACATTTAAATTGAGAATTTATCTTTTAAAAGCTAAATAAAGTGTTTTCTATTTATAATGTATATAAGTTTATATATATTGTAAATTGATAAGCTTTGTTTAAAATATAAGAAATAAGTAAATCTTGTTTTATAATTCAAATATTTTTGATAATTTGGAAATTTGATTAAATTTAATATGAAGCTATTAAATAAGTAACCATATGGTTTTTAAATAGTTAAGATAAATGTTTGATTGATTTAAATTATATCTTAGCTTATGTTAAGATAAATAAAAGGTTTATTTTAAAATATTGTTTAATAAATATGAGATATTATTTTATTTAATAATAATAGGAAGTTATAATCTCTTTTATAAATATTTAATCTAATTAAATAAAATGTAATCTGATCGTATTAAAATAGATATGATTTCGGAAATATTTACCAATTATTTATATAAATTGGTATCCTAAAAAGGAAATTGATTTGAAACTTTAAAACTAAAATATCTCAATAATATTTATAATAAATTTGTCTTAGATAATTTAATGAAAATATTTTGTCTTGTCATCATTTGATAAAAATATATATGGATGATAATGTTTAAATTAAAATCTAATTCTAGCAATATAAAGTATAAATATAAAATGTAAGTAAATCATATTGAGCATAACTTAAATATTGATAGTCAAGGTTAAAATACAAATATAAATGGAAACATGGACTAAGTAATTAAAGTATGTATACAATAGAAACTGGAAATTTAAAGCACAAATGTGTAAAACTAAAATGAGACAAACATATGGTTATATAAATAAGCATAGAACTTAATACATAAGTCAAAATTTATAACAAATAACTAAGACAAAGTATGAAAGTATATGGATATAAATTTAAGCAATAAACCAATACAAAGATTAAAGCAACTTTATATATACATAGACACTTAGGCAATTCTGGAACCAAGTTTGCAATGCCTGGCAAAAGAAACAAACATGTATTCTTGCAGGTGGTATTAAATGATTATGTACACTTGATAGAATAAAATGAAACAAAGTATAAGGGAAACCTACCTCCATGCTTGTACAGAGAGTATTAATTGGGTATGTACACATATAAAAGGAAGAAACTTATACACTAAGATATAAGTACATACGAAATGTATAGTAAAGGATGAGTTGTAGACATAAAGGACCAAGCATTAAATGCTAGCAACACTTTAGTCTATTCGAATGGTTGGAAAAAAATCATCTCAGCCCCATAACCTACCTGATAAGCTAAAGAGAAAAAAATCTCTGGTCATTTTGTACAAGTAAAATGATGCCATCCTGTGAACTCTTTTCCATATATCAACCTATTTCATTTCAATTCGTTCAAAAGAAACATAGCATTCCTGAAGACATTTACAACTGAAGCTTTATTCGATTGAGCTTTACAACAATTCCTCTCAACTGAAATCTCCAGTTCAAGTTTTCAAAGGATCAAAAGTATTTTCCAGTTTTCAAAATATAAAGTTGTTTTCAAAAAAGGCTCTGTTCAACCTGTTTCAAACTTCTAGGCTCTGTTCATCATTTTTTCTGGTGAGTAACTTCTCTTCTAAAATGCCTAAGTATATTCATTTATGGTTGCATGCTAGTTTATCTGAGGTGAAGTATAAGTATGTGTGTATATATTTGAGAATGCCTGTGTATATATGGGTGGATAGAGGGATTGATGTTGTTAAATTTGTTCTGCCTGTTCTTAGTTTAACTTAGCTTCTAAAAAAAAAAAAAATCCAATTCCTTTTGATCTGATTGCTGTTAGTATCTAGAATTTAAACAAGACTTGTTTGTTTAACTTTAAGATTTGGGTTTAAAATTTATTTAACTAAAAATACAAGAGGAAATTTATCTGGAAACCAAAATCTAACTGGATGATCTGAAAATATGTAAAACTCAGATATGTTAGTTTAACAATTCCGTAATATAAACTGAAGTCCTAAACTAAACCATGATTTTTAAGATCTAAATCATAATTTTTAAATTAGGATTGATTTAGCATTTCGGGATTGACTAGAAAAGGGATTTTGGGTTTTATCTGTTGATCTAGTTGATTTAAGTGGCTGTAATTCTTCATGGAGGTGGAGAAGTGACTGGAGAGGCCAGGAAAAACAAGTGATGGATGATCAGAGGCAGGTGGAGGCAGCGGTGGTGAATTCTTGGATGGGAACCCTAGTTTTATCAGATTTGAAGAATCGATCACCTCTCCCTCTATAGTTGATCGAGTTGCATGAGATTCTGGGAGGTGAGAGTTTGGGCGACGACGAAGTCATGACCGGAGGCGTCGACTCTCCGGTGGTCGGAATCTCGAAAACGAGGTGTTGCCAGGTTTGGGTTTGGGGTTGGTTCTGTGTTCCAGGTTTGAAGAGGAGATCTCGAATTTGATTCGAGATGTGGTGATGGGTTCTGGTGATCGCGGGGTCATCTAGGGATAGTCGGCGATGGGTTGCGACGTTGGTGAGTGGCCGGTGGTGGCTGGAAGCACGGTGCACGTGCACGTTTTATCTGCTCTGTTTTTTTTTTGTGGGGAAGACGAGGCTTCTCTCGGGTTGTACTCGGGTCGTTCTAGTGTTTTACTCGGGGTAGGGAAAGAAGGACTCGGAGTAGTTTTGGTTTTTCGAGTATAGTGTTGTTCCAGGCTTTTGTGAAGTAAAGCCTGGCAGTTTCTGTTTTTTAAAATTTAATAAAATCTGAAATAGGAATTTAAAACAAGTTTAAATTTGAATTTTAAATCTGAATTCAAACTGAATTTGAATCTCAGGTTTGAAAATGGACTAAAGTTATGTAAATAAGTTTAAAGGTTAAGCATACTGTAATGGGTTGAAAATTTAAAAGGGATTTAGTTAAAAATCCTTAAGTTTGAATTTAATGATTTGAATTCATTAAATTAATAAGTTAATTTAAATGGATTGATAAATTAAATTGATAACTGGATTAATTAAGTAATTATGAGTTTTAAACTCGTTAATTAAGTTTTAGGTAAATTAATTAGAAATAATTAAATTGGAGTTAAGATCATTAATTTGAATAAATTAGATTTTTAAACTAATGGTTAAATGTTAATTAATCAAGAAATTAAAGGTTAATTAAGTTACGGATAAAAACTTGAATTAATTAAATAATTAGTGGTTAATTAAAATTTGGTTAAGGACAAATTAATCTGAAATAAATAAGGGTTTATCTAAGTTAAATTTCTTGAGAAAGAAATTTAGGATTGTTAATAGTAATAATGGTCATTAACTCAAGATTTGTTTTATAATTAATCAATATGAAAATTTTAATAATTAATTAGATTGATTAATTAAAGAAAATCAATTGTGGAATTGTTTAAGTGTAATTAAAGGAATTAATTACTCAAGATAATTAATTAAATAAATTTGAATTATCTAAGTTGATTAATTGGTATATTTATGTGATTAATTTTAATAATTAATTAGATAAATTAATTAAAGAATTATTGAGTTTATTACTTAATAAAATTATTGAGTTTAATATGATTTGTTTAGATTAATTTATCGAGTTTAATTAATGTAAATAAATCATTGGATTATTTGATAAGTATAATTACTTAAATGTAATTAATGAAGTGAAATTACTTAATGAAGTAATTGATAATAATTACTATATGTAATTGATTGAAGATGTTTTGAGTATAATAGTAATTTGGATTAAATTACTTTGGAAAATTAATCAAGGGATTAATTTAGAAAATTAATTAAGGAGTAATTAATTTATTAAGTGAAGTAATTAAGGGTAGTTAATTACTGAATGAGATTAATCAAGAATGATTAATAATTATGGTTAAAGATTAATTACTTAGAGTAATTAATGTAAATGGAATAGTTAATTTAAAATGTATTAGGAATCATTAATTATATGATTAATGATAAATTTAAAGGATTGTTTTAGTAAGATTAATTAATCAATAATAAGTGTTATAAGCAATTAATTAATTGTAATTAATTAAGGATAAATGTAATTAATTATGGTTAATTAATAAATAGGGTAATTAAAGATTAATTACTGTATTTGGTTATAAATAATTAATTTGTGTAATTAATTAAAGAATAATTACTCGAATGTAATTAAAAGATAATTAATCTAGGATGATTAATTAAGATGGAAATCTAGAGAATGATTAATTAATTGATTTGTAATTAATCAATGGTTAAGTAAGCATGATTTATAGAATGAAGTAATTAATTTAATTTACTTTAAATTAATTAGAGATTTGTAATTAATTTAATTCATTTTAAATTAATTATAAATTGTGTGATTATTAATCATTGCTTATGATGGATGATATTGATTTCCTTGATTGATTGTGATCTCAGATATGAGATGAGTAATATCTATTGTGATATGGATGCTTGTTTTAAGTATGATGATATTGATTATCTGTTTGAGTAGATAATATGGATTATCTGTTTATGATGATGATGTTATTATCCATTGTGATATTGTGATTTATCTATCTCTGTGTATATAGATAATTGAATTAAACTGTTTTAACTTTAAAACAACTTGGCCTTAAAAGATACGTTTTGGATTTCGATGAGACCGGGATCGGGTTTCCGTATACCGGAATTCCAGGTCTGGAGACCCGAATACCACATCGATCCAAAATAACGTTAGGTCGTGAAATTTCAAATGGAGCAAGTGAAGACTCGAGGTATAAGAACTATACGTCAGTATAACTCCGTGGGTGATTCCGTAATGAGTTTTGACGAAGATAGTACTTATAGATTCGAGATGGTGATTCAGAATGCAAGGGTTATTGTCGTTAACTCTGAGGGTGATTCCAATACGAGTGTAACGAGATAATGCCTTCGGTTTCGTTCGAACCCGGAACGAACTTGTATGGATTGAATGCTTTCAGAACATCGTCAGGTGGGCGATGAGCATTCTAAGTGATGAGTTCTATTAAAAGGTAATCGTGACCTCAAGCCTCATCAACCGGGAATGGCTAAAACAGGGGAGGTGCAGCAAGGCTTCGTGGGTAGCCCCCATTTGAGAGCGAGATATACCCCTGTCTAGATGTCCCTTTATATTCGGCTTAGTGGGCAGTTGATTCGCGACAACTGCTGGGGTTGTTTCGTTCGGAACTGTTCAGTAAGGAATGGTTCCGGCCTTGTGTTGTAGGGGAGCGGGCGTACTCCTCGGTACGGTGATCTAGGCCACGTACTGTGACGGGTGGTACCCCAGTAGCCCAGCCATTGTTGGAAACCCAATCTTCCTACGTGACCTTACGGTTTTGATTGTATTACCCACTTTGTGGCTAGTATGCTGGAATTTAATCATGTAACAATTTCAGCTATTTCATATTTACTTGAAAACCCTAGACCTACTATAATATCACTGAATTTCTTATCAAATGTTGGTTAGCGTAAGGTAAAAACTTTTCCATGTTTATGTGTGGGAAGTCTTACGTGATACCTTTTGTTTTCAAAGGATTTTTAAAGTTAAGCAACTTTAACCTGTTACTCATACCAGACTCATGTCTGACCCGGAGTTTATTTCTGTTTTTCCTTAAACTCTCGGGTACCCAAATTTTTACGGGTAGCCAAGGGATTCAGGTTTGCTTTGACGAATTATGGAGGAGCAATGGAGCAGGAGGCTTCAGCGTTGTAGATATATATATAGTGTTCCGCTGTGTTGGTATCTCTGTGTTGTATCTGTGTTGTATTTGAGTTGTATCGAGTTGTATTAACTAGACAGGTGTTTATAACTGTCTAGTATGTGTTGTATTATCTGTGTAACTCTGATGTATATGATAATATGTAATCTCTTATGTGATATATTATATTTTATTCATTCCGCTGTTGAGATTCTGATGTTGTTTCTTCTTCTTCTCTATCTTTTCTATTTTCTCACCCTTTCCTTTCTTTAAGATGATGCAATTTTCTGGTAGTAGAAAGTTGGGTCGTCACAGTTCCAGTGGAACCCAGTGTAGACTGTAGGCACTCGCCGCCACCCGAATTATGCTATGGAACCAAACCACATAGATCGCAATCTACCGATGTTACGTCGCTCTCCCAGTGAAATCAAACGTAGATTGTAGGCAATCACTGCCACCCAACTTACGTTATGGAACTGCGATAGATCGCAGTTACACAAAGGTTACGTTGCCATCACAGCAAAACCCAATGTAACTGTAGGCATCGGCACCACTCGACTTACGCTACCCAACAAATGATCATCAGGAACTCATTGAGTTTTGTCCGGACATCCTCTAGGATCCTAATTCTCATTGAACCCACCCTTTGGATTCCTAGGCAGAACCACCCAATGGATCTCCTACTATAAGTTTCGACTCTCAAGGGGGTGCATTTGCATACTTTTGTCTCAAAACATATCATACTATATACATATATAGTACCTTTCAAATTATACTCTTTAAATGTGTCACATATAAACTTTATCCATACAAAACCGATATCTTCGAAATCGATAGCTTTCAAAATTTGGTTTACCCAATTCCCAAAAATTGACTATTTGCCAAAATCAAAAGTTTTTTAAATCAATGGGTTCCAAAACCTTTTCAGTTTCGTTCTCATATACATTTAAGATCATTCCTTTCATCTCGAATAATTTTCAGATCAATCATTTCCGAGTCCACTACATACTTATATTTTGTAACATTTGGTACCTTCAAATATCTTTCAAAGATTCATTTCTTCTTGGTTATAAATTCAACATGGGGAGTTTGAATATATAACTAACATTTGTATTCTCATTAATGCCAAATCAAATTTTCAAGTTCGATTACTTTTTCAAAGTTATTTGTCACAATTCTTACCTCTTATAAGGGAAGTTTCAATTATAGTAACTATTAGATCTACATCTTTAAGTCATCACATTTACTCAAAATGTAACATTTCACCTCGAACTCATTTTTGCCTTAATATCTTGATTTCAGTTCCAATTCAAAATTTGCTTCGAGTTTCATTTTGGGTAATAACTTCAATTTATCCCAATTCGTATTTAAATCCATGATTCAAATATAAATATTTTCCACTCTTACCAGTTTGAATTTAGAAAATAGCTTGGATAGTTTTAAAATAGTTAAATGGCTAATTTAAGATAGTTTGAGTTTTAAAGAGAATGGTTTGTATAGTAAATAGCTTGGAAAATCCAAAATAATTTGAATATTTAAGAAGATGGATTTTAAACAGTTTATATTAAAATAATTTGTTCGAAAATAGTTTCAAGGTCGAACTGATTCAAATTTCAATCTTCCCATTCAAACTAATTTCAAATTCCATTTCCATTTAATTGATTCGTTCCCGATTCCAATTCACTTCGATTCCCAATCTAATTCAAATCAATTCCCATTTTGATTTCAAATTAATTCAACCCAATTCCAATTTGAATTAATTCCAATTCCATTCTCAAATCTAAACCATCTCGATTTATATAAATTCGATTTCGGTTTTCAAAATACCGATTTAATCACTTAAATCAAATTAACCCCGAATATTTAATTTAACAATCTAAATCTTTAATAGTTCAATTCCGAGTCCAATTGTCGAATATCCACTTAAATTACTTCTTACTTGGATTTATTTCAAGGTTTGGGTAAGAGTTCAAATCTTCTTAAAACAAACCAATTTTCCGATTTCAATTGATTTCCCAACCATAACTTCAAAATTTTGAACCAGATTCTTTAAACAATTCCGGTTGACAAGTTTGTTTTAACATTTCAAACTTAAGTTCAAAATGATTCCATTTTCACAAATTCAATTTTATTTCTATTCAATTTCAGGGTTGGATATATATCATTTCAACCTACTTCTTAGTTTAATATAAATAATTCGATTTACAGTTCTCTATACTGTAAATAACATACAGAATGATAGCAGGATATATCAAATAAATAAACATCCAAATTATCTAAGACAATCAATAGCATCCACTACAAATTTTCAGAGTTCGAAACCCGTTGTATTTCAAAAATCGTTTTGAACTCATTTATACATACTTAATTTCTCTTGTACCCCTATCAATTCCATACCTTTTCTTTTGCAATTTAATTCATTTAACTTCCATCAGTTAAATTTCAATTTTATCTCGAAATTTTCAACACCAGGTTATAAGTTCAAAACTTATTTAATTAGGATTGAGTTAATTCCCAATTCATTAAATCCATTTAAACTTACTAATTTTAAATTTTTACCCTTCGAATTTAGATTTCTTATTAATATCACTTCCCACTTATAAGTTCAAAAACTTACATTTTCTTTTGGGTTATACTCCTCATTTCAAAGGGTATTCCAAAATTCAAACACCGGTATTTATTTCAAATCAACTTTGAGATCATATATATATATATATCCCATTTACATATCAATTCACACTTCAAATTTTAAACCAACCTTGTTTTCTATCCAAAACAAATTCCTTCGGAATTTTTCAAAAAAACTCTTGTTTTAAACAAAAATTTCCATACTAAAAAATATTCTAAATAACATTATTGATTATTTCCTTAAACATTTTGAAACATATTTCGAAATCTTCAAGCTTTAGATCCAAAACCCCATAATTTAGATCCATTTTAATTTATAAGTTATATCTATAACTTACGCTTATAAAATCTCACTTCCTTAAAACATTTCACACTATTTTATCATTGTTTATTATGTAATAAACATCCTTTATTAAGACACAACAACCAATTTTATGATAATAATAATCAATATTATCATATCTAGAAACCAAACATACTTTATTTTCCATAATAATTTTCTGAAAAATTAATTCTATATATCTAAAATATAATCAAGGTAAACTTATTTTAAACACTTTTAAAAACACTTCCGAAATTTTCGGAATTTAAAATTCTGGTTTGAGTCTACTTTTAGCAGAACTTATTTGTATAATTTATTCTTACCCAGATTCCTATTTGGTTATATATATATATTACCAATTAAATTTTATAATCTTATTTGATTATAATAATGACAACCAATCACTTTAATATACTATAATAATTTAGAAAAATTATTCCTTCAAAATATAGTCGTATATAAAAATTATTTTAAAATCATTTTTAAAGTCATTATATAAGAAAAAAACAAGTATGCCCTCATATATTACACTCAGCTCATTCTAGGGTACTACTGACCCTATCTGTAATGAGTAATCCTGTAACTACCCGCATATTTTACGATTATATTTTTAAATATTTTGTTTAAATATAGAATCGTTTGTTGAATTTAAAGTCTGAAATGTTACTTTTTGTAAACAGTCGAATCCGGACTCGAGACCACTTCCATTGAGTCCAAAACGGCGTTTGCGGCCTTTTTTAGTATAAACATCGATATGTTTGTAGTTGATTAGAATTTTGATATTTTCATTTGGGGCTTTGGGTTTGGGTTTCAGCACACTAACCTAACAAGGTAACCCCAACTCCTTTACAATAACAACTCCCACTCCACTCCTCTTCATTCATTCATAACATTTCCTAACACTCAAGCTAAAGGAAAGATGAGGGAAAAGAGAGGAGATTAGAAATTCCTAAGCCCTGGTTCTCTAAGGAAATTCAAGTTCTTGCTCTAAAATCAAAGAGAAGCTTAGGTAAGCATCCTCTTCATCTTCTCCATCTCAATCTCTCTTCAATTTTCAGATATTCTTATAACCTAACTTAGGAAAAACTTCACCTTCGATAATAGATTGAAGATTCTAGAGGTGTATTGAAGAGGAATTGATCTTGCCTTGTTTTAGAGCTTCTCATTTCTATATTTGGGTTTAAAGGTGAGTTCTTGAACTCACATCTATATCTATAGCTTTCATTTGTTGTTAGGTATGAATTCCTAACATCTATTTCATGTTCAATTGCTTTTGAATTGAATTGATTTGCTGAATTTTCCAAATTTGGTATTTTGAAGTCAAAATCTTTAAAGATCCGATCTTGGATGTTTTGACATGTTTTTGGTGGTGTATCGAAGAGCCTATAGGGATGGGTTGTTGATTGGTATAAATCCCTAGCATCCATCGCTCGTTCGATCGCTTCCGGTTTGGATTTTTGCCTAGCAGGAAAATCCAGACGTCTGGAAGAAAATCCAAACGTCTGGAAGAAATTCCAGACGTCTGGAAGGAAATCCAGACGTCTGGTTGAAAAATCCAAACGTCTGGAAGGGGTCCCTGGAAAAAGAAAAAAAAGCAGAGACGAAATCCAAACGTCTGGAAGAAAATCCAAACGTCTGGAAAGAAATCCAGACGTTTGGTTGAAAAATACAGACGTCTGGAAGCGGTTCCTGGAAAAAGAAAAAAAGGCAGAGACAAAATCCAGACGTCTGGCTCCCTACCAGATGTCTGGTTCTGTGCAGTTTTGCCTATTTTAGCTGTTTTTGAGTGGATTTCCAATTTTTATCGATTTTTGTTGATCCGGTTAGTTGTTGTCAATTATTATCGACTTTGATGACTTCATTTATGGATTTTTGGGAATATCCATTTGATTGGATTTGATATTGATTTTTATGGTTTGAATTCATGTCGTCGAATATGGATTTTTGGTGATAGATTGTTTTTACAATCATTTATGTGATTTGTCACTTTTAAATACAAAGGTTTCTATACTAGTAGTAAATACTCAAACTCTTTCACAAAAATGATTTAAACGTTACTTTTAATACAAAGCTTGTTTTTAAAACCATTTTTCAATATATTAGTATATACAAACCTTTAACTCATTCATATGAGAAATCCAATTAAACAGCTTAGCAAAATAAGTGGTATGAAACGCTTGCGTTTACTTCATCGGTTAATTATTGGACTTGTTCGATTGAAATCTCGTGACAATCTTCGAGTGGAAATCTGCAATTTGTTCATAAATATTTAAGTTAAGCCAGTGGTTATAGGACATGAAGCTAAACTCATTTATTTACTAGCTTAGTGTAATTCACACTTCTTTTTGATCAATGATGATCATTTTGTATTTTCAATTGGTAATCTACAATTTGTTCATAAATATTTAAGTTAAGCCAATGGTTATGGGACATGAAGCTAAACTCATTTATTTACTAGCTTGGTGTAATTTACGCTTATTTTATGGAGCTTCGGCTCAATTTGGTGGGGGTAGTGACCCATAGTCTTTTGACCGTTCGAGGAGAATTCGGCTTATTCGTCCGTGTGGGGGACTGTACCACAACAGAGTCTGTGCATGAGGTGTATCTATTATGGTGCGTCGATGTTCGGCTCAATCATCCGCGTGGGGGACTGTACCACGACAGAGTCTGTGCATGAGGCGTATCTTTTTGGGTGCGTCGATGTTAGGCTCATTCGTCCGCGTGGGGGACTGTACCCCGTATTTTTATGGGATAACGTCTCATTTGTGATACACGTGTTGGTGAGTTTTCATGCTCTCGTTTGTGATTGGCCTCCCCTTGTATGATTTCTGGATTTCTAATTGATGATTTCTAGAATTTGTGTTTCACCAATTTTTTGCGATTGGCATTGATATGTTTTGTCAATATTTGAGGTTTGGTGAATAAGTTAAAGAATGTGATATTCTTTTTGGATATTTGAGATGATTTGAGATATTGTATGATTTTTGTTGTTATCAAATGTTTGGTTGTCAAAGTATGGCATTATTGTTATCATATATTTTTGTTGTATCTCTTATCCTATCTCATCTTACATGATATTTATAGCTAGACTGATCCGTTTATTATTTTTCTTCTTAAATAATACTCGGGTCAGACCGAGGTGTTTCAGGTGCTTCCATTTGACTTCTTAGCAGGGACTAGCTTCTGACTTTTAGCTAACTACTTTAGCTTAGTAGTTTTTGTTTTTGTACATTCGAGATAGAGACTCCTTGATGTATACATATACTTTTGTCTAATACTTGTACCTATTCTTTTGTGATGTAGTGAATCTTGTTTGACCACTACTTTGATGTACACTTCTATGTGTTATATTCATATATGTTTCCGCCTTTATGATATGAATATTTGTGACTGATTTGTGTTATGCTTATTTTATATTTGTTTCCGAAGCCCACATAGCCACTGTGTAGTAGCTTTGAGTTTGTATTTGATATGTCGGATTTCCTCTTGAAATGAAATTGTCATACTATCTGACATATCGGTACTCGCACAAAGCAATTACACAGATGGTCGTTCCTCAACAGCCTTATTCTTCATGCTAGTCGACGACATTACCCCGTAGTGTCCTTGGCTAGTGTGAGTATAGAGGTGGGGCATCACAGCTTGGTATCAGAGCCAAAATTCAGAACAATGTAGAATAATCTAGCAAGGATCACTGTCCTAAGTCTCTCTTAGGAATCGTGCCTTAGGATTTAATTCGAGTCTTTGGACCCATTCTATCCTATTTTCTTTTATGATGCCTTGTTTATCAATCTAGTTTATTTGAATTCATTCTGAGAATAACCTTTTTCCTCTTCTTTCTTTCTTTCTTAAAGAAAAGAAATGGTTAGATCTGGTAGTCCTAAAGTTGGTCAATCCAGTGGTCCTCCTCTGGATGGCGTATTCATGTCTGCCCAACAACTTTTGGATCTTGTAAAGAATCAAATGTTTATTCTGAGCTTTGAGTAAGAACCCTAAAAAGGTTTTACCTCTGAAATTAGAAGTGCCTTTCGACCAGTTTGTAGATATCACTCTTCGACTTGAAGAGGCCGATAAAGAAAGTGATGTTGAAGTTCTGGGTGCCAAACAGAACTTCAACAATAACATAAAGAGGGCTATTAAGTTCAAAGGCTCCAATCCCAACAAGAAACGGATAACATTCCTTTGATATCTTTCTGTACTCGTTATAGATCTTATGAATGGCTTGTTATGTCATTCGGTTTGACGAACCTCCCACCTTATTTCATCCATCTTATGAATCGAGAATTCTGTGAATATTTCGATCAGTCCGTCCTTGTATTTATTGATTATGGGTGAAAACAGCAATTTAAAATTGCAAACCTTTCTAATAAGATATGTTTATATGTATAATTGGATTTTGTTCTTAAAACGAGCAAGGAATATTCATAAAATTTATAAGAGGCATGTTTAACATATAGAAGATAATTTTGTGTTGTATTGCCCATTGAGTGCTTTAAGAATTCTGGTCGATGCGCCTGATCAACGTTATCGATAGGAATCTCCTAAACGCTATGATGAGACAGTCAGACATAATAAATTGACTTGTAATAAGTAAATTTGTTTTTTTTTCTAAAAAGATGATTGCATAAAGTTAATTATAATTTTGAATGTCTTAGCTTTTCGGGAAAGAGGATCATGAAATAAATAATTTAGCATAGAAGCTACTTTTCAAAAATTAAAAGAACTCTTTTCCAATGCTTCTATTCTTGATATTCCCGAAGGGAACCAAGACTTGAATTGTTTATACCGATGCTAGTCGTATTGGTTTGGGTGCCATTGTCATGCAAGAGGGAATGTGTTATTGCTTAAGCTTCTAGACAATTAAAGCTTACCGAGACTAGATATGCCACTCATGATCTGGTGCTCGCGGCCATTGTTTTCGCCCATAGAATTTGGTGTCATTATCTTTAAGGAGAGAAATTTGTTCTCTACACCAATCATAAATCTTTGAAGTATTTATTTTCTCAAAAGGAACTTAATTTGCGTCAACAACGTTGGCTCGAATTCCTTGCATCTTATGATCTTGATATTCTCTATACTTCCGGAAAAGGAAATCGTGTTTTCGATGCCCTTAGTCGTAAGCAACAAGCGGTTGTTTCCATGATGATGTCCGAATGAATGATCTTGAGACTTTGTCCACTTGTGAGATTCGAGATCATGAATCTGATTCATGTTCGTCCCTTTTTTATGTAGCCTTGATGCTCATCCTTCTCCTTTAGCACCGCTTATCATCCTTAGTCCGATGGACAAACCGAGCATGTGAATCAAACTCTTGAAGACCTTCTTCATGCATGTGTTCTTCATTTTGGTGGAAGTTGGGAAGAATATATTTCCCTTGTTGAGTTTTCTTATAATAATAGCTTCCAATCTAGTATTGGTGTGGCACCTTTCGAGGCACTCTACGGAAGGCCATGCTGATTTCTTTCGTGTTGGCTTGAAGCCGGTGAGAAGCTGGTTTTAGGTCTAGATTTTATTCGTGATTCCACAGAAAAGATTGACCTTATTCGTCATATGATGAAAGAAGCTCAAAGTAGACAAAAATCATATGCCGATAATCGAAGAAGGAATTTAGAATTTTTGTGGAATATTTAGTGTTCATTCGTGTTTCACCTATGAAGGGTGTTGTGCGTTTCAGTCGATCGGGAAAGTTAGCACCTCGATATATTGGCCCATTTCCCATCACCGAAAGCATTGGTTCCGTGGCTTATCGCCTTTTATTACCGACTCAATTTTCTGATATTCATGACGTATTCCACGTCTCTCAACTTCGGAAATGCCTTAGAGATTCCGATTCTATTCTTGAGCCCGGTGTTATTGAAGAAATTGAAGTTTCTCCTAATTTGACTTATGAGCAACATCCTATTCGTATCATTGATACGGAGGTTAAACGCCTTCGAATTAAAGATGTCTCACTTGTGAAAGTTCAATGGTCCTCAAATCCTAAGGTTTGCTCTTCGGAATCCAGAGAATTTATCGAGTGAACACATCCGGACATACTCTCTCGTGCTCCTTACGGTGAACTTCTCACTTAAAAATTTTCTTTTGTGTTGTATGCCTTTGTGTGGTTGTTACTCTTTATTTTATTCTTAAGTATTGCGAGGACGCAATTTCTTAAGGAGGGTAGTCTGTAACAACCCGCATATTTTACGATTATATATTTAAATGTTTTGTTTAAATATAGAATTGTTTGTTGAATTTAAAGTCTGAAATGTTACTTTTTGTAAACAGTCGAATCCGGACTCGAGACCACTTCCATTGAGTCCAAAACGGTGTTTGCGACCTTTTTGAGTATAAACATCGATATGTTTGGAGTTGATTAGAATTTTGATATTTTCATTTAGGGCTTTGGGTTTGGGTTTCAGGCCACTAACCTAACAAGGTAACCCCAACTCCTCTACAATAACAACTCCGGCTCCACTCCTCTTCATTCATTCATAACATTTCCTAACACTCAAGCTAAAGGAAAAGAATGGGGGAAAAGAGAGGAGATTAGAAATTCCTAAGCCCTAGTTCTCTTAGGAAATTCAAGTTCTTGCTCTAAAATCAAAGAGAAGCTTAGGTAAGCATCCTATTTATCTTCTCCATCTCAATCTCTCTTCAATTTTCAGAAATTCCTGTAACCTAACTTAGGAAAAACTTCACCATTGATAATAGATTGAAGATTCTAGAGGTGTATAGAAGAGGAATTGATCTTGCCTTGTTTTAGAGCTTCTCATTTCTATATTTGGGTTTAAAGGTGAGTTCTTGAACAAACATCTATGTCTATAGCTTTCATTTGTTGTTAGGTATGAATTCCTAACATCTATTTCATGTTTAATTGCTTTTGATTTGAATTGATTTGGTGAAGTTTCCAAATTTGGTATTTTGAAGTCAAAATCTTTAAAGATCCTATCTTGGATGTTTTGACATGGTTTTGGTGGTGTATCGAAGAGCCTATAGGGCTAGGTTGTCGATTGGCATAAATTCCTAGCATCCATCGCTCGTTCGATCGCTTTTGGTTTGGATTTTTGCCCTTTTTGGGCTAGGCTGATTTTTGCCTAGCAGGAAAATCCAGACGTCTAGAAGAAAATCCAAAGGTCTGGAAGGAAATCCAGACGTTTGGTTGAAAAATCTAGACGTCTGGAAGGGGTCCCTGGAAAAAGAAAAAAAGCAGAGACGAAATCCAGACGTTTGGAAGGAAATCCAAACGTCTGGTTGAAAAATCCAGACCTTTGGAAAGGGTCCCTGGAAAAAGAAAAAAAGGCCGAGACAAAATCCAGACGTCTGGTTACCCAACCAGACGTCTGGTTCCCCAACCAGACGTTTGGTTCTGTGCAGTTTTGCCTATTTTGGCTATTTTTGAGTGGATTTCCAATTTATCGATTTTTGTTGATCCGGTTAGTTGTTGTCAATTATTATCGACTTTGATGACTTCATTTATGGATTTTTGGGAATATCCATTTGATTGGATTTGATATCGATTTTTATGGTTTGAATTCACGTCGTCGAATGTGGATTTTTGGTGATAGATTGTTTTTACAATCATTTCTGTGATTTGTCACTTTTAAATACAAAGGTTTCTATACTAGTAGTAAATACTCAAACTCTTTCACAAAAATGATTTCAACGTTACTTTTAATACAAAGCTTGTTTTTAAAACCATTTTCCAATTTATTAGTATATACAAACCTTTAACTAATTCGTATGAGAAATCTAATTAAACGGCTTAGCAAAACAAGTGGTATGAAACGCTTGCGTTTACTTAGTCGGTTAATTTTTGGACTTGTTCGATTGAAATCTCGTGACAATCTTCGAGTGGAAATCTACAATTTGTTCTTAAATATTTAAATTAAGCCAGTGGTTATGGGACATGAAGCTAAACTCATTTATTTACTAGCTTAGTGTAATTCATACTTCTTTTTGATCAATGATGATCATTTTGTATTTTCGAGTGGAAATCTACAATTTGTTCATAAATATTTAAGTTAAGCCAGTGGTTATGGGACATGAAGCTAAACTCATTTATTTACTAGCTTAGTGTAATTTACACTTATTCTATGGAGCTTCGGCTCAATTTGGTGGGGTAGTGACCCATGGTCTTTTGACCGTTCGAGGAGCATTCAGCTCATTCGTCCGCGTGGGGGACTACCACGACAGAGTCTGTGCATAAGGCGTATCTTTAAGGGTGCGTCGATGTTCGGCTCATTCGTCCGCGTAGGGGACTGTACCTCATATTTTTATGGGATAGCGTCTCATTTGTGGTACATGTGTTGGTGAGTTTTCATGCTCCCGTTTGTGATAGGCTTCCCCCTTTGTGATTTATGGATTTCTAATTGATGATTTCTGGAATTTGTGTTTCACAAATTTTTTGCGATTGGCATTGATATGTTTTGTCAATATTTGAGGTTTGGTGAATAAGTTAAAGAATGTGATATTCTTTTGGATATTTGAGATGATTTGAGATGTTGTATGATTTTTGTTGTTATCAAATGTATGCTTGTCAAAGTATGGCATTATTGTTATCGTATATTTTTGTTGTATCTCTTATCCCATCTCATCTTACATGATATTTATAGCTAGACTGGTCCATTTATTATTTTTCTTCTTAAATAATACTCGGGTCAGACCGAGGTGTTTCAGGTGCTTCCATTTGACTTCTTAGCAGAGACTAGCTTCTGACTTTTGGCTAACTACTTTAGCTTAGTAGTTTTAGTTTTTATACATTCGAGATAGAGACTCCTTGATGTATACATATACTTTTGTCTAGCACTTGTACCTATTCTTTTGTGATGTAGTGAATCTTGTTTGACCACTACTTTGATGTACACTTCTTTGTGTTATATTCATATCAGTTTCCGCCTTTGTGATATGAATATCCGTGACTGATTTGTGTTATGCTTATTTTATATTTGTTTCCGAAGCCCACATAGCCACTGTGTAGTAGCTTTGAGTTTGTATTTGATATGTCGGATTTTCTCTTGAAATGAAATTGTCATACTATCTAACATATCGGTACTCGCACAAAGCAATTACACAGATGGTCGCTCCTCAACAACCTTATTCTTCGTGCTAGTCGACGGCATTACCCCGTAGTGTCCTTGGATAGTGTGAGTATAGAGGTGGGGCATCACAAATCCCCACTAGAGCCAAGGTTCTCGCTTAACCTTCAGCTCGGATACCACGTGTAACGACCGATCGATTTTCGACCCTTGAAAATCGACACTAATACATTCACTATATAGAGTGCCGAGTAATCGAGTGCCGAAAATACCAGGTTGTTAGGGTTTAAGAAGAAAAGATAGAAGAAGAAACAGAAACAACAACAACAACAACATAGAATCTCACAATCGCAGCGGAACAAAATATAATATACAATAACAACATTTATACAAAAGAAAGCTATAACTGTTATTATACACACAGGTTATCAGAGTACAATCACCAATATATATAAATCTGGACATATATAATAACTTGTCCCTAATTGCTGAATATACAACCTATAATACACTGCGAAATATAAACAAATACGTGAAATACGTCTCTGCCATCCAGCTCGTCTCCTGAGCTCCGAGCATCCTAACCTGAAATTCTGTAATACTCGGTCTGACCCGAGCATTACAATAAAGTAACACTCGAGCCAGGCTGGAAACCAGCGTGAGTAAAACCCACTAAATCTGAAATACTTAAGTTATAAAAATCATTGGAAATCCAAGGTAACTCGTACAAACACGATGAGTTTTCACCAAAACACTTTTACAGCAATCCATCGATATCGCAATAGCGTCCAAGTATAATTACTTACTTAAAAAGGGTCAACTTGTTAATTTAATCCAATTCCAGCATGTTTAACCTTATAATCAAAACCATAAAGGTTCGTAGTGATTTTCAAATCGAAGTGGCTTCGAATAACGCTGATAATCGATATCGGTTTCTTCAAAAAACAAATCGATAAACTTTAAAAGGGTAAATTGTTTTAAATAAACAATTTATATTTAGGGTGATAATATCACATATGGAAATTTTCTACATGGGTTTATTTCAACTAAAATGTATCAACATTTTATTATAACTATTTTAACTCGTTTGATCACTTGATGGCATAAACAAGAATAATTTTTGAATAACTGTCTAATAGAAATAAACCCAAGCATAGGTCGTTACTAATTTAACGATCAATGGTTAGTATTAAATAATTTGCAAATCATGGTTTTATTAACTTTAATCTCTTAAACCATTTATATTCTTAACCCAAAATAATTATAAATTAAAGAAATTATAAAACAATTTAATTTAATTAATTAAGAATTTAATTAATTACTTACTTTAATTATTATAGATAATTAAATCTAACTTTACACAGAATAAATTAAACTTAAATATTAGGAGGTAGAATTTCGATGCAAGAGGATCTCATGTTGATCCGATTGATAATGCTAATCGAATTGGAATTTTATCATTTAAGTTATCATATAAAAATAAATAAATTACATTTCCTTTCCTTTTTTTTCTTGGCCCATCCATTTCTTCCCGACCCATCCTCTTTTCCCCTTCTCTTTTTTTTCTTCCTTTTCCTTTTCCCTTTCTTTTTTCCCTTTATTTTGCTTTGGCCAATACCCGGCCCAACTTTCCCCTCATCCTTTCTTCCTTTCCAGTTTTCTTTTCTTCTGAAATGAAATCGTGCACACCAGTGTACGCATGCACCGTGCACTCCCCCACGACCCATCGACTATCGAACTCACCGCCGACAATCCACGCAAATCGTGCTCGACCTCCTTCCCACGTTCCACCTCCTGGAACACCGCCAAAGACCCTCATTCAAAAATTCGAACAGCTGCACCAATAACACAAAGGAGGAGCGAGCCACCCCATCGCTCCTACATGCCACCACACCCGATCGTACACCCCTAAATTCCACCAAAAGGCTCGCCACGTCCATCTCCAACTTTTCCCTCAGGTGCGCAACCCCCTCCTTGTTGAATATGCGTGTATATGATTTTTGTTTGATGATAATAAACATATATATATATATTCATTTAAATGTATTTGCTATTGTACTATTTTATTTTCACAGATTAAATAGATATTTGCTGAATAAAATAAATAACACAGAATTTGTATTCAAACAGGAATTTTATTCAAACAAATATTTATTACAATAGTACAAATTCAAGCTCTCACTATATACATACAATTTCAATTACAATACATTTCATATTTACATCAGCACCTCACTACATATCACTCACACTCATATTTTATCTTCAACTTCATTCTAGATAGAATCCAGCATCTGAGCAATCTGCAAAAATATAAACTAACGCAGTAAAATTGAAAATAAAATATTTTTGCAGTATAAAATAAATGTGTTTTTGAAATTTTTATTTTCCTCAGTTACTTGGGTTGTTCGTCATCATTTAATTCTGAATTCATCACACACACGAACAATGTGACATGCACAGTGTATCACTGTACATGCCACAAGGCCGTGCACACCGATATATATATATACACTTGATACAATTACAGGGACAGGTGAGCACAGGTCAAACCCAAATCAAAATACGGGTTCAACTCAAGTGCAATATAAACAATGTCACGTCACGAGCACAAGGTCAAACCCAAGCTTTTAAGCTGGATTCAAAACAGGGCAGTGGTACAGGCTACGACTTCGAGCATGCGAACGGGAAAACCAAAACAATGTTGTAACAACCCGCACATTTATCGATTTTATATTTAAATATTTTATTTAAATATATTTTATCGTTAGTCGGATGTTAGTCCGAAAAGATACTTTTTGCATACGGTCAAATTAGGACTCAAGACCACTTCCATTGAGTTCAAAATGACGTTTGCGATCTTTTTGAGTGTAAACTTCGATATGTTTGGAGTTAGTGAAATTCTTGCTACTTTTTCCCGCTTGTGACTTTGGTTTGGACTGCACCTTCTTTAGTTCAGCCCAACCCTCTTCCTCACTTCATTCACCATTTGTTTTAACATTCAAGCTTTATCAAAAATGGTGGTGGGAAGTGGAAATTAAAACTCCAAACTCAAATTCTATTGCAAATCCGAGATTCAACTCCAAATTCAAGTAGAAGATAGTGGATTCAAGCTTTGGATTGCTTCTCCTTGCTTTCAATCTCCATCTTCATCCATTTTAGTGAAAAGGTGAGATTTTTAATCTCACATCTTGCCTATATTGTCATTGGACTGTTGGGAATGGTTCCCTATTACTTTAACATGCACATTTGCATTTGGTTTGGATTGGATTGGCGAAAAACTCCACTTTTTAGCGTTTTTGGTGAATTTCCAGCCTTAGGTCGTTCTGGACCCTTAGGTCGCTCGGGTTCGTGGCGCGCGCGTGGAAAAGTCGCCTGGACTTAAGTCGTAGGTCGTTTCCGACCTATAATTTCTAGGTAAACGTTAAGTCGCTCGTCTTGGTTAATCTCGTAGGTCGTCTCCGACCTAAGCTCCTGCTAAGTCGTTCGAGTTAGGTCGTTGGACCATTTACCTTAAGTCGCTCGTCCTGGTTTATCTCGTAGGTCGTCTCCGAAGTAGGCTTCTGTTAAGTCGTAGGTCGCGTGGTTTTTAGGTCGCATGACCTTTAAACCGATAGGTCGTTAGACCTATAACTCATTGGGTTGACCCCCTTTAGGTCGTGAACCTTGTTAAGTCGTTCACCCTCCATTTCGTAAGTCGTAAGTCGTTACCGACCTTAATCTCCTCTGCTAGTTAGGTCGTGTGCTTTTAGGTCGCTCGACTCTGTTAAGTCGTAGGTCGTTGGACCTTAAGTCGCTCGCCTCCCTTAATTCCAGTTAGGTCACTCGGCCATTGTGTTAGGTCGCGTGAATCCTTAGGTCGTTAAACCTCATTTTGCTTTAGGTCGAACACCGTAGCAGGGGCGTTGCCCCCGCACCCCCACCTAGGGGGTTGCCACCCCCCTGGACCCCCCTCCGTAGGCAATCTTATTTGAAAAACATTCAACAGAACTTCCACTTTGATGCATTTTGAGCTGATTTCCTTGGATTTTGTTCACGTCTTCGAACGTGAATTTTTGTGATAGATTGTTTCTACAATCATTTTTGTGATTTGTCACTTTAAAAATATGAAGGTTTCAATACTAGTAGTAAATATCAAAACTCTTTCATCAAAGCAATTTCAACTCTATTTTATTACAAAGCTCTTTTTCCTAAACCATTTTCCAACCTATTAGTATATACAAGCCTTTACTTCACTCGGATGAGAAATCGAATTAAACGACTTAGTAAAACGAGTGGTATGAAACGCTTGCGTTCACTTCGTCGGTTAGCTCTTGGACTTGTTCGATTGAACCCTTTTGTGACAATTTTCTAGTGAAGATCTACAGTTTGTTCGTAAATATTTAAGTTAAGCTAGTGGTTATGGGACATGAAGCTAAACTCATATATTTACTGGCTTAGTGTAATTGACACTTCTTTATGATCATGACGATCATTTTTGTGATTTAGACTAGCGATTGAGCGATGTCTCTTTGTCTACGAGGGAGACTAAACCCCGTTTGTGTGATGTTTCATCATCACATATTGGGGTAGCGCCCCATGGTCTTCGGGCCGTTCGTGTGTCAAAATTTAATGGATAGCTTCCATGAGATAGCTTCTCATTCATGTGTTACGCGCGTTGGTGAGTTTTCATGCTCCCATTCTTGTGATAGGCCTCCCCCTTTTTATGTGATTTTTGGATCTCGTGTGTTGATTTCTGGAATTTGTGCTTCACCAATTTTCATGATTTTCATTGATATGTTTATCATTTGTGTGCATTGGTGAATTCGTGTGTCATTGACTAGTTATGAATACAAGTTTAGGGTATGATACCTTATTTTATCTTTGAGAAGATTCTTGTGATATTGATTAATCTCTTGTTGATTATCATTTACATGCTTATAGTAGTATGCCATTATAATTATTACATGTTCATGCCATGTCTTTTACTTTATACCGTATCATCTGATATTTATAGCTGGACTGATCCGTTTATTATTTTCTTATAAATAATACTCGGGTCAGACCGAGATGTTACAGGTGCTTCTACTTGACTTCTCTTTAGGATTATTCTGACTTTTGGTTAACTACTTAGATTAGTAGTTTTTGGATGTACATTTGAGATATAGACTCTATGTTGTGTACTTATTCTTTTGTATAGCACATGCTAAGACCAAAACCAAGACCAAAGGCATAGCAACTGCACCAAGACCAAAACAATAAAACAAGACCACATACAAGCAACATGGTAATAAAGGGATGAACACAAATAACAAGATTCGAGTTCAAATTACAACAACAAAGCAATGCTGAAGTCACAAACAACCAAGATCAAAGGCGCAACAACCAAAAAATACAAAGTCGAGACAAGAATTTACACATGGTTGCTGAAACATATGGTTCAGACAACATAAAGTATGAAGGCAATGCACATGTCAACAGATAAGGGAGCAATGCACATGTCAACAAGTCAAGGGATGCACCAGTGAAACAAGTACACTTAAAAATTGCTCGACACACAATGAAACTGCACCAGACCAAACTAATGAACAACAGAGATGTGTGCATATACACCATACTACAAAGGTTCAAGGCTGAGACAAATTCAAGTGAACCCATAAGTATAGCCTCACCAATGAAGACCAAAACATCAACTCAATTCACAACCAAAGACAGGCTAACCGGACAGCATGTAAACATCAAGGAAAGAGGCAAAGCTCAAACACACATACATTTATATACGAACACACACACGAATGGATATATATATATATATATATATATATATATATATATATATGCAGTGCAGACTTGGAGAACAGTGGACAGAGATCAATGTAAGCCAATGCATCAGAAATATCACATAAACAAAGTCAGGCCGAAGTCAAGGTCAAATATTTTTAACAGTAGCAGTTTCAAAATAATCAAGCAGTGAATTTCACAAATGGCCAGAATCGAGCTCAAAGAAAAATCAACATCGTCAAACCAGAATCAACACCGTGATGACCAAGGCAACAATGAAAGAAATCAAGCGAGTTCAAAATCAAAGCCGTGTCAACCAAGTAACATAAAAATATACGAAGTGACAAAGTCAAAGAAATCATTAACATCCAAACATAATCAAGTGGCCGAGATGAATTCAAGCAATATTATCAGACGAAGTCAAACAGTATATTCAAACGAAATTATAAGAATTGAAATCCTATATAAACCCATAATCATCATCGGCTAAAATGCATTCGAGTAAAAAGCAACAGAGAATAATTATCCAACCCGAATCATCGATCAAGTTCAAGCATACAACTAGAAAAGAAAAAGAGGAAAATAACATACCAATTTTTAATTCGAACTCGATCGAATTGAAGTAGCCATAGAAAGAATTCGAAGCATCATCAGTTAAATCGACATAGCGGCGACTTCATCCAGAAGCCCTAATTTCAGAAAGAGGAACGAACAAAGATTAATGAGGCCGCCATTTTTTCACAAGCCAGAGAAAAGAGAACGGGCCGATATAATAAAAAGAAAAAGGGCCAGCCTTGTTTAGTTTATAATTATATTTGAGCTATATTTTTTAATTAGGGTGTTTTTGTTTTTAATTTTTTTAAAATTTGTCTTTTAAATTTTTAAACCGTTGTATTTACTAGTCGTGTGACTAGGGAACAAACTATGTGGCGTAGTTTGGGAATTCGCAACTCAGTGGCTGAGTTGTGGCAGAGTTTTGAGCGTAGAGTTAGATTAGTCAATAGCGGGTATAGCGAGTTTACGTGTGTAAGCGTCTGACTATCTAATTTCTAGTAGAAACCTTGGGGGCAGCACGTAGGCAGGGTTTTGCCGAAGCTGGGTAAATCTGTGTGTTCTATTTTCTGCATTTACTATTCTGCTATTATCTGTGCTGATATTATTCTGCTGTGATCTGTGTTGAAATTAATATACACTTCCGCAATAATTTTTTATAATTGATACTATCACCCTATTCACCCCCCCTCTAGGGTGAAATCGATCCTACAAGTGGTATCAGAGCTAGGAATAGGAGTCAAAATTTTGTTTTTAAAAATTCGATTTTTCATAAGTCAATTTTTATTATAAAAATTTGAATTTTTAAAATGGCTTCTTTTAATAATGCTTTTGCTGATGGTCAGTCGATAGTTAGACCACCAATGTTCAATGGTGAATATGCTTATTGGAAAAATAGAATGAAATTTTTTTTGAAAACCATTGATGCTTGGAATATTGTTGAGACAGGTTATAGAACTCCGACTATAATTGTAGATAATCAGGAAATAGACAAACCAATTGATCAATGGACAGATCGAGAAAATAAGTTACAGAATGCAAATGCTAAAGCTATGAATTCTATTATTTGTTCATTGGATCTTATTGAATTTAATCGTGTCTCACATTGTCTAACTGCGTAGGAAATATGGCACACACTCGAAGTGACTCACGAAGGAACGTCTCAAGTCAAAGAATCCCATCTTGCCATGCTAAGTAGCGAATACGAGAATTTCACAATGGCCAAGGAAGAAAATATCAAAGAGATGTACGGACGACTGTCCAATATCGTATACAAATCAAAGGCTCTTGGAAAATCATACACAGAATTGGAGATAGTCCGAAAAATCCTCAGAGTCCTTCCACGAAGCTTTGAAGCGAAAGTTACTGCCATTCAAGAATCAAAAGATTTGAAACAACTCAAAGTTGAAGAACTCATCGGAAATCTCACCACTTATGAGCTAGAGATGAAATTCAAATAAGAGCGTGAAGGAAGTGATACTCGAAAGAAATCGATAGCTCTCAAAGGAATAACTGAAAGTGATGATGATGACGATGATGATGGTGCAACAGAACTAGAACTGATAATAAAGAAATTTAAAAAGTGGAATCACAGATACGGAAATCCAGCTCTAAATCAAAAATTGAAAAGAAGAATAGCTAAAGCACTAAACTACTCAGAAGAACAGAATATCATCTGTTATAAGTGCAACAAACTCGGTTATATTAAGCCCGATTGTCCACAAAATAAATTCAGCTAGGGAAAGAAACAGAAAAAGAAAAGTTTTGCAGCCACTTGGGATGAAACAGACGAGGATGATCAAAGCACTGGCAGTGAAAGCGAAAAAGCAGAATTGTGCCTTCGAGGTGATATAACTGACAGTGATGATGACGAGCTAAGTGAGGTATCAAAACTTACCCATTCTGAGTTGCTTATTTATTTCCATGAAGTAAACAGGTGTTTTGAACGACTTAGGGAAAGATACGCAAAACTTGAATCACAAAAAGATACTTTGATAGATTTAAATAAACAGCTTGATCAATTAGTTAAAAACTATCAAAGTAGAAACCCTAAGTGTGATAAGTGTCCAACATTCGAAGAAGAGATTAAAAAATCAGAAATTAAAATTGAATCGCTTGAAAATGAAATTCTGATTTTGAAAGATAGTGAAAATACTAGGAGAGAAAACTCTATTAAAAAGTGCACACAATTATTGAACGAAAATGAATCACTAAAAACACAAGTCCAACAATTGTCAACGACTTTAGGAAAATTTTCCAAAAGTGAAAGATCATTGAATATGCTATTAGGGAAACAATCGGTCAATATTGATAGACAAGGACTTGGGTATACTCAAACAGAACGGTATAGAAGTGAAATTAAACAAGTCAATTCAATGTGCACTATTTGTAGAAAAACTGGACACGATCAAAATAATTGTTGGTATAGACCCAAACACGTGAAAACAATTCCAATTTGGGTTCCAAAAGGCACAAATATAGAATCTCTCAAAGTTAAACAAATTTGGGTGCCAAAAGGAACATATATAAATAGTTATGGGTCTCCACAAAATTATTTTTCAAATTATTCTGCCACTAACAAACATGGACCGATAAAAACAAATAGGTCACAAAAATATTTTACCGTGTAGGTGTGGTGGCAGGCTAAGGAACAATATCGGTGTTATCTGGATTCTGGCTGTTCCAGACACACAATAGGCGACAAATCAAAGTTCCTTAGCCTAGTATAAAGGTGACAGATTCACAATGGGCAACAACGAAAGATTATCGTAAAGGTAAAATAGGTAATTGTATTTATTTTTGAAACAATATATTAAATGTGATAATCTGCACCATAATCTGAATTAAATCAGCCAGTTATGATTGATGATGTTGATTCTGACTTATTCAAAATTTTGACTAATCATCTTTGAATTGCTTGGATAAATTGATTTCTGATTACTCATGATACAGTTGGATATATTTATGACACTATGCTCACTGCTTGTTTATTTCAACAGCTTCAATTCAAATTCAAGAGAACTTCATTTAAAAGCTGTTAAAAATGATTTCAAAGAAATTTGTTTCAGGTTCATAAGTCTGGTCTAAAACATTGATAATGTTGAGTGAAAGAAAAATTCAGATGCAGATTACACTGGCAATCTAGTTGATGAAAAATACTAGTGGAACGTGATTTAACATTCAGTAATTGCATCGTTTTTCAAAGAAAATATCTGCATATTTTTCATTTCAAATAATTTTCAATTAACAAATATTTTTCTTAGATAAACCCTTCAAGAAAATCATTTTTGACCTTGTTTCAGATTAGTTATTTCAGAATTATTTTTGAAATTGATTTTAAATCACTACATTAACTAATCTGACCCGCTACTAATTATCGAAAAGATAAATAATGATTGAAAAAGTGATGAGTGTTGATATTGATCATATATTATAACTCGAGACGGTATATTTAGTAAATTTCTTTAGAAATTTAAACAAGAGTTATAAAAAATTTTGTTAGCAAAAATTCCATGACCATTTCTATTTCTATCATATTTCTATCAACCATCACTCATCAAAATCCAATATAGAATGTCAATATGTGGTATTTTAAACGGGAATCATTCGTTTTTCATTTTATTATATTTTTAACGAATAAAAACATCCAAAATATTCACTCTCATTTAAAAGTCCTCACGGTTATGCATGGGTGAATTACTTGGATTTTTGATTATGTGCTTCCATGCTCATTTAAAAGTCCTCACGGTTATGCATGTATGGAACGCATATCAAAATTGATTAATTAAATAGACAAGTTGATTCTAATCCCATTTAAAAGTCCTCACGGTTATGCGTGGTTAGAAGATACATGAATTCATTTTTTTAAATTTTTTGAAATACTACTAATCTCATTTAAAAGTCCTAACGGTTATGCATGGTTAGTAGATATTCAAATTCCTGATATAAATATACCACAAATAGACACAACTATATGGTTTTATATGATGACATCATCTCTATCATTCTAAAGTGGAATATGCGTCAAACAAAGTATTTATGATTTTTGTATGATTTTTTATTGAAATTTAATATTTATACTCGATTGAGTTTTAATGCTATATTAATGTCTATCACTCTATTCTCTATTTTTCTGACACTATTACTCTTTTGCTGATAACAAAAAGGGGAGAGAAAAGTTAAGATTTTGGCAAATAAAGGTCAAATATTTTCAATTTGCATCTAAGCACATTTGCATATTTTTATTCACATGCATATATGAAGGGGGAGTTTTTGTGTAGAGAGGAAGCATTCAAATAGGGGGAGAAAATTGAATGATCAAATACATTTAACAAATTCAAATTCAAAATCTTAAATATATGTTTGTTATCATCAAAAGGGGGAGATTGTTGAATATGCGTGTATATGATTTTTGTTTGATGATAATAAACATATATATATATTCATTTAAATGTATTTGCTATTGTACTATTTTATTTTCACAGATTAAATAGATATTTGCTGAATAAAATAAATAACACAGAATTTGTATTCAAACAGGAATTTTATTCAAACAAATATTTATTACAATAGTACAAATTCAAGCTCTCACTATATACATACAATTTCAATTACAATACATTTCATATTTACATCAGCACCTCACTACATATCACTCACACTCATATTTTATCTTCAACTTCATTCCAGATAGAATCCAGCATCTGAGCAATCTGCAAAAATATACACTAACGCAGTAAAATTAAAAATAAAATATTTTTGCAGTATAAAATAAATGTGTTTTTGAAATTTTTATTTGCCTCAGTTACTTGGGTTGTTCGTCATCATTTAATTCTGAATTTATCACACACACGAACAATGTGACATGCAAAGTGTATCACTGTACATGCCACAAGGCCGTGCACACCGATATATATATATACACTTGATACAATTACAGGGACATGTGAGCACAGGTCAAACCCAAATCAAAAGACGGGTTCAACTCAAGTGCAATATAAACAATGTCACGTCACGAGCACAAGGTCAAACCCAAGCTTTTAAGCTGGATTCAACACAGGGCAGTTGTACAGGCTACGACTTCGAGCATGCAAACAGGAAAACCAAAACAATGCCCAACTCAAATGAACATAGCGAAATGCACAAAGGCATAGCAACTACACCAAGACCAAAATAGTAAAACAAGACCACATAAAAGCAACATGGCAATAAAGGGATGAACACAAATAACAAGATTCGAGTTCAAATTACAACAGCAAAGCAATGCTAAAGTCACAAACAACCAAGATCAAAGGCACAGCAACCAACAAATACAAAGTCGAGACAAGAATTTACACATGGTTGCTGAAACATATGGTTCAGACAACATAAAGTATGAAGGCAATGCAAATGTCAACAGATAAGGGAGCAATGCACATGTCAACAAGTCAAGGGATGCACCAGTGAAACAAGTACACTTAAAAATTGCTCGACACACAATGAAACTGCACCAGACCAAACTAATGAACAACAGAGATGTGTGCATATACACCAGACTACAAAGGTTCAAGGCTGAGACAAATTCAAGTGAACCCACAAGTATAGCCTCACCAATGAAGACCAAAACATCAACTCAATTCACAACCAAAGACAGGCTAACCGGACATCATGTAAACATCAAGGAAAGAGGCAAAGCTCAAACACACATACATTTATATACGAACACACACACACACACGAATGGATATATATATATATATATATATATATATATATATATATATATATGCAGTGCAGACATGGAGAACAGTGGATAGAGATCAATGTAAGCCAATGCATCAGAAATATCACATAAACAAAGTCAGGCCGAAGTCAAGGTCAAATATTTTTAACAGTAGCAGTTTCAAAATAATCAAGCAGTGAATTTCACAAATGGCCAGAATCGAGTTCAAAGAAAAATCAACATCGTCAAACCAGAATCAACGCCGTGATGACCAAGGCAACAATGAAAGAAATCAAGTGAGTTCAAAATCAAAGCCGTGTCAACCAAGTAACATAAAAATATACGAAGTGACAAAGTCAGAGAAATCATCAACATCCAAACATAATCAAGGGGCCGAGATGAATTCAAGTAATATTATCAGACGAAGTCAAATAGTATATTCAAACGAAATTATAGGAATTGAAATCCTATATAAACCCATAATCATCATCGGCTAAAATGCATTCGAGTAAAAAGCAACAGAGAATAATTATCCAACTCGAATCATCGATCAAGTTCAAGCATACAACTAGAAAAGAAAAGGAGGAAAATAACATACCAATTTTTAATTCGAACTCGATCGAATTGAAGTAGCCATAGAAAGAATTCGAAGCATCATCAGTTAAATCGACATAGCGGCGACTTCATCCAGAAGCCCTAATTTCAGAAAGAGGAACGAACAAAGATTAACGAGGCCGCCATTTTTTCACAAGCCGAAGAAAAGAGAACGGGCCGATATAATAAAAAGAAAAAGGGCCAGCCTTGTTTAGTTTATAATTATATTTGAGCTATATTTTTTAATTAGGGTGTTTTTTTTTGTTTTTTTTACATTTGTCTTTTAAATTTTTAAACCGTTGTATTTACTAGTCGTGTGACTAGGGAACAAACTACGTGGCGTAGTTTGGGAATTCGCAACTCAGTGGCTGAGTTGTGGCAGGGTTTTGAGCGTAGAGTTAGATTAGTCAATAGCGGGTATAGCGAGTTTACGTGTGTAAGCGTCTGACTAGTAGAAACCTTAGGGGCAGCACGTAGGCAGGGTTTTGCCGAAGCTGGGTAAATCTGTGTGTTTTATTTTCTGCATTTACTATTCTACTATTATCTGTGCTGATATTATTCTGCTGTGATCTGTGTTGAAATTAATATACACTTCCGCAATAATTTTTTATAATTGATACTATCACCCTATTCACCCCCCTCTAGGGTGAAATCGATCCTACAAGTGGTATCAGAGCTAGGAATAGGAATCAAATTTTTGTTTTTAAAAATTCGATTTTTCAAAAGTCAATTTTTATTTTAAAATTTTGAATTTTTAAAATGGCTTCTTTTAATAATGCTTTTGCTGAGGGTCAGTCGATAGTTAGACCACCAATGTTCAATGGTGAATATGCTTATTGGAAAAATAGGATGAAAATTTTTCTAGAAAACCATTGATGCTTGGAATATTGTTGAGACAGGTTATAGAACTCCGACTATAATTGTAGATAATCAGGAAATAGACAAACCAATTGATCAATGGACAGATCTAGAAAATAAGTTACAGAATGCAAATGCTAAAGCTATGAATTCTAATATTTGTTCATTGGATCATATTGAATTTAATCATGTCTCACATTGTCTAACTGCGCAGGAAATATGGCACACACTCGAAGTGACTCACGAAGGAACGTCTCAAGTCAAAGAATCCCATCTTGCCATGCTAAGCAGCGAATACGAGAATTCCACAATGGCCAAGGAAGAAAATGTCAAAGAGATGTACGGACGACTGTCCAATATAGTATACAAATCAAAGGCTCTTGGAAAATCATACATAGAATTGTAGATAGTCCGAAAAATCCTCAGAGTCCTTCCACGAAGCTTTGAAGCGAAAGTTACTGCCATTCAAGAATCAAAAGATTTGAAACAACTCAAAGTTGAAGAACTCATCGGAAATCTCACCACTTATGAGCTAGAGATGAAATTCAAAGAAGAGCGTGAAGGAAGTGATACTCGAAAGAAATCGATAGCTCTCAAAGGAACAACCGAAAGTGATGATGATGACGATGATGATGGTGGAGCAGAACTAGAACTGATAATAAAGAAATTTAAAAAGTGGAATCACAGATACGGAAATCCAGCTTTAAATCAAAAATTGAAAAGCAGAATAGCTAAAGCACTAAACTACTCAGAAGAACAGAATATCATCTGCTATAAGTGCAACAAACCCGGTCATATTAAGCCCGATTGTCCACAAAATAAATTCAGCAATGGAAAGAAACAGAAAAAGAAAGGTTTTGCAGCCACTTGGGATGAAACAGACGAGGATGATCAAAGCACTGGTAGTGAAAGCGAAAAAGCAGAATTGTGCCTTCGAGGTGATATGTTCTAAGTATTATTATGTGAAAGTTTGGTTGTTCTGCTTGATCTATTATGTGAAAGTTCTAAGTATTATTAGTAAATATGTTTTTATAAACCCAGATCTCTCTGATATGTTAATATTAGGAAAAAAAAGTGAATACCCAGAGTATCAAATGATATATAGGCAAGTAGTGTTGGTTCTGGTATAACCCAGAGAATATAAACATGTTGAGCTGCAATATACTTGTGTATAGGTGCTGAGGCTTAAGACAAAAAGGAATCAGGGGTGCAATAGGGTTACCTATGTGCGGATGCTCCTAATTCAATGAAAAAAATATATATAAATAACCATATACATAGCAAATAAATTTGTGATTCAGTGAAACTTGGTCATTCTATGTTTAACTTAAGAACAGATGTTTGCAAGATGAAAAACTCTCTCAAAAGCGATAAGCCAATGTTAGTTGCCTATACCCCTTTTAAAATGCAAGTATATATATAGATGCAGAATCTTATTTATTAGACACCTATGTTTAATTGCCTGCTTGTCTTTGTTTGGTTATGAATGATATGAAATGCCATGACATGGATGTTTGTTTTAGTGAAATGATTCACTGAATGGTTTAGTCGTGAAAAATCAAAAGAGTTATTATCAACTTAAAACTAATTAGGAAATGGGGTCAAGAGCACTACAGGAATGACTTGTGTTCTTGAGCAATACAAGTTGACACATGGCTTGTTTAAGTCCTGAGATCTTTGTGTAATGGAGTGAATTAGTCCATTACAATGTGTCCATTGATTCATATGATTGCAGATGAGACCAAGATAGATAACTATATCAATGTAAGAAAATTTGATATAAGGAGGAACTAGAGTTTTCCTGGATGAAATCTGAGCAGGGAATAAATGATTTAATTCATTTTGGTGATTTCCCTGTTTTGTATCGATGCTTATTTGATTTATGGCTGATTTGTATGAATGTATGCCTATTCCATATCTTTATAAGGTTTCTGGAAAGAAATATTTAAGTGTGCACATGCACACTGACACAGAACATGCACACTATGACTTACTTGTTTTCTAAAGGCAGGATATACTGATTTACATATGTTTCAACTTTAACTTGATTTACCAATTGTTTTAGTGGATTTTCTCATACCAGACATGTGTCTGACCCTAGTGTGCTAATGGCATATGAGGTGTCTCATTTAATATGGGGCAGCTTCAAATGCTTTTTCAGGAATTGCAGCAACTAAGTAGGAGTAGGAGCAAGAAGATTATAGCATGCTAAAAATTAGTTAGATAAGAGCTTAAAAGATGAAATCTGCATGTATTGATATTTTTAAATTATCACTTGTATTAAGTACTGAATGATGGATGGATATTTTGCTAAGGAATTGACTTGTAACTAGAGTTTATAAATTTGGATATTATCTGAAAAGTTGAAGAAGTTAACCTATGATTTTGTATGAAAATCTGAGCAAGAATACTATGATAAATAGGATGGTTATATTTTATAAATGTATTAGTCAATCTTGAGTCTTTGAAAAGGATTAAGTATTTAGTTTGGGGAAAAATATGGGTTAAACTAGATAAATTCTTTTAATTATTTAATTGCCCTTCACAGAAATATTTTGTAAAAAGATTCAAGTCCATTTATGGGTTGTTTGAGAAGAGTAAATACAAAGCAAAGAAAAAAAAAGCTTCAGATGCTATGTAAATAAATGGCATACCATTGTTCCATGATCAAAGTGTCTGGCTGACACAATCACATTAATTAACCAGCTTCAAAAGGATGGAGTTCTGGTTGAACATGTTTGATTATATTTTGATAGAAAAAGGCACTTCAAAATCTTTAGTTTTCTTTTGCAAATGTTTAACCTAAAACACTCTTCAAAATGCTATGAACAGATGTGCATTTTGAACTGGCTTGAACTATCAAATCAGGAGACACATAAATTGAAAATGATAGATGTAAATATCATTTTCTGGTACTTAGCCACATTTCAAACATTTGATCTATGCTAAAAAAAATGATAATCTCAAGTTTTCTGAGATTATCTGCCAGGATAAAAATTAACAAAAAAATCATGGTTAGCATGACCAAATCTAGTATAAATAAATTTGCACAGGACCTACTTATATACTGCAAATATCAAAAAATTTGGGAATTTAATTATGAATAGATTAATTTAAATTCAAAGCAAACATAACTTGCTCTTGTTTACAAAATTTAAATAAATAAATAAATATATATATATAGTCTGATTTAAACAAGAGGGACATATACATCATCATATGTATATGTATATTTTTATGATTAAACTGATATATTTATATTAGTAGAAATTTTAAAATCCTGGACAAATTATTTGAAAAAGAAAATGACTCTGAGAATTAAATTGAATTGTAAAAAAAAATTCCATTAAAATTAAGGTAAAATTTGGAGGGTCATTTCATTTGGTATCAAATCAAATGGTTGCATTGATTGTTAAGTACTATAGAAATATATTATGTCTGTTTGTTTTGGATGAAAATAATTTAGATAGGAAAATATTAACTATAGAAAATACTCACAGTATACTAATACCATTTGCCCATAACTTGGTTAGCAACCCATGGTAGGAAGGGGATCACATCATGCAGGAACAAGTGCACCACAAATGCTTGATATGCAAGAGTTTTTAAAGGTTTTAAGGGATGGAATTGGGCATAGGCATGAGAATCCACATGAGGAACTTTCAAAACTATTAAAGGCTTATACAAACTTGGGAGGTAAGATTTTTGAAAGGACTGAGAATGTGATGGAAATTCAAGCATGGTTGAGAACATTGGATAGGATTTTCAATGACATGCAGCTTGATGATCAAAGGAAGAGGCAAGTGGCTTCAAGACAGCTGAAAGGAGTAGCTTTAAGCTGGTGGGAAGTAATCATTACAGGGAGAAATGAGAATGAAATCACTTGGAATCAATTCAAGGAGATGTTGGAGGCAAGATTTGTACCAGCATCAGCTAAGACCACTTTACTCGAAGAATTTATTAGACTCAGGCAAGGAACTCTGAATGTCATTGAATACACTCAAAAGTTTGAGGGGTTATCCAAATATGGAGCAATGCTAGTGGCAGATGAAGCATCCAAAAATGATAGGTACATTAAAGGTTTGAACCCAGGACTTAGCAGAGCCATGTTACCTTATGCTGACAGGACTTTTGATCAAGTAATAGACTTGGCTTTGAAATTGGAGAAGCATGACAAGGAGAGGGAGAAGTTCAGAAATTTTAGGAATAATAACACTAAGAAGGGTAAGGGGAGATATCACCCTTATGATAAGAAGAAAGAAGAGGCCAGTAAAAAAGGCACTGGAGATACCAAAGCTAAGGAAACCAAGAAGAAAATTGTGTGTCACCACTGTGGTAAGGAAGGACACATCAAACCAAAATGTCCAGAGTTAAAAGGAGGAGCTTTCAAGTGCTATCTATGCAGGAAATAGGGGCATATGAAGAGAAACTGTCCTGAGTATAAACAACAAGGAAAATTGGCAAATTTGGAAGGCAAAGGCAAATCCACAGTGGAGATTAATGCTGAAAATCACAGTCAAGTGGAAGGTACACTATTTATTTGTACCATACCCATAGCAGTAGTATATGATACTGGGGCAACTCACTCTTTGATTTCTTATGAATGAGTAAAAATGCTAAAATTGAATTGTATATTGGTTGAAACTCCATTGCTTATACAAAGTCCACTGGGGAGTTCTAGTGTTTTAAATATGATTTGTGTGGATGTGGAATTAAACATAGGAGGAGATACTTTTATTTCCAATTTATATGTTTTAAACTACCTAAATATAGGTGTTATATTGGGGGTAGACTGGTTAAGGCAATTTAAAGCCATAATTAACTTAGATTCATCCACCATATCATTGCAAAACTTTAGAGGCCAAAGAATCACAATTTTGTGTGAAGTAGCTAAGGGAAGGAAATTGTATCATTTAATTGACTTGGAAAAAGATTTCAGTGAACTTACTATTGAAGAAATTCCCATAGTCAATGAATACTTGGATGTGTTTGGGGAGGTTAAGGGTGTTCCATACCATAGACCAGTAGAGTTTCAAATCAATCTCATGCCAGGAGCAAGCCCAATAATTAAGAAGCCTACCAGAATGGGGCCAAGTGAGTTAAAAGAATTGGAAAATCAGTTAGAGGAATTAGAAAGTAAAGGGTTTATAAGGCCAAGTAACTCATGCTGGGGTGCTCCAGTAGTGTTTGTAAGGAAACAGGATGGTACTTTGAGGATGTGTATAGATTACAGAGAACTAAATAAGGTCACCAACAAAAAAAATACCCATTGCCTAGGATAGATGATCTCTTTGATCAACTCAGTGAAGCTAAGATATTTTCTAGATTAGACTTAGCATCAGGGTTTCATCAGATGAAGGTTGAAGACTCAAGTGTTAAATACACTGCATTTAATACTAGATATGGTCTATATGAGTTTATGATTATGCCATTTGGGTTTACAAATGCCCCCTCATACTTTGTAGATTTAATGAATAGAACCTTTAGAGATTATTTAGACAAATTTGTGCTGAATTTTATTGATGAGATTTTAATTTATTCCAAAACAGTGGAAGAACATAAAAGTCATTTGCATCTGGTTTTGTCTAGATTGAGGGAAAAAGATTTAAAGGCAAAATTTTCAAAATGTGCATTTTGGAAAGAGGAAGTACATTTCCTTGGCCATGTCATTTCTGCTAAAGGAATTTCTGTGAACCCCAATAAAGTAATAGCTATTCAAGCATGGAAGAGGCCTTGCACAGTGAGTGAAGTAAGATCATTTATGGGGATGGCAGGATATTATAGGAGATTTATAAAAGATTTTTCAAAAATATCATCACCACTTACCAATTTAACTAGAAAGAATCAGGCCTTTGTGTGGACTGAAAAATGTGAACGAGCTTTTATCAAGATAAAGGAAGCCTTAGTTAATGCACCAGTATTGAGAGTACCTAAAGGAAATGAGGGATTAATTGTGTATACTGATGCAAGTGGCTCTGGCCTAGGGGCTGTGTTGATGCAGTAAGACCAAGTGATAGCCTATGCATCCAGACAATTAAAACCACATGAAACTAGATATGAAACCCATGATCTTGAGCTAGCAGCAGTGGTGTATGCACTGAAACTTTGGAGACATTATTTGTTAGGTGCCAAATTTAATTTGTACACAGATCATAAGGCATTGAAATATCTCTTCTCACAAAAAGATTTAAACATGAGGCAACATAGATGGGTGGAGTTCTTAGCTGCCTATGATCTAGACATACTCTATACACTAGGTAAAGCAAACAAAGTTGCAGATGTCTTGAGTAGACAACATGCTAAGATAGCTATGTTGATGATGGAAGAATTTAAAGATTTGTCTATACTCACTGACTTGGAAATTGAAGCAAGTAGTAAGGTACAAATGGTACCAGTTGAAGGAGATAAGAGTAAAGGAAAATTGAGTTTAATGTCTCTGCAATCAGATTTAATTTTGAAGGTAGGGAAAATGCAAGAACAAGACACAAATTTATTGGAGAAGAAAATTCTCATATCAAATGGGGAAGATGTGACAAATTACCATATTGATAAAAATGGTTATTTAAGAAACCAGGATAGAATATGTGTTCCAGAAAACATGGAGTTAAAGGAGGAAATATTGAATGAATATCATAGGAGTAAGTACTCCATACACCCAGGCAGTACAAAGATTTATCAAAATTTAAAAAGAAATTTTTGGTGGAAGGGATTGAAGTCAGATGTAGCCAAATATATTGCAAGATGTATGACTTGCCAACAAGTCAAGGCAGAAACACAAAAGCCATCAGGGTTGTTACAACCTCTTAGCATACCACAGTGGAAATGGGAAGATATATCTATGGATTTCATAGATGGACTGTCTAGATCTAAAAGAGGAAACACAAGTATATGGGTGATAGTAGATAGGCTAACTAAAGTGGCACATTTCATTCCAGTCAAATCAGAAAGGAATGCACCAAAATTAGCTCAAATATTTATAAAGGAGGTGGTAAGGTTACATGGCATTCCCAAAAATATTGTGAGTGATAGGGATACCATCTTCACATCAAGGTTCTGGAAAAGTTTTCAAGAAGCCATGGGAAGTGAATTATGCTTAAGCACTGCCTACCATCCAAAATCAGATGGGCAAACTGAGGTGGTGAACAAAGTTTTAGAGGACTTGTTAAGGGCATGTGCACTGGATTTTGGAGGTAAATGGGAAGATTATCTCCATTTAGCTGAGTTTACATACAATAACAGCTATCAAAGCACCATAGGGATGGCTCCATTTGAAGCCTTATATGGCCAGCCATGTTTATCACCTGTATGTTGGGTAGAAACAGGAGAAAGAGCTATTCTAGGGCCTGAGTACATACAAGAAACTAAAGAGAAAATTGAGCTGGTAAGGAGGAGAATTGCAGCAGCTCAAGACAGGAAAAAGAAATTTGCAGACATGAAAAGGAAGCAGGTGGAATATGAAGTATGAGACTTTGTTTTCATAAAGGTTTCACCTATGAAAAAGGTCTTGAGATTTGGCAAGCAAGGAAAACTCACACCAAGGTATGTTGGACCCTATAAAATTCTGGAAAGAATAGGCTCTTTAGCATACAAATTGGAACTACCAGAGGAAATGAAAGCAATGCATAATGTTTTTCATGTATCACAATTGAGAAGGTGGGTTCATGACAAGGCAGAAATTCTTGAGACCCCAACCCAAGTGCAAATAAATCCTAATTTAATTTATGAAAAGGATCCAGTGGGAATTTTGGCAAAGGATGTGAAGAAGTTGAGGAATAAATCACTTAAACTTGTGAAGGTACAGTGGAGTCTTAATCCTAGTGATTGCATATGGGAATAGAAGACAAGGTTAGGATGAACTATCCTAAGCTATTTTCAGATTAAAGGTAATTCTGATTTTTAATTTGTTTTCCTTTTGGATGCATGTATTTTTAGTTATTGTGATAGAACTAAAAATCTATTTGGTTGAGAATGTATTTGTTCTCTGAATTAAGTTTAAATTTGATTTAAGCTTAGGAAAAATTATGGGACACAATTTCTAAAAGTTGGGGTATATGTAATGATCCAAGATTTTAGTAATTTATTTTGAAAATATAAATAAGTTTAAAATAATTTTTAAAACTAATTTTGAAAAGGAATTGATATGGCTTGATATGGTGTAGCTATATGTGTACATGTGTGCACAGGAAATACACATGAATAGAAGCTTAATTCCTGGATGATATGAATGAACATATGTTGATATGTATGGAATATATATATATATATATATATATATACAGATAAATAGATTAAATCCTTAAAAGCTATATGTATAAATATATATGGATGCTAATGGTTGTATTTGAGTGTATATGTGCATATGTATTCAGTAAAAATAATGTATAGATATATATATATATATATGTATTAATTATTTCTGTAAGACATATATATATACACATATATGTATGCTAATCAAACACAAGTGTTCAAATCAGTAAAATAAAAATACACAAATGTATTTTAACTATAGGCAGAAAGCAAGAATGAAGATATAAAAGGAGCAATCCTTTTATAAATAAATAAGGGAAGCACATGCTATTTAAGTGAAAGCTAAAAATAGAAAAGTAAGATAAACTAGTGATATGTTTTGTATAGGCAGAATTAGGAAGAACCCTTGGCATATATATATGATAAAATAATGGAAATCAAGTCACACCTTTAGCATGATATTAGATAAGAGAAAAAGTATAAATCTGGAAAAGCAAATTTCTGAAAATAACCAAAATGATAAAACCTCTTTTCTCTCCACAAACTTGAGCCGGGGAGGGTAGGATTTTGGGTTTAAACTAAATGCAAATGGCATGATTTTGGGTGGGCAAAAATGACTTTAGCTAGCACCTTAAACCCTAGAAGAACCCTGCATAAATAAGCAGTGATAAGAGGGGCCTTCTCTTCTTCCCGGATAGCTTTTGAAAAAATATATATATCATATATATATAAGACAAGTGAATAAATGGATTTGGGGGTAAAGGCAGAAGCTTATCAATCACTAAGAAGTGAAGGAGAGCTAGGTGAGAAAACTCACTCAAAAATCTAAGGCACTAAGTCCTAATGAAGGCAGCCAGTTTATAAGTTGATCTTTCTTAAAATGTATTTTTATATGTGGTTATCTTTCTTTGATTTCTAAGATGAAAATGCTTTGATCTTTAGTTTGGTTGTTCTGCTTGATCTATTATGTGAAAGTTCTAAGTATTATTAGTAAATATGTTTTTATAAACCCAGATCTCTCTGATATGTTAATATTAGGAAAAAAAAGTGAATACCTAGAGAATCAAATGATATATAGGCAAGTAGTGTTGGTTCTGGCATAACCCAGAGAATATAAACATGTTGAGCTGCAATATACTTGTGTATAGGTGCTGAGGCTTAAGACAAAAAGGAATTAGGGGTGCAATAGGGTTGCCTATATGCTGATGCTCCTAATTCAATGAAAAAATATATATAAATAGCCATATGCATAGCAAATAAATTTGTGATTCAGTGAAACTTGGTCATTCTGAGTTTAACTTAAGCACAGATGTTTGCAAGATGAAAAACTCTCTCAAAAGCGATAAGCCAATGTTAGTTGCCTATACCCCTTTTAAAATGCAAGTATATATATATATATATATATATATATAGATGCAGAATCTTATTTATTAGACACCTATGTTTAATTGCCTGCTTGTCTTTGTTTGGTTATGAATGATATGAAATGCCATGACATGGATGTTTGTTTTAGTGAAATGATTCACTGAATGGTTTAGTCATGAAAAATCAAAAGAGTTATTATCAACTTAAAACTAATTAGGAAATAGGGTCAAGAGCACTGCAGGAATGACTTGTGTTCTTGAGCAATACAAGTTGACACATGGCTTGTTTAAGTCCTAGGATCTTTGTGTAATGGAGTGAATTAGTCCATTACAATGTATCCATTGATTCATATGATTGCAGATGAGACCAAGATAGATAAATATATCAATGTAAGAAAATTTGATATAAGGAGGAACTAGAGTTTTCCTGGATGAAATCTGAGCAGGGAATAAATGATTTAATTCATTTTGGTGATTTCCCTGTTTTGTATGGATGCTTATTTGATTTATGGATGATTTGTATGAATGTATGCCTGTTCCATATCTTTATAAGGTTTTTGGAAAGAAAGATTTAAGTGTGCACATGCACACTGACACAGAACATGCACACTATGACTTACTTGTTTTCTAAAGGCAGGATATACTGATTTACATATGTTTCAACTTTAACTTGATTTACCAATTGTTTTAGTGGATTTTCTCCTACCAAACATGTGTCTGACCCTAGTGTGCTAATGGCATATGGGGTGTCTCATTTAATATGGGGCAGCTTCAAATGCTTTTTTAGGAATTGCAGCAACTAAGTAGGAGTAGGACCAAGGCTTTGAGAAGAAGATTATAGCATGCTAAAAATTAGTTAGATAAGAGCTTAAAAGATGAAATCTGCATGTATTGATATTTTTAAATTATCACTTGTATTAAGTACTGAATGATGGATGGATATTTTGCTAAGTATTTTGCTAAGGAATTGACTTGTAACTAGAGTTTATAAATTTGGATATTATCTGAAAAGTTGAAGAAGTTAACCTATGATTTTGTATGAAAATCTGAGCAAGAATACTATGATAAATAGGATGGTTATATTTTATAAATGTATTAGTCAATCTTGAGTCTTTGAAAAGGATTAAGTATTGAGTTTGGGGAAAAATATGGGTTAAACTAGAGAAATTCTTTTAAGTATTTAATTGCCCTTCACTGAAATATTTTGTAAAACGATTCAAGTCCATTTCTGGGTTGTTTAAGAAGAGTAAATACAAAGCAAAGGAAAAAAAGCTTCAGATGTTATGCAAATAAATGGCATACCATTGTTCCATGATCAAAGTGTCTGGCTGACACAATCACATAAATTAACCAGCTTCAAAAGAATGGAGTTCTGGTTGAACATGTTTGATTATATTTTGATAGAAAAAGGCACTTCAAAATCTTTAGTTTTCTTTTGCAAATGTTTAACCTAAAACCCTCTTTAAAATGCTATGAACAGATGTTCATTTTGAGCTGGCTTGAACTATCAAATCAGGAGACACATAAATTGAAAATGATAGATGTAAATATCATTTTCTGCTACTTAGCCACATTTCAAACATTTGATCTATGCTAAAAAAATGATAATCTCAAGTTTTCTGAAATTATCTGCCAGGATAAAAATTAACAAAAAAATCATGGTTAACATGACCAAATCTAGTATAAATAAATTTGCACAAAACCTACTTATATACTGCAAATATCAAAGAATCTGGGAATTTAATTATGAGTAGATTAATTTAAATTCAAAGCAAACAGAACTTGCTCTTGTTTACAAAATTTAAATATATATATATATAGTCTGATTTAAACAAGAGGGACATATACATCATCATATGTATATGTATATTTTTATGATTAAACTGATATATTTATATTAGTAGGAATTTTAAAATCCTGGACAAATTATTTGAAAAAGAAAATGACTCTGAGAATTAAATTGAATTGTAAATGTAAAAAAAAATTCCATTAAAATTAAGGTAAAATTTGGAGGGTCATTTCACCCTACAATCGCCTCTACTAGAGCAACCATCTAATAAGAAAATCAATTGCCATTTTTTGCTTGCTCCCCATCCTCTAAGCTTCCTTCCGACCCAACCCCGATTCTTGAAATCGAGTAGTTCACCGGCGATCATCCAAAAACCCAAAAACTATCAACTCCAAATTTCCCACTGTATACCCCACTAAAAATCCTGAAACCACCTCCAAAATTCATCATTTCGTACGGCGATCACGTCCATACAAGCAAAAGGATAAAACATGATATTGGAATTTCTTCCAATTTGGGGTACTTACTGTAAAAAAAACTTTTTAACCTGTATAGTTTATAATATTCAATGAAACAATTTTTTAACAAAGCATATAAAAAACAAACAGCTTTTCTTTTTAAACCATAACCTAAATCTAACTAGGTTGTGAGGTAGGAATTTTTGAAACTGAGCATAACCTTTTTTTTCCAATATAGAGAGCAGAAGTAAAAAGAAGATGATGTATAGGCCTGTGGGTTTCTCTGGTTATAACACTGGATATACGTTCATATATAAGTACATATGTATTCATGTTCCAAGCATACTTAACGAACAACACTTCTATTTCCATGACCAAGCATATAACATAGATTATAGTATATGAAAAGTTAAGTTTTACTCACTGTTTCCACCAAGATGAACAACTGCTGCTCTTTTATCTTGCCCCTACCTCAAGTTTCTGATTTAATGGCAGACTATATTTTTTATATATATGAGAATGTTGAACGTTCAGATAACATAGGGTATGTATATATAGATGAGGGGAACCAGTAGACAAGAGGTTGAAGCCTATTCCTCACATACTGGCCTTAAATCTTTTTATTTTATTTCCTTTCCTTTTATTTTCTTTGATCTTTAACAATGACCTGATTTGAACTTAGTGATTTGATTTCTTATTGATTTGAATTTTGAGTGAAGGATTCGATTTATTGTATGCTTGAATTGACATGAGTTTATTGCTATGTTCCCTTATGTATAAACGTATACATATATCATAGAATATACATGTATACTACATATATATAAAAATAGCTTTGTTTTTACCATATGGACACATTTCTACCTTATACAAACATATATATCTATTTATATATATATATATATTGTTGTCATCACATACATTTACATTTATTTATATACAGATTTACACATTTATTTACCATTATGTATACATATACATATACTTACGTATATCTTGTCATCACACACATATATATGTATACATTTATGCAAATTTTCATATACCTTACTTTATATGGCATATATATATATATACACTCTTATATGCTTATATATATATACACATTTAAACATCACTAACTTGTATATATTTATATTTATGTACAAATATATGGATATTCTACCTTGAATTTTAATGGTGGAGTTTATTTATATTTATATAAAATTTATCATATCTAGAAATTTATAATTCAATATTAAACATAGTTTTTAACCAATTTATATATATATATATTCAGCCATTTTAAACATCAAAAAATTTATTTATTCGACTAATAAAATTTAATATCCCAATAAGTAAAATCAATTAATTTCCCCCAAAATCAAGTGGCTAAAAATCCGGGTCGTTACATTCCTCCCCCCTCAGAACTTTTCATCCTCGAAAAGGAACGGAACGAGAAATTTGAATTTTGATGTGTATTATTAATTAAATTATTTTTAAACATTTTAACTCCTTTCTCTTTTACTATACATTTTAAAACACTTTAAATCCCATAGTATTACCAAACTATTTTTATAAAAATATTTTTCATAACTCGATGTCCAAACAAGTCCATCTTTGTTCTCACAGAAATTCAGTCATACGTTGATTAGGTGTAGGACTGAAAATCTATATGTACTTAGTAGACCCATTTTCAACACCCAGTGAAAATACTTGAAAAACTCTTTTCAAAATGCTATGGAAAGTTTCACCCCCCCTTTACCACCATGGATCGCAGTTAACCCGATGATTGCGTCGCCATCCCGACGAAATCATAAGAAAACCGTAGGCATCTGCACCTCTCGACTTTCGCCAGGGGAACACCACAGATCGCAGCTACAACAAGGTTGCGTTGATATCACGGCAAAACCGTAAGTAGTCTGTAGGCAATCACTGCCCCTCGCATTACGCTATCAAATGAAACTATACCACATAGATCGCAGGCAACACAAAGTTGTGTCACAGTTCCAGTGGAACCCAGTGTAGACCGTAGGCACTCGCTGCCACCCGAACTATGCTATGGAACCAAACCACATAGATCGCAATCTACCGATGTTACGTCGCTCTCCCAGCGAAATCAAACGTAGATTGTAGGCAATCATTGCCACCCAACTTATGCTATGGAACTGCGATAGATCGCAGTTACACAAAGGTTACGTTGCCATCACAGCAAAACCCAATGTAACTGTAGGCATCAGCACCACTCGACTTACGCTACCCAAAAAATGATCATCAGGAACTCATTGAGTTTTGTCCGGACGTCCTCTAGGATCCCAATTCTCATTGAACCCACCCTTTGGATTCCTTGGCAGAACCACCCAATGGATCTCCTACTATAAGTTTCGACTCTCATGGGGGTGCATTTCCTTACTTTTGTCTCAAAACATATCATACTATATACATATATAGTACCTTTCAAATCATACTCTTTAAATGTATCACATATAAACTTTATCCATACAAAACCGATATCTTCAAAATCGATAGCTTTCAAAATTTGGTTTACCCAATTCCCAAAAATTGACTATTTTCCAAAATCAAAAGTCCTTTAAATCAATGGGTTCCAAAACCTTTTCAGTTTCGTTCTCATATACATATAAGATCATTCATTTCAACTCGAATAATTTTCAGATCAATAATTTCTGAGTCCACTGCATACTTATATTTTGTTCCATTTGGTACCTTTAAATATATTTCAAAAATTCATTTCTTCCTGGTTATAAATTCAACATGGGGAGTTTGAATATATAACTAACATTTGTATTCTCATTAACGCCAAATCAAAATTTCAAGTTCGATTGCCTTTTCAAAGTTATTTGTCACAATTCTTACCTCTTATAAGGGAAGTTTCAATTATAGTAACTATTAGATCTACATCTTTAAGTCATCACATTTACTCAAAATGTACCTGTAACGACCCTGAATTTCCGACCCAATTTAAAATTTTAAAATCTAACGTTTTAATATAAAATTTTGAAATTTCTAAACGATCTCAATTAACATTCAAACTTTGTTTATAAAATGCGCCTAGTGGGTTATTGATAGTGGTAAAGTTTCGTCGTAAAATATCACTGAAAATTTTGTTCGCGTTTTACTGTATAACAGTTCATTTTAAGACGCGAAAATTTTTATCTTCCGAACCCGAATATTTTTACATAGAAAAATTCTGAACCATCTTCTGAGCAAGACGTTATTTTTCGTTTTCCAAAATTCGGACTTCTCTAGCTCCGTCGATCTTATTTTTCGGCGTTTTTCCTGCATTTTTCCGATAATATAAAATTCGAAATTTTGTAATAAAATCGTACCACCAAAATTTGCGTACCGTTGTAAGCGCGTCGTCGCGCTGATCAAAATGGTATATTTATCCGTACTAATCGGAGTCCGACGTAAAATAGTCGCATTGATTTAATCGTTCCGAACGGACCGGTTAAATAAAATCTCAGCCCAAATTTCCTTCAGCCCGTTTACAAAAGAAATTTGAAAATTTGAATCAGCTGGAAATTAATATGGTAGTTGGAAGATGGGGTCACCTTGGAAATAGGGTGAACGTTTGGGAATTAGGTGGGAAGTTTGGGAATATGTGAAACGTTTGGAATTTGAAGAAGTGTTTACTGTTACTATATTTTTAAAGGTAAAGAACCATTCCACTGTTCAACACTTCTCTACTCTCATTTTCACTTTCTCTACAGTTCGTACATCAGGTATCTGCTTCTCTATTCTTCCCTCACCATCTTTCTTTCTTCTTCACGTTATATGTTCACTGCAAATTGAATCACTTTCAAAAAAAAAAGAATACAAATGAGAAAAGATGCCAAACTCACGTCACCTTCCCAGGCAAACAAATGCACACTCACTCTTCCACCACGAACACACGCCCAGTTCACCGCCCGCTGGCCTCCAGCCACCTCCCTGACCGCCTGCACTCCGCCCAGCACCCACCACCCACACCCACTGCCCTCCGCACCTACCAGCCCAACCATTCCTCCCCTGTCGCACGGCCCAACCACCATCCTCCCACTGCCGCTTCACCCCACCACCTTACCCAGTCACGCCGCCCTGACTCCCGCCTGCACGAGCCCACCTCCCCACGCTCCGCCGCAACCTCGTCTAGCCTCCTCCCCTCTTTCGTTCCCAACAACCTTCAGATAGCACCGAAGTCGTTCCTACCCTTCCAGCGTGCGTGCCTTGTGCATGAGAAGTGAGTATGCACATGGAGTTCATGCGTGAGTGGAGGGAGAACCGTTGTCATTATAGGCTCGGTGGATATAAATTTTTTTTTTTAAGAAGTGAGTTGCGTGGATGGAAAGGTGCAGCATGGTCCATGGACTGTGATGAAGTGGTGTTGCGTTGTAGATTTCAGTTGCAGTTGGAAGTTTTGTATTGGCGTGGTTTTAGAAAATTTTTGTTTTTCTTTATGAACAGTAGCACTGTTGCTCTAGATATTGTTCGCCAATATCTATTCCGGTTGCCAAAATAGTAACCGACTTTTCTTTTTCGTTGTGTGTAGAAGCAACCGACTGATTTTTTTTCGCAGCAGCATCGGTCTTCAGCTTTTGTTCTTTTCTCCGTCTTCGGTAAGCGCATTTATATAAATTTATAAATTATATACTAACGTTCATTGTATTAATATCGTTTTCTTTTGTCGATATTACAGTGTCCGTTGTTCGTGCTATACCGACTCTTTTCTTGCTTCTTCGTGCTTCGCCGTCAAATTTCTTTATCCACGAAAGGTGAATTAATTTTCACGACTATATTCTTATTGCTAGTTTGTTTGTTGAATGGTTGCTATGTGATTGAATTGAATTGAATGTTGATTTCTAGTATAAAGTGAAAAATAATTTGCAAGTAAATTTGATATAGGATAGTTAACGAATTTAATTTGGATTATATATGTCGAACTTTGATTTGCTAAACCTGACCCCCTTCATATGTTAAATTTGATTAGTTAAATTGACCCTTTAATTGTAAGTTAATTGACACGTAGAATTTGATAAATTTCACTTTGGACACTTGAACGTGTATTGAATTAACTATTGTAGTATTAAACTGAAATTGAACGACAAGTTAAAACCGTAATGTAATAATCTTTAATCTACTTGAAATGATAGGGTAGATTCTAGGAATAATTATATTAATTTGTATAAATAACAAATGCAAATTAATACGATTATTTCGGGATTATTTAATTTGTCGAATTGTTGTGAATGGATGCTATTGCTTGTTTATTTACTTTGACACCATCCCAGCTATCACACTGCAAGTTCCCTTTGTATGCTTTGATTTGTTAATTGAAATGGAACCGGGTTGAAATGATAGATACCCAAATAAACTTGGACTTTGGATAGAAAATTAAATTAAACCCGATTGGTCAATGTTTTGATTTAAAAGAAAATAAAGTTTCATTTGACGAATAATATGGTTTTGAATAAAATTTGGAATTTAAAATTCGTATGAATGGAAAATATGAATATTTGTAATTGAGACAAATAATAACGTGGTAATTGACGAAGAACATTGTTTAAATTTAAATTGATTAATAATGAAGGTTTGGAATTGTTAAAAATTATGTTTTGAAATTTGTAATAATTAAGTTTTGGAAATTATTAATAATTAAGTTGAAATTGGAAATAATTAAGTTTTGAAATTGTTAAAATTAAGTAATAATTAAGATTTGGAACTATTTGATAGTTGAATAAGATTGAATGATTTAATGGTTAAACTAAATTGAATATTTATTTAAGTGAAATTGAATTTTGAACAAGTGTAACTAAGAAGATAATAAGTGAAATGGATTTCTTTGATAAGATCTAGAATGTGTTTGTTAACAAATGAAAGACTTGAAATTTAAAGATTTGGATTCGACAAATTTAATTTAAATAAATTTGTAAAGTTGATATAACAAGTTGAACTTAAGTAAGTAAGTAATGTAATGAATTGGAAATTTAATTGAATTTTTTTTATGATAAATTAATTGAATGAATATCGAATGAAATCGATAATTGAGTTTAAATCGATTAGAACGTTTATTAAGTTAAATGATTTTGGAATGAACTTATATACGAAATGCAATGGATATTCGAATTGTTTTAAAATTGAAACTTTGAAATTGAATTATAGAAAATTTTAAAAATGAAATTGGGAAGTTATGAGATGTAATTTGGAAATTGATTTAGGAAGACTAGCGAATTGTCGATTTACGAATTTTAAATTGAAATGGAAATTGATTTGGTTTTTGAAATATATTAACGACCAATCGGTGTTATAATTACGAAGGTTATTAAAGGAACTAGAATCGGTTAGGGACATACTCACTGTCTAAACCGGAAACCACTTTAATAACTACGCGCGGAGTGTGATCCAGAATGAAGTGGTTGGATAGACGAACGCGATGACTGAAGAAAGTGAACGATAATGGATAGCCTTGACACTTGTGTCAAATTGGAAACGACTAAAACAGGAGCCGTGCCGGGCCAATGGAGGATTAGCTACCTCAAGTGGACACACTTCTTCGTAAACTATTCATTTACTTTGTGATTGATTGGTGCGCACCCTTGATTTGGGAGTGTTGTTTCACGTTGTTGCGATCGCTGCGGCGATGCGTTCTCACCAGTCCGGATCAGGCGAACGGTAGTGTCACTACCTTCGGTATTGCCTCATGTGCCTTGTCATACTTGTATTCCTTTATACGCGACCGCTACGATATTGGTTTGTACCTTTAGTATATGGATTGCCCTCTGGTGACTTCCGGTTTTGGGGAAACTATGGTCTTGTATATGCTCTTGGGAATAAAAATGTGTTAAGGGTGGAATGGGCCATGACTTAACACTATTTTGATATCTTTATATTACTGATAGACATTATCTATTTACCGTACTCTACTATGTATAGATAGTTTATCGGATCCTGAAAGATGTTTATTCCATCCATCTTTGAGTTATTGTTATTTCAAATTTTGAACCATATTATCTGTATAAGAATATATGTCCTGATTCGAGTGTTTGTTTGTGCATATGCTCGGATTAGACTGAGGATTTCTGTTTCTGTGCTATTGGAAGCTGAAGACTTGAAGACTATCATTTATCTTTATCAGTACTGCTCCATTCTATTCTGTTATTGTATCGGACATCTATGTATTTCTTTCACTATCTGCTTGTGACATTGTTGTATTTACTTAGTAGCTTCATGAACTACTATTATGACATTGTTGTAATTCCGCTGCACTATTCTGTTATGTTATATTTTCTGTGATTCTGTGATGATTCTCATTATATACTTATACTCCATTGATGATTCGTGTTTTGTACTATTTAAGTTGACATGTGTGGATTATTGTCAATTTAAATGGTCCAAATATACGGGTTGTTACAGTACCATTTCACCTCGAACTCATTTTTTCCTTAATATCTTGATTTCGGTTCCAATTCAAAATTTGCTTCGAGTTTCATTTTGGGTAATAACTTAAATTTATCCCAATTCGTATTTAAATCCATGATTCAAATATAAATATTTTCCACTCTTACCAGTTTGAATTTAGAAAATAGCTTGAATAGTTTTAAAATAGTTAAATGGCTAATTTAAGATAGTTTAAGGTTTAAAGAGAATGGTTTGTATAGTAAATAGCTTGGAAAATCCAAAATAATTTGAATATTTAAGAAGATGGATTTTAAACAGTTTATATTAAAATAATTTGTTCGAAAATAGTTTCAAGGTCATACTGATTCAAATTTCAATCTTCCCATTCAAACCAATTTCAATTTCCATTTCCATTTAATTGATTCATTCCCGATTCCAATTCGAATTCACTTTGATTCCCATTCTAATTCAAATCAATTCCCATTTTGATTTCAAATTAATTCAACCAAATTCCAATTTGAATTAATTCCAATTCCATTCTCAAATCTAAACCATCTCGATTTATATAAATTCGAGTTTGGTTTTCAAAATACTGATTTAATCACTTAAATCAAATTAACCACCAGTATTTAATTTAACAATCTAAATCTTTAATAGTTCAATTACGATTCCAATTGTCGCAATATCCACTTAAATTACTTTTTACTTGGATTTATTCCAAGGTTTGAGTAAGAGTTCAAATCTTTTTAAAACAAACCAATTTTCAGAATTCAATTGATTTCCCAACCATAACTTCAAAATTTTAAACCAGATTCTTTAAACAATTCTGGTTGACAAGTTTGTTTTAACATTTCAAACTTAAGTTCAAAATGATTCCATTTTCATGAATTCAATTTTATTTCTATTCAATTTTAGGGTTGGATATATATCATTTCAACCTACTTCTTAATTTAATATAAATAATTCGATCTACAGTTCTCTATACTGTAAATAACATACAGAATGATAGCAGGATATATCAAATAAATAAATAAATAAACATCCAAATTATCTAAGACATCAATCAATAGCATCCACCATAAATTTTCAGAGTTCGAAACCCGTTTTATTTCAAAAATCGTTTTGAACTCATTTATACATACTTAATTTCTCTTGCACCTCTATCAATTCCATACCTTTAATCTTTTGCAATTTAATTCATTTAAGTTCCATCAGTTAAATTTCAATTTTATCTTGAAATTTTCAACTCCAGGTTATAAGTTCAAAACCTTTTTAATTTGGCCTGAGTCAATTCCCAATTCGTTAAATCCATTTAAACTTACTAATTTTAATTTTTTATCCTCCAAATTTAAATTTCTTATTAATATCACTTCCCACTTATAAGTTCAAAAACTTACGTTTTCTTTTGGGTTATACTCCTAATTTCAAGGGGGATTCCAAATTAAAACACCGATATATATTTCAAATCAACTTTGAAATCACATATATATATATATATATCCCATTTACATATCAATTCACACTTCAAATTTTAAACCAACCTTGTTTTCTATCCAAAACAAATTCCTTCGAAATTTTTCAAAACAACTCTTGTTTTAAACAAAAAATTCCATATTCAAAAATATTCTAAATATCATTATTTATTATTTCCTTAAAAACTTTTAAACATATTTCAAAATTTTCGGGACTTAGATTTAAAACCCCACAATTTAGATCCATTTTAATTTATAAGTTATATCTATTACTTACGCTTATAAAATCTTACTTCCTTAAAACATTTCACACTGTTTTATCATTGTTTATTCTGTAATAAACATCCTTTATTAAGACACAACAACCAATTTTATGATAATAATCAATATTATCATATCTAGAAACCACATACTTTATTTTCTATAATAATTTTCAGAAAAATTATTTCTATATATCTAAAATATAATCAGGGTAAAATTATTTTAAACACTTTTAAAAACACTTCTGAAATTTTCGAAATTTTAAATTCTGGTTTGAGTCGACTTTTAGCTTAACTTATTTGTATAATTTATTCTTACCCAGATTCCTATTTGGTTATATATATATATATATATATTACCACTCAAATTTTATAATCTTATTTGATTATAGTAATGAGAACTAATCACTTTAATATACTATAATAATTTAGAAAATTTATTCCTTCAAAATATAGTCTTATATAAAAATTATTTTAAAATTGATTTTAAAGTCATTATATAAGAAAATAACAAGTACAACCTCATATATTACACTCAGCTCATTCTAGGGTACTACTGACCCTATCTCTAATGAGTGATCCCCACCAGAGCCAAGGTTCTCGCTTAACCTTCAGCTCTGATACCACGTGTAACGACCGGCCAATTTTCGACCCCCGAAAATCGACACAAATACGTTCACTATATAGAGTGCCGAGAAATCGAGTGCCAGAAATACCAAGTTGTTAGGGTTTAAGAAGAAAAGATAGAAGAAGAAACAGAAACAACAACAACACAGAATCTCACAATCGCAGCGGAACAAAATATAATATATAATAACAGTATTTATACAAAAGAAAGCTATAACTGTTTTTATACACACAGGTTATCAGAGTACAATCACCAATATATATAAATCTGGACATATATAATAACTTGTCCCTAACTGTTGAATATACAGCCTATAATACATAGCAAAATATAAACAAATGCGTGAAATACGTCTCTGCCATCCATCTCGTCTCTTGAGCTCCAAGCGTCCTAACCTGAAATTCTGTAATACTCGGTCTGACCCGAGCATTACAATAAAGTAACACTCGAGCCAGGCTGGAAACCAGCGTGAGTAAAACCCACTAAATCTAAAATACTTAAGTTATAAAAATCTTTGAAAATCCTAGGTAACTCGTACAAACATGACGTGTTTTCACCAAAACACTTTTACATCAATCCATCGATATCGCAATAGTGTCCAAGTATAATTACTTACTTAAAAATGGTCAACTTGTTAATTTAATCCAATTCCAGCATATTTAACCTTATAATCAAAACCATAAAGGTTCGTAGTGATTTTCAAATTGAAGTGGTTCTGAATGACGCTGATAATCGATACCGGTTTCTTTGAAAAACAAATCGATAAACTTTAAAAGGGTAAATTGTTTTAAATAAAGAATTTATATTTAGGGTGACAATATCACATATAGAAATTTTCTACATAGGTTTATTTCAACTAAAATGTATCAACATTTTATTCTAACTATTTTAACTCGTTTGATCACTTGATGGCACATACAAGAATAATTTTTGAATAACTGTCTAATAGAAATAAGCCCAAGCATAGGTCGTTACTAATTTAACGATCAATGGTTAGTATTAAATAATTTGCAAATCAGGGTTTTATTAACTTTAATCCCTAAAATCATTTATATTCTTAACCCAAAATAATTATAAATTAAAGAAATTATAAAACAATTTAATTTAATTAATTAAGAATTTAATTAATTACTTACTTTAATTATTATAAATAATTAAATCTAACTTTACACAAAATAAATTAAACTTAAATATTAGGAGGTAGAATTTCTATGCAAGAGGATCTCATGTTGATCCGATTGATAATGCTAATCGAATTGGAATTTTATCATTTAAGTTATCATATAAAAATAAATAAATTCCATTTCCTTTCTTTTTTTTCTTTGCCCATCCATTTCTTCCCGGCCCATCCTCTTTTCCCCTTCTCTTTTTTTTCTTCCTTTTCTTTTTCCTTTTCGTTTTCCCTTTCTTTTTTCCCTTTCTTTTGCTTTGGCCCATACCCGGCCCAACTTCCCCCTCCTCCTTTCTTCCTTTCCAGTTTTCTTTTCTTCTGAAATGAAATCGTGCACACCAGTGTACGCGTGCACCGTGCACTCCCCCACGACCCATCGACCATCGAACTCACTGCTGACTATCCACGCAAATCGCGCTCGACCTCCTTCCCACATTCCACCTCCTGGAACGCCGCCAAAGACCCACATTCAAAAATTTGAACTGCTGCTCCAATAACACAAAGGAGGACCGAGCCACCCCATCGCTCCTCCACTCCACCACACCCGATCGTACACCCCCAAATTCCACCAAAAGGCTCGCCACGTCCATCTCCAACTTTTCCCTCAAGTGCACAGCCCCCTCCTCTCCCCTCGACGCCGCCATTTCTTCCAACCCGAAACACAGGAAACCACCTCACTAAACCCTACAATCGCCTCTACCAGAGTAAACATCCAATAAGAAAATCAATTGCAATTTTTCGTTTCCTCCCCATTCTCGAGGCTTCCTTCCGACCCAACCCCGATTCTCGAAATTGAGTAGTTCGCCGGCGTTCATCCAAAAATCCAAAAACGATCAACTCTAAATTTCCCATTGTATACCCCACTAAAAATCCTGAAACCACCTCCAAAATTCATTATTTCATACGGCGATCACTTCCGTACAAGTAGAAGGATAAAACATTACATTCGAATTTCTTCCAATTTGGGGTACTTACTGTAAAAAAAACTTTTTAACCTGTATACTTAATAATATTCAATGAAACAATTTTTTTAACAAAGTATAATAAAAAACAAACATCTTTTCTTTTTATACCGTAACCTAAATCTAACTAGGTTGTGAGGTAAGGATTTTTGAAACTGAGCATAACTTTTTTCGAATATACAGAGCAGAAGTAAAAAGAAGATGATGTAAAGGCCTGTGGGTTTCTCTAGTTATAACACTGGATATATGTTCATATATAAGTACATATGCATTCCTGTTTCAAGCATACTTAACAAACAACACTTCTATTTCCATGACCAAGCATATAACATAGTTTAGTATATATGAAAAGTTAAGTTTTACTCACTGTTTTCACCAAGATGAACAACTGCAGCTCTTTTATCTTGCCCCTACTTCAAGCTTCTAATTTTATGGCAGACTATATTATTTTTTTATTTTTTATATATGAGAATGGTGAACGTGCATATAACATTGGGTATGTATATATAGATGAGGAGAACCAGTAGACAAGAGGCTGAAGCCTATTTCTCATATACAGGCCTTAATTTTTTTTATTTTATTTCTTTTCTTTTTATTTTCTTTGATCTTTAACAATGACCTGATTTGAACTTAGTGATTTTATTTCTTATTGATTTGAATTTTGAGTGAAGGATTTGATTTATTGTATGTTTGAATTGACAAGAATTTATTGCTATGTTCTCTTATGTTAAACATATACATACATCATAGAATATACATTTATACTACATATATAAACATAGCTTTGTTTTTACCATATGGACACATTTCTACCTTATACAAACATATATATCTATATATATATATATTGTTTTCATCACATAAATTTACATTTATTTATATACACATTTACACATTTATTTACCATTATGTATACATATACATATACTTATGTATATCTTGTCATCACACATATATATGTGTATACATTTATGCAAATTTTCATATACCTTACTTTATATGGCATATGTATATATATATATATATATATATATTCTCTTATATGCTTATATATATATATATACATTTAAACATCATTAACTTGTATATATTTATATTTATGTACAAATATATGGATATTCTACCTTGAATTTTAATGGTGGATTTTATTTATATTTCTATAAAATTTATCATATCCAGAAATTTATAATTCAATATTAAACATAGTTTTTAACCAATTTATATATATATTCAGCCATTTTAAACATTAGAAAATTTATTTATTCGACTAATAAAAGTTAATATCCCAATAATTAAAATCAATTAATTTTCCCCAAAATCAAGTGGCTAAAAATCCAGGTCATTACAAGACCTGTATAAGCTTGAAGAAGCAGCATGCAAAAAATAGAAAGAAGTTACAGACAAATCTACTTCAAACAGAGAATTAATGATATAGATTTTAGGTTTTGGATATGGATTACCTTTTTTAATCTTTTATTTGTTTGCTTTCTCTTTTAATTTCAGCAAATTTGTAGCAAAATTTTAATTTGTTAAGAAGGAAGCCAGAGATTTTCTTTTTATAGTAAGCTTTTAAAAGAAGAAAATGAGAAAGAAAAACTTACGTACAGTTTTTCCTTTCTCCCGATTATTCTAAAAATGGGTATTGGATTTGAACCCAATAACCAAATGCCCAATAACTATACTTAGAGAAAATTTTGGCCAAGTATTACATGTTTTCATTCTTTTTTCATTATATACACACATATTTACAAATAATAAAACAAAATAAATTTTACAACAAATGTTTGTGTCAACTAAAATATTTCCACAACATAATAAAAGAATATTTTAACTTTAAAAAATTAATTTCTATCATTAATTATTTATTTTTAATTAATTATATCAATTTACACCTTTTAATACACAAAACACTATTTTTAACATCAAAAATCACACAAAAATTATTTTCTTGTCAAATTAAATACAACAACCCATATTAACATCATTTTTACATCAAAATATTGTTTTAGAACAAAATTCCATCTTTTTATTTATAAAATACCATAATAATGCAAATACTCCATTTTAAAATTATTAAAAATCAATATTTGGCAATAATTTGCAAAATTATTGCATTTTCTCAAATCAAAACTATAAAATTCTCATTTTCTCCCAACAAACATAATAATGCTTTTTAGGTAATACTTTAGTTTGATTTTATTTTTTAGATTAATTTTTTAGGTAATACTTTAGTTTGATTTTATTGAATTAATACATATATTGATCGTTGATTATTACCAGCTTGCAAATTTTAATTATGGTATGAACTGTGTTAAAATTTAACTTCTTGTGGTGGATTTTTCATTGAATCTTTTATGCATGTAGTGACTGAAATTTAATCCCCTATGTTTTTAAATTACTAAAATATTGACACTTTTTTTTCAAAACTATGAGCTAAAAGCAGTAATATTCTTTGATACTTTGTGTATTTAATATCCTGGAATTGACTTTATCTAATTAATGTTTATATCTCAAGTTCTTATAAAAATACCCCATCCCCAGTTCTCACACTACTTTTTATTTCCATACACACACACACATACACACATATATAAATGGTCTTGGTCTTTTAGAAAAACAATAAATTATTGGAATATTGTTATATATTCATGAAACGTTAATTATACAAAATGTAATGTTGAATTCATAAAAAAAATTTAGTGGAAAACTAGATTGGCGTCATTTCCTTCTACATTGTGTAATGGACCTCAATTTCAGGAATGGTGATTAATGTTCTTGAAACTATACCTTGCTTTTTTTAAAATATCATGTTGCATTCTTTTTTAAACTGCATCCTAACTTGCATGAATAAAAATAAAGTTATAAATTATCTCGCTATTGTAAGATAAAAACAAACAATCAATTTATTATCATGCTTAAAGTTTTTTTTGACAAAATGAATCATCTACTGCCTAAAGTTATTGTTGTGCATGTAACGACCCATAAATTTTAATAGTTTTAATAATATATTTAACTGGAATTTTATGAAATTTTAAATACTTGAATTTGAAAACAAAATTTTTATATTTGAAATACGTCTATTTTAACATAGCAACTGGTAAATTTTCATCTAATAATATTGAAGTTTATTTTCTTGTGAAATTCTATTTCAATTTAAATCAGTTAAAAAAAGTTGAATTTAAAAGTTTTCTGAAACCTAGAAGTATCAACATGAAAAAATTTATTTAGAACACTCTGAATTTGACTGCGAAATTCGTTTCGTGAAATTCGAAAGTTTCTAGCTCCATTTGGATTTTTCCGTACGGAATAGCAGCATTTCCGGTACCGATTATCGACTTTTGATAGGATGATCGTGCCACTGATATCTATGTACCGTTTTGATCATCACGTCGTGCTGATCTCTGCGGTATATTCATTCATGTATTTCGGTGTCCGTTACGCGATGAAAACCGCAAACAGACAGCCGTATTGGTCGCGAAATTTCAACCTTTTCGTTGTTGTGCCCATTCAAATTTCAAACAGCTGGAATAGAACATCATTCATTTTAACATTTAATTACTTCCTAGAATTCAGCCGTCCGCCATTTCAAAATTCTAAACGTATAAGATTTTTATACCCTTTGCATTCATTCTTTTAACGCTTCAAATTTTATCTACGTTATATACAACTCTCCAGGCTTGATCTCGAAATCTTTCCCACTGTTCATCCTTCACTCTCTTCATCTCCAAATCCCATGGCCGCATTCCATGCTCGGCTACCAATCACTAAGCCCAGTTCGCCGCAACCATGATTCATCTACCCACCACGAAGACCACCCTTCCTATCAGAGACCATCCCCTCCACGTGAAGCCTCTACCTACCTAGTGCCGAACACAACCTATCCTCCCCTCCTACTCCATTCTCACAGCCTCCATTCAAACGCACAGAGCGCACACCCACCAACCTCGTGCGATCATCTCCCCGCCTCGTCTTCACCTCAGCTCACAACCCAGAGCACGCGCCACTCATCCGCCTACCACTCCTCGGCCTTGCCATATCAGGCCATCCGTATCACATCTCCAGCCTCGCTTGAAAAGGCTACTCCACAGCCGCGTGCCAAGCTCCTCCACCGAGCATTCTTCCTTACCCGTGCTCTGCCGATCACCCAGTGGCCTCACTTACGCCTTCTTCCTCTTCTCTCTTGGCCTCTCGCCACCTTGTTTGTTGGGAAGTTCTCGGCCTCCTTCTCATCCCCGTATGTTTATATATACCTTCATAGTTATACCTATATGTATATTTTATACTTTCAGTTAGTTATATATATTAGTATAGAAAACGTTAGCTGTTTGATTTCCTAAGTATACTTGGATTTTAATATAGCTATATTAGTGGCATATAAAGGTACACAGTTGGCTGCATGTTATAATAATCGTACATATCAATTTGTTTATATATATAAAATAATATGTAAGTAATGATATATACATATTGGATTTTTGCAATATTGTTTTCATTGAATATATATACATCTATATAAACTTACTCATTTGTAATATGTTGTCTGAGTTATGTATATACATAGTTTGTATACTATTTTACCTGGGTCGCATATCAATAAGTATTTATATACACATAAAGTTATAAAGTATGCATGTGATATTTATGCTATTTACTGTTTCTCATATATATCAGCTTATAAATGGGTATAAATATGTTGTGAAGTTTTATCGTATAAGTATAATAGTTTGTATTTATAAATATGTACAGCATAAAGAAATATGTTAGTATAGATTTTTATAACTTACGTACTAATGTATATAATAAGGAGTATTTGTTGTACAACATAAAATGTATCTGTTCTGGTAACATATAGTTTCAATACCGAAGGATTTGTATGGATATTTAAAATATATATATTAAGGAAATATGTTTGTACAGATTTACAGCATAATATGTAAGTTAGTTATATATTACTTCATCTGTTAGTTTGTATGGATATGAGTTTTATCAATATTGATTTTTAAATTTATATATATATATATATATATAATTACACAAAGTTGTTTTATATGTGTGTTATATGATATGTCAGTATAAATTTTGATTTGTAATATTCCTTGCTGTATATATAAGCTATACTATTTTTAAGTTTCAATATATGTATGCTACAGTATACTGCGACTTTTAAATTGTATGTATATATACTGTTTAACTGTGACCTATATATGTGTAATTATAGAATTATTTATACTGTGGACTATATATAAATAAATAGCCGATTTTGATATAGATATAAGGTATATAAGATCCACATATATATATATATATATATATATATATATGTTTATATATAAGATTGGTATATAATATGTCGGTTCATTTACATTGTGTAAGGTAGGTCACATATATAATATCTTATATATATAGATTTTTCCAAAATCTTTGTTTGTTTTCAATTTAATTATAATATATTTGCTTGCAATCATTATATATATCATTGTTGCTTCTATCTAGTTGATTCTGATCTGTTATCATCAATATCTATTCATCAGCTTCGTTGTCGATTCGAGTTCAATCTTGCCTTGTTTTGAGATTCGTGCCTGGATTCGTAGCTCATTTCTTTGTCAAATCTATCTAACCTCGAAAGGTGAGTAATCACTCACGATTTAACGTTCTTTTATTTATTAAATTTGATTTCAATTGAAACGACAATTTAATTATGCTGCTGTAGTTATTTAAAATTTTTATATATGCTATTATCTGTAACTGTTCACCTGTGGGATATGACACCATATCCTATTGTTTATATTATATTGTTATTGATGATATATGCCTGTTGTTATATTTTATATTATCTGTTATCACTCTGCAAGTTCCCTGTTAGTATAGAATTCACTATGGGTTGAAATGATACATACCCGAACGGACTTTAGAATAGGAGAAAAATCGTTATGGGTTGAAAAGATAGACCCAAGCGATTTTCAATTGAATTGAATTTGGGATTGCGGGTCGAAATGATATCTACCCGTATATAATTAAAATTACGGATTGAAATGATAAATATCCGTATCACTTAACTATATGATAGATATATATACAGACACCGTTGGTCCATATATATATAAATATTTTGAAAATAAATTCTATGGATTTGGGAAGAAATATATGGTTTTAATAAAGTGAAAATTAGTCACACATCCTTAAAACGGAACTTAATTTCAAAGCGGGAACTATTTGCAATAGTTGCAGACATTTCTGCAACTATTTGCAATAGTTGCATTTCTGCAACTATTTGCAATAGTTGCAGATATTTCTGCAACTATACAATATAGTTGCATAAATTTCTGCAACTATACCATATAGTTGCAGAAATATCTACAATTTTGTGCAATTTTTATAAATTTGAAAAAAAAATCGAAATGTTAAATATTTGCTGAATTGTCTGCAAATATTTGAAATAATTGCACCTTTAATACAAATATAAATTTTTGGTATCAACAATGGATCTCATTTTAAAGATCATAAAATTTGTGATTTTTTGGTGAAAACGGTATGTTGATCCGGTTTTTGTAAATAAAGTTATACACGTTTGAAAAGTTTAAAACATAAAGGGTATTTGTGTATTTTTGCGTGCGTGAATTTGAAAATAGGAAGCGGAAACGTAAATGTTGGTTGTGAAGGATGTTTTATCTATTTTAAAACTTGTTAGGGATGTGAGCCAAACTATCCCTTTAATAAATGTTGATTCTTAAATTATTATATATAAATGGTAATGATATATATATATATAGATTTAATAATAATAATTGATTTAATTGAGATTGATTTAATACATATAATATGGTTAAGTATTTAAATTTATGTTCAAAATAGATTTCGGTAAAAATTTGAATAAGTTAAGGTTGGGAAGATAATTTTATTTAATTAAACCGATTTGAAACATATTGAATTTGAGATTTAAGATATGATTTATAACTTGGGTTTGATTTAAGTAATTTAATAAACATTTCTTGTTTAAATAAATTTAAGGAAATATTTAGTAAAAATGTCATTTAAGGCTAGTTAAATGATATTGAATTTATTAAGTGAATATTCCCTGATTAAATAATAAATGAAGTTAGATCAAGAGCTATATGAAACTGTTAAATTTAACTTTGAAATGGTTGAATATTAAAGCTTTGAAATATATTGGAATTTAAATGGTTTATTTTGTGATTCAAATCTATATTTGAAATCAATATAATTTGAATTTGTTATTTAGAAACTGAATTGAATTAAAATGGAAAATTTTAGATTGAATTAAATTGGAATTTGAAATTTGAGTTGATTTGAATCGATTTGTAAGACTTGAGGAAATTATAAATACTTTACTTTATAAATTATTTAGGAAAATATATATATATTTGAAATGAAATGATATTTGGGTTTGAAGAATAAATTAATTTGAAATGACCACGGTGTTATAGTGTATATTTCTACCTTGTAGATAGTTCTACAGATCCTTAGAGGATGGTTATCCCAAACATCCTTTAAGTTACTTGTATTTCAGTTGATATTTCACTTGAGTTGGATTTATTGATATAAGAATGTTAATCCTGACTCGAGTGTTTTGTGTTTTGCTTTACGCTCGGGTCAGACCGAGTGATATAGCATTTGAGACTCACCTTTGGAGTTTGGAGCTTCATTTGGAGATCCAACTATCGATTCAGCTTTCAGCTTTTCCAATTGATTTGTTCAGAGAGATCATCTATTCGTACTAAAGACTTCACTATATTTGAGATATTCTGTTGTATTTTATTTTTAACTCTGATGTTTATATAGTAGCTTCATGAACTACTATTTTATCTATTCCGCTGCGTATTATTGTATTACTCTGTGTCTGTGATTCTGTGATTGATTTATTTACTGCATATGCTGAGTTTTGCCAAATTTAAATTAACAATCCACGGTTTTTGAAGTATTCGAGTTCGACATGTGTGGATTATTGTCGATTTGAATGGTCCAAAATAATGGGATGTTACAATGCATATAGCACTCATTTCAGTTTAAACTCATAATTTCCAATTACCATATGTGTTTCTTTGCTTTTCCCTTTTCTAATAGTACTGATACACCTTTCGTTTTGAATTCAAATCAACAAATTGATACAAAAATATGAACAGAAAGGTATAATGTCGCTGCAACATAACTTCTCATTTCTGTACTTTCATTCTCAATCACGATTGATAATGTCATTCCTCAAAAAATCTAGGGATTCAATTCAATTCAAATTCACAATTGCCAATTACATTATGTTTTTCATTGCTTTTCCCTTTATTAACAGCACCGATACACCTTTCATTTTGAAATCAAGTCAACAGAATAATACAAAAATATGAACAGAAAGGGATAATGTCGTTTCCACAAATAAGGAAAGATGCATGTGAAACGATGAAAATCAATGGCAGTGTAGGCAAGGTCAAGCTGAAAGCGAATCATTTTAGGATTATGCTCAGTAAATGAGCTCCTGAGGTCATTTTTTCATTCTTAAGCCTATAGATTCAATCCTATTAATTTTGATTATGTTCGGACTTTTTTTTTCTTTAGAGCAATTTCATTAGAAAACACAAAGTGAACGGTGGAAAGAAGAGTAGACGGCCTATCAAAATGAAATCATGAAAGTTAAAATACATGATTTTCAATATTTAATTATTGTTTATTTGAATTTGTTTTCTTTATTTATAACTTTATTTTAATCAATTCTGTAAGGTTATTTGTTTGTTTTTAATGCACTTTGAAATTGACAAAACACTCAATTATATCGTGATTTTAATTTCACAAACTTAAAAGCATAATATTTATAACTTTATTAGGATATAGTTCCAATAGACGTAGCATGCTTAAATCCCATTTAAGTGCCTCACTAAGAGTTAGAATGATTAAAATAATGTGTATGGTATACAACTATCATTCTTTTACATGATCGGGAGTTATATCGACTAAAATAATGTGTATGGTATACAATTATAATACTTTTACATGATCGATGATTGTTCAATCTGATATACACCATGTCCATTTTAAGTGTCTAAAACCATATTTGAGACTACATAGTAGATTGTGACAATAATATATCTTTAATTTATATTTGATTTAAAATTTTATATCTAGGTTGGTAGGATATGTCGTGACAATAATATTTCTTCATTTTTACATTCAATTCTTCATCGTATAGATTGGAGTTACAATTTTTACTTTGGCAGTTTTTAATGTCAAATCTAACTGGTTTATCAGGTTTAAAACTAGAACTATCAATGAATACCTAAAAAATTTGAAATCCGTCCGCATCTATATTCAAAAAATAAAAAAAAATTCGAAATTCAAAAAATGGTTACAGATATAGATATGGTAGTATCTACATCTGAAAATTATCCATTCGACTTTTACTAAAATAGTAGTTGAGATTATACATATTTTAATACATAAAATGATTAATATTTACTTTTTTTATCAAGGTAATAACTAATATTATGAGTGTATAAATGAATATTTGCTGTCCAAAACCGATTTTTATCGTCATATTTTTTAATTTTTGTATACATTAACATTATTACTGAAAATGATTTATGTTGGGCCAAAAATTTCCATTTGGTTTTTTGAATTTATTAATTATGAGCAGAGTGGATAAATATCTAATATTCGTTCGTATTCGCGAATATGGATATTTGATATCCGAAATTGATTTTGAACATGGATGCAGATACGCCACTATCCACAGTTGAAAGTATTCATTGACATGCATATTTAAAACTATACAAAGAAAGTAGTCGATTTAAAAGTTAATAATTTTCCTATAGTTTTACACTAATTATATTTTTTCTACTTAAAAGTCAATATAAAAGGTACACTCGGTTATGGCTCCCAAATGGTACATACTAGAATTTTCTATCTTGATAATAATAAATATTTACTATAATATCTACCTAGTAATTTTTTGACCTATTTGTTACATAAAATGAAGTGATGATTTTTTTATTATAATTGTTCTGAATGTAGTTTGATTGTTAGGTTCAAAACTATACAAAAAGAAGCATTAAATTTATAAATCCATAATTGTCCAAAGAAGCAATAGATCTATGACAAAGCTTATCAATTTATAAATCTACAATTTCTCTTATCACATCAAGTCATGTTATTCATTGCATTTCTTAGTCTTTATATTCACATGCAAATTGGTCTTAGATCAATAATGTGTTTTTTCATGGATATACAGATAAATTTAGTCTAAATTAATTGTAACTAATTAAACCAAGAGTAACGTGTACATAAACAAATGGTGAATAAAGTTTTTGCCTATGTATTTCCCCCGTCATTGTAGCATACAACATGAAGTATCACATCATAGCAGTAACTTCACATACGCACATGTAGTACATAAAGACACAGTGAAAAGAAAAACCAGTTGATTGATTAAAAATGAGGACTAAATTATACTAACAGGAGGGACTACATATATTACCAATAGAATATTATCTTATAGTGCATATTAGATAGATAGTGATTCAATTTAGTAGTAATATTAGATATAATGCTCTTATGCAATTCCCCAGTCATGACTAAAAGTTAGGATCAAATGTGATATTTGTGATCAAGTGCTTACAAGCTCATTATATTGTTAATCTTATAGTCATAATATCAAAACACTAATCGCAATTTGTTTTCTTCTAATAATGGTTTAGTTTTCTTCTTAATGGATATTACGTTATAATAATATTTCTATACTAGAAACTTCCAAATTACACACAGGCACACTATTGCCTTAAAAATGATGTTTTTGGCACTTCAAAATTATTGTTCACTTTTAGTAGTTTTACTTTTTTTACCAAGTGTTTATGCCAATTGTAACGCCATTTATTGTTTTCTTCGTTGTTAACAAACATTTTTTCACTAATATTCTTATTTTTTTACCAGTAATAAAATATATGACTTTCTATGATATAACATTTTATGCTTTTATTTTTGTAGCAGGCAGACAACGAATTTACTAAAAGGAGATGTGATATGTAACGACCCGTCAATTTATCACTTTAATAAATTGAATTTATTTTTAATTAAATATGATAATACAGATAATATTGTTTCAAGTAATGATAAGTAATAGTAATTTTATTTTGAATAAATATTTAAGTAAATTATTTTCCTCGAAATTTATATCGATAAGATAACATTGAATTTAAATCATTTATTTATTTAATTTAATTTGAAATTTAATGATTTAATAATTTGTTAGCACCAAAATTGGTCACTAACCTCGTTGAGAAAGATTGTGTAGAGATATAAGTGATGATGATAAATTTAAACAAGGAAGAATATGCTAATTTGAATGCAGAAAGTAAGAACACCGGATTTATAGTGGTTCAGCGTAATTACCTACGTCCACTTTAAGGTTAAACCTTTTGCTTTACTTGATGATTGATTACAGATACAATCCGTCGATCAAATACTTGAATACAATTGCTAAGTAAAGAGGATGAGTCTTGAAAGCGGCAGTGTCTCCCCAGTGTTCCCGAAAAAAAGTCCATTTCACTGTGCCCCTACCTCTCTATTTATAGACAAAGATGGGTTGGACTTCCCTGGCGGACCTGGCAGCTGAATCCCTTGGCCCAAATGGAGTGGTCACTGTATGCCGAACCAAACAGGCCGAACGGTCGGATGCCGAACCATCCTTTTCATGCCGAACGATGCTTGTTGTGTGGGAAGAGTAGGCCGAGCAATATTCGAAGCCGGACATGCTGGGAAGAATGCCGAACGATCTTCTCATGCCGAACAGAAGTGAGGTGCTGAGTGGGGAGTGTATGCCGAGCAATGGTTGAAGTTGACTGAGGTTGGATGAATGCCGATCACCTATGTCTGCCGTACATTCTCGGGATGCCGAATAGTCTTTGGATGCCGGACGAACTTGGATGCCGAGCACTTCTGGATGCCGAGCGCTCCTTGGATGCCGAGCGCTTGCTAATGCCGAGCGCTTCGTGGATGCCGAGTACTCCTGGATGCCGAGCGCTCGCTAATGCCGAGCGTAACGAGATGCTGAACAACTCAGTTGAGCCGAACGGTATGGATGCCAAATGACCCACAAATGCCGGACACTATGCTAATGCCGAGTACTTATTTGTCTGGTCAAATCTCCAGGAAACACCCCCCCCCCAAAGTGTATCACGTGACCGAACATGATACGCTTTGAATTACATGCTCTCTGTGTTCCACTTCGATCTTTGTCTTATTTCTCTCAGAGGTGTCATCTTGTGATTACCAGGTGGTGTGTGCCGAACGGCATGCGAATGCCGAACAGTACAGCTGAAGCCGAGCGCTCCGTGTCTGCCGAACGATCTCGTTTTGACCGGTTGTAACGGCCATCGTCCCTTCGACTTCTTCTTCTCCCCTATATAAAGGCCGGCCTACTCCATCTTCTTCTCTTTTTTACACTCACTTCTTCTATCTTATTTCTCTCAGAGGTGTCATCTTGTGATTACCAGGTGGTGTGTGCCAAACGGCATGCGAATGCCGAACAGTACAGTTGAAGCCGAGCGCTCCGTGTCTGCCGAACGATCTCGTTTTGACCGGTTCTAACGGCCATCGTCCCTTCGACTTCTTCTTCTCCCCTATATAAAGGTCGGCCTGCTCCATCTTCTTCTCTTTTTTACACTCACTTCTTCTATCTTTTACATGAGAAACTCTCCTGTTAACGGCCTCCAAAGACTTAACAATTCTTCCCAATCTATTCGGCATTAATTAAAACCGCGTCCTCAACTCCAGATTTCTCCAAGTCTCGATCTACTAACTAGGTAACGATCCCTCTAATAAATCCTTTCCCTGAACAAAGAGGTTTTAACACGAGGCTCGAGTTCGTAAATTATAACTATAGCCGATAGGTGTTGCGTGGATGAAGAAGTCGAACTTCGACTAGGATCTTTTAAGGCCAGATGATGTGGAGGAAAGTGGGAGTTAGCTAGAATGCCGAACAGGATGGTACGGTATGACTCGCCGAACGATACGTCCTCGTTGTTCGGTGTGGATGGAGGAAGAAGAGGAGAATGAGGTCGCTGTTAGGACGGTGTGTCGAGCGTTTGGGCTCGGCATAACCTTGGCTTGGCATGACTTGTCACAGACCGGGCAATGCAATGGAAGGATAAGGAGGGAGTATGAGTTAGATAAGATGTTGAACGTTGTCTTAGCCGAACAAATTTTTGGCCAAACGATGCTTTGTCGAACAGTTACAAATGCCGAACAAGATAGGCCGAACAACACAAATGCCGAACAATCATAAGTGCTGAACAAACACAAATGCCCAACCACACTTAGACCGGACAATACAAATGTCGAACAATCATAAGTGCCAAACAAACATAAATGCCGAACCACACTTAGGCCGAACAATACAAATGCCGAACAATCATAAGTGCCGAACAAACACAAATGCCGAACCACACTTAGACCGGACAATACAAATGCCGAACAATCATAAGTGCCGAACAAACATAAATGCCGAACCACACTTAGGCCGAACAATACAAATGTCGAACCAACAATTGCCTTGCCTAATCACATAACAAAACAAGGACAAGGACTCTAGCATACTAGCATATCAAACTTATCCGGACTATTAACTCCTAGGTTCAGTAGACATAGACCCGAACTTAGATTGACTAATCGCCATAAGGCAGACCTTTGGAGACGGTCAACGATGACGGTCTTCGAAAGTGATGATTTGAAGTTCAGTCTTATATCTGTAACCTTGTGACTTTCAAATTTTCAACGCTTATACACGATTGATTTCACTAGTTCACACACCACGTGGGGGGGAATATTCGTGTTGTTAATTCTAACGTTGAACATTTTTCAAGTATAGTTTTCACAGATGCTTTGACAGATTCACTATTTATTGGAGATGTCTAAAAAATCTAGCTCCGCCACTATCTCTGATAGGCCCGGGCCTTCTTCAAAGCAAGAAAGCGCGGACACTTCAAATCCGTCGACTTCCCCCGCTTATAACTTAGATCCTGATGCCCTGGAGGCATCGATTCTCTTGGATAATCCGATCGACTCACAGGCTTCGAAGATTAACGAAGTCGCGCTTCGGCGAATATGCTCCATCCACGGAATCCCTTTTGCCGACGTGTTGGTCCCGTCGAGGCATGATCGTCCTCATCTGCCCCCAGCCGGATATACTGCTTGTAATAAGTTTATGTGCTGGATGGGTAGCATGCCTCCATTCAATCTATTTCTTCAAGACGTGCTGCAATACATAGACATCGCCCCCTCACAGCTGCATCCAAACGGTCACGCGTTCATATACGGGACCTACCTACTTTTCATGGCCATCTTCTCTAGGCCTCCAACTTCCGACGACATCAGATATATTTATATGATTAAGAAGCGGAAAGATAGTCCCTCCTTTGTGTTTCTCGAACCGTACCACAAATTCTAGAATTTGACCGGAGCATGTAGCAAATTTGCCCTGTACAAACAGGAATGGTTCTATGTGCATTGCCCTCCCGGTTTCGCGAGGAGATGGGTTGAAGGCAGTAAGTTTCTTCCCTGAGTCGACATTCGCGCTCTATCGGAGTTATGCTTTTTCTAACTTCTTGTTTCATCTTTTCAGGTATCAACCCATGTCCTGAGGGCCGAGGATATTCTGAGACCGTCGAAGCCATTAGAGCTCTTCCTGCCGAGGAACAGGACATCCGAACCCTCCTTTCAAATGAGTCGTTATCGAGATTCGGACTGTTAGCAGAAAGTTGCCGGATTAGTCTTCCCGAAGGCGTCTCGATTCCCAAGCCCGCATCCGGTAAAGGGAAAAAACTAGCTGAATCGTCATCACGCCATACCCCTGATGTACAGGAAGGGGAGAAAATCAAAGAGAGTGAAGTTCCTGAAACACAAGGCGAGAATGTGGGTCCTACTCAGGACCCGCTGGTCGAGTGCATGATATTTAAACGTCATCTTCCCCTTCGAAGGGGAAAAATAAATTGACGTATAAGATACGGAAGGAGAAGGTTGGTGGAACTTCCAAAGTTACGCTCATCCCGCCCGAGAAAGAGGCTTCTTCACAGCACATGGAAAGTTCTTTAAGGGGTCTGTCAAACCTTACCATTCCCAGCAATCTTCTCAATTACGGTTTCGACAATCCAGAAGCCTTTAAATTTCATTCACCCACTAGAGGCGACACGGGAGTTCAACCCCTAGTCCAGGGAGATAACACTCCAATTAGTAAAGATAAAGGAACTGGTCCATCAGGGGGAACACTAGGACACACATGCACTTCACCATACGCTTCAATATTTTCATTCCCCCAATTTTTCCTAACTCGTCGTTATTTTTATTCTATGCAGGTGACATGGGGCGCTCCCACGGGTTCGATCGCCTCCACGGTTCTTTTGTATTTCACCATCCAGGACGAGATTCAGGCTCCGGTAGACGTAGGGACAGAGACGATTACGAAGATCGAGACAATCGTCTCCGTGAGTCGTCTTACCGAAAGAAAACATATTCCTAGTCTTTATATTCTCGTGATCCCCCTTCTCAAACTGAGCCAGATAGAGAAAAACTTTCGCAGAAAGGGTCTCAACCCGATGTCTCCAGAGACCAACATTCCGGTTCATCGAGCACACGACAATCTCGGGAACACCGAAAGAGAACAGAACTTTCAAAGCCCACTCCCCCTGTTACTACGGCTGACCCAACGATAGCAGAGAAGATGGTCAATCTTAAGGCTAAGTTTCCAAAAATCTGCTTCGACGGCCTGAAATTCCTCCCAGCTATTCATCACATCCCAGGGCACGTCAAATAGAGTGCTCTCGCCTGTAACAACGACGTCTATGTTCAACATAACGCGTTTGCACATTTGGTCGAAAAAGTCTCCGAAGTATCTGTTGAGTGCCAACAGGAGATTGACCGTTTGAAGCTGGAAGCTATCTTTGACAAGGACATTATCAAGAGTCAAGATGAAGAGCTTGCTTCGTATAAGTCGAAACTTGAAGCCGCACAACAGAGTGTAAAAGACACTGTCGAGGCCGTCACTCGTCTAGAGGCGACCCATAAAAAGGAACTTGATGAAGCAGTCCAGCGCAGTGGAGCCCTTGCCTTAGAAAAAGATTCTATCCCGAAAGAAAGGGATGTGCTCGCCTTGCAAGTCAGAGAGTTGAAAGAGCTATTCTCTAAGGAGAAAGAAGAGAAAATAGCCGCTCAAGAAGAGTCCCAACGATACTGCAATGAAATTGTTGCCACACGGCTCTTAAAAACAAAGCTCGATGATGAACTTGCTAAGGTTGAGATAATGAAAGACGAATCCCATGAGGAGGGCAGGAGAAAAGCTTCTGAGGAGATTGACTCTCGCCTCGAAGCAGCTGCAGAGGCCGGTAGAGAAGAGGTCAAGTGCATGTTTGGCCCGCTGATTGCCGAATACAGCGCCCGCATCCTTATGCACCGCGACTTGACATTCCTAGGCGAGGGCTATCTTGAATCTCTAGCCGAGGCCTGGGAGACTTTAATAAAGATCAGAAAGATCGAGTCAGGCACTGAGGAATTCGATGAGGAGGCTCTGGTGAATGAATTTCTCAGAGGGAACGAGCCAGCGGACTTGTCTGCAGCTTTGGCTCTTTATAGTAAAGGCTCTCCCCTATCAAAAGAGAAAGACGACGAAGCTGGTCTATCTGAGGCTAAGGCTGCAGCTCCTCCTTCTGCTACTCCTCCTTTTGCTCAACCGACCGGTCGACCAACACTTGACCCATTTGAACAGCATGCCGGCTATGATCCAGAAGATCCCGGGCTTGGCGTTCATGTGCTATCCCCTATTCTAGAGGGTGAAACTCCACGCGCAACTGATAGCCAGCCAGAACCCGGTATAAAACTCTTCTTTTAGAAGTTCAAAGATCTGCCACTTTCTGGTAGCGGTTATTTGTCCTAGCGTTCGTTCTTTATGTTTTTATGCAGGCCGCTCTGATCCTAAACCAACTTCGAGGAGCGACGATGCCAAGGAGGAGGCAGGGAAAACAAGCGATGTCGCTCATGCGGGAGTAACTCCCGGCCCTGACGCTCAAGTGATCGGGGCGCTAGATGATGATAAGTTTGACACTTCATCTCTCGTTGAAGGGAGTGATGAAATCGAGATCACTGGCGCCTCTGAACATACTTCGAAGATGAGCATGAAGGAGCGACTCGCAGAAGAGAAGAAAAAGAAGGTCGAGATCAAGGTCGAACCTCAAATACTGCAACTTACCGACCCGCTGAATAGGCCTCTGAAAATCAATCTCCCCGGCAAATCCAAACCGCTTGATGTTCCTTCTCCTACACTTGACTCCGCTTCCTTGTCCAGCAAAAAATCCAAGAAGAAGAATGAGGGAGAGGAGTCATCTGAGAAACAAAGGAAGAAAAGAAAAAGAAGCCGAAGAAAGAGTCGCCATACTCGTTCAACGAGATTTTGCTTAGGTCCTGTATCTACTCTTACTTTTTCGTTTTCATAGTTCATGTAGATAGAATTTTTGACTCCAAGTTTAGGAGGAGTAGTTGTGTAACCCCATCTTGGATTATTGAATAAAGTTTAGTTTTCTTTGTCACTTGAACGATTCTTTCGCTTTTTAGCTTTCTGTATAACCGTGGTCGAAACTCAAGTCCTTATGAGTCGCATAATTTCCCAATCCATTCTTACATTGTTCGAGGATTTTTTGGGTACTTAGAATTTTCTCTAATCCACGCTCCGGGGATTTAGAGTAATTCGGTCCGCATTCAGGGTGTAACGACCCGTATTTTTACGAATCGAAAACATCGTAATTATCATTAGATTGATAGTATTGTTAAATCGTTTGAAGCTTGAGTCGACTAGAGCTTAAGTCGTGTAGAAGTTAGGCCGTCTAGAGGATAAGCCGTGTGGTAGCTTAGGTCGTGGGGTAGGTTAGGTCGAGTGAACGACCTAAGAGATTGGAGCGATCTATAGAATTTGGCGACCTAAGGAGTTGGCGACCTAAGGAATATGCGACTTAAGGAAGACGACGACTTAAGAGTTAGCGGCATAAGAAACTGGGCGAGTTAGCGACTTAAGGAGGATAGGTCGGCAACGACCTAAGGAAGCTGGTGGTAGCAGTTAGCGACCTAGGGGTTGAGTGAGTTTACGACCTAAGGAAGTTAAGGCATGGACGAGATAAGGCTTAAGTCGTTATAGTTAGGTCGTGAGACCTTGTGTTGAAGTTAGGTCGTAAGCGACCTAAGGTGGGATGCTTTGCTGAGTTAGGTCGTGAGCGACCTAAGTTTAGCAGTTATGAGTAGTTAGGTCGTCCAGATGACTTAGGTGTTAGGTCGAAAGACCCCGAGTTTAGTTAGGTCGCGACCTTGGATGAGTCGTTAAGTCGCATCTCAGTTAGGTCGTAGGTCACGCATTAGTGTAGAGGCTTAGGTTGTTGGATAAGTAGGTCGCGCAAGTGAGTATAGTTAGGTCGCGTGAGGACTTGTGTAGTTAAGTCGCTAGTTCGGAAGATCTGTTAGGTCGTAAGTCGTGGGATCTGTTAGGTCGTAAGTCGTGGGATCTGTTAGGCTGTTAGGTCGTAGGTCGAAGGGGATGGTTAAGTCGTGGACGACTTAAGGGGGCGGACGACCTAAGGAACTGCCTATAAATACACGTCCATTTCTTCACTTTTTGGGATCCGGATTTTGAAGCGACGAAGTGCTGCTATTTTGAGAGCTCGAGTTCTACACTTCTTCACTTCTTTTCTCCACTTTAATCTTGTGCTTCCTTTCATCCAAATTGAAGATCGAATCAAAGATCCAAGAGCTTAGATTGAAGATCTACATCCATCGAAGAGAGATTTCATCATTTGAAGCGGAATTTTGTTAGATCGAGTTAGATCCTTCGCTGTCCAGATCTGAAGTGTGTTGCTTTTGAAGTGTTTAGGTGATTCGGTGAGTGGTGATTATCTCTCACACGGATCCAAAGGAGTATATCGGATCGTTGGCTTGATTTTGTGTTAAAGTAGTGATTTCCATGCATTTCCATAAACTTAAGTATAGATCCATTGTTCATGATGATTTGACATCCATTTTACTACATGTTAACCTATGCAAGTTTATTCATCAAGTTATATAGATATTGCTCATGTTTCATGCTTGTTAGATTTAGACTCTTTATTTACAAGATTGCCATTATCGTTATAATTGTCATTTAGATCATATTTGAATGCTTGATTACTTGGATTAATGATTGACTTGATTGATTGTTATGAATTAGTTGATTGATGATTTGATTTAGACAAGTTGGTCGAAGATGATTCAAAAGCTAAGGGAAAGGCTCTTGAATTGGAAAAGCTGCTCGTGGCATATGTGGCGGATGATGAAGCTCATATGGATAGATTTGATGATGTTGATATTGAGATGAGGCTTTGCTATGATGAGATGAAGCGAGGCATGGTATGAGATAGCCTTGGTTTAATCCAGACGGGATCATTCCAAGCATGTTGATAACTCGGTGAAATGGTTCGGGTTTGAGGATAATGGTTTGCTCGAGAGGCGCTTGAGCTAGTATGGAAATAGTCGTCGAGGAGGATGACTAGAAGGCTGAGATTTCATCGTTGTTGAAGGTTCTAGCATGCTCAAAGCAAGAGTACGCTGGGCAGATTCGATAGTCCCTAAAGACTATGATTGTAGTCGAGTACTCTGGGCAGATTCGATAGTCCTAGGCACGGGTTGCGACGACGTGCAGAGTTATGTCTAGAACCGAGGTTTATATTAGCCCTTGACGAATGGCTGAAAGAATGTGCCAGTCATTCAATTAACGGTGGTATCGAAGCAATGATAACAGTGATAGCCAGAGTCATGGATGTTTGGTTGTATCGTCATTCGGTCTCAAGAGCGGTATTTTCTGGGTGCTTATCTGATCTTGGTTTAGGCCTTGGGGGTTTGTACTTGGAAAACATCGCCCTTGACTCGAGTGATAATTGCTTTACTTTAAATGTTTGCTTTGCTATGTTTGCTTCTGCTTAGTGTGTGTCTGGGGGCTATCACTGTAGAAAGAGGTGGAGTGGGAGGGTTGGATTCCTATTCCTTTTTCCTTTATGCTCTTTTGGTATGTTGTTAGTTAATTTACCGCTCACTAAGACTGTTGTCTGACTCAAGGCTTTATGTTTTTAACTCTTATTGCCTTGGGCTGTTCGTCCATTTTGGGACGGGCAGACTAGGAAGCAGGTGACAGGTGCTGTTCTTAGTTTCCAACGATGCTGATGACGAAGACGAGCTGGAGGCTTGCATATTATTTTCTTACTATATGTACTGGATGTTCCGCTGCTTGTATAATTCTCTGAGTGATATGTAGTGAGGCTTGATGTATTGACTATTCAGATGTTTGTATTCAACTATTATGAAGTTTAAATCGATGAGATTCTATTTTGTAAAGCTTCACTATATATATTCTCTATTGTATTTTATCCATGCGCTGTGAGTAATACGATAGATTCTGCTGTTTTAACTTAACCTTGGCAATCGTCCATGGCTGCCTGGCACACTTTACAACGCATTATTACCTTGTTCAGTGCAGGGGTCATGGGCGGTCGTCACATTTGGTATCAGAGCATTGGTTAATCGATTTTACCCAATGCTCGCTTACGTAACTACGTATGAGAGATGTAATTGTATTTTGATGGATGATTACTATATATAATATAGTAGCTTAGAAGAGTTTGAGTCCTTTATGCAGTTGTTTCTCAAGGTGTGCTGATCATTTCTTTTATAGATATTAAGAATGAGTCGAAGAGGGAGACTAGCTGCTAGGGAAGGCCGTGATGCTGAAGGGGCTACTAATTATGCTGCTATGTTCGAAGCTATGATGACTTCGATCATGAGAAGGATGCTAGCCCCGGTGCCATCAGTAGATGTTGGAGTTGAAGTTCAGGCTCCAAAACCGGTGGATTTTGCTAAGCTGTGTAAAGATTATACTGCTCTTGGAGGAAAGGTTTTCTTGGGAATGGAGTTAACTATTGAAGTCCAGAGATGGATTGATGCTTGTAGAAGGATCTTTAGTGATTTGGGGATTAAGGATGCGACTAAAAGGAAGTTAGCATCAAGACAGCTTCAAGGGAGAGCTTCTGATTGGTGTAACTCTATCACCATTGATACTCCGGAGGAAGAAATTACCTGGGAGCAATTCCAAGCCAGATTTGAAGCTAAGTTCATTTCTACAGCTCAGAAGTCTGTTCTGTTTAAGAGGTTTGTGGAGCTCAAGCAAAATGGAAGACCAGTTCTTGAGTATGTTTCTGAGTTTGAAGCTTTGTCCAAGTATGCCCGGTCGTATATTGAATCTCCTTATCAGAAGAATGAGAAGTTTGTGACAGGCTTGGACAGTTATCTTGGGAGGCAGTTGGTGGATCATTTGGACGATTCATTTGAGAAGCTTGTGGAGAAAGCTCTCAGGCATGAGAATCTGTTTCCTAAAGAGGGATCTGTTGTTGCTATGACCAAGGAAGAGTCTAGACCACAGCAGGGTGGAAACAAGAAGAGGAAGCAGCAGCAGCAAAAGGGTAAGGATGGCCAGAAGAAGCCGAAGGGCGAAGTGACCTGCTACAATTGTCAGCAGAAGGGCCATTTCTCCAGGGTTTGCAAGAATCCAAAGGTGTCGGTGAAGTGCCACAACTGTGACAAGCCGTGGCATATTAAGAAGAATTGTCCAGAACCGCGGAAGGACAAGCAGATTGTGCAAGCTTATGCTTTGGGGGCTGTTCCATCATCTTCGAAAGCCTCTACCACTGAAGAGAAAGGAAAGAGTGTGGTGGTTCAGGGTACTCTTTCCATTTGTGGTGTTCCAGTTAGAGTGTTATTTGATACTGGGGCATCGCATTCTTTTGTTTGTAATGAACTTGTAGACCGGTTGGGTTTAGAACCGGATATTGTTGATAGGCCATTGGTTGTGACTAATCCAGTTGGGGGTTCGTCTTGTTTGTGTATGCTATGCCGTGGTCTGATTGTATCGAGTCATGATTGCTCTTTTGTTTGTGATTGTTTTGTTCTGAACTATGCGGGGTTCAGAATTATTTTGGGAATGGACTGGCTTAGGAAATATGCGGCAAAGGTTGATTGTGAAAGGTTGGAGGTGACAGTCGAGAATGTGGAGGGGCGAAAGATTGTGATACGATGTAAGCATGAAGAAGGCATCTTCATGAGCTTCATGTATTCGCTGGTTGTTCCACGGGATGGACTGTCATCTGTGCCAATCGCTAATGGATTTGAGGATGTCTTTGATGAGGTCAAAGGGTTACCGCCGCATAGAGAGATCGAGTTTCGTATAGATCTAGTTGAAGGAGCCAGACCTGTTGTGATTAGGCGGATGGCGCCTAGGGAACAGCAGGAGTTGAAGGTGCAGGTTGATGATCTTTTGCCGAAAGGATTCATTCGGCGTAGTGTGTCCGAATGGGGTGCACCAGTTGTGTTTGCAACCAAAGCGGATGGATCGTTGAGGTTGTGTGTGGATTATCGTAAGCTGAATAAAATGACTAAGAAGAACAAGTATCCATTGCCGAGAATAAATGACTTGTTTGATCAGCTTCACGAAGCTAAGGTGTTTTCTCAGATGGATTTGGCAACGGGATTTCACCAGTTAAGAGTGGCTAAGGATAGTGTGCCGAAGACTGCTTTTAGGACACCATCCGGTTTCTTTGAGTGGCTGGTAATGCCGTTTGGATTGACTAATGCGCCAGCATATTTTGTGGATCTTATGAATAGAGTGTTCAGAGATAAGTTAAACAAGTTCGTGCTAGTGTTCGTGGATGATATTCTGATTTATTCCAGAACTGAAGAAGAGCACAAGACGCACTTGTGTATTGTTTTGGAAATCTTACGGAAACATCAGCTGAAGGCTAAGTTTTCGAAGTGTCACTTCTGGAAGAGTGAAGTGAGGTTCTTAGGCCATATTATTTTTGGAAATGGAATAGCGGTTGATTCCGCTAAGGTGGCAGCAATCCAGGATTGGGTTAGACCTAAGAATGCATATGATGTGAGAAGTTTTCTTGGATTAGCAGGATATTACCGTCGATTTATCAAAGACTTCTCCAAGGTGGCTGCACCATTAACAGGATTGACGAAAAAGAACCAAGTATTCAGATGGGATGCTAAGTGTGAGCAAGCTTTCGGAATCCTGAAAGAGCGATTGACGAGTGCTCCTGTTTTGACTATTCCAAGTGGAAATGAAGAGATGGTGGTTTACACCGATGCATGTGGTACCGGACTTGGAGCAGTGCTGATGCAGAAGGGTAAAGTTGTTGCGTATGCAAGTCGACAACTGAAGCCGCATGAATGGAATTATCCGACTCATGATTTGGAGTTAGCGGCGATTGTATTTGCTCTGAAGATGTGGAGACATTATCTATTGAGAGTTCGATTCGAGTTGTTTACAGATCATAAGTCGTTGATGTATCTTTTCTCCCAAAAGGATTTGAATCTTCGACAGCAACGATGGCTAGAGTTTTTAGCATCATATGATTTTGGTATAGCCTATACTCCGGGAAAGGGTAACGTGGTGGCAGATGCATTAAGTCGAAGACATGCAGGATTGGGAGCCATGTTTTCAGAATGGAAGAGTCTCGAGTATTTAGCTGGATTTGACTTCAGGCACAGATGTGAATTGGAACCTGAGATGTTGGAAAACTTATCGATAAGACCGACTCTTGTGGTAAGAATTGGCGAGAGCCAAAAGCGAGACGATAAGCTTGTCAAGATTATCCGTGATTTAGAATCTGGATTGGATCCAGAAAAGGATAAACCATTCGAGGTCGATCGAGAAGGTTGGCTTCGGAAACAAGGACGACTAGTTGTTCCCGATATAGATGAATTGAGAAATGAAGTTCTGAAGGAAAGTCATCACTCGAAGTTGACAATTCATCCAGGTGGAAATAAGATGTATCGTGATATGAAGAGAACCTATTATTAGGAAGGTATGAAGAAGGATGTTGGAAATTTTATTTCCAAATGTATGAACTGCCAGTTGGTAAAAGCCGAACAGAAGAAGCCAAGTGGATTGCTTCAGCCATTAGAAGTTCCTACATGGAAGTGGGTGAAAATATCGATGGATTTTATCGATGGGTTACCTAGAACAAGAACGGGAAATGAAGGGATTTGGGTCATTGTAGATCGTCTGACTAAGAGTGCAAGATTCATTCCTGTTCGATCGACTAGGACTGCATCAAAATTGGCTGAGTTGTATGTTAAGTGGATAGTTCGATTCCATGGTATTCTGAAGAGTATAGTGAGCGATCGAGACCCATTGTTCACTAGTGGATTTTGGAAGAGTTTTCAGGAAGTTTTGGGAACCGAGTTGTGTTTGAGTACAGCTTATCATCCCAAAACAGATGGTCAAACTGAGAGAGTCAACCGAGTTTTGGAAGATCTCCTTAGAGCTTGTGTTTTAGATTTCGGAGGATCATGGGAAGATCACCTTCATTTGGTAGAGTTTTCGTATAATAACAGTTACCAGTCAAGAATTGGTATGGCACCGTATGAAGCATTGTATGGAAGACCGTGTAACTCTCCGACATGTTGGTTAGAAACAGGAGAAAAGCTGATACTTGGGCCAGAAATGATTCGACAGACTTCGGATTGCATAGAGATCATTCGGCAACGAATGAAGGCAGCCCAAGACCGTCAGAAAAGTTATGCCGATAAGCATCGTAAGGATTTGGAATTCAACGTAGGTGATATGGTTTTTGTGAAGATTTCTCCACTGAAGAATGTTATTCGATTCGGGAAGAAAGGAAAATTGACTCCGAGATTTGTTGGACCATTCTCGATCATCGAGCGAATTGGAAAGCTCGCTTACAGATTGGAATTACCAGAAAAGATGGCGAGTGTGCACAATGTTTTTCATGTATCATATCTACGGAAGTATGTGCACGACTCGAATACAGTGGTTTCTGCTGATAGCTATGAAGATTTCGAAGTTGACCTAGTTGATAAGAGACCTCGTAAACCGCTTCGTGTTGTGGAAACTGACACGAAACAGCTTAGGAGGAAGGTAGTTAGATTGCTCAAGATACAATGGAGTGATTATGATAACGACTGTACATGGGAGGAGGAAGAGAGGATGAAGGAAGCTCATCCTGAACTCTTCAAGGTATGGCCATAAGGTGTCGTGTCATCATTTGAAGCTTGAGTCGACTAGAGCTTAAGTTGTGTAGAAGTTAGGCCGTCTAGAGGATAAGCCGTGTGGTAGCTTAGGTCGTGGGGTAGGTTAGGTCGAGTGAACGACCTAAGAGATTGGAGCGATCTATAAAATTTGGCAACCTAAGGAGTTGGCGACCTAAGGAATATGCGACTTAAGGAAGACGGCGACTTAAGAGTTAGCGGCATAAGAAACTGGGCGAGTTAGCGACTTAAGGAGGATAGGTCGGCAATGACCTAAGGAAGCTGGTGGTAGCAGTTAGCGACCTAGGGGTTGAGTGAGTTTACGACCTAAGGAAGTTAAGGTGTGGACGAGATAAGGCTTAAGTCGTTATAGTTAGGTCGTGAGACCTTGTGTTGAAGTTAGGTCGTAAGCGACCTAAGGTGGGATGCTGTGCTGAGTTAGGTCGTGAGCGACCTAAGTTTAGCAGTTATGAGTAGTTAGGTCATCCAGATGACTTAGGTGTTAGGTCGAAAGACCCCGAGTTTAGTTAGGTCGCGACCTTGGATGAGTCGTTAAGTCGCATCTCAGTTAGGTCGTAGGTCGCGCATTAGTGTAGAGGCTTAGGTTGTTGGATAATTAGGTCGCGCAAGTGAGTATAGTTAGGTCGCGTGAGGACTTGTGTTGTTAAGTCGCTAGGTCGGAAGATCTGTTAGGTCGTAAGTCATGGGATCTGTTAGGTTGTAAGTCATGGGATCTGTTAGGTCGTAAGTCGTGGGATCTGTTAGGCTGTTAGGTCGTAGGTCGAAGGGGATGGTTAAGTCGTGGACGACTTAAGGGGGCGGACGACCTAAGGAACTGCCTATAAATACACGTCCATTTCTTCACTTTTTGGGATCCGGATTTTGAAGCGACGAAGTGCTGCTATTTTGAGAGCTCGAGTTCTACACTTCTTCACTTCTTTTCTCCACTTTAATCTTGTGCTTCCTTTCATCCAAATCGAAGATCGAATCAAAGATCCAAGAGCTTAGATTGAAGATCTACATCCATCGAAGAGAGATTTCATCATTTGAAGCGGAATTTTGTTAGATCGAGTTAGATCCTTCGCTGTCCAGATCTGAAGTGTGTTGCTTTTGAAGTGTTTAGGTGATTCGGTGAGTGGTGATTATCTCTCACACGGATCTAAAGGAGTATATCGGATCGTTGGCTTGATTTTGTATTAAAGTAGTGATTTCCATGCATTTCCGTAAACTTAAGTATAGATCCATTGTTCATGATGATTTGACATCCATTTTACTACATGTTAACCTATGCAAGTTTATTCATCAAGTTATAGAGATATTGCTCATGTTTCATGCTTGTTAGATTTAGACTCTTTATTTACAAGATTGCCATTATTGTTATAATTGTCATTTAGATCATATTTGAATGCTTGATTACTTGGATTAATGATTGACTTGATTGATTGTTATGAATTAGTTGATTGATGATTTGATTTAGACAAGTTGGTCGAAGATGATTCAAAAGCTAAGGGAAAGGCTCTTGAATTGGAAAAGCTGCTCGTGGCATATGTGGCGGATGATGAAGCTCATATGGATAGATTTGATGATGTTGATATTGAGATGAGGCTTTGCTATGATGAGATGAAGCGAGGCATGGTATGAGATAGCCTTGGTTTAATCCAGACGGGATCATTCCAAGCATGTTGATAACTCGGTGAAATGGTTCGGGTTTGAGGATAATGGTTTGCTCGAGAGGCGCTTGAGCTAGTATGGAAATAGTCGTCGAGGAGGATGACTAGAAGGCTGAGATTTCATCGTTGTTGAAGGTTCTAGCATGCTCAAAGCAAGAGTACGCTGGGCAGATTCGATAGTCCCTAAAGACTATGATTGTAGTCGAGTACTCTGAGCAGATTCGATAGTCCTAGGCACGGGCTGCGACGACGTGCAGAGTTATGTCTAGAACCGGGGTTTATATTAGCCCTTGACGGACGGCTGAAAGAATGTGCCGGTCATTCAATTAACGGTGGTATCGAAGCAATGATAACAGTGATAGCCAGAGTCATGGATGTTTGGTTGTATCGTCATTCGGTCTCAAGAGCGGTATTTTCTGGGTGCTTATCTGATCTTGGTTTAGGCCTTGGGGGTTTGTACTTGGAAAACATCGCCCTTGACTCGAGTGATAATTGCTTTACTTTAAATGTTTGCTTTGCTATGTTTGCTTCTGCTTAGTGTGTGTCTGGGGGCTATCACTGTAGAAAGAGGTGGAGTGGGAGGGTTGGATTCCTATTCCTTTTTCCTTTATGCTCTTTTGGTATGTTGTTAGTTAATTTACCGCTCACTAAGACTGTTGTCTGACTCAAGGCTTTATGTTTTTAACTCTTATTGCCTTGGGCTGTTCGTCCATTTTGGGATGGGCAGACTTGGTAGCAGGTGACAGGTGCTGTTCTTAGTTTCCAACGATGCTGATGACGAAGACGAGCTAGAGGCTTGCATATTATTTTCTTACTATATGTACTGGATGTTCCGCTGCTTGTATAATTCTCTGAGTGATATGTAGTGAGGCTTGATGTATTGAATATTCAGATGTTTGTATTCAACTATTATAAAGTTTAAATCGATGAGATTCTATTTTGTAAAGCTTCACTATATATATTCTCTATTGTATTTTATCCATGCGCTGTGAGTAATACGATAGATTCTGCTGTTTTAACTTAACCTTGGCAATCGTCCATGGCTACCTGGCACACTTTACAGCGCATTATTACCTTGTTCAGTGCAGGGGTCATGGGCGGTCGTCACATAGGGGACTCGGAGATTCGAATCGTCTATACTCTAGTCCACACTCCAGGGACTTAGAGTACTCCGGTCCACACTCAGGGGACTCGGAGATTGAAGTCGTTTATACTCTAGTCCGTGCTCCGGGGACTTAGAGTACTCCGGTCCGCACTTAGGGGACTCGGAGATTTGAAGTCGTTTATACTCTAGTCCTCGCTCTGGGGACTTAGAGTGCTCCGGTCTACACTCAGGGGACTCGAAGATTGAAGTCGTTTATACTCTAGTCCGCGCTCTGGGGACTTAGAGTGCTCCGGTCCGCACTCAAGGGACTTGGAGATTTGGAGTCGTTTATACTCCGGTCCGCACTTAGGGGACTTAGAGTACTCCGGTCCGCACTCAGGGGACTCGGAGATTTGAAGTCATTTATACTCTGGTCTGCACTCACGGGACTCGGAGATTTGAAGTCGTTTATACTCCGGTCCGCACTCAGGGGACTTAGAGTACTCCGGTCCGCACTCAGGGGACTCATAGATTTGAAGTCGTTTATACTCCGGTCCGCACTCAGGGGACTTAGAGTACTCCGGTCCGCACTTAGGGAGATTTGAAGTCGTTTATACTCTATTCCTCACTCTAGGGACTTAGAGTACTCTGGTCCGCACTCAGGGGACTTGGAGATTTGAAGTCGGTTATATGAGTTCGCACATCATAAAAAATAATGTAACTCCAGCAGTTCATCACCCGACTATGAGATATAGAAACATTAGTAATTTATGGAAAAGACGGCTTCAAGCCTTTATTAATGAAAACCAACTAAATTGCCTGATTACATGGTCAAAAAGAAACTAAGATATAACGGAACAAAAACATACAGGAAATAACTGCGCCTAAAACAGGAAAGAAACAGGCTAAATGTAATAATGTCGCAAATGTTCACTGTTCCACGTTCGAGGGAGTGTCACGCCATCAACGGTCGCTAGCTTGAAAGTTCACTCTCCAAGCTTCCGTTCAACGACATATGGACCTTCCCAGTTGGGATTCATACATGATGGTACCAGGAAAACTCGTTTCAAAACGAGATCACCCACATTAAAGATCCTTGGGCGGACTTTGTTGTCGTAATATCGCTTGACTCGGTGCCTATGTGCCGCCGCCCTTAGTTCAGCCTCTTCACGTTTTTCATCGATGCAGTCCAGTGATTCCAACAAGAGGTCCTGATTCGTCCTAGGATCATAATATGTCACTCGATGCGATGGAACTTCAAGCTCCACGGGTATAACGGCTTCCGAGCCGTATGCCAATGCGAATGGAGTGTGGCCAGTCGCGGACTTGTGGGTAGTTCTATAAGCCCATAATGCTGTTGGGAGTTCATCTACCCACTTGCCTCCGGCTTTTTCCAAACGTTTCTTCAGTATGGACTTGATTATTTTGTTTACGGCTTCGACTTGTCCGTTAGCTTTCGGATGCGCAACGGCAGCGAACTTCTTCTCAACGTCGTACTTTAAACAGAAATCTTTGAATTCTCTACTTTCAAACCGCGTTCCATTTTCCGTAACGATGGTTTGAGGGAGACCAAAGCGGCATATAATGTTTCGTACAACGAAATTAATGACCTTCTTAGAGGTGATTGTGGCTAGAGGTTCTGCCTCGGCCCATTTTGTGAAATAGTCGACTGCAACTATCACGTATTTTGCACCACCTTTGGATATAGGCAAAGAGCCGATTATGTCGATTCCCCAGATTGCAAATGGCCAGGGACTAACCATTTGTGTGAGTTCTGTTGGTGGAGATCTTGGGATTTTCACATATCTTTGACACTTGTCACATTTTCTTGCGTAGTCTGCAGCGACCCGATTTACAGTTGGCCAATAGTATCTGTAACGGAGGATCTTTTTCACTAGCGTTTGCCCTCCAGTATGGTCGCCACATTCTCCCTCATGAACCTCCTTCAAGACTCGCCTTTTCTCATCATGGGCAATGCACCGTAATAAGGGGATCGAGAACCCCTTCCGATACATTACTCCATCCTGCATCACATATCGTGCGGCTTTTCGAATGACCTGTCGTCTTTCGCTCCTTTTTTCCGGTAAAGTCCTGGTCATAAGGTATAGTTTGAATGGGGTCATCCATGATTCCCTCTCGATTCCTATTTCCAACACGAAATCAACTTTCATCGCGTCTATGCTTGGAGCATGCAAGGTTTCAACGGGAACTAATCCCATCTGCTGCGCATCGCCAGTGCTTGCGAATTTGGCCAACGAGTCGGCTTCTTTGTTCCGTTCACGCGGAACATGCAAAATGTCATAATGTTCGAGGTTCGACAATAGTTCCTGGACCAGGACAAGGTACGGAGCAAGCTTCTGTCCCCTTGCTTGGTAGTCTCCTCGCACTTGGTACACCACCAGCTACGAGTCATAAAAGATTTCAACTGATTTAATCCCAAGTTCTCCAACGAGTTTTAAGCCAGCAACCAGTGCTTCGTATTCTGCTTCATTATTCGTAGCCGGGAAATTGAGCTTCAAAGCGTAACAAATCGATCAATTTTCTGGAGTTACGAGAACTACACCAGCTCTAGAACAACGGTCGTTTGATGCCCCATCAGTGTACAATTTCCATCGAATGTGGGGAATGACACTGTGATTATCTGGTTCGTCAGATACAGTAAACTCAGCGATGAAATGTGCTAATGCTTGCCCTTGTATGGATATTCTTGCAGGTAGGTAATATCAAACTGACTCAACTCGATATTCCATTTTAACATCCTTCCAGAAGTTTCTGGTCGTTGGATTACCTGCCGTAGCGGCTGATCGGTATAAACACCGACTGAGTGTAACGACCCGCTATTTTTGGACCATTCGCATCCATTATAAGTGTATAGGTAGACACTCATGCCGGAGTTGAATTGCTCAAAATACCGCGTTGTTAATTTAAATTTGGCAAAACTGAACATATACAGTAAATAAATAATCACAGATCACAGACACAGAGTAATAAATGCAGCGGAAATAAAAGAGATAGTAGTTCATAAAGCTACTATATGAATATATAAGATACATCAGAGTTTACAACAGAAGAGTAATACGATACATCAGATACAAATCAGAATACATCACTGGAATCATCGAATACTGAAAGCAAAATAGATGGCTGGATCTTCAAGCAAGCTCCAACTTCAAAGGTGAGCATAGAATACTAGTACACTCAGTCTGACCCGAGCGTAAAGCAAAAACACAAAACACTCGAGTCAGGATTAACATTCTTATATTAATAAATCCAACTCAAGTGAAATAGCAATTGAAATACAAGTAACTCAAAGGATGTTTGGAATAACCATCCTTTAAGGATCCGTTAAACTATCTACTATGTAGTAGTGTACGATAAGTAGATAATGTCTATCAGTAATATAAAAAGATATCAAAATAGCGTTAAGTCATGGCCCATTCCACCCTTAACACATTTTTATTCCCAAAAGCATATACAAGACCGTAGTTTCCCCAAAACCGGAAGTCACCAGAGGGCAATCCATATACTTAAGGTACAAATCAAAATCGTAGTGGTCGCGCATAAATGGAATACAAGTATGACAAGGCACATAAGGCAATACCCAAGGTAGTGATACTACCGTTCGCCTGATCCGGACTGGTGAGAACGCAACGCCGCAGCGCCCGCAACACCGTGAAACAACACTCCCAAAATCAAGGGTGCACCAATCGACAACAAGTATAAGTAGTTCGAAGAAGTGTGTCCACTTGAGGTAGCTAATCCTCCATTGGCCCGGCACAATTCCTGTTTTAGTCATTTCCAATTTGACACAAGTGTCAAGGCTATCCATCATCGTTCTCTTTCTTCAGTCATCACGTACATCATTCCAACCACTTCATTCTGGATCATCACTCCGCGTATAGTTATTAAAGTGGTTTTCGGTTTAGATAGAGAGTATATCCATTACCGATCCCGGTCTCTTTAATATCTTTCGTAAGTATTACACCGATTGGTCGTTTATTTATTTCAAAACCAAATCAATTCCAATTTTAATTTCAATTTGTAAATCAATATTTCATTTCTCTTTCGAAATCAAGTTCCAAAATTTACGTTTCAAAACTTCCAAATTTACCATTTCAAAATCTTATAATTCAATTTCAATCTTTATTTAACACAATTCAAATGTTGATTCAAGTTCGTAAATAAGTTTCATTTCGAAATCATTTAAATTTATTTAATTTAACATTTAAATCAATTTAAATTCATTTATCAATTTCATTCAATATTCATTTGGTAAATTTTCCATTCAAATCAATTTCTAATAAATTTCCAATTCATTAAATCCATTTTTTTTAAATTCAACTTCATTAAAACAAAACTTACAATTTTGAATTTTATTAAATTCGCCAAATCAATTCTTTCACTTACAAGTCTTACATTAATTCCAAAATGTCACAGTTTCATTTCTTGTTAAAGAAATTCAATTTCACTTATTTACTTTCTTAAATAATTTTCCAAAACTTACTTAATAAAGAAAACTCAATTTCAATTATTTACGAAGTAAAATTCACTTATTCAAAAGTTCAATTTTTCTTATTAAAGAATTTTAATTCAATTTAATCATTAAATAATTCAATCTTATTTAATTATTAAATAAGTCAAACTTAATTATTAAATAATTTCAAAGTTTAATAATTTCAAACTCAATTATAATTTCAAACTTAATTCAATCATTTCTCAAATTTAACAACATTCTTTTATCAATTACATTTGTTAATATTTTATTTCAGGTTTTTAAATATTAACATTTCCCTTTCATTAAAAATTCAAATTCCAATTTCATTTCAAAACCGTATTATTTATTCAAATAAAATCTTCGTTTATTTTTAAATCAAATTATTGACCAAACGGGTTTTATTTAATTTTCTATCCTAGGTCAAAGTTCAATTTGGGTATTTATCATTTCAACCCGATTCCAATTCAATTCAAAATCAAAGCATAATAAAGGGAACTTGCAGTGTGATAACTGGGATGGTGTCAAAGTAAATAAACAAGCAATAACAACCAACAATAACAATCCAATAATCAATTCAAATAATCCCGAAATAATCGTATTAATTCGCATTGTTGTTTGTGCGAATTAATATAATTATTTCTAGAATCTAAACTATCATTTCATGTAGATTAAAGATTATTACGTTACGGTTTTTCACTTGTCATCTATTTACAATTTCATACATCATCAATTTAACAACATACATTCAGTGGTTCAAAGTGTAATTAAACAAATCCTACGTGTCAATAAATTTAACAGTTAAAGGGGTCATATTATACAAATACCATTTAATCAAATTTAACACATATATCAAACCTAACAATCCTACGTCAATTTCAATTTCAAATTATTTATCACTTACATCATTAACAATTTAACGTCCAATATAAACATCAAACAATCAATCATTTAGCAACCAAACTGGATTATCATTGCATATATAACAGATAATGGTGTCAGATGTCACAGGTGAACTGATACAGGTAATAACAGTGTAAATATCAAACAGCAGCATATTTCAATTGTCGTTTCAATTGAAATCAAATTTAATAAATAAAAGAACGTTAATCGTGAGTGATTGCTCACCTTTCGAGGCTAGAGACGGACGACACAGATACGCACACTGATACGGACACTGAAATTTGAGTTACGAATCCAGGCACGAATTCCAAAGCAAAGCTAGATGGACACGATTCGACGAACAAAGCTGATGGATAGAAATCGACGAAATCAATCAGAACCAGTTTGATATATATCAGAAATATTTTTATTTTATTAAAACCAATACTTAAATCTTATAACATAAAACCCCTATATTATTAAAACCTGATACACTTTACAAACTTACATAGCTGGTATTTTTTTTATATATCTATCTAATAAAATCCCTTGGTATATAAACAAGAGACAAAGAACGGTTGAGATTTAATTTTAAACCAAGACATCGGATGGCTGGAAAGTTAATATGCTGAGTTGCGGATTGCGGCAATTTCCTTAAAACACGCAGTTCCCACTACTTCCACGTTTCAGCATCACGACAAACCACTGCCTGTTAATCTTTTACTGATTCAATATTAAAAAAAGCAAGGAAAATAAATATTAACTACTAGACCAGGTACATTTGTGGTTGTCCATACAACAAAAAAGCTGTACCGTGTTGACTTCATGGTACAATACACATTGCCTGCTACTACACTATAATTTCCTACAATACACATTGCCTTCTAAATCTATGCAAATTTATTATGTGCATTTACTACAGACTTCATATCATATTTTCTGAATACTTTAGTTTTAATTCATTTATACGATAAAAAAATTGTATACCATAAATTTATTACCAACAATAGCTCTAACATTAAAGGGCAGCACCATACGTTCGCCCATCTCCTCAGCATGACATATTTTTTTAATTTGTTCATATGTGATTAGTCTGATCATGGAAAGAGAGTTGAATACCAGGAAATAAATTCAAATATTAGTTGACAAATTTGTTTACCTATTATTTTTATATTAAGGAATTTTAATACATGGGCACTCATATTTATGGTGACAAAACCTTGCCCTTTAGCAGTAATACCATGATTTGTTCTACCTACAATTATGCTACCATAAATTACAATATGACATGGCTCAGTACTTCTACATTTTTTGCTACCTAATTCACCATTACCCAACTAAAATCAGCTCATCTATGTTTTTTCTCTCTTGACTTAAATGTAACAAATCAGGAATAATGTTAGTTCTATATTTATATAGTGCATCCATTATTATAAGATATTTGTAAAAAACCTGTTGATATTGAACTAAACCTATATATTGAAGAAAAGCATGGAAAATAAATATCAAGTATTGGAGCATGTATGATGTCAATAAGTACAGTTATGGTTGCCTATACATTAAAAGCGGTGTACCATATGCACATTCATGGTAAACAAAATATTACCTGCTTTGTTAAATCAACCGAGCAATGTTTAGCCTAAAATCAAACTAACCTGAGTTGGAATCGGACACTAAAAATATAATCCCAACTGTTTTGAGTAAACTTTGTATTCAACTTCCATAAAACAAGAATAAGTATGTTTTACACAAATTACGATGACATACTAAATAAAATTAAATGGTTATTAAATTTTGTTTTAATAAAAAAACATCAATATGACAATCTTAAGGATTTCAATGCGAGTTAATGCTTCTGGAAGAAAATGATAAAATACGACATTAACTGTGTATGGTATTTGCTTGCATGTGAATAGGAACGACTATGCAAAAATTGGTTTGGGTTAATAACAGGCAGTGGTTTAACATCGGATATGTATAGTAACAATGCAAGATGAGGATTGCCACCCTGTCATCAAACAACACGTTCCCACTATTTTCACAGTACACGTTTCCCCACACGTTTTACAACCCACTTAGTCCCCCCTTTATTTATGCCTCTTCCTCCATCTTATTATTCCTCTCGCATCATTTATCAAACAAACTGTACGTTGTTTTTTCCTTTCTCCGCTTTCTCCTCCCTTCTTATATGTTTTTCTTTTCCTACCATTTACTGTTATGAATTTATCAAATTTACATTTTTCCCTTCTCCCTATCTCACATATGAATTGTTTGTCAGAATGTTATGACCAACCTGTACCGTATCATCCTTTCCTGCTTTATTTCCTTTCTTCCTCTGTGTTTTTTCTTTTCCCCATGCATACTGATATAATTTACTTTTCTTTTTCTTTTTCCTTTTTCACCGTCTTGCAAATGATATGTTTGTCCAACTGTCATAACCGTGATCTACTGTATTATGCTAACATGTTACTGTTTTTTCTCAACATATAACTTTGCTTTAGCTGTTACAGAGAACCACCATCAACATGAAACGGGTTTCCACATATCTACAACTTTCTTTACCCTTTAATTATTCCCACTACTTGAAAGCAGTTGCAAATTTGACCCCACCACCTCCAGCGTTCAGTTCTTCTCTCCTTTCCACCTTAATTCTACCTACACACTTCCTATAAAAATGATAGAAGGATTCAATTTTTGAGCTAATTCATTAACTTAAGAAAAGTAAATTATTACGTCATTTCCATTTTACCCAATCGCCTTTCCAATATTCGCATTCTCTACACATCTGGAATTGTTCACATTTATAGGTACGTTGCTTTAAGAGCATGCATTTGCACATTATTGTATTATCAAACATTATATTTTCATGCTTCTGGATGACCATACCCACCATATACCCCATGTTGTTTAATAATATTGTGTACTTCCACTTCAATGCTAATGTACCTGCAAATGTGAATAACTTTGACTATATAATAATATTGAAGTTGAAGTTATTCACATTTGCAAGTACATTGCTTTATCATAATATTCACATTTACTACCGCAGTATACATATTATGTAAAGCACAAGATGATAAAATCAATATGAGAACAACATTTGCTTTTAAAAATACTCATTCCATGCAACTTTGTCAAACGTGATAGCTTACAAAACCTAATCTAGCGTACATTCAAGTGTATTAATGTTAATAAGTATACTAAGTTCCCACCAAAAACTTCATATTCACAACTGCAAGATAATACATCAATGTTTGTTGACATATACCACCATGAAGACAATTAATTATATAATGACATTACTAGAAAGCTTTGATTACCAAAATTCATGTTATTAATACTAAAATGAAACATTATTATACACGGTAATGAATTTAAGTTTTCTGTTGCAACCATGATAAAGAAAAAAATTAACATTTAAACATCGGTTACTGTGCAAATAGCATTTATTGCATTATGTACATTTTCTACGTATAGGATTACTTCACACTATGATTACACCTCTATCTACACCAAACCAGTATTCTGAAATTCACAAACAGTTCGAATGTCACATTGCATTAATTTTTTGTGAAAGCATAGTAGTAGTCAAAGGTACAACCTCATTCAAAAATCAACTGTAGTTTTTGGTCTATAAAATTGCATTTTTACACCTTACCATGACCATAAAGTTATGTTAACTTCAACTCTAATGCACAACAGATAGCCCACGGTTTTATTCAACTACTGACATCAAGTGGTATGGCAACCGATGATAATTCTACTTCATCTTCTAATATCAACCATCGTTTCACTTCAAATCCGGAAAACTCTAACCGTGCAAAGGTTTGTTAATTGTACAACCTATATTTACATAGACTGTACAAAACTCACCCATGCTGTTAATTTCCACAGACTAACAATACTCCTTTGGCAAGTCGCAATAGCACTAACCAAAGATCCGCTAACACCTCGAGGTAAGTACTTATTCTTCTTATTTACACATGCATCATATTTAAATCATATTCATTACAACAAATGTCATTGTAAATAGTGATTCTCTAACACTTTTTCCCATGCTGCTACAAATAATATGTAGTCATGGGCCAAGTTTACCATCAAATCGTTCGATTGCTCAAACCTTGCATAGACAAAAAGAAAAGGTGACAACTAATACAACTTCAACCATTGAAGCTCAAAACTACTCACTCAATCATCCATATGCATGTTCCACCTCAAATAATGCAAACGCAACCCAATGTTTCCAAACTATGATTGAAGAAGCAAACAAATACAGTGAAGAGTATAGATTCAGTCATCATACGTCTAACCCAGCTAACATCAGCACGTAAGTCTATCACCACTTACATACGGTTACTAAATTAATTACAAAGCTATATCCTAAATGTAAACTAAATACTCTCCTCCTCTTTTACTCTATCTTATTAGGTTTATAAATGATGACATGGTTAGTACATTATCAAACCGCTCCATTGCTCAAAAGCGACGTAGGGATAGAGAAAGGGTTTCAAAACTAATAGGACGGTCAAACATTGTAGAAGGCAACATTTCTTATCATCCGCAACATATAAGACGTCATTTTCTTGGGATAATGAACATACCATGCCCATTCTGCAAAGCTCTTCACTGGATTGATGAGCGTTTGAAAGGTACTTCTATATGTAACCCTATTTTTGGAATATGTTGCAAATCTGGTAAGGTAAAACTGCCTTCGCTAACACCACCTCCATTAGAGTTTCGACAACTATACGATGGAAATGATTCATTGTCTACTTCATTTTTGGAATATATTCGAGAATATAATGCCGCAAATGCATTTACAAGTCTTGGTTGTAAATTAGATGATAGAACTCTTAGTACACGAGGGATCAAGTCTTTTACAATACATGGAGAATTACGACATAGGACAGGTGCATTATTACCTGATATTGGCAGTCCACCTGTCTACTTACAACTTTATATCTACGATCCAAATACTGCCTTGAGTTTTAGACATGAAAGAAATAAACGACTTAGTAAGCAAGTTTTGGAAATAATTCAACGGGTTCTTCTTAGAGACAACGACTTTACAAAATTATATCTTCAAGCATATGATATTTTAATAAAGTCAGCTAAAGAAGGTCATGATTTACCCTTACGTCTTCAATATAATAAAACAAATGACAAACGTGTTTATAACATGCCAACAACTGATGAAATAGCTATTATCTTACCTGGCGATGGATCTCAAATCAGCAGAACTAGGGATATTGTAATACACCTTAAAGGAGGTACACACTTGGAAAGGATTAGTGAATGCCATCCCGCTTACCTACCCCTTCACTATGTTCTACTTTTTCCAAAAGGTGATCTTGGCTGGGATATTAATCATATGAAATGGAATCCATCTTTAAACTGTCCTGGTAGTAAAAGACTGACTCAACAACCATATTACTGTTATTGGCTCTTTGAAAGAGAGGGTGAATATTCCACAATTTTGCGTGCATGTAAATTATTTCAAGAATTTGTTGTAGATGGTTGGGCATGTACTGAATAAAATCGATTATATTGGGCTAGGACTCATCAAACCGAGCTACGTAAGGATCTATACTGTGGAATTACTGATATTGAGTCAGACATCTTACAAGCAGATCAAATTGGTAAACGATTTGTCTTACCATCCACTTATATTGGTACTCCTAGACATATGTATGAAATATATCAAGACTCTCTAGCAATAACAAGATATAACAATCATCCAGATATCTTCTTAACAATGACTGCGAATCCAAGCTGGCCAGAAATTGAGCAAGCTTTGAAACCAAAACAAAGACCCAATGATCGTCCAGACATTATTGCTCGGGTGTTTGAATTGAAACAAAGAAGTTTAATGGATGAAATTTATAAAAACCGCATTTTTGGTTCAATCGCTGCACATGTGTATACCATAGAATTCCAAAAACGGGGTTTGCCACATATGCATGCACTTTTTTTCCTAGAATCCGCGGACAGATTACGAACGGTGGATCAAGTTAATAATTTGATTTCTGCAGAATTCCCTGATGAAAAGGAACATCCATTACTTTTTGAAACCATTAAAAAGTGTATGGTACATGGACCATGCAAGGGTAACAAGCTCGCTCCATGTATGGAAAATGGAAAATGTTCAAAACGTTATCCAAGGGACTGGGCTGATAATACAACAATGGATAAAGACGGGTATCCAATATATCGTCGACGCAATGATGGAAATTATTTCGAAGTGAAGGGAATGCCTGTAGATAATAGAGATGTTGTTCCTTATAATCCAAAACTTTCGGAGATGTTTAATTGTCACATAAATGTTGAAGGATGTGCGAGTGTGCGAGCTGTAAAATATATACACAAGTATATATATAAGGGCCATGATCGAGCAACTGTTGTGATGGGTCAAGAAGATGAAATAAAGCAGTATCTTGACTCAAGATACATAAGCCCTCCTGAAGCAACATGGCATATTTTTGGTTTCCATATGCATGAAGAAAAACCATCAGTTATTCGTTTACAACTTCATCTTCCTGGAATGCACCAGGTCACTTTTGACCCAGCAGACTCTGTGGATGCTATCAAATTAAGAGCAGAAAACCAAACATCTACTTTGATTGAATTCTTCAACTTCTACAAAGCACACCCAGAAGCAAGGAAATATACATATCAACAATTTCCCGAGTATTATACATGGAATAAAGGTATGCATATGTGGTCCCCAAGACTTTCAAATTCCACTGCAATTGGGAGAATGTATTTCGCAAGCCCAAACTCTGGTGAGCGATTTTTTCTACGACTGCTACTTACCGTTACTAAAGGTCCTACATCCTTTGAGGATTTACGAACAATAAATGGTGTGGTGCATGAAACATTCAAAGATGCATGTGTTGCTAAAGGCATGCTTGAAGATGATGAAGAATGGGTCACATGTTTGGAAGAGGCATCAGTTATGAACACTGGATATCAACTCCGAAGACTTTTCTCTATTATCCTCACTCAATGCTACCCTTTACAACCACATAACCTTTGGAGAAAATTCGCTATGCACATATGTGATGACCTAAGCCACGTCATTACAAATCTATTCCACATTCCTAATCCTACAGAATATGAAATCCAAGACTATGGTTTACATATTCTAAACAAATTACTCCAAGAATCAGGAAAAAGTCTACTAGATTTTCCTCCAATGCCTCTACAAACTAGAAATTGGGATGTTATTGTGCAAAACAGACTTATAACAGAACATAGGCAACTACAGTATGAAGGACAAGATGTAAAGGCAGAAATAAACATTCTTACCTTCAACGACGATCAACGATCGGCATATGAATCAATATTTTCATCTGTTCAAAATGAAGATGGAAAAACTTTCTTTTTAAATGGAGGAGCTGGGACTGGGAAAACATACTTATACAACACAATTGCAGACAAATGTCGAAGTCTAGGACATATCGTTCTTACCGTTGCTTCATCTGGTATTGCTTCTTTATTACTTCTAGGGGGTAGAACAACACATTCAACATTTTGCCTCCCGCTGAATATCTTAGAAGATTCAGTGTGCGGATTTACAAAACAATCTATCATAGCCGAGCTCATACGACAAACACGCCTCATTATATGGGATGAAGTGCCGATGCAACATCGATTTTGTATTGAAACAGTTGACCAATCGTTGAAAGATATTCGAGATAGCACGAAGCCATTTGGTGGAGTTACGGTAGTTTTGGGAGGAGATTTTCGTCAAATTTTACCAGTTATCCCAAAGGGAACGCGTGAAGATATCGTTGCATCAACACTAAGGCGATCGACATTATGGCCTCTTATTCAAGTGTTATCACTAAACAAAAACATGCGGCTAAATTCGAAAGAGGTTGAGAGTCGTGCTTTTGCTGAATATTTAAACAAGGTACAACTTCTATCACGACCTACTATTACCCTGATATTAACCTAAATATGTCAATGTTTAATATGATCTGTTTTTTTGCAATTTTATTCTTATATAGATTGGATCAACGCCTGAACAACTCATTGATCTATCAATGATACACAAATGTAGTAGCCTTGCTAAATTAATTGACACTATTTACCCACAACTTAATGTCGAACAAGGATCTCCAACTTTTTTAAAGGAGAGAACTATTCTCTCAGCACGTAATGAAGATGTGAGCGCAATAAATTATGCATGTCTACAAAAATGCCCGGGTGATGTTTACGTTTTCCTTGCCGCTGATAAGTTAGTGAAAAATGAGGAAAATGATCGTTATCCAAGCGAGTTCCTAAATTCATTAGAATGCACTGGATTACCACCATTCAAACTTGAACTTAAAGTTGGATGCCTAATTATGCTACTTAGAAACCTAGCTCCAAAAGAAGGACTCTGCAATGGAACACGACTAATAGTAGTCCGATGTGCAACACGGATTATTGAAGCTCAAATACTTACTGGGGATAGAGCTGGTCATTTTGTTTTCATACCCAGAATATCTCTTCAACCATCATCCTCTGAATTAACGATAAACATGTCAAGGCGTCAGTTTCCTATCAAGCTTGCTTACGCACTGACTATCAATAAAGCACAGGGTCAATCCGTGAAGTACGTCGGTATTGATTTACGCACCGAAGTGTTTAGTCATGGACAATTGTATGTTGCACTATCTAGGTGTACAACGTTTAATAGCATTTCAATCTTACTACCATCACCTGAAGCAACAACCACTACAAATATCGTTTACCCAAAGGTTTTATTGTGATTCTCCATGAAAGGTCAGACTGAAAACGTACATTGTTCTTTACTCAAAAGTTCACTTTAGCTAAACCATCATGTATTTTTCTACAAAATAATATAAACATTTATTTTTTCAGGTTTTCATTCCCACTACAGAAGATCAGAAAAAAAATAATGCTGTTGCCGCGGACAAACTCATCAACATCCTTTTTTTCACTCTAATTAACTGCAAGTCTACATTTTCATTATTGTCATCACACAATTGATACAACATGAAACCTTTGTGCTTTTTCTTAATTGTTAGTTAAATCTTTCACTGTGGAAGAAAAGACATTTTTGTGGTGTTAAATTTTTATTATCCCTACACTTCTATTATATAGATTCCCAAATGCGTTAATTCATTCTACTGCTATACTCTGTTGGTTTTCATGTTGTGTAAAAATGGAAAACACAATTTTTAGGTGCATGTTGTATGCGTTTTAACATTACAAAAAAATTCTTACTAATCATGTTGTTAACAATTTTACCACCAATCAAATTACACATATTCAACACATTATACTATAGGTTATGTCAATCAAAACTTGAACCCGTGCCATCGGCACGGGCTACATACTAGTATATATACAACTTACATACAAGATATACAAACAAACGCATAGATCACATGTATAATATATATATTTTCTTCCACTTCAAAGTTATAAAACCCATATATTATGAAAGTACATATTATAACTTTTCTAAGCTACTGTGTAAACATATTTATATATATAGCTATTAAACTTGTACAGTAATTCCAAATAGTATATACAACATGTACAAGTACACTTTGACTCAATAAAACAAATATATAGCTGATATGTAACATACTTAATAATTTATATAAACAAACATTTATAAATTCGCATACTATAACCAACCTATACTGACACTTAAATTAACATATACATAAGGCTAATGCATATTTGTTTAAAACTGAGTATATATACATATAAACAAAACAAGCATCTATACTTCTAAACATAACTGTGAAAACATATAATTTAGCCTATATATTATACTAACATACTGTTGTCAATATAAGGTAACGTATATGTAAAACTTATATAACTAACAACCATGCTGTTGCGATTTATAAACATGATACTTTGTATATTATCTTATTAAATAAATGTTTCTTTTTTTTCTTTTTTTTTTTCTTTTTTATCACCGCTTACATACTACAACAGACGTAACTAGTGTATATATTATACGGATATATAACACATACACACACCACTTATAATACTATTATTATAACTTATATACAAACAAAATTTCCTACATATATTCTTCTGAAATCATACATACAAAAATACAACTTCAAATTTCAATTTAAATAAACAAAACATCTCTTACCTGCTATACATATATTACCTGATTCTATCTGTATCCACATAACAAAAGCATGGTACTAGCATATAATATATATACCAAATTTTCGAAAGCAGTTTGCATTCAACATATACCAATATACGAAAGGAGTAGCGAATATATAAGGGACTTACATATATATACAAGCTCACAGAACAAGAAAAATCAAATCAGTGGCTCGAGCGGAGGTTGAAGCTGGATTCGGGACGAGGTGTGGTGGGAGAAGTGGTCGCAGTGATGCGGGTCTGGGTGTAAGGCTGTGAAGGGGTTTGTACGGTGTTCGGAAGTGGGGCCAGAAGAGGGTTGAGGTGGAGGATGGGAAGCAAGGACGAGAGTGTGATGGAATGGTGGGCTCGCGGTGGTGGAGCACCGGGAAGTGGATGGGTCGGCGCGTTTTGATGGGGAGGATGAGGGGACGAGGCTGGTGCGTTGGGAGGGTGGAGGTGAGTTGGCGGAAGAGGCTTAGGCTCGGGTTGCAAGGGATGAGAGAGACGTAGATATCGGCTATGCATGAGTGAGGAGGTTTTAGAATCTTATATCTCCACTTTGTTTTTGTTTTTTTTTCTTCTACTTTGGCTAAAAAGAGAAGGGAAGAGCAGGTTCTCGCGTGGATCTGAGAGGAAAAACATGACAGCCTTGCAAAATGAAAGGGATCTTGCCTGTTCGCATCCTATATACAAGTTGCCTTAAATTCTACACTTATTTATATATATTAAACGATGTGAATACCGAGGGGCAAGAGTCAAATTCAGATATAAATAAAAGCAAACAACTGTTTAGTTGTCTTAGGGAACAACGGAAAGACACGAAAATCAAAAGGACACGAACCGGTACCGATACAAAGTCATTTCGTAGATTTCCACTGTGTACCAGACTTCAAAACACAGAAATAAATATACTACGAAGATCAGCACGACGAGACGATCAAAACGGTATATAAATATCAGTGGTACGATTGAATTATAAAAATTCGAATTTTCTACTGACGGAAAATGTAAGAAAAACGCTGAAAAATAAGATCGACGGAGCCAAAGATGTCCGAATTTGGAAAAACGACATACTAACATCTTGCTCAGAAGATGGTTTAGAATTTTTCTATGTAAAAATATTTAGGTTTCGGAAACATTTTATTTTCATCGCTTTTCAACTGATTAAATTGAAGTGAATTTACGCGTGAAATAAACTTCCGTATTTTCGGACGAAAATTTACTAGTTGCTATGTTTAACTAGACGTATTCCAAATATCAAATTTATATTTCAAAATTTTATCGTTTAAAATTTCACAAAGTTTCAACTAATTGCGTTATTAAAACAGTTGAAATTTACGGGTCGTTACACTCTCCCCCACTCAAAACTTTTCGTCCCCGAAAAGGAACGAGGTAGGAGAATAGAAACAACCAGAAAGAAAATAGATTTGAAGTACAAATAACAATTAATTTAAACCATATAAATTCAAATTTAAATTAATTGGCATTCAATAATTGATTTAATCCATTTGATTTCACTAAAATCAATCTCAACTATTTCTAAATTCATTATCTTATTATCCAATTATCTTCAATTTATAATTTCTAAAACCATAAATTTGAATAGCCTTTTATTATAATCATATATTTTTCAGCAATTTAAATTCTTCTTTATTCCAAATTATTGTTAAATTTATTCTTCTTGATATATCTAATCACATATATTTAATCCATATAAATTGATTTAAAACATAAAAGTTTCGATTTAAATTAATTTACATCTATTAATTTCTTTTAAATTCAAGGTATTTTCATATGTTGATCAAATTTCAATTTATTAATTCTTTTAAAACAAATTTATTAATTCTGAGTTTACTTATTATCCTATCTAACTCTATTAACATCTTTATAATCAAAATTCAGTGTATAACATTTATTATAAACACTCAAATTTTATTTATAAATTCAATTTATATTATCCAATTACATATTCAACTTCTGAATGATTTAGGTAAGTTGTATTAGAATGCAGTTGAACAATATACAAATAAAATTTTCCCAATTCAATTATTCAAGTTTAAATATTTATTCCAAATTTTGGTTTTATTTATAATTAAAATCATCCCTTAACAAAATTTAAGAATTAGATTTCCGATTAACTTTAACAATTTAGAGATAGGTATAATATATTTATATCAAATCAGATTAAATTTTTGTTGGGCGTGTTCTCACCCAGAAGACCTCGAGACCAAAAAGCCAGATGCATCCACCCAGGCTTACCTAAAATCATTCGGCATTGACGTTCTCCAGGGCCCATTCGGCAGGAATTCATTCGGTATCCATGCCTAATAGAAACCCATCCGGCATTCGCATCCCACAATGCCCATCCGGCATTCTCATCCCGCCATGTCCATTCGGCAGACTCCATAACCGGACCAACCATATTCGAGACTGCCGAACCAACCCTATTCAAGACTGCCGAACCAACCCTCTTTCGAGACCGCCGAACCAACCCTCTTCGAGACTGCCGAACCAACCCTATTCAAGACTGCCGAACCAACCCTCTTTCGAGACCGCCGAACCAACCCTCTTCGAGACTGCCGAACCAACCCTATTCAAGACTGCCGAACCAACCTCTTTCGAGACCGCCGAACCAACCTTCTTCAAGGCTGCCGAACCAACCTCCTTCAGACAATGCCGAACCAACCTCCTACCACCGGACCAAACGCTACCGGACCAAGACGTGCCCGGCCAGATCACGTCAGCCCAGGCCCACCAGCAGCTATATACATCCAAGACCCCTGCTCCCAACCTCACTCTATAAATAGAGGGGCAGGGGTACAACAATGGGGACAAGTTTGAGAGCTCAAGCACGGAGAAAACTTTCAAACAACTTTCTTTTACTTGTATCAAAGCTTTGTACTTGTAATCAAAACAAGAGAAGAGAAATAACATATAAAGTGGACGTAGGCATATTCTGGCTGAACCACTATAAATCTGCGTGTCTTTTTACAGTTTAGCCCCTGCTTTTCATATATTTGCATAAATCACCCAAATCACTAAGAACAACATAAGATCTACTAAATCATACAACTTTGAGGTGTTTGTCCATTTTTTGTGCAAACATTTTTGGTGCTTTCACCGAGAATTAGAAGCTCGAAGCTTCAGCTTCATCTACTTAACAAGTTTTCCTAACAGCATCGTCCGCCACTTGGAAAACATGCCTCCCAAACAGAGAAAAAATGTTAACAAAGGAAAAAACATCGCATCCAGCAGTCTTCCAGATCCAGCTGTCACGAATCAAGTGAATCGTCCTCCTCCAACAACGGTAACAAATGAAGGACAGGCTAACCCAACCACTCCTGCCACAGAACAGCCTGCAGCAATTACTAGGGCAGATTTGGACAGAGTTGTTGTTGAAGTAACTAACCGCTTCACGTCCCAGCAGGAAGCCTTGGTGGACCATCTCATGTCACGCTTGAGGGACGCTGAAGAATCCAACCGCAACACTGAATCATGGGGCGAGTCCCAGTCTGGAGGATCTCAGAGACAGCAAAGATCTTCCTTCTTCGAAGGAGCTAACGGCAGAAGTAGCCGTGGTAGGAGCCGAGACCGAGCACAGCCCGAAGTTAGGCCTGAGGAAACGTTTGGTACCGAACCCAACGGGGAAGGTACCGGGCGAAGGTCAACTGTAGCTGAGCCTGTCATGCTGCCTAACCACAGAAACACCAGTGAACGGGGCCGAGCTAGAGTTCAGCCCGAAGTTGGACCCAAGGAAGTGCTTAGATCAGAACCCAACAGGGGAAGATCAAGGCAAGGGCCAACTATAGCTGACCCAAGCATGCTCCCAGAAGATCAAAGGCAGCCACTGGAAAATATGAGGAATGATAGACGATACCATCCCTACAGGTCGTCTGGACGGAATCAATCCCACAGAACAGAACCAAACTCATTTTTATCCACTCCAAGTTCTGATGAAAGGATGGCACGCTTATTCAGAGAGTGTGTCCAGCGGGAGCAAAGAGATCGAGGGATAGGCGCTAGGGTAACCAGCCCTTTTGCCCGCAATATCGAAATTGCTATCACCCCCCGAGAATGGAAGATGCCAACAATGGAACCCTACAAAGGAACCTCCGATCCCGTTGTACACTTACAGAGGTACACGCAGCATATGCTCATGAGTGGAGCAACAGAGGGAGTACTGTGCAAATGCTTTCCGCTCTTCTTAGCAGATCTTGCTACCTCCTGGTTCTGTCATCTACCCCAAGGATCCATCAGCTCATGGGAAATGTTGAAAGAAAAATTTATCAGTCAGTTCCGCATTCATGTGGAGCAACCTAAGGACGCTTATTCCTTATCCAGCGTCAAACAGAAACCCGGAGAAAAGCTGCAGCAATACCTAACCAGATTCAACGCCGCAGCAGCCGCAGTTCAAGATGCCGATGAGAAGCTTATCCTAATGGCCCTCTGCAGTGGGGTGCATCCGGACACTAAATTTGCTAGAAGATTGACAAAAGAAAAACCAGCTACTTTACCCGATTTCTTCCATGAAGCCGGGAAATACATGAGGCTTGAGGATGCCGCCATTGAGGGGCAGTCAGGACAGCAAAGTAAGACGACCCATGGCAACGCCCCTGCTGTGGCGAGGGACGTTCGAAGAAATGATTCCAGAGACAATGTTGGGGGCAAGAAGGTAGAAAAGCGCCTATATCGGCCAGGACCAAGATTCGACACTTACACCCCTTTGAACGAGACCGTCGAAAATATCTTCCTTGCCACCCAAAGCGAAGTTAGATACAAACGCCCACCATACAAGAAGGAATCAGATAATGCACAGAAGTCTGGAAAATTCTGCCGCTTCCACGAATCTCACGGACATGATACCAACGAATGCCATCATCTCCGAGATCTGATTGAGGAACACATCAGAAGGAAGAAACTGGAACGTTATGTAAAAAGTCAAGACAGGACTCCAGCCCCTGCCAATGAAAACCCAAGGCTACCCTCACCAGGGACCGACAGAGGAAACCGCAACACTAGCAGCTCTAGTCAAGAGAAGATAGTGGTCCATACCATCTCAGGAGGTCCGCACATCGCAGACAGAAGTTGGAGAGAGATGGAAAGATATGGGAAGTCGCTTAGAGACAATAAAGACTGTGTCAATACGGTTATAGAAGATCGCCACCCAAAGCGGAAAGAAAGCGATGACATCATATTCAGTAAACGCGACCTAGAAGGAAGACAGTACCCTCACATGGATCCCATGGTTATCTCTGCCCGACTCGGTCCCGCCGAAGTTTACCGAATCTTGGTAGACACTGGAAGCTCTGTAAATATGCTTTTCAAACACGCATTCGACAAAATGAAGCTATCAATGAAGGATGTATCTCCCTGCGATAAACCACTACACGGTTTCACTGGAGATGCGAAGATGCCCCTCGGGCAGCTGGACCTCTTTGTTGAGATTGAAAGCCATCCCCGCTCCGTTGTAAGGAAACAGACATTTGTGCTGATAGAAAACCATTCGGCCTACAACGCCTTCTTAGGAAGACCAGCCTTATCTGACTTCAAGATTGTCCTAGCCCCATGGTGCCTGAAAATGAAATTTCCAACAGACAATGGGGTAGGGGAAGTGGAAGGAGACCAGGATATTGCACGAGACTGCTATGTAACCGAACTTCGCAACAACCACAGGAAAGATAAAGGGAAAAGTGTAGAGATCGCCCTCTGCACAGAAAGCCTTGAAGCATAGCAACTAAAGAAAGCCCCTCCTCTTCGATACACCAGCGACCCTTTCAATGAATTAGACCCTAGGGACAAAGAGGAGGAGGCCACCGTCGAGCCTGCAGAAGCTATGGAGTTTATATCTGTAGACAAGCACGACTCAAGTAGGCTACTGAAAATTGGGTCCCAGCTGAAAGCTGAATTGAAGGAACAACTCATTGATTTTCTCCGCCACAACTTGGATGTATTCGCTTGGTCACACGCTGACATGACCGGAATCTCCCCCGACGTAGCATGCCACGTATTAAACATTGATCCTACCAAGGCGCCTGTAAAACAAAAAAAGAGAAGTATGGGGGTAGAGCGATCAGCAGCCCTCGATGAAGAAGTAAAGAATCTACTCGCCAATGACTTCATACGAGAAGCTGTTTACCCAGAATGGATCGCCAACCCGGTACTAGTAAAGAAGGCTAATGGGAAGTGGCAGACCTGCATTGACTTCTCCAACCTAAACGACGCCTGCCCAAAGGATTGCTTCCCGCTTCCCAGAATCGACCAACTTGTAGACAGCACAGCCGGGCACGAACTCCTATCTTTTATGGATGCATACTCAGGATATAACCAAATTCCTATGCATGCTCCCGACCAAGACCACACTAGTTTCATTACTGACCGGGGTTTATACTGCTACAAAGTGATGCCCTTCGGACTTAAAAATGCAGGAGCCACCTACCAGCGCCTCGTCAACAAGATGTTTGCAGGGCTAATAGGACAAACTATGGAAGTATATGTGGATGACATGCTGGTAAAGTCAAGGAAGGCCAAAGATCACGTAAGCCACCTAGGCGAGATGTTTCAAGTACTCCGGCAATATGGAATGAAGTTGAATCCACTAAAATGCTCCTTCGGTGTGTCGTCAGGGAAGTTCTTAGGATTCATCGTTCATGCCAGAGGGATAGAAGCAAACCCTGAACAAGTCCGAGCGCTAAGGGATATCAAGATACCTTCCACCCGAAAGGAAATGCAAAGCCTAAATGGAAAAGTGGCCGCCCTAAGCCGATTCATCTCCAAGGCAACGGACAAGTGCGTCCCCTTTTTCGAAGCCCTAAAGAAAGATAAAGGAAAGTTCGAGTGGACTGACGAATGCCTGACCGCTTTCCTTCACTTAATCGAACACCTCCAGAAACCACCGGTGCTCTCAACTCCAAGCGAAGGAGAAGAATTATACCTATACCTCGCTGTGTCATCCCACGCCCTGAGCGCTGCCTTGGTAAGGGAAGACAACCGCACGCAACGACCAGTTTACTTCGTCAGCAAAAGGTTTACTGGGGCAGAAGTTAGATATCCTAAGCTCGAGAAGTTAGCATACTGTTTACTAATCACCTCACGAAAACTGCGTCACTACTTCCAATCCCATTCCATCAAAGTTCTGACCGATCAACCACTGAGGCAGGTACTCCATCGTCCCGACACTTCCGGGCGACTACTTAAATGGTGTATTGAGCTGAGTCAATATGATATCACCTATCACCCTCGCACCGCCATCAAGGGACAAGCCATGGCTGATTTCATTGCAGAGTTCACTACCAACGAGGATAAGGAGCAACTGGAAATAACAGAAGATATCAAGTGGAATCTCTTTGTGGACGGTGCATCTAACGAACAGGGCTCGGGGGCAGGTGTGGTAATAATCACTCCCAGGGGAAATAAACTGCACTATGCTATAAGGTTGGAGTTCGCCGCCACCAACAACGATGCAGAATATGAAGCAGTGATAGCTGGTCTAGAAATCGCCATAGAAATCGGAGCCAGTTCTTTGTGTCTTCACAGCGATTCTCAACTTATTGTTAATCAAATACTAGGAGAATTCCAAGCTCGAGAGGAACGACTCATAGCATATCTAAAGAAGACCAAGTTGCTTCTCAGCCGATTGGATCAGTACTTAGTCAAACACATCCCTCGGGAAGAGAACCAAGAGGCCGACGAATTGGCAAAGCAAGCGAGTATGAGAGACATCGCCATCTTCGGGGCAGTAACCATCTCAAAGCAAACGGTCCCAAGTTTTGAGCAAGTGAATCTGATAGCCGCAGCCGAAGAAGCAACTTGGATGACTCCCATCCAAGACTACCTACAAAGTGGCACACTGCCAAACGGGCGTAATGAAGTCAAGAAAATCTTGAGGAAAGCGTCCCGCTATACAATACAAGAAGACATCCTCTATCGGCGCGGTTTCTCTAACCCATTATTAAGGTGTGTCGCCGGAAGGGAAGCCAAGGAAATATTATCCAACATCCATCAGGGGAGCTGTGGAGATCACACCGGGGGGCAAACATTAGCAAAAAAGATACTCCAATACGGATATTTCTGGCCCACCCTAAGCAAGGACGCCTCAGATTTCGTCAAAAGATGTGACAGATGCCAAAAATTTGCTAAGATTCCACGGCTACCAACAACTGAGATTACTCAAATGACCAGCCCTTGGCCCTTCGCAATATGGGGAATTGACTTAATCGGCGAGCTACCGATGGGCCGAGGCGGGGCCAAATATGCTATAGTGGCAGTTGATTATTTCACCAAATGGGTGGAAGCAGAACCTCTGAATAAAGTATCTTCAGCAAAAGTTATTAACTTCTTGATCAAAAATGTTCTGTGCAGGTATGGAGTCCCACTCAAAATCATATCAGACAATGGACTTCAATTTGACAGCGAGGAATTCGCCAACTGGTGCCAAGAACACCGAATTCATAAAAGCTTCTCATCCGTAGCATATCCCCAGGCAAACGGACAAGTCGAAGCAGTCAAAAAAATTCTGAAAACTCTAATCAAAAAGAAGCTCGAAAAATCAAAGGGCGCTTGGGTGGATGAACTTCCTACGGCACTATGGGCCTATCGCACATCTTTCAGAACATCGACAGGGCACACTCCTTTCTCTTTGGCATACGGATCGGAGGCTATGCTCCCAGTTGAAACTATTGTGCCTTCCCACCGTCGGATCCACTATAACCCAGAAGAGAACGAAGAACTCCTTCACATGTCTTTGGATCTAATCGAGGAGAGAAGAAACGATGCAGTCCTCAAAACAGCAGCCCACAAGCAAAAAGTGGCAACACAATACAACTCCAAAGTCAAGCATCGTACCTTACAGGAAGGGGATCTTATCCTCAAGCGAATCTTCCCTCGCCCCGGAGCATTAGACCCAATCTGGGATGGACCATATGCAATTCATAAAGATCTCCACAACGGAGCCTATATCTTGTCAACAGTGGACGGAGAGGTGTTCCAGAGGGCATGGAACATCCAACACCTCCGTCGATACTTTTCTTAACTTGTATTGCCCATATGAAGTGAATTAACAAAGAGAATCAGTGGACGTAGGCATTTTCGTGCCGAACCACTTTAAAAAACCCTGTCTCTTTTTTAACTTGTTCCTTTGTATCTTGGCTGCTCGTTAACTTTATCCTTTTCTGTTGAACAAAATCCTGAGTATATAGCATTTCTATTCAAAGCACTCCACAACGCAACTTCACCTGGACAAGACCCAACAGGTACTATGCGAATCTATGCCCTCGCCAATGAGACACTTTTGCTCTAGCATCCCTCTGCTGCGGGTTAACTCATTGCTCGCGATGGCCCTGAAAGCCAACTGTAATGAGCCGATTATAAGCCACCGAGAAGGCCGACTATAGCCGAGGCAGCTCATTACGGCGTTAGGCTCGCCGGCAACTGTGAACCGACTATAAGCCCCAACATAAGGTGTGGCCAGCCAGGGGCAGTTCACAGTTGACGATCGGCACCCACGCTAGCCGGCCACAGTAAATCGAATAATACCCACGATTACGGGCCATAATGGCCCGGGTAGTTACTGTGCGCGTTCTCGGCTCCGATGTGTCTTAAGTGCGGCTGTGGTAAAAAAGAATTAACTCCCCGCGGAGGCGTAAGATGGGTGACGAATGTCTCCAAGACCCACGGCTAGGGAAAGTGACTACAAAACCCGTTTGCCACGAACTTAAGCACATCGAAGGCCTTCCGTGATTGGAAGTTTTACCTTTTTTACGTATTTCAATTTTACTTAAAAAGCTTTTTTCCTATCCCCTATAACAATCCCTAAAGTACATGATACAGAGTAGGAGATACTCGCCAATGGGTGTAGGGACTCACAGTGGCAGGACATTCGACTACATCCCATGCTCGGTCCTACAAGATATTCAAGACTGCCATCTACGATTAAAACATGAAAGGTGGTATTTCCTTCTTTTATGTACAAATACATGACTATAATTTGTTCACACCACACGCTAATATTGCAAGTCATAAAATTATGGTTTAGAACCAGAGTCTAACATCAAACACAATTTAATTACAAGAATATACATAGCTACATTTCTCATACGATATGTCGAAATAGCAACAAATATTCAAGAAACGACAAAATCAGCTTAAGTTAAAAAATTACACGTCAAGAATAATGTTGATTGTTACAAGTAGCAAGAATTACAACTTAGAAGTTACTCTACTATCTTAAGACTAACGTATACAACCATACCAAGCCTACAAAAAGAATTTTCCAGGTCTAATCAGGGAGCCGGTTGCGTCGGAGTCTTGTCCTTGCTCTGTTGCCCACCTGTCCGGTCATAAAAAGGATTCATTAGTAATAAGCAACCAAGTTAATCGGGAAGCTGAAAAGGAAAACTTACCAGCATAAGCTTACTGGCCACTCTGGTCGTCATCATCCACTTGCACCCCTGCCTCCTCAGCAGCGAGCAACCGCATACCCTCCTTCACTGCCACCTTCTCCCCCTTGGCAAACTGGGCAATGACCATATCCATGCTGAAGGCCACGCCACCATCTTTATCCGCATCGGCCTTGGCCTCTTCCAAAGCCCGAAGATAGATCTTAGCCATGACCATGGGATAATCATCCATCCAAGAGAGATTGCCCTGCTTCCAAGTTCGGAAATACATGTCCTGGAGCATGTCATCCATCATTCCCTCATTCTCCTCAAACTCCCTCATCCGGGCCTCGGAAGCCGACAACCTTTCGACGGCAGCATCTCTCTCCAATCTGTATCTCGAGCAATCAGCCTGAAGGGACCTCCGCATCACCTCCATCTCTTCCCTCAACTTAGCTTGAGCAAGCTCTACAGCCTCAAGTTTCTCGGACAATTCCTCCACCTGCTCGAGATCCGCTTTCCGAACCTCGTCCACCGTGGCAATAGCCATGTCAATCCGCTCTTTGCAAGTAGCTTCCATTTTCCGCAATTCGGCCCGACTGGCCTCTTCCATGTTTTTCCTTAATCGTCCAGTAGCAGCCTCATGCTGAGAAATCTGAATAGCCTGATCCGCAAGCTGTTTGGCCTGATCCGAAACCACCAATCGAAGTCGGATATTGGCGCTCCCAATCTCCTCTCCGGCCTTAACCAGCCGGGCAGGATGCCCCATCAGCTTCTTGGTCTCCTCCGCCACCCGATCAATATTAGCCTTGGCCTCATCTCCTATAGTGACTATACGAGTAGTGAGCAAATCGAGATCTAAAGACTTGGCTTCATCAAATACTCGTACCATGGGGTTACGGGGAAGAAGGTGTTCACCAGTGACTTCGTCAAAAATAATATCATGAGAGCTTGGATCCAGATCAGGATGACCCGCAAATGGATTACGAGCCAAGTCGGGACGGTCGATGTGAATAACAGAAGGGTTTCCAGACGGGTGCGGAGAAGGCGCAAACTCGCTACCCTCCTCAGTGATATCATGAAGAGGCTGGGCCGGAAGCTGAGGACCAGGCAAAGGTTCGGATAAAGGATGACTCCTCTTCCTCTGCTGAATACCTTCTTCGATGACCCCAAGAAGAGGACGGTAGCCGACTACATCCCCGGAGCATTGGGTCGAGGGCTTCGGCTTAGCAGAAGTTTTGGAAAGCTTATATTGCTCAAGCCTATGTCGAAGGTCTGAGGCTTTGGACGTCTTGCCTGCTCCTGATATAAAGAACAAGTGTCACAAACTTACATTACTATATGATTCGAGAAACGCGGTAAATTACAAGTTAAAAAAGGAAAAGAAACACAGCTGTGGTTGTACAAACCCTGGGGAGGAGTGGGATACTGCAATAAGTCCTGGATTTCATTCCAGGACGGGAGCGGGTCATAAAATATTCCTAAGTCCCTATCATTAATGAAGCATGCAGGAGTCAAGAGTTCACCTTGAGTCGTCGGAGCCACCTTGGCTGGAATGGTTGGAGAAGACTCACTTGCACCAGTCCCGGCTTTGTCCGCCCTCCTGGTTTTCTCTACCAAAGCCGGATCTTCATCCAGCCCCTCAAAAGCCTGGTGGAACGCATCATCCGTCCACTCCTGAATCTCGCCCGCTTGCCCAGGAAGTATGGCCCCGATGCCATCGCCACCTTTGTCACCATCCCGACCATCTCCACCCTCGCCTCTTTCCTCCTCTATGTCTTCCTCCTCCCGGGTAAGTGGACAATTGCTGGGGGAGGGACCGTCCGACTTCTTGAGTTTCTTACCTCCGACAGCTGGAGGTTTAGTGAAAGGTTTCCGCTTGCTACTCTCTACCGTAACACCTTCCTTGGTCTGAGCAGCCGCCCTCTCCTCCGCCGTTTCCCTCAGCTTAACTACTGACTGCTGCGGAAGGATTAAGTTATGTTCCAGAAGAATCGCATTTCTGATCAAGAAGGCAGATGATCTATATTTCCCAAGAATGGCTTCTATCTCAGCCGCCGTCTGAACCAGGCGGTCAGTCTCCACAATCGGAAAGCCACCTGTCGCTAGCAAAAATGAGAAAGTATGAGAAGAAGCATCGCAATCGGAATAAAAATTATAAGTAAAAGCATCAACTTACATCCAGAAGTAAAACGCCGGATTGAAACGGAGTCGTCCCTAACAAAGAACCACTCTTTCTTGAACATGCTGAATTTAGAGTACAGATCCAAGACCGGTTTGAAGGTCACGGCTGACTCCAAGCTAATGTATGGGGACCCCTTCTTATAGCCCCTCAAATTATACAAGTACCGGATCTCCCGGTTGGAAGGAGCACGACCATACTTCCTTTGGAAAATGACGAAGAGACTCACCAGGATAGCATAGGAGTTGGGTTGAAGCTAGAATGGGGCCACCTTGAGATATGTAAGGAAGCTGACTACCCAAGCATTAAGAGGCGGAATGGCACCACACATGCAGTGGTATCTGCTGTAAGCAAAGTACCCTTCAGGGGGGTCGTATGGCATAACATCTCTCCCTGGCAACAGCATTCGCGCCCTATCAATTCCAAATGAACGAGAGATGGCATCTAGCTGCTCCTCCTTGAGGGAACTAGGAAAACAGTCGGGCGGGGAGTTCAGAATTTCCTGAGGGCCGTACCCATCCACTAATGATCTCGGGGTTGGTCCGTGACGTTCGGGATTCGGCTGAGCTGGGGGCACGGCAGAGGAACCTCCTTCGCCCCCGGATTTCTTTTTGTCTGATCGAGTTTCTGCCTTTCGAGACATTTATCTGCAACATCGAAAAAAACATGTTGTTAAAACGGGGGATATAAACAAGCGAGTCTATGTAAAATCCATCCAACACAAAAGTCCGTCTAGTAAAACAAGGTTCATTCGGTACTCCCGATACCGGAGTTTCGTTCGGTATTCGAGTAAAAGGTTCATTCGGCACTCTATTGAGCCAAGCTTCGTTCGTCATATTCCATTCGGTAAAACTGAAGAAAATTCATTCGGCAGAATATTCACTCACCTGATTCGGCAAAAATATTTGATTCGGCTACCAGATTTGATTCGGCTACCAGATTTGATTCGGCTACCAGATTTGATTCGGCTACCACGTTTTGATTCGGCGAGAGTAAGAGTCTGATCCGGCAAAGACAAGTGTTTAGTACGGCAGGTAAGAAATAGCCAAAGCATACGATCCCTACTTATAGACAAAAGGACACGACCGGACCATCTGGTTCGGTATCCAAGGGCCAAATGAAAGTATCAAACAAAGCACGCCATATTCGAGAATATGCCCCGCTTTGGGGGGCAAATGTTGGGCGTGTTCTCACCCAGAAGACCTCGAGACCAAAAAGCCAGATGCATCCACCCAGGCTTACCTAAAATCATTCGGCATTGACGTTCTCCAGGGCCCATTCGGCAGGAATTCATTCGGTATCCATGCCTAATAGAAACCCATCCGGCATTCTCATCCCACAATGCCCATCCGGCATTCTCATCCCGCCATGTCCATTCGGCAGACTCCATAACCGGACCAACCATATTCGAGACTGCCGAACCAACCCTATTCAAGACTGCCGAACCAACCCTCTTTCGAGACCGCCGAACCAACCCTCTTCGAGACTGCCGAACCAACCCTATTCAAGACTGCCGAACCAACCCTCTTTCGAGACCGCCGAACCAACCCTCTTCGAGACTGCCGAACCAACCCTATTCAAGACTGCCGAACCAACCCTCTTTCGAGACCGCCGAACCAACCTTCTTCAAGGCTACCGAACCAACCTCCTTCAGACAATGCCGAACCAACCTCCTACCACCGGACCAAACGCTACCGGACCAAGACGTGCCCGGCCAGATCACGTCAGCCCAGGCCCACCAGCAGCTATATACATCCAAGACCCCTGCTCCCAACCTCACTCTATAAATAGAGGGGCAGGGGTACAACAATGGGGACAAGTTTGAGAGCTCAAGCACGGAGAGAACTTTCAAACAACTTTCTTTTACTTGTATCAAAGCTTTGTACTTGTAATCAAAACAAGAGAAGAGAAATAACATATAAAGTGGACGTAGGCATATTCTGGCTGAACCACTATAAATCTACGTGTCTTTTTACAGTTTAGCCCCTGCTTTTCATATATTTTCATAAATCACCCAAATCACTAAGAACAACATAAGATCTACTAAATCATACAACTTTGAGGTGTTTGTCCATTTTTTGTGCAAACAATTTTAAAATAAGATACTTATATATATATATATAAATCAAATTATACTGAAGAAATTCAAATCAATTTTTTTTCTCAAACAAAACCGTAGCAAAGCTACAGAATGGTTTCTCCACTTCGAAACTCGAAAATGAATGTCGATGATGCGGCCGCCATCACCGAAATTATTTTCCAGCGACAAAGAGAAGAGCAGTGATTTCAACATTTTAAAATTCTTTGAAAACGATTTCTATTTGAAATTACTTTTTATAATATGCATTTTAAAATTTAAACCCAAAGTTTGAAAGCACCGGAAATTAAGTTCTCACATTCTTGATTTAAATTCATTTCAAATTTCAAATCAAATTATAACCAAGTTTTATAAATTTATTTATATTATGCGATAATCAATGGTTTACAAAACAATAAATGAAAATCAAATATTATCATTTTTGACAACAAATTCATTAACAATTTAATTTCAGAAAAATTTATACTTATATATAATATAATCATATAAAATTATTTTATTTACCAAATTTGAAGACAATATTGTGTCAGTTTGTTCTGTTAAAGTGTTTTAGAAATCCTATCGATAGCGTTGATCAGACGAATCGATCGGAAACCCAAATCAACATCAACAACTCAAACAACACAATACAAAAAAATATTTTAAAATTTATTTACAAATACACTTCCTCGCTTGACGATACAAGAATGAATTTTCAAAATAAGGATAGGGATTCAAATTTTTGCTGACTTAAATCAAAGAGAATTTTGATTCGAAAATAAGTTTAAAACAGAAGATAAGATAATTCAATTACCATAATCGGGAGATGGATGAGTTTATTTAATTCACGGGCAACCTTAACCGGGTCGTCCGTAACTTCAAGAATAAGATTGATGCTGAATTCCGAGGTAAATCAACACTCGATCTCAAGAGATGGAATTCAGGTATAGCAGGGAATAGATAGCATCGTAAACCGAGGATTCAGAAATCTCTGGTAAATCGATGCCTATTACAAAGGAGTTTCACCCCTTTACAAATCATTCGAAGTTTGGCGAGACCGCCGATTCACTATAAGGGTCATTCGAAGTGGAGTTATGTGATGCTCTAGAATTGAAAGAAGATGAATAGTGAGGGACACGAAATAAATTTGGAACCGCAGGGAACGTTCCAAATATTCAAAGGAATCGAGTCAAAAGAAAGAGATTGAAACTCGAATGAGAGTGATTCTGTAAATACATTTACCCTATATGCTAAGTTTTGCCTAGAGCTACCAAAGCTCTGATACCAACTGTAACGACCCGCTATTTTTGGACCATTCGCATCCATTATAAGTGTATAGGTAGACACTCATGCCGGAGTTGAATTGCTCAAAATACCGCGTTGTTAATTTAAATTTGGCAAAACTGAACATATACAGTAAATAAATAATCACAGATCACAGACACAGAGTAATAAATGCAGCGGAAATAAAAGAGATAGTAGTTCGTGAAGCTACTATATGAATATATAAGATACATCAGAGTTTACAACAGAAGAGTAATACGATACATTAGATACAAATCAGAATACATCACTGGAATCATCGAATACTGAAAGCAGAATAGATGGCTGGATCTTCAAGCAAGCTCCAACTTCAAAGGTGAGCATAGAATACTAGTACACTCAGTCTGACCCGAGCGTAAAGCAAAAACACAAAACACTCGAGTCAGGATTAACATTCTTATATTAATAAGTCCAACTCAAGTGAAATAGCAATTGAAATACAAGTAACTCAAAGGATGTTTGGAATAACCATCCTTTAAGGATCCGTTAAACTATCTACTATGTAGTAGTGTACGATAAGTAGATAATGTCTATCAGTAATATAAAAAGATATCAAAATAGCGTTAAGTCATGGCCCATTCCACCCTTAACACATTTTTATTCCCAAAAGCATATACAAGACCGTAGTTTCCCCAAAACCGGAAGTCACCAGAGGGCAATCCATATACTTAAGGTACAAATCAAAATCGTAGTGGTCGCGCATAAATGGAATACAAGTATGACAAGGCACATGAGGCAATACCTAAGGTAGTGATACTACCGTTCGCCTGATCCGGACTGGTGAGAACGCAACGCCGCAGCGCCCGCAACACCGTGAAACAACACTCCCAAAATCAAGGGTGCACCAATCGACAACAAGTATAAGTAGTTCGAAGAAGTGTGTCCACTTGAGGTAGCTAATCCTCCATTGGCCCGGCACAGCTCCTGTTTTAGTCATTTCCAATTTGACACAAGTGTCAAGGCTATCCATCATCGTTCTCTTTCTTCAGTCATCACGTACATCATTCCAACCACTTCATTCTGGATCATCACTCCGCGTATAGTTATTAAAGTGGTTTTCGGTTTAGATAGAGAGTATATTCATTACCGATCCCGGTCTCTTTAATAACTTTCGTAATTATTACACCGATTGGTCGTTTATTTATTTCAAAACCAAATCAATTTCAATTTTAATTTCAATTCGTAAATCAATATTTCATTTCTCTTTCAAAATCAAGTTCCAAAATTTACGTTTCAAAACTTCCAAATTTACCATTTCAAAATCTTATAATTCAATTTCAATCTTTATTTAACACAATTCAAATGTTGATTCAAGTTCGTAAATAAGTTTCATTTCGAAATCATTTAAATTTATTTAATTTAACATTTAAATCAATTTGAATTCATTTATCAATTTCATTCAATATTCATTTGGTAAATTTTCCATTCAAATCAATTTCTAATAAATTTCCAATTCATTAAATCCATTTTTTTTTAAATTCAACTTCATTAAAACAAAACTTACAATTTTGAATTTTATTAAATTCGCCAAATCAATTCTTTCACTTACAAGTCTTACATTAATTCCAAAATGTCACAGTTTCATTTCTTGTTAAAGAAATTCAATTTCACTTATTTACTTTCTTAAATAATTTTCCAAAACATAGTTTGGAAAATGGCATTGTCCTATAGATGCTAAAATAGTAGTTTGTAACTCCTACCATTATGTCTAGGAGAACTGAAAATATTTATGGTCATGTTTTAATTAGTTCTTTTTAGCTGTTTTGTACGAGATTTATGTATTTACAAAAACTATCCATAGTAATGCACATGTCAATTGCTATATGAAGTTTATTTGTTTGCATGTGCAATATTGACGTCCATATTAATGCATGTGTTGGTAGGTATATATGCATATTATAAAACATAGTGTGCTGATACGTATTATCAACGATATGGATGGTAGGTAATGATTTGTGAATGTTTTGAATACTCACGCTTATAACCGTGGTGAAACCCTAGAAAACTCACGCTTATAACCGTTATACTTCAAATTACGATTAAATCCAGATTTAACACACTTATAAACGTGATAGATATGAAATTTCCCACGTTTATAACCGTGATTCATCATTCTCACGCTTATAACCGTGAGTAAACACCATAACTCTCACGCTTATAACCGTGAGCAATACCCAAAATTATCACGGTTATAAGCGTTATTTTTTCTATGATAATATTTGCCCACGCCACTTGGGACAACGCTTATAACCGTGGGGAATTTAATTTATCATGGTTATAAGTGTGATAAAATGGCCTTTTTGGTGTTGTGGACTTTAGTTGCCGCAACATGGAATCTTTGTAAATACTCCTTCAATGACTCCCCAGGAGCCTGGATTACACTTGATAGAGACATCACGTCCTTTGGACGAGTAGTGTGTATTCTGAACTGTTCTATAAACTTCTTCGCCAACTCCTCGAAACTGGATACGGACCGCGGAGGAAGTCGGGTGAACCACATAGTAGCGATCCCAGATAGAGTAATTGGAAATCATCTACACTTGGTTGCATCATTTGCTCTAGCTGAATCCATCATCCATTCGTACCTCATGACATGGTGTCTGGGGTCAGTCGTTCCTTTATAAGCCGGGATAGTTGGCATACTAAACTTTCTGGGGTACGCTGCCTGTAGAACAATGTCTGTGAATGGAGTATGACTTCTTGACACTCCCCAATCGTCGTTCGATAAGCCTTGATTCTCTTTCATCAATTGTTTGATCATGGCTGTCAGGTCTGGTGTTTGTACGGAAGGTGGGAGGTTGGAGTCTGTTCTACGTAACATATCATGCTGATGCCTCCTCTGCTGGTTGAAAGTCTATATGAGTGGATCGTATAGGATATATATATATGCAAGTATAAACAGCTAACTATATAATATAACTTGATAAATGATAGTAGCAAAGTAAATGAAAATAATCACACCAGGATTTTATACTGGTTCAGACCTCCCATCCTACGTCCAGTCCCGAAGCTCATCTTCGAAATTTCCTTTCAACTAACCCTCACTTGACCTGGAGGAACAGGTTTACAATAGCAGAGTTTCTTTGTCAAGAATGTGTTCTATAACACGGATGTTGACTATTGAGTACAAATGCTTCCAATATATATATATATATATATATCTAGAGAATATTTGAATGAGGAGTTCTGTATATATAGAAGAGTTAAATACATATAGTTGATTGCTTAGAGATCTGGTATAAATCAGAGTATAAGAGATAAGAGCGTAAGTGAGTAAGGTAAATCTTTCTCTTGAATTCCCGATGCTATTTATAGTGGTGAAGAGTTTCTATGTGTAGTTGTCTCCATTAACAATCGTTGTATAGTTGCTCCTGTTGGTGATGAAGAGTTGCAGTGAAGAGGAGCGGATGTGTCTTTTCGGATGTGACAGTTGGACTTTGAAAATACACAGTCGAGCCTATAATCAGACGTCTGGAAAGTGACCTCAAACGTCTGGCCTTCATATAATTTTTTGTGTCTGGTAGCATTTCAGACGTCTGTGTTTATTATCCAGACGTCTGGTCTTCATTTCTGTTTTATGTCTGGATGTCTTTCAGACGTCTGAGTTCAGGATCAGACGTCTGTTTTCTTCTGAGTTGTGAACCAGAGGAATCATTCAGACGTCTGGCTAGTTCATTTAGACGTCTGAATGTGTGCATGTTGTTGTATTTGTGTCTGTGCAATTCCTTTTCCAATTCTATCGACTTGTAGCCTCTTGATACTTCTTTTGAGTCTTGTTCTTGTCTCTTTGGTGATGTTACTTTATCATCTTCCTGTAAATGTAGATATATATGTATATTTGATTTCCATTGCATAGTTGTGATCATCGAAACCAAGGAATTGATTTCCTAACAATCTCCCCCTTTTTGATGATGACAACTATTCAATGTACTTATATATATTCTAAATCTCCTCCTGAATATGTGCTTAGTTTTGCTTTAAGTTTATTTCTATATTTCTCCCCCTTTGATATTATCAAAAAGAATATAAAAGTTCAAGCCATATGTAAAAAAGAAATTTTCATTATTAACACGAAGGAGTTACATTCATAGATTTGAACAGAAAGACAACAAATCCTAAATTCTAGAGTTGCTTAGGAGAAGCTTGTTTTGGATCATCTTCCTCTGGTTCTATTTTGTCAGAAGTGCTTGCCTTTGAAGGAGATGTCAAAGCTTCTTTGAAAGGTTCATCCTCAAATAGTTTGGAATGTTTTGCGGGAGGAGAAGGCACAGGAGTTGTCCAATCTTCTGAGGGTGGAGATGGACCACGTACTTTTTGAAGTACCTCTTTGAGAACTGATAAAACAGTCGAAAGAGATTCTTCGACTGTGGCTAGTCTTGTAGCAAAAGATGTCTCAAAGCTGTCGATTCGTTTTGCTGGAATTTTTTGATTCTGAGACAAGATTTGTTGATTTCGAAGTGTTAGATCTCGAATGCTTTCATTTTGATTTGTTTCCGTTCGAGTTTCCAAAATGTTATCCTGTCCTGGATAGTAAAATGGAGCGGGAGGTGGGGGAGTGATTTCCCGATTCTGTTCTTTTTCTTGGGATGGACCAATTTGAGGAGGAGGCTCAACCCTTCTAGATTGTTGATGGTGAGTCCAATCGTCGAAGGACATGAATTCTGGGGGAATTTCGGGTAAGTGCATCAAGGAGAAGAATTTGGTGGAGGCATATTTAGGTGAAAACTCTTCGAAGGTTGATAAGTAAGACGGAATATTGTTTGCACGGAGAAGTTTCATAATATAAGTTGGGTAAATGATTGATGGCCGCGATCAATTCCAAAATTGCTTGAGTTCATCGAATATGAATTTGGCCCAATTTACCCTGGTTCCACTAAAGAGAGCATAAAGTGCTTTGTGCTCCAATTCCGTTATTTGCTCGTGACTCCCCATTCGCGGAACAATTGTATTGATTATCATCCTTGTTAGGAGTCGAGCTTTAGGATGCAAATATTTTGAAGCAAATTTTGGCATTTCGTCTTCTCATATTTGATGAGTGATATTATTCTTGGGCTTAAAGCGCATATCCGGGATGTTGTGTAGATCCTCGTCGGTGTCGGAACATCCCAAAGTTCTTCCTATTAATCCCGGAGTTAAACGAATAGTATTTCCATAAACGCTTGACCATAGCCAGTTGTCCTCGTCTTCGGTATTCCAAACTGCAGTGCTATCTAGATTGGCGTAGAATAAGAATATAGCCAGTTGATCTATTTGAACATAATTGGATGTAAAAGAAATTAAAGTCTCCAATCCAGCATTCTCACAAAGTTCATCGAGATCATACATAGGAAACTTAAGTAGATTATAGAAAGGTCCTATATGAAGTTTTTTCTTTTGAATATCTTGATACCTTTTAATTGAATGAGGTGCCTTGTGCATCCATCATTCGATTTGATCATCTGAACACACCTGAGGGTTTGAAGATGACGTTGGTTGATCTTTTTTGCGTTTTGGAGCATTGATATTCTTTGTGCGAGGAGGCATTGTGATTTTGGTTTGAAATAATGTGGAATTTGAAGTTGAATTGCAAATCAGCAGGGAGGAATTTTGAGTTTGGAAAGTGAAAAAATGACGTTATCTTGGGGGTATAATAAAGGTCGATTGAATTCCAGAGGTCTGGATTTGAAAGCAGACGTTTGGTTTGCCCTAAAAATTATACAAAAGATTCAAACAGACGTCTGTTGTTTATGTGTTAGACGTCTGGTTTGACACAGTTTGAAAAATTTAGAGGCAGAGAGATTTATCAGACGTCTGGAATTAAACACAGACGTTTGTTTTGGTTTAAATGTGAAACAGAGAACTAAGTCAGACGTTTGGATATTATTTCAGATGTCTGAAATATTCTGAATGTAATTTTGGAGAAGGCAGAGCTTCATTCCAGACGTCTGAGGGGTATATCAGACGTCTGACATATGCACATTGCTTAAAACTGCGAAATATATCAGTGGATCAGACGTCTGAAGACCATAGTCAGACGTCTGAAAGGAGCAGTTTTGCTAAAAATAGTCTAAAATTGATAGTTATATTTATTTATCAAATGTTGACAATAGAGACCTTTATTATTTGTAAAATATAATAACATATAAATACATACAATAATTAATTTGATTTATTTATTTAGTAGGCGACGGAGTTTTAGGATTTCTTGAGTCGTTATCCTTCCATGGTTTAAGTGGAGACCATATATTCCTACGTTCATGGGTCCGTGGGGAGCCAGAATATCATCTTGGGGAAGGATCTGAAGGAGTGCGATACGAAGAAGATGCATCTAATGAACTACAAGGTTTTGGTAGCGGTTCATGAACATCTTTCTTTCGTGACGAGCAAAACTTCATCGCCACTTGTTCTAGAAAACTTAGCCTTCGTGCTGTAACTTTTTGTTCGAAATAAAGCTCTCGTTGAAGATCCATCTGTTGTTTTTGGTAATGATGAATTTCATCAATTTTCTCCTTTGTATTAGGAGAAGTAAACAAGGATATTTTAGTTTTCTTATTCTCTGGAGTAAAACCCGTATGATACGAGGACCACCTATTCGTTGGTTCTTGCTTTGGTGTAGGTGTCGGAAGGCGTTGTGGTGTGTCTACTGAGCTGTCCGTCGATAGTGTGGAGATGGAGATAGATATATAAGAACTCCCAGAAGACATTGTTTTTTAAAATTTTAAGAATTTGATATTTTGTATATAGTTGTGATGTAAATATATGTATATATATATATATGATGAAAACGTTATTTATAGGACAACTAATTTTCTAAAATTTTAATGGTTCAGAAATTCATCAATTTGTGGTAATGAAGAGGTGAACTAAATTTAGTCTTTAATTCAATTTTAGTTAAGATCTTGAAGTGAAAAAATTCCCAAACTTCGTCTGAGTTTTATGAAAGTTTGTTCGTTTAATGGTTTTGTAAATATGTCGGCTACTTGATTTTCGGTACTTACGTATTCTAAAGAGATAGTTCCTTTTTCAACATTGTCTCGTAAAAAATGATGTCGTATATCTATATGTTTGGTTCGTGAGTGATTAACAGGATTTTTTGATAAATTTATAGCGCTTGTGTTATCACAATATATTGGAGATTTTTTGATAATTTTACCAAAGTCCATTAGTCTTTGTTGCATTTATATTACTTGCGCACATGCTAGAGCTGCGGAGATGTATTCGGCTTCACAAGTAGATAAAGAAACACAATTTTGCTTTTTGCTAAACCATGAAACTAAAGATTGTCCGATAAAATGACATGTTCCACTAGTACTCTTACGGTCTGTTCTACAACCACCGAAATCCGCATCGCTATATGAGACAAGGTTAAAAGATGATCCTTTAGGATAAAACAAACCATAATCTTTAGTACTAGATAAATAACGTAAAATGCGCTTAACAGCTCGTAGATGAGATTCTTTTGGTTTTGCTTGAAATCGAGCACAAAGACATACACTCATCATAATATCCGGTCGACTAGCCGTTAAATATAGTAAAGAACCAATCATGCTTCGATATAACTTTTCATCAAAATCTTTTCCATTTTCATCTTTTTCTAAGTGAATAGTGGTACTCATTGGTGTTGGTTTGCTTGAAGTTTTATCCAGTTTAAATCGATGTAATAAATCGTTACAATATTTTTCTTGGTGAATAAAAATTCCATTTTCGAGTTGTTTTATTTGTAATCCTAAGAACAAATTTAATTCTCCCATGTGTGACATTTCAAATTCATTTTTCATAATATTTGAAAAATTATTACATAGATTTTCGTTGGTTGAACCAAAGATGATATCATCAACATAAATTTGTACAACCAAAATATCGTTATTTTCTCTTTTAATAAATAAAGCTGTATCTATTTTTCCTATATGGAAACCGGATGTTATTAGGTGATTTTTAAGACGCTCGTACCATGCACGAGGTGCTTGTTTTAATCCATATAGTGCTTTATGTAATTTAAAAACATGATCGGGATATTTTTCATGAACAAAAAGTGGTGGTTGTTCGACGTATACATTTTCTTTAATAAAACCATTCAAAAAGGCACTTTTGACATCCATTTGAAATAGTTTAAAATTGTTATGAGTTGCAAAGGAGAGTATAGTACGAATGGCTTCTAATCTTGCTACCGGAGCAAAAGTTTCATCGTAATCTATGCCTTCTTCTTGATTGTAGCCCTGAGCAACTGTTTGCACAAAAAATGGACAAACACCTCAAAGTCGTATGATTTGGTAGATCTTATGTTGTTCTTAGTGATTTGAGTGATTTATGCAAATATATGAAAAGCAGGGGCTAAACTGTAAAAAGACACGCAGATTTATAGTGGTTCAGCCAGAATGTGCCTACGTCCACTTTATATGTTATTTCTCTTCTCTTGTTTAGATTACAAGTACAAAGCTTTGATACAAGTAAAAGAAAGTTGTTTGAAAGTTCTCTCCGTGCTTGAGCTCTCAAACTTGTCCCCCATTGTTGTACCCCTACCCCTCTATTTATAGAGTGAGGCTGGGGGTAGGGGTCTTGGATGTATACAGCTGCTGATGGGCCTGGGCTGATGCGATCTGGCCTGGTAGTGTTGGTTCGGAATGTCTTGGTCCGGTAGTAGGTGGTCCGGTAGGAGCTTGGTTCGGTGGCATCTAGGAGACGATTGGTCCGGTAGTGGTTGGAGTAGGTTGGTCCGGCAGTGGTAGGAGTAGGTTGGTCCGGCAGTGGAAGGAGTAGGTTGGTCCGGCAGTGGTAGGAGCAGGTTGGTCCGGCAGTGGTAGGAGTAGGTTGGTCCGGCAGTGGAAGGAGCAGGTTGGTCCGGCAGTGGTAGGAGTAGGTTGGTCCGGCAGTGGAAGGAGCAGGTTGGTCCGGCAGTGGTAGGAGACGATTAGTCCGGCAGTGGTAGGATTAGGTTGGTCCGGCAGCGGTAGGAAGCCGAATGGAGCTTAGGCAAGCCTGAACGAATCAAGCTTCTTGGCCTTGAGATCTTCTGGGTGAGAACACGCCCAACATTTGCCCCCCAAAGTGGGACATATGCCGGCATATGCCATGCTTTGTTTTAAAACCAACGACGTTAGCTTGGATGCTTTCGCCGAATCAGCCGGTCCGGTCGTCTATGCTCGCCTATAAATAAGGGCCTAGGGCTTCCGTTACCTTCTACCGAACGAGACAGCCGAGCCAAATCAGTCACATAGCCGAATCAGATTTTATCCTACTGCCGAACCGCTTTAGCCTGCCGAATCAGGTACTTAACTTCCCTTCGCCGAATGAAACTTGTGTGTCCTACGTACCGAATGAACTTTAGTTGGGAATGCCGAATGAGCCTTTACTGAGAAACGCCGGATGAATTTTTCGAGATGAGAATGCCGAATGGGCTTTCGAGAATGAGAATGCCGAATGAACTTGTAGTCTGGGTGCCGAATGAACTTGTATTCTAGGTGCCGAATGAACTTTATACACTTGATTTTTTCACTTTTCATATCACAAGCGAAATTCCGGACTACATGTAGTTGCTTGTTTATATCCTCTGTTTTAACAACATGTTTTTCCGATGTTGCAGATAATGTCTCGCAAAGCAGAAACTCGATCGGATAAAAAGAAGTTCCAGGGCGAAGGAGAATCTTCCGCAGTGCCCCCTGCTCAGCCAGGACAGGAACGTCACGGAACTGCCCCGAGATCACTGGTGGACGGGTACGGCCCTCAGGAGCTTCTGGACTCCCCGCTCGATTGCTTTCCCAGCTCCCTCAACGAGGAGCAGTTTGATGTCATCTCTCGTTCTTTTGGAATCGATAGAGCGCGCATGTTGTTGCCAGGGAGGGAAGTTATGCCATATGACCCTCCTGAAGGGTACTTTGCCTACAGCAGATACCACTGCATGTGTGGTGCCATCCCGCCTCTTAATGCTTGGGTAGTCAGCTTTCTTACTTATCTAAAGGTGGCCCCATTCCAGCTTCAATCCAACTCTTATGCCATTCTGGTGAGTCTCTTCGTCATCTTCTAGAGGAGATATGGGCGTCCTCCTTCCAACGGGAGATCCGGTATTTGTACAACTTGAGAGGCTACAAGAAGGGGTCTCCCTATATCAGCTTGGAATCTGCCATATCCTTTAAGCCCGTCCTGGACTTATACTCGAAGTTCAGTATGTTCAAGAAAGAATGGTTCTTCATCAGGGGTGACTCTGTTTCCATTCGTCGCTTCACCTCCGGCTGTAAGTGTGAAGCTTTATTTATAATTTCCATTACAACCGCAGTGCTTTATCTTACGTGCTTTTATTTCTTGCTAGCGACAGGTGGTTTTGCGGTTGTGGAGAATGACCGCCTGGTTCAGACGGTGGCCGAGATAGAAGCTATCTCCGGGAGAGATAGATCAGCTGCTTACCTGATCAGAAATGCGACCCTTCTGGAGTATAATTTGATCCTTCCACAGCAGTCAGTAGTCAAGCAGAGGGAAACGGTGGAGGAGAGGGCGGTTGCTCAAGCTAAGGGAGGTGTCACAGTAGAGAGTGGTAAGAGGAAACCTTTCACGAAACCTTCCGTTGTCGGAGGTAAGAAACTTAAGAAGTCGGATGGTCCTTCCCCCAGTACTTGTCCAATTACTCAGGGGGAGGAGGATGTGGAGGAGGAGAGAGGTGAGGGTGGAGATGACCGGGAAGGTGGCGATGGCATCGGGGCCTTGCTTCCTGGGCAAGCAGGCGAGAGTCAGGAGTGGACGGATGATGCATTCCGCCAAGCTTTCGAGGGGCTGGACGGAGAATCGTCTTCGGTAGAGAAATCCGGGAAAGTTGACAAGGCCGAGACTGGTGCAAGCGTGTCTTCCCAGACTATTCCAACCAAGGTGGCTCCGACGACTCAAGGTGAACTTTTGACTTCTGCAGGCTCCATTCATGATAAGGATTTAGGAATATTTTACGATCCGCTCCCGTCCTGGAATGAAATCCAGGACTTATTGCAGTATCCTACTCCTCCCTAGGGTTTGTATAACAGATGTGTTTCCCCTTTTTTTTTAAACTTTTAATTTAACGCGTTTCTTGAATCATGGATCAATGTAAGCTTGTGACACTTGTTCTTCATATCAGAAGCAGGTAAAATGGCCAAGGCCTCAGAGCTTCGGCATAGGCTCGAACAATACAAGCTCTCCAAAGCTTCCGCCAAGCCGAAGCCTTCGACCCACCATTCCGGGGATGTAGTCGGCTACCGTCCTCTTCTCGGGGTTATTGAAGAGGGTGTTCAAAAGAGAAATAGGAGTCATCCCTTATCTAAACCTTCACTTGGTCCTCAGCCCCCAATTTAGCCTCTTCACGATATCACGGAGGAGGATACTGAGTTCGCACTCTCTCCGCACCCGTCTGAAAATCCTACCGTTACTCAGATTGATCGTCCTGGCTTGGCTCGTAATCCATTTGCAGGTCATCCTGATCTGGATCCAAGTTCCCATGATATTACCTTCGACGAGGTTACCGGTGAGCACCTTCTTCCCCGCAATCCCATGGTACGGGTGCTTGATGAGGCTAAGTCCTTAAATCTCGATTTACTTACCACTCGGGTAGTTACCATGGGAGACGAGGCCAAGGCTAATATTGATCGGGTGGCGGAGGAGACTAGGAAGCTGATGGGGCATCATGCCCGGCTGGTTAAGGCTGGAGAGGAGATTGGGAGTGCCAACATCCGACTACGATTGATGGTTTCGGACCAGGTCAAATAGCTTGCTGATCAGGCAATTCAGATTTCTCAGCATGAGGCTGCCTCTGGGCGGTTGAGGAAGACTATGGAGGAGGCTAGTAAGGCGAAATTACGGAAGATGGAGGCTGCTTGCAAGGAGCAGATAAATATGGCCATCTCGACAGTGGATGAGGTTCGGAGGGCGGATCTTGAGCAGGTAGAGGAGCTGTCGGGGAAGCTTGAAGCCACAGAGCTTGCTCAGGTCAGGCTAAAGGAGGAGATGGAGGTGATGAGGAGGTCCCTTCAGGCTGACTGCTCGCGATACCCACTGGAAAGGGATGCTGCCATTGCAAGGCTATCGGTTTCTGAGGCTCGTATGAGGGAGTTTGAGGAAAATGAGGGGATGATGGATGATATGCTGCAGGATATGTACTTTCGCATTTGGAAACAGGGCAACTTATCTTGGATGGACGACTACCCCCGGGTTATGGCTAGGATTTACCTCAGGGCTTTAGAGGAGGCCAAGGCTGAGGCGGATAAGGAGGGTGGAGCGGCCTTTAGGATGGATGTGGTTACCGCTCAGTTTACCAAGGAGGAGAAGATAGCGGTGAAGGAGGGGATGCGGTTGTTTGCAGCTGAGGAGGCAGGCGTGGAAGTAGGGGATGACGACCAAGATGATCAAGGGGAAGCTGCTGGTAACCTCTTCTTCTTTAGTTTCTTCTTTTGTCAACTCGGTTTCTTATCACTAATGATTTCTTTTTCTGACCGGATAGGTGGGCAACAGGACAAGGGCAAGACCCCGACGCAGCCGGCTCCTTGATTAGGCCTGGAAAATTCTTTTTGTGGGCTTGACATGGTTGTATATGTTAGTCTTAAATTAGTAAAGTAACTCTTAGGCGGTAATTTTTTAACTTAAGCTGATCTTGTCGTCTTTTGAATGTTTGTTGCTATTTTAACACGTTGTATGAGAAATATAGCTGTGCATATTCTTGTAATCAAATTGTGTTTGATGTCAGGTTCTTGTTTTAAAACATAATTTTATGACTTGCAATGTTAGCGTGAGGTGTGAATAAACTATAGCTATGTTTTTAGGCACACAAAAATAAAATACCGTCCCTCCTGCTTTAGTTGTAGATGGCGGCTTTAGCGTGACTGAGTGTGAAAATGTGGTCGAGTGCCCGGCCATCCGGTTTCATTTGCGAATGCCTCCTATTCTGTGACCTGTGCTTTAGGGATCGTTATAGAGGATAGGAGAAAAGTTGCTTAAGTAAAATTGAAATATGTGAAAAAGTAAAACTTCCAATCACGGAAGGCCTTCGATGTGCTTAAGTTCGTGGCAAACGGGCTTTGTAGTCACTTTCCCTAGCTGTGGGTCTTGGAGACATTTGTCACCCATCTTACGCCTCCGCGGGGAGTTGATTCTTTTTTACCACAGCCGCACTTAAGACACATCGGAGCCGAGATCGCGCACAGTAACTACCCGGGCCATTATGGCCCGTAATCGTGGGTATTATTCGATTTACTGTGGCCGGCTAGCGTGGGTGCCGATCGTCAACCGTGAACTGCCCTTGGCTGGCCACACCTTATGTTGGGGCTTATAGTCGGTTCACAGTTGCCGGCGAGCCGAACGCCGTAATGAGCTGCCTCGGCTATAGTCGGCCTTCTCGGTGGCTTATAATCGGCTCATTACAGTTGGCTTTAAGGGCCGTCGCGAGCAATAAGTTAACCCACAGCAGAGGGATGCCGGAGCAAAAGTGTCTCATTGGCAAGGGCATAGATTCGCGTAGTACCTGTTAGGTCTTGTCCAGGTGAAGTCGCGCTGTGGAGTGCTTTGAATTGAAACGCTGTATGCACAGGATTTTGTTCAACAGAAAAGGATAAAGTTAACAAGCAGCCAAGATATAAAGGAACAAGTTAAAAAAGAGACAAGTTTTTTAAAGTGGTTCGGCACGAAAATGCCTACGTCCACTGATTCTCTTTGTTAATTCACTTCATATGGGCAATACAAGTTAAGAAAAGTATCGACGGAGGTGTTTGATGTTCCATGCCCTCTGGAACACCTCTCCGTCCACTGTTGACAAAATATAGGCTCCGTTGTGGAGATATTTATGAATTACATATGGTCCATCCCAGATTGGGCCTAGCGTTCCGGGGTGAGGGAAGATTCGCTTGAGGACAAGATCCCCTTCTTATAAGGTACGATGCTTGACTTTGGAGTTGTATTGTGCTGCCACTTTTTGTTTGTGGGATGCTGCTTTAAGGACCGGATCATTTCTTCTCTCCTCAACTAGATCCAAAGACATGTGAAGGAGTTCTTCGTTCTCTTCTGGGTTATAGTGGATCCTACGGTGGGAAGGCATAATGGTTTCAACTGGGAGCATAGCCTCCGATCTGTATGCCAAAGAGAAAGGAGTGTGCCCCGTCGATGTTCTTAAAGATGTGCGATATGCCCATAGTGCCGTAGGAAGTTCATCCACCCAAGCGCCCTTTGACTTTTTGAGCTTCTTTTTTATTAGAGTTTTCAGAATTTTGTTGACGGCTTCGACTTGTTCGTTTGCCTGGGGATACGCTACGGATGAGGAGCTTTTGTGAATTCCGTGCTCTTGGCACCAATTGGCGAATTCCTCGCTATCAAACTGAAGTCCATTGTCTGATATGATTTTGAGTGGGACTCCGTACCTGCACAGAACATTTTTGATCAAGAAGTTAATAACTTTTGCTGAAGATACTTTATTCAGAGGTTCCGCTTCCACCCATTTGGTGAAATAGTCGACTGCCACTATAGCATATTTGGCCCCGCCTCGGCCCATTGGTAGCTCGCCGATTAAGTCAATTCCCCATATTGTGAAGGGCCAAGGGCTGGTCATTTGAGTAATCTCAGTTGTTGGTAGTGAATTCGGCAATGAAATCAGCCATGGCTTGTCCCTTGATGGCGGTGCGAGGGTGATAGGTGATATCATACTGACTTAGTTCAATGCACCATTTAAGTTGTCGCCCAGAAGTGTCGGGACGATGGAGTACCTTCCTCAGTGGTTGATCGGTCAGAACTTTGATGGAATGGGACTGGAAGTAGTGATGCAGTTTCCGCGATGTGATTAGTAAACAGTATGCTAGCTTCTCAAGTTTAGGATATCTGACTTCTGCCCCCGTAAACCTCTTACTGACGAAGTAAACTGGCCGCTGCGTGCGGTTGTCTTCCCTTACCAAGGCAGCGCTTAGGGCGTGAGATGACACAGCAAGGTACAGGTATAATTCTTCGCCTTTGCTTGGAGTTGAGAGTACCGGTGGTTTCTGGAGGTGTTCGATTAAGTTAAGGAAAGCGGTCAGGCATTCGTCGGTCCATTCGAACTTTCCTTTGTCTTTCTTTAGAGCTTCGAAAAAGGGGACACACTTGTCCGTTGCTTTGGAGATGAATCGGCTTAGGGCGGCCACTTTTCCATTCAGGCTTTTCATTTCCTTCCGAGTGGAAGGTATCTTGATATCCCTTAGCGCTCGGACTTGTTCAGGGTTTGCTTCAATCCCTCTAGCATGGACGATGAATCCTAAGAACTTTCCTGATGACACTCCGAAGGAGCATTTTAGAGGATTCAACTTCATTCCATACTGTCGAAGTACTTGGAACATCTCGCCTAGGTGGCTTACGTGATCATCGGCTTTCCTTGACTTTACCAGCATGTCATCCACATACACTTCCATAGTTTGCCCTATTAGCCCTGCAAACATCTTGTTGACGAGGCGCCGGTAGGTGGCTCCTGCATTTTTAAGTCCGAAAGGCATTACCTTATAGCAGTATAAACCCCGGTTGGTGATGAAACTAGTGTGGTCTTGGTCGGGAGCATGCATAGGAATTTGGTTATACCCTGAGTATGCGTCCATAAAAGATAAGAGCTCGTACCCGACTGTGCTGTCTACAAGTTGGTCGATTCGGGGAAGTGGGAAGCAATCCTTTGGGCAGGCGTCGTTTAGGTTGGAGAAGTCAATGCATGTTCGCCACTTCCCATTAGCCTTCTTTACCAGCACCGGGTTAGCGATCCATTTCGGGTAGATGGCTTCTCGTATGAAGTCATTGGCGAGTAGATTCTTTACTTCTTCATCGAGGGCTGCCGATCGCTCTGCCCCCATACTTCTCTTTTTTTGTTTTACGGGTGCCTTGGTAGGATCAATGTTTAATATGTGGCATGCTATGTCGGGGGAGATTCCGGTCATGTCAGCGTGTGACCATGCGAATACATCCAAGTTGTGGCGGAGAAAATCGATGAGTTGTTCCTTCAACTCTGCTTTTAGTTGGGACCCAATTTTCAATAGTCTACTTGAGTCTTGCTTGTCTACAGATACAAACTCCATAGCCTCTGCAGGCTCGATGGTGGCCTCCTCCCCTTTGTCCCTAGGGTCTAATTCATTGAAAGGGTCATTGGTATATCGAAGAGGAGGGGCCTTCTTTAGTTGCTATGCTTCTAGACTTTTCGTGCAGAGGGCAACCTCTACACCCTTCCCTTTATCCTTCCTGTGGTTGTTGCGAAGTTCAGTCACATAGCAGTCTCGAGCAACGTCCTTGTCTCCTTCTACTTCTCCTACTCCATTGTCCGTTGGAAATTTCATTTTTAGGCACCATGGGGCTAGGACAATTTGGAAGTCAGACAAGGCTGGCCTTCCTAAGAAGGCGTTATAGGCCGAATGGTTTTCTATTAGCACAAACGTCTATTTTCGTACAACGGAGCGGGGATGGCTTCCAATCTCAACAAAGAGGTCTAGTTGCCCGAGGGGCATCTTCGCATTTCCAGTGAAACCGTGTAGTGGTTTATCGCAGGGAGATACATCCTTCATTGATAATTTCATTTTGTCGAATGCTTGTTTGAACAGGATGTTCACTGAGCTTCCAGTGTCTACTAAGATTCGGTAAACTTCGGCGGGACCGAGCCGGGCAGAGATAACCATGGGATCCATGTGAGGGTACTGCCTTCCTTCCAGGTCACGCTTAACGAATGTGATGTCATCACTTTCTTTCCGTTTCGGGTGGCGTTCTTCTATAACCGAATTGACACAGTCTTTACTGTCTCTAAGCGACTTTCCATATCTTTCCATCTCTTTCCAGCTCTTGTCTGCGATGTGCGGTCCCCCTGAGATGGTATGGACCACTATCTTCTCTTGACTAGAGCCGCTAGCGTTGCGGTTTCCTCTGCCGGTCTTTGGTGAGGGTAGCCTTGGGTTTTCATTGGCAGGAGCTGGAGTCCTGTCCTGACTTTTTACATAGCGTTTCAGTTTCTTCCTTCTGATGTGTTCCTCAATCAGATCCCGGAGATGATGACATTCATTGGTATGATGCCCGTGAGATTCGTGGAAGCGGCAGAACTTTCCAGACTTCTGCGCGTTATCTGATTCCTTCTTGTATGGTGGGCGTTTGTATCTAACTTCGCCTTGGGTGGCAAGGAAGATATTTTCGACGGTCTCGTTCAAAGGAGTGTAAGTGTCGAATCTCGGTCCAGGCCGATATAGGCGCTTTTCTCCCTTCTTGCCCCCAACATTGTCTCTGGAATCATTTCTTCGAACGTCCCTTGCTACAGCAGGGGCGTTGCTGTGAGTTGCCTTATTTTGCTGTCCTGACTGCCCCTCAATGGCAGCATCCTCAAGCCTCATATATTTCCCGGCTTCATGGAAGAAATCGGGTAAAGTAGCTGGTTTTTCTTTCGTCAACCTTCTAGCAAATTTAGTGTCCGGATGCACCCCACTACAGAGGGCCATTAGGATAAGCTTCTCATTGGCATCTTGGACCGCGGCTGCTGTGGCATTGAATCGGGTTAGGTATTGTTGCAGTTTCTTTCCAGGTTTATGTTTGACGCTGGATAAGGAATAAGCGTCCTTAGGTTGTTCCACATGGATGCGGAACTGACTGATAAACTTTTCTTTCAACATTTCCCACGAGCTGATGAATCCCTGGGGTAGATGACAGAACCAGGAGGTAGCGAGATCGGCTAAGAAGAGCGGAAAGCATTTGCACAGTACTCCCTCTATCGCTCCACTCATGAGCATATGTTGTGTGTACCTCTGTAAGTGTACAACGGGGTCGGAGGTTCCTTTGTAAGGTTCCATTGTTGGCATCTTCCATTCTCGGGGAGTGATAGCAATTTCGATATTGCGGGCGAAAGGGCTGGTTACCCTAGCGCCTATCCCTCGATCTCTTTGCTCCCATTGGACGCACTCTCTGAATAAGCGTGTCATCCTTTCATCAGAATTTGGAGCAGATAGAAATGAGTTTGGTTCTGTTCTGTGGGATTGATTCCGTCCAGATGACCTGTAGGGATGGTATCGTCTATCATTCCTCATATTTTCTAATGGCTGCCTTTGATCTTCTGGGAGCATGCTAGGGTCAGCTACAGTTGACCCTTGCCTTGATCTTCCCCTGCTGGGTTCTGATCTAAGCACTTCCTCGGGTCCAACTTCGGGCTGGACTCTAGCTCGGTCCCGTTCACTGGCGTTTCCGTGGTTAGGCAGTATGACAGGCTCAGCTACAGTTGACCTTCGCCCGGTACCTCCCCTATTAGGTTCGGTACCAAATGTTTCCTCAGGCCTAACTTCGGGCTGTGCTCGATCTCGGCTCCTACCATGGCTACTTCTACCGTTAGCTCCTTCGAAGAAGGAAGATCTTTGTTGTCTTTGAGATCCTCCAGACTGGGACTCGCCCCATGATTTAGTGTTGCGATTGGACTCTTCAGCATCCCTTAAGCGTGACATGAGATGGTCCACCAAGGCTTCCTGCTGGGACGTGAAGCGGTTAGTTACTTCAACCACAACCCTGTCCAAATCTGCCCTAGTAATTGCTGCGGGCTGTTCTGTGGCAGGAGTGGTCGGATTAGCCTGTCCTTCATTTGTTACTGCTACTGGAGGAGGACGATTTACTTGATTCGTGGCAGCTGGATCTGGAAGACTACTAGATGCGATGTTTTTTCCTTTGTTAACATCTTTTCTCTATTTGGGAGGCAAGTTTTCCAAGTGGTGAACGATGCTATTAGGAAAATTTTTAAGTGGATGAAGCTGAAGCTTCGAGCTTCTAGTTCTCAGTGAAAGCACCAAAAATGTTTGCACAAAAAATGGACAAACACCTCAAAGTCGTATGATTTGGTAGATCTTATGTTGTTCTTAGTGATTTGAGTGATTTATGCAAATATATGAAAAGCAGGGGCTAAACTATAAAAAGACACGCAGATTTATAGTGGTTCAGCCAGAATGTGCCTACGTCCACTTTATATGTTATTTCTCTTCTCTTGTTTAGATTACAAGTACAAAGCTTTGATACAAGTAAAAGAAAGTTGTTTGAAAGTTCTCTCCGTGCTTGAGCTCTCAAACTTGTCCCCCATTATTGTACGCTTGCCCCTCTATTTATAGTGTGAGGCTGGGGGTAGAGGTCTTTGATGTATACAGCTGCTGATGGGCCTGGGCTGACGCGATCTGGCCTGGTAGTGTTGGTTCGAAATGTCTTGGTCCGGTAGTAGGTGGTCCGGTAGGAGCTTGGTTCGGTGGCATCTAGGAGACGATTGGTCCGGCAGTGGTAGGAGTAGGTTGGTCCGGCAGTGGTAGGAGTAGGTTGGTCCGGCAGTGGTAGGAGCAGGTTGGTCCGGCAGTGGTAGGAGTAGGTTGGTCCGGCAGTGGTAGGAGCAGGTTGGTCCGACAGTGGTAGGAGACGTTTGGTCCGGCAGTGGTAGGATTAGGTTGGTCCGGCAGCGGTAGGAAGCCGAATGGAGCTTAGGCAAGCCTGAACGAATCAAGCTTCTTGGCCTTGAGATCTTCTGGGTGAGAACACGCCCAACAACAACTAATCGTGTTTTATTTCTAACAATATTTCCATTTTCGTCCGCCTTGTTTTTAAATACCCATTTTGTTCCTATTACCGATTGATCTTCAGGTCTTGGTACTAATTCCCATACGTTATTTCGTTCAAATTGATGTAATTCTTCTTGCATAGCTATTATCCAAAAATTATTATTTGAGGCTTCTTTATAATTCTTTGGTTCAAAGTTTGATACAAACGCTATATGGCTTATTTGATTGAGTTGATTTCTAGTAACTCTTGAGTTAAGATCTCCAATAATATTATCTATTGGATGGTTCTTAAGAATTCTAGGAGATGATATAAGAGTGTTATTTTGTATATTGGCTTCATTATTAATAGAATTTGTTGAATTTGTTAGTGGAATAATTTCTTCTTCATCATTAGTTTGATGTTTGAAAGGATTTTCGTCGAATGAGACATGTAAGCTCTCTTCTATGGTATTATTCCATTTATTAAAAATTCTATATGCCTTGCTACGATCCGAATACCCAACAAAGATACCCTCATCGGCTTTTGGATCAAATTTTCCTAATTTATCTTTTGTATTTAATATAAAACATTTTGAGCCAAAAGTTTTAAAGTATGACACTTTAGGTTTTTTACCAAAAAATATTTCAAAACAAGTTTGTTTAGTCATTGGGCGAATAGTTACTCGATTTAATATATAACAAGATGTAGTAATAGCTTCGGCCCAAAAGTGTTTTGGTAATCCACTACTATTTAATAATGTTCGTGCGCATTCTTGTAATGTACGATTTTTTCTTTCTACGACACCATTTTGTTAGGGTGTACGAGGAAAAGAAAAATTATGAGTTATTCCCTTTTTATTGCAAAAATTTGAAAAAAAGATCATTTTCGAATTCTCCTCCGTGATCACTTCTAATATTTTTAATTTTCAAATTCATTTGAGTTTTAATTCGTTTTGAAAATATATTTGTTTCTAAAACCTTCAAAAATGAGTTGTTTGTTATTATCTAAAATATTACATCTATCTTTTTCAAAATTTATTTGAAAACCTTTATCACATAATTGACTAATGCTTAACAAGTTGTGTTTTAAATTTTATACTAATAAAACATTTGTAATAATAGGAGAGTTAGATATACCAGAGTTGATGATTTCTCCAATGCCTATGACAAATCCCTTTGAATTGTCTCCAAATGTTACCGTTCCACCATCGATGTATGTTATATTTGATAACATTTTTGAATTTCCGGTCATATGTTTGGAGCAACCGCTATCTAGTATCCATTTCTCCTTATTTTTTTATTTTAGGTACCTGCAAGATAAAAAATGTTTTAATTGGTACCCATATATTTTATTAAGGTCCTAATTGTTAGAAGAAGGTAGCCATACCCAAGATGGTTTGGTACCTTTATAAATATAATTTTTATTATAGACTACATTTTCTAAGTAATTACTAATATGCTTTTGTCTAATCAAATTATTATTTGTTTTAGGAACCGAAATTTTCATATTTTTGGTATTCAATTTTTGTTTAGATAAACTTCTAGTTTTTATATAACTAATATTTTTAGCATTATTTTCTTTTTGTTTAGAACATTTTTTAAATCCTATTCCATTTCTATTACCTGATGGTTTTGATGTTTTGATAAGATTTTCCAAATCTTGTTTTCCTTTGTTGAATTTTGACACATTATCGGTAATTTTATCTAATTTTTCTTTTAATTCTCTATTTTCTGTTTTCAATAATTCAATACTATTTTTAAAATCAACATTTTCTTTTAGCAAATTTTCTTTTTCTAGAGTAATGTTCTTACTTTCTATCACATTATTTCTTAATTTTTCTTGAGATATTTCAAGTTCTTCTTCTAAAATAATTTTTTCATCTTTCAACATTCCTACTTCAAGTTCTAATCTATTAATTTTTACTACATATTCTTTGTTCAATTTTTTAATTTTTCTAAATTTTTCATCTAATTCCATGCTAAGTTCAAATAATTCTTCATAGCTAAGTTCCGGACATACCTCATCATTTTGTACCATAAAACATACATTAGCTTGTTCTCCGTCACTATCGCTATCACTTTCTGAAGATGAAGAATCGGTGTCATCCCATGTTACTTTGAAAGCTTTCTTCTTTTTGAATTTTTCAAATTTGCACTTCTTTTTATCATTGTTAAGTTTTGGGAAATCCTTTTTCATGTGTCCGTATTGATCACATTCATAACACTTAATTTGAGATAGATTTGTTTAGTTGGTCTTTCCTTCTTTTTGAAACTTGGTCATCTTTCTAAATTTCTTGAATCTATTATAGTTTTTGGCAATAAATACTATCTCATCTTCATCTAAATCTGAGTCATCATTCTTTATTGATGGAAATGCTATGTTCTTCTTCTCCGAATTTAATTCTTTACGTGCCTGCAAATTAGCTTCATAGGACATCAAATTTCCTATCAACTCTTCAACTTTGAGAGTAGAGAGATCATTAGCTTCTTCAATAGCTAATACCTTTCTTTCCCAATCAGGTGTTAAAGAGTTGAGTATTCGAGAAACTAAATCAAAATCAGTAAACTTAACTCCTAATGCCATAAGATCATGTTGAATAGTTTGAAATCTAGAATACATGTCTACTATAGTTTCATTTTAAATGATGAAAATTGGTTTTGCAAAATTGAAATTTTAGTTTGTTTGACCTTTGTTGTACCTTCATGTGTAATTTGTAAGGTACGCCAAATATCAAATGCAGTTGTACATAACATGACACGTGAAAATTCATTTTTGTCTAGTGAGCAAAACAAAACATTCATAGCTTTAGCATTATTTGATGCTAAGGTCTTTTGTGCATCGGTCCATGTGTTCATAGCAGTAGTTGGAGCTTCATATTTATCTTGAGTGGCTGACCAAATTTCTAAACCATTAGCTTCCATAAAAATTCTCATACGTGTTGACCAATATGAATAATTAGAGCCATTAAAAAGTGGGGGTCGTGCTATGGATTGTCCTTCTTGAAAAATACTTGCCATATTAGAATGATTAAAAAACGTGTTACTGTTCTTTTAAACAAACCTTGCTCTGATACCAATTGAAAGTCTATATGAGTGGATCGTATAGGATATATATATGCAAGTATAAACAGCTAACTATATAATATAACTTGATAAATGATAGTAGCAAAGTAAATGAAAATAATCACACCAGGATTTTATACTGGTTCGGACCTCCCGTCCTACGTCCAGTCCCGAAGCTCCTCTTCGAAATTTCCTTTCAACTAACCCTCACTTGACCCAGAGGAACAGGTTTACAATAGCAGAGTTTCTTTGTCAAGAATGTGTTCTATAACACGGATGTTGACTACTGAGTAAAAATGCTTCCAATATATATATATATATCTAGAGAATATTTGAATGAGGAGTTCTGTATATATAGAAGAGTTAAATACATATAGTTGATTGCTTAGAGATCAGGTATAAATCAGAGTATAAGAGATAAGAGCGTAAGTGAGTAAGGTAAATCTTTCTCTTGAATTCCCGATGCTATTTATAGTGGTGAAGAATTTCTATGTGTAGTTGTCTCCATTAACAATCGTTGTATAGTTGCTCCTGTTGGTGATGAAGAGTTGCAGTGAAGAGGAGCGGATGTGTCTTTTCGGATGTGACAGTTGGACTTTGAAAATACACAGTCGAGCCTATAATCAGACGTCTGGAAAGTGACCTCAAACGTCTGGCCTTCATATAATTTTTTGTGTCTGGTAGCATTTCAGACATCTGTGTTTATTATCCAGACGTCTGGTCTTCATTTCTGTTTTATGTATGGATGTCTTTCAGACGTCTGAGTTCCGGATCAGACGTCTGTTTTCTTCTGAGTTGTGAACCAGAGGAATCATTCAGACGTCTGAATGTGTGCATGTTGTTGTATCTGTGTCTGTGCAATTCCTTTTCCAATTCTATCGACTTGTAGCCTCTTGATACTTCTTTTGAGTCTTGTTCTTGTCTCTTTGGTGATGTTACTTTATCATCTTCCTGTAAATGTAGATATATATGTATATTTGATTTCCATTGCATAGTTGTGATCATCGAAACCAAGGAATTGATTTCCTAACACTGGTGATCTACCAAATGTGCATCTTGAGGTTCGACACCGTTCGCATCTTGATGGTCTGGGCCTCCAGGCTCTACCTGCACTCTAGCTCCTAAGTTTCCAGCTCCAGCTTGGTCACGGTCTTCAGCTGTTCGGACAGCAGCACCTGCTTGCGCAGTTTCAGTCTTACGGCTTCTACGCCTGGGTGGCTCATCGGACGAAGTTGAGCTGTCGTATGAGGAATAAGGAGCGGGATTGCCCCCAGCATTCTGGTGCTGTTGTTGAGTGAGTTGTGCCATGAGGTTGGCATTGGCTTGCATCTGCTCTCCGAGTTATCTCCTGCTTTCCTTGAGTTCTCTCATCAAGTCGTTGAACTCTATCCTGGTGACAACCGGCATTTGGTCTTGGGCGGTAGTCCCTGCACCTGGAATCGCTTGCTGATTGCTAGGTCCTGCTTGTTGCACGCTAGTAGTCTCGTGGGCGTCCGCATTATGAGAAGCTGATCTGGAACATGGTCTTGCCATTGTAGAGTTATTGGTATGAACTCTGAGTAGAATCAACGGACGTCCTATGAATGAGTCGGATCTTCTTTGGGGGATTTATTCAATCCAGTAGCTTCAAAGAAGATCCTTGAGGTCTGAGAATTCAATTCTCAGTGAAAGCACCAAAATTGGTCACTAACGTCGTTGAGAAAGATTGTGTAGAGATATAAGTGATGATGATAAATTTAAACAAGGAAGAATATGCTAATTTGAATGCAGAAAGTAAGAACACCGGATTTATAGTGGTTCAGCGTAATTGCCTACATCCACTTTGAGGTTAAACTTTATTGCTTTACTTGATGATTGATTACAGATACAATCCGTCGATCAAATACTTGAATACAATTGCTAAGTAAAGAGGATGAGTCTTGAAAGTGGTAGAGTCTCCCCAGTGTTCCCGAAAAAGGTCCTTTCACTGTGCCCCTGCCTCTCTATTTATAGACAAAGATGGGTTGGACTTCCCTGGCGGGCCTGGCAGCTGAATCCCTTGGCCCAAATGGTCACTGTATGCCGAACCAAACAGGCCGAACGGTCGGATGCCGAACCATCCTTTTCATGCCGAACGATGCTTGTTGTGTGGGAAGAGTAGGCCGAGCAATAATCGAAGCCGGACATGCTGGGAAGAATGCCGAACGATCTTCTCATGCCGAACAGAAGTGAGGTGCTGAGTGGAGAGTGTATGCCGAGCAATGGTTGAAGTTGACTGAGGTTGGATGAATGCCGATCACCTCTGTCTGCCGTACATTCTCGGGATGCCGAACAGTCTTTGGATGCCAGACGAACTTGGATGCCGAGCACTTCTAGATGCCGAGCGCTCCTTGGATGCCGAGCGCTTGCTAATGCTGAGCGCTTAGTGGATGCCGAGCACTCCTAGATGCCGAGCGCTCCTGGGATGCCGAGCGCTCGCTAATGCCAAGCATAATGAGATGCCGAACAACTCAGTTGAGCCGAACGATATGGATGCCGAATGACCCACAAATGCCAGACAGTATGCTAATGCCGAGTACTTAGTTGCCTGGTCAAATCTCCAGGAAACATAATTATTTTAAATTATCGAAATAATTATTTTAAATTATGATAATTCATTTTGAATAGTTATAAAGTGATAATCAATCATTTATAATAGTTTTATAAAGAGATATAGTTGATTTGAAAATATAAGGAAAAATCGATATCGCTTTATCGGTATAATAGCAATTTTTGTAAATAATTTTTAATATTAATTTATATGGTTTTATAGTTCAAATGGAATCATTTTAATTAGTATAAAATGATAAGAAATTTATTTTTGAATTTTTTTATAGATATATGTACATTAAACTATAAGTGAAAATGCGACCGATAATCGGTTCGTCGGATTTCAATGATTTAATGAACAAAAGTCGTTCGAAGACGTTCAAAGTGTTAAAACCCTAAATATACATACAAATATATGTTACATACATATGATAACATACATATAAACATACATATATAAATATAATTATGTATAAGAAATATAATATAAAATGTATTTTAATGATTTCTTTCTCTTTAAGAATAAAGAAGTCAACAAATGTATACATAAGAGGATGGAAGCTATGAGCATATGGGGGTGAGGGCTTTGGCCGTGCATTATGAAGGGAGGTAGTGTGTTAGAGAAGCCTAGAAATAGTGGCAAAAGTTATGTGTACATGTCTTCTTTTATACTCTTCCTTTTTCCTATAAATACCCTACCATCATCTCTTCCTTTTCATTCTTTTTCTTCTTCATAATTTTCAAGCTTTTGCCTCCACTTTAATGGCTTCCATTCTAAAAAAAATAATGTCCAAATTTATTTCAAAAAGAAAAAAACTCATAATATATAGTTAAATATAGTTAAACACCTCAAAACAAGCTCGAATCTCGATCTCTCCACCTCCTAAACCCAAGACACCACCATTCACCACCCTAGGACATGAGCTCTACCTCTTCACCACCATAGGACATGAGCACCAAGGCTTGGTCGAGCCATTACAAGGATCCAAGCTCGATTTCGTAGAGTTTAATTTCGAGATAGCGGAGCTATAGCCGTTTTAAAACTAGTTTGAAGGGAAAATGAAGGTGAGAACTCCAAATTTATTATACTATATGTTGGATGATGATATAATGTTGCAAATGGATGTTTAATATGCTTTGATCATCAAGTTTGGTTGTTTAAATATAAATGTTGAGATTATATGCAAGTCACGAATATACACATCGATAAACACAAAGGAAATCACTTTCCTTTAATTAATGAATTGGTGTATAAGGAATTGTTAAATCTTTTAAAAATGGTTTAAAATGTATTTGAAATGTTTTATAAATATTTAAAAGTGTTTTGGTGAAGTTTGAAGAGAAATGGAAAATATAGTTTAAAATAAGCGCGTCGCGTAACGGTAGTTTGCGATTTCGCGCTATAAAAGTCAAACAAGTGTAAAAGTTGGACTATAGCTCGGAATTCTTTGAGATAAGAATTTTTCATACTATTATATACATAGTTTTCAAAGAGAAAGAAAATCGAGATTCCGATAAGTAGATTTTGAAATATGAGTAAAATAAGTTATGGAAAAATCCCGATTTTGTAGTTCGGAATCCAAAACCGGATTTTTTTGAAAATGATGTTTTAAAATGGTTTAAAAATATGAAATAAATCTTTTAAAATGGTTTAAAAGTGATTTGAGTAATAAAAGTGAATTTTCAAATAATAAAGTCGTTTTGATCAATATAGCTTTAAAAGGGCACTTTCCGCAACACTTTTCTATAACTTTTGAAATATAGTTTTAAACTTATCGATTCTTGTCCAAATCATTTTTAAATATTTTCAAATGGGTAATTAAGAGTTTTCATAATGATTTATAGGATTTCTAGCTTATTGAAGAAAGATCAAATAAATGAATTAAAGAAAAAGCTATTATAAATAGTGGTTTAATCTTGGCTCTAAAAGCCGACGAGTAGATTGGATTTTTCTATTCGTGAGATCTGGATGTGAGGTGCTTAAACTAAGGAGATGTTCAGGTGCAACCAGTGCCCTGCCTCACCTGGCCTCTTTTTTGGGCGAGGGATAGATAAGGTCGAAATGTCACAAATGAGTTAAGTATAAAAGATTTAATTTTTCGAATTTGAATACAACTTGGATTTTATAGAGATAATCTTCTTATACTCGGTGTTAAAGCACGAAGAGGGAACTCGTAATATTCTTCGAATTTAAAAGGTTATTTCACCGTTGTTCCGCCCATAGTATTTGTTGAATACGAGGATTGATATTGAGTAGAATTAGATGATTTATATATATTCTGCTCACTTAATATTGACTGGTTTTGGATTAACATCCTAGATAACATGGTTTCAACTAAATCAAAAGTATGAGTTTTTAAATGAAGAAATCTTTGTTAAGATTTAAATGAAATGATTTTGGGTATTTTTCCCTAAGTATAAAAGAAATGACTTCGAATTAGTCCACGTTTATAAAGGGTTTTAAGTAATCAAAGATTTGATAAGAGAGGTGATAGTTCTGTATATACCCGACAGAATGTTTTAGAAATATATATCTCCGAGGGAGATTTTTGATAAAAAGAACTCAATCGATTAAAGAATGATTCCCTATTCACAAAACCACTTTTTATCGATGATTGGATTCGAAGGAACCGAGGTTGGATCTGGGGACATCCTTATTCGGAAACCACTTCGAACCAATATATGCGTACAAAAGATGAAGACCTAATTGAGAGAATGAAGACCAGGGATTTTCATGATGAAAGGACGGCTTGTTGATAATTCTGGTTAGCTACCAAATACTAAAGTAGTAGTGGTCCCTTCATTTCTGAAACTCTTTGGGTTAAAAGGACTGCTCGCTACTAATCCTAGGGATAATTCCCGACAGGATGTGGTAGGAGGGTGCCTTCGGTTTCATTCAGTCCTAGAATGAACTTGTATGGACGGATGTCTGACATTGCATTCTTGAGATTTCATCGTTGACTTTTATAAATATACATCTGTTTGGTGGCGGAGAAGACAACTTCTCTTAGCTTAACACCCTTCTCTGAGATGTATGAGCTCGTAGGTTGTATGTTTGTGGAAGTCAATAGTGATCAATGGAATGGCAGTATGGAATTTAAAGAAAGATGATATGCTATGTGGAAGGTAATCGTTACCTAAAGCCTCATACCCGGAAATGACCAAAATAGGGTAGATGAAGCAAGGCTATGTGGTTCGCAACCATTAAGGAATGATCATCCCTTTCTAGATATATTTCTTCCCGCTATGACATTCGGGATGTAAATTAATGTGGTGTATGGTAATCGAGGATCCTCGGATAGGTCGATAACGATCGGGGTGATGACATATTCGGTACTATCTAAGGAAAGGTAGGCCAGTCTTGTGTTGGTAGAGATGCAGATGTTCTGTTGACTTCAGTACATTCCTCTAGAGATGTACTGCCGGAATGTAGTCCCTTCACCTGGTCATTTGTATGGAATCCATTCTCCAATAAGTGCCTGGCAGTTTTTTTGTAGAACCCGCATTTGCGGCTAGTATTGCTGGAACTTAATCAATGTAACAATTTTGGCTAGGATTTATAAGTTTACTTTCAAATGTTTTCAAGGATATGTCATTAAAAATAATATCAAGTATTTTGACGTAGAATGTTTTGGTTATCATAAGGTAAAACCCGTTCCATGTTTATGTGCGGCGTGGTCTTATGAGATACCTTTTTGTTTTCAAAACACGTATTTTGAGTTCTCACACTAGTCCCATGACTGACCCGGAGTTTATTTTCCTTATCCTTAAAATCTGGGTGCCCTAATTTTCCCAAGCAGCCTAGTAGTCAGGTTTAGTTTATAAGAAAGCTGGATGGAGCCCAAAGCATGGAGTCGGAAGATTTACTGAAGATTTCGTCTATTTCCACCACATTCTGTACTATAGTATTCCGCTTTTGTAAGGACCGGGTTTATAACTGTCCATGTTTTTAACTCTGATAAATGTATTTTAATTTCCGTTGTAAAGATTATTTGTCAAAATAATGTATATGAGATTTTGTTCTTTCTTATTTTTCTTTCTTACCCTTGAGGATCCGCTTCTTCGGCACTTGGATTTGCGACACATGAATGTCGAGGATGTGTTAGTGTCGATTTTTGGGAGTCGAAGAAACAGGTCGTCACATCGTGGTAACAGAGCTTTGGTTGAGCTAACACCTGAGCCAGATAGGGGTAAAAGACTCATCAAAGATAGGGTTAGTATTACCCTAGGATGAGTAGCTCATTAGAAATAGGGTTAGCAACACCCTAGAATGAGTTTGAGTATATATATATGAGCTTGTATTTGTTAATAAAATAAACAAAATAATTCAGTTTTATATAAAATCAATTTTCCTAAGAATATGTATATGTATTTTAAAAAAAGAATATTTTCAAAGGATTTTTGAAATAAATAAACATTATACAAAGAATTTTAAAAGCCAACTTTAGAAATGAACCCCAAATCATTTTTCTGAGTATTAACCAAACCTCTTTACCTTTGAAGACGCTAGCAATTACCTACTACTTGTGTCTAAACGAATAATTTATTGTCTTGTAGAAACCATATGTGAGAAGTAATGCGAAAGGGGAATCCTCTAGGGCAAATTGGGGCGAAAAGGACAACCTTATAGTTCTCTCTAGCGATGAAGAGGAACAGCCAGTACATTCGCCTAGCAATGGTGAATCTCCAATTAGGGAAGACTATGCCTCGTATACACGTAGGGATGAAGATGGGTACCCTGTTGCCGGAATGCTTATACCAACCTCAGCTCTGGAAATTATTATAATCTCTAGCGACGACGAATCCGGGCAAGCCTAAGACGAAAATTGGGTAGCGGATCCCACTAGTTCCATCTTGGAACCCATAGAGGAGGATGAGCCAATGGAAGAGGAATCAGAACCTATAGAAGAGGAGGTAGAGCGAATGGAAGACCCGAACGCTATCATATTGAGCGAGTGCAGCAATGTGATATGGAATATGAGCGAGGAGAATGTCATATGGCAGGAGGCATCATCTAGTTCATACATAAACTGGGATGCAATAGGAAGCAACAATGAGGAGACTGCAGAAGAAGAAGAGGAAGGAGTCGGTGAATCTGAAAATCCATGGGAAGAAAATGTGCAAGGATTAAAGGAGTTGGAAGAAGGAGGAATCATACTAGGAGTACCAGTAGGCTTGGGACATGTCCCATGGAATCAGCCGTGGTTACCCCAGGTAGTTGAAAAAGCACAAGAGGATAACGGCAACGAAGCCGATGACGAGTTGGATAGTGAAGAAGAGGGAGAAGGGGAGGTAATGATTGATTTGGGATGTTGGACTCCACCTTTATCTTCGGACTCAGAGAGTAGGAATAAAATCTGGGAAGTAAGTATGTATGACTAGTGTGTTTTGTTTTGATGTAGTATTTTGAGTTGTAATGGTTTAGTGAGGAGAGGGGAATCTTCTTTTTTTGGACCCCAGCGTTGGAAGGTTTAAATGATGTAAGAATGCAAAGATTTAAAATATGATGATTGTTCCAACTTTTTATTAGTACCACTCTTTAAAAAATATATTTAAAGTTAGTAATAAATGGTTTTGGGTTTGTAGTAAACGATGTTTTAGCAACATTTATTTTTAAACCCATGAATAACACTTTGGAAGAAATCTTATAAATATATCTAGATCTGTAATAAAGGATTTTTAAAAGATAATAACAAGTATTAGAGTCTTTTATAAAAAGATGGAAAATATTATAATTTTAATATTATAAAGAGAAGTTCGTTTTAACAATGTTTTGGTAGTAATTGTTTTAATCACTTTGATTGTATTTTAAAGTAAGTAAAACTTGTTAAGTAAATTTTGAATATACTTAAAACATTTGAATAAGTAAATAAACAATTTTTAAGTATTAAAATGGGTATGGGTAAAAGGGATATATATATATATATATATAAAGGAAGTTTTTAATTAATAAAGGAGTGTTAATTGATAAAGAAAGTTTTAACTAAATAAAGAATGTTTTCACATTTAATATTAGTTAAAAGAATTTATGGTGATTTATCAATTTAGTGAATTATTTTGAAAATAAGTTTTTCAGAAACCATTAAGATATGTTTAGAGATGTGTAATAGTAAAAAGATATTTTTCTTTTGAAAGAAATGTTTTCTTAAAGTTGAAATATTTGAAAAAAATGTAAAATGGCTATCTTTATAAAAGATTGAAAAGGAATGAAAGTTTATGAAATGTTTTCATAAAATTTTTTTTTGGGAAGGGTTAATAAATACATATGAAGCATGTGGATTGTTTTGTTGCATGATTTAATCTAAGATTCAAGTACAGCACTTTGACGTGTCTTGACACTTATCTGAAAAAGAATTTATCACTCGATTCTTGACGACGAACATTGATGAGAGTTTATGGTTAGATGCATGAGTTTTCTATCATAGTTGAGAACTATGCAAGGAGAACTAAAGTTCTGATCAGAAAGCCTAATCAAAATCCGCACTAAAGGATCGAGGGATCAATACTAGTTTGGAAGTAAAGTTGTTAATTCGAATAGATGATCAAATCATATATTGCGTACGAATGATCTATATAGATCGTATAGAAGTGAGTTAAAAATAAATATTTTTGGGGCAAACTTTTGGGTTTTGTTTGGGTAATTTCAGGGACGAAATTGTTTTAAGGGGGGAAGTCTGTAACGACCCGCCAATTTATCACTTTAATAAATTGAATTTATTTTTAATTAAAGATGATAATATAGATAATATCATTTCAAGTAATGATAAGTAATAGTAATTTTATTTTGAATAAATATTTAAGTAAAATATTTTCCTCGAAATTTATATCGATAAGGTACATTAATTTAAATCATTGATTTATGTAATTGAAATTGAAATTTAATGATTTAATATTTATTTTAAATTATCCAAATAATTATCATTTTGAATAGTTATAAAGTGATAATAAATCATTTATAATAATTTTATAAAGAGATATAGTTGATTTGATAAGGAAAAATCGATATCGCTTTATCGGTATAATGGCAATTTTTGTAAATAATTTTCAATATTAATTTATATGGTTTTATAATTCAAATGTAATCATTTAATTAGTTTAAAATGATAAGAAATTTATTTTTTAATTTTGTTTGCAGATATATGTACGTTAAAGTATAAGTGAAAATATGACCGATAATCGGTTCGCCGGATTTCAACGATTTAACGAACAAAAGTTGTTCGAACACGTTCGATGTGTTAAAACCCTACATATACATACAAATATATGTTACATACATATGATAACATACATATAAACATACATATATAAATATAATTATGTATAAGAAATATAATAAAATAAATAATGTATTTTAATGATTTCTTGCTCTTTAAGCATAAAGAAGTCAACATATGTATAAATGAGAGGATGGAAGTGATGTGCACATAGGGAGGGAGGGCTTTGGCCGTGCATTATGAAGGGAGGTAGTGTGTTGGAGAAGCCTAGAAATAGTGGCAAAAGTGATGTGTACATGTCTTCTTTTATACTCTTCCTTTTCCTTTTTCTTATAAATACCTTACCATCTTCTCTTCCTTTTCATTCCTTTTCTTCTTCGTAATTTTCAAGCTTTTGCCTCCACTTTAGTGGCTTCCATTCTAAAAAATATAATGTCCAAATTTATTCAAAAAGAAAAAAAAATCATAATATATAGTTAAATATAGTTAAACACCTCAAAACAAGCTCGAATCTCCATCTCTCCACCTCCTAAACCCAAAACACCACAATTCACCACCCTAGGCCGTAAGCTCCACCTCTTCACCACCATAGGCCGTGAGCACCAAGGCTTAGCCGAGCCATTTCAAGGATCCAAGCTCGATTTTGTATAATTTAATTTAGAGACAGCGGAGCTATAGGTGTTGGAATCTCAATTTAACATTGTTTTGATTAATGACAAGCTATATAAAATATTTTGTGTGTACTAATTATTTATGCAGGATATTTGTTGCAGATTCATATTCAGAGTGTTTTGAAGCTGTTAGTTCCTAGTCTAGAGTCTGTATATCATTTAGTAATTTGTTAAAATCTCTCCTGAATTGATATATATATATATATATAAAATCGTATACACACGTGCACAACTATGCACAGCAGGCTGAAAACAGCCGGTTGAATGCATTCATTCAACCGGCTGAATGCTGAAACAAAGCATAAATTTTTATGCAGTTTCAGCCGGCTGAATGGTTTTACTCAGCCAGCTGAATCAGGCTGAAATTAGCCTATTTCCTTGCTGTCTTTGATTTAATTCAATTCAGAAGGCTGAATTAATATATTCAGCCGGCTGAATTTTTCCAACTGTTATTTTCATGGATAGACGCTTCTCTTCATTGAAGAGTAACGTCTTCAAAATCAATGGTTGCGCCTGTTTCTTTTCAACTTAATTTTTCATCTATGGTTGCAACCTTTTAAACTCTATAAATAGAATATAGAATTCAACAAACAACTTACTGAAACTAATTTTAATATTCTTGAATTCTTATCTATTCTCTATTTTCAAACTGCACTCAAACTGCTTACATTCTCTGATCGTTGATCACTCTATCTTCCATAATTCACAAGCACATTACACTACATATCATAAAGGAGAAGATTATAGGAAGATTGTACTTAATTGACTTATCAGTGCTATTCAAAGAACACACTATAGTCAGATACTTTTGTTATTTGTAAAGAAGTCATGTTCGGTTGCTCAGGTGGTAGAAGTCCTATTCGGTTGCTTAGGTGGTAGAAGTCATGTTCGGTTGCTCAGGCGATGTAAACCTATTCCTCCGGGTTAAGTGAGGGTTGCTAGTTTAATTCCAGAAGGAGTCTGGGACTGGACGTAGAACGGGAGTTAGAACCAGTATAAAAATCTCTGGTGTCACTTACTTTACTGCTTTAATTATTTACTTACTTAGTTTATATTTCGCACAAGTAGTTTATCCATATTACACGATCCTATAGCACAATCACTTTCAGTTGGTATCGAAGCACCTTCATTTGGTATCAAAGCACTTTCATTTGGTATCAGAGCTCTTTCATTTGGTATTAGAGCAAGACCATCATATAACCGTAACATAGTTATCTGATATTGTTTTAATATGGAAAACAACACCAGCACTGTTTTTAACACTACCTTTTCCGAAGGTCAATCTACTGCACGACCACCTCTATTTAATGGAATAAACTATAACTATTGGGCTACTAGAATGAGAATCTATATACAAGCAAGTAGTTATGAAACCTGGAACATTATGCAATCTGAATATATTATTCCTACCACTGAATATTCAGCATGGTCTAACACACAAAAATTAGATGCTATTGCAAATGCTAAAGCTATGAATATGTTATATTGTGTATTAGACAAAAATGAGTTTAGTAGAATAAGCATGTGTAAAACTGCTCATGAAATTTGGCGTACACTTAAAGTTACACATGAAGGAACTAACAAAGTCAAACAAAGTAAAATTTCTATGCTCAAAAATCAGTTCCAGAATTTCAAAATAAAGCAAGATGAAACTATCAATGAAATGTACTCTAGGTTTCAAGATATATATCATTTTTGATAGCATTAGGAGAAATATACATAGATTTTGATATTATTTCAAAAATCCTTAACTCACTAACGGATGAATGGGAATGAAAAGTCTGAGCTATCGAAGAAGCTAACGACATTTCAACCATAAAACTAGAAGAGTTGATTGGAAATCTAATGTCTTATGAAGTTAATCTGTAGGCAAAACGAGTACAGGCTAAAGATAAGAAAAATATTGCATTCCAGGCACAAAAAGATGAATCAGATATGGCTTTCACTGCTAAAAATTTCAAAAAGTTTTTGAAATTTAGAAAGAATAACAAATTTAGAAATAACAAGAACAACTCGAGCAACAATAACAACATCAACAAACCATCATCATCTGCTCTAGTATGTTATGAATGTCACAAGAAAAGTCACATCAAGAAAGACTGTCCTGAGAAAAAGAGAGACAAGTATAATCACAAAAAGGACTGAGTCAAGAAGAAAGCTTTCTCTGTCACATGGGATGATACAGAATCATCTTCATCATCAGAAAGTGACTCAGACAGTGATTCAGAACAAGCCAACATTTGCTTTATGGCTACAAAAAATGAGGTAAGTGATCCAACTTTTAATGACCTTTTGTAAATCAATTCAGAATTACTTGACAAATTAAAAGGCAAAAATAGAAAGTACAAAGAAGCTCTTGAAAATTTGAATAGAACTGAAATCAAAGTAGAAATGCTAAGAGATGAAAAGAAAATTTTAGAAGAAGAACTACAAGTTAGTCAAGAATCTTGTTCTAATATGACATCTCAACTTTCTCTGCTAAGTCAAGAGATAGAAACTCAGAAAGAAAAGAATGATGCTTTATTAATTGAAAATCATGACCATAAATCAAATATCAAGTTTTTAGAATTAGATAACTCTAGCTTTAAAACAAAGTTAGAAGATATTACTAAAAATGTTTCTAATTTTAGTAAAGGTAGAGAAAATCTTTCCAAAATTATAGAAAATTCACAAACTGTTTCAAATAAAAGAGGACTAGGATATAAACAATCCTATAAAATTATTCCAAAGAAAAAGAATTCTTTATATAAAAATAAAGTTGAAAAACCTAGTTCTAAATTTTCCAATTTTACTACTTCAATTAAAATTTAGGTTCCTAAAACAAATAATTCTTCAATAAGAAATAAGTATATAAAATCTTTTATAAAAACTATTCATAAAAACAAAGATTTTGTTTTCAAAAGGAATTCTAAACCTTCTTGGGTTTGGCTTCCTAAGACCTAACTCTTAGGACCCAAAATAAAATGGTGGGTGCCAATGTTAATTCTATATTTTACAAGTACCATCCAAAAAGAGAGGAAAATGGATACTAGACAGTGGTTGCTCAAAACACATGACAGGAAATAAAGAGATGCTAACAAAACATTAACTACTCAGATGGAGGTTTTGTCACATTTGGAGATAATTCCAAAGGATATGTCATCGGTAAAGGCGATGTGAGCAATAATGGTATATCTAATTTACCTCTTATTACAGATGTTTTATTAGTTAAAAATTTGAAACACAACTTACTTAGTATTAACCAATTGTGTGACAAAGGATTCAATATTTCTTTTTTTGAAAATAAGTGTAGTATTTTTGATCAAAATAAGAATCTTATTTTTGAAGGCTTTAGAGATAAAAATATTTATGTTTTAAATATGAATATAAATTATAATACAAATATGTGTTTAATAGCCAAAGAAAATGATCCTTGGTTATGGCACAAAAGATTTTGTCATATTAATTTCAAAACTATAAATAAATTATCTAAAAATGATTTAGTAAAAGGTTTACCAAAAATGAACTTTAAAGTAAACAATATTTGTGATGCTTGTCAATAAGGAAAATTAGCAAAATCATCTTTTAAATCAAAGAAAAATATTTCTACTATACAACCATTAGAACTATTACATTTAGATCTTTTTGGTCCAACTCAAATTCAATCTATAAATCATAGTAAATATGTATTTGTTATAGTAGATGATTTTTCAAGATATACTTGGACTATTTTCTTAAAAAATAAAAGTGATACTTTTGAAAATTTCAAGAATTTTGCAAAGAGAATTCAAAATCTCAAAAATTAAAAAATTAAAAACATTAGAAGTGATCATGGAGGAGAGTTTAAAAATGAAACATTTGAACATTTTTGTAATAAAAAGGTAATTTACCATAATTTTCTTTTCCTAGAACACCACAACAAAATGGAGTTGTAGAAAGGAAAAATAGAACATTACAAGAATGTGCAAGAACTTTGTTGAATGGAAATACATTACCAAAACATTTCTGGGCAGAAGCTGTAGCTACTGCTTGCTTGTTCTAAATCATGTCTCTATCCGACCTTTAACAAAACACGCTCCATATGAACTTTTTCATCGTAGAAAACCAAACATTTCTTATTTTAAAACTTTTGGTTCAAAATGTTTTATCTGAAATACAAATGATCGGCTTGGAAAATTCGATACAAAATCCGATGAAGGAATCTTCATAGGCTACTCAGATCGAAGCAAAGCTTATTGAATTTTCAATAAAAGAACAAAAACAATCTTAGAAACGTTTGCTCCAGTTGCACGACTTGAAGCAATACGTATCTTACTGGCCTTTGCATGTTTTCATAATTTCAAACTTTATCAAATGGATAAATTTGTTGAACAACTTCTGTTATTCACACATGAAAAATTTCCAGACCATGTCTACAAACTTAAAAAATCCCTATACGGTCTAAAACAAGCACCTCGTGCTTGGTATGAACGTCTTAAGAGCTATCTAATTGATTCTGGTTTTGAAATAGGAAAGGTTGATCAAACTCTTTTTATAAAAAGAACTAAAAAGAATATTTTAATTATTCAAATTTAGGTAGATGATATTATTTTTGGCTCTACAAATGATAAATTATGTCAGGAATTTTCAAAAATTATGACCAAAGAATTTGAAATGTCACATATGGGAGAATTATCTTATTTTCTTAGATTACAAGTTAAACAAATAGAAAATGGAATTTTTATTAATCAAGAAAAATATTGTAATAATCTAATTAAACGATTTAATATGGAAAACACTTCTGCTAAACTAACTCCGATCAGCACAACAGTTCATCTCGATAGAGATGAAGATGGCAAAAGTGTTGACCAAAAATATATCGAAGTATAATTGGATCATTACTTTATCTAACTGCTAGTAGACCTGACATAATGATGAGTGTTTGTTTACATGCTCGATTCCAAGCAAATCCTAAAGAATCACATATGCGAGCAGTAAAACGCATATTATGTTATCTAAGCAAAACCAAAGATTTTGGACTTTTCTATCTCAAAGAATGTCCTTTTGAGTTAGTTTCATATAGTGATGCTGATTTTGGAGGATGTCGGACAGATCGGAAAAGTACTAGTGGGACTTGTCATTTCATTGAACCGTCCTTAGTTTCTTGGTTTAGCAAGAAACAAAATTGTGTTTCACTTTCAACTTGTGAGGCAGAATATATTTGTGCTGCTTTAGCTTGTGCTCAAGTCATTTGTATGCAACAAACACTTCAAGATTTTGGTGTCAATTTATTTAAATCAACAATTTTTGTGATAATACTAGTACTATAAACTTATCCAAAAATCCTGTAAATCAATCATGAACTAAACATATTGACATACGTCATCATTTTCTTCGTCATAATATTAAAAAGGATTTAGTCAAACTGGAATTTGTATCCTCTGAAAATCAATTGGCAGATATATTTACAAAACCTTTAAATGAAAATATATTTATAAAATTAAGAAGAGAATTAGGAATTGTATCGATAAAGGATTTATAATATTTTAATAATTTTTTTTCAATACTCTAACTCGACATCTCTTACTTGGAAGTCTAGTGTTCTACCACTTCACTACTCCTTTCTTTTTAACTTTATATGGTTTGCATTTTTTTTCTATTTACCTTACATTTGTTTTTCCTCTAACCAAACTTTTCTCTGATTCTTATAAACCTAACCACAAATCTATTTTCTATTTATATATGTCTTTACACATATATACCTCTACTAATCTTCAGTTTTTGACATTAGTTTTTAAATAATTTTTTTTTCTAAGTTTCAAATACATTTCTCAAAATGTCTTCCCAGCATAATTCTGAATCCTCTTCTCTATCTTATTCTTCTCCTAGTTCGGGATCAGTGAATTTACCAACTCCAACACCAATTTATGAACCTGTTCCAATTGTGCCTCCATCTACTCACACAGGTTATACTCCGCCTGGGAAAAGAACAAGAAGATCTCTATTTTTGGTTCACCGTCTACCAAAGAAAAAATAGATGATATTAATCATTACCAAAAGGAATCTCTGGAATTACAACGCGAATTGTATTATGAACAAAAAGTTAACGCCAAGCGTTTAATCTTTTTAGAACAAGTCGCATTGAAATTCTATGGATCTTCATCCAAAAGCACAATTCATCAACCATCACTTGTTTATTCTCCGTCCCGACGCAATGCTTGGGAACTATCGCCACAGTGTCCACCAATATCTCCAAATTTAGGGGAACGCGGCAATAGATGGTCACCACTAAGACCATTTCAAGAGAACACAAAATGGAACCAGATGAATATCAAACTCCAAGCTTTTCTTCCAAATCTGTTTAAAAAAAATTATGCTATTGTTAATACGTAATCTTTAATTTCTAATTTTTCAAAAGTTATTTACATTGTTTATATATATTGTTTGCTAAATATTAAAGGTTGTCACATGTTTCTGAAAAAATTCAGCCGGCAGTTTATAAAGAAACAGACGGTTGAATATTGTGAAATCTTTTTTATGCCTTAGATTCAGACGGCTGAATCAATGCAAACAGCCGTCTGAATTAGTTCAAAAATGAACTATTTTCTTGCAGGAAGAAATTCAGACCACTGATTACAGTGATTCAGCTGGCTGAATTCCTTCTGAGACATTTTTTATCTTGGTCCTACATTCTTTTCTTCCACTTTTGCCCTTACTTTTTACCTACTATATATTCATCTTTTTATTTCTTACCTATTCACTTCAGAACCCTAGCCATTTTTTACAAATCTCCAACTTTTACTCTTCATCTTTTACTCTCTAATGGCTCCAAGATCCAAACGAACAAGAGAATCCACTTCCGGTCCATCCAAAGATCGGATTCAACAATGGCTTTGGAATGATGTTGCAATCTCCTGATTCAATTCTATGAAAAATTCCAATATCTTTGAAGGGGAATTTATGAAATTTCTGGATTTTGCAGCTTACCGAATTATAGAATTGGCGGAGCAATTCCACTTTGATAACCTAATAGGGTATACTCCAAATAATGTCAAAATTAATCATCTTTTGATCAAACTCTTTCTTGCTAACCTGAATTTAGACCACCGTAATCCTCAAAATCGACAAGATTGTGTTTGGTCTATAGTTTGTGGTACTAAAATTTTCTTGCCTTTACAAAGATTAGGCAATATTTTAAATTGTCCATTTCAAGGTGTTGATATAGATGACATTGAAGTTGATATGGATCATAGAGACGAAGTTTCACATCGTTTCTTGTCCGATCATCTTAAAAATTTAAGTGCATTAAAAGCTAGCACCTTAAGACCGCAAGCCCGTCTTATTCACCGTGCCTTCATTCGCTCTCTACAACCTCAAACAGGAAGTTATGAAAAAGTCTATAAAAGAGATTTTCAAGCCCTTTACTCAATCTACTCCAACCAACAAGTAAACTGGGGCAAAATCATTTTAGATGAATTTCAAGACATCACAATCCAAAGAAAATATAAGACCATTCTTATGGTGCTTATATTATGCGTATCCTTCTCAACTTTGGTATTCCAATGCCCGACTCCGAGTTTTCAAGCATTAGTGAGTTAGGCGCAAAAACTTTAGGATTGATGGGTCTTCTACACCGGCCTCCTTCACAACAAATCATTTCTTTTCAACAATGGTCTCATAATGTTCAACAAGGTATTCCTCAACCTCATGACACTACTATTGCCTCTTCTTTGCATACTCAACTTGAAGAAGAAGAAGAGGACAATGACTCCATTCAAGTTGTTGGCCCAGAAACTTTCTCCAAACAAGATATCATCACTCTCTCCCTCCTGAAATCAATCCAAACTTCATCGGGATATTAAGGCTCTTGAAAAGAAAACGGAAAAGAAATTCAACTGCATAAAAGGTTTTATTAATAAAATATGGGATAAAATTTCTTGTTCCAGATCTACATCCACCGAAGTTCACAATCCATCTCCTTTTCAATGGTCATCTTCAAGTTCGGATTCCAATGATTATCAGCCTTCTCCCTCTACCCATTTTTAAATTATTACTGTTTCTACTATTTTAATCAAAATTCTTTTGTGCTCTATCTAGTTATTTCTGTAATGATTGTATGAATATTGTTATTTTCAGTAATGACATCTTGAGTATGAGTTATTTATATAATGTACTATTTATTTAATTCTGTGCATCTCTTTCTGTTTGTCGATGACAAAGGGGGAGAAAGTTAGTTAAATATTTATGCATATTGACAGGGGGAGTAACAATGTTAAAGTAAGTACTTCTATAAATATATTATTTCTACTTATATAGTTGTCATCATCAAAAAGGGGAGAATGATGGAATCTCAATTTAACATTGTTTTGATTAATGACAAGCTATATAAAATATTTTGTGTGTACTAATCATTTATGCAGGAGAGTTGTTGCAGATTCATATTCAGAGTGTTTTGAAGCTGTTAGTTCCTAGTCTAGAGTCTGTATATCATTTAGTAATTTGTTAAAATCTCTCTTGAATTGATATATATATATATATAAAATCGTATACACACATGCACAACTATGCACAGCAGGTTGAAAACATCCGGCTGAATGCATTCATTCAGCCGGCTGAATGCTGAAATAAAGCATAAATTTTTATGCAGTTTCAGCCGGCTGAATGGTTTTATTCAGCCAGCTAAATTAGGCTAAAATTAGCCTATTTCCTTGCTGTCTTCGATTTAATTCAATTCCGAAGGCTGAATTTTTCCAACTGCTATTTTCATGAATCGCCGCTTCTCCTCATCGAAGAGTAACGTCTTCAAAATCAACGGTTGCAGTTGTTTCTTTTCAATTTAATTTTTCATCTATGGTTCCAACCTTTCAAACTCTATAAATAGATTACAGAATTCAACAAACAACTTACTAAAACTAATTTTAATATTCTTGAATTCTTATCTATTCTCTATTTTCAAACTGCACTCAAACTGCTTACATTCTCTGATCATTGATCACTCTATCTTCCACAATTCTCAAGCACATTACACTACATATCATAAAGGAGAAGATTATAGGAAGATTGTACTTAATTGGCTTATCAGTGCTATTCAAAGAGCACACTACAGTCAGGTACTTTTGTTATTTGTAAAGATGTCCTGTTCGGTTGCTCAGGCGGTAGAAGTCCTATTCGGTTGCTTAGGCGGTAGAAGTCACGTTCGGTTGCTTAGGCGTTGTAAACCTATTCCTACGGGCTAATTGAGGGTTGCTAGTTTAATTCCAGAAGGAGTCTGGGACTGGACGTAGAACGGGAGTTCGAACCAGTATAAAAATCTCTAGTGTCATTTACTTTACTGCTTTAATTATTTATTTAATTAGTTTATATTTCGCACAAGTAGTTTATCCATATTACACGATCCTATAGCATAGTCACTTTCAATAGTCGTTTTAAAACTAGTTCAAAGGGAAAATGATGGTGGGAACTCCTAATTTATTATACTATATGTTGGATGATGATATAATGTTGCAAATGGATGTTTAATATGGTTTGATCATCAAGTTTGGTTGTTTAAATATGAATGTTGAGATTATATGCAAGTCACGAATATACACGTCGATAAACACAAATGAAATCACTTTTCTTGAATTAATGAATTGGTGTATATGGAATGTTAGATCTCTTTAAAATAGTTTACATGTATTTGAAATGTTTTATAAACATTTAAAAGTGTTTTTGTGAATATTGAAGAGAAATGGAAATTTAGTTAAAAATAAGCACGTCACGTAACAGTAGTTTGCGATTTTGTGCTATAAAAGTCAAACAAGTGTAAAAGTTGGAATACAGCTCAGAATTCTTCGAGATAAGAATTTTCCGAACTATTATATCTATAGTGTTCCAACAAAGAAAGAAAATCAGATTCTGATAAATAGATTTTGAAATATGAGTAAAACAAGTTTTGGAAAAATGCCGATTTTGCAGTTCGGAATCCAGAACTGGATTACTTTGAAAATGATGTACTAAAATGGTTTAAGAATATGAAATAAATCTTATAAATCTTTTAAAATGGTTTAAAAGTGATTTGAGCAATAAAAGTGAATTTTCAAATAATAAAAAGTCGTTTTGATCAATATAGCTTAAAAAGGGCACTTTCCGCAGCACTTTACTACAGCACTTTTCTATAACTTTTGAAATATGGTTTTAAACTTATCGATTCTAATCCAAATATTTTGTAAATGTTTTCAAATGGATAATTAAGAGTTTTCATTATGATTTAGAGGATTTTTAGCTTATTGAAGAAAGATCAAATAAATGAATTAAAGAAAAAGCTATTATAAATAGTGGTTTAATCTTGGCTCTAAAAGCCAACGAATAGACTGGATTTTTCTATTCGTGAAATTCGAATGTGAGGTGCTTAAACTAAGGAGATGTTCAGGAGAAACTAGTGCCCTGGCTCACCTGGCCTCTTTCATGGGCGAGGGATGGATAAAGTCGAAATGTGAGAAACGAGTTAAGTATAAAAAATTTAATTTTCCATATTTGAATACAACTTGGATTTTATAGAGACGATTTTCTTGTACTCGGTGTTAAAACCCGAAGAGGGAACTCGTACTATCCATGGAATTTAAAAGGTGATTTTACCATTATTCTGCCCATAGTATTTGTTGAATACGGGGATTGATATTGAGTATAATTAGACGATTTCTATAGATTCTGCTCACTTAATATTGACTAGTTTTGGATTAACATCCTAGATAACATGGTTTCAACTGAATCAAAAGTATGAGTTTTTAAATGAAGAAATCTTTGTTAAGATTCAAATGAAATGATTTTGGAATATTTCCCTAAGTATAAAAGAAATGACTTCGAATTAGTCCACTTTAAAAAGGGTTTTAAGTAATCAAAGATTTGATAAGAGAGGTGATAGTTCCGTATATACCTGATAGAATGTTTTAGAAATATATATATCTCTAAGGGAGATTTTTGATAAAAATAAATCAAACAATTAAAGAATTATTCCCTATTCACAAAATCTCTTTTTATCGATGATTGGATTCGAAGGAACCAGGGTCGGATCTGGGGAAATCCCTATTCGAAAACCACTTCGAACCAATGTATGTGTTCGAAAGATGAAGACCTAATAGAGAGAATGAAGAATGAAGACCAGGGATTTTTGGGATGAAAGGACTGCTTGTTGATAATTCTGGTTAGCTCCCAAATACTAAAGTAGCAGTGGTCCCTTCATTTCTGGAACTCTTTGGGTTACAAGGGTTGCTCGCTACTAATCCTAGTGATAATTCTCGACAAGCTGTGGTAGGTAGGTGCCTTCTGTTTCGTTCAATTCTAGAATGAACTTGTATGGACGGATGTCTGACGTTTCATTCTTGAGATTTCATCTTTGACTTTTATAAATATACATCTGTTTGGTGGTGAAGAAGGTAACTTCTTTTAGCTTAACACCCTTTTCTGAGACGTATGAGCTCAGAGGTTGTATGTTTGTGAAAGTCAATAGTGATCGATGGAATGGCAGTATGGCATTCAAAGGAAGATGATGTGCTATGTGAAAGGTAATCGTTACCACAAGCCTCACACCTCGAAATGACCGAAATAAGGTAGATGAGGTAAGGCTATGTGGTTCGCAACCATTAGGGTATGACCATCCCCTTCTAGATATATTTCTTCCCTCTATGACATTTGGGATGTAGATTAATGTGGTGTATAGTAATCGAAGATCCTTTGATAGGTCGGTAACGACCAGGGTGATGACATATTCGGTACCATCTAAGGAAAGGTAGGCCGTTCTTGTGTTGGTAGAGGTGTAGATGTTCTGTTGACCTCGGTACATTCCTCTAGAGATGTACTGCCGGAAGGTACTCCCTTCAACTGGTCATTTGTATGGAATCCATTCTCCAATAAGTGCCTGCCAGTTTGTTTGCAGAACCCGTGTTTGTGGCTAGTATTGCTGAAATTTAATCAATGTGACAATTTTAGCTTGGTTTTATAAGTTTACTTGCAAATGTTTTCAAAGATATGCCATTAAAAATAATATCAAGTATTTTGACGTAGAATGTTTTGGTTATCATATGGTAAAAACTTGTTCCATGTTTATATGCGGCGTGGTCTTATGAGATACCTTTTTTTTTCAAAACACGTATTTTGAGTTCTCACACCAGTTCCATGACTGACCCGGAGTTTATTTTCCTTATCCTTAAACTCTTGGTGCCTTAATTTTCCTGGGCAGCCTAGTAGTCAGGTTTAGTTTAGAAGAAAGCTGGATGGAGCCTGAAGCATGGAGTTAGAAGATTTACTGAAGATTTTGTCTATTTCCACCACATTCTGTACTATAGTATTTCGCTTTTGTAAGGACAGGATTTATAACTATCCGTATTTTTAACTCTGATAAATGTATTTTAATTTCAGCTGTAAAGATTATTTGTTGATATAATCTATGTAAGGTTCTGTTCTATCTTATTTTCTTTCTTACCCTTGAGGATCAGCTTCTCCGACACTTGGATTTGTGGCACATGAATACCGAGGATGTATTAGTGTCGATTTCTGGGAGTCGAAGAAACGGGTCGTCACATGATATTTTGGACGTATATAATGTGTGAATTTGAACTCGGTCATAGCAATAATTTATTTATTTTTGATGTTATAAATCTAGACTGTATATATATATATCATAGTAGCTTGATATACATATTCCATATTTAATTTTATGTTATACAGTCACACAGACACATAGTATTCTGTATTTATTGAATTTATTTTTATTCCTTTCAGGAATATCTTAAAGACCTTATACCAGTGAATAAGCTTTAGTAGTCTATCACATAAAAATATAAAATACAACCAACAGAGATATAATTCATCACTACAGTTTGTTGGCGCATGGCTTATAACTGTAATGGTATCTCACAATTAAGGGGATACAACAGTAGAAACATAACCATAAAGGATATGCAATTGAAATAGTATAGGCTATGTTCAGGATAAAAAAAGATGTTAGCCCCAAGAGTTATGTTTAACTAACTACTCTTTCAAAATCTGGTGTTAAGGCTGCAGCAGTTGGCCTCTTGGTAAGGAAAAGAAGATTTGATCATGGGAAGATGAATATTTATTGTATTATTAAATCAATATACGTGTTAAGTAGGGGTATAAAGTTCATGTTCCAATGAAAGTTTTATACTTAGCAGTAATAATAGGAAAATAGCTCATAGTAGTGAAGTTGCTATTTTCATTACTATACACGATATAATTTAAGTGCAAAAATTTTAAAATTGATATTATGTGCGTTATAGGGCATGGATTACTTTTTTGAAAAGTAAGTTTATGCTTTTATGAATTAGTACAGATGTTATATTTATATGCCTGTCATTTGATTAAGTGATGTATATGCTATACTAATATTCATCTTTCAAAATAAAATTATTATTTCGTGCTTTATCCAAATATATGCTTCAATTATACTTTAAACTCCGTGTGCGTAGCACGGGTTCATACTAGTTTTTATTGTTTTCTCAAATCATAGCGGTCCACATAGAAAACACATAAAAAGAGCATTTCCATTAACGTATGCAGTTTCATAGCAACAATTAATGCTTACAACCCAAGTGAAGAAAAACTATTACTGGAAGGAAACACAACACTACTAACTACTACCATTACTAATTAGAATTGATCTTCCTAATAGGTAATTCTTATGCAATCTTCATGTCTTATCCTTTCCTGTATTACTTCTGATGAATAAGGTCTATTCAACCTTCCCATTACCATGTCCAATTATGGAATAATTACGCTGTGACGACCCGGTATTTTGGACCATTCAAATCGACAATAAATCCACACATGTCAGACTTGAATAATTCAAAACAATAGATTGTAAATAAAATTTAGCAAAACTCAGAATGTACAGTAAATAAATCACAGATCATAGACACAGAGTAATAACAATGCAGCGGAAGCAAGGAAATAGTAGTTCATGAAGCTACTATATATATATATATACAGAGTTCAACAAGATACAATAGAAATCACGAATACAAAGATGTCTCAATACAATAGTCAAATACAAGATCCGAATACATCACTGGAATCAACTGGAAAACCGAAAGCAAAATAGATAGCTGGATCTACATGAAAGCTCCTACTCCAAAGGTGAGTCTCGAATGCTGTATCACTCAGTCTGACCCGAGCGTAAAGCAAAACACAAAACACTCGAGTCAGGACATACATACTTATACAATGTAAACCAACTCAAGTGAACTGTAATAAAATGCACAAGTAACTTAAAGAATGCTTGGGATCGCCCATTCTTTAAGGATCCGTTAAATTATTCACTATGTAGTAATATTTCGCTAATATAATAATGTCTATAGTAAAATAAACTTACTTTTAAATAGCGTTAAGGGGTTACCCATATAGCCCTTAACACATAATAGTCCCAGTAGTCTATCCAGTATCAACGTACCCCCAGATCGGGAGCTACCCTCAATACTCCACAGGCTACGGCACAAATCCAAACTCGTAGTAAAGCTCGATATGGTAGGTGACACGACACAACGAGGCAATGCCAGGGTAGATATACCGATTACGCATCCGAGCTGGTGGAAACGCATAGCAGCCACTACCGCCCACCTTGGAACACACTCCCAAATCCAAAATCGAAGGGTGGCCACCAAATATATCACAAGGTAATATAATAGTATCGAAGAAATGCGTCCGATCAGAGGTGCTACCTCATTGGCCCGAGAATCACTCCTGTTTTAGCCACCTTATGCCAACTCATGGGAGTCGAGTCCACGTTCATACCTCAATAGGATCGTCGCCACCATCCTACTTCATTCTGGAATCTCCACCACGTACACAGTTGTTAAAGTGGTTTTCGGTATCGACAGAGAGTACGTCCATATCCAATCCCGGTCTCTTTAACAACCAATAGTTATTATAACCCGTGGTTATAAATTTCAAAAAGGTTTATATACTTTAAAACCAAAATATCACTTCTATTTCAAAACTAGTTTATACTTCAAAACCAAAATATCATATCCATTTCAAAACAAGTTTATACTTCAAAGCCATATTCTTAAATCTTAAATTGCAAATCAATATGTTCAAAACGATTATTAATTAAATACTATTTCAAATAAATTCATTTTCAGAAATCATAGTACTTTCAAAGTTATAACACCTTTGAAACCAAACACTTTGAAACTATAATACTTTGAAACCATATCAACTTAAAAATGTTATCATTTGGAAATCATAATATTTAGAAAAATCATAACACCCTTAAAAATAATATTCATTACCAAAGTTATAGCATAATTAAGTTCATTCGTTCAATTATACCAATTTCGAAAACATTGTATTAACTTATAAATTTCAAAAATGGTTTATATTTCACCCCAAACATATTCATTTAAACCATCTAAATTCAATGTCAAAACTCTTCCAAAATAATATTCATTTCCAAAGTTTATTGAAATTTCAGCCACAACAACACTTATAAAGTGTTACGGTATATATTAACATTTCAAAAACATTGCCAAATTCAAAACAGCAACACTTATAAAGTGCTACAGTATGTATTAGAATTTCAAAACAGTTCATTTTAAGAAACAACAGCACTTACCAAGTGCTACAGTAGATATTTAGTTATTATTTCAAAACAGTTTACTTTCAGCAGCAACAACACTAACAAAGTGCTGCAGTAGCTGTTTAGTTATTTCAGAACTTAGTTAAATTTCAGAAATGGTAGCACTTAACAATTACCATCTAAAACTACAGCATTTTGGAATTGTTACCAATAAAATTCCAGAATTTATTATAACTTTCCAAAAACATTAAAACTTCAATTTTAGCCATTTTTAACTTATAAAATCATATTTCATGCTTCAAAAACATTCATTTGGATATCATTTAACTTATGATTTATTAAAATAAAATTTTATAAATAAATATCCAATTTAAACCATAATTCATTTATTAAGTCAAAATACACTATTTTACTTAACTTTTATTTTTAACCACTAACCCTTCACTTTATTTTAATATACCCATTTCATAAATAAAACTAAATTTCTATCTATTTACTTAACTTAAAATTTCCATTTGAAAAACCAAATTTCCAATTATCAAGTTAGGTCACAATTAAAGTTACATTTCTCCATTTAAAAATCATAACTATTTATTTTACAAAACATAACATTTCACAAAAGAATATTTTTTCATAGTTAATATAACAATCAATTTTTCTTTTAGATCTATTCATTTAGACATCAATTAACTTTGATTTTCTAGTTAAATAAATTTTATTACAAAATGTCCAATTAAAACTGTATTCCATTTTATCAGTTCAAAATACATTATTTATTACACAAACATGTATGTTTCATAAAGTAAGATTCATAACAATTACTAGGTTAGATTTAAAACTTCCATATTAAGTCAAATTCAATTATTAAGTTATTTATCATCAGTAAAGATCCTTAATTTCTATTTAAAACCAACACATCTTTATAGCTTCAATTAAAGCCACTTATAGACTTACAAAATTTTAACTTATAGGAAACCAATATATCTTTATAATTTAAAATCCTTTAATCAACTTTAAGTTAAAATTTCATATATTAAAAATTCAAGATACTTAATAAACTTTTAGGAAAATATTATTTTAAAAATTATCCATGAGTCTATATAATATTTTCTAGCCTAGGTCAAGTGATACGAATATGTATAATTTCAATCCGTAATTTAAAAAGAAAAATCCGGGTTCTATCATTTCAAACCCGCAATCCCAAGTAAATCAAATACAATAAAATAAATAAAAATCACTCGAGCCTATCATTTCAGCTCATAATGAATTTTCCTTATTCTAATGTCCGTTCGGGTATGTATCATTTCAACCCATAGTTATAGGGAACTTGCAGTGTGAGATACTGTAATTAAAATGAACAGCATAACATATAATAACATATCAGGTAATGTAACAGGTATATAAACAGCATTTACCATCATATAATATATCACAGGCATGTATGAATAACATATCAATTTATACAGATTCACTTGTCATCATTTCACAATAATATAAGTACATATGTCAAGAGTGATAAAACTCACCTTTTTAAAGCTGGAGATAACAAACAAGAGACATAAAACAAATTCCGAAAGCACGACTAGACACGAACAAGATTTTTTTTGTGATGGAGAGTCAAGATCCAATCTTGTATACAAACAATTTACAAAATTATAAGAATAAAATTCAACACAAAAATTTATAGATTAAAACAATGAAAAGAATGAATCAAAGTGACATAACCTTGCTTTAAATCAATCAAGTGGCTAGGCCATGGTCAAGTGTTTGGGTCAAGTGGTCACATAGGCACAACTTAGGCAAAGGAAGGTGAAAAGATGGGAGTTATAACTTGTGGAAGGCAAAAAGGTCAAGGTGATGAAGTATTTTGGTTCGGTCATGTTTGTGGCGATGAAGGGGTGATGTTGGCCGTGGAAGGTGGTGGTGGAGGGGGAGTTGTGGTCGGCAATTCATGGTGGCCGAGCCTATTCCCTGAAACAAAGGAAGGAACAAAAGAAAATAGAAGAGAAAAAAATAGAAAAAAAATAGGAAAATAAGCCATGACTTACAGGAAAAGTTTCTTACGTGAAGATGCAATTGAAAATGAGATATGGGAAGTGTTTTGTTCGTGAATAAGTAATTACCAGAGGAGTTTTCACGGCTAGTCAAGTGGAAAGAAACGGCATGTAATCAATGTTTTAAACGGCTAGAGAATTGAAAGGTTTTATTTCCTATTAAATAAAAAGAAACAAATGGGAAATATGAGATGAGATACTCTTCCTTTTTCATGTGAATTGATAGGTAGTAGACGGCTATGGTAGGAAATAAATAAATATGCAAATAAAGAGGCAAGAAATAAAGCAAATGTAACGTATGCCAAATTAAAGCAAAGTAACATACGTTTAATTGATTTGTTTTCTAGCCATTAAATAAAAGATATATACATAAGAAACATTCAATAAATAAAAATATAGTTTATACAAACACAATAGAAAAATAAAATAAGGAGATGGATGGCAAGAAAGTGGGAATGAATGTTAAGAAACGGAAAAGGCAGGACTTACGGGAAAAAGAAACACATATATATTTTTCTTAAATTTGTATAAAATGTTACATTTCTAAATGTGAAATCTTGTCAATTGTACACATCAATTAAGATTTAAAACCAATTAATTAATTTACCTTAGTTCCATTCCTTTTACCAATTTATTACTTTATGTTAAATTTACGTTTCTACTTATTTTATACATTCACACCTCCCGTTACTGCATAAATTCTCATTAATGACATTAAAGATTTTCTAATTATTTTATAGACTAAATAGGCAACTTATAATAGCTGTTATCACTACCCTTTAATTTACACGTAAGTTTATCATATATTCAACTAATTATCGTAATTACTTACCTAATATTGAATTCATTCAATTACTATCAATTATACAAATTTATTTATTTATACACCACTTACCCTTATTTACTTATATTTAAATTTATACTCAAATATAACTGTTATAACTAAATTAATAGGCCAATTAAATAGTAACACACACCTGTTACTATTACTTTAATCCACATTAATGAATCTATTATTATTAACAAACCAAATGTTACAATTGCTCAATTAACACTGATTTACTTCAATTTCTATTTATCACATATTATCTCATTAATGATTCAACATTCACACTTGTTTCTTACATTCAAATTTATAACTAATTTACATTATTTCATCATTGGGACTTCATTTCAATTGTTACTAATTAGTTCTAATTACCATTGTTCAATTATTAATAGATAAAGTTTTTTTTCTATATTAAATCACCCAAAACTTATTAACCTAACAAATTAAATTATTGAAAATTTTACGGGTCATTACATACGCGTCTCCTCGCTGTAGTGGATAAGAAAGACAATCTATGCAATCTTCAATAACTAAATGGCAACTAGGTCTGGGGAAATAACCTTTTCAATTCCTTTCTTGCTCCCCTAACTTGAGTCTACCAATATCCTCTATGTGTTTTTGCCATCTTATTACCCTCTATTACTATCCTTCTTTAATCCAATTCTTTTGATAGTACTCTCAATCCTTGGTATTTCCCTTATCCATAATCCTTTATACAACAAAATCCAAGAACTTGCAAAATTGTACTTCAATACCCTCTTTATGTCTTGCACACATATCAACATAAAACTCCAAGGCCTTTTCTAATGTCTCTCACACTCTACAAGGATTCCTTGTTGCTCTTCCAAGAGTAGTCATTGCTATCATCTTCATAGCCCTATCATTTTTCCCCATCTTACCTAGGAACTAATTCTTATCTACTCCATATTTAAAATTTCAGTTTGGTCTTTGCCCTTTTTTTCAAAAATTAAATACTTCAACAATTTTGAAATTACTAATCCCAAAATCTTTGTCTTTCAAGGTGCAACTTGGAAACCTTGTTTTAAATTCAAAAATTACTTAGCATTTTAACCCTTTTTAAAACTTACAGTTTAAGATTTTTGAATTTAACTTATTCAATAAACCTAAAAGAAAATGTTAGCAGTTTTAAATTTAAAATCAAATCAACTTTTTCTTTTACATACCTTTTTAAATTTTATTTCTTAAAAATTTGGGATTTTTAGTTCAAACCATTTATTAAGTTTTCCTTTCATATACTTATTCATTATAGCAAAGAATTCTAAAAAAAGTTACACTTTACAATGTTTCTAAAACATCTTTCATAATTTTTATACCATAAAAACTAGAATAGATAAGAGCAACTATCATTTCCTCACATCTCATACTTTCTCTACTTTCTATCCTTGGTGGAGTCTCTAATATCATAAAAGGGGGACTTTTAAAAGATACTTGAAATAAATGCACATAACGATGGAAAATATCCATTTTCTTTATTTTTCTCTTTCTTATGTTGTCTCTAATTACTAACATTAATTTATAAAAACTCCTAACATTGTTTTTGTATTTCACAATGTATTACTACTCAACTCTCTTCTATCCTAAACTGCACTAATTCTAGTCATTTTTCTCTTAATTTACCATCTACTCACTTAAACCGTTGTAGTGCAATCGCCTACAGCTTAGTTTTAGGGTTCTAAATATTCTTTTCTACACTATTTACCCTATTCAAAATTTGTACCACTCATATTGCCCACCCATAAAAATGTATTTATTTCCAAGAAAAATAATTTCCCATAAAATTTCTTTTACTGAAATCTTAGATTTTAACAAACTTTTGATTTCTACTAATGTTTTATGTTTTAAACCTTCCTTTCTTTACAAAGAAACTAGTGAGCTATATTCACTCTATAACCTTTTAAACAAACTGCTTTTCTAAAACCATTTATAGAAAATTCTCAATATATATATATATATATATATATATATATATTCTATAGAACCTTAATGATATTATATTTTCCGAAAATCCAATATGTACTTAACTTTCCAATCGTTTTCATTAAAAGTCCTTTTTAAGTATACAATTTGTACTTATTCTCAATTGTCAAAAAATTACTTTTTATTGGGTTGGATTCAAAGTGGATTTATAATTGTTCCCTTAAGAACATCTTCCCTTAAGTTTACTAACTTGTTCATTCCCAATCTGAAAATCGAATTATCAATTAGGAGTGACCATTTCATAACCGTTTTTAGGAATTTCCTTATCTTCCACTATCTAAACATATGGACTCTTATTTTCCCTTTATCTGGACCTATTGTACATCATCAATCGATAATCAAACGGAGATCTACAATCATTGGGCTATCAAGGCTCGACTAGGGAGTTATGTACCATTCTAGCCTCAGGGTTCTCCCATATGCAACTGTTATATAGTTGGAATTCTTAGGATTATAGCATACTATATATATATATATATATTTTGTAGACAAATACAAATACGTTCACTCAACGTTACTTAATTTTTTCTCAAGATCGACTAACCTATGCTCTGATACCAAATGTAAAAACCTGCACTCCATTGGGCCCAGATTTTCGCTAAATCGAAAAATCAATTCCACTAAAATACCGATCGTTGGTTTGGTTCTTGCAAAAGCGAAATTATATTAGAGCACTAACAGTAATAACTCATGGCAGAATAAGTAAATATAATAAATCATGATAGTTATCGACCGAGAATTGACACTTCAAATGTCAAGTGCCTCAACCAAACAAACAGCTCCAAACCAATACCGATGCTTGCTCATCTAAAATCCTATAGGTTGTAATGAGGAGGGGTCAGAATAACATTCCAGTGACTGGTAAATTATGCATCTTATACATAACACTAGCTTATGCTGATTGTTCACTTTACAAGTTATGTTGGATTATATTACTAATCGTTCCGGCTCCATCTCTACGTACAAATCATTCCCATCTACATCCCGTAGATTTATATATATCCCATGGTCCCCTAATGGACCTAGATACTATCCCCACCAGTATCTCTTGCTTAGCACCTCGTCAGGATCCATTGCCTTGCTATATCACGATCACCATATAACTCGAGGAAATCCTATAGTGCGCACCGATGACCTTTCCTCTATTAGCCCGTATTCTCTTTCAAGATTTTCCACTTTGTTTGCTTCCTATCATGGATTCAGCTCTATGCACAACCCCATCCATGTTTTGATGGAATCTCAATATGGGTTAACTTACCTTGTCCTATCAAACAAACTAATAAGCAACAGTGGTAGCGGAGAACCTAACTAAATCGACCTTGGTAAGCGGCATCATCCTGTTAGGTGTAACCCTGTCCTTCCCATTGACCACAAGGCACCGATGTCGGATAAGAAAACTATGCAACCCTACCACTAGTTTGATATCATATGCATTTCATAACATATGATCCCACCCACTGTCCATTAGATTTCCTAGTGCAATGAAGGCAATACCCCCTTCAACGAATTTGAGCTGACTAATATGACTGTGCGAGTCCAGCCTCGACATCCGCCTAATGATCAAAGTTCACTAATTGGATTCGGCCCAAACTAATGTATGACTATTTACGAAGCTTCAATTTCAAGCACAGTCCCGAGGGTACCCCTTCCTCTATACGTAAGCGTATACTCTCCAAGGGTCCTACGGTTGGATGTATTTTTGCATTCCAACCTATTCTAATAACTTATGTCATTTCCCTTATATAATTTATATATTAACTTATAACTAACCACACCCGTCATAAATGCATATTTGAGGCTACATGCATACGTATTTAATATTCATGTAAATTCATTCCGCTTATTTTTTTCTTCATTGCCTCACCATCTTTTATATCTAACCCTAGGTCTTCATTTCATTATGCGTTTAACTGTTCTTCATTAAATTCATTTACCACTACTTATTGAAGTTATCAATATCCTTGCTACTGTATTCATTAATTTCAATTTAATTTCTATTCCATTTCATTTTCTATTCATTTTTATTCTTGCCAATAAATTCATATTATTTGCTTCATTACTTCCCATCTTATTAGTACTTTTATTTCATTCTTATCTTAATGTTCAACTCTTAGGATTTACTACATTTTAATACATTGGAACCAAACTTTACTCAATATATGTTAACACCGTAAATTTCCATATTTTATCAAAAGAGCAGATTTTTGTGCGGTGTTTGCAATTATAAGGAATTTCTTTCCTAATATCTCTTGAAATAGACAGTACAACACATGAGAATTTTTCCTTGTTTTGTACATCTCTTTCTTTTTATTTTCATGTGTGCATTTCTTGTTATTTCTAACGTCACATTTTTATTTGCTTTAGACTTGATAATATGCGAAAATCTACTTGCAACATTTTCAATTCCAATACATTAAAATATCACAAAGACCCAAAAAGTTTTCAACATATTCTTATTTCGATTTTTATTCATATCGTCAAATAAAAAGAAGTTCCTAATCATTACGCATTAATTAAGATTACATTCAGTTCATATCCGTCGAATAAAACTAAATTTCCTAATCATTACACATTATTAAATTAATATCTGATGTAAAAGTACCAATTCTAATCATTACGCAATTCTAATCAATTCATATAAAATTGCAACTTATTCATAATAGGGCAGTACTTAATTTCTCTATATAACTTCATAAACAAGATTAAATTCAACGGTTCATGTAAAGGGGTTTACCTTGTAATTTAAATTAAGTTGTTAGGCAATAGGAATTGCCCTGCAATGATATAGTCTAATATTATATAAAGACATATAATATTTGCACTCGCCATTTATTGGCGCTCCCAAATCTCTAGATCTAATTCAGATCTAAACCCTGTTTTCCGTATTCTCCACTTTTGACTCCCTATTTGAATTCACAAATAACATTTATACAGATCTATTAGAATTTGGATTATAGAAAAGATATTTAAATTTAATTTTATGAATTAAGATCAGATCTATAATTTACCTTCAATGTTGTGACTTGGTTTGAACCTACTTTCTAATCTTTGTCAACTCCTATTCCTTATTCAAGTGTATCCGTGCAATCTAATCTATTTCCGTGTATTTAGAAATTTTGGTGTAGGAAAGATAATGGTAGATCTTCTGCGCTCATAAGAAAATTATGAGTTGGACGTGAAGCCCTAGGTCCTGATTTATAGAGGTTCAAACCTGTGTTAACCGCTAGATCGAGCTTTATTAAATATGGGCCATATGGATAGAATTCACTGTCACTCTCAAAATTACTCGGGTCGGCCGGTTAACCCCCATGGTTGACCGTCCATTGTTGACCTGGGCATGGTCAAGGTTGACCTATATTGATCATATTGTGCATTTCTAAACGTTAGTTGATTTATTTGATTCATTTCCATTTATTAATCAATTACCATTAACTCTTATCTTAATCTTTATTCTTAAATGTTAAGTACTAGTTGAGTTAACAATGTTTAATTAATGTTAAATAATTATCAATTATTTCCTTAGTTACATATATATTTATTTCTGATTCCAATAATTCAAAGTTAATAACTTTTTCAAAAATTTCATTTTTCACTATTCATTATTTATTAATTAATTTTATTTAAATTAATTATCATAAAAATCAAGGGGAGTTATAATAGTTGATGTGAAAAATAAACTTTTCACGTTAATTGGAGTTTACCCCATAAAGATGGGCTAGCATAGGTTTTATATACCAACTAGCAGTAGTAAGAAAATTATGGATTTAATGGTAAATGAAGAAGATTAGTACCGTGAGACCCATATAATAGGAATATGATATTGATAATACGAAAGAGGACTTTATAAATTAAAGGAAGATTTCCAAGTTAAAGTGGAAGCCCTAGTCTCATATTTGTAGCAGTTGCAAGGACCTCTATTCACCTAAAGGTAGAGCTAAAGTATCTCCAAAATGAAGTTGTATTGGGAAATAAACTACGACATCCCATATCTGAAGGCCAAAAGCTAAGTGCTACATATGTTGCAGTAATCGATAATATTAACTTCTGGTGACAAAATACGGAAATTCCAATGGTATCCATAATATCAGAAGCACTTGAATATGAACAAAATTGTAGATTTCAAAAAACAATATTTTACAGATTACATTTCAAAATAATAATTCAGATCTAAGTTACATAATCCCTTAACGTTTCCCAGATAGTGATAAAATATATCAATTACAAAATATGCCAAGAGCGACATCTGACGATGCCCACTTGGTTGATCAGAGTCAATATAGTCATATCTGACTGAATATACACAGCCGAATCAAAGCAAAATAAACTATAACTCCTAATTAGCTATCCATCAGCCACCTGCTCATCTTCGAAAGCTTTATTCTCCAAAATTTCTAAAACCTGAAAACCTCAACCCTCAGCCTACTCAAATCAATTTTGAGCACCCGAGAGTTTAAGGGAAAACCAAAACTTCGAGCCAGACATAAAGTCTGGTGTGAATAATACTATACATCTCTATTATTTTATGTTAAGTGAGACTACGCCGCTTGGCGGAACAGGTTCCCCCTCACTAACATCCTTTTAAAACATATCTTTTGCAAATCTTTTCCTACAACCAAAACTGGTTAAATCTATAAAGCATTATTATGTAAACATACATATCCGGTAATAAATGAACTATCTGATCAAACATTATAGTTTTGTTTGGCTAACTATTAATCTTTGGCTGGCTCGGGTACCAGACGATATAACAAAATTTATCTAACATCTGTTAGACACTCCTCTTCTGGACGATCTGTCCTTAACTATCTATTAAATACTTCACTTCTAGATGATCTATCCCTAACTTAACATCTCCCAAGGTCACCTGATCCTAATGGTTTAGCGGGCTCACCAATAACCTATCTGTATACAAACATTTATTCCTTTCTGTGTGTAATCATAATTTTAGTCTTACCTGTGACAAAGCCCACACATTGGAATTTTGGACAAAATTAGCTATGGCTAATAGCCAATGTATAGGGCGCGACCTTATACTAGTCCCATCTGGTATTCTAATATTTGAGTCATTTTACTTAGGGATCCCTTCCTATAATCTTCCTTGAAAACCATTTCAAAATGATTTAAAACCTTTAAATCAAGGTCAAACAAGGAAAATCTATATATATTCTATGCTTTACTCAAAATCACCTTGTCATGTTATACACACACACATACACACTTTACTCAAATCTTAGTTAATGAAAACAATTAAACCTTTGAAAGTCCCTCTTTCAAATCTATTGAAAGTACCCCTTTCTAAACTAAGTAAAACACTTTATTTAACCTAGGCCGAAAGGCCAAAACCTTCCTTTCGAAACCATTCTCAAAACCCTTTCAAAGCCAGTGGTAATCCTTCCTTTCGAAAGCTTTAAAAACCTTAGACATCTTTATTTTAAAACCATTAAGCGTTGCCTTTCGAAACCTTAGGAAAACCATTCCCTTTAATCCTTTCGAAACAACCAGAAAAACCTTCCCTTTCGACTCCTTCGAAACTAATGGAAAACCTTTCTTCAAAACCTTTCGAAATCATTGGGGAACCACCCCTTCGAAACCTTCATTTAAAACCCTTTCGAAAGCATTAAAACACTAAACCTTTCAAAAGCCTTTGGGTTCAATTTAAAACATGTGGAAGCCTTTCAAAACCATTCAAAGTTTTACTCCTTTGAAACCTTTAAAAACCATTTCGGTCGAAACCATTTGGATTATGCCTTCAAGTAGAGAAAAAGGTTCAGAAACCCATTAAAGTCGAAAGCATTCCTTTCCTAATCATTCCTAAGTAAAGAAGTGATGATGTCAAAACCATCCCTTCGAAAGCATTGGAGAAGTGGTCCAGTTTAAAAAGCAAACAAAGCAAAACAACCCTTTAGAAACCCATCTTAGTCGAAAGGTAGAAAGCGGCAGCCAAACGGTTTCGACTTAGTCGAAACCAGTCACTTAAAATAAAAGTGCAACCCAATTGAAACCATTTCTTTAAATCCATTTGACCTAGTCGAAAGCTACTTAGTCGAAAGCAAGCACACACGTTTTCTTTTAAAAGCCAAGTAATGCCTCAACCCCTTCGGAACATCTGGTTTCGACTCTATACCTTCCGCCTACATCCAATTCACTACGTACCAGTTTCCTGATACCATGTGCATTGGTTTTGACAGTGTCGGAGACGAAGGTAAGGAGGCGGAACCTAGTGCCGAAATCATCGAAATAGTGATAAACATGTTTATCTGTCCTTTTAAACTATTTATTTGTACCTAACCTGCCTTGTTTGTCAAATTGTGATTGATTGCAAGTTTCTCTTTTCTAAAAGTACTACCGACTTTCCAAAATTAACAATTTAAATTTATTTACAAAAAGCCCCTTCTCCTTTCTTAAATATAAAAAACATTTAAGTCCCATACCTTAAATAATTTTATATACCCATTAAAACACTTAGGAAAATTCTACAAAAATTCAACAAAATCACTTTTAATATGTTTTCTAACATATATTAATTTTAGACCCAAACCAATTATTATTTAACCGTAAATAATTTATAATCCAAAATAACATTTTCTCCACTAGAAAATTTATATAAATTCCAAAAAAATTTAGAAAATTCTGAAAATTGAACCCCATCTTTAAAATAATATTTCCGGTCTATATGAAAATTCACAAGGCATTTGGATGTCATTTAATAGGGTTTTCATATCAAAACATGTCATAAAATCTATATGAACAACCATAAATCATCAACAAGTATATATATAATCATTCCATCATTCAAAAACATGGAAAATCAATGCAAAATATTTCGGATTTCATCTTAAAACTGAAAACAAAAGAAACATGACATGTAAACATTATTCACCTTAGCTTTTGAGATTAAAGAGATTGAGATGTGAATGGATTTGATGTGATTAAGCTTCTTCCTTAGCTTTTCTTAATCTTCTTCCTCTTTCTCTTGTTAATGGTGGTCGGCCTTAAGCTTTAAAATTTTGACAAATGAAAATGAACGTGTATGGGATACACGGCCAAGGTTTAGGGTATGAGAATGGCCTCTTTCCTATTCCACCCCTCCTCTATTTCATTTTAACTCTTATTTTAATTCATTGGTTAAATGGCACGACTACCCCTTAATAAAAATCAAATCTCACACCCCTAATCAACACATTATTTTATTTAATTTAACTAATTAAATATCCTAAATAATGTTACCAAAAATATGGGGTGTTGTAAACTATTCTCCTTAAAGAATTTCGTCCTCAAAATTATGATATGGTACACAACACATCAATCAAAGAGGTAAAACATACCATCAAACAAGTTAGGATAAGTATCTCTAATCTTGCTTTTTGTCTCCCAAGTACATTCTCTCTCATCATCACTCCACTAGAATTTCACTAATCTGACTATCTTGTTTCTAAGCCTCTTCTCATCTCTTGCAACAATGCGAATAAGTTTTCTAACTATGGTCAAATCCAGTTCTACCACTAAGTCATCTAGCACAGTCGGTGCAATAGTAGTCTCCGGGTCTCTAACACACTTTCTAAGATGAGAAACATGGAAAACATCATAGACTCCTGCCAAACTGCTCGGTAACTTGTCTTTGTATGCGAGTTTCCCGATCCTCTCAACAATAGGAAAAGGTCCAACGAATCTCGGTGTTAACTTTCCTGATTTCCCAAATCTGATCACACCCTTCATCGGTGACACTTTGACAAAAACCTGATCTCCAACTGAGAACTCTAAGTCTTTCCGTCTTCTATCTACATAACTCTTCTGCCTAGACCGAGATTCCTTCATTCTAGCTGAATGACCTCAATCTTTTCTGCAGTTTCCCTAACCAAATTTGGACCAAGAACCAACCTATCCCCGGTCTCTAACCAACATACGAGAGATTTGCATGGCCTTCCATACAAAACTTCAAACGGAGCCATCCCAATACTATTCTGATAAATGTTGTTATATGAAAACTCGACTAGAAGCAGATGGTCTTCCCATGACCTCTCGAAATCTAGTACACAAGCTCTTAACAAATCTTCCAAGACTTTGTTAACTCTTTCCATTTGCCCATCTGTCTATGGATGGTAAGCGGTACTCCTCTTGAGCTTGGTTCCCAAAACTTCCTGTAGACTCTTCCAGAACTCACTAGTGAACAGGGAATCTTTATCACTAACAATACTACTAGGAATTCCGTGCAGTCTAACCACATTCCTCATAATTAACTTCGCCAAAACAGGTGTCGTTCTGGTTGACTTAACTGGAATGAAATGGGAACTCTTGGTCAATCTGTGCACCATGACCCATATACTCTCATTTCCTTGGTTTGACCTTGGCCACTGTCACTAAAATGCATGGAAATAGAATCCAATTTCCACACTGGAATATCTAATGGTTGAAGCAACCCACTTGGCTTTTGGCGTTCGGCTTCTACCTGTTGGCAGTTCAAACACTACTTCACCTATAAGCCCACATCTCGCTTCATACCTTCCTAGAAGAAACTTCTCTTCATATCCTGGTACATCTTAGTTCCTCCTGGATGAATAGAGAACTTCGAACGATGGAATTCCTCTAAAAGTTCTTCCCTTATGTTTCCTACACTCAGGACACATAATCTTCCTTTCTTTTGCAACCACCCATTCTGGTCAAGACTGAAACCTTTTAAGTCATCACGCTCAGTTCCATTTCTTAACTTCATGATCCGTTCAGCTAATACTGGATCCTCCTCCTATTTAGAAGCAATCTTTTCGATCATCACTGGTCCAACTTCCAAATATGATAATATAACATATTCCCCACTAGACCCAGCCTCAGAACTCCACTGCACTCTGCAATCTGCCAATTCTTCCAAATCTTTCCACTCAGCAACCATCGCCAATACTGCATTCTGATGTTTCCTGCTAAGTGCATCTGCCAACTTATTTCCTTTTCTTGGTGTGTACTCAATCTCAAAATCATAAGCGGCAATAAGCTCTAACCACCTCCGTTGTCTCATGTTCAGCTCTTTCTGAGAGAACAAATACTTCTGCGACTTATGATCTATATATAACTCAAACCTCTCTCCCAAAAGGTTGTGTCTCCACACCTTCAACGCAAAAAATACTATAGCCAATTCCAAATCATGCGTCGGATATCGGACATCATGCGGTCTAAGCTGTCTAGAAGCATAGGCAATCACTTTACCTCTCTGCATCAACACAACTCCTAACCTTATTCCACATGCATCTGTATAAACCACCAAATCCTGATTCCCTTTCGGAACAACCAACATAGGTGCATGCGTCAATAAGTGTTTCAAACTATGGAATGCTTCCTCACACTTATCGGTCTATACAAACTTCACATCCTTTCTCGCTAGCTTGGTCATCGGGGCTGCTATCCACGAAAAATCCTTAATTAATCTTCAATAATAACCAGCTAATCTAAGGAAACTCTTTATCTCAGTCACTGTCTCGGGTCTCTTCCAACTGTTCATCGCTTCAATCTTAGTCGGATCTACTGACAACCCTTTCTCCGAGACTACATGACCAAGTAACTTCACTTTCTTCTTCCAGAAATGGCACTTCGAAAACTTCGCCTTCAGCTGATGCTGCCTCAGCGTCTCAAGCACCACTCTAAGGTGAACTTCATGCTCCTTCTCATCCTTAGAGTATAGCAAGATATGATCAATGAAATTTGATAAGAACCTATCCAGGTGCTCTTTGAAAACTCAGTTCATCTATCCCACAAAGAATGTGGCGCATTAGTCAGTCCGAACGACATAACTAACCATTCGTACGATCCATATCTGGTCCTAAACGCCGTCAAAGGTATACTATCCTCTGCTACTCTGAGCTGATACAAACCCATTGCCAAATCTAACTGAGAAAATATCTTGGCTCCACTCAATTGGTCGAACAAATCGTCAATTCTCGGCAATGGATATCGATTCTTTATCGTCTTCTCATTCAACTTACGATAATCAATACATAGCCTTAATGATCCATTTGGCTTCTTAACAAATACTGCAACTGCTCCTCAAGGCGAACTACTCGACCTGATAAAAATCTTGCCTTCTAAATCTGCACCTTTAACTCCCTCATCTCTGTAGGGGTCATCCTGCTTGGCGGCCCACTCACTGGTTCTGCTCCCGGGACCAAATCTATCGAAAACTCAATGGCTCATTTCGGTGGAAATCCAACTACGGGCTCAAAAACATCCGCGAATTCTCTAACCACGAAAACTCGATTCAGCTCATCTTCCAATTCCATAACACTCAATAAGGTATTCACCTCACCGCTAGAACCTTCTATGGTATAAACAATCCCGTCGCTACAATCAGGTTGTCTAAGAGATATTTTCCTATCTTGGCAAAATATCCTAGCATCGTACTCACTTAACCAATCCATCCCAAGAATAATCACGAATCCCACAGAATCAAACACATGCAAACTGCAAACAAAAGTATGACCTAACAAGTCAAACTCTAACTGGTCATATCTCAACCCTAGAGTTGCATACCATCCTATTGGATTCGCAACCCGTAAGGAAGTAACTAATATGTGGGTTCTAGGTTAAGCTTATCTATCAAACATCTAGAGATAAAAGAATGTGATGCACTGGTATCAAATAGAATGCTAACAAACATATCATGAATCTGAAGCATACCTACCAAAACTGTCTTTCCTTTCTCTTGAGCTGTTGGCTTCGAAGTAGCAGGCTCCAATGCATACACCTTGCCCTTTCCATCCTTAGCGGGCTCCTTGCATTGATTCATATAGTGGCCTATCTGATTGCAGTTGAAGCACCTAATATTATTCTTCCCGATCACTTCTTTCGCTTTCCCAGTATGACACTCATTGGCAAAACGGCCCTTCTTGTCGCACTTAAAACAGATCACCTCAGACTTCCTCTTCTTGACTGCTCCACCCTTTTAAGCACCCTTCTTATGGAAGAACTTCCTCTTCTGGCCTTGCCCAACCTGAACCTCCTTCACTGTACTCTTCTCCTGACAAGCGAGCATCTCCTCGTGTCTCAAAGTCTTCTCCACAGCCACATCACAGGGAACTCTAATATGTGGTAAAGTAGCCCTGGCCAACTCAGGCTTCAATCCCTTGATAAACTTCTCATTCCTCTTCATCACTGAGTCAACAGTGGTATAACCATATCTAGCCAACTCTTCAAACCTGTTGGCATACTCCAGAACAGTTATCTCTCCCTGTTCTAGCTCATTAAACTTTCGGATTAAAACAGACTGCGCCATCACCGACATGAACCTCTCCTCGAACCTCCTTTTAAACTTTGCCCATGTCATAGTCTACTCATCCACTGCCACAGTAACACTATTCCACCAAATCAAAGCTGCTCCCTGAAGCTGTGTAGAAGCAAGCCTCCTCTTCTGCTCATCATTGAGCCCCAAGTCTGCAAAAATCCTTTCACAGTGCAACAACCAGTTATCCACCTCAATAGCATCATCGGTTCCAATAAATGGCTTTCCTCCAAGCTTAGTATAATCTCTACTCAACTTAGCATAATTGTAAACTACCGGAGCTCCTGCCCGTGCAGCATCACCTCCTATCACTCCTGCTGCAATTCCAGCTTGCATCATATTCATGAAAAATAGATACATAGCTTCCATTCCAACTTGCGGGACTCTAGCACCTACATTCTGTGCTTGTGCCTGACCTTGGGTCCTCCTCGCATTAGATCTGGCATTCCCATCGGTACTTCCCCTCCTTGGTTAACTCTTCCTCTTCTACCATCCATATCTGTATTCAAACCTCATGAGATAAAGAAAAATAACCTAACAAAGGTAGGAGACTAGAGATAAATGGTATACTTATATATAGCGAATACAAGTACATTACTATAGCGTTATCCCATACCCTAATCTTACTCTAATTTCTTAGGATTATGTTTTAAAAACCATTATTAGTTAAAGTTTTTCATAAACCTATGCTTTGATACCAAGTTGTAACATCCCGTATCTGGAGGCCAAAAGCTAAGCGCTACAGATGCTGCAGTCATCTATAATATTAACTTCTGGAGACAAAATACAGAAATGCTAATGGTATCCATAATATCAGAAGCACTCAAATATGAACAAAAACACAAATTTCAAAAAATAACATTTTACTGATTACATTTCAAAACAATAATTCATATCCAAGTTACATAATCACTTAACATTTCCTAAACAGTGATAAAATATATCAATTACAAAATACGCCAAGAGTGGCATATGACGATGCCCCCTTGGTTGCACAGAGTCAATATAGTCATATATGACTTAATATACACAACAGAATCAAAGAAAAATAAACTATAACTCCTAATTAGCTATCCGTCAACCACCTGCTCGACTTCGGAAGCTTTATTCGCCAAAATTTCTAAAACCTGAAAACCTCAACCCTCAGCCTACTCAAATCAATTTTGAGCACCCGAGAGTTTAAGGGGAAACAAAAACTTCGAGTCAGACATAAAGCCTGGTGTGAATAATACTATACATCTCTGTTATTTTATGTTAATTCAAACCACGCCGCTTAGCAGAACGGGTTTCCCTTCACTAAAATCCTTTTAAAACATATCTTTTGCAAATCTTCTCCTGCAACCAAAACTGGTTAAATCTGTAAAGCATTATTATGTAAACATACATATCTGGTAATAAATGAACTATCTGTTCAAACATTATAGTTTTGTTTGGCTAACTATTAACCTTTGGCTGACTCGGGCCTACCAGACAATATAACAAAATTTATCTAACATCTGTTAGACACTCTTCTTCTAAACGATCTATCCTTAACTATTATTAAATACTTCTCTTTTGGAAGATCTGTCCCTAACTTAACATCTCCCAGGGTCACCTGATCCTAATGGTTTTGTGGGCTCACCAATAACCTCTCTGTATACAAACATATATTCCTTTCTGTGTGTAATCATAATTTTAGTCTTACCTGTGACAAAGCCCTACACATTGGAATTTTGGACAAAATTAGCTTGGGCTAATAGCTAATGTATAGGGCGTGATCCTATACCTATCCCATCGGGTATTCTAATATCCGGGTCATTTTACTTAGGGATCCCTTCCCATAATCTTCCTTGAAAACCGTTTCAAAATGATTTAAAACCTTTAAATCAAGCTCAAACAAGGAAAATCTATATATATTCTATGCTTTACTCAAAATCACCTTGCCATGTTATATACACACACACACACACACTTTACTCAAATCTTAGTTGGTGAAAACATTTAAACTTTGAAAGTCCCGCTTTCGAATCTATTGAAAGTACCCCTTTCTAAACTAAGTAAAACCCTTTATTTAACCTAGGCCGATAGGCCAAAACCTTCCTTTTGAAACCATTCTCAAAACCTTTTCAAAGCCATTGGAAATCCTTCCTTTCGAAAGCTTTAAAAACTTTGGACATCTTTCTTTTAAAACCTTTAAACATTGCCTTTCGAAACCTTAGGAAAACCATACCCTTTAATCCTTTCGCAACAACCAGAAAAACCTTCCCTTTCGACTCCTTCGAAACCATTGGAAAACCTTTCTTCAAAACCTTTCGAAATCATTGGGGAACCACCCCTTCGAAACCTTCATTTAAAACCCTTTCGAAAGCATTAAAACACTAACTTTTTGAAAGCCTTTGGGTTCAATTTAAAACATGTGGAAACCTTCTGAAACCATTTAGAGTTTTAGTCCTTCGAAACCTTTGAAATCCGTTTCAGTCGAAACCATTTGGATTATGCCTTCAAGTAGAGCAAAAGGATCAGAAACCCATTACAGTCGAAAGCATTCCTTTCCTAATCATTCCTATGTAAAGAAGTGATGGTGTCGAAACCATCCCTTTAAAAGCATCAGAGAAGTGGTCAAGTTTAAAAAGAAAAACAAAGCAAAACAACCCTTTCGAAACCCATCTGAGTCGAAAGGTAGAAAGTGGCAACCAAAAGGTTTCAACTTAGTCGAAAGCAGTCACTTAAAACAAAAGCGCAACCCAATCGAAACCATTTCTTTGAATCCATTTGACCTAGTCGAAAGCTAACCAAGTCGAAAGCTACTTAATCGAAAGAAAGTAGGCGCGTTTTCTTTTAAAAGCAAAGTAATGCCTCAACCCCTTTGGAACCCCTGGTTTCGAATCTATACCTTCTGCCTACATCCAATTCACTATGTACCAGTTCCCTGATACCATGTGCATTGGTTTCGAAATTGTCAGAGCGGAACCTGGTGCTGAAAGCATCGAAATAGTGAAAAACATGTTTATTCGTCCTTTTAAACTATTTCTTTGTACCTAACCTGCCTTGATTGTCAAATTGTGATTGGTTCCAAGTTTCTCTTTTCTAAAAGTACTGCCGACTTTCCAGATTTAACAATTTAAATTTATTTACAAAAGGCCCCTTCTCCTTTCTTAAATATAAAAAAACATTTAAGTCTCATACCTTAAATAATTTTATATACCCATTAAAAAACTTAAGAAAATTCTACAAAAATTCCAGAAAATCACTTTTAATATGTTTCTTATATTAATTTCATACCCAAACCAATTATTATTTAACCGTAAATAATTTATAATCCAAAATAACATTTTCTTCACTAGAAAATTTATATAAATTCCACAAAAATTCAGAAAATTCTGAAAATCGAAACCCTTCTCCAAAATAATATTTCTGGTATATATAAAAATTTGCAAGCCATTTGGATCTCATTTAATAGGGTTTTCATATCAAAACATATCATAAAATCTATATGAACAACCATAAATCATCAACAAGTATATATGTAATCATTCCGTCATTAAAAAACATGGCAAATCAATGCAAAATATTTCGGATTTCATCTTAAAACCATAAATAAAAGAAATATGAGATGTAAACATTATTCACCTTAGCTTTTAAGATTAAAGAGAGTGAGATGTGAATGGATTTGATTTGATTAAGCTTCTTCCTTAGCTTTTCTTAATCTTCTTCCGTTAATGGTGGACGGCCTTAACCTTTAAAATTTTAACAAATGAAAATGAACGTGTATGGGATACACGGCCAAGGGTTTAGGGTATAAGAATGGCCTCTTTCCTATTCTACCCCTCCTCTATTTCATTTTAACACTTATTTTATTTCATTGGTTAAATGGCACGGCTATCCCTTAATAAAAATCAAATCTCAATCCCCTAATCAACACATTATTTCACTTAATTTAACTGATTAAATATCCTAAATAATGTTACCAAAAATATGGGGTGTTACATAAACTTGAGTTAATCACCTTTAAAAAAGGATGGAAACCTTATACACAAAGCATTGTTAGGTATAAGTGCGCTTAGGTAATTAGGTTGTCATTGTCTACTCCGATTTAATTGATAAACCGATGAAAATGTTTTTTAAAAGTTAGGAACAGTAGATGTCTGATATTATCAATTGAAAAAATGGTTGGTTTGTAATTTTATATAAAATACTCGAACAAACTTTATGAAATTTATTTAAAAAGTAAAATAGAGAACTTGATAAACAATGATTTTTCAATAACTGTTTCAAAGCTTTTATTTTGTCTTTTGGGCATACTGTTATACTTACCTTCAATGTGCACTTTACTTTTAATAATAGAACTTATGGGAAAAAAATGAGAAGTATATATGACCCAGCTTTTGGAACTCCTTTTATAAATAAGAAATGGTTAGTACTTGAAAATATCTTTTATTGATGTTTTTGTCAAACTCTAAAATAATAATAATCATAAGTTAAAAATACCACATTTTCTTTAAAGATGCACTTTTGTAAAAATTACTTATTTATAAAAGAAAATTTGAAAATGATGTGTTTTATGTACATTTTGCTAAGTTAAGCTCAACCGTTTTTGATAATTTAATTAAAGGAAAATATCATGATCATTGTAAGAAGGGAACGCTTGTTTAAACTGAAAAGAGGTTCTTACCATTTTAAAACTTACAAGTTTATGGAAATAAAGTTAAAATCAAAGATTTTGATTTAAAATGGTAAAGAGAAATTATTATGACTATCACTTATACTTTAAAAGAAAATAAATAGATTGTAGTTAAATAAATAGGATCAAATAGCCCACTTAACCAACGGTTGAATTGGAAAGATAGGGTACTAGGCCAAACTTAACGTAATAGTGAAGTGTGAGCACCACCTTATGTTTGTCTACCTAAATATGGTTTGAATAGTAAGAAAGCTTAAAAAGTATTGTTTGGCATATTTCAGAATAAGGAAAGAGTAAGCCAAGATGGTTATTATCAAGAGATGCTATTTATACAAGGAGTTTTATTCAGTTTGAAGTGTAAAAAGGACAAAGTAGGGTCTACTTCAATACATATAGTGTGTTAAGTGACAAATGGGGGCAATTCCATGATTACATTAGGCAATCTAAATGGAACGTTAAGTGTAGCCTCGATGCTTTAGTAGCAAGGTCGGTACCATGAAGGTAAGGATAGCATACCTGTAGGCTATGGGCGATTCACATATTATGTTGTTCCCCTGAAGGCTACAAGTGACTTGGTGGACATGAATGGAAAAGTACATATTTTAGACATGCTATTGAATTTATATCATAGTAGTTATGTTCCAGGTATGCCTATGTAAATCTTTGAATTGTAGGGTTTAATACAACACATGCTTGAATATGGAAAGTACGGGGGAAGTAGTACTTAAATTAATGAGAAACTTTATTAAGGAATTCAAATGGTAATTTCAGGTTTTGTTGGGTAATTGATGTAGGATAGTAAACATAATTGGAAGTTGTTTTAAATTGAAATGGGATTTAAGTAGTACTTTTCATGGGAATATAGAGGGTTGCAATGTAAATTTTTATGGATTAGCAAGTTCGGATTTATAAATAGAAGTGTATCATTTGAAATTACAAGGAATATGCCCAAAAAGAAAGAGATGTATAAAATATGGATATTTACCATATTTTGTATTTTATATTTCAATAATTATGAAAAAGATAATTCCTTATAATTCCAAAGGTAATACAAATTCTTCTTTTTGGATAAGACATAGAAATTTACACTATTAACCTTTCCTTTAGGAGAGATGTAGTTCTAATGCATTAAAATACAGAAATCCCTAAGTATAAACCAAAGTATTGGTCATCAAGCTTATTGGATTAAAATAGCAAGGCATTATTCCATATTGAGTTGTCCTAACTATGAAATAATTGGAATAAAGTGATAAGAGGTTATTTTTAGTAAAAAAGTCTCATTTATGGGAGCACATTGAGAAATGGTAAAAGTTTTGGAAGTTCAAACCATAAAAAGTATCCTAATTAAAACTATAGTCAAGATTTTGTAATGGATTGTTAATTCAAGGGTTTGGGTCTCTATCAAGAAAAGGATATTATTATTTGCACGTATTGAGAATGCAAAGGTAACGTTCATAGAAAACTAGATCAAGAAATTTTGATAATATTTGGAGGAAGAAGACTATTTACTCAAGGAAATTCATAGAAGACTAACTTAGAATACATAGTTGTGTGCATAACAATCGAATATGAACAAAGTTCCACTTAGGTGATTATAACCACTGCTAGAGTGAATCTAAGTTATGGCTTAAATTAATTTTAGGACTTTTCTTGTTAAGGTTGAATGGGAAGATAGACTAAACTTTCACTTGTAGAATCTAGGATGGATCCCTGTAGACCCTAAACATGATACCTAGGTCCCATTATTTTTGAAGGACTGAAGAAAACAATTCAGAATTAAAATGAGATGACTTAAGTTGAATTAGATTAGAAAAGAAGTCTTATTTTTTTCAACAGTTTATGAGGTCTCTAAGTTTGGATACCCTTGGGTAAAGTGGAGAAATAGCAAAGAGCTAAGTAAGAGATAACATCAAAGGAGACAATGTCCACATTTGAGTTGTCTCACCTTGTATCTAGAAGTTGAGGTGATTAGGTATACCACTGGATGAGTTATGGCAGTATGTTTTCCATTGAGGATTTCATAGCGCTACAGTTTCATAGGAGCATACATATCCTCAAGTTATTTAGCATGGTGCATGTTGACACCATTTGAGTAGTAGCAAGGATTGTAGAGAATTACCTATGCATATACATTCAAATTAAAGGTTTACGCCAGTGGTAAAGAATGCGAAGTACGGTAAAAAAGTGAATGGGTTTGTTTCATAAGGACAAGGACTGCACAAGATAGGAAGAAAAGCAAGTGTAACAAGAGACATATGGGGTAGTCCGTGGAGCTAAGTCCACTATAGTCCAAGGAGTCAAGTCCTTTGCAGTCCATAGAGATGAGTCCACAATTAGGAAGTAAACTAGTAGAAAATCCTCAAGGTAAGATAGAACACGACTAAGTCATTAAGAAGCCATCATTAGGTACTTGTGGAAGTGTCTATGTGATGCTGTTACCATGGTCAAGCTATGTCAGTTAGGGAAAGTTAAAAAGGATAGATGAGTCCCTTATTTTCCATGCATCTACCCATATATTTGGGCATAGGACAAACCAACTATGTATGAAATAATTAAATTAGTTAAAGTCCAATAAGGAGACGATCCAGTTGAGAGTACATTAGAGCCTGAGGAGAAAGTCCGAGTTACCCATCCCGAACTCTTTTCTGGTACGTTTCCATTTTGGTTAGAAAAGTATAGATTACTTTTATATATAGGTTCTAGCTTAGGTAGAGACCATTAGACGGTAGGAATGATTGTAAACGTGTCATTAGGACATGTTATGGATGATGAATGCTAGTGGATATATTGTTTGGATTGTTTTACACATTCAGGATAGTATATCTTCTAGGTTACACACACACATTCACACTATTTCTTTCTGGTTGTTTAGCATTTAGATATAACGCATATGGATTCTTGATTATCGTTTATCTTATTGAGCATTATGCATACGGATTTTGCATATGGATGGAATAGTTGCACATACATGTAGAATTACAAGTATATTACTTAGGATGTTACATACATTTTGAATTCATGGCATAAGCATTTACATGACAGGGGGTTGACTAGATCAGAAGACTGCCTACTCTTTGTATTAGTATAGGTTCACCTGCATTTCATGTTTCATATATATATATATATATATATATATATATATGTGTGTGTGTGTGTGTGTGTGTACATATTGCATTAGAAAATATTTAAGGACAATGATGGATGAGTAGATGGTTGTAGTTATCCGTCCCTTGACATTTCGGCGACGAAATCCTTTTAAGGGGGGAGATGGTAATACCTCGAAAATTTAATAAGAAAATTAAATTTAAATAAAATAAGGACTAAATAAAAAATTTGCAAACGTCCGAATTTGGCTATGAAACTTGCACCGTTGCTTTGTAGCGATTTTTTGGACGATTTTTAAATATAACACTTCAAAAACAGAGTTAGTACAGAGAAGTTAAGGGCATTGGAAGAATTGAAAATAGAACAAACATTTAAAAATGAAAAAATTCACAAATTTACATGTTGACCGGTCGACCCAGAAGAGGTGATAGTCGACCGGTACGGCTAGGGAGGAAAGTGGTCGACCATTAGAAATGTAAACTCGAGGGTCCAGTGATGTGTTCGAACAGTCGTGATTAGTTGCTTCGTGGCCAAGTTGAGATGAGCGTATTAGATAACCCTAAATATTCATCAGCCTAAATCCATATAAATTCAAGCCTAACCTAACCCTAAAATCCACAAAAATGTTTATTGTGTTGAAGCTCTACCCAAATCTATCTTCTCCTCTAAGCCTAATTTTTTTTCAAAATCAAATTAAAATCAAACTAGAAGAAATACAATCTTTAATCTAGAAGGAGCAAGCGTAAGGAGAGGTATTCTCAAGTGGAGCAAATTAGAAGAACTTAGGCATAAGGTATGTGAGAACAAATTTAATTAGATGATCATTACACTTAGGTTTAATTTATTCTAGTTGATTTATGGTATTGTAATTTAAAATAGAAACTATAAAACTCTAATTTGAAACTGGTAATCTGGGATAGAAATTGAAGTTACAGTAAGTTGATAAATTTGGCATTTATGTTATCATACTCCTTTAATTATTTAACTGTAAACCAAAAATTTGTAAACCCTAAAACCTGTAAACCTAGATTGAACAAGTGAATTTTAATTGAGAAATATAGACTGGTCAAATTAGTGCTTAGGTTTCACTGTATACTGCAATCGACAACCGAAATTAATCTAAGTAAAATTGACATCAGAAAAATAGCACGGGCTCTAATTTTAGCCTATGACTGGTCGACCGCTCATTCCAAGCGGTCGCCCGGTTAGGGTTAGCGGTGTAAAATGCAAAATAATATGAACCTCAGTCAAAGGCCTAGGTTATTAATAAAAATTATAAAAATTGTAATAAATATTATACAAGTTGTTTATTGTTACATGAGCCTATTTTGGGGATAGGTGTGAATACTAGAGATAGTAGGGAAGCTAGTTCCTTATGAGAGGCGCTAGGTCATTGCGATGTTGGGTATATGTCATTTACTTAATTTGGGGTCGATAATCAATAGGGGGCGATGTATTTTCGCAAAATAGCACTCACAGAGAGGTTCTGTAGTGGACATGCAATACTGACGGGTGCCAGATGAGTGAGTCCGGTACTAACGGGGGATTCCATTCAAACATAGTTAGGCCTGACACTATACAATAAGAGGCAATACTGAAAGAAGCGGCTCGACACAACGGGAGTTCAAGTATGCACCGTTCTGACACGATGTGATACATGTGGACACCGACACATGCAATAAGAGGCAAACATTATGATCGAGACGTGGACACGGGTGTAGATGATGAGACACACCATTGAGTCGACAATTTGGGTTCTCCTTCTCCAGGCATTGTTGGGTTATGGGAAGTTGTATTAATGGGAAATTCGTTCCCACAATAACATTATGCATTGATATTAGTGGATATAGATTTCCACAGTAGTCTTCGGGCCGTGTTGCCTTATTAGTAGCTCTTAGATGTTGACTGATCCTTAGTGTGAAGCACAATCCATAATTCAATCCTTGTATTAGATAAGAACCCTTAGGCAATGGACCTTAGGAATTCACGGATACTTGTAGCACACCCTATGTTATCTAGAGTAGTATTAAAGATAACTGCATGCGATCATCACATGTTAAATTTGTATTCATTCACCAGACTTTTGTCTGATCCAACCCTTTATTTCCATTTTCCCCCACCACAGGATGACAGATTAGCAGTTGATTCTGCATAGTACATGGAGAAAGGAACTACATGTTGGAGTTCTCATATTATTTATTGTTCATCATGTAGTTACTTATTGTATTAAAAGTCTGAAAAACTTATATTGTACTTTGGACACAATGTATATGACAATGTGTATGGCAATTGTTCATAATTAAGTATTTTGGAGATTGTTTTCTAAAATGCCTATGTTTCAGTACTGATATTTTAATTCCTTCCACTGTGAGAACTAAAAGTTTAGAATGTCTTAGAATTTACCTTTATAATTATGTTATGTAATTTTTAAAACCCAAATAGCTCGTATTTCTTGGCATGAAATGAGTCCAAAAGTTACTCTAAACTTTGGATCAAGGTATCGGGAGGTGCAGGTTATTACAATTCCAAGTCAGGTGAGCCCTAACACGCACTAGAGAAATCAAAATATTTTTATGTTTTTTTTCTAGAGGTATGTTTATGATTCAAAATTGTTTTGCAATTAATAAATTATCTTGAGTTTTAGATACTAGATATGAGAATCACATCTGTAATTCATTATATAGACTTAAGGACAAACGACATGTGGCAAAGCGTGAAATAAGGATTCAAGTTGTTGATGTATTCTCGTAGATGCAACTATTGTTAGAGACTATCACTTGGCTTTTCCTAGTGGATTTGATTTAGTTTTGAATAATATTTATTATGTTAAAAACCATGTTTGCAATATTGTATCCTTTCTATATTTTCTAAGATAAGCTTTGGTTTTCATTATGAAGACAGTATTATGAATATTATGTTTGATGGAAATAATATTTGCAGTGTTGTTTTAAATAATGGGATTTATTCCTTGATTTTGTGCTGCTAATAAATCTTCTGTCGACATTAATAATAGTTACTCATGGCACTTTAGGCTAGGTCATATTAGTGACAAAAGACTGCACAAACCAAAACCAAAGGTTTTCTACCGTCATTTGATTTTGAATCATTTAACACCTATGAATCATGTCTCAAAGATAAAATGAACAAGCATCCCTTCATGGGAGCAAAGAAAAGTTGATGAATTTTGGGTCTTGTACATATGGGTGTATGTGGTTCAATGCCTATAGTGAAAAAGGATAATCCAACTTACTTTATACTTTTACTGATTATTTCTTGAGACAAGGATATGTATCTTATGAAGAATAATTCTAATGCCTATGAGAAATTTAAAGAGTATAAAAACAAGGTAGAAAATCAAACGAATCGTAAAATTAAAATAATTAGATTTGATCGAGGAGGTGAGTATGTTGGATAAGAGCTCCAACAATACTAAAGTATTGTGATTATCCCCTATTAGATATGGTACGTACCATGATGAGTTAGGTCGAGTTACCTCTTTCCTGTAGTGGATATGAGTGGGAAACCACAATGCATATGTTAATTTTGATGCCTAATAAATATGTTCATTAGAACTCATATGAGATGTGACATGGGAAGAAACCCATCTTAATTATTTGAAGGTGTGGGGTAGTCTAGCCTAAATGTTGGCCCCAATAAACTTGATGAAAGATTGACACTATGTTAGTTTATTGTATATCCTAGGAATTCTATGGTATATATTTCCTTTAACGCTGAGGAACAAAAAGTTATTGTTTCTTGACATATTTCCTTTTTAGAAAAGAAATTTCTATCAAAGAAACTAATATTGAAGTTGTAGACTTGGAGGAGATCCAGAGAATTTAACAAAAAAGGCTGAGCCAGTGGAAAAATCAAATTCATTATTGTATGAAAACCCGCAATTTATTAGAAGATCTAATAGGGATTCTCACACACTAGAGAGGTACTATGAGTTTTTTTATGGATGACAAGAAAGAGGACCGTGTCTTAGAAGACGAAACTCCTCTCTCATTCCACCAAGCACTGTAGAGTAAAGACTCTGCACTTTGGCTTAAAGCTATTAAATTCGAGATGGATTCCATATATGACAACAAAGTTTGACCTTTGAGTGACATACCAAAAGGTGTAAAACCCATTGCCTACAAATGGATTTTTATGAAAAAGCTAAATGCAGATGGAGAGGTAGAGACCTACAAGGGTAGTCGCGAAAGGTTTTTTATTAGATTCAAGGCATTGATTATGACGAAACATTTTTTCCCATAGCTATGCTTAAGCCCATACGAATATTACTTGCTATAACTATGTTTTATGACTATGAAATATGGCAGAGGGACATGAAAATAGCATTTTGAAATAGTGATTTAGAAGAGGCCATTTATATGTCATAGTTTAAGGGTTTTGAGGTCATGGGAGCGAGGCAAAGGCATGCAAGTTTTTAAGATCAATTTGTGGTCCTAAACATGATTCAAAGAGTTAGAATAAGTGATTTGAAAAAGTTATCAAATAGTTTTGGCTTTATCAGAGTATAGAGGAAGCATGTGTATACCGAAAGAACAGGGAAGTGCCATAGTATTCTTAGTCATGTATGTTGATGATTTGCTCCTGCTTGGCAACGATATTTCATTGTTGGAATCAGTGAAGCATGGATTTCTAAACACTTTAACACAAAAGATTTGGAAGAAGCAACCTATATACTTTGTATTAAGATTTATATGGATGGATCCAAGCGGTTTCTAGGATTGTCCCAATCCATATACATAGATATCATATAGAAAAAGGTTCAATATAGAGAATTATAAGCATGGAAATGTTCCGATGCAATCAAGAATCCTCCTTTCATAAAATAATGCTCCTTATACTGATGATGAGAAGTAGCGTTTAAAGAGAATACTGTACACATATGCAATCGGTTCCATCATGTACACTATGGTATGAACTAGACCAAATATGGCTTATGCATTTAGATGCATAAGCCGGTATTAGTTTAATTCTGGAGAAAAGCATTGGACAGTAGTAAAATATATTCTTAAGTATTTAAGAAATACTAAGGATGTATTCCTTATATATATTGGAATGAAGACCTTCTTTTGAAGGGGTATACATATTCTAGCTTTCAAAGTGATATCCATGACTATAAATCAGTGTTTGGTTATGTATTTACATTGAACGATGGAGTTATCAGTTGGAAAACTTCCAAGCAACGGATGATAGCTGATTCAACAATGAAGGCCAAATACATCACCCTCAATGAAACAGATAAAGAAGCGTTCTGGATGTGAAAGTTAATGGCTAAGCTAGGAATGTTTCAAACATTGAGAAAGCCACAAAATTATTAATTGATAAAAATTTCACAATGCAGATAGCGAAAGAACCAAGAGGTCATAAGAAGTTAGGGTACATTGTTTGAAAGTCCTGCTTAATAAGATAGTTTGTCAGTAATAGAGAAGTCATGATTGAAAGAGTATACACTAAGGACAACATAGCAGATCCATTCATAAAGGGGTTGGCTCTATAAATACTGAACAAACTAATCGAAGAGTTGAAATTCCATAATTGGTCTGAAGTGAAAGTGAGAGATTAGATAGTTAGTGGTATGTCCTAGGGGTAATTTTGTAATTTACTATAAATTATTAAATCTGTTGCAAAATCTCGTTTAAAATAAAAGGTGTTTATTTTCCTATAGATAAACATGTTAAATTCTGATATATGAATTAAATAACTAATTTATGTATATTTACTATATAAATCCTCAAATGATATGTTAAGTGGTAATAATTACAAAGAGTTATAATCATAATAACTTTATCAGAATATTAAATAATGTATTATTTTAAATATTCCTAGCAAGATGTTTTGAGAAACACGACAATACATCCATTAAGACTAGTACATAATGCACTCCAAATGTTGGGAAGTGTATTACTCATGGTAGCTAGAGGGCACCAAGGGGTTACAAACTCATTGTTATTTGAATGACCCAGCCAAGAATTTCCAGTTGATTAACAACAACTAGGTCGAACAAGAAATCTCAACTAACGATATCGCATAATTCTCTCAACTTAAAAATATCATTGAACTTCAAGGTTGACACTTCACTTTGATTATAGTTAAATCATGGCATAGCTAACACCGAGTGACTATATTTAGGTCTGAGTTGAACCATTGGAAGCAAAACACTATTTGATAGAGAATTTGTCTTATCAATTATACGAGGTTAGTATCACGGTCAATTGTAGTCAACTTAAAGTCAAAATCTCTAGCCCGATTAGTATGGTTAATAATAAATGTTATTATTAAATCAAGGACTTTGTTTGAGGACTAACTGAGTTGAATGTGGATGATATTAGTATTTTGACCAAAACCAAATTCCATAAACCATAAAGTGATATAGTGTTAATGAGGATAATTAGTGTAAATAATTGTTACTAATAGTAACTGCTCAAATTATAAATTGGATTTTAACAATGAAATTTGTAAGTGGTATGTTAAGTCAAAATGTCACATCATTAGCTAAGATAACGTGTGAACATTAGTATTTCAAATGTTCGAATATTAATTGTCTTCAAATTCACACTTGCGAGTCACACAACTAAATCTATTTAGTCCCTAAAATATTGCTTAATTTAATTGATTCATAATGATTATATATTAATTAAATTAATCAATCGTTATGAAGTATTAGTTATTATTGTTTTTATTATATGGAGCATAATTAGCAAAATGGAGCCATCACTAGAATTGTTTGGGGTACTATTAGTCATTTGTTGGGTGTGTATATAAAAGTTATATACGTGCATATTGATATGTGGTATCAATAAGGATTCAAATTGAATTCAAATTAAATTAAATACTAAATATGTATGAAGGGTTTTTAGTTTATATTGGACCAAGTCATGGCCAGCCAGTAAAAGGGAGATAAGGGAGGGAGTCTTTTTGTTTGAATTAGTGAGAGAGAAGTATAGAGGTATTTTCTCTAATGCCTCACTATAACTTCAAAGCTTGGCCTCCACTTTTCTTTAACACTTTGCCTTCCCCTTCGCCATTCTTAACAGCAAGCATCTCCTTTCCAAAATTTATTTTAGTACTTCATTTACATCCCGCCAATTAAATACTAGTAGATCTGGTGTTTTTAAGCTTCCTGTTTGCAATTATACATGTAGATCTGACAGATCAAGGAGACAATCTTGATCTACATATGAATCTATGGAAACTTCTCTAGGTATATTTGTATAGAATGAGACAACCAAAGTATATTAATTAGGACTGATCCTAACTATGAAAGTGGTCCAGTAAACATCTAGTATATTAAGAAGTTGAGCCCCAAGTTCATTCTACTATTTTTCTTCAGACTGTGGACATACAACTATAGTATAGAGACAACCAACAAGGAGACAACTAACAAGGAAAGATTTCATTGAAATTGTTCATTTTGAAATTTCTTAGAAAGCTAATTATAGTTTCTTCATTTCATTGGAACAATAAGGCTGTTTTGCACATTTCTAAACTTGTTGAAGAGATGAAATATAACCACGGTCTATCTTTTTTATCAGAGATTGAATCGAACAGTAGAAGAAAAATTTGGCCAAAAATTAGGATTCATTTTGAGAAAATGAAACTTCCATTAAAGAGAAGCAAATGAAACAATTCTCTCCTTGGGTCATAGATATTCTTACAAGACTAATACTCAGGGTGAATTAAGTACCCACTCTTCAAAACAAGTTCAAATTCGCTACGCACATTCTGCTTCCTAATAGAAATCCCTGGCAAAATCACCATTCAAGGTATATTTGAGGGATCTAGCAAAATCGAAAGAACCCCTAACGTCAGGGGCTGACCGTTGAGCCCACTCTGGCCTGGTAGAACGGGCCAAAGTGGGTGCCAATTTGATAATGACATTGTAGGTGCTTGCGATGAGATAGATGCGACTTCCTTCATCAATAATGGGTAGCATAGCCAATAGCAAAAGTCCCATTTTTGATCCATTTCTTTATTACCTAGACCCAGGTAGGACCGAGAGAAGGAAAAATCTAATTGGTTGATTTGCAAGCTAAGTCTGATGCAGACCAAGTCAAGAAGAAGCAAGCCTCTTTCATAGGAGACATATGGGAAGAAAAAGGTAGAATATCTAGGTGCACAACGAACAAGCCTGGCCGACGAATAAGTTAATCATTTATTCGTATGTTTATTATAAAACGATTTTATACAGGCAATTATTGTCATTCATAATTATTTGATTTTATATCTCTTTGGATTATCTATATATTAATTTAAATTGTTAAAATCATTTGTACTAATTTTTAATTATATATACATATATATAAAGTGTGTATATACTTTCAAATTATTTAAAAATTAATTAATTTTTCAAATCTATATTTTAAATATAATTCTATTATATTTAAATTAACAGTTGTTTAAATAATGTTTTAAATTATTTTAATATATATATAGCATATATTTATTTTGTAAAAAATTATAAAAATCCGTTTCGGTTTTCTATAAAGTTTATAAACTAGGAAAAAGGCTTTATTTTAAAAACTGTTTACTAAAAAATGTTTATATTTTAATTCTTTTATGATTTATAAACAGTTTATATGTTTAAAAAAATATTTTTTTGGCCATATACTTATATGATAATTTATATATATATATATAATTTTAGAAATATATTACTAATCATTTTATAAATTAAGATTTGAAATTTAAAATAGTTTACTTGGTAAAATTAGATATTTTGGATATTAATTTTGTATCAAAATATATTTACTTAGTCAGCGTCAACTCAGGTATTTTTAAATTATTTATTTTTAACATATAAATTAATTTTAATATATATAAATGTTACATATAAATTTAAATACGTTTTCTGACAACCATTACATCGTATAAATAACAAATGTGTACGATATAGACGCAAATCCCAATATTTATGTATGTATACATTTACTATGTACACCCTATGCTATGTTGCATGTGCACTTATGCACATATGTGTATATGATGATATGCTCATACACTATATAAAACAATTTTAGATACATAATATAATTAATATAATTAAAAAAATTGAACAAAATATGATTTTTTTAAGTTAATTAGATTGGATCTAATACAACCCTTTAGACTTCGTAGAACTAATATGATCCAAAATAGGTTTTTTTTAAATCTACCTATTTTACTCACTGCGGACTATCCGGTTTCTTAATTTACTTTGTTATTTTTATTAATATCAATATAAATGCTAGTAATAATTTATCTTTATGTTATATGTTAATTGGGTTTTTAACCCAATTGAATTGAAAGGAAGTTAGAACATCTACGACAAGTCGAAACATATCAAGAATCAACCCAAAGGACCATAAAGAAAATGAGAGAAAGTCCCAAGAAGAAAGATGTCAAAACAAGCTAAGGTGATGGATCGCTAGCAATCGATAAGGCTCAGTCATGGACCCTCCAAACTTCTTGCATCATGATCCAGTATCTTTTCTAAGGATGTCTGCCAAGTTTCATAGTATTCCAAGCAATAGTTCGAAAAGTAAGCATTCATATGATTCCAGTAATAGTTCAATGCAACATGTATACGAATCACCATCAAAACAAGGCAACTGGTTACCAAATTACATGGAGAGCACCTATATAAGGCAAGGAACAATCCTGAGTGAAACGATCCAAGAAAATTCTAACTTCATGGATCGCTAGCGATCCATCATATCAAGTCAGGTCGCTGTGGAATTTTTGGAGCACCTTTGTATCATTTATTTTAGGTCTCTGGAAAAGCGGCCTAGCCTAATATCTCTCCAACCCCTATAAATACAATCCTATCTACATCAGAAACATTATCTTCTAGACTGGTTGCTGAAACTCTGCAGAAACCATTCTTCACTTTGCTCCTCCCACACAACAGTCACCTAGGGGTTCACTGTGATTCTCCGGTAACTCTTGCACTTGTGACTTGATCTAACTTTGGAGATTCAATCATATTGTAATTTGATTATACTTGTAGCAGCAATCAATTAATAGAAAGTTATAGAGTGGACGTAGGCTTCATTAACAGTCGAACCACTACAAAAATCTTCTTGTTCCTTTACTTTTTCGGTGATCTACTATTGCGTATTCTATTTTATTTGCCTTGATAAACATGGCTGGTACTTTCACACTCAATCCAGGGTGTTGATCCATTTTTTGGATTAAAATTTTGGTGCTTTTCACCGAGAACCCATCTCAGGCTTAGATATAGCTATCTACCTTGGATCAGACACGTGCAGAAGTTAGATCCCTAATATTTGCTTAGAAAATTAGCTGTTGAGAATTAATGGCACCAGGAAGAAAAAGAACTGCTTCCGGAAGATCCTTGGGAGTTGTAATAGCTAGAGAGGAAACCAATCTTTAGGTAGCTGAAGTCAACAGTGCCAACAAAGGAGATCAGGTGCCAGGATCTTCTATCCAGCGTGAAATTATCACTAGAGGCGAGTTAAACAAGATGGTTAATGAAATCAATCAAAAGATGGAGAATAACCGAAAATCTCTTATGGAAAAATTAAATGCCCTCGTGACCTTGCAATCACTTCCTGCTCCGAAAACCATGCCGGAGCCCACGGCTGCCATAGAGTAGGAAAACTCTTCTATTTTGGGCGTAAACAGGAGAAACAGAAAGCAGCAGAAAAAAGGAGTAGTAGGTGGGACTGCAGGAATCACCATAGAAGTAAATGTAAGCACTCCACCAACTGCAAAGCAGCTCACTATAAAATTGAATCTGGGGACGAAAACTCCATAGGAAGATATAACAGAGGATCTCTTCGACTCTGAAGATGGAGAACAACTTGATGACGACGAGTTGAAAGAAAACACTAACGTACTCAATACCGGTAGAGAGGTCCAAACTATCCCTATACGACCAATTGCAAGCCAACCGAACTCCGAGGGAGTGGCTCTCCCGAAGACAGGAGAGCCTAGGCTTCAGCCCACTTACCAAGACCGTTTGCAAAATCAAACACTTGGTATAGTCACTAACAGCCAACCCATGGATTACCGAACATTCGAGGCATATATCGTAGACATGATCAAGCACCTAATGGACGAAAGTAAGAATAGGATAGATGATGAATGGAGATCCGATCCAAGCCAGACTCCCTTTGCCGATGATATTATGAATGAACGATATCCTAAAAAGTTCACTATGCTGACTATTCCATCCTACGATGGAACTAGATACACGAAACATCACTTGTACAAGTATAATTGGTACATGGATGGAGCGAATACTTCAAATACTATTCGGTGTAGAGGTTTTCCAATCTTTCTGGAGGGAATAGCTTCCATGTGGTTCACCAGGCTCCCATCTAAATCCATCTCTACTTTCGATGAATTAGCAACAAGGTTCCTTGATTAGTTTAGGCTTTACACGACATATCCAAAAGACGTGATGTCCTTATTGAGCCTATTCCAAGGAAGAAATGAATCTTTGAAATCCTTCATGAGTCGGTTTAACACCACGGTCACTAAAGTTAGTAACCCAAACGAAGACATGTTCTTCATGGCTCTGATCCGCGCCATCCATCTTGACACTAAATTCGGAAAATGGATCAAAATCGGAAAATGGATCAAAATGAAACAACCTACCACTAGGAAGGACTTTAATCGAAAGGCGAGCCAGTACTTGAGATTGGGAGAAGCAGAGGAGCTAGAAGGAAAACCTGTTAACCTACAACCAACCAACGTTGGGCAAAATGGTATGGCCGCGAACTAAGATGCAAATGCCTCAAGGACAGCTGCAGGAAATGTGGGAAAGGATGGGAATCGGAAAAGGAAGTCGGAAAAGGAAGAATTAGAATTCCAACAAGTGAAATGGAAGTAGCAAGTGACTTAAAGGCTTGAGGCCTGAAGACTACACCTCGCTCAATGATACTTCAGAGAACATCTACCTTGCGACACAAGGGACGGAAGAGTACAGGAAGCTGCCTAAAAAGGAAGCGACTGAACAAAAAAAGCACTTCGGAAAGTACTGTCATTTCCATGAAACACATGGTCACAACACAAATTAGTGCCATCACTTGAAGAACCTGATTGAAGAATGGATTCGGGAAAACAAGCTTCAACAGTATGTGAGGAAGCCGCAAAATCCTTGCCAATATGCTGCACTCCAAGCTCCCAAAGATCGGGGGAACCAAGATGGAACCAGTAAAGAGGGGTCCAGACGGACCGACCAGAGACTTATTATTGAAACAATAGTTAGAGGACCTCATCCCACGCAGAAGAGTTGGGGAGAAATGGAGCGATACGTCAGCTCACTAAGACACACTGAAAGATTCATGCTTTGTGATCGAAGACGGAACTCCTTCAAAGCAGCAGGGGACCCTGAACGATGACATAGTGTTTAGGAATCGAGACACTGAAGGAATAGAAGCTTCGACCCTTGACCCCATAGTCGTGATAGTAGGAATCAGACCAGCCATGGTCCGACGAGTATTGGTGGACAGTGGCAGTTCTGTGAATATCCTTTTCAAACACACAATTAATCAACTAAAGATCGGTATGAAATACGTATCTGCTTGCCAAACGAAGATCTAGGGATTCACCGGTGAACCTAAGCAACCCTTCAGAACAATCGATTTACCCGTAGAACTCGGAGAAGGTGACTGAAGAGAAGTCCTCATCTAAACCTTTGTGATTTTAGATGAAATATCCACCTATAATGCTTTCTTGGGTCGCCCCGCTTTGGTTGATTTCGGGATTGCTTTAGCTCAGTGGTGTCTAACAATGAAATTTCCGACAGAGAATGGAGTTAGGGTGATCAAAGGTGACCAAAGTGTTGCTAGAGAATGCTACATCGCAGAACTATGTGAGCCTAAAAGAAGAGAAAAGGGGAAGAATGTGGGGAGAACTCTCCACATTCGTGAACCTACCGAATAGCAACTATAGAGTCGGCCATGGCTTTGGGACCACAGCCGATTCGATAAAGGCTTTGGACCTAAAAAGAATAGTTCAAGGAAGCAACAGGCAGCACCAACAAAATTGATGGTGTCTGGCCCAGTCGATATGAATGACCCAACACAAGTCCTGAAAATTGGATAACATCTTGGAAACAAGATGCGACTGGAACTCATCAAATTTCTTCATGCTAACCTGGATGTATTTGCTTGGACACATTCTGATATGTGCAGAGTTTTTCCAGAGATTGAATGCCACGCACTTAATATTGATCCCAAGTATACACCAGTGAAGCAAAAGAGACGCAGCCTAGGACCCGAACGGTCCAAAGTGCTGAGAGAAGAAGTGGATAAGTTGATGGCAAATGGTTTTATCCATGATATAACATACCCCGAATGGGTAACAACCTGGTCTTAGTCTAGAAGTCCAATGGAAAATGGCAAACTTGTATCGACTATTCGGACCTAAACAAAGCTTGCCCAAAAGATAGCTTTCCTCTGCCTAGGATTGACCAACATGTGGACGGGACAGTTGGACATGAACTACTATCATTTATGGATGCTTACTCGAGGTACAACCAGATCATGATGCATGAAACTGACCAGGAAAATACCAGTTTCATTACAAATCTGGGATTATACTGCTACAAAGTAATGCCATTTTTCTTGAAGAATGCTGGGGCAACCTAACAATGACTGGTGAACGCCATGTTCAAACAGCAGATCGGGAAGACTATGGAAGTTTATATAGAAGATATGTTGGTTAAATCGCGCATAGCTGCAAATCACTTGGACAACCTCGCCGAAATGTTTGAAATACTCTGTAAATATGGAATGAAACTCAATCCACTTAAATGTCACTTCTAGTAGCCTCTGTAAAGTTCTAAGGATTCATTGTAAGTGCCAGAGGCATCGAATCAAATCCCAAACAAATTACCGCTTTACAGGAAGTCGAGGCCCTAAGGAACAAGGAGGAGTTCCAAAGCTTGAAAGGAAAAGTTACGGCACTAAGCCGGTTCATTTCAAAAGCAACTGACAAATGTATACTGTTCTTTGGCGTGCTAAAAAAGGGAAAGAAGAACTTCGAATGGAACCAAGCTTGTCAAACTGCGTTTGAAGAGCTGCTGCGGCATATGGAAACCCCACCAATCCCGTCCAAGCTGGTAGACGAAGAAGACTTGTTTATCGTCTCGCCCCATGCATTAAATGTCGCGCTCGTACGAGAAGAAGCTAAGATCTAGTGACCCATATATTACGTCAGCAAATAATTCACTGGAGTCGAGAAGAACTATCCAAAATTGGAAAAACTATCATATTGTCTCTTATTGCATCCAGAAAGTTATGACCATACTTCCAGGCACACCCGATCAAAGTACTTATAGATCAACCCCTGAAGCAAGTATTGTACCACCCTGAGACTTTTGGACGGCTTATCAAATGGAACATCGAATTGAGTCAATACGAAAATACTAACCATCCACGAAGGGTGATCAACGGGCAGGCCCTGGCAGACTTCATTATCGAGTTTACGATACGAGATAATGAAGAAGAAATAGATCCGGAAGTAGAAACACGTTGGAAGTTGTTCGTTGATGGTGTACCTAACAACTTCTACTCGGGGGCAGGAGTAGTGCTCGAGACCCCCGAAGGACGATTTGTAGGATCGTTTTCACCCTAGAGGTGGAGGTGAATAGGATCTACTAAAAATTAATGCGGAAATAAAAACAAAAACAGAAAGCAATGCATAAAAGATCACACACAATTTTACCTAGCTTCGGCAAAAACTGCCTACGTGTTGCCTCCAAGGTTTCTACTAGAAATTAAGTAATCAGTCACTAACAAAAACATGTAAACTCGCGATACCTGCTAACTCGATTAAACTAACTCTAAACTCAAAACCCTGCAATAACCCAGCCACTGAGTTGTGTATTCTCAAACTACGCCCCCATAGTTTGTACCTGGTTACAAAACTAGAAATTTACAAAAGTTTAAAAGAGAAAATTATAAAAATAAAAATAAAACTAGAACACACCCTATTTTATAAACAAAGCCCAAAGAAAAGAAACCAGCCAAAGTAAATAATAAAAGTAAAAACAGTCTTCCCCTTTTTTTGTTTGTGAAATGTCTTCAGCCGATTCCTTTTGTTCCTCTTCTTCTGAAATTAGGGTTCCATTCCAATAGATGCCGCCGCTTGGAATTTGATCGATTGAAGTATGCTTTCATTCGTTAATTATGATTACTACTGCTTCTTCGATCAGTGATCTTCGATTTGCTTACGGCTACTTCAGTGTCAAGTTCGAATGGTATAAAATTGGTATGCGATTTTTACTTTATTTTTTCTGTTGATTTCTTGAACTCGAACTCAATGATTTTTTGCCGATGATGATTTTGGTATGTATAAGGATCGAAACCCTAGAATTTTGTTTCATATATTTTGGTTTGAATTATTCAATTTCTTTGCTTGGCCATTCGATTTTCGATTGAATGGTTGTGATGAATTCTGACTTATTCATTGTATACATGTTACTCTATATATTTCTGATGAATTCGAATTTTCTTGAATAGGTTTGAATCGTTCCGTTCTTTTCTCCTACAACTTGTTCATCGGTTTCTTACAGTTTGGCATTTGAATTTGAGATGAACTTGACTTGCTGAAGTCTAACTTGTTCATCATGTTACCCTCTGTGACTTTTTTCTACTCCTTCATAAATATGTTCTCTGCTTTGTTGAAATGTTTTTGACTTGTTCATTAGTATGACCTATTACTATGCTTTGATCATGTTATGTATACGTTGATGCTTTGACTATGCTTTGTGTGTCACCCTATGTTGCCTTGCTTGAGTTGTACTGCATTATGATTTGCTTCGAGTTCCATGTCTAGTTCCAATGCATAGATGTCTCCTCCGTTGCATATGCATATGTCTGGTGCACCACTATTGCTCTGTCCACCCAAGTGCTTGCATTCATGTATGTTCATGTGTGTGTGGCTCTCTAAATGCCTGAATGTACTAAAGTATGCAGCTGTTTGCTATTTATTTCTTTCGAAATGTTTGCTGGTCATCTCCATGTATATACATACATACATATATGTATGTATATATGTGTGTGATTTCTATGGTTATGCTCTGTCCATTTCCTTGTAATGTTTGCTTTCTGACTTTGTTGTGTTTGGTGCACTTCATACCAGAACTGATCTATATGTATGTATATATATGCATATATGCATACATGTGTATGTATGAGTGTAGTGATCATTGCTGCATGCTCATGTTGCCTTTGAAAATTTTAAAGTCTTGTTGCATGTTGCTTTCATGTGCTCACTTGTCCTTGTGCACTTGTATTCTCTGAACTATTGTCTGGTCTGGTTCATGTTGCATGCTGTTGCTTTGCATTTGAAGTCTTGTCTGGTTTTTTTATTTTGGTCTTGTTCCACTTGTTGTCAGGACTGGTTCCATTTGTATCTGATTGTATGTTTTCATGTGGATCATGTCTGAATGCTTTTGTGTGTTACCTGCTTATTTGTACATGTTTGGTCCCATTTTGGTTTGGTTCCTACACATCCATGCTGGTCTGGTCTTGTCTAGTTGCATCCCTTGTGTTCACCACTGCTGTGTTTGTTTGCACATATGCTCATTGATGTGTTATTGCAGTTTGGTTTCATGTTTTCATGTTGGTTGAACCTGAGCATGTCTGAAATGTTGTATGTTGTTTCTTCACACCTGACCATGCCTGAAACTTTGTTGCTTTCCATTCATGTTCACCCATTTGGGTCTGACATGTCTGAAGCTTTGCATGTGTGTTTCCTTCTTTTGCTTTATCTTTTGTACATATTGCTTGCATATTAAATGCCTGAATACCATTGCTGTGTTGTTTTTTTTTGCACTTGAGTTGAATTAAGTCTTGGCTTGGGTTTGACCTTGTGCTCAGATGTCCCTGCAATTTTAACAAGTGTATATCGGTGTGCACGACCTTGTGGCATGTACAGTGATACACTGTGATGTCACAAGTTGTTCGTGTATTTTTGATTCTAATTTGAAATATAAAAAACGATGATGAACAAATCAAATAACTGAGGCAAACAATATTTAAAATATTTATATTTTTAGTTCGAGTTCACATTATTTTTCGGACTACTGCTTTTGAATAGTATGTGAAAGGTACTGAGAAGACTGGACATATACTGAAGCTTGAAGATAGCAAAAGAGTGTGACAGTTAGTGAATTGATCAATATGTAATCTTTTATAAAATGTGTAAAGAAGTGTTGAGTTGTATATATATTCAAAATAGTTAGAGCTAAAAATATGTACTATTCGATATTGTAATAAAAACAATTGTTTGAATAAAATATTTGTTTATTGTTCAATGAATATCTATGTATTCTATTCTTACAGTTGTGTTTGAGTATTTTATATCGAATAGTATTATATCCAATACATTTAATATCTATATATTTATATATGTTTATTATCATCAAACAAAAATCATAGGCTATTGTATTCTACAATCTCCCCCTTTTGATGATAACAAACATATATTAAGATTTTGACTCTATCAAATGTATTTGGTCTTGATGAATTCTATTAGCTCCCTTTATTTGAATAACTCCCCCTACAACAAAACTCCCCCTTCACATATGCATGAAAAAAAAATATGAAAATAAAAAACAATAAAAAATGCAATGAACCTAGATGTTATTTGCCAAAATCTTAACTTCTCTCCCCCTTTTGTTATTAGCAAAATAGTAATAGTGTTAGATAAGAGTGATAAAGTGATAGACATTAATACAACATTAATACCTAATTGACTATAAATATTAAATTTCGAGAAAAAATCAAACAAAAATTATAAATACTTTGTTAGGTGCATATTCCATTTTAGAGTGATAGGGGTGATGTCGGCATAGAAAACCACATAGTCGTGTCCATTTGTGGTATATTTATCACAGGAATCTTTTTTAAATACTTACTAACCATGCATAACCGTTAGGACTTTTAAATGAGATTGGTGGTATTTCTTATTTTTATTAAAAAATGAATTCCAAGCATCTTCTAATCACGCATAACTGTAAGGACTATTAAATGGGGTTAGAATCAACTCGCCTATTTCATCCAATTTTGATATGTGTTCCATATATGCATTACCATGAGGACTTTTAAATAAGCATGAAAGCACATAATCAGAGATTTCAAGTAGTTCACCCATGCAAACCGTGAGGACTTTTAAATGAGGGTGAGTACTTTTTGGATGATTTTATAGCTAATTTTTTAAAAATGAATAATTTCCTATTTAAATACCACATTTTGACATACTATATTGGATTTTGATGAGTGATAGTCGTAGAAATATGATAGGAATTAAGATGGTCATGGAATTGTTTTTACCAACCAAAGTTATTACAAAGTTTGTTCAAATTTTTAAAGAAATTTTCTAAATATACTCTCTCAAGACATAATGTATGATCAAGATCAACACTCATCACTTTTTTAGTCACTATTTATCCTTTTGATAATCAATAGGGAGTCACATTAGTTAACATAGGCATTTAAAATCAAATCCAAAAAAATATAAAATCACATTTCTAAAATGCCTAAACTGAGACGAAGTCGACAAAAAATATTTTCTGGACGAGGTTTTGTAAAAATGTCTGCCAATCGAGAATCAGTTGAAATGAAGTTTATGCAGATATTTTCTTTGGAAATGTGATCTCTAATGAATTGATGTCTAGCATCTATATGCTTGGTGCGAGAATGATGTATAGGATTATTTGTGAGATCAATTGCACTTTTGTTATCACACATACGTGGAACTCGTTTAAAATTTAGACCATAGTCTTGCAACGTTTGTATCATCCATAAGATTTGAGCAGAGCAACTGCTTAGAGCAATATACTGTTTTCGACTTGACCATGCACCTAACGAATGTCCTAACATAAAACATGTTCCACTAGTACTTTTTCTGTCAACTAGACTTCGAGCATAGTCTGCATCTGAATATCCTTTTAACTCAAAGTTATCACTAGTTGGATAACATAGACCAAAACGTAGGGTGTGCAACAGATACCTTATAATCCTTTTTTACAGCTTTTAAATGGGATTCTTTGGATTTGATTGAAACCATGCACATAAACAAACAGAGAACATAATGTCTGGTCTAGAAGTAGTAAGATAAAGAAGTGTTCCAATCATACCTCGATATTTCTTTTGATCAACTACTTTACCTTTTTCATCCTTGTCAAGTTTAATTGTTTTGCTCATGGGAGTTTTTTCAGGTTTAGCATCTTTTAATCCAAATTTGTTGACTAGCTCTCTGATATATATTTTGTTTGAGAGATGAACGTACCTTTTTCGCTTTGTTTGATTTGAAATCCCAAGAAGAATTTTAACTCTCCTACCAAGCTGATTTCAAACTTTTCCTACATGACTTTTTCAAATTTCTCATACAAAAGGTTGTTAGTGGCACCATAAATATGTTATCAACGTATATTTGAATAATCAATAGGTCATCATTTTCGTGCAATAGAAACAATGTGGTGTCTACACAGCTCTTTTTGAACCCATTTTCAAGGAGATAAGTGCTAAGACATTCATACCAAGCCCTAGGGGCTTGTTTTAATCCATATAGTGCCTTTTTAAGTTTATATACATGGTTAGAGCATTCTTGACTTTCAAATCCTTCAGGTTGTTCAACGAATAAAAGAACTTTTAATATCCATTTGTCTTAGTTTAAATCCTTTATAACAAGTAAAAGCTAACAAGATTCTAATATATTCTAGTCTTACTACCAGTGCAAAAGTTCAACAAAATCAATTCCTTTAGTTTGTTATAACCTCTAGCAACTAACCTAGCTTTGTTCCTAATCACATTTCCAGATTCATAAAATTTACTTTTAAAAATCCATTTGGTTCCTACAACTAGATAATCATTAGGTCTAGGTGCTAAAATCTAAACATCATTTCATTCAAATTGATTTAGCTCTTCTTGCATTGCCATAAACCAACTCTCATCATTAAGAGTTGTATCTATGTCTTTGCGTTCAATTTCTGAAATAAATCCACTGTATAGACACAAATCAGATAAATTTCTAAAGGAGGAACGAGTTTGAATAACTGTGGTAGGATTACCTATTACCAATTCTGGAGGATGATTTGCTTTGAATTTCAATCTCTCTGGTTCCAGATTTCTTTAGACTTCTTTCACGGTTGTAGTTTCTTTTGTATTTTCTCTTTCATCTTTTTCGTTCACCTCTTCGGCATTGCTTTTGATTGTTTCCTTGCTTTGATCATCCATGCCTTCATCAAATTTCACATTGATTGACTCCATAATTGTTCTCGTTCTTTTGTTGTATACTCTATTAGCTTTGCTTCTGGAATAATATCCCATGAACAAGCCTTCGTCAGCTTTTGGCTCAAATTTTTCCAGTTATCACCTTTACGACAATTTTACATTTATCATTGTTTCCCATTGTGACTCTGCCACCTATGCACTTCTCTAGGCTAAGGAACTTTGATTTGTCACCCATCATGTGCTTGGAACAGCCAGAATCCAGGTACCACTCTTGTTGTTCCTTAGCCTGCCAACACACAAACACGAGAAAAGAGTTTTGTGATCTATTTGTTTTCATAGGTCCATGATTGTTAGTGGAAAATTTTTTTGAAAAACAAGTTTGCATAGAACCAATACATTCTATGTTTGTTCCTTTTGGCACCCAGATTTGTTTGATTTTAAGGAATTTTACATTCGTGCCTTTAGGAACCCAAATTGGTATGGTTTTCATGTGTTTAGGTCTATACCAGCAATTGTTTTGATTGTGTCCAATTTTTCCACAAGTCATGCACTTGGAGTTGACATGATTAGTTTCACTTTTACCTTTTTCAGATTGAGTATACCCAAGTCCTTGTCTAATAGTATTAACAGTTTGTTTCCCTAATAGCATATTTAGTGATTTTTCTCCTTTGCAGAATTTTCCTAAAGTTGTAGACAATTGTTGGACTTGTGATTTGAGAGATTCATTTTCATTGAATAACAAAGTGCACTTTTTAATAGAATTTTCACTCCTAGTATTTTCACTTTCTTTCAAAATTAGAATTTCATTTTCAAGCGATTTAATTTTAGTTTCTGATTTTTTATTTCCTCTTCTAATGATGGACAATTATCACACTTAGGGCTCTTATTTCTATAGTTTTGAACCATTTGATCAAGCTGCATATTTAGTTCTATCAAACTATCCTTTGTGGTTCAATTTTAGCGTACTTCTCCCTAAGTCTTTCAAAACAGCCATTTACTTCATGAAAATATATAAGTAATTACGAGTGGGTAAGTTTTTATACCTCGCTTGGTTCGTCATCATCGCTATCACTTGTTTCTCGTAGAAGACACAGATTTGCTTTTTCACTCTCACTGTCAGTGCTTTCATTATCATCTTCATCACTTTCATCCCAAGTTGATGCAAAACTTCTCCTTTTCGGTTTCTTTCCTATGCTGAATTGATTTTGAGGACAATTTGGCTTGATAAGATCAGGTTTATTGCACTTGTGACAAATGAACTCTTGCTTTTTGAGTTGTCTAGAACTTTGATGATTCTACTTTTTAGTTGTTGATTTAGGGTTGGATTTCCATACTTGCGGTTCCACCTTTTGAATCTCTTTACTATCAGTGCCAGTTCAGCTACTCCTTCATCATCACCATCATCATATTCACTTTCTATTATTCCTTTGAGAACTCTTGATTTCTTACGTGTATCTCCTCCTTCACGTTCTTCCTTGAATTTGATTTCTAGCTCATAAGTGGTGAGGTTTTTGATGCATTCTTCAACTTTAACCTGTTTCAGATCCTTTGATTCTTGGATGGCAGTTACCTTTGCTCAAATTTCATGGAAGAACTCTAAGGATCTTTCGGACTATTTCCAGTTTTGTGTATGGTCTTCCTAGGGATTTTGATTTGTATACAATATTAGAAAGTCGTCCATACATTTCTTTGACACTTTCATCCTTTGCCATTATGAAGTTCTCGTACTCACTACTAAGCATGGCAAGGTGAGATTCTTTAACTTGGGAGGTTCCTTCATGAGTCACTTCAAGCATGTCCTAGATTTCCTGCGCAGTTAGACAATGTGAGACACGACTAAATTCAATTTGATCTATTGAGCAAATAATAGAATTCATAGCTTTAGCTTTAGCAGTTTGCAGTTTATTTTCAAGATCTGTCCATTGATCCATATGTTTTTCAACTTCTTAATTACTTACCATTACTATTGGTGTGCTATATCCTGTTTCAACAATATTCCATGCATCTATGGTTTTCAAAAAATTTAATTCTAGTTTTCCAATATGCATATTCACAATTGAACATGGGTGGTCTAGCTATGGACTGACCTTCAGCAAAAGCATTATTAAAAGAAGCCATTGAAAGAAAAATCAAATTTTTAATAAAATATGGCTTTTTTTCCTAGCTCTGATACCACTTGTAGGATCATTTTCACCCTAGAGGGGAGGGGTGAATAGGGTCCACAAAAAATTAGTGCGGAAATAAAAACAAAAACAGAAAGCAATGTAGAAAAGATCACACACAGTTTTACCCAGCTTCGGCAAAAACTGCCTACGTGCTACCCCCAAGGTTTCTACTAGAAATTAAGTAATCAGTCGCTTACGAAAACATGTAAACTCGCGATACCCGCTAACTCGATTAACCTAACTCTAAACTCAAAACCCTGCCACAACTCAGCCACTAAGTTGCGAATTCTCAAACTACGCCCCGTAGTTTGTACCTAGTTACAACACTAGAAATTTACAAAATTTTAAAAGAGAAAATTACAGAAATAAAAAAAACTAAAACAAAACCCTATTTTATAAACGAAGCCCAAAGAAAAGAAACTGGCCCAAGTAAATAATAAAAGTAAAGACAGTCTTCCCCTTTTTTTGTTTGTGAAATGTCTTCAGCCGATTCCTTTTGTTCCTCTTCTTCTGAAATAAGGGTTCTATTCCAATTGACGCCGCCGCTTGGAATATGATCGACTGAAGTATGCTTTCGTTCCTCAATTATGATTACTCCTGTTTCTTCGATCAGTGATCTTCGATTTGCTTACGGTTGCTTCAGTGTCGAGTTCGAATGGTATAAAATTGGTATGTGATTTTTACTTTATTTTCTCTGTTGATTGCTTGAACTCGAACTCGAGGATTTTTTGCCGATGATGATTTTGGTATTTACAGGGATCGAAACCCTAGAATTTTGTTTTGTATATTTTGGTTTGAATTCTTTAATTTATTTGCTCAGCCATTCGATTTTCGATTGAATGATTGTGATGAATTCTGACTTGTTCATTGTATACATGTTACTCCATAAATTTCTAATGAATTCGAATTTGCTTGAATTGATTTGAATCGTTCCGTTCTTTTCTCCTACGACTTGTTCATTAGTTGCTTACAATTTGGCAATTGAATTTGAGATGAACTTGACTTGTTGAAGTTTGACTTGTTCATCATGTTACCCTCTGTGACTTTTTTTCTACTCCTTCATGAATATGTTCTCTACTTTGTTGATATGTTTTTGACTTGTTCATTAGTATGACCTGTTACTATGCTTTGATCATGTTATGTATACATTGGTCATGTTATGTATACATTGATGCTTTGGATATGCTTTGTGTGTCACCCTATGTTGCCTTGCTTGAGTTGTACTGCATTGTGATTTGCTTCGAGTTCCATGTCTAGTTCCAATGCATAGATGTCTCCTCTGTTGCATATGCATATGTCTGGTGCACCACTATTACTCTATCCACCCAAGTGCTTGCATTCATGTGTGTTCATGTGTGTGTGTGATTCCCTGAATGCCTGAATGTACTGAAGTTTGCAGCAGTTTGCTATTTATTTCTTTTGAAATGTTTGCTGGTCATCTCTATGTATCTATGCAGTTAAAGCGCTCGGTAGATTCAATGCGGCGGAGGTGCAAAAAGTCTTAGCGGAGATACAGCGAGAATATAGCAGGATATATCGGATGACTCTAAAATAGCATATAAAACTCATACTTAATGTTTTTATAAATATATAAATAGTAATTAAATGAAAAATTAACATTCAATTGAATTATAATTAATACATAAATAATTTTAAATAAAAACATGTGCGAATATACTGTAAGTAAACGTAAAACTATTATATAACATAATTGAATTTAGTATAATATTAGAGTATTTTCATTTCTAAAAATATATTAAAAATTCAATTAAATAAATTAATTTCATTATTTTTATAATGTATAAATGTCATTTTTCAATTCATTTCTTTTAAAGAAGATATAGCGGAAATTGTGGAATATAGCTGAAATGACCCTCCTATTTCCACCCTAATTTCATAAGGATTTTTTTTTAAGAGATGATATATAGATATATCATTCATTACAAATATATTTCCCAGGGTCATTTTCTTTCTCCAATAAACAAAATATATCCAGGATCTTTCACAATATAAAAATATTGTTTTAAATCTAAATCATTCCTAACATACATATATGAAGATATCTATGTTATATTCTACTAGAATCAGAGCATGATAATATGTAAGTAGAAATCCTTTTAAATCTATTAAAATGTGATAATTCCCTGATAAAAGATTAATTATTGTATCCTGATTTTTGACCATAGAATCCACTGGAAACATGTATTTTAGTCTGTTATTCTAATTAAGAAATGATCAAGTAATAATCAGTGGAAAGCAAGCTTTTAATATGGATGATTGTGTTAAAGTCTGTATAGTATCAAACTCAGGCTAAAAGAAAGTGGATCATAAGTGAACACAAGCAACATCTAGGCGTAATGGAAACGCGCCTAACTTACACATGAGAGGTCACGAGTTCGAGTGCTATGCTGGTCGGTTCAAACCCAATTTTTGTTTTTTTTTTCTTTTTATTTTTCTCCTGTATGGTTTGAAATCTGATATCTACCTATATCTGCACATATATACTTAATTTTTGCCTATAATCTAACATACAAAACAATATTTCTTGCTTTATTATTTTTGAAACCCATTCCTACAACTGTTCTAGGAATTTATGTTTATATTTTTGCCCAAATATCAACATGTACACAGATATACATGTACATGACAATATCTTTGCTCATTTTCCAGAAAACTGGGTTCAAATGGTTCCTTGCTTCATTGATTTGAAGTGAACAATTTGCCTGACCTATGGTCTAACCATGTGGTTAATCTGACCATTCCTTTATTTGCATTTTACAAACCAGAATCTACCTAAACTTAACTTATTTGAAGCTGGTTAACTCATGTGCCTAGTGTCATGCCAGGTATCTGATCATGGCAATTGAAATGCCAGTCATTTGCATCATACCTGAAGCCTTCCCATACAATTACCTCTCTCAAAACAATTTAAAAAGTAGACTTGAACCATTTGTAGACATAATTCAGAGGAAAAACAATTAGATACTTAAAGGTATTTTTCAAGGTAAATTCTAAATTTACTCCAAAACTCAGTGTTTTTAAAATACTTAAGATTGTCCAATACATAATATAATTGCAAGGAAATTGCTCACATAATTGTATATTTCTTACCAGATTTTTATAGCTAATGCTTGAGCATATTTTTCTTGTTTATATCCCAGACACTACTTCAAAAACAAATCAAACCTTAACACACAATGATTTCGACAGAGTAACTAATTTAATCTAATACTTTACAGAACATAAGAGCAACTTGATCACTAACCATAAAATATTCATTACATGACTGGAAATCTTAGAAACATAAAAATTTTCCTGAATACATGCAGATATAATCAATTTAAGCTCTTATTGAAACTAGCTAGCATGTTCATTCACTCCTCCATAATAGCCATAACTTCATTTTTACTTAGTGCCTGCGTTCCCTGAAAGAGCATAAGTGGCTGCCTCATTTTAAAATGAGACACCCCATATGCCATGAGCAAACAAGGGTCAGATCTAAGATCTGGTATGAGTAACATCAATACATTCATGATATTAAGCAACAAAGAATGTAAGAGTACCAACTAGTTATTTAAGCAAATTTCTGCATCCAATTACTTTAACATGGTATAAATAAGTTGATTCTGGTATGATATATTCATCTATCACTCTTACACTTGCATACATAACCATGCAAACATAATTATCTATTTGCAACGTTTGCATTTACTGGAACCATCATGGTTCCATACCAACCAATCCTAAGAAATATTCATATTCCTATTTCTTCATTTACAGGTTGCATAATTCAATTTAAATTCCTGCCTCATCTGCTATTAAGGAATCACAGGGACACATTGCAATGAACTAATTCACATCATTGCACAAAGATCTCAGGGCTTAAACAAACCATGTGCCAACTTGCATACTTCAAATATGACAAGCATTCCAGCAGCCTTCTTGGCCTTCCCTTCCCTAGTTTATTTACTAGTGTATTGACTTAAATCCTATTATCAAATATGCTGAGTGAACATGTCACTGCAAACATGGAAACATCCATAATTTTTCCTAGCATAATTCTCCTCAGAATTAAGCAGACAGTTATTTCCTAAATGGGGTCAATATGTCTTGATCTCAGTAAGATATAAGAATATTTTCAACTGTAAAAGAGGCATGGCATGTTCTTATTATATTGATCTGCAAGCCTTTATGATTGATTCAGATTCAGGATCTGGTTCAATCATAATTTTAGCTTGTGAGTTTCTTCTTTTTTTTTGATTTGATTAAGGGCTCAGCACTTAGAAAATTTCTATTGCACCCTTAACATTTTTCTTCTCAAGCCTCAGCACTTATACCAAGTATAATGCAGCTCCCAACATTTTTTTTTGTAAAGTTTCCATGCCATAGATCTATAACAGTTGAGAGTATTCTCTATATAATTTTAAGATTCTGGACTTTAACATTTTTGAGTAAAAATAAAACAGTATGATACACATCCAAAGACAAATGTCTCAGCAAATCAAAGATCACCAAAATCATCCATATTAAATCATATCAGATTTAAAATAAGACATCCAAAAAGCATTGATGAAATCATATATATCAAAACCAGCAATATATAAATGGCAATATAAAAAGTGGCTGCCTCATCTCAGGTCTTAATGCCATGAACTCAGTGAGGTTACTCACCTAAATATTTCTTCTTATTAATCCAGAAAAATCCTTGTATGAGTGTTTTCTCCTTCCTTCCAATATTTTTCTTCCTTTCCTATTTTTGTGCAGCTCGGGGTAAAGATAATTTTACTGGCTGAAACTGCCTATTTATATGCATTATTCCACTAGGGTTTTGTTAAAACAAAATTCCATTTCTGACCTAACCATCTTCATGCATTTTTCATTCATTTTCCTCCTTAATACCCCGGCCATAATAATTTGTTGAAGGCAGTATTTTCTTCCCTTTACTTTTTCAGAAAAATGGCCACTCACCTAGTCATGTTAAAAGTGTGACTACCATACTTTTATATTTATTCATTTGCTAATTTTTTTTTTGAAATCCCCCTTCTTTCTATTTCTGTCTATACATAACATACATACCTGTTTTATGCTTTATACCTATTTAATGTTACTCTTTTGCTTAGCTTGACATTTTTCTGCTCATAGAATATATATGTGAAAAGAAAACTAAAAATATTTATTTATTTAATCTCCCCCTTGTTTCACAGAAAATATATTTAAGCATATACTTCATTTTTAACTTTATGCTTAAATTACAATCCAATGCTTTAAATAAGGAATTTACTTTCCTATATATATATATACATATATATATATATATATATTTCAGAGATTTTTAAATCTCTTCCTTGTGCTATTTTCAATGTACATGTGCACACATATACTTGCACACTATTTATTCCAAAAATTTCACCATATTTAAATCTAAATATTTCAAAAATTAAATCATTTTACAAAAATGATTTTTCACAAAATTTTGGGGTATTACAATAGCGGGATTAACGGGATATATCGGAAATAGCGGGGCTTAAAGCGGAAAGGCTATATTTGGGGCTATATTGAAAAATCGTAGCGGTAGAAATCCGCTATGAGATATAACAGGGTTATAGCGGGGTATTAGCGGGGCATTAACTGCACAGCCATGTATATACATACATACATATATGTATGTATATATGTGTGTGATTTCTATGGTTATGCTCTGTCCATTTGCTTGTAATGTTTTCTTTCTAACTTTGCTGTGTCTGGTGCACTTCATACATGAAATGATCTATATGTATGTATATATATGCATATATGCATACATGTGTATATGTGAGTGTATTGATCATTGCTGCATGCTCATGTTGCCTTTGAAAATTTTGAAGTTTGGTTGCATGTTGCTTTCATGTGCTCACTTGTCCTTGTGCACTTGTATTCTCTGAACTGTTGTCTAGTCTGGTTCATGTTGCACGCTGTTGCTTTGCATTTGAAGTTTGGTCTGGTTTTTCTTATTTTGGTCTTGTTCCACTTGTAGTCAGGTCTGGTTCCATTTGTATCTGGTAGTATGTTTTCATATGGATCATGTATGAATGCCTTTGTGTGTTACCTGCTTATTTGTACATGTCGGGTACCATTTTGGTCTGGTTCCTACACATCCATGCTGGTCTGGTCTTGTCTGGTTGCAGCCCTAGTGTTCACCACTGCTGTGTTTGTTTGCACATATGCTCACTGATGTGTTATTGCAGTCTGGTTTCATGTTTTCATGTTGGTTGAACCTGAGCATGTCTGAAATGCTGTATGTTGTTTTTTTGCACTTGACCATGCCTGAAACTTTGTTGCTTTCCATTCATGTTCACCCATTTGGGTCTGACATGTCTGAAGCTTTGCATGTGTGTTTCCTTCTTTTGCTTTATCCTTTATACAGATTGCTTGCATATTGAATGCCTAAATACCATTGTTGTGTTGTTTGTTTTTGCACTTGAGTTGAATCCAGTCTTGGCTTGGGTTTGACCTTGTGCTCACCTGTCCTTGTAATTTTAACAAATAAGTGTATATCGATGTGCACGACCTTGTGGCATGTACAGCGATACACTGTGCATGTCACAAGTTGTTCGTGTATTTTTGATTCTAGTTTGAAATAAAAAAATGATGACAAACAACCCAAATAACTGAGGCAAACAATATTTAAAATATTTTTATTTTCAATTCGAGTTCACATTATTTTCCAGACTACTTCTTTTGAATTGTATGTGACAGGTACTCAGAAGACTGGACATATATTGAAGCTAGAAGACAGCAAAAGAGCGTGACAGTTAGTGAACTGATCAATATGCAATCTTGTACAAAATGTGTAAAGCAGTGTTGAGTTGTATATATATTCAAAATAGTTAGAGCTAAAAATATGTACTATTCGATATTGTAATAAAAACAATTGTTTGAATAAAATATTTGTTTATTGTTCCATGAATATCTGTGTATTCTATTCTTAAAGTTGTGTTTGAATAATTTATATCGAATAGTATTATATCCAATACATTTAATATCTATATATTTATATATGTTTATTATCATCAAACAAAAATCATAGGCTATTGTATTCTACCCGATTTGTTTGCTATGCCTTACGCCTGGAGTTTCCCGGAACAAATAACGAAGCAGAATACGAAGCATTGATAGCCGGGTTGAAAGTTGTGAAGGAACTCGTGATAAAGACTGTAGACATTTATAGCGACTCTCAACTAGTCGTCTGCCAGGTGAAGGCGAATGCCAAGCTCGGGGAGAGAACCTGGCCCCGTATCTATCTAAAGTGCTGGAAGTGCTGAATGACATCGAACATTACACCATAACTCATATCTCGAGGGAACAAAACATGAAGGTAGACTATCAAGCCAAAATGGCCAGTTCCTTAGAAGCTCAGACCTTGGGGCTAGTCCCAGTCAAAACTCTAACCACTCCAAGCGTAAGCGAGATGGATATAGATTGGATTTTTGAAACAATCGTAGAACTATAGACATGAATAACACTGATCAAGAACTACCTGCTCAAAGGAACACTCCTTGCAGATAAGAATCAATGGAAAGAGCTCCTTCAGAAGGCATCGTGGTTTGTAGTATAGGGTGGGATGCTCTACCGAAGGGGATTCTCTACCCCTTTGCTCAGGTATGTGACCAACAACGAGGCCCAAAGAATCCTCAGGGAAGTTCATGAAGGCGACTGCGGAGATCACACTGGGGGCAAACTCTCGCAAAGAAAGTCCTCCGATATAGGTATTTTCGGCCAATAGTAAACCGCGACGCGACAGATTATGCCCGACGGTGCGACCAATGTCAAAGATTCGACAAGATCAAAAGAACTCCTTCGACAGAGTTGACACGGATGATCAACCCGTGGCCATTCCTGATCCAGGGAATTGATTTGATTGGTCTATTACTAATGGCCAAATGAGTTTCCAAATATGTTATAGTTGCCGTTGACTATTTCACCAAATAGGCCAAAGCGGAGCCGCTGGCTACTATTACCACAAAGAAGGTTATAAATTTTGTCACTAAAAACATTATTTGCAGGTTAGAGTACCATAAAAGATCATTATGGACAGTGGGACTCCATTCAAAAGCATTGAGTGCAAAGACCTTTGTAAACGCTTCTGAATCGAGAAAAGCTTTTCCGCTTTTGCACACCGTAGGAAAACGGGCAAGTGGAAGCAGTGAACAAGATCATCAAGTCCACTATCAAAAGGCGGCTAACTAAAGAAAAAGGAAATTGGGTTGATGAACTTCCAATCGCACTATAGATTTACAAAACAACGCATAAATATGCAACCGGGCACTCCCCGTTCACCCTGGATATGGCTCAGAAGCAATGATCCCAGTCGAGCTAGAAGTCCCCTCTAATCGAAGGCAAAATTTCAATCAAGTACAAAAAGAGCAGCTCCTACTCGAGTCACTCGATATGGTCGATGATAAGAGGGAAGAAGCCGAGTTAAGGACTGTTTCTCACAAGCAAGGTCACACGATATTCTAATTCCAAGGTCCATAACTGCACTTTCATAGTGGAAGATCTTGTCCTCAAATGGGTATACCCTATACCAGCAACATTCGGACCAAATTGGAAAGGGCCCTATGTGATCGGCCAGAAGCTAGGGGATGGCACATTCAAGCTAACAATTGTTGATGGAACCCAAGTTCCCCGAGCTTGGAACAGCGAATCACTGCGTCGTTGCTTTATCTAAGACTATCTTATGTATTTCCTATTTCTTCCAAATAAACCATCCCAGAATACTGGAGGCATTGTAAATAGGCAGAACCTGCCCAACTTTTATTAATAAATTGCTTTGCTTTTTGAACCAATAAAACGATGTTCACAAAAGTAACCTGCTAAGTCGACGAGGTCAAATTGACTCTAAATCATCCAGCTACTTAAGATAGTGGAACCATGCTCAAATATGCCCCATCAACCCGCCGAGTTGACGCAAGCAAATCTACTCCAACCATTGGATCGATGGAACTTGATCCCTACGTTCTAAGAACCGGTGTTGCTTTGGCATTACAAAGAAGGCCCAAATCAAAGCCATGCTTTCCATAAGCCATGCACCATTTCTTAGGTTATGAAATCACGCCCAAGCAAATATAATTACTTAAGCCGCGCACTCCCATAAACCGCGCATCATTTCTTTAGCCATAGAACCATGCTTCGATCCTATAAGCCGCACATTTCATAAGCCACACACTCTCAAAAGCCACGCATTTTGCAAGCCGTGCTCCCTTAAAAGCCGCGCATTCTACGTAAACACTACTCGATGCTGCTCCGGCACCATCTACAAACCATTAAGATCTTGTAAGTACCAATATTGTCCCGGAAACACTGGGAAACTCGTCTATTGCAGGACTAATAAGAAACCACTCCCACTATCAAAAGTATTTGACGTGAGTCCAGCAATATTGCATAACTAGAAATCGGCAAAGAATTCTGATTGTTGATCGACAAAATCCCCAGATTGAGAAGCTCGTGTCACAAGTTCCCGAAGATAGAAACCGTAAGATAGATTCGGCTATAGACATCCGAGGAATCGCTCGGATCAACTGGTCATTTGTCATGTGTTCGAAGAAAACAACCTGGTAAAGTAGGGGGCACACACACACCAACATTTAGTTGAAAGGAAAATTGCGCCACAGGTCTGTTTCTACAAATAAAGAATTTTAGAGATCACAGAAATAAAGGCATCGAACACTGCAAAACACGGCACGACAATGTGAAGTACCAAAATTGCAGAAAAAGCAATTATGCCATGCGCATACATGAGTAGTGTAAAAGCAAGTTCAAATAAGGAAGAACACAGAAGAGGTGATGGTTGAAGCATTAATCTTTTCATTCCTTATAACATTTTCTATACAAAGTCCAAAATGTAGGGGCCTAACCCACATAATATTGGCCAACAAAAAGAAAAGTATAGATGCTACAACAACAAAAGTAATAAGTGCAGACTCTGCACTTGTACAAAATACATGTCAAACAAATTAGAATGTCCCGGTATCTGACTCCACTACAACTCGAGCCTGTCAATGTTTCTTTCCACCACTTCCCTTTCCACTTTTCATTGGAAGTTTCTTCTTCTTCTCAGAATCCCCACCAAGAGTTATGTCACTACTTGAAATATCAATTATCACTTTCGTGCCCACGTCTCCTTGTTCTTCGACCCTCTCGAAGGACTCCCCTTGGTCTTGTGCTTCCGGGACTTGCAGGAGCTCCTCGAAGACTTTCTCTCCTTAATTTTTTCCCTCTTAACTGCCACTATCTACTGTTCATTTTTTCTTAGCCGCTAGTTTGATCTGCCATGTAACGCAGCAATCATCTCAGATTCCAGCCCTGGTTGTGAGCTAGACATGGGCATAGCAAACGAGGTGGCTATAGAAACAAGCATCGAGGCTTTCGAAATAGCTGTAGGCTCTGGGGCCAAAGAAATTGGCAGTTCAATAGGCAAAGAAGATGTAACAACCCATATTTTTAACAAATATTTTTAAAATTAATTTATTTGAAACTTTGAATTTTAAATCATCTTAAATTGAATTTTTGGGATTTTCAATATAACTTTGGATATTGTTTATGTTTTATTTTCCAAATATAATAAAATAATGATTTTATGGAAATATTACATTTTGTTCAATTTTGTCAAAACTTTGATTTTCAGTTGAAATTTTTAAATTTAAAATTTTACTCTAATCTTTTTCTTTGAAACAGTATTTGTTTCTGATATTTGTTCTGCTTTTCGTTTTGTTAAATTTTGTTTTATACTTTTTAAAATTTGATAAATTTCAGTGTTTTACACGCAATTTTTCTTTGTATTTTCATTGTTCATTTTTCTATTTATTTTCCATCTTTTATTTGTTTGGGCTTTGAATTTTATTTGTGTGTTGAAATTGTTTTGATTTGGGCTTGTGATATTGGGCGTGGAAATTCAAAAGACTTAAGTTATTTTACTTTGGTTGCCTTTACATTTTCTTTAGCCGTTCATTCCACCTCTTAGTCGTTCAAAACTCTTCCATTTTCACATACAAACATCACTTCCTCCTTTCACGCTCTCATTCATTCACTTGAGAAACAAAACTTAGTAAGTTTCCATGGCTCTCCCCTTCTCTTTTCTTTTTCTTCTTCTTTTATTTACAAACTTTGCTCGGCCTCTATTATATGACCACCAACCCTTGCCGACTTCTCCGCCATCACCTCCACTACCACCTGTAAAGCCTCACCATGATCTGACCCAGACCTAGCCGTGACCACCATGATCCAAAAATCCATCACATAATTGCCTTGAAAACCCTAACCAAACTCCACTATACATCATCCACTATCTCCTTGTATCCTCGGCCACCACTACCACAGCCATCTCCTCCATCCCATGACATCACCACTGACCTTAGCCGCACCACCTGGTGATGATGACCTGACCTAACCAAGCCCAAGCACCCAGGCCGAACCATGTTTGCTATGGTCAAGCCCACTTGAACCCCATGACCTTTCATTTCCTTGCCTCTTTGCCTTCACAACCTCTACCTCTTCATATTCCAATCCATAGCCATGCCTTTGTGACCATAGCCGAGCCTTGTTGCTTCAGATCTGACCATAGCAGAGCACAAACCAAAGTGGTCGAGTCCTATGGTAATGTGGCCAAGCCCACTTGCTTGAGTCAAGTCTTGTTTTCCACTTGTTCTTTCCTTTTGCTTTGTTAATTCTTATATTTCTTTTGTGATTAGTCTATACTTATACTTGTTTTATTTTATTTGTTGCAAGATCTGAATATTGGCTCATCATCTTCTCCTCGAAATTAATTCGTGCTTTGTCGTGCTTTGCGTAGTTTGGATTTGTGTTTGAATTTGATCTCTAGCTTTAAAAAGGTGAGTTTATCACTCTCGACATTCGTACTTATATAATTGTGAAACGATGACAAGTGAATATGTAGAAACTAATATGCTATGTTCATATATGCCTGTGATATGATTATATGATGTTATATACTACTTATATATTTGTTACATCACCTGATATCATATTATATGCTCTACTGATATTTTATTTTCTGCATCTCACACTGCAAGTTCCCTTTCACTATGGGTTGAAATGATACATACCCGAACGGACTTTAGAATAAGGAAAAATCATTATGAGCTAAAATGATAGGCTCGAGTGATTTTTATTGTATTTTATTTGACTTGGGATTGCGTGTTTGAAATGATAGAACTCGGATTTTTCTTTTTAAATTACGAATTGAAATGATACATATCCGTATCACTTGACCTAGGTTAGAAAATATTATACAGACCCGTGGTTTATTTTAAATAATAGTTTTCTGCAATTTTAAGTATTTTGAAATATTAAATATATGTGATTTTGAACTTAAGTTTGATATAATAGTTTTCTGAAATTTTAAGTATTTTGAAATATTAAATATATGTGATTTTGAACTTAAATTTGATATCATAGTTTTATGGATTTTTTTAAGTATTTGGAATTTAAATTATCTGAGATTTTAACTTAAATTGGATTTAAATAAATTTTATAGTGATTTTATGTAAGTTAAAGTGTATAAGAAAATTAATGATTGAAAATGTAAATTTTGATTTGACTTAATAATTGAAAATTTAGTGTTAAATGGAATTTTAAGCTTAACTTAGTGATAAGAATATTTTATTTATGAATTCGGTATTTTAAATAAAGCATTAAGTTATTTGTTAAAATAAAAGTTAGGTAAATTAATATATTTTGACTTGATAAATGAATTATAATTTACATTGGATATTTGTTAAATAAATGTTATTTTATTAAAAATTATAAGTTAAGTAATATCCAAATAAATAATTTTGAAAAGCGAAATAAGTTTGATAAGTTAAAAATGATAAAAGTTGAAAATATGTTGTTTTAAAGTGTTATAATTTACTTATAACAGAAATTGTAGCGTTTCAGAAATGATGTGATTTTAATGTACTGTTTTCCAATCTACCACTATAGCTACTGTAACACTTCATAAATGCTGCTGTTTCTGAAATAGAACTGTTCTGAAATAATAATATAGCTACTGTAACACTTCAGAAATGCTGTTGTTTATGAAATAAAACTGTTTTGAAATAATAATATAGCTACTGTAACACTTTAAAAGTGCTGCTGTTTCTGAAATAGAACTGTTTTGAAATAATAATATAACTACTGTAACACTTTATAAGTGCTGATGTTTCTGAAATTGACAATGTTTTGAAATACTAATATATCTACTGTAACACTTTATAAGTGCTGTTATTTTTGAAAATACAATGTTTTGAAATTTTTGTAATTGAATGAATGAACTCAGAAAATACTATAATTCTGGAAATTGAATATTTGATTTGAAAGTATATTGAATTTAAATTAAATGGTTAAATGAATATGTTATGATTTCAAAGATATGATTTCAAAGTGTTATGAATTTCAAGGTTTTGATTTCCAAAGCATTTTGATTTTTTAAGACTTATGATTTTGAAAGTATTATAACTTTGGAAAGTGATATGATTTTTGAAATGGATATAATTGAAGAGAAAATGGTATTGTTTTGATATGGTTAAAAATAGATATGCTTTGATTTTTGAATATAAACCATTTTGAAATTTATAACCACGGGTTATAATAACAATTGGTTGTTAAAGAGACCGGGATCGGATATGGGCGTACTCTCTGTCGATACCGAAAACCACTTTGACAACTGTGTACACGGTGGAGATTCCAGAATGAAGTAGAATGGTGGCGACGATCCTATTGAGGTATGAACGTGGACCCAACTTCTGTGAGTTGGCTTAAGGTGGCTAAAACATGAGCGATCTCGGGCCAATGAGGTAGCTCCTCTGATCAGACACATTTCTTCGATACCCTTTCTATTACTTTGTGATTGATTTGGTGGCCACCCTTTGATTTTTGATTTGGGAGTGTGTTCCGAGGTGGGTGGTAGTGGCTGTTACACGTTACCACCAGCCCGTATGCGTAATTGGTATATCTACTCTGGCATTGCCTCGTTGTGCCGTGTCACCTACTCTAGCGAGCCTTGTACGAGTTTGGTTTTGTGTCGTAGCCTGTGGAGTATTTAGGGTAGCCTCCCGATCTGGAGGTACGGTGATACTAGATAGACTACTGCGACTATTTATGTGTTAAGGTGGAAAATGTAAAGCCTTAACGCTATTTTAAAGTAAGTTTATTTTACTATTAGACACTATTATTGTTAGCGCCAAAATTGGTCACTAACACACAAATGTATAGGAAAGAACCAACTAACAACCACCGATAACAGATAGAATGTATGTAGAGAGTAATAATATGAAGAACATTCAAAATTAAAATGAAAGCAATAAAGAACAACAGATTTTATAGTGGTTCGGCTAACTCCAGCCTACGTCCACTCCAGAAGTTTTCTTTTTATTGCTGTAATAATCGATTACAGTTACCAAAATGGTAGAGTAGCCTTAGCCTTAGAAAGTAGAAAGTCAGAGAGTAGGAAAGAAGATCCCTTTTCAGAAGCCCTACGTGCTGTATTTATAGGCAAAACCAGGTAGTTGGGCTTCTCAAGTGATACGGGCCCATTAAGACTTTGGTCGAGTTCACACCCTTCACCTCAACCGACCCCAAGTCCTCCATAGGCCAACCCGAAGTGACCATGGTACTGACCCGAAGTGATATGCTCAGCGACTCGAAGTAACATGACCCACCTTCAAGTGTCGAACCACCCAAATGTCGAGCCACCATCAATGCCGAACCACCATCGATGCTGAATCACCCAAATGTCGGGCCACCATCAAGTGCCGAACCATGCATATTGAACCATCCCTGACTAACCGTCTATCCATCCAGTTGATTAAATCCATCATGAACCAACCTTGACGAACGAGTAGTCAATTTAGTTAAGTCCACCTATTTGCGGCCTTGCCAAAAGGCGGGTTAACACTTGCCCCCCAAAACATTCCTTGCTTTGAAAGGTGTGTTTTGAATAGCCTCAAGTCCGATATCCGAAGTCCGTATGTTATCACATCCATACTTTATGATTCGTAAGCCAATCCATTTTATCCAAGTGCCATCGTCGTATCCTTATCTGAATTTACAACTGCTCTGAGTCGATATTCGATTCTTAATCCAATGACCAAACCCTAAGCCAATTCCATAGCCATCCGAACCCGTCAACCGAGTCTTATTCCATCCATAACCAATAACCAAATCTATGACCTTCCTGGGTCGATATCCAAACTCGGGACCGCTCCGGGCCCTTTGCCAAATCCAGGACCTCACCAGGTCAATCTATCCTAAGCCAAAATTTAAATCCATGACCTCTCCGGGTTTAACTTTGAATCTGTAGACCTCGCCGGGTCGCGTTATCCTGTTCTAGCCTCGACTCTCCGGTCAAAGGCTTGTATGTTCTCCGACCTTGGCTCTCCGACTGAGGACTTCCATATTTTCCGACCTCGACTCTCCAGCCGAGTACTTCTTATATTCTCCGACCTTGGCTCTTCGGTCAAGGACTTTTTATATTCTCCGGCCTCGACTCTTCGGTCAAGGACTTTTGTATATTCTCCGGCCTTGACTCTCCGGTCGAACTTTTTATATTCTCCGGCCTCGACTCTCCGGTCAAGGACTTTGTATTCTCCGGCCTCGACTCTCCGGTCGAGGACTTTGTATTCTCCGGCCTCGACTCTCCGGTCGAGGACTTTGTATTCTCCGGCCTCGACTCTCCGGTCGAGGACTTTGTATTCTCCAGCCTCGACTCTTCGGTCGAGGACTTTGTATATTCACCGGCCTTAGCTCTCCGGCCAAGGACTTTTATATTCTCCGCCCAAGGACGTTGATATTCTCTCCGAGTCCATTCCATCGCTCTCCGGCGAAGGGACTCGTAACTTGCGATCACTGCCCCATCTCACCGGTCGGGACCGTGATCGCGAGACCTGTATTATTTATTACCCTGATCCAAATCCAATTGTTACAGAATTCAGTTATCAAAGCAGGATTTCGTACAGCAAAAGGAATTAAATGTCCAAAGTGCCACAGAAGAAACCAGAGTTTGCAGAAAAATATAAAGAAAATAGGATTTCATAGACTCAAGTAGTATGACTTTTTGTCATCTCAGAGCACGCCTAGGGACCGTCCTCGATCCCGTACATGTGTAAGTGACCTAGCTGTATTACTTTGATTTCTATCACTTATTCAAAGCCATAAATATGTTTAGTTGATAATGAGCTGACGTTGCCTAGGCCCAGTGCCATCTTCGTTCGAGGTAGGCGGTGGTCGCTCTTGTTCCACTGCCACAGCTCGATTCCTTACATACCGTTGTAGATGACCATTCCTTACATGCTCCTTAATGATATCTTTCAAATTCCTACAGTCGTTTGTGTTGTGCCCATCCAGCTCATGGAATAGGCAATGCTTTCCCGATGTCCGCTCGTATTCAGAAGGCTCTCCCTTTGCCGGCCTTCGATATTGGAGGCGCCCTCGAGTATCCAAGTAAATCCTTTCTAGAGTCTCGGTTAAATCTGTGTAAGAAGAAAACTTTGACTCCCTTCGAGGCCTCTTCGAAGTGCCACTGTTGCCATTTGTTTTCTTTTATCGTCTTTACTTGAATCCTCCTTGGGTGGACCTCCACCCCTCACTGCATAAGCTTCATCCTCTCTCCCTACTCTCTCAGCCTATGCATCTTCCTGCCTTAGGAACCTTTCCGCCTCATGGTAGAACTCTCCGAGATCCCTCGGTGGGTCCCATTCCAACGATATCTTGAAATCCAAATTACATGCAATTCCTGAAACTGCTGCCATCAAAACCATCGACGGATCGGGTTGATCCGTTGAGGCTACCGCTGCGTTGAATCTAGTTAAGAAATCCCTGAGCGACTCTCCCTTCCATTGTTTCATCGATGTCAAGGTCATTACGTTCTTGTGTTTGACTATATGGACCCGAAATTGCCTCATAAACCTCTCAATCATCTCTGTCCAAGTGTCAATAGAACCACTCTCCAGCTGTCTGAACCACATAGCTGCGATATCCGTCAAATACAAAGGGAAACATCGAGCCATGACCTCATCTGATGCCCTCAGTACCTCCATATGCCTCATGTACCTTGTCAGGTGAACGGCGAGATCCGTTCTCCCATCATACATCTCCAACATTGGTAGCTTAAAAATCGGAGGGTTCCTAGCTTGCCTGATAGTAGGAGTAAAAGGACTCCTATTCACATCCTCCAAGTCTTTATTTACCAATCCACCTCTCACAGGTCGTCTGACCATCTCCGCTAATTTGTCATTCTCGCCAAACTGTAATCCTTGTCCGCTACCTCTGACTTATCCCCCGAGTTCACGAGGGAATCCTGGCACATACTCCTCATCACGTACTCCTGCACTCCTGTTGGTGTCGGGTTGCACCGTGTCATCTGGTATCCCTTCATGGATTGGTCCAGCATTTCCTAGTGGTGTGCCCCCGAGTCTAGGTCCATCCAGATTGATAGCCGTTTGCTGATTGGGGGCTGCCCCCTACTGAGCCACTCCCTCTGCTTGTTGGTTGAGCACTTCTGATCCAGCTCCACGGATCTGAGCACCTGCATTTCCTGCTTTTGTAAATTGTCTGAGAAGAGCCTGCATCATCTCCTCTTGTCTTTTCAGCATCGCTTCCATCTCATCTCTGGTGATGTAGATGGATGCTTGACCTGCTCCAGCTCCAGAGGAAGCCTCTTGACTTCCCTCTTGATTTCTCCTTTCTGTCACTTGCTTCCTTATTGGTGGCCTAGCCATTACTTCCTGGAATCCAAGTTCCTAAGCTTTTGAAATCCAAAATCCTAGCCTCGAAATCCCCGAGTGCTTGCCTCTCAGTGAAAGCACCAAAATGTTAACACCAAAATTGGTCACTAACACCCAAATGTAAAGGAAAGCACCAACTAACAGTCACCGATAACATATAGAATGTATGTAGAGAGTAATAATATAAAGAACAGTCAAAATTAAAATGAGAGTAGTAAAGAACAACATATTTTATAGTGGTTCGGCTAACTTCGACCTACGTCCACTCCAGAAGTTTTCTTTTTATTGCTGTAATAATCGATTACAGTTACCAAAATGGTAGAGTAGCCTTAGCCTTAGAAAGTAGAAAGTCAGAGAGTAGAAAAAAAGAACCCTTTTCAGAAGCCCTACGTGCTATATTTATAGGCAAAACCAGGTAGTTGGGCTTCTCAAGTGATACGGGCCCATTAAGACTTCGGCCGAGTTCACGCCCTTCACCTCAACCGACCCCAAGTCCTCCATAGACCAACCCGAAGTAACCATGGTACTGACCCGAAGTGATATGCTCAGCGACTCGAAGTAACATGACCCACCTTCAAGTGCCGAACCACCCAAATGTCGAGCCACCATCGAGTGCTGAACCACCATCAAGTGCCGAACCACCCAAATGCCGAACCACCCAAATGCCGAGCCACCATCGAGTGCCGAACCACCCAAATGTCGAGCCACCATCGATGTTGAATCACCCAGATGTCGAGCCACCATCGATGCTGAATCACCCAGATGCCGAGCCACCATCCATGCCAAACCACCCAAATGCCGAGCCACCATCGAGGGCCAAACCACCCAAACGCCGAGCCACCATCGAGTGCCGAACCACCCAAATGCCGAGCCACCATCGATGGTGAATCACCCAGATGCCGGGCCACCATCAATGCCGAACCACCCAAATGCCGAGCCACCATCGTGTGCCAGACCACACAAATGCCGAGCCACCATCAATGCTGAACCACCATGATGTTGAATCACCCAAATGCTAGGCCACTATCAACTACTTAACCATGCATATTGAACCATCCCTGACTGACCGTCTATCCATCCAGTTGACTAAATCCATCATGAACCAACCTCGACGAACGAGTAGTCAATTTATTTAAGTCCGCCTATCTGCGGCCTTGCCTAAAGGCGGGTTAACAATTATAATAGCGTATATTACTACATAGTAGATAGTTTAACGGATCCTTAAAGGATGGGCGATCCCAAGCATCCTTTAAGTTAGTTGTGCATTTCTATTACAGTTAACTTGAGTTGGTTTACATTGTATAAGTATGTATGTCCTGACTCGAGTGTTTTGTGTTTTGCTTTACGCTCGGGTCAGACTGAGTTGTACCAGTATTCGAGACTCACCTTTGGAGTTGGAGCTTCGCTTGGATCCATCTATTGATTCTGCTTTCAGTCATTCAGTTGATTCCAGTGATGTATTCAGATCTTGTATTTGACTATTGTATTGAGACATCTTTGTATTCATAAATCCTGTTGTATCTTGTTTAACTCTGTTATATACATAGTAGCTTCATGAACTACTGTTCTTTTGTTTCCACTGAATTATTATTATATTACTCTATGTCTGTGAGTCTGTGATTATTTATTTACTGTGTATACTGAGTTTTGCCAAATTTTATTTACAATATATTATTTTGAATTATTCAAGTCCGACATGTGTGTCTGCCTATGCACTTGGCGGGTGCAGCATGATAGGGGGTTCTCGCATTTGGGTTTGGTAGCGAGTGGATGACTCTTACTCCTACATGTCCCTGCCGGGTTGGTGCAATTGAGAGGCTGGCCATAAAGGCAGAACACAGGTACAGCTGTATGCTACGGTGGGCGTTACCCCACTGGCGACGTCCCGTTACATTTGGTATCAGAGCTCTAGTTTTAGGCAAAACTCAGCATATATAGTAGATTAAATTACAGAATCACTTTTGTTCGAGCTTGAATTCCTTCTTCTTCAATCTGGTTTCCTTTGAATTTTTGGAATGTTCCCTCGGTTCCAAAATCCATTCTTGTCTTTCCCTATTCGTGTTCATCCGGATTTTTGAGTATCCCATAGCCCTACTATATGATTTGTAAGGAAGTGAAACTCCTTACAATAGGCATTGATTCACCGGAGATTTCTGTATCCTCGGTTTACAATGCTGTTATCTTTTGTTGTTCTCAAATTATATCTTTGGCAATCGAATGTCGATTTGCCTCTGAATTCCACCTTGATCTTACTTTGAAGTCACGATTGACCGATTAAGGTTGCCTGTGATTTATATAAGTCTAACCATTCTCTTCTAAATCTATTTATCTGTCTATCGAGCTTATCTTCTAGTTGAATTCTGTTGGTTGGATCCCTCTATATTTGAATCAATATCCTTGATTCGAAATCTATCCTTGAATCATCTAGTGAGGAGTGTATTTTGTATTTTGTTATTAATATTAAAATGTTTTATATATTATGTTGTTTGAGTTGTTGAAGTTGGTTTGGATTTTCGATCGATTCGTCTGATCAACGCCATCGATAGGATTTCCAAAGCACTTGAACAGAGCAAACTGATGCAATATCGTTTTCAAAATTTGATAAATGAAATTAATTTGTATGTTTATATTGTAAATATATAAGTAGAATTTCTGGAATTTAATAAGTTAATTAAATTGGTTGTTTAAAATGATAATAATTGATTTTCACTTATTTTGCTATAAATGAATTTATAAATATAGTTTATAAAGTGATTTGAAGTTTAATGAACTTTAATCTAGAATTTAACAATTTAATTTCCGATAATTTCAAATCTGGTTTTAAAGTTTTAAAATGTATACTATTTAAAGTATTCGTTTCAGAGAATTATAAAATGTTGAAATCAGTACTCTCTTCGTTTGTCGCTGGAAAATGATTTCGGTGATGACTGCAGCATCATCGACATTCATTTTCGAGTTTCGAAGTGGAGAGGCTATTCTGTGGCTTTGCTACACTTTTATTCGAAGATAATATTTATTTAAATTTCTTAAGTATGATTTAATTTATATATATAGGTATATTATTTTAAATTTGATTTAATTTGATATATATAGTATATACATTTACCTCTAAATGGTTTGAAATGAATCGAAAAATTTAATTCTTTAATTTATATTAAAGGATGATTTTAATTATAGATAAATCCAAAAATTTTGAATAAATATTTAAGTAAATAATTGAATTGAGCAACAATTTCCTGTATAATCCTTTGTTGCATTCAAATATAACTTAGCTTAATTATTCAAAAGTTAACTATGTAATGGAATTTTATACAATATAAAATGATGATAAAGAAATTCTAAATAATTTGAGTGGTTATTATTAGTGTGATTGTTGAATCATGGATTTTGATTCATGACAACGAAAAATAATTAACAAGAAAAAGCAAAGAAGATGCGACTACTAACCGAAGGAGATATGCTAGCCGCTTGGAGATCTCAAAGCCACTTTTAGTACATATCTATTATTGTTTGTAGAGTAGTTATTTTTTTGTTAAAATCTATCCTCAAAGTCTCTCACAAACATCAACATAATAGTCATCTTCATTATAAAATTTAAATAAGTTGAAAATATGCATATATATGCACAAACAGCTAAAGCAGTCGACTGGTTGAGCTGTTTGATGATATATATGCAAACATGCACATAAACATGTACACATCTTTTTAAACCAGTTGGCTGGTAGTTTTTGACCAGTCGACTACTGTGTTCCAACTGTCATTTTTTCTGAAAAGACATCTCCTCTAATGAAGAGTCTCAATCCATATCTCTTCATAAAAAATGCTTCTTTTGATGAGAACTATTCGTGAATGATTATATCTCTTAAACAACTATATAAACACATTAGTTCTACTTCAAAATATCATCAATTTTTATTTTTGCTTTCTGATCTTACTCTCTAATATTATTTTCTATAAAGTTATCATATTCTTCCTTCAATCCTTATTCACATTCATAAATTTGAGGATTAGATTATAGGAAGTTCTGTACATCATTGACTCATTAGTGTTATTAAGAACACGAGAAGTCAGAAACTATTTTGTATTTACTATTGATCCGTTCTGTTGCTCGGGTCAAGTGAAGTCCTCTTCGGCTGTTGAGGCGAAATCCTATTCTGTTACTCAGGTCCTTGTTCGGTTGCTCAAGGGTTGTTTAAACCTATTCCTTTGGGTTAAGTGAGGCTATTGTTAGTTGGTTAATTCCAGAAGAAGTCTGGGACTGGACGTAGGACGGTGCTTCGAACCAGTATAAAATATATGGTGTCATTTTACTATATTGCTTTTATATTCCGCACTTCTTACAGTATTGCTATCTTCACTACTCTGTATTATCATATTTCCATATTATACGATCCGTACACACTCTCATTTGGTATCAGAGCAAGGCATCTTATAACCGTTACACCGTTATTTGATACTTTACTAATATGGAAAATAACACTAGCACTGTTACTAACACTAGTTTTACTGAAGGTCAATCTATAGCACGACCTCCATTTTTCAATGGCATGAACTATAATTACTGGGCTACACGTATGAGAATCTATATGCAATCTAATAGTTTTGAATCATGGAATATTTCACAAAAAGAATACACTCCTCCTAATGGAGAATACTCTACATGGAGTAATACACAAAAATTAGATGCAACTGCCAATGCTAAAGCAATGAATATGTTATTTTGCGCTTTAGAGAAAAACGAGTTTAATCGTATTAGTATGTGTGAATCTGCATATGAAATATGGCGTACACTGAAGATCACACATGAAGGAACTAATAAGGTTAAACAAAGTAAGATCTCTATGCTCAAAAATCAATTTCAAAACTTTAGGATGAAGCAAGATGAATCAATTAATGACATGTATTCTAGATTTCAAGACATTTATCATTCACTATTAGGACTAGGAGAAAAATATACAGACTTTGATATTGTTTCGAAAATCCTTAACTCTTTAACGGATGAGTGGGAAAGAAAAGTATTAGCTATCGAAGAAGCTAATGATCTCTCTACCATGAAACCAGAAGAGTTAATAGGAAATCTAATGTCCTATGAACTAAATTTGCAAGCAAAAAGAGTACAGGCACAAGATAAAAAGAATATAGCTTTTCATGCACAAGAAGAAGAAGAAGGTTCTGATGATGAAGATCTTGCATTCATTGCTAAAAATTTCAAAAAGTTTTTGAAATTTCGAAAAGTTAACAAAAATAGCAAAAGAACTTTCAATAACGGATTCAATAAACCATCAAACTTTGCTCTAGAATGCTATAATTGTCATAAGAAAGGTCATATTCAAAAAGATTGTCCAGAATAGAAGAAAACCTACAAAAACAAGAGCAAGAAGGACAATTACAAAAGGAAAGCCTTCTCAGTAACATGGGATGATTCAGATTCCTCTTCATCATCTGAAAGTGAAAGCGACAATGACACTGAACAAGCTAATGTTTGTTTTATGGCTACAGATAATGAGGTTAGTGATTTCACATTTGATGATTTAATTGAGATTAATTCAGAACTTCTAGACACTCTTAAAAATCTCAAGAAAAAATATAAGGAAACTCGTGAAAATCAAAATAAAGCAGAATTTGAAAAGAATATGCTTAAAGATGAGAAGAAAATACTAGAGGAAGAACTTGAAAATCTTCAAAAATCATTCTCTAATATTATTTCTCAACTTACCTTATTAAGTCAAGAAATTGAAACTCAAAAAGAAAAGAATGATGCTTTAGTTCTTGAAAACCACGAGTTAAAAACTAAAGTTAAAATGATTGATTTAGACAATATTGGTCATAAAAGTAAGTTAGAAGATATTACTAAAAATGTCTCAAACTTCAATAAAGGAAGAGAAAATTTGTCTAAAATTATTGAAAATTCTCAATCTGTTTCAAGTAAAAGAGGTCTAGGATATGTTAAGAAATCAATACCTCTACATAAAAAGGAAAATAAATGGAGAAAAGATTCTAAAATTAGTAAGGTCACAAAAGATAATTCAAAAAGGACTAGTTTAAAAACTATAAAAATATGGATTCCTAAAACAAACAACACTTTGATTAGGAAGAAATATATAAATTCCTTTTTTGAATCTTTGTACAAAAATGAAAATTATATTATCAAAGGGAATACTGAACCCTCTTGGGTTTGGTTTCCTAAGACCTAACTCTTAGGACCCTATAAGAAAAGTGGGTACCAATGCTGTTTTCTTATTTTTTGCAGGTCCCACTCAAAAAGAGAGGAAAATGGATATTAGACAGTGGTTGCTCAAAACACATGACAGGAGACAAAAATATGCTATCAAATATTACTTACTCAGAAGGAGGCTCTGTCACTTTTGGAGACAATTCCAAAGGTTTTATCATCGGTAAAGGCGATGTGAGCAACAACGGTACATCTAATTTACCTCTTATTTCAAATGTTTTATTAGTTAAAAATTTAAAACATAATCTTTTAAGCATTAGCCAATTATGTGACAAAGGATTCAAAATCACTTTTTCAGAAAATAAATGTAGTATTTTTGATCAAAATGAACATCTTATTTTTGAAGGTAACAGAGACAGAAATATTTATGTTCTTAATATGAAAATAAATCATAATTCAGATATGTGTTTAATAGCCAAAGAAAATGATCCTTGGTTATGGCACAAACGTTTCTGTCATATTAATTTCAAAGCTATAAATAAACTTTCTAAAAATGATTTAGTAAAAGGTTTACCTAAAATGAATTTTAAAGTAAATCATATTTGTGATGCATGTCAATTAGGAAAATTAACTAAGTCATCTTTTAAATCTAAAAAGGTTATTTCAACAGTACAACCACTAGAATTACTACACATGGATTTATTCGGACCAACTCAAGTACAATCCATAAATCATAATAAGTATGTGTTTGTAATTGTTGATGATTTTTCTAGACATACTTGGACTATTTTTATGAAAAACAAAAGTGATACTTTTGAATATTTCAAAACTTTTGTCAAAAGAATACAAAATTTCAAGAATTTAAAAATAAAAAATATTAGAAGTGATCATGGTGGTGAGTTTGAAAACGAAGCTTTTGAACATTTTTGTAAAAAGAAAGGAATAATCCATAATTTTTCCTTTCCTCGAACTCCTCAACAAAATGGTGTAGTAGAACGAAAAAATATAACTTTACAAGAATGTGCAAGAACCTTGTTAAATGGAAGCACGTTACCAAAACATTTCTGGGTAGAAGCAGTTGCAACAGCCTGTTATATATTGAATCGTGTTTCTATTAGACCACTAACCAAAAATACTTCTTATGAACTATTCTATGGCAAAAAACCAAATATTTCATATTTTAAAGTCTTTGGTTCCAAATGTTTTATCTTAAATACTAAAGATCAGCTTGGCAAATTTGATCCAAAATCCGATGAAGGAATCTTTATTGGATATTCAGATCGAAGCAAAGCATATCGAATTTTTAACAAAAGATCTAAAATCATTGAAGAAACATTACATGTAACTTTTGATGAAAATTTTATTACTAGACCAAGTAGAAAAGATGATGAAGAATTTTCTGAAAATATCACAAATATTGAAACTTCAAATTTTGAGAATTTTGAAAATACTGTTCATAATGAAAATCAAATTGATAATCCTGTTCAAACAGAGATATGATTTTCACCTCGAATTTTACGGGATCATCCTGTTCAAAATGTAATTGGAGAAATTAATTCAACTGTTAGAACAAGAAGTCAATTAAAATCAAATGGGTCATGTAGCTTTTCTCTCTTCAATTGAACCTAAAAATATTAAAGAAGCCTCTACCGATGATTATTGGATTATCGCTATGCAAGAAGAATTAAACCAATTCGAAAGAAATGATGTTTGGGATTTAGTTCCGAGGCCTAGTGATCAAGCAGTCATTGGTACAAAATGGGTCTTTAAAAATAAAGCTGATGAACTTGGAAATATCACTAGAAATAAAGCTAGATTAGTTGCACAAGGATATAATCAAGAAGAAGGAATTGACTATGAAGAAACGTTTGCTCCAGTTGCTAGATTAGAAGCAATACGTATCTTATTGGCTTATGCATGTTTTCATAATTTTAAACTATATCAAATGGATGTTAAAAGTGCATTCTTAAATGGTTTTATAAAAGAAAATGTTTATGTTGAACAACCTCCTCTATTTATACATGAACAATTTCCAGACCATGTTTATAAATTAAAGAAAGCTTTATATGGTCTTAAACAAGCACCTTGTGCTTGGTATGATCGTCTCAAAAGTTATCTTATAGATTCTGGTTTTGAAATTGGAAAGGTTGATCAAACTCTTTTTATCAAAAGAAATAAAAAGGATATTTTAGTTATTCAGATATATGTTGATGACATTATTTTTGGGTCTACTTATGAAAAACTATGTAAAGAATTTTCAAACATAATGACCAAAGAATTTGAAATGTCCCACATGGGTGAATTAAATTATTTTCTTGGTTTACAAATTAAACATCTTGAAAATGGTATCGTCTTAAATCAAGAAAAATATTGTAATAATTTAATCAAACGTTTTGGTATGGAAAATACTTCTACCAAACCAACTCCTATGAGTACAACAATACATCTAGAAAAAGATGAGAATGGCAAAAGTGTTGACCAAAAATTATATCGAAGCATGATTGGATCATTACTTTATTTAACTGCTAGTAGACCAGATATAATGATGAGTGTTTGCTTATGTGCATGATTTCAAGTAGATCCTAAAGAATCACATATGAGAGCAGTGAAACGAATTTTACGGTATCTTAGTAAAACCAAGAACTTTGGACTATTTTATCCTAAAGATTGTCCTTTCGAATTAGTATCCTATAGCGATGCTGATTTTGGAGGAAGTCGAACGGATAGAAAAAGTACAAGTGGGACTTGCCATTTTATTGGACGGTCTCTTGTATCTTGGTTCAGTAAAAAACAAAATTGTGTTTCACTATCTACTTGTGAAGCAGAATACATATCTGCAGCTTTAGCATGTGCTCAAGTCATATATATGCAACAAACAATTAAAGATTTTGGTTTCAACCTATCTAAGTCAACAATATATTGTGATAACTCCAGTGCTATAAATCTATCTAAAATCCAGTTAATCATTCACGAACAAAACATATTGACATTCGTCATCATTTTCTTCGTGATTGTATTGAAAAGAATTTAATAGATTTAGATTTTGTTCCTACAGAAAATCAACTGGCTGATATTTTTACTAAACCTTTAAATGAAAATTCTTTTATTAAAATTAGATGAGAACTTGGTATCGTCTCTCTTAAAGATATAATTTTCAACTAAGCTATGTATACTCTTTTTGTTTTCTGTTTTAACAAACATTTTTCAGTTATTTTGTAACTACCTGTTTTCGTTATTTTCTCCCCATCACTATTTTTCTTCTGGTAGAAAGCTTTTTTAGCCATCCTTATTTTTCTGAAGTTTTCGCCTATATATATATAAACTCTCTATTTATATATTATCCTCACTCTTTCTTTGTTCAATCAAAAGTAAAGGTTTTCTTATATTTCAACAATGTCTCCAGATCTATTCTTGGCAAATATTATTTTCCTTATGGCTTCTAACCACAACTCTTCTGATGAACCATCATGTGAAGATTTTTCAACACCATCTTCTGCATATGATTCCTCTGATTCTCATCTACCTACTCCAACTGCTAGAAATCATACCGGATATACTCCGAAAAAGAAGAAGTCTAGGCGGTTCTTGTTTTTCGGTTCTTCGGATACTAAACAAAAGATAAATGATATGCATCATTATCAACGGGAACTAGTTGAACTAAACCGTGAAATGTATTACGAATAGAAAACAAATTCAAGACGTCTTCAGTTTCTCGCAGATATTGGATCGAAAATTTGTGGTTGTTCTACATCTAACGTGCATCAACCAACATCTTTTCATCCTCATTCTTCTCAACCGTCTTCCTCTCATTATAATCCATGGGAACCAAGTCCTCAACCTCCTCCAGTCTCTCCAAATTATTCGTCTCGGAATAACATTTGGTCTCCTCTTCAACCATATATTGATAACACCAAAATAGAACCAGGAGAGGAAACAACAGCGAAGACAACTCCAAAGAAATCTCAGAATAAAACTCCAAAGAAATCTCCCAAATGATTTCTTACTTTATTTTTATTCTGTTAAGATTATATTTCGATTCATTGTTTCAAATAAATGATCAAAAATTTCATCAAAAATAACTGTTGGCTATACTGTTGTTATGTAATAAAAATCTGTATTTTATATATATATCTATATACTTTTTATATATATCAATTTTTTTTAAAAAGTCATGGTATCTCTGTACATCAAAATATTCCAAGAGTTGACTGCCCAAATATAAACCAGTCGATTGCTTTACCTATAGTTGCTCTCTGGTTTCCTTATCCAGTCGACTAAGATCCACCAGTCAACTGGTTTACCTTGTTTCTTCTCTGACTGCCTTAAACAGTCGACTGAATATCTTTAACCAGTCGATTGCTGGACTAATTTTTTTTTTAAATTTTGAGCAAACCGAAACACCTTTTTATTCTTTCCACCCAATATCTTTTTGACACATCATCTACATCTATTCTAAACCATTTTCATCCATCTTCAGTTTCATTCTTTTTCAAAACCTATCTTTTCTTAGCACTAAAATGGCTCCTCCCAAATCAAAAAAGTCAAAAACTTCATCTTCTTCCACTCAAGAATCCATTGATTCATACATCACTCAGTGGTTATACGATGCTACTGCCATTCAACGATGGAAAAAATTGAAAAATGTTCCAATTCTTGAGAGTTCATTTGTTGTTTTTCCGGATTTCTCGGCCTACGGTCTTCTCAACATTGCTAGGCAAGGTAAATTAGAATCTTTGCTAGACTATGAAAGGAACAATTTACCAATAAATCACATCATGGTAAAAAAATTTCTGGCAAACCTGAATTTGGGTCACCAAGATCCACGAGGTAATCGAGATAATTGCATTTGGAGCTTAGTTTGTGGCAAGAAATTATTTCTTCCAATTGACCGTGTTGGTCATATACTTGATACACCAACACATGGGATTAATCTTGATGAAGCTGATTGCGTAGTTCATACTCGAAATGAAGTTAGTCACTGTTTTATAGAAGATAATTCAGATGGTACTAAGTCAATTGGTCTTCGTCCAACAGCCAGATTACTACATCGGGCAATGATGCGCTCTATTCTTCAACGCACTGGCACTTTTGATCAAGTTTATTAAGAAAATTTTCGTGCCCTGTATGCTATATATGACGGTCAAGACATTAATTGGACTCAACTCATAGTAGACGAGTTACTCGCCTTCAATCAAGGTGCTATGAAATGTATTTTCTATGCAGAGTACATCATGCGTCTACTTAAACATTGTGAGGTCCCGGAACCAGATTCTGAAATTTCTACCGTCGGCATTCTTAATGCAAAGACTATAAAACTCATGAAGCTCCCTCCTCCCACTCTTCGCATTATGCCCTATGCAGATTGGCTTGCACGTCCACATTCACGACAACCTCAACAACCACCAATTGCTGCCTCTCAATCTTCAAGACCAAGCGATGTTCGTATCCCTCTGCAACTCTCTCATCTAAAGATTCATTGGATATAGTTGCTCGAAATCAATTGCTTCTAGAAGCTCGCTTGAAAAGAATGGATACTAAAATCGATAAGAAGTTCGATAAGGTAAAAACATTCTTTGTCAAATTATGGGACGCAATCTCCTGCTCTTCATCAACTTCTCATGCTGCTCAAGATTCGGGAAAACGTCCTGCACCTTAATTCACATGGAGCACTTCAGATGAAGCTACTAGTTCTTCTCCAAGTTTTGGCGGACCTTCTTCTGAACCACAGCACAAAAACAAAGGGAAGGACATTCAAGAGGAAGAAGAGGAAGGAGACGATGACCAAACAGATTCCGACTAATCATTCGTGGTTATCTCTGGTGATGGTTTTTTTTGGAATTTTATTCACTACTTTTCTATTATAAGAAACATGTATAACTAGTCTCTCTATGACTACTGCTACTACTGCTGCTTGTTTTTTATTCTATGCTATCTGCTTATGCAATGCTTCTATTTTTCCTTTTTGTCGATGACAAAGGGGGAGAGACATAGGTGGACTAACAGTTTATTTGCAGGAAACCGATAGTCATTTATTAAGGAAGAATAATAGATTCAGGGGGAGTCCATATTCTTTTCCTACGATTTTTTTTTCTTATACAGGTTGTCATCAATCAAAAAGGGGGAGAATGTTGAATCATGGATTTTGATTCATGACAACGAAAAATAATTAACAAGAAAAAACAAAGAAGATGCGACTACTAACCGAAGGAGATATGCTAGCCGCTTGGAGATCTCAAAGCCACTTTTAGTACATATCTATTATTGTTTGTAGAGTAGTTATTTTTTGTTAAAATCTATCCTCAAAGTCTCTCACAAACATCAACATAATAGTCATCTTCATTATAAAAATTAAATAAGTTGAAAATATGCATATATATGCACAAACAGCTAAAGCAGTCGACTGGTGCATTTCAACCAGTCGACTGGTTGAGCTGTTTGATGATATATATGCAAACATGCACATAAACGTGTACACATCTTTTTAAACCAGTTGGCTGGTAGTTTTTGACCTGTCGACTACTGTGTTCCAACTGTCATTTTTTCTGAAAAGACATCTCCTCTAATGAAGAGTCTCAATCCATATCTCTTCATAAAAGATGCTTCTTTTGATGAGAACTATTCGTGAATGATTATATCTCTTAAACAACTATATAAACACATTAGTTCTACTTTAAAATATCATTAATTTTTATTTTTGCTTTCTGATCTTACTCTCTAATATTATTTTCTATAAAGCTATCATATTCTTCCTTCAATCCTTATTCACATTCATAAATTTGAGGATTAGATTATAGGAAGTTCTGTACATCATTGAATCATTAGTGTTATTAAGAACACGAGAAGTCAGAAACTATTTTGTATTTACTATTGATCCATTCTACTGCTCGGGTCAAGTGAAGTCTTCTTCGGCTATTGAGGCGAAATCCTGTTCTGTTGCTCAGGTCCTTGTTCGGTTGCTCAAGGGTTGTTTAAACCTATTCCTTCGGGTTAAGTGAGGCTATTGTTAGTTGGTTAATTCCAGAAGAAGTCTGGGACTGGACGTAGGATGGTGCTCCGAACCAGTATAAAATATCTGGTGTCATTTTACTATATTGCTTTTATATTCCGCACTTCTTACAGTATTGCTATCTTCACTACTCTGTATTATCATATTTCCATATTATACGATCCGTACACACTCTCAGTGATCAGAAGGGGCACTATGCTAATTGTTGCCCTGCTTCAGTTAGTACTGCTGTTCTTCCTTCTACTCCTGTTCCTAGTGATACCCAAGGTACCCTTCGGGGCACCTTTCCTTTATTTTTAGTATCATGTTCATATTTCATTTGATACTAGAGCTTTCCATAGTTTTATCAATTGATATTTGTGATAAGTTTGAACATCTCCTTTCTCCTGAGTATGTTTCTGAACTTTTGTGTTTTTCTAATCCTGTTGGGTTCCGCAAACCTTAGTAGGATTTGTAGAAGGGTGAAACTCTTCTATTCTGACCATCGTTTTCTGGTAACTCTTTGGTTATTCTGTGTTGTATGCCCAAGGTTTTTCTGGCAGCTTTATTTATTCTCTTGATTCTTCTCCTTGTGATCTTTACTCGACTCATGTGGTCAAACTCTATCCCAATGTATTTGGTGAAGTCACTGCTTTACCTCCTAAGCGGGAAATCAAATTTTGTATCGATCTTATTCTTGGAGCTATTATTTTCTCTCAGCTTGATCTTGCCTCAGACTTTCACCAGCTCAGTGTTGCTGAGGAAAGTATTCCCAAGACTGCTTTCCATATTGAGAATGGATTCTATGAAGGGTTGGTCATGCCTTTTGGTTTGACTAATGCTCATGCTTTCTTTGTTGATCTTATGAATCATGTCTGCCGTGATGTGATTAAAAAATTTGTTCTAGTCTTTGTTTATGATATTCTCGTCTCCTCTAAGTCTGTGGAGGAGCATGATTCTCATTTGAGCTTTGTTCTGGAGACTCTTAGGAGTCATCAGTTGAAAGCTAAATTCTCGAAATGCCATTTCCGGAAAGATGAAGTCCGATTTCTTGGGATTATTATTTCTGGTAATGGAGTTCTGTTGATCCAGTTTTGATCGCTGCGATCAATGTGAATCTTCTTTTCCTTTCCTTTTTCTTTATCCTTCAATCACCCTATCTTTTATGTTGTCCTTATATCTCTCCCTATTCTATAAAGGATTGGGAAACTCCTAGGACTTCAATTGATATTCGTAGTTTTCTGGGCCTCGCCGATTATTATCGGAGATTCATTGAGAATTTTGCTCGGATGGCTGCACTTTTCCTTGCTTTGACTCGTAAGAATGTTAAGTTTTATGAGAGTATTTGAGTTATGGTGGATAGACTGACCAAGTCTTCTCATTTCATTCTGGTCAAGTCTATTCGCTCTGCTTCCTGTTTGGCTGTGATCTATGTGAGGGAGATTGTTCATCTTCATGGTGTTTCTATCAGTATCACTTATGATAGAGATCCCATATTCACCAGTCAGTTTTAGAGAGTTTTAGGAATCTTTGGATACTCACCTGAATCTGAGCACTGCTTACCATCCACAGACCGACGGTCAAACGGAAAGAGTGAATCAGATTCTAGAGGATCTTCTTCGGGCTTGTGTTCTTGATTATGGAGGACCTTGGGAAGATCATCTCCATCTCGTCGAATTTACCTATAACAACAGTTATCATGTATAATTTCAATTTTCTATTTTATTTGTCTTAATCCTCTATCTATCTTATTTTATCTTTTATATCCAGGCTAGTATTGCAATGTCTCTGTTTGTTGCTCTTTACGGATGACCTTGCAGATCTCCATCTTGCAGGATTGAATTCGGTAATCATTTGATTCATTGGTCCTTTCGGCATCTTAGAAAGGATTGATTCTTTGGCTTATCACATGGATTTTCCCGAGATGTTTTCTGGAGTACATAATGTATTCCATTGTTCCTCATCTTTGTCGGTATCTTCATGATCCATCTCTTATTGTTTCGCCTTCTACCCTCGAGAGTTTGGATATTGAGTCAAACCTTACTGCCGAGGGGGAGCCACTTCGTATTGTCGATTGAGGTACGAAGCAGTTGAGAAGGAAATCTGTCAACCTGGTCCAAGTGTAGTGGAGTACTGATGAACGGGATTGTACCTGGGAGACGGAGGAAAGCATGCGTGCTTCGAATTCGGAATTGCTTGTTTCGGGTACTATCCGCTGTTCCATCTTATCTTTCTTTATCTCTTCCGCGTCTCGTTCCTTTTCGAGGACGAAAAGTTTTGAGTGGGGAAGAGTGTAACAAACCATATTTTTAACAAATATTTTTAAAATTAATTTATTTGAAACTTTGATTTTTAAATCATCTTAAATTGAATTTTTGGGATTTTTCAATATAATTTTGGATTTTGTTTATATTTTATTTTCCAAATATAATAAAATAATGATTTTCAGGAAATATTATATTTTGTTTAATTTTGTCAAAACTTTGATTTTCAGTTGAAATTTGTAAATTTAAAATTTTACTCTAATCTTTTTCTTTGAACCAGTATTTGTTTTTGATATTTGTTCTGCTTTTCATTTTGTTAAATTTTGTTTTATTCTTTTTAAAATTTGATAAAATTCAGCGTGTTACACGCAATTTTTCTTTGTATTTTCATTGTTCATTTTTCTATTTATTTTCCATCTTTTATTTGTTTGGGCTTTGAATTTTATTTGTCTGTTGAAATTGTTTTGATTTGGGCTTGTGATATTGGGCTTGGAAATTCAAAAGACTTATGTTATTTTTATTTGGTTGCCTTTACATTTTCTTTAGCCGTTCATTCCACCTCTTAGCCATTCAAAAATCTTCCATTTTCATGTACAAACATCACTTCCTCCTTTCACGTTCTCATTCATTCACTTGAGAAACAAAACTCAGCAAGTTTCCATGGCTCTCCCCTTCTCTTTTCTTTTTCTTCTTCTTTTATTTACAAACTTTGCTCGGCCTCTACCATATGACCACCAACCCTTGCCGACTTCTCCGCCATCACCTCCACCACCACCTGTAAGGCCTCTCCAAGATCTGACCCAGACCTGGCCATGACCACCATGATCCAAAAATCCATCACATAATTGCCTTGAAAACCCTAACCAAACTCCACTATACATCATCCACCATCTCCTTGTAGCCTCGGCCACTACCACCACTACCATCTCCTCCAGCCCATGACATCACCACTGACCTTAGCCGCACCACCTGGTGATGATGACGTGACCTGACCAAGCCCAAGCACCTAGGCCGAACCATGTTTGCTATGGTCGAACCCACTTGAACCCCAAGACCTTTCATTTCCTCGCCTCTTTGCCTTCACAACCCCTACCTCTTCATATTCCAATCCATAGCCGTGCCTTTGTGACCATAGCCGAACCTTGTAGCTTCAGATCTGACCATAACAGAGCACAAACCAAAGTGGTCGAGTCCTATGGTGATGTGGTCGAGCCCACTTACTTGAGTCAAGTCTTGTATTCCACTTGTTCTTTCTTTTTGCTTTGTTAATTCTTATATTTATTTTGTGATTAGTCTATACTTTTATTTGTTTTATTTTATTTGTTGCAAGATCTGAATATTGGTTCATCATCTTCTCCTCGAAATTGATTCGTGCTTTGTCGTGCTTTGCCTAGTTTGTATTTGTGTTTGAATTTGATCTCTAGCTTTAAAAAGGTGAGTTTATAACTCTCGACATTCGTACTTATATAATTGTGAAACGATGACAAGTGAATATGTAGAAATTAATATGCTATGTTCATATATGCTTGTGATATGATTATATGATGTTATATACTGCTTATATATTTGTTACATCACCTGATATGATATTATATGCTCTACTGTTATTTTATTTTCTGTATCTCACACTACAAGTTCCCTTTTACTATGGGTTGAAATGATACATACCCGAACGGACTTTAGAATAAGGAAAAATCATTATGAGCTGAAATGGTAAGCTCGAGTGATTTTTATTGTATTTTATTTGACTTGGGATTGCGGGTTTGAAATGATAGAACCTGGATTTTTCTTTTTAAATTACGGATTGAAATGATACATATCTGTATCACTTGACCTAGGTTAGAAAATATTATACAGACCCGTGATTTATTTTAAATAATAGTTTTCTGAAATTTTAAGTATTTTGAAATATTAAATATATGTGACTTTGAACTTAAGTTTGATATAATAGTTTTCTGAAATTTTAAGTATTTTGAAATATTAAATATATGTAATTTTGAACTTATGTTTGATATCATAGTTTTCTGAAATTTTTTAAGTATTTTGAATTTAAATTATCTGAGATTGTAACTTAAATTGGATTTAAATGATTTAAATAAATTTTATAGTGATTTTATGTAAGTTAAAGTGTATAAGAAAATTAATGATTGAAAATGTAAATTTTGATTTGAATTTATAATTGAAAATTTAGTGTTAAATGGAATTTTAAGCTTAACTTAGTGATAAGAATATTTTATTTATGAAATGGGTATTTTAAATAAAGCATTAAGTTATTTGTTAAAATAAAAGTTAGGTAAATTAATGTATTTTGACTTGATAAATGAATTATAATTTAAATTGGATATTTGTTAAATGAATGTTATTTTATTAAAAATTATAAGTTAAGTAATATCCAAATAAATAATTTTGAAAAGTGAAATAAGTTTGATAAGTTAAAAATGATAAAAGTTGAAAATATATTGTTTTAAAGTGTTATAATTTACTTATAACAGAAATTGTAGTGTTTCAGAAATGATGTGATTTTAATGTACTGGTTTCCAATCTACCACTATAGCTACTATAACACTTCAGAAATGCTGCTGTTTCTGAAATAGAACTGTTTTGAAATAATAATATAGCTACTGTAACACTTCAGAAATGCTGCTGTTTCTAAAATATAACTGTTTCGAAATAAAAATATAGCTACTGTAACACTTTATAAGTACTGTTGTTTCTGAAATTGACAATGTTTTGAAATACTAATATATCTACTGTAACACTTTATAAGTGCTGTTGTTCTGAAAATACAATGTTTTGAAATTTTTGTGATTGAATGAATGAACTCAGAAAATGCTATAATTCTGGAAATTGAATATTTGATTTGAAAGTATATTGAATTTAAATTAAATGGTTAAATGAATATGTTATGATTTCAAAGATATGATTTCAAAGTGTTATGAATTTCAAGGTTTTGATTTCCAAAGCGTTTTGATTTTTTAAGACTTATGATTTTGAAGTATTATAACTTTGGAAAGTGATATGATTTTTGAAATGGATATAATTGAAGAAAAAATGGTATTGTTTTGATATGGTTAAAAATAGATATGCTTTGATTTTTGAATATAAACCATTTTGAAATTTATAACCACAGGTTATAATAACGATTGGTTGTTAAAGAGACCGGGATCAGATATGTGCATACTCTCTGTCGATACCGAAAACCACTTTGACAACCGTGTACGCGGTGGAGATTCCAGAATGAAGTAGGATGGTGGCGACGATCCTATTGAGGTATGAACGTGGACTCGACTTCCGTGAGTTGGCTTAAGGTGGCTAAAACATGAGCGATCTCGGGCCAATGAGGTAGCTCCTCTGATCGGACACATTTCTTGTGACGACCCGGAATTTTTGACATTTGAAATTGGAATATTTAATTGATTTTAAATATTCATAAGGTTAATTTTTAACTTGAATTTCAAATATCACTATTTATAGGGTAATTTAATTATTGAAATAAACAATTAAAATTGGATAAATTATTGAATAAGTGAAGCAAATGTTGTAAATTGCGTATGGATGATATATGTGCATCGTACGGGCTTAAGTGAAGCAAATGTTGTAAATTTTGAAAATAAATGTATAAAATGATTTTGGAACTGTGATTGGATATTATTGCTAAGTAGGACACAGGTGTTTAAAAAGCCAAAAGGAAATTGGGATTTTTGATTTCAAAACATAAATTGAAATTTGATCGGCAAAAGGTATGTATTTAAATTTCTGTATGAAATTTGATGATTTTCTGAACTAGCCACTTGGCTTTTGTTTCCTTTTTGAAATTTTGGGGCCCGTGGAGGCATTTTGTAATAGTACCGAGCTAGCCGCGCAAGGGAGACGCTGGCAAAAATTTTCGAAAATTTAAGGAGTAAGAAAATTTTGATAATTCAAAATTTGATTTCAAATTTAAATTTGAATGGTTGGGTATGTGATATTGGTTGGAAACTATGGAAGGCTTTGGGAAGTTAGAGTGATAGTGTGTCTTTGATAAAAGATTTGGGAAGTGGTTAGAACTGTTTAGTTTTGGGAAATAGTTAACGGGGATTGAATCATTCTTCCTAACTAGTAATTTCGGGGACGAAATTCTTTTAAGGGGAGAGGAATGTGACGATCCGGAATTTTGGACATTTGAAATTGGAATATTTAATTGATTTTAAATATTCAAAAGGTTAATTTTTAACTTGAATTTCAAATATCACTATTTATTGGGTAATTTAATTATTGAAATAAACAATTAAAAATTGGATAAATTATTTAATCTTCAGTTTTAAGCCTGTTAAAAGTAATTTGAAGGCTTGGAAAATTTATATTTATAATACTGGAGATAATAGAGGTTTTAAATTTGAGTTTGAAAGTGATTTGTTAAGTTTTAAAATTTTATCGTTTAAATTGAATTTAAAAATAGCCTTCCGAGGTACAGTCTCGGAATTCGACGAAACTAGTTCCATTGGATCCGTAATATTGTATTATTATCGGATTTCAATTTTCGTAGCGTTTGGAGTTGTTGTGTGAGCGTATAATATATAAACGCGCTGAAATTTATATCGAATTCAATATAATAACTGGGTCCAAAAAGCTATCTTCTCCATACGATCGAGTGAGGACTCGAAACCTTTTCCATTGCGTTCGGAATAGGGGTATAACATTATAAACGCCTAGTAGCACGCGTCAATAGGAGGTCGAGATTTTGGCTACGATTTCGAGACGATTTAAAATTCAAATTTAAATAATTTATAAAGTTGACTGGTCAAATTTTTCCCATCGACTTTTTCTTTCCATCAGTTGAAATTATTTCAGCATCAAAGCTTTTTGGTCTCCTCTGCAAATTACTGAAGCCTTCATCTTTCACGCTAACGTCTTTTCCTGTTCCCCATTCTTTCTTCAAAATGCAGACGTATTCAAAAGAAATTGAAAAGCTTAAGTAATATCAAAATAATGGCTGAACGAAAAGGGGAGCGAAATCAATTCGAATAGAACGTGAGCCATTTTCCCTCAATACCTCAGTCTCATTCGCGAATTCAATCAAATCGAAAATTTAAAATGATCGAGCTTAATTCACCGGTTCCTTTTTCTTCCTGTTCGAACGATACTCGAGCCATCCTCATTCTCGATACCGCATTTCAAATCAAGGGATTGGCTTCAAATTTTCGTATTGATGGCGGGTTGTAACGACCCATAATTTTCCATCCCGAAAATTCTAGATAGTTATGATAAAGAAGAAAGAGATAGAAGAAGAAACAGAAAATAAAACACAGAATCTCACATTCGCAGCGGATAACATATAATATCAAATAATATTCTTTATACAAAGAATACTGTATTAGTCAAATACATTTAAATACATCAGAGTTACAACATATATTCACAGATACTGGACATATACAAAACAACATGTCTCAGACAACTACAATATATGTCAGTGGAATACACTCCATACGTTCCTGTCATCCAGCTCGTCTCCTGAACTCCTGAACGTCCTTACCTGAAAATCTGTAATACTCGGTCTGACCCGAGCATTACATCAAAGTAACACCCGGGTCAGGCTGGAAACCAGCGTGAGTAAACCCATATAATGAAATACCGAGTTTAAAACATAAATGAAAACCCAGGGTAACTCGTACCTCCCTACGAATTCTTAACTTGTTCTAGTCATTCACTTATTACCAAACAATATTTAAATCTGCTACCATTAACTAGCCATGCAACTTACTTTATTTATTTCGGCCTATTTGATTTCACATACCAAATTTATAAGGGATCTAGATTTGCCAATCGAAGTGGTTTTCGGGTATTACTGATATCTGAACCCGATCTCTTCAAACTAAATGTCATTTCTAATCCAAGTTGTTAAATTTTAAATAATTCAATTTATATTCAGGATATCATACCACCTAACAATTCATCATCGATAAATAACCCATAATATTACTGTGCAACCCATCATATCTCAATTGCCCATTAGAGACATCAACAATCCAAGTCATCAAATATCATTCAATCATTCATAAGCAAAATTAATACAATTCCTAATTAATTTAATTAATCTCTAATTAAATTAATTTCTAACTTCTAATTACTTGGATTGTCTTAATACTGCTTACTTTAACCTTAGTTAATTCCAAATCAATTAATTAATCATCTCTTATTTATCTATTTTAATTAACCATCCTTGATTAATTATTCTTTAATCACATAGATTAATTATTTTTAACCATTCACATTATTCTTTAATTACTCTCATTAATTCATTAATTAATGATCCCCTATTTACTTTCATTAATTAGTTACTCTTTTAATTAATTGCCTTTAACAAGCGATCTTAAAATAATCACATTCACTTCTTAAACTTAATTAATCACATCCAGTAGTTATCCATTAATTACTTACACTCATTTATTATACTTAATTAATTTCATAAGTGATTATTTTTAATTAATTAACTAATTAATTATCTTAAATTAATTGCATTTATTAATCCTCTCATACTTACTGGTTAATGATCTTTAAATTACATTCATTAACTGTTCCCTAATTACTTACTAAGTAATTATCCTCTGATTATCAACATAAATTTATTAACCTTTATTAATCTCATTAAGTGGTTAACTTTTAATCAATTTCACTGATTAATTATCTTTTAAACTTGTTAAAACACTTTGTTTTGAAATTTTATATAACTTTTAACTTAGAAAACTTGCTTTTATTTGCCTTTAAACCTTTGAAACTTCACTCTCTTCAAACCTGTTTTATTAAAACTTGTTTTTAATAAGATCTGTTCATACTTACTTCACTCTCTTCAAACCTGCCATATCCTTTCCCGAGTAACTCACGCCCAACAAACTTCTCGAGCCACTCATGCAAATATCACGAGACCGACCCGAGCCACTTCCCCTTGCCCAAAACAACAACTACCCAGACACTAGTGCACACGCGTGCACATGTACAAGCCACCAGATCGCCTCCGACCCTCGTTCCAGCCATCTCCAAGTCACATACGATCCCCTTGATGAACTCGACACCTCGGCCTCGTCGAACTCGCCGCGAGACGAAATCGAACAATTCGATCAAACTTGAAACCACAGCATCAACGGAAAACTCACATTCGCCCTCACCTCCGACCACCGGGTCATACGCCGACCAACTCGAAACTGCCCCACATCACGACGAACCTATTCCCCCTCCAGCGATTGCCTTCGGCGAACTATCGGCGTCGCAAATGTCTTGATAGCTTCATCGTCCACAACTTCACAAAAACCCTAGTTCTTCGACGCCTAGTCTCACCAATGATCGGAAAATTCGATCACCATTTTTCCTGTGATCGTCAACCCCCCAGGCAACTTCGACCCCGACCCCGAGGACATCCATCACGTCGATCGCCAGAAATTGGCGATAAACCCAGATTCATTCAAATCCCACTATCTCATCAGATCCCAAACTAAAAATCTCAATTTATACACCTAAATTCATGATTTAGTTTCACGAACCAGAATTTACGATCAAAGAGTTAAATTAACAAGTTCGATTTTAACCCATTACTTTGATATCCACGGTAATTTATATATTTTGAGATAAATACTTGATACATATCCTTGAATCTATTTTTAAAATTCATACTACTCTGTAATGATCATTTTTCATTCAAGAATCATGGTTTAAATTTGATCATAGAAAGATATATGAATTTTTCAATGAAATTGAAGCCTGTAAATCAACAGAACAGTGTATTTATATATATATTCACATAGATATTCACATTGATATACATAGCAGCCCAGACAAAATCCAGAAAACAGTTATGCAGACATACATTCAATATTCCATAAAGGTTTGTCACATGAGATTAATTAAACTGGTTTTAAAGAGAAAAATTTACTCACAGAATATTTATAAGATTTGAATTCAAAGTTGCAGTTTACTCACCAGAAAAAATGATGAACAGAGCCTAGAAGTTTGAAACAGGTTGAACAGAGGCTTTTGAAAACAACTTTGTATTTTGAAAACTGGAAAATACTTTTGATCTTTTGAAAACTTGAACTGGAGACTTCAGTTGAGATGAACTGTTGTAAAGCCCAATCGAATAAAGCTTCAGTTGTAAATGTCTTCAGGAATGCTATGTTTCTTTTGAACGAAATGAAATGAAATAGATTGATATATGGAAAAGAGTTTACAGGATGGCATCATTTAACTTGTACAAAATGACCAGAGATTTTTCTTTCCTTATGGGCTAATATGATCTATTTTGGTGGCTGAGATATGGGCATTAATTCCCATTGTCCTGTTGCACTTAATTGTTTGTACATTGTTTCTTCTTTTGCAAGCTTAGAGGGATATATATATATATATATATTTGTTTCCTTTCAAGTGTACAAACATGAAGATATGTTTATTTTCAAGTGTACCTGCTCATTTAATTCTCCCTGTACAACCTGAATACATTTCCCTTATGTCTATAGCCTTGCAAATAAATGTTTCCAGAATTATCAACATATTCATTTTCTTGCCTGGTTATGCTTTATACACATATACTTTTACTTGTTTGCTCTTGAATATTATTGTTGTCATGTTCATACTTGAGTATACTTTGTATCTTGTTTGATATTTGAAAATGTAAATGAATGTTATTTCCTTTTGTTTGCATTTATCCTGTTGCTTTTGAAATCTGGGTGAATCCTATGGTTAACATGTTGTTTAAATATTCCTAGTGTATTTATTTTATAATTTATAAAGCTATATAATTTATCTTATGTATATTTGTTTTATTTCAATGTCTAACTTATTACTTAATCTTGAGTTCCTATATGTACATTTTTATTTACTGTCTTTTCTTTCCCTATATATATTTATTGTTTATATTTATGAATTACATTTTTAGAGAAAATGAAACAAAACTATATATATATATACAATTAAAAACTTATACACATATATATATAACAACATATTTACCTTGAAAATAACGCTTCTATTTTAAATCTATATATATCCATATATAACAATACATTACTAAATGTTATTTGAGAACAATAAATTTTCAAACTAAATAATTTATAAAAGAGATTAAAAGAGATTATAACTTCCTATTATTATTTAAATGAATTAATACCTCATATTTATTAAACCATATTTTAAAACAAACCGTTTTATTTAATTCTTGAACTTAAGCCAAAAGATAAATTTAATCATTTATCTTAAACATTTAAAACCATATATTTTAAATTAAATCCTAATTTCCAAATTACCAAAAATATAATAGAATTAGAAAACAAGTTTCATTTATTATTAGATTCAAACTAAGATTTCTATCCGTAATATATATATATATATATATATACACACACATATATATTATCAATAGAAAACAATTTATTAGCCTTTAAATAGATAAATTATCAGTTAAATATTTATTCAAAAGAAGATTATTAAATCAAATTCAGATCTAATTAACAAATATTATCAAATCAATTTAATATTCAATACAGATTATTAAATTGATATTGCCAAAATTTCCGGGATATCACATTCCTCCCCACTTAAAACTTTTCGTCCTCGAAAAGGAGCGAAACTAGAATTTATGAAAATGTTTGAAACCAGATAAATATTCTTTGATCATTTTTAAATACTTTTAAATATCCATATAATATTACTAAAATAGTTTTTATAAAAATACTTTTATAACTCGATGTTTCGACAAGTCCATCCTCGTTCTCATAGAAATTCGGTTATACGTTGATCAGGCGTACGACTGAAAATCTATAAGTGCTTGGCAGACCCGTGTTCAACGTCCAGTGAAAATATTTGGAAAAATAATTTTACTGAAAATATAGAAAACGGTTTTGAAAATAGAGAAAATATCTTTGGTGAAATTGCTCTGGAAATCATCACACCCATCCATGGTCACAGTTACATCCTGGGTTACGTTGCCATCGCAGCAAAAGTCCATGTAACTGATTACACCATGGAACCTACAACAGATCGCAGTTACATCCAGGGTTACGTTGCCGTCACAGCAAAAGTCCATGTAACTGTTGGCTCTCAGCGGCACACACGATTACGCTGTCAAAATGAAACTTCTCCACTCCCACATAGGTCGCAGTCTACCGATGTAAAATCAAACATAGACTGTTGGCTCTCAGCGGCTCACACGACTTTCGCTATGTTACCATAGTGTCGTAGTCTACCGATATAAAATCAAACATAGACTGTTGGCTCTCAGCGGCTCACACGACTTTCGCTATGTTACCATAGTGTCGCAGTCTACCGATATAAAATCAAACATAGACTGTTGGCTCTCAGCGGCACACACGAATTTCGCTATGGTCTGCAGTAGATCGCAGTGACATCGAATTACACTGTCGTCACAGCATAACCCAAATGCCCCTATGGGCACCAGCCCCTCGACTTTCGCTACACAAATAATCCTCAGGAACTAGTTTTGTCCGGACTCCTCACAGGATCAACTTTAGAACCTCCCCTTAGAGGCTCAAGGCAGTGCCACCCTGTGGCACTCCTGAGAAGTTCATTTCAAGGGAGCGCCTTTTTCCCCAGAGCCAATCTCAAAACACTTTATACTATACACATATAGTATTTTCCAAATCATACACCTAGTATGAATTTCAAATATATGCCTTTACACAAAATCGATTCTCAAAATCGATAATCCACAAACCAGGCTTTCCAAATTTCAATATTGATTTTTCCCCAAAAATCAAAAGCCTTTCTCAAATCCATAGGTTCTCAAAACCTTTCCTCAAAATCACTTCCAAAATCATTTTCACAAAAATCCATATATATATAATAAATCTTGAAACCTTTTGAATCAAATTTTATACTTGTATAAATTCTTTTTATATTTTAAATTGTTACAAAGATCCTTTCTTTAGGCTATAAATTTAACAAAGGTAGTTTTTATCTTATTTAACAAAGATATACAAATTTAAATTTTCTTTTTCTTCCAAACAAATATCAAATTTTAAATTGACTTATAAAGTCACTTGCCCAATTACTTACTTATATTGTAAAGTAAAATTTTAATCAAAAAGATATTCAATTTCCAATTTATTTCCATAAAATTAATTTCCACCATAGAAATATCAAATTTTAAATTTATTTTATTCTAGTTCATCATATATTCACTAAAGTTATTTTCCATTACAAAAATCATCTTATAACTTTTTATCTACCAGTTCAATACCAAATTCCCACCCTTTGTCATTGTATATTTCTCAAAATATTCTTTCATTTAAAACAAACATTTCACATTTCTTATTCAAAAATCTCAATATCAATAGCATTCAAATCCGTACGATGTACACATATCATCTGTACGCTATACCAATCTGATCGCTCACTCGATTACACAACTTCATTTTCGAACTAGTATCGTCCACCCGATTTCCTAGTGCGGACACAGATCTGGTTTCTTGATCAGAAACTGTCATTCTCCTTGCATAGTCACAACTATGATAAAGAATACCCAGAACCAATCAACAATCCATATCCAGGTTCGCCGTCCAAAATCGAGTGGAAAATCCCAACTCGGATCGATATAACTACCTCGAAATTCTGTGCTCGAATCTGGATCAAATCACTATGCGAATAGAATAATATACGTACATCCTACGTATTCATCTTTATTGATTATTAGCCAAATCAATTTCTCTTTTATTCACATTCGCTTAAATTTTCATTCACTTATTCACAATTGCTTCAATCCCATTTGGATTATCACTTCAATTCCTATCTCAATTGGGTATTCAATCAATAACAGTTTGGACTCTGACCGATTTATATTAAGAAAATAGCTTGAAAAATTTTAAAATAGATAAGTAGTTGAAAAATAGTTATTAGTTTGTAAAATAGCTGCAAAATAGTTAGGTAATTGTAAAATAGTTGGAAATATTAAAATAATTGCAAAACAGTTGTAAAATAGTAATTACTTATATAAACAGAAAAAAACAGTAATTAGTTCATAAACAGTGGTAAAATTATTAAATAGTTTCAAAAATAATTGTAGAATAAGTATAAAACAGTAATTACTTATTACTTAATCTTGAGTTCCTATATGTACATTTTTATTTACTGTCTTTTCTTTCCCTATATATATTTATTGTTTATATTTATGAATTACATTTTTAGAGAAAATGAAACAAAACTATATATATACAATTAAAAACTTATACACATATATATATAACAACATATTTACCTTGAAAATAACGCTTCTATTTTAAATCTATATATATCCATATATAACAATACATTACTAAATGTTATTTGAGAACAATAAATTTTCAAATTAAATAATTTATAAAAGAGATTAAAAGAGATTATAACTTCCTATTATTATTTAAATGAATTAATACCTCATATTTATTAAACCATATTTTAAAACAAACCTTTTTATTTAATTCTTGAACTTAAGCCAAAAGATAAATTTAATCATTTATCTTAAACATTTAAAACCATATATTTTAAATTAAATCCTAATTTCCAAATTACCAAAAATATATTAGAATTAGAAAACAAGTTTCATTTATTATTAGATTCAAACTAAGATTTCTATCCGTAATATATATATATACACATATATATTATCAATAGAAAACAATTTATTAGCCTTTAAATAGATAAATTATCAGTTAAATATTTATTCAAAAGAAGATTATTAAATCAAATTCAGATCTAATTAACAAATATTATCAAATCAATTTAATATTCAATACAGATTATTAAATTGATATTGCCAAAATTTCCGGGATATCACACGGGTTCAATCTAGAACCCATCTCGTGAAGCGCGATGCCGATGTGGGGAGCATGGCGTCCACAAAGCTCGAGGCTAGGGCATGAATGGAGGCGAGGGTTGTTCGTTGAGGGGAGTTGGCGACGACTCGTTCAAGTTCGAATGGAGAGAGGCAGGCGCGCGTGCTCGCGCGAGGGGAGGAAGGCCGGAATTCTGGTCATCGAGTCAGTCGTGACTTTGTGATGGGTTAGAGTTAGCGTTGGATGGCCAGAGAAGACTCGAGCGTGAGCTATTGGGGCAGAGGCTCGTTGATTCGTTTTCATGTGCGAATTAGGTAATTTAATTTTTAAAACATTTTTAAATTCAATGTTACTCAAGTTTAAATCTTCAAATTTAATTAGTTGATTATTATTTCACTTGTCAGAAATTGACAGTAAGGTTTAAAACAGTTTTATTAAATCGGCTATATATGTATGTATATATATATAGGTAAAACAGAAAATATATGTACGTATATGTGAGTTTTTTGGGAATATAAGAATTTATATGAATTTGATTTTTAAAAAATCTATGTAGTTTATTTTGAGTATATATGTAGTTTTGATAAAATAAATATACATATACAAATTTTAACTTTACTAGTTATTTTAAAAATAATGAATTAACGTGTTTTATTAGTCTATTTAATTAATTTTAGTTACTAAAAATATTTATTAAAGGAAATTAGTTAAATTAACTATTAGTAAATTAATTCTATTAAAAAGGAAAATTTATTGTTCGACTATCTCGAATATTAATAAACTATATAATATTTATACAAGGTCAAAAATTGAGAAGAAAGCAAGCTGGATTTGGAAATGGATACTAATAAAATAAAGGTGAGTTAATCTCACTCATCTGGGTTATTTAAATTTAAATGGTTAAATTTAAATATTTGATTGAATGGTTGATTGGAATTGATTGGATATGGTATATTATATATAGTAGTATATATATTGGAGTGATTGATTTCCCGCATTATATAGCGGATGAGACCCTATGCGCCGCATAATAGCGGATGATATTATTTAAACCCATATACCGCGATATTCCACCTCGAAGTGGAATTGGTATTGTGCTAACCTCTGTGGATGCAGGGAAACAGGTTGGAGGGATCCAACTAGTTTCCTCAAAATTATTTAGATTGTTTAATATTCTGTGTTATGAATATTTGATATTCTGTAATGAATTATACTGATAATTGGGATATTGAATGTTATAGTTTGCTTGAATATTTCGGTACCCTAAGTTACCAAATATATAGAATTGGATTTTTGAAAAGCAAATAAAGGAGTGAATTTTTAAGTAAAAAATTATAGAAATTTGGATAGATTAAAGAATGAATTGGAAAAGAATAAAAGTTGATTTTTGAATTCAAATAAATAAAATTTCAAGTATGGGAAATGAGATTTTTGAAATAATGGGAATAAGTGATTGTTGTAAAATCTCAAGTGTTATTATTTAAAAGAATAAAATTTTATTTTAATTCAAGGTTTAAATTTAATTAAAAGGAAAAAGAAGGAATTCGGGAAATTTGGAATTTAAATTTTTAGTTTAAAGATTTTAAATCATAATAAAGAAATAAAATCTGAAAGTTAATGGATTTTGAAATAAATGAAGTAAGTAAGGAAATTTATTTCAAAGTGAAGTAAATTGGAAATCAATTGTAAATTGATTTAAGTGTTTGGAATTGGAATTTAAAAGAGAAGTGAGATTTTGGAATTTATAAACTGGGTTTATAAAATAAAGTAAAATATCAGTGGATATTTGGAAGGATAAATTCAAGGTGGGAATTTATAAAAGAAATGGGTAAATTTGATTAAAAATAAATAGCGATTTATTTTTAAAGATGTGAAAGAGAAGTATCTTTCCCTGGATAGCCAATTACGTTTTTCAAAGCAAATTCTTAAGAATAAGTTAAAGTTTCAAAGTTTTAAAAGTATGTTTTGGGAAAATCTATTATTTTTAATTGTTTAATGTTAAAGTAAGTATTTTTCAAATTATTTTAGTAATAATTATTTAAAGGTTAATTGGTATTATGTTTGGAAAGATAAAATTTAGTTTTATATTTTATAAAGTAGTATTTTTAATATTCTTAAAGTATATATCTTTGAATAAAGTATTAAAGTAGTTTAATTTAAATGTTTTGTTTAAAGTATATTTTATAATATAGTGTTTTAAATTATTTTAAAATCTAAAGTTTTTGTGCATGGTGTTCTAGTGGAAATAAATATTTGGGAATTTATTCCATGAGAAGAGTGTGGTTTGAAACTGTTTTCAAAGGGTTGAAAAGTGAAAAATATATCCTGCGAAGATATTTTGAGATTAATAAATAATTTGGGAGAAATTATTATGGTTTGATGGATGTTTGTGAATGTTAATCGATAGTTAAATAACCGACTATCAATATTGGCCAATGCGCTGATCGTTTCGAAGAGACCGGGATCGGGTTTGCTCTCTGATAATGTAATTATAAAACAGATATAATTTCTTTTGTGTAAAGGATCAGATATTAACTATTATATATTATTCCGCTGCGATGTGAGATTCTGATGTTGTTTATTTTTTATTTCCTTCTTCTACCTCTTCTTCTTTAACCTTCATGGTTCGTATTTCCGTTCTTTTTAAGTTGATCAAATGGAGATTAGTGTCAACTTAAGGGGTACAGATTTGCGTCCTGTTACAGTGGTATCAGAGCCAGGTTGGCGATAACTTTGGCTCTGGTGGGAATTACTCATTGAAATAGAGTCCATAGTACTCTAAAACGAGTTTGAGTGTATTAATAGATATGAGCGCGTATTTGTTAGTGAATATAAAATGGTTTTATATTGTGTTGATTGGTTTATTGAGTAGTTTATGGATTCTGGTCAATACGAGTAATTAACGTTATTGATAGAGATCTCTAAACACTTGAATAGAACAATTCGACACAGTATTGTTTTAAAATAGGGTAAATGAAATAATTTTACCCAAATTATTTTGTATATAAAAAAATAATTTTCGAAAATTATTATAGTTATATATATGGATGCTTGGTTGTTAAGGAGTGATAATATTAAGTTATTATCACTATTGTGAGAAAATTAAATAAGAAATTAAAATCATAACTAAAAGCTAAGAAATAAATTCATATACAAATGGTATTTGTAAATGCAAATTTGTAAATGTGATTTATAATTTGAAATAAAATTCCAGAGTAATAGTTGTATGTGAATTGAAAGGATTTGGAATTTGAAATTTTGAGAAAATTTAATTCCTTTGAGTTTGAAAATGGTTTTCAAAAGGTTTTGAAGAAATAATAGTGATATTATTTTAGAAATATTTTGAATTGGATTGGAAATCTGGTGAGGTTTGTGATTTAAAAATATTTGAAATGCTTTTGATTGGGATAAAAGCACTAAACTCTCTTCGGTCGCTAGAAAATAATTCCGATTATGATCGCGACATCATCGGTGTTCATTTTCGAGTTTCCAAGAGAGGAATTGCTACCTGGATGTTTTGGATTGATGTTTGTTTGCAAAACTGGGTTTTGGTTTTGAAAATTTAAAGAAATAGTTGGTTATACCAAAGGATTTTGGATATAATCGATTTCAAAGGTGATTTTGAAGTGCTGAGAAATTACTTAAAACTCTAGAAGTTAATTAAAAATGTTTATAGAATAATAAATAAGTTGTGGCTTATAAAAATTTAGAAGTGGGATAAATAAGCCTAAAAAATTATAGTTTTGTATTTTGGAAGATGAATAAAAATCCAAAACTTAAATTATAAAATAGATTGAAACTCAAGTAAAATAGTTAAAGTGATTTTTGAGACAAAAATCAAATATTGGGTATAAAATTAGAATAAACTAATTGTTAATTGATTAGTTAATGAAATATGGAAATGGAATTTAAATTGGTTAAATGAAAGTTGAATTGTAAGTTAGTAATGGAGTGGAAATGTTGTTGAATAAAATAGAGCTGGATTTTAATAACGATGGTTTGAATTTGCAAATAATATCCAAATGAGTAGAAATAAGTTGAATGGCCTTGTTATTAATAAATTGAATTCAGAAATAAAATGTGAATGAAAATTAGAATTTATAATGGATTGAATGAGTATACTAATTGAATTAAATTAGTAAAATAAAATGGAATTGAATAAAATTCTATGGATTGATAGAAGTAAACAAATATTGATGTTTGAATCAATTGACATGAATATGAGCTTGTTTGGATTAAAAATGGATCGAATGTAAGAAATTGAATTGTAAACCATTGAAATTGAATGAAATGGCATATGAATTGATTGTAAGCAATTGAATTAGTTTTGAAATCATATAATTTGCTTATGGAAGTGTTTAGTACTTGTTGCTTATGAAATGTATGTATTTAGCTATTGAAAATAAGTGAAATGTTAATAAAACTTTATATATTTGTCACTTACATATTTAAATTGAGTAAGTACAGGTATAGGGAAGCCGTGTTGCTGGATTGGGTTGTGCAAATTGCTAAAATAAATAACCGCTTTGCTTAAAAATGCTAAATAAGGTACGCCTATGCAATAAAAATAGGAAATATGAACTGTTTTTGTTTTTCCGACCATGTGGGTCGATGTGTATATATTTATATCTCTTGTCAAATTGCAAAAGCTCCTCCATACAAAGGAGACTCTGCCAAAAAATTTTGAAAATTTTGGGAGTTAGAAAAAATTTGAAATTTTCACTAACGACAAATGTTTTAAAATTGGAATTTGAGATAAAGGTAAATAAAATTCAATATTCAGAAGTTGGAGATGAATTGAATTCAAGTAAAATTGAAAAAGAAAATCTGAATGAAAATTTGGAAATAAAGGTATAGAGATTTGAAATGAATTAGTAAATTGAAGCAAATTGAAATTCATATGGAATTTGAATTCAATTTGAATATACACTTCAGTGGTGAAGTAGTAAAATAAATATAAGAAATATTTATATTGAACTTAAGAATTGAAGAATGAAATTCTTAAGTAAATTGGTATTGGGAATATACTAAGTAATTTTGGAATGGAGAAATACTAAGTGAATAATTGAATGAAGATTAAAACTGAAAGTTGTGAAATGGGATAATTATGGATAAGTGAATAGAAATCAAATGAATGTGAATAAAAGAGAATTGATATAGCTGATAATCAATTGAAATTAATACGTATGATGTACGTATATAATTTTATTCGCATAGTGATTTGATCCGGATTCGAGCACAGAATTTCGAGGTAATTACACCGATCCGAGTTAGGGTTTTTCACTCGATTTTCGATGGCGAACCCTGGATATGGATTTTGATTGATTCCGGATATTCTCTATCATAGTTTATGGCTATGCAAGGAAAATGACGGTTTCTGATCAAGAAACCAGATCTGAGTCCGCACTAGGAAGTCGGGTGGAAGATACTAGTTCGAAAATGAAATTGTGTGATCGAGTGAGCGATCGAATTTGGAATTGCGTACGGATGATATATGTGCACCGTACGGGCTTAAGTGAAGCAAATGTTGTAAATTTTGAAAAGAAATGTATAAAATGATTTTGGAATTGTGATTGGATATTATTGCTAAGTAGGACAGGTGTTTAAAAAGCCAAAAGAAAATTGGGATTTTTGATTTCAGAACATAAATTGAAATTTGCTCGGCAAAAGGTATGTATTTAAATTTCTGTATGACATTTGATGATTTTCTGATCTAGCCCTTGGCTTTTGTTTCCTTTTTGAAATTTGGGGGCCCGTGGAGGCATTTTGTAGTAGTACCGAGCTAGCCGCGCAAAGGAGACGCTGGCAAAAAATTTCGAAAATTTAAGGAGTTAGAAAATTTTGAGAAAATTTTGATAATTCAAAATTTGATTTCAAATTTAAATTTGAATGGTTGGGTATGTGATATTGGTTGGAAACTATGGAAGGCTTTGGGAAGTTAGAGTGATAGTGTGCCTTTGATAAAAGATTTGGGAAGTGGTTAGAACTGTTTGGTTTTGGGAAATAGTTAACGGGGATTGAATCATTCTTCCTAACTAGTAATTTCGGGGACGAAATTCTTTTAAGTGGGGAGGAATGTGATGACCATGAATTTTGGACATTTGAAATTGGAATATTTAATTGATTTTAAATATTTAAAAGGTTAATTTTTAACTTGAATTTCAAATATCACTATTTATCGGGTAATTTAATTATTGAAATAAACAATTAAAAATTGGATAAATTATTGAATCTTCAGTTTTAAGCCTGTTAAAAGTAATTTGAAGGCTGGGAAAATTTATATTTATGATACTGGAGATAATAGAGGTTTTAAATTTGAGTTTGAAAGTGATTTGTTAAGTTTTAAAATTTTATCGTTTAAATTGAATTTAAAAATAGCCTTCCGAGGCACAGTCTCGGAATTCGATGAAACTAGTTCCATTGGATCCATAATATTGTATTATTATCGAATTTCAATTTTCGTAGCGTTTGGAGTTGTTGTGTGGGCGTACGATATATAAACGCGCTGAAATTTATATCGAATTCAATATAATAACTGGGTCCAAAAAGCTATCTTCTCCATACGATCGAGTTAGGACTCGAAACCTTTTCCATTGCGTTCGGAATAGGGGTATAACATTATAAACTCCTAGTAGCACGCGTCAATAGGAGGTCGAGATTTTGGCTACGATTTCGAGACGATTTAAAATTCAAATTGAAATAATTTATAAAGTTGACTGGTCAAATTTTTCCCATCAACTTTTTCTTTCCATTAGTTGAAATTCTTTCAGCATCAAAGCTTTTTGGTCTCCTCTGCAAATTACTGAAGCCTTCATCTTTCACGCTAACGTATTTTCCTGTTCCTTATTCTTTCTTCAAAATGCAGACGTATTCAAAAGAAATTGAAAAGCTTAAGTAAAATCAAAATAATGGCTGAACGAAAAGGGGAGCGAAATCAATTCGAATAGAACGTGAGCCATTTTCCCTCAATAACTTAGTCTCATTCGCGAATTCAATCAAATCGAAAATTTAAAATGATCGAGCTTAATTCATCGGTTCCTTTTTCTTCCTGTTCGAACGATACTCGAACCATCCTCATTCTCGATACCGCATTTCAAATCAAGGGATTGGCTTCAAATTTTCGTATTGATGGCGGGTTCAATCTAGAACCCATCTCGTGAAGCGCGATGCCGATGTGGGGAGCATGGCGTTCGCAAAGCTCGAGGCTAGGGCACGAATGGAGGCGAGGGTTGTTCGTTAAGGGGAGTTGGCGACGACTCGTTCAAGTTCAAATGGAGAGGGGCAGGCGCGCGTGCTCGCGCGAGGGGAGGAAGGCCGGAATCCTGGTCGTCGAGTCGGTCGTGACTTTGTGATGGGTTAGAGTTAGCGTTAGATGGCCAGAGAAGACTCGAGCGTGAGCTGTTGGGGCAAAGGCTCGTTGATTCGTTTTCCTGTGCGAATTAGGTAATTTAATTTTTAAAACATTTTTAAATTCAATGTTACTCAAGTTTAAATCTTCAAATTTAATTAGTTGATTATTATTTCACTTGTCAGAAATTGACAGTAAGATTTAAAACAGTTTTATTAAATCGGCTATATACGTATGTATATATATATAGGTAAAACAGAAAATATATGTACGTATATGTGAGTTTTTTAGGAATATAAGAATTTATATGAATTTGATTTTTAAAAAATCTATGTAGTTTATTTTGAGTATATATGTAGTTTTGATAAAATAAATATACATATACAAATTTTAACTTTACTAGTTATTTTAAAAATAATGAATTAACGTGTTTTATTAGTCTATTTAATTAATTTTAGTTACTAAAAATATTTATTAAAGGAAATTAGTTAAATTTAACTATTAGTTAATTAATTCTATTAAAAAGGAAAATTTATTGTTCGACTATCTCGAATATTAATAAACTGTATAATATTTATACAAGGTCAAAAATTGAGAAGAAAGCAAGCTGGATTTGGAAATGGATACTAATAAAATAAAGGTGAGTTAATCTCACTCATCTGGGTTATTTAAATTTAAATGGTTAAATTTAAATATTTGATTGAATGGTTGATTGGAATTGATTGGATATGGTATATTATATATAGTAGTATATATATTGGAGTGATTGATTTCCCGCATTATATAGCGGATGAGACCCTATGCGCCGCATAATAGCGGATGATATTATTTAAACCCATATACCGCGATATTCCACCTCGAAGTGGAATTGGTATTGTGCTAACCTCTGTGGATGCAGGGAAACAGGTTGGAGGGATCCAACTGGATTCCTCAAAATTATTTAGATTGTTTAATATTCTGTGTTATGAATATTTGATATTCTGTGATGAATTATACTGATAATTGGGATATTGAATGTTATAGTTTGCTTGAATATTTCGGTACCCTAAGTTACCAAATATATAGAATTGGATTTTTGAAAAGCAAATAAACGTGTGAATTTTTAAGTAAAAATTTATAGAAATTTGGATAGATTAAAGAATGAATTGGAAAAGAATAAAAGTTGATTTTTGAAATCAAATAAATAAAATTTCAAGTATGGGAAATGAGATTTTTGAAATAATGGGAATAAGTGATTGTTGTAAAATCTCAAGTGTTATTATTTAAAAGAATAAAATTTTATTTTAATTCAAGATTTAAATTTAGTTAAAAGGAAAAAGAAGGAATTCGGGAAATCTGGAATTTAAATTTTCAGTTTAAAGATTTTAAATCATAATAAAGAAATAAAATCTGAAAGTTAATGGATTTTGAAATAAATGAAGTAAGTAAGGAAATTTATTTCAAAGTGAAGTAAATTGGAAATCAATTGTAACTTGATTTAAGTGTTTGGAATTGGAATTTAAAAGAGAAGTGAGATTTTGGAATTTATAAACTGGGTTTATAAAATAAAGTAAAATATCAGTGGATATTTGGAAGGATAAATTCAAGGTGGGAATTTATAAAAGAAATGGGTAAATTTGATTAAAAATAAATAGCAATTTATTTTTAAAGATGTAAAAGAGAAGTATATTTCCCTGGATAGCCAAGTACGTTTTTCAAAGCAAATTCTTAAGAATAAGTTAAAGTTTCAAAGTTTTAAAAGTATGTTTTGGGAAAATCTATTATTTTTAAATGTTTAATGTTAAAGTAAGTATTTTTCCAATTATTTTAGTAGTAATTATTTAAAGGTTAATTGGTATTATGTTTGGAAAAGATAAAATTTAGTTTTGTATTTTATAAAGTAGTATTTTTAATATTTTAAAGTATATATCTTTGAATAAAGTATTAAAGTAGTTTAATTTAAATGTTTTGTTTAAAGTATATTTTATAATATAGTGTTTTAAATTATTTTAAAATCTAAAGTTTTTGTGCATGGTGTTCTAGTGGAAATAAATATTTGGGAATTTATTCCATGAGAAGAGTGTGGTTTGAAACTATTTTCAAAGGGTTGAAAAGTGAAAAATATATCTTGCGAAGATATTTTGAGATTAATAAATAATTTGGGAGAAATTATTATGGTTTGATGGATGTTTTTGAATGTTAATTGATAGTTAAATAACCGACTATCAATATTGGCCAATGCGCTGATCGTTTCGAAGAGACCGGGATCAGGATTTATTTCTCGAAAACCACTTCGATCCGGTTTGTACATTTTCGTAGGGAAAACGAGTTTGGAGTCGAAGATGGAGCAGTGAAGTGCAAGGGCTAATCGCTACTAATCCTGAGGATGATTCCAAAATGGATGTAGTAGGAATAGTGCCTTCAGTTTCGTTTGGACCCGAGACGGACTTGTATGGATGAATGCTTTCGAAACATCGTCAGGTGGACAATGGGCATTCTAAGGGATATGTTCTATAAAGGTAATGCTTAGCCTCAAGCCTCATCAACCAGGAATGACTGAAAATCAGGGGATATGCAGCAAGGCTTCGTGGGTAGCCCCCACTTGAGAGTAAGGTCATCCCTGTCTAGATGTCCCTTTTTTTATTTTGGCTTAGTGGTGCGGTTGCTGATCACAACCGTGGGGCGATTTTACTCGGAATTATCCAGTAAGGGATGGTTCCGGCCTAGTGTTGCAGGGGAGCGGGCGTACTCCTCGGTACTGTGATCTAGGCCACGTACTGTGACAGGTGGTACCCCAGTGCCTAGTCATTAGTTGGAAACCAATTCTCCCTACGTACCTTTTATGGTTTTGTTTGTATAACCCACTTTGTGGCTAGTATGCTGGAATTTAATAGATGTTACAATTTCAGCTATTTGAATAAGTATTTGTATATAGACAGTATTATAATATCATACGGATTTGATAAAAAGTGTTTTGGCTATCGTAAGGTAAAAACCCAACATGTTTATTGTGGCGTGGTCTTACGAGATGCTTTTGATTTCAAAGGGTTTGGAAAACTTTAATAATCCAATTGAGTGTGTTTTCTCACGCTGGTTTTCCAAACTGACTCAGGTGTTATTTTATTATAATGCTCGGGTCAGACCGAGTATTATAGGTTACATGATATGATGCTGTAGAGCTCAGGAGACGAGCTGGATGGCGAGACGTATCACTCGTACTTGATGTATATTCCGCTGTGTTGTGTACTGTGTATTCTATTGTGGGACAAATTAATATAACTTTCTAGTATTTGATTCTGATTGTATTGTACTCTGATAATGTAATTATAAAACAGATATAATTTGTTTTGTGTAAAGGATCAGATATTAACTATTATATATTATTCCGATGCGATGTGAGATTCTGATGTTGTTTTTTTTATTTCCTTCTTCTACCTCTTCTTCTTTAACCTTCATGGTTCGTATTTCCGTTCTTTTTAAGTTGATCTAATGGAGATTAGTGTCAACTTAAGGGGTACGGATTTGCGGGTTATTACATTTCTTCGATACCCTTTCTATTACTTTGTGATTGATTTGGTGGCCACCCTTCGATTTTTGATTTGGGAGTGTGTTCAGAGGTGGGCGGTAGTGGCTGCTACGCGTTATAACCAGCCTGTGTGCGTAATTGGTATATCTACCATGGCATTGCCTCGTTGTGCCGTGTCACCTACCCTAGCGAGCCTTGTATGAGTTTGGTTTTGTGCCGTAGCCTGTGGAGTATTTAGGGTAGCCTCCCGATCTGGAGGTACGCTGATACTGGATAGACTACTGGGACTATTTATGTGTTAAGGTGGAAAATGTAAATCCTTAACGCTATTTTAAAGTAAGTTTATTTTACTATTAGACACTATTATAATAGCGTATATTACTACATAATAGATAGTTTAACGGATCCTTAAAGGATGGGCGATCCCAAGCATCCTTTAAGTTACTTGTGCATTTCTATTACAGTTCACTTGAGTTGGTTAACACTGTATAAGTATGTATGTCCTAACTCGAGTGTTTTGTGTTTTGCTTTACGCTCGGGTCAGACTAAGTTGTACCAGTATTCGAGACTCACCTTTGGAGTTGGAGCTTCGCTTGGATCCATCTTTTGATTCTGCTTTCAGTCATTCAGTTGATTCCAGTGATGTATTCAAATCTTGTATTTGACTATTGTATTGAGACATCTTTGTATTCATAAATCCTGCTGTATCTTGTTTAACTATGTTATATACATAGTAGCTTCATGAACTACTATTCTTTTGTTTCCGCTGCATTATTGTTATATTACTCTGTGTCTGTGATTCTGTGATTATTTATTTACTGTATATACTAAGTTTTGCCAAATTTTATTTACAATCTATTGCATTGAATTATTCAAGTCCAGCATGTGTGGATTTATTGTCGATTTGAATGGTCCAAAATAGTGGGTCGTTACAGAAGACGGACCTAAAAGATCAAAAATGAAAGCATTCAATTTGTCTTGTTCCTACGGCATGAGCTAAAAATTCTCACTTGGGAGAAACAAAAAGGTTACCTGCATCAGAAGAGTGATCAAGAATTTCAATCTCATACTCCTTACCTTCTCCTTCTTTGGATGGCTGCATGATCTTTGTTGAAGTTCCAGGACCACCCAAGGCTTCCGAGACAGCTGCTGAAGGGGCAGATAACAAAGTAACACCGGCTGAACTCGAAATAGTTCCTAATTGATCATGAGGCTGCATTGATGATTTGCTAGGCTTGGAAATGAAAGGCTCTGATAGCGGTTTAGTAGTTGTAGGTGCAGTAGCATCGGGGACCTCATGCTCCCTCTTAATCCAAATAATCTCATGGCCCTCTACCAAAGCCTTCTTCGACTCTTTGTTAAGATATGCGTCCTCCAACTCTTGCTCGGTGCATACATCCCCGTTTTCTCAGAAACGGGCCAGAACTTCTTCCCAAACCACAACAACAGTACGTGGGAATTTGGGGCCTAAGTAACCAAGGCTGCCCTGGTGTAGCAAGGAATTAATGTAGAAATTCAAGATGGTGTCATCCATCTTCCTTTCGAAAGCATCCTGCAGCTCCAAGTAGTCCGCCCTCACGGCGCCCTTCTCAACTTCAACTTGGGTCTTTTTAGTGTTAAGCTGCATGAATTTTTCCTGAAGCGAAGTAATCATCTGAGCCTGGTCAGAATCTTGTCGCGGGATTCGACCATTCCCGCATAATCAGCGATCGTCTTTTTTTGAGCTTCGATGGCTTCACCATGACCGATAATTGTTTTCTTTTCAGCTTTGAGGACCTCATCTCGAATCCCAAGCTCCTTTTTCTGCCTAACTTCATCAGCATGGGCCTTCTTGATTTCGTCTCTTAACACGACCTCGATTTTTATGTGGGCCTCTTTCAATTCCTTCAGCAAGCTGGCGTTGCTCTTATTCTCTCGGAATGAAGCGTCCCTCTCCTTTGTCAATTGCTCAATTCTAGCATCATGTTCCATTAACATCCTCCCATAATCATCCTTTCCTAACTCGGATTGGGCATATAAGAATCTTTACGGATCGGGCGCACGTCATGATCAAATTTAACTCCCTTCAAAAACCATCTGGGGAGCGCAACTTCAAGCTTAGGGGGACCTGATGGGAGAATATAAACTAGCTGCCTGCGGGGGAATAAAGAACCAGAAGCAGGCACTACGTGAGTAGACGAGGCCTAGGTTGATGGAGAGACTTAAACAGTAGAAGTCGTAACTTCGATTCCAACAGAGACTGGAACTACGGCAAATGCTTGGTGCTCGGAAGGATGAGAGCCACGATCTACCATCGATTTCTTGGGTGCTTCTTCCCAGTCGTCGGGAGTTTTCCACTTCTCATATCCACTCCTATAAACTCTGCCTCGGTCCTAGTTGTCCTAACAACGAACTTCGTCATCCAAATCTTTCCTATTTCTCCACTCTTCTTCAGTTTCTCGGGGCTGATGGCGGCTTGAAGTCCGTCTTGACCAGCGTTAGGCGTTAGTAAATTATTTAAGGTCCACATAAAGTCCATGAACTCCCATAGTACCTAATAAAAAGAAACGAACGAAGAACTTTAGCGACAAAAAATGAACTCAAATAGTGCATATATAAGTGCACATGACCCCAATGAAATGTGTAACGTGTCGTAGGCGGCCTAAAAAGACTTCACAAATCCATGCATACACTTATGCTTTCTAAAGTCATGATTCTTACACTACCCTTTCATTTTTTAGGTTCCATGTGTCGTGGTTACTATGAGAAGGTTTCCCCCAAAGCTAGCAAATTTAGAGACCAAACTCCTGATCCTCACTCCTCATCGATATCAAACCGATAAAGAGAGGTGCAGGAGGAAAGATCGCAAGGCTGATGAGGCTTGCAATGCTGATAGGGAGAAAGATAGGAAGAGAGAGAAGGAAATAAAGAAAAGGGAGGCTGAGACCGAGCTACCTTGCGACACTGCCAAACATCAGAGAGATTCCTTTGAGCATCAGAGGCCTCGTTCTGCTAATGTTCTGCCGCATATATAGGCCTAAACTTCCTTGCTTCAACATGTTCCGACCACCCAAGCTCTGGTCATTACTGCCCCGCCTGCCTCCAAGGGAGTCTCCGCTCCCTCTTTCACTCTCCCGCATGGTTTTTCATGCTTATAGGCTGCATTTCCACACCCCCTTTTACATAGTGTCAAGTTTAATCAAGACATCTCAAATACGCCGAAAGGGGTGGTGATAAGAAACTTAAAGAGCGTCGAGCAACATGTCGATATGGGATTTAATTTGAAGAAATTATGTGCAGCGCTCTCTGAAGTAAACAAGATTAACTACACCAACATCCGATCCTTCGAGTCTGAGAAAGCTGACCTTGAACGAATGATTAAGGATTGAGATGAGAATTTGGTTAAGGCCCCTAGAGAGAGACCTTGCACAAAAGCAAAAATCCAGCATTGACAGCATGATGGAAGAGTTATAGTGCACTCAAGCCACTGCCGAAGTCATGATGAGGGATGAGATGAAAGTTTCTCTAGCCGAGGGTGCCGAGTTCAAGTAGCTAACAAGCAAAAGGCTCCAGGCGCTTACGTAGAAAGATGAGAATATTCAAGTCCGAGACCAAACTTTCTCAGAACAAGCTGCAGAGTTCGCTAGAATACGAGAGGAGAGTCGAAAGCCGGAGAAGAGAAGAAGAAACTCGTCGAGGATATAGAGCAGCTGTCCACCAAAAATGACATCAACAACCTTGAACTTGCAATTTCTCAATAAGAGCTCAAAGATTGTAATGACCCTAATTTTGACTAAAATTATTTAGGACATTTAAGTAGATAAGTTATATGAAATAATGTAGATAGTTAAGGGATTGAGATTTGTTAATCAATAAGGGGGCATGCCCTAATGAATGTATAAGCAAAAGAGAATTAAAAATAAGTAAGTAGGACGAATATGGCAAGGGAAAAATAGGAATAACCTTTGTTCTTATACCCTAAACCCCTCTATCCTTCATTTCTTATTCATTTCAACATTCACAAACAAAACTAAAACACTAGTGAGCTCGGCCGGCCACCATTAAGGAGATTCAAGAAGAAGAAAAGCTAGGATTCAAGTAGAAAGCTTAAGAAAATCAACTAGAGATAAAATCTCAACCTTCTTAACACCAAGCTAAGGTGAATAATTTGATTTACAGCTCATTTTTTATAATGATTTTGGTTTCAAGGTTTGATCCGAACTATTTTGCAAATAATATGTCATGTTATATTTGTTTAAATGGATATATATATATATATATATATATATATGCTTGTTGATGATTTATATTGTTCCATATAGATTGTATGATAAGTTTAGATTGTAAAACCTATTAAATGGCATCCAAATGATTTGTGTTTTCGATATATGGTCAAAAACATTATTTTAGAAGTGGGTTTCAAGTTTCATAATTTTCTAAGTTATTGTGGATTTATTATGAATTTTCTATGAGAGAAAATAGTTAATATTGGGTCTAAATTATTTAGGGCAATATTATGATGATTTTAGGTCATAAATTTACATATGTTAGAAAACATATTAAAAGTGAATTATGGTGATTTTGGGAAATTTTCCCTAGTATTTTACTATGGTTATAAAAATATTTAAGTTAAGGGGCTTAAATGTTTTATGCGTTATATCAAGGAGAATAGCTTATTCGATTAAAATGTTTTAAATTGTGAAATTTGGCAACCTTTTTAGAAAAGATTTTGATAAAGAATCGGCACCAATCACATTTTGACAAATTAGGCAAGTTAGGTGAAAAGTAATTACTTTGAAAAGCATAAAACAGTTTTGTTTCGATTTACAACTTTGCCACTTCCATTGCTTGCTTTCGTCAACATGCCCATAAGGCCTTTCGCCCATATTCGAAACCAATGCACATGATATCAAGCAATTGGTATGTAGTGTATTGGAGAAAGGAGGAAGGGATGATGGAGTCGAAGGCATGCTTTCGAAGGGGTTGCTTTTAACTTGTCTTTGTTTTTAAATGAAAGCTTTCGAACATGTTGCCCCTTGCCTTCATTTTTAGAAAGGAGCTTTTGAAGGAGTTTCCACTTACATATGTTTTAACAGAAGCTTTCAAAAGGATAGACGCTTTTAAACCTATTCGAAACCAATGCTTCCCCATTCATACCTTTCGAATTAGTCAAGGCCGCTTTTCATTATAGCCTTAAATCAAAGTATTCGAAAGGGTGCATTCGCCTTTTTACTTTGAAGTCGCCTTCCCAATGCTTTTGAAAGGGTCCATTTAGCCGCTTTTAATCAATGGTTTTGGAGGAAATGGTTTCGAAAGGGTGGGCTACGAAACTATCCTCTTTCTTTTACTTGGGAATTATGTTTCAAAAGCAATGCTTTTGCCTTTATTCTTTATGACCCTTTAGTTATATAAAATGTTTAACCCAATGGTTTCGAAAAGAATAATTTTAAATGGTTTAGAAGCAATGTTTCCACAAACCCTTACTTGAACCCAATGTTTTCGAAAGGTATGTTATAAGTGTTTCGAAGGGGAAGTCCCCAAAGCTTTCGAAATGTATATTTTAAGTGTTTCGGAAGGTTTTTTTTAAGTGATTTAAAAGGAAGGCTTCCAATGTTTTTGAAAGATAGGTTTAAATGGTTTCAAAAGGGGATGTCTACGGTTTTATATAACGATTTCGAAAGAGATGCTTTCAATTATTTTGAAAGGGATTATTTAAGGTTTTAAACAAGGATTTCGAAAATATTGCTTTGGCTTTAAGGCCTAAACTTTCCTAAGTTAGAAAGGATTATTAACTTATTTTGATGGAATAGAAACCCCCCTTGATTTAGATTTCATCAACATTGTTTTATGTAAAGCATATGTCATGGCATAAGTATTTTGAGTAAAGCAAAGAACATATTTTGCTCGATTGGGTATGATGTAAAATGGGATTAAATCATTTTGAAAGAAATGCTTTCAAGGAAAATTGGATGGAGTAGTTAACCCTAAGTTTATGACTCGGATATTAGAAGACCAGACAGGACTGATGTAGGGTCGCGCCCTATAATTTAGCTAGCTAGTAGCCCCTAGCTAAAATAAGTCCAAAATTCCAGTGCATAGGGCTTTGTCACAGGTAAGACTATAGTGACGTTACACATAGAAAGGAATACATAGAGTAGAGGTAGGTTATTGGTGAGCCCGCAAAACAATTAGGATTAGTTAACTCTTGGAAAAGTAAGTTAAAGACAGATCATCCAGTATTGTGTCTAACAGAAGTTGGATTATTGATTATGTCTGGTAGGCCCGAGTCAGTGAGTGGTTAATAGTCAGTCTGATAAAACTATATTGTTCGGACAGTTAGTCCATTGATTACCTGATTTATATGCATATATGTTATTGCTATTTTGATTATAATCAGTTTGATTGCAGGTTTTAGATTTGCAAAAGATACACTTTTAAAAGGATATTAGTGATGGGAAACCTGTTCCGCTAAGCGGCTTGGTCTCACTTAATATTAGTAAATCGAGATGTAATAATATTATTCACACTAGGCTTTATGGCTGACTCGAAGTTTATGTTTTCCCTATAAATTCTCTGGTGCTCAAAATTAAATTTGAGTAGATTGAGAGTTAAGGACTTTTCAGGTTTAATAGGTTGGACGAAGCAGCTTCCGAAGACATGTAGGAGACAAAGCTAGCTATGTAGGAGCTATTTAGTATTATTTCCACTGTGATGTATTTATGACTGATATATCTATTTAGTACTCTGATCATCCAAGGGTGCACCTTCCTATGTCGCTCTTGGCGTAATTTGTAATAATCATATTTTATCAAAACCTGGGAATCGTTTAGGGTTTATGTAATTGAATATGAAATATGGATATGAAGTGTTATCAGAAAAGGTTTTTTGGAAATCTATGTTGATTTTATTTCATATTCATATGCTTCTGATATTGTGGATACCATTAGCATTACCGTACTTTGTCGCCGAAACTTAGTACTATGGATGACAACAGCATCTGTAGCGCTTAGCTTCGAACCTCAAGATAGGGTATGTTACAACTTTGTATTAGAGCATAGGTTTATGAAAACTTAAATGAAATTTTAAACTTAAAATGATTTTGAAAACATAATCCTAAGGAATTAGAGAAAAGATTGGGGTATGGGATAACGCTATAGTAACGTACGTGTATTTGCTATATATAAATATACGCTTTATCTCTGTTCTCCCATCTCTCTAAAGTTATTCTTCTTTATCTTACAAAGACTCGAATGTAGATTTTAAGGAAGTAAGATATGGATGCCAGGAGCAGAAGAGTTAATATTGGTTGAGGAAGCACCACAACTAATGGAAATGTCAGACTAAACACTAGAAGGAATACAGGTTAGGCACAAACTGCTAATGTGGATGCTAGAGCGTCGCAAGTTGATATGGGAGCTATGTATCAGTTCTTCATCAACATGATGCTAGGCTTGGAGGAAAGCCGTTTATCGGGGCTGAGGACACAATTGAAGTGGAGAATTGGTTGCTTCATTGCGAGAGGATTTTTGCTGATTTAGGCTTAATGATGAGCAGAAGAGGAGACTTGTGTCCAGAAAGTTGCAAGGAGCGGCATTGTATTGGTGAAACAGTGTTACTGTAGGAGTAAATGAAGAGACCATGACTTCGGCGGAATTCAGAAGGAGGTTTGAGGAAATATTTATGTCGGAGATCGCCAAGTCGACTCTGAACAAGAAGTTTTCTGAGTTGGTGCAAGGAGACATGACAGTGTTTGAGTATGCTACCAGATTTGAGGAGCTATCGAGATACAGATATGCTATGGTTGATACGGTTATCAAAAGGAATGAGAAGTTCATCCGCGGATTGAAACCCGTGCTTGCTAAAGCCACTACAACAAACAGGACCTTTAACAGCGTTTTAAAAACGCTATAAAAGCTTTTAACCGCGTTTTTACGTACGCTGTATATCGACATGCAGTTGTATGTCTGGGATATACAATGACAAGAAATAAACACTGTTAAATGTCCTTTTTAACAGCGTTTCCCTGGTGTCATGAAATCTTTTAATAGCGTTTGGTTGGGTGCAGTTAGAGATCTTTCTTAGAGTTTGTTTCGTGCTAAGATAAAATTTTATAGCGTTTTTTCAATGTTGTGATATTTATTTACAGTGTTTCGTTGTTGCAATAGATCGTTCTTTATGTTTTTAGATACAATTTAACGGCATTTTTAAAACGCTGTTAAAACTTTCAACGGCATTTTAAAACGCCGTCGAATGTTTCAACTGCTTTTAAAAAAGCTGTGGAATGTTTTAACTGTGTTTAGAAAACGTTGTGGAATGTTTTAACAAGTTTTTAAAAACGATGTGGAATGTTTTAACAGCGTTTTAAAAACGTGTGGAATGTTTTAATTCCATTTCAGCAAACATCCGCCATAATGTGCATATATACCACATTTCAAAATTAGCATATTATATCAATATCATATGTCAAAATCAACATATTATATAAATACCACATTTTGGACACATATTTGATAACCAACGTATGAATTTCATAATCAAAATACACAATATTCTTACACCGAACATAAATAGTTTGTCATCAATAGTTCAAAAACAAAATATAGAACAAGTAGCAATAGCAAAACAAAAGCAAGTAGTACATACGTTAAAACCAAAAAGTAGTTCTAGCAGCAAAAATAACTTCGATCCATAACTCGTTGCAACCTTTTTTGCATCACAGTCATCTATCTACCTGTAAAGTAAAAGTAATGGAATTATCTCAAATGATAGTGTAATTGATGTGCATAAGTCTACATCACTACATAACAATACAAAGATGGAGGATGAATGCTTTAAATCTCTTTACAACTCGTAAAAAGATCAGAACGAGCCATAAAATAACAGTTGCTGTATTTTAAACTTTAGTATACACGACGTTAACTTTAATTACCTATTGCCATCGGGATGAAGCTCAAAACTCTTACCGTCGTCAATAGTAGCCAATAAATATCCATATGGCATTATGCCCTATCAGAAGAAAAAATAATAATGTAGTAAGGTGTGTATTTCTTAACATAAGTGATGGCATAAGGCTTCGGTATAATTTTGTTTACCTTGATGCTTACTGGTGTTTTCTTTATTTCATCATTTTGATTCTCCTTTATGTCTACTTTCTAGCCAGTGCATATGCAAATTCAGATTTCAAAGGTATTATTTTAATTAAAATGATGAAAAACAAAGAAGAAATTTATGATTCATGCCACATTAGGAAAATTATAGGGTGTAATGCCTATGATATATTATGGCAAAGCAAAATTAAGAACAATATGCAATACTTCTCAAGAAAATTTAATACTACGCACATATTAAGTTGTCATGATCAGAAAACGTTAAAAATGATCCAAATATTAAATAAGAAAATTCCCAATCAAGAATATGGTATAAAAAGTATACTAGAAACTATGTAACAGAAATTCCAGTCTTTGTTCTCATTTTGACTATTTCCCTAAATTTCATATAAGTACACTACTAACATAACCATCTTTCATGATTAGGTATCATAAATTTCAAAAAATTGGACATGGTATCCTACATACCCTATAGGCATAATACATTATTTTAGATTAGAGAAATCATGGTCATGTAACCTAAAATATCGCAGCAAGCATGTTTTCTAAGTAACTTTTGAAATAATTTAATTAATCTATTCACGTGATGATGCATAACATAATCCAAATCTTCAACTTTGTTTATGTTAATCTTACTTCATCAAGCACAGCATACCGACATGTTTGCGTATAAATGTGCGGAGGGGAGGGGGGTTAGAGTTGAAAAATAGTTTATGGTGTAGCCATTTATATCTAGAGAAGTACACGTAGATAGTCTCAAACCTAGAACAGAACCCGGAAGCTGTGCAGTTAATGCCCCGCTATATCCCCGCTATAACTCCGATATATCTTATAGCGGATTCCTACCGCTACGATTTTTCCATATATCCCCAACATATAGCCTTTCCGCTTTAATCCCCGCTATTTCCGCTATATCCTGTTATTTCTGCTATATTCCGCTATTTCCGCTATATCTTCTATAAAAAATTGGATTGAAAAATGATATTTATACACTATAAAAATTATGAAATTAATTAATTTCATTGAATTTTTGATATATGTTTAGAAATGATAATACTCTAATATTCTACTAAATTAAATTAAGTTATATAATAGTTTTACGTTCATTTACAATACATTTGCATATATTTTTATTTAAAATTATTTTTGTATTAATTATAATTCAATTGAATGTTAACTTTTCACATAATTACTATCTATATATTTCTAAAAACAACAAGTATGGGGTTTATATGCTATTTTAGAGTAATCTGATATATCCCGCTATATCTTCGCTACATCCCCGCTATAACTTTTTGCACCTCTACCGCATTGAATCCACCGAGCGCTTTAACTGCACAGCCCGGAAGACATAGATAGTCATAACTGTGGCTCGTTGCACTAATTCGGTCAATAGTCATTATTGATACCACATGACAATAATTAATAGTTTATGGTGTAGTCAACATATACCTATGAAGCTAAGTATTGCAGTATAGATCCTTAACAATTTGAAAACCTACATAAAGAGGGAATATATGTTGTCTCGTTATACAGACCACCGATGCATATTAATTAGTTATGGCATGCAAGTGCATATTACTAGCTAATGAATGTATAGAACTATGAAAAGATTGATATACAGGCTTTACATGTAGCTACATGTGCTTATGTTTCAAAGTCAAAATGTCAAGTAAACCAAAAATCATCTTATTCGGGAAATCTTGAAAAATTCTTCAAATTTGTTGAAAAAGCCTGAACGGATACCCTAGACAAATTCTTTGTTGATGGATGCATACACAAATCTTGTAGCACACCATTTAAGCACCTTATAGGCTTTTCATTATCCACATTCAAACCAATACCCTGAAACCAATACCCTGAAATCATTACAGAATTTAATTCATTTCAAATGCATGCATTAACTGCCAACGAGTATAATCAAATGCATGCACTATATTACCTTGTAGCTTTACCTTAAAAGCATCCTCATCAGTTTTTTCATCATCAACATATATAGGAAGAACGTCATCACGATTGTTTAGTTCAAGAGATTCCACCAAATTTTAACAGCCTTTCCTTTGTTCCAAGTGATATCGAGTCGGACCTCCAAAACCTATACACGTAAATTTGAAGTTATTCACATACAACACTAAGAACATCAGAAGAGCATCTGTATATGCATAAAGTATTCGTGAAAAAGAATTGTCAGTTTAGACTATACCTTCTGCCCATAAGTCAGTTTCAGTCGAGGGTAGCCTTTAATGACATTATGAATAATTTCAGCTACAACTGGCCAAAGCTAGACATTACAAAAGGAAAATGCATGTAACGACCCGGCTTTTTCTCCACAGAAAAAGTCGTATCATCATGAAGAAAGAAAGGGATAGAAGAAGAAAGGATAGAAAAGAAGAAAGAACAACAACATCAGAAACTCACAGCGGAACGAATGAAATATAATATATCATATAAAATATTACATAGTATCATATACATCAGAGTTACACAACTTATACAACACATATTAGACAGTTATAAACATCTGTCTAATTCATACAACTCAAGTATCACAGATACAGACACAACATATACACAGCGGAATCATCATATATCTACACGGTGAAGCCTCCTGCTCCAAATCTCCTCCAGAATTCGTCAAAGCTAACCTGAATCCCTCGACTACTCAATACAATATTGAGTACCCAAGAGTTTAATAAAACAGAAAATAAACACTTGGGTCAGACATGGGTCTGGTGTGAGTAAACGGTTAGATTGCTTAACTTTGAAAACTTTTGAAACAAAAGTATCACGTAAGACTCCCCACACATAAACATGGGTAAGTTTTTACCTTACGCTAACTAAAACATTTGATAGGAAATCCAGTTATATTATAATAGGGTCTAGGGTTTCCAAGTAAAATACAGAAATAGCTGAAATGCTTACATCTCACATTCCAACATAGTTGGGCACAACTAATACGTACGGCACTTATTGGAGTTTGGATTCCATACAATGGCAGGGCTACTGGGGTACCGCCCGTCACAGTACGTGGCCTAGATCACCGTACCGAGGAGTACGCCCGCTCCCCTGCAACACAAAGCCGGAACCATCCCTTACTGGATAATTCCGAACAAGACAATCCCGTAGTTGGCGCGACCAACCACACACTAAGCCGAATAAAAAGAAAAGGGACCTCTAGACAGGGATCTATCTTGCTCTCAGTGGGTGCTACCCACGAAGCCTTGCTGCACCTCCCCTGTTTTAGCCATTCCTGGTTGATGAGGCTTGAGGTTACGATTACCTTTAATCAGAACATATCACTTAGAATGCTCATCGTCCGCCTGACGATGTGCTGAAAGCATTCAATCCATACAAGTTCGTTCCGGGTTCGAACGAAACCGAAGGCATTATCTCGTTACACTCGTTTTGGAATCACCCTCAGAGTTAACGACAATAACCCTTGCACTCTGAATCTTCATCTTCACTTGAGATTCACGACCTATCATAAAATTGGATCGATGTGGTATTCGGGTCTCCAGACCTGGAATACCGGTATACGGAAACCCGATCCCGGTCTCATCGAAATCCAAAACGTATCTTTTTAAGGCCAAGTTGTTTAAAGGTTTAAACATTTAAACTTATATACATAATGATATAAAAACAGATAAATGAATCACATTATCACAATAGATAATTCATATCAACATTCATTTCACAAAGCAGCCTATCACATATATCAGAGATATCCAAATCATCCAATATCAACCAATCACCCAATATCAATCATCCAATATTAACCAATCATTCAAAAGCAGAATTGATTAATTCCAAATCAATTTAATTAACCTTTAATTAAATTAATTACTATCCTTTAATTACTTGGATTATCTTAATCCTGCTTATTAACATTAATTAATTCCAAATTAATTAATTAATCATCTCTTAATGATCTTCCTTAATTAATCTTCCTTGATTAATTATACTTAATTACATTCAAGTAATTATCCTTAATCATATACAGTAATTAACCTTTAATTACTATCATTAATTACAATAATTAATGAAACTTCTTTAATTAATTAACTATAATTAATTACATTAAAACTTAATTAATTATAATCAATTAATCATACTTTAATTAATTACTTTTATTAATCAATCTTGATAAATTTTATTAATTATATTAATTAATGATTCCCTAATTACTTCATTAATTAATTACCTTCTAGTTAATTAAATAATTAATCTTTAATTAAATACATTCATTAATTAACCTTAAGTAATTAACGATCTTGTAATTACTTATCTTAATTAATTACTTCTTAATTAATTATATTAACCTTGATTAATTAATCTAATTAATTAATCTTTAAGTAATTATTTATCAATTTTATTAACAAATAATTCCTAATTAATTACTTTATTAATTAATTACTTTTTAATTAATTACCCTTAGTAATTAATCTTAAATTAAACACATTTAATTAATCACATTAATTAATTAACTAAAATAATTAAGAAATTAACTCTTAATTACTTACATAAGTAATTATCTTTTAATTACTTCATTAAATGATCTCTTTTAACTAATTACCTTAACAAGTAATTAATTCCATCATTAAATAATTCTAAATTCATTAATAAATTAATTACTTTATAATTAATTAACTTTAAAACAATTTTTAATCAATTATTTAATCAAGTGATTATCCATTAATCACTTCCATTTAATTACTCCCATGAGTAATTTCCACTAATTACTTCCATAAGTAATTACCTTCTTAATTACATTCAATTTTTAACCATTTATTACTTCATTAAGTAATTATACTTAATTAATCCATAATTAAGTGATTATTTAAAATTAAATAAACAATTTAAAGTTAATTTAAACAATTAATTAATTAACATTCTATATTTAAAAATCCTAAATTAATTATGAAAACATTATTCTTAATTAAACTTTACTTATTAACAAATCATATTTAAATTAAGTATTCTTAAATTTATATCAATACTAATTTAACCTTATTATCCTCATAAATAAATTATTTGAATTATTTAAATCTTATTATTCAAAAACAAATTATTAAACTTGATTTACAAAATCATAATAATAACCTTATTTGGAGATAAAGTATTTATAAATCATTTTCAGATTTAAAACTTCAAATTTATCAAGTTTAAACTAATTTATTTTCAATATAAATTGAAAATTTGTTATTAAAACATTATTCCAAACTTTAACTTAAAACTTTGATTTAAGTTTGCTTTAAAAACTCAAACCGGTTATTTAAATAAGACAACCCGAGCAACTCACTTAAATTTTCCGAGCCAACCCCTCTAAAACCCCGAGTCACTCTCAAGTAAAACCACACACGTCTCCGCTTCGAGTTTTCCACGCGAGCAACACGAGAGCATTCCGAGTTTTCCCCTTCTTCCCCAAAGCCCTCTATTTCCAGATAACCCAAAATGTTCACGTGTACGTGGTGCACTTGCACCATCGTCTCCGACCATCGTAGATCATCGCGACGATCCCCATCGATTCCACGAACCCACGCGATCACTATTCCATACCCAGATCGACCATACCACCTCGATATCAAAATCGAACCCAACGACCAAAACTGGAACCCACATCGATCGGAAAACCCCCTCCCATCGTCGACGAACTCCGCCTCGAGAAGCCTCGCCATTCACATCGTAGCTCCGCCTCGATCTCCTGCGTCTCTAGTAATCCATGCGATCGACTCCGATCAACCATAGCCCTCGCGAGAGCCCTTTAAACATCATCGTTCCACACTTCCTCTAGAACCCTAGTTCATCGTCCTCCGACCACCACAGTTCTCTAAAAATTACCTCACTATTTTTCCTATGATCATCAACTCATCGGCCACCTCCATGCCAAAATTCGACAAACATTACCACTCCGATTACCAGAAATCGGCAGAGAACAATTTCCCGTTCAACTCAAACCTTTTCAATAATTGTTTACTTAAAAATTATGAAACCAATATCAAAATTCATTATTTTCTAATTCGAATCCGATTGTGAAATCAAATCATGAAATTATGAACATTGATTTTTCGACTTGAATTCATCCTTACTGACATTCCTACTTTCCAGCCCTCCTGTTCATTTATTCTACTCAATAATATTTTTAAAAATGATATTATAATGGTACAAACATATCTTCTTTACAAATTATAGCTTGAATTCAATTAGATGGGAAGATATGAAATTTTTGTGTGAAAATCTTGGGTCTGCCATTAAACAGAGAAGTATATACAGGCATGCATGTTTAAATATCTACATATTCATCTACATACAAACATATTTTCATCATGCAAACAATTTTCACAAGATCATTACAAATATTTATCACAAACATCAGATTTAAACAGATTCAAGTCTTTAATAGGGAAGTTTGCTCATCTTAAAAATAACAGAGAACAGGTATACAATAATATTCATGCATTCTCATCAGCTTCATATAATCATTTTAATCTTATGTAACAGCAATCATTTATCACTGATATAAAATTTAGCATCAGATTTTAAAACTGTTTTTAAAATAAAATTTACTCACCTTATATTTAAAGAAGCAGAGAACAACAGAGCAGTTTTCCAGGCTTCTAAAATTTGATCTGGAAAATGTTGAATTTGAAATCCTACTGCATGCTTGTAAATATTTGAGTCTTTAACTTGATTGTTGTTGTGATACTTTGCATGCTTGTTTAATGTTGATGATTTAAACTGCTGCTGATCTTCATTTGAAATGCATGTTTGAATTCCAGATTTCTAACTTCATTTGTATTGAGAATTTTACAGGGTTTTATTTTTGAGGATTTGTTTTCAGATTTCTGTTTCGATTTGTTTTTAGTTTTAGAGGAAGAAAGAAAATATTTTTACTGAAAAATGAAAACCAGGTTTCTCTATACCACATTATATTAACTAATTTTTAGAGAAAATATAACCTTGCAACTTGTATTTTTTATACATTAGACAAATGTCCAACTTGTTAAATTGGATTATACAAGGCTTCCACATGTTATTACCATATGTTAAGATATTAACACATGTCCTAAGTATTTTATATAAATTTTTATTTAATTTAAATGTTAATATAAAGCTTTTATACTTAATTTACTAATTAATAAACACTTATCTTAGTATATATGTATATAAATTACTTTAGAGAAAATATTATAAAACCAATTATAATACAAACAAATTCTTATACATGTATTTTTATAACCTTTTAAATTTAAACACTTTAAAGAATACAAAATAAAACTTTATTTAAACTATCATATTTAAAACAAACAATTATCTTATATTTTGAAAACAAATGAATTAATCTACTTTTGAAAGATATTAAATTTAAAACAAAGCTTAAATCACAATATATTCATACTATATATATTATTAATAGATTAAATTAAATTCATAACAATCCAAATTATAACATATACATACATATATATTACAGTTTGAAAATTCATCTTTTATTTAAAACAAAAGATATTTCCATTCACAATATATATCAAATATATATATTATAAATAAAATTTTATTAGCTTTGACAAACAAATCTTATCAATTTCCAGATTATAATTTATTAACCTTTAAAATATTAAATTAACCAATTTAAATTTAAATTATAAAGAAAATTATCAAATCAATTAAATTATCAATACTGATTATTAAATTTATATTGCCCAAAAACCCGGGATATCACATTCCTCCCCCCTTAAAATAATTTCGTCCTCGAAATTTAAAATAAAGTTAATTTAATAATCCAGCAAAGATTTTTAGCAACCACATACCTATCATCCAGTTTCTAACAACCATAGCAATCAATCAAACAAACAAACCAACCTAACTAACTATTCTTATACAAATCAGGATAGATCTTTATAATACTATCTAGAGTTTCCCAAGTATAAATTACAGGGAGACTCGCTCTACAGAAGCTAAAACAACACCACTATAATCCAGAGCTCTTCTCATCTCTAGATCCACCAATCTGAATAGAATATCAGATCACACCCAAGTCCAGCTCAACTCCAAATCCAACTGAACTGCAGATCCCACAACCAGCGATGAATCATACACGTACTCCCTCAGAGATACTTGAAATACAATGAATCCCAGCCATCCAAACTGGCCATTCAATCCTGTAGATCAAAGAACTACTCCTCTCAAGAACACAAGAAAATTCCAAAATATTTTGGAGCTAGCTTCCAGACTTACCAAATCTTATAGCTCTTATAATCGAGGAAAATTTAAACAGTTTCCAATTTCCAACTCCGAATTCCAAACTCTGACTCATATCTGCATAGCTCACCAGACGATCCCGAGCTACCTCATCTCTTCCTGATCAACTTAACCTTTGCTGATGCTTCTTGAAACAACTGGACCAAGAACAAAATGATTTCCAGATCCTATCAACAAGATGATATTCCAAAATCTACTGAAATCCACAAACTCTTCTCCACAAGAAATAGAAGACTGAACTTCCTTCTCCCAGATTCTAGAAAATTCTATACACACCTAGAATGTTCACATAAACTTCCTGTAGAAATCTGAGGTTATTACCTTTCTCGCACAGCTACTACTTTTTGCTTCCGCTGCACAACTCCGATCTTGAAATAGATGAGAATGTTGATGAACTCGAGCACACTAGATTCACAAACAAGCGGGAACATTGGTTATCTTAAAGACATAACCAACTACTCAAAGAATGGATGAGTCCTCAGTCAAGGGTACTGTCTTCAGCTATCCTTAGCTAGAGGAAACTCGAAACTAGAAGTAGAAGAGAAAACACAGATACTCCATAAAATTCTAAGATGCTTCACCAAATTATTCTCTAGGAGACATCCTTCTACTAAGCTGAACTTCTGGTAACTCCACGAATCAAGTCGATACGGAATCTCAATCTCCAATAATCCCAAGAGAATACTTAAACAATCGCAAGTCACTTTTGCGATCAGCTCGGCCTAATTTCCAAAGATAACTGTTCTCTCTTCACTAATCAGAACAGCTTATATTTGACTAACCAATCCATCGAAGAAATGGATTCACTCTACTGCTCAGCCAGAAACTTTCTGCCAACATAGAACACTCCGAGTCGCATTGCTGCCACAAACCAAAGACTTCTTATCTGAAACTCCTCGAGAAACTCGGACCTCAAAGCAAATAGAAACACCCCACTGGACTCAGCCACAACACCGAAACAGACTCACTTCTTCAAACTTGTTCTAGAAGAAACATCTTCAGAAACGTCCATAGCCACCGTGTCTCATCACACAGCTACTACTTCCTGAGGTTACCAAAATACCATCACTCTCTTCAGCTCATCCAATAGATCTACTCTATTCATCCAACTTCAAAGATAAACTTTAAACCATAACTGGTTTCCTTCAGAGATCGGTGAAATCTTTACACCACAACAAAGTTCACTCGAGACAGTATTAGGTCTACAGTCTCGTCAGATATACTTCCAACCTCAACACTCAAATTCTAACTATTGGTAGTTGTATTACTCACACTACCACCTTATCTACCTTTATAACTTATATTGGAAAACCCGAACAGGTAACCCAACAAATAGGTAGATATATATATATATATTTAAAATGATACTTTTTATATAGAAATTATTTCTGGGTAAAATTATTTCATTTACCTCTTTAAAACAATATTGTGTCCGTTGGCCTGGTTCAAGTGTTTAGAGATCCCTATCAATAACGTTAGCTACTCGTATTGACCAGAATCCATATACCACTCAACCGATCAATTAACACAATATAAAATCATTTTTATATAACTAACAATTACGTGCTCTCAAGATAGACACCACTTCAGAGCCTAGGTATTCACTCAACCTACTGCTCTGATACCAACTGTAACGACCCGGCTTTTTCTCCACAGAAAAAGTCGTATCATCATGAAGAAAGAAAGGGATAGAAGAAGAAAGGATAGAAAAGAAGAAAGAACAACAACATCAGAAACTCACAGCGGAACGAATGAAATATAATATATCATATAAAATATTACATAGTATCATATACATCAGAGTTACACAACTTATACAACACATATTAGACAGTTATAAACATCTGTCTAATTCATACAACTCAAGTATCACAGATACAGACACAACATATACACAGCGGAATCATCATATATCTACACGGTGAAGCCTCCTGCTCCAAATCTCCTCCAGAATTCGTCAAAGCTAACCTGAATCCCTCGACTACTCAATACAATATTGAGTACCCAAGAGTTTAATAAAACAGAAAATAAACACTTGGGTCAGACATGGGTCTGGTGTGAGTAAACGGTTAGATTGCTTAACTTTGAAAACTTTTGAAACAAAAGTATCACGTAAGACTCCCCACACATAAACATGGGTAAGTTTTTACCTTACGCTAACTAAAACATTTGATAGGAAATCCAGTTATATTATAATAGGGTCTAGGGTTTCCAAGTAAAATACAGAAATAGCTGAAATGCTTACATCTCACATTCCAACATAGTTGGGCACAACTAATACGTACGGCACTTATTGGAGTTTGGATTCCATACAATGGCAGGGCTACTAGGGTACCGCCCGTCACAGTACGTGGCCTAGATCACCGTACCGAGGAGTACGCCCGCTCCCCTGCAACACAAAGCCGGAACCATCCCTTACTGGATAACTCCGAACAAGACAATCCCGTAGTTGGCGCGACCAACCACACACTAAGCCGAATAAAAAGAAAAGGGACCTCTAGACAGGGATCTATCTTGCTCTCAGTGGGTGCTACCCACGAAGCCTTGCTGCACCTCCCCTGTTTTAGCCATTCCCGGTTGATGAGGCTTGAGGTTACGATTACCTTTAATCAGAACATATCACTTAGAATGCTCATCGTCCGCCTGACGATGTGCTGAAAGCATTCAATCCATACAAGTTCGTTCCGGGTTCGAACGAAACCGAAGGCATTATCTCATTACACTCGTTTTGGAATCACCCTCAGAGTTAACGACAATAACCCTTGCACTCTGAATCTTCATCTTCACTTGAGATTCACGACCTATCGTAAAATTGGATCGATGTGGTATTCGGGTCTCCAGACCTGGAATACCGGTATACGGAAACCCGATCCCGGTCTCATCGAAATCCAAAACGTATCTTTTTAAGGCCAAGTTGTTTAAAGGTTTAAACATTTAAACTTATATACATAATGATATAAAAACAGATAAATGAATCACATTATCACAATAGATAATTCATATCAACATTCATTTCACAAAGCAGCCTATCACATATATCAGAGATATCCAAATCATCCAATATCAACCAATCACCCAATATCAATCATCCAATATTAACCAATCATTCAAAAGCAGAATTGATTAATTCCAAATCAATTTAATTAACCTTTAATTAAATTAATTACTATCCTTTAATTACTTGGATTATCTTAATCCTGCTTATTAACATTAATTAATTCCAAATTAATTAATTAATCATCTCTTAATGATCTTCCTTAATTAATCTTCCTTGATTAATTATACTTAATTACATTCAAGTAATTATCCTTAATCATATACAGTAATTAACCTTTAATTACTATCATTAATTACAATAATTAATGAAACTTCTTTAATTAATTAACTATAATTAATTACATTAAAACTTAATTAATTATAATCAATTAATCATACTTTAATTAATTACTTTTATTAATCAATCTTGATAAATTTTATTAATTATATTAATTAATGATTCCCTAATTACTTCATTAATTAATTACCTTCTAGTTAATTAAATAATTAATCTTTAATTAAATACATTCATTAATTAACCTTAAGTAATTAACGATCTTGTAATTACTTATCTTAATTAATTACTTCTTAATTAATTATATTAACCTTGATTAATTAATCTAATTAATTAATCTTTAAGTAATTATTTATCAATTTTATTAACAAATAATTCCTAATTAATTACTTTATTAATTAATTACTTTTTAATTAATTACCCTTAGTAATTAATCTTAAATTAAACACATTTAATTAATCACATTAATTAATTAACTAAAATAATTAAGAAATTAACTCTTAATTACTTACATAAGTAATTATCTTTTAATTACTTCATTAAATGATCTCTTTTAACTAATTACCTTAACAAGTAATTAATTCCATCATTAAATAATTCTAAATTCATTAATAAATTAATTACTTTATAATTAATTAACTTTAAAACAATTTTTAATCAATTATTTAATCAAGTGATTATCCATTAATCACTTCCATTTAATTACTCCCATGAGTAATTTCCACTAATTACTTCCATAAGTAATTACCTTCTTAATTACATTCAATTTTTAACCATTTATTACTTCATTAAGTAATTATACTTAATTAATCCATAATTAAGTGATTATTTAAAATTAAATAAACAATTTAAAGTTAATTTAAACAATTAATTAATTAACATTCTATATTTAAAAATCCTAAATTAATTATGAAAACATTATTCTTAATTAAACTTTACTTATTAACAAATCATATTTAAATTAAGTATTCTTAAATTTATATCAATACTAATTTAACCTTATTATCCTCATAAATAAATTATTTGAATTATTTAAATCTTATTATTCAAAAACAAATTATTAAACTTGATTTACAAAATCATAATAATAACCTTATTTGGAGATAAAGTATTTATAAATCATTTTCAGATTTAAAACTTCAAATTTATCAAGTTTAAACTAATTTATTTTCAATATAAATTGAAAATTTGTTATTAAAACATTATTCCAAACTTTAACTTAAAACTTTGATTTAAGTTTGCTTTAAAAACTCAAACCGGTTATTTAAATAAGACAACCCGAGCAACTCACTTAAATTTTCCGAGCCAACCCCTCTAAAACCCCGAGTCACTCTCAAGTAAAACCACACACGTCTCCGCTTCGAGTTTTCCACGCGAGCAACACGAGAGCATTCCGAGTTTTCCCCTTCTTCCCCAAAGCCCTCTATTTCCAGATAACCCAAAATGTTCACGTGTACATGGTGCACTTGCACCATCGTCTCCGACCATCGTAGATCACCGCGACGATCCCCACCGATTCCACGAACCCACGCGATCACTATTCCATACCCAGATCGACCATACCACCTCGATATCAAAATCGAACCCAACGACCAAAACTGGAACCCACATCGATCGGAAAACCCCCTCCCATCGTCGACGAACTCCGCCTCGAGAAGCCTCGCCATTCACATCGTAGCTCCGCCTCGATCTCCTGCGTCTCCAGTAATCCATGCGATCGACTCCGATCAACCATAGCCCTCGCGAGAGCCCTTTAAACATCATCGTTCCACACTTCCTCTAGAACCCTAGTTCATCGTCCTCCGACCACCACAGTTCTCTAAAAATTACCTCACTATTTTTCCTATGATCATCAACTCATCGGCCACCTCCATGCCAAAATTCGACAAACATTACCACTCCGATTACCAGAAATCGGCAGAGAACAATTTCCCGTTCAACTCAAACCTTTTCAATAATTGTTTACTTAAAAATTATGAAACCAATATCAAAATTCATTATTTTCTAATTCGAATCCGATTGTGAAATCAAATCATGAAATTATGAACATTGATTTTTCGACTTGAATTCATCCTTACTGACATTCCTACTTTCCAGCCCTCCTGTTCATTTATTCTACTCAATAATATTTTTAAAAATGATATTATAATGGTACAAACATATCTTCTTTACAAATTATAGCTTGAATTCAATTAGATGGGAAGATATGAAATTTTTGTGTGAAAATCTTGGGTCTGCCATTAAACAGAGAAGTATATACAGGCATGCATGTTTAAATATCTACATATTCATCTACATACAAACATATTTTCATCATGCAAACAATTTTCACAAGATCATTACAAATATTTATCACAAACATAAGATTTAAACAGATTCAAGTATTTAATAGGGAAGTTTGCTCATCTTAAAAATAACAGAGAACAGGTATACAATAATATTCATGCATTCTCATCAGCTTCATATAATCATTTTAATCTTATGTAACAGCAATCATTTATCACTGATATAAAATTTAGCATCAGATTTTAAAACTGTTTTTAAAATAAAATTTACTCACCTTATATTTAAAGAAGCAGAGAACAACAGAGCAGTTTTCCAGGCTTCTAAAATTTGATCTGGAAAATGTTGAATTTGAAATCCTACTGCATGCTTGTAAATATTTGAGTCTTTAACTTGATTGTTGTTGTGATACTTTGCATGCTTGTTTAATGTTGATGATTTAAACTGCTGCTGATCTTCATTTGAAATGCATGTTTGAATTCCAGATTTCTAATGTAACGACCCAGAATTTTGAACAAATTAAATTGAGAATATTTAATTAATTTTAAATATTTGAACGATGATTTAATTTGAATTCCCGATATAACTTTTAATTTAGTGATTAAATTATAAGATTTAATCTATTGTAAGTTGAATAAAAATTTGAATATTCAATTTTAAGCCGAAGAAAAATATTTCAAAAGCTTTTAAAATTCATATTGATAATTCTATTGATAACAGAAGCTTCAGAATCCAATTTCGAATTGATTTGATCAGTTTTGAAATTTATATCGTTTAACCGATATTTGAAAATAGTCATTTTTCAAACAGTCTCGGAATTCGACGAAACCAGTTCCATTGGGTCCGTAACGTTTAATTATCACCGGATTTCAAATCTCGTATTTTTCGGTGTTGATCTGTGAGCACACGATAGGTAAACGCATTGAAATATAAATTGAATTCAATTTATATTTAAATTTAAAATGGGTCAAAGGCAACACGTTATCTTCCCTGGAATCGTGCCTAATATCACGAAATTATCGTGCAACCCATACTTCCCTTGATTTTTAAATTCCCCTCTCCACTTTACCTTCGTTCAATCAAGACAATAAATGGCCGAAGTAAACAAAAGAAAAACGTTCTCCTTTCCTCGTTTTTAAAATCTGAGACCTTTTCCCCCCTTCAAACTTCAGATGAAATCGAACTCGAGATGGAGGTAGCGCGATCTCGTGGGGAGGCGAAACTGTCTGGGCGATGAACGAAGTGGCCTAGGGTTTGGGAATCGCGGAGGCTCATGAGATCTGGAAGCTCGCGCGAGGCGTAGGGCGAGGCGATGTGAGATCGGCATCGCGACGAAGCTGGAGTGGGAAGCAGCAGCGATCGAGCATCGCGTTCGAGTGAGGTTAGATGGATCGTAATCGAGGCAGTCGCGACTTGGGTTTGTGGTTGTCTGAAGCTCGCGGTGAGGTGAAGTTGTAGGCGTGGCGTTCGATTAGGGGCGGTCGACGATTGCTGTGACGATGGTGGGAAGCTAGGGCATCTCGTGATTGTTTCGTGGGGTCGACTTCGATGTCGACAGAGGGGGAACTCGCGAATTGGCGATGGCGACAATGGCAGCGGCGTGCCTGGGCAGTAGGCGATTAGCCGTGAGGTATTTGATTTTGTTTTTTTTCTTTTCGATTAAAACTGGAAATTTATATACGTGCAGTAACGAAATAGATATAGGATAGAAATAATAATCATAAAGTTATTTGTGGGAAAGGAGATTGTTTTAATATGTAAAATATATATATTGTTTATCATGTTTAAACTAAAATTTATATAAGGTTAGGTATGAGGCAGTTTTAAATTGTAAAGACAGTTTAAATTTTATTTTTGTGTAGTTGAATCTAAAATATCTTTGTCACAAAAGAAAAGTTATTTATTTAAAGAACTTATATAGTTATTTGGTTATTAGAAATTATTTTAAAGAAGACGAGTGTAAATTACATTGGAAAATAAAAATGGATTGTTCGGGTAGTTCAACAAAAATAATTTATTAAGAAGATTTGTTTAACTTATTTTGGCTACCAAATTAATTATCAAAGGAAATTTTGTTCAAATATAATAATTAGTTGAAATTTAATCTATTTGACGAAATTTAATTGTTCGATTTCGATTCGAATATTAATAGAATTGTATAATTATTTATACAAGGTTAAAGTCGAGAAAACGAAAGAAGAATTGGAAATGGATTGCGAAATAAAAAGCTAAGGTGAGATCTTCTCACTCAGATTTAAAAATTGATTGCAGTTATTGATTGATGATTTGATTTCTATTGGATGTGGTATTAGATATTTTAGGATATATCTATATATATAGCAGTATATACATATTGGCATATGTATATATTGGATTGATTGATTTCCCGCCTCGTATAGCGGATGAGACCCTATTGCGCCGTTAGTAAGCGGATTTATAAAAACCTATATACCGCGATAATTCCGTACTGGAGCGGAATTGGTATTGTGCTAACATCTTTGGATGCAGGGAAACAGGTTGGAGGGATCCAACTGGATTCCTCAACTGTATTTATTTATTTACAGATGTTGATATATATTCAGTCATCATGTGATGATATATGATGTTTGATGTTGTGATGAACTAATTGATGCGTTGCATCATTGGGTTCAATTTTAAAGTTTAAAAATAAACGATTTTTACTTTAAAAGGAATTTTGAAGTGATTTGTGGAAAGTATACGATTTATTAAATTTTGGAATTTATTTATCTTAAATAAATAAATAAATGTTATAAATTTAAAGTTATGAAAATTTTAAATTGTGAAATATACCTGAAAGGTGATTTTGAAATAAATAGTCAAGTGATAAATAAAATAGTTTAAGTTGGATTTCTTTTGAATTATTTAAGAATGATATATATAAAAGATGTACAGAACTGATATTTATCAATTAATAGTATTGGAATTTTAAAACGAGTTTCTATAAGTGTTAGAAATTTATAGAATTATAAATTGTGAAGACATGAGATTTATAGAATTATAGATTGTGAAGATTTGAAGTTTATAGATTTATAAAGATTGAAGTTCATAGATTATAAAGTATGAAGTTATAAAATGAATGAAGTTATAAAATGAATGAAGTTGTAGAATAAAGACTGATAAGAAATTTACTTGTAACTTGGATTGTTGCCTTTAAATGGGATATTGATCGAATTATTAATAAAGAAGATTTATTAAATTGAAGTCGTTAGAAAATAGAAACAGAATTTATAAACGTTGTTTTGTAAATTCGAAATCAATTGGATTTGGTAAATTAAAAGGTTAAAGGGGATTTTATCCACGATTTTGGATAGTGGAAAATTCTCGAAATAAATGTGTAGAAAAGATTTAAATAGGGTTAAGTGAAGTATATTCACGATTTGGACAGTGAATATATTGTTAAGTAAAATGGATACGTTTTTGAAGAAGTGATATTAAAAATGAAGTTAAACATTTTAAAGATGTTTTAAAATGTATTGTGAATCGAAAGCATAGATTTCAACAGTTCTTGTTGAAATAGGCGTTTTCGAGAAATAAGGAAATTGTGGACTATAACACTGTTGTTATAGTAAATGATTTCCGAAAGGAAATGTTTTTATCTAGTATTGGGATTTACATATCTATATTAATTTCGAATCCCTATACTAGTGATTTCGAGTCGTCGTAACGATGTTTTACGCAACATTCGTTTTGACTCAAATAGGTGTTAAAAGAATGATTTCCTTAAAGAATGAATATATACTTAATTTGATTTAAGTATATCGAATATTTTCAAGTGTTGAAAATGAATAGATTTGTGAAACACTTATTTTTAAATAAGTATGGAAATGCTTTTCCAAATGAAATGAACGTTTTGAGAATTTATCTATGTAAAAGATAAATTGAAATTGAATATTGAAAATCGATTTGAAAATCGTATATCAGAAGATATTTTGAAATATAAATTCAATATGGAATTTATAAAGAAATGGGAATTCGTTTTAAAAATAAACGTTGATTTATTTTTGAAGTGTGGAAAATTATATATCTAGTAAGATATTTTTGAAGAATAAATAATTTGGGAAAATTATTTGGAATCTGATGATGTCGCGCATCTTTATTGATAGTTAAATAACCGACTATCAATAATTACCTTAAATAGGTATTTGTTGTGAATTGGATGAATTTGAATGCCACACTTATTTTTAAATAAACGCTCACTATTCGGGTTAGCCGGGAAAGGACCATGGGTTCGTATAACCCATTCCGAATATGTGATACGTCGTTATGAATTGCATTTGAAGACCGGTGTTGAAGACCGGATATTTTTGAAAATGGAAGGATTACCGTCGAGTTACTCTACATCGACTGATCTTCGATTTAGAGGTTTTATCACCCTTAGTGACGGGAAGTCCTGACGTGATTGAAAATTATCCGGAATTGCAAGGGCTTCGTGAGAAGTGCCTTCGGTTCTGTTCGATCCCGGAACAGACTTATATGGATTGTGTGTCTGACGTTACAATTTGAGATATAAAGCTGATTTCTTTCAAATACATTTCTGTTGGTGGCGGAGAATTTATTCTTTTAGCTTAACACCCTTCTTTGAGACGTACGAGCTCAGAGGTTATGTAGTTGAAATTTATCAGCGATATATCCCAATTTAGTAACGTGGCATACTGAGTGTTGCTGTGAAATGATCAGTGTTTGATCATTTGTGATATGATCATTTATTTGATCTTATATCTCTGTGATCATAGGTTGATCATTTTGTTTGACCCGAAGCAGGGCTTTTTGAGAAAGCGTAGCTTTGTGGACGAGACTTCGTCGAGCCTCACACCCCGGAAATGGTCGAAACAGGACGAATGCAGCAAGGTTCTAGGGAGTAGCGCCCCTTAGTGTATGTCATTCCTTCTGGATAAAGGTGGTATCATGGTATGGAGCCCAGATACTTAACCTCTGTGGTTACTGCATTATTATTTTCTATGTGGTTTGTTGCGAATCGGGGATCCTCGGGAAGATCGGTGACGATCGAGGGATGGCATACGCGTGTCAGTAGTTACCTATTTTTGCAGAGGTAACCCGGCCTTGTGTTGGCAGAGATCCGGTTAGGTTCTCGGGTCGTCTATTCCAGGGACGTACCCATCGTGGATAGGAAGTTCCTTAGCCTGACCATTTGTTGGAAATCCAAAGAAACAATACGAGCCTTTACGATTTCAATTGTATAACCTGTCTCCTCAGGAGGCAGCTATAGCAGGCATAATATAATGGTACCTATGCTGGCTAAGATTTATATTCTACTTTCGAAATGTTTTCCACTATGCACTAATAATAATATCAAAAAGAATTTGATTTTTTGCGTAGTAAGCATCGTTGACTATCATAAGAAGAAATCTCCTCCAAGTCTGCGTTTTCATTGTGTGTGTGGTGGGAGGTCTTATGGTAGTTTCATTTTCCAAAAGCATTGCGAATTGACTTTAAAATTTTCTGCTGTTTATTTTTAAAGAATAACTGTTTTACGATCTCACACCAGTCACCATGACTGACTCGGAGTTTATTGTTTCCCTTCTAAACTCTGGGTGCCCACCAATTTCCACACGGGCAGCCTAGAGTTATATTATCAGGATATTCTGGAGCTTTGGAGATAAGCTGGATGGCGAGACGTAGTATTTGTATCTGATAGTATTTATTCCGCTGTGTATTCTGTATGAGGACGAGTTTATAAAACTGTCCATTGTTGTATATTGACTCTGATTGATGTATGTATAAAAACTGATAAAATTCTTTGTTTTAAAGATTACTGATTTATCTATTATATATTGTTCCGCTGCGATGTGTAAGATTCTGAATATTGTTTTCTGTTCTGATGTTGTTCTGATGTGTTCTTCTTTCTTTTTCTTCTTTTCTTCTTCTTCTACCTATTTCTTCTTTCTAAAACCCTCACTATTGGAGTTTCCGGCACTCGATTTCTCGGCAGTCGATAAAGTGAGTATCGATGTCGAATTTTCGAAAGTCGAAAATTTCGGGACGTGACAAAGTGGTATCAGAGCATATGGTTAAGCGACAACCCTGCTCTGTTGGGTGTTACTCATTAGAGATAGAGTCAGTAGTACTCTAGAATGAGTTGAGTGTAATAATAGATACGAGCGCGTATTTGTTAGTGAATATAAAATTGTTTTGTATTGTGTTTGCTTATCCGTTGAGATGTTTGTGAATTTTGATCGGTATGTGGGACGCCATATTATCGATAGGGATTTCTAAACACTTAAACGAGGCAAGACGACACAGTATTGTTTTAAATAGGGTGAATGAAATAATTTTACCCAAAACTATTTTTGTATAGAAAAAAGAAATGATTTTTCTATGAAATACTATAGTATATGGATGTTTGGTTGTTAGGAAGTAATAACATTGAAACATTATCATTGTTATCTGAAATCGAATAAGAAATTGAAAATAACAACCAAAGATTTGGAAATAAATTCATATAAGAATAAAATTATGGATATGAATTGTAAATGTGATTTACAAATGAAATTTGAGATTATAAATTATAAATGTGACTTATAATTTAAAACGGAATTCCAGAGAAGTTTTTGGAAATGTTTTGAAGGAGTTTGTAAATTTTGGAGATTTGAAAAGTTTAAATTTCTTTTTGGAGTTGAAAATGAATTTCAAAGGATTTTGAAAAAGTATTTTGGAGAGATAAAGCTCTAACCTCTTTTCGGTCGCTGGAAAATAACTTCAGTAATGACTGCAGCATCACTGATGTTCATTTTCGGGTTTCCAAAAGAGAAATTGCTGTCAAATTGTTTTAAATAGGAGTTGTTTGAAAATTTGGGTTTTTGTTTTGGAAATTCAAATGGAATTTGAATTGTTTTCAAATGGTTTTGAAAAAGTGGAAACGACTCTAGAATCCTATTTAAAATACTTACGAAATATTAATAAGTTGATGACTTATAGAATATTTGAAATTTGATTAGAATGAAATTCAAATTGTAAACCAAAATAGTAAATTGTAAATATATTTTGGGAATGAACAAAAGAATAAAACTGGAATTGAAACTGAATGTTGAAGACAAATTTGAATAAATGAATTAGAATTTGTGATGAATTAGTAATTGAAACTAATTTAAAATAAGCAGTTGTAAATGAAAGTTAATCGATGAAATTCAATATTCGGGATTGAAGATAAATTGAATTCCAATAGAAGTTAAATAGAATTCAAATAGAATTGAAATTGTAAACTGAATCCAAATTGAATGGAAATGGTGAAGTGAATTCAAATAGATTTGAATTGTAAAATGAAGGAAAATGAATAGGTGTAACTTCAACAGTGAAGTGAAAATGTATAAGAAGCAGTTTATATTGAAAATTTTGTAATAGAATTTGCAAAATAGTTTGAATGCTGTAACTAGATATAATGGCTAGTAGGATATACAGGTATAAAGGGAATTGAATTTGATTTCACAGATAATTTGAATTGCTCGACAAAAGGTACGTATTTGAATTATAATATGAGTTTTTGATGATTTCTCTCTAGCCGCTTGGCTTTTTTCTTTTTCTTTTTGAAATCTGAGAGTCCGTAGGGACGTTTTATAGTAGTGCCGTATTAGCCGCGCAAAGGAGACGCTGGCGAAATTTTTCGGAAATTTAGGGCGTTAGAAAATTTTTGAGAAAATTTTGAAAGTTTAAAGTTTAAATTTGAGTTTAAATTTGAATTGTGAAGTAAACAATGTTGTTTAAAACTCAAAATTGAAGTTAGAAAGTTAGTTGAAGTAATAACGAATCTTTAGTAGAAGATTTGTTGTGATAAATTGATAAAACTATTAGATGTTGAAAGATAGTAGACGAGTTAAGGACCATTTTTCCTAACTTGTAATTTCGAGGACGAAATTCTTTTAAGGAGGGAAGTTTGTAACGACCCAGAATTTTGAACAAATTAAATTGAGAATATTTAATTAATTTTAAATATATGAACGATGATTTAATTTGAATTCCCGATATAACTTTGAATTTAGTGATTAAATTATAAGATTTAATCTATTGTAAGTTGAATAAAAATTTGAATATTCAATTTTAAGCCGAAGAAAAATATTTCAAAAGCTTTTAAAATTCATATTGATAATTCTATTGATAACAGAAGCTTCAGAATCCAATTTCGAATTGATTTGATCAGTTTTGAAATTTATATCGTTTAACCGATATTTGAAAATAGTCATTTTTCAAACAGTCTCGGAATTCGACGAAACCAGTTCCATTGGGTCCGTAACGTTTAATTATCACCGGATTTCAAATCTCGTATTTTTCGGTGTTGATCTGTGAGCACACGATAGGTAAACGCATTGAAATATAAATTGAATTCAATTTATATTTAAATTTAAAATGGGTCAAAGGCAGCACGTTATCTTCCCTGGAATCGTGCCTAATATCACGAAATTATCGTGCAACCCATACTTCCCTTGATTTTTAAATTCCCCTCTCCACTTTACCTTCGTTCAATCAAGACAATAAATGGTCGAAGTAAACAAAAGAAAAACGTTCTCCTTTCCTCGTTTTTAAAATCTGAGACCTTTTCCCCCCTTCAAACTTCAGATGAAATCGAACTCGAGATGGAGGTAGCGCGATCTCGTGGGGAGGCGAAACTGTCTGGGCGATGAACGAAGTGGCCTAGGGTTTGGGAATCGCGGAGGCTCATGAGATCTGGAAGCTCGCGCGAGGCGTAGGGCGAGGCGATGTGTAACGCCCCGATATTTTCAACCATTCGCATCCATTATAAGTGTATAGGTAGACACTCATGCCGGAGTTGAATTGCTCAAAATACCGCGTTGTAATTAAAATTTGGCAAATCTCAGAATATACAGTAAATAAATATAATCACAGATCACAGAGTAAAATAATGCAGTGGAAGTAAAAGAAATAGTAGTTCATGAAGCTACTATGAAAATATATCAGAGTTACATAAGATACAACATAAGAAATAAAGTACAGCAGAAGTCTCAATACAATAACCAAGTACAGGCTGAATAGAACAACGGAACCGAAGTTGATAGAACAAGACTAGCAAATAATCTCCAGCGATTCAAATCTCCAGAAGGTGGAAATCCAAATCTGTGAATACTCAGGCTGACCCGAGCATAAAGCAAAACACAAAACACTCGAGTCAGGACAATATATACTTATATAATGTAAACCAACTCAAGTGAACTGTAATAAAGGTACAAGTAACTTAGAAGATGCTTGGGACCGCCCATCCTCTAAGGATCCGTTAAAATATCTACTATGTAGTAATATTCGCTATTATAATAACGTCTAATAAGTAAAGTATACTCATATAGAAAATAGCGTTAAGGGGATGGAGAACCTTAACGCGGTCGGATCTTAAAATCATAATCGTAGTAAAGCTCGATATGGTAGGTGACACGGCACAACTAGGCAATGCCAGGGTAGATATACCAATTACGCACACGGACTGATGGATACGCATAGCAGCCACTACCGTTCCACCTCGAACAACACTCCCAAATCGGAGGATGGCCATCTAATCAATCACAAGTAAGAGTATAATATCGAAGAAATGTGTCCGAGAAGAGGTGCTACCTCACTGGTCCGAGATTGCTCCTGTTTTAGCCACCTTATGCCAACTCACGGGAGTTGGGTCCACGTAACATACCTTAAGAACGTCACCACCATCCTACTTCATTCTGGAATCTCCACCGCGTACACGGTTGTCAAAGTGGTTTTCGGTATCGACAGAGAGTATGTCCATATCTGATCCCGGTCTCTTTGCCAACCAATCGTTATTATAACCCGTGGTTATAACTTTTAAAAATAGTTTATGTTTCAAATCAAAATACATCCTTTAAACCATTTCAAAATCATATCATTTATTTCAAACTAATACATACTTTCAAACCCAAAACATATCTATTCAAAACCAATTCAAAAATATGTCATTTCCATTTCAAAACCAATTCAATAATATATCATTTCAATATAACCCAAATTTCAAAATCACTGAATATTTCCTTTAATTTATTAAACTTGAAATCTTCCTTTAAATTATCATAGCATTTTGGTAATGTAACCTTAAGGAATCATAGCATTTTTGGAATGTAATACTTCCCAATTTAACATTTTATATAATCAAAGTATTTATATACTTACAAAATTTTTTTAACATGGTCATTTTATCATAGCCTTATAGTTAAATAAACTTTGTTACTGTAATATCCAATTTAATGCTAAAATTCTTATGTTAAGTTAAGAGTACCTTATTAACTTACATTATCATTACAATAAAGAAACTTTATTATTTCAGTCATTAAAATATGTCATTTACATTAATTAAAACTTACATATTAAATTTACTTTTTAACTTACATTCCTATTACAGTAAAGAGCATTTATCATTTAATCAATATTACACTAATTAAACTTACATTATCGAATGTACGTTTTAATTTACGTTTTATTACAAAAGGGGCATTTATTATTTTAAATCAATATTACACAAATTAAGACTTACATGTTTCTTTCATTAATTAAGACTTTACATGTTTCTTTCAGTAGGTAAAACTTTACATATTTCTTTCATTAATTAGAACTTTACACGTTTCTTTCATAAATTAAACTTTACATATTTCTTTCATTAATTAGAACTTTACACGTTTCTTTCACAATAAATTTCTTATAATTAAATCCAATTTTCAACAATTTACTTAATAAGTTTAAGTGTAAAAGTTCCAATTCTTCACATTTCAACAAATAGACTTAACACTTCAAATTTAAATTACCATTTCATAATTTAACAAAATTTCCAATTTTATTTAATTAACTTAAACCTTTAATTAAAACCAAATTTCACATTTCCTAGTCAAGTTATATTTTAAAAGATCACTTTTAAACATTCATTTATTTAACCACTTAAATTCATAGAAAAATCAATAATACTTAATAATCACTTAAATTCAAATTTAATCAAATTATCATATTTACCATTTCCAAATAAAATTTAATATCCATTTTATTTATATAACTTAAATATCATTTTTAACCAAAATTCCAAATTTCCAACTTAAGTTATATTTCAAAAATCCAGTTAAACCATTCATTAATTACATTTTTAACACATAGAAAAATCATAATTTCTTTAATTCAAAATATTTCAAAATCTGTTTAAATCAAATTTCATAAATTTATATTTTTAAAATACTTAAAAATATTCAAAACACTTTATAAAATAACCACAGGCCTGTATATAATTTTCTAACCTAGGTCAAGTGATACGGATATGTATCATTTCAATCCGCAATTAAAAAAAAGAAAAATCCGGGTTCTATCATTTCAAACCCGCAATCCCAAGTTAAAATAAATAAATAAAAATCGTTCAGGCCTATCATTTCAGCCCATAACGATTTTTCCCTATTCTAAAGTCCGTTCGGGTATGTATCATTTCAACCCATAGTGATTCTAATCTACAGGGAACTTGCAATGGTGATAACAGATATAAATAACAGAATAACATTAAATAACAGTAACATATGATATAACAGGTATAATAACAGGTGTGAACATCATATGATAATAATATAAGCATATAAAACTTGATAATATATTTCTACAGATTCGCAGGGTGTCAATTTACTAGTTATATAGGTACATATTGTCTGGTGAGAATAACTCACTTGTTTAAGCTGGAGATGACGACCAAACACACAACACAGAATCTTTGAAGGCACGACAACATGAATATGATTTGAGAGTGGAGATCCAAATATAATTGCCTTGTATACATATAAACAAAACAAGACAATGTATACATAAATATGTAACACAAAACAATATTGAAATGACTTGAAATAAAAAGCAACAAAGGGCAAAGTGATTCGACCTTTCTTTAACCATTCAAGAGCTTGACCAAGGGGATCTTTTGCTCAGTCATAGCTGGACATAATCTCAGGTTATGGCATCAAAATAGCATGGCAACAAAGAGATGATGATGGTAGGAGTTACATATGAATAAGACAAAGGGTCAAGGCAAAATAAGTGGAGTTTTGGTGCATTTTTGGCTCATCCAAAGGCAAGTGGGGCTCGGCCCTTGCATGGTTCAGGTTTGGACAGTAGTTTAGGTGGTTAGTAGAGGTGGTAGCAAGGTGGTGGTGGTGGCTCAAGGTGGTGGTCTTGGTGGTGGATGAAGGGTAGATAAAGGTAGGCTTGGCTATGTAGTTGTTTATGGGGTTTTTGACATTGTTTTGTGGTGCTAGCTTCAAGGAGAGGTCATGGCCATGGGTGGATCTGAAATGATGGCTGGAGATGATGCCAAGGAAGAGTGGTAGGGAATGGTGGTCGAGGCTATGGTGGAGATGGTGGAGGGTTTAGCCGAGCAAAGCTATGGAAGAATCAAGCAAAACAATAGAAAATTTAATAGGAAATGAAGAAGAGAAAGGTAGAGAAGATGAAGCCATTACCCAAACAACTTCAGAAATGTTTTTAGCTGTGAATTGTGAATGGAAGGAAAGTCTTTCACGTGAAACAATAAGGAATACACGGTTACAAAAGAATAAATGAGCCGTTATGGAAAAATGAAGGGTTTGGTTAATGAAAAGTCACACAATTTACAACTTAAGTCCTTTCAAATTTCCACTTAATTTATTTTAAATTTTATATAACTGAAATATAAATATAAACTCAGATAAAATACGAAAATTTAGTAAATAAACAAAAAAATAAATAACTAAATATTAAATATATATAATTTAATTAAATAAAACAGCAAAATTTGCAACTAGTCTTGAAAATATGGAAAATAAATGCAATGAACTATGGAAACATTTTTATGTACTTAAAAATATTTATAAATAAAGATAAGAACAAAAAATAAAATAAATTCACAAAAATAAATAAATAAATTTTAATTTAAATATAGTTTAGATGAAGAAAATAGTAGAAAATAGGAAAACAGCCTTTAAAAATGAAAAATAAATACAGTAAATTTTGGAAAAATTCTATTATCATTTTAAAAATATAAAAAGACAAAATATACATAAAACATATTAAAACAAAATATAAGAAAGAAATAGTAATTTATACAAATTAAAATAGACAAAATTGTTAAATAAACAGTTTATACTCAAAATTGAAATGTACATAACTTTTACATTTTAACTCCGTTTTCAACGAAACGAAAAGCAGTATTCATGTTATTAAATCTATTTTCATAATAAAAGATAAAATTTATAATTTCAAATATTTAAAAATTTAAATTTAAAAGTCGAAGTTTGACTATTGAACAAAATTCACATTTTCAGAAAATATTAAATTTAGTCATATTTGGAATTCTAATCCACATCAAAATCAAAGTTTATATTTTTAAAATAACAAAATTTATTCTTTTCATAAATAAAGCTTTTAAATCTGGAAATCAAAAAAAAATTGTAAAATACAGGGTTGTTACACTCTCCCCCACTCAAAACTTTTCGTCCCCGAAAAGGAACGAGGTACGGGAAAGCACAGAAAAGGATAGAATGAATAGAATTAAGACAAGATGATAAGAAAATTGGAATTACACCTGATAACTATTGTTATAGGTAAGTTTAACAAGATGGAGGTGATCAAATCAAGAATATAAGCACGAAAAATCCTCTAGAGTCTGAATCACCCCTTTCACTTGACCGACGGTCTATGAATGGAAAAACAGTGTTCAGATCCAGATGAGTAACAAAGATTATCAAAGATTACAGAAAGATTTCTAAACGGACTGGTATAAGCAATAGCCTTCCCATTTTGTAACAAGATAAGGGAAATAAGGACATCCAAAAGATAGTTTGGAAAAAACAAAACCAGATAATAAATTTAAAACCATAATGCTTTGAAATCATAACAATTTAGGGATGTTTATCATTTGGAAATCACACTGCTAAAATCATAACACTTTGGACAAGTTATTCTTTTTTTTAAAAAAAACATAATACTTAGAAAATCATAACACCCTAAAAAAAGTAATCTTCATTTAAACCATTTTAATTCAAGGTCAAATAATATTCATTTTAAAGTTGTAACATTTCTAAGTTCATTTAATTATAAAAATTTCCAAAACATTGTATTTTCAAAATAGTAGTACTTATAAAATGCTACAGTAGATATATTAATATTTCAAATCAGTTCAATTCCAGAAAAATTTATTTGGATATCATTTAACTTATGACTTATTAAACAAACTTTATGAATGGAATATTCAAATCAAACTATACTTCATTTATTAAGTTAAAAGTTCACTATTTTAGTTAGCTCTTAATTTAACACATAACCTAACACTTTATTTAAAATACCCATTTCATAAATAGATATTCCTTTAATAAGTTACACTTAAAATTTCATTTGAAAACCAAATTCTCAATTATCAAATTTTAGTGATGTTAAAATACATTTTAACTATTTAAATCATAATTATTCATTTTTCAAGACATATCTATTTCATAAATAAAATATTTATCATAGCAAATATAACAATCAAATTCCTTTACACATTTATTCATTTAGACATCAATTAAACTATGAATTCAAGTTAAATAAACTTTATTACAAAATGTCTAATTCAAATGTATTTTATTTTATCTATTCAAAGATACATTATTTATTATACAACATATTCATTTTAGGAAATAACCTTTATTAAAATTCCTAGGTTAGACTTAAGGTTCCATAGTAAATCAAATTTGATTATTAAGTTATTTAAATAAAATCTCTTTAAATTCCTTTTTCACTATTTGCCTCTGTTAATCTTTTATAACTAAAATTTAAGTGTATAACATGTAATATAACCACTCAAATTTTATTTATAAAAATCCTTTTTATATTGTATATTATCCAATTCCATATTCAACTTCTGTGTAATTTAGGTAAGTTATATTGGAATGAAATTGTGTGTTATAAAAATAAAACTTTCCGATTCAATTATCTCAAGTTTGAATCATTTGTCCAATTTTTTTTCTTTTTATAATTGAAATTATTCTTTAAGAAAAAAAAAATGTAAGAATTAATTTCCGATTTCCTTCAAACCAGTTAGAGATAAATAAATATATGTACATAATATGTCAAATCAAATTTAAATCATATATCTATATATATTATAAATCAAGTCATATTTTTAGAAATTCATATTAATTAATTTCCCCATAACAAAGCTGTAGCAAGACTACAGAACAGTCTCTTCACTTCGAAACTCTAAAATGAACGTCGATGATGCTGCAGTTATCACCGAAATTATTTTCCAGCGACAGAGAGAAGAGCACTAAATTTTTTAAACTTTAAAATCTTTTAGAAACAAATTTCTACTTGGAAATACCTTAAATAATATATCCTTTTAAAACTTTAAACAGAAGGTTTGAATCCATCGGAAATTAAATTCTTAAATTTCTTGTTTTAATTCATTTCAGTTCCCAAATAAATTTATAAACAACTATTTATAAATTCATTTGTAGAACAATAAATGATAAATCAAGTATTATCATTTCAAATAATCAATTTAAATCAATTTATTAAGTTCCATAAAATTATATATCCAAATTTATTTTATTAACCAATTTTTTTTATAATATTGTGTCAGTTTGTTCTGTCAAAGTGTTTTAGAAATCCTATCGATAGCGTTGATCAGACGAATCGATCGAAAACCCAAATCAACATCAACAACTCAAACAACACCATATATAAAACAAAACATAGATTTACAAGTACAATTCAAAATGTTTGGAGATAGTTTAGAAACAAAAGACAAGATGGTTAAACAGAGTAGAGAGATGGGTAAGCTTAGGTAAATCGCGGACAACCTTAACCGGGTCAACCCTGACTTAAAGAATAAGATCGATGTGGATTTTTTTGGGATAAATCTACGTTCGATCTCAAGAGATAGAGTTTGGAATAATAAAAGATATTAGCATCTAAACCAAGGATAGATAAAATCTCTGGTGAATCGATGCTGACTGTAAAGGATTTTCACCCCTTTACAAGAAAATTAGAATATTGGCGAGATCGCCAATTCACTATAAAGATCATTCGAAGTGGAGTTATGTGACACTCCAAAATCAAAAGAAGATGAATAGTGAGGGACAAGAATGAATTTTGGAACCGCAGGAAACGTTCCAAAATTCAAAGGAAATCGAATCAAAAGGAAGAGATTCAAACTCGAACGAAAGTGATTCTGTAAATAAATTTACCATACATTCTAAGTTTTGCCTCAAAGCCAAAGCTCTGATACCAACTGTAACGCCCCGATATTTTCAACCATTCGCATCCATTATAAGTGTATAGGTAGACACTCATGCCGGAGTTGAATTGCTCAAAATACCGCGTTGTAATTAAAATTTGGCAAATCTCAGAATATACAGTAAATAAATATAATCACAGATCACAGACACAGAGTAAAATAATGCAGCGGAAGTAAAAGAAATAGTAGTTCATGAAGCTACTATGAAAATATATCAGAGTTACATAAGATACAACATAAGAAATAAAGTACAGCAGAAGTCTCAATACAATAACCAAGTACAGGCTGAATAGAACAACGGAACCGAAGTTGATAGAACAAGACTAGCAAATAATCTCCAGCGATTCAAATCTCCAGAAGGTGGAAATCCAAATCTGTGAATACTCAGGCTGACCCGAGCATAAAGCAAAACACAAAACACTCGAGTCAGGACAATATATACTTATATAATGTAAACCAACTCAAGTGAACTGTAATAAAGGTACAAGTAACTTAGAAGATGCTTGGGACCGCCCATCCTCTAAGGATCCGTTAAAATATCTACTATGTAGTAATATTCGCTATTATAATAACGTCTAATAAGTAAAGTATACTCATATAGAAAATAGCGTTAAGGGGATGGAGAACCTTAACGCGGTCGGATCTTAAAATCATAATCGTAGTAAAGCTCGATATGGTAGGTGACACGGCACAACTAGGCAATGCCAGGGTAGATATACCAATTACGCACACGGACTGATGGATACGCATAGCAGCCACTACCGTTCCACCTCGAACAACACTCCCAAATCGGAGGATGGCCATCTAATCAATCACAAGTAAGAGTATAATATCGAAGAAATGTGTCCGAGAAGAGGTGCTACCTCACTGGTCCGAGATCGCTCCTGTTTTAGCCACCTTATGCCAACTCACGGGAGTTGGGTCCACGTAACATACCTTAAGAACGTCACCACCATCCTACTTCATTCTGGAATCTCCACCGCGTACACGGTTGTCAAAGTGGTTTTCGGTATCGACAGAGAGTATGTCCATATCCGATCCCGGTCTCTTTGCCAACCAATCGTTATTATAACCCGTGGTTATAACTTTTAAAAATAGTTTATGTTTCAAATCAAAATACATCCTTTAAACCATTTCAAAATCATATCATTTATTTCAAACTAATACATACTTTCAAACCCAAAACATATCTATTCAAAACCAATTCAAAAATATGTCATTTCCATTTCAAAACCAATTCAATAATATATCATTTCAATAAAACCCAAATTTCAAAATCACTGAATATTTCCTTTAATTTATTAAACTTGAAATCTTCCTTTAAATTATCATAGCATTTTGGTAATGTAACCTTAAGGAATCATAGCATTTTTGGAATGTAATACTTCCCAATTTAACAATTTATATAATCAAAGTGTTTATATACTTACAAAAATTTTTTAACATGGTCATTTTATCATAGCCTTATAGTTAAATAAACTTTGTTACTGTAATATCCAATTTAATGCTAAAATTCTTATGTTAAGTTAAGAGTACCTTATTAACTTACATTATCATTACAATAAAGAAACTTTATTATTTTAGTCATTAAAATATGTCATTTACATTAATTAAAACTTACATATTAAATTTACTTTTTAACTTACATTCCTATTACAGTAAAGAGCATTTATCATTTAATCAATATTACACTAATTAAACTTACATTATCGAATGTACGTTTTAATTTACGTTTTATTACAAAAGGGGCATTTATTATTTTAAATCAATATTACACAAATTAAGACTTACATGTTTCTTTCATTAATTAAGACTTTACATGTTTCTTTCAGTAGGTAAAACTTTACATATTTCTTTCATTAATTAGAACTTTACACGTTTCTTTCATAAATTAAACTTTACATATTTCTTTCATTAATTAGAACTTTACACGTTTCTTTCACAATAAATTTCTTATAATTAAATCCAATTTTCAACAATTTACTTAATAAGTTTAAGTGTAAAAGTTCCAATTCTTCACATTTCAACAAATAGACTTAACACTTCAAATTTAAATTACCATTTCATAATTTAACAAAATTTCCAATTTTATTTAATTAACTTAAACCTTTAATTAAAACCAAATTTCACATTTCCTAGTCAAGTTATATTTTAAAAGATCACTTTTAAACATTCATTTATTTAACCACTTAAATTCATAGAAAAATCAATAATACTTAATAATCACTTAAATTCAAATTTAATCAAATTATCATATTTACCATTTCCAAATAAAATTTAATATCCATTTTATTTATATAACTTAAATATCATTTTTAACCAAAATTCCAAATTTCCAACTTAAGTTATATTTCAAAAATCCAGTTAAACCATTCATTAATTACATTTTTAACACATAGAAAAATCATAATTTCTTTAATTCAAAATATTTCAAAATCTGTTTAAATCAAATTTCATAAATTTATATTTTTAAAATACTTAAAAATATTCAAAACACTTTATAAAATAACCACAGGCCTGCATATAATTTTCTAACCTAGGTCAAGTGATACGGATATGTATCATTTCAATCCGCAGTTAAAAAAAAGAAAAATCCGGGTTCTATCATTTCAAACCCGCAATCCCAAGTTAAAATAAATAAATAAAAATCGTTCAGGCCTATCATTTCAGCCCATAACGATTTTTCCCTATTCTAAAGTCCGTTCGGGTATGTATCATTTCAACCCATAGTGATTCTAATCTACAGGGAACTTGCAATGGTGATAACAGATATAAATAACAGAATAACATTAAATAACAGTAACATATGATATAACAGGTATAATAACAGGTGTGAACATCATATGATAATAATATAAGCATATAAAACTTGATAATATATTTCTACAGATTCGCAGGGTGTCAATTTACTAGTTATATAGGTACATATTGTCTGGTGAGAATAACTCACTTGTTTAAGCTGGAGATGACGACCAAACACACAACACAGAATCTTTGAAGGCACGACAACATGAATATGATTTGAGAGTGGAGATCCAAATATAATTGCCTTGTATACATATAAACAAAACAAGACAATGTATACATAAATATGTAACACAAAACAATATTGAAATGACTTGAAATAAAAAGCAACAAAGGGCAAAGTGATTCGACCTTTCTTTAACCATTCAAGAGCTTGACCAAGGGGATCTTTTGCTCAGCCATAGCTGGACATAATCTCAGGTTATGGCATCAAAATAGCATGGCAACAAAGAGATGATGATGGTAGGAGTTACATATGTATAAGACAAAGGGTCAAGGCAAAATAAGTGGAGTTTTGGTGCATTTTTGGCTCATCCAAAGGCAAGTGGGGCTCGGCCCTTGCATGGTTCAGGTTTGGACAGTAGTTTAGGTGGTTAGTAGAGGTGGTAGCAAGGTGGTGGTGGTGGCTCAAGGTGGTGGTCTTGGTGGTGGATGAAGGGTAGATAAAGGTAGGCTTGGCTATGTAGTTGTTTATGGGGTTTTTGACATTGTTTTGTGGTGCTAGCTTCAAGGAGAGGTCATGGCCATGGGTGGATCTGAAATGATGGCTGGAGATGATGCCAAGGAAGAGTGGTAGGGAATGGTGGTCGAGGCTATGGTGGAGATGGTGGAGGGTTTAGCCGAGCAAAGCTATGGAAGAATCAAGCAAAACAATAGAAAATTTAATAGGAAATGAAGAAGAGAAAGGTAGAGAAGATGAAGCCATTACCCAAACAACTTCAGAAATGTTTTTAGCTGTGAATTGTGAATGGAAGGAAAGTCTTTCACGTGAAACAATAAGGAATACACGGTTACAAAAGAATAAATGAGCCGTTATGGAAAAATGAAGGGTTTGGTTAATGAAAAGTCACACAATTTACAACTTAAGTCCTTTCAAATTTCCACTTAATTTATTTTAAATTTTATATAACTGAAATATAAATATAAACTCAGATAAAATACGAAAATTTAGTAAATAAACAAAAAAATAAATAACTAAATATTAAATATATATAATTTAATTAAATAAAACAGCAAAATTTGCAACTAGTCTTGAAAATATGGAAAATAAATGCAATGAACTATGGAAACATTTTTATGTACTTAAAAATATTTATAAATAAAGATAAGAACAAAAAATAAAATAAATTCACAAAAATAAATAAATAAATTTTAATTTAAATATAGTTTAGATGAAGAAAATAGTAGAAAATAGGAAAACAGCCTTTAAAAATGAAAAATAAATACAGTAAATTTTGGAAAAATTCTATTATCATTTTAAAAATATAAAAAGACAAAATATACATAAAACATATTAAAACAAAATATAAGAAAGAAATAGTAATTTATACAAATTAAAATAGACAAAATTGTTAAATAAACAGTTTATACTCAAAATTGAAATGTACATAACTTTTACATTTTAACTCCGTTTTCAACGAAACGAAAAGCAGTATTCATGTTATTAAATCTATTTTCATAATAAAAGATAAAATTTATAATTTCAAATATTTAAAAATTTAAATTTAAAAGTCGAAGTTTGACTATTGAACAAAATTCACATTTTCAGAATGTTGGGTGAATCCTTACCCGGAAGACCTCGAGACCCAGAGACGTGATTCATTCGGCAGCTCTCCCCCGAGTCCATTCGGCATGACCCATTCGGCAGCTCTCCCCCGAGTCCATTCGGCATAACCCATTCGGCAGCCCTCCCTCGTGTCCATTCGGTAGACCTTCATCCGGCAACTGCCACCGGTCCAACCTCACCACTCCACACTTCACCGGATGAAGCCCAACCAGACCAACTCCATACTTCACCGAACCAAGAGAATACCGAACCAGACTGCCAGGCCAGATCACTTCAGCCCAGGCCCACCAGCAGCTGTATACATCCAAGACCCCTGCCCCCAACCTCACTCTATAAATAGAGAGGCAGGGGTACAACAATGGGGAACAAGTTTGAGAGCTCAAGCACGGAGAGAACTTTCAAACAACTTTCTATTACTTGTATCAAAGCTTTGTACTTGTAATCAAAACAAGAGAAGAGAAATAACATATAAAGTGGACGTAGGCACATTCTGGCTGAACCACTATAAATCTGCGTGTCTTTTTACAGTTTAGCCCCTGCTTTTCATATATTTGCATAAATCACCCAAATCACTAAGAATAACATAAGATCTACTAAATCATACAACTTTGAGGTGTTTGTCCATTTTTTGTGCAAACATTTTTGGTGCTTTCACTGAGAACTAGAAGCTCGAAGCTTCAGCTTCATCCGCTTAACAAGTTTTCCTAACACCATCGTCCGCCGCTTGGAAAACATGCCTCCCAAACAGAGAAAAGATGTTAACAAAGGAAAAAACATCGCATCCAGCAGCCTTCCTGATCCAGCTGCCACAAATCAAGTGAACCGTCCTCCTCCAGCAACGGCAACAAATGAAGGACAGGCTAACCCAGCCACTCCTGCCACAGAACAGCCTGCAGCAATTACTAGGGCAGATTTGGACAGAGTTGTTGTTGAAGTAACTAACCGCTTCACGTCCCAGCAGGAAGCCTTGGTAGACCATCTCATGTCACGCTTGAGGGACGCTGAAGAATCCAACCGCAACACTGAATCATGGGGCGAGTCCCAATCTGGAGGATCTCAGAGACAGCAAAGATCTTCCTTCTTCGAAGGAGCTAACGGCAGGGGTAGCCATGGTAGGAGCCGAGACCGAGCTCAGCCCGAAGTTAGGCCTGAGGAAGCGTTTGGTGCCGAACCCAACGCGGAAGGTACCGGGCGGAGGTCAACTGCAGCTGAGCCGGTCATGCTGCCTAACCACAGGAACACCAATGAACGGGGCCGAGCTAGAGTTCAGCCCGAAGTTGGACCCGAGGAAGTGCTTAGATCAGAACCCAACAGGGGAAGATCAAGGCAAGGGCCAACTGTAGCTGACCCAAGCATGCTCCCAGAAGATCAAAGGCAGCCACTGGAAAATACGAGGAATGATAGACGATACCATCCCTACAGGTTGTCTGGTCGGAGTCAACCCCACAGAACGGAACCAAACTCATTTCTGTCCGCTCCAAATTCTGATGAAAGGATGGCACGCTTATTCAGAGAGTGTGTCCAACGGGAGCAAAGAGATCGAGGGATAGGCGCTAGGGTAACCAGCCCTTTCGCCCGCAATATCGAAATTGCTATCACCCCCCGAGAATGGAAGATGCCAACAATGGAACCCTACAAAGGAACCTCCGATCCCGTTGTACACTTACAGAGGTACACGCAGCATATGCTCATGAGTGGAGCAACAGAGGGAGTGCTGTGCAAATGCTTCCCGCTCTTCTTAGCAGATCTTGCTACCTCCTGGTTCTGTCATCTACCCCAAGGATCCATCAGCTCATGGGAAATGTTGAAAGAAAAATTCATCAGTCAGTTCCGCATTCATGTGGAGCAACCTAAGGACGCTTATTCCTTATCCAGCGTCAAACAGAAACCTGGAGAAAAGCTGCAACAATACCTAACCAGATTCAACGCCGCAGCAGCCGCAGTTCAAGATGCCGATGAGAAGCTTATCCTAATGGCCCTCTGCAGTGGGGTGCATCCGGACACTAAATTTGCTAGGAGATTGACAAAAGAAAAACCAGCTACTTTACCCGATTTCTTCCATGAAGCCGGGAAATACATGAGGCTTGAGGATGCTGCCATCGAGGGGCAGTCAGGACAGCAAAGTAAGACGACCCATGGCAATGCCCCTGCTGTGGCAAGGGACGTTCGAAGAAATGATTCCAGAGACAATGCTGGGGGCAAGAAAGTAGAGAAACGCCTATATCGGCCAGGACCAAGATTCGACTCTTACACCCCTTTGAACGAGACCGTCGAAAACATCTTCCTTGCCACCCAAGGCGAAGTTAGATACAAACGCCCACCATACAAGAAGGAATCAGATAGCGCACAGAAATCTGGAAAATTCTGCCGCTTCCACGAATCCCACGGACATGATACCAACGAATGCCATCATCTCCGAGATCTGATTGAGGAACACATCAGAAGAAAGAAACTGGAACGCTATGTAAAAAGTCAAGGCAGGACTCCAGATCCTGCCAATGAAAACCCAAGGCTACCCTCACCAGGGACCGGCAGAGGCGACCGCAACGCTAGCAGCTCTAGTCAAGAGAAGATAGTGGTCCATACCATCTCAGGAGGTCCACACATCGCAGACAGAAGTTGGAAAGAGATGGAAAGATATGGGAAGTCGCTCAGAGACAATAGAGACTGTGTCAATACGATTATAGAAGAGCGCCACCCAAAGCGGAAAGAAAGTGATGACATCACATTCAGTAAACGCGACCTAGAAGGAAGACAGTACCCTCACATGGATCCCATGGTTATCTCTGCCCGACTCGGTCCCGCCGAAGTTTACCGAATCCTGGTAGACACTGGAAGCTCTGTAAATATCCTGTTCAAACACGCATTCGACAAAATGAGGTTGTCAATGAAGGACGTATCTCCCTGCGATAAACCGCTACACGGTTTCACTGGAGATGCGAAAATGCCCATCGGGCAGCTGGACCTCTTCGTTGAAATCGGAAGCCATCCCCGCTCCGTTGTAAGGAAACAGACGTTTGTGCTGATAGAAAACCATTCGGCCTACAACGCCTTCCTAGGAAGACCAGCCCTATCTGACTTCCAGATTGTCCTAGCCCCGTGGTGCCTAAAAATGAAATTTCCAACAGACAGTGGGGTAGGGGAAGTGGAAGGAGACCAAGATATTGCACGAGACTGCTATGTAACCGAACTTCGCAACAACCACAGGAGAGGTAAAGGGAAAGGTGTAGAGATTGCTCTCTGCACAAAAAGCCTTGAAGCATAGCAACTAAAGAAAGCCCCTCCTCTTCGATACACCAGCGACCCTTTCAATGAATTAGACCCGAGGGACAAAGAGGAGGAGGCCACCGCCGAGCCTGCAGAGGCTATGGAGTTTATATCTGTAGACAAGCACGACTCAAGTAGGCTACTGAAAATTGGGTCGCAATTGAAAACCGAATTGAAGGAACAACTCGTTGATTTTCTCCGCCACAACTTAGATGTATTCGCTTGGTCACACGCTGACATGACCGGAATCTCCCCCAACATAGCGTGCCACGTATTAAAAATTGATCCTACCAAGGCACCCGTAAAACAAAAGAAGAGAAGTATGGGGGCAGAGCGATCAGCAGCCCTCGATGAAGAAGTAAAGAATCTACTCGCCAATGACTTCATACGAGAAGCTATTTACCCAGAATGGATCGCCAACCCGGTACTAGTAAAGAAGGCTAATGGGAAGTGGCGGACCTGCATTGACTTCCCCAACCTAAATGACGCCTGCCCAAAGGATTGCTTCCCGCTTCCCAGAATCGACCAACTTGTAGACAGCACAGCCGGGCACGAACTCCTGTCTTTTATGGATGCATACTCAGGATATAACCAAATTCCTATGCATGCTCCCGACCAAGATCACACTAGTTTCATCACCGACCGGGGTTTGTACTGCTACAAAGTGATGCCCTTCGGACTTAAAAACGCAGGAGCCACCTACCAGCGCCTCGTCAACAAGATGTTCGCAGGGCTAATAGGACAAACAATGGAAGTATATGTAGACGACATGCTGGTAAAATCACGGAAAGCCAAAGATCACGTAAGCCACCTGGGCGAGATGTTCCAGGTACTTCGACAGTATGGAATGAAGTTGAATCCACTAAAGTGCTCCTTCGGAGTGTCATCAGGAAAATTCTTAGGATTCATCGTCCATGCCCGAGGGATAGAAGCAAACCCTGAACAAGTCCGAGCATTAAGAGACATCAAGATACCTTCCACCCGAAAGGAAATGCAAAGCCTAAATGGAAAAGTGGCTGCCCTAAGCCGATTCATCTCCAAAGCAACGGACAAGTGCGTCCCCTTTTTCGAAGCTCTAAAGAAAGATAAAGGAAAGTTCGAATGGACGGACGAATGCTTGACCGCTTTCCTTAACCTAATCGAACACCTCCAGAAACCACCAGTACTCTCGACCCCAAGCGAAGGCGAAGAATTATACCTATACCTTGCTGTGTCATCTCACGCTCTAAGCGCTGCCTTGGTAAGAGAAGATAACCGTACGCAACGACCAGTTTACTTCGTCAGTAAAAGGTTTACTGGGGCAGAAGTCAGATATCCTAAGCTCGAAAAGTTGGCATACTGTTTACTAATCACTTCACGAAAGCTACGTCATTACTTCCAATCCCATTCCATCAAGGTTCTAACCAATCAACCACTGAGGCAGGTACTCCATCGTCCCGACACTTCCGGGCGACTACTTAAATGGTGTATTGAGCTGAGTCAATATGATATCACCTATCACCCTCGCACCGCCATCAAGGGACAAGCCATGGCTGATTTCATTGCAGAATTCACTACCAACGAGGATAAGGAGCAACTGGAAATAACAGAAGATATCAAGTGGAATCTCTTTGTGGACGGTGCATCTAACGAACAAGGCTCGGGGGCAGGTGTGGTAATCATCACTCCCAGGGGAAATAAACTGCACTATGCTATAAGGTTGGAGTTCACTGCCACCAACAACGATGCAGAATACGAAGCAGTAATAGCCGGATTAGAAATTGCTATCGAGATCGGAGCCAATTCTTTGTGTCTTCACAGCGATTCTCAGCTTATTGTTAATCAAATACTAGGGGAATTCCAAGCTCGAGAAGAACGACTCATAGCATATCTAAAGAAGACCAAGTTACTTCTCAGCCGATTGGACCACTACTTAGTCAAACACATCCCTCGGGAAGAGAACCAAGAGGCCGACGAATTGGCAAAGCAAGCAAGTATGAGAGACGTCGCCATCTTCGGGGCAGTAACTGTCTCAAAGCAAATGATCCCGAGTTTTGAACAAGTGAATCTGATAGCTGCAACCGAAGAAGCAACTTGGATAACTCCCATCCGAGACTACCTACAAAATGGCACACTACCCGACGGGCGTAACGAAGTCAAGAAAATCTTGAGGAAAGCGTCCCGCTACACAATACAAGGAGACATCCTCTATCGGCGTGGGTTCTCTAACCCATTATTAAGGTGTGTCGCCGGAAGGGAAGCCAAGGAAATCTTATCCAACATTCATCAAGGAAGCTGCGGAGATCACACCGGAGGGCAAACATTAGCAAAAAAGATACTCCGATACGGATATTTCTGGCCCACCTTAAGCAAGGACGCCTTAGATTTCGTCAAGAAGTGTGACAGATGCCAAAAGTTTGCTAAGGTCCCTCGGCTACCAACAACCGAGATTACCCAGATGACCAGCCCTTGGCCCTTTGCAGTATGGGGAATTGACTTAATCGGTGAACTGCCAATGGGTCGAGGCGGCGCCAAATATGCTATAGTAGCAGTCGACTATTTCACCAAATGGGTGGAAGCAGAACCTCTAAATAAAGTATCTTCAGCGAAAGTTATCAACTTCTTAATCAAAAATGTTCTGTGCAGGTACGGAGTCCCACTAAAAATCATATCAGACAATGGACTTCAGTTTGACAGCGAGGAATTCGCCAACTGGTGCCAAGAACACGGAATTCGCAAAAGCTTCTCATCCGTAGCATATCCCCAAGCAAACGGACAAGTCGAAGCAGTCAACAAAATTCTGAAAACTCTGATCAAAAAGAAGCTCGAAAAGTCAAAGGGCGCTTGGGTGGATGAACTCCCTACGGCACTATGGGCCTACCGCACATCTTTCAGAACATCAACAGGGCACACTCCTTTCTCTTTGGCATACGGATCGGAGGCTATGCTCCCAGTTGAAACCATTGTGCCTTCCCACCGTAGGATCCACTATAACCCAGAAGAAAACGAAGAGCTCCTCAACATGTCTTTGGATCTAGTCGAGGAGAGAAGGAATGATGCAGTCCTAAAAACAGCAGCCCACAAGCAAAAGGTGGCAGCACAATACAACTCCAAAGTCAAGCATCGTGCCTTACGAGAAGGGGATCTTGTCCTCAAGCGAATCTTCCCTCGCCCCGGAGCACTAGACCCAATCTGGGATGGACCATATGTAATTCATAAAGATCTCCACAACGGAGCCTATATTTTGTCAACAGTGGACGGGGAGGTGTTCCAGAGGGCATGGAACATCCAACACCTCCGTCGATACTTTTCTTAACTTGTATTGCCCATATGAAGTGAATTAACGAAGAGAATCAGTGGACGTAGGCATTTTTTCGTGCCGAACCACTTTAAAAAAGCCTTGTCTCTTTTTAACTTGTTCCTTTGTATCTTGGCTGCTTGTTAACTTTATCCTTTTCTGTTGAACAAAATCCTGAGCATATAGCATTTCTATTCAAAGCACTCCACAATGCAACTCCACGTGGACAAGCCCCAACAGGTACTATGCGAATCTATGCCCTCGCCAATGAGACACTTTTGCTCCAGCATCCCTCTGCTGCGGGTTAACTCATTGCTCGCGACGGCCCTTAAAGCCAACTGTAATGAGCCGATTATAAGCCACCGAGAAGGCCGACTATAGCCGAGGCAGCTCATTACGGCGTTAGGCTCGCCGGCGACTGTGAACCGATTATAAGCCCCAACATAAGGTGTGGCCAGCCAGGGGCAGTTCACAGTTGACGATCGGCACCCACGCTAGCCGGCCACAGTAAGTCGAATAATACCCATGAGTACGGGCCATAATGGCCCGGGTAGTTACTGTGCGCGATCTCGGCTCCGGTGTGTCTTAAGTGCGGCTGTGGTAAAAAAGAATTAACTCCCCGCGGAGGCGTAAGATGGGTGACAAATGTCTCCAAGACCCACAGCTAGGGAAAGTGACTACAAAACCCGTTTGCCACGAACTTAAGCACATCGAAGGCCTTCCGTGACTGGAAGTTTTACTATTTCACATATTTCAATTTTACTTAAAAAACTTTCCTCCTATCCTCTATAACAAACCATAAAGTACAGGATGCAGGGTAAGAGGTACCCGCCAATGGATGCAGAGATTCACAATCAGATGGCGGGGCAGTCAACTGCTCTCCATGCTTGGTCATATAAGATATTCGAAACTGCCATTTACAAACAGAACATGAAAGGCGGTATTTTCTTCCTTTATGTACAAATGCATGACTATAATTTGATTTTTCCACACCACACGCTAACATTGCAAGTCATGAGATTATGATTTAAAACCAGAATCTGACATCAAACACAATTTAATTACAAGAATACACATAGCTACATTTCTCATACGATATGTCGAAATAGCAACAAATATTCAAGAAATGACAAAATCAACTTGAGCTAAAAAATTACACGTCAAGAATAATGTTATTACAAGTAGCAAGAATTACAACTTGGAAGTTACCCTACTGTCTTAAGACTAACAGATACAACAATGCCAAGCCTACAAAAAGAATTTTTCAGGTTCAGTCATGGAGCTGGTTGCGTCGAAGTCTTGTCCTTGTTCTTTTGCCCGCCTGTCCGGTCATAAAAAGGGTTCATTAGTGATGAGTAACCAAGTTAACAGAAAGACTAGAAAGGAAGACTTACCAGTACTAGCTTCTTGACCATCCTGGTCGTCATCTTCTACCTGCACACCCGCCTCTTCAGCAGCAAGCAGCCGCATACCCTCCTTTACCGCCACTTTCTCCTCCTTGGTGAACTGGGCCGTGACCACATCCATACTGAAGACCGTTCCACCCTCTTTATCTGCATCAGCCTTAGCCTCCTCCAAAGCCCGAAGATATATCTTGGCCATGACTCTGGGATAATCATCCATCCAAGAGAGGCTACCCTGCTTCCAAGTCCGGAAATACGTGTCCTGGAGCATGTCATCCATCATTCCTTCGTTCTCCTCAAACTCCCTCATCCGGGCATCGGAGGCCGACAACCTTTCCACGGCAGCATCTCTCTCCAGTCTGTATCTCGAGCAATCAGCTTGAAGGGACCTCCGCATCACCGCCATCTCTTCCCTCAACTTAGCTTGAGCAAGCTCGGCAGCCTCAAGCTTCTCGGACAATTCCTCCACCTGCTCGAGATCCGCTCTCCGAACCTCATCCACCGTGGTAATAGCCATATCAATCCGCTCTTTGCAAGCAGCTTCCATTTTCCGCAATTCGGCCCGACTAGCCTCTTCCATGGTTCTCCTTAATCGCCCAGTGGCAGCCTCATGCTGAGAAATCTGGATAGCCTGATCCGCAAGCTGCTTGGCCTGATCCGAGACCACCAATCGAAGTCGGATATTGGCGCTCCCTATCTCCTCTCCGGCCTTAACCAGCCGAGCGTGATGCCCCATCAGCTTCTTGGCCTCCTCCGCCACCCGATCAATGTTGGCCTTGGCCTCGTCTCCCATAGTGACTATACGAGTGGTGAGTAGATCGAGGTCTAAGGACTTGGCTTCGTCAAGTACTCGTACCATGGGGTTACGGGGGAGAAGGTGTTCACCAGTAACTTCGTCAAAATTAATATCTTGAGAACCCGGATCCAGATCAGGATGACCGGCAAATGGATTACGGGCCAGATCGGGACGGTCGATATGAACAACAGAAGGGTTTCCGGATGGGTGTGGAGAAGATACAAACTCGCTGCCCTCCTCAGTAATATCATAAATAGGCTGAGCCGGAGGCTGAGAACCGAGCGAAGTTTCGGATAAAGGATGCCTCCTCTTCCTCTGCTGAATACCCTCTTCGATGACCCCAAGAAGAGGGCGGTACCCGACTACATCCCCGGAGCGTTGGGCTGAGGGCTTCGGCTTAGCAGAAATTTTGGAAAGTTTATATTGCTCGAGCCTGTGTCGAAGGTCTGAAGCTTTGGGCGTCTTGCCTGCTCCTGATATAAAGAACAAGTGTCATAATCTTACATTACAATATGATTCAAGGAACGCGGTAAAATGCAAGATTAGAAAAGGAAAAGAAACACAGCTGTGGTTGTACAAACCCTGGGGAGGAGTGGGATACTGCAATAAGTCCCGGATTTCATTCCAGGACGGGAGCGGGTCATAAAATATTCCTAAGTCCCTATCATTAGTGAAGCATGCAGGGGTCAAGAGTTCACCTTGAGTTGTCAGAGCCACCTTGGCCGGAATAGTCGGAGAAGACTCACTTGCACCAGTCCCGGTTTTGTCCGCCTCCCCGGTCTTCTCTACCAAAGCCGGATCATCACCCAACTCCTCGAAAGCCTGACGGAGAGCATCGTCCGTCCACTCTTGCATCTCGCCTACTTGCCCAGAAGACAAAGCCCTGGAACCATCACCACCCTGTCCATCGCCACCCTCGTCACCAAGACGCTCAACGTCACTCCCGCCCTCCGCCTCACCTCTTTCCTCCTCCGCGTCTATCTCCCCCTGAGTAAGTGGACAATTGCTGGGAGAAGGACCGTCTGACCTCTTAAGTTTCTTACCTCCAACGGCTGGAGGTTTCGTGAATGGTTTTCTCTTTCCACCCTCTGCCGCAACGCCTCCCTTGGCCTGAGCAGCCGCCCTCTCTTCCGCCGTTTCCCTCAACTTAACTACAGACTGCTGCGGAAGGATCAAGTTGTATTCTAGAAGGATCGCATTTCTAATCAAGTAAGCAGATGATCTGTATTTCCCAAGAATGCCTTCTATCTCCGCCGCCGTCTGAACCAGGCGGTCAGTTTCCACAACAGGAAAGCCACCTGTCGCTAGCAAAAATGAGAAAGTATGAGAAGAAGCATCACAATCAGGATAGAAATTATAAGTAAAAGCATCAACTTACATCCAGAGGTAAAGCGCCGGATAGAGACGGAGTCGTCCCTAACAAAGAACCATTCTTTCTTGAACATGCTGAATTTGGAATAAAGGTCCAGGACCGGCTTGAAGGTCACAGCAGATTCCGAGTTAATATATGGGGACCCCTTCTTGTAGCCCCTTAAGTTGTACAAGTACCGGATCTCCCGGTTGGAGGGAGCGCGACCATACTTCCTCCGAAAAATAACGAAAAGGCTCACCAGTATGGCGTAAGAGTTGGGCTGAAGCTGAAATGGGGCCACCTTCAGGTACGTGAGGAAGCTAACTATCCAAGCATTGAGAGGCGGGATAGCACCACACATGCAATGGTACCTGCTATAAGCGAAGTATCCTTCGGGAGGACTGTATGGCATGACTCCTGGACCCGGCAGCAGCATGAGGGCTCTATCAATCCCAAAAGAACGAGATATAACATCGAGTTGCTCCTCTTTGAGAAGGCTAGGAAAGCAGTCAGGCGGGGAATCCAGCAACTCCTGGGGACCATATCCATCCACTAATGATCTCGGGGCGGGCCCATGACGCTCCGATCCTGATTGAGCTGGGGGCACAGCCGATGACTCTCCTTCACCCACGGATCGCTTCTTGTCTGATCGAGTTTCTACTTTGCGAGACATTATCTACAATACCGGAAAAACACATTTAGAACAGAGGATATAAACAAGTATATGACTTCATTCGGTAAAAACATATTCAGTATCATTTTCATTCGGTGGTTCAAGTATGGGTTCATTCGGTGTCTCGAGTGTAAGCAAAGAAAGTTCAAAGTGCTCAAACTCCCATCGTCATTCGGTAAAGACAATGGAAATTCTCGAACTCTCAAGGTCCATTCGGTGGTTCAAGTATGGGTTCATTCGGTGTCTCCCGTTCTCGTCCGGTAATACGAGAATAAGATCTCATTCGGCAGAATAAAATCTCACCTGATTCGGCAATGATAAGGGTCTAGTTCGGAAAAAATGGGAGTCAAGTGGTTCGGCTATCTCGAAAAGTGAAGAAACAATAGTAGAGTGGCGCCCTTATTTATAAGCGAAGCACATCGACCGGACCAACTGGCTCGGCGCAACCAAGACCGAACGAAGGAAGACAAAGCACGACATATGTTAGACATATGCCCTACTTTGGGGGGCAAATGTTGGGTGAATCCTTACCCGGAAGACCTCGAGACCCAGAGACGTGATTCATTCGGCAGCTCTCCCCCGAGTCCATTCGGCATGACCCATTCGGCAGCTCTCCCCCGAGTCCATTCGGCATAACCCATTCGGCAGCCCTCCCTCGTGTCCATTCGGTAGACCTTCATCCGGCAACTGCCACCGGTCCAACCTCACCACTCCACACTTCACCGGATGAAGCCCAACCAGACCAACTCCATACTTCACCGAACCAAGAGAATACCGAACCAGACTGCCAGGCCAGATCACTTCAGCCCAGGCCCACCAGCAGCTGTATACATCCAAGACCCCTGCCCCCAACCTCACTCTATAAATAGAGAGGCAGGGGTACAACAATGGGGAACAAGTTTGAGAGCTCAAGCACGGAGAGAACTTTCAAACAACTTTCTATTACTTGTATCAAAGCTTTGTACTTGTAATCAAAACAAGAGAAGAGAAATAACATATAAAGTGGACGTAGGCACATTCTGGCTGAACCACTATAAATCTGCGTGTCTTTTTACAGTTTAGCCCCTGCTTTTCATATATTTGCATAAATCACCCAAATCACTAAGAATAACATAAGATCTACTAAATCATACAACTTTGAGGTGTTTGTCCATTTTTTGTGCAAACACAGAAAATATTAAATTTAGTCATATTTGGAATTCTAATCCACATCAAAATCAAAGTTTATATTTTTAAAATAACAAAATTTATTCTTTTCATAAATAAAGCTTTTAAATCTGGAAATCAAAAAAAAATTGTAAAATACAGGGTTGTTACACTCTCCCCCACTCAAAACTTTTCGTCCCCGAAAAGGAACGAGGTACGGGAAAGCACAGAAAAGGATAGAATGAATAGAATTAAGACAAGATGATAAGAAAATTGGAATTACACCTGATAACTATTGTTATAGGTAAGTTTAACAAGATGGAGGTGATCAAATCAAGAATATAAGCACGAAAAATCCTCTAGAGTCTGAATCACCCCTTTCACTTGACCGACGGTCTATGAATGGAAAAACAGTGTTCAGATCCAGATGAGTAACAAAGATTATCAAAGATTACAGAAAGATTTCTAAACGGACTGGTATAAGCAATAGCCTTCCCATTTTGTAACAAGATAAGGGAAATAAGGACATCCAAAAGATAGTTTGGAAAAAACAAAACCAGATAATAAATTTAAAACCATAATGCTTTGAAATCATAACAATTTAGGGATGTTTATCATTTGGAAATCACACTGCTAAAATCATAACACTTTGGACAAGTTATTCTTTTTTAAAAAAAAAACATAATACTTAGAAAATCATAACACCCTAAAAAAAGTAATCTTCATTTAAACCATTTTAATTCAAGGTCAAATAATATTCATTTTAAAGTTGTAACATTTCTAAGTTCATTTAATTATAAAAATTTCCAAAACATTGTATTTTCAAAATAGTAGTACTTATAAAATGCTACAGTAGATATATTAATATTTCAAATCAGTTCAATTCCAGAAAAATTTATTTGGATATCATTTAACTTATGACTTATTAAACAAACTTTATGAATGGAATATTCAAATCAAACTATACTTCATTTATTAAGTTAAAAGTTCACTATTTTAGTTAGCTCTTAATTTAACACATAACCTAACACTTTATTTAAAATACCCATTTCATAAATAGATATTCCTTTAATAAGTTACACTTAAAATTTCATTTGAAAACCAAATTCTCAATTATCAAATTTTAGTGATGTTAAAATACATTTTAACTATTTAAATCATAATTATTCATTTTTCAAGACATATCTATTTCATAAATAAAATATTTATCATAGCAAATATAACAATCAAATTCCTTTACACATTTATTCATTTAGACATCAATTAAACTATGAATTCAAGTTAAATAAACTTTATTACAAAATGTCTAATTCAAATGTATTTTATTTTATCTATTCAAAGATACATTATTTATTATACAACATATTCATTTTAGGAAATAACCTTTATTAAAATTCCTAGGTTAGACTTAAGGTTCCATAGTAAATCAAATTTGATTATTAAGTTATTTAAATAAAATCTCTTTAAATTCCTTTTTCACTATTTGCCTCTGTTAATCTTTTATAACTAAAATTTAAGTGTATAACATGTAATATAACCACTCAAATTTTATTTATAAAAATCCTTTTTATATTGTATATTATCCAATTCCATATTCAACTTCTGTGTAATTTAGGTAAGTTATATTGGAATGAAATTGTGTGTTATAAAAATAAAACTTTCCGATTCAATTATCTCAAGTTTGAATCATTTGTCCAATTTTTTTTCTTTTTATAATTGAAATTATTCTTTAAGAAAAAAAAAATGTAAGAATTAATTTCCGATTTCCTTCAAACCAGTTAGAGATAAATAAATATATGTACATAATATGTCAAATCAAATTTAAATCATATATCTATATATATTATAAATCAAGTCATATTTTTAGAAATTCATATTAATTAATTTCCCCATAACAAAGCTGTAGCAAGACTACAGAACAGTCTCTTCACTTCGAAACTCTAAAATGAACGTCGATGATGCTGCAGTTATCACCGAAATTATTTTCCAGCGACAGAGAGAAGAGCACTAAATTTTTTAAACTTTAAAATCTTTTAGAAACAAATTTCTACTTGGAAATACCTTAAATAATATATCCTTTTAAAACTTTAAACAGAAGGTTTGAATCCATCGGAAATTAAATTCTTAAATTTCTTGTTTTAATTCATTTCAGTTCCCAAATAAATTTATAAACAACTATTTATAAATTCATTTGTAGAACAATAAATGATAAATCAAGTATTATCATTTCAAATAATCAATTTAAATCAATTTATTAAGTTCCATAAAATTATATATCCAAATTTATTTTATTAACCAATTTTTTTTATAATATTGTGTCAGTTTGTTCTGTCAAAGTGTTTTAGAAATCCTATCGATAGCGTTGATCAGACGAATCGATCGAAAACCCAAATCAACATCAACAACTCAAACAACACCATATATAAAACAAAACATAGATTTACAAGTACAATTCAAAATGTTTGGAGATAGTTTAGAAACAAAAGACAAGATGGTTAAACAGAGTAGAGAGATGGGTAAGCTTAGGTAAATCGCGGACAACCTTAACCGGGTCAACCCTGACTTAAAGAATAAGATCGATGTGGATTTTTTTGGGATAAATCTACGTTCGATCTCAAGAGATAGAGTTTGGAATAATAAAAGATATTAGCATCTAAACCAAGGATAGATAAAATCTCTGGTGAATCGATGCTGACTGTAAAGGATTTTCACCCCTTTACAAGAAAATTAGAATATTGGCGAGATCGCCAATTCACTATAAAGATCATTCGAAGTGGAGTTATGTGACACTCCAAAATCAAAAGAAGATGAATAGTGAGGGACAAGAATGAATTTTGGAACCGCAGGAAACGTTCCAAAATTCAAAGGAAATCGAATCAAAAGGAAGAGATTCAAACTCGAACGAAAGTGATTCTGTAAATAAATTTACCATACATTCTAAGTTTTGCCTCAAAGCCAAAGCTCTGATACCAACTGTAACGCCCCGATATTTTCAACCATTCGCATCCATTATAAGTGTATAGGTAGACACTCATGCCGGAGTTGAATTGCTCAAAATACCGCGTTGTAATTAAAATTTGGCAAATCTCAGAATATACAGTAAATAAATATAATCACAGATCACAGACACAGAGTAAAATAATGCAGCGGAAGTAAAAGAAATAGTAGTTCATGAAGCTACTATGAAAATATATCAGAGTTACATAAGATACAACATAAGAAATAAAGTACAGCAGAAGTCTCAATACAATAACCAAGTACAGGCTGAATAGAACAACGGAACCGAAGTTGATAGAACAAGACTAGCAAATAATCTCCAGCGATTCAAATCTCCAGAAGGTGGAAATCCAAATCTGTGAATACTCAGGCTGACCCGAGCATAAAGCAAAACACAAAACACTCGAGTCAGGACAATATATACTTATATAATGTAAACCAACTCAAGTGAACTGTAATAAAGGTACAAGTAACTTAGAAGATGCTTGGGACCGCCCATCCTCTAAGGATCCGTTAAAATATCTACTATGTAGTAATATTCGCTATTATAATAACGTCTAATAAGTAAAGTATACTCATATAGAAAATAGCGTTAAGGGGATGGAGAACCTTAACGCGGTCGGATCTTAAAATCATAATCGTAGTAAAGCTCGATATGGTAGGTGACACGGCACAACTAGGCAATGCCAGGGTAGATATACCAATTACGCACACGGACTGATGGATACGCATAGCAGCCACTACCGTTCCACCTCGAACAACACTCCCAAATCGGAGGATGGCCATCTAATCAATCACAAGTAAGAGTATAATATCGAAGAAATGTGTCCGAGAAGAGGTGCTACCTCACTGGTCCGAGATCGCTCCTGTTTTAGCCACCTTATGCCAACTCACGGGAGTTGGGTCCACGTAACATACCTTAAGAACGTCACCACCATCCTACTTCATTCTGGAATCTCCACCGCGTACACGGTTGTCAAAGTGGTTTTCGGTATCGACAGAGAGTATGTCCATATCCGATCCCGGTCTCTTTGCCAACCAATCGTTATTATAACCCGTGGTTATAACTTTTAAAAATAGTTTATGTTTCAAATCAAAATACATCCTTTAAACCATTTCAAAATCATATCATTTATTTCAAACTAATACATACTTTCAAACCCAAAACATATCTATTCAAAACCAATTCAAAAATATGTCATTTCCATTTCAAAACCAATTCAATAATATATCATTTCAATAAAACCCAAATTTCAAAATCACTGAATATTTCCTTTAATTTATTAAACTTGAAATCTTCCTTTAAATTATCATAGCATTTTGGTAATGTAACCTTAAGGAATCATAGCATTTTTGGAATGTAATACTTCCCAATTTAACAATTTATATAATCAAAGTGTTTATATACTTACAAAAATTTTTTAACATGGTCATTTTATCATAGCCTTATAGTTAAATAAACTTTGTTACTGTAATATCCAATTTAATGCTAAAATTCTTATGTTAAGTTAAGAGTACCTTATTAACTTACATTATCATTACAATAAAGAAACTTTATTATTTTAGTCATTAAAATATGTCATTTACATTAATTAAAACTTACATATTAAATTTACTTTTTAACTTACATTCCTATTACAGTAAAGAGCATTTATCATTTAATCAATATTACACTAATTAAACTTACATTATCGAATGTACGTTTTAATTTACGTTTTATTACAAAAGGGGCATTTATTATTTTAAATCAATATTACACAAATTAAGACTTACATGTTTCTTTCATTAATTAAGACTTTACATGTTTCTTTCAGTAGGTAAAACTTTACATATTTCTTTCATTAATTAGAACTTTACACGTTTCTTTCATAAATTAAACTTTACATATTTCTTTCATTAATTAGAACTTTACACGTTTCTTTCACAATAAATTTCTTATAATTAAATCCAATTTTCAACAATTTACTTAATAAGTTTAAGTGTAAAAGTTCCAATTCTTCACATTTCAACAAATAGACTTAACACTTCAAATTTAAATTACCATTTCATAATTTAACAAAATTTCCAATTTTATTTAATTAACTTAAACCTTTAATTAAAACCAAATTTCACATTTCCTAGTCAAGTTATATTTTAAAAGATCACTTTTAAACATTCATTTATTTAACCACTTAAATTCATAGAAAAATCAATAATACTTAATAATCACTTAAATTCAAATTTAATCAAATTATCATATTTACCATTTCCAAATAAAATTTAATATCCATTTTATTTATATAACTTAAATATCATTTTTAACCAAAATTCCAAATTTCCAACTTAAGTTATATTTCAAAAATCCAGTTAAACCATTCATTAATTACATTTTTAACACATAGAAAAATCATAATTTCTTTAATTCAAAATATTTCAAAATCTGTTTAAATCAAATTTCATAAATTTATATTTTTAAAATACTTAAAAATATTCAAAACACTTTATAAAATAACCACAGGCCTGCATATAATTTTCTAACCTAGGTCAAGTGATACGGATATGTATCATTTCAATCCGCAGTTAAAAAAAAGAAAAATCCGGGTTCTATCATTTCAAACCCGCAATCCCAAGTTAAAATAAATAAATAAAAATCGTTCAGGCCTATCATTTCAGCCCATAACGATTTTTCCCTATTCTAAAGTCCGTTCGGGTATGTATCATTTCAACCCATAGTGATTCTAATCTACAGGGAACTTGCAATGGTGATAACAGATATAAATAACAGAATAACATTAAATAACAGTAACATATGATATAACAGGTATAATAACAGGTGTGAACATCATATGATAATAATATAAGCATATAAAACTTGATAATATATTTCTACAGATTCGCAGGGTGTCAATTTACTAGTTATATAGGTACATATTGTCTGGTGAGAATAACTCACTTGTTTAAGCTGGAGATGACGACCAAACACACAACACAGAATCTTTGAAGGCACGACAACATGAATATGATTTGAGAGTGGAGATCCAAATATAATTGCCTTGTATACATATAAACAAAACAAGACAATGTATACATAAATATGTAACACAAAACAATATTGAAATGACTTGAAATAAAAAGCAACAAAGGGCAAAGTGATTCGACCTTTCTTTAACCATTCAAGAGCTTGACCAAGGGGATCTTTTGCTCAGCCATAGCTGGACATAATCTCAGGTTATGGCATCAAAATAGCATGGCAACAAAGAGATGATGATGGTAGGAGTTACATATGAATAAGACAAAGGGTCAAGGCAAAATAAGTGGAGTTTTGGTGCATTTTTGGCTCATCCAAAGGCAAGTGGGGCTCGGCCCTTGCATGGTTCAGGTTTTGACAGTAGTTTAGGTGGTTAGTAGAGGTGGTAGCAAGGTGGTGGTGGTGGCTCAAGGTGGTGGTCTTGGTGGTGGATGAAGGGTAGATAAAGGTAGGCTTGGCTATGTAGTTGTTTATGGGGTTTTTGACATTGTTTTGTGGTGCTAGCTTCAAGGAGAGGTCATGGCCATGGGTGGATCTGAAATGATGGCTGGAGATGATGCCAAGGAAGAGTGGTAGGGAATGGTGGTCGAGGCTATGGTGGAGATGGTGGAGGGTTTAGCCGAGCAAAGCTATGGAAGAATCAAGCAAAACAATAGAAAATTTAATAGGAAATGAAGAAGAGAAAGGTAGAGAAGATGAAGCCATTACCCAAACAACTTCAGAAATGTTTTTAGCTGTGAATTGTGAATGGAAGGAAAGTCTTTCACGTGAAACAATAAGGAATACACGGTTACAAAAGAATAAATGAGCCGTTATGGAAAAATGAAGGGTTTGGTTAATGAAAAGTCACACAATTTACAACTTAAGTCCTTTCAAATTTCCACTTAATTTATTTTAAATTTTATATAACTGAAATATAAATATAAACTCAGATAAAATACGAAAATTTAGTAAATAAACAAAAAAATAAATAACTAAATATTAAATATATATAATTTAATTAAATAAAACAGCAAAATTTGCAACTAGTCTTGAAAATATGGAAAATAAATGCAATGAACTATGGAAACATTTTTATGTACTTAAAAATATTTATAAATAAAGATAAGAACAAAAAATAAAATAAATTCACAAAAATAAATAAATAAATTTTAATTTAAATATAGTTTAGATGAAGAAAATAGTAGAAAATAGGAAAACAGCCTTTAAAAATGAAAAATAAATACAGTAAATTTTGGAAAAATTCTATTATCATTTTAAAAATATAAAAAGACAAAATATACATAAAACATATTAACACATATTAAAACAAAATATAAGAAAGAAATAGTAATTTATACAAATTAAAATAGACAAAATTGTTAAATAAACAGTTTATACTCAAAATTGAAATGTACATAACTTTTACATTTTAACTCCGTTTTCAACGAAACGAAAAGCAGTATTCATGTTATTAAATATATTTTCATAATAAAAGATAAAATTTATAATTTCAAATATTTAAAAATTTAAATTTAAAAGTCGAAGTTTGACTATTGAACAAAATTCACATTTTCAGAAAATATTAAATTTAGTCATATTTGGAATTCTAATCCACATCAAAATCAAAGTTTATATTTTTAAAATAACAAAATTTATTCTTTTCATAAATAAAGCTTTTAAATCTGGAAATCAAAAAAAAATTGTAAAATACAGGGTTGTTACACGATGTGAGATCGGCATCGCGACGAAGCTGGAGTGGGAAGCAGCAGCGATCGAGCATCGCGTTCGAGTGAGGTTAGATGGATCGTAATCGAGGCAGTCGCGACTTGGGTTTGTGGTTGTCTGAAGCTCGCGGTGAGGTGAAGTTGTAGGCGTGGCGTTCGATTAGGGGCGGTCGACGATTGCTGTGACGATGGTGGGCAGCTAGGGCATCTCGTGATTGTTTCGTGGGGTCGACTTCGATGTCGACAGAGGGGGAACTCGCGAATTGGCGATGGCGACAATGGCAGCGGCGTGCCTGGGCAGTAGGCGATTAGCCGTGAGGTATTTGATTTTGTTTTTTTTCTTTTCGATTAAAACTGGAAATTTATATACGTGCAGTAACGAAATAGATATAGGATAGAAATAATAATCATAAAGTTATTTGTGGGAAAGGAGATTGTTTTAATATGTAAAATATATATATTGTTTATCATGTTTAAACTAAAATTTATATAAGGTTAGGTATGAGGCAGTTTTAAATTGTAAAGACAGTTTAAATTTTATTTTTGTGTAGTTGAATCTAAAATATCTTTGTCACAAAAGAAAAGTTATTTATTTAAAGAACTTATATAGTTATTTGGTTATTAGAAATTATTTTAAAGAAGACGAGTGTAAATTACATTGGAAAATAAAAATGGATTGTTCGGGTAGTTCAACAAAAATAATTTATTAAGAAGATTTGTTTAACTTATTTTGGCTACCAAATTAATTATCAAAGGAAATTTTGTTCAAATATAATAATTAGTTGAAATTTAATCTATTTGACGAAATTTAATTGTTCGATTTCAATTCGAATATTAATAGAATTGTATAATTATTTATACAAGGTTAAAGTCGAGAAAACGAAAGAAGAATTGGAAATGGATTGCGAAATAAAAAGCTAAGGTGAGATCTTCTCACTCAGATTTAAAAATTGATTGCAGTTATTGATTGATGATTTGATTTCTATTGGATGTGGTATTAGATATTTTAGGATATATCTATATATATAGCAGTATATACATATTGGCATATGTATATATTGGATTGATTGATTTCCCGCCTCGTATAGCGGATGAGACCCTATTGCGCCGTTAGTAAGCGGATTTATAAAAACCTATATACCGCGATAATTCCGTACTGGAGCGGAATTGGTATTGTGCTAACATCTTTGGATGCAGGGAAACAGGTTGGAGGGATCCAACTGGATTCCTCAACTGTATTTATTTATTTACGGATGTTGATATATATTCAGTCATCATGTGATGATATATGATGTTTGATGTTGTGATGAACTAATTGATGCGTTGCATCATCGGGTTCAATTTTAAAGTTTAAAAATAAACGATTTTTACTTTAAAAGGAATTTTGAAGTGATTTGTGGAAAGTATACGATTTATTAAATTTTGGAATTTATTTATCTTAAATAAATAAATAAATGTTATAAATTTAAAGTTATGAAAATTTTAAATTGTGAAATATACCTGAAAGGTGATTTTGAAATAAATAGTCAAGTGATAAATAAAATAGTTTAAGTTGGATTTCTTTTGAATTATTTAAGAATGATATATATAAAAGATGTACAGAATTGATATTTATCAATTAATAGTATTGGAATTTTAAAACGAGTTTCTATAAGTGTTAGAAATTTATAGAATTATAAATTGTGAAGACATGAGATTTATAGAATTATAGATTGTGAAGATTTGAAGTTTATAGATTTATAAAGATTGAAGTTCATAGATTATAAAGTATGAAGTTATAAAATGAATGAAGTTATAAAATGAATGAAGTTGTAGAATAAAGACTGATAAGAAATTTACTTGTAACTTGGATTGTTGCCTTTAAATGGGATATTGATCGAATTATTAATAAAGAAGATTTATTAAATTGAAGTCGTTAGAAAATAGAAACAGAATTTATAAACGTTGTTTTGTAAATTCGAAATCAATTGGATTTGGTAAATTAAAAGGTTAAAGGGGATTTTATCCACGATTTTGGATAGTGGAAAATTCTCGAAATAAATGTGTAGAAAAGATTTAAATAGGGTTAAGTGAAGTATATTCACGATTTGGACAGTGAATATATTGTTAAGTAAAATGGATACGTTTTTGAAGAAGTGATATTAAAAATGAAGTTAAACATTTTAAAGATGTTTTAAAATGTATTGTGAATCGAAAGCATAGATTTCAACAGTTCTTGTTGAAATAGGCGTTTTCGAGAAATAAGGAAATGGTGGACTATAACACTGTTGTTATAGTAAATGATTTCCGAAAGGAAATGTTTTTATCTAGTATTGGGATTTACATATCTATATTAATTTCGAATCCCTATACTAGTGATTTCGAGTCGTCGTAACGATGTTTTACGCAACATTCGTTTTGACTCAAATAGGTGTTAAAAGAATGATTTCCTTAAAGAATGAATATATACTTAATTTGATTTAAGTATATCGAATATTTTCAAGTGTTGAAAATGAATAGATTTGTGAAACACTTATTTTTAAATAAGTATGGAAATGCTTTTCCAAATGAAATGAACGTTTTGAGAATTTATCTATGTAAAAGATAAATTGAAATTGAATATTGAAAATCGATTTGAAAATCATATATCAGAAGATATTTTGAAATATAAATTCAATATGGAATTTATAAAGAAATGGGAATTCGTTTTAAAAATAAACGTTGATTTATTTTTGAAGTGTGGAAAATTATATATCCAGTAAGATATTTTTGAAGAATAAATAATTTGGGAAAATTATTTGGAATCTGATGATGTCGCGCATCTTTATTGATAGTTAAATAACCGACTATCAATAATTACCTTAAATAGGTATTTGTTGTGAATTGGATGAATTTGAATGCCACACTTATTTTTAAATAAACGCTCACTATTCGGGTTAGCCGGGAAAGGACCATGGGGTCGTATAACCCATTCCGAATATGTGATACGTCGTTATGAATTGCATTTGAAGACCGGTGTTGAAGACCGGATATTTTTGAAAACGGAAGGATTACCGTCGAGTTACTCTACATCGACTGATCTTCGATTTAGAGGTTTTATCACCCTTAGTGACGGGAAGTCCTGACGTGATTGAAAATTATCCGGAATTGCAAGGGCTTCGTGAGAAGTGCCTTCGGTTCTGTTCGATCCCGGAACAGACTTATATGGATTGTGTGTCTGACGTTACAATTTGAGATATAAAGCTGATTTCTTTCAAATACATTTCTGTTGGTGGCGGAGAATTTATTCTTTTAGCTTAACACCCTTCTCTGAGACGTACGAGCTCAGAGGTTATGTAGTTGAAATTTATCAGCGATATATCCCAATTTGGTAACGTGGCATACTGAGTGTTGCTGTGAAATGATCAGTGTTTGATCATTTGTGATATGATCATTTATTTGATCTTATATCTCTGTGATCATAGGTTGATCATTTTGTTTGACCCGAAGCAGGGCTTTTTGAGAAAGCGTAGCTTTGTGGACGAGACTTCGTCGAGCCTCACACCCCGGAAATGGTCAAAACAGGACGAATGCAGCAAGGTTCTAGGGAGTAGCGCCCCTTAGTGTATGTCATTCCTTCTGGATAAAGGTGGTATCATGGTATGGAGCCCAGATACTTAACCTCTGTGGTTACTGCATTATTATTTTCTATGTGGTTTGTTGCGAATCGGGGATCCTCGGGAAGATCGGTGACGATCGGGGGATGGCATACGCGTGTCAGTAGTTACCTATTTTTGCAGAGGTAACCCGGCCTTGTGTTGGCAGAGATCCGGTTAGGTTCTCGGGTCGTCTATTCCAGGGACGTACCCATCGTGGATAGGAAGTTCCTTAGCCTGACCATTTGTTGGAAATCCAAAGAAACAATACGAGCCTTTACGATTTCAATTGTATAACCTGTCTCCTCAGGAGGCAGCTATAGCAGGCATAATATAATGGTACCTATGCTGGCTAAGATTTATATTCTACTTTCGAAATGTTTTCCACTATGCACTAATAATAATATCAAAAAGAATTTGATTTTTTGCGTAGTAAGCATCGTTGACTATCATAAGAAGAAATCTCCTCCAAGTCTGCGTTTGCATTGTGTGTGTGGTGGGAGGCCTTATGGTAGTTTCATTTTCCAAAAGCATTGCGAATTGACTTTAAAATTTTCTGCTGTTTATTTTTAAAGAATAACTGTTTTACGATCTCACACCAGTCACCATGACTGACTCGGAGTTTATTGTTTCCCTTCTAAACTCTGGGTGCCCACCAATTTCCACACGGGCAGCCTAGAGTTATATTATCAGGATATTCTGGAGCTTTGGAGATAAGCTGGATGGCGAGACGTAGTATTTGTATCTGATAGTATTTATTCCGCTGTGTATTCTGTATGAGGACGAGTTTATAAAACTGTCCATTGTTGTATATTGACTCTGATTGATGTATGTATAAAAACTGATAAAATTCTTTGTTTTAAAGATTACTGATTTATTTATTATATATTGTTCCGCTGCGATGTGTAAGATTCTGAATATTGTTTTCTGTTCTGATGTTGTTCTGATGTGTTCTTCTTTCTTTTTCTTCTTTTCTTCTTCTTCTACCTATTTCTTCTTTCTAAAACCCTCACTATTGGAGTTTTCGGCACTCGATTTCTCGGCAGTCGATAAAGTGAGTATCGATGTCGAATTTTCGAAAGTCGAAAATTTCGGGACGTGACATCTAACTTCATTTGTATTGAGAATTTTACAGGGTTTTATTTTTGAGGATTTGTTTTTAGATTTCTGTTTCGATTTGTTTTTAGTTTTAGAGGAAGAAAGAAAATATTTTTACTGAAAAATGAAAACCAGGTTTCTCTATACCACATTATATTAACTAATTTTTAGAGAAAATATAACCTTGCCACTTGTATTTTTTATACATTAGACAAATGTCCAACTTGTTAAATTGGATTATACAAGGCTTCCACATGTTATTACCATATGTTAAGATATTAACACATGTCCTAAGTATTTTATATAAATTTTTATTTAATTTAAATGTTAATATAAAGCTTTTATACTTAATTTACTAATTAATAAACACTTATCTTAGTATATATGTATATAAATTACTTTAGAGAAAATATTATAAAACCAATTATAATACAAACAAATTCTTATACATGTATTTTTATAACCTTTTAAATTTAAACACTTTAAAGAATACAAAATAAAACTTTATTTAAACTATCATATTTAAAACAAACAATTATCTTATATTTTGAAAACAAATGAATTAATCTACTTTTGAAAGAGATTAAATTTAAAACAAAGCTTAAATCACAATATATTCATACTATATATATTATTAATAGATTAAATTAAATTCATAACAATCCAAATTATAACATATACATACATATATATTACAGTTTGAAAATTCATCTTTTATTTAAAACAAAAGATATTTCCATTCACAATATATATCAAATATATATATTATAAATAAAATTTTATTAGCTTTGACAAACAAATCTTATCAATTTCCAGATTATAATTTATTAACCTTTAAAATATTAAATTAACCAATTTAAATTTAAATTATAAAGAAAATTATCAAATCAATTAAATTATCAATACTGATTATTAAATTTATATTGCCCAAAAACCCGGGATATCACAATGCAAATATTAACAATAATTCTATAAAACTGAGAAGCTATCATGGCTGTTAAATCAAATGATAAGTAGATCTTACATCTTCATCTACTGGGTTGTAATGCACAGAAACACAAAACTTATTGTTCTCTACTTTGGCACCTTTGATATCATTAGTGGTTTCGACAAAAGATCTAAAAACCTGATGCATTATTAAAGAAAGACTGCCTCAATACCTTGGTAAAAGAAATGAATCATAGTAAATGAGACGTTCATTTTATTTATTTATTTTTACCTCATCGATCATGGGTAAAAACTGACATGCAGGCTGGAAGAGAATTACTTCCATACCCTGTAAGTGTAAAATGCGAGCAATATAACATCTTTAATTGGGTGATAAATATATCACATCCACGAAATATTTTAAGCACATTTTTTTGGGGTTACCTGCTAGTCGGTAGTCCTAATGGTATTTGAATGATCAGAAGAAGACCCGCACCTTTGTACAGGGCCCATTAAGTCCATTCCATGACTACCAGCATAATAAAGCTCTGGTAGTGCTACAAAATCGCAAACCTGAAAGAATATTGATTTGATAAGCCCCGAAATATATTAATCTAAGAAAAATACTGACAAACACAGTCACAAACTTCGGCATTACCTTATCACGGCTTCTTTCACTGATAATAGCATTTGGAAAATGCTTGGCAACATTACTCATAGCAGTACACATCTGGTTTAAAATAGAAATTTGGCATAAGACAATTTATTATTAAAATATTACCAAAAAATGAGTTCACATATAGAGGAAGACACTGTTGTATCACAACCTGTAATTGTTCCAGTAAATAAAAGAAAAAAATAATATTAAATTTCAATAATTCAGGTATGAACTTTCACTCAAGTATACATTTAGACTAGAAAACAAATTTGTAACCATCCCTCATTTCAAGCTGAGAATAGAATATAGAAATTATATTTTCCCCGGTCAATATGGTAAAGCATCAAAATGTGTGTATCATGTGTTCTATGTTAGTGTACATGACAGCAAAACAATTACTGTCCAACCAACAAATCTAGCATGCACCACAGCAGCTATAAGGTCGCTGTCTGAAGCTAGGACAACCTTGTCTTTATCTTGATCCTCATACTAAAGCATTACACAAATAAATATCAATAAAGAAATACAACATCATTTTTTTAAATTAAAGAAAATATCATGTGTCTATCTATATCATACCAGGATTTGTGGGAGATGATTTCTATCAATGTCACTGCCCACTTATTGAAGAATGCAAGTGATGAGTTTCGTCATAGAGCGTGTATCTGTCATGGTAACACAAAATATAATAAATAAAAATTCATAAAAGAACATAATGCCAAAGTAGTTAGCTAAGCACAGCCACTCAAAAAGATTTGGAACAGGGTGGGAAAAAGTGCATTAAATCATGTTTACTAATATTGTCATTGATATTCCTAATGTATTATGTATGTCGTCGTCATCCCTGCATTTTTCACAAATCATTAGATAAATGTATTAAGTTGTTTACATGTAAGAAATGGTGTTAGTGGTTCGTTTGTTTAGTTAAACTAATAATATTGAATATTCAATTCAAACACATAATTCTTATATATGTGTGTGGGTGTATGTGTGTGTGTATATGTGTGTGTATAAATGTGTGTGTGTGTATCCTTTTTAAATACCTAGGTAAGCCAGACGCTATCACCGTTTGAAATCTATACGTTTTACCAGACAATCATTCATTGAGGTCATCTTATGACTATTATACTGCTATTACTTCTGAAGATACAGAAAAATGATAATAATAAATGTAATTCTTCTTAAATAAAATAACCCAAATAGCAAAGTTAACCTACCACAGTAGAATCTATGCATTCTTCAGTTCCTATCTTCAAGTTTCAATCAACCATGTTCAAAATATAAAAAATAAAATACTAATACTAATAATAAGAGTACAAAAATCAAACCATTTTGTGAAATATTTCTTTTTGAAGGATTATAATAAATCTCACATAAATGCAAAAACTAAATATTAAAGAATCACCATCATCGTCAACAATACAAGAACTGTGACTATCTTAAACACCATAATCTAATAATTTTTAGTTTTGAATATTCTCCCTAGTTTCAACATCGTAAATGAAATTAATTACTTCATTTGGAAAATATTACCCCCATGCATGCACTCACACTATGGGTGTCGACACACACAGTGTAGTCAACTTTGTCGCCAGCAGCACTAACTGCTGGTGCTGTTGTTTACAACAGCAGGAATGTGACGCCCCACCTCTATGCTCATAATAACAAAGAGTATTAAAAGAAATACTGTCTATTATTACGAAGAATAAGGCTGGATAGGAGCGACCATCCGTAATTGGCCTTACACTAATATTGGTTATCTTGATAGGAGTGGTATATACTTTTTATTTTTCATCTATTATTTATTTACTCCCATCGATAGATCCAATTATCAGTATAAAACAAACTACGATAGTTCATAATAGTTTAGGACATTAGATATAACAATAACACAGATAATATAAATGCGGAACACAGAATAACAAAAATCTCATATATATAACCGATGTCAGTTACAATATAGTTGACACGATACATATGATACAACTACAACTGTCGACTCTAGAAGTTATATATACAAGTACATTATCGACTAATATACATGAATACATATCGTTCTATACAATGACATGACTACTACAAAATGACACTGACAACTTCAAAAGATGTGAAAAGTCTTCAAATCCCAAACAGCAACTCAAAGAAGGAAATCTACAACCTGAAATAACTCGGGTCTGACCCGAGTATTACATTCAAAAGAAAATAATACACGGGTCAGTCTAATTCAAACTCAGTTATTAGTGCATATAAGCAATAATAATCTCAAATAGATGACAGTCACAGAAATCACGTATATCCAACTCTCGATACGAGAATTGGATAACGGTAGGTATAACACTAAACAGTGTTAAACAACAAATCAACAATCCAAATCAGAATACAACTCCAAAGCATTGAAATTAATCAACGAAACAATTTAACAAATCGAAACATCAATTTAAAACTGTCAAATCTGATAGGGCTGCAGTACACGCACGCGTGTACTGCCTCGCCACTATCGCAGGAGATACACAAAAGCTCAATGAAAGTCACAATGATCGCAAGGCCAAACCCCGAAATCAGGTTCAACTCAAGGAATAACAAGAGAGGTGAGTACTGCACTGATAAATGAAGTGCAGCCACAAACGCATATGTTCAAAGACACATGCACATAAATCCGGGTAACATAAACAACATGTAGTGGTATATAAGTAGGAACCAAGTGAAGAAACTGCAGTGTCAAGTATGTATGAAACTGGATGGAGCAAACTCAACAGGAAATGTATATGAACATAAAGTAGTTCAATACTATTACACCTAACAGATGTAACATGAAGTGATAATTCAAAGGCAACACCGTATCATAGTGCAGGCAACAAAAGAAGGACAACTCGAATGGACATAGCACATGCACCAGATACGAGTGCACATACACATAAATACTCGAAGTCAAGACTACATGAGCCAAGACCGGGGATCAAGGCAGTAGCCATATGCAAACGAGGATGGCAAGTGAGAATAGTAGGATGTACAGAACATCACTAATGAAACAAGTTCAAGAAGATAGTGGATATATACTACACCACTACAGAAACAGTGCAAATATGAAGTGCGCAACAAGTGATGCACAAATGAATACAAGAACAGCCTGTAACAAAACTGCAGATACAACAAGATTACAACACAGTAAAACTGGACAGTACTAGTATTTCAATCAAGAACAAGACAATGCCTAAGTAAAAAGGCAAAGAACTGAACAATGTCGAAGTCAAGGGAAAGCCAAGTATGCTACAGAAATCATCAAAGCGGTAGTGAACCCACATGTGTAGGGTCAACACATATACATGCACACATACTATGGTATGTATGCACGCATGTGAAACCATAAAAATAATCAAGCTACAATACACATGAACTACAAGTGAACATGTCAATCTTTGAATGGTCATACAATTATATACGTACATGAATGTATGTATACAATGCAAACGTAAATATGATAGCAAGTACACACAGGAAAGCAGTGAAATGGGCAAAAGTATCAAGTCCGGAAAACAAGAATGCCCAGACTCAACAAAGATGTACAAAGTTGCAGTCGTAAACAAATGCTCAATGCAGGTGCAACAATCTAGAATAAGCTATAGAGCACCAGTGAAACGGAACTAATGTACATGAGTGGTCAGTGAATCCCAAAGGCTACCCCAAATGCTACGGAAACCATAGCAACATGAACTGTATGACTATATGAATTCAAATGCTCAAGTGGAATACTAACTACTAAATGCAACAAGGATTGCAACTAAGTGGTATATAGATGAAGTAAAGTTGAAACCAAGTCAACTAAATGGAACTGGAAATGCAACCAATCGATACTTTACCTGTACGACAGGTAAATGAAGATGCAGTGAAGCATATACATGGATATAGACAGAGGCAATAACAATATAAACCAACAAACCAAGTGGACAATTTAACAAGTCAAACACAGAGACCCAGTTCAAAACAAGGTCAACGGCAGTATAATCGGCCAGTGAATAGCATGGCAAAAGTCAAGGCACATGAAGGCCAACAACAGCAAGTGGATATAACCATCAAGCCGCAAGGAGGATGAAAGTTCGAGCAAAATACAGTGATAAAATATACAAGCAGCTGGGATTTCAAATTTGAACAAAGACAACTTCGAAGTCAACAGAAGAAACATCGGAGAGTGGCCAAAGTAAATCAACCTCATCTAAATCAAGTTAAAGCCATAATGACCAAGTCACATATCAAAACCGTGAGTATCCAAAAATTTAATTATTTGAAATTTATCAAGTCAGAGAAATTCACAAAGCCGTGGAAATCAAGCTAAAAACAAACGCATATGAATAAGTCATGCCATAATCCCTAATCACATCGATACAATCAAGTCGAGATCGAAAACCACAGAAGCAAATTAAGCAATGTATGCAAACGAGTAGGAGTAGATGTGAGTAATAGAAATTACTCACCTTAGATTCAAAGTCAAATTCCATCAATTCGAAGTAGCTAAAGGGAGTAACGAGAACGATCGATCACAGCCTCTCACGATTTCTCTCGCGATCGAATAACAATAGGTCGGCGCCTCGCAACCCTGATTGTCGAAGGGGAAGAAAGGAACGGCCACCATTTTTTTTTCTTTCTTTCGATTTGATTTTTGGGTTGAACGAAAACACGAGGCCGCCATTTCAATTTTTCTTTCGTTCTAGGTTTAGGGTTTTCGAAAAATGAAAGGGGAATCGGTTGTTGAACGAACAAAATGGAGAATGGGTGATTACAACTCGGCAACCACATAAAACATGGGTCAAAACAAGTTTTAAAGCCCAACTACTTTAACAAAATTTTCAAAAGAATTTAAACTTGATTCAAATCTGCATTAGCAGTTAAAAATGATTTTATCGTCATTTATAAACTGACGCGAAAAACCGGGTTGTTACAGACTCCCCTCCTTAAAGAAATTGCGTCCACGCAATCATAGGGAATAAATGGATAAAAGGTAACAACCAAAAGAGCATGGCAATGTAGAATGTATAAGCAAAGCAAGTATCAGCGGGGAAGTATTAGATAAGAAATCGAAAGGTTCGACTGCTTCAAATCAAAAGAATCAACCTCGTGGGAATCAGGGATCAAAATCAGACGACTAACAAAAGCAAGAACAATCGAGTTCCAGCAACTAAAAGAGAAGGAAAAACAGAGCAGAAATCTCATACAGAGCACGAATTGAATGTGAGTAAATCAAATTACTCACCTGAATCGCCAAAGAAAAAGACGAAGCTCAAATCTCAAAAATCGCAAATATTCAATCATCAAAAACGATAATTGAATTTTCAAATCGCAAATATTTACTTATCTCAAACGATAATCAGAAGACAAATCAAATATCTAATTATCTCAAACGATAATCAGAAAACAAATATTCAATTATCAAAAACGATAATCAAATTTCTCAAATCAACAAATATTCGATTATCACAAACGATAATCAAATTTCAAATTCAACAAATATTCGATTATCAAAAATGATAATCAAATTTCTCAAATCAACAAATATTCGATTATCACAAACGATAATCAAATTTCAAATTCAACAAATATTCGATTATCAAAAACGATAATCAAATTTCTCAAATCAACAAATATTCGATTATCACAAGCGATAATCAAATCTAAAATCAACAAATATTTAATTATCTAAAGCGATAATTAAATCTCAAAGCAACAAATATTTAATTATCTAAAGCGATAATTAAAACAACAAATCAACAATTATTTAATTATCTCAGGCGATAATTAAATCTAAATTCGACAAATATTTAATTATCTAAAGCGATAATTAAATTCGAAATCAGCAAATATTTAATTATCTAAAGCGATAATTAAATCTCAAAGCAACAAATATTTAATTATCTAAAGCGATAATTAAAACAACAAATCAACAATTATTTAATTATCTCAGGCGATAATTAAATCTAAATTCGACAAATATTTAATTATCTAAAGCGATAATTAAATTCGAAATCAGCAAATATTTAATTATCTAAAGCGATAATTAAATCTCAAAGCAACAAATATTTAATTATCTAAAGTGATAATTCGAAACAACAATTATCTGATTATCAAAAACGATAATCAGAACTCATATCAACAAATATCTAATTATCACAAGCGATAATTAGAAACAACAAATATCTGATTATCAAAAACGATAATCTGAACTCATATCAACAAATATCCAATTACCTGCAGATAATTGGAAACAACAAATATCTAGAAATCAATTAAGAAGACAAGAAAATCAACATAAAAGCTTGGATCGATCCCATCAGATGGCGAGTTTTTAATTCGCCGCACGTGCAACACCATATGGCCGAAGCCTACCAAGTACTCAACATAAGTTTGGCGCCCAACAAATGACCCGAAGGTCCAACATATGACCCGAAGGTCTAGTACTGGTATTGACCCGAAGGTCCAACATATGACCCGAAGGTCCAACATAGTGGCTCGAAAGCACACGAAAGCATCAAAATATTTCAATTAACGAGTCCGGAATTAACCAAAATAGTAAACGCACATGTCCCATAACCACGAGTTTTACTAAATTGTTTAATTTTCTTCATCGTTTCCTTGAAAGTGTAAAATTCATCAAAATCATCAAAACAACAGATATTCAATTAACGAGTCCGGAATTAACCGAAACAGTAAAAGTGTGGTTCCATACTCCACACTTTTGCTAAATCGTTTAAATCTCTTCATCGTTTCCTTGAAAGTGCAAAATTGTGTATTTTGTAAAAATACACTTTACATTCTCAAACAGACAAGTCCGGAATTAAGCGAATCAGTAAAAGAAAGGGGTCATAGTCCTCGATTTTGCTGAAACGTTTAAATCGCTTCCTCATCCTTTTGAAAGCGCAAACTGTTAAAATTTCTGAAAACAATTTTATTTATTTTTGTAAAAATAACAATTCACATTCTCAACTGGACAAGTCCGGAGTTAAGCGAAACAGTAAAAGAAAGGGGTCATAATCCTCGATTTTGCTGAATCGTTTAAGTCGCTTTCTCATTCTTTTGAAAATGAAAACTGCTAAAATTTTATAAAACAATTTTCATTTTAAAATGATTTTCCAATCACGTGATTAAAACAACAAATCAGTAACAATTTCGATAAGGAAATTGTACTTCTCAAAATACCGTAAAAACGGTTACAAATCAGCATTGCGGAATAACCGCTTGAAAATCCACTTTTAAAATTTGACGGTTACGGAAGCCAAAGCGACAGTAGTTTTAAAACGTCAAAATCACATCAAAATAATCTACATCAAAATGTAATGTCGGTGAATTCTCATTCATCAAAATGCCACAAAACACCGTACTTCAAAATATAGCATTGGTGTAAAATTCCGTTGTAAAAATAACGGCAACAAAATACGTTTCATAACCAAGCATCGGTTCAACGTAAAATAAATGCAATAACGTGCAATTTAAATTTTTTGCACGTACTACAAAATGAACAAAAAATCATTCAAATGTATCTTCAATGAAGATAATTTAAAACAGCAAAAATCTAATCAATAGATGATTAGTACAAAAGAAAGCCAGCGGAAATTTCAACAAAAATCACATATCTGCAATTTCTTCGAATCCTCAATTCGGATTCGAAGTTCTCAAAGAAACAAAATAATTACAGCTATGTAAACAACAAATGAAATTCATATCAATTTCGTACTTTGATTTTTAAATCAAAAAGATTATCAGTTGTACTCAGCGAAGACAGTTTCACTATTTCCGCTGCGCACTCTGATAAACAGAACACAAATCAATCAAATCATCAGAACACAATTTCACTATTATTTTCAAATAAAGTTATTTAAAAATTTCATCCAAATTTCAAAACTTTAGTTTTGACTCAAGCACAAATAAAACATCGACCAATAGTTGTAACATATGTTCCTTCCGAGTTAAGTTTTATATTATGTCCATAAACCCCAAGCTCTGATACCAACTGTGACGCCCCACCTCTATGCTCATAATAACAAAGAGTATTAAAAGAAATACTGTCTATTATTACGAAGAATAAGGCTGGATAGGAGCGACCATCCGTAATTGGCCTTACACTAATATTGGTTATCTTGATAGGAGTGGTATATACTTTTTATTTTTCATCTATTATTTATTTACTCCCATCGACAGATCCAATTATCAGTATAAAACAAACTACGATAGTTCATAATAGTTTAGGACATTAGATATAACAATAACACAGATAATATAAATGCGGAACACAGAATAACAAAAATCTCATATATATAACCGATGTCAGTTACAATATAGTTGACACGATACATATGATACAACTACAACTGTCGACTCTAGAAGTTATATATACAAGTACATTATCGACTAATATACATGAATACATATCGTTCTATACAATGACATGACTACTACAAAATGACACTGACAACTTCAAAAGATGTGAAAAGTCTTCAAATCCCAAACAGCAACTCAAAGAAGGAAATCTACAACCTGAAATAACTCGGGTCTGACCCGAGTATTACATTCAAAAGAAAATAATACACGTGTCAGTCTAATTCAAACTCAGTTATTAGTGCATATAAGCAATAATAATCTCAAATAGATGACAGTCACAGAAATCACGTATATCCAACTCTCGATACGAGAATTGGATAACGGTAGGTATAACACTAAACAGTGTTAAACAACAAATCAACAATCCAAATCAGAATACAACTCCAAAGCATTGAAATTAATCAACGAAACAATTTAACAAATCGAAACATCAATTTAAAACTGTCAAATCTGATAGGGCTGCAGTACACGCACGCGTGTACTGCCTCGCCACTATCGCAGGAGATACACAAAAGCTCAATGAAAGTCACAATGATCGCAAGGCCAAACCCCGAAATCGGGTTCAACTCAAGGAATAACAAGAGAGGTGAGTACTGCACCGATAAATGAAGTGCAGCCACAAACGCATATGTTCAAAGACACATGCACATAAATTCGGGTAACATAAACAACATGTAGTGGTATATAAGTAGGAACCAAGTGAAGAAACTGCAGTGTCAAGTATGTATGAAACTGGATGGAGCAAACTCAACAGGAAATGTATATGAACATAAAGTAGTTCAATACTATTACACCTAACAGATGTAACATGAAGTGATAATTCAAAGGCAACACCGTATCATAGTGCAGGCAACAAAAGAAGGACAACTCGAATGGACATAGCACATGCACCAGATATGTAACGACCCGGAATTTTCGAACCCGAAAATTCCAGATAGTTAGGAGAAAAAGAAAAGAGATAGAAGAAAGAAACAGAAAGAAGAAAGAAGAACAGAAAACACAACATCTCACATTCGCAGCGGATTAAATATAATAACAAATAATAGCATTTATACAAGGAAAACCTGTATTTGTTAATTACATTTTTATACATCAGAGTTACAACATTCACAAATATACTAGACAGTTAGAATTAACATGTCTCGGACAACTATAATATATCACAGCGGAATACACTCCATACGTTCCTGCCATCCAGCTCGCCTCCTGAGCTCCAAAACGTCCTTACCTGGAAATCTGTAATACTCGGTCTGACCCGAGCATTACATCAAAGTAACACCCGGGTCAGGCTGGAAACCAGCGTGAGTAAACTCATCTAACAAGAAATTCCAATTCATAGAACTTATTTAAAACCCGGGGTAACTCGTACTTACTATACGTAAACAACTTATATAGTCATCACTTATTTTTCACAAAACAATATCTAAGTATCCAACTTAGTTTTAAATAGTCCATATTATCCCAAACCGGCCTATTGATATTACATATAAATTTATAAAGAGTTATAGAAGATTTCAAATCGAAGTGGTTTCGGGTATTTATTGATACCCGACCCCGGTCTCTTCGAAACCAATGTCATCTTAAATTCAAGTTGTTTAAGTGAAAACAAATCAATTTATATTCATAGTAACATATTCACACTAGCAATTCCATTACAGATAGATAATCCATGGATGTCAAAAGATCACATCCACAAAGTAATACATCACAGATGTCACAGCACAATCCAAGGCAATTCATATCACAGAGCATCACAAATCACATATTAAGGGTATCAAAATAATTCAAGGTATTTAATATAATCCTATCATCCATAAGCAAGATTAATTGATCACTTAATTTATAATTAGTTTAATTAACTTAAAATTAATTAATTACTTATGGATTAATTTCCTAACCCTGCTTAATTAACATTAAGTAATTACAAACCATTTTAATTAATTATTTAATTAATTGATCACATAATTACTTTCATTAATTATCCTTTAATTACTGATTAATTATCCTTAATTATTAATTAATTAATCCTTAATTATTAATTAATTAACCTTTAATCATTATTTAATTAACCTTAATCATTAAATTAATTAACCTCTAATCAATCTTTAATTACCTACATTAAGTATTTATCCTTTAATTACTTTCATTAATTAATAAATCTTTAATTACTTAAGACTTCAATTAATTAAAAGATAAACCATTTTCTTAATTAATTACTTTAAATATTATTTAATCTTATTAATACCCTTTGGAATTAATTATCATTAACCAATTAACTTAGACCTTTAAGTTAATTAACCTTTAAAAACATATTATCGTCTTAATTAATTCCTTAATTTCATTATTAAGTTTATTTAAAATAAACTTTTAAAATAAAAGTTATATAAATATTAAACACTTTAAACTTAGTTTATTTAAAATAATTTTATTTTAAAACCTTGAGCTAATTCCAAACTTGGATAAACATTTATTATTTAAAAGAATAAATTAAGAAGTTATTTAACTTTTAAAACTTGTTTAATTTAAAAACTTAAAAACTGCAACAACATCAACCCGAGACAACTCGAGATCCTACCCGAGCCAAATACCAGATTACCCGAGCAAAATCCTGAGTCAAAACCCTCTTCTTTTTTTTCTGTTTTGATTTAAGTTTGAAAACTGGAAACACAATCGCGTACGACCCGAATGCACACTCGAGCCATTCCTTCTCTTTCCTGAGTACAAACCTAAGACCACCATCTTCTTCCCCAAATCCAAACTACCGATACTCCCTGATACATGTGCACGTGCACAGATGCTCCGACCACTTCCGGTCGATGCTGCGACCATCAACATGACGACAACAACCTACTCAAGTCCTCAGACCACCCAAATCGACGAACTCACATGCAAATCGAATTCGAGCAACTCGACTACCCACTGGAATCAAACTGGATCACCCAAAAATGCCTCGACCCGCCGCCTCAGGCCACTAGAGGCCTTGCAACTCCGTCCAGAGCTTCGCCGATCAACCACGCATCGATCCCCACCGGTCCGATCATCTCTAGTTCATCCACGACGATGCAGCAGCTCGATTTTCGACCTCATCCAAAACTTGGGTTTAAACCCTAAATCGACATCGTACCGCCGCCTCGGTGAATTATAAATTCACCGAGTATTTTTCTGATGATCCCCGACCACCAAGCATGCTTCAGCTACGATCACGAGATCCATCTCCTCTCCGATCGCCGTAAATTGCCAAAAACCCAATTCATGTTCAACCTCGAATTCCTCAATCGATACGACACTAAAAATCTTGATTCTTCTTTTAAAATTCATGATTTATGAAGACGAACAAGATGATGTAGGTAAATCAAGAAATTATGGGCTTCGAATTTGACATGTTTTAAAGTTTTCACTGTATATTTAAATTTTCCTGATAAACTCAAACTAATTATTCTTAAAAATATTTTTTTAAACTTAGATCTTGATTATACAAACATGTTTCATTTAGATCTTAAAGCCTAACAAGAATCAAAGGAAGAGATTTTGATTCTTGAGTTTGGTTTAAACATTGTAAACCTGGAACAAAACAAAAATTCTTGTATCCAGACATGCACACAACATTTACATGTAAATATACATGCAGGCATATTTATATCTATACAAATACTTTTCACAACATTATCATCATATGAAATCAAGATTCAACAGATTTTAAGCCTTAATAAAGTAGTTTACTCACCTGTAATTGATAAACAGAGGAAAGCTTTCTTTTTTTTTTCTTGAAAAACTGCCCATTGATGTGAACTTAAATCTGCAAGCTTGAATTTAAAACTGCAATTTGATCTGATATGTTCTTTAATTCTGATCTACTACTGGATTAGATGATCCTTGGAACTGAAATGCTTTTTGGGTTGATACTTGGCTTTAATTGAATTCTGAGTCGAACTTGATTTGCTTAAAACTTTTGCTTGAGCTTTTTATAATTATCTCAGTTTTGAATTAATTTGCAGTGGTATCTGAACTTGTTTCAGATTTCTTTTCTGATTTTTATTTACGTTTTCTATCTTCCCAGATTTTTAGTTTTTGTCAAGGAAAAAGAGAGAAAGTTTAGAATAATGTATATGTAAAATCTTGTTTTATTTTAAAATAAAAGATAATTAAAAGATATGACACTTGTTTTAACAATTCTACATTTGTCATTTTCATAAGGTAATATCTCAACACTTGTTTATTGCATGATAACATTAGCTTACACATGTAATTACATGTAATCTTAGACTTACATTTGTTATTTAGTATGATATATCTTACATTTGTAATTATACATGAGTTAATTAGTTTCTAAATGGTTATAAAGCTTTTATATTAAATTTCTTAATTAATAAATACATTTCTTATCTATATAAATAAAATCTTTTTAAAGAAAATAATATAAAACAAACTATATTCTAAATAAAATCATATATAATATATTTTTAAATTGTTTGAAAATAATAAGTTTGCCCATTTTAAATAATTATATTAGAGAGATTATCAAACCAATATTTATCCATATATATTTTATTATCAGAATTATTTATTCAATCTATAAATCAGTATTCCTATTAATTAATCCAGTTAATTATCAATAAACAAATGTCCAAAAACCGGGTTATCACATTCCTCCCCCCTTAGAATCTTTTCGTCCCCGAAAAGAAACGAAGCAAGAATTTTATTACAATGTTGATTATTAGTTAAATTATTCCTTAGACAGCTTAATTCTTAACTCTTTTTATTTAAAATTTTCAAAACATTTAAAAAAAATCTACATAATATTATCAAAATAGTTTTTATAAAAATACTTTTTATAACTCGATGTTTCAACAAGTCCATCCTCGTTTTTTTACAGAAATTCGGTCATACGTTGATCAAGCGTAAGACTGAAAATCTATAAGTACTTAGCAGACCCGTTTTCAACACCAAGTGGAAATACTTGGAAAATAATTTATTGAAAATATAGAAAACAGTTTTGAAAATAGAGGAAATATCTTTGGTGAGAATGCTCTGGAAATCATCACTCCCATCCATGGTCACAGTTACATCACGGGTTACGTTGCCATCGCAGCAAAAGTCCATGTAACTGATAACAGCATGGAACCCACAACAGATCGCAGTTACATCCCAGGGTTACGTTGCCGTCGCAGCAAAAGTCCATGTAACTGTTGGCTCTCAGCGGCACACACGATTTCGCTGTCAAAATGAAACTTCTCCCACATAGGTCGCAGTCTACCGATATAAAATCAAACGCAGACTGTTGGCTCTCAGCGGCACAAACGACTTTCGCTATGTTACCATAGTGTCACAGTCTACCGATATAAAATCAAACGTAGACAGTTGGCTCTCAGCGGCACACATGACTTTCGCCATGGTCTGCAGTAGATCGCAGTGACATTGAGTTAAATTGTTGTCACAGCATAACTCAAATGCCTCTGTGGGCACCAGCCCCTCGACTTTCGCTACACAAATAATCCTCAGGAACTAGTTTTGTCCGGACTCCTCACAGGATCAACTTTAGAAACCCCCCTTGGGGCTCAAGGCAGTACCACCTAGTGGCACTCCTGAGAAGTTCATTTCAAGGAAGCGCCTTTTCCCCCAGATCTATTCTCAAAACACTTTATACTATATACTTATAGTATCTTCAAATCATACCCTTTATGATTTATCAAAATCTTCTTTACACAAAATCGATTACCAAAATCGATAATTCTCAATCTAGGCTTTCCAAATTCTCAAAATCGATTTTTTTCAAAAATTAAAAGCCTTTTCCAAATTCATAGGTTCCCAAAAAACCTTTTCCAAAATCATTCCCATAAAATCCTTTATATATATATAGATATATATATAACTTTGAAAATCTTTGGATTATTTCAAACTTGTATAAAACCTCTTTTATACTTCAAATACTTCCAAAATCCCTTTTTATTCTGGCTAGATTCAATAAGGGAAGTTTATCATATTACAAAATACAACTTTATTTATTGCCAAATCAAATATTCAAGTTTGATTTCTTTATAAAGTTATTTACCATTTACTTATCTCCATAAAGTAAATTTCAACCAAAGAAATATCCAATTCCATTATATTTCACAAATATACTTTTAATTTCAAAGACCATTTTACAATCCTTATCCACAAATTCCAATATCAATTTCATTCAAACTCGTACGATGTACACATATCATCCGTACGCTATACCAATTTAATCGCTCACTCGATCACACAATTTCACTTCCGAACTAGTATCGTCCACCCGACTCCCTAGTGCGGACTCAGATCTGGTTTCTTGATCAAAAACCGTCATTCTCCTTGCATAGTCACAACTATGATAGAGAATATCTAGAACCAATCAACAATCCATATCCAGGTTCGCCGTCGAAAATCGAGCGAAAAATCCCAACTCGGATCGATAATACTATCTCAAAATTCTGTGTTCGAATCTGGATCAAATCACTATGCGAATAGAATAATATACGTACATCCTACGTATTTACCTTTATTGGTTTTTAGCCAAATCAACTCTCTTCTCTATACACATTTCCTTTAATTCCATTTACTTATTCTCAATTGCTTCCATTTTCAATTGAGTTATTACTTTAATTACAACAGTTTGAACTCTGACCAATTTAAATTTAAAAATAGCTTGAAAAAGTTTAAAATAGATAAGTAGTTGAAAAATAGTTATTAGTTTGTAAAATAGCTGTAAAATAGTTAAGTAGGTATAAAATAGTTAGATAATTGCAAAATAGTTTTTGAAATAGTGATTAGATATAAGTAACTGAAAAATAGTAATTAGTTTATAAGACAGTTTCAAAATAGTTAAATAGTTCCAAAATAATGGTAAAATAAGTATAAGATAGTTTGGGTTTAAGAAGAAAGATTGTATAGTAAATAGTTTGGAAAAATATATTTGTATTAAAACAATTTGAAAATAATCCAGAGCCAAACTGTTTAATTTCCCAATCTCCATTTCCAATTAATTTCCCATCAATTCAATTTAAATTTCCACTTCCATTTAAATTGACTCAATACTTCAATTTCCATTGAATTTTATTCAATCCCAATTCAAGTTGAATTAATCTTAATTCCTTTCCAAATTTCAAATCAAATTCCATTTGATTTTAAACATATTCATTTTAATTACAATTTCAAATTATTCAAACTAATTTCAAATTGAATTTACTTAAATTTCAAATTATTTCAATTTCTATATGAATTAATCCCAATTCCCATTTGAATTCGAACTCATTCAATCTTCAATTTTATTTCAAATTAATCCAATTCAAATTTTCCATTTGAATTTTAAACGTATCCATCTTAAATCACAATTCCCATTTATTCAAATCAATTTCAGTTTGAATTAATTCAATTTAAATCTCAATTTTAAACTATCTCGAATTATATAAATTCGAGTTAAATTTTTAAATGTCGATTTAATTTCTTAAGTCAAATTTCAATTTCATCTTGAAATTTTCAAATCAGGTTATTCATCCCAAACTTATTTAACTTCTTCTAAGTTAATTTCAATTTAATCCCATTAACCTTACTAAACTTGAATCCCCATTTCAAATTTTAAACTTTATATTAATAATCTATCCACTTATAATTTAAAATTTTATCACTTTGGGTTTCATATCACATTCCAAGGTAAAATTTAAAACTCAATACTTAGAGTTTATTTCAAACTCTGCATATCCTCATTTATACATATTTATTTCCTTTACACACCAAGTTATACCTGGTTTTTAATTTCAAAACAAATTTCTTTAAAACAATCTCAAGTTTTCTGGACCTAGATTTAAAACTTCACAATTTTAAATTATCTTCAATTCCAATTTATAAGTTATACTCACTTAAATGTTTACTTCCCTAAAACATTTCTTTTTTCTTAATCATTAACAACATTCATTATTAAACACAACTACCATTTATGATAATAACCAAGGTTATCATATCTGGAAACCAATTTCTTTATATTTATTAGAAAGAAATATCATTTTATATATCAAAATATATTCTTATATAAAATCATTTAAAATCTTTATATATAAAAATAACAAGTACGCTCTCATATATATATATACACTCAACTCGTTCTAGGGTACCATTGACCCTATCCTTAACGAGTAATCCCAACAGAGCCAAGGTTCTCGCTTAACCTTCGCTCTGATACCAACTGTAACGACCCGGAATTTTCGAACCCGAAAATTCCAGATAGTTAGGAGAAAAAGAAAAGAGATAGAAGAAAGAAACAGAAAGAAGAAAGAAGAACAGAAAACACAACATCTCACATTCGCAGCGGATTAAATATAATAACAAATAATAGCATTTATACAAGGAAAACCTGTATTTGTTAATTACATTTTTATACATCAGAGTTACAACATTCACAAATATACTAGACAGTTAGAATTAACATGTCTCGGACAACTATAATATATCACAGCGGAATACACTCCATACGTTCCTGCCATCCAGCTCGCCTCCTGAGCTCCAAAACGTCCTTACCTGGAAATCTGTAATACTCGGTCTGACCCGAGCATTACATCAAAGTAACACCCGGGTCAGGCTGGAAACCAGCGTGAGTAAACTCATCTAACAAGAAATTCCAATTCATAGAACTTATTTAAAACCCGGGGTAACTCGTACTTACTATACGTAAACAACTTATATAGTCATCACTTATTTTTCACAAAACAATATCTAAGTATCCAACTTAGTTTTAAATAGTCCATATTATCCCAAACCGGCCTATTGATATTACATATAAATTTATAAAGAGTTATAGAAGATTTCAAATCGAAGTGGTTTCGGGTATTTATTGATACCCGACCCCGGTCTCTTCGAAACCAATGTCATCTTAAATCCAAGTTGTTTAAGTGAAAACAAATTAATTTATATTCATAGTAACATATTCACACTAGCAATTCCATTACAGATAGATAATCCATGGATGTCAAAAGATCACATCCACAAAGTAATACATCACAGATGTCACAGCACAATCCAAGGCAATTCATATCACAGAGCATCACAAATCACATATTAAGGGTATCAAAATAATTCAAGGTATTTAATATAATCCTATCATCCATAAGCAAGATTAATTGATCACTTAATTTATAATTAGTTTAATTAACTTAAAATTAATTAATTACTTATGGATTAATTTCCTAACCCTGCTTAATTAACATTAAGTAATTACAAACCATTTTAATTAATTATTTAATTAATTGATCACATAATTACTTTCATTAATTATCCTTTAATTACTGATTAATTATCCTTAATTATTAATTAATTAATCCTTAATTATTAATTAATTAACCTTTAATCATTATTTAATTAACCTTAATCATTAAATTAATTAACCTCTAATCAATCTTTAATTACCTACATTAAGTATTTATCCTTTAATTACTTTCATTAATTAATAAATCTTTAATTACTTAAGACTTCAATTAATTAAAAGATAAACCATTTTTCTTAATTAATTACTTTAAATATTATTTAATCTTATTAATACCCTTTGGAATTAATTATCATTAACCAATTAACTTAGACCTTTAAGTTAATTAACCTTTAAAAACATATTATCGTCTTAATTAATTCCTTAATTTCATTATTAAGTTTATTTAAAATAAACTTTTAAAATAAAAGTTATATAAATATTAAACACTTTAAACTTAGTTTATTTAAAATAATTTTATTTTAAAACCTTGAGCTAATTCCAAACTTGGATAAACATTTATTATTTAAAAGAATAAATTAAGAAGTTATTTAACTTTTAAAACTTGTTTAATTTAAAAACTTAAAAACTGCAACAACATCAACCCGAGACAACTCGAGATCCTACCCGAGCCAAATACCAGATTACCCGAGCAAAATCCTGAGTCAAAACCCTCTTTTTTTTTTCTGTTTTGATTTAAGTTTGAAAACTGGAAACACAATCGCGTACGACCCGAATGCACACTCGAGCCATTCCTTCTCTTTCCCGAGTACAAACCTAAGACCACCATCTTCTTCCCCAAATCCAAACTACCGATACTCCCTGATACATGTGCACGTGCACAGATGCTCCGACCACTTCCGGTCGATGCTGCGACCATCAACATGACGACAACAACCTACTCAAGCCCTCAGACCACCCAAATCGACGAACTCACATGCAAATCGAATTCGAGCAACTCGACTACCCACTGGAATCAAACTGGATCACCCAAAAATGCCTCGACCCGCCGCCTCAGGCCACTAGAGGCCTTGCAACTCCGTCCAGAGCTTCGCCGATCAACCACGCATCGATCCCCACCGGTCCGATCATCTCTAGTTCATCCACGACGATGCAGCAGCTCGATTTTCGACCTCATCCAAAACTTGGGTTTAAACCCTAAATCGACATCGTACCGCCGCCTCGGTGAATTATAAATTCACCGAGTATTTTTCTGATGATCCCCGACCACCAAGCATGCTTCAACTACGATCACGAGATCCATCTCCTCTCCGATCGCCGTAAATTGCCAAAAACCCAATTCATGTTCAACCTCGAATTCCTCAATCGATACGACACTAAAAATCTTGATTCTTCTTTTAAAATTCATGATTTATGAAGACGAACAAGATGATGTAGGTAAATCAAGAAATTATGGGCTTCGAATTTGACATGTTTTAAAGTTTTCACTGTATATTTAAATTTTCCTAATAAACTCAAACTAATTATTCTTAAAAATATTTTTTTAAACTTAGATCTTGATTATACAAACATGTTTCATTTAGATCTTAAAGCCTAACAAGAATCAAAGGAAGAGATTTTGATTCTTGAGTTTGGTTTAAACATTGTAAACCTGGAACAAAACAAAAATTCTTGTATCTAGACATGCACACAACATTTACATGTAAATATACATGCAGGCATATTTATATCTATACAAATACTTTTCACAACATTATCATCATATGAAATCAAGATTCAACAGATTTTAAGCCTTAATAAAGTAGTTTACTCACCTGTAATTGATAAACAGAGGAAAGCTTTTTTTTTTTTTCTTGAAAAACTGCCCATTGATGTGAACTTAAATCTGCAAGCTTGAATTTAAAACTGCAATTTGATCTGATATGTTCTTTAATTCTGATCTACTACTGGATTAGATGATCCTTGGAACTGAAATGCTTTTTGGGTTGATACTTGGCTTTAATTGAATTCTGAGTCGAACTTGATTTGCTTAAAACTTTTGCTTGAGCTTTTTATAATTATCTCAGTTTTGAATTAATTTGCAGTGGTATCTGAACTTGTTTCAGATTTCTTTTCTGATTTTTATTTACGTTTTCTATCTTCCCAGATTTTTAGTTTTTGTCAAGGAAAAAGAGAGAAAGTTTAGAATAATGTATATGTAAAATCTTGTTTTATTTTAAAATAAAAGATAATTAAAAGATATGACACTTGTTTTAACAATTCTACATTTGTCATTTTCATAAGGTAATATCTCAACACTTGTTTATTGCATGATAACATTAGCTTACACATGTAATTACATGTAATCTTAGACTTACATTTGTTATTTAGTATGATATATCTTACATTTGTAATTATACATGAGTTAATTAGTTTTTAAATGGTTATAAAGCTTTTATATTAAATTTCTTAATTAATAAATACATTTCTTATCTATATAAATAAAATCTTTTTAAAGAAAATAATATAAAACAAACTATATTCTAAATAAAATCATATATAATATATTTTTAAATTGTTTGAAAATAATAAGTTTGCCCATTTTAAATAATTATATTAGAGAGATTATCAAACCAATATTTATCCATATATATTTTATTATCAGAATTATTTATTCAATCTATAAATCAGTATTCCTATTAATTAATCCAGTTAATTATCAATAAACAAATGTCCAAAAACCGGGTTATCACAAGATACGAGTGCACATACACATAAATACTCGAAGTCAAGACTACATGAGCCAAGACCGGGGATCAAGGCAGCAGCCATATGCAAACGAGGATGGCAAGTGAGAATAGTAGGATGTACAGAACATCACTAATGAAACAAGTTCAAGAAGATAGTGGATATATACTACACCACTACAGAAACAGTGCAAATATGAAGTGCGCAACAAGTGATGCACAAATGAATACAAGAACAGCCTGTAACAAAACTGCAGATACAACAAGATTACAACACAGTAAAACTGGACAGTACTAGTATTTCAATCAAGAACAAGACAATGCCTAAGTAAAAAGGCAAAGAACTGAACAATATCGAAGTCAAGGGAAAGCCAAGTATGCTACAGAAATCATCAAAGCGGTAGTGAACCCACATGTGTAGGGTCAACACATATACATGCACACATACTATGGTATGTATGCACGCATGTGAAACCATAAAAATAATCAAGCTACAATACACATGAACTACAAGTGAACATGTCAATCTTTGAATGGTCATACAATTATATACGTACATGAATGTATGTATACAATGCAAACGTAAATATGATAGCAAGTACACACAGGAAAGCAGTGAAATGGGCAAAAGTATCAAGTCCGGAAAACAAGAATGCCCAGACTCAACAAAGATGTACAAAGTTGCAGTCGTAAACAAATGCTCAATGCAGGTGCAACAATCTAGAATAAGCTATAGAGCACCAGTGAAACGGAACTAATGTACATGAGTGGTCAGTGAATCCCAAAGGCTACCCCAAATGCTACGGATACCATAGCAACATGAACTGTATGACTGTATGAAATCAAATGCTCAAGTGGAATACTAACTACTAAATGCAACAAGGATTGCAACTAAGTGGTATATAGATGAAGTAAAGTTGAAACCAAGTCAACTAAATGGAACTGGAAATGCAACCAATCGATACTTTACCTGTACGACAGGTAAATGAAGATGCAGTGAAGCATATACATGGATATAGACAGAGGCAACAACAATATAAACCAACAAACCAAGTGGACAATTAAACAAGTCAAACACAGAGACCCAGTTCAAAACAAGGTCAACGGCAGTATAATCGGCCAGTGAATAGCATGGAAAAAGTCAAGGCACATGAAGGCCAACAACAGCAAGTGGATATAACCATCAAGCCGCAAGGAGGATGAAAGTTCGAGCAAAATACAGTGATAAAATATACAAGCAGCTGGGATTTCAAATTTGAACAAAGACAACTTCGAAGTCAACAGAAGAAACATCGGAGAGTGGCCAAAGTAAATCAACCTCATCTAAATCAAGTTAAAGCCATAATGACCAAGTCACATATCAAAACCGTGAGTATCCAAAAATTTAATTATTCGAAATTTATCAAGTCAGAGAAATTCACAAAGCCGTGGAAATCAAGCTAAAAACAAACGCATATGAATAAGTCATGCCATAATCCCTAATCACATCGATACAATCAAGTCAAGATCGAAAACCACAGAAGCAAATTAAGCAATGTATGCAAACGAGTAGGAGTAGATGTGAGTAATAGAAATTACTCACCTTAGATTCGAAGTCAAATTCCATCAATTCGAAGTAGCTAAAGGGAGTAACGAGAACGATCGATCACAGCCTCTCACGATTTCTCTCGCGATCGAACAACAATAGGTCGGCGCCTCGCAACCCTGATTGTCGAAGGGGAAGAAAGGAACGACCACCATTTTTTTTCTTTCTTTCGATTTGATTTTTGGGTTGAACAAAAACACGAGGCCGCCATTTCAATTTTTCTTTCGTTCTAGGTTTAGGGTTTTCGAAATTAAAGGGGAATCAGTTGTTGAACGAACAAAATGGAGAATGGGTGATTATAACTCGGCAACCACATAAAACATGGGTCAAAACAAGTTTTAAAGCCCAACTACTTTAACAAAATTTTCAAAAGAATTTAAACTTGATTCAAATCTGCATTAGCAGTTAAAAATGATTTAATCGTCATTTATAAACTGACGCGAAAAACCGGGTTGTTACAAGGAACAAAGCCGCTATAACAGCAGCACTGCTGGCGCTACTGTTTATAGCAACTCCGTGGTTGCTGTTTACAGCAACAGCAGCTATAGAGCTGCTATTTGCAGCAGTGACCGTGCTGCTATTACAGCAAGTGCAACTCAAGTGCTTACTAGGGTGCTTCAATTATGATGGCAACTTCACTTATACTTGTTTGATTAAGCTTCAATTATGACGTCAACTGCCCTATATAAGTGAACTTATTTATTTATGTAGTTGGATTAGTTCAACATTAAATTCAAATAAGTTCAATTCAATCTGCTAAAGTTGAAAAAAGCATCTACATGATATTAGGTCTTTTCAAATTGTAGAAAATAAATTATAGTTGATGTTTTAATAATCGGCTAACTATGGAATGCTTGGACAATGATTTCCAGAGCAGTTATAAATGAATGAGCAAAATATTTTTTTGCAACTAAACTTTGAAAAATAAATCACTTGTTAGTTATTACATAAAATCTTAAATAAGTATAAATTGATTTTTTTTCAAGCTAATTAATTATTTCATTGGAGCTATATACATCCATGATTATATTCCTTAAGAGTTCTACAACTAACCGACTTGACTGAAAATGAAAAAATAAATGCAGCTGATTTGATAGAATTTATTTTAGTCTGTGTAACATGCAGTAACAAGATTTATATTTCTATAACAGATTTCGAACGTTTTAATTGATAGCCAGTCTAGAGATTCAACCCAGATAAACTATATTATCTCTCAACAGAATACACTCCATACGTTCCTGCCACCCAGCTCGCCTCTTGAGCTCTAGAACGTCCTTACCTGAAAATCTGGGACATATTGTTTTTACTGTCTAGTGTTGTGTAATGGTTGTTACTCTGATGTATTAAAGTGTAAATTTGCTGATACAGTTCTTCTTTGTATAACTGCTATTATTTGATGTTATATTTTGATCCGCTGCGAATGTGAGAATCTGTGTTTTGCTTCTGTTTCTTCTTCTACCTCTTTTCTTCTTTTCCTAACTATTTGGAATTTCCGGGATCGAAAATTTCGGGTCGTTACAGTTCAACACAATCGGCACTAAAATAATCACTAATATCATGGAAATAATTAATGGAACATGTAAGAAAAGAATACCACTTTGGTCATCACTCCATTGAATCTTCATTGCAGTTCAATTGATAGATAATAGAACCTCTTACTGTCAATGAATACTTTCTAATTACTATTGGAATCCATGATTTAATCAGTCGCAAAATCCATAAAAAAAAGAAAACATTCTCTTATATCAATAGTATCTTTGTCAAAGCACATCAATGATTAATTCATGTTTGTTGATTATTAAGGGCACTGTTGGAACTATATCAACACATATCAAAACTTTAGAGTAGAATAACTTATTTCTCTCTACTCTGGAAACCGCAGAGATGAAATTACATCTTCATTTATCACCAACATCAATTTGTATATGTTAACATAAATCAAATTTTAATATGTTATGCATTACAAGGTTTCAAATCTCAAATAACATTTCTAATAACAACTCCATTCATCACAATTTTAGCAGAAACCTAATTAGTAAAACCCAATAAGGAAAAAAATGATAAATCATATTGAATTGCATAAAAAAGGACCTGAAAATCGAGTAGATCTTCATGGAGGAAAATAAATCACTGAACGATTGCTTTCAGCACAGAGAAGGAGGCTGAACGTTTGCTTCAGGAGGCCGAACAATTTCTCAAAGGGAAGTCCTGATTGAGCGAAGAAAGGAGTCCAACACGGAGGATGAGGTCGAACGATTGCTTTTTAGGAGGTTGGTACCGATGAGAATCTTTCTAGGGCTTCATTACCGTTTTGATTTTGGAAATGAGAGAAAGAAGAGATAAAGGGAGAAAAGATTTGACCACGTAAATGAAAGTAAAGCCCGCCATCTATTCCATTAAAGTCCACTTTATCATTTTTCTTGGCATAACATACAGCTTTTGAACGTATTTTCTTTTCTTTTGAATCGATCTGGACTGCAATTGTGATGAAAACGCCGAGAATCATTGCCGTCAAAAGTTAATGTTGTTGTAGTGAGCAATCTTACCACATATTAGGGATTTGTGCAATGCGGTTGTTGAGATGGCTTTGAGGAATGAGGAGATGCTCACTTTCTTTAATAGTAAAGTAGTGGAAACTCAAGGTGGGTAGAAGCAGAAGAGAAAGTTATTCCATAAGAAGGGAGCTCAGAAGAGTAGAGCTGTTAAGAAAGGAAAGAAGTTATCTACTACAAGTGTGATAAGAAAGGGCATTTCACTAATGAATGTTGCTCAGGAGATGGAAAGAAGGTGATCGGAAAGAAGAATATCAAATGCTTCAACTGTGATCAAATTGAACATTAGAGGAACCAGTGCAAGGAACTAGCCAAGGAAAGGGAAAATTGTTTGCATTGGAACCAGTCACCTTGAGACCAACATCAGAAGGGAAAGGAAATGTTGTGTTGGGAGGTACGCTTTTGGTTCATGGTGTGTCAGTTAGAGTTCTATTTGATACGGGTGCATCACATTCTTTTATATCTCATTGTTTGGTGGATAAGCTTAACCTAGAACTCTCATACCTAGTTACTTCCTTAAGGGTTGCGAATCCGATAGAAGGGTATGCGACTCTTGGGATGAGATGTAACCACTTAGAATTTGAATTGTTAGGTCATGTATTTGCTTGCAGTTTGCATGTGTTTGATTTAGTAGGGTTCGAAATTATTTTCAGTATGGATTGGTTAAGTAAATAAGATGCTAGTATATTTTGCCATGATAGGAAAATATCACTTAGACACCCAATTTTAGTGATCGGATTATATATTTTGTAGAAAACCCTAGTTTGGAGGTTAACGCTTTGTTGGATGCTATGGAGGCTGAAGACGAGGTAAACCGGGTTTTTTTGTTAGAGAATTTGAAGATATCTTTAAGCCCGTGATAGGACTACCGCCAAAATGAGCCATTGAGTTTTTGATAGATTTAGTACCAGGAGCTGAACCGATGAGTAGACCGCCAAGTAGAATAACACCTACCAAGATGAAGGAGTTAAAAGTGCAGTTGGTGGATTTAGAAGGTAAGAACTTTATCAGACCAAGTAGTTCACCTTTGGGAGCAGCCATAGTGTTTGCAAAGAAACTGGATGGATCGTTGAGGTTGTGTATCGATTATCATAAGCTGAATAAGAAGACGATAAAGAACCGATATCCGTTACCTAATTGATGATTTGTTTGATCAGTTGAGTGGAGCCAAAGTATTTTCCTAGTTTGATTTAGCCACAAGGTTCCATCATCTTAGAGTAATGGAGGGTAGTATTCCTTTGACGACGTTTAGGACCAGATATGGATAGTACAAATGGTTAGTGATGTCGTTCGGACTAACTAATGTGCCAGCATTCTTCGATGACTTGATGAACATAATCTTCCGAGAACATCTGGACAGATTCGTGTTAGTATTCATAGATGACATTTTGATATACTCTAAGGATGAAAGAGAGCATGAAGTTCATCTTAGAGTGGTGCTTGAGACGTTGAGGCAGCATCAACTAAAAGAATTTTTTTTAAAGTGTTATATCTGTAAGAATGAAGTGAAGTTTCTTGGTCATACAGTCTCAGAGAAAGGGTTGCCAATAGATCCGGCTAAGATCGAGGCAGTGAATAGTTGGAAGAGACCTGAGACAATGACTGAGATAAAGAGGTTTCTTGGATTAGCTGGTTATTATCGGAGATTCATTAAAGATTTTTTGCAGATAGCGGCACCGATGACTAAGTTAACTCAGAAAGAGGTGAAGTTTGGCTGGACTGATAAGTGTGAGGAGGAATTCCAGAAACTGAAACACTTATTGACTAATGCACTTGTGTTAGTTGTTCCAGAGAGGAATCAGGAATTGGTGGTGTACACGGACGCATGTGGAACAAGATTAGGAGTTGTGTTAATGTAGAGGGGTAAAGTGACTACCTATGCTTTTTGACAGCTCAGACCGCATGAAGTTAGATATCCAACTCATGATTTAGAATTAGCTGCAGTAATTTTTGCATTTAAGGTGTGGAGACATTACTTTTTGGGAGAAAGATTCAAGTTTTATATGGATCATAAGTCATTGAGATATTTATTCTCTCAAAAGGAGTTGAATATGAGACAGTAGAAGTGGTTAGAGTTTTTAACCGCTTATGACTTTGGTATTGAATACACACCAGGAAAAGGAAATAAGGTTACAAATGCACTTAGCATAAAATATCAGAATGCAGTATTGGCAATGATAGTTGAGTGGAAAGATTTAGAAGCATTGACTACATGCTTAGTACAATGGAGATCGAAGAGTAGTTCTAGTCAAGAAACTGCTATGTTGTCGTGTTTAGAAGTTCAAGGTGATGATCGAAAGGGTTGCTTCTAAACGAGGGAAGGATCAATTATTAGCTGAACGGATCAGACAGTTAAGGAATGGAACAGAGAGCGAAGACTTAAAAGATTTCAGTCTTGACCGGAATGGGTGGCTGAGGAAGAAAGAATGATTATGTGTTCCAAATATGGGAAATATTAGGAAGGAGGTTCTTAGAGAATGCCATCGTTCAAAGTTCACTATTCATCCGGGAGGAACTAAGATGTATCAGGATATGAAAAGCAGTTTCTTCCGGGAAGGTATGAAAAGAGATGTAGGCTTATGGGTGAGGTAGAGTTTGAACTGTCAATAGGTAAAAGCTAAACATCAAAAACCGAGAGGGTTACTTCAGCCTTTGGATGTTCCAGTCTGGAAATGGAATTCTATCTCAATAGATTTCATAAATGGGTTTCCAAGGTCGAATAAAGAAAATGAGACTATATGGGTTATAATGGATAGATTGACCAAGAGTGCCTATTTCATTCTAGTTAAATCGACCAGGAATGCACCGGACTTATTTAAGTTAGTCATGAGGAATATAGTTAGACCGCATGGAGCTCCTAGTAGTATAGTAGGTGATAAAGATTTCTTATTTTCTAGCGAGTTCTGGAAGAGTCTACATGAGACTTTAGGTACCAAGATCAAGATGAGTACCGATTACCATCCGCAGACAGATGAGCAAACAGAGAGAGTTAACAAAGTTTTAGAGGATTTGTTAAGAGCTTGTGTGCCAGATTTCGGAGGATCATGGGAAGACCATCTACACTTAGTCAAGTTTTCAGATAACAATAATTATCAAACTAGTATAGGGATGGCATAGTTTGAAGCTTTGTATGGAAGGCTATGCAAATCTCCCATTTATTGGTTAGAGACTGGGGATAGGTTAGTTCTTTGTCCAGATTTGCTTAGCGAAGCTACACAGAAGATTGAGTTAATTCAAGTTAGGATGAAGGAGGCTCAATCTAGGCAGAAGAGTTATGCTGATAAGAGATGAAAAGACTTAGAGTTCTCAGTTGGAGATGATGTTTTCGTAAAGGTATCACCGGTGAAAGGTTGTAGTCAGATTTGGAAAATCAAGAAAATTTGCACCAAGATTCGTTGGACCATTTCCTATTATAGAAAGGATTGGGAAACTTGCGTACAGAGTAGAGTTACCGAACAGTTCGGCGGGAGTCCACAATGTTTTTTATATTTCTCATCTAAGAAAGTTTATTCGAGATCCAGAAACTACTATTACACCGATTGTGTTAGATGATCTAGTAGTGGAACCGGATATGACTATAGTTAGAAAACCAGTTCGTATAGTTGGGAGAGATGAGAAGAGACTAAGGAACAAGATAGTCAGCTTAGTCAAAGTCCAGTGGAGTGACAACGAGAGAGACTGTACTTGGTAAACCGAGAGCAGGATTAGAGACACTTATCCTGACTTGTTTCATGGTATGTTTTATTTATGGTTAATTGTTGTGTGTACCTTATCGTAATTTCGTGGACGAAATTCTTTAAGGAGGGGAGTCTGTAATGACCCGAATTTTGGCTAACATTATTTAGGACATTTAATTAGATAACTTAAATGAAATAATGTAGATAGTTAAGGGATTGAGATTTGTTAATCAATAAGGGGTCGTGCCTTAATGAATGTATAAGCAAATGAGAATTAAAAATAAGTAGGTAGGAGGAATATGGCAAGGGCAAAATAGGAATAGCCTTTGTTCTTATACCCTAAATCCTTCGTTTCTTATTCATTTCAACATTCACAAACAAACCTAAAACACTAGTGAGCTCGGAAGGCCACCATTAAGGAGATTCAAGAAAAAGAAAAGCTAGGATTCAAGTAGAAAGCTTAAGCAAATCAATCAAAGTGCAAATCTCAACATTCTTAACACCAAGCTAAGGTAAACACTTTGATTTACATCTCAATTTTGATAATGATTTTGGTTTCAAGGTTTGGTCCGATCTATTTTGCAAATAATTTGCCTTGTTATGTTTATTTAAATGGATATATATGCTTGTTGATGATTTATATTATTTCATATAAATTATATGATAAGATTATATTGGAAAACCTATTAAATGACATCCAAATGATTTGCATTTTTGATATATGGTCAAATACATTATTTTAAAAGTGGGTTTCAAGTTTTATAATTTTCTTAGTTATTGTGGATTTATTATGAATTTCTATGAGAGAAAATGGTTAATATTAGGTCTAAATCATTTAAGGGAATATTATGATAATTTCGGGTTCGAAATTTACATATGTTTAAAAACATACTAAAAGTGAATTATGGTGATTTTTGGGGAATTTTCCCTAGTATTTTACTATGGTTATAAAATTATTTAAGTTTAGGGGCTTAAATGTTTTATGCGTCATATCAAGGAGAAGGGCGTATTGATTAAAAAGTTTTAAATTGTTAATTGTGAAATTCGGCAACCTTTTTAGAAAAGATTTTGATAAAGAATTGGCAACCAATCACATTTTGAAAAATTAGGCAAGTTAGGTGAAAAGGAATTACTTTAAAAGGCATAAAAACAGTTTTGTTTCGATTTACAACTTTGACAATTCCATTGCTTGCTTTCGTCAACATGCCTAGAAGGCCTTCTGCACTTATTCGAACCAATGCACATGATATCAAGCAATTGGTATGGAGTGTATTGGAGAAAGGCGGAAGGGATGATGGAGTCGAAGGCATGCTTTCGAAGAGGTTGCTTTCAACTTTTCTTTGTTTTTAAAAGGAAGCTTTCGAACAACTTGCCGCTTGTCTTTGTTTTTAGAAAGGAGCTTTTGAAGGAGTTGCCACTTATGTTTTAAAAAAGCTTTCAAAAGGATAGTCACTTTTGAACCTATTCGAAACCCATGTTGCTGCATTCATACCTTTCGTATTAGGCAAGGCCGCTTTTCTTTATAGCCTTAAAACAATGTATTCGAAAGATGCATTCACCTTTTTACTTTGAAGCCGCCTTCCCAATTCTTTCGAAAGGGTCCATTTAGCCACTTTTAATCAATGGCTTCGGAGGAAATGGTTTCGAAAGGGTGGAATTCAAAACTATACTCTTTCTTTTACATGGGAATTATGCTTTCGAAAGCAATGCTTTCACCTCTATTCTTTATGACCCTTTAGTTATATAAAAGGTTTAACCCAATGGTTTTGAAAGGAATAATTTTAAATGGTTTCGAAGCAATGTTTCCAGGAACCCTTACTTGAACCCAATGCTTTCGAAAGGTATGTTATAAGTGTTTCGAAGGGGAAGTCCCCAAAGCTTTCGAAAGGTATATTTTAAGTGTTTCGAAAGGTTTGTTTTAAGTGATTAAAAAGGAAGGTTTCTAATGCGTTCGAAAGACAAGTTTAAATGGTTTCAAAAGGGGATGTGTAAGGTTTTATATAATGATTTCGAAAGAGATGCTTTCAATTATTTTAAAGGGATTGTTTAAGGTTTTAAACAAGGATTTCGAAAGTATTGCTTTGGCTTTAAGGCCTAAAGTTCTCCAAGTTAGAAAGGAGTATTAACTTATTTTGACGGGATAGAAAAACCCCCTTGATTTAAATTTCATCAACATTGTTTATGTAAAGCATATATCATAGCATAAGTGTTTTGAGTAAAGCAAAGAACATATTTTGCTTGTTTAGGTATGATGTAAAAAGGGGTTAAATCATTTTGAAAGAAATGTTTTTCCAGGAAAATTGGATGGGGCAGTTAACCCTAAGTTTATGACTTAGATATTAGAAGACGAGAGGGGATTGGTGTAGGGTCGCGTCCTATACTTTAGCTAGTAGCCCCTAGCTAACATAAGTCCAAAATCCTAGTGTGTAGGGCTTTGTTACAGGTAAGACTAAGATGACGTTACACACAGAAAGGAATACACAAAGTAGAGGCAGTTTATTGGTGAGCCCGCAAAACCATTAGGATCGGTTGACCCTTGGAAAAGTAAGTTAAGGATGGAACGTTCAGTATTGTGTCCAATAGAAGTTGGATTATTGATTATGTTTGGTAAGCCTGAGTCAGCCAGTGGTTAATAATCAGCCTGATAAAATTATATTCTTCGGACTGTCAGTCCATTGATTACCTGATTTATATGCATATATGTTATTGCTATTTTGATTATAATCAATTAGATTGCAGGTTTTAGATTTGCAAAATATATGCTTTTAAAAGGATATAAGTGAGGAGAAACCCATTCCGCTAAGCGATGTGGTCTCACTTAATATCTGTAAATCGAGATGTAATAGTTTTATTCACACCAGGCTTTCTGTCTGACTTGAGGTTTATGTATTCCCCTTAAACTGTCGAGTGCTCAAAATTAAATTTGAGTAGATGGAGAGTTAAGGACTTTTCAAGTTTAGTAGGTTGGACGAATAAGCTTCCGAAGACGTGCAGGAGGCAAAGCTAGCTATGTAGGAGCTATTTAGTATTATTTCCGCTATGATTTATTTATGACTGATATATCTATTTAGTACCCTGATCATCCAAGGGGGCATCTTCATATGCCACTCATAGCATAATTTGTAATATTCCTATTTGATCAAAGCCTGGGAATCGTTTTGGGATTATGTAACTGAATATGAAATATGAATTTGAAATGTAATTGGAAAAGTTGTTTTTGAAATCTATGTTGATTTTATTTCATATCAATGTGCATCTGATATTATGGATACCATTAACATTACCGTATTTTGTTGCCAGTAGTTAATACTATGGATGACTGTAGAATCTGTAGTGCTTAGCTTCGGGCCTCGAGATAGGGGATGTTAAAAAGAGCTTCAGGAAGAGTGGGCCAGAACTAGCGGAGAACTCGATGTCAATATGTTTACTTATATATCAATGTAGTGATGAGCAAAAATCTGAGATGGCTGAGGGATGACTACACGAGACCCTCGTTGGCATTTGCGAGGAAGTGTTGCATAGGGCCACACAAGCAAGAGACAATCACTCTAAGGAAGAGCTGATAGCCATGTACCACGATGCCAAGGACATAGAATTTCTTTATGTTGGAAAGGCCCTCCTCACTAAGTAGGCTGCTACTGTTATTGCTGCCAGCGTTCTCGCTGTCCCGAGTTCTTCGGGTCAGCATGGAGTCTTTACTTCAGAATCCGCAGAGCTAACAGCGACTATTCCTACATTTATGGGTGTTAGCTTCAGAACAACCCGGGCGATCCCTACTTCAGCAGCAATTGCATCTACTAAGCCTTATATTCCCTCAACCGCCGACCAAACTGAGGAGCATATGGTAGGGGAATGGAGTTTGAAGTCGACATTCGGGAAAGAAGCCCCAGCTCAGGTATTTCTCTTCTCTCTCCAGTGTTTCAGAAGCTTCAGTTCATTTTCGAGTCTATTTCTAAACTTTACTACTCTTTCTGTCAACTTTTTGGTCAACCGCATTTGCCTCCTCCTTCGGCTACATAGGGGTCAGGAATTGCCGCTATCTTTACCGCGTTAACCACTATCTCCGTAAGGCTTGGCACAAACTGCTTCTGCCTCCAGTTCTGGCCTGGGTCCTGATTTCGAGAAGATTGCTTCTTTGGAGAACTTGGAGGATATTTCTATTCCTCGGGAGGAGCACTTGACGATTATAGGTGCTTCCAATCCAAATGAGTACGAGACTATGGCGAAGAGGCTAAGGAAGGACATAGGGAAAATCAAAGTAAAGAAAGAGCCTGTGGACATCGAGCCACTGCTTTAAAATTAATAAGTCTGAGACTCATGATTCCCACCTAGTAGATCCGGCAACCTAGGAACAAAGCCCACTGAGACCTCAACCGGCCAATCTGAATAGAAACATACTACGACCGGTAAAGAATCCATTCATTCCAAAGGTGAAACTCCTCTGAAAGGGTACTTAAGGATGAAAAGCAAATGTACAAGAGTCGTCCCTCCATGGTAAAGGTGGAAAGAGGGGGAAAAAGTGAAGAGTGATTTGAGACTACTGGCATGGTAGCCTGATTTCATTTTTGAAGTTGTGTCATTATCGAGTCCGTCACTTTGATTTTTTATCTTAAACAGGCCGAGGATGTGCGGGTTTGGCCCCACCTGTTTGATTGTACATCAAAACTATTAGAAATGCAAGATTTACCTTCTTCTGTAATCTCTCTTAAGTTTACTTGTCTTCATTTTATGTGCTATGCCTGTTAATGTATAACTACATGTGTAGATAATATATCCGCCTGTACTGTAAATTTTTTTATATTATATACTTGTGTTTTTGCAAAATATGTTTATTTATCGCAATTTTGTGCATGTTAATAATACTTCTATTATTGCATTGATTATATCTTGTTACTCGGCTTTATTTGTATATACCATATTGCTCTACCTCGCGGAACAAAACTGTTATTTAACCGATTCTACTGTTACTCTTGTTCGAGCTTCGTCGAGTTCTTTTTGGCCAAGCCTTTGTACACATGCCCCTTTCCACAGAGCTTATTATTCTATGTACTAGAGTTTGGACATTTATGAGGGATAACATATTGTTGGAAATTTGTTTGATTGCCCCAAGTCTGGTTCTCATCCCTACTCCGAGATCGAGTAAGTCCGATAATTCAAACTTTTTATTCTTTATGACTATTCCCGTCTATCCTCGATTGAACGTGTCATGCTTGGTCGCTATCATTGTAGCATAAATTCTGTTTGCATGATAGTTTCTATTTTCAGGAACTAGTGACTTTCCCGCTTGATTCCAAGCATTGTGCGTTCGACGTTGCCAATCTCTCGGCTACAACTAAATTTTTTCTAAGTCGACATCATCAACCGATATCATTCTAGATGTATGTATCATAAAGATGCGTCACCGTCATCTTTTTTCATAACAAATTCTTCCATGTTTTGTGTTAGGAATCCCATTGTGCACTAGTTTTGGTCCTCGAATCTAGAATACCAATCACAACACTCTAGGGATTTCTCCCAAAAGTTGCCTATCTCTGGGAAAGGGTTAACATCTGCACGTTTGAGTCAAACAATCTGCTCAACCTGAGAACAATTACACCTTCCTATTATCGCCTGCTTCCGGGCAACGACAAGTTCCTAAAGGTCGTAGTGTTCTATCGAGCACCGGCTTCTATCTCCGGAGGCAAGCACTTCTATAGTTTGAATCTAAAGATTCTTTCTCGAAGTTGCCAATCTCCGACCTACGTCGAATATCGGTTGATTAGGGTTTATTTTCACCATCGAATCGATGGTTTTGATCTTCCCAGTATCACTTATCTCCGGGCGACTCCAGTTCTCAAAAGGTTGTGGGTCGATTTTCATCATCAACATGGCTGTTTAGGACCTTCTCAGTGTTGCTTGGGCAACGTCGGTTCTTAGAAGGTAGGGGTCGATTTAACCATCAACCTGGTGGTTTTAGACCTTTCTAATATTTTCGGGGCAATGCCAGTCCTCAGAAGGTTGGGATCGATGTTCCCTCTCGATCCGGCGGTTTTGGACCTTCCCGACGTTATCCGGGCAACGCCGGTACTCAGAAAGTTGAGATCGATTTTTCCCATTGATCCGGTGGTTTTGACCTTCCCAACGTTGCCGGCGCAATGCCGATTCTCACAAGGTTGGGATTGATTTTCCCCGTTGATCAGACGTTGCCCTGACAACGTCGATTCTCAAAAGGTTATGGGTCGATTTTCCCCGTCGACCCGACGGTTTTAACCTTCCCAGCGTCGTCTATCTCCAGGCAACACTAGTTCTTAGAAGGTTATGGGTCGATTTTCCCCGTTGATCCGGTGGGTTATGACCTTCCCGACATTGTCGGGGCAACGTCGATTCTCAGAAGGTTATGGGTCGATATTCTATGTCCACCCGGCAGTTTTCACCTTCCCGGTGTCCCCTATCTCTGTCACCAGTTCTTAGAAGGTTATGGGTCCATTTTCCTCGTTTACCGGACAGTTTAGGACCTTCCCGATGTTTTTCGAGGCAATGACGATTCTTAGTAGGTTATGGATTGATTTTCCCTATTGACTCGGTGGATTTGACCTTCCTGGTTTCATCTATCTCCGGGCAACACCAATTCTCAGAAGTTTGGGGGTTGATGTTCGCCATCGACCCAATGGTTTGAGTCGATTTTCCCCATCGATCTGGTGGTTTGGACCTTCTCGACATTGCCTGTCTTTGGGCAATGTCGGTTCTCAAACGTTTTGGGGTCGATTTAGCAAGTCGACCCGGTGGTTTGAGTCGATTTTCCACGTTAACCTGGTGGTTTGGACCTTTATGACATTGCTTGTCTTCAGGGCAACGTCGGTTCTTAGAAGGTTGGGGGTCGATTAAACTTGTCGACCCAGAAGGTTAAAAAGTCCACGCTCCCCGTCCATTATTTAAGGACCGAGGCGCATTTCCTCTACTGTATTGCTAATCACGCAGCATGGGAGTTCTGCTTGCAAGAACATGGTTCCACTGGTTCAAGAAGCTGACTTTAGTCATGAGTTGAAAATGCGGCAAGTCCTACCTTATTACATTGCCACCATTATCCTTGGGTGGCTCATTTGGGAAATAAAGTGAAGGAAACTAGACGTAGTCGGATAAAATGGCATCGCTGTAGGTTGCCATTTCACTTTTCGTATAATTGGCTAGCTTGGATCTCATTTGATAAGCAAACTTTTGCTAGTTTGTTTGATCCCGTCTTTGTTGGGTCCAGATTGACTCTGATAGGCAGGCAGCCCTTGGGATCCTATGGCGTTCAATGGTTCTTTAACATACTACCGGAGCTTGTTGTTCCTTATCAGCTCCTCCACCAAATTCTTCAAATGTCGACATTCGTTGGTACTATGCTCATGAGTTTCGTGGAAGTGACAACACTTCTCAGAATGTTTCTCTTTCTCTGTCACTTCCCTCTTGGGCAGCTTCTTATACTGCTCGGTTCCCTGAGTAGTAAGATAGATATTTTCTAGCGTGTCATTCAAAGGCGTATAATCTTCAGGTCTAAAGTTACTTGAACATTTCATATTCTCGTTATGCCTACCACCAAAGTTCTGATGCCTTTTCTTTTGATTACCAGAGTTTTCAGGATCAATCACAATTTTTCTTTGGGTTTCTTCCTTCAATTGTGCATTGTCACTCTTTCCTGTAGTCAAAACTGCTTCCTCTAATTGCAAAAATTGGTTAGCCTTTCGATGGAATTCCTCTATTGTTGTTGTCTATTTCATCTTCAACCATCTTCCAAATTCCGTATTTTGGTGAATGCCCCAGACCAACGCATGAATACCAAGTCCTCCTTCAGATTGCTAACTTCCACCATAGCAATGTTAAATTGGTTGAAGAACCCCTTCAGTGACTCTTTGGGTCCTTGAGACAAGTTAGACAAGGACATCATGTCCTTTGGTCGGGCTGCTGGAGCCTAAGTTGTTCTAGAGACTTCTTAGCTAATTCATCAAAAGTAGATATGGACTTTGGCAAGAGCTTAGTAAACCACATAAAAGCGACTCCTTCCAAGGAGATAAGGAATCACCTACAACGAATAGCATATATAGCTCAAGCTCCATCCATATGCCATTCGTACTTGAGTAAGTGTTGTCTAGGGTCAATAGTTCTGTTGTACGATGGCATCGTTGGCATAGTGAACTTTTTGTGGTATTCTTTTCATAATATGTTTTCAGTGAATGGAGTCTAGCTCGATGCGGAACTCTAATCCTCGTTCTTCTTAACCCTACTTTCTTCAACCAATCATTTGATAATGTCAGCGATATACTCATCACTAGTACGATAATATGAAGGTCAACTGTCAGGGGCTACGTAGATTGTTTGACTTCGTAAACGGTCTTGATTTTCTAGCTAACACCTAGGTCCTCTTGCCATTAGGAGAACCACTCCTACTGAATTCCATGAACACACGGTTGGTTGTGCAATAGTTGTTTGGACTCCACCTTCACCGACATCATCATCCAACTCCAGATCATCAACATCAAGCTATACATCCTCCTCCTCATCCGAAAACCACCATACCACCCACTTCCTATGCATCATCCAACCTTAGATTCCAATTGGTATCGAGAGGTTTATTTTTAGTACCGATTGTTTTTCTTGTAGGGAAGGACTTCTATTTCCTCCTGTAACAATTCTTCCAACTCCAGCAGCAACCTCCTTTTGTTTTTGCTTTCCATCTCTTCTATTTTGGTCAGAATTAAAGAGTTCTCTTGTTCTATTACAAGAGAAGTTTCCCTTCTAACTCTCTTTGTCCTTGGAGGTTGCAAGGTTAGCAAAGCTTCCATCTTATCCATAGGAGCTTTCTAGCTATCCATCATTTTAGGTTAAGCACTTGCATCATCTTGCCGAGCTCTCCTATGGTTAATACTTCATTTTGAAAAGAAGAGTCTAGAACTGTGTATTCATTGCCAACTTTCATTTGGTGAGTATTTACTTCATCAGCACCAGCTACCGGTCCTGTTGATCTTTTGGATATAGATTTCCTTTTCTTAGTGCCATAGATTTCCAATAACAAACCCTCAAGTTCCTTAAGTAAGTTTCTGGATCTAATTTCTGGATCCTTCCAATCCAAAGAGAGAGCTAGATCTAAGCCTAGATTTGGTTTTCTTAGTGAAAGCACCCAAATTTCGATGCCAAAAATGGGTCAACACCCAAAGATATGTTGTAGGAAACCTGTGAGACCTAGATCTAGCATATAACAGAGAAAATAACAGAACTTAGGACATGGAGATGCAGGATTTTAATAGTGGTTCAACAATCTCTAGCCTACTTCCATTTTATAGTTTTATTGATCGGTGATTACAGAGAGTTTGAGAATACAAGTGACTGGTACAAGTGTTCGAGATGTTCTATAAGTTAGAACTGCTAATGGTAGCTGCTTAGGTAACTATTGTGAGGGAGGTAGGAAATGAAGAATAGAAGCGGAGTGAAGATCAGCCAAGATCCTTTTCTAGTTGCAGTAGGGTTGATATTTATAGAGAAATAGGTGCACAGAGTTAGAAATCCACTTGAGTCGAAGCCCAGAAGAAAGGTCGAAGATGTACACATGATCATATGGGCCCATGTGGAAATAAGAACTCTCGATACCAAGAGAAAAGCTCTCAGTACCAATAGGAATTGACTTGTTGAAAGTCCATCTTTCAACTTCCTTTATTCTTCTATCATCTTTTCGATGTGTTTCAAGATTTTTTCCATAGACTTTGGGTTGATTATGATGTTTTGGTTGTTAACATTTGAACTATCCTGCTTTCTTAGCTTTCTTCTCATTAAACCTGAGGATTGCTCATCAAAACTCTAAGAAAAGCACTTGATCACGAGAGGTTGAGATAGTACATGGTGTTATGGAGTTTAAGTAGCTAAATTAGGTAGAAAGGACCTCCCAGTATCGAGCTGACGCTCTCATTACCGAGTGGTTTCCTTATCTAAAAAACCATTAAAACTTCTTGTGTTTCAATCTTCTACCATTTTGATTGTGTTTTCAAGATTTCGAGTTGTTTCGTCTTCGTCTTGTCCTTGTACTTATGGTTGAATTCTGCTTGGTTAAAAACCTAGTTAACAAAATATTTATGTGATTTTTCAATTATTGAAATTTGATTGTGACCTTTTGATTTGTTTTAAAATTACTACAATTACAAATGAACGTAGTATACACATATATTACTAATAATGTTTGAATTTGGTCATAATTTTCATGTAAGATTAGATTCAAATTTATTTTATTGAAAACCGTTTTAAATAAAATTTGTTAAATTTATTATATACATTTATTTATTTTATACATACATTTGTACATATTTAACATGATATGTCCTGTTATGTTATGTTACAATTAATATTGTATACACACACACAAACACACACACACATGTTCAGATTGAAAATGTTTAAATTTAATTCGTTGATATATTTAGTATTCAGTTATTGTCTGGTACTTATGTGATAAAGTTGATATCAATATGAAATTCTTAATTATTGGAACAATCTTAATTGTAACATTGCTTAAAGTGATTTAGTTTATAAATATATTGGCCAAAAAGATGGTCAACACTTCCAAATCAATCAAAAATGAAAACTAAAATGTATAATTAAAAAATAAGAGAGAAATGGCACAATTTTTAAAGTGGTTCAGCCAAATCTTGTGTCTACGTCGACTATGCAATATTATTGTTCTTTTACTTTTAAAAACACAACCAAATCACAATGACTATTAGGTTCAAATCGATGAGTTTGGAATTTTACAATGTTTCTTTGCAAAAGAATCTATATTCCTTTTCTTGTTGTTGTAGGATGTCTATTTATAGACAAACTCTAGCACAAGAATCGCTAAATATAGTTGAAGCGAGAAAATATCTCCAGATATGAGTTTCCCGCAAGATGAATTGGTCAAAACACTCATTTTCCAACACTCAATATTGTTCGGTAACGATTAATATGGATTAGTACATACCAACATCATTGACTTCTCCTATTTCTTTTTTAAAAAAGTTTGAGTCTTCGTATTTTGATTCTTCAAGGCAAAATCGGCACATATTATCGTTCGACATCGATAAATGTCATGTTGTACCGGCTATCTTTTTCCTTCAACCTTGATTGTAGAGCAACATAGAGGGAAAATGCACTCCTAAATGTACGTTATATCTTTTGGTACCGATACATATGGTTCAGTATAGACCGATATGGAATGCTCCATATTCTTGCAATCTTCATTCTTGATGTCTTTCAAGCTTCGTGGTCAATTCCTTCATCGTTTTATAGTCCAGATCCATTGAAATGTCAATTAGTTCAAATATTATATAACATTTTCCCCTAAAAGTATGCTTTTGCGAAAAAGCATGCTTTGGATTAAGACGAGTGACCGAATCCAGATCAACAAAGATGTTTCTATCATCCAAACCCTCTTCATGAAATGTATCAACTTCTTTGACATATTATTTCAATTAGTTGCATAACCATACCTTTTCGATAGATATAAATTATGGGATCTTAAATATGTAGTTTTCATTTATCACCAAGGATCTTTGGATGCTATCCCTTTCCTTGGTGAGGCAGATTTCCTTTCTTTTCCATTTTTTTTCAACGTGTCGATTGGAACTAAATAATATTGTTCGGTATCGAACGTTTTCCATAACTTAATATATATTGTATACTTAGAATTTTATTTTGAATTCACTTCACATTTTCTAGGCTTTGACTTTCGAGCATTTGTGATCTCAGTTTGCGTTGCTTGAACAATGCATTGCCACTTCCATCCAAGTCCCTCTAAACTACTTATCATTGATCCCTAAGATCTCACCACCGACCGATTTGAACATGATTCTCCATCTCGAGCCTCCATGCTAATTGGTGTGCACGTAAATGTGCATATTTTTACCACCATATTTAATCTATTTAAATTAAATAAATGATCATATCGGGTATTTTAACTTGTTTAAACCAAAATTCAAATTATTTCAAATTGTCACATATTTACCTTCATCCAAGGGAAAAATGGTCATTTTTGTGCATATATTAATTTTTTAAAATTTAATTGAAATTTTCTATATTATTTTGTAGGAATTTAAATTCATATACAAGTGGTTTCATGAAGATGTATGCATGCACAAGAGTGAAGATAAAGAAATGAAGATGGAAATAATTCAAAGGCATGATAATGGAGGACCCACCTACCCACCTACCTTAATGTACAAATTAGAGGCTAATGCGCATGCTTATGGAATTAATGGCTTCATATACACTTAAATGATGATTAGGGGATGCTAATGATTACTTGGCCACCACACTACCTCAAGGGTATTTTAGGCATTCCCCAAAATTAAGAATTAGGGTTTCATACATGTATAAAGACCCCTTATGTTTCATGTAACCCTCCTCTCCCTTCTTAGTCTCTCTTTAGTTTAGTTTAGGCTCAAAAATAAACAAAGCTCTCTTTCTCTTTTCATGGCTACTTAGCCATTTTTATTTCATGTACTTTTCCTTTTCTTTATGCAATGTAATTATTGTTTCCTTTTAATTACATGTTCATTTCCTTTCATGCTAGTAGTGTAGATTTTCTTTTATGCAATTAGAATAGTTCTCTTCTCCATTAGCTTTCATTTTCCTTTCTTTTTGCTTTCATGTTGCTAGCTACATTTGTTAATCAAATGACTAATATGAGAGGCTAAACCCCTTCAATTTAGGGGTAATGAAGCTCTCTAATTATGTAGCTTCAACTATTTGTTAATTCATGTTCTCTTTTTGTTCTTAATGATGATCAATGAAGTGTTTTATTTGTTGTTCTTGCTTTGAATTTGATAGCCTATATTGTTGACACAAAATAAGCTATGCTTAAACAATCACTAACACAAATGCCTCTTCATCAAAATATGATTATGGCATAAGAAAGTGATTTGGAATTAAAATTTGATGATCTATATTTCTAATTAATAGTTAATAGGCCATAATTAAAATAGATTTCATTGTCAAGTTTCATGAAAGTTAGTAAGTGGTTTAAGGGGTGTGTCAAAGTTTGATGGCTTATGTTGGCTAACTATTAGCACAAATATGTCATACTTTTGATAGGCACATCAATTAAAGCACTAATGACCATAAAAGAGAGATCAAGATTTCATATGTGTTGAACTACATGATCTAGATAGTTGATTTATTCTCTAAATTGTCATTGAACTCTTATATTTGCATTTCTTTTCTTTTAGTTAGTTAGTTAATTCTCTAATTCTCTAGCTTAACTTTCACTCGACTTTGGTTTAATTTGATTGAATAGATTTTTAAAATCATCAATTCCCTGCGGATCGACCCGTACTCACCACGTACTTCAGTAGTACGCCGCGCTTGCGGATATTTTAATTTGAAATTTTTCGATGGTTTTCTAATCCGATAGAATTTTCGTCGATTAATAAGTTTTTGGCGCCGTTGCCGGGAGTTGTTTTGATTTTAATTTTCTATTCTTCGAATTATTTTTCTTTGATTTTTGTGCGTTTTTATTTTGTGTGTTGCATTTAAAAAAAACATGGTGTGTGCTTTGTGTTAGCATTTGATTTTTTTTAGTTTGCATATAAAAAAAAGAAAAAAAAAACATACACAATTTCATTCAAAAAGAAAAAAAAAATTATTCCATTCCTTTTTACATTTTACATTTTCCCTTTTTTCTACATTGCTTTTACAATTTTTAGTTTAAAAAAAATAATTTACATAAACACTACTTCTTACTACTGCTCTGTGCACATCTACTTGTTCTGTGCATAACAACTTCATACATTCACTAACATTCTGTCACTTGTGCACATACAAACCCTGTAAACCCACTAAGCCCCACTTCTGCCTACTTCATCACTGTACCACCAATAACTACTTACCTGCCTACCAACCATCTCCACACTGCATCAATACAAACCACCAACAAGCAGACCCCTCCACATTCAACACCTTCACCATCTACATTCAACTCTGCAGTTCTTCCCACTTCTAAAACCATACAACTTCCATTCATCCCACTCCCCATCGGCAATTCATTGCCATAGCTACCAAACTTCAACAAACTTCCACCTTCAATCAACACAACTACACAACCATCTCCCAAACCAGACAACTGACATCATCACTTCCACAAACAACCCAAAATACATCAATAACAAACTCCTACAACAACATCAACTTCACAATTTTCACTGCAAAACAGCTGCCATCCCATCTCTCAACTTCATTTGCATACCCCCATTTGCAATTCATCAGATCACTTATCACAACACCTCCTACCTTCAGAACTTCCAGACTGCATATACACTGTCAACTGCCTCAAACACCAATTCAAACTGCTGTTGTGCCTGCACACTTCTTTCTACCCCATGCCTTACCTCCCTCTGACCATAATCCGCTATCATAATAGTCACATTCAAATACAACCATCAGTAGCCATTTATCTCCCTCCTCCTATCACTGATTGCACAAACCTGAACATCAATCTGCCTGCCATTTACTCAGTGCAAACTACCACTCAACCTACTTCACAACCAGTGCATATCATAATCAATAACAAACTGCCATTCAAATCCCCGACCATCTCACTACCCTTCATTCCGACCACAGTACACAACAAACAAACCAAAAAAGAAAAGAAAAAAGAAGAGCTACCTCTCTCTGCCAATTGCCACCGCTACCCAAACAATTGTCACCACACGATTGCCACTTGACCAACAGTGCCACTTCATTCTCATTTCTTGCCATATATTCAAATTCCCACTGCTCATCTCCATAATTCAGTGCATCTTGCATTTCTGCCTCTTCCCATATGAGATCACTCATCGTTACACATACCCTTTCAGTTCAACCGTAGACAGCACCACTTGACATTAATTCGAACACCACATTCCCTATCGCCACCTCCTCCAGACCTAAATCCACTCACAAACACCTCCATCCCACACTTGATCGACCACAGCATACCAACTGCAACCACGGGCTACAGTAAACATACGACTTGCCACCGACCAACCTCCAATCCAATCGACTTCACCCACTTCAAGAAAGTCACCTCCAATCATCCTCAAATCACCACACTTCAAATCAACAGCCTACTCACTACTCACGCGTCAACAAACCCACGATATAACATTCTGCAATCGAGTCCACTATATCCCCAAATCGCCGAATTCGATTTCTCGACCCGAACGCCTCGAAGACCACCACAACTTCCACCACTCGCAACCAAAACCGCTTCGACATCGACTCCAACTACAATTCGAACAACCGAATCTTCTTCAAACAAACCACGCGGCCCTATCATCGAACGCCAGACTCGAACACGCTGTACCGAATGTGATTTTTCGTTTGTGAATTTTGATTCTCGAATCGCGATAGCCATAATTTTGAGGAATTTCGATTTTATTTTGGGAGCGACAAGAGATTTTTTTTTAGACGGTACTTGTGCTTTGTTTAGGAACGAAAAAAAATTTTGGGTTGTTTTTGTTTTATTTTTTTGGGCCGGGCTGTTGTGAAATTTCTTTTTTTTTTCTTTTTTTATTCCTTTTTTTATTATCTTTCCTTTTTTTTACTTATTTAACTTGTTTAACCTTTAGGTCTTTCTCTTCTCTAAAAAAACCCCAATCATTTGTCAAAAAAAAATTATAGCTTTGCTTTTGAATTGTTTTGAATTTTTGAATAGTTTTATTCATTTAAAAATAAATAAATAAATAAAAATCATTATTTTATTTTGTTTTCGGTTCAGTTCTTCTATTAAATTAAAAAACAATTCTGTATATATATCTTGTTTTTATTTTCAGGTTGCCAAAGCAGATTAGAAGAAGAACCGCCTGCCAAAAAATAATAGCTTGCTTGCTTATAAAATTTTTGCTGCTTTCAACATCTATTTATTGTTTTTATCTTGCCTTGCATTGTTGTTTATTTGCATTAAAAAAAATTTCAAAAACCAAAAACAAAAGTCCATTCATAGTTGCATTGTTAATACACATTGAATTTCCGCTTTGCATTTCATCTTAGAATTTTGGTTAATAATAACGGTTAGAAATCGATAACACTTAATTGTATATTGACAATTTGTCTTCTTTGAACAATTTAATTTCTTGGTGTCTAGGCTACGACAGAGCAATAATCAGTTATAAATATTACGGTGATTCGTAAATATTATACTGAATTGTTTCTCTAAAGGTACTTAAACCTTCGGCTGCATTGTTACGGTGATTCATGGTGCACCGATAACCCCTTCCCGTTACCTGGCTGCGAACTATCTTGTTGATTTAAGACAAAGTGTGATTATACAATTTTGGGTTAACTTAGGATAAAAATTTGTAATTAGACCCTTGCATTCATATAGTTGCATTAGTTCATGCATATTTTAAAAAAATTCAAAATCCAAAGCTAAAAAAAATTGTAAATATTCCTTTTACTTTTCCTTCAAAATTTTTACATCCTTTTCCTTTGAAATTTCAAAAATCCAAAAATTAAATAAAAAATCCAAAAAAATATATAACCTTTTCAAAAAAAATTGAAAAACCAAAATACAAAACAAAAATCAATTTTCTATTTTGAAAAATAAATTCTATTTGTAAATATTTTTCCTTTTAAAAAAAACCCAAAAACATTCTTGAAAATGTCCGAGTTTCCCCACTCACTAGAATTTCACAATAGTTGTGAAATCAATATAATCCATATGATTTCACTCCAAATTCTTATGGATATTTTAACGACAACTATTCTTTAAACAATTCGAAGTTTGAACAACAAAGTTTTCAAAACGATGACCAACCCTCGAATCTCGAAAATAGCATTTCATCTCTACTTGAAATCTCTACACAACAAAATCAAATGATAAATGATTTGTGTAATTCATATTTGTGTAACAACTCGAGTCCAGGATTTCAAAATTTGAATTCAATTCAAAATTCAAACGATTTCGATTATAACCCATGCCAATTCATTTTTGAACTCCAAAATGAATTTCAAACTCAAAATGAAAATGGAAACAACTTTTCAAAGGACTTTGGTAATGGTAATAATCTTAACCATGTAACGATTGAAAATCTTTGTTCTCAACAAATACAAATCGAAAATTCTCAAGTTAATAACTATAAATTGGATTTTGTTGAGCAATTGAACGAAGTATACGATGATCACACGGATTCGTTGTTTGAAACATATATGAAACAACGTGATAAACAAAATCAAATCACAATGTGTGATGAGTCAAGTGATAATCCATCTTTTACCCAAATCGACGATTTTCAAATAACAACTTTTGAAATTGAAAATGATGACGATGATCTTAATGAAGTTGTTGAAAATTTGGTAATTGAGTTGGATTTCAATTCTTTTGAGGGTGTGGAACCAAATTTAAAATTCGATCTTCCTTTTCGATTTCGAAAATTTGAATACAACAACTTTGGATTTTGAACTTGAGATACACAATGAAGTTGTTGATAATCCAACAAAGGAAGACGAATTTAATGAACACGAATATTTTAGACTTTTGGATGATGAGTTGTTAAATTCCGACGAGGAAGATTTAAATCACCACTTTGATTTTGAAATTAATAATTTTGAAGAAGTTTTCAATGATAAGCTTGAATTTCAAATTGGTGAAAATGAACTTGAATTTCAATCAATTGTTTTATCGACCTCAAAAATCATCGAAAAGGAAACAACTCGTAAGATTTTTAATAAAATGACATTCGTTTTCCCAAATCAACATTCAACTTTGAAATCATTTATGGTTTGGTTTTCCGAGCTTAAGCTGTGTCTCGCATACTTGACGAGACAAATGAATCAGTCTTTAGAAGACCGTTTCATTTACTTTCGGACTGTATACTTTCTCATCTCTTGTAAATAATAATTTTTCATGTAAATATAGGATTTTTATTTTTATTTTCTCCTTTCACTTGGGTTGACTGTGGGGACACAGTCAAAATCAAGTGTGGGGGGAGTCTCATCATCATTTTCGATTTTTCATGGTTTATTTGTTTTTATTTTTATTTTCTCCAAAATTAAAAAAAATAAAAAAATCTCAAAAACAATTATATTTTTAAAAGCATTTTGATTTATTTTTAAAGAAACACTATAAGATAAATATATGGTTTTGGTTTATTAAATTGAAATTTTTGAAATTTAATTTGTCTTAACAAAAATAAAAATGAAGTTTGATTACAAATAAAAATGGTTTAACTAGTATATAGACAGATTCATACGTGATAATTATGAAATATATCCTAATTGAAAATCTTTGTTTTAAAAAGTGGTTGATTTAAAGTAAGGATATAACATTTTTTTGTCTTCTAAGTTAAATGATGCTAAGATGATTTTGCGAAACTCTCTCCCTAAAAAAACAAAAACACAAAATAAAAAATTTTCTTGTATAAATGTATATATTCTCTTAATAAACACCTAGAGTCATGTGTTCACACTCGTGTGATCACTCGCCATGCTGTGTACCCTTCTCACATAAGCCCGAAAGGCAGTGAACGATCGGTATATCTAGCCTCAGTTTATCTGAGTTAGGTGTGTATATAAAAATTATTTTACTAATAACGCCTACAATCAATAAGTGTTCACACTTGTGTGTTCACTCGCCATGTTCTGTATTCCCCTCACATCAGTCCGCAAGGCAGTGCATGGGTAATATATCTGGCCTCAGTTTATCTGAGTTAGGCATATGTAAATATTGCTAATATCAACAAAATTTTCAAAAGGAAAAAATGGAGAGAGCAAGTAATTGAAATCAAAGCACTATTTTAACTTATTTTATTTGACTTGTTATTGAAAAGAAATAAAATTACTACTTTGATAATCAACTAAGGATCCATTTTATAATTACATTTTGTTATCAACCGAAACAACGAGTTAAACTATAGTCTATTTGTTATGATAACTTAATTTTTGTTGGAAATTTTGATGAGTAAATGACTTAAAATTTCAAGACAATGGCCAAAACCTATATTTAACTTATTTGTGTTAATTTAAAAGTAAATCCTTCATTCGTAAATATTTTCAAAAACTCGCATTCATCTCTTTGTAAGTAAATCTTGCATTTTGTAAATATTTTCATCCTGCATTTGGATGTTGTGGGTAGTACCCGCTGAAAACTCTCACGAGACAACACTCGTCCTACTGGAGACATCCAGAAGTTTAACGGCTTGTTGCATACGCTCAATGCAATCGTGCTCCCTACAAAAACGGATTTATCTTAGTTTTTAGTTTACTCGAGGACGAATAAAAAGATAAGTGTGGGGGTATTTGATGTGCACGTAAATGTGCGTATTTTTTCCACCATATTTAATATATTTAAATTAAATAAATGATCATATCGGGTATTTTAACTTGTTTAAACCAAAATTCAAATTATCACATATTCATCTTCATCCAAGGGCAAAATGGTCATTTTTGTGCATATATTAATTTTCTAAAATTTAATTAAAAATTTCTATATTATTTTGTAGGAATTTAAATTCATATACAAGTGGTTTCATGAAGATGTATGCATGCACAAGAGTGAAGATAAAGAATTGAAGATGGAAATAATTCAAAGGCATGATAATGGAGGACCCCACCTACCCACCTACCTTAATGTACAAATTAGAGGCTAATGCACATGCTTATGGAATTAATGGCTTCATGTACACTTAAATGACGATTAGGCGATGCTAATGATTACTTGGCCACCACACTACCTCAAGGGTATTTTGGGAATTCCCCAAAATTATGAATTAGGGTTTCATATATGTATAAAGACCCCTTATGTTTCATGTAACCCTCCTCTCCCTTCTTAGTCTCTCTTTAGTTTAGTTTAGGCTCAAAAATAAACAAAGCTCTTTTTCTCTTTTCATGGCTACTTAGCCATTTTTATTTCATGTACTTTTCCTTTTCTTTATGCAATGTAATTATTGTTTCCTTTTAATTACATGTTCATTTCCTTTCATGCTAGTAGTGTAGATTTTCTTTTATGCAATTAGAATAGTTTTCTTTTCCATTAGCTTTCATTTTCCTTTCTTTTTTGCTTTCATGTTGCTAGCTACATTTGTTAATCAAATGACTAATATGAGAGGCTAAACCCCTTCAATTTAGGGGTAATGAAGCTCTCTAATTATGTAGCTTCAACTATTTGTTAATTCATGCTCTCTTTTTGTGCTTAATGATGATCAATGAAGTGTTTTATTTGTTGTTCTTGCTTTGAATTTGATAGCCTATATTGTTGACACAAAATAGGCTATGCTTAAACAATCACTAACACAAATGCCTCTTCAACAAAATATGATTATTGCATAAGAAAGTGATTTGAAATTAAAATTTTATGGTCTATATTTCTAGTTAATAGGCCATACTTAAAATAGATTTCATTTTCATTGTCAAGTTTCATGAAAGTTAGTAAGTGGTTTAAGGGGTGTGTCAAAGTTTGATGGCTTATGTTGGCTAACTAATAGCACAAATATGCCATACTTACGATATGCACATCAATTAAAGCACTAATGACCATAAAAGAGAGATCATGATTTCATATGTGTTGAACTACATGATCTAGAGAGTGGATTTATCCTCTAAATTGTCATTTAACTCTTATATTTGCATTTCTTTTCTTTTAGTTAGTTAATTCTCTAGCTTAACTTTCACTCGACTTTGGTTTAATTTGATTGAATAGATTTTTAAAATCATCAATTCCCTACGGATCTACCCGTACTCTCCACGTACTTCAATAGTACGACGTGCGCTTGTGGTTATTTTTATTTCAAAATTCGTTCGGCTATTTTTTAACTCGATAGACATTTAGCCGTCCAAACACTAATCTCAAATCACTATCTTTCTTTCCTTCCAGATCCAAATCTCAATTTTAATGTAGGCCCATCCTTGCACTTGGACTATCACCTCCTACTCTTGACCATGACTTCAAAACCGTAGCCAACCAATGTTCAACTTTAGACACCTTGTCGTTTTTTTATTATCATTGTACCCTCCCACAACCTCAAAAATAGTATTTGTTTTCACTATGCTCATGGGAAAAGAGACGGTAAGGGAGAAAATTAGCTTCTTTGTTTTGAGTTAATGATAGACTAGTTTTCTTAATACTTGATGGAGATAACTCAAAAATCTATCATTCCAAATGCACTCTAGCACTTTTCGAACTCCCGAGTCAATGCACTATGGGACGTTCATCTAATCGACACTCGGAATTCAATAGAAAATATCTGCAATCCTACAAAGAAAGGCTTTATATTGCTTTAGAGATCATTCAGTTTCCCTAATGGAAATCTTACGTTAATGAGTAACATCCAATAGACAATTCCAATGCATGTCGGTGTAACATCCCACCTATTTGTACGCTTTAAGCAGACACACATGCCAACTCAAACCATACAAAACGGCGGATTATTATTGGGGTGAATAAAAAAAGGCAGGGAAAGAAAAACAAAACATAATCTCATAGCGGAATGACAAAATATAATAATCAAATAACAGTTCATGAAGATGTATACAAAACATTTGATTATACTTATACAATAAAAAATCAGAGTTACACATATCAGAGATAAACAAATAATGCAGCGGAACAATATGAATGTAGTGGAATAAATATAGTAAATAATAGTAGTACAAATCTTCGTCTTCGTCCTCTAAAAATAAGGTCTTCAAATCCTGAAATGCTTAGGCTGACCTGAGCGAATTGAAAAGCCAAAACACTCGAGTCAGAACTAAAAGATCTTATGTAAGTCAAATCAACGATAAATAGATATGAGTGTAAACGGCATCGGAGATGTTTACGGGGTTTGACATCTCTTATCTAGTGTCTAATATGTCTACAGTGATATAAACTTTTAAAATAGCGTTAAGGCGTTACATTTCCACCTTAACACATTTTTATTTCCCATAGTCTATACAATACCGTAATCCCGCACGTACTGGACGTCGTCAGAGGGCACTCCATAGGTATGGTACAAACCAAACTGGTAGTGGTCTCGATAGGGTAGGTGACACGGCACAACTAGGAAATGCCAGGGTAGATATACCAATTACACTTCCGGACCGGTGGTAACGCATAGCAACTACTACCGCCCACCTCGGAACACACTCCTGAATAAAAAAATCGAGGGTGGTCACCAAATAAATCGCAAAGTCAGAATATAGTATCGATGGAATGTGCCCGATCAAAGGAATGACCTCACATAGCCCGTCGATTGCTCCTGTTTTAGCCACCTTATGCTACCTCACGGGAGTTAGGTCCACGTATATACCTTATAAGATCGTCGCCACCATCCTACTTCATTCTGGAATCTCCACTGCATACATAGTTGTCAAAGTGGTTTTCGGTATTGGCAGAGAGTATGACAATATCTGATCCCGGTCTCTTTAACAACCAATCGCTTATTACACACCGGATGGTTCTTTTACATTTCCAAAATCATTTCATAATTGATATCAAAATATCATATTCAAATCAAATCATATCACTTTCAAAATCAGTACTTACTTCGAAATTATATTTACCTTTGAAATCATATCACATTTGAAATCATAGTTCGAAATTATATTTCCTTTCAAAAGTCAAATTTCCAAAATAGGCTAAACTCTCATTTCAAAATATCATATTAAACCAAATACGTTATTTAAATCCCAACTTAGGTTATAATGTCGCTTAACCATATACACTTTTAAAATCGAGAATTTAAATATAAACCCATCCATTTTACTTAGTTTGGAATTTAGAAGAAAATAGTTTTAAATAGTTATAAATAGTTAATATAGATTTAAAATAGATTAAATATAATTAAAATAGATTAAATAGCTATAAAATAGATTAATTAGACTTAAAATAAGTTAAAACAGGTTAATTAGTTTAAATAAATTAAATGGTTTAGCATAGGATAAAATGATTTAATATAATTAATGCAGGTTAAAATACTTTAATACTTTGAAAAAGTAATAATTAGAAATTTTTAAATAATATATTTTTAAAATAGTTTATGTTAAAACGTGAATTTGGAATTTATATCAAATTAAACTATTCATTCATTCCAACACATTTTGACCATTACAATGTCACAAAACCCAATTTTAAATTTTCCGGTTCAGAATTCTAAATAAATATTAAATCCAATATCGCTTAAATCCATGTTAAAACATTGATTTAATTACTCCAATTTCAATATATTTCAAAATTATACTTCAACGACTTTTAATAACTCAATTTCGATAAACTTCACTTATATTTCAAATTCACTATAAAATTACAATTTTATTCCTTCAACAAACCTTTTAAACAATTCGATTTTAATATAAAACTCGAAGTTCGATAAAAATTCGATTTATATAACCTAAATTTTATTTCAAAATATCATTTAATTAAATTTGAAAATTAAGGATTTTAAAATCATTTAATTTAACCAATCCGGTGTTGGTATATAATTCTCTACCCTAGGGTCAAGTGATGTAGATATTTATCATTTCAATCCGCAATTTAAAATTTTACGGTGATATATCATTTCAAACTGCAAATCCAAATTAATAATAAAATCCATAAAATCGCTCGAGTCTATCATTTTAACCCATAACGATTTTTCCTTAATCTATTGATCATTCGGGTATGTATCATTTCAACCCATAGTGAACTTGTAGGTTATAACGATATAAAATAAAACAATCAACATCCACAACAAACATCATTCAAATCAATCAATATCAATATAGAATTGATAATCAACAACATGTATTTAACTGGCAATTTATATTCAATAATAAATTAAATGACAATTTAGTTCAAATAAATTCAAATTAACTGAGATGATGATTTAAAATATACCAAACAGTCATAAATAAATTTCTAATCACATCATAAATTTAATTTAACAAACATAAAAATTTTTAGAAGTTGTGAGTGGGTTCAAACGCTCACCTTTGAATTTAAATTCAAAATAAGCCTAAAATTTGAATGGTCTCAGAATTCGTCCAAACTAGCGTCAAAATGTCCGGAATTTCGATACGATCCCGGCCAAAAAACCTGCGCATGAATCGGACCTCGTATGTAAAAGTTATGCATATTAGAACATTGGATAATTAAAATTAAACTAAAATAAATAAATAAAAATGGGCGAATCAGTTACTGCCACGTCACCTAGCTTCGTTCATGTGAACCCTACCAAAACCAAACCTCGTTCGAACCCTAATAGCCTACAACAGCCTCCATCAATCCACGTTCATCCACCGACGCCTTGGGCCGCTCATGACCACGCCCCCCACTACGAAGCGAACCGCCACCCTCTGAGCAACCCCCACGATCACCCTCCGATCGTCAGCAGCCCCCTGCCGCCGCCTTAAATACGAGCCTTAAATCAAATTTCCACACCCATCTGATCATCGATTCGCTGACCAAACTACAGAGATGAACTCCTCGCGCCATCCTCTCCACGTCCACATCCTTGAATCGGCGAATCATGCCTGCCGATCAATCACCAAACGAACATCCGAAATTATTTCCTCGAATTCCAACTACACTGAAACCCGAATCGAAAAACAGACCGCGAATCCGACTTGCGCTCATCGAGGGCTTTGAATCGATATATAATTCGATATAGTTTGAGGAGTTTGATTTTCAATTTGATTTTTGATTTGGATATGAAATTAGGGAATTAGGGTTTTGGTTTTGTCTGCCATTGGAAAGAGGAGCTGAGAAAGAGATGTTCGTACAGACAAATAGAATAAGAAGGACCTAGGGTTTATAACCAGATATATATAGGTAGGGCTAAAATTGAAAGAACAGATCAGATTTGATTGAACGATATCGACCCAAAAAGCTCGTTCTGCCTTTGAAACGAAAATGGGTCATCCCATATATCAAAACAGATGCTTTCCAATATTTTAAACTCAATGGGACTGGTTTCAAGTCCTAATTCCATCGTATGAAGAAGTGATGTTAAAATCAGCTTATTTCAAATTGGTTTCAATTGAATTTAATTAAATTGATTTCTAGGCGTTTCGAGCCCGTACGATCAAACGACAAGTCCGATCACTACGAAACTTGAAATCCTATAATAATTCACTATTACGGTTCCGATGAAACTAGTTTTGTCAAAATTCGAGTCAGTGGCCAAAATGGCTATATTTCAGTTAATTAAATAAATAAATTAAATCAAATTTTCAATTTCAATTCTATAATTAACAAATTTTATCATTTTTGATTTCTTAAACAATTACAATAATTTAAACAATTTAGATATCAATTTAAAGTTAATTAATTTACAAATTACATTGATTGATTTCAATTATAATTAAATCCAATTATTTATAATTAATTTCAATAAATTGATTCGACTCAATTTCAATCCTTTTTATTAAATACATTATCACTTTATAAACGTAGTTAACATTTGTTTTACATTTCATTACACTAAGATACTCCACTTTCCATCTTTAGTTTGTATTAACTATTATATTTCCATTTTATTGAATTTTTGTCAATTTCACACGTTAAATAAAATTTAAAATCCCAAATCGATTTATTATCTTGATTTCACTATTTTATTAAATCAATCACTACAATATGAATATTAACACTTTTATTTATTTTATTACATTCACAATTTACAGTCATTGTCTTAACTCACATTAATGTAACATTTACTATCATTTAATTGAAATTAATTTCTAATTAAATTTAACAGACTAAATAAACAGTTAACTTATAACAATCGTTACCATAACATTTAACCACACTTATGAATTCATTCTACACAAACAAATGTTACAATTCTTATACAATACTGATTTTATTCAATCACCATTTATTATGCTATTTCATACATTAATTCAATATTTACATTTTGCTTTTCTTTCGTTTAATTTATAGCCAAGTATAACAATTTACATTATTTTATTGTTTCAATTTCATTTCAATTATTAATAATTAGCCTTAATTTAATATTGCTACAATTCATTCTAGTCATTAATTTCATTAATAAATAAATTTTTTTATTTCTTTCAATATTAAATCACAAAATTTAATCAAATTAACAATTTAAATTATCGCAAATTTATGGGTTGTTACACTCTCCCCCACTCAAAACTTTTCGTCCCTGAAAAGAAAAAAAGAAGGGAAGAGAAGGAATTAAGAATCAATATACCTTATTCAAAATATTAAATTTATAAACAATTAATTTACAAAATTAATTTACAAAATTAATTAATTTAAATAAAATGTATCAATTTATAACAATTAAATCCTTTTATACTCAAATTAATAAAGTTTGGAAAACATTTCTCAAAATTTTCTACGTCCAAGATTCACGATTTTTTTTGGCAGAGTCTCCTTTGTACGGAGAGGAGCAGAAGAAAATAATAATATCAATAATAATAATATATATATATAAATTTCAAAATAATATATCCCAATAGTGGAAAAATAATATAATGTCGCTATAAAACCGTAATCCGAGAACGTACCTATTTGTCGGGCAAACAACGCTTAATTACGAAACCAAAAGCAGTGGGAATTGCCTCCATAACCTGTATTTCACTTATATAATCTAAAAGGGTTAATAATTATATAAAATGAAATATTTAAAGTTGTTACAACCACTAACAAAAAAATCAATATAACATAATAATAACCACTTACAAACAAGAATATAATCATCACAAGGAATCAAAGGAATCAACCATTCACCCATAGCAAGTAAAACAAATGGTTTGTTTAGGTTTAGACAATTTAATCTTGTAGAATGAATTAAACTACTAAGTATATCATCTATTCAAAAGTCTTAGATAAAACTCAATAAATTATTCATACATCTTAAACAATTATAAGTATCCTATCCCAAACAACCCATAAACCAAACAAGCAATAACTTCTAACATTATTTAAGTTTATTCTTAAAATTTTCTTTTACAACATTTACAATTTTTAATTTTCTTTTCATTCATACAAGGATTATTTCTTTAACTTACATTTATCTCTTACAAAATTTTATTCCCGTTCATTCATTCAGTGTTTATTTCATTTATTTTTCCTTTATTACTTACAAAATTCATTTTCATTTACTCATATCATGTCAATTTCTTTTATTGCATTTCATTCATTTTATTATTTACATTAATTATAAATAGTTTCAATATTAATTTAAGTTCAAAATCCTTTACTTATAGTACTCATTTTCTATTTCATTTAATTAGTAGTATTACAATTTTAACTCAAGTTTATAACTATTTTCATATCAAATTTCTTATTTATAAAAGTAAATTTCATTGAACACTTCCATTACATAAGTTTTACTTGTAAAAATTTCCATTACATATTCCTTTAACATTTCCACTTTTATAATTGGTAAGTTATATATATGTCTTTAAGAATGCAATTGAAAGTTACACAAGTTTGACTTACTTATTCTAATTAACTTAAGGTTCAATAGTTATCATTTCCTATTTTCATATTCTTTTCGTTTACAAGTTACAAATTTCAAATTCCTTATATATTTCAGTTATAACTTAGCATATCATGTCTTATTTTCATTTAGAAGTTTCAATTATTAAATAGTTAATTTTTTTTATCCCATTTCAATAATTGAAATCTCTAATTTATAGCAATATAAGAGCTAAATGTCGGGTTCCATTTTAAATCATTTAAAATAATATACACACACATAGATATATATATATATACACACACACACACTCATAACCTTTTTTTATCCAATCATATTTAAACTTTAAAAAATTTATTTGTTTATCAAAATAGATCTGTAGTAAAACTACTACAATGGCCTTCCCACTTTGAAACTCAAAAATGAATGTCAATAATGCGTGCACTCATCACCGAAATTATTTTCCAGCGAAAGAGAGGAGAGTACATAACTTATTTCTTTCCAAAATTTCATTAAAACAATTCTTTCAAATTATATTGAAATATTATATCAAAAAATACTTCTAATAATATTATTATTATATCCCAAAATCATTCGAAAGAAATTTTCAAAAACCCCAGAACTTAAGTTCTAAATTTCCAAATTCCATTTATCTTATTTTCAAATCTTATTTCCAACCAATATTTATAAATTTCACTACCTAACAACCAACATATTACAACCAAATATATATCATTTATAAATCATTATTTTATATATAAAAATATACAATAGGTAAAATTATTTCATTTACCTATAATTCAAAATAAATATTGTGTCGGTCTATCCTATTAAGTGTTTAGAAATCCCTACCGATGTCATAGCGTCCCATGCACCAACCAGAATTTATAAATACAAAACGGAACAAATTAACACAATATAAAACATTTTGTAACACTAACAAATACGCTCTCTCATATACACACACACTCAGCGACTCCTCCTAGGGTATTGCTACCCTATTTAATATGACTCAGACCCCACAAAGCTAAGGTTATCGCTAAACCAAAGCTCTGATACCAACTGTAACATCCCGCCTTTTTGTACGCTTTAAGCAGACACACATGCCAACTCAAACCATACAGAAGGACAGATTGTTATTGGGGTGAATAAGAAAAAGCAGGGAAAGAAAAACAAAACAGAATCTCGCAGTGGAATGACAAAATATAATAATCAAATAACAGTTCATGAAGCTGTATACAAAACATTTGATTATACTTATACAATACAAAATCAGAGTTACACATATCAGAGATAAACAAATAATGTAGCGGAACAGTATGAATATAGTGGTATAAATATAGTAAATAATAGTAGTATAAATCTTTGTCTTCGTCCTCTAGAAATAAGGTCTTCAAATCCTGAAATGCTCAGGCTGACCCGAGCGAATTGAAAAGACAAAACACTCGAGTCAGAACTAAAAGATCTTATGTAAGTCAAATCAACGGTAAATAAATATGAGTGTAAACGGAATCAGAGATGTTTACGGGGTTTGACATCTCTTATCCACTATCTAACGTGAGTGCAGTAACTTAAGAGATGTTCGGGATTCACATCTCCTAAGGATCCGTTAAACTCTCTACTATGTAGTACAATACGCTATTATAATATGTCTACAGTAATATAAACTATTAAAATAGCGTTAAGGCGTTACATTTTCCTCCTTAACACATTTTTATTTCCCATAGTCTATACAGTATCGTAATCTCGCCCGTACTAGACGTCGTCAGAGGGCACTCCATAGGTATGGTACAAACGAAACTCGTAGTGGTCTCGATAGGGTAGGTGACACGGTACAACTAGGCAATGCCAACGTAGATATACCAATTACAATTCCGGACCGGTGGTAACGCATAGCAGCTACTACCGCCCACCTCGGAACACACTCACGAATAAAAAAATCGAGGGTGGCCACCAAATAAATCGCAAAGTCAGAATATAGTATCGATGGAATGTGCCCGATCGGAGGAATGACCTCACTTAGCCCGTCGATTGCTCCTGTTTTAGCCACCTTATGCTAACTCACGGGAGTTAGGTCCATGTATATACCTTATAAGATCGTCGCCACCATCCTACTTCATTCTGGAATCTCCACCGCGTACACAGTTGTCAAAGTGGTTTTCGGTATTGGTAGAGAGTATGACAATATCTGATCCCGGTCTCTTTAACAACCAATCGCTTATTACACATCGGATGGTTCTTTTACATTTCCAAAATCATTTCATAATTGATATCAAAATATCATATTCAAGTCAAATCATATCACTTTCAAAATCAGTACTTACTTCCGAAATTATATTTACCTTTGTAATCATATCACATTTGAAATCATAGTTCGAAATTATATTTCCTTTCAAAAGTCATATTTCCAAAATAGGCTAAACTCTCATTTCAAAATATCATATTAAACCAAATATGTTATTTAAATCCCAACTTAGCTTGTAATGTCGCTTAACCACATTCACTTTTAAAATCGAGAATTTAAATATAAACCCATCCATTTTACTTAGTTTGGAATTTAGAAGAAAATAGTTTTAAATAGTTTTATATAGTTAATATAGATTTAAAATAGATTAAATATAATTAAAATAGATTAAATAGCTTTAAAATAGATTAATTAGACTTAAAATAAGTTAAAACAGGTTAATTAGTTTAAATAAATTAAATGGTTTAAAATAGGTTAAAATGATTTAATATAATTAATATAGGTTAAAATAATTTAATACTTTGAAATCTTAATAATTAGAAATTTTGAAATAATATAATTTTAAAACAGTTTATATTAAAACATGAATTTGGAATTTATATCAAATTAAACTATTCATTTCATTCCAAAACATTTTGACCATTACAATGTCCCAAAAACCAATTTCAAATTTTCCGATTCAGAATTCTAAATAAATATTAAATCCAATATCGCTTAAATCCATGTTAAAACATCGATTTAATTACACCAATTTCAATATATTTCAAAGTTATACTTCAACGATTTTTAATAACTCAATTTCGATAAACTTCACTTATATTTCAAATTCACTATAAAATTTCAATTTTATTCCTTCAACAAATCTTTCAAACAATTCGATTTTAATATAAAACTCGAAGTTCGATAAAAAATCGATTTATATAACCCAAATTTTATTTCAAAATATCATTTAATTAAATTCAAAAATTAAGGATTTTAAAATCATTTAATTTAACCAATCTGGTGTCCGTATATAATTCTCTACCCTAGGGTCAAGTGATGCGGATATTTATCACTTCAATCCGCTATTTAAAATTTTACGGTTATATATCATTTCAAACCGCAATCCCGAATTAATAATAAAATCCTTAAAATCGGCCGAGTCTATCATTTCAACCCATAAACAATTTTTCCTTAATCTATTGCGGGTATGTATCATTTCAAGCCATAGTGAACTTGCAGTTTATAACGATATAAAATAAAACATCCATTTATCCAATATCAACAATCAACATCCATTACAAACATCATCCAAATCAATCAATAAATATCAATATAGAACTGATAATCAATAACAGGTATTTAACTGGCAATTTATATTCAATAATAAATTAAATGACAATTTAATTCAAATAAATTCAAATTAACTGAGATGTTGATTTAAAATATACCAAACAGTCATAAATAAATTTCTAATCACATCATAAATTTAATTTAACAAACATAAGAAATTTTAGAAGTTGTGAGTGGGTTAAAACACTCACCTTTGAATTTAAATCGAATTTAAATTCAAAATAAGCCCAAAATTTGAACAGTCTCAGAATTTTTTCAAACCAGCGTCAAAATGTCCATAATTTTGATACGATCCCGGCAAAACAAACCACGCATGAATTGGACCTCGTATGTAAAACCTATGCATATTAGAACATTGGATAATTAAAATTAAACTAAAATAAATAAATAAAAATGGGCGAATCAGTTACTGCCACGTCACCTAGCTTCGTTCACGTGAACCCTATCGAAACCAAACCTCGTTCGAATCCTAATAGCCTACAGCAGCCTCCATCAATTCACGTTCATCCACCGACGCCTAGGGCCGCTCGCGACCACGCCCCCTACCACGAAGCGAACCGCCGCCCTCTGAACAGCCCCCACGATCACCCTCCGATCGTCAACAGCCCCATGCCGCTGCATTAAATACAAGCCCTAAATCGAATTTCTACGCCCATCTGACCGTTGATTCCCTGACCAAACTGCATAGATGAACTCCTCGCACCACCCTCTACACGTCCACATCCTTGAATCGGCGGATCGTGCCTGTCGATCAATCACCAAACGAACGGCCGAAATTATTTCCTCGAATTCCAGCCACACTGAAACCCGAATTGAAAAAAAAATCGCGAATTTGACTTGCGCTCATCGAGAGCTTCAAATCGATATATAATTCAATATAGTTTGAGGAGTTTGATTTTCAATTTGATTTTTGATTTGGATTTATAATTTAGGAATTAGGGTTTTCGTTTTGTCTGCCATTGGAAAGAGAAGCTGAGAAAGAGATGTTTGTACAAACAAATAGAATAAGAATGACCTAGGGTTTATAACTAGATATATATAGGTAGGGCTGAAAATTGAAAGAACGGATCAGATTTGATTGAACGATATCGACCCAAAAAGCCCGTTCTGCCTCCGAAACGAAAATGGGTCATCCCATATATCAAAACAGATGCTTTCGAATATTTTAAACATAATGGAACAGGTTTCAAGTCCTAATTCCAACATATGAAGAAGTGATGTTAAAATCAGCTTATTTCAAATTGATTTCAATTGAATTTAATTAAATTGATTTCAATTGAATTTAATTAAATTGATTTCAATTGAATTTAATTAAATTGATTTCTAGACGTTTCGAGCCCGTACTATCAAACGACAAGTCCGATCGCTACGAAACTTGAAATCCTATAATAATTCACCATTATGGATCCGATGAAACTGGTTTCGTCGAAATTTGAGTCTGTGGACAAAATGGCTATATTTCAGTTAATTAAACAAATAAATTAAATCATATTTTCAATTTCAATTCTATAATTAACATATTTTATCATTTTTGGTTTCTTAAACAATTACAATACTTTAAACAATTTAGATATCAATTTAAAGTTAATTAATTTACAAATTACATTGATTGATTTCAATTGTAATTAAATCCAATTATTTATAATCAATTTCAATAAATTGATTCGACTCAATTTCAATCCTTTTTATTAAATCCATTATCACTTATAAACATAGTTAACATTTGTTTTACATTTCATTACACTAAGATACTCCACTTTCCATCTTTAGTTTGTATTAACTATTATATTTCCATTTTATTGAATTTTTGTCAATTTCACACATAAAATAAAATTTAAAATCCCAAATCAATTTATTATCTTGATTTCACTATTTTATTAAATCAATCACTACAATATGAATATAATTAACACTTTTATTTATTTTATTACATTCACAATTTACAATCATTGTCTTAACTCACATTAATGTAACATTTACTATCATTTAATTGAAATTAATTTCTAATTAAATTTAATAGACTAAATAAACATGTAACTTATAACAATCATTACCGTAACTTTTAACCACACTTATGAATTCATTATACACAAACAAATGTTACAATTCTTATACAATACTGATTTTATTCAATCACCATTTATTATGATATTTCATACATTAATTCAATATTTACATTTTTCTTTTCTTTCATTTAATTTATAGCCAAGTATAACAATTTACATTATTTTATTGTTGGAATTTCATATCAATTGTTAATAATTAGCCTTAATTTAATATTGCTACAATTCATTCTAGTCATTAATTTCATTAATAAATCAAAAAAAAAATATTTCTTTCAATATTAAATCACAAAATTTAATCAAATTAACAATTTAAATTATCGCAAATTTACGGGTTGTTACAGTCAGACTACATTTGCCAGCACGAGAAAACTATCTGCATTGAGTTATTTCGTTCATTGTACCAAGGACATAGGACACACACTGTGAACATTGATACATAAACCTTCCCTGGTCGATGTACAAAAACCGATTGGTCAACACAGGTCGATATCTATTGGATCCTATCGACTACACGAGAATGAATCAAAAAATAATGAATTTAAATCATACCAGATTATGCTTGTATCTTAAAATTTTATTATAAAATGGATCTTTCACACTCTAAGCATATTTATACTGTTGTTTCAGGTAAACCTACACTTGAATTCACCCCTCCAATACTAGGTTCCTCTTCTTCTCTAGCCTCTACATCAACTACTTGTAGAGTTAGGAAACTAAGACACCGACCTCAACAACCACTACAACTAGTTGCTTACAAGCCCATGGGAGATGAGGTCACTCTGGATGCCAGCCTGGAGAGCATTATGATCATGATCAACACTAAAAATTCCCAAGAATCAAGGGTATCTGCCCCTGAATGTTAAAAGAGACTACGTACTCCATAAAATTCCTTTAGAAGACACTCTAGTTTCACTGCAATCCCAAAGAGTGCAAGATCCACCAAAGGGTTACAAATCTTATAATCGATATATGTGCCTCTCCAGAATTGTGCCCCAATTTAATCACTTTCTAAGGCTAATGATCCAATTCTTGAAACTTGCTCCAACATAACCACACCCGAATGGGTATGATTCTTTGAGCTGCAGTTACATGATCTTCCTCCAACACTTGGGCATGGTGCCTACCTTTAAGGAGATTTGATACCTATACATTTTCAAGGAGTGGTTCGATAGTCCATGTCTTACTTTCTTAGGATTGTACTATGGCCGCTAAATAGTCATCTCCCTCTGTGACAAAATTTGCCATTTTGTAACACCCTATAAATTTAATGATAATTAATTTAAAATAAATTAAGTAATAATTATGTAACAAACCTAATTTTGATTAACATTATTTAGGATATTTAATTAGATAAATAAAATAAAATAATGTAAAATGACAAGGAGATTGGGATTTAACAATTAATATGGGTCGAGCCTTAATTAATGAACTAACAAGGTTAATTAGAACATTAATTGAGAAGGAGGATTATGAGGAGGGTAAAATAGGAAAAGAGCACATTTCCTTAACATAAACCTTCTCATTCTCATTCCTCCCTCACTTCATTCATACAAATGAAATTCAAAGAGTAAGGCCATCCATTAACAAGAGCTTCAGGAGGAAGAAAAGCTAGGGAAACAAGATTAAAGCTTAGTGGAGTCAAATCTTAATTCAAATCTCTTATCAAATCAAGGTTGATAATAGTAATCCATCTCAAGTTTTATCTAATATTTTCGATTTCAAGTATGAACCCGAACCTTTTTCTTATGCTATGCCATGTTATATTAGTTTGGATGATTATATGCTTAAATGATGAATTATATGATTTATTATGGAATCATTTAATAGGTTTTAAGTGTGAAAACCTAGTTTTTGATACCCAAACGATTCGAGATTTTTCTATGATGTTTAAACCATTATTTTAGAAGTGGGTTTTTTATTTCATAATTTTTCAAACAAGTATGAATTTATTATAAATTTTAAGTGGATAAAATAAGATTATTTTGTGTTTTAATTATTTATAATTAAATCAATTTTTTAGCCCCAAAATTTTTATATGTTAAAAAATATGTGAAATCAGATTTATTGTAATTTTTGGGGATTTTTCCCAAGTGTTTATGATTTAATATGAATTATTTGAGCTAAAAAAGCTTAATTATTATATTACAATATTAATATAGAATGTATGGTTTGCAAATTCTTTTAGAAACAATAAACCTGCTCTATAGCAGTTTTCTAGAAAAGATTGTGATAAAGAAAATTGTTAACTAGTGAAATTTTGACAAACAATAGGAGTTGGTGGAAAAGAACTTACTTTTAATAGCAAATTAATAGTATTCATATTAATTACGAAAATTCCATATCAACAATGTTGACATCGCCATTCATCTTCGCCACTGTTATGCTCTTGGCATCAACCGGTAGCGATGCACACGATAACAACCATGGTTGGCGTGAAGTGAATTGGCTATGGTTGAGTAAGCTCAAGGTCGGCACCCTTATCATCGACGATGACGTTGACGCATGCTTTATAGTAACCTTAATGATGCTGCATGACTTAAGTTCCATATTACTTAAGAAAGGGCATGGTGCCACCTATTCTCTATAACGTCGTTGATCCTATAAGGAAATGAGGCCGCTTGTTTTCTTATTAGCCATAAAGGCGCCATATTTCTTCAAGCTTTACATCATAGATGCCGTATTTCTCTAAGGCAATATTGCCGGCAGTCCTATTTATCAGCTATATTAAGATCACATTCACATATTTTCAGTATTAACTCTTTATGGTATTGATGTTGAAGGCCATCAGTTTCAACCTTCATAAATTTCCAAACTCTATAACTTTATACTATGCCAACAAAGTTTTATACCTTATGACGTCTGCACTCTATGAAGTGCGATACATATACACCATCATTCCTATGGCCTTATGTTTTATAGATTAAAGACATTAACATATTTTCAACCTTAAAGGGGTGTGATGACTCCTATCGGCTGTACTCATGTCATACTTTATCAATATACGTAGTAATGGTTTTGACTTTATGGCCTATGGTTTTAAAAGGTGATTGCCTCTAAGTGATTATGAACTTCATTAATATTGTTTTATAAAAGCATATATCTTAGCATAAGTACTTTGAGTAATGTAAAGGGCTATAATTTTTCCTTGTTTTATATATGATTTCAAAGGGTAAATCATTTACAAAGATTATGTTTTTAAGGAAATAAAAAGGGTATTTAGCCCAGAATTTTACTAAAGATATTATTGTTCTTATCACCTTTTGATAAATTGTGATAAGATGAATTGACTCAGAGATTAGAGAACTAGATAGTACTATGGTAGGGTAGCGCTCTATACATCACCTGTTAGCCCCTAGCTGATATTAGTCCATAATTCAAATATATAGGGCTTTGTCATGGGTAAGACTAAAAATAGCTTTACGCACCACTACAAGAAAAATAGTCTTTTATAGCGGCATATAGCCGCTATTAAACACAACTATAACGGTTTGATAAACGCTGTATATCGACATGTTATAAAAAAGAATTGCACATTTATAACACAAAAAAACCGCTATAAAAGAGCATGATTTCATAGCATAATATAGCCGCTATAAAATAGTTATTCTATAGCGCCTATTTCACGCTATATATCAACATGTTTGTAGTACATTCTACATCCATTTACAGCATATATATGCCGCTATAAAATGTATAGATATAATAACGCCTATTTGCTGCTATCCTTTGAAAGTAGCCTCATACATTGCATTATCTTTTTATAGCACTTATGTCATATAGTTATAACGCTTTTTAGGAGCTATGCTTTATTTTACTATATATTTGATGCACCCCACTATTACATTTTAATAATAACAATCAAAATGAATCTTCTTTAAATAGATAACAATATGAACAATGAATGAACGAAAAAATATAATAATCAGCAAATGTAACGCATATTCATGATAACAAAATAAAGTATCAACTATCAAAAAATAATTTCAATTCATGATTTACCAAATTCAATACATATTCATGATAATAAAAGACAACATAGTTCAAAGTTAACGTCTACAAGTACCAAATGCATCACTAAGAACTTGAACTGCTCAAAGCCTTTCTTCACGTATGTCTTCGGTCATTGGTAGTACTTCCTGAAAATTCATAACAATTTGAAAATAATTATATAAAAATGTGATGATAATTACAGGTTATTGGTAGTACTCTACAATTATGTATAATAGAGATCGAAATAAACAACATGCTTGACTGGTTGAAGATGTACTCTTTATTTTGGCAATATAGAGCTCCTAATAAAAAGAATGCTTCAATAATCTATTACAGTATTCAAATAAAAGTTGAGAAGCACACAGATCATCACTTGTGAAACCTAAAACAAACTCAAATACACACTTTTTATTTTACCCCAAGTTATTGAATCATAATCAATATCCCACCTGGAGTACAGATGCTAAACTACACAAATTAAATTGCAAGATCACAGCGTAGCCAATATTCAATAAGAATAGATTCAGATTTATTTTCTAATGGCTAAATATGAACTCTTTAGGGTCTAAATGTGAAACACTGATCCTAAACAATTTGGCAATCTCAATTTGTACTTTCGTTTATATTCACTTTGACCCAAAAGTTATTTTTAAGAATAAACCCAATAGTTTTGAAAGAGGTACTTTCAAATGGTTTCGATGCTATGCTTCAATAAGTTGGAAAGATATGCTTTAATACTTTCGAAAGGAAGGTTTGATGCTTTCGAAAGAGATACTACAAGAAAAACAGTCTTTTATAGCGGCATATAGCCGCTATTAAACACAACTATAGCGGTTTGATAAACACTGTACATCGACATGTTATAAAAAAGAATTGCACATTTATAATACAAAAAAACTGCTATAAAAGAGCATGATTTCATAGAATAGTATAGCCGCTATAAAATAGTTATTCTATAGCGCCTATTTCGCGTTATATATCAATATAAAGTATATTCTACATCCATTTACGGCATATATATACCGCTATAAAATGTGTAGATACCATAACGCCTATTTGCTGCTATCTTTGACAGTAACCTCATATATTGCATTTTCTTTTTATAGCACTTATGTCATATAGTTATAATGCTTTTTAGGAGCTATGTTTTATTTTACTATATATTTGATGCACCCCACTATTACATTTTAATAATAACAATCAAAATGAATCTTCTTTAAATAGATAACAATTTGAACAATGTATGAACGAAAAAAATATAATAATCAGCAAATGTAACGCATAACAAAATAAAGTATGAACTAACAAAAAATAAGTTCAATACATGAGTTACCAAATTCAATGCATATTCATGATAACAAAAGACAACATAGGTCAAAGTTAACGTCTACAAGTACCAAATGCATCACTAAGAACTTGAACTGCTCAAAGCCTTTCTTACCAAATAAACCACTCTTTTCTTACCAAATCTTCAGCTAGTCAAGCCATTCCTAGTACATAAAAATAGGTTAAGATGAAACTAGAGCAATCTTCTTCCAAATTAGAGTACTATTTCAAGTATCATGGTTAATGGTTCAAATTTTTGAGGGGTCCAAAAGTTCAATCATTTCATTGATCATTGATGCAGATGCAGATGCTCAACCAAGCATCTCACATAAAAAGAAAAAATACTAGTTGAATAGAACAACAGTTCATTTTACTATTTCATTTACATTATAAGCATATACATATCAACATTGTATGAACTATGAACGCATCAAATGTGATATCGCATGTATGAATTCAAAAAATCTGGTTGTGTATGAAGTAAAACAATAAAATCTTTTCATTTTAACAGTAAATCATTAGTCGTTACTAGTTAATAATCATACAAATGCAGTTCAATATTCTTTATTTTAAGTTATTATGATAAAAGATAAGTCCTTCACAAGATAGTGGTATGTTCTCTGGACTGTCACAATAAACACAGTGGGATCAAAACTAGTTGACATGAATTAACCATGTTGCAGAAAAGATGGATTATAGTGAACAATATACTCTAACTTATAAATAAAAAAGCACGTACTTGAGATTCTAGAACATAAGACAAACTTTGCATCTTTTTCAACCTAGCAACCTCGATTCTCTTCTCAGTAACAACATCCCTCCTCTCGACATTATCATCCGAGACATGAAATAATGATTTCTATATTATCCAACACAAAAAAATATAAATCAATCTTAAGATATCGATCTTAAATAAAATTCAACATTTAATCTACTAACCTCAGCTTCAGTGGTCTGAGAACTGAATGCTGCTTTTGCCTTCGCATTAATGAACCTCCATTGCAAATACCTATTGTCTAATAAAATTCCTAGTACTTTTGAATGATAAGAGTAAAGTTTTACTAAGGAAAATACAAGTACAAGTACCCATTGCATTTACCTGGCTAGAGCAATTCCTCAAGTAGCCAAGGCATATATGGTTTTTTCCAACTTATTGTAGGTGTTTCAACTTGCCAATTTCTTTATATACACCCAAAACACTTGCAATACCTATGTGATCAACACAACATATAATATTAGTTGAATTTTATTGATATTTAGAATAAAGTGGTATAATATATATATAATGTACAAGTGATTTTACAATAGAATGACAAAATCTAGTATACTTTTCAAGTTACAAATCGAAGTTCAATTAGCAATTATATTATCTGCTTTTGTAGAACAAACATTTACCTCGGTATTAACTGATGCTTAGTGTTAAATAAGGCTGACTTCCTCAGTTAAAATTGAGGGTGATTACGTCATTAAACTAAGGGTGATTGCGTCATTAAAACTGAGGGTGATTGCGTCATTAAAACTGAGGCAACATTTACACAAGCTAGATGACTTTCAGATACTCTTATTATTGTTATTATGGTTTTTGTTATTGCTATTATGGTTTTTATGGTTTTTATTATCGCTATTATGGTTCTATATTATTGCTTTTTATTATTGTTAATATTGGTATTATGGTTATTATTATTATTATTAGTAATATTATTATTATAGTTAATTTTCAAAAACATTAGTGAAATTATTATATTATCAATTTAGTGATTTATCATAAGCATTAGATGAATTATTACTATTATTATTGTTATAAAATTTAGTTAATTTTTATCAATCTTAGTTAAATTTTTATAAATTTAGTTAAAATTTAAAACTTAGTTAACTTGGTTAATAGTTTATTAGTTTATATAAACAAAGTTAAATTTTATAAATTTAGTTAATTTATTATTGTTGTTTATATGTATATATAGTTATTTTTTATAAAATTTAGTTAACTTGGTTAATATTTATATGATTTATTAATAATGATAATATTATTATATAAGTTTAGTTAATTTTTATAAAACTTGGTTAATTTGGTTAATATTATATAATCTATTATTATTATTAATAATTTTTATAAACCTTAAAGTTAATATATTATTATTATTATTATTATTATACACTTAGTTAATTTTTATAAAACTTAGTTAACTTGGTCATTACCTTATAATTTGTTATTATTGTTATTATTCTAAACTTAGTGAACTATTATTAAACTTAGTTAAATTTTATAAACTTGGTTTGTTTATTGTTATTATTACTATTATGACCATCGTCATTATTGTTGGTATTATCTTTATAAACTTTGTTTGTTTGCATAGAAATGAAGATTAACATAGTACAAATATGGTCAATATAAACGGTATAGATTTGGAAGTTTGGACTTCACAAGATATTTCACAAATTTCTAGCTTCATTAGAATCCCAAGTGGATTAGATGATATAAATGAACAAAAAGGAAAGTTATAAAACTTGCAGAAGTTTCTATACAAGTAATTGCCCAATCCAAGTGAAAAGAAGGAGGCTTACCAATCCCATTTTATCAAATTGTGGCATTTAATAATCACTTGTTGAATTCTAGCTCAACTAAAAATAAATCTTTGGTTTTCAATTGTACAAGTAGGAGAAAATAAAGCTTTGGATTTCAATTATACAAGCAGCAGAAGCAGGAGAAGCTTTGGGTTTCAATTATACTCATTGATCGATATAATATAATGTCCACATGTAAAGAAACATATTAGTTGTTAAGAGCGTCGAACAGTCTATAAAAATAGAATTTATTTCCCATTCACTATAAATGTTAAATCGATTTTTAGGATTTGTTACAATACTGGGATGTATAAGAAAAGAAATTCGAGTTCTGTGGGTTGGACAGAAAAAGGCTAAAGATTTTTCATCTGATGTACAGTCTTGAGTATGGTGTTAAAAAAGTTGAAGGCAATTTTTATTCAGTTAAATTTGATGGAAAAAAGCATGCATTTTGATTGATTCAAGCTGTGAAAGAAATCGTGAAGCTATTATTTTGGTTAGCTAGTTTGCTGGCAGCAATATACACTAGAACTGTAAAATTTGTCATCATGATATGCTGTCGTTGCAATTTTTACCAATTTTTTTGCAATTTTGTATGTTAGAATGAATTAAAATATTCCATTTTGAATCAAAATAGATAATCATATTCAGAATTTGTAAGTTTGTATAATGATTTGAAATCAAAATATATATATGTTTAAAACAAAATAATTGTCGCAAAGTATAATTTATGAATCTCTAGTATCAATTTGTTCTACAATCATTCATATTTCATATAACCATTATTTTTTTGACCAGTATAATTCAGCTCAGCCATGACCAGTATTTGATCATACCTGGAATGAGCCGTGAGCAAGAGATTGAAAATCTATAACCTTCCAGTCCAGTTTCTTTCATGAGTCTGATGTCTTCCTATATATTTAGAAGAATATATTAGCATACTTAGAAGAATAAATTAGGATAATTTGTTATCACTTATCAAATCTTCATAATAAAATATTATGACCATTATGATTATCAATAATACCTTGTATTTGTGATAACCATTGGATGTCACATCAGTTGTAACGCCTTGCCATGTCCTGTAATTTGTACAGACACAAGATGAAGGTAGCATACATGCTTTTATGGTCATAAATTTCAAAGGATGAGTTTAAGAAACAGGCATATAACATGTTTCTAACATTAATATCAGAATTTTCATGCATAATGATATCTAACTGGTGTGTAGAAGTGTCCCAAATGCTAGGACTCCTTCCAACTTTGCTTGCTGCCCCTTCAACATGTGACAAACTCATCTTTTTTATAATTTTTCAAAATTACCCTTTTTCTTCAAGAATCGACTAAGAGCAGACTAACACAAATGGGTTGGGTACACTAATGTATGATCTATTGGTAAGGTAAGTTCAATCATCAACAACAGTAGCGACAGCAGAAAAAAAAAGAGAATAAAGAAAAATAAGCACCTGGTAAGCTGAAGTACCATTACCAAATACAAATTCATTTAGGAAGTCATCCCTACTTAATTTACTCTCTTCACTTGTTATTATAATCCATGATAGAAATAGGAAGCAAAGCAACTTCATTCTTCTTCCTCTTGTTTGTAGCACAAAAGGCAATAATGATCAGAAGGCTATTACTTATTGTTTCATATATTGTAGAGCAAATGAAATATCTTGATGGAACAAGAGCAACCATCAAAAGAAGGCACTTACAGTTGAAAGATAAATAGATGGAAATCAAGTACTAGATCCATGCAATTGGACCGAAAAGACCAAACTATATACAAATAACTTATCTTAATTAGATGTGGACCCTTGTTTTCAATGTAGTTTGGAAGGACACTGCATGTGTATGGTTGAAGATGATTCAGGGGACATGCATTACTTCTTTATGTTGATGCTCGTGTCTTTAATTGTAAGCTTACTTTTATTTCATTGCAAATTAAATAGAAATGCAAATAATTTGAAAATAATTGAAATATTGGCAAATATTTTCAATGCTCATTTAAATGTCAGTCTCATCTTTCTGTATGCATAGACAAATTTGAACATATGAAAACAGTAACTTTCTCTCTTTGCTATGGTATATTTGTAATCCAAATATAAAAAGACTGAAGAAATTATCATAAACAGATCACTGTCAGCATAAGCATTTTCATATAGAACACTTGATATAGAATTCTAAGATTACATTCTACATCTAAAGATAAATATTCTACCAAAAGGAAACTTTCCTTTGCAAAATGTTGACAACATTTTGCTACAATGGATATAAATATTATTTCTACCAACAGGATGAGACAAACCTTAATGAGGAAACGACAATTGCTTCTAGCGACCAAGGTGGTGTTCTGGGAATTATTGCCCAAGTTTCAACCTCTTAAGTCACTCAAACAATGCCCAGATTCAAGTAATCTGTCTTTGGAGGAGATGATCTTTCAGTTAAATATAACTAGGAGCTAATACTTAGTAGAGTAGAAACATAATTTTTTTTAATGAAGTGCAATAATCAAATACCAGATAACGAAGATATAGTCGTCCAAAGACAGATTATCGAAATGCACTAACTAATCTGGATTGTTAACTTTTCAATTCAAAGTCTCAAATAAATGGCTGAACCATGATCTGATTTTCATTAGAGCAATAGTTCAAACATATTAGAATATGAACACATATTTGACCAAAGTATGTGCTCTCTTTTTTCAATTTTATACAATTCTCGAATTGGGATACATATTTCAATTAGGGGTAAATTTCACGACCCCCCACCCATAGACACACACACAGCAGACCATTATGGAGTCCTTTTAGCGATAGAACCAAACATGACTCCTTAATCGTGCTAAGCTATAAACAACAGAATTATATAAAGAGCATAGTTCAATTCTTGTCATTTTTACCATCTGAAAGCTAGAAATCAGTATAATATTTAATCCATATAAGCAAAACGTTATGTTACAAATATCAAAAATAAATAAATAAGAGAGGATACTTCGTAAATAGTGATTAAGGAATGTAGTTATTGTTTCGTACCTGAGATTTGAAGAGATTTAGGGTTTGAATTGCGAATAAACTTGAGTAAAATCGTTAACCGACAAAGAGCTCCTGAAAGATGGCATCTTTGAATTGACGAAGTAACCAGTTGAAGTTTATAACCATAAATGAAGTTTGGAATCTGGAAGATATTGATGAAGAGCGAAATCAAAGATTGGAGATTTGGGCTCCTGACGTCGTCGACTTCACGACTGTTGAAGAGCGAACCGTGGAAGATCGGGGATGGAGTACAATAGCTAAATTTTGAAGATTGGAGATGGAGTAGAACTTCGATTAGGGCTATTTTGTTTTAGGAGGGAAATGAAAATGGCTGAGTGTTATTTTGGCAGGGAGACGAAATTGGGTGGGTTTTTGGAAGGGAGACGAAAATTTGGGGCCAAAGCGTTGCATACGTACATACAAAACAAATTGTATAAAACAACAAATATTTAAAGGTAAACAATAACGCTTTAGAATAATGCATTATTAAATGGTGTTATTAATAATATATTTTCTTGTACTGAGATATTTTATAGTGTTTCGAAAGGCATATGTTTAACTGTTTTGAAAAGAAGATTTGAATGCTTTCGAAAGATATGTTTTAATGGTTTCGAAAGTAAAGGTCTAAGGTTTCGAAGCCTTAGTTTTCAAAACAAAGAACCCAATTTCATTTTTAAAAGGAAACCCATGGCAATATAAAAGAGCTTTGAAATGGTCTTTTAATTTTGGATTTTTTGAAGAAGCTTTCCTTGATAAAAAGAATGGGTTAAAGGGATTAACCATGTTTTATGTGAAAATGATTTCAAGGATGTTAAACATAAATGTTAGTATTGTTATGTTATTGTATATGCTTCTTCTATAAGTATATTCACTATATAATGGACCCATAACTGTATTTTGGGGAGTAAGGGCAGAATAACCAGTTAGGTTGACCCAGTAGTGAATATAAATTGAGTTAACTCCTGTATGAGTAGAATTGCATCAAGGAGGTCAGGTAGACCAGAACATAGGATGCCCAAAGACTGATCAAAGAAGCTGTCATATTAGACGGGTTCATAGTAAACCCATGAAAACTATGTTTGGAAAGAGTTATTGGCAGGGGCCATTAGGTTCGTAGTGATCCCATGAAAACTATATCCGGATAAAGTTGTTGACAGAGATCAACAGGTTTATAGTCAACCAATGAAAACTATGATATAAGAGAAGTTATTGGAGATACTAGTGGGTTCAGGGAGAACACATGAAATAACCGAATGAAGTTATTGGCAGGGGTCAATAGGTTCTTAATGATCCCTTGAAAACTATATGACCGGACAGATAGTCCATAAGCTTTAAACATGTTATTAGTCAGCCCATGAAAACTAATAGGTTAATAGTGACCCTAGAAACTATAACGGAGATAGATAGTCAAATGAATGGGGATGTGAAATCCAGGATATTTTGTTTGTTTGCATATCATAATGATATTTCAAATTGCAATGTTTTTAACCATTGTGGATGTGGGAGCACAATATTTGGTTATTATAAATTTTTGGGTAAGATACTAGTGACGGGAAAACCCATTACGCTAAGCAGCATGGTCTCACTAGATATCTAAATGGTTCGAGATGGTTAGTTATTATTCATACCAGGCTTTATATCTGACTCGAAGTTTATGTTTTCCGCTTAAACTCTTGGGTGCTCAATTGATTTTGAGTAGTTTGAGAGTTGAGGTTTTTAGGTTCTCCTTTAGACGAATAAGCTTCTGTAGACGTGTAGGAGGAAAGCTAGCTAATAGGAGTTCTTTTATATTTGATTCCGCTGTGTTTTGATGTAAAGGCAAAGTTGTTTAATTGCCTATGTTTAGATTCTGATCATCCATGGGGGCGTCTACATATGTCGCTCTTGGCGTAGTTTGTAATGATTATATTTTCTATGAACGTGGTTATCGAATTTGGAATTATGTAATGAATTCGAAATATGATAGAAATGGAATGAGAAATTCATTTGATGGTTTTAATTTTTTTTTTAATATCCATATGTTGTTGTTGTATCAATGTATGTAACATTACTGCATTTGGTCACCGAGAATTAATAACTACGGATGACTGCAGCATCCGTAGCCATTAGGTCTGGGCCTCCAAATTGGGGATGTTACAAGTTGGTATTAGAGCATAGGTTTATAAAATTAAAAGAAATTTTAAACTTGAAATGATTTTTCAAAACATAATCCAATGAATCAGAAAATAAGATCGGGGTTTGGATTAACGCTATAGTAACGTACATGTATTTGATATATATACATATAAGTACGTATTCCCCTCTCTCTTAGACCGTTCTTCTGTATCTTACTAAGGCTCGTATGTAGATTTACGAGAAAGGAAGATATAAAGGCAGGAAACATAAGAGGAAATCTCGGTGAAGGAAGCACCACAACAAATGGAAATGCTTGACCTAATAGGAGAAATCAACGTCGACAGGAAAATGCTAATCAAAATGCAGATGTCAACGTAGGTGCTAGAAATCCGCTTGTAGATATGGGGATGATGTATTAGTTCTTCGTTAATCTGGAGCAAGCAGGCACTGCCGTAGGAGCAGTTGGGGGTAATGCTGGGAATGTTGGAGGAGCTAATCCCATGGCTCCAATTGGAAACAACTATGCTAAGTTGAGCAGAGATTATTCCAGTCATGGTGGGAAGCCCTTTTTAGGAACGGAGGATACTATAGAAGTTGAAAACTGGCCTTTGCATTGTGAAAGGATCTTTGCTGACCTGGGATTGAATGATGAGCAGAAGAGGAGACTAGCCTCTAGGAAGTTGCAGGGAACAGTGCTTCATTAGTGGAACAGTGTTACTACCGAAGTTCCCGAGGAAGAGTTGACTTGGGAGGAAATTCGGAGGAGATTTGAGCAGAGGTTTTTGTCTGAAGTTGCCAAGTCCGCATTGTTGAGGAAGTTCATGAACTTAGTGCAAGGCAAGATGTCGGTGATTGAGTATGCCACGAGGTTTGATGAGTTATCCAGAACATGCTACCATTGATACCGTCATCAAGAAGAATGATAAGTTTATTCAGGGATTGAAACTCAAGATTGCTAGGGTGACCTTGCCACATCTTCATGATCTTGTAATGTTGTTGTGGAAATGGCAATCCGACATAAGGAGATGCTTGTTACTTATGGGAAGGAGAAACAGGTTTAAACCTAGAGTTCTCTTGGCAAGAAAAGGAAGTTCTTTAAGAAGCAGGGAACCCAGAAGGGAGAAGCTGCCAGGAAGGCAAAGGCTAATCTGGTTTGCTTTAAGTGCGATAAGAAGGGTGATTATGCTCATGAATGCCGAACTGGCAAGAGGAAGAAGGCCAAAGACAAGAAGGGTGTGAAGTGCTTTAACTGCGACCAGGTTGGGCATTATAAGAATTAGTGTCCAAAACCAGTCAGGGCGGACAAGGGAAAAGTCTTTGCTATTGGACCATCGTCTACTAGGCCAACTGCTACTAAGAAAGGAAAGACTATGATGGAACATATGCTTTTGATTCGAAGTATACCAATTAGGGTACTATTTGATACTGATGCATCGCATTCATTTATATCTTAGTGTTTGGTTGATAGGTTATGTTTAGAACCCACATACCTTGTTACTTCCTTAAGGGTTTCGAATCCGATAGAAGGGTATGAAACTCTGGGAATGAGATGTGACCAGTTAGAACTTGATTTGTTAGGTCATAAGTTTGCATGTAGTATGTATGTTTTCGATTTCATAGACTTCGGAATCATTTTGGGTATGGATTGGTTGGGTAAATATAAGGCTAGGATATTTTGCCAGGATAGGGAAATATCGCTGAAACACCTTGATAATCACAACCGAATTATATTCTCTGTGAAGGATTCTGACCGGAGTGTTTGAGCTTTGGTGAATGCAATGGAAGTAGAAGAAGAGTTAAGTTTGGTTCGAGTGGCAAGAGAATTTGTAGATGTTTTTGAGCCGGTTACAGGACTACCACCGAAACGAGCTGTTGAGTTTCGGATAAATCTTCTGCTAGGAGTAGAACCTATAAGTAGACCACCTAGCAGGATGGCACCGATGGAGATGAAGGAATTAAAGGTACAACTAGTGGATCTAGAAGTGAGAGTTTTTATTAGACCAAGCAGTTCGCCTTGGGGTGCGGCTGTGGTGTTCGTGAAGAAACTAGATGGGTCGTTAAGGATGTGTATCGACTATCATAAGTTGAATGAGAAGACAATCAAGAATAAGTATCCTTTGCCGAGAATCGATGATCTATTTGATCAGTTGTGTGGAGCCAGAATATTTTTCCAATTGGATTTGGCGACTGGTTTCCATCGGTTAAGAGTGGCAGAGGACAATATTACGTTGTGTAACGACCCTCTATTTTGGACCGTTCAAATCGATAATAAATCCACACATGTCGGACTCGAATACTTCAAAACAGTGGATTGTTAATTTAAATTTAGCAAAACTCAGCATATACAGTAAATAAATCAATCATAGAATCACAGACACAAAGTAATACAATAATACGCAGCGGAAAAGATAAAATAGTAGTTCATGAAGCTACTATATAAACATCAGAGTCAAAAATAAAATACAACAGAATATCTCAAATACAGTGAAGTCTTCAGTATGAATAGATGACCTCTCTGAACAACTCAACTGGAAAAGCTGAAAGCTGAATCGATAGTTGGATCTCCAAATGAAGCTTCAAACTCCAAGGGTGAGTCTCAAATGCTGTATCACTCAGTCTAACCCGAGCGTAAAGCAAAACACAAAACACTCGAGTCAGGATTAACATTCTTATACTAATAAATCCAACTCAAGTGAAATATCAACTAAAATACAAGTAACTTAAAGGATGTTTGGGATAACCATCCTTTAAGGATCCGTGGAACTATCTACAATGTAGAAATATACACTATAACACCGTGGTCATTTCAATTTAATTTATACTTCAAAACCAAAATATCATTTCATTTCAAATATATCTATTTTCCAAAATAATATATATTAAATAATTTATAAAGTAAAGTATTTATAATTTCCTCAAGTCTCGCAAATCGATTCAAATCAGCTTCAAATTCCAAATTCAAATTTATTCAAAGCTCAATTCATCAATTCAATTCAGTTCTAAATATACCATTTAAATTTTCAATATATTTCAAAGCTTTAATATTCAACATTTTCAAAGTTAAATTTAACAGTTTCATATAGCTCTTGATTTAACTTCATTATTATTTAATCAGGGAATATTCACTTAATAAATTCAATATCATTTAACTAGCCTTAAATTACATTTTTACTAAATATTTCCATAAATTTATTTAAACAAGAAATATTCATTAAATTACTTAAATCAAACCCAAGTTATAAATCATATCTTAAATCTCAATTTCAATAAGTTTCAAATCGGTTTAATTAAATAAAATTATCTTCCCAACCTTAACTTATTCAAATTATTACCAAAATCTATTTTGAAATATAAATTTAAATACTTAACCATATTATATGTATTAAATCAATCTTAATTAAATTAAATATTTATTAAATCTATATATATATATATCATTACCATTTATATATAATATTTTAAGAATCAACATTTATTAAAACCATATATTTCTTCCCAAATCCATAGAATTTATTTTCAAAATATTTATATATATGGACCAACGGTGTTTGTATATATATCTATCATATGGTTAAGTGATACGGATATTTATCATTTCAATCCGTAATTTAAATATATACGGGTAGATATCATTTCAACCCGTAATCCCAATTTCAATTCAAATGAAAATCGCTTGGGTTTATCATTTCAACCCATAACGATTTTCTCCTATTCTAAAGTCCGTTCGGGTATGTATCATTTCAATCCATAGTGAATTCTATACTAACAGGGAACTTGCAGAGTGATAACAGATAATATAAAATACAACAACAGGCATATGTCATCAATAACAATATAATATAAACAACATGATATGGTGTCATATCCCACAGGTGAACAGTTACAGATAATAGCACATATAACAATTTAAATAACTACAGCAGAATATTTCAGTTGTCATTTCAATTGAAATCAAATTTAATAAATAAGAACGTTAAATCGTGAGTGATTACTCACCTTTCGAGGCTAGAGATATGAACGAGAATGGAAGAGAATTATGGATCCAAACACGAATTCCAAAGCAAATAATATTGGCACGAGTCGACGAACAAGGCTGATAAAAGAATCGATGAGAAAATATCAAATTGATCTTGATATAGTTCAAACAAGATGACACGATATTAATATTTTCCATAAACCCAATATTAAGTTTTAAAAATACACATACATTTTGAAATAAATCTTGAATTTTTAACATATATATTAGTATAGAACAATCAAAACAAACTTAACCTTAAACATATATTCATTTTCAAATAAATATTTAAATCCATACTGATAAAATAAAATATATGCATTCCTTAATATAATACGCATATATAAATTTGAAAATCCGGAACCTGTATATTTATATTTTAACATATAACACATATACCTACAAATATACATATACACTTTGGAACCAACGATAGGTATATAACAAATATAAGCTTATTTACATAACTTCCTTATTTATAGATTAACAACCAAAAGTATGAAGAAGTTATTTTATTTAAAAGTCAATACTTTATTGAAACTAATATATATATATATAACTTACAAAATAAAGCCAACCGATCAAACGTATATAAACTAATATACATATACCAATATTTTAAAATCAATCTTTTATTATAAAACTCAGTCATAAACTTGCTTTATTATGATATTATTTAAGAATCTATATATATATATATATATGTATATATATATATAACCAAGCATGTTTACGTATTCAACAAAACAAAACTTTGAAGCAATAAAACTGCGTTGAACCAAAAGCTATATATATTTTAAAATCCAACAGAGTATATCATACATACTAACATATATTAAAGCATCGTATATAAATATTACTATCAAACTATCTCAAAACTGATAACAAAAATTTGGATGTATACCATATCTTTGACTAAATATATATTATTACAACCAACTTTGCTTTAAAATACAAACATATCGTATGATAAAACCTGGTATATTATTATATATATATAAGCTATAAATAGACGAGCTGTATAAACAACCTTATAGAAAAAATATAGAATACTGTCGCATGCTTTAATAGGCATACATTAACTTGTATATTCCTTTATCTTTTTTCTTCTTTCAAGAGTTTTGTAATATAATATAATACCGTATATATAAACATACAAGTCTTAAAACAATATACATATGTGGGGTATATCATCCCCAAAGCCGCTGGGAGAAAATATAACTCCAATAAACTTACAAAAATATATGGATTAAATCAAATTATACATATAATACTAATATAAACATATATATAAAAAGTATGTAGCTTATATACATATACGTGATCAACAGTTTATAACAAAAAATATTTTATATAAAAAAAATTAATATGTAATACACATACCACATATATACACATGTTGTCACGAACAAAACAGGGAAGGAGGAAGCTCGGGTCTGGGGGTGATGGGAAGTTCGACCATAAGTGGAGGACAAGGTGGGGTTGAACGCGGTGGAAGGGAAGGTGGTGTACACAGGTCGGGGTGGCGGAGGTATTGGCTGATGGAAGGTCGTGCCTGAGGAATGATGAGGGGGAGGGGGTCGGCTTGCTTCAAATGTGGGAAGAAAAAAAACTGGAGAGGAAAAACATTTGTACAGGTCACAGCAAAAAGATGAAATGGTATTTTGGGGGAATGAGTTTCTGAGGGGTAAAATATAACATATACAAAAGGTAGATGTGCAGGCAAAATGAAGGACCCAATGAATAGTCACATCCAATATATAAAAAGCAACGGTCACGCGCAAAATTTTAGCAACTCATTAAAAATCAATTTACTATGGTACAGTCTACACATTTCAAATTTTAAAAGGCAAAGGTCACAAATTATGGTACCGCTACGATGCACCGTTTTATTGTTTCCGTCGCATAGCGGACCTCAAAACATAGAAATAAATATACCACAGAGATCAGCACGACGAGACGATCAAAACGGTATACAAATACCAGTGGTACGATCATCCGATCAAAGGTCGATAATCGGTACCGAAAATGCTGCTATTCCGTATGGAAAAATCCAAACGGAGCTAGAAACATCCGAATTTCACGAAACGAATTTCGCAGTCATATTCAGAGTGTTCCAAGTAAATTTTCTCATGTTGACATATTTAGGTTTCAGAAAACTTTTAAATTTAACTATTATTAACCGATTCAAATTGAAATAAAATTTCACAATAAAATAAACTTCAATATTATCAGATGGAAATTTACTAGTAACTATATTGAAATAGACGTATTCCAAATAATAAATTTTTATTTTCAAATTTTATTGTTTAAAATTTCACAAAATCTCAATTAATTTTCTCATTAAAACCATAAAAATTTTCGGGTCGTTACACTCTCCCCCACTCGAAACTTTTCGTCCCCGAAAAGGAAGGAGGTAGGAGAACAGAAACAACCAGAAAGAAAAATAGATTGAAAGACAAGGATAAACAATTAATTCAAAACTATATAAATTTTACTTGAAATATTCATTTGAAAACTTCATTTGCAAACCAATTATTTTTAATACTTTAATACTTTTCAAAACCCATTTGTAAAATTTCTTACTTCCTTTATAAATACCATTTATATGTTTAAATAACACCTTTATAAATATATGAAAAATATTTGAAAACAATTATTTACATCAATACTTATATTTACAAAGAAGCTATTTGAAAACATTAAATCCATAATTCATAAATTTATTAATTTTTTTATCTCAAGATACTTTTCAAATATTATTAATAAATCAATAATCATTTACTTTAAATATGTTTTATTTAATTAATAACCTCTAAAATATTTATAACACAAAAAAAATTCTATTAAACCATATAGTATATAAATAAACAATATTTAAAAGGATATAGTCAACAAGGAAAAGAAGGAGGACTTGGAAAAACAGAATATAGGTGAATAAATAAAGCTGAGCAGATAAGGTAGATTCAAAAGAATAGTATCGGGCATGAATAATTAATTCAAACCATAAGGAATTCAATTTCAAATATTAATACAAAATTTCTTTGTTGGAAATACTTTTATAATAAAATACCTTTATAATAAAATACTTTTATAACTCGATGTTTCAACAAGTTTATCCTCATTCCTGTAGACTCTGGTAGTGTGTTAATCAAGTGCAAACTAGAATTCTCCAAGTACTTAGTAGACCTGTTTCAGCACCCAGTGAAAATACTGGAAAAACTTTTAAAAACAGATATGGAAAGTACAATCCAAACAAAAAAAACAAACAAAACCTTTGTCTAACCATGGTTCGCAGATACACAATGGTTACACCTGGATCCCCTAGGAAACAATCCATATCCGTAAGCTTTCTCAGCCCTGCGAGTTACGCCATGATGACTAGTAGAATGCAGGATACACAATGGTTACGCTTGGATCCCCCAGGAAACAATCTGTACCCCTAGGCCATCTCAGCCAAGCGGTTTTGCTACTAATGCGACCTACATAGATGCAGGATACACAATGGTTACGCCTGGATCCCCCAGGAAACAATCCGTACCCCTAGGCCATCTCAGCCAGGCAGTTGCGCTATGCAGTCGCGCTCGTAAGACCATGGGTAACGCCATGGAATTCGATGGAAACTCGAGTATCATATCCGGAAAACCAAAAATCAAATAATATCGATAGAATGAATCCACAATGTGGCCACAAAGCGGATATCAAGCAGAAGGCACTTTCCTTATCTTTACTTCGAAAATATGTATCATATAGTACCTTTTCAAATCACTTTCAAATATCGTACTTATATAAAGTCCATTATATATAAGATTTAATTTTCAAATCAAATACCTTTCCAAAATCAAAAGTATATCAAATCACACTTATATAGACTTCAATTATATAAGATTTCACTTTTCAAATTGAGTAACTTTTCAAATCCATAGTTTTCGAATCAACATCATACTTATACAAACCAAATTTTTATATAAGTTCGATAACTTCCAAATCAAGTATTTAAAATAAGGTTCTCAATTCAATTCGTTTCAAAATCCATACAATTTACAAAATCATATACACTTTCACCAAATTATTCTTCCAAATCAATATCCTCAGTTCCAAAGTTTCCAAAATAATGAATTTAGAAAATAAATCCAAATTTCCAAATCAATATAATTTAAGTCAAACAATTCATTTCCAAAATCATCTTATATTTACATAAGGTCCATCTTATATAAGGATCAAAATTTTTCAAAAATAAATTTCGCCGTACGAAGAGCTATATGGGATTGAACATCTTTGCTTACAAAAAGATTTTGAATTTAGAATAGTTTTGTATATAAAATAGTTTGAAAAATAGTTTTGTAAATAAAATAGTTTAAAATAGTTTGTTTTAAGAAGAATAAAAGAAACTAGTTTTAAAAATGGTTTTAAATTGATAATAGTTTTGCATAAAAGAAAATTTCCAATTAAACTACAAAGATATCCAACCCAACAACTTCCAATTTCAGCGTCAAGTATATCAATGATATTAGAACATAAGATGTACATATGTCATCATTTCGCAACATCACATTCGATCGCTCGCTCGATCACACAAGTTCGCTTTCAAACTAGTATTGTCCATTCGACTTCCCTAATGCGGACTTCGATATGGTTTCTCGACTAGAAGCCATCAGTCTCCTTGCATAGCCATATAGTATGATAGAGAATTCTAGAATCAAGCCAAAAATCCATATCCAATATTTGCCGTCAAGAATCGAATGAAAAATTCTAAGACGAAATGGTGTAATTCACCTCGAACTTGTGTACTCAACCAGGATCAAATTAATTATGCGAATAAAACAGCATACGTACAACTTACGTATCTATTCCAACTTGTTAAATATATAATTTCATGGAAAAAAAATTCAAAACATTTCAAATCAAATTTTCATATTAGAAAAATTCAAAATAGCCTTATTCATTTACTTAACAAAACAGTTTCAACTTATCTAAATCATTACTACATACTTTAATCATACATACCAAACTTATATACTTTATACTTTTCAAAATTACTTAGCTTTGAAAAGTTAACCTTGATTTGGAAGTGCTCGAACCTTCAAAATAGTCGAAGAAATCATATTTCAATCCAAGAGTTGGAAATCACCAACAAATCAGTAAATCAATTCCAAAAGATAGGGTTATATCAAATCAAATCCAAAACTCAAGGACTGAACACCGGCTTACTTCAAATCATTTCAAATATATATACATATATCTTTCGAATGTCAAAACTTACTTCGGAATTTGAAATCAAAATGGTTTAACAAAATCACTCGCATAGCAAAGCTACTGAAGTGGCCTATCCTCCACTCTGAAACTCGAAAATCAATGTCATTGATGCGTGCACTCATCACCGAAATTATTTTCCAGCGACATAAGTGAGTTCTGGACTTCTATTTTCTCAAACTTCTTTTGAAATTTCTTTGAAATCATTCGAAACTCATTAAAATCATTTGAAACATTTCTTTTTCGGAAAAATACTTTTAAATCATATTATTATTATATATTTCAAAATCTTAAAACAAATTTCAAAATACCAGAGTTCAATTCTTGAATTTTAGATTTAAAATCCTTCAGTTATAAATCAATTTTAGATAAATCAAATTTCTTATATAAATTTTTCAAAATTACAAATCCTTTCTAAACCTCAAATTCTCATTTTAAAAAGGGTATATAATCTTTATCGAAAACATTTCACTTTTATATATAGAATATTATCATACTTATCAAAATAATAATTTCAATATATAAAACACTTTCTAAAAATACAAACAAACCCGATTTCCAATGGATTTCAAAACAAAGATAGAGATTCTAATTAGAGGGACTCCAATCGGATAGAATTTTGACTTGAAGATAGGCTCGAACGAAGATGAGATAACTAAATTACAAAATACAAGATAGATATATTTTTATAAATCGCGGATGACCCTAGGGTAAACCGTGACTTCAAAATAAGATTGGTGCATAATTCTGAGGCAAATAGACATTCGATTGCGAGAAATAGAATTCGGCATAACAAGAGATAGCACATCAAACCGAGGGATATATAAATCTCCGGTGAATCAATGCAAATTGTAAAGGAGTTCCACCCCTTTACAAATCATTCAAAGATTGGCGGGATTGCCAATTATTATAGAGAACATTCGAAGTGGAGTTATAGGATACTGCAGAATAAAAAGACACGAATAGGGGAGACACGAATGGACTTTAGAACCGAAGAGAACGTTCCAAAATTCAAAGAAACCGAGTCAAAGAAAAAGGAATTCAAGCTCGAACAAAAGTGATTCTTTAATTGAATTTTACTCCATATGCTGAGTTTTGCCTAAAACCATAGCTCTGATACCAACCGTAACGACCCGCTATTTTGGACCATTCAAATCGACAATAAATCCACACATGTTGGACTCGAATACTTCAAAACAGTGGATTATTAATTTAAATCTGGCAAAACTCAGCATATACAGTAAATAAATCAATCACAGAATCAAAGACATAGAGTAATACAATAATATGCAGCGGAAAAGATAAAATAGTAGTTCATGAAGCTACTATATAAACATCAGAGTTAAAAATAAAATACAACAGAATATCTCAAATACAGTGAAGTCTTCAGTACGAATAGATGACCTCTCTGAACAACTCAACTGGAAAAGCTGAAAGATGAATCGATAGTTGGATCTCCAAATGAAGCTTCAAACTCCAAGGGTGAGTCTCAAATGCTGTATCACTCAGTCTGACCCGAGCATAAAGCAAAACACAAAACACTCGAGTCAGGATTAACATTCTTATACTAATAAATCCAACTCAAGTGAAATATCAACTAAAATACAAGTAACTTAAAGGATGTTTGGGATAACCATCCTCTAAGGATCCGTGGAACTATCTACAATGTAGAAATATACACTATAACACCGTGGTCATTTCAATTTAATTTATACTTCAAAAACCAAATATCATTTCATTTCAAATATATCTATTTTCCAAAATAGTATATATATTAAATAATTTATAAAGTAAAGTATTTATAATTTCCTCAAGTCTCGCAAATCGATTCGAATCAGCTTCAAATTCCAAATTCAAATTTATTCAAAGCTCAATTCATCAATTCAATTCAGTTCTAAATATACCATTTAAATTTTCAATATATTTCAAAGCTTTAATATTCAACATTTTCAAAGTTAAATTTAACAGTTTCATATAGCTCTTGATTTAACTTCATTATTATTTAATCAGTGATTATTCACTTAATAAATTCAATATCATTTAACTAGCCTTAAATTACATTTTTACTAAATATTTCCATAAATTTATTTAAACAAGAAATATTCATTAAATTACTTAAATCAAACCCAAGTTATAAATCATATCTTAAATCTCAATTTCAATAAGTTTCAAATCGGTTTAATTAAATAAAATTATCTTCCCAACCTTAACTTATTCAAATTATTACCAAAATCTATTTTGAAATATAAATTTAAATACTTAACCATATTATATGTATTAAATCAATTCAATTAAATTAAATATTTATTAAATCTATATATATATATATCATTACCATTTATATATAATATTTTAAGAATCAACATTTATTAAAACCATATATTTCTTCCCAAATCCATAGAATTTATTTTCAAAATATTTATATATATGGACCAACGGTGTCTGTATATATATCTATCATATGGTTAAGTGATACGGATATTTATCATTTCAATCCGTAATTTAAATATATACGGGTAGATATCATTTCAACCCGTAATCCCAATTTCAATTCAAATGAAAATCGCTTGGGTTTATCATTTCAACCCATAACGATTTTCTCCTATTCTAAAGTCCGTTCGGGTATGTATCATTTCAACCCATAGTGAATTCTATACTAACAGGGAACTTGCAGAGTGATAACAGATAATATAAAATACAACAACAGGCATATGTCATCAATAACAATATAATATAAACAACATGATATGGTGTCATATCCCACAGGTGAACAGTTACAAATAATAGCATATATAACAATTTAAATAACTACAGCAGAATATTTCAGTTGTCGTTTCAATTGAAATCAAATTTAATAAATATAAGAACGTTAAATCGTGAGTGATTACTCACCTTTCGAGGCTAGAGATATGAACGAGAATGGAAGCGAATTATGGATCCAAACACGAATTCCAAAGCAAACAATATTGGCACGAGTCGACGAACAAGCCTGATAAAAGTATCGATGATAAAAAAATCAAATTGATCTTGATATAGTTCAAACAAGATGATATGATATTAATATTTTCCCTAAACCCAATATTAAGTTTTAAAAATACACATACATTTTGAAATAAATCTTGAATTTTTAACATATATATTAGTATAGAACAATCAAAACAAACTTAACCTTAAACATATATTCATTTTCAAATAAATATTTAAATCCATACTAATAAAATAAAATATATACATTCCTTAATATAATACGCATATATAAATTTGGAAATCCGAAAATTGTATATTTATATTTTAACATATAACACATATACCTACAAATATACATATACACTTTGGAACCAACGATAGGTATATAACAAATATAAGCTGATTTACATAACTTCCTTATTTATAGATTAACAACCAAAAGTATGAAGAAGTTATTTTATTTAAAAGTCAATACTTTATTGAAACTAATATATATATATATATAACTTACAAAATAAAGCCAACCGATCAAATGTATATAAACTAATATACATATACCAATATTTTAAAATCAATCTTTTATTATAAAACTCAGTCATAAACTTGCTTTATTATGATATTATTTAAGAATCTATATATATATATATATATGTGTGTGTGTGTGTATATATATATATAACCAAGCATGTTTACGTATTCAACAAAACAAAACTTTGAAGCAATAAAACTGCGTTGAACCAAAAGCTATATATATTTTAAAATCCAACAGAGTATATCATACATACTAACATATATTAAAGCATCGTATATAAATATTACTATCAAACTGTCTCAAAACTGATAACAAAAATTTGGATGTATACCATATCTTTGACTAAATATATATTATTACAACCAACTTTGCTTTAAAATAAAAACATATCATATAATAAAACCTAGTATATTATTATATATATAAGCTATAAACAAACGAGCTGTATAAACAACCTTATAGAAAAAATATAGAATACTGTCGCATGCTTTAATAGGCATACATTAACTTGTATATTCCTTTATCTTTTTTTTCTTTCAAGAGTTTTGTAATATAATATAATACCGTATATATAAACATACAGGTCTTAACAAAATATACATATGTGGGGTATATCATCCCCAAAGCCGCTGGGAGAAAATATAACTCTAATAAACTTACAAAAATATATGGATTAAATCAAATTATACATACAATACTAATATAAACATATATATATAAAGTATGGTGACAGCAAACCAAGTATGTAGCTTATATACATATACGTGATCAACAGTTTATAACAAAACAGATTTTATATATAAAAAAATTAATATGTAATACACATACCACATATATACACATGCTGTCACGAACAAAACAGGGAAGGAGGAAGCTCGGGTCTGGGGGTGATGGGAAGTTCGACCATAAGTGGAGGTCGAGGTGGGGTTGAACGCGGTGGAAGGGAAGGCGGTGTACACAGGTCGGGGTGGCGGAGGTATTGGCTGATGGAAGGTCGTGCGCGAGGAATGATGAGGGGGAGGGGCTCGGCTTGCTTCAAATGTGGGAAGAAAAAAAACTAGAGAGGAAAAACATTTGTACAGGTCACACCAAAAAGATGAAATGGTATTTTGGAGGAATGAGTTTCTAAGGGGTAAAATATAACATATACAAAAGGAAGATGTGCAGGCAAAATGAAGGACCCAATGAATAGTCACATCCAATATATAAAAAGCAATGGTCACGCGCAAAATTTTAGCAACTCATTAAAAATAAATTTACTATGGTACAGTCTACACGTTTCAAATTTTAAAAGGCAAAGGAAAGCCAATGGTCACAAATTATGGTACCGCTACGACGCACCGTTTTATTGTTTCCGTCGCATAGCGGACCTCAAAACATAGAAATTAATATACCGCAGAGATCAGCACGACGAGATGATCAAAATGGTATACAGATACCAGTGGTACGATCATCCGATCAAAGGTCGATAATCGGTACCGAAAATGCTGCTATTCCGTACGGAAAAATCCAAACGGAGCTAGAAACATCCGAATTTCGTAAAACGAATTTCGCAGTCAGATTCAGAGTGTTCCAAATAAATTTTCTCATGTTGACATATTTAGGTTTCAGAAAACTTTTAAATTCAACTGTTATTAACCGATTCAAATTGAAATAAAATTTCACAATAAAATAAACTTCAATATTATCAGATGGAAATTTACCAGTATCTATATTGAAATAGACGTATTCCAAATAATAAATTTTTATTTTCAAATTTTATTGTTTAAAATTTCACAAAATCTCAATTAATTTTCTCATTAAAACCATTAAAATTTTCGAGTCGTTACACGTTGATAGCATTTCAGACTAAGTATGATTCGTACGAGTGGTTAGTAATGCCATTCGGGTTAACGAATGCACTAGCTTTCTTTGTGGATTTGATAAACCCTGTTTTCCAAGAGTACTTGGATAGGTTCGTATTGGTATTTGTAAATGACATTTTAGTGTACTCTAAAGATGAAAGAGAGCATGAAGATCATCTTAGAGTAGTGCTTGAGATGCTAAGGTAGCATCAGCTGAAAGCGAAGTTTTCCAACTGTCAATTTTGGAAGAAAGAGGTTAAGTTTCTTGGTCACGTGGTTTTAGAGAAGGGTTAGTTAGTTGATCCAAAAAAGATCGAAGCTCTTAAAAACCGGAAGAGACTAGAGAGGGTGACTGAGATTAGAAGTTTTCTTGGACTTGCTGGCTATTACCGGAGATCTATTAAGGATTTCCCGTGGATAGCAGCGCCTTTGACTAAGTTAATCGGGAAGGATGTGAAGTTTATTTGGTCTGAAAAGTGTGAGGAAGCATTCCTTAAGTTAAAGCATTTGTTGACCAACGCGCATGTGTTAGTAGTTCCAGAAGGAAACTAAGGGTTGGTGGTGTATACCGATGCATGCGAAACCGGACTAGGAGCTGTGTTGATGCAGAAGGCTAAAGTCATTGCCTAAGCTTCACGACAGCTTAGACAGCATGAAGTGATACATCCAACTTATGATTTAGAGCTGGCTGTAGTAATATTTGCATTGAAAATATGGAGACATTATCTCTTAGGGGAGCGATTTGAGCTATATACTGAACATAAGTCCTTAAGATATTTATTCTCTTAGAAGGAGTTGAATATTAGACAGCAGAGGCGGTTGGAGCTTTTAGCAGCTTATGATTTTGGTATAGAGTATACACCTGAGAAAGGAAATAAAGTAGTAGATACTTTTAGCAGAAAACATTAGAATGTGGTGTTAGCTATGTTGATAGAATGGAAAGGTTTAGAAGCTTTGACTACTTGTAGTGTGCAGTTAAGATCGACTACTAATTCTAGTCAGAGCATGACCATGTTGTCTTGTTTAGAAGTTCAACCAGTGTTGATCGAAACAATTGCTTCTAAGTAGAAAGTGGATCCATTATTAGCCGAGAATATTATAAGGCTTGAGGTTGGGTCGGAGATCGATGATCTAAAGGATTTTAGTCTTTACCAGGGGGATGGTTGAGAAAGAAGGGACGGTTGTGTGTTTTGAACGTTGAGGGCTTAAGGAAAGAAGTTCTTAGGGAATGTCATCGATCTAAATATACGATTCATCCTGAAGGAACCAAGATGTACCGGGATATGAAGAGGAGCTTTTGCTGGGGATGCATGAAGAAGGATGTTGGCTTTGTGTGTTAGGCAGTGTGCAAACTGTCAACAAGTGAAGGCCGAACATCAGAAGCCAAGTGGATTGCTTCAACCTTTGGAGATACCAGTTTGGAAATAGGATTCAATATCCATGGGTTTTATAGACGGGTTGCCAAGGTCGAATAGAGGAAATGAAATTATATGGGTCATAATGGACAGGTTGACCAAGAGTCCATATTTCATTCCAATTAAGTCAACCAAAACGACACCTGTTTTAGCTAAGTTGTTCACGAAGAACATAGTTAGACTGCATGGAATTCCTAGTAGTATAGTCAGTGAAAGAGATGCTTTGTTTACAAGTGAATTCTGGAAGAGTCTACAGGATGTGTTGGGTACCAAGCTCAAGATGAGTACCGCGTATCACCCTCAGACACATGGGCAGACAGAGAGAGTTAATAAGGTACTCGAGGATTCGTTAAGAGCTTGTGTATTGGAATTTGGTGGATCTTGGGAAGGTCACCTACACTTGGTTGAGTTTTCCTATAATAACAGCTATCAAACTAGTATAGAAATGGCGCCTTTTGAAGCTTTGTATGGAAGGCCATGCAAATCACTAGCATGTTGGTTGGAGATGAGAGACGGATTAGTCTTGGGTCCAGATCTGGTTAGAGAGGCGATAGAGAAGATTGAGTTGATCCAAGAAAGGATGAAGGAAGCTCAGTCTGGACAGAAGAGTTACGTAGGTACGAGGCATAAAGATCTAGAATTCTCAGTTAGAGATAGAGTCTTCATTAAGGTATCACCGATGAAGGGTGTGGTACGATTTGGGAAGTCAGGGAAACTGGCACTGAGATATGTTGGTATGTTCCTAATTATAGAGAGGATAGGAAAGTTCGCATACAGAGTAAAGTTTCCGAGCAGTATGGTAGGTGTCCATAATGTGTTTCATGTATCTCATCTTCACAAGTATGTGCATGATCTAGAGACTACTATTCCTCTGACAGGGTTGGAATATTTGATAGTAGAACTGAATTTGACTTTTGTTAGATAACCAGTTCGGGTTGTAGCGAGAGATGAGAATAGGTTTAGAAATAAGATAGTCAAGTTAGTGAAAGTTCAGTGGAGTGACAATGAGAAGGACTATACTTGGAAGATAGAAGACAGGATTAGAGATACTTATCCCGATCTGTCGTAAGGGTATGTTCTATATTAGCTTTATATGGACTGTTGCTAGTCAGGTAGGCTAGTATGGTAGTTAAGAGTTGTTACTGATGATGGCTATGCTTAGTATTTAGTCCTTACTGAATTTCAAGGACGAAATTCTTTAGGAGGGGAGCGTGTAACACCCCTAATTTTAAATAACATTATTAAGGAGATTTAATTAGATAAATTAAATAGAATAATGTAAAGATTAAAGTAATAAGGGGATTGCGATTTGAAAATTTATTAGAGGTCATGCTTAAGTAAATAAAAATTTAAAAGAATGAGTTTACGGAAATGGTTTTATAAGTTAACTAATGACAGAAGAATGGACACTTCGACAAAAAAAAGAAATTTCCAAATAAGAAGAAAATGCCAGAAGACAAACACAGAGAAAATAAGCAGGCCAAAAAGTTCAATAGTCAGTGCTGGGTTCATGGAAAGACGGGATGTGTAACACCTCGTGTTTTTACGGTAATTAATAAATACATAATAAACAATGAAAATGCAATTTTTACAAATTTTAGAATTTGGAGATGAAACTTATACCATTGGATTCTTGACAATTTTCTGATCAATTTTCATATATAAACTTTTTTGATCGGAGTTCAAACAAGAAAGTTATTAACGTTTGAAGTTATAGCATCCGAAATAATTATATGTGTAAATTTGGTAATAAAATTAATTAGGACTTATTGGATGTTAATAAGTGTAGATATTAAATTAAAAATCTTAAAGGATTTATAAAATGAGTAAGAATTGAATGAGATAAATTAACAAAGGAAAACAAATCTCTCAAATCAACAAAAGAAGGAAACAAATCAACCAGAAATCAAACGACATCAAAAAGCACAAAATATACATGAGTCACGTCAACCATGACATACCCACGGTCGACTCTAAGCAGTCGACCTGGGCTTAGGGAGTTTGACCCGTGTAACATACCTTATCTAGAGACCCAAAGCTAAGCGCTATAGATGCTGTAGTCATCTATAGTATTAACTTCCAATGACTAAATACGGCTATGTTAATGGTATCTATATTATCAGAAGCACTTTGAATATGAAACAAATCACAGATTTCAAAACAACATTTTTTCATTACATTTCAAAACAGATGTTCCATATTCAGATTACAAAATCCCAAAATGTTTCCCAAGCAATGATAAAATATACTTATTACAAAATACGTCAAGAGCGACATATGAAGATGCCCCCTTGGATGATCAGAGTCATATAGTCACAATTGACTTAATACATACACAGTGGAAACAAATAACAAAACAAAGAACTACAACTCCTAATAGCTATCTGTTAGCCTCCTGCTCGCCTCCGGTAGCTTTATTCATCATCCTACTAAAAACCTGAAAAGTCTCAACCCTCAGCCTACTCAAACAAATTTTGAGCACCTGAGAGTTTAAGGAGAAAACATAAACTTCGAGTCAGACATAAAGCCTGGTGTGAATAATACTATACATCCCAGTTATTGATGTTAAGTGAGACCACGTCGCTTAGCGGAACGGGTTTCCCCTCACTAACATTCTTTTAAAACATATCTTTTCCAAATCATTCCTGCAACCAAAACTGGTTAAATACTGTAAAGCATCATTGTGTAAACATACATACCAGGTAATAAAAGAACCATCTGTTCAAACACTTTAGTTTTGTTTGGCTCACTATTAACCTTTGGCTGACTCGGGTCTACCAGACAATACAACAAAATAATCAAACATCTGTTAGACACACCTCTTCTGGACAGTATGTCTTTAACTATCTGGTAAATACTTCTCTTCTGGATGGTCTGTCCTTATCTTAACATCTCCCAGGGTCACCTGATCCTAACGGTTTTGCGGGCTCACCAATACTCTATATGTATACAAACATATATTCCCTTCTGTGTGTAATCATAATTTTAGTCTTACTTGTGACAAAGCCCTACACATTGAAATTTTGGACTAAATTAGCTGGGGCCAATAGCTAATGTATAGGATGCGACCCTATACCAGTCCCATCTGTTATTCTAATATCTGAGTCATTTTACATAAGGATATCCTCCCAAAATTTTCCTTGAAAACCTTTTTCAAAATGATTTAAAACCATTAAATTAAACTCACACCAGGAAAATACATATAATCTATGCTTGACTCAAAATCATCTTGCCATGTTATATATATACTTTACTCAAATCTTTGTTGATGAAAACATTTAACCATTTGAAAGTACCCCTTTCGATCATATTGAAAGTCCCCCTTTCAAAACCATTGAAAGCATCTCTTTCGAAACCAAGTAAAACCCTTCATTTATCTAGGCCGAAAGGCCAAAACCTTCCTTTCGAAACCATTCTTAAAAACCCTTTCGAAACCTTTGAAAACCTTCCTTTCGAAATCTTTTAACCTTAGACATCATATCTCAAAACACTTCAAAACATTGCCTTTAAAAACCCTTGGAATAACCTTCCATTTTAACCCTTTCGAAACCATCAGAAAAACACTACTTTTCGACTCCTTCCAAAACCTTTGGGGAACCACTCCTCCGAAACCATTTTCAAAACCTTTTGAAAGCATTAAACCTTTAGAAACTCTAACCTTTCGAAAGAACTTAGGTTCAATTTAAAACATGTGGAAAAACACCTTTCGAAACCATTAAAACCTTCTCTTTCGAAACCTTCGGGTTATACTTCAATCGGAATAAAAAGGGTCAATTAAAACATCTAAGTCGAAAGCCTTCTTTTCGAAACCTATTCCTAAGTGTAGAAGTGATGGTGTTGAAACCATCCCTTCGAAAGCATTGGAGAAGTGGTTAATTTTTAAAACAAAGTATACCTTCCAAAACCATTGACTTCGAAAGGTAGAAAGGTGGCAGCCAGGAGTTTCAACCCCTTCGAAAGCATTACTTAAATGCAACCCATTCGGAACCTTTCCTTTTAAAATATTTGACCCAGTCGAAAGCCAACCGAGTCAAAACCTAACCTTTCGAAAGAAAAGCAGGCGCTGCCTTTTATTTTAAAACAAGGCATACTCCAACCCCTTTAGAACCTAGCGTTTTGACTAAGTATCCTTCACCTTTATCCAATGCGCTACGTACCAAATAGCTTGATACCATGCGCATTGGTTTCAAAACCAATAGTGGCGAAAGGTCTGGATCGGAACCCCTTGTGCCGAAAATGGCGGAACGTGCTAAAGTCATGTTATTTTTGTTTTTAACTTAAAAGAGGAACACCTTTTAACTAACCTGCTAATATTTGTCAAATTTCCATTGGTTGCTAAATGCCTTTTACAAAAGTGCTGCCAATATTTTCATAAATAAATTATAATTTTATTTTACAAAATACCCCTTCTCCTTAATAAAATATATAAAACATTTAAGTCCCATACCTTAAATAATTTTATATATTCATCAAAACACTTAGGAAAATTCTATAAAAATTCCAAAAAATCATTTTCAATATGTTTTCCAACATATATAAATTTCAAACCCAAATAATTATTTATTTTGCCTTAAATAATTTATAACCCAATAAATTATTTTCTTCACTAGAAAATTAATATAAAGTCCACATTAATTCACAAAATTATGAAAATTGAAACTCTTCTCTAAAATATCATTTTTGATCTACATTTAAATTCGCAAGGCATTTGGATGTCATTTTATAAGGTTTTCATATCAAACATATCATAAAAATCAATATAAATATGCATAAATCATCAACAAGCATATATAAACTTCCAATCATTCAAAACATGGAATTACTATGCAAGAACATTTCGAAAAATCCTTAAAACCAAAAAAAGAAGAAAAATGAGATGTAGTAATTATTCACCTTAGCTTTGTGATTAAATATGTGATATTTGAATTAAACTTGATGTTGATTATGCTTCCTCTTTTACTTTCTTCTCCCTACTCTTGAAAATGGTGGTCGGCCTCTCCTTACTTTTAATTTTTGTAAATGAATGCAAGTAAGAACTCATGGCTAAGGATTTAGGGTATTAGAGAGCCCTTCTTCCCATTTTACCTCTTACTTATTTCCTAACATGTTTTATTCATGCTATCTTGTTTTGATTTACATATTAACAAGGCATGACTACCCTTAATTATATTCAAATCTCAATCTATTCATCATTTTACATCATTTTATTTAATTTACTAATTAAATATTCTAAATAATGTTACTAAAAATATGGGGTGTTACAATCTCCCCTCCTTAAAGAATTTCATCCTTGAAATTAAGATAAGGAACACATCAAAACAATCAAAGGTAAAACATACCATCAAACAAATCAGGATAAGCATCTCTAGTCCTTCTCTCGGTCTCCCAAGCATAGTCTCTCTCATCGTCACTCCATTGAACTTTCACTAGTCGGACTGTCTTGTTCCTCAACTTCTTCTCATCTCTCTCAACTATCCGGATAGGCTTTATAACTATAGTCATGTCTGGTCCCACTACTAAATCTTCTAACACAGTCGGTGCTATAATAGTGTTTAGATCCCTAACATACTTCCTCAGATGAGATACATGGAAAACATCATGGATTCCTGCCAAGCTACTCGGTAACTCTACTCTATATGCGAGTTTCCCGATCCTTTCTAAAATAGGATATGGTCCTATGAACCTCGGCGCTAACTTCCTCGTCTTCCCAAAACTGATAACACCTTTCATCGGTGATACTTTAACGAAAACATGATCTCCAACAGAGAACTCTAAATCTTTCCATCTTCTATTTGCATAGCATTTCTACCTAGACTGAGCTTCCTTCATTCTCGCCCTTATCAGCTCAATCTTTTCTGCCGCTTCTTTTACCAAATCTTGACCAAGAACCAACCTATCCCCGGTCTCTAACCAACATGCAGGGGATTTGCATGGTCTTCCATACAAAGTTTCAAATGGTGCCATCCCAATACTAGTCTGATAACTGTTGTTATACGAAAACTCGACTCAATGTAGATGGTCTTCCCATGATCCTCCAAAATCCAATACACAAGCTCTTAACAAGTCCTCCAAGGTCTTGTTGACTCTTTCCATTTGCCCATCAGTTTGTGGGTAGTAAGTGGTACTCATCTTGAGCTTGGTTCCCAAAGCTTCCTGTAGACTCTTCCGGAACTCACTAGTGAACAAAGAATCTCTATCACTAACAATACTACTAGGAATTCCATGTTGTCTAACCACATTCTTCATGAATAACTTCACCAAAATAGGTGTCGTCCTAGTTGACTTAACTGGAATGAAATGGGCACTCTTGGTCAGTATATCCACTATGACCCGTATACTTTCATTTCCTTTACTAGATCTTGGCAACCCATCAATAAATTCCATAGAAATAGAATCCCACTTCCATACTAGAATATCCAATGGCTGAAGCAATCCACTTGACTTCTGATGCTCGGCTTCCACTTGCTGACAGTTCAAACACTGTTTCACCCATAAGCCAACATCCCTATTCATTCCTTCCCAGAAGAAACTTCTCTTCATATCCTGATACATCTTCGTTCTTCCTAGATGAATAGTGAACTTTGAATGATGGCACTCCTCCAAAAGGTTCTTACTTATGTCTCCCACATTTGGAACACATTATCTTCCCTTCTTTCTCAACTATCCACTTTGGTCAAGACGGAAATCCTTTAAGTCATCGCTCTCCGTTCCATCCCTTAATTTCCTGATCCTTTCAGCTAACACTGGATCCTCTTCCTGTTTAGAAGCAATCTTCTCAATCAATACCCGTCGGACTTCTAAATAAGACAACCTAGCAGATCCTCTACTAGACTCAGCCTCGGACCTCCACTGCACTCTGCAAGCTGACAATGTTTCTAAATCCTTCCACTCAGCATTCATCGCTAAAACTGCATTCTGATGTTTCCTGCTAAGTGCATCTGCCACCTTATTTCCTTTTCCGAGTGTATACTCAATTCCAAAATCAATTGCAGCAATAAACCCCAACCATCTTTGCTATCTCACGTTCAACTCCTTCTGAAAGAATAAATACTTCAACGACTTATGATCTGTATATAGCTTGAACCTCTTTCCCAAAAGGTAATGCCTTTACACCTTCAAAGCTAATATTACTACAGCTAACTCCAAATCATGCGTCGGATACCTAACCTCATGCGGCCTGAGCTGTCGAGACGCATAGGCAATCACTTTACTCATCTACATTAGTACAGCTCCTAAACTAGTACCACACGCATCTGTATAAACTACCTAGTCATGATTCTTCTCCGGAACCACTAACACCGGTGCATGGGTCAATAAGCGCTTCAAGCTCTGGAATGCTTCCTCACACTTATCGATCCACACAAAGTTCACATCTTTTCGCATTAGCTTAGTCATCGGTGCAGCTATCCATGAAAAATCCTTTATAAACCTTCGATAATATCCAACCAATCCAAGGAAACTCTTTATCTCGGTCACTGTCTCGGCTCTCTTCCAATTATTCACCGCTTCAATCTTTTTCGAATCTATAGTAAACCCATTTTCTGAGACTACATGACCAAGAAACTTCACTTTTTTCTTCCATAAATGGCACTTTGAAAACTTTGCCTTCAGCTGATGCTCCCTCAACGTCTCAAGCACAACTCTAAGATGAACTTCATGCTCCTTCTCAACCTTAGAGTATATCAAAATATCAACTATGAAAACTAACACGAACCTGTCCAAGTGCTCTCGGAAGATCTGATTCATCAAATCCATAAAGAATGTCGGCGCATTAGTGAGTCCGAATGGCATAACTAACCATTCGTATGACCCATATCTTGTTTTAAACGTCGTTAAAGGTATACTATCCTCTACTACACTAAGCTGATGAAATCATGTCGCCAAATCTAACTGAGAGGATACTTTGGCTCCACTCAACTGATCGAACAAATCATCAATTCTTGGCAATGGATATCAATTCTTTATCGTCTTCTCATTCAACTTACGATAATCGATACATAGCCTTAACAATCTATCCGACTTTTTAGCAAATACTGCTTCTGCTCCCCAAGGCGAACTACTCGGTCTAATAAAACTCTTGCCTTCCAAATCCACCAACTGGACCTTCAGTTCCTTCATCTCTGTAGGTGTCATTCTGCTTGGTGGCCTACTCGTCGGTTCTACTCCAGGCACTAAGTCAATCCGAAACTCAATGGCTCATTTCAATGGCAATCCAACTATAGGTTCAAACACATCCATGAGTTCTCTAACTACGAAAACTCGACTCAGCTCATCTTCCAGCTCCACAACATCCAATAAAGCATTCACCTCACAACTAGGGTTTTCTACGGTATAAACTATCCGATCACTTCAATCAGGGTGTCTAAGCGATATTTTCCTATCATGGCAAAATATTCTAACATCATACTTACTTAACCAATCCATACCCAATATAATTCTGAACCCTACAAAGTCAAATACATGCAAACTGCAATCAAAGGTGTATCCTAGCAAGTCAAACTCTAGGTGGTCACTTTTCATCCCAAGCGTCGCATACCCTCCTATCGGATTTGCAACTCTTAAGGAAGTAACTAAATATGTGGGTTCTAGGTTATGTTTATCTACCAAACATCGAGATATGAAAGAATGTGATGCACCAGTATCAAATAAAATGCTAACAGACATACCGTGAATCTGAAGTGTACCTCCTAACACAGCCTTTCCCTTCTCCTACAATACTGGCCTTAAAGAAGCAGGCTCCAATGCATACACTTGGCCCTTTCCATCCTTTGTGGGATCCTTGCATTAATTCTTGTAGTGGCCGATTTGATCATAATTAAAGCACCTAATGTTCTTCTTTCTAGTCACCTCCTTTCCTTTTCCCTTTCCAGTACAACACTCATGAGCATAATGTCCTTTCTTGTCGCACTTATAGCAAACCACCTCAGACTTTTCTTTCTTCACTGCTCCTCCGTTCTGAGCATTCTTCTTGTGGAAATACTTTCTCTTTTGGCCCTGTCCAACCTGGACCTCCTTCTCCTTTTTCTTCTCCAAACAAGCTAACATCTCCTCATGTCTCAACGCCATTTCCACAACTACATCACATGGATCTCTAATGTGCGGTAAAGTAACCCTAGCCAACTCTGGCTTCAAACCTCTAATAAACTTTTTATTCCTTTTCAACACCGTGTCAACAATGGCATACCCATACCAGGCTAACTCCTCGAATCTACCAGCATATTCCAGAATAGACATCTCCCCTTGTTCCAACTCAGCAAACTTCCTAACCAACATAGATTGCGCAATTATTTACATGAACCTTTCTTGAAACCTCCTTTTGAACTCTGCCCACGTCATAATCTCTTCATCCACACCAGCAGTTACAGTATTCCATAAAAACAAAGCAGCTTCCTGAAGCTGTCTTGAAGCAAGTCTCCTTTTCTGCTCGTCATTGAGCCCTAAGTCAGCAAAAATCCTTTTACAATGAAGCAGCTAATTTTCCACTTCGATAGCATCCTCGGTTCCAATAAACGGCTTTCCCTAAGCCTAGCATTGTTTCTACTCAAGTTGGCATACTGATTGACCATCGGAGCTTCCTGAACTCCTCCTCCAGCAGCATTCACTCCAACAACTCCAACGGCAATCTCAGCTTGCATCATATTCGTGAAAAATTGATACATGGCTCCAATGTCCAATTAGGGAACCTCAGCACCAACATTCTCATCCTAAACCTGACCTTGAGTTATTCTAACATTCGGTCGGGCATTTCCATTTGTGGTGGTGCTGTCTCCTCCAAGATTAACTTTGCCTCTACTTTCGTCCATATCTGTATTCAATCCTAGTAAGATACAGAAGAGTAGCCAAACAAAGATAGGAGTCTAGAGATAAAGCATATACTTATATATTTTAAATACAAGTATGCTCATATAGCGTTACCCCATACCCCGATCTAACTCTAATTCCTAAGGATTATGTCTTCGAAAATTATTTTTAGTTAAAGTATTTCATAAACCTATGCTCTGATACCAAGTTGTAACATCCCTTATCTAGAGGCCTAAAGCTAAGCGCTACAGATGATGCAGTCATCTATAGTATTAACTTCTAGCGACTAAATACAGCTATGTTAATGGTATCTACAATATCAGAAGCACTTAAATATGAAACAAATCACAGATTTCAAAACAATATTTTTTTCATTACATTTCAAAACAGATGTTCCATATTCAGATGAAAATTCCAAAACGTTTCCCCAGAAATGATAAAATATACTTATTACAAAATATGCCAAGAGTGACATATGAAGATGCCCCCTTGGATGATCAGAGTCATATAGTCATAATTGACTTAATACATACATAGTGGAAACAAATAACAGAACAAAGAATTGCCACTACTAATAACTATCTGTTAGCCTCCTGCTCGCCTCTGGTAGCTTTTTTCGTCATCCTACTAAAAACCTAAAAAGCCTCAACCTTCAGCCTACTCAAATCAATTTTGAGCACCCGAGAGTTTAAGGGGAAAACATAAACTTCGGGTCAGACATAAAGCCTGGTGTGAATAATACTATACATCTGAGTTATTAATGTTAAGTGAGACCACGCCGCTTAGCGGAATGGGTTTCCCCTCACTAACATTCTTTTAAAACGTATCTTTTGCAAATCTTTCCTACAACCAAAACTGGTTAAATACTATAAAGCATCATTATGTAAACATACATATCAGGTAATAAAAGAACTATCTGTTCAAACACTTTTGTTTTGTTTGGCTGACTATTAACCTTTGGCTAACTCGGGCCTACCAAACAATACAATAAAATAATCTAACATTTGTTAGACACACGTCTTCTGGACGGTCTGTCCTTAACTATTTGTTAAATACTTCTCTTCTGGATGGTCTGTCCCTAACTTAACATCTCCCAGGGTCACCTGATCTTAATGGTTTTGCGAGCTCACCAATAACCTATCTGTATACAAACATATAATCCCTTATCTGTGTAATCATAATTTTAGTCTTACCTGTGACAAAGCCCTACACATTGAAATTTTGGACTAAATTAACTGGGGCCAATAGCTAATGTATAGGGCGCGACCCTATAGCGGTCCCATCTGGTATTCTAATATCTGATTCATTTTACTTAAGGATATCCTCCCAAAATTTTCCTTGAAAACCTTTTCCAAAATTATTTAAAACCTTTAAATCAAACTCACACAAGGAAAATACATATACTCTATGCTTTACTCAAATTCATCTTGCCAAGTTATATATACTTTACTCAAATCTTTGTTGATGAAAATATTTAACCATTTGAATGTACCCCTTGCGATCCTATTGAAAGTCCCCCTTTCAAAACCATTGAAAGCATCCTTTTTGAAACCAAGTAAAACCCTTCATTTATCTAGGCCGAAAGGCCAAAACCTTCCTTTCGAAACCATTCTTAAAAAACCTTTCAAAACCTTTGAAAATCTTCCTCTCGAAAGCTTTTAACCTTAGACATCATATCTTAAAACACTTCAAAACATTGCCTTTATAAACCCTTGGAAAAACCTTTCATTTCAACCCTTTCGAAACCATCAGAAAAACACTACTTTTCAACTCCTTCGAAAGCCTTTGGGGAACCACCCCTTCAAAACCATTTTCAAAACCTTTCGAAAGCATTAAACCTTTAGAAACTGTTCAACGGCTAGTTTTCTATCGGTTTAGAAAATAGTCGAAAATTTTGAAATTAAATAACCGCAAGCGCACATCGTACTATCGTAGTACGTGGCGAGTATGGGTCGATCCACAAGGAATTATTTAGATTTTGAAATTCTATTCAATCAAATTAAACCAATGTCAAGGGATTGTTAACTAACTAAAAGAAAGTAAAAACAAGCTAAAACTAAGAAGAATAAAAATATGAGATTAAAGATCAATTTAGAGGCAAATCCCCTCTCTTGATCACATAAATCAACATAATGAAATTATGATCTCTTTTTGGTCATTTCTGAGTTTAGTTGATGCATTTATCATAAGCATGGCCTAATTGTGTTATTAATTAACACACTTAAACCATCAAACTTTAATGCACCCTCTAACCTACTTACTAACCTTAATGAAAATGACATGAAATTAAAAGTAGAATCTATTTTAAGTATCGCTTATTAACTATTGAATTAGAAACATAAACCATCAAATTTTGATTCTAAATCCACTTCCATTACCATGATCATATGTAGATGAAGAGTTAATTAGTGATTCATATGATTAAGCATAGCTTATTTGTTTTGAACAACATAAGCTATAAAACTCAATATTAAATACAAAATCACACAAACATCTAACTTTCCATTAAGCACAAAAGATACATAAATGAAAAATTATGTTGCATCTACATGATTCAAGGGAGCTTCATTACCCCTAAATTGTAGGGATTAGCCTCTCATATTTGTTATTAAATCAACAAATGTAGAAAGCAACATGAAATAAATAAGAGGAAAAAGAGAGTAAATTGAAAAGAAAATCTAAGTCAAAACAAATGAACACTAAGCTACTAACAACATAAGAAAGAGAGCATGTAAATGTAAAAGAACATTAACAAACATTGCATAGAAAGAAAGACTACATGAAATAAAAATGGCTAAGTAGCCATGAAAAGAGAAAGAGAGCTTTCTTTTATTTTTAAGCTAAAAACTAACTAAGAGGAAGAGAAGGTTATATGAAGATATGGGGTATTTAAACAAGTTAGAAACCCTAATCCATATTTTTGGGGAATGCCCAAACTACCCCTTAGGAAGTGTCATGGCCAAGTAACCATTAGCATCCATTAATCATCCAATAAGTGTGCATGAAGATTTAATGGCCTTTTAGCATGTGCATTAGCTCCTAAGTGTACATTAAGGTAGGTGTGTAAGTGGGGTCCTCCATGATCTTCACTTTGAATTATTTTCATCTTCATTTGTTCTCTTCACTCTTGTGCATGCGTATATCATCATGAAACCACTTGTAAAATTCACTAAATTTCCTACAAAACAACATAGAAAATTCCAAGTAAATTTTTACAATTTAATAAATGCACAAAAATGACCATTTTGCCCCTATATGAAGATGAATATGTGACCATTTGAAAATAATTTGAATTTTGTTTTAAACAAGTTAAAATACCCAATATGATCATTTATTTAATTTAAATAGATTAAATATGGTGGTAAAAATATGCACATTAACATGCACATCAGAAACTCTAACCTTTCGAAAGCACTTGAGTTCAATTTAAAACATGTGGAAAAACACCTTTCGAAACCATTAAAACCTTCTCTTTCGAAATCTTTGGGTTATACTTCAATCGGATAAAAAGGATCATTTAAAACATCTAAGTCGAAAGCCTTCCTTTCGAAACCTATTCCAAAGTGAAGAAGTGATGGTGTCGAAACCATCCCTTCTAAAGCATTGGGAAGTGGTTAATTCTTAAAACAAAGTATACCTTCCGAAACCATTGACTTCGAAAGGTCGAAAGGTGGCAACTAGGAGTTTCAACCCCATCGAAAGTATTAATTAAAATAAAAGGGTGCAACCCATTCGGAACCTTTACTTTTCAAATATTTGACCCTGTCGAAAGCTAGCCGAGTCGAAACCTAACATTTCGAAAGCAAAGCAGGCGCTACCTTTTATTTTAAAACAAGGCATACTCCAACCCTTTCGGAACCTAGCGTTTCGACTAAGTATCCTTCGCCTTTATCCAATGCGCTACGTACCAAGTGGCTTGATACCATGCGCATTGGTTTCGAAACCAATGGTGGCGAAAGTTCTGGGTTACAACCCCCTGTGCCGAAAATGGAAGAACATGCTAAAATCATGTTATTTTTGTTTTTAACTTAAAAGAGGAACACTTTTTAACTAACCTTCTAATATTTGTCAAATTTCCATTGGTTGCTAAATGCCTTTTTCAAAAGTGCTGCCAATATTTTCAGAAATAAATTATAATTTTATTTTACAAAATACCCCTTCTTCTTAATAAAATATATAAAACATTTAAGTCCCATACCTTAAAATTTTTTATATATTCATCAAAACACTTAGGAAAATTCTATAAAAATTCCAGAAAATCCTTTTCAATATGTTTTCTAACATATATAAATTTTAGACCCAAATAATTATTTATTTTTCCGTAAGTAATTTATAACCCAATAAATCATTTTCTTCACTAGAAAATTAATATAACATCCACATTAATTCAAAAAATTATGAAAATTGAAACCTATTTCTAAAATATCATTCCTGATCTAAATTTTAATTCGCAAGGCATTTAGATGTCATTTAATAAGGTGTTCATATCAAACATATCATAAAAATCAATATAAATATGCATAAATCATCAATAAGCATATATAAACTTCCAATCATTCTAAACAGGGCATTATTATGCAATAACATTAGGAATATCCTTAAAACCAAAAAAAGAAGAAAAATGAGATGTAGTAATTATTCACTTTAGCTTTGTGATTAAAGATGTGAGATTTGAATTAAACATGATGTTGATTAAGCTTCCTCTTTTACTTTCTTCTCCTTACTCTTGAAAATGGTGGTCGCCCTTTCCTTACTTTTAAGTTTTGTAATTGAATGCAAGTAAGAACTCACGACTAAGAGTTTGGGGTATTAGAGAGCCCTTCTTCCCATTTGACCCCTTACTTATTTCCTAACATGTTTTATTCATGCTATCTTGTTTTGATTTACATATTAACAAGGCACGACTACCCTTAATTATACTCAAATCTCAATCTATTAATCATTTTACATCATTTTATTTAATTTACTAATTAAATATCCTAAATAATGTTACTAAAAATATGGGTGTTACATCCAGCCTTATCTTGAAAGCAACAGTAGATGGAGGCCATATGACCCTGACCTGATTTAATTCCATCCGACGGTTAGCGTTGATTTAAACTTCTATAAATTAGGATCTAGGGCTTCACTTCTAACTCATTATTTTTCCAATGAGCATGGAAGCTCTGCTATTTTCCATTCTCCTTTGAAATTTCTAACACAAAAATAGAATAGATTGCACGTATACACTTTGGAGCAGAATAGAAAAGGACAAGGATTGAAAATAGGTTCAAATTAGGTTGCTACATCAAAGATAAACTTTTAAATCTAGTTCTAATTAATAAATCTCTAATCTAATTTCTAGTAGATCTGTATAAAATATTGTCCATGGATCTGATTAGGGAGTCAAAAAGTGGAGAATATAGATAATATGGTCAGATTTGGACTAAATCTAGAGATTTAGGAGCACTAATTAAAGATGAGTGGGAATATTATATGTTTTTATATAATATTAGATTATATCATTGCAAATCTTTCCAATATTCCTAAAAATTGAATTATAATTGCAAATGCATAATGATTAGAATTATAATTGCAAGTGTGTAATGATTAGTTTTATTTCTGTAATTACATTTTAATTAAATTTAATTCTGTAGTTACATAATGGTTAGATTTAATTGGTATTTTTACAACAATTGAAATGAATAAAATCATAATGAATGCATAATGATTAAGAACTTTTTTATTTTACGAAGATGAATTAAGTTGAAATAAACTTTATTTTGTTATTTAGCGCTTTTGTGATATTTTAATGCATTCGAACTTGAAATGTTGCAAGTAGATTTTTGCATATTATCAAGTTAAAATAAAGAAAAGTGTAATGTTTGGAATAACATAGAATGCACAAATTAAAATAAAAGGAAAGAGATGTACAAAATAAGGAAAATTTCTGTGTTTTGTATTGTCTATTTCAAGAGGAATTGAAAGGCAATTCCTTTTAATTACAAACACCACACAAACATCTCTTCTTTTGATAAGATATCAAATTTACTATATAAACATAAGTTGAATAAAAGTTTTGTTCCAATATATCAAAATATAGTAAACCCCAAGAGTTGAACATTAAGATAAAATGAAATAAAAATACCAATAAGATGGAAAGTAATGTAATAGGAAAATGTGGAGTTATAGGAAAGAATAAAAATGAATAGAAGATAAGATGGAATGGAAATCATTGTGAAACTAATGAATGTAGTAACAATGATATTGATAACTAAGAATAAGAAGCGGTAAATGAATTTGTTAAAGTGAAAGATAAATGCATAATAAAATAAAGACGTAAGGTCAAACATAAAAGATGTTGGGGCAATAAAGAAAGTGTAAGAAGAATAAATATACAGGAATATGAAATATGTATATATGTAGCCTTGGATGTGCATTTATGACGGGTGTGGATAATTATAATTCAATAAATAAATTATAGAAAGAAAATGACATTGAGAGTCATTAGAGTAGGTTTAAGTGTGAAAGCATATTCAACCGTAGGACCTGCAGAGAGTATAAAATTATGTATAGATGAAGGGATACCCTCAAGTTATGTTAGTGCTTGGAACGAAACCTCCGCAATTGTATGCACTGGGCATACCGTTTTGTAGATGGCGATACTATACAAGCAATGTAAAGTAGTCTGCTTCAAATTTGTGTAAAGGAGGGTATTGCCTTGATTACATTAGGCAATCTAAATGGACGGTCGTGAGGATCAGACAATATGCAACATTGTGTTATACTAGGTTAAAAGTCAAGGGGTAGGGATTACATAGGTCCCGGGTCTACCATCAGTCCCTTGCGGTTAACCAGAAGGACATGGTTACACCTAATTGACCATCGCCGTCTACAAGGGTTGATTCAATTGGTAATGCAACGCCACGGTTGTTTGCTAATTTGTTTGATAGGGCAAGGCTAGATAACCCATAATGAGATTGCTTCAAAAAATGGATGGGGTGGTTTGTGGAACCAAGTCCATGTTATAGGAAGTGGACAAAGTAGAAAATTTCCAAAGAGAACACGACCTTATGGAGGAAAGGTCTTCGGTGCACACTTGAGGTTTTGCTCAAGATATACGATGACGAGATTGTGATACGATGCGGTTGAATCCTAATGAGGTGTTGAACAAGAGATACCAAGGGATACCATCTAGATCCACTAGGGGATCATGGGATTTTTTTTATATATAGATATAAATCTCGAGATGTAGATTGGACCGGTTTATACATAGAGATTGAGTCGAGACGACTAATAATATAATCAGACATAACATGAAATAGTGAAAAATTGGCATAAACTAGTGTTATGTATAAGATATATAATTTTCCAATCACCAGAATGTTTTTCTGACCTCCTCCTCATTACAATCCATAGGATAGACTAAAGGACAAGTACTGGTGTTTGGCTTGTTCGGTGCTGACAAGGATACTTGATTTTGGAAGTATCAAACCTTGCGCGGTACTTATGTGATCTATTATATTTTAAGTTATTCCATTGAAATTATTTCATTATAGCTCTGATATGCATCCCTTTGCTTTATTTGCAGGATAACAAACCAACAATTCACACTATAGTGGACTTGGGTTTTCGATTTAGCGAAAATCCAGGCTCATCGGGGTGCGGGTTATTACATTTGATATCAGTGCTTAAGTTAGTCGATCTTGAATAATTAGTAAACGTTGAGTGAACGTATTTGTATTTTGCCAATAAATATAGTATACGTTAAATTCTAATAATTCAACTACATAATAGTTACATATGGAAAATCTTGAAGCTGGATGGTACATGACTCCCTAGTCTGGCCTTGATGGCTCAATAATTGTAGAATCCCATATGATTTCCGATTGATGATGCACAATAGGTCCAGAAAAAGGGATATAAGAATCTATATTTTATAAATAATGGAAAATTGTTCTTAAATGAACAATTAGAAATCCACTTTGAGTCTAGCCCGACAATAATAAGCAATTCTTGAAAATTTGAGAAGAAGTATAAATTATATACTTAAAAAAGGACTTTTAATGAAAATTATTGAAAAAATAAGTATTGGATTTTGGAATATATATATATATGTATGTATGTATGTATATTTAAATTGAATTTTTTTTATAAAAGAGTTATACAAAAGAAATTTGTTTGAAAAAGGTATAGAGTGTGTGTGTGTAGCTCGCCAATTTCTTTGTAATGAAAAAAGAGTTTAAAAATATAAATCTCTAGTAGAAATTGAAAGTTTGTCAAAATCTAAAATTTCAGTAAAGGAAATTTTGTAAAAAGCTATTTTTCTTTTGAAAATAAATGATAGAGCAATACATCTCATGGATCTTCCTATGCAATGACTTTTAAGTTGTAAAGTTAAAATTTTTAAGGATGGACAATAGGAAGTGGTACAAGTTTGGAATAGGGTGAATAATATAGACAAGAAGATTTAGAACCATAAAACAAAGGTGTAAGTGGACATTATGGTGGTTCAAGTGAGAAAGTAGTAAATTACGAGAAAAACAATTGGAATTGGTGCAGTTTGGGTAGAGGAGTTGAATAGTAGAAAAGTTATGAATTTGTTAATAATAAAATTTAGTTATGAAATATAAATAGAAACGATATTTAATTTATTGTAATTAGGTTGGGATTTAACATGATTTAATTCATTTTAATGAAAAGGAATAATAATATAAGTTTCTATGAATCAATCGAGTTATAAATAGTGGTGTTTTGTTTAAAATAATAAGGAATGTAAATGTAAAGAAAGAGATGTACAAAATATGGAAAATCCCATATTTTGTACCGTCTATTTCAATAAAGAAATGTAAGTATAATTCCTTGTAATTTCACACAAATGCGAATACTCTTTTAAGTAATTCATAGAGAATTATAACATTAACAATTCCTCTTGGAAGTGGCAAAGTAGTTCCAATGCGTTAGTATAAGATTCGTAATAAAAAGAAAAGTGCATTAATTAAAACTTTTGTAAGAGATCATAAAAAGAAGTTTTGTTAAGTAATTAAATTTGTAGCAACATAGAAAATTAAATGCGTAACAAAGGAAAAATAGAAATTTTCCATTATTGTGCATATTTATTGCAAGTATCTTTTAGAAGTCCCCTTAATATGGTATTAGAGACTCCACTAAAAATTGAAAGTGGAGAATGAAAGAAAATAGGGTGAGAGTTTTTCTTATCTACACTAGTTTTACCGTTTAAAAATGTATAAAAGATTGTTTTGGAAAAACTGCAAAGTGGATTTTTAGAAAAAATGGTTTGGTGTAATAAATAAGTTTTTGGAAGGAAAACTAAATAAATAGTTTGATTAAAAATCCCTATTTTGAAGAATTTTAAGTTAAAAATATCTTTATTGAGAAAAGGTATATTTGAAAAAAAATGGAGGAAGAAAATTTTAACTAAGTTTTGTTAATATTCTCTCTTAGTTTTAATGAATGAATTAAATTTAAAAGATTGTAAATTAAAGTTTTAAATGGTTGAAACACCAAGTATGTTTGAAATTAATAAAAGGTTTCTAAATTGTACTTTTTAAAGATAAAGGTTTTGGGATTGAGTGTTTCAAACAATTTGAAGTTCCTAATTTTTGAAAAAAAAATGTAAAGATCAAACCAAGATTTAAAATATGGAGTAGATAGGAATTAGTTCCATAGGGAGTATGGGGTAAGTGATAAGGCTATAAAGAAGGTAGTAATGGTTACTCATGGAAAAATAATAAAGACCCCCGTAGAGCGTAAAGGATAATGGTAAGAACCTAGGAATACTTTGTTAGACATGACTGCAAGATTAACCATCTAGGAATTTGAATTAAAAGAAGATGGTAGCAAAAGATTGTGAAGTGGCAAACACTCACGGTGGATATTGGTAGACTCAAATTAGGGGAGCAAGAAAGGAATGGGAAAGGTTATTTCACCAAACATAGTTGCCATTAAGTTATTAAAGATTGCATAGATTGTCTTTCTTATTCGCTATAGTGAAGAGATGTATAATTATTCCATGATTGGATATGGTAATGGAAAGGATGAATAGACCTTATTTATCGAAAGTAATAAAGAAAAGGGTAAGCTAAGAAAATGGCAAAAGGATGACATGTTAGGAAGGTCAATTTTAATCTATAGTGGTAGTAGTTAGTAGTGTTGTGTTTCCTTCCAGTATGTTTTCTTTTTATGGTTTGTAAGCATTAGTTGTTACTATGAAAATTACATACGTCTATGGAAATATTCTTTTTTATGTGTTTTCTATGTGGACCGCAATGATTTGAGAAAAAAAATAAGGAAATTTCAGAAAGTCACTTAACTAATGCGAGGAAAACTAAAATAGTTGAAACTGAAAGTTAAGTAATAAATTAAGAAAAATTATTTAACTAACTACTAAATAAAAGCAAGCTGAAAAAGAATGTTACGAAAAGAATAGGAATTTTTCGAAAAGTAAATTTCAATAGACGGAGGCCAGGGTTATGGTAAGGCAAGCCATGAGTCAATGCTCCTATTCCTCTAAGATTGAAATTTAAAATTTAACTTGTGTGTTGATTGATATTACTAAGAAAGAAAAGCTTTGGAACTTAAAATTTTCCGTGTAAATTAAGAAAGTCTATGCCATTGGATTGTTGAATAAATCTCGATTTCTTGAGATGTGTAAAATTGTATTTTAAAAAACCTATACATATGTATACCTTCGGAAAATAAAATAATTTTTCAAATTGTTTTGAAATATTTTTATGGATATTTTAGAAAGTAATATAAAAATATTTTTGAATTGAAAAGGATAAATTTTCAAATTTTAGAAATGCCTCATGATTGACGTTGGGGAATAATTGACATGTAGGTTAGTATAGATTTCATTGTGCTGAATAATTACAGTAAAATTAAATACAGTTAGAAATAAGGGAGAAAGTTGTTGTAGTTAGGAAATCACTTTCTCCATATCCTGCTAGTAACAAAAAGGTGATTTTCAAAAATAACAATGTTTTTATACTTTAAAATAAAAATTAACTTATGCAAACTGTACTTGGAAAAGTTGGAAAAGGAATGGGGAAAAAGAGAAGATTCCAAGATACAGGGGAAATAGGTACATAAGAGAAGGATGGAAATATGGAATTTTCCATCAAGACCCTTTTGTAACATAAGAAAATAGGTTTAGAAAACTGGATGTTTTTAACTTTCGATGTTAGCAATGGTGTGCTAAGATTTTGAATGATATGAATTGGATGAAAAATTAGTTGAACTATGCTTCTATTTATAGAAGTGTGGGAAATTTTGGATGGAAAACTATTTTGATTTTTCAAAAAGTTGCATACATGAAGAACAGCCAGGATGTTAGCATCATATTTTCAAAGTTGATTTAAAAAGAAATCATTCATATAAGGGCTCAATTAGAATTTATTGTTCATGCATATCATATGTATCGTGATGCACTATGCACATGTACACAGATTGTTGCAAAATTGGTTATACACTAAGTGATTGTTAGTGTAGAATGGATGTTCGATAGTTTACATGATTGAACCCTTGTGGAATTTCGGGGATGAAATTCTTTTAAGGAGGGAAAATGTAACCCCTCGCGTTTTTAGGGTAACTAATTAATAATAATAAAAAGTGAAAATGGAATTTTTACAAATATTATAATTTGGCCATGAAACTTATACCATTAGATTCATGGCGAATTTCTAATCAACTTTCTATATAAACTTTTCCAATCGGAGATCAAATGAGAAAGTTATTAACACTTGAAGTTTTAGCATCAGAAATAATTATATGTGTAAATTTGGTAATAAAATCAATTAGGACTAATCGGATGTTAATAAGTGTATGTATTAAACTAAAAATCATAGAGGATTTATAAAAAGAGTAAGAATTGAATGAGATAAATTAACAAAGGAAAACAAATCTCTCAAATCAAATAACGAAGGAAACAAATCAACCAAAAATCAAAAGACATCAAAACGCACCAAAAATTCATGAGTCAGGTAAACTATGGTCTACCGATAGTCGACCTGGGCTTGGCGCAATCGACCCGCCTTGTCTTGACGGGGACAGTAGATGGAGACCATATGGCCCAGATCTAATTTCATTCCATCCGACGGTTATTGTTGATATGAACCTCTATAAATTATGACCTAGGGCTTCACTTCTAATTCGTTATTTTTCCAATGAGCGTGGAAGCTATGCCATTTTCCTTTCTCCTCCAAAATTTCTAAATACACAAAAAAAATAGATTGCACATACACTTTGGAGAAGAATAGAAAAGGATAGAGGATAGAAAATAGGTTCAAATTTGGTTGCTACATCAAAGGTAAACTTTTAGATCTTGTTCTAATTAATAAATCCAAATCTAAATCTCTTTCCCTAATCCAATTTCCAATAGACCTGTATATAGTATTGTTTGTGGATCCAAATAGGGAGTCAAGAAGTGGAGAATACAGATAATAGGGTCAGATTTAGGAGCGCTAATTAAAGGTAAGTGGGAATATTATATGTTTTTATATAATAAGATATTATATCATTGCAGATTTATTCCTATATGCCTAAGAATTGGATTATAATAAGTGCGTAGTGATTACAATTATAATTGCAAATGCATAATGATTAGAATTATAATTGCATGTGCATAATGATTAGTTTTATTTTTGTAACTATGTAATGATTAGATTTAATTCTATAGTTACGTAATGATTAGATTTAATTGGTATTTTTACAACAATTGAAACCAATAAAATCATAATGATTGTGTAATGATTAGGAACATGTTTTATTTTACAGACATGAATTAAGTTGAAATAAACTTTATTTAGTTACTTGGGGTTTTTGTAATATTTTAATGCATTAGAAGTTGAAATGTTGCAAGTAGATTTCCACATATTATCAAGTTAAAATAAAGAAAAGTGTGATGTTTGGAATAACAAGGAATGCACAAATTAAAATAAATAGAAAGAGATGTACAAAACAAGGAAAATTTCCATGTTTTGTACTGTCTATTTCAAGAGAAATTGAAAAGGCAATTCCTTGTAATTATAAACACTGCACAAACATCTCCTCTTTTGATCATATATAGAAATTTACTGTGCTAAAATAAGTTGAATAAAAGTTTAGTTCCAATATATTAAAATAAAATAATTCCCAAGCGTTGAACATTAAGGTAAGAATGAAATAAAACTACCAATAAGATGGGAAGTAATGTAATAGGAAAATGCGAAGTTATAGGCAAGAATAAAAAGGATAGAGGATAAAATAGAATGGAAATCATAGTGAAACTAATTATTTTAGTAGCAACGATGTTGATAATTAAGAATGGGAAGCGGTAAATGAATTTGCTAAAGTGAAAGATATACACATAATAAATTGAAGACGTAAGGTCAAAACATAAAAGATGTTGGGGCAATAAGGAAAGTTTAAGAAGAGTAAATATACATGAATATGAAATATGTATATATGTAGCCTTGGATATGTGTTTATGATAGGTGTGGATAACTATAATTCAATATTTAAATTACAAAAAGAAAATGCATTGAGAGTCATTAGAGTAGGTTGAAGTGCAAAAGCATATTCAACCGTAAGACCCATGGTGAGTATATGCTTGCATATAGATGAAGGGATACCTTCAGGTTATGTTAGTGCTTGAAATGGAACCTCCGCAATTGTAGGCACCGGGCTGACCTTTTGCGGATGGTGAGACTGTACAAGCACTGTAAAGTAGTCGGCTTCAAATTTTTGTAAAGGAGGGTATTTCCTTGATTGCATTAGGCAATCTAAATGGACGGTGGTGAGGATCGGACATTATGAAACATTGTGTAGTGCTAGGTTAAAATTCAAGGAGTAGGGGTTGCATAGATCCTGGGTCTGCCATCATTTCCTTGCGGTTAACGGGAAGGACATGGTTACAACTAATTGATCATCGCCGCCTACCAGGGTTGATTCAGTTGGGTAATGCAATGCCACAGTTGTTTGCTAATTTGTTTGATAGGGCAAGGTTAGATAACCCATAAGGAGATTTCTTCAAAAAATGGATGGGGTGGTTTATGGAGCCGAGTCCATATTATAGGAAGTGGACAAAGTAGAAAATTCACAAAGAGAACACGACCTTATGGAGGAAAGGTCGTCGGATCACACTAGATGATTTGCTCGAGATATACGATGATGAGATCGTGATACGATAAGATGTTGAATCCTAATGAGGTGTTGAACAAGAGATACCCGGTGATAGCATTTAGATCCATTAGGGGACCATGGGATATATATGTATATTTTATATATAGATATTGAGTTGAAACTACTAATAATATAATCAGACATAACATGGAATAGTGAAAATTGGCATAAACTAGTGTTATGTATAAGATGTATAATTTTCGAATCACCAGAACGTTTTTATAACACCCTCTCATTACAACCCACAAGACAAACTGAAGGACAAGTACTAATGTTTGGCATATTCGGTGCTGACAAGGATACTTGATTTTGGAAGTGTCAAACATTGGTCAGTACTTATGTGATCTATTATATTTTAAATTATTCTACTGCTAGTTATTTCGTTAGAGCTCTGATATGCATCTCTTTGCTTTATTTGCAGGATACCAAACCAACGATTCGCACTTTGGTGGACTTATGTTTTCGATTTAGCGAAAATTTAGGCCTACTGAGTTGTTGGTTATTACAGGACACATCGCTAAGGATTGCAGACGCAAGAAGGAGAACAATTTAGAAGCAAATATGGTGGACAACATGGAAGTTGATGATTCAAATTTCTCTGGAGTTGTAACAAAATGTTGCTTGGTTCAAAACCCTACACAATGGTGGGTAGACAAAGGCGCTACGTGTCATGTCTGTTCTAACAAATCCATTTCTCTACTTATAATAAATTCGATTCGGAAGAAAAACTCTATATGGGTAATTCTGCAGTTTCAATGATCGAAGGCAGTGGCACCGTTGTTTTCTAATTTACTTCTGGAAAAACTATTACAATGAATGAAGTCCATCCTGTTCCAAATATACACAAAAACCTAATCTCTGGACCTGTCCTTTCAAAGAAAGGATTCCGAATGGTTTTCGAGTCAGACAAGATGTTATTGTCTAAGGCTGGAATTTATATAGAATGGGGATATTTATGTGATGGCCGGTTTAAGGCAACTATAGTCGTAGTCGGCAATAATATTATGAATTCTGATTGTGTAATGGATAAAAATGTAGTTTCTTATGTGGTTGTACATGAAAATCTTTTATGGCATGATAGATTTGGACACATTAATTTCCAAAAATGAAAAAACTTACAAATTTGGGATTAATTCCAAAATTCAAGTTGACAAAAAATACAATGTAAGACAAGTGTAGAAGCAAAATGGTCAAAAAATCATTTCATACTATTGATAGCAGTACTGACCATTAGTGATGGTTCATACCGACTTATGTTATTTTAAGCATTACCTATAAAAGGTGGAAAAGGTACTTTGTCACATTTATTGATGATTATACACAATATTGCTGTAAATGTTTTAAATAGTAAAGATGAAGCAATTACATCGTTTTTAAAATACAAAGCTGAAGTAGAAAATCAACTTAACAAAAAGATCAAGATATTGAGATCAGATCGAGGTGGAGAATATGAATCACCATTTGAACAACTCTTTGCAGGAAATGGTATAATTCATCAAAGAATAGCTCCATATTCACCACAACAAAATGATATTGCCGAGAGAAAGAATAGAACATTAAAAGACATGATTAACGATATGCTTTTAACTTCATGCCAACTAAAGAACTTGTAGGGGAAAGCCCTAAGTATGTCTAATCGCATACTAAATAGGATTCCTCACAGCAAAATAGGAACAATTCCATATGAATAATGGAAAGGACACCAACCAAGTTACAAATACCTCAAAATGTAGGAGTGCTTGGCAAAATTTCCGGTTACGCCTCCCAAGAAGGTCAAACTTGGACCAAAAATTATAGACTGTTATTATCTAGGACCTGACAAAAATAGTAGTGCCTATAGATTTTTAGTCTTCAAGTCTGGTGTAAATGACATTGGTATAATACAATCATTGAGTCAAGAGATGCCTTCTTCTTTGCAGATGTGTTTTCGCAAAAAAGGAATGATGGAACTTATGTCCCTAAGAGGACAAGAGAAGAAAGGATGAACCACATGAAGATGAAACTCATCGTTATAAAGTTGACATTGAACCAAAAAGAAGCGTAAGGGCAAGAACTTCCAAGTCATTTGGTTTAGAATTTCAACATACACATTAGAAAATGAACCTCAAACGTACAAAAAAGCAATGTCATCTTCTGAATCTACCAGTTGGGAAGAAGTAATCAAAAGTGAAATTGATTCTATTCTAAGTAATAAAACTTAGGAAATAGTTGAAATCCCACATGGAATAAAACCAATTGGTTGTAAATGGATCTTCAAGAAGAAGATGAAACCAGATGACTTTATTGACAAACATAAAGCCAGATTGGTAGCCAAAGGATATTGTCAAAAAGAAAGTGTAGACTTCTTTGATACTTGTTCACCAGTTACATGGATAACCTCTATAAGAATGTTAGTAGCACTTAGATCCATCTATAATCTCAGAATACATCAAATAGATGCAACGACGGCATTCTTAAATAGAGATCTTAATTAGGAGATATATATGGGGCAACCTGAAGGTTTTATTTCCAAGGGAAATGAGAACAAAGTCTATAGATTAGTAAAATCATTATACGGACTTAAATAGGCTCCAAAACATTGGCACGCAAAATTTGATATTACCATGATGAAAAATGGTTTTCGTATAAATTAGTGTGATAAATGTGTTCATTACAAACAAGTTGGTCAATCATATATAGTGGTTTCTCTATATGTAGACGATATGCTAATCTTTGGCCTCAACATTAAGGTTATAGAGACCATAAAGAAAATGTTAATCAACAAGTTCGACATGAAAGACTTAGGAGTAGCAGCATTATTTTGGGAATCAAAATAATAAAACACCAAATGGAATTGAATTATCTCAATCACACTATGTAGACAAAGTGATTAAAAAATTCAAGGACTATGGAATCAAAGGGGTAAGAACACCTTTTAATCCATCAGAAGTTCTACATAAAAACTCTGATGAGAGTGTAATGCTACTGGAATACTCTTGTGCAATAGGATGTTTAATGTATCTCATGAGTTGTAGAAGACCAGACATAGCTTATGCGGTGAGTCGACTGAGCAGGTATATAAGTAACCCAGGGAAGGAACACTGGAAAGCACTAAAGAAAGTAATGGAATATTTAAAGAACACCACAAACTTTTCCTTATATTACGGAAAATGTCTTACTATCTTAGAAAGATATATTAATGCAAACTGGATTTCTGATTTAGAGGAATCTAAATCAACAGGTGGTTATATCTTTAATCTAGCATGAGCAGTAGTGTCATGGAAATCTACTAAAAAACATGCATAGCTCGATCCACTATGGAATTTGAGTTCATCGCTTTAGATAAAGCAGGTGAAGAAGCATGGCTTCACCAATTTTTAGAAGATATTCCATTTTGGCCTAAACCTATACCAGCCATATGTATTCATTACGATAATCAAGCAGCTTTAAGTAGAGTGCAAAACTTTGTGTATAATGGATAGTCATGACACATTCGTCGACGCCATAACATAGTAAGGCAGTTACTCTCAAATGGAACCATTTCAATTGATTATGTAAGGACAAATGATAACCAAGAGGATCAATTTACTAATAGTTTATCAAGAGAGAAAATTGACTATGCAACAAGGGGAATGGGTCTAAAAGCCTAAACCAACAAGGGTTACTTTATACGGAAACATATCCTAGCGATTGAAGATCCCATGGACTAGGATCAATAGGCAAATCAGTTCTATGTAACTGAAGAAGTAATGCATTTGTTTGAAATGCATGCCTACAAAAGTATTAAAAAGGTTAAGCTATGCTTTTAATGATGTCCATATCTTGAAAATGTCAATTGGAGTATACGTAGTATACACTTTATGGATGTGATCACCTATGTAAGTATGAGGTGGGTCGACTCTATGAGAATATTAAGGCTTAAATTCTCTAAATACGCTCGCAGAACCAATTTTGTTTAGGACCAAAATGAACACAACCAAGAGATTGGATGTGAAGGGAAACAATGCTTTGTAAAGCTTATTGTCTGGTTATACACCAACGGTTGATGGCTCAAGATGAAACAATTCATCGATTAGCCAAGTATATCTGATAAGTTTTAACTAAGGAAAGTTCAAAGTGAAATATCTACTTATCCTCCATATAGCATTTCTCTATATGTACTCTATGATATTCCCCTTTGTGTGGGAAGACATATATCGTCATTCATGTGGGGGATTTCCCATCCCGTACCGAATCTGGCCGGTTGCGGGTCAAATAAGACCGGACCTTGTTCTTTTTGCTGAAAAAATAAATTGTTGTTGTCTATTTAAATTCAAACAGAATAAATATTGAATGGACGCAGCTTTTACCAATGGACATGACCATTGTCAACTACCTTGAATCAAGCAAACAGACATAACCTTCTGAACGGATGCGACAGTTGAAGGCTATAGAAGGAGAGGAATGCCGATCACATTCCAACTCTTTTTCCTATTTTTTCTTCCTCTTTGTTCTATTCTCAAATCAAAGCAGTCACGCATATCGCAGAGCAGTCATACTCGTCGCAATCTCAGGTTGATCATCGTCTGTTGTATCTTGGGAGACTTGAAATAAAGTCCTCCGATGAAATTTCCTTCTATCTCAGTTAGATTGTTTTGTTTTACTGATTCTACAATATATTTTATTCTTTGTTTTTCAATTCATCTTCTCCTTTTTACTGCATTGTTATCGTTGTACTCCCGTGTAGTGTTTATGCATCCCTATGCAAGAAATCTGTGCATTTCTCTGCACTGGTTCTCGCTGTTATTTACTGTTTCTATAATTAAGATCCTACATATAGTTCTAATTGAATTTGTTGATTTTATATCATATCATATGTTATTTGTGGATGTTGGAATTTTTTATTTTTTTATAGTGACATGTTATTTCCACTTTATTTTATGTTGTTGATCTATGGTTAAATTTTGAATATTTTAATGAATATGGATATAGATTATCAATTATGAATTATAGGAAATTTGTTAGTGAGAATTATTAGATAATTAATGTATGAAATGTTGTATATCATTTTTATGGTAAAATGTTTTAAGTTTGTTTTAAATGAAAGATATTTATTAATGGGAAACATTATATTTAAATAAATAACGATAAAATGTATTTAAGTCAACTGAATAAGTTAATATTTTAATTAAAGGTTGGAAAAGTTCAGAAATGGCTTTTAGAAATAAGTTATTTGTAGAAAAAAGAATAAGAATAAGCCTATTTTAAATAAATAATGATAACACATACTATAGTTAAATAAGTTGTTTATTAATTTTGTTTAAAAATATATCATTTTAAGAATTTTAAGTGATTTAATATGTTTGGATGAAAAATTGTAACATCATAACTTTCACACGTATATGGCAAAATATTATTGTTATAATTATTACTATTTTAAGATTAGTAATAAAAACAGCTTTAAAATTAGTTTATAATAAAGTTTATTGTTTTATGAAATTATTATTGATTTAACACAAAATGAACATATGAGTTTTTATAATAAATGATAATGAAACAATTTTATGCTTAATAGGAAATAGTGGATATAAATACCTTATTTTGATTGTTGTAACATATGAAATTGATTATAAGGTGAAATTATCATGTGTGTTTGTTGTGCAATGAGGAAATTGCATTAGGATGAGTATGTGATATTTTACTATTATTATTACCGAACGATGGGTGGTTTTGGTTTTTGGATAAAATTAATGTTTGTGTACTAATACAGAGTGGTTAGTACACATTTGATGAGGTTGATATTGTGTTACTAATATGAAGTAATCAGTACACATTTGTTTGATTTATATTTTAGAAATTGACATATGATTTAATTGTGTTGTAAACTATTTTTAATGATAAAAATGTATTTTTCCTTAGATCTAGACTTACCCATATTTTATAAACTAATCTATAAATAAATATTAGTTAGATTTACCTAAATGTTTATATGATACACCATTTTTGATAGTCTGCTAGATTTGATGGTGTTGTTCGATTCAAAATGGTTTGTATTTATGCATTACTTTGTTTGTATGTTTCTATGTGTTAATATGGATATTTGGTCGAGAATGCCAATCAATGGCAAACTACAGTTAGTACCATTCTACAGGATTGGATCTCGTGCATATGGATTGGCTATAAGATGGGTCATCCACAATGGTTGTACAAATGATGGGAGATTCAAATTGATGGAACAAAGTTGTATGAGTTGGATTTGATGTTTGGGGTTGACGTTGAGTTTTGTCAAATGTATGCAATGTTTAATGGCTAAGTGTGTCATTATTGCTATCACCCCATATTTATGATGACTAATTGAGATTGGTTAGTAGGAGTAGTGTTTCCTACATACATTGGTCTCACTGGTTGCATGGATGCTTTGTTTGTTATGTGCTAACATGTATTTCGATGTAGGAGAAGAGCATGAAACGGAACTACGTGGGCTTGATTCCTGTAAGTGTACATAGGCGGTCTTTTTCTATGTAATAGCTCTCGTGCCTTTGGCCTGAGTGTATAAGGTTTAGCACAACCTAAACATAGTTGTATATTTTTTTCTCTATCATGCATATGTACTTGCGGAGTTGTTGGTAAGAGCAAAGCAAGAGCAAAGGTCTGGAGGTAGGATGTTTACTCAATAATTTTTCCTTTGCATAATTGGATTGATTTTCGCTTTATTTAATGATGAATGATGTATTGAAAAGTGTACATATGATTTGATGTATTAGATACTATAAGATGTTTATATTGTGAGATATGCCTACTTTTATTCCATTATGAGGATGTTCTCTTTTTCCTATATTTATTTTATATTCTTTTATGTTATATAACCCACTTTCTAATATTTTTAATGTTTGAGATTAATATGCAAGAATTTTTCAATAGTTTTTGTTACTGATTTTAGATGTTTTGAATGATAGGTTCACATTTCTCGGTAATTCTTTCCATGAAAGCTGGTTAAACTTCTAGGAACAGTAGTGTCTTGAATGCTCTACTCGAACTTGCACTTGACTGAAAATGAATATTACAAGAAGCTAATTTCTCTAACCTATTCCACTCTTCAATCATTGCTAAAAGATAACTTTGCTACTTTCAACTCGAAGCATTTGCAACTATATTCCCCTTCCTTGAGGTATACTCTATCCAAAAGTCATACGATGCTAAAAACTCTAACCGCCTCTGTTGCCTCATGTTCAACTCCTTCCAAGTGAACATGTACTACGATCATTAAACAACACAAATCGTTCCCCTAAAAGGTAATGTACCAAAATCTTCAAGGAGAAGGTAACAACTGCTAGCTCCAAGTCATGTGTTGAATATCGAACCTTATGGGGTCATAACTGCCTAGATGCATAAGATGTTACCTTGCCTCTTTGCATCAACTTTGCTCCTAACCGTGCACATGAAGCATCAGTATATACTGCCGCATCTCGGTTTCCTTTTTTGTATAACCAATACTAAAGCATACATCAACTAAAGCATCAATTCTTAGAATGACATCTCATACTCTTTAGTCCACATATACTTCTCGTTCTTTCGAGTATGTCTCATCATTGGCATTGCTAACCGATGGAGAAGTCCTTGGTGAATCTGATGGTATCCTGCCAAACCTAAGAAACTTCAAATCTCTATAATAGTCTTAGGTCTCTTCCATCGATTTACAGCTTCAACTTTTGTAGGGTCTGCGACCAAGTCTCTTTTCAAAACTACACGGCCCAAGAACTTAATTTCCCTTATACAGAAATGACACTAACAAAAATTTTCCTTTAAATTATGTTGTCTTAACCTCTGTAATGCAAGCCTTAAGTGTACTTTGTGCTCTTCCTCATCACTTGAATGCACTACAATGCCATCTATAAACAACAATATATATCGGTCTAACTGGTCTAAAAAGAAACTTTTAATGAAATCGACAAAGAATCCAGGTGCGATAGTTTGTCTATAAGGCATTACTAGTCACTCATATGAACCATACCTCATTTAAAAGCAGACAATGAAACAGTTGCCTCCGCAACCCTGAATTGATGGAACCCCAAAGTCAAGTCAAGTTGCAAAAGTATCTTGGCTCTGCTAAACTAATCAAACAATTCATTTATCCTTGGCAAGGGATATCTATTCTACACCGTTCTCTCATTTAACTTTCGACAGTAAATACATAATCTTAAAGACCCATCGAACTTCTTCACAAACACTACAGAGGTACCCCCATTGTGAACTATTCATCCTTATAAAGCTCTTTCCTTCCAACTCCACCGGTTGCTTCTTTAGCTCCTCCATCTCTTTCGGAGGCATTGTACTAAAGGGTCAGCTAAATGGTTCAGCTCCCGATATCAACTCATTTTGGAACTGAATAGCTCTCGGGAGTGGTAATCCTAAGACTGGTTCAAACACACGCGGGAAGTCTCACCACATGTACTTCTTTAACTTATTCTTCCTCTAAGACTAAGGTAAACACCCCTCCTTGGCACCCTTATCGTGGTTCTTCTAGAGATATAGTTACTCTCGGGCTTCAGATTAAATGTCTCGGCACTACTATCTTCTCTACACAATATATCTTTACACCGTAGTGCTGTAAATAATCCTTCCCTAAAACAATTTCGAAGCCTATGAAGTCAAACACATAGGGATCATGTAGAAACGAACACCCATCTAACTTAATCTCTAAGTTAGTGCACTTAAATCTAAGAGTGGCATATCCCCCTAATGGATTAACTACATGAATGAATGTAACTTAATTATCTCTAACCCAAGACTATCAACCAAGTCCTTCGCTATAAATGAACGTTTAGCACATTTATCAAACAACACTCTAACTATAATTGCATTTACCCTTGCCTTTCTCTTCGGCAAATAGACCACTCTTTGGCCCTTCCAAAGAAAAGACCTGTTCTTTAAGCTCTAGACTCTCTTTCTTCTTATGGCCAAACTTATCACAAATTAAGCACTTGACCTTCTATGCTCCCTTGATTCTCGGAACTTTGATGCAGGGTGCCCTACTTGCCCACAATTGTAGCAAGTGACTTCAGAAACTTCCTTCTTTGCACCCCTTTGAGCCTTTCCCTTCGGTTGCTGGCCTTTCTTCCCCTTTTGATATGGGGTAATCTCTTCTTCTTGTCAACCAAAGTTTTTGGTTCTACACCTCTCCTCTTATTAGACATCAGCTCATGTCGTCCTGCTATATCTACCACTTTTTTGAATGGAAATGCTAGCTGAGCCATGGTCTTATCACTTAGTCCCGGCCTTAACCCTAGGATAAACTTCTCCACCTTCTTCCTTGGTGTTCTAATCAGATCTGCCTATACTTCAACAGGGCATTAAACTTTTGTACATACTCCAGAACAGATAAGCTTCCTTGCTATAATCAACAAATTCCCGAAACATAGTTGACAACTCCATGCCTAGAATGAATTTTTCTTCAAATATCTCCTTGAATCTTTTCCAAGTAGTTTCTTGTCTAGGAACTTCCACCCTCAAGGTCTTCTACCAAATAAAAGCTAGCTCTTTAAATTGCCGGGACACAAACATCACCTTTTTTAGCATTGGAAAATTGTAAGTCTTCATAGATTCTTTCACACATCTTAAGTCAATCACTTACTTCCAAAGCTGGTTTTGTCCCATTAAAAATTTGTCCACCCAAGCTTTGGAAGTCCTGGTTCATCATAGCAAAGTGATCTTTAATAGCTTGCACAAGGCCCTTAAAAACTTATTGGGCTTGCGGTGGCGCTGATTGCCAGACCAGCTAGTGCATTAGGTTTTCCATGAATTGCTGGAAAGGCACATTCATATTTAGGTTATCCATAGCCAAATCTAGCTTATGTGCCTCAATTGCAACATTCGAGGTTGTTTGTCGTCCTTAGCCATTAGTTTAAGTGTCATGCCTGACATATGATGATGCCGACACGAACACTTAAACTTCGGAATCAAACAACTTTATTTGCACACAATCCTCCTGCTCTCATCTTTGGTTTGCTTTATTCGTCCTTCCCAAAGCTTCATGTCTAAGTCCATAAACTTAGCCAACTCAATTGAATATTCATGAGTTTATGGGGAAAAGAATAATAGAAATATGGATCAAACATAAAGTCTAGTGTGAGTAATACATTGCCGAAAATACAAAATATAGTGAGACTGTTGAGGCTAAAAATGGGCATCAACACCCAATAGAACCTAGTAGAGATTAAATGAAGAATAAAATTAAAATAAAGCGAAAATCATAAATGAACGCACAGATTTTTATAGTGGTTCGGCAATCTTGGGCTACGTCCACTTCATATTTTTATTGACCTTGCACTTGATTATGATTACAAGAATGTTTGGATAAGCTGAGATCCATTAGTACAAGAATGAAGAATAAAAATGGAAAAGCCTTGGCAGCAGAAAGAAGGATCCCTTTTCGGTCGTCATGCCTGGTGTATTTATAGGGGAATATGTTCACAGATCGGGCTGAAATTTCAGCAGAAGAACCTCCAGGCCAAGACAAGGACACACAAGAATTTTGAAGCCCATTAGGGCCAAAAATAAGGATCGGCCCTGATCCCTATTTTTGTGTCCAAATGGGGAGCGGTCCCTCTTGGGGTTTCCCCATGAAGTTAGCTACTTTCCCTCCAAATTTCGTGCCATGCCGACTTACGGTTTGTGAGATATCACGTTTTCCATGAAATGGTGGTGCATGCATTCTGATTTCAGCCGATCCCTTTGGAGGGATAGGGGTGGATCCCTACAAAGTTTCCTATTTGATGTGCGATTCCTATGAGGTGTTCCATATGTTGTAGTAAGCTTGTGCTCCAAGTTTCATGTAAATTGGATGAGTAGAACTTGAGTTATTGCTCGATCTTTACTGCAATGTGAGTTGTCTCCTGATTATAGCCGATCCCTATTCAGGGAAGAGGCCCGATCCCTCTCTCTTTATCCATTTATGGTGCGATCCCTAGGTTAGTCTCCCCAGGGTCCCCACATCTTGTTTCTATAATTTCGTATGCATTCGACTTATGGATCTTGAGATATTGATTGTTTTCCATGGACTTGCACTTGCTTGGCTGAATATGCCGATCCTTTTTATACGATCCCTTTTATACCGATCTCTTTTATACTGATCCCTTTCTTAGTGAAGTAATTTTCCTATAAATTGAGCATACAAACTCCAAATGACTTGAGATTTGAAATATAGCCTCGTGGGGCTTTCTTGTCACTCTATATCGATCTCACCCAGTTTGCGACAAAAATTGAGGATATGTACGGATCCCTTAGGGGCAGGGATAGGCATTTATCCCTTGCCTAGGGGAGATACTAATCTGTACTTAGAATATTCTGGAGATAAATCTCTTGGTCTTGGTTGATCGTCGCTTCGCATCAGTGCCTGCACTTGATTTCCAGACCTCACAATCATCACTCTAGGCTACTGGCCTTGATGACAGTCGAGTTTAACTTGTCATATAGGTTCGGATATAGCCGGGTCAAAATGCCGAATAACACTTGCCCCCCCCCCCCCAAAGTACGTTTTATGTCGAACATGATGTGCTTTGAATTTGAAGCAAGTTAGAGTAATCGAAATGAAATCCATCCAGTTTTCTAAATATTTGCTATCCTTCCGTTGAATTATTTTCCCAAAGTTTCGTATCTCCCTTTGATCGTCATGATTCTTGGTTGATTTCCAATAGTATAAATTCCGAGTTGTATTCCATCAGTTGCTATCTGTGTCTGGTTCTATGGGTCCAGTAAGCTTTGGCTATTTGATCCAGTTTCATTTTGAAAGCTTCAGGTCATAATTCAATTTCTATCGATTTCAAAAATTGAATTTTTAGAATATATATGGGCACGTTCTGGTACATGTCCTTACCGTTGGCTCCCGGATGCATTTGTACGCTCGAGGGTCGTTCCTAATTCCTTATAGTTTAGTTGCAATTAGATTGCAATTCCTTGTTTATATTTTTTTTATAATGAAATAGGGGTTGTAATAAGTCACTTGATGAGAATGAAATTCAAGTTCTATAGGAATCACGGCTTCGGAGCCGTATACAAGGTTAAATGGAGTATGGCTAGTCGTGGACTTGTGGATGGTTTGGTATACCCATAATGCTAACGGGAGTTCGTCGACCTACTTGCCTCCGACCTTCTCCAAACGCTTCTTTAAATTAGACTTTATGAGTTTGTTAATAGCTTCAACTTGTCCATTAGCTTGAGGGTAAGCAACTACCGTGAATCTTTTCTCAATATGATGCTGACGACAGAAGTCTTTGAATTCAATATTTTTTTGTTGTGATCACGATTAAAGGTTCAGCTTATAACCATTTGGTGAAGTAATCCACTGCTATGGGGCATATTTTACACCACCTTTAGTAATCGACAAGAAGCCAATGATGTCAATACCCCAAGTATCAAACAGCTATGCGCTGACCATTCGATTAAATTTCATTGGCGGGGATCTTAGAATTTTTGCAAACATCTAGCACTTGCGCCTTGTCTAGCGTGATCAGCTGCATCTCGATTGACAGTTGGCTGATAATATCCGTAGCGGATTATTTTTCTTTGTCTGGGTTTGCCCCCAGACGTGATTGCCACATTCTCCTTCATGGACTTCTCTCAAGACTTGTTTGACTTCATCATAGGCTATACACCGAAGTAGGGGAATGGAGAAACCCTTTTTATACATGACTCCTTCTTGGATGATGTAGCATGAAGCTTTGCGGAGGATCTGTCGTTTTTCATTCCTCCGTCCGAGAAGGAACCCCCGTTGCAGATAACCTTTAATCGGAGTCATCCATGACTCTTTCTCAGGCTCTACCTCTAGTATCAAATCGATTTCCATTTTATTTATGCTCCAAGCATCTAGTACTTCGAGTAGACCAAGTTCATTTGTTGTGCTTTCCTGGAACTGGCCAGCATGGCCAATGAGTTAGCTTTCTCATTTTATTTCTCTAGGTGTGTGTAATGGTGTAATCCTAGAATTCTACCAATAGCTCTTGGACCCTGCCGAGATAAGGAGCAAGTTGCTGCCCATAGCCTGATAATATCCTCTAACTTGGCATACTACTAACTAGGAATCACAAAAGAATTGTAAAGTTTTCACTCCCAATTCTCTGGTAAGTTTGAGCCCAGCAATCAGAGCTTCATATTTAGCTTTGTTATTTGCTATAGGGAAGTCGAGCTTCAGGGCATAGCAAATCGATCGTTCCTCAGGAATCACTAACATGACTCTGGCACCAGAACATCGGTCGATGGATGCTTCATCCATGTACATTTTCCATCGGGTGGTCGATTCTTCGCTGCTCTTTGGAGATTTGTCTGGTGCGGTGAATTCGGCTATGAAGTCCACCAATATGTGTCCCAGGATAGCTCTCTAAAGGAGACAAGTGATATCAAATTGGCTTAGTTCAATATTCCATTTAAGAAACCTTCCATACGTCTCAGGTCATTGTAGTACACATTGTGACGGCTGGTTGGTGTAGATGTTGATGGGGTGAGCCTGTCAATCGCTTGGTTACATAATATACTGGTCTTTGGATCCGATTCTCTTCGCATAGCATTGCGATGCTTATGGCATGTACTGACATGGGTAAATAGATGTATACATCAATGTGATCCGGCGGCTTGGATAGGATGATAGGTCACTCTAAATGATGCACCAGAGCTTGAAATATGTCAACGCAGTCCTACATCCATTCGAAGTTTCTTTTCTATCTCCTGATTAGGTCGAAGAAGAAAGTACACTTGTCAGTGGTCCTGGAGATGAATCGACTTAGAGCGATGACCTTCCTATTTAGGCTCTATACCTGCTTGATTGTCTTTGGTAACTAGATGTCCCAGATTGCCCGAATCTTCTTGCGACTGCCTTTTATTTCGCGAGAGTTGAGCATTAAACCCAGGAACTTCCCTGATGCAACGCCGAATGAGCATTTCAAATGACTGAGTTTCATTCCATTTCTTTGGATAAATCTGAATATCTCTACCAAGTCATCGATGTGGTTTTTTGATTTTCGTGACTTGACGAGCATATTATCCACACATACCTTTATTGAATGCCCGATCTAGTCTTTGAACATCCGGTTGACCAACCTCTAGTAAGTAGCACCAACATCATTCAGTCTGAATCCGAATGGCATTACAACATAGAAATATAGTCCCAGGTCGGGGATGTGCGTCGAGATCTGTTTGCATCCGGAGTACCCATCCATGAATAAAAGCAGTTCATGTCCAGCAGTTGAGTCTACCAGTTGGCCAATCTTTGGAAGTGGAAAGTTGTCCTTCGGGTTCACCTTGTTTAGGTCTGAATAATCAACACATATCCACCACTTTCCATTTGCTTTTCTTATAATTACGGATTGGATACCCATTTTGGGTAGAGGGCATCGTAGATAAGCCTGTTTCTTTTGAGCTGGAATTTGCTTGTGTATTTGAGTAACGAGCTTTCTATCAATTTTCTCACGGTCTATTGCTTGTCGTTTGAGTTGGACTGATGATCATTGCCCATGAGCTTGGGCATTGATTCGAAGATTCTATCTGTAGGCATCCTTTCGGTCGTAGCCTTGAGTCTTTATAAACACTAGGCATGAGTTACAATATTAAGCTGCTGCAGTCAATTTCTGGATGATCGCGCTTCTGCCCCCAGTCTTGGGTTGATAGACGTACTACAAGGATGGTCGAGTCTTGTCCTAGTCGTGTTTATACTTCTGCCTAAGCTTCGAAGAATTAGAGTTGATTGGTGAATGGTCTATTCACATTCACCTTATTTCTTACTCATGCCCTCAAGTCTAAGGCATACATCGATAAGTGGGAAGGCAGGTCATGTCCTCTTTAGTTTATATTATTTCCCGTCGAATCGTGGGACCGAGTTAATTGATGGATGGCTGAGTCGCGCCTACCATGTATTGTATTCTGGATTTTCTTTCCAGGGGAATACTTCGATGCTTCATTGGATTTTGGATATGAGCTAGGTACTAGACGGTCAATCACGTTCACTTTTGGTGAGGATGTCACCATACTCTAGGCAGGACTGAGGAATGGATGGTTATGTCACATCCAATCTATGATTGACGCTCCCTCTGTTGGACCAAGGGCAAGGATCAGTGTGCAGACAGTCGAGGCATGTCCATTTCGTATTGCTCTTCTAGTTGGATCATGGTGAGAGTCAGTAAATGAATGGTCGATGCACATTCATTCAGAGGTGGATGGTCAGTAACGTCCATTTTGATTTATATTCTCCCGTCAGATCTAGGGACAGAGTTGGCTCAGGTATAGTTGGGTCATGCTCACCCTGTTTCATACTCCTCCTAATGGATCGAAGGAAGGTGTTGAAGAATGAATGGTTAGTCACACTCATTCGTGATTTATTCTCCTATCCACGCTCTGTTGATCGGATTTACTCGAAGTACGTTCGGGTCACATCCGTTTGTGTTTGATGTGGATCAATATTGACCGTCGACCCAACGGCATGATATAGAAAGCTTAGATCATATTTCCTATCGATCCAGCAGTATGATATAAAAAGTCTCCATCGATATTTCCCATCGATCCGAAGGTATGATATTTTAAGTCGCCCGTAACTTCGGACATCGTTCTGATTGATTTTGTATTAAGGCCTCCTTGCGGTAGTTGCCTTAAGTCGTAAAGAACACCGAGTCGAAGCTATTATCAGCTGTCGTATTCTACTTTTAATGGTTTGTACTCCTGCCTCCAGTTTCGGGTCGGTGGAGTTAGCTCGTGGATGGTCAAACCTCATCCATAGTATGCTTATAATCTTCCTATCGAGTTCAAGTCAGAGTTGGTTAATGAATGGTCGATCACATTCATTTGTTTGCTTATGTTTCGATCCACACTTTAGGGATCGAAGTTAATTGATGGGTGATTAATCACACCCGTTTGATGCCTATACTCCAGTCCATGCTATGGGGATTTAGAGTTATCGTAGAAAATAGTCAAACCAAATTTTCCTTGGTCAACTCCTTTGCCTCTAGTCAAGGGCAAAAGTCGATGAGTGGTCGGTTGTATCATGACTAATTTAATTTCAAGTTTCTTCTATTGAATCATGGGGAGAAGTTGTTTAGCAGATGGTTGAGTCACATCCGTCCTGTGTTTTATACTCTACTCATCGTATCATAGGCGAGAGTTATGGGATGAACGGTCGAAAAACGTTCAATTTTTGTCACTACTCCTGTCCACGCTCTAGGGACCAGATTTTTTCAATGGGTAGTTTGTTGTGCCTATTAGGTGTTTATACTTAAACTCACACTCTGGGAGCTAGAGTTATCGATGCATAGTTAAACCCGTCCAGCTTTTTGACATATGCTCCTCCATCGGACTAAGAGTGAGAGATAGTGAGTGGATGGTCGAACCTCATCCACTTGGAAAGTTTATGATATGTCTGTCATGGCATAGATTGGAGTTCGCGGATGAACGATCATGTCGCTTCCGCTTTATACCGGATGGTCGAGTCACACCCGTTTTTTTTGCTTGAACTCTAGTCTATTCTTGGGGAACTGCGTTTGTTGACGGGTGGTCGGACCACGCCCATTTATAGTTTATACTCCAGTTCATGCTCTGGGAACTAGAACTGGCCGATGGGTGGTTAGTCACACCACTTTGGTGTTTATATTTCAATCGACACTTTAGGGACCAGAGTTGGTCGATAGACGGTCGTACCACATCCATCTTTTTGATGTTTATACTTCGGTCCGCACTCTGAGGACCATAGTTAGTCAATGGGTGGTCAGTCACACCCATAGAGTTGGGTTTTAGACCTAAATAAATACCCTTTTATGTTTCATGTAATAAATCTCATCTTTTATGCATAGTTGTATCCACCAAATAGAAATAAAAGTTCTATTATCTTTAATGGCTTCTTATTCTTTTATTTTATTTTATGCACACTTATTTCATGCTCTTTTTCTATGATATTTTATTTCATGTCTCTTTTTATGTTATGTTAGTATATTAGATTTATCTTATGCAATTAGTGTAGAATTATTTTTATGAAATTAGTTAGTTCTCTACTTCTTTTTTATTAGCTCTCTTTCCTTTTTATTAGTTTTTCCTTTCATTTTCTTTTTACTGTTTAAACCAATTTATGTTGAAATGAATTCAAATATGAGAAGCTAAACCCCTTCGATTTAGGGGTAATGAAGCTCTCGTGAATCATGTAAAATCAATATGATGATTTTATTTATGATCTCTTCTATGTTGCTTAATGTAAATTTTGATGTTAATGGAAGTCTGTTGTCTATTAGTGAATTTGATAGCCTATGTTGTTAATTACAAATAGACTATACTTAATAAAATATAAACACAAGTTACATTTTTCATCTAACTAATTGATTTTAATAATGAAAGTGCAAATAGAATCAAAATTTGATGTTCTATTTTACTTGATACAAAAAAGGTAAATATATCATGCTTAAATTAGATTTTATTTTTAATTTCATAATCATTTTCATTAGATTTGATAAATGGGTTTGGATGATGTATTAAAGTTTGATGGTTAAGTTGTGTTAGAAAATGCCACAAATAGACCGTGCTTGTAATAAATACATCAACTAATTCTACATGTGATAGAAAAGAGAGATAATAAATTTATTTTGTGCTGATTTATATGAAAGTGAAAGTGGATTTACCTATAAATTGCCTTTTAATCTCATAGTTTTTATTTCAATTTTTATCTAGTTTTTTTACACTTTTAGGCTAACACATTTTCAAACTCTTGATATAATTTGATTCAGTAATTTTGAAATTAGTGCCTTTCTCGTGGGATCGACCTATACTCGCTTACGTACTACGACTGTATACAGTGCGCTTGAGGTTTTATTACAATATAATTCGACGATTTTCTGATCGATAGGAAATCAATTCGAATTAAGTATTTGGCGCCGTTGCAAGGGAAATAAATTTTATTTCAATTTTACTCTTCGAATTATTATTTTTTTACATTTGTTTTCTTTTATGTTGTGTTAGTTTTCATTAAAAAAACAAATAATTTTTTTTTTGCATTTTGCATTTTTTGTTACATTTTGTTACACTTGTGTCTCTTGTTCTTTGTGTTCTTTTGGTGTCACTTTTTGTAGTTGAATTAGTATTTTGTGTCATTTTTCATTTTAATTTTTTTTTGACTCAACACTGTTCATTTTAATTTTTTTCATTGGTTGTGTGCATTTGTTGTGTTGTCTCAGTCCATTTTGTTCATTTCTTGTTTGCTTGGTATTTGGTGTTTTCATTTTATTCAATGTTTTTCTGTAAAACATTGCATTTCATCTTTGCAAAACTGTTCGATGTTCTCTTAATTCCGTGTTCACTGTTTTTATGCATTTCATTGCATTTGTCATTTGTATATCCACTTCAGCCTGCATTTCCTCACATTTTTCTTTCTTTACAAAATTTTGCTATAGCATCTGCATTTAGTTTTCCAGAAGAAAAAAAATCAGTTTTGTTTGTTTGTTTACATTTTTCAGAAAAAATAAAAATTTTCCATTTTCCGTTGCATTTTATGTTTGCATCTTACAAGCATTTACTCCCAGTTTTATTCTCTTTTACATTTCTACTCAACTTCCTCCTGCTACCACTCACCTCATTCACAGAATCATCAACAACCACCACCTCTGCTCCTATCGATTTCACCATCATCTTCCTACAACACAAACAAACAGCCACCACAATCCTTCTCAACTGCATTCCAACATCCCTCACCAACCCTTTACAGCACGTCCTCTACTCCTCCCTTTTTCTACACCATTCACACAACCAATCTTCTCCCTGTTCCATTGCCTACAGTAATACAACACCATCACAAACACCTTCCCAAACTACAAACAACATCATCTCCTCACCAACGACCTTCAAAACTCATCATTCACTGTCAACCAGTATACAACATACAACCATTACCTCTATCATTCAAGCATCTCCAACCCGCAAACAACTTCCATCCCCTATCAGCAAACCACAACCTCAAAACCACTATTCCTTCATCCCCAAAACCGCACAGTCAACGACCATCAAACCGCTTCAGCAAGCAACACCAACCTTCATCAACATCAACCCTCAACCAACGTCGTTCACCTCCCTACCACTACAACAATCACCGCAACCAATTTCAGTGAACCTCATACAGCAACCAATTGGGCTTAGGGTATTTCGGCTGTGTTTAATTCAGTTTTTAGTTTTCTTTCTTCTAGATTTTTAATTTTAGTGTTAATTCTTTTTAACTTCAAAAATAACCAAATTTTGCTTACTTTTGGCTTGGATAGGTAGATTTGTTGAGCTTAGTTTGAGTTTAATTTTTTAAGTTCTATTTTGTTTAAACTTTCGTTCCTCTCTCCTTCAAAAAAATGGTTTTTGTTTGCCTTTGTTTCTGTTTTATCCTTAAAAAATCGTTTTCAACACTTTTTTAGGTTGCAAAAGGAGAAAAGGAGAAGAATAGCTTGCTAAAAACTACCATGCTTTGCTTGCCAAAAATCTACGCTAAAAAATATTTGCTTCTTTTAAATAAATTTCATAATAATTCTACATACTCTGGTATCATGTTCTTATCTCCTGTTTTTATTTTCTTGCATTATTAGTTGCTTGCATTTATAGAAAAACAAAATAAAATTTTCATTTGTAGTTGCATTGTTAATATAGGTTTAACTTCAGTTTTGCATCATTTCATCTTGTTTTTATTTTCTAAGAGCAACACCCAACTTCACATAAGGTGGAGATTTCATTCACCTCTTCCTTAGCCCACAAATTGCATTTCATTGTATAAAATTGAATAAATAATAAAGATTAGACATTGGATTAATGGTGCCACGAGCTCATGTTGGGAAAACTTGTATTTTGACAAGCTGACTTCTTTTAACAAACTATTTCTTGTTGTCTAAGGAAATGGCAGAGCAACAATCATTTTTAATTATTATGGTGATTTGTAAGATATTATACTTATCGTTTCTCTGAAAGTACTTAAACCTTCAGCTACATTGCTATGATGATTCGTGATGCACTGATAAATCCTATCTGTTACCTAGTTAAGAATTATTTCGTTAAATTAAGTCACGGTGCCATGATACAACTTTGAGTTAAGAGCCGCTAAGGACAGAAAATTTCCGATTAAGTCCTTGCATTCATTTAATTGCATTAGTTTCATGCATATATAGAAAAATAAAAACGAAATTAAAAAACATTTTCTTTTTAACATATTTTTTTAGTAAAAAAAAACCCAAAAAACAATTTTCCTTATTTAAAAAGAAAAAATCCAAAAAAAAAAGCAAAGAGAAAAAAATTTCACTTTATTTTTACTCTCTTATCCTTGTTTTCACCTCTTTCTCTCCTTAATTTTTCCCCCGTGCATGAGTGTTTGGACTCGTGATACGTCAACAAACCATTTAAGTCGAACAAACAATCTTTCCATAATGGCAAACAAAATTCCCCCTCGTACTCTCGTGGGTAAAATTTTCCCTGATCGAATTTTTGTCCCTTCTTGCATTACCTTACCCGCCCCAATGGGTAACCACTTTGAAATCCATTCAAGTCACATCAACATGCTTCCAAAATTTGGGAATTTTGAAATTGACAATCCTTATATCTTTTTAACAAATATTTGAACAAGTTTGTGCAACCATAAAACTTCAACAATTATGCACCGATGGAATAAAACATAGGTTAATACCATTCGCACATACCAATTACGTCAAGAAATGGTTATATAGCTTGCCTTCAAATTCGATTAAAACGTGGGATGAATATGTAAAAGTTTTCTTAAAGAAATTTTACCCCTTGGAAAAAATAACCAAAATTCGAAATGAAATTATAAATTTTCATCAATTTGGGGGGTGAATCTTTTGGAAAATACTTTGAAAGATTTAAGGAACTTTTAATAAAATATCTACATCACAATTTTGAAAAATGGACACTTTGCCAAATTTTATTTGTAGACTTGAAAATAACTCTAGAACGATGCTTGAATCAATATACCAAAGAAACATATTAGCACAACATCACGATGCCACTTGGCAATTTCTTGAAAACCTAGCCAACATATCATCTCAATGGGAATGATCTAATGAGAAATCAATCTATTCAAGATCGAGCACACATTGGATAGGATCATCATTAGCCTTAGAAGCAAAAACGATGCGATGATAAACAAATTTGATAACGTTCTTTCATCTAATCAAAATGAACCAAGCTTCTCAAATCTTATGTTATAAATGTAAGGATCCAAATCACATTGCCGATCAGTGTCCTCACTCGTTAGAACAAATCAATGCTCTTAACAAAGTTACCAACCGTTCTCTCCAACGTATAATAATTCCAGTTAGAGAAATCATCCTAATTTCCCTTGGAACCAAAACAATTCAAACACGAATTTGGCTCGACCATCTTTTCAATCATTTTTGAACAATGCTTCAAATCCTCCTTTTCAACTAAATCAACTTCAACAAAACTTTATGCCACCTTCTCAAAACCAAGCACCATAATTATTCGTTTCTCAAGACGACAAACAAATGATATCACTCAAAAAAAGTTTCGAAACATTTCCTAAAGCGACTACTCAAAGACTTCAATCGAACAATAATTTTCAAAATTTGTTAACCTCGTACATGCAAAATACGAGACAATCGATTGCTAAACTCAAAATGCAAATGAGTCAGTTAGCCACTTCTATGAGTGAACAAGAAAGAGGTACATTCCTGAGTCAACCTATTCCAAACCCTAGGGATCAAAACACAAACTCAAACCAAGATCATGTCGTACAAGATAGCAATTTGATCAAATGAATGTTATCACCACTTTGCGATCAGTAAGAAAATCAATAACCAAATTGTTAATCTTAATGACTTATCGAAAATTTCTATCAAATCTCCAATACCCTCGACTAAGTCCAACCCAAACATTAAATCCAATTCTGAATCTCATCCTACACCAACTCAAGTAGACCAATCTACCAAGTTGCGAGCTCCATTTCCCCATAGACTTCATGCTAGGAAACATTCGGAACAAATGGAGAAGGTGTTAGAAATTTTTAAGCAAGTCAAGGTCAACATTCCTCTTTTAGACATAATTCAACAAGTCCCAACCTATGCCAAATTTTTGAAGGACTTATGCACTCAAAAATGACACACTTAAGTGCCCAAAAAAGTCTTAGCGGCCGGTCTAAGTAAAGTCTTGTCTCTGTCCATTCTTGTGAAATACGAAGATCCTGGTTGCCCCACAATCTCACATACGATAGGAGATAAGACGATTAATAAATGCTTGTTAGACTTAGGTGCAAGTGTATACTTGATTCCATACTTCGTTTATCAATAACTAGGCTTAAGTGAGCTTAAGCCGACAAAAGTTACCCTTCAATTTGCCGATCGTTCTATAAAGAAACCCGTAGGAGAAATCAAGGACGTACTCATTAAAGTCGGGCAATTCATATTTCTAATCGATTTTATCGTCCTTGAAACACAACCCGTAAATAACGGTATGAGTCAAATTCCTTTGATTTTAGGACGACCTTTCTTGGCCACCTCGAATACCCTGATCAATCGTCGAAATGGTTCAATGAAAATTTTCTTTGGTAATATGACCTTAGATCTTAACATCTTCAATTTAGAAAATCAATTGAACAATCCATTTGACCATACTTAGGAAGTTAGCGCTATTCAAGGAAACTTTGAAAATGAAACAATTGACCTTTGTGATGAACGCGAGGCCAAATGCGACCAATTATTTCATCACATGCCAAACTGGATCGACGACATGCTTCCTTTCGAACCTCTCATGGTTGAGTCCGAAACTCAACTGATTTATTCGATTGAGCAACCTCCTAGGTTAGAGCTCAAACTAGTTCCTTCTCAGCTTAAGTATGCATACTTAAGTGAAAATGAAACGTTTCCTGTCATAATTTCTTCTGATCTTTCTTTTGACCAAGAAGCGTCTCTTCTTTCAATTCTTTCGAAAAACAAAGACGCAATTGGTGGTCCATCACCGATATTTAGGGAATAGCCCTACAATTGTTCAACATTGCATTCACTTAATTGATGAAGCCAAACCTACTCGTGATACCCAATAAAGGCTTTACCCCAAATTGAAAGATGCAATTCGAGAAGAAATTCTTAAACTCCTTGATAATGGTATCATATATCCCATATCTGATAGTTAATTGTTTAGCTTGATTCATGTCGTGCCTAAAAAATCTGGACTCACCGTTATTAAGAATGACGCTAACGAACTTATTGCTACCCATACTCAAATGGGTTGGCATGTTTGCATGATTATCGAAAACTAAATACTTCACCATGTAAAGATCATTTTCCTCTTCCTTTCATCGACCAATGCTTGAATATATAGTCGGTCACAAATTCTATTTTTTTATGGTTATTCCGGTTGTAACCAAAATCCAATTGCTTCCAAAGATTAAGAAAAAAATGACTTTCACATGTCCTTTCGGAACATTTACTTATCGGCATATGCCATTTGGACTTTGTAATGCCCTTGCGACTTTCCAACGATGCATGGTTGGCATCTTTTCCAACATGATCAAACGCTTTCTAAAAAATTTCATGGAGGATTTCTCTTTTTGGAGATTCTTTTTCCGAATGCTTACATCATCTCGAGTTGGTTCTAAATTGATGTAAAGAGAAAATTTAACTTTGAATTGGGAAAAATGCCACTTTATGGTCAAACAAGGCATAGCCCTCGGACATGTCATTTCAAATAAGGACATTGAGGTAGCTAAAGAAATTTTTTATGTCATTTCAAATCTACCTATTCCCAAATCCGTTAAGGACATTCGATCATTTCTAAGACACACTGGCTTTTATCGACGCTTTGTAAAAGACTTTAGCAAAATTGCTTGAACTTTCACTACTCTTTTGGGAAAGGTTGTTCCTTTGATTTCAATTCTGATTGTGTGTCTTCTTTTGAACATCTTAAAAATGAACTCATTTGTGATCCGATCATTTTCTCGCCCAATTGGGATCTTCCTTTTGAAATAATGTGTGATGCTTCTAACTTTGCGGTTAGTGTTGTCCTAGGTCAACGCATCAAAAAAATCCTCAACGTCATTTATTATGCTAGTATGACTTTGAATGATGCGCAACTCGACTAAACAACCACCGAAAATGAACTTCTACCTGTAGTTTTTGCACTAGAAAAGTTTTGCTCTTATTTGATAAGCTCACACATCATGGTCTACACTGACCATTCCACTCTTAAGTACCTTTTTGCTAAAAAGGATGCTAAGTCTGGTTTGACTCGTTGGATCCTATTACTTCATTAACTTGATCTTACAATCAATGATAAAAAAGGATCCGACAATGTCATAGCCGATCATTTGTCTCGTCTTCCAAACACACCATCTTCTTTACCCATCAATAGGAACTTTCTCGAAGAATAATTCTTTTCAGTTTCCATCGACCCATGGTTTGCCGATATAGTGAACTATTTATTCACTAAAAAAACTCCTTCATTTTGATCTAAATGAGATAAATAAAAATTTCTTTCCTAAGTGAAATACTTCTATTGGGACGAGCCATACTTGTTTAAGTATTATTCCAACCAAATCATTCGACGATGTGTCCCGGATAGCGAGATCAAGAGTGTCCTTTTGTTCTGTCATGACCAAGAGTGTGGTGGACATTTCGGTCCTGAGAAAACCACGGAAAAGATGCTTCAATGTGGTTTTTACTGGTCTATGCTTTTCAAAGATGCGTTCAAGTTTTGTAAAACATGTGATCATTGTCAAATGTTAGGAAAAATCACAAAACAAAACATGTTGCCTTTAACCTCCATCCTTACAATCGGAATCTTTGATGTTTGGGGAATTGACTTTATGAGACCGTTTTCTAACCCGTTCAGATATTTTTACATTTTCCTTACTATCAATTACGTTTCTAAATTGATTGAAGCCATTCCGTGTAAAACAAATGACCACAAAGTAGTTGTGAAATTCATAAAAGAAAACATCTTTGCTAGGTTTAACACACCTCGCACGAGAATAAGTGACAATGAAACCCATATTTATAATCAATCTTTCTGATCTTTAATGAAGAAATACTCGATAACCCACAAGTTATCCACTCCTTGTCATCCCTAAACTTGTGGTCAAGTCAAAGTTTCAAATCGAAAAATCAAGCAAATTTTAGAGAAAAATGTTACTAAAATTCGAAAAGATTGGTCTCAAAGATTAAAAGATGCGCTTTGGGCTTACAGAACTACTTTTTAAACTAATCTTGGGATATCCCCTTTTCGATTATTATATGGTAAATCATGTCACTTACTAGTCGAGCTTGAACATAAAGCGTTGTGGGTAATAAAGAACACAAACTTTGATCTTGAAAAGGCTGGCAAAAACAGAAAATTGCAACTCAATGAATTATAAGAGATTAGAAACGATGTGTATGAAAATGAGAAAATTTACAATGAAAAAAGAAAAGTTTTTCATGACAAGTCAATCCTAAGAAAAACATTTTCGCCAAATCAGAAAGTTCTTTGTATGACTCTGAGATGACCCACTTTCTTTTTAGAAAAATTCAAGGTTTTTTTTTACAATTAATCTCAGTGGTCACCTAGCCAAGAGAATACCATTCTCTGATTTATCTTCTAACCAGGATCTTAAAACCAATATAAAAATATTGTTGTGTCAAATTATCTTAAACCTTCATATAAGAAAATATATATATACAATACTTTCTGTTTTTATGTCAGAGTATAGGGGTTTGGAAGCAGAGAATCTGTTTGGGGATTTCCAGGTGATTCTCTTCATAGCAAAAGTATTTTTTTCAAGTTTTCCAGTCATGTCTATACCTACATAACTATTGATTTCATGACTTAGATTTAACATTATGTATGTATTTCCCATAATTGTATTACTATATGGACTGGGCCTTTGCTCGTGCATGTGTGTGTGCATGTTCCTGTGCACTTACATGTGCCTAATTTTTTTTCTTTTCTTGTTAGTAAAAAGGTCTGAGTCTACCTAGTGCTTGGGTTGTAATATCATAACTGAAAGCTTAGTTTAGAAGCCTTTTGTGCTGGCTTAACCCAGGCTCAAGAAGATGGTTATGTTAGCCATATTCAATTTGAACTGATTTCTCTCAAAATACATGTTATTTTGTTCTATCTTATCAAAGCAACTTAAAATCTTTCTGCCAGATTTTTCTTTAACTTAAACATGAATTTCTTAAAGTAAATACTAGGTTGTTCTTTCAATCTATACCTGATCACCATCTCAGATTTTATTTATACTATTTTTCTTTTAGAATCTGGAAGTTAAACAAAGAAACTATATTGCTCAGTAACCATTTTAAAACAACTTGCCAGTCTCTACTGAATCACAATTTTAAGTTTTAAAACATACAAAACCAGAAATGTCAATACATAGTTTCTTTCTAAACAACATACCAACATATTATAACATGAATTCAACTTAAACTTCTACTTTAATATCAGTAAATTTGTAACTATTACATCCAATTCCTTAAGCAGCCAATCCATCCAAAGCTTGATCAAAAAAATGCCTATTTACCTACATAATCACTATGAGCTGCCTCATTAAAATGAGACACCCAATAGTGCATCAACACACATGGGTCAGAATAATGTCTGGTATGAGTATTCTAATTGGAAACATAATTTTCATATAGTTTTTTTTTCATAGCCAAATAACTTTAAGATAAATAAGGGAATGCAATATTACTTTTGTACCCACTTCAGTGCAACCTGTGCATGCACAACAACATGATATATGATTCAATGATTTATTGCAGAGAAAACAAACATAGAACTCATCCATGGAATATCCTAAAACAGCCAACACAATCATTAATTAGATCATCATTCTTCATCTATAGATTTTCTGGCCTTCAGAGATTTTTCCCAAGCCTTCATATGAACCTATTTCTAATGTTCAATATCAAATATGTTATGGTCTTTAGCTACTTTCTCTTTTAAAACACACACTGCCTGGGACAATTCTCTATTAACCCAGCACACTCAGGCCCCTGGGTATAAACATACCATGTGTGAGCTTGCAATGTTCACCTTGCCAAGCTATATCTTGTAGCCCTAAGATCCAAAATCCTTAGTTAAATTACTAAGTGTCAATATCCTTTTGTGTTAATTTCCTCTCTACATCTCATGTTTCAAGCAGTGAATAAAGCATTCAGTCATATGCATACATCCAAAGATTAACCAAACATATTTTCATAAACAAGCACTTCATCATAACAATAGAGGTGATTTCTTAAACATATTATTTTTCTATGGACTTCAATAGATCCCAATACAAACATATGGTCTTAGATAATTTCTGTCTGTTTTTCTTTCCTCTCTTTTTTTTCTACCTTTGATTCAGTCAGATCCATGTTCAAATCTGATTAAATCACAAGTATAAGATTTATTGGATGGTCCATATATATAAGGCTCAGCACATGTATACATTGCACCTCTATATTTTTCCTTTTTTTAAATTTTTTGTTAATATGAGACTTGAGCAAACACACAATGTTGCAGCCCCGTATCTTTTCTCATTCTTAGACCATATATTCATATTAAGCCTCCTGGATTTAAACTAATAAATGTATAAAGAAATCCATATTAACTTCTTCACCTCAAAGTTATATTATAATACAGAAAAATCTGTTTAAACCTTAGATTCAAGGCTCTTTCATACTGAGTAAATCAATATAAAGAGGTTTCCATTAAAACAGATCATAAAACAAGTCAAGGTTACTAAATCATAACAATAAATCTAGCTTGCAAACAAATGAAATATGAAATTTAGTTAGGCTGCCTCAATATTCAGGTCTTATTGCCAATATTTCCAGTGAGATTACTCACCTAATCCCTTTTTCTAAGCTTTTCTTCCTTTGATCTTCTGCCTTCTTCCTACTCTAATGACTGGTGTTCCACATTTTCTCTTCTAACTTCTGTCATATATTTTTGTATATTTTTCTTTTATGAGGCAGAGCAATCATACAGCCTTACTACACCAGGTCTTCTTATATGAACTCTGGCTGCTACTAGGGTTTAAGGAAATTACCAAATGCCAATTTTACCCCACCAACTATGATCTACCTCTTATTCTAATTTTTTGAGAAAATGGGTAAATAGTCCTAGTATTTTTCAGAAAATATCCCTCATTACCCCGGTCATGTTATTTGCATGATTTATGTTTTCTAAAGTAAAAAGGAATTGCTAAAAATGGATAAAGTGTTTGTTCAAAAGCTCATACCATTTTCATGCAATGTTAATTTTTTTTTCAGCAAGCATTATTTAGTGCACATGTATAATACATGTATGCCTACCCTGGCCTAAGTCTTTTTTCCCTTTTTTTTTCAAGACTTGATCATTTCTGCCTACATATATATATATATATTTGTAATTTATCTATCCTATCATTTTTATTAATTGTTGCCTATTTTATCACACAGAAACTATTGCATGTTTGTGCACTGTCTTGTGTACCTGTACATGTTTCCAAACTATGCATCTGCAATTAGTTTCCTATCCCTATCTTTTCAATGCAATTTCAAACAATTACAAACTTAAATTAAATCATTAAATTTCTTCACAAAAATCTGGGTTATCACATATACCCCTCCTTTTAGGAATTGTGCCCCACAATTCTTTTATACTTAACTTAAGTATTCTTACTTCAGAAAATCAATTTCTAAACTCAAATCATTCTCAAATCAATTATTTGATTAAACTCTAGGCATATCAAAACAAAAAAAAATCACTATGCAATTCAATCAGAACATTCATCAGTATATGTAAAAATTTACCTTTTATTCAATCAAATAGTTGTGGATAATCAATTATGATTTTATCTTCCACCTCCCATGTGCAATCACTTGGATCAAGACTCCATTGCACTTTCACTAATTTTATTTCTTTGCTCCTCAATTTCTTGATTTCTCTGGCAACTACGCCCACTGGCTCCTTTTCATACACTAATCTGGAGTCAATCTGTACATCCTTAGGAGATTTTAGAATTGTTTCCTTGTCATGAACCCATCTTCTTAACTGTGATACATGAAAAACATCATGCATTGCTCTCATTTCTTCTGGCAACTCTAACCTGTAGGCCACAGTTCCTATTCTTTCTAAGATTTTATATGGCCCTATATATCTAGGAATCAACTTTCCTTGTTTCCCAAACCTTAGAACCTTTTTCATGGGTGATATTTTAATAAATACATAATCCCCAACATCATAATGTACTTCCTTTCTCTTTTGATCTGCATATTTCTTTTGCCTATCTTGGGCAGAAGCAATTCTTTTTCTAATCAAAGCTATCTTTTCATAAGTTTCCTTTACATTTTCTGGTCCTAAGACCACCTTTCCTCCAGATTCATGCCAGCTTGAGGGTGATAAACATGGCCTTCCATAAAGAGCTTCAAAAGGAGCCATGCCTATGCTACTGTGATGGGTGTTATTGTATGCAAATTCAGCTAGATATATAATCCTCCCAGCTTCCTCCCCAATCCAATACACATGCTCTCAACATGTCTTCAAGCAATTTGTTCACAATTTCTGTTTGGCCATCAGATTGAGGATGGTATGCTGTGCTTAAGCATAAATCAGTCCCCATTGCCTTGTGAAAAATTTGCCAAAATTTTGAAGTGAAGATGGTGTCTCTATCACTTACTATAGTTTTTGGTATTCCATGTAGTCTGATTATTTCCTTTGTAAATAACTGAGCTAATGTGCATACATTTCTTTCTGACTTCACAGGTATAAAATGGGCCGATTTGGTTAGCCTATCAACTACCACCCAAATACTATCATTTCCCCTCCTAGTTCTAGGCAAACCATCAATGAAATCCATTGATATGTCTTCCTATTTCCACTGTGGTATTGGTAAAGGTTGAAGCATTCCGAAGGGTTTTTGATATTCAGCCTTTATCTGTTGACAAACCATGCACTTAGACACAAAAGATGCCACTGCACTCTTCATACCACTCCACCAATAATCTCTTTTAAGGTTGTGATACATTCTTGTGCTTCCTGGGTGTATGGTATATTTGTTTTTGTGATAAGCATCTAAAATTTCTTGCTTCAACTCATCAATAGTAGGGACACATATTCTTTTTCTTTTCTCCAAATGGCATTGTTTATTCAACAGAAAGCCGTACACTGCTTCTCCATTTAATATCTGAGTTTTCTTCTCAAATAAAAATGGATCTTGATCTTGTAATTTTACCACTTTTTTTTTAATTCTGACCCCAAGGTAACAAAACTTTAACTTTCCCATTTCTACATTCCCATTGCATATACTCATATTTTCTACACTTTCACTTTCTACCTCTGAGTCAATCAATAGTGATAAAGTGTTAAACTCTTTTATCATTAACCTAGCTACATTAGCATGTTGTCTACTTAAAGCATCTGCTACTTTATTAGCTTTGCCAGGGGTGTACAATATTTCAAAATCATATGAGGCTAGGAGTTCAATCCACCTTTGCTGCCTCATGTTTAATTCTTTTTGTGAAAACAAATACTTTAGTGACTTATGGTCAGTGTAAACTTCAAACCTTGCCCCCAACAAATAGTGTCTCCATAATTTACCTTACCTCACTGGGTTTCAACTGTCTAGAGGCATAAGCTATCACTTGGTGCTGTTGCATCAATACTGCCCCAAGTCCTTGTCCACTTGCATCAGTATATACCACTAAATTTTCATTCCCCTCAGGTACTTTCAGTATTGGAGCTTGTATCAGTGCTTCTTTTAACCTCCCAAAAGCTTTCTCACATTCCTCAGTCCAAGCAAATACCTGATTCTTTCTAGTCAATCTGGTTAATGGGATTGAAATCTTTGAAAAATCTTTTATAAACCTTCTATAGTACCCAGCCATTCGCATAAATGACCTAACCTCTGTGACATTAGTAGGCCTTTTCCAAGCTTGAACTGCAATTACTTTATTGGGATCTACAGATATACCTTCTTCTGATACCACATGTCCTAAAAAATTTACTTCCTTTTGCCAAAAAGTGCACTTTGAAAATTTTGCCTTCAAATTTTCTTGCCTCAGTTTATGAAGTACTATATGCAAATGATTCTCATGCTCCTTAACTGACTTAGAATAGATTAGTATATCATCAATAAATATTAATACAAATTTATCCAGGTATTTTCTAAAAATTCTATTCATCAAATCAACAAAGTAAGAGGGAGCATTTGTCAAACCAAATGGCATTACTAAAAATTCATAAAGTCCATATCTAGTGTTGAAAGCTGTGTATTTAATGCTTTCCTCTTCTACTTTCATTTGATGGAATCCTGAAGCTAAATCAAGTCTAGAGAATATTTTTGCACCACTCAATTGATCAAAGAGATCATCAATTCTTGGTAAGGGGTATTTGTTTTTAACTGTGATTTTATTTAACTCCCTATAATCAATACATAATCTGAGAGATCCATCTTGTTTCTTAACAAAAACCACTGGTGCTCCCCATGATGAGCTACTGGGTCTGATGAAGCCTTTTTCTTCTAGTTCAACCAGTTGCTTTTTCAGTTCTATCAATTCCTTAGGCCCCATTCTAGTTGGCCTCTTTACTACTGGACTAGCCTCTGGGATTAGTTTAATTGAAAACCCTACTGGCCTATGGTTTGGAACTCCCCTAACCTCACCAAACACATCAGTATATTGATTTACTATAGAGATTTCTTCTAATGTGGGCATGGGCTTCTCACTAGACAAAGTAACAAGAGTAGCTATATTTCTGCTTTTGTTTGCCTCACACAAAACAACTACCCTTTTTCCATCAGAAATTTTTAGTGATATGGTAGATGTTTCCATATTTATAATAGCCTTAAATTTCCTCAACCAATCAACTCCTAGAATAACTCCTATGCCCGGGTATTGCAACACATATAGGTCTGCACTAAACACACATCCCCCTATATTTAATCCCAGTTGCATACACATCATACCCAAAACACAAGAACTACCTAAAGGACTTCTAATAAGCAATGGCTTATCAACAATCATACAATTTAATTTTAGTTGTTGTACAATATCATGGGAAATCAAGGAGTGTGTAGCCCCAGTATCATACATTACTACAAAAGGTATTGAGTGAATGAGCAAAGTAACTTCAACTTGGCCATGGTTCTCAACATTTGGTCCCTCAGTTGCTTTACCTTTCCCTTCCAAGGTTCCTACTTTCCCTTGCTTAAAATCTGGACAGTTCCTCCTTATGTGACCCTCTTTTCCACACTGGTGACACTTGAAGGATGCTGGTCTAGGATTGGTGCACCTATTCTTCATATGCCCCTCTTGGCCATAGTTGTAACAAGTGATCTTCTTCTTAACTTCAGCAGTTTTGGTCTCTTCTGGTTTCTTGGTGGAAGCTACATCTGTTTTCTTTTTATCATAAGGATGAAACTTAACCTTCCCTTTCTTATTTTGATTATTCTTGAATGCTCTAAAATTTTCTCTGGCTTTATCATGCTATTCAAAGCTCAGAGTCAGATCCAAAACTTGATCAAATGTCTTTTCCTTATATGGCAGCATAGCTCTACTAAGGCTGGCATTCAGTCCTTGAATGTATCTGCCATTTTTAGCTGCTTGAGTTGTGATAAGCACTGCGCCATACTTAGCGAGTGATTCAAACTTCTGTGTATACTCAGTAACACTCATAGCCCCTTGCCTTAATTTAATAAATTCTTCTAGCAAATATTCCTTGGCTGATGCTGGGACAAATCTACCTTCTAGCATTGCCTTAAATTGATCCCATGTCACTTCTCCTTCAGGTCTTCCAGCTATGATAACCTCCCACCAGTCCAAAGCTGCTCCTCTCAACTGTCTGGATGCTATTTGCCTTTTCTTTTGGTCTCCAACTTGCATATCTGTAAAATTCCTATCCAAGATTCTGAGCCAATTTTGAACTCCCATGATCCCTTCTGTTCCATCAAAAGTTTTGCCTCCAAGATTGGTAAAGGTCTTGAGTAGTTTGGAAAGCTCCTCATGTGGATTTTCTTGCCTATTGCCTACCCCTTCCCTTATAGCTCTCATGAAATCTTGCATATTCACCATTGGTGGTTCACTTGATCCTACCTCTTGTTGTCTGGGTCTTACCATGATTCTATGGATATGCCACTTGGGTTAGTCCATTTTCTATAAATTTACTCGTTTAATCTATCTCTATCCAATCCTAGTAATTATTATCAGTATAAGTATCCATTAAAACAAGGCATTCAAAACAGTCAACACACCATACATCCAATGCAAACAAGTTCATACAACATTTTGCTATGTTATTTAACAACCTGGCTCTGATACCAAATGAGATGACCCACTTTCTTTTTAGAAAAATTCAAGGTTTTTTTTTACAATTAATCTCAGTGGTCACCTAGCCAAGAGAATACCATTCTCTGATTTATCTTCTAACCAGGATCTTAAAACCAATATAAAAATATTGTTGTGTCAAATTATCTTAAACCTTCATATAAGAAAATATATATATACAATACTTTCTGTTTTTATGTCAGAGTATAGGGGTTTGGAAGCAGAGAATCTGTTTGGGGATTTCCAGGTGATTCTCTTCATAGCAAAAGTATTTTTTTTTTCAAGTTTTCCAGTCATGTCTATACCTACATAACTATTGATTTCATGACTTAGATTTAACATTATGTATGTATTTCCCATAATTGTATTACTATATGGACTGGGCCTTTGCTCGTGCATGTGTGTGTGCATGTTCCTGTGCACTTACATGTGCCTAAATTTTTTTTCTTTTCTTGTTAGTAAAAAGGTCTGAGTCTACCTAGTGCTTGGGTTGTAATATCATAACTGAAAGCTTAGTTTAGAAGCCTTTTGTGCTGGCTTAACCCAGGCTCAAGAAGATGGTTATGTTAGCCATATTTAATTTGAACTGCTTTCTCTCAAAATACATGTTATTTTGTTCTATCTTATCAAAGCAACTTAAAATATTTCTGCCAGATTTTTCTTTAACTTAAACATGAATTTCTTAAAGTAAATACTAGGTTGTTCTTTCAATCTATACCTGATCACCATCTTAGATTTTATTTATACTATTTTTCTTTTAGAATCTGGAAGTTAAACAAAGAAACTATATTGCTCAGTAACCATTTTAAAACAACTTGCCAGTCTCTATTGAATCACAATTTTAAGTTTTAAAACATACAAAACCAGAAATGTCAATACATAGTTTCTTTCTAAAAAACATACCAACATATTATAACATGAATTCAACTTAAACTTCTACTTTAATATCAGTAAATTTGTAACTATTGCATCCAATTGCTTAAGCAGCTAATCCATCAAAAGCTTGATCAAAGAAATGCCTATTTACCTGCATAATCACTATGAGCTGCCTCATTAAAATGAGACACCCAATAGTGCATCAACACACATGGGTCAGACTAATGTCTGGTATGAGTATTCTAATTGGAAACATAATTTTCATATAGTTTTTTTTTTCATAGCCAAATAACTTTAAGATAAATAAGGGAATGCAATATTACTTTTGTACCCACTTCAGTGCAACCTGTGCATGCACAACAACATGATATATGATTCAATGATTTATTGCAGAGAAAACAAACATAGAATTCATCCATGGAATATCCTAAAACAGCCAACACAATCATTAATTAGATCATCATTCTTCATCTATAGATTTTCTGGCCTTCAGAGATTTTTCCCAAGCCTTCATATGAACCTATTTCTAATGTTCAATATCAAATATGTTATGGTCTTTAGCTACTTTCTCTTTTAAAACACACACTGCCTGGGACAATTCTCTGTTAACCCAGCACACTCAGGCCCCTGGGTATAAACATACCATGTGTGAGCTTGCAATGTTCACCTTGCCAAGCTATATCTTGTAGCCCTAAGATCCAAAATCCTTAGTTAAATTACTAAGTGTCAATATCCTTTTGTGTTAATTTCCTCTCTGCATCTCATGTTTCAAGCAGTGAATAAAGCATTCAGTCATATGCATACATCCAAAGATTAACCAAACATATTTTCATAAACAAGCACTTCATCATAACAATAGAGGTGATTTCTTAAACATATTATTTTTCTATGGACTTCAATAGATCCCAATACAAACATATGGTCTTAGATAATTTCTGTCTGTTTTTCTATCCTCTCTTTTTTTTCTACCTTTGATTCAGTCAGATCCATGTTCAAATCTGATTAAATCACAAGTATAAGATTTATTGGATGGTCCATAAATATAGAGGCTCAGCACATGTATACATTGCACCTCTATATTTTTCCTTTTTTTAAATTTTTTGTTAATATGAGACTTGAGCAAACACACAATGTTGCAGCCCCGTATCTTTTCTCATTCTTAGACCATATATTCATATTAAGCCTCCTGGATTTAAACTAATAAATGTATAAAGAAATCCATATTAACTTCTTCACCTCAAAGTTATATTATAATACAGAAAAATCTGTTTAAACCTTAAATTCAAGTCTCTTTCATACTGAGTAAATCAATATAAAGAGGTTTCCATTAAAACAGATCATAAAACAAGTCAAGGTTACTAAATCATAACAATAAATCTAGCTTGCAAACAAATGAAATATGAAATTTAGTTAGGCTGCCTCAATATTCAGGTCTTATTGCCAATATTTCCAATGAGATTACTCACCTAATCCCTTTTTCTAAGCTTTTCTTCCTTTGATCTTCTGCCTTCTTCCTACTCTAATGACTGGTGTTCCACATTTTCTCTTCTAACTTCTGTCATATATTTTTGTATATTTTTCTTTTATGAGGCAGAGCAATCATACAGCCTTACTACACCAGGTTTTCTTATATGAACTCTGGCTGCTACTAGGGTTTAAGGAAATTACCAAATGCCAATTTTACCCCACCAACTATGATCTACCTCTTATTCTAATTTTTTGAGAAAATGGGTAAATAGTCCTAGTATTTTTCAGAAAATATCCCTCATTACCCCGGTCATGTTATTTGCATGATTTATGTTTTCTAAAGTAAAAAGGAATTGCTAAAAATGGATAAAGTGTTTTTTCAAAAGCTCATACCATTTTCATGCAATGTTAAATTTTTTTTCAGCAAGCATTATTTAGTGCACATGTATAATACATGTATGCCTACCCTGGCCTAAGTCTTTTTTCCCTTTTTTTTCAAGACTTGATCATTTCTGCCTACATATATATATATATATATATATTTGTAATTTATCTATCCTATCATTTTTATTAATTGTTGCCTATTTTATCACACAGAAACTATTGCATGTTTGTGCACTGTCTTGTGTACCTGTACATGTTTCCAAACTATGCATCTGCAATTAGTTTCCTATCCCTATCTTTTCAATGCAATTTCAAACAATTACAAACTTAAATTAAATCATTAAATTTCTTCACAAAAATCTGGGTTATCACAGACTCTCAACTTCATTTATTTCCTAGGAAATTAAAATCGAGATGGATAAGACCATACGTGGTACGTACTTTTTTCCATACGGTGCCGTAGAAATAGAGAACCCTGGGGTGGATCGATTTTTAAGATCAATGATCATCGTTTAAATCCTTACTTGCAATTGCCAAGTGACCAAGAGGAGGAGCTCATGATTCTTCATGGGCTACACTACGTCTAGTAAGGAATTTTAACCCTCTCTTGTAAATATGTATATATTTTTCTTATTTACCCTCATTATATCATGCATTGACTGCAAGGACATGGTCATTATCAAGTGTTGGTGGAGTCACATGTTTATTTTAATTTTACATGCTTTGATTTTGCATTTTTCTTTCTTTTTTTAAGAAAAAACTCAAAAAAATTGCATTTTAATTTTCTTAAAATATTCTAAAAAAAATTTGCATCATAATTTACTTTTGAATAGGCATGATAGAGTTAGCATACGGTTTTGGTCATGAGATTGAAATTTTTAAAAAATTACTTAACTCAAACGAATAATAAAAAGAAAAGTTTAAATTACAAGCAACTAAGGTGTAACTATTATATAGGGAGATTCATAGGTGATGATTATGAAGTTATTTTAAATTGTAATCTTTGTTTAAAAAGTGGTTGATTTAAAGTACATGCGTTAACATTTTTAATCTTTAAAGTTAAGTAGTGCTAAGATAATTTTTCATAACTCTCTCTTCTCTTAAAAAAATTCAAAAAAAAACAAAACAAACCAAAAACACGTAGAGTCGGTATACACACGTAAGTGTGTAACCTGCCACGCTCTGCATTCTTCTTACGTAAGCTCAGAAGGCAGTGCATGAATGGTATATCTGGCCTCGGTTTTCTAAGTTTGATGTATGTATATCTTTACTACTAATAATGATAATTCCATGAACTAATTTCAACCGTGTCTTCTTGAGTTACCCAAAATACCATTCGTCCTAAAATACTTCGACAGTCCTTATGAAACCCTAAACCAAAAGCTATTTGGTTATCAAATCCAACCTTTTTCCTCATCCTTCTACCCTCTCTCCACTTCACATTGTTTTTTATACCCTAGATCGAATCTGCACCTCCTCAATCACCGAAATCGATCAAAAAACTCATCGCCATCGTCATCCTACCAATCGTAGCATACGGACCACCGATTAAAATTCTCATCGCCATCATCCTCCAACCCGATCGCATCACACAGTCCACTAGCTCAGTATTTTAATCAGAAAAACTCCCCGTTGTCATCCTAAAACTGCGACAGCTACTGTTAACTTAGTCCAAACTACAATCCCCTTCTTCTACATTAGTGTTCCATTTGCCCACTGTTTATAGCTAAGGTACATGTATATTAAATATTACTTCATTCTTTTTTGCAAACCTTGCTCAAGATTCATGAAAAAAGTTCAACTCCTATAATTTTTACCACTATTTTGAATTTGATTCAAAACTATGGCTATTAAACAAAGTACCAAATAGGATTTCTACCTAGAAATATATGGTTTAGCTTTCCATACCAAATTGACACTGTATTGCCAATAAGTCGGTTTTTATTTTTATTTTAAAATTATGATTTGTATTTTTGTACCAAACTAACAAACTGTTGCCAAAGTGACGACATACATATTTAGGAGAGTAGATATATATGTTTTAAAAGGTTGGTTGAAAGGATGAACATAAATATGAACTGAGTTTATAAACTAGGATAGTTAATAAGTGAAAACATTGAAAAAATGTGATGTAATATTCATTGTTTACCAAATAGATCTAACACGAGATGTGTGCATGTTCGACAGGTTCATGGAATGATTCACTAGACATTGTTTGATAGTCAAGAAAAAGATTGGAAAGTTCTATCGATTTTTCGCTATAAATAGTTGATTAATGTTCTATGTCGTTTATACCATTTAGTAAAATTTTAGGGCCATTACTGTTTAACTGAAAGCAAATTAAATACTATTGTTTTGATTATTAGATAGATGAAAATTAGTATTATATTTTTGTTTATGAGGCATAGATGGATAGAAAACCATTTGTTTATAGCCATAAGGTTGTGTAATGTGTGAATATTGTGTACTTAATATGTTGAACAAGTTATAGTGTATTTTTCGTCTGCATAATGACAGTTGAATTGATATTTTCTTTAATACGACAAAAGGCAAAGAAGGATAACAAAACCATTTTTTGTGGCTATATGTTTATTTGTGTGCAAGTTGTGAATACTATTATTTTGATACTATAATAATATGTTTTTTTCAATTTTTAGGCATTGCTGCAACTTATGTAGGAAGGACATGTATTAAGTATATGCTGGAAAAGAAGTGGAAGGAAATTGGGCTTGAAAGTTGTTCTAAGTTATGCTAGGTTATGTGTCTCACCTGAGTGCAACTGTAGTATTACTTGCATTGGTGGCCTACACGCAGAAGTAGCAGTACAAGTAGATGAGGAAGATGTAGAGGTAGTAGTAATTTTATGCAGTCCCGACTGTGGCTTAGATATGCTGGAAGGAACGTTTGGATTATGGTCTGGGATTATTGTGAGAGAGTTGGAGATATATGGAGTTGTAATTGGATTATCCTGACGTGCCATTTGATGGTAATTCAAAATGGTGCAACAATTGCAATTTATTTAACATTATTATTAGCAACATTATCTATGTTATATGTATTATATATGAAATGGGAATGAATACATTAACATGTTGTATACGTAAAGCTTCCTTCGGTAAAGAACCACTAATTTGTCTTAATTTTGTGTATACCAGATGTAAACCATCCACGGTTTTGTCAAGCTTATGAACGCCTTAATTCCATTCGATTCATTTATTGTACTTAGCATATAAGCTTAAGGCTTATTACCACTTCCTTTAAAATATTGCTATGTGATTGTAATTTAAATAATTTGGTGTATAGATGGTAGTTATAGTTAAGTACAATGTTTAATAGTTTCAAGTGTAAAAATTGTTCAGATATCAATTAAATTGCTTCCTAAAGCAATGGCTAAAGTAGGGAAAGTGATGGACTGAAATACACTATGGTAGTACAAATCGTTACTCGTGACAGTTTTTAAATATGCAACAGTATAGTTTCAACACTTTTTTCTACTTAATATTTTTTTTCCGGTTTTTGGATGATTTATAAATTATTTTATTTATTCTAAATCTAGAAATGGTAAGATATTTAGGTGGTGTTTAGTTTAAAAATGATTTTGGGTTTCTATTTTCAAATATGTATGTCAAATATGAGAGGAGTGAAGTGATGACGGAAATGAAGGAACGAAGGAGGAGATGGAAGGACGATGGAAGGATGGATTGTTTCTCATGCTTATATTATATTCAAAACATGAAAAATTAAAAAAAATGTTTTCTGTTTTGTATGTTAATTTCGTTTTCTAAATTGGTCTTTTTCGATAATATACATGCGTCTTGCGTATTTTTGTATGGATAAAAATCCAAAACTAAAAATGGAAAACCAAACACAACCTTATATTTTAATATATTTTTTGTAATATATATGCTTTTTAGGACAATGCAAAGATCATAGTCTTTGTAATTTCATCTTCATAGGACCTGACTAAACTTAACTCATATTACATAACAAAGAATTGTGAACATAAAAATTAGTTCGATAATAGATCCTGATGGATGGGTATCTGAATATATTAGGACTTACCTTGTTTTATTCTTTCATTCTACACAAAGACAAATAGCATGAAGCGGCTTCATTTGTTGCTATATTTCCTTTCCTTTTCCAACTTTCAGTTGGAGCATATCAAACTGTTGTTTAAATGCCCTATTATATACCTTATATATCTCTTTGCGAGAGCTAAAGTTAACACAATACTAGATTGGGTAAGTTGAGTAGTCAGATGTTATTAGTTAAAATTTGCTTCCAAGTTTTATTATTGTTCTTATGACTATTGGATTGGTATGTTGAAGTTTGTGTATACGTATATACAACAATACTGCGGTAATTTGCGAGTTAATACAAATAATAGTTCGGTCTTTTGTATTGTTTTAATCAAATATATGAAACATCTCAATAATTCCTTCCGTCCTTGTGACACAATTCACTTTTCCTCATCAACATTAACTAAGCAATAATTTTGATCCATCATAAAAATAGTTGATAAAAAGGAGTAACTGAAGATTAATTGCAACATTGAAATATTGCACCAAGCAAAAGGAAAGTAGTTAATATCCAATTCAAAAATAAATAGATATAGTAATCATCAAATAAGTGTAATGAAGTAATGAAAATACTGTACTTATTAAAAATGGTAGTATAGATATTATGTGCAGGTTCATACGGACGTGCGTATATACTCGTATAAATAATAATAATAATAATAATAATAAACACCTAGAGTCAAGTGCTCACACATAAGTGTATACACTCGCCACACTTTATACTCTTCTCATGTAAGCCCGCAAGGCAGTGCATGGATGATATAGTTGGCCTTAGTTTTTCCGAGTCAGCTGTATGAAAATAATAATAATATTGACATTTTTTACGAATAAAGAAAGAGTAAGCAATTAAAACCCAAGCATTATCTTGGCTTTACCGTTTTGACTTGTTTTACAAAAGGAAACGAAGATACCACTTTGTAAACTTTGACAATCAATTAAAGAATTTATTTCATAGTTGCACTATGTTATCACCGAAACAACTAGCCAAGCTAGAGTTCGATGATGATAATAACTTAATTTTTGTTGGATGTATTGATTAGTAAAAAACTGAACTTTCTGGATGATGACCGAGACTTGTATATTATTATTATTTCATGTCAATTTAAATTGTAAGTTCTTCATTTTGAAAATTAAAACTTGCATTCGTATCTCTGTAAATAAAACTTGCATTAGGAACTTTGCATATCCATTTGGATTTTGTGGGTAGTATCTGCTGAAAACCCTCACGAGACAACACTCGTCCTACTAGGGACACCTAGAGGCTTAATGGCATATTGCATATGCTCAAAGAAATCATGCTTCCTAAGATCACATGCTTAATGGCGTATTTGACGTGTAACAAACTGGATTTTCGACCCTTGAAAATCGACACTAATACATCCTTTGTATCACATGCCGAACATTCAAGTGCCGGAAATACCGATTTGTTAGGGTGAAAGAAGAAGGCAGAAGATAGAAGAAAACTAAACAACACAGAATCTCACAACGCAACCGAATAACATATATTAATCACATAATGTTTTACAAAGTCTTCTCAAAACCGATACATCAGAGTTACACTAATACAATTCTAACCTAGGACAATTATAAAAGCCTATCCTTATACATCAAATATAAAGTACATAATATACAGCGGAAACAAGTAATAACTATCTACCGATGAAGCCTCCCGCTCCAAGCTCCTCCAAGTGCATCCGTAGAAAACCTGGACTGCTTGGCTGCTCATAAAAATTTGAGCACCCAAGAGTTTCAGGAAAAGAAATAAAACTCCGGGTCAGACATGGGTCTGGTGTGAGTAAACTCAAAGTAACTAAATTATTACTTTTCAAACCCTTTTAAAATCAAAGGTATCTCATAAGACCTCATCACACATAAACGCGGACGGGGTTTTACCTTACGATAACCAAAACCACTTTTATATAAAAATCATGTGATATTATAATAGTGTCTAAGTACAAATACTTATTAAAATAGACGAAATTGTTACATTAATTACATTACAGCATACTAGGCTCTACAATCAAAACTGTAAGGCACGTATTGGAGATTGGATTCCATACTATGACAAGGTAAGGAACTACCTTCTGAAGGTACATCTCTAGATAAATGCACCGAGGTATGACAAGAGCATCTTGTGCCCCTGCCACACAGGACTGGCGTACAACTTGACTAGTAGTACCGAATATGATCATCGCTCCATTAATGGGCCTCGAAGCATACAAATGAGAGATAAGAACTGATCTAGATTTGGAATGACCATACCCTACTTGGGAGCAACCCACTTGGCCTTGCTGCATGCCCGATTTTTGTCATTTCCCGATTGATGAGGTTCGAGGCTACGTTTTACCTTTTTACACTAGTACAAAACAGATCAGTTGCTTCGCCTCATTTGTGTCGGTTGTCCATAAAACCGACACAAATACTGTAATTTGTGTTGGTTGTTTATTAACAACCGAAACTATTGACTTATGGGGTAAGAAGAAAATGTTAAAAATGTAATTTGCATTTGTTGTTCTTAAGAAACCGACACAATTGAAGGGAAGCAATAGATTTACTCGTGTCGGTTGTTTGAACAACCGACACAATTAAATACAATAGCATCGGTTTTCCAAAAACCGACACCATAGGCACACAACTTTTCCCCCCAAATCCATTTCAGCCGCCCCATCTTTTCCCGCGAACCCTAAATTTTAGAGGGAAAATTTAGCCATCACATACTTGGCACGTCTCTTCTTTTCTTCTTCGTAAAACAAAAAAAAAGAAAAAAAAAGAGAGAAAACAGCAATCGCACGCTTTTATTCCTTCTTCTCTCTACCCATTAAGCTTGAAAAGGTACTAAATTTTAGACCTTGGCAATCGAGAATTGAAATTTGTTAGCCTTGCAAGGCAGAAATCAAATTAGTTAATTACCGTGTAGTTAATTGATTTAGTGAATTACTGAGAATTACTGTTTAATTTCATAATTTGTCACTGTTTTTGTGTTAGTACTTGGCTTCAGGTTAACTAAGTTAGTTCTTAGTTTCACATTAAGCCTAGTATTGGCAGTGGAATTAGCGGGGTTTTATTGGAAGCAGTCTTTCTTCACAAAGCGTTTGTAAGAATTAGTGGTATATTTCAATATTTTGGGTTTTAGACTGAAAAAAAGGATGATGCTTAACATAAAAGGATAAAACAAGAAGATTGAAAAATAAGTACCATTTGTTAATTACTTTGTTTCCAGTATAATATATTTGTTAACTAAATATTTTGGTTTTATGTAAATTGATAACAATTTGAGGAATAGACTATAACAATAGTAATTTCATATATGTTTTTGTGGAAATTTGATGTACGATGCTTCAATTATTTTTATCCTGTAACTTTGTTCCAATGTAGTGCATTGATTCCTACTGATCACATGAAATACATTATTTTGCATTAAAGCAATTATGGATTTATTTTGATATGTATAATAAGGGTTAAATTTTTTAGCATATTTAATTGGTTATTTGAAATAATTGTATAATAAGGATTGACTTGAACCTTTGTAATAGTTAATGGATCTTATAAAATTTTGACAAAGTAGAAACTAAAAAAAGGATTCATAATTTTTACTAAGGGACAATTTGCAGACATTTTTTTTCTTGATTCCCAGTGTAGAAAATTTAGTAGAAAAAATCTTAGATACAATTATTTCATTAGGACCTTGGGTATTATGAAATTCATCCCAATTCACATATCTTGACTGTGCCAGATGACGAGAGATAATTGACAGTCCACATGTCATCTTTTCCTTGTAGTTGTGTGCAGGGACACTATAGCCACAACGAACCATTAGCATCTTTTCCTTGTAGTTTGTACCTAATTTTAGTTATATTAATGGTGGAGACAACAGTAGCAAAAAAAAAGAGAAAACAACAATCTCTTTTGAACTAAAGTCAAGTGATTGAAGAGTTTGCGCTGCGATTTCGTCTGCTTCTAGATCAAGATTTTCGATCTTTTAGGTATGCCTTATTTTGAATTATTGAAGACTTTGGTTTTTTCGATTTGCGATTTTGGGTTTTTTCGATTTGCGATTTTGGGTTTTTTCGGTTGAATTTATGAATTATTGAATTATTGAAGACTTCTGATTTGTGAAAAGCTATCATCCAATTTAAAAAAAATGCAGTTGATTGCTCCTGATGCTATGCACTTATAAACTACTCTTTAGAAAACTATGGGTACTGGTCATAATGTACTCAAAAAGATTATAGTGAAGCAATTGAAATTCAATTATGGACAAAAAAATTGTTAGGTACGTGTAGACTCAAGAAAGTTCCTAGGCGCTTTCATACGAAAGTTTTATAATTGAAATTCAATTATGTAAAATATATCATATACAATAGGATAACTATGACAAAATAATGCAACCACCATGGAAAATGGCATTCATTTTTTACGTAACAACGAAAAATTGTAAGAGCTCGCCTCTTTATAAAATACAGCATTATGGTTATATAATGCAACATATTAATACCCTACCAAGGCATGAGACGTCACATTTGGTAGTTGAAGGTGGCTGGAGGCAGTTGAGGTAGAGGAAGTTGACTGTTGTGACTTAGTGTTGATGTGAATAAGTTGATGTTATGATGTAGTTACTACTTGACAGTGAGTTGTTTGGATGGTGTCTATGCCTGTGATAATGATGTGCAGTGGTGAAGGAAGAGGATGTTGAAGGCTATGAGTTGAGTTGTGAGTTGGTGTTAGTTTGTAGTTGTATGATGTAGTTGGAGGCAGAGGATGTTGATGTTGGTTGTGAATGGTAGGGTAACAGTAGTAAGAGGAAGTGGTAGAGGCAGTTTATGGTGAAGTGATGCAATGCAACAGGGAATGGAGGAGGGTATCACAAGTGGTTGATGTATGAAGGAAGAGGAACGATAGTTAGCATAATGAATATGCAGCAGTGTATATGTGCACAGTGCAAAGTTTTTTTGAAGTAGGCTAGTAAATAAAATGTAAATGCAACGTAAATCAAAACAGAAATTTAAATATTTAAATGAAAATGAAATAAAATATTTTTTGTTTTGAAATGCATTTTTTTTAAATATGCAAATGCAAATGCAACTAGAAAAGCAAAAAACACACAAACAAAATAACAACAAAAATTACGCACAAACACAAAACAATAATTTTTTTTCTTTTTTTTATATGCAATTCAACACACAGAATTAACGCAAAATAAAATCAAACAAAAATAATTTGAAGAATATAAATAAAATCAAATTAATTCCCCGGCAATCGCACTAAAAACTTGTTCAATCAACGATTTTTCTATCGGTTAGAAAATCGCCAAAAAATTATAATAAAAATTAACCGTAAACGCACGACGTACAATTTTAGTACGTGGCGAGTAAGGGTGAAACACCCCACATCCCTTAGTGTCCAGACTTATGATCGTGCTGTTACGGGGTACAAAAAGAATAATTCAAAGTGTTACCTTGAGCTGTAAATCATCCTTTTGTTCTTAGGATCAACACCATATTTCCATATATACATAATATATTAGAACTAATATTTTGATTTTGGAAATATAAACATAGATGTATAAGCTGTACAAGAATATCTACGAGGCATTATATACTAGCAGATACGGAGCACATAACTAAAATAAAGTTAGCACAAACAATATATATCATAACATAGATGCATCTTTCAGAACATGTTTCTTGAGCAGCTTCAGCACTCATGCTCATCACAATCAGCAAGCACAAACCAAAAACTAATACAGCCTTTGATGCCATTATCGTTTTGTTAATAAATCCAGGAATATTTCAAGGAAATTTTGGTTATGGTTGTTGTATATATACATGTGTTGGTTGGTTGGTTTTGATAGGTTTGTAATAATTCATGAGAGAAATTTATGCTACCCCTTTTATTTTTCATACCCAAATATAAACTTACAGAGGCTAATGTCATAGTCGCATAATGAACCCAATGTTCCATGATAATTGAGCTGCTTTTCAATGAAAGACTATAATGTATTAAAAAATCTTTCGGTGCATCAGTTTCTTTCCAAAGGTTTCGTTTGTTTTCTTTTGATGGAAAAATATAATACATATGGCCTTCTCCCATAGTTTTCTTTTGATGGACAAATATTGTAAAAACATTGTATTCATACAATTTTTTTTGTGAACATACAGAGAACCATGAAAGATATTGTTTGTACTCTGTGGATAATGCAACCATTCATGTTCCATTCACGTTCCTATGTTTTTTAGGTATTTATTTATAATTATTTTACTTCTTGTTCACACTTGAAAAGCAACATATATAAGGTCTAACCGGTCGATCTATAGGAATGCCGACAGTCGACTAGTGGATGGCTCTGCATTTTTAAATAAGGAAACAATGTTCAAAATTTTAAACCATCGCTCCTCTAAATTTTAACTCTTCCGAACAATTTTTTTCACTTTTCACGGTAACCCTACATTACTATACATGCTATATCCATTTCCGAAGCATCTATAGTTGATTATTTTAAACACTCTCTTTCTCTCTCTCTCTTGGTCTCTAAAATGGCTTCTATAAAAAATCTACCTATTGATCATTGCTTACTCATTCATACACTTTAATTTATAATCAATTATCCATCTAGCAATGCACTTGCAAGAACATAAATTCTAACTTCTTCATTTTCAATATCTAAGTTTATATGATCTGATGTTGAGGAATAATTGAAATATCCAAACAAACATAAGAAACACTTATGATTTTTTTTGCTTATGTAGTGCGTCTCTAGCAATTTCACATGGATCGTAATTGGATGTATAATGTGAAACGTAGTGATGATGAGTTCTTGAACAAAATGGAAGGATTCATCAAGTGTGCGTTGAATGATCAATTAACAAGAAGAGAAGAAACAATTTTTTGTCCTTGTAGACGTTGCCAGAATAGGAGGAGATTTTGTAACATAGATCAGATCAGGGATCACATAATTCGGTATGGGTTCAAGCAAAATTATACATAGTGGATATGGCATGGTGAAAGCACACTTAGTACACCTAGTTCTAGTAATCATTACATTGATGAGGATGACCAGGAAGGTACCGTGAATAACAAGGTAAATGATGAGACTGATGAGATCGACAATGTTAATGAGATGTTTGATGATGTTCAAGAACATTTGATGGAAGAGCCAAAATTGTACGAAAAAATATTACTTGATGCTGAGAAGCCTTTGTATTCTAGTTGTGCTAAGTTTACAATATTGTCTGATGTGCTCAAGCTTTTCAATTTAAAAGCAAAACACGGGTGGAGTGATATAAGTTTTATATCATTGTTGGGACTTTTGAAAGACATGCTACCAGAAGGTAACGAGCTTCCTACTTCTAATTACGAGGCAAAGAAAATTATGTGTCCAATTGGCATAGGATACAGAAAGATACATGCATGTCCAAATGATTGTATTTTGTATCGAAATGAATATGAGAGCTTGCATGAGTGTCCTAAGTGTGGATTATCCCGTTACAAGTCGCGAGAAAATGTTCATAACGACCCAGATAAGAAATGGCCTCCAGCAAAGGTTTTATGGTATTTGCCCATTATACCAAGGTTTAAACGTTTATTTGCAAATAAAGAAAATGCAAAAAACTTAAGATGGCATGCAGATGTGAGGAAGGATGATGGATTACTAAGGCATCTAGCCGATTCTTCGCAGTGGAGAAATATCGATACCATGTATTCTAGTTTCGGTGAAGAAATAAGAAATCTCAGACTTGGTCTTTGCACAGATGGCATAAATCCATTTGGCAATCTTAGCAGTCAACATAGTACTTGGCCGGTTCTTTTGGTGATTTACAATCTTCCACCTTACTTGAGTATGAAGCGCAAGTACATTATGTTGTCTCTTATGATTTCGGGACCACGACAACCAGGAAATGACATCGATGTTTATCTAGCTCCTCTTATTGATGATCTAAAATTTTTGTGGGATAAAGGTGTGCGCGTATTTGATGCATATAGTAGAAGTGAATTTACATTGCGCGCCATGCTTTTTTGTACCATAAATGATTTTCCCGCATATGGTAACTTGTCTGGATATAGTACAAAAGGTGCTAGAGGATGCCCAATTTGTCAAGACGACATGGCTGTTGAGCACTTGCATTTTTGCAAGAAAAATGTGTATATGCATCATTGTAGATTTCTCCCTCTCAATCATCCTTATCGTAAAAAGAAGAAACCTTTCAATGGGGATATAGAAAGCGGAGTTGCTCGTTTGCCATTAACAGGAAATGATGTATATGAACGGATCAAGGATATTGAAAATGTATTTGGCAAAGCCTTTCCTCTTCAAGAAGGCATGTGGAAGAAAAAATCTATATTTTGGGAACTTCCATATTGGAAACATTTACAAGTTAGGCATTGTCTAGATGTAATGCATATAGAAAAAAATGTTTGTGACAGTATCATTGGAACACTCTTGAATATACCTGGTAAGACAAAAGATGGCGAGAAAGCTAGACAAGATATGTTGAAAATGGGTATTCGAAAGGAGTTAGCACCAGTGGAGAAAGGTAAACGTATCTATTTGCCTCCTGCATGTTATACATTGTCCAAAAAAGAGAAAACTAGTTTATGCGAGTGTCTTCGTGGTGTCAAGGTTCCATCAGGTTATGCTTCGAACATTAGCAGTCGTGTATCAATGAAGGATTTGAAATTGACGGGCATGAAGTCTCATGACTGTCATGTGTTAATGCAACATTTGTTGCCTGTTGCTATTCGAGGTATATTGCCTAAACATGTTAGACATGTTATTACAAAGCTTTGTATTTTTTTTAATGCAATTTGTAGTAAGGTGATTGATCCTGATATGTTGGATGATCAACAAGCCGATGTTATTGTTACCTTGTGTCAATTTGAGATGTATTTTCCCCCTTCATTTTTTGGTGTTATGGTGCATTTGGTTGTACATTTGGTAAGAGAAATCAAGATTTGCGGTCCTGTTTTTATGAGGTATATGTATCCGTTCGAAATGCATATGAGAACTTTAAAAAGAAAAACAAAGAATAGATATAGACCTGAAGCTAGTATCGTAGAAGGTACTGTAGCCGAGGAAGTTATTGAATTTGTCACTCAATACCTAACTGACGTTGAACCTATTGGACTTTGCAAGTCTCGACATGAAGGGCAACTTGACGGTCAAGGCATAATTAGGTTTAAATTGATGTCAATTGGTGATGATATGTTTCACAAAGCTCACCTACTTGTTTTACAGAACCTTAGTGAGGTTCATCCTTACTTGGAAGAGCACATGACAATTCTAAAGTCTCAAAATACTTCAAAGAACGAAAGATAGTTGACAAATGAACATAACCGCTCATTCGTCATATGGTTTAAAGATAAGGTAATGTCTCAATTGTCTCAAACAAATCATAATGTTTTCGATACAATAAAATAGTTGGCGTATGGGCCTAAATTTCAAGTTAGCTCTTATAAAGTGTATGCTATTAATGGGTATGTCTTTCATACGAAGCGTCAGGATGAAAAGAGCAAAACGCAAAATAGTGGAGCAAGTGTCGTAGCATCTTCAAGAGAATTTTCTAGTGCTAAAGATAACAAACCAATAAATGCGACAATGTCATATTACGGAGTAATTGAGAATATTTGGGAACTTGAATATAGGGACTTCACGATTCCTCTATTTCAATGTAAATGGGCCGATAACCATCGTGCTGTACAAGTGGATGAACATGGATTCACACTTGTTGACTTTGATCGAGTGAGTCATGATAACGATCCACTCATCTTGGCATCTCAAGTGAAACAAGTTTTTTATGTCACCGACCAGCTGATCATAAGTGGTCTGTTGTCCTTCCTGGAAAAAGACGCATTGTTGGGATCGACGATGTGGTAGATGAAAAAGAGTATAATCAATTTGACGAGAATCCACCTTTTTCCATTGGCGTAAGTCTATCAGAAGAAGAAGTTGATTTAAATGCAAATTATGCACGTACTGATCACGATGAAGGGGTTTGGATAGCAGGGTAATTTTTTAACCTTCTAATACTGTCACCATTTAATTTGTTCATATGTGTACATTTATTTGGAATGTGTATATCAGAAGCTAAATCTTCAAACGAATGAGAAAACATGTGTGTGTATAGTTTTGTGTGAAAGCATGGTTAAATGAATAGTTTATATTTTGAAAATATTGGGTCGTTACGCATATTAAGTAACTCAAATATGTGGGGAAAAGAAACTCAAATATGTGGTGATATTTATTAGTTGGAGGGAGTACTGTAATTAAAGATTTCATATTTGTATTTGAACAAGATGCGTGGAAGGCTTATATGATGTGGTAAAATAATGTGTTGTCAAAACTAATTTTTAGATTCAAAGGTCAAATCATGTTGCATTTTCTTTTGGCAGGGTGTTGTTGAATTTTATTTTGGCAATGTGTTGTCACATTTTATATGTGCGGTGTATTCTCAAATCTTTTTTTGGCAGAATGCAATGTGTTGTCACTTGTTTGTTTAGAAGAATGCATTGTGTTTTTGCATTTTTTGGTAGAATGCATTATGTTATATCTTTTTTATACTAGTATAATTCATCATGTTGTCACATTTTCTACATGAATGCTCTTGGGTAGTTTATTAGTTCTTCTAATGTTATAAAATGAGTTCTTCCTAGCGTAAATAATATATAATAACAGTTCTTCAAATTTTACAAAAAGATTCACTATCATAGTAAACAACCACATTCATGCTTTGTCACCAACTACTAGTTCTTATTTCCCCTCAGATCAATATAGACAATGGAGAAGGCATTTGTTGTGAGTATAGGATGGATGTAGAGATGTTAATATCCAATTCATGTTAGGATGTGGTACATTAATGCTTCACATGTAGTGATGCATGGAATGAGTATGTTTATATTCAATGAATGGATGCTCCTCCATGCAGAAGGCAAGGGTGTATGCTTTCGAAATGCAATATAAATTTAGAAGACTTCAACAAATCCTTAGTAGCAAAAACTGGCTGCTTTCATGCTTTGTTCTTTGCACCTATCTATTAACTATATATTTCCTATAAGTATATGTGTTTCCACTTTGGTATTTGTACTTTTGATCTTATGTCAGAATCTATTTTTCAAATTCATTATTTACAATTATACTATTTTCCTTACTAAATTTACTTATAATGTTTGATGACTTACATGAATAAGTGATCCAAAAGATGACTTACATAAACATATTTTGAAATACAAAATGTGCTTTAATTATCTTTAATATAAATTTCTTGACAGATCCTAGTCACCAAATCAACTTGTAAATTACACTAGTATTATTAAATGTTAACACGTAACCAAGTGAAACATGAGACCATCTAAAACATGCAATTAAGCAAATATCTCTTCAAATAAGTTCTGGCTGTGTGCATTTTGCAATCAAGCAAATATGTCTTCAAATCAGTTCAGACTGTGTGATATTTAAGTTATTATTCGTTTGTTGAAATATTTTATAACTTTCGGGTGCACATCTGTGATACAGGAATAATAGAAATGCAACTATATGAACTCACTGAAGAGCAAAACACTTCCGCTTCAGAACCGTCATCTAAGAGGAGGCATAGAGGTCCAACAACCGGAGAGAAATACAGAACATCCAAGCCAAAATTCATCGAGTGGTGTGATAATGGCAAACATACTAGAAAATGGGTGAAGTCTTTTAAGGCGTACGTAGGCGATACAGCTAGATCAAGAATTGATATCAATATCAAGAATTGGGCTAGCGTTAGTCAAGGGCTTAAGGATACCATTTGGGAAGACATTAAGGTATTATAAATTCATTTGTTCGCTTATTAAATTGTCAGTTGGATCCTTTGTGTTTGGAGTCATGAACCGCTTTCATTGTTTATCAAATTCATTTTTACTGCTTTGACGTTGTTTATTTTTTATTTTTTATTACCTAAGACCGAGTATCACATCGATGAAAAAATGAAAAATAATGTGTTAAAAAATGTTTGTGGAGCATGGAAGGGTTTCAAAACAAAATTGGTTAGTGGTTGGATTACGAAGACTAGAGAGCTTCCAAAAAACCATTAAGAGCCATACGAATTTTATGATGGGGTTACAAAAACACAATGGGAAACATTTAAGAAGTATTGTGAAACCGAGGAGTTTAAGGTATGTTTTTTTATGCCATATCCACAAGTCACACGCTATTTCTTTCATTTTACAACTCACCAGCTTCGTCAGAGCAATTGCATATTTCACAAAATGAAACGTGCAGTTTCTTATAACAAAAATGAAAACTACTCTTTAGCTGTATGATCTTTATTTAGAAAATAAATGTTCTTTTTTAGTTTGTTTCATATACATATAGGAAATAAATGAATAGGATGAACTCCAAAATTTCATAAAAAAAAGTTTAAAACATAAACAAATACATTATTAGATATACGGATAAATCTTTGTATCATTACAATCTTTAATTACATGTAAACATTTTCTATATTGTTGGTAAGTGTCCTAAAGATACATGCTGTTGTTAAATTATGTAATGTCTGATTATCATTTATTTTCCTTTTTTTTTCCTTCTTGTTGTGCTGTTAAGTTACATGGTAGTAATTCTCTAACACTACCATCGATTGTCCTCTTAAAATCTTAATCATCATAAAAACATAGAAATAAAACACACTGAAACAATGCTGGAAAAAAAGTTACAGACTTTCCATAATGAACTGAATTGTATGGTCTAGAATATGTGCTATTTTAATTCATCTCATCTCTTTACAACTCTTAGCAGTCCATTCTTTCATTCTTTTTCTCAAAAAGAAAACATGTAATATTGATTATTGATCGAGATCTCTTTAAATATTACTCTATGTATAATTCTACGAATTTCATTGGTGAATAAACAACAGTGATCGGAGGGGGTTATAATTGTAAGGTTAGATTTGCTGCCTCAATTTTTGACAAAAAGTCTTTCGGTCACAATAGCATTGCTGTCGTCTTATACACGCCTTTTTGAAATAAATGTTTTTGCCAATCAATAAAACAACAGTGATCGGATGATGCTTTTATTAGTTTGAATTCAAAAAAGTAGAAAACGAAGTTATGCCTATGTGACAAAGTATTGTTATGTATGTATACATAGTATAAAGAGGATGCTTCCGTTTATACTATTGTTAATGCTTTCGTAACCTCCCCCTCTGATTTGATTCTTGCTTGAGATGACAAAATCTTCTTACATGTGATAACAGGGAAGCTAATTTGATTTTTTTTCTGAATTATATAACTCTGAATAAAACCTGATTACAATACTTTGTATTTGTACTAGCTCAACCACTACATTGCCATCTTGATCAATAAGATGCTTAACATGTTTCCTGTTTTTATTGGCAGAAATACGAGGGTAGAAAATTTTTGAACATCGGCCGCCTTCTGTCAACCACCTTATTTTAAATTTTTGTTTCATTTAGTTGTCTGGACGTGTGTATTTCTCTCCAAACTTAGCAAGTTATTTTGTACTGCTGTACTAAGTTATCTTTACCTGGTTTCTTTTAACAATTGCAAGTATGCTTGTTCAACCATCTCATGTATGCTTGTTCTTGCTTTGTTTCATTCTTTTAGATGCATTTTGGTGTTTTTAATTTTGCAGAGTAGTTTAAAAAGAGGATTACCTAGTAGAAAACGAAGGTATACTTTCTTAAATTTTGATTTTTTTAAAATCAGTTTAATCATGAATAATTAGTGAAGTATTTTGTAAATCAAATAAACTCAATTGTTTTGAGTAACTGTTTATATATATAGCATTGTATATATACGTAATAGTAATACACCATTTTAAAAAGAAATGAGAATTGTATGATGTCTTATATATATATGCATAATTTTATTTAATACATCAGGACATCTCAATATGTTTCATTGTTTCTTTAAGAAACGAGGCACCTCATTGTCCTTTGCTTTGAAATGTGGACACAACCATGCTTTCTACTTTGCAAATTTTCGAAAATTTAGGCTGCCTTGACTTGCATATTTTTCTTTCTTCTTCTATCATTGCATACTGCTCATGCATAGAGAAATAGTACAAACATTTGTGCAAATTGCAACTGTTCTGTGGCTTGTGCTATTCTGTTTTGCTGAATTTTGCAATGTCATAAAACAGCAAATAAGTGAGAAGGCTATGAAGAGTCAGGCAAGCAACGAGCATCCTCACTATTTAGGACAAGCTGGATATGCAGGGAAGAAGGCTAAATGGATAATTGAAGGCCATAGTTCCTCGACCATATTGCCAGGTGGACCTGTTTTGGATCGGAGTATTGATTGGATTTTGGCACGATCAAAAAAAGGAGCCGATGGAAATTATGCCATCCCTAATGAGAAAACTAAGATGGTTGTAGATAAAATGGTACGACTAGTTTCCATGTGTTTTATCGCTTTACATGTTTTAAACCGAAAACACACACAACCCAGCATTCTTTATTAGATAAAATATGACACGTAATATGATATCATTTTAGCAAATGTGTGGTGCTAACATTTCAGTAAAAAGCATGATACTATAGCACTATTTTATTTTTTTAATCTTCATATGATAGTGAAAAGCATGCCACCTTATGTTTTAGCTTTTTTTTGTTGACAGAATGATTGGAGAGGAAAAGCCGTTGAAGGGTCATGGGTTCCAGATAGGTATGATGATGTCTTGAGTCGTGGTCTTGAAAAAAAAGAGCATATAGGTCGAGTTAGAGGGATTGGTGGGACGGTTGGTATAAAAATCGTATTTGGGGATGTAGAGAAAAGGAAAGGTCGAAGTGGTGTAATATCAGCTGATGAGCTGCATGTTATCACTCAGGAAATAGAGGCTAAAGTGAGCCAAAAATTGAGACAAGAGATGAGTACAATGGTTCAAGAGCAGATTGCAAACATTTTGAACACGATGAATTTTCCCAAGGAGGTGGAGATCAACACACCATTAACTGATCATCGTAGTAGTTGTCAATCAACGCACCCGAGCAAATTACAATATGCGAACAAAACTCAAGAGACGGATCCCTTTGCAAACTTGCAGGTAAACAATTCATAGTTGAATTTATAAACATATACGATTTTATGTATTTGACAAGTGCTAAGTGAAAAATGTTGGTTTTGTACTTGCCATTGTAGAAACCGATTAAATGTCGTTTGGCCGTGAATGTGGACTCCAAAATTGTTGTAGTGGGTCATGGCATGGTACATCCCGCTTCAAGGTCCGGAGATCAATGTCATAATCAACAAATCTTGGTCGATCATGTAAAAGTTGGAATTGATGCAGTGGAGTCTAGTCATGAAGGAACCTCGCTTCCTGTTCCAACTAAACATCACAACACGATAGGAGAAGCGGTTAGGAGTTTTGTTCAATGGCCTAAAAGCCTTGTGCTTTTAAGAGATAATGATACGGTAATGACTGCATTTTTCTTCCTTAATTTAGCTTGCTAAACTCCTCTATTTCATATTAGAACATATTAAAGAAGTAAAATTTCTTCATACTAGAACTTATTATAGATAATTTAGCTATTTATAAACTTATCGGAAAGTAGTTAACATATGAAGTTGAGTTCTTAGCATTTGTCTATTCTTGTAATAACATCATTTCAAACATCTACTTAAAATTTTGAATTAGGTGCCTACATCTCAACCAAACAAGGATTTGTTTGAAAATAGTAATGACAAGGTTGTGAATACAATGTCAAATGAGTCTGCAAAACGCAAATCAATCGTGGATGAAGAGATTCTCAAAACTTTAACGAGCGAGTGCAGATATTTCCATGACCTAATACTTCAAATGTTATCCAATGATAGTGCCATCAATGCAATTCAAGTGAATAAGGATTTATTCACATACGATGAGGACTTTGAAATTCATATCACGATGGACGACATTATCCAATTCCTTAGTATGACATGGTTGAATGCATCATGGTTGCAACTTTACATCATGTGAGTATTTTTTCCTTAGCAATTTATATATATATAACCGTCTTAGTTTTTTGATGAATAGTCAACTTTTAAAAAACTAATAATATATGTTTAAATTTTTTTAGGTGGTTAAATCATATGTGCAATGATCTCAAAGTGGAGACCATTGGGTTTATGTGTCCCAAAAAGCTTTCCCAAGTGCGAAAACATCCAGATGCGACAAATACATATTTGTCGAACACATGGAAAGCATTGCAATCTAAAAGCTTACTTTTAGCCCCACAGTACGAAGGGTATGAACATTAAACTTTTAGTAACTAGTTTACAAATTTGATGCCAATTTTAACTTACTATAAATCTTGTAATGCATGAAACATTGTATACTGCTTGTTTTCCGTGTAGAAATGAATGAGATTTATGTTTTTGATCCTCAGGCCGAACGCAAACATAAACTTGAAATTAAACTACAAGTGAGCACGTAAGTTGTATATATTTGCTCTCTTATATGAAGTTAGTATATGTGGTAAAATTAAAAATTTATACATGAAATTAGTGTATGTAAATGCGGGTGCCAGAGTAGTTATTATTTAACATTTTCTTGCATGTGTAGGGCCTTCAAAATTTACAAGGCATTCGGTGGCAAGTCTCGAGGAAGTACCTTGAAATGGAAGCATGTTAAGGTGATTTGATTTTCAAACAAAAAATAAAATAAAATAAATACTATATATTGTTTGGCATATGAATTCATTTTAAACTAACTATTAAGTTATCTTGTAATATTGCTGTAGTGTCCTCAACAATTAGGAGCAACTGACTGTGTATATTATGTGATGATGTATATGCATGACATAGTGAAAACCCACAATCAAAGCATCGATTTACAAAAGGTACTACTTTAGTTTTTTTCCTTCATATTATACATTAGCTACATTATAGGTATATTTCGATCAAATCATTGCTGCAATGCTAGTTAGAAGAAATCAAATGCCAAGTCTTTATTTACTGTTCAGTTCATGTATTTGAAGAAAAACTTGTTTGTTTTTTCATTTTTTTTTAAAACTTAAAAACAAAGAAATATGGGGAGTCTATGTTTAAACAGGAGGTTAAACAATTATGTGTCAACCAAATTACATCGTAGTTAGTGTTGAAGATGGCTCCTATAACTATTATTTATTCATAATAATACATGTAGAACCATGTTAATATTGTTGTATGTTGCGATTGGTTATTAGTGAGAGTTGACTACTTAATTAGAGGATCTGAATATCTGATATTATTCCATTATCTTTGATGAGGATAATCATGCATAGAGAACGTGGAAAGGCACTATCATCGTAGTCATGGGAACATTGTGATTCATTCCCTCAGCTAAAATAATCATGTTTCATGAATAATCATGTTATTATCAAATATATACTGTTTAGAAACAATTATTTATTCAATTCTATCATCTACCATAACTCTATTAATCAGTAGTAGGCAACCATTAAATGCATGGTAGGTATGAAGGCAGACATTTAATTTAAGGAATCGAATCACGTTTTATCTTCTTTATCAGACTCGTAGGCATTAAATGGTAAACTGTAATGCTTTTTGTTTTTCTTCTTTTTCTTTGTATTTCTTTAAAAATAATAATAATAATTAATATGAAAGATGGATCTCGCAAAACTAGCCTATAATTTATAAGTCACAGTGAGTAACTTAATCTGAACAGAATGTGAAAATTAATTTGTGTGAACGGAACAAATATGAGTGACAATTGTTTGATTGACTTACATGCACGACTGCGACACTGGCAATGTCAGTCTGGCGTGCAACTATCCATCTATTTTGGTTGTCATTCAGTTTGTTAAATCAAATGCCAAGTCTTTATTTACTGTTGCACTATTGAATGTTGATGAGTTAAGTTGCTGAATGTAGATTATGGTTGTTGGTAGTTGACTGGTTGAGTATTGTGGTGGTATGGCTGCATTTACTGGAAATAGTAGTTGTGTATAATGTTGTGTTGATAGAAGGTGGTTCGAAGTGTTGTAGTTTAGCATTTCATTCCTTTCATCAGAAGCTTCGAACCGCCTTCTTTTGAATATTTTCCATAACTAACTTCTGCTTTGCATTAATAAGCCCCATGTAGTATGTAGAATCAGCATGAGTAGCAACTTGAGTCACTGGATGTGCCAGTCCATTGCCTATAGCTACCCCATGTAAATTAATTCTTTCCTCCTTGCAAACTTCACTGTTTCTCTGCAACATATAGTATCCAGCTGTAGGAACATACTTCCCAGCATAATTTTCACTAGTTAAATAAACAAGCTGTGTAGCAAATGAGGGATTAGATGAAATAAATTTACGTAAACCAATTATTAGGTGTTGTGCTACTGTGGCTTGATCACGAGGAATGGAATGGTTAGTAGCAGCAATGCTGAATCCTGTACCAATTGGATTTTCGATGAACAGAAGTCTGAAACGATGGTTCTATGAATAGGGATTCTTGTGTAGGGTGATGTTATGATGAGCGACGTGGTATAGGCCAAGTTCGAATAAGTTGCATAGCATTGATGAGCAGCCTGGCCCACCTTGTAGCCATATCAGTACCGATGTTTTAGATATGGAAGTAACTTGGTCCTGAGCTTCATAAAATGCATAGTATAAAGATGAAGATTGATCAATTGGAAGATAGCCTGATTTTGTTGGACATGCTTCCTTTGGAATTAAATTTGATGAGTTTGATGGGCTAGTGGTGATTGAGGCTGACAGTGGTGATTTTTTTCTTTACTTTTTTTTTTCTTTTTGGTCTTGTTCGTCGTGCTTTAGTTTGAAGAAGTTTGTTGAATACTGTCAACAAACTTGTTTGCAACAGCAGTGTTGATAATTGAAGTCTGTATAGAGTTGTTTGTTTGGTTAGCAAGTAAGTAAAAGGGTAACAGATATAGTTTGGTAGCTTGCTGATTGATGATGATATGCGTTTCAGTTTACTTGACTGAGCGTATTAAGTTCTAATGTTTACCTTGTAGTTTGTTAGGATTATGTTAGCAGCAACACTGATAGACCCTGAAACATATTTCATTACTGCATTCATTACTGATGGACCCTATGGCATGCCTTTTTACTGTGGTTGTTTTGGAATTTAATTATTTGCTTTGTAACTTGTTTTGAATGGTATACTGAGAAATAACAACTTGTACATCTTCGTTTGTGGATTGTGTACAAGTTCTGGACAAAGAAAATAATTATGGCTGTAATTTGTTTTGTGAAATGCAAAGTAGATGAATCTGAAATCATAACTAATATATTTTTGAAAAATTAGGAATTGGATTATATTTTCTAATTGGAAATAAATAGTAAAGATATTTGTTTATAATCGAGTAAAATATTGAACTTGACAAATTGGAAACGAAAATCAATTATTAAATGGATTGTATGATATGGATTGGGGATAATACATAATATATTCAGCTTATGGTTCAACCTGTGTTTGAATTACACTCTCAGATTTTTTTATGCAGAGCATTCCTGACTTAATTATTGTCTTTTGTATAACAATTCTCTTAATTGCAGGACTTTGTACGAGACGGTTATTATAACCAACAAGAGATAGACGAGGTTCGAAAGAATTTAGCTAGTTATATCATGTATAATTGGATGTAGTTGTTTTTTGTTGTGTACGCTGATCTTTTGTAACGTACGTTAGTATTTTGTTATGTACGTTATGTTTGTGATAGATTATATTATATTTTGTTCTGTAAACAAGAATTATGTTGATGGATAATATAATTATATTTTTTGTTCAATCAGTTCATAGTAACGTTCGTTTATAAAAAATTAAAATTCAATTTCATACTGTTTTTATAATCTTAAACGGTAATAATATATTTTTTTTGGTTCAGATATAACTTGTGTCGGTTGTTACTTCAAAGGGAACCGACACAACTGCATATCAATTGCGTTGGTTGAAAAAACAAAAATAACCGACACAAATATCAATCATTTGTGTCGGTCGTCAATAAGGAACCGACACAAAACAAGCAACAGTTGTGTCGGTTTTTCTTAAAGGACCGACACTATAAATGGCGGTTTGCTTCACTATACAAGCTGATTTGTGTCGGTCCTATTAGAAAGACCGACACAACTGTTCATAGTTTTGTGTCGGTTCTCTATTACCAACCGACACAAATAATTGATATTTGTGTCGGTTGTACAACCGACACAACAGAAAAATGTCTTTTGTGTCGTCTTCATTTGAGTCGGTTGTAAAACCGACACAACAGGGGTTACACAACCGACACAAATGACCAGTTTTGTACTAGTCCTTTACACTTAGAATGCTCATTGCCCTCCAATGACAATGTGCTGATAGCATTCATCCATACAAGTCCGTTCTGGGTCTGAATGAAACCGAATAAACTATTCCTATTACATCCGTTTTAGTATCACCCTCAGGATTAGTAGCGATTAGCCCTTGCACTTCACACCTATATCTTCGATTCCATGCTCTTCAAGATGCCTTCACTTCGAAACGCATTCGTTGGATCGAAGTGGTTTTTGAATAACATATCTGATCCCGGTCACTTCGAAACAACGTTCGATATTTTCGGTAAAGTCAACCTCAGTTCTATTGGAAATAAACAAACAAAAGATAGGAGCGGAGTTCACCTCCTAACCGTTTATGGACGAATTTCCTTATCATTTATCCTAGAAGAACGAAACGAGTTTACACGTATAGTATAACACCTTCGACGGTAACTGTACAATATAATTCTCATGTTTCTCCTAGATATTTCCAAAGTTAGGTTTTGGTCCAGATTTGATAGTTGGTTATTTAACTATCAATTTATACAAAACAATCAAACATTGATTCCGTTCCATATGGGATCCTCTAAGCCTTTATTAATTAAACTTTAATCAATAAAATCACTTTATAATACCTGATCAAATGATCTTTTCAAACCCTATTTCCAAAACTCTTACATTCCTTTTTACTTAAAAAAACAATATGAGTATTTACCAAACATTTTGGAAATTACATTTCCCCAAAATTCCACATTAAATGGCCAAACAATTCCCATTCGAAAACATCACCTCCTATAAAACACATTTACTTATTCCTTATAAAAATTCCTTTATAAGTTCACTTCACATTTCAAACCACTTAAAAGTTTTTAAACTAGATCTAAAACTTCTTTCAAAAATATCTAAAATGATTTATAAAATCTCTTTCTATTTTTAAAACTATTTAAAAATCTTCCTTTATAATTTCTTTATAGAATGTCCTTTATAAAATATCATTTTCAAAATATCCTTTTAAATAACTCTAGGTAAAACTTTTTATTTAATAAACCCCTTTTTAAAAACAAGATATTATTTTAAAATACCTTTATAAAATAATAATAAAATTTGAAAATCATTTATAACCTTTAAACCCAAATTGGTTTAAGAATTAAAGTTAATTCAAAAACATACTTTAATAATTCGAAAAGAGGCTTAGCAATCCCAATGGTACTAATTTAAGTACCATTCAATTTTAATTCCAATTCACTTAACAGTTATTTACATAGGTCAACATATATGTAAATACAACTCATATTCAAAACAGGGAATAACATGTCGATATGAACTAATTATCGTATACATGTCGAAATAATATAATAGCAGGGTAGTGATTTGTTCTGCTAAACAGATGTCCAAACAATTCAATCAATGCATAGCAGAACGGGAATTTATTCTGCTAAAACATGTCCACATAAACAAACCAACAATCAATTTATAGCAGAACGGGGATTTATTCTGCTAACACATGTCCAAACAACCAAAAAAACAAACAATCAATTTATAGCAGAAAGGGGATTTATTCTGCTAACACATGTCCAAACAACCAAATAAACAATCAATTTATAGCAGAACGGAGATTTATTCTACTAACACATGTCCAAACAACCCAACGGTCTACATTATAACTCATTCACAGTTATATGGTTTCTTTATGGTATCAACACTTGAATCACTTGTATTCAAAACCATCTTTGAAAAAGAAGTACCTTTAAACTATTTTACTTTTGAAAACCAAAGGATTTAAAACTTTTAAACCATTTTAAAAATAATTAATTATAAGTTAAATCCTTATTTAAATAATAATTAATTTTAATTGAATCTTAACTTAATTTAATTAAATAGTTAACGGTAGTTAACTATTAATTAATTCTAAATTAATCCTTTATTAATTATTAAATAATTAATTAAACCTTTATTAATAATTAAATATTAATTAATCTCAATTGATTAATTAAATAATCTTTAATTAAACTTAAATAATAAATTAAACCTTTAACAAATAATTTATTATAAATTAAACCTTAATTAATTTATAATTTAAAAATAATTAAACACTTGATTAATAATTAATTAATAATTAATCCTATATTTGAATAATAGTTAATTAAAAATAAATCATATACTTAACTCATAATTAACTAAATTAATTAAAAATTAATTAAAATAAATCTTAACTTTAAAAGATAATTAATTAACAACCAACCTTTAATTAATAAAAGTTTATAACACTTGTTTAATCCTTAATTAATTATTAATTATCAAAACATAATTAATTAAAAATTTATTATTAAATTCTTAATTTACCTTTTAAAATATCATTATTTAATTTATAAATCATTTACAAAACAATTTGAAGTATAAAAACCAAACTTTGTGAAAATCGAATTTTTAAATCAACTGCATCCATAGAGACTATCACTATGGATACCCGTAATTTCCAACTTATTGCTCACTAACTCTTCCATTTACTAATTTTACTTACTACCTTTTCATATCACTTCCAATTCTAAGCCAAAGATCACAATTTTATAACCAAAACACCACTTAAATCATCAATTCAAAGTTCTAATGCTAAACCACAAATTAGCATACACATATACATCCAAACCATACCGTAATCCAAATAATAACATCACAAATACAACCATATAACAACCATATATAAATGTAAATTCTTTCCCAAAAAGTTAAGCAATTTACTCAACGAAGGCTATCCAAATATTCGCTGACTTGAGTACGACCTAGCACTTTCATTCCTAAGCAAAAAAGATAGAGTCTTGAATTCTAAATGTACTAGGTAGGCTAGGCCATAGATGAACAAGGAAATGAGACATGTTTTGGTAATGTAGTGCGACTTCAGATAAACATCGATTTCTCAATAATAAACACGAAAATAGGTCATTTTGCAAGTGAATTTTGGGCTATCTACTCATGGAATTTCGTAAAGCACTCAAAGAAAAAATTATTGAAATTTCTTTTCTCTATCATTTAAAAAAAAGAATCACTCATTTTCGATTAGTTTTGAAGAAGTTATGATCAAAAGAAGAAGGGTAATTTCCGGACTTGAAATTCTAGGTGAAAAATTGCTTTGCAAAGATTGGGTATTTTGACATAGTTATGTTAGAAATTTGAAAAAATGGTCAACGAGAATGTTGTGGCCATTAAAATTTCACATGGTTTTAAAATAAAAAACCTCTATTTGAGTTAGAAATGAGGAAGAAAATGTTGGTGGAAAGAGGATGAAAAATGGAGAAACATATGGCTATTTATAGGCAAATTTTCTATATCATCATTATATCTAGTCACATCACAAATCTTTTATAATATATATATATATATAATTATGTTTAGTCACGTCTCTTTCTTTTATATATATACATAATTATTATATTTAGTCACATCACTTTCTTTATATATATATAATTATTATGTTTAGTCACGTCACTTTCTTTATATATATATAAGTTTAATTATTAATTAACTAAGATGTGACCAGAGATAATTATGGTTAATGATTGCAAAATCTAAGATGTGACAATACTTAATATATATATTTTAAAAAATGTTTATTATTTTTAAAATTATGTCTTGTCACATCACTTACTAATCTAATTAATGTAAGATAATTTATTCCTAAGTTTGTTATTATCTATTTAATTAACTCTTGTATATATGTACATATAGTGCACAAAGACGAACAACGTTTCCGACAGCTTTTCGGTGTCGAAAGGTCGAAATTTCGGAAAACGTTCTTCGGTCACATTTTCTATTTTTCTACGAACTATTTAATTTGGTAAACAAATTTTGAAACACGATTTTACCATCATTATTAGTTAATTAAAATGAGTTTATTTTCATTATAAAACCTATATATTGAATATTTAAAATTAACTAAATATTCACTAACCAAAGCAGTGGAATACCGGGTCGTTACATGACGTGAATGTAAAAATGTATTGTTACATAGAGGTTTGACCAAGTAACTAGAGGCACAGCATAAGCACCGTTCGACATCCCGGCTCGCTCGGCATAGAGGTATCGTTCGGCATTCAAAGGTCGTTCGGCATTAGGGGTACCGTTCGGCATTCAAAGGTCGTTTGGCATTCCTACCTCGTTCGGCATTCCAGCCTCGACCGGCATTCCTGCCCCGTTCGGCATTCCTGCCTCGACCGGCATTCCAGCCTCGACCGGCATTCCAGCCTCGTTCGGCATTACAGCCTCGACCGGCATTCAAGCATCGTTCGACATTACAGCCTCGACCGACATTCCAGCCTCGTTCGGTATTACAGCCTCGATCGGCATTCAAGCATCGTTCGGCATTCCAGCCTCGTCCGGCATTCCTGCCTCGCTCGGCATTTCTCCTCACAAGGCATACCAAGGTCGTTCGGCATTTGTTGCTCGGCACATAGAGGTCACTCGCCACGGGTCGAGGTATCTCACTCCTAGGCCCAAGAGGGAAGTCCGACCCATCTTCGTCTATAAATAGAGGGGCATGGGCACAGTGAAATGGACCTTTTTTCGAGAACACTGGGGAGACTCTACCACTTTCAAGACTAGCTCTTTTCAGTTCAAATTTGTACTCAAGTCATTACCATAAGGATTGTATCTGTAATCAATTACCTGGGAAAGCAATAAAGATTACAATTCGAAGTGGACGTAGGCAGTTACGCCGAACCACTATAAATTTGGTGTTCTAGATTTCTGCAGTTAATTTAGTCTATATCTCTCTGTTTTAATTTATCTTATTCATTTATCTCTCTACACAATCTTCCTAAAGGGGTTAGTGACTAATTTTGGTGCTAACACTTTGGTTCTTTCACTGGGAATCTAATTCTCAGGCCACAAGGATCTTCTTTGTAGCTACTGGATTGAATAAATCCCCCAAAGGAGATCCCAGTCATTCATAAGACGTCCGTTGATTCTACTCAGAGTTCTTACCAATAACTCTACAATGGGAAGACGACGTACCAGAACAGCCTCTCATAATGCGGACGCCCATGAGACCGCTAGCGTACAACAAATAGGACCTAGCAATCAGCAAGAAAATCTGACTGCAGGAACTACCACCCAAGACCAAACGGAAGTTGTCACCAGAACAGAGTTCAACGACTTGATGAGAGAACTCATGGAAAGCAGGAGACAACTTGGAGAACAGATTCAAGCTAACGCCAACCTTATGGCTCAGCTCGCTCAACAGCAGCATCAGAATGCTGAGGGTAGTCCAGCTCCTTACTCTTCATCTGATAGTTCGACTTCGTCCGATGAACTTCCCAGGCGTAGACGCCGCAAGGCTGAAACTACGCAGGCAAGTGCTGCTGATCGGTCAACTAGGGGTCACTTACACCTCGGAGACCGCAACCAAGCAGGAACGGGAAACTTAGGATCTGGAGCGCGTGTGGAAACTGGATGCCCGGCTCACCGAGACGTCAATGATGCTGAACCTCAAGATGCACGTTTGGCAGATCGCCTACAGAGGAGGCATCAACCTGATCGATCCCGTAGAATAGACTCAAACCTTCCATCTTCCATACAAACCCCAGACCTGACAGCAAAGGTCAGACAGTTGATGAAAGAGAATCAAGGCTTATCAAATGATGATTGGGGGATATCCAGGAGCCATATTCCGTTCACAGACACTGTTCTAAAGGCTGAGTACCCCAGGAAGTTTAGCATGCCAACTATCCCGGCCTACGAAGGAAAGACCGATCCCCGGCATCATGTGATGAGATATGAATGGATGATGGATTCAGCTAGAGCGAATGATGCAACCAAGTGTAGATGCTTCCCGATAACCCTATCTGGAATCGTGACCATGTGGTTCACCCGACTTCCTCCGCGGTCCATATCCAGTTTCGAGGAGTTGGCAACGAAATTTATAGAACAGTTCAGAATACATACTACTCGTCCAAAGGACGTGATGTCTTTATCAAGTGTAATCCAAGCTCCTGGGGAGTCGTTGAAGGAATATTTACAGAGATTCCATGTTGCGGCTACGGAGGTTAGCAATCCTAATGATCACGCAATTCTTATGGCTGTGATGCGAGGTGTGGATCTGGATTCAGAGTTTGGAGATTGGTTAGCAGGAAAGCCTCCGACTACACTAGAGCGTTTTTACTCAAAGGCTCATCAATTCATAAGAAGAGAGGAAGCTAGGTGGATAAGGCGAGACAAGGCACCAGGGCCTATTCAGGAGATAGTGAAAAGCAACATCGCTGTAAAGCAATCCGGAGACAACTCAGGGAAGGTCCAAGTCAATGTCCAGAACAAGCCCGAGCAATCTAAGGAGTCTGGAGGAGGAAATCAGAGTAAGAAAAGAGAAGCAAGGAAATGGAAGCCGAGAATTCCAATCTACAACGAATACACCCCACTAAACGCATCTCTTGAGAATATTTACCTATCAACTTGTAATACCTTTCAATATAGAAAGTCGCACCCAAATAAGTCAACTGAGGAGCAAAAGTGGACTGGGAAGTACTGCCGCTTCCATGAGACTTATGGGCATAATACTGAAGAGTGTAGGCACCTACATGATGCTATAGAGAAGCTGATTAGGTAGAAAAAGTTGCAGGAGTTTGTAAAGAGTCCTCAAGAGGGTGGACAGGGAACGTCCAATCCTGGTCACGCACCAGCTCCACGTCACCCTGAGGAGCCTGCTCGAACTGTGGGTAGACTGGTCATAAACACGATAGTAGGCGGACCCCATCCTGTAGATAAGAATTGGCAGGAAATGGAGCGATATGCTAACTCCCTGAGGCATGCAGATTTTGAGTGTTGTTCGAATATTGAGGACGGGTCCCCGGCTAAGCAGCAACGGACAATGACAGATGATATAGTATTTAGGAGCCGAGATGCCAACCAGGTGGAGGCTCCTACCGTTGACCCGATGGTCATATCTGCGACTATCGGGCCAGCACTAGTGAAGAGAATTTTGATTGATTGTGGAAATCTGTTAACATTATCTTCAAAAAGGCGTATGACCAAATGAAGATGGAAACGAAGGATTTAAAACCGTCTAAAGCCCGTATTCATGGCTTTAACGGTGCATCGACTGATGCAGTGGGGTATATTGAGTTGCTAGTTGAACTGGGACAAGGCGAGCGTAGGAGGGTGCGAATCCTACCTTTCATAGTCTTGGACGTAGATTCCCCATACAATGTATTTCTGGGTCGACCGGTCCTGGCTGAATTCAGAGAAGCATTGGCCCCGTGGTGTTTGACTTTAAAATTTCCGACCGACAAAGGAGTAGGTGTTGTTCATGGCGACCAGGCGATCGGTCGTGCATGTTATGTGGCTGAGCTCCGAGAGGCCCATCAGAGAGAGAAAGGAAAGGTTGCGGACAACCCCGTCCGCATTCAGAATACTGATAATTGACAAGTAATGCCCGAGCCCTGGCTCGGGCGAAATTCTCGGATCTATAGAGACGTAGATCCGAGAGATGATGATGAGGAACCCAGGGAAGGAAGAGCAGCACCGGCTGAACTGACGATTGACATTTCAGTCAGCCAAGATGATCCGTCGCGAGTACTAAAGATTGGATCACAACTCAGCCCCTCGATGACCGAGGACCTTAGTGATTTCCTCCGTGTGAATCTCGATGTTTTCGCTTGGACGCATTCCGACATGTGCGGGATTTCACCCGCTATTACAAGTCATATGTTGAAAATAGACCCGAAGTACGTCCCAGTTAAGCAAAAAAGGAGAGGAATGGACCTAGAGAGGTCCACTGCTCTCAGAGAGGAGGAGGACAAACTCAAAGCCAATGGGTTCGTCCGCGACGCCCTCTACCCTAAATCGGTGTCAAACCCCGTGCTAGTGAGAAAAGTGAATGGGAAGTGGAGAACTTGCGTAGATTACTCTAATTTAAACAAAGCGTGTCCTAAGGACAGTTTCCCATTACCTAGAATTGATCAATTGGTCGACTCCACTGCAGGACACGAGTTATTGTCGTTCATGGATGCGTACTCGGGATACAATCAGTTCCCGATGCACGTCCCGGACCAAGAACACACTAGTTTTGTCACAGACGTTGGGCTATATTGCTATGTAGTGATGCCTTTTGGATCGAAAAATGCAGGATTGACCTATCAGCGTTAGGTGAATCGGATGTTTAAAGACCAGATTGGTAGAACAATGGAAGTCTATGTGGATGACATGCTCGTGAAGTCACGGCAGTCAAACAACCACATACAAGACTTAGCAGAGATGTTTGGCATACTCAGATATTATGGGATAAAGATCAACCCTCTGAAGTGTTCCTTTGACGTTGCATCAGGGATGTTTTTGGGATTCATTGTTAATGCCCGGGGAATCGAGGCTAACCCAAAAAAGATTCAAGGTATCTGAGACAGACAAGTGCCGAGGACTATAAAAACAAGTATAAAGCTTGAATGGAAAAGTGGTTGCGCTAAGTCGATTCATATCCAGAGCCACAGACAAGTGTATTCCCTTCTTCGATATAATAAAGGAAGGAAAGAGGAATTTTGAATGGACATCCAACTGTGAGGAAGCATTTCGAGCTCTGGTAGGGCATTTAGAAAATCCTCCAGTGCTGTCGAAACCAGTAGACCATGAAATGTTGTATGTATATTTGGCTGTATCCCAACATGCTATAAGTGCGGCTTTAGTCCGCGAGGAGGACAGATTTCAAAAGCCAGTGTATTATGTCAGTAAATGTTTGACGGGGGCAGAAAGAAATTATCCTAAAATTGAGAAATTGGCCTATTACTTGGTGATTGCATCACGTAAGCTGCGTCCATACTTTCAAGCACACTCAGTCAGTATTTATACCGATCAACCCTTGCGATAGGTACTCCAACGACCAGAAACTTCTGGAAGGATGTTAAAATGGAATATCGAGTTGAGTCAGTTCGATATTACCTACCTTCCACAAAGAGCTATACAAGGGCAAGCATTAGCAGACTTCATCGCTGAATTCATTGTGTTAGACGAATCAGATAGTCACAATGTCATTCCCCCCATTCGATGGATATTGTACACCGATGGGGCGTCAAATGACCGTTGTTCTGGGGCTGGTGTAATTCTTATGACTCTAGAAAATCAATCGATTTGCTATGCTCTGAAGCTCAATTTCTTGGCTACGAATAATGAAGCAAAATATGAAGCATTGATTGCTGGCTTAAAGCTTATTGGAGAACTCGGGGTAAAATCAGTTGAAATCTTTTGTGACTCACAGTTGGTGGTGTACCAAGTGCGAGGGGATTATCAAGCAAGGGAACAAAAGCTTGCTTCATACCTTGCTCTGGTTCAGGAACTATTGGCGAACCTTGAACATTATGACATTTCGCATGTCCCGCGTGAACAGAACAAGGAGGCCGACTCGCTGGCCAAACTCGCAAGTACCGGCGATGCACAGCAAATGGGATTAGTTCCCGTCGAAACTTTACATGCTCCAAGCATAGATGTGATGGAGGTCGGTTTTGTGTTGGAAACGGAAATCGAGAAGGAGTCATGGATAACCCCATTCAAAGAATACCTGCTATACGGGACTTTGCCCGAAAAAAGAAGCGAAAGACGATAGGTCATTCGCAAAGCCGCGCGATATGTGATGCAGGATGGAGTAATGTATCGGAGGGGGTTCTCGATTCCCTTTCTCCGGTGCATTGCCCATGACGAGACAAAGCGGGTCTTGAAGGAAGTTCACAAATGAGAATGTGGCGACCATACTGGGGGGCAGACATTAGCAAAAAAGATCCTCCGGTACGGATACTATTGGCTAACTGTGAATCGGGATGCCGCAGATTATGTAAGAAAATGTGATAAGTGTCAAAGATACGCAAAAATCCCAAGAGCTCCGCCAATGGAACTCACGCAAATGGTTAGTCCCTGGCCGTTTGCAATCTAGGGAATCGACATAGTCGGATCTTTGCCTATATCTAAAGGTGGCGCAAAATATGCAATAGTTGCGGTTGACTACTTCACCAAATAGGACGAGGCAGAGCCCTTAGTCCCAATCACCTCCAAGAAGGTTATTAATTTTGTTGTGCGAGACATTGTATGCCGCTTCGGCCTCCCGCGAACCATCGTTATAGAAAACGGAACTCAGTTCAAAAGTAGGGAATTCAAAGATTTCTGTTTAAAATATGGCATTGAGAAAAAGTTTGCCGTAGTTGCTCATCCTAAGGCTAATGGACAAGTTGAGGCTGTGAACAAAATAATCAAGTCCATATTGAAGGAGCGTCTGGAAAAGGCTGGAGGCAAATGGGTAGATGAACTCCCAACAACGCTATGGGCTTATAGAACTACCCACAAGTCTGCGACTGGCCACACTCCATTCGCATCGGCATATGGCACGGAGGCTGTAATACCCGTGGAGCTTGAAGTTCCATCACATCGGGTGACGCATTATGATCCAAGGACGAATCAGAATCTCTTGTTGGAATCACTGTACTTTGTCGATGAAAAGCGTGAAGAAGCTGAGTTAAGGGCTGCGGCATATAGGCACCGAGTCAAACGATATTATAACGAAAAAGTTCGCCCAAGAATCTTTGACGAGGGTGATCTCGTTTTGAAATGAGTTTTCCCGGTACCATCACGTCTGAATCCCAACTGGGAAGGTCCATATGTCGTAGAACGGAAGCTTGGAGAGGGAACTTTCAAGCTAGTGACCGTTGATGGCATGACACTCCCCCGAGCATGGAATAGTGAACATTTGCGACGTTATTATATTTAGCCTGTTTCTTTCGTGTTTTAGGTGTAATTATTTCCCGTATGTTTTTGTTCCATTGATTCTTAGTTCTTTTAGCATGTAATCGGACGATTTAGTTTGTTTTCATTAATAAAGGCTTGAAGCCATCTTTTCCATGCATTACTGATGTTTCTATGCATTATAATCCGATGACAAACAACTAGAGTTACATTACTCTATCTGACGTACGAACGCGTATAAACAACTTAAATCTCCAGGTCCCCTGATTGCGGACTAGAGTACTCTAAGTCCCCAGAATGCGGACTAGGGTATAAACGACTTAAATCTCCAAGTCCCCTGAGCACAGACTGGAGTACTCTAAGTCCCCAGAGTGCGGACTAGGGTATAAACGACTTAAATCTCCAGGTCCCCTAAGCGCGGACTAGAGCACTCTAAGTCCCCAGAGTGCAGACTAGAGTATAAATGACTTAAATCTCCAGGTCCCCTGAGTGCAGACTGGAGTACTCTAAGTCCCCAGAATGCGGACTAGAGTATAAATGACTTAAATCTCCAAGTCCCCTGAGTGCGGACTGGAATACTCTAAGTCCCCAGAGTGCGGACTAAAGTATAAACGACTTAAATCTCCAAGTCCCCTGAGCGTGGACTGGAGTACTCTGAGTCCCCAGAGTGCGGACTAGAGTATAAACGACTTAAATCTCCAAGTCCCTTGAGCGTGGACTGGAGTACTCTGAGTCCCCAGAGTGCGGACTAGAGTATAAACGACTTAAATCTCCAAGTCCGCTAAGCGCGGACTAGATTACTCTGAATCCCTAGAGTGCGGACCAGAGTATAAACGACTTAAATCTTCAAGTCCCCTGAATGCAGACTGGAGTACTCTAAGTCCCCAGAGTGCGGACTAGAGTATGAATGACTTAAAATCTCCAAGTCCCCAGAATGCGGACTGGAGTACTCTAAGTCCCCGGAATGCGGACTAGAGTACAAATGACTTGAAAACATCAAGTCCCCAGGGTACAGACTAAAAAATATTCTAAGTACTTGAAGTGTCGAATAAAGGATGTACAACCTCAAAGAATTTCCGAGCTATATGAAAAAGTATTGGGGGTTTATATAACTCACGATAGCTCAGGTTTCGACCACAGTTATACGGAAAGCTGAAAAACAAATTTCATTTGAGAGACAAATAAACTAAACCTTGTTTATTAATCCAAAATAGGGCTCTTCTACAACTCCTCCAAAACTCGGAGTCAGAAGTCTATCTACATTGACTACGAAAATAAATACATAAAAAATAATTACATGATTTAAGCTAACTATCGTTGAACGAGTGCAGTGGCAACTTCTTCGATTTCTTTCGCTTCTTTTCCTGCTTTGTTTTCTCAGACAATTCTTCCCCTACGCGTTTTCGCTTGGACACTTTGCTCGATGGGGAAGTAACCTCCGAGGAAGAACAGAGAACTTCTAGTGGCCTAGATCCACCAGGAAGGATGATCTTCAAAGGTTTATTCAGAGGATCATCCACATCCACGAATTGGGGCTCGACTTTGATTTCTTTTTTCTTCTTCTGCTCCTCCGCAATTTGTTCCTTCATGCTCAATTTAGAGGTATGTTCAGAGACGCTCATGATCTCAATTTCATAACTCTCTTCAACAGGAGATGAAGTTTCAGACTTATCCTCATCAAGCGCCCTAATCACTTGAGCATCAGGACCGGGGGTTACTCCCGCGTGAGTAGCATCGCTCGCTTTCCCCATCTCCTCCTTGGCGTCATCGCTCCTTGGAGTCAGTTCAGGATCGGAGCGGCCTGCGTAAAATCATAAAAGACGAATGTTAGAATACAATAACCCCTCGTCGAAACCGACGGTTCTTCGAACTTTAAGAAGAAGAGTTATATACCGGTTTCTTGCTGGCTTTCGACCGTCCGAGGAGTCTCGCCTTCTAGAATGGGAGATAGCACATGAATGTCGAGGCCAGGGTCTTCCGGATCATAACCGGCGTGTTGTTCGAACGGATCAAGTACTGGCCGATCAGCCGATTGAGTAGGAGGAGGAGCTGAAGGCTCGGTTCCAAACGTACCAACAATGTCATTTTTCTCCTTTGATGGAGCAGAGCCTTTGCCAAAGAGAGCCATTGCTGCAGACAAGTCTGAAGGCTCGTTCCCCCTGAGAAACTCTTTTACTAAAGCATCCTCATCAACCTCCTCGGTACCCGATTCCACCTTTCTAATCTTTATCAAAGTTTCACATGCCTCAGCTAGAGATTCGAGGTAGCCCTCGCCAAGAAAAGTCAAGTCCCGATTCATGAGGACACGGGCGTTGTATTCAGCTATCAGCGGGTCGAACAGGCACTTGATCTCCTCTCTGCCGGCCTCTGTAGCCGCCTCAAGGCGAGCGTCAATCTTCGCGGATGCTATTCTTTTGCCCTCTTCACGGGCTTCATCCTTCAACATCCCGACTTTAGAGAGCTCGTCGTCAAGCTGTGCCTTCAAAAGTCGCATAGCAATAATCTCATTGCAATATCGTTGCGACTCTTCCTGGGCAGCTGTTTTTTCTTCTCTCTCTTTCGAGACTAGTTCTTTCAACTCTTTGACCTACTGGGAAAATGCATCCCTTTCTTTTTGGATAGAGTCCTTTTCCAAAGCCAAGGCCCCGCAGCGTTGGACCGCTTCGTCAATTTCTTTCTTATGAGTTATCTCCAGACGATTGACGGCCTTCGTAGTATCTTTAGCACTTTGTTGAGCAGCTTTGAGTTTAGACTTGTACGAAGAAAGCTCCGCATCCTGAGCTTTGATAATGTCTTTATCGTGAATGGCTTCAAGCTTCAGGCGGTCGATTTCGTGTTGGCGCTCAACAGAGACTTCCGAGACCTTTTCAGCCAAATGGACAAACGCGTCATGTTAAACATAAACATCATTGTTGCAAGCGATGGCACTCTGTTTGACATGCCTCAGAATGTGATGGATCGCTGGGAGGAACTTCAGACCATCAAAGCAGATTTTGGAGAATTTAAATTTAAGCTCGACCAACTTCTCCGATATCATCGGGTCTGTTGCGGGAACAGGGGGAGACGACTTTGAAAGTTCTGTTTTCTTACGATGTTCCTGAGACTGCCGCGTGCTAGATGAGCCGAAGTGTTGATCACGGGTAACATCAGATTGGGACCCCTTCTGCGTAGACTTCTCTCTGCCCTGCTCTGATTGAGAAGAAAGATCTCGGGAATATGAAGACTAGCTGTATGATTTCCTTCAATAAGACGATTCTCGGGGGCGATAGTCTCGGTCTCCAGAGTCGTCTCTGTCTCGGCACTTGCCAGTGCCCGAATCCCGGCCTGAATGATGAAAAATAGATGACCCGCGAAGACGATCGAGTCCGTGAGTGCGTCCCATGTCACCTGCATAGAATGAGAATAACGACAGATTAGAAGAGAACAGAGTGATGGCTAAAATTGAAGTGCAGAGTGAAGTTCATGTGTCCGTGTGTGTCCTAGTGTTCCTCTCGACAGACCGGTTTCTTTATCTTTACTAATAGGAGTTTTTTCTCCCTGGACTTGGGCCCGAGCGCCTACATCGCCTCTCGCGGATGAATGAAGTTTAAGAGCTTCTGGATCGTCGAAGCCATAGTTGAGCAAATCATCAGGAATAGTGAGGTCCAACAAGCCTTTCAACGAACTCTCTAAGTGCTGAGAAGAAGGCTCTTTTTCTACTGGAGTAAGGGTGACCTTAGAGGTTCCACCCACCGTCTTCTTCTTCAACTTATAGGTCAATTTCTTCTTTCCCTTGGAAGGGGAAGGTGACATCTCAATGTCGTGAACTTCGACTATCGGGTCCCGAGTGGGACTAACATTTTCACCCGGTACTTCGGGCGTCTTGCCTTCCCTAATTTCTCCCTCCTCCGGCGTGTTAGGGGCGTTACGTGCTGAAGACCCAGCTTTCTTTTTTCCTTTGCCCGAAGCAGGTCTGGTTAGAGTGACACCTTGGGGGAGGCTTATTCGGCGACCTTCTGCCAGCAGCTCGAACTTCGTAAGCGACTCATTTGAAATGAGAGATCTGATGTCCTGATCTTCTGCGGGGAGGGCTCGGATAGTTGCAACAGCTTCAGACTACACAGAGCCTTCGGGACGTGGGTTGATACCTGTAAAAGTGGATAAAGAGTCAGAAAAGATGCAAATTTCGCCGAATTCAAGTGTTGATCCAGAAAATGAACTTACTTCCTTCTACCCATCTCCTGGCGAAACCGGGAGGACAACGCACGTAGAACCACTCTTGCTTGTACTGGGCGAATTTGCTCCATGACCCAGTTAGGATTTGGCATTTACTATGTGGCTCGAGGAATATAAAAGATGGGCTGTTTGACTGTCTCTTGAAGCGATAGATATAACGAATATCGCCGGGAGTCGGAAGACTAAAAAGGACACTCATAAAGAGGATGCAAGTCCCGTATATGAATGCGTGGCTATTTGGATGTAATTGTGAGGGGGCAATCTCGATATATTGCAACACGTCGCGAAGAAAGGAATTGAATGGCGGTACGCTGCCGACTCAGCACATGAACCTGTTGTAGGCTGTATATCTGACTGGGGGCAAGTGCGGACGATCATGTCCTGATGGAACTAACACGTCGTTGACGGGAATTCCATGGACAGAGCATAACCGACGGAGTGTACTTTCATTAATCTTTGAGGCCTGTGAATCGATTGGGTCGTCTAAGAAAATTGCTGCCTCTAGAGCATCGGGAGCCAAGTCGACAGATGCCGTCGCAGGGCTCGGTAAGTCTTGAGCAGGGGTAGTTGACGGGGTTGAGGTTCCTATAACTTCTTGTCGAGAGGATGGCCCCGGTCTATCCGAGATCGTAGTAGAGCTATATTTCCTAGACATCTCTGATGAAGATTGAATCTGACAAAGCACCTGTTTTAACTATACCTGAAAAACAATCAACATTAGACTTAACAACATAAATATTCCCCCCGTGTGGTGTGTGAACTAGTGCGATCATTCAGATATAAGTGCCAAGAGATTAAAGGTCACAGAGTTGATGAAGTAAAATTAAGCTTTGAACTATCATCTTCGAAGACCGTCATCGCTGACCGTCTACGGGAACTTGTCATAAGACGGTTTCTGTGTTAAACTCGACGTCGTCAATGCGCATCGAAGGTTATTATTTGTTCTAATCACGGTAAATTCAAACTTATAGTTGTTAAAACAGGGGGTTATTAGTCTGGATTGTCCGATATGCTTAATTGTTTAAGTCCGTCCCTTGTTTACTGTCATATGCTCGGGAATAAGAGGTGTGTTAAGTCTATAATGTTTTAAGTCTAGGCTGAAATAGGTTGAACTGTCGTGTGTACACCACTCTCCTACCATCCATAACTGTCGTTCGGCATGTGGAAAGACATGCCGAACCACAAAAATGCCGAGCCGTATCGCTCGGCACTCTGCTCTCCCAACTGTCATCTCCATCATTCGGCACAAGCATACTATGCCAAACCACAATAATGTCGAGCCGCATCGCTCGGCATTTTACCTTCAACAATAACTTTCTTCCAATACATCCTCCCTATTGCTTGGCACGGACGAACCATCCATCAAGTTACGCCGAGCCTCCTCGATCGGCACTCTGCTCACCTAACACTTCTCGTCTGCACTCCCACTAACATCGTTCGGCATAAAAGAATCATGTTGAACCACAACTTCACTCCAGTGCTTCTTCTCCAGTGTCGTTCGGCATGAGGAAGTCAGGCCGAGCCACATCGACACGTCTTACTCCGGCAAACAGACTAGACATCTTCTTAGATGGTCAAAGGATCGCAACTTCAACTCGCATGTCGCCCTCTTCCATCTTCCACTCCACCTAGTCCTAAGGCTAACTTAAACCTCAGATGTGTCTCCCTTATCTATGCGAATTCGTGAGCAAGAGAGAAGCCGCAAAATCGAGTCCCATTCAAAGTCCCTAATTGGGAGAGTCGAGTAAGTAAGGGGTTAGTACCTAATAGAAGGAGGCAAAGTCTAGTGGTGTGCTCGAGATAGGGGCTGAATCTTCTCAAGTTTGTGGATCGAGAGCAGTCGAAGGAACGGCGTGTAGAATCTGGAATTCAAGAAGGAGGTTGAGGTATTGGAAAAGTCTAGACGTAGGCAAGTTCGTAAGTTCTACAGTATGGAGGTAAAAGTAAAAAAGAAAAAAGAAAAGAAGTATCGCCTTATATAGAGAGAAGAGAAGTCGAAGGGACAACGACCGGTAGAACCGGTCAAAGTACCTCCCTCGCTCGGCATCAATATCGTTCGGCATTTGTATGTCGACCGGCTCGAAGCAAAACATGGAGGACACGTGATTCAAAGCGCACCATGTTCATCCACACGATGCACTTTGGGGGGGGGCAAGTGTTACATGGACGTTAGACCAAGTAACTAGAGGCACAACATAAGCACCGTTCGGCATCCAGGCTCGCTCGGCATAGAGGTATCGTTCGGCATTCAAAGGTTGTTTGGCATTAGGGGTACCGTTCGGCATTCAAAGGTCGTTCGGCATTCCTGCCTCGTTCGGCATTCCAGCCTCGACCCGACATTCCTGCCCCGTTCGGCATTCCAGCCTCGACCGGCATTCCAGCCTCGACCGGCATTACAGCCTCGACCGTCATTCCAGCCTCGTTCGGCATTACAGCCTCGACCGACATTCAAGCATCGTTCGACATTACATCATCGACCGGCATTCGAGCCTCGTTCTGCATTACAGCCTCGATCGACATTCAAGCGTCGTTCGACATTCCAACCTCGTCCGGCATTCCTGCGTCGCTCGGCATTTCTCCTCACAAGGCATACCAAGGTCGTTCGGCATTTGTGGCTCAGCACATAGAAGTCACTCGCCATGGGCCGAGGTATCTCACTCCTAGGCCCAAGAGGGAAGTCCAACCCATCTTCGTCTATAAATAGAGGGGCAGGGGCACAGTGAAATGGACCTTTTTTCGAGAACACTGGGGAGACTCTACACTTTCAAGACTAAGTCTTTTCAGTTCAAATTTGTACTCAAGTCATTACCGTAAGGATTGTATCTGTAATCAATTACCTGGGAAAGCAATAAAGATTACAATTCGAAGTGGAAGTAGGCAGTTACGCCGAACCACTATAAATTTGGTGTTCTAGATTCCTGCAGTTAATTTAGTCTATATCTCTCTTTTTAAATTTATCTTCTTCATTTATCTCTCTACATAATCTTCCAAAAGGGGGTTAGTGACCAATTTTGGTGCTAACATGTATATTTTTACTCTTATATTTAATTTTCTTTTATTAAAATAAAGGACATATTAGGGTATTTTTACATGTTATAACCAAAATACAAAAGTGTTTTCAAATCATCATTCACTCAGCTCCATTTGGGAAAAATGGTCATTATGTGTGTTCATTTACTTTAAGAAAATTTATTTGCACAATTTAATTTAATTTTGTAGGAAATTGAGTTTAATTTAGAAGAGGATTCACGGATATGCATACACAGGTAGTGGAAGCCAAAAGAATGAAGAAAAGAAGGAATTAAATCAACATAGAGGAGCCCATTTACCCATTTACTAACGGACCAAATTTAAAAGCAAAAGCACATGTTAGTGGGAGATTAATTAAACATTAATGATGATTTAAAGGCCACACAAAGTCAAGGGCATTTTTGGTAGCTCCCTAAAAAGAGATTACGGTTTTAGACTTGTATAAATACCAATTTATGTTTCAAGTAATGGATTGCATCTTTTATCCATAGATGTAGCCACCGAAAAGAAATAAAAGTTCTCTTATCTTTAATGGCTTCTTAGCCTTTTCTTTTAATTTATTCACTCTTATTTCATGCTCTTTTTCTATGCTATTTTATTTCATGTCTCTTTTTATTTTATGTTAGTAGATTAGATTTATCTTATGCAATTAGTGTAGAATTATTTTTATGTAATTAGTTAGTTCTCTACTTCTTTTTAATTAGCTCTCTTTCCTTTTTATTAGTTCTTCTTTTCAATTTTTTTTCAATGTTGAAATCAATTTATGTTGAACTAAATTCAAATATGAGAAGCTAAACCCCTTCAATTTAAGGGTAATGAAGCTATCATGAATCATATAAAATCAACAAGATGATTTAATTTGATCTCTTCTTTGATGCTTAATGTAAATTTTGATGTTAATGGAAGTTTGTGGTTTATTAGTGAATTTGATAGCCTATGTTGTTAATTACAAATAGGCTATACTTAAACAAATATAAACACAAGTTATATATTCATCTAACTAACTTATTTTAATAATGATTTTCTATGTTACTTGATCGAAAAAAGGTAAATAGATCATGCTTAAATTAGATTTTATTTTTAATTTCATAATCATTTTTATTAGATTTGACAAGTGGGTTTGGATATGTATTAAAGTTTGATGGTTTAAGTTGTGTTAGTTAATACCACAAATAGACCATACTTATAATTAATACATCAATTAATTCCACATGTGATAGAAAAGAGATTATACATTTATTTTGTGTTGATTTATATGAAAGTGAAAGTGGATTTAACTCTGAATTGCCTTTTAATCTCATAGTTTTTATTTCAATTTTTCTCTTATTTTTTTAACACTTTTAGTTAACACATTTTCAAACTATTGGGATAATTTGATTGAGTAATTTTGAAATTAGTTCTTTCCTCATAGAATCAACCTGTACTCGCATACGTACTATGACGTACACCATGCGCTTGAGGCTTTTATTAAAATATAATTCGGCGATTTTCTCATCGATAGAAAATCCATTCGAATCACATATCACCGAAATAAGCAAGTTAAAGCAAGAGGATTTCAAAGTCCTTTCATAACGACTTTTGCTTCAAAATTCACATACACACTTCTATATCACATAAAACTTTATTAAATATGTAAACATATAGTCTAGGCCATGATACATATTTTGGAAGGTAATAGAAATGATGTTATACAATATAGAGTTGTCATTTGCTTTCAAAAGCAAGGGGGTCCAAAATTATAACTTTAATTAGTTAACTTTAAACTTTATATTTTTACACACAACATATATATATATATAATATACATAAAAGATAGTAAGATAACTCATCCCTTACCATGAAAAATCCAAGCAGAAGCACAAAAGAACCAAGACCACAACCTACCGTCACCAAACTCCTACAAATCCAAGCTTTAGCCTCTTCATTCTCAAGCCAACCCTCCTTCATCCTCCTATAGCTCACGGCCTAAAGGGGTTTACACTTTTCTCCTTTTGATTTGATATTCATGCTTCTTAAGGTGAGCTGATGCCTTGGTTAAAGTTTGAAGAGGACTGGAGTTGATTTGATTAAGGAGAATAAAGATTGAAGAGAGAAAAGAGGTGATAAAACTTAGTCTTTTCTCACAAAACTAAGAGAATAAAATTATGAACCATATGAGATATGACATGTGGCATTCTAATAAAGGAAAAATATCATCCTTTCCTTCTCCATTTTTGGTCAAAAGAAGCCCCCATCACACTTGCATGCTTTCCACTTTATCCCACCACCTCACCATCATTTCTCCATAGTAAATTTCTAAACTACCCCTCTTTATAAAATATCAACCAAATACATCATGCATGACATCATCCACAATTAGATAGTTATAAATGGAAAAATAATTTTAGTTGCTAATTAATTTCATTTGCATATTTTAAAAAGTTCGAACAAATTTTACCAAGTAAAAAGTTGTTTATCGATAAAACGATTTTCGATCAAATTATCGATATTTCTTTGAACTATTTATTTTTGTAAATATTTTTCACAAACAAGTTTTACCATCATTAGTGATTAATTAAAAGAGGGTTAAGAAGGTTATTAAATCAATTTAACCACACTTAATCCAAGATTTAAATGTTTAAATAATCTAGATATTTAAATATGAAGTGTTCAAAATTCCAGGTAATTACATTCTCCCTTACTTAAAAAATTTCATCCTCGAAATTCCAACATGACCAAATATAAAAGAAAAAAGCACAACTAATGCTTGACAGTATTCAAAATCACTAGCAAACAAGGCACATGGTTTTCTCAAGCTCAAAAATCCTCTCCTTGCATAAGGACGATAAATAATCTACTAAGCGTAATTTACGCTCAATAGCCTCAGGTTATTACTTAGAGGATTATTCGTGCAATCTTAGAACAAATCAAAGAGTCATCGCCTAAACTTTCCATAAGGCAACAAAACATAATATACATATACATAGCTTGTACGATACATATGGATCATCAGTATGCAGTATAAAATATAATCACTTGGTCGATCGCATAAATTTCACTTCCCAAATAGTATAAATCAGTTGACCTCTCTACTATGGACTTCGATTAGGTACCTCGATTATAAACTTTTGTTTCCCTTACATAGCCATATACTATGATAGAAAACTTTGGAATCATATTCAAAATCCTTTTCAAGTCTTTGCCGATCATATTCAAAATCCATTTCAAGTCTTTGCCATCTAGAATCAAGTGAAAAATCCTTGTTCAAATCGGTGTAAATCACCTAGAAACCATGTACTCGAATCCTAGATCAAGAACAGTCATATGAATGAAATGATCTACATGCAACTTACATATTTTATCATATTGGTTTCTTAATTACACCAATATCTTTTTATATAAAATTCATTTAAACTAATAGTATATTTTTGAATACTAAAAATCATTTATGAAGCATTTCGTAGAAACATAACTTCTAGTTTCTAAACATTTTTTTATAAAAACATAACTTTATTTATAAGACATTTCATAAAAACTTACTTCATGTTATTACTCGTATAATACTCTACTATATCCTAAGAGTATATACAAAGCATCAAATTCATTTTACTTTCTAAAATTCAGATGAAGCCAAAAATAATTTTGGTCATCTAACTGGGTCAACCATTTAAACTTCTTTAACCGTTAAGTTAAGCAGGTATCTAGGAAGAGTAGGACACTAGTATCCAAACTCGGAACTAGAGTCCACTTTTCTTAGACAACGCTAAGGTAAATATATTTATTAGTCGGCCTAATAACATCGAATGATTTACTCAAAATAGATGTTCAAACCAATTTAAAACTTGTTCTAACCTACTACCTTCTCAATTCAAGAGTTATATAAACTTATCTTTATATTGTCAAAAAATATTCAACTCACATGGCATACGTAAGATGAAAAATAAACAAGATATACAACTTTGGGAAATAAGCAAAGAAGAAAATATTTAGCAATGAATTTTTAAAATAGGATGCTAACCATTGCTGTACTAAATATGGAAAAATATAACCTATAAGGGAAAAATAAGTACTGGGTCTTTTTCTGCACATGTACCATTCATAACTACCAAATTCTGGTTTGGGAAAAAGAGACTATATACAAATTTTTGTTTCATGTTAGATTTGTTTAGCACTACAATTAATTTGCTATATCGGTTGTTGGATATGACAACTTGTGATACTAAAAAATTGCTTTCAACTTTGGACTACAAAGGAAAAAAAATTGATCAAGGTTCCGGCTTAAGTTCTATAACTAACTGAAGTGTCCAACAAATTTTTTTGGTCCTAACCAATCTTACTTTGCTAGGATAACAACAATGTTATCAATGGTAAACTTAATAGCCAAGCTTTGGTAATGAATGTATCGAAAGGGAAGACGAAGAGAAATTATCATTGAAGTAAGTTCTACAAACTGTCTATATGATTTTGCATAGCAGTTCAACTTTCACCCTTACACGTTATCGTTGCTCATTTTTTAAATACATTCTATGCCAACTTGCACTTGCTATACTCATAGTTACACCATAATGTTATATGCTAGTACTAATAAGAGCACAACCAGCAATGGCTTGTTCGGTTGAAAAACTAGCCATTGTGCAACCAGGTGTGGCTTCACTCCTCCATGGCTAATTCGAAGTGATCTCGTTGCTGCTCAACATAATGGAGGACTGGTTATTATAACGCCGAAGCTTTCGCCGTTATAAATTTATAACGGCAAAGACTTCATGGTTATAAGTTTATAAATGGAAGAATAAACTTATAACGGTGAAGACTTTGTTATTATAAACTTATAATGGCGAAAGCTTCACCGTTATAAAACCCATCTATTTTTTTCCAGAACCGATCCGTACCTAGTTCCCGGTTACCTGAGTGTGCGGCTGATTCATTCAATTGAAAAACATGAGAGAGAGTGAAGTGAACATGTCGAATTGTTGGTAATGGACTAATTAATCCTTATTTTTTTAAATAGGATGTGGAAGAAGTAGCAACGAGCTATGGACTAAACAACAACAAGCTGTGGACTAAACAACATCGAGCATAAAGACAAATGTAGCAAGAAGGAGAGTTGAGCAACTCAAGCTTCCATTTCTACATTTAACTACTTCCATTTAATCACCTTCACCACAAAGATTAACTTAGCTTTGTGACATGTACTCATTTCATTTCTATGCATGTTAAAAATGTTTTTCTTTTCTTTATCGTTTCATGTATTATGTTTCAATATTCAGTAATGTATGGAATACTCTCTTTGAAAGTTTCAAGTGCATCGGCTTTGTAGATTTTGAGATATTGATCGATCTTCGTCGATTTACGTTGTTTTATGGGTCGTTCCTGATCGATCCGTATAAATTCTTCTTTTGCCCATAACTCGAGCATATGAACTTCGATTGACTTGAAATTTGAAATGTGGCCTCATGGGGCCTTCATTGTAACTCTATATTGATTGCACCTTGATTAGGACCCGGTCTGAATCCGCCCAACTATTGTCTAAAGTTTCAAATATCATCGATTTCCAAGCCTGGTAATCGTCTCTTCGGGCTTCCTGCCTTGATGATCACAGAAGCCATTTAGCCAACTTTTATGATATACTGCCTGGTCAAACAGGTGGTATAACATTTATCCCCAAAAACATGCCTTGCGGTAGGATGGCGTGTTTTGAGTTGCCTTAAGTCCAATGTTCGAAACCCGTTGATGACATGTGAACAAATTTGCGATCTTGCCTGATTATTAGTAACGGCCGTTCAGGACCGTTAATCAAGTTTGTAGCTGTTCCAGATTGATGATGATCGCACAGGATCAAGTGTCTGTTTGAGGCGAAATTCGATCATTCGAGATCGAGTGCCTGTTTGAGGCGTAATATGATCGCTCGTGATCGAGTGCCTGTTCGAGGAAAAATGTGATTGTTCGGGATCGAGTGACTGTTTGAGGTGTAAGGTGATCGTTCGAGATCGAGTTCCTATTCGAGGCGAAATGTGATCGTTTGAGATCGAGTGCCATTCAAGGCGAAATGTGATCGTTCGAGATCAAAGGAGAAATGTGATCATTCGAGATCGAGTGTCGTTCGAGGCGAAATGTGATCGTCCAAGATTGAGTGCCATTCAAGGCAAAATGTGATTGTTTGAGATCGTGTGCCTGTTCGAGGTGAAATGTGATCGTTCCAGATCGAGTGTCGCTCAAGGCGAAATGTGATCGTTCGAGATCGAGTGCCATTCAAGGCGAAATTTGATCATTCGAGATCAATCCAACGTGACCCGAGGGCATGCCCCTAAGTATGGATCAATCGGCACTGATCATTCTAAAACGATCGACCCGTATCATTCTTGGTTGGTCAGGGGCCGCTCTTGGCTGTTCCACTCCTTCCTGCATCCTGTTACATTCATTTCCATGGTCCTGATTTTAGTTTTCCTCAGCTCCTGCTGGTCCAACTCCATGATCCATATTTTCAGCATTTCTTCCTAGTCCATTTCCTTGGTTTTGCGCTCCGACTTGTTCAATCTGTCGGAGTAGATTCTGCATCATTTCCTCCTATCTCTTTAGCATCCTCTCATGCATAGCATCCATCGTTATTCCCATTTCATCTCTGGTGATGTAGATAGATGTCTGATTTGCTCTAACTCTAGAAGAAGCCTCCTCACTCCCTTCATGATGGCTCATATCCGCTAATGGTGTCCTTATTGATTGCCTAGCTATTGCTTCCTAGATCAAAGTATCCAAGCTTCCAAATCCAAGATCCTAGCTTCCAAATCCACGGGTGCAAGTCCCATCTCAGTGAAAGCACCATTATGTTTGCGCCAAAAATTGTCATAAAAATGTCCAAATATCGATAAATGGAAATCATTTCATTTTTGTCCAATCATTGATTCCTATTAATTTTGCTGACAATAACTGCCGATAGTAACTTAGTGCATTGCATTCAAACTAACTTCCCATGCATACTAAGATTTTTCATTACATGCTAAGAACAGTGTTCATAAAAAATTCTTACAGACTTATGAACCGAATAAGAAACTGAGGAAATAAAAAAAATCCAAAGGAGAATACTACTCTAGCATCTAATAAGGAATTCGCTCCACAAATTGTCTGTGTGCAAAGCCCGTGGATCAATCTAGTTTGATTGATATAGCAAACCTCCATACATAGTCCATTCCCCATATTACTATTTAATCACCAATTAATTGAATTTCCTAAATAACACAAATTGAAAATAGGGACGTTACGCACATCGTCTTCAACCATTTCACAAACAAAGAAAAACCTCTGTAGTTTACAAAATCATTCGCTCTTGCACCACCCATGTGCCAATCATACTCGAGAAATTTTTGGATAGGGTCAATATATCCATTGTATATGGGCATGGATAGCATTGAAAACCTATATGGATACTACGCCGCACTAATCTCTATAGTGAATTGATTCCAATTAGAGGCAATCTCCCAATGATTTTTAGGTTTCTTTCTTAGGATTACACACCTTATAACATCATTATATCATCACTTACTTTATTTCATACTTGATGGAAGACATTGGTTGCATCACTATGTACCTAGTTCCACGAATGACCATGATGGTCTTTGCCAGAGTGCTCACGGCTTACAACCCGTCACCTAGATCTCCCTATCTTTAGGGAGTACATTCGTCTTGTTCTTCCAGTTCTATTTTGTTGTCTTTCCTAATCACATCCTTAGGATCACTCTCTCCTATGAGCACCTCCCTCAACATTCTTTCTAGTTCTTTTATCAACAGGCATTACTTCACGATCCTTGATTCTGCCAGCACGACAACATCATCCATCGCTGCCTCAAGATAGATCGGTACCAATCGATAATGGATCGGTACTAGTAGATCCGCTTAGAGCATCTGCTTCGGGTGCTATATTTTTGTCACTAACCCAGTCCAAATTTTCTCTACACCTTGTTGTAAAACTCCCTTCGTCTGATCTATATGGAAAATTCCATTTTCCTCCACGATCTCTAGCACGAAATAATTCTCCTCAATGGGCTTGCCTCATCATGTCAAACAGTCTAGCTAACTCTTCCATCAACATCCTCTATGTTACTTCCATCCTTTAATTGAATCCAGCCAATGTTTCTTCCAATTCTTTTCTAGTCACGAGATCTGATAGAGTTTGTATAGTTCCTTTCAACTTGGATTTCCAGTGCTACCTTCATATCTGCCCCTCTAGATTGCTTTCCTAAATTCTCTTAGGTCCCAGTTGATATAATCTTCTTGAAGATTTCATTGAAATCAAAGTAACATAATAGATCTTGCTTGGTCTTCAAGTTTCTTAGTGAAAGCACCAAAAAATACTAGCCAAATATTCGGTCTAACATGCACAAAAGACTATGTTGAGCCAAAAGCCCTACATGTCATCTTTGGCTATGAATTTGTGAGCATTATTGTCTTTTATTTTATGAATATTATTACTCTATATCACTATATCAGGTCAAATAGTAGATAATCAACAAAAAATATAAAGAAAAAGAGTAGACCCGCATTTATAATTTTAGTTCACTATTGTTGGGCCTTCTAACCTTCTCTGCATTTCTAGTCAAGTAGAATATGTCACATATCATGATCCAAGATATATTAAAAAATGACCTAGTCAATGGATCGGTACTGATTCATGGACATTGATGATTTCCATCTGTTTCTTTAAGATATGTTTGTATTGTCAAGTATTGATCCTTCCTTAATTCTTCTAAGCTAGGTTCTTCTACCTATCCATTAAGAATAGTGACTTCGTTACTTCAAAGCCTTGATCCCCTTCTAAATGAAGTGCCCCTTGTTAATAGTACTATTTTAGCTTTGTCATGAGTAAGACACGTTTCATAATTTGGCAGCTCCCTGAATAACGCGAATTGATGACATGTTATTGTGGGTTATGGTGTAATGGATCTTAAGGCTACTTTAACACTAGAGGCGGGTGAACAGTGTTTTATAACTTTTGTGAATCTTTTTTACTTTGTTTCAAGATTTAAATCAAATCACAAATTATCTACATGGACCTATAATAATCAAGTAGTCACAGATGCAATCACAAATAAATATAGAAGCAACAACCAAAAGTAAAGTAAATGAGATGGCATAAGGAATTTTATACTGGTTCGGATTAACCAATCTGACATCTAGTCCCATATAATACTGTACATGTTTCTTTTCAATCGCTTACTTTAATCAGGTAGCTAGCGAACAATCTAGATTTGAAGGCTACGGGATACACCCTCATGTCTCATGAATTTAGGGTAAACTCTCTTGATTTTCCAGGCAACAAGATCACCCACTAGATTTAGCCAGGCTACTAAGCAAACATACTTGATTTGAACGGGCAACAAGCATACCCAAACACATAAGAATAGAGTTATTAATTTTCAAATACAAACAGTTGCACTTAGGATACGAGATTTAATTTTTAAAGTTTTCATTTTTGAACTCTCCTCCATGATCACTCCTGATCATTTTGATTCTAACTTATTTTTTATTTTGAATTTTCTTAGCAAAATTTTTAAGCATTTTGAATGCTTCGCTTAGAAATATTGTTCAAGTATACTTTGAAAAGTCATCTACTATTACGAAAACATATCTATTATGATTTATTGATTATATTTGTGATGGTCCAAAAAGCTCCAAGTGAAGAAGTTCAAAGGTTGAGAAGTTGAATTCATATCTTTTGATTTAAAAGAATTTTTATGAAGTTATCCTAGTTGCCAAGCATCACATAAGTTATTGGTATTAAAACTCATTTTAGGAAATCTCCTAATAAGTTTATATCTAGCAACTTTAGATATGTTATTAAATCTTAAATTATCAAATCTTTTATGCCAAATCCAATGGTCACTAGATCCACCAAAAAACAAAGATTGTCATTAGACACTTTCATACTTAAGATGTAAATATTACATTTTCTAACACCTTCAAAGATAATTTTAGACTCACTATCCTCGATGTGGCAAATATCCTTTTCAAACTTAAATTTACAACCCTCATCACACAATCGACTAATACTAAGCAGGTTATGTTTCAAATTCCTAACTAGCAAAACATTAGAAATAATAAGAGTTTTAGAGATACTGACATTGCCAATGCCAATCACATATCCTTTTGATCCGAAGTTAATGATCTTCCATCTGTGTAAACTATATCCTTTAAGATCTCCGAATTCCCAGTCATGTTTCTTGAGCATCCACTATCTAGTATCCATTCATCATTCTTGATTTGTGATGTATGAATATCAAGTGTTTGTTCGTCATCATCCATATTGTATATTTATTCTTGTAATTTCATATCATACCTTTCCAAAACATCAAGTGATTTTCATAATAATTGATTTCTACTCTATTTGTTACTAACATACAGGTTTCATAACTTTATTTTTCTACAAAAGTGTTAAATAGTATACTGATGGTATTAATTAGCCATTTATAATTTTCAAAAATCAAATTATGAATTTTTGAAAATCTAATGCTTTGACACCAATTGTGGGTTACGATGTAATGGACCTTAAGGCTACTTTAACACTAGAGAGGGGTGAATAGTATTTTATAACTTTTATAAATCTTTTTAACATTGTTTCAAGATTTAAATAAAATCAAAAATTATCTACATAGATCTATACTAATCAAGCAGTCACAGATGCAATTATAAATAAATATAAAAGCAATAACAAAAAGTAAGTAAGAGAGATAACACTAGGAATTTTACACTGATTCGGATTAACCAATCCTACATCAAATCCCATCAATACTATGTTGGTTTCTTTTCAATCGCCTACTTTAACTATTTAGCAAGCAAACCATAACACAATCTCAATTTCAAGGCTACGAGATACACCCTCCTATCTCAAGAGTCCATGGTAAATTCTCTTAATTTTTTGGACAATAAGATCACATACTAGATTTAGATGGGCTACTAAGCACACCTACTTGATTTAAACGGGTAACAAGCATACACAAACAAATCAGAGTAGAGTTGTTGATTTTCAAATAAAAAAAGTTGTACATGGGATACAAGACTTCCTATAGCCCTCCTAATAGCGGTTTGATCTTTGAAATGATTAGGCAATACTTTCAAATCAGTAAGTAGATTGTAGAGAATGAATGTAGCAAAGTAGAAATTGAATTTGAATGAATTCAAAGATTACAGAAAGTGGATTTTCTGAAATATATGGTGAGAATTTGGAGTAATAAGAAAGTAGAGAAAGTAGTTAATAAAATTAATTTTCCGGCCGCCTTTATATAGTGTATGAAGGGAAGTGTCTATTTGCGAAGAGATGCGGTTAAAAATCACAAATATTCAAAATCCAAAAGACACTTCTTCGACAGTCTATATGTTGACATACATCGGAGGCTTATATCGACCTGTCTATGTCAGAAAACAATAATTCTTTTAAAATTTTTTGTTAACCTGCTTTTGAGCCAAAGTAGATTTAAATTGGACTTGGAAGATCGAAACAAGAATGAAATGATTAGGAAACTTGGAAGCATACCTAGAATGAATAAAGACAAACACCTTAGAGAAATTTCAAATGGATTGGAGCCATGGACATAGGTCGGTACCGAGCTACATAGGTCGGTACCGATCTACAAATCCTCTCTGGATCACCTCCTAAACTCCATACTTCTCGTATGCTTCTCTAATAGCTCGTGATCAAGTTGTTTTCCCAGAGTATGGATGACCAGTTCCACAGTTTAAGAGAAGAAAGCCAAGAAAGTAAGGTAACTCAAGTGATAGAGAAAAGATTACTAGAGTCAACCAAAAGTCAATATAAAGAGCTTGGAGCCTATCAACTAGAAGATAAAAGAGCAGAGCAAGAGTTGAAGTTGGATTTGCACTACTACTTATAGCTCGATACCGAGCTATATAGTTTGGTACCGAGCTATCCTATTGGGTCGTGGTGTTCTGATTTCTCTTGTACAACATTGGGCCTTCATCTAGACTCCAGTGCAAGCATGCTACTGACCCATTGCCTCCATTTCCCTATAGTTGAAAGCCTAGCTGCAACCAAAAGGGGACCTGATTTCTTAGACATTGAAGACTCCTGCTTCTCTTCACTCCTATTCATTACCTGAAAAATCACTCTAGAAACTCCATTGTAAATCCGAGATCCACTATGTTGTAACCAGATCCGATATAAATAGTTATAATCCAGGGAGAGAACAATTAATAAAAGATTAAAGTGGATGTAGGCTGGAGATTACGTCGAACCACTATAAAAATTATGTCTTCTTTTACTGTTTTTCTATTTACTTTATTTGAATTGGTGCTTTCATCAGATATTTGGGTGTTGTTCCATTTTTTGGGTTAAAATTCTGGTGCTTTCACTGAGAAGGAAGCAAGATTTCACAACCTAAAGCTTGGATCTAAAATTTGGAGAATATGAAGAGACTTAACACTAGACCTAAGGTTGGAGGAAGCCAAACGGAGCATGGGGGCAACCAGGATGTGTCCTTAAGTTCTCATCAATTCATTTATGTAACATCCCGATATTTTCAACCATTCGCATCCGCACATGCCGGACTTGAATTGCTCAAAATATCAGATTGTTACTTAATTTATATTTGGCAAAACTCATCATATACAGCAAATAAGATAATCACAGAATCACAGATACAGAGTAATATAACAATAACAGCGGAATAGATAAATAGTAGTTCATGAAGCTACTATATAAACAACAGAGTTTGAAATAAAATACAAAAGAATATCTCAAATACATACTAATGACATCTCTGAACAAATCAACTAGAAAAGCTAAAAGCTGAATCGATAGTTGGATCTCCAAGCGAAGCTCCAAACTCCAAAGGTGAGTCTCAATTGCTGTATCACTCAGTCTGACTCGAGCGTAAAGCAAAACACAAAACACTTGAGTCAGGATTAACATTCTTATATCAATAAATCCAACTCAAGTGAAATATCAACCGAAATACAAGTAACTTAAAGGATGTTTGGGATAACCATCCTTTAAGTATCCGTGGAACTATCTACAGTGTAGAAATATAAGATATTAACAACCAAACATCATTATAACACCGTGGTCATTTCAAATTAATTTGTACTTCAAAACCAAAATATCATTTCCATTTCAAATATATGTATTTCCAAATCATAGCACTTTCAAAACTAAATGGATAATTTTATATATATATATTATTTTAACTTCATTATTATTTAGTTTTGAAATCTTCACTTAATAAATCCATTGTCATTTAAATAACCTTAAATTTTATTAAGCTAAATATTTCCTTCGATTTATTTAAACTTGAAATATCCATTTAATCACTTTAAATCAAAACCAAGTTATGAAATCATATCTTAAAACCCTCAAATTCAATGAGTTTCAAATCGGTTTAATTAAACAAAATTCTTAATTAAATACAATTTCAAATCTATCTTCTCATCCTTAATTTATTAAAATATAATTTAAATCAATACTTAACCATATTATATTTAAAATCAAACTTTATTATTAAACTTATTTTATATTACAACAAATTTATACATAGCTAAAAATCAAGAATTTAACTATATATATATAAAATAACATTTATATAATATCTAAAAACGATATTTTTGTTAAACAATATATTTCTTTCCAAAACCATAGAAATCATTTTCAAAATATTATATATAGACCAACGGTGTCTGTATATGATTTTCTATCCTATGGTCAAGTGATATGGAAAATTATTATTTCAATCCACAATTTAAATAATATAGATTGGACGATGAAATTGAGTTACGAAATGCAAGCACGACTTCCAAATCAAAACTAGATTGGCACGAATTTGACGAGCAAAGCTGATAAATAAGACATTGATGAAATGAATCAGAATCAGCTCGATATTGGTACAGAAAATATATTTTATTATTGTAATTCCTTAAAATCAATATTCTAAATTTCAGAAAAATATTAAAATAATATATATGTACAAATAAAATAAAATCATTGTCCTTAAAACATATATTTATTTAAAAGTCCATATTAAATTTAAAACATACACAACTATATATATATATAAACGAAACCATATAAACTTATATAGGTTTATAAATAACAAAACATATACAATAGAATATGTGCATAACCTATACAATTCACAAAATTTATATAGTTGACAAAATTATATATATATGGATCGAAACATCTATGAGTATAAAGTATGACTACAGTAACAAAACATAGCTTCTGACAAATTTTGTACATATATAAATGACTTATATATACTGTCAACATTAAAACCTATACTTTAATATATCCACATATATATTAACAGACTATAGGTAAACTATAAGTTTATAACTTTATAACTATACATACATAACTAAAGAAAAAATCAATATATATCACTATGCAGACCATAACAAATATGCAGGCCTTTTCAAATGCAACAAAATAAATATCTGGCTAAACATATGTGCAGACCGACCCATATATGCTTATATACGCATTGTATTTGAAACCATTATTTATTATAAGAATTAATATGAATACCAATATTTTAAAATACATAAACTAACATATAAAAAATTTATATATAAACCAACAGATTATGTAGACTACATATTATATTTGCAAACATATACAAACTGTATAAACCATAAACTTATATACTATATATATGTAAACTATTATATATCTATATAACATTCTATATCTGTAACTTACAGAACATACATCCTAATTTAAAGATAACATATATAAACTATTATCTAATATATACTATATATACGAGCACTGCTGAAAGTAGAAAACATATGCTTAAAAATATTAACAGACTTTAGAAACCAGATTTATAACTTATATGCAATAAACTTTGAAAACCTATATCCATACTAAAAATCAACTCTAATATATATATACAAGTCTCAAATAAAAAAAACTACAAACTTTCAAAACAATAATAGAGCAGACCATATATATAACAAGGCAGGCCTATATATATATATATAATACTACCACATTATATATATATATATAGCTTAGAATATAAAATTTACATAACCAATATACATACATCAATTGCGTTATATACACGCTATACAACAACACATGAATGTATATACCATATAGGAATCAAACAGAATATATAATATATAACTAACATTCAGAGATGACACTTGACACGTCAGTCAATAATGATTTGGTTATAAAACACGTGAGTAGTATATATATATATATATATATGTACCACATATACAAATATATAATTGTCAAATATATTTCACGTTATAAAATATAGCTTCTACTAAAATATATTTATAAAACTGTTCAATATATAACTTAGTTAGATATATACGTTTGTTAATCAGGTTATATACAAATAAATCCAACAGTTTCCAACCAAAATAAAATAGCTGTATATACACTCATATATAAAACTGTTCTCAACTTAAAATCATTTGAAACTAACAGAAATATATTTATCAGAATATATATAAACAACTGGCTAAGTATATTATTATAGATAACAGGCCAAACTTTATAATATAATGTATATACTCCTAACGTGTAATATGATACTTTGTAGACTATATTTAAAACAATAGATATTATAAAACAATAACTTTATATACTTTATAAAGCAGAACTAACTATATTTTAAACAGATATAATTTTTTTCAAAACACAGCACATAAACCTAATATATTAGAACTAAATCTACTAAAACATAATAGAACTGTTATATGTATGTACTAAACCATAAACAACAGTTGATATATTATAACTATGTATATACTTTTAGATAAAACAAATATATATGATAGGAAGGGATCTTACGACAGCCATGGATGGGGAGGAGAAGGAGAGCTTCGGGTCGCGACAAGGAAGGGCATGCAGCGTGGAGGTTGTGGGGCTAGGGAATGGTGGCGGCAGCTGAGAGGAGAGGTCAGTGCCGTATTGGGTGGATCAGGGTGGTGGGTGTTGTGTCGGAGGCACGGCCGTGGTGGGGAGTTGTTACGATGTGGGGTGCTTGGCAAGGCAGGGTGTCGATCTGTGCTTGGTTGTGCCTTGGGCGGTGAGGAAGTGAGAGAGTGGTTGAGGAGGATAGGGCAAGTGGTGATCTGCTACCGTTAGGTGAAGGAAAGAGAACAATTACAAGTATGAAAATTTTAAATTTTTATATAAAAGAATGGTGACCACAGAGAGGAGTAAAAGGAATCGCCATTGAGATTGATAGCAATAGAAGGAAAATTTTTGAAGAAGAATAGGCTTCCGAAAAACAGGGGACGCGATAATAAAATATATATAAATTCCTTTGTCAATTAGCAGAGCGAAAAGTGGAAGAGGAACGGACCACGGCATAATAACTTGAAATGAATGGGAATGGTAACAGCAGTCCATTGATTTAGCAAAAAGTTATTAAAGCAATTTATTTTATTGCTTGGGCTGCACGTTCAAATTTGAAAAGGCAAAGGAAAGCCAACGGTCACAATTTATGGTACTGATACGACGTACCGTTTCATCGTTCCTGATGCGTACCGGACCTCAAAACACAGAATTGAATATACCATAGAGATCAGCACGACAAGACGATCAAAATGGTATACAGATATTGGTGGTACGATCATCCTATCAAAAGTCGATAATCGGTACTGAAAATGCTGCTAATCTGCCAGAAATAAGATAAACGGAGCAATAGCAATCAAAATTTGAAGAAACGAAATATGATGTCTCACTCGAAAGATGATTTACAAATTTTCTATATAAAAATATTTAGGTTTGGAAAGCATTTTATTATTATCAAATTCTACTGATTTAAATTAAAATAGAATTACACAAGAAAATAAACTTCAATATTATCAGATGAAAATTTACCATTTGCCAAGTTTAAATATACGTATTCCAAATATCAAATTTAAATTTCCAAATTAAATTATTTAACTTCAAGCAAAATTTCAGTTAATTAAGTAAATAAAATTATTAAAATTTCCGGGTTGTTACACTCTCCCCCACTCAAAACTTTTCATCCCCGAAAAGGAAGAAGGTAGGAGAATAGAAACAACCAGAAAGAAAAATAGATTGAAAGACCAGGATAAACAATTAATTTAAAACTATATAAATTTTACTTGAAATATTCATTTGAAAACTTCATTTGTAGTTCAATTATCTTTAATATTTTAAAACTTTCAAAACCCATTTTTAAAATTTCTTGCTTCCTTTATAAATACCATTTATATGTTTAAATAACACCTTTATAAATATATGAAAACTATTTGAAAACAATTATTTATATAATTAATTATATTTACAAAGAAGCTATTGAAAACATTAAATCCATAATTCATAAATTTATCTCAAGATATTTTTCAACATTATTAATAAATCAATAATCATTTTCTTTAAATATGTTGTATTTAACTTCTAAAATATTTACAACACTAATAATTTACTATTAAACCATGTAGTATATAAATAAACAATATTCTAAACATTTTAAATTATTTAGAAAGAGGAATGATCAAAATATCCTTTATATAATACTTTATCAAAATACTCTTATAACTCGATGTCTTAACAAGTTTATCCTCGTTCCTACAGACTCTGGCCATGCGTTGATAAGGCGCAAAGCTAGAATTCTCCAAGTACTTAGTAGACTTGTTTCAACACCCAGTGAAAATACTGAAAAACATTCAAAACCGATATGAAATGTACAATCCAAACAAAACAACCGAATCAAACCGAATCATGGATCGCAGGTTCACAATGGTTATGCATGGATCCCCTAAGAAACATCTGTACCCGTAGGCCATCACAGCCCTACGAATTACGGTATGATAACAACTGTAGACCGCAGATACACAATGGTTACGCCTGGATCCCCCAGGAAACATCCGTACTCGTAAGCCGTCACGGCCCTGCGAATTACGCTACTAAACGACCATAGATCGCAGATACACAATGGTTACGCTTGGATCCCCCAGGAAACATCCGTAACCGTAGGCCGTCTCGGCCCTACGAATTACGCTATGCAGTCGAGTTCGTAAGACCATGGGTAACGCCATGGAATTCGATGGACACTCGAGTATCATATCCGGAAAACCAAATCAGAGAGAATAATATCGATAGAATAAATCCAAAATGTGGCCATAAAGAGGATATCAAGCAGAAGGCACTTTCCATATCTTTACTTCGAAATATGTATCATATAGTACCCTTTCAAATCAATTTCGAATATCATACTTATATAAATTCCATTATATATAAAGTTTCATTTTCAAATCGAATACTTTCCAAAATCAATAGTATATCAAATCACACTTATATAGACTCCGATTATATAAGATTTTGCTTTTCAAATTGAGTACCTTTCCAAATCAATAGTTTCGAATCAACTTCATACTTACACAAATCAATTTATATAAGTTCGATAACTCCCAAATCAAGTATTTAGTAGAATAAGGTTCTCAATTTCAATTCGTTTCCATATCAGTTCAGTTTCAAAATCATATACGGTTTCACCAAATTATTTCTTCCAAATTAAATATCTTCAGTTTTAAAGTTTCCAAAATAATAGGTTTAGAAAATAATCCTAGTTTCCAAATCAACATAATTTAGGTCAAACAAATTCATTTCCAAAATCATCATATAAATAATGGGTTTTAGATTCCAATCTATTTTCGCAACCAAATATTTTTCTCAAAATCAATTATACCCAAAAATGATTACCCAATTTATAAGCATCCCTTTAAAACCTTTAAACTATTTATTTCTATTTGAAAGATCCAATTTACCTTTTGAAAATTATTATTCTATATATATATATATATATATATTGTTTTATAAAAGATGTTACTAAGTTAAAAAAATTTAAACTAAATTTTATTCAAAACATTCAAAACTAAATTTTCATATTAGTATAATTCAAATAGTCTTATTCATTTACTTAACAAAACAGTTTCAAATTTATTTAAATCATATTACTTCATACTTTAAACATACAAAACTAAACTTATATACTTTATCAAATAATTTGTACCTTTCAAAATTTCTTAGCTTTGAAAATTAAACCTTGATTTGGAACTGTTCGAACATTCAAAATAGTCGGAGAAATCAAATTTCAAATCCAAGAGTTGGAAATCAATAACCAATCAGTAAATCAATTTCAATAGATAGGGTTATACCAAATCAAATCCGAAACTCGAGGACTGAACACCGGGCTCACTTCAAATCGTTTCAAATATATATACATATATCTTTCGAATATCAAATCAAAATTCGGAATTTGAAATCAAAATTGGTTTCACAAAATCCATCGCATAGCAAAGCTACTAAAGTGGCATATCCCCCACTCTGAAACTCGAACATCAATGTCGATGATGCATGCACTCATCACCGAAATTATTTTCCAGCGACATAAGTGAGTTCTGGACTTCTATTTTCTTAAAACTTCTTTGAAATTTCTTCGAATCATTGGAACTCATTTGAAGTCATTTAAAAAATTTCTTATTGGGAAAATACTTTCAAATCGTATTATTATATACTTTCAAAATCTTAAAAACCAATTTTCAAAATACCGAAAATCAATCTCTCAAATTTCCAATTTAAAACCCTTCAGTTATAAATCAATTTCTTATATAATTTTCAAATTTTTAAATCCTTTCGAAACTTCAAATTCTCATTTTTGAAAGGTATATAATCTTTATCGAAAACATTTTCACTTTTATGTCTAGAATATAATCATACTTATCAAAATAATAATTTCGATATATAAACAATATCTAAAAATGCAAACAAACACGATTTTTCAAAGGATGATTCAATAATGGATTTCAAAACAAAGATAGAGATTCAAATTAGAGGGACTCTAATCAAATAGAATTCTGATTCGAAGATAGGCTCGAACAAAGATGAGATAATTAATTACAAAATAGAAGATGGATATACTTATATAGATCGCGGGCGACCTTAACCGGGTCAATCGTGACTTCAGGAATATGATCGATGCAGAATTCTAAGGCAAATCGACATTCGATCTCCAGAGATAGAATTCGGCATAGCAAAAGATAGCAGCATATAAACCGAGGGTATAGAAATCTCCGGTGAATCAATGCCAATTGTAAAGGAGTTTCACCCTGTTACAAATCATTCGAAGATTGGCGAGATCGCCGATTTTTTTATAGAGATCATTTGAAGTGGAGTTATGGGATGCTCCAGAATTAAAAGAATACAAATAGGGGGAGACAAGAATGGATTTCAGAACAAGTGAGAGCGTTCCAAAATTCAAAGAAAACCGAATCAAAGAGGAAGAGATTCAAGCATGAACGAAAGTAATTCTGTAATTAAATCTACTACATATGCTAAGTTTTGCCTAAAACCAGAGCTCTGATACCAATTGTAACGTTCCGATATTTTCAATCATTCGCATCTGCACATGCCGGACTTGAATTGCTTAAAATATCATATTGTTAATTTATATTTGGCAAATCTTAGCATATACAGCAAATAAGATAATCACAGAATCACAGATACAGGGTAATATAACAATAACAGCGGAATAGATAAATAGTAGTTCATGAAGCTACTATATAAACAACAGAGTTTGAAATAAAATACAACAGAATATCTCAAATACATACTAATGACATCTCTGAACAAATCAACTGGAAAAGCTGAAAGCTAAATCGATAGTTGGATCTCCAAGCGAAGCTCCAAACTCCAAAGGCGAGTCTCAATTGCTGTATCACTCAGTCTGACTCGAGCGTAAAGCAAAACACAAAACACTTGAGTCAGGATTAACATTCTTATATCAATAAATCCAACTCAAGTGAAATATCAACCGAAATACAAGTAACTTAAAGGATGTTTGGGATAACCATCCTTTAAGGATCCGTGGAACTATCTACAGTGTAGAAATATACGATATTAACAACCAAACGTTATTATAACACCGTGGTCATTTCAAATTAATTTGTACTTCAAAACCAAAATATCATTTCCATTTCAAATATATGTATTTCCAAATCATAGCACTTTCAAAACTAAATGGATAATTTTATATATATATTATTTTAACTTCATTATTATTTAGTTTTTAAATCTTCACTTAATAAATCCATTGTCACTTAAATAACCTTAAATTTTATTAAGCTAAATATTTCCTTCGATTTATTTAAACTTGAAATATCCATTTAATCACTTTAAATCAAAACCAAGTTATGAAATCATATCTTAAAACCCTCAAATTCAATGAGTTTCAAATCGGTTTAATTAAATAAAATTCTTAATTAAATACAATTTCAAATCTATCTTCTCATCCTTAATTTATTAAAATATAATTTAAATCAATACTTAACCATATTATATTTAAAATCAAACTTTATTATTAAACTTATTTTATATTACAACAAATTTATACATGGCTAAAAATCAAGAATTTAACTATATATATATAATAACATTTATATAATATCTAAAAACGATATTTTTGTAAAACCATATATTTCTTTCCAAAACCATAGAAATCATTTTCAAAATATTATATATAGACCAACGGTGTTTGTATATGATTTCTATCCTATGGTCAAGTGATACGGATAATTATCATTTCAATCCACAATTTAAATAATATACGGGTATATATCATTTCAACCCGCAATCTCAAATTCAATTCAATGAAAATCGCTTGGGTTTATCATTCCAACCCATAACGATTTTCTCCTATCTACAAGATCGTTCGGGTATGTATCATTTCAACCCATAGGGAATTCTATACTAACAGGGAACTTGCAGAGTGATAACAGATATGATAATAATAATAATAACAGGCATATATCCTCAATAACAATATAATATAAACAACGGGATATGGTGTCATATCCCAAAGGTGAACAGTTATAGATAATAGCATATATAACAATTTAAATAACTACAGCAGCATATTTCAATTGTCATTTCAATTGAAATCTAATTTAATAAATATAAGAACGTAATCATGAGTGATTGCTCACCTTTCGAGGCTAGATAGATTGGACGATGAAATTGAGTTACGAAATGCAAGCACGACTTCCACATCAAAACTAGATTGGCACGAATTTGATGATCAAAGCTGATAAATAAGACATTGATGAAATGAATCGGAATCAGCTCGATATTGGTATAGAAAATATATTTTATTATTATAATTCCTTAAAATCAATATTCTAAATTTTAGAAAAATATTAAAATAATATATATGTACAAATAAAATAAAATCATTGTCCTTAAAACATATATTTATTTAAAAGTCCATATTAAATTTAAAACATACACAACTATATATAATGCTAAACAGAAGGACTATGTTGTTTCTTTTTTAGGAGCCAGTAAAAAAGGTTATTACATTAGACAAACAAAAACACATATGTTATATCGGAAAAACTAATTACAACCATAAATTACATTCAGATATAGAACATATGAATTCGCTCACAGACTTAGTTATAGAATTAAGTGAAAACTTAAATCTCTATAATGAACAATACTACAACCTAATGCAAGTAGTGCTAGAAGGCATAATTGAGAAAAATAAATTGCTAAAACAAATCTCAAACAACCAAGATTATTTGAAATCGAACCTAAACAAAATAGATAACATGGAAGTAACTTTGAGAAAACTAACTGATAAATTCAAAGTTATGAAACTAAAAGAATTCCCAAACAAGAATGATATAATAAACTTAAAAAATTTAATAGAAGAAAATAAACCTAAAGATATAGAAGTACATTCTAGAAAATTAATAATAGAATTAAAAGAACAAACAGAAAAGGATAAAACCAAATTTGAAAAACAAATACAATAGATTGAGAAAATGTTAAATGAAATTAAACATTTAATACTAAGCTAATGAGTTTTGAAAACAAATACTACCAAGAAGTAACTAAGTATGTAGAATCCAACTACAGATTCAGTGATCCTAACATAGATGTTGGATACAACAAAGATGAATTTCCAGGGAAAAGTGATAGGATACAAGTATTGCAAAACAACATAATAATAGCCATGCTAACCCAAATCCAAAACAAAATCGATAGTATCCAAAATCAAATGTTTGACATAGATAAGAATAGCAAAGGACAAGAATTTGAAATAAACAAATTAACAGAAAGCTTACAAAAAAAGAATTTAGGGCCAAATGATCCTACTACACATATAACAAGTAAAAAGACTAAAATCAATTTTCTAATGCATAAGAAACTTGATCAAGTATGAATAATAGAAGATTGTCTTTTACAGGTCCATCTAGAACCTTAACAGAAAGACCTACAGAAACAAACACCTTATCATCCATGGGATGGTTAGATAACATAACAAGGAGGACTAATAATACACAAGCTCAATTAGATGAGATAATAAATCTAGAAGAAGATTTAGAAATATTTTCTAACAGCCAACTAAATACATTAAATCCTAGAGAACTATATAGAACTGGAATATTTACAATAACAACAAGATTATATAGGCATCGTAGGAAAGAAATTCTTTCTATCCCAGATGGGAGTCAACAGACATTAAATTTGATGTCACAAGAGGCTATTAACCAGTTAAAAATACAAAAATATAAATTGATCCATCTTGGATTAATAGTTATAGGTATAAGAGGATTAACGAGACAAAAGATTGGAACAAAATTACTATTAATATTGATAGATGATAGGCACCAAGATATGGACAAAGCCATATTTGGAACTATGGAGGTAGATATGAACAATAATATAGGAATCGTTTATATAGATCCAAACTTCACAATGACTCTAAATGATTTTTACAAACACATAAAAATCATCATACAAACTAAAGGTTTTGAAAATTTTATAGGAAAAAATATACTATTAGACATCACATTTTTAGGAAAATGCATGTCTAAATATACTCTAAAAATAAAAATTAAACTTGATAAAGTCATAGAAACACTAAATTCTACAGGAATAAATTTTATAAAACCTATGGAAATAGATTCTTCTGTTCTTGCTGGACATGAATGGAATATAACAAATCCTAACAACACAACAGCAACATTAAAACCAAATAATGTTGTAACATATAATAACCTTAACAAATCCATGTCCATAAGATTTAAGGATTATGGACCCTCAAACCAACAAGAAATAGAAACTGATGATGAAACTGAAGAACTAAACAGAAGGATCAATGGATAAAATAGTATATCCGAAAGAGCTTGGGATGGCCCTTGAACCATCTGAAGTATATGAATTAGAACAAACTCTAAGATCAACAAACCAAATTAACGAAAATACATTCGTTTACATTGATGACGAAAACAATGTAAGAATAAGGGAAGTGTATAATCTAGACGACTTCTTGGAAATTTCTCAAGAAACAAATAATGAAATACAACAACAAATTATACTAAATGATATAATATCAGAATTCACAGAACACATAGACTTAGCTGACCAAGAGTAAAGTGGGAGCTCAAGGATTTCATATCCTAATAAAAACCAAGAGACAATGCCTTATACTTAGGGCTGTTATGGTAATGGTTACCGTTACCATTTCACAAATACCGTTACCGTACCATTTTTACTGGTAAGCGAAAATTGCTTACCGTTACCGTTACCGATAGGCTGGTATACCGATAATCTGGTAACCGTTACACTGGTAATGGTAAATTACCGTTTGTCTAAAAAAGTTAATAACATAATACGTATTCACACCATAACGGTGCTTCATTATACAATTTATAGTGTTACTTAATAAAAGGCATAAATGAGAAAGAAGTGAAGTGTATTTAACATTATTTCACCTGGTTAATAAACTAAATTTAATCATTTGCTTGGTTTTAAATGCCTATAATAATGCATGTTACATGAATATACATGTATTATAAATTGACTGGTAAAATTACCGTTACCGCTGGTATTGAGGAAATGTTACCGATGATTTACCATAGAAAATGGTAAATTTACCGTTACCATACCGATTAAACTGGTATACCTATTTCACTCGAAAATGGTAACCGATTGGCTGGTAATGGTATGGTAATGGTAAATTTACCGTTACCATAACAGCTCTACTTATACTTTAGGACAACCCCCTAGACAACCAGTTGAACCATATACAAATGAAAATAAAAACTTAAGAACAATAGGTAAAAGATTACCTAATGAAACAACTTTCTTTAAAGATAATTCAGTAATACTAAATGTTATAGAATGTCATCCCCAGTTACTAGATACATATCTAGAACAATGGACTGCTGCTATAGCAAGAGATTATACAGCAAGGCATACAAACATAAATTCTGGTGAAGAAATGATCAGAATTGCCGAAAACTATCTAGGAGATATAGCTAAAGCCATATGGGAAGCCTATAAACAAAGCTTTCCTGAAGAAATAAATAATTTAATCATACAAGGAAGTAATATTTATAACTTTGCTTATACAATGCACTGAATAATAACAGGAAGAGACGTAAACACAGGAGTAACCATAAGGCAACAAGAAGCCATGAGGGATTTAGAACAAATCCAATTGCTAGATTGGAAATACATAATAAAGTTCTTAAAAGAATTTTTACATTACGCAACTATTTCAGGAAATTATTACAGTGCTGAAATAGGAAATAGACTCTTTTCCAAACTACCAGGTGATTTAGGAAAAGAAATACATAAATCTTGGATAGAACATTACCAAAATAATACTACAAATATCCCTAAAGGATATGATAACATTGGAATAAGGATAACACATATTATTTCTGAACTGAAAAAGAAATGTACCTATATACAAATCCAAAGAGAATTAAAACAAAAGAATTACGGATTTTGTGGACAAATATATACTCCACAGCAATATGGATCAAGGAATTACATCATAGATAGAAAACCTAAATTTAAAAAGAGATATACAAAAAAATATTATTTAAGAAAATCAAATGCAAAAAAACCATATCTTAACAAAGAAAAACATGTTAGAAAATATAATCCAAGAAAAACATACGCAAATACAATCACATGTTTTACTTGTAATGAAAAAGGACATTTATCTTCCTCATGTCCAAAAAGACATAACTTATTTACTAGAGAATCTAACCTTATAGATTCAGTCAAAGAAGATTTGATAGAAATTGCGTCTGATGTTTCAGAAACTTCTACAATATACTCTATAATATCCTTAGAAGGATTACAAGAACAAGAACAAATACAAACATCAAATTATACCTTAATTGATGAATTAACAGATTTTCAAGAAAATATACCACATGAATACTTACTAAATATTGTAAACAAAGAATTATGCGAACATAATTTCAAACATAAAATGGGAACAAATACCACGAAATGTGAGTTTTGTCCTTGGTACCCTGCTTTTGATAAAAGGTTTAAATGTATAGAATGCACAATGGAAATATGCCATATATGTGCAAAGAACAAATTCGATATAGATTTACCCAGAGAAAATAAGCCTGTTTACACAGATAAAAATAAGATAAATGAAGAAAGAATTAAAATACTTGAAGAACGGACAAATAATATTGAAATAGAAATAGAAGAAATAAAAGAAAAAATTATAACCTTAGATAAAAAGAAAGAGGTTACTCATGATGAATCAACATCATATGAGAATAATAACAATTTAAATAACATTGACAAACCAATACGAATTCCACTAATATGTAATTCAGGAAACCTAAAAGAATTACGTATCCCAACAAAGTTGAATATAAAGGGATTAGAAATTCAGATATTAGCATTTATAGATACTGGAGCAAATAGTTCGACCATTTGTTCTAGTCTCATACCTTACAAATATGTTACAAAAGCAGATAGGCCAAAACAAAGTATTCAATTTGATGGAACTACTAATATTATTACAAATGTTGTAAAAAATATAAACATAAGTTTTACCAATACGTGTGGAGAATGGTCTCCTTATTACAACATAAAACAATTATGGGTTTTAGAATTAAACATTGAAGGAATAAAACTAATCCTAGGATTAGATTTCTTATTAAATGACAACGGAAGTTTTGCATTTAATAAAGATTATATACAAATTTCAAAAAAGACTACACTAACCCCAATACTATCAGAGTATGCGCTTGAGAAACGTGGTGGAAAAACAGAACATAAAAGAGACAACAAAAAAGACAAATGTAATTGCCCCATACCAGGACAATGCAAAAACTACGAAAATATACATACAATTACAGAAAAAGAAAATGAAGAACTTATACAAGAAACTTCTAAAAATTATGAATATAAAAGAAAATGATTTATTAAAGATGTCCAACTTATAAATCCAAGGGACATAAGTAGATTGTTATTATTAACAATAGATGACATAGACCAATTAATCTCTAAACTGGAAAAAATAGAAATTATAGGAGAAAAACCGTTAAAATACTGGAACAGAGATTCTATACAATGCAAATTAGATATAATCAACCCAGATTTAACTATAAAAATAGGATCTCCAAAATATGATACTTGGATCATGGAAGAATTCAAGATGCATATAAAATTTTGACTAACTTAAATATTATTAGAAAAACAGATTCAAGACATAGGACGACAGCATTTATTGTCCAAAAAGAATCTGAAAGAAAACGTGGACAATCTAGAATGGTTATGAACTACACTAGATTAAATGACAATACCCATGAAGATGGCTATTGTATTCCTAATAAAGATGTATTAATAAACAAAATACAAGGATCAAATTGGTTCTCCAAATTTGATTTAAAATCAGGATTTTGGCAAGTAAAAATGCATCCTGAATCTATACCTTGGACTGCATTTACATGCAGTGAAGGACATTATGAATGGTTAGTAATGTCATTCGGCTTAAAAAATGCACCACAAATATTCCAAAGAAAAATGGATAATGTTTTCCAAAATTGCAATAAATACACTTGTGTATACATAGATGATATTCTTGTATTTTCTAAAACTAAGCAAGAACATATATCACATTTATATACTGTTTTAAAACTTATAGAAGCACATGGATTAATTGTATCCAATAAAAAGATAGAACTATTGAAAAACAATATAGAATTTTTAGGAGCCAAAATCGGTAAGGGAATTATAGAATTACAGCCACATATAGCTAGAAAACTTCTAGAATTTCCAGACAAATTAGAAAGTATGAAACAATTACAAGCCTTTTTGGGACTTGTAAATTATGCAAGACCTTATATAAAAAATCTCTCAAAATATACTGGGCCTCCTTATAACAAGGCAAGCCCAAAGGGTAATAGGGAATTTAACATAGAAGATATAAAACAAATCCAAGAAATAAAGAAATTAGCTCAAAACTTAAAACCTTTAAGTTTACCTTTACAAACAGAATATTTAATAATTGAAACAGATGGATCTTCATTAGGATGGGGATGAATATTATTAAGTAAAGATAACAACTATGAAAGTAAATCTACAGAAAAAATATGTAGATATACCTCAGGGACATACAAAGAAAAGAGATACATGACATCTTTAGATTATGAGATACTAGCCATAATATACGTTTTAGAAGCCTTTAAATTATTTATAATTTCCCAAAAGGAAATAACAATCAGAACAGATTGTGAATCAATTGTAAAATATACACACAATAAAAAAGAAAAAGGAACCATAAATAACAGATGGTTAAAATTTAAACATGCCATATCAAATTGTGGAACTAACATTAATTGGGAACACATAAAGGGAAAAATAATTTCTTGCCAGACCAGTTGTCAAGATTACTAAAATAATATCATATATGCCTATACTAACACTTATTTTGCAGAAATGGAGGAATTAAACCCATCCAAGCATTTGAAGATATATACTACAAACAATTTTCAAACAAAGACGAAAGTCACTGAAGACCAACAAATGGTTCTAGACAATATCTGGAATATGAAGACTGCTCATGAGTCTAACAAACAAAAATTGAGTGTTTTATACACTCTAGTACAAATGTTCACAAATGAGAAAAAAACAAAATATCTCTACTATGGCCTATTTACTGGCCCCGATGCTGGTATTTATACCACATGGGAACAAATGATCGTTAAAATAAAATATCTTGAACAAAATCCCAGATATGGGAAACCATTATATAAAGGCTTCAACACCTTTGAAGCAGCTACAAATGAGTTACAGAAGGTCTTCGGAAAGGATTATATAATTTCTGAGGACATACAAAGTTTACAACAAATTTCCTTGGGAAAACAAATCAAAGAAGAAAGCACTGAAACCTCTTCCTCTACAAATTTCAGACCGCAAACTTCTTTTGCTACTATAACCAAAGCCAATCCCACAAAAATGACAAATCTTGGCAATCCCAAAAATGTCTACCAAAATACACCTCTGACAAATGCAATCTAAAAACCTATAATTCTACCTAACTTTCCAGAACAAATGACAAGAGAATTACACTTTATACAACACCCTGCTGAGCTTTCTCCACAAACTTTCAATAAAATATGTGAATTCTTCTCACATATCTCCAAAATAAAAAATGAAGGACTACAAATAAAGTGGGATATCATGAGAAATACAAATATCCCTTGCACAAAATGATTTGCCTCATGTCCACAAATAACCCATGACTGCTTATGTACAATATCCTGTGCAGTCCCACAAATTACTCTCAATCTCACAAAATATAAATACTGGACCCAAGAAAATTTCATATTTGACCCAAATATGTTACTAAACTATGGACTTGTTAGAAGAATCTATTTTGATGAATGGATTCAAGAAGATCTTCCAGAACCTTTTGGAAGCATAATAGAACAATTAACAAACATATTAGCAACTGACATCTATATGGACTTTACGTCCACACCTCCACATTTTGGAAAAAATATTTTCAAACCCACAAAACACACTGTCCACATCAGGGCAAAATTCCTATATCCAGATTATGAAGAATGGAGAGAGGATAACAATCCACTGAAAATGGAATATATAAAAATCAAAGAACAAACTTATGAAAGGTACAGAGCCCTCAAAATAGTGGAAGAAGATGATTGGGACAACAAAGGCTCTTATCTATATGCTGAGACCCCCACAACAAAAATATTTGTCACAAAAGCCTTGAGAGATCAGGGAATAAATTATAGAAACTTCGATATATTCCATCCAAAGTCCTCACTGATAAAAAACTACAAAATGGAAAAACAAAGAAAAAAGAACAACGAAGACAAAGAAGATGTCGAATCAACTAATATGTCCACTGACGAAAATTGATTTGACAAAAAGAACTACAAAGCATCCTACTTTTCTCAGTGGGAATCCCCTTTAAAAGACAGGATGTGACACTAGTGCCCACTACCAGCAATGTTTAGTTCTTCAGTTTCCATATTCTATTTTGTAATCTTTATCGAAAACATTTTCACCTTTATGTCTAGAATATAATCATACTTATTAAAATAATAATTTCGATATATAAACAATATCTAAAAATGCAAACAAACACGATTTTTCAAAGGATGATTCAATAATGGATTTCAAAACAAAGATAGAGATTCAAATTAGAGGGACTCTAATCAAATAGAATTCTGATTCGAAGATAGGCTCGAACGAAGATGAGATAATTAATTACAAAATAGAAGATGGATATACTTATATAGATCGCGGGCGACCTTAACCGGGTCAACCGTGACTTCAGGAATATGACCAATGCAGAATTCTAAGGCAAATCGACATTTGATCGCCAGAGATAGAATTCGGCATAGCAAAAGATAGCAGCATATAAACCGAGGGTATAGAAATCTCCGGTGAATCAATGCCAATTGTAAAGGAGTTTCACCCCGTTACAAATCATTCGAAGATTGGCGAGATCGCCGATTTTTTTATAGAGATCATTTGAAGTGGAGTTATGGGATGCTCCAGAATTAAAAGAATACAAATAGGGGGAGACAAGAATGGATTTCAGAACAAGTGAGAGCATTCCAAAATTCAAAGGAAACCGAATCAAAGAGGAAGAGATTCAAGCACGAACGAAAGTAATTCTGTAATTAAATCTACTACATATGCTAAGTTTTGCCTAAAACCAGAGCTCTGATACCAATTGTAACGTCCCGATATTTTCAATCATTCGCATTTGCACATGCCGGACTTGAATTGCTTAAAATATCATATTGTTAATTTATATTTGGCAAAACTCAGCATATACAGCAAATAAGATAATCACAGAATCACAGATACAGAGTAATATAACAATAACAACGGAATAGATAAATAGTAGTTCATAAAGCTACTATATAAACAACAGAGTTTGAAATAAAATACAACAGAATATCTCAAATACATACTAATGACATCTCTGAACAAATCAACTGGTAAAGCTGAAAGCTGAATCGATAGTTGGATCTCCAAGCGAAGCTCCAAACTCCAAAGGTGAGTCTCAATTGCTGTATCACTCGGTCTGACTCGAGCGTAAAGCAAAACACAAAACACTTGAGTCAGGATTAACATTCTTATATCAATAAATCCAACTCAAGTGAAATATCAACCGAATTACAAGTAACTTAAAGGATGTTTGGGATAACCATCCTTTAAGGATCTGTGGAACTATCTACAGTGTAGAAATATACGATATTAACAACCAAACGACATTATAACACCATGGTCATTTCAAATTAATTTGTACTTCAAAACCAAAATATCATTTCCATTTCAAATGTATGTATTTCCAAATCATAGCACTTTCAAAACTAAATGGATAATTTTATATATATATATTATTTTAACTTCATTATTATTTAGTTTTGAAATCTTCACTTAATAAATCCATTGTCATTTAAATAACCTTAAATTTTATTAAGCTAAATATTTCCTTCGATTTATTTAAACTTGAAATATCCATTTAATCACTTTAAATCAAAACCAAGTTATGAAATCATATCTTAAAACCCTCAAATTCAATGAGTTTCAAATCGGTTTAATTAAACAAAATTCTTAATTAAATACAATTTCAAATCTATCTTCTCATCCTTAATTTATTAAAATATAATTTAAATCAATACTTAACCATATTATATTTAAAATCTAACTTTATTATTAAACTTATTTTATATTACAACAAATTTATACATAGCTAAAAATCAAGAATTTAACTATATATATATAAAATAACATTTATATAATATCTAAAAACAATATTTTTGTTAAACAATATATTTCTTTCCAAAACCATAGAAATCATTTTCAAAATATTATATATAGACCAACGGTGTCTGTATATGATTTTCTATCCTATGGTCAAGTGATACGGAAAATTATCATTTCAATCCACAATTTAAATAATATATGGGTATATATCATTCCAACCCGCAATCTCAAATTCAATTCAATGAAAATCGCTTGGGTTTATCATTTCAACCCATAACAATTTTCTCCTATCTACAAGATCGTTCGGGTATGAATCATTTCAACCCATAGGGAATTCTATACTAACAGGGAACTTGCAGAGTGATAACAGATATGATAATAATAATAACAGGCGTATATCCTCAATAACAATATAATAAAAACAACGGGATATGGTGTCATATCCCACAGGTGAACAGTTATAGATAATAGCATATATAACAATTTAAATAACTACAGCAGCATATTTCAATTGTCGTTTCAATTGAAATCAAATTTAATAAATATAAGAACGTAATCGTGAGTGATTGCTCACCTTTCGAGGCTAGATAGATTGGACGATGAAATTGAGTTACGAAATGCAAGCACGACTTCTAAATCAAAACTAGATTGGCACGAATTTGACGAGCAATGCTGATAAATAAGACATTGATGAAATGAATCAGAATCAGCTCGATATTGGTATTGAAAATATATTTTATTATTGTAATTCCTTAAAATCAATATTCTAAATTTCAGAAAAATATTAAAATAATATATATGTACAAATAAAATAAAATCACTGTCCTTAAAACATATATTTATTTAAAAGTCCATATTAAATTTAAAACATACACAACTATATATATATATATAAACGAAACCATATGACTTATATAGATTTATAAATAACAAAACATATACAATAGAATATGTGCATAACCTATATAATTCACAAAATTTATATAGTTTAACATATTATATATATAGATCGAAACATCTATGAGTATAAAGTATGACTACAGTAACAAAACATAGCTTCTGACATATTTCGTACATATATAAATGACTTATACATACTGTCAACATTAAAACCTATACTTTAATATATCCACATATATATTAACAGACTATATGTAAACTATAACTTTATAACTTTATAACTATACATACGTAACTAAAGAAAAAATCAATATATATCACTATGCAGACCATAACAAATATGCAGGCCTTTTCAAATGCAACAAAATAAATATCTGGCTAAACATATGTGCAGACCGACCCATAAATGCTTATATACACATTGTATTTGAAACCATTATTTATTATAAGAATTAATATGAATACCAATATTTTAAAATACATAAACTAACATATAAAAAAATTATATATAAACCAACAGATTATGTAGACTACATATTATATTTGCAAACATATACAAACCGTATAAACCATAAACCTATATACTATATATATGTAAACTATTATATATCTATATAACATTCTATTTCTGTAACTTACAGAACATACATCCTAATTTAAAGATAACATATATACACTATTATCTAATATATACTATATATAAGAGCACTGCTGAAAGTAGAAAACATATGCTTAAAAATATTAACAGACTTTAGAAACCAGATTTATAACTTATATGCAATAAACTTTGAAAACCTATATCCATACTAAAAATCAACTCTAATATATATATACAAGTCTCAAATAAAAAAAACTGCAAACTTTCAAAACAATAATATAACAGACCATATATATAACAAGGCAGGCCTATATATATATATATATATATAATACTACCACATTATATATATACATAGCTTAGAATATAAAATTTACATAACCAATATACATACATCAATTGCGTTATATACACGCTATACAACAACACATGAATATATATACCGTATAGGAATCAAACAGAATATATAATATATAACTAATATTCAGAGATGACACTTGACACGTCAGTCAATATGATTTGGTTATAAAACACGTGAGTAGTATATATATATATACACATACCACATATACAAATATATAATTGTCAAATATATTTCACGTTATAAAATATAGCTTCTACTAAAATATATTTATGTGTTGTTGTATTAGAACTAAATATACTAAAACATAATAGAACTGTTATATGTATTACTAAACCATAAACAACAGTTGATATATTATAACTATGTATATACTTTTAGATAATATGATAGGAAGGGATCTTACAGCAGCCATGGATGGGGAGGAGAAGGAGAGCTTCGAGTCGCGACAAGGAAGGGCGAGCAGCGTGGAGGTTGTGGGGCTAAGGAGTGGTGGCGGCAGTTGAGCGGATAGGTCAGTGCCGTATTGGGTGGATCAGGGTGGTGGGTTTTGCGTCGGAGGCACGGCCGTGGTGCGGAGGTTTTACGACGTAGGGTGCTTGGCGAGGCGGGGTGTCGATCTGTGCTTGGTTGTGCCTTGGGCGGTGAGGAAGTGAGAGAGTGGCTGAGGAGGATAGGGCAAGTGGTGATCGGCTACCGTTAGGTGAAGGAAAGAGAACAACTTCAAGTATGAAAATTTTAAATTTTTATATAAAAGAATGGTGACCACAGAGAGGAGAAAAAGGAATCTCCATTGAGATTGATAGCAACAGAAGGAAATTTTTGAAGAAGAATGGGCTTCCGGAAAATAGAGGACGCGATAATAAAATATATATAAATTCCTTTGTCAATTAGCAGAGCGAAAAGTGGCAGAGGAACGGACCACTGCATAATAACTTGAAATGAATGGGAATGGTAACAGCTGTCCATTGATTTAGCAAAAAGTTATTAAAGAAATTTATTATTGCTTCGGCTGCACGTTCAAATTTGAAAAGGCAAAGGAAAGCCAACGGTCACAATTTATGGTACCGATACGACGTACCGTTTCATCGTTCCTGACGCGTACCGGACCTCAAAACACAGAATTGAATATACCGTAGAGATCAGCACGACGAGACGATCAAAACGGTATACAGATATTGGTGGTACGATCATCCTATCAAAAGTCGATAATCGGTACCGAAAATGCTGCTAATCTGCCAGAAATAAGATAAACGGAGCAATAGCAGTCAAAATTTGAAGAAACGAAATATGACGTCTCACTCGGAAGATGATTTACAAATTTTCTATATAAAAATATTCAGGTTTGGAAAGCATTTTATTATTATCAAATTCTACTGATTTAAATTAAAATAGAATTACACAAGAAAATAAACTTCAATATTATCAGATGAAAATTTACCATTTGCCAAGTTTAAATATACGTATTCCAAATATCAAATTTAAATTTCCAAATTAAATTATTTAATTTCAAGTAAAATTTCAGTTATTTATGTAAATAAATTATTAAAATTTCCGAGTTGTTACAATTTACATGACCAAAGAGAGGTGGAGAAAATGATGAAGGGGATAAAGGATTGGACAATAAGTAATAGCTAGGACTACTTGGATTCAGAACCAAGGACCAGGAGCTAATGTAGAGGCTTTTAGAGTCGGAGTGGAGCAAAATGGAACAATGCCCTTATAAGCAGAACAACTCGGTACCGAGTACCGACCCAAATCAATTCGGTACCGAGAGAACGATACTAGGGGAAATGTTTGAGTGACTACTGGGATGCTAGGAATGGAATATGCTGGAGCTAGAAGCACGAATCATAATGCGAATAGTCAATGACCAGAGGAATATATGCTAGAACTTACTGTAAGAATGGAGGATGGAATGAGACCAGAGAAGAAGGTCAGAGTGCTCATGTGCAGCTAGAGGAGTATGTGCCGGAGTTCCTCCATGGGAACTGGGGCAAAACATCGCTTTTGGTCGAAGACCTTCATTGTACGATGAAGATCGAATTGCTGAAATGCTAAGAGGAATAGTTAAAGGTTGACCCCTAGATTAGAGTTTGGAGAATGTGAACAAGAATCCAATTCACTTCTAATATCCAAAATGCGTGAAATCCTCATGATTTCAAGCTTACAACATTGGAAATGTATGATGGAAAGACGAATTTGATGGTCCATTTAATATGATATATCTAACATATGGAGGTGTTGGGTGCTTCGGAGGAGGTGATGGGGTGGTACTTCCCATTATATCTAACAGATTTAGTGGCGATGTGTTTAGGAAGTTAGAAAATGGGTCCATTAGCACGTGGACCGATTTGGTGAATAAGTTCTTGAGACAGTTTAGAGTTCATGTCTCGCGACTGAAGAATGTGATGACGCTATCAAGCGTGAACCAAAGGGTTATAGAGACCTTGAGAAGCTATTTAACAAGATTCCATGTGGCAGTTGCAGCCGTCGATAAGTCAGATCCATCTATAATCTTAATAGTGGTAGTATTTGGAGTCGCAAGCAAGATCGACTTCAAGATTTCATTGGAAAGGGATCCACCAATGAATCTCACAAAATTCTACCACGAAGCTAAGAGATTTTGCATCAGGAAGGCATCGAAGTTGTGAACGTTGAAGTTAATACTGTAGATGATAGAGGACGGTCCGAAGCATGAAACGAAAAGGACAAAGGGAAAAGAAGAGCTAATGATGGTTTTGGAGAACCGAAACGGTAGAGGAAGGAACCAAAGTTCTCTTCTTACACTGAGCTAACAGACCCTCGAGAGGATGTATCTAGACATTATAGGGTAGATCCCCTATCGAAAGCTAGCTAGGGAAGAGCCCATTGATCGGGAGAAAAGATTTGAAAAGTTCTACATCTTTCATGATCTAGATGGACATGAAATGAACAAGTGCCGACACCTTCATGATCAAATAGAAGAATTGGTTCGGAGCAAGCAACAGCAGCAGTATGTGAAGAACCAAAATGTAATGATGCGGCTGCAGCAACCACTATCTGTAGCGAACGCATCAAGGAACAACTAGGAATCTGGTCCGAGACTTGAAGTCCCAAGATCGGGATGGTCGGGAGTCAGATTCAACTCCTTCACTTTGCTTTTCCTTCCTTTGAAAAATTAGGATAATAATAACCTCAGACCGCTTACACATGTACGAGGCCTACATTAGTCTCTAGGCACGCTCTGAGTTGGATGTCGAGGATGACTATTTAGGGCAATAATAACCTCAGACCGCTTAAATGTATACATGATCTAGATTGGTCCCTAAGCATGCTCTGAGTCGGAAGTTTGGGATGAATAATTAAGATTTCTGCTTGTTTTCTTTGATTTGAATATTTGACTTTTGAAAAATCCACATTGAATGTGTTCCTATATTGATCGCCTTAAGTGCCATCCGAAGAGACGAGACCGGAGTGCAGGGTGCAAGTTCCCTTGCCAGAGAGTGAGCGAATGGACTTGTACGTTGTTGATCGATTAATGTCACGTTCGAAGAGATGGGACCAGAGTGCAGGGTGCAAGTTCCCTTACCAGAGAGCGAGTGGATGACTTGTATGGTATTGATTACTTTATGTCCCGTCCGAAGAGACGAGACCATAATGCAGGGTGCAAGCTTCCTTACCGGAGAGCGAGTGGATGGGTTTGTACGAAAAGTAAGTCCCCTCATCGAAGAGTGAGCGGATAGGGTTTCCTGGTCATTAGTCCCTTCGTTGGACAGTGAGTTGATAGGACTCAGCAAGAATCCGGAGAGATTGAAACCCTATATTGAGCGATAAGACAATCCAGAGAGATCAAACCTTAGATTGAAAGAACAACGGTCCAATAGACCAAGCCCCTGAGTGGATGTAGACTTGATAAAAGGATTTGAATGCCTTACAATCAGAGAAAGGAAGATAAGCCTTGGGCAAATGTAAGACGGCTTGGATATGTGGTATGACACTTCTAGGTAATTCACTAAGATTGGGATCAATGAATAGCCAGAGAGCTCAACTATCAATGACATATTTTTTGAACTTGTTCTTGAGCGAAGCGTACCTTACATTCGAAAGGCATACTTTGGCGGGCAAGCGTTAACCCGCTTTTGAGCCAAAGCGGATTTCAACTAATCTTAGAAGATCGAAATAAGGATGAAATAATATAGAAACTTGGAAGTGGACTTAGAAGGAAGAGAGAAACACCTAGGAGAAATTTCAGATGGATTGGAGCCAAGGACATAGCTCGGTACCGAGTACCAAGTTATATATGTCGGCACCGACTTATAAATCCTCTCTGGACCACCTCCCAAACTCCATACTTCTAATATACTTCTCCAATATCTCGTGATCAAGTTGTTTTCCTAGAGTATGGACGACCAATTCCACGGTTGATGAGAAGAAAGCCAAGAAAGCAAGGTAACTCAAGTGATAGAGGAAAGGTTACTAGAATCAACCAAAAGTCAATGGAAAGAGCTGGGAACCTATCAAGTAGAATATAGAAGAGCAGAGCAAGAGTTGAAGTTGGATTTGTACCAACACTTATAGCTCGATATTGAGCTATACGACTCAATACCGATCTACTCTATTGGGTCGTGGTGTTCTGATTTCTCTTGTACAACATCAAGCCTTCATCCAGACTCCAGTGCAAGCATGCTTCTAACATATTACCTATGTTTCTCTATAAATACAAGCCTAGCTGCAACCAAAAGGGGATCTGATTTCACGTCCATTGGAGACTCCTTCTTCTTCACTCCTTTTCTCTACCTAAAAAATACTCTAAAAACTCCATTGTAAATCTGAGATCCACTAGATTGCGATCAGATCTGATATAACTAGTTGTAATCCAAAGATAGAATAACTAAAAAAATATTAAAGTGCACGTAGGCCATAGATTATGTTGAACCACTATAAAAATTGTCTCCTTTTACTGTTTTTTTGTTTACTTTATTTGGATTGGTGCTTTCATATGATATATGGGTGTTGATCCATTTCCTAGGTTAACAGTTTTCAAACTTCTATATTTTTGTAAAATAATTTAAACATAGTTTTTAAATACTTTGAACACTAAAAAACTTCTATATAATATTTGTAAAAATATATTTTGAGTTTTAAGTAATTTATTTTGATAAAATATCAAAGATTAGAATTTTGTGATAAAGCTCAGAATTTTCTGTTAGGGACTTTAACAATTTACTCTAATGACTCATAACTATGCACTAAAGTCTTAAGCTCTTCAAATCTTTATTTTTAAACACATGAGTCTTGATATTCTCCGAATCTTGAAATTTAATCTTTATACTGATCAGTCTTCAAGTTTAATCATTATGTACCTGTATAATATTCCACAATATACACTATACAACTTGGCAAAACATTAGTATATATATTTATATAGTTGTTGTCATCAAAATCAATATCCGTGGTATTAACAGTTATTTTCCAAAGGAGCATGTATTTAACTTTTCTCTTTGCTAGTATTGCTTTCTAATGGGCCTGTTAAGGTATTAATGGCCTCTTAAATGCTTATGTGGCATTATTTCTTAAGGTATTTGCTAAGTCATGATGTTTTTGAGTTGAAGTTGATTATTTGAGGTGTTTTTGACCCATATTGAACCCGGTTTTTTTATTTGAAATAGTTGTAGCCATCTCGTTGATTAGTCCACATGGAAAGCAAGAGAGGGACTTTTGAGTCTTACATCTAATTATATCTACTTACCGATTCTGAACTGATATAAGCAGTCTTGCACAAGTTCTAACTTTTGCATATATACTCTCTAGTTTTGAAAGAAATGGTTAATAATGAGCTATAATAGTTATAAACACATGTTATGCTACCTAAGCTATTATACAATGAGCCATATATGTTACTTTAATAATAACCCACTTGAACTTTCAGTATTAGCATTTAAGTTCTTATTAAAATAATTTATAAGCTGACATCTCTAAATAAAGCCATAACATACGAAATCCACGGTATTTAAGAGCTTAACTACCTTGGTTGTATCTGGATATTTGGATAAATGCACAAAACATATTTTAACATGGTAAAACTTATGGTATAACAGAAGGGATTAATTAAATAGAAAAAATTAGTTGATGCAATGTACCCTACAATTGGGAGAATAACCCCTACATGGTTGTATCTGGATATTTGGATAAATGCAAAAAATATATTTAACATGGTAAAACTTATGGTATAACAGAAGGGATTAATTAAATAGAAAAATTCAGTTAATGCAATGTACCCTACAATTAAGAGAATAACCCTTACATGATTTTTCTTAATTAAAGTACAAATGGTATGTTAAACAATAAAATACACATAAGCACAAAAAGTACCTAATTGGGTAAGGTGTAAGAAAAGGTACCCAGAAATAAATGGTTATAAAAAATCATTAAGCACTAGTATAGCCTAAGTATGAAAACCCGAAATGCACGGTAACGTTGGAACCTAAGAGAGATAAATGATAAGAGGGTTAGTAGCATAGGTAAATACTTCATCTTTGGACGAGATGTGGACAACCTGGTAGGGTTAATGTAAATGATAAGAGATTATCCCTAAATGGAAATAGAGCAAAGATGAGGATCATTGGCCACCACTATATTTGAGTTCATGATGATTGGTTAAGAAGAAAGCATTATTAGGGACAATAGTCACCAAAGAAGATTGGGTATTATAAATGAGGGTTTAACAGTAAGCATGAAACCGAAATTTTATATATTAACAACTTCAGATTATGTTACCATCATTATATCCTGGAGTAGGATAGGAGGAAATAATTTATACTTAGTAATTCAATATAGATAAAGGACTTTGGTATAACCCAGAGTAAGTTGGGAAGACTAAATTATATATGTAATTTAGTGTAATAAAGTTTCAGTGTTTAGGGAGTACCCCTATAACTAAAGGAATGATTAACTTAAGGTAGAACCTTGAGTTGTTACTTCTATTCCCAAAGGAAACATAGTTAGCAGTCCTTATGCATGGACCATGCTCGGTAAGGAGACCATAACAAGTGCACCGATTAGATTGTGTGGAGATGGACAACTGCTAGGCAGTTGTCCATAAGAACATAGGATTGAAATTTAATGCGTAACCATGATAGAAAATAATAAGATGATAGATTGACTCAAGTAGCACATTAAGGTGTTGCTTTTTCTCCATGAAGTAACATACTCAAGAGTCTAAGTTCACAGACTATGCTACAAGAGTGGATAAGAATGGGTGCATGGGTTGGATAGGGTGTGGGAGTTCACAAGTGTAGGGAAATGGACACTTTGAATGAATATAGATAATGACTAACCTTCGGTAAGTTATGTGTTGGGTAAGCAATGGATATACTAAGGTAAATGATTATAACATTCATAAGGGACTTAATGCTGAGGTGAGTGATAATAACCTTTGCAAGATAAGAAATGTTGAGGAGAGTAATCTCTAGGTATAAAGAAAGTTTGTGTGTGTGTGTGTATTTATTTCAGTAAGTGATTGTTAATGATAAAATATTGGAAACTTTAGTCGACACATATGTGATATCTTCATGTAAATGAATATTAATCATTAATGGCAGGGACCTTTGGTATTTGCAAGTAAAGGCATGTATGAAAGGTAGAGACCTTCAAGATTTGTAAGTGAACCTTTTCGATAAAAATAATGATTTTGTAGATTGGGACTGGTATCACATTTCTTTATATAAAGGTAGAAATGACTTGGGTATACAAAGATTTGCAAGTTTATAAATAATACACAAGATCGAGACCTTGATCTATCAAAATTGACTTGTATAAAGTATATTTTTACTAGTTAGGGGAAAAATTATTTTGCTTTCTCCTTAAACTCTCGATTATTGAAGGCTTTAGAAATAATAGGCTTTTGACAAATGGTGGAAGGATACACCTATAAGAGCAAAAGTATTTACTATTTGTTTTGTTATGTATATAATACATGTCAATTTTATTTTCATTATCATAATATAAAATATTACTATTCATGGTGGTATAATTATATATCAATCATTAAATATTATGTTATATACAATAGTTTTCTTTCTATGGTGGAAGTGGAATGCTTGGTAGTAATATTTGATTGAAATGGTGAAGCAAATTGGTTTAAGTACCATGCCTTTCTATAATTTCATGTAACAACCCGCTTCTTAGTAGGTTCGAACTTTTGCTAAATCGAAAATCCAAATCCATAAAGGTACGGATCGTTGGTGTTGGTATCCTGTAATAAACAAAAGTATATCAGAGAACTATCGATAAGAACTCACAGTTGAATAATAAAGTATAATAAAACATGTGTGTGTATATACCGACCAAGCCTAACATCTCTGGTATCCAGGATCCTTGTCAACGTCGTATGAAGAGATCTGACCTTCCATCGTTCTCACCTTGTATTAGTACATGTCCCTCTAAATATATCTCGTGAGTTGTAATATGGAAGGGGTCGAGCCAACGTTCTATAGACTGGTAAATTACATACTTCATCCATAGCACCAGTTTATGCCGATTATTTTTCTATTACATGTTATGTCTATTATTTAAAGCTTAGTCATTTTGACTTCATGTATGCATACGATACCCCAACTTACTCGAGGTATAAAAAATATATATAAGATCACAATCCCCCACGGACCAGAATATATTCCCTGCTAGTATCCATAACTATGCACTGCCTCGGGCATCTATTAATAGTATTTATGCCAAATTACTCGCGTACACCGAGAAACCTCCTATTAGCGGCTAATAACGGCATTGTAGCTATTTAGTCGTATTCTCTAGGGGTTATCTAGCTTTGCCTCCTAAAGAAAAACAAACTAACAAACAAGTTTGAGTCGGTGCATGTCCCATACAGAACCAACATTAGTAGGAGGTGTATTCTGTATAAGCATAACTCAAGTCTTCCTAATGACCGCTCTAGGATGATGATGCTCTTGACCTATGTGTACAACCTTACTCCTCGCATATATGGTACTAACATTGCTAACATTGCATCGAGGTTATGCGTACCATCCTATTTAGATTGCTTAATGCAATCAAGGAAATGCCTTTTCAAGAATGTCATTAAAAATAATATCCATGATTTTATGTACCAAATGCTTTGGTTATCATAAGGTAAAAACTCGTCCGTGTTAATGTGTGGCATGGTCATATGAGATACCCTTTTATTTCAAAAGTATCCGTTCTTTTCAGTTTTCTTACCCTAGTCTCATGACTGATCCCGAGTTTAATTTCTTTTACCTTATACTCTGGTACCTTATTTTTCAGGGCAGCCAAGTAGCCAGGTTTAGCTTGGAGCATTTTGGAGGAGCTTGGAGCATGAAGCAGAAGATTTCTCTATAGATAGTTATCTGTTTCTATTTTTGTTGTATTATGTATAAGTTTATACTGGCACTTATGTAGGGATAGACAGTTATAACTGTCCCTAGTTGGGTTAGTACTTGCCAAAACTCTGATACATCATTTTAAGAGTGATTGTATGTACTATCTATATGTAAAATATTTAAGTTGTTCAATACAATGTGAGAATCTGTGTTTCTATCTTCTATCTTTATTTTCTTTTACCCCTAACCATTCGCCTTTTCGGCACTTGAATTTGCGACATGTGAATACCATGGATGTATTAGTGTCGATTTGCGAGGGTGGAAAGGCTGGTCGTCAGACCCGTTCTCCTTGCATAGCCATATATTATGATAGAAAACTTTGGTTCCATACAAAGAACCCTCATTGAGTGTTCGCCGTCAAGAATCGAGCGATAAATCCTTATTCGGGACGGTGTGATTCATCCCAAAGTTGTGTTATCGAATCTCAGATCGAGTACAGTTATGCGAACCAATGTCTACATACAACTTACGTACTTATTCTTATTGGTTCTTATTTATATTTATTTCTATAATCATTTATGAAAATATTTCATAAAACTTAACTTAAGTTTATTAACTTTTTCTAACTCGAGTTCAAATTCATATAGTACTCTTTTAAATCCTATGAGTATATTTACAATTTTAAATTTAGTTTTACTTAACCAAGGTGTTCAACAAATTTAAAACTAGTTTAACTTACTATCTCTTTAAATTCATAAGTTACAAGAACTTATTTTCTTATATTTTCACAAACTCTTAGTTCTCAATTTCTATATAAATTTGAAAGTTTTCGACTGTCCAAAATCATCGAAGATTCTATTTCATTTTTAACAAATGAAAACTACCAAACAACACATCATAATACTTAACCAAAACAAATGAAATAATACATACACACACACATAACCTTAAGATATCAAATCATATCTCGGTATTCGACACAAAATTTGTTTTACCAAACCACTTGAAACAAAACCATTATGGTAGCAATCTGTCACTTAGAGCTCGAAAATGAACACCAATGATGTTACACTCATCATCCGAATTATTTCTCAGCGACCGAAGTGAGTTCAATGCTTTTGATATCCTTTAAAATCTTTTTAAAATACTCATATTTATAAATACTGTCAAATAATGCTATAATTATCTTCTCAAACTTTGGAAAACATTTTTTCAAAAGCATCAAAATATAAGCTATCAAATTCTCAGTTTAAAATCCCTTTTATTTATAAACTCCATTTGCAAATTATACTTATAAAATTATCTTTCTTAGGCACCAATCTTAGGTGATGATTTAGGTTTGTTGTCCGGTGCATTTAGTTAGCTATCTTATGCAAAACCAAAGACTTATCTGATTTCCCTCTAGGAGGCGCTTCAGTGAGGCCTTTGATGACAACACTGAAGGCTGGTTCGGCGCTTTGGATAGGCCAAAAGCTTACATGTCCTCCTTTTAGGAGGCGCTTTAGTGAGGCCTTTGATGATGGCACTACTGGCTGGTTCGGTGCTTTAGTGAGGCCTTTGAAGACGGCACTAAAGGCTTACTCCATCCTCCCTCTAGGAGGAGCTTCAATGAGGCCTTTGACGATGGCACTGAAGGCTTTTATAAGGCCTTTGATGGCCATGGACCTTTGATGGCCAGATCTTTTATCTTAGGAGAATCCTACTCCTTTCCATGATTGAACCAATAAATTCTTCTTCTTCAACTTCTTTATTCATCCATTATTGGGAAATATAGCCGCAAATGTTCGACGTCCCATGTTCTCGCTATGCCATTGCCATCTAGTCAGCAGAGTTTATAGGTCCCAGGTGGAATTAGTTTGTGTATGATTAACCGTCCTTCATAATTTGGTCCTAACGGCCTGTCCGTCGGATTCTTAGTATTTTCCATGACTATCCGGAGCATTAGATCTCCTTTTGAAATGAGCTACCTTTTATTTTAGAACTATAATACTTGGATGTCCTTCTTTGATGTTCGGGCATTTACTTAATCGTTTTAGTCCATTTACCAAATCCTAGGATTTCGTTTTATCTCTCAGCCCTTTGATGGGATTCGATCTTAACTTCTATCGAAAGCATTACTTATTATGCATAGGAAACTCATCCTATAGTGGCTTGATATGTCCAAAGTATGAGTGGTAGTTATCTCATCCAACTTTCTTTGTAGTAAGAGTTGGGGACTAATCCATTATGTGTGTAACCTTTTAGTGAGTTCATGCCTTTTTAGGGGTAATTTTCCATTTGATATTCTTTATATTCAAATACACCATATGATTTCATTGGTAATCAGAAACCAGCTTTCGGTAATTAATACTCTTGACCTTATAGATGAAAATCCCATAATTATTCAGGATACTTTGCACTAATCCCACGGTGAATTCACATTAAGATAGAGATCATGTACGCTCTAGAATCTGTTAGGAATTATAAGCACAGTTATGTTGGAGCCACATGATTCCGAAGTCAATCTATGTAGAACAGTTTTATCAAAGTAGAAATCGAAATTATGAGTGTTTTAGAATTCAAAGTAAGTTGTGACTAAAAATCACAAGTGCTTTGGAACTCGAAACAAGCCATGGTTCGAGATATCTTTTTTCGCTTTGCAATCTTATTATCCTATTTTCGGATGTCTTAATCTTGTAGTTTGTAAATTTCAACGTTGGATAATGATTTTACTCCTGAATTGCAGATTTACTTGAATTTTGGATCAAATATCGGTTTGATTAATTCATCTCATTTAACTACTTATGACCATGATTCTTGATAAATATCTTTCTATCTTTCTTACTTGAGGTATTATGATGGCTTGGATTCAAATCTCAATGTTCAGAGTTTAGTGGGGCTTTTGCAGCAATTGTATTTCCATAATAGTTCTTGAAAGTAGGCTCTTCTGTTTAACGCAGCGGCAACATAAAGGGGCCATGGCTAGAATTCCCTCTGAAGACATACCTTCCAATGGTTTATACTTTAAAGATTTTGCAAAATTCCTTTTTAAAACAGATAGATATATGCTTTTCTAATTCATGGAATAATCAATAATGGCTCCTTTTGATTTTCAAAGAACATATTCTCAGAGACGTGCATGGTAAAAAAAATTGAATAAAATCGCTTGCTAAGATAAGTATTTGTGCATATCATTGCACCTTTACAAAATGTAAAATTGTATTATTTCTAGTTCTAGCAAAATGAAATATCTTGTTTGTTAGTCTAAAAAGTCATTATCATGAACTAATAGACTTTATAGACAAAAACATGTTTTTCTATAAGAATCCATTCTTTTGAAATAACATTTGTCAGGAAAACAGTTCATAACGAGGAACCATTACATAAATCCAAGTTTTGAGATAAGGGATCAGAATTCTATATATCATCGGAAAATTCACTACTATAAGAAAGCTTGATTTATAGAAATTTACATATATGAAATTATATTATACAAATTTGTCTATGAAAAATTATATATATTTGGGACAATGTGCATGAAGCCATTTAATGCATATGAATCCACTGGTGTAACCGATATTTCCTGATGTTATCTGATATGGTAAAGTCGCCTGTCACCCGTGACATTATTCCATGGATAATACCTTTAACCATATATATATATATATATATATATCAAATCATATGCATATTTGGGGGTTTCATTTTAAAGCTTCTTCCGTTAAAATCTGACAAATATAAAACTACATATATTTTAAAACTCGATATATAGACAATCCTAATATGACTTGTGTATATGAAGTTATATATATTCGAAAGCCTTTGTATATGGAAGGCCAAATATACTTCAAACCGTGTTTCGTCAAAATCATACATTTGATACTTCAAACTGTGCTTCCTCAAAATCATACATTTGAAATCCAAATATACTTGGAGCTTACATTCGTAAACCTGGTACGCTCAAAACAGTATTCATACATGAGCTTGGAAATCACATACACATACATATAGAATTTCCTTTTTTTCTCAAAGCCAAAGTATACTCATTGGATGCTTAGATTCATTTGAAAGACAAATTTATTTACGGTCTTAAAACCACATATATACATGAACACAAAAACTTCTACGCTTTAAAACATGTCACTGACGCGCACTTGAAATTTAATACTTTAAAACTTACCATATATTTGTAAAGCCCTATGCTCTTGGAAACTAATAGTGAATACTGGCACATTAATATTTCTGAAAAGGTATTCATATATAAAACTATTGGAAAATGTTTTAAATAATAAGTGAATTATCAAAAAAAATTGGCTCATATATGTGAATAGTCCCACATTGTAGGATCTTGATTCTTTGAAGCTAAGTTGGGCCCTTTGGGCACCCAATGATGCTCTTTTGTAAGGAGGGAGACCATGCTTGGCGACTCGACTCGGGCCGGGCCAGTTTGGGTTTGTAGTGGTGTAACACTTATATTTTTGGTACAAAATTCTTTAACCATTTTTGATCGGGCTGGAACGGTCCAATCAGACCGGACCCGTATTAGAGAACGTTACATAACGTTCATTGTTTTTGACACGTTATTTTCTCTGATCCATTTTTTGTAACGCCCCACTCTGAGATCCACTGTAACAAAGAGTATTATGGGAGTAATACTGTCTGTTAAAGCGGAGAATAGAGTATAGTGGAAGCGACCATTTGTAATCAAGCTATAACTATCTACTGAATACGTCGAAAGGATGGTATCTATATTTTTTCTCAAGTGGTTCGACATATTCGGTAAATACTTATAACGAAATTACAAATGGCTAAAGATCTATCAGGACAAAGCATAATAACATAATGAAATAGCATCATAGAACAGTATCACATAACAGCACAGAGTCTCAGAACAATACATCGTCAATACAGATCCAAATACTATGAGTGGGTACAAAGCCACTGCCCACACAAGTGAGTCAAAAATATGTACATATCAAAGTCTGAATAATAACAGAGTAGTGGAATAGTGGACAAATAAAAGTGCTATCTATCAGCATAGCAGATAATGTCCAATCGGAAGCACAGAAGCTAAGTCCAGAGACCTAACCTGAAACAACTCGGTCTGACCCGAGCGAAAACACTCGGGTCAGGCTAGCTAAACAATCAGTAATAACTGAGATATATAATAATGCGGTACATAAATAAAACAGTACTTTTCCTAAGAGAAGAGTATTTTGGACCACATGAATATAATGACAGTCCCTAATCATCAATCAATAGTAAAAATCTCTAAAGAGAATATTAGCACCAAAGTGTTGAATAAATAAAATCGCCTCATATCATCGGCGTAGCCAAAGCTATATAAAGTTTCCCATAGGCAATAATCCCAAGAGTGACCAGAGTCTGTAATCAATGCCCAAGCAAAGATCGATGCTCCAAAGAGCAATGGGGATATACTGAAAAGTCAATGAAATCAAACACTGAAAAGCAGCGTCCAGAGACACTGTGAATCCACAAGGTAATCGCACTTACATCGTATGGTTCCATAGAACCAACACCGAATGGCGATACTCGAATGGATATAAAAATCATCAGATAATACAAGTATAGCACGTGCACCAACCGGAGTCGTTATTGCCAAGTACTGTAGAGTTGTGATCGATCACTCGCACAGATGCGGAACGCGCGAGACAACGAGATCCTTCCCAGAAGGATAAAGGCCTAGAGGCGCATGCCGAAAAATAAACTGCTCCATAGAGCAGGTGTCCAGAGACGGTTGCCCAGAGGCGTGGTGACCCAGAGGTCCAGTACTGGCCGCCCAGAGGCTAATGTGTCACAAACTTCTTGGAACCCGTAAAGTGTTAACAATGAGTCTCATACCCCACGTTCGCACTAAACGGTTTACTAACCAATAGCAAGCTCACACTCCAAACAATAAAAAGTCCACCTCGTATCATCGGTAAACTAGACCCAAAGGTCAAAATGATCAATCGAATAGGTCGGGGATTAACCGGAAAGAAAATACACACGGTTCCATAGGCCGGAGATTTCCTAACCGTTTAAGCACCTTTCCACTTCGCTCGACGTTCTAGAAAGTGAGTGTGAGATTTTTATTATAGAAAATAATGGTGCGAAACGGATTTATAATTGATTTTGAAATCACTTTAAAACGGCTTTTGAAAACTCTCCTATTATGGAGTAATTAATTTAATAATTAAAAATAATATTATATAATAATTTCGAAAGCCATTTAGGAGTAAAAAATCCTTTGAAAATAATTCATAAAACCCGTGTACGAAATCTAGAGACAAATCTCAAAGAAATCAATTAAACCAGAAAATCACTGAAAATATTCTAAGTGTTGGAAAATAGTCCAAAAATGACGCGAACCCAAGTTCGAAAAATTATTCGGAGCAGCAAACTGAATCCGAATGGCATGAAAATTTTTAGGAACGTAGTACGACATTCCTACTTCAGAACGCAAAAAGAATTACTCGATTCCGACTTGAAACGAAGAAACGGCGTCGTCTCAAAGTCGGACAAAAATCACAAAACTCTACTGTGTCAAAGCAGTGCAAAGGTCCCACTTCGACGACATGGTCGAAGGGTCACATGAACTCAGATCTTGATAAAAATTTGCAGGAGCGTAGAAAAGTACTCCTACTTTGATATGCAATAAGAATTGTTCGGTTCCAACTTAAAACGAAGAAATGACAATGTTTCAAAGTTGGTCCGACGATAACTGAAAATGATCACTATTGTAAAACAATTTCTGGGTGCTACTTCGGCAATAAAAACAAAGTATCTAATGCACCCAGATCTAAACCAAACTTTGCATGGTTGAAGATCTCGACCTCATATTTTTAACGAGACCAAAAACAATGAAATCCGACAAAGGACGAGCCCGGTATGGCGTCGCAAAGTCGGGGTTCTGCGCTGAAAACAACGGGAGCAAAGAGACTAAGGCCTGTAGCTATGCACTAACAGACCAGAGATGAAAAACCACAATTTTGGCATAGTAAACTTCCAATTCATACAAGATGAATAAAATAAAAGTTGTAGCTTAGTTTCTAAGCTTTCCGGAATGACCAAGATCGTCAAATTCCGATCGGGGATGAAAATTCTATGACTAAAACAATTCTCAGATCTAAATTCTATATCATTGTCGTTGTGCTCTCGGGACAGTGGTAAGAATGCACAGTTTTGACGAAATTAACTTCGAAATTTCATGAAACTCAAAACATGAAACTTTTAGTCCTAAATCTAAGCTTTCCAGAACATCCAAAATTATTATATTTGGATAAGAAACGAGTAACTTAGTGCCAAATCAATTTCAGGTTTTTATTTTCTCAACCCTGTAGTTTGTTGTCAGGTCAGCGACAAACAAACATGATTTCGACCATTCAAACCTCAAAATTAGGCAAAGAACAAAACATAAAAGTTATAGGCTATAGAATAAGCTTTCTATAACATCAAGAAAATCTTAATTCCGATTTAAGATGAATGAGATATGCCTAATTTACTAACAACAATAAACTAATTATAATTTCAGCTAGCATATATTACAAGTACCTTATGTGCACACCCCAAAATGAAAGCAAAGATGATCAAAGAGCTATGATTCACATGTTACATAATAAAACATGTGTTACTAACTGATTACCGAAATCAAAAGATGATTAAACACATATTAGAAGAGGTTTTTAGCAATATACCTCTCTAGAAAGCAACAAAGACCACTATAGTATCAACCCAAGTTAGCAAAAGATGATTAGGAGGCTATAAGATCAAAAAAACACATAAAACATGTGTTACCAAATAAATTTCAGAAATTAGAAAGATATAAAAACTGATTTGAGGTGGGTATTTGCATTACCTTTGCATAGAATGACTTGCATAAGCTAAAACTAGAAGGAGATGAAGATAGAGGCCATTTTTGTTAAGAAGCTTTAGGAAATAATTAGGGTTTGATTAGGGATGAATGAATGAGGTTAGGAGAGTTTGAGATAATTTATAGAGGAGGTTTAGGGTGGGTTATTGGGCTAGGTTTAGTAACCCAATAAGAAGAGAGTTATTTACATATTTCCAAAATTTAGTCTAAGTGTTCATATATGTTTATAAACTCATTTTTCTTATCCAAACCCGTTTAAAAATCTCTCCTAAAATATTTAACTTTCCAAAAATAACATTTTATCCTCATTTTAAATCTCATATTTCCCATTTAATTAAAATAGCCTTTTTCAAATAAATTTTTGTTATTCCAAATCCTTTTATGCTTCATTAAAATAAATAAAAATCCTAACTTTTATTTATTAATTTGTAATGCAAATCCCGGGTTGTTACATTTTTCGAGACCACATTTCCCCCAACCAGCAACGTTCTTTTTGTTATTCCGCCTTCTTAACTGATAAGGAGATGAAACAGAAAGAACAACATTTTTTTCGTTCGAATTCTTTTTCTTCAAATCAACAAATTCGAGCAGCGTTTTTGAGTGCAAACAGAGTCCTTTCGTACGTGCAAACAAAATGATACCACATAATTATTGAGAGGCTGTTTTATCCTAGAGGCGGCGGCGATTGATCCGAACTGCTTTGCACTGTACAACAGATCGCCGAAACGTCTTCAAGAGAGTGATGTAGTCCACGACTTAGCCGAAGATCAACATTGTTTTCAACAAATTAAAGACGACGCCACCAACGATGACTTCCGCTGCAGATCTAGATGTCACTGCTCCCGCTTCACTCTTCCAGGTGCCAATGGTCTCTGCTGCACCTTTCAGATTCGAGGGCCTCCACTTCAAATGCTGGAAACAAAAGATGGAATTCTTCCTGACCATAACAAAAGTGGTGGCTGTGCTGACAACTGACAAACCACAGCTACCAGATAGACCAGACGAAGTAGATGCGGATCTGATGCGAGCCTGGATAGAAAAATCAAAGGAACTGCAGAACTGGACAGAGCAGGACTACCTGTGCAGAAACTTCATTCTCAACGGCCTCAGTGATGACCTCTACGACTACTATAATTCCGATAAGACAGCTAAAGAAATCTGGGAAGTGCTGTAAAAGAAGTATGATACGGAAGAGGCTGGAGCGAAGAAATATGCAGTTAGCCGCTATCTGAAATACCAGATGACGGATGACAGGTCAGTAGAGATGCAGTCTCATGAGCTTCAGAAAATTGCTCATGAGATCATCTCCGAAGGTATGAGTTTGGACGAACAATTTCAGATTGCTGTTATTATTGATAAACTGCCCCCAGGTTGGAAAGATTTTAAGAATGTGCTTAGGCACAAGACTAAGGAATTCTCCTTAGAGAGCTTGACCGCTCGCCTCCGTATTGATGAGGAGGCTCGTAAGCAGGACCAGAAAGAGGAAGTGCTTGTTGTCACCAACAACAACACTAAAAAGTCCAAGCCCGTAGTTCTAAAACTGAATCCGAAAAATTTTAAGAATCAGAATCGCAACCGCAACAAACAGAATTGGAACCCGCAAGGGAACCAAAAGGGACAGCAGAAACCGACCCAAAAGAATGATTCTGGATAGTTGTTTATGTGTTACAACTGTGGAAAACCCGGTCATATGGCACGCAAGTGTAGGAACAGACAAGGCCCTACACCGCAGGCTAACCTGGATGAGGAGCCTCTTACGGCTATTATTTCTGAGATTCATCTAGTCGGTGGATCAGAGGGTTGGTGGGTAGCCACTGGTGCATCCCGTCATGTCTGCTACGATCATGCTATGTTCAGTACATACACGGCTGCTGATGATAAGAAAGTGGTGTTGGGAGATTCTCACACCACTACAGTTGCTGGCATTGGAAATGTGGAAATAAAGTTTACCTCTGGAAAGACAGTTCTTCTGAAAGATGTGATGCATACTCCAGAGATGAGAAAGAATCTGGTTTCTGGATTTCTCCTTAATAAGGCTAGTTTTACTCAAGTTATAGGGACTGATTTGTATACTTTGACTTATAAGGGGATGTTTGTAGGGAAGGGTTAGACTTAATGTTGAATCTAATAAAGTAACCAGTTCTGCTTATATGTTGTGCGATTTTAATATCTGACACTCTAGATTATGTCATGTAAATAAACGTGTTATTCATAACATGAGCACCTTAGATTTAATTCCTAAAATGTCACAAACTGACATTGATAAATGTGAATTCCGTAGTCAAACAAAAATCACTAAGAAACCCTATAAATCAGTTGATAGAATTTCTGAACCCTTAGATTTAATTCATTATGACATATGTGAGCTTGATGGCACTTTGACTAGACATTGACACCGTTACTTCATCACTTTCATTGATGATGGCTCTGATTTCACTTATGTATATCTTATGAAAAATAAAAGTGATGCATTTGATATGTTTAAATTATTCAAAACTGAAATCGAGAATCAATCTAATAAGAAAATTTAGAGACTTCGTAGTGATAGAGGAACAGAATATGAGTCTAGTCCATTTCTTGATTTTTATAAATTGCATGGTATAATTCATGAGAAAACTGCACCTTATTCACCTGAAATGAACGGCAAAGCTGAAAGAAAGAATAGGACCTTTACCGAATTAGTTGTAGCTATTTTATTAAATTCGGGTGCAGTAAAACATTGATGGGGGGATATTTTATTGATTGTATGTTATGTATTGAATAGAATCCCTAAATCAAAAAGTAAGATTTCACCTTTTGAAATTTTAAGAAATTATAAACCGAATGTATCTTCCTTTAGAACTTGGGGATGTTTGGCATATGTACGTATACCTGACCCTAAGAGAATAAAATTAGCAAGTAGAGCATACAAATGTGTATTTACTGGCTATGCTATTAATAGCAAAGCATATAGATTTTATGACCTGAATACACATAATATAGTAGAATCTAATGATGCTGACTTTTATGAAACTAAATTTCCTTTTAAACTAAGGAATAGTGGGGGCACGTCAAATAACACCGTGCCTATTGGAATAGAACTTAATGAATCTTCTAAAATCGAACCTAGAAGAAGTAAAAGAGCAAGAGTTGATAAAGATTGTGGCTTAGATTTTTGCACTTTTACTATAGAGGAGGATCCCACAAACCTCCAAGAAACCTTATTTTCAATAGATGTCGATTTTTGGCAAGAGGCTATAAATGATGAGATGGATTCCTTGGAATCTAATAAGATTTGGTACTTAGTAGATTTACCACCTGGTTGTAAGTCTATAGGCTGTAAATGGATACTTAAAAAGAAATTAAAACCTGATGGCACAGTTGAAAAATATAAAGCCCGTTTGGTAGCTAAAGGTTTTAGGCAAAGAGAAAATGTAGACTTTTTTGATACTTTTTCACCCGTAACTAGAATCACATCCATTCGAGTACTAATTTCATTAGCATATATTCATAATTTAATAATACACCAAGTGGATGTTAAAACTGCTTTTTTAAATGGTGAATTAGAAGAGGAAATTTATATGGACCAACCTGAAGGCTTTGTAATTCATGGTCAAGAACATAAAGTTTACAAATTAGATAAATCATTATATGATTTAAAACAAGCACCTAAACAATGACATGAAAAATTTGATAACTTAATAATCTCAAATGGTTTCAAAGTTAATGAAAGTGACAAATGCATTTATTATAAATCTAAGAATGACATTTGCACTATAATATGTTTGTATGTAGATGATCTACTTATTTTTGGATCACATTCATGCCATAAACACTGTTAAATCTTTGTTAAGTGCCAATTTTGAAATGAAAGATCTAGGTGAAGCAAGTGTACATCATATGATCCTAGTGTAAAGCTATTCAAGAACACTAGTGAAGGTGTAAGACAATCTGATTATGCGAGCATCATTGGCAGCCTTTGGTATGCCACTGATTGTACTAGACCCGACATTGCCTATGTCGTGAGATTATTGTTTGTGCCAAAAATGGGCACAACACTCTTCGGAAGTTTTTAAAGAGATAAAAGTGAAAAATGAAAATTAAAACTGGGGATTATCTAACAAAAACTCCAAATAACAGAAGGTAAATTGCAAAGACAAGCGATTTAGAGTGGTTCAGCGTTTTGCCTACGTCCACTATGAAGTTTGATGATTTTATTGCTCGATACTTGAAGATTACAATTCTTTATACTGTAGTACAACTGAATTTAAATGCTAAGTGTCAATCTAAAGCAGCGGTGGTGTTCTGGAGTAAATCTGGCAGAATCTGGGCGCTCTTCAGTACTTAGAATTGTCCGACCCCTTTTCTGAATGACTAGGGGCTCTATTTATAGGTGTAGGAGGCTGATATTTCGCCTAAAATGAGGGGAGACCAGTTCTGGTACGTCAGGGGGCCCACATGGCCGAAATCTGGAGATCCGGGCCCACTTTGGGATCGATTCGACCCTTAGTTCGAATCGATCAAGAAATCATCCAATCGAGCTGAAATTTGGTGTGAACATTCTTCATCATGTGCTTAAGCTTCTGTGAAAATTTCACGACATTTGGACTTGTAGAACTCGAGTTATGATCGATTCAAGGTTGTGTTTGTGGCTGAAATATTTCCTTCGAATCGATCTCCTTCGAATCGATTATGTCGAATCGATGGCATCGCATGTCCAAGCGATGACGCGGTGCGCATTTCCAGGGTCAACCCGCCTTCTCCTCCGAATCGACTGGGTCGACTCCACGTTTTCCGCTGCTCGTACTTGGTGGATTTGAGGGGATGGATTCGAGGCAAGGTGCGTTCGAATCGATCATGGCCTATATCTGTTGATCGATTCGAAGTCGTCCAAACCGGATGGATTCGAATGCCAGGCGTAGGATGGATTCAGTATGCTCGTTCGTATCGATCATTGGAAAACAATAGTCGATCGATACGAAGCTACCTTTTTAGGATGGGTTCGAACCAATGACGCAGGATGGATTCAAAGTGATTGGCCTTTGTGATTTCGAAGGAATTCGTTTCGATGGAGTCGAAGAACACGGACCTGCAGCTCTATGGATACGAGGTAGATGGAGTCGAACCTGGTGGAGTCGAACATGATGGATTCGAACCAAGGCTATGTCCTACACTTGCGTCGATGATATCTTGAGTATACGAACTCGGATTGACTCGAAACTTGGAATGTTGGTTTCTATGACTTTGCTTGTCGTGTCTTATCAATTATGGCTCAATCCGGTCTTGGGTAAAATTCATCGATATCTAGGGATATCCAGCGGTTACTCGATCTCGAGGATGCATAATCCATATTTTCTTCAGTTAATTCCTTGGTATCTCGGCCTTGCCAAATGGCGGGATAACATTTGCCCCCCAAAGTACGTCTTGTGTAAACACGACGTGCTTTGAAAAGCTGCAGTCTCTCATTGGACAGCTATGACATGCTTTACCGAAAGTTGCGTTCTGTATCGCTATAATTGACCGTCGTATAATTGTGACTGGCTGTTAGTGTTTTGAGGCAAGACGAGATGAACATTTGATCCCTGTAAATGACAAAGATCGAACATTAGTCAGAGATATGTGCATACGTGTATTATCTTGACTTCGGTTAACGTTGCGTGATCGCAAGTCGTTGTTAGTTCAGTTTGTTATCGAATTCTACATCGGTCCTCTCCCGGACCGGTTTGAGATTCGAGTTAAAACATTGCTTTTATGATTGTCTTATGATCATCCCCTTGTATCGACCCTCTCCTGAATCGCCTTAAAGAGTTGATGATCAATTTTTCATATTGAAACGATTCGTCCATTTGATCGGTGGTATTTGATGGATTCGAAGCCATGCTACTTCGAATCGATGGCCTTCGAATCGAGGGTTCGAGGGACCTCGTGCTTCGAATCGATATGACTTTCAATCCAGCCTTTGTTCGGTTACTCCTTCGAATCGATAATACTTCGAATCGATACTGTGTGGATTCGATGTGGTTGTCTGAGTTGTTGGAGTCGAACGTTTTTTAGGGACATTCTTGCTTTGTACTTCGTATCGATGAACTTATTGTATATTGGATAGATGGATACGAAGGACGGTCTTGGATTGGTGATTGTCACTGTTTCCCTCGATTCGATAGAAACCCTTTAGTGATCGATTCGAGAGCATCATTTGAATCGAAGTGACTGTAAACCTGGGATGGCCGGTCTATTTTTACCGGGATGCGAATCGTCATTTTTCCCTATATATACCGGGGTCATATTCATCTCTCACTTTTTACTTTTACCATTGCTTCAGCCGTTTCTTCGAACCGATCTCTCAGAGCTAAAACTAACGGGCTTTCCACGAATCGATCGAATTCGTCCACGCTTCCACTCGCAATCGAATCAGGTAACTAAAGGATTGATTAGAGATGAAAATGTTAGACCTATCTTCGTCTTCAAAAATTCTGAGTGGTGAGATCTGAATGGAGTGGGTCGACTCGATGGGGCTAAGGAACGAAATTATTTGAGTCGCATCGACTGAGAGTGTTGTCTTTCTCTGCTTCGCATCGATCCAGGAACGAGTGATTCGAATCGTTTTCTGATTCATAGCTTCGAATCGATTCTTGCAAAGGAAGAAAGGGCCTCGTGCCGATCGATTCGATGTAACTATACCTTGATCGATTCGAAGGTATCGAAGGTCGACCGATTCGAAGTCACTCAGCGCCTATGGATTCGAGGCGCTTCTCCATCCCAAAGTACATCGAGTCGATCCATATGGATTCGAAGCACATCGATTCGATTTGATGGATTCGAACGCTTTCAGTTTAGAGAACCCAACTTTTATGACTTGTTCTAACTTCTGAACTACGACTAATCTCAAGTTGGACTTTGACGATCTTAATGTACTTTAGCATACTTGACTCCGACGAGCTTCGGCCTTGCATAATTGAACCCGACTATAGGACTATACTTGACTTCCTTTTGAAGCTCGTCGATGGAACCATGACTTAACCAATAATATGACCAATAACCAATAGTATGACGGTCAGCGATGACGGTCGTTCCCAGTCTTGATTTTCAGAGTCTCGTCGTTCGTACACCCCGTTTTAACCTGTAGAATCTGCTTAAGTTATGCACAACACTTGCACTGCACAACACGTTCATACACTTCACACTGGGGAATGCACGGGCTCTGTATGTACTTAACGTTTCTTTATGATGAGTTAGTTAATTATGGAATCTTCGAGCTCCCAACAACAAGAGGTACAGAGCTCGACTCCTCCGGTGCTTGAGATTCCCGATATTCCTGCCGATGTAATCGATCCAGCTCCAGATGAATTGCCAGAGGCTATATTTATTGAGGACCCTGTTGATTCGGTTCAATCTAACATCTCTGAATCCTTATTGGGACGAATATGCTTAAAGCATAACATATCTCTGGATGATGTGTTATTACCTAATGCCGATGATAGACCGCACAATCCGCCTGATGGATATACAGCTTTCTATCGCCATGCTTGCGCGGCCGGAACTCTCCCTCCTTTCAATCAATATATCAGAGGGATGCTATCATATTTAGGAATCGCTCCTTCACAACTTCATCCCAATGGGCACGTGTTGCTGAACAGTGCCTTTGTCATATTTATGGATTGTCTCTTTCGCCCGCCAAGGCCAACCGAGATTAGACACATATTTAACTTCAAGAGTAGGGGTGATAGCCCATCTTTCACATTTCTGGAGGCAGTTAGGAATTGCCAAGTTGTTGTCGGAGCCTGGACCCGACTGAGTTATTTCAAGAACGAATGGTTCTATGTTCGATGCCCTCCGGGTTTTGCTAGGCGATGGTTGTCTAGACGTAAGCGCCTTAACCTATTCTCTTGACCAATAGCTCTTTGGTGTTAAAATTGACATTTCATTCCCTTTACAGCCATTATCTCCAGACCCGATGGAGGGCGTTTCAAGGGTATCATCCGAAGTCTTCAAGAAGTTCCAAGCGAGTAGAGACATATTGACTCGGTGCTGAACGATTATAACTTAAGAATTCTTGGTTTGATCGACATCAATCAAAGTATAGTCGTCGAGGGATTGGCAAAGCCCGCCTCCAAGAAGGAAGATAAGAAGAAAACCAAGAAGAGAAAGGTGAAGAAGTCACTCGGAATCAGAATAATCGAGGCGAGTGACGAAGAAAGAACCCACACGGATTCGGAGCCGATGGCCGACCTCTCGGGAAACTTGGAGGAGTCGGGAGAAAGACGGAAAGGCAAGGCCGCCGTTTCCAAAAAACTTAAGTCTAAGGGGTGGAAATCTGTGGATGTATCTCCTCCCATTTCCGGAGTTATGATTTCTGAGGCCGCCCCTTCTCATTCGAAAGACATTTTCAAAGGGCTTGACGATATTCCCATCCCAGATTATATATCGATTTCTCATAATCCTGGGTTGGAGGAATTTCAAGATGTCCTAAACATGAGCGAGCCCTTTTCTTTTAGTGCGGTCAACATTTCCGGTCGGTTTGGGGGTTTACACATTTACACACACTTCCACAGCACTTCACGACTTCTGAGTAGTAGACACTACTTTATGGGATCTTAATCCGTAATTCTTTCTTATCGCAAGTGAGATGTCAGGACGTGGCTCTACTCTGGATAGCCTTCGAAATGTGCGCCAATCTTCTCCATTCTATGATTCCCGCAGGAGAGAGTCAGATAGGGATCGCGGGCGAGGCTATTCAAGTCAAGACCGCTATGATAGAGATAGAGATTACTCGCGTGGCCGCTCTGGCCATGATTATTCTGACAGGGATCGGGGATATCAGCACCGATCTCGATCTCGCTCTCCTCCGCCTCCTAGGGCCCCAGTAGACCTTCCAGGGCCTTCTCATCAGCAGCAGCCGCCTTCTCAATCTTCTCGGCCTGATACTCAGCGGCCAAGAATAGAACCGACAGTAGCCGCTATAATAGAACAAGCTCCGGCTGAGTTGACAAGTGAGGGAGCCGCTAAACTCGCCCAAATGAAAAATGACTTCCCTGAAATTTGCATGGATGGCTATGTCTTCCCTCCTAACCTTAAAATAATTCCCTCGGATGCTGAGACCACTGCTCATAGTTATATCCGCGATTTCTACGCTCAGTATAAGGAGTGGTACAAGGCAGCCGTGAAGGCTTCTAGAGTAGCTTTTGACCGGGCGAAGATTATCGTTGAACGTGATGCTGAAATTGCTAAACAGAAACGCGTCATTGAAGTTCTTCAATCTGAAATGGAGACGTCCCGGAATTCTGAACTTCAAGCTCTCCAGAAGCACGAGGACGCTGTGGCCAAAATGGCTAGGATGCAACAAGAACATTGCGCCACGGTAGAGGAGATGGGCCACCGCAACACCACCATTGCAGCTGAGCGAGACTTAGCCGTTAAAGAGTTGAACGAGCTCAAGGCCAAATTTGCCCAAATGGTGAAGGAGAAGGATGACGCGAACGCCACTGCACAAGAGGCTTGCGACCAAGCAGTATCTCTTAGGGCCGAACTTGCTGCGGCGGCGGTCAAGACTAAGTCTGCGGAAGCAGAAATCCAAGAAAAGATTTTGGAGGAGAGGTCCAGGCTTGATGCTGAGTTTGATGATCTCTTGGTCACGTACAACGCTAATGTTCTGGAGCACAGAAATTTAGCGTGGCTGGGAGACGACTCCATGATCCTGTACAACGCATGGACCCGGCTAGTGGATGAAAAGAGAGCAGCGCATCCAGATGAAACACTTGACGACTTTGAGTTGGAGATGCGATTGCTCACCGAGGATGAGAGGAAGGTCCTTCATGAGGCGGTGATCTCTATGGCGAAAGAAAAGCTTGGTGTTCAATCTCTAGAGACAGGCGAAGGCTCGGGGATCGCGCATCACGAGGCAAGGGTTGAAGCTGTAATTCCAACATTGCCCGAGACCACTGGTGCGGTAGATCCCCAGTCTGTTCCTGCATATAATCCTGACCAACCGCTATTATCTTCCGCCGATGATTCTGCCCACGTTTCGGTCCAGACTAAGGAAGGTATTTGAACGCTTCCCGTATTTTAGTTGTGAAGAACCTTAAGCAACACACTTGGCTAACAACCTTCGCTTTGTCGCATTTCAGTGACTGAAGTCGTTGTTTCTGCGCCTCTTGCTCTATCAGTCCCATATCAAACACAAGGGGTTGTTTTTACTGAAGCCATCATGACTTCTACCTTGGTCGGCGAAGAGGGAGATGCAAACATGTTTTCTTTTAGCGCTCAAATGATTGAGGAGCTTCTTAATGAACCCATCAATCCCTCCGTCAATCCGTCCGATGCTATGAGTGGGGCTGCTCTGGCCGTTAGTTCATCTATGCCCGCTACTGTTACATCTGATGCGGCCCAAGCATCCCGTGAGGACGAAATTATTGCCGAGATTGATGCCGAGATGGCAACAGGGAATGCTGGTATGAATCCGCCCGGGCCTGCCCTGTTAATGGTGATTTCACCGGGCGGTACTGTAATGATCGAAGCCGCTCCTGTCCCACTTCCTGCTACTGCTCCCATGCCTTCAACTCGTCCTCCGAGAAGAATTTCCGTCGTCTCAAGCTCCGAGGAAGACGTTGATATTATGTCGCTGCCGGAGGACAAGCCTGAAAAGAGCAAGCGGTCGAGGGGAAAATCAGGCAGCGGATCTGGTGGAGCTACCCCGAAGAAGAAAATACGGAAGAAGAAAGATTGAACTCTTTCTTTAACTTTCTGTTGTGAAGGGTAGTATTTTGTTGATTTTTCTATAGCCGTGTATAGATGTGGATTCGGCTCCCACTAGCAGAATTTTTTGAAACACTTTGTAATCAAATTCTTTTTGTTGATAGTGGAAATAAAAATTTATTCCCTTTCTATCTTCAACTTGTTATGCGTTATGGTTCTGCCCCTAGTATTGGGGATAAGTGTGGAGTTGACGTAGGTTTATGCTCCGCCTCGCGCCCTGGGAGCACGGAGTTAAGTAAATGTTTATACTCCGTCTCGCGCTCTGGGAGTACGGAGTTGAATGAATGTTTGTACCCAGCTCGCGCTCTCGGAGTACTCTGGGATTTTGTAAATGTTTATACTCCGCCTCGCACTCTGGGAGTACGAAGTTAAGTAAATAGTTTATACTCCGCCTCGCGCTCTGGGAGCACGGAGTTAGGAAAATGTTTATACTCCGCCTCGCGCTCTGGGAGTACGGAGTTAAGTAAAATGTTTATACTCCGCCTCGCGCTCTGGGAGCACGGAGTTAGGAAAATGTTTATACTCCGCCTCGCGCTCTGGGAGTACGGAGTTAAGTAAAATGTTTATACTCAGCCTCGCGCTCTGGGAGTATGGAGTTAAGTAAAATGTTTATACTCCGCCTCGCGCTCTGGGAGCACGGAGTTAGGAAAATGTTAATACTCCGCCTCGCGCTCTGGGAGTACGGATTTAAGTGAAGGGTTGTCGTGTATCAACCCGTTCGTGGCCTGATGCGATGGCTTGCCCCCGAGCTCGGGTTTCATTTAGTGAGTGGTTGATTGCTTCATAGCCACTCCCTACTTGAATAAATCCCACGATGTGATGGAATTTAGCTCTTCGTGCATCGTGATGTTGTACATTGTATTTAATGAATCACAGCTCTGGCTCGAAGAGATGGTATTTTATTGCTGAAATAAGAAAATATGGCAAGTCAGTTGTCTTATTACAAATTCTAATTTCGAAATGCAAAAGTAAATTGCTGAATAAAAAAACATGATAAATAAAGTCTGTCATATGTAGTAGCGACGGAGACTCTCGTTGTTCCAGGCCCTTTGTAAAACTAGACCGTCCACGGTTGATAGTTTGAATGTGCCATCTCCAAGTCTTTGTGTAATCACGTACGGTCCTTCCCAATTTGGTTTCATGTGTGAAGGAACCGGGTAGATTCTCTTGAGGACAAGATCACCGAGTTCAAAGGTTTGGGGTCGAACTTTGGCGTTATATAACCGTGCGACCCGACTTCGGTATGCGGCCGCTCTCAAATCAGCTTCTTCCCGTTTCTCGTCCAACAGGTCCAAAGATTCAGCGAGTAATATAGCATTTGTTTTTGGATCGTAATAAGTTACGCGGTGAGAAAATACTTCTGTCTCAACTGGAATAACGGCCTCCGAGCCATAGGATAAGGAAAATGGGGTGTGTCCAGTTGCGATCTTTTGAGTTGTTCGATAAGCCCATAATGCCATAGGAAGTTCATCGACCCATTTGCCCCCAGCCTTTTCCAGTCGTTTCTTTAAGATGGATTTGATAACTTTGTTAACAGCTTCGACCTGACCGTTTGCTTGTGGATGTGCGACTGCAGAGAACTTTTTATGAATATAAAACCGTTGACAGAAATTCTTGAACTCCGAACTTTCGAATTGGGTCCCATTATCGGTGATGATGGTACGCGGGAGTCCAAATCGACAAATGATATTGCGGACTACAAAGTTTATCACTTTCTTCGACGTAATCGTTGCAAGAGCTTCGGCCTCGGCCCATTTCGTGAAGTAGTCAACTGCGACGATGGCATACTTCGCACCACCTCTTGCCAGAGGTAAAGCGCCGATGATATCGATACCCCACATAGCGAACGGCCAGGGACTGACCATTTGAGTTATCTCGGTAGGTGGGGCTCTTGGAATTCGAGCGTGTTTCTGGCACTTGTCGCACTTTCTGGCATAATTGGCTGCATCTCGGTTTACTGTCGGCCAGTAATATCCATATCGGAGTATTTTCTTAGCAAGCGCTTGTCCACCGGTGTGATCGCCACATTCTCCTTCGTGCACGTCATGTAACACTCGTTTGACTTCGTCGTGAGCGATACACCGGAGGAGTGGAATAGAATAACCTTTTCTATACATGATCCCGTCCTGAATGATGAACCGCGAAGCTTTTCGTAGAATTTGCCTTTTCTCATTTCGGTGCTCAGGCAATATCCCATTCTCAATATAATTTCGATACGGAGTCATCCATGATTCTCTGCTGGGAGAGGTTTCCAACACATCATTCGTTTTTATTTGATCGATGCTTGGGAAGGACAAAGTCTCGACCGGGACAAGTCCCATTTGCTGTGCTTCACCTGTGCTGGCCAGCTTTGCCAAGGAGTCGGCCTTTTGATTGTGATCTCGAGGTATATAGTAAATGGCGTAATAATCAAATTGATCCAGTATTTCTAGAACTCGAACCAAGTAAGCAGCTAACCTTCGGTCTCTCGCTTGATATTCTCCCCGTACCTGGCACACAACCAACTGTGAATCACAATAAATTTCTATAGCGATCATTCTCAGATCTCTGGCAAGCTTTAACCCAGTCAATAGAGCTTCATATTCGGCTTCATTGTTGGTTGCGTGAAAATCAAACTTCAAAGCATAGCATATGGATCGACCTTCGGGGGTTTCTAGTACAACACCAGCGCCCGAACACCGATCGTTTGATGCACCGTCTGTATAAAGTTTCCATACATATTCAGGAGAATCGCTGGTTTCGGGTAAGTCGTCTGGAACAGTAAATTCAGCTATGAAGTCAGCCAGGACTTGCCCTTGAATGGCTCTCCGCGGAGCATAAGTAATGTCAAATTGATTCAGTTCGATATTCCACTTGAGTAACCTTCCAGACGTCTCAGGCCGCGTGAGGACCTGTCGTAACGGCTGATCGGTATACACAGTAAGCGGATGAGCTTGGAAATAAGGACGAAGCTTTCTTGAGGCAATGACCAAGCAATAAGCCAGTTTCTCCAACCTGGGGTAATTTCTTTCAGCTCCGGTCAATCGTTTACTAACATAATAGACCGGTTTCTGCACTCGATCCTCTTCTCGGACCAGAGCAGCACTGATCGCATGCTCTGATACTGCCAGATAAAGGTATAATTGTTCGTGATCAATCGGTTTTGACAAGATCGGTGGTGTAGAGAGATGCTGAACCAGCGATCGGAATGCGCCTTCACATTCCATGGTCCATTCAAAGTTTCGTTTTCCCTTCCCGATTAGATCAAAGAAAGGAATGCATTTATCAGTGGATTTTGAAATGAACCTGCTTAGCGCTGCTACCTTCCCGTTGAGACTCTGGACTTGCTTTATGGTCCTTGGAGTTTGCAAATTCCTTATTGCCCAGATCTTTTCGGGATTTGCTTCTATCCCACGAGCGTTGACGATGAAACCGAGGAACTTTCCGGATGCAACGCCAAAGTGGCACTTCAACGGGTTAAGCTTCATTCCATATTCACGTAGGATGCGGAACATTGAATCTAAATCCCTGACGTGATCTGTAGAAAATCGGGACTTAACTAACATGTCATCCACATAAACTTCCATGGTCTTCCCGATCTGGTCAGCGAACATTCGATTAACCAAGCGTTGGTAAGTTGCTCCGGCATTCTTTAAACCAAAAGGCATGACTCTGTAACAGTAGAGTCCCAGATCGGTCACGAAACTGGTATGTTCTTGATCGGGTAGATGCATAGGTATTTGATTATAACCGGAATAAGCATCCATAAAGGATAACAATTCATGGCCTGCAGTTGAGTCTACGAGTTGGTCAATTCGAGGAAGTGGAAAACTATCTTTTGGACAAGCTTTGTTTAAGTCGGAGTAGTCGACACAAGTTCTCCATTTCCCATTCGGTTTTCGAACCATTACCGGGTTTGACACCCACTCCGGGTATAGAGCATCTCGGATGAAACCATTTGATCGCAACTTGTCAATTTCTTCTTTAAGGGCGGCAGATCTCTCTGGATCCATACCACGCCTCTTTTGCTTGACCGGAACATGTCGCGGATCAATATTCAAGGAGTGACTTGCAATGTTCGGTGAGATTCCGCACATGTCAGATTGCGCCCAGGCGAAGACATAGAGATTCGCTTGGAGAAATTCAACCAATTCCTGCTGTATCTGTTTTCCCAGTTGAGACCCAACTTTTAGTACTTTTGAGTCGTCATCCTCACTGACCGGGACGTCCACAGTCAGTTCGGCTGGAGACGCTTGATTCTCTTTAACTTCCTCTTTATCTTCGTTATCTCTAGGGTCAAGATCTTTAAGGAATTGGTAGTGGCGCCCGGGCCGGAACCCAGGCGCTAGTTGTCAATTATTAGTAAAACGGACGCAGAGAGATTCCTCTACGCCCTTCCCTTTTTCCTTCTTCTGTGCTTCACGCAATTCAGCAACATAACAGGCTCTTCCCGCTGCCTGATCTCCTTGAATGATTCCAATCCCATGGTCAGTTGGGAATTTCAAAGTCAAACACCACGGGGCAATGGCTGCCCTGAATTCAGCAAGGGCTGGTCGACCCAAGAATGCATTATACGGTGAAGCGATGTCAAGAACAACGAATTGCAGCAGTCGGACTCTCCTGCGTTCTCCAACCCCCAGTTCCACCGGCAGTTCCACTATCCCAATGGGTATTGTAGCACTCCCATTGAAGCCGTGAACTCGGGATTGGCAGGGTTTCAAGTCTTTAGCTTCCATCTTCATTAAATCATAAGCTCGTTTAAATAAAATGTTTACAGAACTCCCACTGTCGACCAGGATCCTCTTCATCCAAGCAGGACCAACCTGGGCAGATATGACTAGTGGGTCGATTGTTGGAGCTTCGATTTTCTCAGCATCTCGGCTTCTAAATATGATGTCATCGGACATTGTCTTTTATAGTTTAGCCGGGGTTCCATCCTCACAATTACTGCAGCATTCGAAGCTCGCATGCCTGATAGAGCTAGCATACGACTCCATTTCCCTCCAGCTTCTGTCTGCTGGATGAGGACCACCACTTATGGTATTGATAACTAGCCTCCCGCCTGTACGAGCGGGTTCCTCTTGTCTTTCTTGGTCTTGCGCACGGTTTGGGTATGATGGGCCCGCACCACCAGACTGCGGTGCCCGCACGAATTGATCTAACTTTCTCTCCCTGATCAACTTTTCTATGAGATCCTGCAAATGACGACAGTCATTAGTATTGTGGCCATAACTTTCATGAAACCTACAAAACTTTCCTGTCTGAATCTGCCTCTCTGATGACCGCTTCGGAGCGGGTTTCTTATACTGTTCAGTGTTGCAAGTTTGTAGGTACACATTTTTCAGCGATGTGTTTAATGGTGTATAACTTTCGAACATCGGAGCCCTACGCCGTGGGCCTGGATTCGGATCTCTCTTCTTATTTTGACCATTGCTACCTCTTGGCTGAGTTTGTTTGTTCTGTATGTTTAACTGAACTTTTCCGGAATTGTCAACGGACTGTTTAACTGCTACATTGCTCTGTATTCCCTCACTTCCGGGCTTCGCATCATCCTGCTTCCTAGACTGTTTCACGTCATCTTGCCGTAAGAATTGAGCGACTTTGGAATAGATACGGTCCAACGATGCGGGTGGTTTTCCGGCTAACCAGTTTCCAAATTCGGAATCAGGATCAATTCCCTTTGTTAATGCCATTAAAATCGAGTTTTCGTTGGGATTACTAATCTCCACACATGCCACATGAAATCTCTCCAAGTAACGCCTTAGTGTTTCCCCACGAGCTTGGGTAACACTGGACAGGGTGTTAACATCTTTGGGTCTAGCGACATGCATGCGAAATTGTTCAACAAATTTCTTAGCCAATTGGTCAAATGAAGAGATAGATCTTGGAGGTAATCTTGTAAACCACATTGTTGCAATTCCTCCCAGTGAGATGGGGAAACTTCGACATTTCACTGCATCGTCGGCCCTTGCGGCGCTCATTGACCATTCATATTTCAATATGTGCTGATTGGGATCAGAATTTCCTTCGTACATAGGGAGAGTTGGCATTCTGAATCGCCGAGGAGGTTCGGCGTATAGTATCTCGTCCGTGAAAGGAGTATGACTTCGAGAAATCCCCCAATCGTTGTTGGTAAGACCTTGGCTTTCGCGGATCATCTGACGTATCATAGTTGAGATGTCTGGCATTGCTACATTTTGAGCATGCTGAGCTAAGGTGTGGTCGGGTTCCACGGTGCGAGTTTGGACTGGGCGTTGTCGACGGTCCAAGTTTCGCCTCCTTGGCTCAGCATCTTCTGGGACGTATGGTTCAGAAGTACGTCCCTGCTGTTGATTACTTGAATCTGGAAGATGTCGGGTATCAACCCTTGTTTCTACTGTGGCAGCTGTGACATGATTGTCCGTAGTATATTGTGGAGTACGACCACCTCGTGCTGATGGCCCAGCCTGGAAGCGGGTTGACGGTCCTGCCCTCAACTGTCCGACAGTCAGGGCGGGTTGATATCCAGCAGCTTGAGCATGACTTCCGTCCAATCGGGGACGGGTAGATCTATGATGATAGTCAGATGAGGCAGAGCTTTCAGTGGATGAGCGGGAAACATCATCCCTTCTGGACCTCCTACGGCCCTGGCGATTCAGTTGGTTTGTTAATTCAACATTAGCACGCAACTGTTCGGCCAATTGTTGCCGACTTTGAGTCAGCTCTTGAAGCAACATATGGAATTCTTGTCTGGTTACTGGTCCAGACGATTCTGAATGAGCGACGTTGTCTTGGTTGGATGGCTGCTGTTGAGCAGGATTCTGTCCATCCCTACCTTCTTGTCCAGCAGCCGTAGAAGTGGTTCTTGTGCTAACCATTTTGAATGATGAATCCTTTTCCTAGACTTTATGCAAATCTGAATAGAATGGAAGGATGATGAATTAGAGATCTGGATCTTCCTCTTGGATTTGTGCAATCCGGTATCGATGGTAGATCCAAGGAGCCGGAGAAAAAAGCTGGTTTTTTCTCGGTGAAAGCACCAAAGTGTTTGTGCCAAAAATGGGCACAACACTCTTCGAAAGTTTTTGAAGAGATAAAAGTGAAGAATGAAAATTAAAACTGGGGATTATCTAACAAAAACTCCGAATAACAGAAGGTAAATTGCAAAGACAAGCGATTTAGAGTGGTTCAGCGTTTTGCCTACGTCCACTATGAAGTTTGATGATTTTATTGCTCGATACTTGAAGATTACAATTCTTTATACTGTAGTACAACGGAATTTAAATGCTAAGTGTCAATCTAAAGCAGCGGTGGTGTTCTGGAGTAAATCTGGCAGAATCTGGGCGCTCTTCAGTACTTAGAATTGTCCGACCCCTTTTTTGAATGACTAGGGGCTCTATTTATAGGTGTAGGAGGCTGATATTTCTCCTAAAATGAGGGGAGACCAGTTCTGGTACGTCAGGGGGCCCACATGGCCGAAATCTGAAGATCCGGGCCCACTTTGGGATCGATTCGACCCTTGGTTCGAATCGATCAAGAAATCATCCAATCGAGCTGAAATTTGGTGTGAACATTCTTCATCATGTTCTTAAGCTTCTATGAAAATTTCACGACATTTGGACTTGTAGAACTCGAGTTATGATCGATTCAAGGTTGTGTTTGTGGCTGAAATATTTCCTTCGAATCGATCTCCTTCGAATCGATTATGTCGAATCGATGGCATCGCGTGTCCAAGCGATGACGCGGTGCGCATTTCCAGGGTCAACCCGCCTTCTCCTCCGAATCGACTGGGTCGACTCCACGTTTTCCGCTGCTCGTACTTGGTGGATTTGAGGGGATGGATTCGAGGCAAGGTGCGTTCGAATCGATCATGGCCTATATCTGTTGATCGATTCGAAGTTGTCCAAACCGGATGGATTCGAATGCCAGGCGTAGGATGGATTCAGTATGCTCGTTCATATCGATCATTGGAAAACAATAGTCGATCGATACGAAGCTACCTTTTTAGGATGGGTTCGAACCAACGACGCAGGATGGATTCGAAGTGATTGGCCTTTGTGATTTCGAAGGAATTCGTTTCGATGGAGTCGAAGAACACGGACCTGCAGCTCTATGGATACGAGGTAGATGGAGTCGAACCTGGTGGAGTCGAACATGATGGATTCGAACCAAGGCTATGTCCTACACTTGCGTCGATGATATCTTGAGTATACGAACTCGGATTGACTCGAAACTTGGAATGTTGGTTTCTATGACTTTGCTTGTCGTGTCTTATCAATTATGGCTCAATCCGGTCTTGGGTAAAATTCATCGATATCTAGGGATATCCAGCGGTTACTCGATCTCGAGGATGCATAATCCATATTTTCTTCAGTTAATTCCTTGGTATCTCGGCCTTGCCAAAAGGCGGGATAACAATTATTATGCAGGTTTACTAGTGGACCTAGTATAGAGCATTGGCATGCTATTGAGAGGGTCATAAGATACCTAAAATGAACCATGAACCTAGGGTTACATTATGAAAAGTTTCCAGTTGTCCTTGAAGGTTACACCGATGCAGACTGGAATACTTTATCTGATGATTCAAAAGCAGCCAGTGGCTATATCTTTAGCATTGCTGGAGGAGCTGTTTCTTAGAAATCCAAGAAACAGACTATTTTGGCTCAGTCTACTATGGATTCTGAGATGATAGCACTAGCCACAGCTAGTGAAAAAGCAGAGTATTTAAGAAATCTGCTAGTTGAGATTCTCTTATGGGAAAAACCGATACCGGCTGTGTTGATCCATTGCGATAGTACCGCGACTATTGCAAAAGTACAGAACCGTTATTATAATAGTAAAAGACGACAGATACGTCGTAAGCACAACACTGTTAGAGAGCTACTCTCTTCAGGAGCTATTAGAGTGGATCACATACGCAGGATGAGAATTTGGCAGATCCTTTGACGAAAGGACTGGCCAGAGAGAAAGTCCTTACAACTTCTAGAAAAATGGGACTATTGCCCTTAGATTGTTGAGTCACGCACAATAGTAACCGGCCTAATGACTGGAGATCCCAAGAACTAGGTTCAATGGGTAAAAACAAGTTGTGTAGTGATATGAGTTGAACATGCTATTTTTCATATATATAGACGTATATATTCCTGAAGTGATTAGAGGATGAGTTAATAGAAACTCTTAATGAGATCTATACTCCATTTGGAGTGGAGTACCTACCGTTAGGAGTACTCTTGATAGACTCACCTGTGTAATGGAGAAATTTGGCCGTTTCCTATGGAGTTTTGGGCAAAACTCCTAGAGCATTCACTAAACTGGGATAGACGTGCATGGCCATAAATGCATGAGCTTACTTGATTGCACTCTAGAAAGATTGTGTGTGGTCTGATGTCAGGAATAGAGTTCAAGACTACGTGTCACTCTAGTAAAAACTGAATCTTATCCACTATGCAAAGGTTCAAGTCAAAAGACACCTTTGTTTATGCACAATCTTATGTTTTTCAGAAATTGCTCGAATTTTTTTTTAAAATTCAAGTGGGGGATTGTTGGAAAATGTTTTAAATAATAAGTGAATTATCAAAAAAAATTGACTAAGTGTGAATGAGTGGCTCTTATATGTGAATAGTCCCACATTGTAGGATTATATGTTCTTTGAATCTAAGTTGGGCCCTTTGGGCACCCAATGATGCTCTTTTGTGAGGAGGGGGACCATGCTTGACCACCACACACGCGTGCGTGCGCCGACCGACCGACTCGGGTCGGGCTCGAGTTTGTAGTGGTGTAGCACTTATATTTTTGGTACAAAATTCTTTAACCATTTTTGACCAGGCTGGAACGGTCAAATCAGACCGGACCCGTATTAGAGAACGTTACATAACGTTCATTGTTTTTGACCCGTTATTTTCTCTGATTCGTTTTTCGAGACCACGTTTCCCCCAACCAGAAACGTTCTTTTTGCTATTCCGCCTTCTTAACTGATAAGGAGACGAAACAGAAAGAAGAACATTTTTTCGTTCGAATTCTTTTTCTTCAAATCAACAAATTCGAGCAGCGTTTTTGAGTGCAAACAGAGTCCTTTCGTACGTGCAAACGAAACGATCACAGAATTATTGAGAGGCTGTTTTATCCTAGAGGCGGCGGCGATTGATCCGAACTGCTTTGCACTTTACAGCAGATCGCCGAAACGTCTTTAAGAGAGTGACGTAGTCCACGACTTAGCCGAAGATCAACATTGTTTTCAACAAAAACTGATAATCATCTAAGAGTCTTTACAATTGAAATTGCGCATGCATGTATCCAACCAAATAGGCATGAGTATATAAAGTCCTAAACTTTTCAAAAACTGGCTTTCATATAAAGAACAAACTTCATATATTCAGAAAGCTGATATGTATTGAAAATTAAATCTGTATATGCTTTTTTACAACTCGTACATTCAGATATTTGAAACTAAGTGCATGCATACATGAATTCTCATATATCTAAAATCTGTTATATTTCAAAAACTCAATCTTTGTGTATCTTTCGAAAATCAATATAATCACAGATTGAAACTCAGGATTTTGATATGAAGCCGGGTGATTTGTCAAATCAAATTTCATTAAAGTTATTTTCCTTTTGTTAGGAAATCAAATCCATGGTTTTAATGACAACAACTATACAATGAAAATCAAATGTACATATATATTTATATATACAGGAACTTGCTAGAACAACATCACTAAAAAGACAAGAACGAGGCTCAAAGGACACTACAAGAGACTACAAGTCGATAGGTACAAAGAAGCAAAAGAAAAGATGCACAAAACAAACATGCACAAGTATCAGACGTCTAGGTGCACAAGCCAGACGTTTGGAAAAGTCCTCTGGAATAACAAACAGTCTAAACCAGATGTTTGGTAATAGCACTCAAACGTCTGAAAACCTACTATGTTCAAAAAATATATAGTATCAGACGTCTGATACAAATACCAGACGTCTGATTTCAAACTCGGATCTCAAATAAGAACTTCAACTGTCACATTCGAATGAACATCTCCGCTTCTCTTCGCTGCAACTCTTCATCATCAACAGAAGAAACTGTAGAGCACTTGTTAATGGACATAAAGATACCTATCTACAACTATATATAGCATCAAGAATCAAGAGAAAAAACTAACCTTACATACAACGCTTTCTAATTCTATACTATATTCTTGATTTCTGCACTCTAGCAATCTTTACTTGTATTCACTCTTCCATATACTCAGTTCTTCATAGACAATATTCTTGAGAGATATATTGGAAGCAATTGTACTAATTAGTCAAAATCTGTGTTATACAAGAACACACAATTGGCAAGAACAACTCATTGTAACCAAGCCTATTCCTCCGGGTGAAGCGAGGGTTTTTGATAGTCGAATTCTGAAGGGGAGCTTCGGGACTGGACGTAGGACGGGAGGTCGAACCAGTATAAAATCCTGGTGTGCTTATTCTATATTTACTTAGATTAATATTATTTTAGTTGCATCATATATTTTGTCACATATACTTGCATATACACTACACGATCCACCTCGTAGACTTTCACCTTTAGACCTGAAAGTTCTTGACTTTGGGATTAATAAATAAATTGAAAGTTTTCAAAATTAATTTTCGAAATCAGATTCGTGTAAACACGAAGTTCTTTTGAAAACTCACTCATATGAAAAACTCGATATATTCGAAACTGGCGTCTTTATGAAACTCAGGCATACATCTAGAATTTGTTAGTTTTCCAAGGTCGGTGTCTGTTTGAAAATTCATAAATATACACTTGAAATTCTTCAAAATCCAGATGTTCAAAAGTTTTATATTCAAAATTGGTCTGCATTTTAGAAATCTGATGCACACCTAAAATTCAAATATTTACAATCAAAATTGACTTTTACGAAATCTGTACATTCTTAAAAGAAAACTGGTACACATCTGAGACCACATACTTGAAGCTATGCCTGATCATATCGGAACTTATATATGTATATATATAATTTTTAGAATCCTATCATGAACTCGTATATTCCAAACTAATACATTTGCAGCCTATTGATATAAACTTGATATGTGTATTTAAACTTGATATGACTGATACTTATATGTTTGAATTATGAAAACATATATTCATACAAAGACTGATATTCTTAAAACTGGATTGAATTCCGTTGTGTCACATAGTATATGGTATTAACATTTAAAAATTACTGAAAGATATATAATATCCTTACTTCTAAGTATAATCAGGAATCTTCTTTATACTCGAAATTTAATTTGAATTCGGCATCTGTAAAAACTTGGCCATACCTGAGCTTAAGTAACACAGATTTGAGATTTGGTGTAAATGATTTCTCCCTAAGCTTGACATAGCAGCATGAAAAATTCTAACATTACCTCACATGGTCAAGATCACCTTGTTATCCCGTGACATGGATCTCCTTGCTTTGAGCATGAATCTGGTGATCTACAATATGGAGCTTCCAGCTCCGATGTAGATATTCCCTTGATATGAGATTTTGACATTAGTTTTCCTATTGCGGCACGAACCTGATGATTTATGACATAAAAGATGGGCTTCGATTTTGATTTCACTGTTTTGGTCATGAAGCCCAAATCCTCAATATGCAACACTTAGTTTTGACATGGATTTTGGCTTTAGATCGTGGGATTTGCTAGATGTGCCATCCCTTATGACATTAATCTCGATTTAGCTTATCGATGGTATTTAACATCGCAGATCTTCGACACCGCTACATCACGACATCATTTACTCATGATATCGCCGCTGTCAACGTCAATAAGTTTTCGTCAATGTTTACTTGCGGAAGTAGATGATTCACGTCATTAAGATACAGGCGGCGTTAGATGACTCACGGCATCGAGAAACAGGCAGCATTAGATGACTCTCGACATCATATGCTCAGCGACATTCGACGACTCATGGCATTGAGATACAGGCCGCATTAGTTGACTCTCGACATCACGTCATTGTGATACAGGTGGCATTAGAAGACTCTCGACATCAGATGCTCAGCGGCATTTGATGACTCATTGCCTCGATTGCTTAGCGGTGTCAAACATTAGCGGTATCGAACACTTACGATATTAAGCACCGCGACACCACCAATTTGCGGCATCGAACATTCATGATTTTGGCCACCTTCGACATCATGTCCTTCTCCAACAATTTCACCTTCTTGTGATGTCAAGCATCTCACGACGCGATCATTTACGATACCAATCACGCAACTCCGCCTATAAAGTCTCACTATCATCCAGATCTGAATGTCCACAATCTCCTGATTTCATAAGCTCGATGGTGTTTGGATCTAAGAAATACACTTGGATCTCCGCAATGAAATCCAGATCAGCTTCGAAATTACCCAAATCAATCCTCGAATTCATCCGGATCTTGTAGATTCAATTTAGTTTATGAGATCGGAATCTTCATGGAAGGGAGACGTCGAATTGACACTGATATTACTCAGTTTATGAATTTGGGATGGATCCGATATTTTGATGTCGAATTGGTGTTGGTAGTTGACGTCAAATAGGTGGAGATCGACTAATAGGTGGAGTATCGAATAGGTGTTGAACATCAGTAATTTATTCGAATACGCTTAATTGATGTCGAATAGTTTACGGGCGAGATGGCTTGAGCGAAATTAAATAGGCGACATCGAACTAGATTTATGCCACTGCTGTTCATTCCTGGAAAACAAATCAACAAAGTTAATTTCTAAATTTTTGAATTGAAATTACTTTGCAGTTCAAAAATTCATTATAGGGTATTTTGTTATTTTTTAAACATGCGAAGGTTCGAACCTGTCTTCTAACGTCAAAAATATTAATTTGGAATTTGGTTTAACGTTCAACATGTGCGTACAATGGAGCATGTTCGAAAAAATTACAATGATGCTCCTGGTTTTATGATAATTCACAAGTTTGTTTGAATCATAGTGCATAAATTCGAAAGGTAACATAAGCAAGTTTATAATTCAATAGGCAAATAGGCAAGTCAATAAGTCAATAGGCAATATGATCTAGTCATGTTCTTTATTTAGTCCCGAATATGTTACAGTTGTGCAAATATGCAATTATCTAATTGTTCAAGTCCATGTATGCAAATGTCGTATGTCATCTCCTTCTTCATTAGTCAGTTGTTATTACAATGGCCCTCAAGCTCTTGAGAGAATTTAGAAAAGTTTAAGTCAAAAAGTGATTTATACTAAGAGAGGAAAATAAGTTAGAAGCCCCTTTCCATGAGCGGGTACATTTATATTTATAATGGTTGGAAGGAGGTAGGTTTGCTCCAATTGGCGATGTAGGACTTTGAATGCTATTTGTTTCTATCTTGGCGGTAGCCTTTACACGGAGCTTGTGAATGAATGTGAAGGCCTTTGAATATGGAGGAGAACACACTAAACCCTCTTGAACTTGACTTTGTGAATGACTCTAATCCTCTTTTCTTGCATGGCTTTCGGCATTCTTTAGCGTTGATGCTGGGTAACATTGATAGTCATGAAATACGGCCTTGATTAATGGTTTACGACATGCTTTTAACCAATATCTTTCATTGACTTTATGGCGTGCGACATTAATAAGGCATGGTGTAGATAATTTTTAGCATGGATAAGTGGCGACATCATTGCTAAAGCGACATGGATAAGGAGCAATATTGATAACATTAAGCTCTCTTTCTCCATTCCTATCTTAATGATATGCAACATGGTGGTGTGCGATATCCATAGAAGGCGGCATCGACGAAGAGCGGTTTTGATGGAATGTGACATGATATCGACATAGTTGAGGTGCAACATTGTTTTCTTCAAGATGATCTTATGGTCTTCGACGTTGGATGGGCTTCATTCTTTCGGTGTTGCTTACCTTTATACTTTTAATATCATCTATTGGTGTGGCGTCAATATGCTACATGTTTTCGATGTTGATAAAGACTTTGATGTCGACATTCATCCTTAACGTTATTTGCGAAATGCCCTTAATCCTTAAGTGAAGTGCAGTTTCCTATTGTGGCTTTCGATATTGTAATACTCGGCCTTTCGACATTGCCTTTCTCTTTTTATGCCGGAGATATGGGACATGTTATTTTTCAACTGGGACATAACCTTCATTACTTATTCCCTTTGGAAATTATGTGGATAACAATTAAATATTCATATTTAAAGTGATTAAATTACGGATCGTTACATTCTCGCCTATTAAAAGTATTTCGTCCCGAAATTTAACACACAAAAAAGATAACTCAAAAAGAAATATATCATATACGATGAAACGCATACAAAGGGGATACATGATAAGTGACTACACCATAGGTGGTGAGTATGTTATCAATACAATATATGCAAACTACTCATCGATCAACAACTCGGGATAAGCCTTTCTCATGCTATACTCTATTTTCCAAGTGCAGTCTCTAGCATCATCACTCCACTAAACTTTGACCAACCTCACAAATTTAGCACGCAATTGTTTTACATCATGATCAACAATGCGTGTAGGATGTTATATTACAGTCAAATTCGACTCCACTTCCAAGTCTTCTTGAATAGTTGGCTCAATAATTAGTGTTGGATCATGTAGATATTTCCTTAGATACAAGACATTGAAAACATTGTTTATGCCAAATAATCCCTTAGGTAACTTAACTCAATAGGCAGGTGGGCCAATCCGTTCAAGAATCTGAAAAGGTTCAACATAACAAGGTGCCAACTTTCCTGCTCTCCCAAACCGCACAACTCGTCTCATCGGAGAAACCATCACAAAAACGAAGTCTTCGACTGAACTCCAAATCTCTATCTCTCTAATCGATATAGTTCTTTTATCTATCTTGGGCTTCCTTTTCTTCCTTATAATCACAACTACCTCCACTGTGGCTTCCCGAATCATATCAAAACCCAACACTAACTGATCTCCACTTTCAACCCAACACGACGCTGATTTGCACGGTCGGCCATAAAGAGCTTCACAAGGCGCCATGCCAATTTTTGCTTGGTAACTATTATTACAAGAGAACTCAACTAAGTGAAGACGATCCTCCCACAAACATCGGAAATCTAAGGTACAAGCTCTCAAAAGATCCTCCAAAACTCGGTCAACCTTTCTGTCTGACCATCAGTTTGTGGATGTTATGCAGTGCTCAAACTCAGGTTCGTTCCCAAGGCTGCTTGCAATGATTACCAACACTAACTAGTAAAAATTGGGTCTTTGTCATTGTAACGACCCTAATTTTGGTTAACATTGTTTAGGACATTTAATTAGTTAAATTAAATGAAATAATGAAATGGTTAAGGGATTGAGATTTGTGTTAATAGAGGTAGCCAATCCAATTTAAAACAATGAACTGAGGGAAACTAAAATGAAATAGGTAAGGCAAATAGATAAGGGGCAAAGTATTCTTATACCCTAAACCCTTAAGCCACATTCATTCTCACGTTCAAAACAAAAACAAAATATAAGTGAGGCCAGCCACTATTAGGCAAAAAGTAAGAAGAAGATAAGCAAGAATCAAAAGGAAGGAAGCTTAAGCAACTTAATCCAAAGACCAAATCTCAACTCCTTAATCACAAGCTAAAGGTGAATAATAGGTTACATCTCATATTTTTGATGTTTTTGGTTTCTAGATAAGATCCGAATATTTTTACAAAGTATGTTGTCATGTTTTTTATTATTAAAATGGATATATATGCTTGTTAATGATGTATGCTATTTCATATGGATTTTATGATAAGTTTTAATGTGAAAACCCTATTAAATGATATTCAAATGCCTTGCAATTTTGAGATAAGGTCAGAAACAATATTTTAAAGACGGTTTTCAAATTTCATAATTTTTTAAATTAATGTGGATATGTTATTAATTTTCTAGTGAGGAAAATGGGTAATTGGATTTAAAATTAAAAATGGCTAATTTATATTGTTTTTGGGTCAGAAATTAATATATGTTAGAAAACATATTAAAAGTGATTTATGAGAATTTTGTAGAATTTTCCTAAGTGTTTTAATAAGTATATAAAATTATTTAAGGTATGAGACTTAAATGTTTTATATATTTATAAAAGGAGAAGGGGCGTTTTGTAAATATTTTAAATTGTTTATCTTTGAAATTTCGGCAGCATTTTTAGAAAAGAATTCGGAAAAGAAATTAGCAACCAATCATATGTTGACAAACAAAACATGTTAGTTGAAAAGAATTACTTTTTAAAGTTAAAATTCAGTTTTAACCATACTTTTGCTGTTGCACCACTTTCGGCACCTGCCTTTCGATAAGGTACTTCCGCCTCCAACCAATTCGAAACCAATACACATGGTATCAAATACTTGGTACGTAGTGGATTAGAGATGGGCGAAAGGTATAGAGTCGAAACAGGGGTTCCGAAGGGGGCGAAGCCTTGTTTTGCTTTTAAAAGGAAATGTGCCTGCTTTGCTTTCCAAAACAATGCTTTCGACTTAGATAGCTTTCGACTTGATCAAATGGTTTTATAGAATGGTTTTGAAAGAGGTTGTGCTTTTGTTTTATAAAGAAGCTTTCGATGGGGTCGAAACCCCTAGCTTCTGCATCCTACCTTTCGAAGCAATGCCTTCGAAAGGGCTTCTTTGTTTTAAAAACCTAAGCCGCTTCTCCAATGCTTTAGAAAGGATTGGTTTCAACACCATCCACTTCTTTTACTTAGAAAATTGCTTTCGAAAGAGTGCTTTCGACTTAGTTGTTTTAAGACCCTTTGTTCTATTGAAAGTGAAACCCAAAGGTTTCGAAAGGAATGGTTTTAAATGATTTCGAAAGGTTGTTCCACATGTTTTACTTGAACCCAAATGCTTTCGAAAGGTTTAAGATAAGGGTTTCGAGGGGGTGATTACCCAATGTTTTCAAAAGGTTTTAAATGGAAGGTTTCCAATGGTTTCAAAAGGCATGTTTAAAGTGTTTTGAAAGGAGGATGTCTATGGTTTTATAAAGCTTTCGAAAAAGTTGATTTTCAATGTTTTCGAAAGATTTAATGTAAATGGTTTCGAAAAGTATGTTTTGGCCTTCAGCCTAGGTTATAAAGTAAAGTAGTTTACTTGTATCGAAAGGCGTACTTTCAATGGTTTCGAAAGGGGTACTTTCAAAGGTTTCGAATGTTTTCATCAACAATGTTTTATGTATAGTATATATAACATAGCCACATGATTTGAGTAAAGCATAGAGTATATTTTTCTTGTTTAAGTATGATTTAAAGGATTAAATCAATTTGAAAGAAATATTTTCAAGGAAAATTTTAAGGGTACATGAACCTAAGTAAAATGACTTAGATATTAGAATACCAGATGGAACTGGTATGGGGTCACGCGATATACTTTAGCTAGTAGCCCCTAGCTAATATAAGTCCAAAATTCCAGTGTGTAGGGCTTTGTCATAGGTAAGACCAAAATGATGTTGCATACAGAAAGGAATATACAGAGTGAGGATAGGTTATTGGAGAGCCCGCAAAACAATTAGGACCAGTTGACCCCGAGAGAAGTAAGTTAGGGACAGACCGTCTGCAAGAGTATCTAACAGAAGTTAGATTATTTGTTTATTTTTTCTAGTAGGCCCGAGTCAGCCAAAGGTTAGTAGTTAGCCAAACAAAATTATAGTGTTCGGACAAATAGTCCATTTATTACCTGATTTGTATACATACATGATATGTTTTAACCAGTTTGGTTGAAGGATTTAGATTTGCAAAAGATATGTTTTTAAAAGGATATTAGTGAGGGGAAACCCGATTCGCTAAGCGGCGTGCTCTCACTTAATATCAGATAACCGAGATGTATTGTATTATTCACACCAGGCTTTATGTCTGACTCAAAGTTTATGTTTTATCCCTTAAACTCCCGAGTGCTCAAAATTGATTTTAGTAGGTTGAGAGTTGAGGTTTACAGGTTTTAGTAGGCGGATGAATAAAGCTTTCAAAGACGAGCAAGAGGCTGATGCTAGCTATATTTAGGAGTTTTTTTGTTTTATTTATGTTGTGTTGTATTAAGTCTGATATGACTCTTTAGTACTCTAATCATCCAAGGGGACAACCTCATATGTCGCTCTTGGCGTATTTATGTAATAATATATTTGATCTGAACCTGGGAAATGATTGAGATTATGTAAGTGGATATGAAACATGTTTTGTGAAATGCAATCAATAAAATTTGTTGTTTTTGAAATCTGTGATTTTGTTTTATATTCATGTGCTTCTGATATTATGGATACCATTAACATTACCGTATTTTGTCATCGGAAGTTAATACTATGGATGATTGCAGTATCCGTAATGCTTAGCTTCGGGCCTCAAGATAGGGGATGTTACAACTTGGTATCAGAGCATAGGTTTATGAAAAAAATTAAACTTTAAATGATTTTGAAAACATAATCCTAAGGAATTAGAGAAAAGATCGGGGTATGGAATAACGCTATAGTAATGTACTTGTATTTGCTATATATAAGTATACGCTATATCTCTATTCTTCTATCTCTCTTAGGCTATTCTTATGTATCTTACAAAGGGTCGAATGCAGATATGGATGCTAGTAGTGGAAGAGTTAACCTTGGTGGGGAAAGCACCACAACTAATGAAAATGCCAGACCAAATACGAGAAGGAATCAAGGTCAGGCACAAGCTGCAAATGTGGGTGTTGGAGTCCCGTAACTTGACATGGGAGCAATGTATCAGTTCTTTGTCAACATGATGCAAGCAGGAGTTGCTACTGGAGTAGTTGGAGGAGGAAATCAAGAAGCTCTGATGGTCAACAACTATGTTGTTTTGAGTAGAGATTATGCTCGGTTGGGAGGAAAGCCGTTTATTAGTACCAAAGACGAAATCGAAGTAGAGAACTGGTTACTTCATTGCGATAGGATTTTCGCTGATTTGGGGCTCAATGATTAGCAAAAGAGGAGACTCGCTTCTAGACAGCTACAAGGAGCTGCACTATATTAGTGGAACAGTGTTACTACTGGAGTTAATGAAGAGACAATGACATGGGCTGAATTCAAAAGGAGATTTGAGAAAAGGTTTATGTCGGAGATTGCGAAGTCCACTATGCTCAGGTAGTTTGCTGAGTTAGAGCAGAGAGACATAACTGTGCTGGAGTATGCAACGAGGTTTGAAGAGCTAGCGAGATATTTCTATGCTACTGTTGATACTATGATTAAGAGAAATAAGAAGTTCATTAGGGGGTTGAAGCCTGAGCTTGCTAAGGCAACATTACCTCATACAGAGATCCTTGTGATGTTGTAGTTGAGATGGCTTTGACATATGAGGAGATACTTGATTTTTTATAAAGAAATAAGGCAAAGGAAGTCCAAGTGGGGTAGGGTCAAAAGACAAAGTTTTTCCATAAGAAGGGAGCTTAGAACGGTGGAGCTTCCAAGAAAGGAAAGTCGGAGGTTGTTTGCTATAAATGTGAAAAGAAAGGGCATTTTGCAAATGAATTTCGCCCAGGGGATGGAAAGAAGGTGATCATAAAGAAGAATATTAGATCCTTCAAATACGATCAAAATGGACATTACAAGAACCAATGCAAAGAGCCAGCTAAGGATGGAAAGGGCAAAGTGTTTGCATTGGAGCCAACTACCTCGAGGCCAACAGCAGAGGAAAAGGGAAAGACTGCTGGGAGGTACGCTTATGATTCATGGTATGTCAATTAGCATTCTATTTGATACCAGTGCATCACATTCTTTTATATCTCATTGTTTGGTAGATAAGCTTAACCTAGAACCCTCATACCTACTTACTTCCTTAAGGGTTGCAAATCCGGTAGGAGGGTATGCGACTCTTGGGATGAGATGTGACCACCTAGAGTTCGAATTATTAGGTCATACATTTGTTTGTAGTTTGTATGTGTTTGATTTCGTAGGGTTTAGAATTATTTTGGGTATGGATTGGTTAAGTAAGTACGATGCTAGAATATTTTGCCATGATAGGAAAATATCGCTTAGACACCCTGATTGTAGTGACTGGATTATATACTCCGTAGAAAAACCTAGTTTTGAGGTTAATGCTTTGTTGGGTGTTGTGGAGATAGAAGACGATTTGAATCGAGTTTTCATGGTTAGGGAATTCGCCGATGTTTTTGAGCCTGTAGTAGGATTGCCACCAAAACGGGCCATTGAGTTTCGGATAGATCTAGTACCAGGAGCAGAACCATTGAGTAGACCGCCAAGCAGGATGACACTTACTGAGATGAAGGAGCTAAAGGTGCAGTTGGTGGATTTGGAAGGCAAGAATTTTATCAGACCAAGCAGTTTGCCTTGGGGAGCAGCCGTAGTGTTTGCCAAGAAACCGGACGGATCGTTAAGGTTGTGTATCGATTATCGTAAGTTGAATGAGAAAACGATAAAGAATTGATATTCGTTACCTAGAATTGACGATTTGTTCGACCAGTTGAGTGGAGCCAAAGTATTTTCCGAGTTGGATTTAGCAATAGGATTCCATCAGCTTAGCGTGGCGGAGGATAGTATTCCTTTAACGGCGTTTAGAACCAGATATGGATCGTACGAATGGTTAGTAATGTCGTTTGGACTAACTAATGCGCTAGCATTCTTTGTAGATTTGATGAACCGAGTTTTTTGAGATCACTTGGATAGGTTCGTGTTGGTTTTCATAGATGATATTTTGATAGACTCTAAGGATGAAAGAGAGCATGAAGTTCATCGTAGAATGGTGCTTGAGACATTGAGGCAGCATCATCTGAAGGAGAAATTTTCGAAGTGTCATTTCTAGAAGAAGGAAGTGAAGTTTTTTGGTCATGTACTCTTAGAGAAAGGGTTGTCTGTAGATCTGCCTAAGATCGAAGCGGTGAATAATTGGAAAAGACCCAAGATAGTGATTGAGATAAAGAGTTTTCTTGGATTAGCAGGGTATTATCAGAGATTCATAAAGGATTTTTCGCGGATAGTAGCACCGATGACCAAGCTAATGCGAAAGGATGTGAAGTTTGTTTGGACCGATAAGTGTGAGGAGGCATTCCAGAAGCTGAAACACTTATTGACAAATGCACTTGTGCTAGTTATTCCAGAAGGGAATCATGATTTTGTAGTGTATACAGATGCATGTGGAACAGGGTTAGGAGTTGTGTTAATGCAAAGATGTAAAGTGATTGTCTATGCTTCTTGACAGCTTAGACCGCATGAGGTTAGATATCCAACGCACGATTTAGCTATAGTATTTTTTGTGTTGAAGGTGTCGGGACATTACCTTTTGGGAGAAAAGTTTGAATTGTATACGGATCATAAGTAGTTGAAGTATTTGTTCTCTTAAAAGGAGTTGAATATGAGATAGCAGAGGTGGTCAGAGTTTTTAGCCGCTTATGATTTTGGTATTGAGTACACACCGGGAAAGGGCAATAAGGTTGCGGATGCACTTTGCAGAAAACATCAGAATGCAGTGTTGGCAATGATAGCTGAGTGGAAAGATTTAGAAGCATTGATGACATGTAGAGTATAGTGGAGATCTGAAGCTAGGTCTAGTAAGGAAACTGCTATATTGTCATGTTTATAAGTTCGACCGGTGACAATCGAAAAGATTGGTTCTAAACAGATGGAGGATCCATTATTAGTCGAACAGATCAGAAAGTTAAGGGATGTTACAAAGAGCAATGACTTAAAAGATTTCAGTCTTAAACAGAATGGGTGGTTGAGGAAGAAAGGAAGGTTATGTGTTCCGAATGAAGGAAGCATTAGGAAGGAAGTTTTAGAAGAATGCCATCGTTTGAAGTTTACTATTCATCCGGGAGGAACTAAGATGTATTAGGATATGAAGAGGAATGTCTTCTGGGAAGGTATGAAGAGGGTTGTAGACTTATGGGTGAAGCAGTGTATGAACTATCAACAGGTAAAAGTCGAACATCAGAAACCAAGTGGGTTACTTCAGCCTTTGGATATTCCAGTATGGAAATGGGATTCTATCTCAATGGATTTTATAGATGGATTGCCAAGATCTAATAGAGGAAATAAAAGCATATGGGTCATAGTGGACAGGTTAACCAAGAGTGCCCATTTCATTCCTGTTAAGTCAACCACGATGACACCTATTTCAGCTAAGTTGTTTATGAAGAATGTAGTTAGACTGCATGGGATTCCTAGTAGTATCGTAAGTGATAGAGATTCCTTATTCAATAGTGAGTTCTGGAAGAGTCTACATGATACATTAGGTACCAAGCTCTAGATGAGTACTGCTTACCATTCACAAATCGATGGGCAAACGAAAAATGTTAACAAAGTTTTGGAAATTTTGTTAAGAGCTTGTGTGCTAGATTTTGGGGGATTATGGGAAGACCATCTACACTTAGTCGAGTTTTCGTATAACAACAGTTATCAGACTAGTATAGGGATGGTGCTATTTGAAGCTTTGTATGGAAGGCCATGCAAATCACCTGTTTGTTGGTTAGAGACCGGGGATAGGTTGGTTCTTGGTCCATATTTAGTTAGAGAAGCTGTAGAGAAGATTGAGTTGATTTGAGCTAGAATGAAGGAAGCTCAGTCTAGGCAGAAGAGTTATGTTGATAGAAGACGAATGGACTTAGAGTTTTCAGTTGCAGATCATGTTTTCGTCAAGGAATCACGATGAAAGGTGTAATTCGATTCGGGACATTAGGAAAATTGGCACCAAGGTTTGTCGGACCGTTTCCTATTATAGAAAGGATCGGGAAACTCGCATATAGAGTAGCGTTGCCGAACAGTTTGGCAGGAGTCCACGATGTTTTTCATATTTCTCATCAAAGGAAGTGTGTTCGAGATCCGGAGACTAATATAGCACCAACTATGTTAGATGACTTAGTAGTGGAACCAAATTTGACTATAGTTAGGAAGTCGGTCCGTATAGCCGCGAGAGATGAGAAGAGGGTAAGGAACAAGACAGTCAAATTAGTTAAAGTCTAGTGGGGTGATGATGAGAGAGACTGTACTTGGGAAACTAAGAGGAGGATTAGAGACACTTATCATGATTTGTTTCATGGCATGTTTTTTGATTGATTTATGGTGTACCTTATCATAATTTCGAGGATGAAATTATTTAATGAGGGGAGTCTGTAACGACCCTAATATTATTTAACATTATTTATGACATTTAATTAGTTAAATTAAATGAAATGATGAAATGGTTAAGGAATTGAGATTTGTGTTAATAGAGGTAGCCGTGCCAATTTAAAAAATGAACTAAAGGAAACTAAAATGAAATAGGTAAGCAAATAGATAAGGGGCAAAGTAGGAATAAGTATATTCTTATACGCTAAACCCTTAAGCCACATTTATTCTCACGTTCAAAACAAAATATAAGTGAGGCCGACCACCATTTGGGAAAAGTAAGAAGAATATAAGCAAGAATCTAAAGGAAGGAAGCTTAAGCAACTTAATCTAAAGATCAAATCTCAACTCCTTAATCACAAGCTAAAGTTTAATAATAGGTTACATGCATCTCATATTTTTGATGTTTTTGGTTTCTAGATCAAATCCATATATTTTTGCAAAGTATATTGCCAAGTTTTTTTATTGTTAAAATGGATATATATGCTTGTTGATGATTTATTCTATTTTATATGGATTTTATGATAAGTTTTAATGCGAAAACCCTATTGAATAACATCCAAATGCCTTGCAATTTTGAGATAAGATTAGAAATAATATTTTAGAGATGGGTTTCAAATTTCATAATTTTCTGAATTAATGTGGATTTGTCATTAATTTTATAGTAAGGAAAATTGTTAATTGGGTTTAAAATTAATTACAGCTAATTTATATTGTTTTTGGGTCAGAAATTAATATATGGTAGAAAACATATTAAAAGTGATTTATGGGAATTTTGTAGAACTTTCCTAAGTGTTTTAATAAGTATATAAAATTATTTAAGGTATGGGACTTAAATGTTTATATATTTATAAAAGGAGAAGGGGCATTTCGTAAATATTTTAAACTGTCTATCTTTGAAATTTCAGCAGCACTTTTAGAAATGAATTTGAAAAAGAAATTAGCAACCAATCATATGTAAACAAACAAAGCAGGTTAGTTGAAAAGAATTACTTTTTAAAGTTAAAATTCAGTTTTAACCATACTTTTGTTGTTTCTCCACTTTCGGCACCTACCTTTCGACTAGGTACTTCCACCTCCAACCAATTCGAAACCAATACACATTGTATCAAATACTTGGTATGTGGTGGATTGGACAGAGGTGAAAGGTATAGAGTCGAAACCGGGGTTTCGAAGGGGTCGAAGCCTTATTTTGCTTTTAAAAGGAAATGCGCCTACTTTGCTTTGCAAAAGAATGCTTTCGACTTAGATATCTTTCGACTTGGTCAAATGGTTTTAAAGAATGGTTTTGAAAGAGGTTGCGCCTTTGTTTTATAAAGAAGCTTTTGAAGGGGTCGAAACCCCTTGTGGCCGCATCCTACCTTTTGAAGAAATGCCTTAGAAAGGGTTTCTTTGTTTTTAACACCTAAGCCGCTTCTCCAATGCTTTTGAAGGGATTGGTTTTGACACCATCCAATTCTTTTACTTAGGAAATTTCTTTCGAAAGAGTGCTTTCGACTTAGCTATTTTAAGACCCTTTGTTCTATTGAAAGTTAAACCCAAAGGTTTCGAAAGGATGTTCCACATGTTTTACTTGAACCCAAATGCTTTCAAAAGGTTTGATTTATGTAAAGAACATAATGCTTTCGAAAGGTTTATGATAAAGGTTTCGAAGGGGTGATTCCCTAATATTTTCGAAAGGTTTTAAATGGAAGATTTCCAATGGTTTCAAAAGGCATGTTTAAAGTGTTTTGAAAGGAGGATGTCTATGGTTTTATAAAGCTTTCAAAAAATATGATTTTCAATGTTTTCAAAAGGTTTAATGTAAATGGTTTCGAAAGGTATGTTTTGGGCTTCGGCCTAGGTTATAAAGTAAATTAGTTTACTTGTATCGAAAGGCATACTTCCAATGGTTTTGAAAGGGGTACTTTTAAAGGTTTCGAATGTTTTCATCAACAATGTTTTGTGTAAAGTATACATAACATGGCAAAGTGATTTGAGTAAAGCATAGAGTATATTTTCCTTGTTTAAGTATGATTTAAAGGATTAAATCAATTTGAAAGAAATGTTTTCAAGGAAAATTTTAAGGGTAAATGACCCAAAGTAAAATGATTCAGATATTAGAATACTAGATGGGACTGGTATGGGGTCGTGCCCTATACTAGCTAGTAGCCCTAGCAAATATAAGTCCAAAATTGTAGTGTGTAGAGCTTTGTCACAGGTAAGACTAAAATGATGTTAGATACAGAAAGAAATATACAGAGTGAGGATAGGTTATTGGTAAGCCCGCAAAACCATTAGGATCAGTTGATGTTGGGAGAAGTAAGTTAGGGACAGACCGTCCAAAAGAGTATCTAACAGAAGTTAGACTATTTGTTTATTTTGTCAGGTAGGCCCGAGTCAGCCAAAGGTTAGTAGTTAGCCAAACAAAACTATAGTGTTCGGACAGATAGTCCATTTATTACCTGATTTGTATGCATACATGATATTGCTAATATTGTTTTAACTAGTTTGGTTGTAGGATTTAGATTTGCAAAAGATATGATTTTAAAAGGATATTGGTGAGGGGAAACCCGTTCCACTAAGCGGCATGGGCTCACTTAATATCAGATAACCGATATGTATATTATTATTCACACCAGGCTTTATATCTGACTCGAAGTTTATGTTTTCCCCTTAAATTCTCGGGTGCTCAAAATTGATTATAGTAGGTTGAGAGTAGTGGTTTACAAATTTTAGTAGGTGGACGAAAAAAGCTTCCGGAAATGAGCAGGAGGCTGATGCTAGCTATATTTAGGAGTTGTTTTGTTTTATTTCCGCTGTGTTGTATTAATTCTGATATGACTATTTAGTACTCTGGTCATCCAAGGAGGCATCCTCATATGTCGCTCTTGGCGTATTTATGTTATAATTATATTTGATCTGAACCTGGGAAACAATTGGGATTATGTAATTAGATATGTAATATGTATGTGAAATGCAATCAGAAAAGTTATTGTTTTTGAAATCTGTGATTTTGTTTCATATTCATGTGCTTCTGATATTATGGATACCATTAACATTACCGTATTTTTTCTCCGGAAGTTAATATTATGGATGACTGCAGCATCTGTAGCGCTTAGCTTCGGGCTTCAAGATAGGGGATGTTATAGTCGCTTACAATGCTACTTGGAACTCTATGCAACTAGATAATCTCCTTCACATAAATATCTGCCAAGCTTGCTGTGGTCCAAATTGGTTTCATTGAAATAAAATGTTCACTATTGGTTAGTCGATTAATAACCCAAATGCCTTCATTACCCTTTCTTGACCTAGGCAAGCCGTCAATAAGGTCCATTGATACCTACTTCCATTTCCAACTTGGAATCTCGAATGGTTATTGTAGTCCTGTTGTCCTCTGATGTCACCTTTAATTTGCTGGCAGTTTGCATATCTGCTAACATAAATAGAAATATCCCACTTTATCCCTGTCCACCAAAACACCTGTTTCATATATCTGTACATCTTTTTAACCCCAGGATGGATACATAGCTTGGATTTATGGCATTCTGCTAAAACTTCTTGCCTTAGACCCTTGACATCCGAAACACATATCCTTCCATTCATCCGCAGTATCTCACGGCTGTCTATCTCAAAGCTTGAACACCGTCCTTCTTCAACTTCCTACATACTACAAGATGGTTATCTTCTCTTTGCTTACTTGCAATTCTATCAAGGAGAGTTCGAGTAACTTCTGGATGAGCCATACCTGCATGCTTTTCCACTTAGTGCATCAGCTACTACATTTACTTTCCTGGGAGTATATAAAATATTAAGGTCATATGCAACACAAAATTATAACCAATGTTGTTGTCTCGTGTTCAAATCGTTCTACGTGAAAAGATACTTCAAGGATTTATAATCCGTAAAGAGCTCGAACTTTTTACCTAGTAAGTAATGCATCCATTTTTTTAATGCAAACACAATGGCAAATAATTCCAAGTCGTGGATTGCATATTTACACTGATGAGGCTTCAACTAGTTACTAGCATAAGCGATGGCTCTTTCATGCTACATCATTACCGCACCCAAACCTACGCCATAGGCATCTGTATACACTACCAACCCTTCACCTCCATCCGGTATAGCTAAGACTAGAGCATTGGTTAACCTCTTCTTTAACTCATTGAGTGCTTCTTCATGCTTCGAAGTCCACATAAACTTAACATCCTTTTTTGTCAACTTTGTTAGGTGCGAGGAGATTTTGGAGAATTTCTGAATGAATCTGCTATAATACCCCGCTAAGCCTAAGAAGCTTTGGACCTATAATGACCCGCTTTTTTTACCATCGAAAGTCGACACCAAATGTACCATTGTGTTCCAATGTCGCGCATCCAATTGACAAAAGAGCATATTGTTAGGGTAAATAAAAATAAAAGAATAGAGAATAGAGAAAAACAGAATCTCACAGCGGAACCGACAACATATAGTATAACAAGGACGGTAGAAATTGTCACTCCAAACATATAGAGTATATCAAAGTTAAAAACAAACCTTATCAGCTGGACAGTTATAAAATCCTGACCTTACAAATACCGATAGGTATGCTATATAATACGATGGAAAATAAAATACTATTAGGAAATTTTCAGCTCCCCTCCACGATCTCCAAAACTTCAAAGACAACCTGGGAAAATACTACGTCTGACTCGAGCATTATAAATAAATAGCACCCGGATCAGTCTGGAAATACTAGCGTGAGATAACTCAAATAATGAGGAATGTATAAAGTTCTGTGAGACCACACCGCTAACGTGGAACGATTTTTCACCTCACAAGAATAACATCCATACATGCAAGAGCAGAAATAAATATCAAGAACAAATCCAAATATGAATCGGCATAAATAATATTAAACCAGACTTGAAAGAATGGAAATAAACCGAGTAAAATCCAAACTGGACAGGATGGATAGAGCAGGGAAAATAGTCCAACTTGATAAAATGGACTAAATAAGGTAACAATCCAAACTTGATAGAATGGACTGAATAAGGTAACAATCCAACTTGATAGAATGGACTAAATCAATACTTAAATGCCGTGATGAGGAGTTGGCTCTACTCGTGGCAATTTAAAGCTCAAATAGATTCAAGGTTTTTGAACCAAATAAGGAAAGGAAAATTTCCAACAAATGACAAGGAAGGTGCACCCCCTTGGAGTATACCTCTAGTAATATACTCCTGAGAAGCATGTATATTCCGTGACACTTCTCGGACAATACCAAGCCAAACCTAGCCATACCTTACCGAGTATCCGAATATTTCCACATCTAAGTGCACAACCGAATCTAAACTAAATGAGATGTGAAAATACCCTTTTGATGGGAGCAACCCCACATAGCTTGGCTTCCTCTCGCGCTTTGTGTTTAGTCATTTCCAACAAAGGATAATAATGCTCAATGGAGCAGTAAATCGTCTTAGAATTACGATAATAAAGTAGCTGAAGTAACCAATGGCTGAGATACCAACTATCGAGGATATAAAAGGATCGTATATGGAAATTAAGTCTTATATATTTACCACCACTCATTGGATTCAAACTTGTACTATTTCTTGGTTATTAATAGTGCCAGACAAGTCAAGGTAGTGTTACCTCAAAGTTATGTCCAGTGATTATTCTTAACTTTTGAAATAGCGACAAGTTTACTTCTTCGATGTTTAGTGCCAATTACACAAATAAATCGATTTCCATATAAGTGATTTGCTTTTACAGAAATTATTCATTTCCATAAACGAATGAAACTTTTTCTTTTAAAAACGAACCGAACTTGTGCTTAATTTCCAATTATAGTATTGGTAAAACATTTTTAGAAATACTCTTTCAAACCGTTCTTTTATAAGATAAAATTTATAATACTAAGTGTATTAAAAACAAGGTTCCAAAACAAAAAAAAATTATCGTTAAAACATTGTTACTATAAACCCAAAATCAATTCACACTTAGCTTTATTTATAAATAATCCCTTTTAGAGGATTTTCTCATTTATAAACCATTATTTATAAATTTTAAAACAGTATTTATTATCTCAAATGTATACAGAATTATTAAGCCTCATTCAATTAATTGCTTAACCCCTTGCTTTCCCATTAGAATTAGTTCCTGATTTTAAAAATTAAGGGAATAATTTTTCCAAGTGCTCGATCCCGAAGGCTTAAGCAACATCAGATCGATGTCCAGAAGATTATCCAACTTAACATCCCAATAATCGAGTTCCAATTCCTTTTTAACTTACTTAAATCACTTTTATTAAATCAATAAATTAACTTTAAATATCATTTATTAAAAAGATTTATTCAATCCAAAAAATCATCAGTCAAAATGAATATTTCATCTCAAACATCATAAACTAAAATGATAAGTAAATTTTAAATACCATTAATTAAAAAAATTAATTAAAGTTCAATATCATTAATTAAAATGAATTAATTAAATTCAAATCTCATAAATCAAATAGATTATTTAATCTCAAACATCATTAATTTAAAATGATTATTAATTTCGAATATCATTATTTAAAATGATTATTAATTTTCAATTATCATAAATCAAAATAATTAATTAAACTCCATTATCATTAATTAAAATAATTAATTAAAACTCCATTATAATTAAAATAATTAATTAAACTCAAGAAATCATTAATTGAAATGATTAATTACATCTTTTCTCATTTAAATCAAAGATAAACCAATTTTAAACGTCATTTATTAAATTAGTTAATTAATCTCAAAATCATTAGTTAAAATGGTTAATAATTTTAAATTATCATTAATCAAAATAATTAATGAATTTTAATATTCTGTTTAGCGAAAACACAAGCTCTGGTTCATACGATAGGGTTTTAAGGATGAAATTTAATAAATGACGATATAGCGAAATTGCTATAACGACACTTAACAAATTAAATGGAACATCAGGATTTATTTCAATTAACCACCAATATAACAGCATAAGGATGAAAATAAATAATTGTTGGCGAGAAACCCCTCAGTGTCTCTCTATAGATTTTCCTTGCAAAAACAGTGGTTATGGATAATATATAGATAATCGTATGGGTTTATAACAATCAAATTAATATGTCATCCATTTTCCAAACGGAAATTCAACAAAACAATCAATCAAACAATTTAATTAACATCCAAGTAATCAATAAACGTTTTTAACATCATAGATATGATATAATAAAATTGAATGTGAGTAAAACTCACATTGATTTTTGTTCTCGCCGAAACGTCCCGATTTTGGACTAAAACCGAATGGCTATTCGATTTTACCCTAAATTTTCACTTGCTCCAAATCCAACCAAACAAATTCCATCGCGATGATCTCGACGACGTGAGTCCAACATAAAAAATGGCGTTCAAATCTGACCTCGTATGATGGAGTTATACGATTTATAAGTTACCATATTTTTAAATTGAAATTAACAATTCAACTTTACACAAATTACCACTATGCCCCTCCACTATTTCTCCTTCTTCTCCAAACTAAATGCACATGCACATGATATCACCACCATGGTCGCACGTACACGCACACTCAATCGCCACCACGCCTCACCGAAAGCGCGATCGAACATCATTAATCACTCCCCCTTGGAAATCTCTATGCGCTCATATCCTTGACGACAACCCCGGAGCACCTATCGAAAATGCGACCTGACGTCTCTCATCCCCAGGCCGTACACTGCGCGACCATCTAACCTCCATCGGACTTGATGAAACTCGGTGAGGTGATGTAAAGCGATAAGAGAAACTTGAATCCAAGCTCAGATTCGTCAATCGATGCCTACATCACTCGAATATTTAAATCCTTGCTCTACTGCTCTAAAATCAATCGTTGCCAAAGATGCTCGTGCTCAAATCTAAGGCCATAGATGAGAAGCTCAACTCAATACGAGTTCAATGAATTTGAAATCGTGATTTATAGTTAAGTAAATATTTTTATCTTGAATTTAGAGTTTTGATTACAAAAGAGAGCTCCATTTTGGTTTACTAGCTCTATTTATAAAAGGAGAGAGGGTATGGGTATGGTGTACGTGAAGGGAAAGGCTGAGTATGACATGAATAGTAGGAGATAAGGTGAAGATTAAGGTGAATATATATATTATTTTATTTTTAAAATATTCAACAAAACATACCCAAAAATCTCGAACTTCAAACGAGACGTGCCGCCTGGCATTCTATATGTTATACCCCTATTCCGAACGCAATAGAACTTGTCTCGAGCTCAATTCGATCGTATGTAGAAGATGGATTTTTCAAACTTAATTATTATATTAAATTTCCGATATTAATTTTAACGCGTTTCGATCTCGCACGACCAAAGGATATGTCTGATCGCTCTGAAATTCGACGGCGTAATATAATTCACTATTACGGTTCCAATGAAACTGGTTTCATAGAAATCCAAGACAGTGCCCCAAAAGGCTAATTTTACAAATTTTAAATATCGTTTTACATTTAATTATCGATATTTATCCGATCTATTTACATTTGCAAATAAATTTACAAATTGAATTTACCAATATTATCTATTAATTAAAAAGAGTTAAATAAAATTATTAACTCCATTTAAGTAACATTCAACTCATAATTGAAATATTCAAACATTCCCTATATTTGAACTATAAGTTATCAAATTCTAAAATTCATTTATTTAAAAAATTTAAAATTAATTAAACATTTAAAATCAAATGACCAGAATTTTGGATTGTTACAAGACCTCTGTTGGAGTCTAAGGTGTCTTCCAATCTTGAACAGGTGCTACTTTCCCTGGATCAACTAAAATACTATCCCCTGATACAACATGCTCAAGGAACTTTACTTCCAATTGCCAAAAATGGCATTTGGATAATTTAGCTCTTAAAATGTGTTTCCCCAACATTTCATCACAATTTCCAAATGTCGTTTGTGTTCCTTCTCGGTTTTGGAATAAATAAGAATACCATCCATGAAAACTAATACAAATTTATTAAGCTCTAAAAACTTGATTCATAAGGTCCATAAAATAGGCGGGTATATTGGTTAGCCCAAAAGTCATAACCAACCACTCGTAGAAACAATTCGGACCTTTGAATGTTGTTCCTCTGCTATCCTTAACTGATTGAATCCCATGACTAGATCCATTTGTGAGAATACACGAGCACTATAAATTTGGTCGAACAAGTCGTCTATACAGGGTGGAAGATACTTGTTCTGAACCGTCTATTTATTTAGCTCATGGTAATCAACACAAAGTCTTAGGGAACCATCTGACTTTGCAAAGAAAACTACAGCTGCTCCCTAACTTAAGCAACTTGGCCTAATTGGTCCCTTACTCAGCAAATCATCTGTTTGATTTCTTAACTTCATCTTGTGGGTTGCGGAATTATGGATCTTAAGGCTAATTTAACACTAAAGAGAGGATGAATTGTATTTTTTAATTTATGTATATCTTTTTAGTTTTTTTCAAGATTGATATTAAATCACAGATTAACAACACAAAATTATACCAAGAACCAATCATAGATGAAATCATAGATAAAAATAAAAGCAGTAAAGTAAAGTAAAGTGTTAGAGAGATGACACCGGGGATTTTATACCAGTTTGGATTTCTCCTACATCCAGTCCAGTATAGTTACTTATACAACATTCTTTTCAAAAGCCAATCTTTAACCTGGCAGAAGGCAAACCCAAATACAATCTCAATTTTGATGTTACAAAACACACCCTCCTATATTCCAAGTCCGAGATAAGCTCACTTGATTTAACCAGGCTACAAGTGCACCCACTAGATTTGAACAGGCTACTAAGCGCACCCACTTGATTTGAATGGTCTACAAGCACACCAAGCAAACACAAATAGAGGTAATAGTTTTTCCAAAGACAAATTCTTGTACTTTAGATATAATATATCCTATAACCTCTTGGATAGCACTTTTCTCTTTGAATTGAGAGAGAGCTGTTTCCAAAATAGTAAGAAAGTAGAATTGAATCAATACAATGAAGTATGAATTGATTCTATATGATTTTGAAGAGAATAGAGTATATTTAAAAGAGATTTTTCAAGTGAGTAAGAGGAGGGAAGAAAGTAAGTAATTAGTTATCAAAAAATTATTTTGCACTGCCATAAATTAACAGATGTACCCATTCGTGAAAGTTTGCTTCGAATAGACACTTCCATTTCCTCCTCTTTGTCTAACCTTGGTTCTTTGGAATCTCTTTGTTGGAAGGGTGAGAAGGTTTGCCGAAACTATCTACGGAAGTATCCATTTCCTCCTCTTCCTCTTCTTGATTACCCTCTTTAATTTCCATTTTGTTGCCTTCTTCTTCTAATTGTTGAATTTCTCGCTCCTCTTTCCATGCCAATCTTTCCTCTTTTTGGATTGTCATATGGTTCAAAATAAGGAGGAATATGCATGAGAGATATGTTGGCCTCGTTGAAAATTTTTCGAGGCAAAGTGGGTTCTCCTCGTAAATAAACACCAAAATATTTGAATACTCTAGTAAGATACATCATGGTAAAGTGTGTTCTCATGTCTAGAAATATTCTTTTAAACAAAATCACCAAAAATGACTTGTGCCTAATTGATATTGTGGTTTCCATAAATGGCAAAAGGAGCTTTAAAAACTTTTTAAGTCGGGTTATTGTAATTTCCTGTCCTTGAAATGATGCTTTGTTATAAAATGAGACCCATAAGTTTCGATTTTGGTCTAATATTTTTGTGTTTGAAATCAAATTCTCCGTCGGTTTCAAAAATCTAATGAAAATCTTCACGATTATGTCTATCAATTTTAAAGGTGGAGAGGTCAGTTGCACTAAATTTGCAACCAAGTATTTGACCTAAAATTTCACAATCTAAAACAATAGTAGTGCCTTTTACACTACTCTAAACTTGTCCTTCTCCTTGAAAAAAATTTCCATTCAAATCTATATAAAATATTTTAACTAAGTCCAGATGACACACAAAATCATTTTGAGAAGATTCAATTAAACTGAGAATACTGTTTTGAAAACAAAGATTTTCAATGTAACAAATGATATTTTTGACCCTCGAAGATCGACACTAATACATCCTCGGTATTCACGTGCCGCAAATTCAAGTGCCGAAAAACCCGATCGTTAAGGGAAAAATAAAATACATATAGAATAGAATCTCACAAGAATGGAATAATCATATATTATTAACCACAAAATCTTCTATAGTGGAAAATTTTGAATATAATATCAAAGTCTAACCTAGATTCAGCCTGGACAGTTATAAATTCTCCATCCTTACAAATACTGAAAATAATAAAATAAATATAGCGAAAAATAGAATACATTCGTAGGTTGATGAAGATCTCCAACACTACCCTAGAAACTCTAAGCGTTCTTAGCTAAACCTGAAACTATTCGGATCTGACCCGAGTATTAAAAATACCCAGACCAGGCTTAATAAACTAGCGTGAGTCAACATTTATAAATATATATGATGGTGCCATAGATTGACATTGTTGTCGAACAAAACCCTTTTTTGAAAAAGAAGAGTATCTATAAGACCACACTGCACATGAAAATGGATAGGTTTTACCTTATGATAACCAAAACACTTAATACTTAAACCATTTTATATTATTTCTAATGACATTTGTAAAGACCCTAATTTTGATTAACATTATTTAGGACATTTAATTAGATAAATAAAATAAAATAATGTAATTGGTTAAGGGAATTGAGATTTGAATATTAAAAGGTAGCCATGCCTAATTAACTAATAAACATAAAGGGAATTAAAATAAAATAAGTAAGGGTGATAGATCAGGGCAAAATAGGAATATGTTATATTCTTATACCCTAAAACCTCATGCACTCTCATTTTACACGTTCACAAACAAAAATTAAATCAAGTAGGACCGGCCACTATTAGAAGAAGGAAAAGGGGAAGATAAGCTAAAATCAAGTGGAAGAAGCTTAATCAATTCATTCAAGAACAAATCTCAAACTCCTTAATCACAAGCTAAGGTGAATAATAGGTTACATCTCATATTTCTTATTTTTGGTTCTAGATCAGATCCGAATACATTTTGTAAAGTATATGCCATGTTTTGAATGTTAAATAGATATATATTCTTGTTGATGAATTTTGTTTGTTCATATAGATTTTATCACATGAAAAACCTATTAAATAACATCCAAATGCCTTGCATTTTTGATATAAGGTCAGAAATATTATTTTAGAATTGTGTTTCAAGTTTTATAAATTTTTGAATTATTGTGGATTTATTATGAATTTTCTAGTGAATAAAGGTAAATTGGGTTTAAATTAATTTCGACTATTATATGTTAGCTTTAGGTCATAAATTTAAATATTTTAGAAAACATATAAAAAGTGATTTATTGGAATTTTTGGAGAGTTTTCCTATGTATTTTATTAATATATATAATTATTTATGGTATGGGACATAAATGTTTTATATGTTTAAAATAGGAGAAGGGGCAATTTGTTAAATGTTTTAAATTATTAAATACGAAATTAGACAGCACTTTTAGAAATGATTTTGGAAAAGAAATTGGCAACCAATGATAAATAAGCAAGTTAGTTGGAAAGATATTACTTTATAAAGTAAAAATTCAATTTTTGTAAAGATTTGTTGTTTTGCCACTCTCGACAGATACCTTTCGACTTCTTACTACCACCACCATCATTGTCGAAACCAATACACATGGTATCAATGCCTTGGTATAGTGGATTGGAGATAGGCGAAAGGTATAGGGTCGAAATGTGCTATTGAAGGGGTCGAGACCTTGTTTTACTTTCAAAAGAGATGCCGCTTGCTTAGCTTTCATAAGAATGGTTTCCAAAGGGTTTTAATATAGCTTTCGACAGAGGTTGCCGCCTTTTGTTTTAAACAAGCTTTCGATGGGGTCGAAACACTCGTTGCTGCATTCTACCTTTCAACCCAGTTGAGGCCGCTTTTGCCTTTAACATTGGTTTCTAAAGGGTACTTTCGCTTTTAAATAAGAAGCCGCTCCTCCATGCTTTCGAAAGTGATGGATTTGAAGCCATCTACTTTCTTTTACTTAGGAAATTGCTTTCAAAAGAGTTGCTTTCTACCTAGTTCTTTTAAGACCCTTTTATTATTTTGAAAGCTAAACCCAAAGGTTTCGAAAGGAATGGATTTAAATGTTTCGAAACTATGTTCCACACATTTTTACTTGAACCCAATGCTTTCAAAAGGTTTGTTTTAAGTAAAGGACTTTAATGCTTTCGAAAGGTATATGATAAAGGTTTCGAATGGGTGATTCCCAATGTTTTCGAAAGGTTTACCTTTAGTGTTTGAATAGAAGGCTTCCAATGTTTTCGAAAGGCAAGTTTGCAATGTTTTAAAAAGAGGATGCCTAAGGTTTTATAATGTTTTCAAAAGGATACTTTCAATGGTTTCGAAAGGGCTATTATGAATGGTTTCAAAAGGTATGTTTTGGCCTTTCGGCCTAGAGTTCAAAGTAAAGTAGTTAACTGGTTTTGAAATAGGTACTTTCAAAGGTTTCGAAAGAGATTGTTTAAAGCTTTTAAACAAAGTTTCAAAGGTTTTCATCAAAAATGTTTTGAGTAAAGCATATATCATGGCAAAGAGATGCGAGTATAGCAAATAGTATGGTTTCCTTGTTTAAGTATGATTTAAAGGGTTAAATCAATTTGAAAGGTTTTCAAGCAAAATTTGATGGGTAGTTATCCCTAAGTAAATGACTCAAATATTTGAATACCAGATGGGACCGGTATAGAGTCACGTCCTATACATTAGCTATAGCGCTAGCTAATTTAGTCCAAAATTTCAGTGTGTAGGGCTTAGTCACAAGTAAGACTTAAATGATGTTACACATAGAAGGGAATATGTACAAAGAAAGAGGATAGGTTATTGGTGAGCCTGCAAAACCATTAGGATCAGATGACCTTGGGAGAAGTAAGTTATGGAGAGACCGTCCAGAAGTGTGTCTAACAGATTTTAGATTATTTATTTTGTTTGGTAGGCCTGAGTCAGCCAATGGTTAGTAGTTAGCCAAACAAAACTATATTGTTCGGATAGATAGTCCATTTATTACCTGATTTATGAGCATATATGATATTGTTATTATTGTTTTAATCAGTTTGATTGCAAGATTCTGATATGCAAAAAGATATGTTTTAAAGGAATATTAGTGAGGGGAATCCGTTCTGCTAAGCGGCGTGGTCTTACTTAATATCAGTAAATCGAGATGTAATAGTATTATTCACACCAGGCTTTATGTTTGACTCGAAGTTTATGTTTTCCTTTTAAACTCTCGGGTGCTCAAAATTAATTTGAGTAGATTGAGAGTTAAGGTTTTTCAGGTTTAGTAGGTTGGACGAAAAAAGTTTCTGAAGACTTGCAGGAGGCAAAGCTAGCTATGTAGGAGATATTTAGTTTTATTTCCGCTGTGATGTATTAAGACTGATATGTCTATTTAGTACTCTGATCATCCAAAGGGGCATCTTCATATGTTGTTCTTGGTGTATTTTGTAATAATTATATTTGACCAAAACCTGGGAATCGTTTGGGATTATGTATCTGAATATGAAATATTGATTTGAAATGTAATCAGACTAAGCAGTTCGCCTTAGGGAGCCGCGGTGTTTGCAAAGAATCCGAACGGATCGTTAAGGTTGTGTGTCGATTATCGTGAGTTGAATGAGAAGACGATAAAGAATCGATATCCGTTACATAGAATTAATGATTTGTTTGATCAGTTGAGTGGAGCCAGTATTTTCCCAGTTGGATTTAGCAACGGAGTTACATCAGCTTAAAGTGGCAGAGGATAGTATTCATTTGACGGCGTTTAGAACTAGATATGGATCATATGAATAGTGGGTGATTTCGTTCGGACTAACTAATTGTAACATCCCCCGACTTGAAGGCCCAAAACTAACGGCTACGGATGTTGCAGTCATCCGTAGTTATTAATCCTCGGTGACCAAATATGGTGGTGTTAGATTCATTGATATACAGAAACACATGAATATGGAAAATATCTAAACTTCAAACAGAATCACATTTCATTTCAAAATATTTCCAATTCATTACATAATCCCAAATTCGCAAATCACGTTCAGAGAAAATATATTTATTACAACATACGCCCAAGAGTGACATATGAAGATACCCCCTAGATGATCAGAGTATATATAGGCAATATAAAAACTTTGCCATTACAAACAACACAGCGGAATCAAAAGAAAAGAGAACTCTAAATAGCTATCATGTTTCCTGCATGTCTCCCGAAGCTTAGCGTAACGGGTTCTCCCCTCACTAGTATCCCACAACCTTTATAAAAGCATATATTGTGCTCCTACATCCACAATGGTTAAATCAATTCAAACAGTATAATATGATGATATGCTAAACAAATGAATTAATTCTGGATTACCTATCCCCATTCATTTTTGATTATCTGTCTCAATCATAGTTTCTAGGATTACTATTAACCTATTAGTTTTCATGGACTGACTAATAACCAGTTAAACATTTAAGGACTCCTTGTCTAATTACATAGTTTTCATGGGACCACTAAGAACCTATTGGTAACTCCAATATTTTATTCTTATCCTAGTTTTCATGGTTTGACTAGGAACCTATTGGTAACCCCAATATCCTTTCTTCTTACCCTAGTTTTCTGGGATGACTAGGAACCTATTGACATCTGTCCATATTTCAATCCGGATATAGTTTTCATAGGCTAACTACAAACCTACTGGCCCCTGCCAGTATCCAATCATAATTTTAATGGGCTAATTATGAACCTGTCTTTCTGACATCTTCCCTTATACATAGCTTTCATGGGCTAACTATGAACCTGTCTTTCTGACATCTTCCTTTATACATAGTTTTCATGGGCTAACTATGAACATATTGGCCCCTACCAATATCTTTTCCTATACACAGTTTTCATGGGCTTACTGAGAACCTATTGGCCCATACCAATATCTTTCTTTTATATTTTAGCATCCTATATTGGTCTTCCTGACCTCCTGGATGCAATTCTACTCATTCAGGAGTTTTAATCAATTTGTATTCACTACCCGATTAACCTAACTGGTTCTTCTACCCTCTATCCCAAAAATGCAGTTATGGGTCCATTACAAAGTGAATATATTTATATTTGAAGAAGCAAACATAACAACATAGCAATACCACTCCTGTGGGTTTAATATAAAATATGGTTAATCCCTTTAACCTATTACTTTATCAAAGAAAGCTTCTTCTTAAAACCATTATAAAAACTCCTTTAATTTAGCCATGGGTTTTTCCATTTAAAACTGAGTTTGGGTTATAAAACCTTTCGATACCTTCGAAACCTAGCTTTCGACTTCATAGGATGACCTCCTTCGAAAGCATTAAAATTTATCTTCAAAACATTAGGCTCCTGCCTTTTAATACTTTAAAACCTTCCTTTCGAAACCTTTCGATTGTAGTAAGGTATTAATATTTAACCTTTAGAAGCTTAGCTTTGAAACCGGTTGAAAGTACCCCTTTCGACACCAATGAAAGTAACCCTTCCGAAATTAATGAAAGTCCCCCTTTCGAAAGCATTGAGTTTATACTTAAAACATTATTTGGATCAAAGTGAATATAGGCGAAAGCATCTCTTTCGAAACCATCCTTTAACATATAAAAATATTGGGGAAAACTTGATGGCGTCGGCACCATCTCTTTTGAAAGCATTTAACATCTGGGTAAAACATTAGAAGGATGGCGTCGAAACCCCTTTCGAAGCCATTGCCTTCGAAACCCCTAACCCCTTTCGAAAGCTATAGGAAGTGGCTTAAACTTTGAAAACAAAGTACCCTTTCGACTGCGTTGATATCTTCAGCATCATCGAAAGGCTATAAAACGACAGCAGGGTTTTGACTAGGTCGAAACCCCTTTTTCAAAACATTCTTTCATAAATAAAGAAAACCAGTCGAAAGCAAACTCAAGTCAATGGCAACCCTTTTGAAACCTTTTAAATCCTCTTTCAAAACCATATGTTTTCGACTCCGTCGAAGGCTAAAATAAAACAAAGGCAGACACATTTCATTTTTTTAAAACAAACCATGGTTTCGACTCCTTTGGAATCCTTGCTTTCACCACCTTACCTTTCGCCTTCCTCCAATCCACAGCATACCATCTTTGTGATACCTTGTGTATTGATTTCGGTATAGTAGGTTTCGACTAAGATGAAGGCGGAAGCATCTATGTCGAAAGGTGCTTTCCAAAGTAGGCGGAACCAATTTTCTGAGTAAATCTGGTTTAGTACTTCTTAATGTAAACTTTTCTCTAACTAACCTGCCATGTGTCAACACCAGATTAATTGCCTTAACCTTTTCAAATTCTTTTTCAAAAATAACTGCCGCTAATTTAGATTTAAACAATGGTTAAGTTAATCAAATAAGCCCTTTCATTAAGCAAAATCAATTTTGCAAAGAAGTCCCTCTTCAAAAATAATTTAATTTGCTTAGCAAATCGCTTTGGAAAAATCCCCAAAAATTCTAGAAATTCACTTTAATCATGTTATCTAACATCAAAATTCCAGACCCAAATTCTCAATGTATTTACCAAAATAAATTTATAAACCCAATTAACCATATTTTGCTTTGAAAATTCATAATAATCTTTCCATGGCTTGGAAAATTATCAACATTGAAACCCAATTCCAAAATCATGTTTCTCATAACATAAAATTTTCCTATGGCATTTAAACATCTTTAAATCTCGGTTTTACTCTAAAACCATGCTTTTCCTCATTTAAACAATCTTGTTCAAACCATATAAATTTTTAATCAAGCATATCATATCCAATATATCATAAAAACGAATTTACCCTTAAATTTGAAAATATATGATTCAAAACAAAATAGATATGGGATTATTATTCACCTTGATGTAGATATGGAGATTGGATTGAGATTGATTCTCTAGCTTTTAATTTTATTTCTCTTCTTCTCTTAATGGTTGACCGTTCTTTTAAATTTTTGATGTGCGTTTCAAAATGATGTGGGTAAGGAATGAAATGGTAGGAACGAAATATATATATATATATATATGGGTAAGGGTTTTGGGTGGCAATTCCTAATATACCCTTATGTAATTTAATTAACCAAAATCCCATTCCTAAGCCCATTAATTATTATATTAGGCTCGGCCTTAATTAAATTAATTCAAGTCTCATTCCCCTTATCACCTAACATTTACATTATTTTATTTAATTAATCTAATTAAATCTCCTGAATAATGTTATAAAAAATTTGGGGTGTTACAAGCTCCCCTCCTTAAAGAATTTCGTCCTCGAAATTCAGTAAGGACTAAATACTAAACACATTAATCATCTGTAACGACTCCTAACAACCATACTAGTCTACCCGACTAGGAATTATCTATATAAATCTAATATAGACATACCCTCAAATTAAGCAGATGGGGATAAGTATCTCAAATCCTGTCATGTGTCTCCCAATTACAGTCCTTCTCTTTGTTGCTCCACTGAACTTTCACCAACTTAACTATCTTGTTTCTTGACCTTTTCTCATCTGTTGCTACAACCTGAACTGGTTGTTTAACAAAAGTCAAATCAAGCTCTACTATGAAGTCCTCCAACTCTGACTGAGGAATAGTAGCCTCTGGATCATGCACATACTTGCGAAGATGAGAAACATGAAACACATTATGGACGTCTACCATACTGCTCGGCAACTCAACTCTATATGCGAGCTTTCCAGTCCTTTCTATAATCTAGAATGGACCAACATATCTCGATGCCAGTTTCCCTGACTTCCCAAATCGTGCCACACCCTTCATCGGTGTTACTTTAATGAAAACCTTGTCTCCAACTGAGAACTCTAGATCCTTATGCCTTTTATTTGCGTAACTCTTTTGTCTAAATTGAGCTTCCTTCATCCGTTCTCGGATCAACTCAATCTTCTTGGACGCCTCCCTTACCAAATCTAGACCTAAGAACAATCTGTCTCCAGTCTCCAACCAACATGCAAGGGAATTGCATGGTCTTCCATACAAAGCTTCAAAAGGCGCTGTAACAACCTGCATATTTTACGATTATATATTTAAATATAACATCGTTGGTTGAATTTAAAGTCCGAAATGTGAATTTTTGTAAACGGTTGAATTTGGATTCGAGACCACTTCCATTGATTTTAAAATGATGTTTACAACTTGTTTGAGTATAAACATTGATATATTTGGAGTTGATTAGGATTTTGGTATTTTGTTTGGGCTTTGGGTTGAGTTCTAGCCCACTAACCCAACAAGAGAACCCAAACTCTTCTACCTAATAACTCCCACTCCACTCATCTTCATTCATTCATCCCACTCTTAATTTCCTAACACTCAAGCCCTAGGAAGAATGGTGGGAAGAGGAAATTAAAATTCCTAAGCCCTGGTTTCTCTTAGGAATTCAATTTCTAGTTCCAAAATCAAGAAGAAGCTTAGGTAAGCATCCTCTTCATCTTCTCCATCTTATTCCCTCTCCAATTTTCATAATTTCCTATAACCTAACTTAGGAAATATTTGTATATCATCATAGATTGGAGCTTCTTGAGTTGAGATCGAAGTGGAGTTGATCTTTCCATGTTTTAGAGCTTCTCATTCCTTGTTTTGAGTTTAAAGGCGAGTTCTTGAACTCACATCTATGTCTATAGCTTTTATTGTTGTTAGGTATGAATTCCTAACATCTATTTCATGTTCATTAGCTTTTGGATTAAATTGGTTTGTTGAATTTTGCCAATTTTTGGTTTTGAAGTCAAAATTTATGAAAATCCTACTGTGGATGTTTGGACATGTTATTGGTGGTGTATCGAAGAGCCTATAGGGCTGGGTTGTCGCTTGGCATAAATCCCTAGCATCCATCGCTTGTTCGGTCGCTTCCGGTTTGGATTTGCCCTCTTTGGGCTAGGTAAATTATTACCTAGCTAAACCAACCAGACATGTGGTTGAAAAATCCAAACATCTAGTAGGGTCCTCTGGAAAAAAAATTATATAACGAATGCAAAATAAAAATGGCAGAGCCAAAATCCAGACGTCTGGTTAAACCCAACAAGACGTCTGGGAGGCTTCTGGAATTAAAAAGAAAAAGGAGAAAAAATATATATATTTCCAGAATCGAGGGCCAAACATTTGGCTAAACCTACTAGATGTCTGGTGTTTGTACCAAAATTAGGCACAACACTCTTCAGATGTGTTTGAAGAAATAAAATGAAGAAAATAAATGTAAAATGAAGTAGATCTAACAAACACACCAATAAACAAATAAGAAAATGCACAGAAACTCACAGATTTAGAGTGGTTCGGCGAATTTCCTACGTCCACTATGAAATGACTGATGTTTATTGAACTTTACTCGCTTATTACAAAAGGCTACAATAGTACAATTGAAATTTAATGGTGATTTTGGCAAAGTATCAGCGTAGAGAAGCCAAAAGTCCATTTTCTGTAGGTCCTTGGTCGCTATTTATAGGCGTAGGCAGCAAATATCTCGCCCAGATCGCGGAAGACCTCTTCTCTCACGTGGGTGGGCCCACATGATCGATCCCTGGTTGTTTGGAATCGATCCGTGATCGATACGAATGAAATTTGTATCGATCAAAATTTGGCCCAATCGAGCCGTGATCGATCATGAACATTCCTGAGGTTGTACGCAAGCTCATGTGAAAATTTGGTGGCGTTTGGACTTTTATATTTTGAGTTATGATCGATACAAGTTTGGATTTTTCAAAGGCTGTTGAATTCGCGTCGCTTCCTGTTCGTATCGATCTATTTGCATCGCTTCTGGACACGTGATGTCTGTTGACGTGGCGCTAACTTTTTGGATCGATCCACTTTTTATGCCGAGTGATCGAGTCTTCCACTTGAATGTGTTTTCTTCATATCGATCTTTTGCATTTCATTTCGTATCACTTCTGTTGCACTCCACTTCGTATCGATGTCCTGTGCTCCACTTCGTATCGATGCCCTGTGCTCCACTTCATATCGATCGTCGAGTATTTGGTTCCGTATCGTTGGGAGGTGCTGATTTCGTATCGATTTGTGGCCGATCGATACGAAGCATGTTTGACAGTGGATCGATACGAAATGCACTCTCGTGTCACAGCTGATGGATACGAAGTGGGTGGACGTGAATGGACACGAAGTGGGTTTGCCTGGATGGATACAAAGAGAGGCTTGTCTCCCGATGGATACGAAATGGACCGATGCGAAATAGGCGGAACGATGGATACGAATGAGTGGATTTCCTTGGTTTGCATCGATCGTAACTTGAGCATACAAACTCCGATTGACTTGAAATTTGGAACTTTGGCTTTCGTAGCTTTGCTTGTCATGCCATATAAATTGTAGCTCGATCCGGACTCAGGAAAAATTTTCAATATCCATAGCGAACCTGTGTATAACCGATCTTCGAGACAGACCGTCTTGGTTTCCAGCCAATTCGTTGGTGTCATGGCCTTGCCAAAAAGCGGGATAACATTTGCCACCTAAAGTACATCTTGTGTGAACATGACGTGCTTTGAAAAGCTGCCATCTTCATTCTGAAAAGTTCTATCTGATTCGCTGAGTAGTTGTTATCTTTTCATCAAAAGATGTAACCTTTGATTGATCTTTAGTGATGTAGATGTCAAACTGTCAATTGTCAATGATCATGCGGTGTTTTGTTGTAACTGAGTGTTGAGCGCTAGCGATTTGTTGTTCATTGTTCTGATCGTCACCAGGTAAGCATTCAATTCCTGTTAACTTCGAAAATTGAATGTTAGTTTTGCATACATGCACATATGACATATGTTAACCTGACTCCTGTTCATGTTTGCTCATTTGCGAGTCATTATCAAGTTCTTTTGATCGAGTTTCGTATCCATCCTCTCCTAGATCGATGTGAAATTCGAGTTGCAACAACGGTCGATGGTCGTTTTTGATCCATTTCTTTGTATCGATCCTCTCCTGGATCGATCTGGGACGCACTAAGGTTGACTTCGTATCGATGGTTATCAATACGAGATGGACTTACATAAGGTGTGCTTCATATTGATGGATACGTAATATTGGGTCTCGGATCGATGGATACAAAATTAATGCTTTGTATCGATGGAGTTGAACGATCTAGACATAATCATGTAGTGATGCTTCGCGGAGGATATGCCATTTCTCATTCCTCTATTTAAGAAGAATTCCCCACAGTAGGTAGTCTTTGATGGGAGTCATCCATGACCCCTTTCCTGGCTCCATCTCTAAGATCCAGTCGATCTTCATCTGTCAATGCTTGGAATAATAAGTATTTCAACTGAGACAAAGTCTATTTGTCACGCATCCCCAGAACTAGCTAGCTTGGCCTGTGATTCGGCCTTTTTGTTTTGTTCTCTGAGGATTTGTGTAGTGGTGTAATAGTCGAAGTCGGCTAGTAGCTTTTGGACCCAGCTAGGATATGGAGCAAGATGTTGCCCCCTAGTCAAATAATCTTCCTTGACTCAGTATACTACTAACCAGTAATCACATAAGATATGTAAAGTTTCCACTCCTATTTTTCTTGCAAGTTTGAGCGTGACGACTAAGGCTTCATACTTAGCTTCATTATTTGTTGCAGGGAAGCTGAGTTCCAAGGCGTAGTAGATCGATCGCTCTTCTGGAGTCATTAACGTAACTTCGATGTTAGAAAGTCGATTATTGGAAGTTCCATTTGTATAGGTTCTCCATCGGTTGGACGGTTCTCTACTACTCTTTGGATAGTCATATAATGTAGTGAATTCGGACATGAAGTATGCTAATGATTGACCATGGATAGCTCTCCGAAGGAAATAAATGATATCAAATTGGCTTAGCTTGATATTCTAATTGAGTAACCTTCCAAACATTTAAGGTTGCTATAGGACCTATCGAGACTGGTCGATATAGACCTAACTGGGTGAGCCTGTCAATAGCTAGATTTCATTATATTCTGATCTTTGGATTCGTTTCTCTTCATATAGCATTGCGATGCTTATGGTGTGTGTTGACACAGCCCAATTGATGTATAAATCTTCGCGATCCAAAGGTTTGGGTAAAATGGGAGGTCTCTTCAAGCGATTTATCAGAGCTGGAATTGCATCAATGCAGTTGTTAGTTCATTCAAAAGTTCTCTTCCCTCTCTTGGTCAGGTTGAAGAAGAAAATTCACTTGTAGATGGTCCTAGAGTTGAATCAACTTAGGACGGTAATCTTTCGACTTGGGCTCCGTACCTGCATGGTTATCCTCGGTACATGGGTGTCTCTAATTGTCGGAATTTTCTGGAAATTAGCCTTGATTCCATGAGAATTGATGATGAAAACAAAGAATCTTTCTAATGTAATGGTGAAAGAGCATTTCAAAGGCTTGAGTTTCATCCTGCATTTTTTTGGAGAGCACTGAATATCTCTGCCCAGTCATCGATGTGGTCATTTGATAGTCGTGATCTTATGAGCATATTAACCACATCTACTTTCATCGATTGGCCGATCTGGTTTTTGAATGATCTGTTAATCATCCTTGGGTAAGTAGCATAAGCGTTCTCAAGTTTGAATCTGGGGGTTGCAACATAGCACTATTGGCCCAGTTCAGTAACGAAACTATTATATTCCTGGTCTGGGACATGCTTCAGTATCTGATTGTATCTAGAGTTTTATGTCCATGGAAGTGAGCAATTCATGTCTAATGGTCGAGTCTACCAGTTGGTTGATCCTTGGAAGTGGAAGGTTGTGCTTTGTCATGCCTTGTGCAAATCTGAGTAGTCTACGTACGTCCGCCACTCTCCTTTTGTTTTTCTTTTAAGTAAAGGATTGGATACTCATTTTGGGTAGAGGAACCCATCGGTTTTGAGGAAATTCACCTCCTCTTTAAGTGCAGTAGATCTCTCTGGATCAACGTCGTATCATTTTTGTTCACCGAGATATGCCTCGGGTCGACATTTAACGAACGGTTCTCAATAGCTGGTGAGAGTCCATATCTATATATGAGGTTGAGTCCAAGCGAACACATCAAGATTCAGCCGAAGCAACGCAGTTTACACTTTCGTCGTCATTGCGCTGAATTGTGATCTAATCTTTAGTACTCGTGATGTGTTATAGGCGCTTTATGTTCTTATATGTAATGGTAAATGATCAGGCTTGTAGGGGCGTTGAATCAGAGGCTCAGTAGAGTTTAGCCTTGTATCGTGTCCTATAGCGTAGCTTGCTCCAGCTATGAGTTTGAATCTACTTGTGTTTCCGAGCAATGCGCTTTCCATTCAATGTACCTGCGATCCATTGCTCATCGGAAGGGTCAAAATGATGATCAGTTGCCCATAAATCCGGGCGTCGATCTAATGATTCTATCTCTAAGCATCCTCTCGGTCGTAACTTCAAGTTGTTATAAATACTAGGCACGAGCTATAGGATTGAGTAGTCATATCCAGCTCTTGGATGATCAGACTCGTGCCCCAGTCTTTGGTTGATGGACGTATTGTGCGAATGATCAAGCCTAGCTTCTGTTGTGTTTATACTGTAGTCCAGGATGTAAGAGCCAGAGTTGTTTGATGAATGATCAAATTACATTCATCTTATTTCTCGCGCGTGCCCCCAAGTCTGGGGAATATCTCGATAAGTGGCAAGGTAGATAATGTCCGCATCAATTTATCATTCTATCCCGTTGAACTATGGATTGAGTTAACCGATGGAAGGCTGAGTTATGCCTTATCCTGCATTCTATCCTATTTCTTTCCTCTATGCAGAATTCTTCATTGCCTCGCCGACATTCAAACATGAGCTAAGTTCTGGACAGTCAATGACATTCACTTCGCTGCTTATGTCGCCATACTCTGGGCAGAAACTGAAGAGTGAATCATCCAGTCAGATCCAATGCGGGATTGATGCTTCCCTTGCCGAATCTAGGGCAAGAATTGGTGTGCAGATGTTTAGGTTGCACTTGTTTTGAATTTCTCTTCTAATTGAATCATGGTAAAAGTCAAAGAATGAATGGTCACATTGCATTCTTTTGGAGTTAGGCAATTAACTACATCCATTTCGGTTTACATTCTCCCGTCGGAACTAGGCATAAGATCAGCTCAAATGCAGTAAGGTCATGCCCATCCGGTTTCATGCTTTTCCAAACGGATCGAAGGAAGGCGACGGAGGACGAATGGTCAAGTCACACTCATTCATGGTTTATTCTTCTATCCATGCTTTGTTGGTCAAAGGTATTCGATGGACGTTCGGGTCACATCGATTTGTAGTCGAAGAGGATCGATATTGACCATCGATTCAACGACATGATGTAGAATGCTTAGACCTCATTTCCTGTCGACCCAATGGTATGATATGAAAGGTGCAGATTTATATTGCCCGTCAATCCAGCAGTACGATATAATTGGTTGCCCAGAACTTCGGGCATCATTCTAATTGGTTAGCATTAGGGTCTCCTTGTAGTCGTTTCCTTCAATTGTAAAGGACGCTAAGTTGGAGATGTAGCGAGTCACCTTTCTCTTCTTTCGGTGATTTGTACTTCTGCCCCCAGTCTTGGGTTAGCAGAGTTAGTTTGTGGATGGTCTAATTGCACCTGTAGTGAGTTTATACTCCTCATGTCGAGTTTAGGTCAGAGTTGGTGAATGAATGGTCGAGTCAAATTCATTCGTTTATCTATGCTTATAGCCACCCCTTAGGGATCATAGTGAGTTGAAGGGACATTAATCACACCTAGTTGATGTTTATACCCTTGTCTGCACTCTAGGGACTAAGAGTTTTAGCAGATAATGGTCGGACCGCATTTTCCTCGATTAATTCCTCTGGCACTAGTCAATGGCAAAAGTCGAAGTGTGGTCGATCACACTACGACAAATTTAATTTGATGTTTCTCCTACTAAATTGTAGGAAGGAATTGATTGGTGGGTGGTTGGGTCACACCTGTCCATGTTGCGCGCACAATCCATCGGATCACAGGCGAGAGTTAGTAGATGAATGGTCATGCCACGTTCATTTGTGGTTGGATGGTAGTAATATCAATTCGGAATAGGACATCCAGCTAGGTCCGTTTTGCAAATCTGCGTCTCCCTGTCGAATCAAGGAAGAAATTTTTTCTTGTAGGGTTGGAGTGCATCCCTATAAATTTATGTTATGTGTCCCATGCCGAGGACAAGATTTGATGCATGGATGGTCGTGTCGTGCCCGCTCAGTGCTGGATGGTCGGATCACATCCGATTTTGTGTGATAAGTGTTCCCCCAAGTGAGGGTAGAGTTGGAAAGCGGATGGTTGAACCACATCCACTTTTTATACTACAGGACTTGCTGAGGAATCAGAGTAGATAGATGGACAATCGAATCGCATCCCTTTTGGTATTTATATTCCAATCCAAGCTTTGAGGACTTGAGTTGGTTGATGGGTGGTTTGTCACACCCATTTGGTCTTTATACTCCAGTTTGCGCTCTCGAGACTAGAGTTAGTTGATGGGTGGTCAGTCGCACCCAAATGGTGTTTATACTCCAGTCCGCACTCTGGGGACTTAGAGTTAGTTGATGTTTATAATCTAGTTCGCACTCTGGGAATCTGGTGTTAGTTGATGTTTTTACTCCAGTTCGCACTCTAGGAATCTGGAGTTAGTTGATGTTTATACTCCAGTTCGCCCTCTGGGAATCTGGAGTTAGTTGATGGGTGGTCAGTCACACCATTTTGGCATTTGTGCTCCAGTCCGTGCTCTCGAGACTAGAGTGAGTCGGTGTTTTATACTCCAGTTCACGCTCTGGGAATCTGGAGTTGGTTGATGGGTGGTCAGTCACACCCATTTGGTATTTTAGGATTATGTCCACACTTTGGGGACTTAAATTGTTTTACGGGTGGTCGGTCACACCCGATTTGATGTTTATACTCCAGTTCGCACTCTGGGAATCTAGAGTTGGTTGATGGGTGGTCAGTCACACCCATTTGGCGTTTACACTCTGGCCCGCGCTCTCGGGACCAAAGTTAGTTGATTTTTATACTCCAGTTCGCGCTCTGGGAATCTGGAGTTGGCCGATAGATGGTCAATCACATCTGTTTAGGCATTTGGATCCCGTTCGCACTTTGGGAACAGGAGGTCGATTAAGGTTGTGGATGGTCGGATCACATCCACCTTGATTTTGAAAGTGAAGTCCTAAGTGGACGGGTCCATCCCCCTCGAGTTTGGATTTGGAATTTTGTACTCCATCTCGCAATCGGGGAACTGGAGTTTGTTCGAGGATTGTCGTGTTTCAATCCCTTTTGATTTAAGTGTGTCGACCCCCGAGCTCGGGTTTCACTTAATTAGTGATTGGTCAGATCTCGATCACTTTCCACTTATCCGCCCTCAATGAAGGATAAGATTTAGTTGATGGACGGTTGAATCACGTCCATGTTCATTTGGATTCCAGTTTTGCTAAGCCTAAGGAGTAAGATTAGTGTTCTGGCAAGCTTTGAGCTCGAGCAAAGGAGAGGATGGTCGAACTACATCCACTTTGAGCTGTGTATTTTCCCTTAAGTCAAGGACAAGAGTTGGAGAGTAGACGGCCGAGTCACGTCCACTTTATACTTTGCACTCTTCCGGTCAAGTTGAGGAAAAGAGTCGAAATGATGGCTCATGATGGTTAGCGAGTAGGCAGTTAGTCGTTGATGACTTTAAGTTGAGGCTTGGGCCTTGTCGAAGTTGGTTTAAGGCATGATTGTTTTTGTCAAATCACAGATGCAGGCTGGAGAGTGAATAGTCAAATCATATCCACTTTAAACATATGTTCTCAAATTACCCAAGTTCTAATGTAGGATTGGATGCATAGACGGTCATGTCACATCCACCCTTGGTGTGATTCCAATTTTACTGGGCATCAGAAGAAGCATAAGTATTTTGGCGAGCTTCAAGTACGAGATGGAGAGTACATTGTTGGGACATATCACTCCAAGTCTTTCCTAGATCTCCAATTAAATTGCATAGGCAGATGAGTAGATTGTCGGTTGCATCCACTTTGTACTAGAGTCCTGACCTTGTCGGTCTCTTCCGCTTTGATGCCTTGCCCCCAGTCAAGGGAGTATAGTATCCGATGAGTGGTTGAATCATGCTCGTCATGATGATACCTCAATGATTTGATCATAGTCCGCGGAGGTTGTTTTGCACCCAAACTTAAGTACTCGGTTACCTGCATCATTTGCCAGTATTTTCATTCAAGTCAGTCATATTTCGCAACATAAATGAAATTGAAATAGAAATAATTCAAAAGAGATCAGATTAAATCTCATTGATAAGGGAAGCAGCGTCGTATGCTCGCTATTGCACTTCGGTCCAGCCCTTCACAGTTGGAAGTCTAATGCAAATGGTTCAATTTGATCAAAGTTCTTGATCGATAAGGGTCGGGGGTTCCCGGTCCTTCATTTTATGGGGCTTGCACATATTGTCGGAGCTATCCTTTCCGGAGCAGCCTTATCGCATTGGCGTCCATGGCAGCCATCTAAAGAAGAGGAGTTTTCTGATATAGAGTATGGAGTAGGTTCCCTCCTTATCTCGCCATGTTGATCCTTCATCTGATTCATCAACTCAATATTGGCTTGGACATGTTGGTGTAGACTTCGGTGGCTATCCACCAGTTCTCTTATCAAAGTCTGGAAATAAGCTCTGGTGATGAATTCATTTATGGGTATTGGCAGCAACTGGCTATGGGCTTTGGATAAATTCGTTGGCTGCCAGCTTCTTTATTCCCTTCAACAATATGAGAAGTAGAACTGGTATGTCTAACTACGATTGACAGTGTTCTTTGAGGAATGAGGGAAGACAACTGCATTTGATGGCAGTCATCACTCTTGGTGGAAACCGTGTGCAATTCTCACTTCATGAGGTAGTGCCGGGGGTTATATTTCCAAAGTACACTGACGTAGTCAGCATGTTGAATTTTCGCTAGAAAATCTGCATGTAGGATGGTTTCAATAAATAGGTCTCGACTGGGAAAGATACTTCTATCAACATTATCAGGTCCATTTTATGGCTACGAGGTCTTGTAATACTGGTGAATGATGTATGCACGATTGCCCAACGTTCGAGTGGTTGGTAGTGCCGATTGGATGGTGAGTTGGTTAAGATGGGCTCATAGATTGGTGATTATTTCTAATTTTCACCCAGGTAGGAGGCCATATAAAGTAGTAAGGAAGTCCTCTTAAGGTTGTATGCCATGCTTCTAGTCATATGGACATGGTCTGATTAAGATGCGGGCATTTGAAGATGGTTCAGTGATTACCAGCTATGCTTTGAGTTGGCAGAGCAGACTGTGTAGGGCAGTCGTCATATTAGCCATCGTACCATAGTTGTCAATTCAGGAGTTTAAAACTGGTCAATTGGGGGAAGTTGCAGTCCACCTTAGAAACATGATATATTAACCAACTCTAGTTCTTGGCATATTAGCTAGGTTCTCCATCCTCTAGAAGCAAGGGTTTAGTAGTATTTCTTTACCCATTCCTTGATTGCAATTCAGCATTTGTTGCTGTAATCCCTTATGCCCCGTTCAGTCATGGAACGATCAGGAGCATGGATGGAATGTTCCTTCATTAAGTTGAGCTTCGAATTCACTATGCGGGTGCTCTGTGCTACGGCTAGGGTTCGGGGGGGTTTCCCCCCGAAAAAACAAAATTTAGCCTCTTTTTCGGAAATTTGGGTCGTACCCGATTTTTTTTTGAAATTTCGTATCGTTGTCGGCAATGTTTGAACGATACAAATGTTGGTGAAATTGAACGATCTGAAAAGTGGACACTTGGATCGATACGAAAGGCACACAGCTAGATCGATACGAAGTGGTATTTGATGATCGATACGAATTGCACACAGCTGGATCGATACGAAGTGGTATCTGAGGATCGATACGAAATACATGCGGCTGGATCGATACAAAGTGGTATCTGATGATCGATACGAATTGCACACGGCTGGATTGATACGAAGTGGTATTTGAGGATTGATACGAAATGCACGTGGCTGGATCGATACGAAGTGGTATGTGAGTATTGATATGAAATGCATACGGCTGGATCGATACGAAGTGGTATCTGAGGATCGATACGAAATGCACGCGGCTGGATCGATACGAAGTGGTATGTGAGTATCGATACGAAATGCACACGGCTGGATCGATACGAAATGCACACGGTTGGATCGATACAAAATGCACGCAGTTGGATCGATATGAAGTGGTATCTGAGGATCAATATAAAATGCGCGCGACTGGATCGATACGAAAGTAGATCAATACGAATGTTGATCGATACGAATGTTGATCGATATGAAATTCGATCGATACCAAAGTTGATCAATACGAAATTCGATCGATACGAAAAGTGATCGATACGAAAGTTGATCGATACGAATGTTGATCGATACGAAAATCTTCATATTTTCTAGATACGAAAACTGATCAATATGAAGTTCGATCGATACGAATGTTGTCATATTTTCTAGATGCGAACACATGGATACGAAAATCTTCATATTTTCTGGATACGAAAACATGGATACGAAAATCTTCATATTTTCTAGATACGAAAACATGGATACGAAAATCACCATATTTTCATGGATACAAAAATATGAATACGAAAATCTTCATTTTCAAGGATACGAAAATATGGATACGAAAATCTTCATTTTCAAGATACGAAAATATGGATACGAAAATTACCATATTTTCATGGATACAAAAATCACCGTATTTTCTGGATACGAAAACATGGATACAAAAATCACCATATTTTCATGGATACGAAAATCACCATATTTTTTGGATACAAAAACATGGATACGAAAATATTAATGAATGCAGTTCCCCTTAGATCTGGAGCAATCTGAATAGAATAGAAGGAACCACTTGACGATAGGTTTGGATCTCCTCCTTAGATTTTTGCAATCCAACGACGGTAGTAGATCCACGGAGGAGGAGAAAACTGGGTTCTCTCAATGAAAGCACCAAAGTGTTTGTACCAAAATTGGGCACAACACTCTTCGAATGTGTTTGAAGAGATAAAATGAAGAAAATAAATGTAAAATGAAGCAGATCTAACAAACACACCAATAAACATATAAGAAAATGCACAGAAACACACGGATTTAGAGTGGTTCGGTGAATTGCCTACGTCCACTATGAAATGACTGATGTTTATTGACCTTTACTCCCTGATAACAAAAGGTTACAGCAGTAAAACTAAAATTTAATGGTGATTCCGGCAGAGTATCAGCGTAGAGAAGCCAAAAGTCCATTTTCTGTAGGTCCAAGGTCGCTATTTATAGGCGTAGGTAGTAAATATCTTGCCCAGATCGCGGAAGACCTCTTCTCTCACGTGGGTGGGCCCACGTGATCGATCCTCGGTCGTTTGGACTTGATCCGTGGTCGATACGAATGAAATTCATATCAATCAAGATTTGGCCCAATCGAGCCGAGATCGATCATGAACATTCCCGAGGTTGTACACAAGCTCATGTGAAAATTTGGTGGCATTTGGACTTGTAGATTTTGAGTTATGATTGATGCAAGTTTGGATTTTTCGAAGGCTGTTGAATTCGCATTGCTTCTTGTTCGTATCGATCTATTCGCATCGCTTCTGGACAAGTGATGTCTGTTGACGTGGCGCTAACTTTTTGGATCGATCCACTTTTTATGCCGAGTGACCGAGTCTTCCACTTGAATGTGTTTTCTTCGTATCGATCTTGTGCATTTCACTTCGTATCACTTCTGTTGCACTCCACTTCGTATCGATGTCCTGTGCTCCACTTCGTATCGATGCCCTGTGCTCCACTTCGTATCGATCGTCGAGTATTTGGTTTCGTATCTATGGGAGGTGCTAATTTCATATCGATCTATGGTCGATCGATACGAAGCATGTTTGACAGTGGATCGATACAAAATGCACTCTCGTGTCACAGCTGATGGATACGAAGTGGGTAGATGTGAATGGACACGAAGTGGGTTTGCCTGGATGGATACAAAGAGAGGCTTGTCTCCCGATGGATACGAAATGGACCGATGCAAAATAGGCGGAACAATGGATAAAAATGAGTGGATTTCCTTGGTTTGCATCAATAGTAACTTGAGCATACAAACTTTGATTGACTTGAAATTTGGAACGTTGGCTTTCATAGCTTTGCTTGTCGTGCCATATCAATTGTAGCTTGATCCAGACTCGGACAAAATTTTCCAGTATCCATAGCGAACCTGTGTATAACCGATCTCCGAGATGGACCGTCTTTGGTTCCCAGCCAATTCCTTGGTGTCACGGTCTTGTTAAAAGGCGGGATAACATCCGGTACTGTTCAATTTTGCCTATTTTTCCTAGTTTTGAGTGGATTTCCAATTTTTATCGATTTTTGTTGATCCGGTTAGTTGTTGTCATTTAATATCGACTTTGATGACTTCTTTTCTGGATTTTTGGGTATATCCATTTGATGGATTTGATAACGATTTTCATGGTTTTAATTCACGTTGTCGAATGTGGATTTTTGGTGATATATTGTTTTTACAATCATTTCTATGATTTGTCACTTTAAAATACAAAGATTTTTATACTAGTAGTAAATACGCAAACTCTTTCACAAAAATGATTTCAACATTTCTTTTTATACAAAGCTCGTTTTTAAAACCGTTTTCCAATCTATTAGTATATACAAACCTTTACTTCATTCGTATGAGAAATCTAATTAAACGACTTAGCAAAACAAGTGGTATGAAACACTTGCGTTTACTTCGTCGGTTAATTCTTGGACTTGTTCGATTGAAATCTCGTGACAATCTTCGAGTGGAAATTTGCAATTTGTTCGTAAATATTTGAGTTAAGCCAGTGGTTATGGGACATGAAGCTAAACTCATTTATTTACTAGCTTAGTGTAATTTACACTTCTTATTGATCAATGAAGATCATTTGGGATTTAGACTAGCGATGTGCGATGTCTCTTTGTCCGCGTAGGGGACTATACCCCATTCTGTAGAGCTTCGTCTCATTTTTATGGGCTAATAACCCATGGATTTTTAACCATTTTATGGAATTCGGTTCATCGGTCATATCGCTGTACTACGTCGTTGTTCCGGCTTATTTGGGTTTTAGGTTCAGTGGGCGTATCGCTGTACTACGTCGTTTTTCCGGCTTATTTGAGTTTCAGGTTCATCGGGCGTATCGCTGTACTACGTCGTCGTTCCAGCTTATTTGAGTTTCAGGTTCATCGGGCGTATCGCTGTACTACATCGTTGTTATGGCTTGTTTGATTTTTAGGTTCCTTGGGCGTATCACTGTATTCAAGGTTTTAAATCTCCCCGAGATCAGCCGAGATGAAAATCCGAGATATTAGCCAAAATCCGAGATTTGGCAACTTGGTTAGTTATAAGTCTTTTAAATATCGCCCGAGACAGCCGAGATATTTGCCCGAGATATTGGCTAAAATCCGAGATTTGAAACCTTGACTGTATTACGTCGTTGCACCGGCACTATGGGTTAGCGACCCATGGGATATCATCTCGTTGTGATACACGTGTTGGTGAGTTTTCAAGCTCCCGTTTGTGATAGGCTTCCCACTCTTTGTGTTTTCTGGATTTCTAATTATTGATTTCTGGAATTTGTGTTTCACCAATTTTTGCGATTTGCATTGATATATTTTGTCAATATTTGAGGTTTGGTGAATAAGCTAAAGAATATGATATTCTTTTTGGATATTTGAGGAGATTTGAGATATTTATGATTTTCATTGTTATCAGATATATACCCGTCACAGTGTGACATTATTGTTATCACATATTTTTGTCATATCTCTTATCCTACCTCATCTTGTATGATATTTATAGCTAGACTGATCCGTTTATTATTTTTCTTCTTAAATAATACTCGGGTTAGACCGAGGTGTTTCTGGTGCTTCCACTTGACTTCTTAGCAAGGACTAGCTTCTGAATTTTGACTAACTACTTTAGCTCAGTAGTTTTTGTTTTTATACATTCGAGATAGAGACTCCTTGATGTATACATATTCTTTTGTCTAGCACTTGTACCTATTCTTTTGTGATGTAGTGGATCTTGTATGACCACTACTTTGATGTATACTTCTATGTGATATATTCATATCTGCTTCCGCCTTAGTGATATGAATATGTGTGACAGATTTGTGTTATGCTTATTTTATATTTGTTTCCGACGGCCACATAGCCACTGTGTAGTAGCTTTGAGTTTGTAATTGATATGTCAGATTTACTCTTGAAATGAAATGGATGTCATACTCTCTGACATATCGATACTCGCACAAAGCAATTACACAGATGGTCACTCCTCAACAGCCTTATTCTTCATGCTAGTCGACGGCATTACCCCGTAGTGTCCTTGGCTAGTGTGAGTAGAGTCGGGGCATCACAGCTTGGTATCAGAGCCAAACTTCGAAACAATATAGGATATTATGACTAGGATCATTGTCCTAAGTCTCTCTTAGGAATCATGCCTTAGGATTTAATTCGAGTCTTAGGACCCATTCTATCCTATTTTCTTTTATGATGCCTTGTTTATCAATCTAGTTTATTTGAATTCATTTTGAGAATAACATTTTTCCTCTTCTTTCTTTCTTTCTTTCTTAAAGAAGAGAAATGGTTAGACCTGGCCGTCCTAGCGCTGGTCAATCGAGTTCTACTCCTCGGGATGGTGTATTCATGTCTACCCAACTGCTTTTGGATCTTGTAAAGAATGCCCAAGCTGCCGGACCCATTCCTGAGCCTACTCATCCTAAATCCGGGTTAGCACGCTTGTGTAGTGGATATACCAATTTGGGTGGAAGGCCATTCAAGGGTTCTGAAAGCGTTATACAAGTCCAAGCTTGGCTTAGAACATGCGACCGCATCTTTTCTCGCATGAATCTTATGGACCTACATCGAGTCCAAATGGCTTCTAGCATGCTCCAAGAGAGAGCATTAGATTGGTATGAACTTTTGATTTCGGAAATTATTGAAACGGATCTTACTTGGGAGCAATTCCGGGAAAGGTTCGAGTTAAAGTTTGTGCCGGAAGCTGGAAAAGTAACTTTAGCCCGACACTTTATTGACCTTGTTCAAGGTGAATCTTCTATTACAGATTATGTCGCATCATTTGAATCCCACTCTAAATATGGGGTCGAGTATATTATTACGCCATTAAAGAAAAATCAGAGGTTTATTTATGGTTTGAATAAGAACCTCAAAAAGGATTTACTTTTGAAACTAGAAGTGGCTTTCGATCAGCTTGTAGATATTGCTCTTCGACTTGAAGAGGCCGATAAAGAAAGTGATGTTGAAATTGTGGGTGCCAAGGAGAACTTCAACAACAACAAGAAGAGGCAATTCAATAGTAAGTTCAAAGGCCCTAATCCCAACAAGAAAGGGAAGCAAGCAACTTCGGTAGCAAAGACTCCTACCTCTAGTCGTGGACAATGTTACAATTGTGGTTCTAAGGACCATTATGCAAATAGTTGTTTGAAACCCCTTTATTATCGCTATTGCAAAAGTTCGGGTCATCTTATATCTTCATGTCCCATACTTCAAAGCAGGAAAGAGGGAAAGCTGAATGTTGTGCAAGCCCCTAGCAACACTTCTCTTGGTCAAGGTATTTCTCATTCTATCCTTGATGACATTATTATATTCCGTGATCATCCTATTCGAGTTCTTTTCGATACGGGTGCATCTCACTCTTTTATATCAAAAGAACTTGTTGATACTTTGTCTTTAAATGTTATGGGCTTGATGACTTCATTAAGAATTGCGAATTCGGTTGGTGGATCCACAACGCTCAGTTTGTTTTGTAAAGATGTCGAGATTATTTTATATGATTATGCTTTCCGAGCCGATTTGCATGTTATGCGCTACCTAGGTTTCAGAATGATTTTGAGAATAGATTGGCTTAACCATTATGAAGCCCACATCCTATGTCCCAAGAGGACTATCCATCTTCGACATCCTCAATCTGTTAAGCATACTGCTATTGTTCTTAAAGATTCAAATTCCAATTAGGTGGCATCCTTATATTCTCTAAATCCACATGATGACGATAATGATGATGAGGATGATGTCATTTCCCTCATTCACGTTGTTCGTGAATTTCTCGATATATTTGAGCCCGTTTTTGGATTACCACCTAAGTGAGCAATTGAGTTCAGAATTAATCTAATTTCTGGAGCTCAACCTATCACTCGTCATCCTTATCATATGTCCAATAAGGAAAATGAGGAGATGCGTAAACAATTATCCGAATTGGAAGCAAAACAGTTTAGTCATTCTAGTTCCTCTCCTTAGGGAGCTTCAGCTATCTTTGTGAAGAAATCCGATGGTACACTTAGGCTTTGCGTTGACTACCGCAAGCTTAATGATCTCACCATCAAGAATAAATATCCCTTGTCTCGAATTGATGATCTATTCGATCAACTTAGCGGTGCTAGAGTCTTTTCACAGTTAGACTTAGCAACCGGTTTTCATCAGCTTCGTATTACAGAGGACATCATTCCTTTGACATCGTTCCATACTCATTATGGATCTTATGGATGGCTTGTTATGCCATTTGGTTTAATGAATGCTCCAGCTTATTTTGTTGACCTTATGAACCGAATTTTCAAAGACTTCCTCGATCGATTTGTTCTCATCTTTATTGATGATATTCTTTTATTCTAAAACTGAGGAAGAGCATGAAAAACATCTTCGGATTGTGTTGGAAATTCTTAGGAGCAATCAATTGAAAGAAAAATTTTATAAGTGCCAATTTTGGCAATCCCGTGTGAAAATTTTAGGACATATTATTTTTGAATCTGGAATTTCCATGGATCCTTCAAAGATTGAAGTGATTCAAAATTTGAAGAGACCGGAGAGTGTGATGGAAATTCGTAGCTTTCTTGGATTGGTGGGCTATTACCGTCGTTTCATAAAAGACTTTTCCAAAATTTCCGTACCTCTTACTAGTTTGACAAAGAAGGGAGTTAAGTACATTTGGTCATACAAATGTGAAGCTACTTTTCAGAAATTAAAAGAACTCCTTTCCGATGCTCCTATTCTTGTGATTCCCGAAGGGAACCAAGACTTGATTGTTTATACCGATGCTAGTCGTGTTGGTTTGGGAGCCGTTCTCATGCAAAGGGAACATGTTATTGCTTATGCTTCTAGGCAATTAAAGCCTGCCGAGACTAGATATGCCACTCATGATTTAGAGCTCGCGATCATTGTTTTCGCTCTTAGAATTTGGCTTCATTATCTTTTGGGAGAGAAATTTGTTCTCTACACAGATCATAAATCTTTGAAGTATTTATTTTCTCAAAAGGAACTTAATTTGCGTCAATAACGTTGTCTTGAATTCCTTGCATCTTATGATCTTGATATTCTTTATACTTCCGAAAAGGGAAATCGTGTTGCCGATGCCCTTAGTCATAAGCAACAAGCGGTTGTTTCCATGATGATATCCGAATGGAATGATCTCGAGACTTTGTCCACTTATGAGATTCGAGATCGTGGATCTGATTCATGTTCATCTCTTGTTTTATGTAGCCTTGAGGCTCATCCCTCTCTTTTAGACCGCATTCTTGAAGCTCAAAAGCATGATCCCGAATTGGCTCATCTTAGCCAAAGTTGTAGGGATAAAATTGATGTTGACGGTTTGAAAGACTTTGAAATCGATGCTCGTGAAGGCATTCGAAAATTTGGTAGACTTATTGTGCCAAATATTAGTGATCTTCGTGAAGAAATTTTAGAAGATTCTCATCGTTCTAAATTTACCATTCATCCCGGTAGTAGTAAGATGTAAGCGGACATGAAGCGACTTTATTATTGGGATGGAATGAAATCTGATATTGCTAACTTCATTAAGCGTTGCATGACTTGCCAACTTGTTAAGGCCGAGCATCAAAGGCCCGGTGGGTTATTGCAACCTTTGGACATTCCCGTTTGGAAGTGGGATCAAATTTCCATGGACTTTATTGACGGTCTTCCTCGTTCTCGTTCGGGTCATGACAGTTTATGGGTGATTGTAGATAGACTTACAAAATAAACCCATTTTCTTCCCATTCGGTCCAATCGGACCGTATCTCTTTTGGCCAAACTCTATGTTAAAGAAATTGTTCAATTGCATGAAGTTCCTACTTCTATTGTTAGCGATCGTGATCCATTATTTACTAGTGGATTTTGGAAGGGTCTTCAAAAAGCTTTGGGAACGAAGCGAAGCTTAATTTTAGCACCGCTTATCATCCTTAGTTCGATGGACAAACCGAGCATTTGAATCAAATTCTTGAAGATCTCCTTCGTGCATGTGTTCTTGATTTTGGTGGAAGTTGGGAAGATCATATTTCTCTTGTTGAGTTTTCTTATAATAGTAGCTTCTAATCTAGTATTGGTATGGCACCTTTCGAGGCACTCTATGGAAGGCCATGCCGATCTCCTTTGTGTTGGCTTGAAGCCGTTGAGAAGCTGGTTTTAGGTCCAGATTTTATTCGTGATTCCACAGAAAAGATTGACCTTATTCGTCATAGGATGAGAGAAGCTCAAAGTAGACAAAAATCCTATGCCGATAACCGAAGAAGGAATTTGGAATTTTCTGTGGGAGATTTGGTATTCATTCGTCTTTCACCTATGAAGGGTGTTGTGCATTTCAGTCGTTCGGGAAAATTGGCACCTCGATATATTGGCCCATTTACCATCATCGAACGCATTGGTTCCGTGGCTTATTGCCTTTTATTACCGGTTCAATTTTCTGCTATTTATGACGTATTCCACGTTTCTCAACTACGGAAATGCCTTAGAGATTCCGATTCTAATCTTGAGCCCGGTGTTATTGAAGAAATTAAGGTTTCACCTAATTTGACTTATGAGCAACATCCTATTCGCATCGTTGCTACAGAGGTTAAACACCTTCAAAATAAAGAGGTTCCACTTGTGAAAGTTCAATGTTACGCAAATCCTAAGGATTGTTCTTTGGAATCCAGAGAATTCTTCGAGCGAACACATCCGGACTTACTCTCTCGTGCTCCTTAAGGTGAACTTCTCACTTCAAATTTTTCTTTTTTGTTGTTATGCCTTAGAGTGGTTGTTACTCTTTATTTTCTTCTTAAGTATTGTGAAAATGCAATTTCCTTAAGGAAGGGAGTCTGTAATAACCCGCATATTTTACGATTATATATTTAAATGTTTTATTTAAATATAGCATCGTTAGTTGAATTTAAAGTCCAAAATGTGACTTTTCGTAAATAGTTGAATTTGGACTCAAGACCACTTCCATTGATTTTAAAACGACGTTTACAACTTGTTTGAGTATAAACATTGATATGTTTGGAGATGATTAGGATTTTTGTTATTTGTTTGGGCTTTGGGTTGTATTCTAGCCCACTAACTCAACAAGGGAACCCAAACTCTTCTACCTAATAACTCCCACTCCACTCCTCTTCATTCATTCATCCCACTCATAATTTCCTGACACTCAAGCCCTAGGAAGAATGGTGGGAAGAGGAAATTAAAATTCCTAAGCCCCGGTTTCTCTTAGGAATTCAAGTTCTAGTTCCAAAATCAAGGAGAAGCTTAGGTAAGCATCCTCTTCACCTTCTCCATCTCAATCCCTCTCCAATTGTCATAATTTCCTATAACCTAACTTAGGAAATATTTGTATATGATCATAGATTGGAGCTTCTAGAGTTGAGATTGAAGTGGAGTTGATCTTTCCTTGTTTTAGAGCATCTCATTCCTTATTTTGAGTTTAAAGGTGAGTTCTTGAACTCACATCTATGTTTATAGCTTTCATTGTTGTTAGGTATGAATTCCTAACATCTATTTCATGTTCATTCGCTTTTGGTTTGAATTGGTTTGTTGAATTTTGCCAATTTTTGGTTTTGAAGTCAAAATTTATGAAAATCCTACTATGGATGTTTGGACATGTTATTGGTAGTGTATCGAAGAGCCTATAGGGCTGGGTTGTCGCTTGACATAAATCCCTAGCATCCATCGCTCGTTCGATCGCTTCCTGTTTGGATTGCCCTCTTTGGGCTAGGCAAATTTTTGCCTAGCTAAACCAACCAGACGTCTGGTTGAAAAATCCAAACATTTGGTAGGGGCCTCTGGAAAAAAATTGTATAATGAATGCAGGAAAAAAATGGCAGAGCCAAAATCCAGACCTCTGGTTAAACCCAACAAGAAGTCTGGGAGGCTTTTGGAACTAAAAAGAAAAAGGAGAAAAAAGATATATATTTCCAGAACCCTGGGCCATACGTCTGGCTAAACCTACCAGACATCTGGTACTGTTCATTTTCCTATTTTTCCTATTTTTGAGTGAATTTCCAATTTTTATCAATTTTTGTTGATCCGGTTAGTTGTTGTCATTTATTATCGACTTTGATGACTTCTTTTCTGGATTTTTGGGTAAATCCATTTGATGGATTTGATATCGATTTTCATGGTTTTAATTCACGTCGTCGAATGTGGATTTTTGGTGATAGATTGTTTTTACAATCATTTCTATGATTTTTCACTTTAAAATACAAAGGTTTTTATACTAGTAGTAAATACGCAAACTCTTTCACAAAAACGATTTCAACATTTCTTTTAATACAAAGCTCGTTTTTAAAACCATTTTCCAATCTATTAGTATATACAAACCTTTACCTCATTCATATGAGAAATCTAATTAAACGGCTTAGCCAAACAAGTGGTATGAAACGCTTGCGTTTACATCATCGGTTAATTCTTGGACTTGTTCGATTGAAATCTCATGACAATTTTCGAGTGGAATTCTACAATTTGTTCGTAAATATTTAAGTTAAGCCAGTGGTTATGGGACATGAAGCTAAACTCATTTATTTACTAGCTTAGTGTAATTTACACTTCTTATTGATCAATGAAGATCATTTGGGATTTAGACTAGCGACGTGCGATGTCTCTTTGTCCGCGTGGGGGACTATACCTCGTTCTGTAGAGCTTCGTCTCATTTTTATGGGCTAACGACCCATGGATTTTTAACCATTTTATGGAGTTTGGTTCATCGGCCGTATCGCTGTACTACGTCGTTGTTCCGGCTTATTTGAGATTCAGGTTCATCGGACGTATCGCTGTACTACGTCGTTGTTCCGGCTTATTTGAGTTTCAGGTTCATCGGGCGTATCGCTATACTACCTCGTTGTTCTCACTTGTTTGAGTTTTAGGTTCCTCAGGCGTATCGCTGTACTACGTCGTTGCACCAGCTCTATGGGTTAGCGACCCATGGGATAGCATCTCGTTATGATACACGTGTTGGTGAGTTTTCATGCTCCCATTTGTGATAGGCTTCCCCCTCTTTGTGTTTTATGGATTTCTAATTATTGATTTCTGGAATTTGTGTTTCACCAATTTTTGCGATTTGCATTGATATGTTTTTTCAATATTTGAGGTTTGGTGAATAAGCTTAAGAATATGATATTCTTTTTGGATATTTGAGGAGATTTGAGATATTGTATGATTTTCATTGTTATCAGATATATACCTGTCATAGTTTGACATTATTGTTATCACATATTTTTGTCATATCTCTTATCCTATCTCATCTTGTATGATATTTATAGCTAGACTGATCTGTTTATTATTTTTCTTCTTAAATAATACTCAGGTCAGACCGAGGTGTTTCAGGTGCTTCCACTTGACTTCTTAGCAGGGACTAGCTTCTGACTTTTGACTAACTAATTTAGCTTAGTAGTTTTTGTTTTTATACATTCGAGATAGAGACTCCTTGATGTATACATATTCTTTTGTCTAGCACTTGTACCTATTCTTTTGTGATGTAGTGGATCTTGTATGACCACTACTTTGATGTACACTTCTATGTGATATATTCATATCTGCTTCCGCCTTAGTGATATGAATATCTGTGACTGATTTGAGTTATGCTTATTTTATATTTTTTTCCGAAGGCCACATAGCCACTGTGTAGTAGCTTTGAGTTTGTAATTGATATGTCAGATTTCCTCTTGAAATGAAATGCATGTCATACTCTCTGACATATCGGTAATCGCACAAAGCAATTACACAGATGGTCGCTCCTCAACAGCCTTATTCTTCATGCTAGTCGATGGCATTACCCCGTAGTGACCTTGGCTAGTGTGAGTATAGAGGTGGGGCATCACATGTGCCATTCCTATACTAGTCCGATAACTATTATTATTGGAAAACTCAATCAAATGTAGGCGATCCTCTCAAGATCCACCAAAATCCAAAACGCAAGCTCTCAACAAATCCTCGAGCACCTTATTGACTCTCTCTGTCTGCCCATCTGTCTGTGGGTGATATGCGATACTCATCTTGATCATAGTGCCTAGCACATCCTGTAGACATTTCCCGAATTCACTAGTAAATAAAGCATCTCTGTCACTGACTATGCTACTAGGAACTCTATGAAGTCTAACTATGTTCTTCCTGAACAACTACGCCAAAACAGGTGTCATCCTAGTCGACTTTACGGGAATGAAATGGGCACTATTGGTCAACCTGTCCACAATAACCCATATACTCTCATTTCCTCTCCTTGACCTTGGCAACACATCTATAAAATCCATGGATATTAAGTTTCATTTCCATACTGGAGTTTCTAAAGGCTGAAGTAACACACTCGGCTTTTGATGTTTGGACTTCACTTGTTGACAGTTTACACAGTGCCTAACCCACAAGCCAACATCCCTCTTCATGCCTTCCCAATAGAAGCTTCTCTTCATATCTTGATACATCTTGGTCCCTCCAGGATGAATCGTAAATTTGGATAGATGACATTCCTCAAGAACTTCTTTCCTCAAGTTCTCCACATCTGGAACACATAACTGTCCCTTCTTTCTCAACCATCCTCTCCGATCAAGACAGAAATCTTTCAAATCATCGATCTCAGCTCCAACCTCAAGCCTTCTAATCCTCTCGGCTAATAATGGATCCTCCTTCTGTTTAGAAGCAATTCTCTCAATCAACACTGGTCAAATTTCTAAAGAAGACAACATGGCAGTACTCTAACTAGAACTAGCAGTCGATCTTAACTGCACACCGCAACTGGCCAAAGCTTCTAGATCCTTCCATTCTGCTAACATAGCCAACACCACATTCTGATGTCTTCTGTTGAGAGCATCCACTACCTTATTTCCTTTCCCAGGAGTATACTTTATACCAAAATCATAAGCTGCTAAAAACTCCATCCACCTCTGTTGTCTCATATTCAACTCTTTTTGAGAGAATAAGTATCTTAAAGACTTATGATCGGTATACAATTCAAATCTCTCCCCCAAGAGATAATGCCTCCAAATCTTCAAGGCAAAAATCACCGCAGCCAACTCTAAGTCATGAGTAGAATATCTTACTTCGTGCGGTCTAAGCTGCCTAGATGCGTAAGCAACGACTTTTCCCTTTTGCATCAACACTGCTCCCAATCCAGTCCCACATGCATCCATGTATACTACCAACCCTTGGTTTCCATCTGGAACTACTAACACTGGAGCATTAGTCAACAAATGCTTTAACTTAAAGAATGCTTCCTCACATTTGTCGGACCAAACAAAGTTCACTTCCTTCCTGGAGAGAGATTTGAATTGTATATGGATCATAAGTCGCAGAAGCATTTTTTTCTTTCAGAAGGAATTGAATATGAGACAGCAGAGGTGGTTAGAGTTTTTAGCCGCTTATGACTTTGGTATTGAGTACACACTAGGAAAAAGCAACAAGGTTGTGGATGCACTTAGCAAAAAACATTAGAATGCAGTTTTGGCAATGATAGCCGAGTAGAAAGGTTTAGAAGCATTGACTACATGCATGATACAGTGGAGATCTGAAGCTAGATCTAGTAAGGAAACTGTAATGTTGTCATGTTTAGAAGTTCGACCAGTGATGATCGAAAAGATTTCTTCTAAGAAGGAGGAGGATCCATTATTAGTTGAATGGATCAGAAAGTTAAGGGATGGAACAGAAAACGATGACTTGAAAGATTTCAGCCTTGACCATAATGGGTGGTTAAGAAAGAAAGGAAGAGGTGCAGTTGCTAGTAGCAGTTAGCTTCCATTCCATCGATGCCCGGGCATTGAGAAGGAAGGACGCTTGCTTTCAGAGGCGAAAGGCCATGTTCCTGAGGTTAAGAGACTAGCTCCATAGGGCAAGGCTCCACAACAATGGACAAGGTAACGAGGCACGAGTGAGAGAATTTGCCCGGGAGGTGATTGGGGAAGACCGTGTGTTCCGAATGTGTGGAACATTACGAAGGAAGTTCTAGAAGAATGTCATCGTTCGAAGTTCACCATTTATCCTAGAGGAACTAAGATGTATCAGGATATGAAAAGAAGTTTCTTCTGGGAAGGTATGAAGAGAGATGTTAGCTTATGGGTGAAACAGTGTTTGAACTATCAACAGGTAAAAGCCAAACATCAAAAACCAAGTGGGTTACTTCAGCCTTTAGATGTTCCAGTATGGAAATGAGATTCTATCTCAATGGATTTTATAGACGGGTTGCCAAGGTCAAATAAAGGAAATGAAAGTATATGGATTATAGTGGACAGGTTAACCAAGTGTTCCCATTCCATTCTAGTTAAGTCAACCAAGACGACACCTGTTTTAGCTAAGTTGTTCATGAAGAATGTAGTTAGACTGCATGGAATTCTTAGTAGTATAGTAACTGATAGAGATTCCTTATTCACTAGTGAGTTCTGGAAGAGTCTACATGAGACTTTAGGTACCAAGCTCAAGATGAGTATCGCTTACCATCTGCATATAGATGGGGAAACGGAAAGGGTTAACAAAATCTTAGAAGGCTATTATGAGCTTGTGTGCTAGATTTTGGAGGATCATGGAAAGACCATCTACACTTAGTCGAGTTTTCATATAACAACAGTTATCAGGCTAGTATAGGGATGGCACCGTTTGAAGCTTTGCATGGAAGGCCATGCAAATCTCCCATTTGTTGGGTATAGACCGGGGATAGGTTGGTTCTTGGTCCGGATTTAGTTAGAGAAGCTGCATAGAAGATTAAGTTAATTTGAGCTAGAATGAATGAAGCTCAGTCTAGGCAAAAGAGCTATGCAGATAGAAGATGGAAAGACTTACAGTTCTCAGTTGGAGATCATGTTTTCATCAAGATATCACTGATGAAAGGTGTAATTAGATTTGGAAAATCAGGAAAATTGGCACCGAGATTTGTAGGACCATTTCCTATTGTAGAAAGGATCTGAAAACTCGCATATAGAGTAAAGTTACCGAACAGTTTGGCAGGAGTCCACGATGTTTTTTATATTTCTCATCTAAGGAAGTGTAATCAAGAGAGACTACTATAGCACCGACTGTGTTAGATGACTTAGTAGTGGAGACAAATTTGACTATAGTTAGAAAACCAGTTCGTATAGTCGCGAGAGATGAGAAGAGGCTAAGGAACTAGGCAATCAGATTAGTCAAAGTCCAGTGGAGTGACAACGAGAGATACTGTACTTGGGAAACTGAGAGCAGGATTCGAGATACTTATTCTGACCTGTTTCATGGTATGTTTTACCTTTATGATTGGTGAGTACCTTATCGTAATTTCGAGGACGAAATTCTTTAAGGAGGGGAGTTTGTAACAACTCTAATTTTGATTAACATTGTTTAGGACATTTAATTAGATAAATTAAATGAAATAATGTAATTGGTAAGGGATTTGAGATTTGAATATTAGAAGGTAGTTGTGCGTAATTAACTCATGAACATAAAGGGAATTAAAATGAAATAAGTAAGGGTGATAAATAAGGGCAAAATAGGAATAGGTTACATTCTTACACCTAAAACCCCCATGCACTCTCATTTTACACGTTCATAAACAAAATTAAATCAAGTAAGGCTGCCCACTATTAAAATAAGGTAAATGGGAAGATATGCTAAAATCAAGATGAAGAAGCTTAATCAATTCATTCAAGAGCAAATCTTAAAGTCCTTAATCACAAGCTAAGGTGAATAATAGGTTACATCTCATATTTCATATTTTTGGTTCTAGATCAGATCTGAATATGTTTTGCAAAGTATATGCCATGTTTTGAATGTTAAATAGATATATATGCTTGTTGATGATATTTGTTTGTTCATATAAATTTTATGACAAGATTTGATTTGAAAAACCTATTAAATGACATCCAAATGCCTTGCTTTTTTAATATAAGGTCAGAAATACAATTTTAGAGATGGGTTTCAAGTTTTATAATTTTCTGAATTATTGTGGATTTATTATGAATTTTCTAGTGTAGAAAATGGTTATGGGTTTAAAATAATTTCGAATATTATATGTTAGCTTTGGGTAAGAATTTTAAATTTGTTAGAAAACATATAAAAAGTGATTTATTGGAATTTTTGGAGAGTTTTCCTAAGTGTTTTGTGAAATGTATAAAATTATTTAAGATATGAGACTTATATGTATTATATGTTTAAAATAGGAGAAGGTGCAATTTGCTAAATGTTTTAAATTATTAAATATGGAATTCGGCAACACTTTTAGAAAAGATTTTGGAAAAGAAACTGGCAACCAATTATATTATGACAAATAAGCAAGTTAGTTGGAAAGATATAACTTTATAAAATAAAAATTCAGTTTTTGTAAAGGTTTGCTGTTTCGCCACTCGCAGCAGCTACCTTTCGATTTCATACTACCGCCTCCATCATAGTCGACACCAATACACATGGTATCAATGCCTTGGTACGTAGTGGATTGGAGATAGGCGAAAGGTATAGGGTCGAAATGTGCATTCGAAGGGGTCGAGACCTTGTTTTACTTTCAAAAGAGATGTCGCTTGCTTAGCTTTTAAAAGAATGGTTTTCGAAAGGGTTTTAATATAGCTTTTGACAAAGGTTGCCGCCTTTTGTTTTAAACAGGCTTTCGACAGGGTCAAAACACTCATTGCCGCAATCTACCTTTCGACCCAGTTGAGGCCGCTTTTGGCTTTAAACATTGGTTTCGAAGGGTGCTTTCGCTTTTAAATAAGAAGCTGCTTCTCCATGCTTTCGAAAGGGATGGTTTCGAAGCCATCTACTTTTTTTACTTAGGAAATTTCTTTTGAAAGAGTTGCTTTCGACCAAGTTCTTTTAAGACCCTTTTAATATTTTGAAAGCTAAACCCAAAGGTTTCGAAAGGAATGGTTTTAAAGGTTTTGAAACTATGTTCCACACATTTTTACTTGAACACAATGCTTTCGAAAGATTTGTTTTAAGTAAAGGACTTTAATGCTTTCGGAAGGTATATGATAAAGGTTTCGAAGGGGTGATTCCCCAATGTTTTCGAAAGGTTTACCTTTAGTGTTTGAATGGAAGGTTTCTAATGTTTTCGAAAGGCAAGTTTGCAATGTTTTGAAAAGAGGATGTCTAAGGTTTTATAAAGCTTTCGAAAGGACACTTTTAATGGTTTCGAAAGGGCTATTATGAATGGTTTTGAAAGGTATCTTTTTGGCCTTTCGGCCTAAAGTTCAAAGTAAAGTAGTTAACTGGTTTCGAAAGAGGTACTTTCAAAGGTTTCGAAAGAAATTGTTTAATGCATTTAAACAAAGGTTTCGAAGGTTTTCATCAACAATGTTTTGAGTAAAACATATATCATGGCAAAGAGATTTGAGTAAAGCAAATAGTATGTTTTCCTTGTTTAAGTATGATTTAAAGGGTTAAATCAATTTGAAAGCTTTTCAAGCAAAATTTGATGGGTAGTCAACCCTAAGTAAATGACTTAGATATTTGAATACCAGATCGGACTGGTATAGGGTCATGCCCTATACATTAGCTATAGCCCCTAGCTAATTTAGTCCAAATTTCTAGTGTGCAGGGCTTAGTCACATGTAAGACGTAAATGATGTTACACACAGAAGGGAATATGTACAGAAAAGGTGGATAGGTTATTAGTGAGCCCGCAAAACCATTAGGATCAGGTGACCCTAGGAGTAGTAAGTTAAGGACAGACCAACCAGAAGTGTGTCTAACAGTTGTTAGATTATTTATTTTGTCTGGTAGGCCCGAGTCAGCCAATGGTTAGTAGTTAGCCAAACAAAACTATATTGCTCGGACAGGTAGTCCAGTTATTACCTGATTTATGAGCATATATGATATTGCTATTATTGTTTTAATCAGTTTGATTGCGGGATTCTGATTTGCCAAAAAGATATGTTTTAAAGGGATATTAGTGAGGGTAAACCCATTCCGCTAAGCGGCTTGGTCTCACTTAATATCAGTAAACCGTTATGTAATAGTATTATTCACACCAGGCTTTATATCTGACTCAAATTTTATGTTGTCCCCTTAAACTCTCGGGTGCTCAAAATTAATTTGAGTAGATTGAGAGTTAAGATTTTTCAGTTTTAGTAGGTTGGACAAATAAAGCTTCCAAAGACGTGCAAGAGGCAAAGCTAGCTATGTAGGAGATAATTAGTTTTATTTCTGCTGTGAGGTGTTAAGACTGATATGTCTATTTAGTACTTTGATCATCCATGGGGCCATCTTCATATGTCGCTCTTGGCGTATTTTGTAATAATTATATTTGACCAAAACCTAGGAATCGTTTGGGATTATGTATCTAAATATGAAATATTGATTTGAAATGTAATCAGAAAAGTTGTTTTAAATCTGTATTGATTTTATTTCATATTTATGTGCTTCTAATATTAAGGATACCATTAACATTACCGTATTTTGTAACCAGAAGTTAATACTATGGATGGCCGCAGCATCTGTAGCGTTTAGCTTCGGACCTCAAGATAGGGGATGTTACAACATTGCTTTGGAAATCCTTTCCAAGTAAATATATATAAACATAGCCGAAATTGTTACCACTATTAAATTCCAGCAAGGGATAACTGAATGTTTGCAAGGCTTATAACTATTTTGGGAATACAACCAAAACCGTAAAGCTCGTATGGGAGTTGGATTTCCAACATGATAAGGAACTAGTGGCCTTTTCCTTTCTTTGTGGATTTGCCACGTATCGCAACCATAGTGCCCGATGACTTTTTGTACAAGGACTCATACAGTACTGTACATCTCGTATTGCTACACAACTACGTATCCGGTGGCTTTTCGTATAAGGACTCATAAACCACTATACCATAAAATATCAAGGGTCCAGACACTACTAGCCTCTAGGCAACAGATTTCCTTTTTCTTTCTATATACACAATAACTGATAACCTGAAATATATATCCTACAGACCACATAATTACCTGTATCATTACCGAGATGTGAGGCTTGAGAGGCTATGCTCATACTTTCCACAAAGCCACACTTTTCTTTCCACAAAGCCACGCTTTGCCTTTCTCATAATAGGGTCCACTTTGAATGCCATATTGCCATTTCTAACAATACACTATTGATTTCCACGAATGTACAACCTCTGAGCTCGTTCATCTCAGAGAAGGGCGTTAATTATAAGAGAATTACCTCCTACACCACAAAATAGATATATGTTTGTAGAGATCAATGTATGCGGTTTTAGAAATGCAATGTCAGGCACTCATCCATACAAGTTGTCTAGGAACATGACAAACCGAAGGTACTCTTTTATTACATCCTATCGGGAATTACCCCTAGGATTAGTAGCCAGTAGTCCTTGCATCGAAGATTTTCATAACAGGGCACTACTACCACCATATATATGTAACATGAAATCGCAGGGCTAGTGGCAAGAAGCCCTTCATCATGAAGATCTCCGTTTTTAAGATCATTGTCTTCAACATGTCTTCAGTTCTGACATATACATTGGTGTGGAGCGGTTTTGAGATAAGAATCACCCAAATTCAACTCTAGTTTCTCCGAACCAATCATCGATAAAAAGATGCCAGATATACAGGTAATTATCATTCATCATCAAATTAATTTACTTTTCATTCATTGAAAATATCTTTCAAAGATATATTCTTTTACTATTCCATTTATCTTCTTAAAAGTATATGGAATCATTAAGCCGCATTAATCAAACTCTCTGGTTAGTTAAACCCGTTTAATCTTGGAATAATTTCCAAATCATTTTACCTTTTTCTTAGGAAAACATTTCCAAATTATTTATTTAAATCTCAACAAAGTTTTTCTTGTTTCAAATCATAATTTTTAAACGGGTCAAAAACAATGTTATTTAAGACATTGTTTACTATAAACCCAAACCAATTAGTATTGAGTAGAAAAGGATCTGTAGAAATTATACTAATTCTACTCGATATCAATTTTTGTATTCAACCTTTACTATCCATTGAATAACGGCGAAATCATCTTTTAAGTTCACATGGATAGTACGGGTTCCCTCCTTAAAATTTAATACCAAGTATAAGAAGATTATTTCTATACAATCCAAGTTGTATGAAATTAAATTTGTAAATTTGAATCTTTTATACTTGTCTCGTTTCTGACATTTCGACCTTATCTATTCCTCGTCCAAGAAAGAATGCAGGTGAGCCAGGGCTTTGGTTGCTCCTGAACATCTCCTTAGTTTAAGAACTTCACATCCAGATCTCACGAATAGAAAAAAATCCAGTCTACTCATCGGCTTTTAGAGCCAAGATTAAATCACTTATTTATAATAGCTTTTCTTCCAATCATTTATTTAAACTCTTTTAAAATGGTTATGAAAACTCCAAATCATCTTTAAAACACTTATTTATTTATTTGAAAACATTTATAAAATATTTGGGAAAGAATACTTGAGTTTATAGTCATATTTCCAAAGTTATTAAAAAGTGCTGCAAAAAGTGCTGCAAATAATGCTTTTAAGGCTTATTAGATCAAAAAACCTTTTTTATCATTTAGAAATCCATTTTTATAACTCAAATATTTTTTAAAATAGTTTAATATATTTATATAATTTATTCCATATTTTTAAAGAATTAAAAATATCGATTTTAAAGAATTTTCCTTTTTGGTTTCCAAACTGTCAAACCGCGACTATTTTGAAAAAAAAAATTTGCTAATATTTTCAAAATCTACTAAATGAAATCTCACACATTTTCTTTTGTTTAAAAACTATGATTATAAGATTTTGGAAAATTCTTATTTCAAAGAATTCCGACTTCGATTCCATTCTATAAATGGATTTAAACTTTTACGGCGCGAAATTGCGAACTGTCGTTACACCTTATTTTGACTTATTTTTCATAACTTGTCAAAACTTCTCCAAATTGAATTTTATTGTTTATAAAAAATTTATAAAACATTTTTAACCATTTCAACTAATATTTTCCATATTAAATATCATATTCACTTTTAAACTATTTCATAATATTATATTATTATAGTATTCATTTTCAATTTTTTATATTTTGAAACTACTAAGAGGCTAAATAAACTCCATATACACAGAAATATCAATTTACTTTTCATTAATTAACCATGGTTAATTACTTAACCATTTCTACTATGATTTCCCATAATTTATCACAATCATGTTATCAACCATATAACTAACCATATAATCATCCATATAATCAACCAAGTTATCAATCAATTTTCAAACAAGCATATTAATTTATTAATTAAACATCGTATCATTATTTTTAACTAAATTTAAAATTAACTTAACAAAGTGTTCTCACCTTTATCCGAACCAAAGCTTCCAACCAACATTCAACAAATCAACACTTCTGTAAGGACCCGTTTCTTGACTCTTGAAAATCGACACTGATACATCCTCAGTATTCACGTGTCGTAAATCCATGTGCCGGAGAAGCAGATTCTAAAGGGTAAGAAATAAAAATAAAGATAGAACAGAATCTCACATATGTTATTTCAGCAAAAACTTTACAGCGGAAATTAAAATACATTTATCAGAGTTAAAAACATGGACATAAATTCCTGTCCTTACAAATGCAGAATACAATATTTCACGAGTGTGGTAGAAATAGATAACAGTATTCAGATGAGTCTTCTAACTCCATGCTTCGAGCTCCATCCAGATTTCTTCGAAATTAAACCCGATTGCTAAACTTCCCATGAAAATTAGGGCACTCAAAGTTTAAGGGAAAGGAAAATAAACTCCAGGCCAGTCATGGGACTGGTGTGAGAACTCAAAAATACGAGTTTTGAAAACAAAAAGGTGTCTCATAAGACCATGCCGTATATAAACACGGAACGGGTTATGTCACCCCGGTCGTTACCAACCTATCCGAGGGCCCTCACAGCATACATCCACAATAATTTAAAACCCGAACATCATAGCGGGAATAAATATATCTAGAAGGGGATGATCATATCCTAATGGTTGCGAACCACATAGCCTTGCTGCATCTACCCTATTTCGGCCATTTCCAGGAGTGAGGCTTGAGGTAACAATTACCTTTCACATAGCACATCATCTTTCCTCTTTGAATGCCACATCGCTATTCCATAATCACACAACTGATTTTCTACAACCGTATTATTCCTGAGCAGGTACGTCTTAGGAAAGGGTGTTAAGCTAAGAGAAGTTGCCTTCTCTGCTACCAAGCAGATAATACGTTCGTAGAGATCACTTATGTAACTAGAAATGCAGCGTCAAACGTTCGTCCATACAAGTTCATTTTGGGACTGAACGAAATCGAAGGCACCCTCCTACCACAACCTATTGGGAATTAACCCTAGCATTAGTAGTGAGAAGTCCTTGTAACCCAAAGAGTTTCAAAAATGAAGGGACCACTGCTACTTTAGTATTTAGGAGCTAACCAGAATTATCAACAAGCAGTCCTTTCACCCCAACAATCTTCGATCTTCATCCTTTATTTTCTTTATTAGGTCTTCATTTTTCGAACGCATACATCGGTTCGAAGTGGTTTTCGGATAGGAATTACCCCAGATCCGACCCCGGTTCCTTCGATCCAATCATCGACAAAAAGAGGTTCTTTGAATAGGGAATCATTCTTTACTTGGTTAAGTTCTTTTTATCAAAATCTCTTTTGGAGAGATATACATTTCTAAAACATTTTTCTGGTATATACGGAATTATTAAGCCTCTCTTATCAAATTTTTGATTACATAAAACCCTTTTTAAATTCCAAATCATTTCATGTGGTCTTAGGAAAATATTTCCAAATCATTTATTTAAATTTTAACAAAGATTTCCAAATCATAACTTTTAAAACGGATCAAAAACAATGTTATTCAAGACATCGTTTACAATATATCCAAACCAATATATTTTAAGTAAGGAATTAAACTAATCTAAATTATTTCATTTAAATCTTGACAAAGATTTCTAAATTCAAACTCATAATTTTGATTTGGTTGAAACCATGTTATCTATGATGTTAATCCAAAACTAGTAAATATTAAGTGAGCAGAATCTATAGAAATCATCTAATTCTACTCAATATCAATTCCCGTATTCAACAAATACTGGGTGGAATAACGGCAAAATTAACTTTTAAATTCCACGAATATTATGATTTTCCTTTTTGGGTTTTAACACTAAGAATAATAAGATCATCCCTATAAAATCAAAGTTGTATTTAATTTAAATTTGTAAAATTTAAATCCTTTTTATACTTAACTCGTTTCCGACATTTCGACCTTATTTATCCCTCGCCCAGGGAAAAGGCCTGGTGAGCTAGGGCACTGGTTGCTCCTGAACATCTCCTTAGTTTAAGTACCTCACATCCGGAACTCACGAATAGAAAAATCCAGTCTACTCGTCGGCTTTTAGAGCCAAGATTAAACCACTTATTTATAACAGCTTTTCTTTAAATCATTTATTTAAACTATTTTAAATAAGATTTAAAAATTCTAGATCATTATTAAAATACTTAATTATCCATTTGAAAACATTTATAAAAAATTTGGAAAAGGATCGTTAAGTTTAAAACTAAAATTTAAAAGTTATAGAAAAGTGTTGCGGAAAGCGCTTTTATAAGCTATATTAATCAAAATGACTTTTTATTATTTGAAAATTCATTTTATTACTCGAATAACTTTTAAAACATTTTAAAAGATTTATAAGATTTATTCAACATTTTTAAACAATTTTAAAACATCATTTTCAAAGAAATCCAATTTTGGATTCCGAACTGCAAAACCGCGATTTTTCAAAAAGCTTGTTTTACTCATATCTCAAAATCTACTCATCAAAATCTCAATTTTCTTTCTTCGTTGGAAAACTATGGATATAATAGTTTGGAAAATTCTTATCTTGAAGAATTTCGAGCTATATTCCATCTTTTACACTCGTTTGGCTTTTATGGTGCAAAATCGCGAACTACCGTTACGCGACGCGCCTATTTTTGATTAAATTTTCAATTCTCATTCGAACTTCACCAAAACACTTTAAAATGTTTAAAAAACATTTCAAACTTATTTTTAAACCTTTTTAAAGAGGTTTAACATTCCATACACACCATTTCATTAATTCAAGGAAAGTGATTTCCTTTGTGCTTATCGACGTGAATTTTTTGACTTGCATATATTTTCAACATTCATATGAAACAATCCAAACTTGATGATCAAATAATATTAAACATCCATTTGCAAACATCATATCATCATCCAACATATAATATAATAGTTTAGGAGTTCCCACCTTCATTTTCCCTTCGAGCTAATAAAAAATCGGCTATAGCTCCGCTACGATCGAACCAAAGCAAACGAAACCAAGCCTACGATCTAAGAGACAGCTCGGCCTAGCCTTGATGGTGATGGTGCTCATGGCCAAGGGAATGGTGGGTGGTGGCCGTGGGTTTTGGAAGTGAAGAGGAGGCGTTTCGGACTATTTTTGAAGTGGATTGATATTATAAGCTAGTAAGTACCTTTATCTCTTTTTATTTATTATATTTTATCTAACTTATATAAAATATTTTTTATGAATAAGAAGCCATTAAAGAGGCTCTTAGAAATCTTGAAAAGAAGAGGAAGAAGAAGTGGAATGGTATTAGGATTTTTGCGAGAAGAGGGGTGGTATTTATAGAAAAAACCTTGGAATAAAATATTCAATTGCAAAATTACCTAAATACCCCTAGCCCCTGGCGCACGGCTCCCCCCCAAAGCCATGTGATGGTTGATGTGAGGTGATGGTGTGGTACAATGAAGTGATGTTTGCTTTATGGTTACTTAAAGGTTAAGCTTAGGAATTATTAAATCATTTTTGTAATATATATATATATGTATGTATTTATGTATTTATGTGTGTATGTGCGTGTTATCATGTGCATGTGACCTATATATGTATGTACATGTAGGTGCATAACAATTCGAACGTCTTCGAATAACTTTTATTCGTTAAATCGTTGAAATCTGAAGAACCGATTATCGGTCATATTTTCACTTATTTATTAACGTACATATATTTGTAAACAAAATTCAAAAATAAATTTCTTATCATTTTAAATTAATTAAAATGATCATATTTGAATTATAAAACAGTATAACTTAATATTAAAAATTATTTACAAAAACTGCCATTATACTGATAAAGCGTTATCGATTTTTCCTTATAGTTTGAAATCAAATATATATCTTTATAAAATTATTATAAATGATTCATTATCACTTTATAACTATTCAAAATGAAGTATCATAATTTAAAATAATTATTTGGATAATTAAAATAATTATTAAATCATTAAATCTTAATTTAAATTCATAAATCTTTATTTAAATACAATGTCATTTTATCGATATAAATTTAAAGGAAAATATTTATTCAAAATAAGATTACTATTACTTATGAATTAATTTAAAGGACAAAAATTTGTATATTTTTAACCTCAAGGGCACAACCTCAATATTTTAACCACAAGGACAAACATTCTTCCAAAATTATTCATAAGGACAAACATTCTTTCAAAACTGCTACCGAACTAATAACTGATACCTAAAAACTGATACCGATAACTACAAACTGATACCTAAAAACTGCTACCAAGAACTAAAAACTGGTACCTACAGAAAGTTGTCCTTCAGACTAAAATACTGAAGGTCCATCCTTGAGGCTAAAACGTTGAGAAATTTTGTCCTTGACAATAATTTCCTGATAATATTATTTGTATTATCATCCTTTTATTTGCATAAATTTTAAAATAAATATAATTTATCAAAGTGATAAATTGGCGGGTCGTTACAACTTCACTAAGCCATCACGCAAACAACCATTCCTTGATCATAACTCTCAGCCATCACTCCTACCATCACATAGCTCATGTTCTTGACCTCCTCCTTATCCCTTATGCTCACGGCCTTGCCTTGGAATGGTGGTAGAGCTCTGCCAAGGGTGGAAGTGGTGGTGGCTGTGGGTTGTAGAGGGTTAGAAGGACTGGTTTTGGTTTGTTTTGGAAGTGTAGTGATGATTTATGTATGTATGTATGCATATTTATCATAAATTTTTTATAACTTTTCTCAACATGAAGAAGCCATTAAAAAGCTTCATAGGAAGAAGAAGAAGGAGATGAAGAAATGAGTGAATGAAGGAGTGAATAAGTGCATGTATTTATAGATTTTTCAAGCCTTAGTTCTTAAGCAACTTAGCCAAAATATTTCACATCCTCTCCATCACTTAAAGCCATGAATTCTACCACCCATCACCATCCATGTGCTCGGCCCACACCCCCTTTCATCATCACCATCATATCATAGCATGTGCATTGGCTTTTGTATGCTTAAAGGTGAAGTATAAGAGAAATATCATGATATTTGTTTCATTTGTATACATGTATGTATGTTTATTTTATGTGTATGTCCATGCATGACATGCATATATGTATGTATATATGTGTGCAAAATTATCTTATAAGGTTGCAACGACTTAAAACAACTTATATTTGTTAAATTGTTACGAATTCCGATTCCGATCTTCGGTCATATTTTTTACTTCTTATTTAACATACATATATTTGTAAATAAAATCTGAAAACTAATTTCTCATCATTATAAATGAATTAAAATGATCACATTTGAATTATAAAACCATAAAAATCCATATTAGATAATTATTTATAAAAAGTGCTATTATATTGATAAAGAGATATCAATTTTCCTTTATATTTTTCAAATCAAGTATGTATTTTATAAAACTATCATAAATAATTTATTATCACCATATAACTAATTAAAATGAATTTTTTTCATTTTAAAACGATTATTTGAATAATTATAATAATTATTTAAATCATTAAATCTCAATTTAAATCCATTAATTAATTATTAAATATGATGACATTATTGATGATGTTATAAATATATTTTATTTCCAAAAATAAAATAAATAATTTTATTTCATATTCTTACATATGTGGATAAATAAGTGTATGTATCCATTATCGTGCACGACTTCTGTAGATTATAGAGTTGTTTATCGATAATACGATTTTCGGTTAAATTTTTTGTAAATACTTATTCAAAATATGTTTATCATTCTTATTTATTGCTCAAAACATCATAATTTATGTTAAAAAGCTTATATTTGAATATTTTAAAAATAAATAAAATTTATCGAAATGATAAATCTACAGGTCATTACATTCAAGACCATAAGAAGAAAAATTACCAAACTTAGTAAATCTTCCGGGAAAAACCTTTCTGGAAGTAGCATATTCAACATAAGTGTCAATGGCTTCTTTGTCAATGAAAAGAAATCCTTTGGTTCTTTTTGAGAGCTTTATGATTTTTTGTGGTTGGCTTGAGGAGGCCATTTTGGAGTTTTTGAAGAGATATAAAAGCGAAAAGATATCCTGAATTTTGAAATAAAGTGAGTGAATGAATGGATAGAGATAGGATGAATTAATAGGCAGAGAACTGAAATTTTGATTTTGAAAGATGCCTTTTCAGTTATTGGAGTTAATGTAAAAGTGAGCAAAATTCAAAATTCGAATTTGGAATGAAATTTCAAAATTCTAGACGATATGTCGACATATGGGCTCTAGGTATATCGACATATGGGCCGTAAAAATCAAAATTAAAACTAATGTAAAATATTCCTATATATACACACACTTGTATGCATCCAATATTATTATTAATCTATATTTTATTCCTAAAATTATGAAAAAAATTGAATGTAAAAAGTAACACTTTTTGCTCCATTTCTTTAATTTGTTCTGATTAATCTACTATTGCTATGAAACACATGTTTGCATCTTCAGTATCCGATTCATTGTCACTTGAAGTAGTATCTGCATTATCTAATTTTATTTTATAAGCCCTCTTTTTTTTTTGACGAATCAATAACTGATGAGATCATTGATTTATTCTAATGCGGACAGTCTCTTTATAGATGACCAGGTTCATCACAGTTAAAACATCTAATTGTTGTTCCAGTTCCATGAGTTTTTTTCATGTCTTTGAAAGTTGTTATCTTTCTATACTTTAGGAACTTTTTCAAATTTTTGGTCACGAAAGAAATCTCCCCATCATTTTCATCATCTGAATTTTGATTGTCATTTATGGTGTTGAATGCAATGGATTTCTTTTCTATTGCCTTGCTTTCTCTTATTCCCTACAATTGTGCTTCATAGGACATTAAATTACCTATTAACTCTTCCATTTTTTGACTGCTAATATCATTTGCGTCTTCGATTGCTAGTCCTTTTGATCCCACTGTAAAGAGAGTAAATTGAGGATTTTTCTAACTTGGACCTCTTCAAAAAAGTTTTTACCCAATAATATTAAAAAATGTATTATATCTTAAAATCTACAATACATGTTAGAAATATACACATTTTAATTCATTTTAAATAACTGAAACTGATTAGTTAGATTTTAGTCTGTTTAACTTTACTAGTACCCTCATGAGTGACTTGCAATGTTCTTCAAATATCATATGCAGACTTACAGATGGAGACTCTATTAAATTATTTTTTTATCTAATAAGCAAAATAAAATATTCATGGCCTTAGAATTATTAAGTGCCCACGTCTTTTGGTCAATGGTCCAATTTGAAAAGCTGGTCTGGGGTGAAATGTACGCATTCTGCATAATATTCAAAATATCTAAATAATTAGACGGTAAATAAATCTTCATCCCACATGACCAATAAGTTTAATTATTGCCATTAAAAAGTGGGGGTCTAGTAGATTGTCCTTCGACAAAAGAGTTAACAAGTGGTAGTGTTGCTAGCTACTTAAACTTTTAAAAGTCAAATATGAGTTTTTGAAAAACCTAGTGCTCTGATACCAACCATGGGTTGCGGAATTATGGATCTTAAGGCTAATTTAAAACTAGAGGGGGTGAATAGTGTTTCCTAACTTATGCATATCTTTTTAATTTTCTTTTAAGATTGATATTAAATCACAGATTAACAATATAGAATTATACTAATAACCAATCACAGATGCAATCGCAGATAAAATTAAAAGCAGTAAAAGTAAAGTAAAGAGTTAGAGAGATAACACCGGGGTTTTTATACTTGTTCAGATGTCTCCTACATCCAGTCTCATACAATTGCTTGTACATATTTTTTCAAATTCCAATCTTTAACCGGGCAGAAGGCAAACCCAAATACAATCTCTATTTCGAGGCTACGAGACACACCCTCCCGCATTTCGAGTCCGGGGTAAACTCACTTGATTTAGCTGGGCTACAACACACCCATTTGGTTTGAATGGGCCACAAAGCACACCCATTTGATTTGAAAAGGCACAAGCACACCCAAGCAAATACAAATAGAGTTGATAATTTTTCCAAAGGTAAATTCTTGTACCTTGGATACAATGGATTCTATAGCCACTTGGATGGCATTTTGATCTTTGAAATGAGAGAGAGGTGTTTCCAAAATAGTAAGAAAGTAGTATTGAATTATAACAATGAAGTATGAATTGATTCTATATGATTTTAAAGAGAATAGAGTACATCTTCCAAGAGATTTTTCAAGAGAGAAAGAGGAGGGAAGAAAGTAAGTAATTAGTTATCAAAAATGTCGTTTGCACTCCCCTTTATATAGTAAATTAACATATGTGTCCATCCGTGAAAGGTTGCATCGAATAAATACTTCCATTCAAAATTGGAAAAACCATTTGGTGGCATGTTTGTGACATATCCTATACATGTATGTCGACATACGCTAATTCAAAATGAAAATTGTTTTTTTTTAAGTTTTGAAAATCCTATACTTTGTAAAATAATTTTGAACATAGTTTTAAAATATTTTAAACTCTAAAAAAATTTTATAAAATATTTTTGAAATTAAAATAATTTATTTTTTCTTAAAAATATCAAAGATCGGAATTTGGAGATATATATCAGAAATTGCTATCAAGAACTTTAAAAATATATACTAATAACTCTATACACTAAATTATAAGCTTGAGATCTTCTTTTCTTTGTTTTTGAACTCATGAATCTTCATATCTCAATCTTGGGTCTTTATACATTATAGTCTTCGATTCAGCACTTGTGTAATATTCTGCATTATAAACTATATAACTTAGCAAACATTAGTATCTATGTTTTATATGATTGTATATGGTTGTTGTCATCAAAATCAATAACTAAGGTATTAACACACCTTTTCTCTCATAGCCATCTTACAGATAGGGTGAATAACAGGTTTCCAATTAGGAATTAAGTCGAAACTTAATCCTCTAATGTGGAGGTAAGTGGTTTACTTCTTCAAAAACATCTAGGAGGTCCTTCACTATTAATTGTGACCCTAACTCTTTTTGGGATGAATCAAGCACATAAAGGAGACTACTCATTAATTTGCTAGTCTCTTCACACAATACCTTAACTTCCCTCTCCATGTTTCTCTTTAGCACTACCATCATTTTGATGCAATCAACAACAGCTCCATTCTCCGCTAGCCAATCCATACCAAGTAAAATTTCAAACACACTAAAATCTAGAACAAATATATCCCTTGAAAATTGATGGGTAAGGTAAGTAACTCGTACATTTTCGCAAATCATACACAGATTAGTTGCACCATCTACGGGGTTAGACATATAAATAAGGGTTTCTAAAATCCTTGGGGTAAGTTGCAATCCATCAACCAATGTTTTAGAAATAAAACTGTGAAAAGCCCAGTATCAAACAATACTCGTACTAAAGTGCCATTAACATATAAGTACCTTTAAGGATGCCTTTCCCTTTACATTCTTTGAGGTTGATGGTTTGTCTTTTATAGCATAGACTTTGACTTTCTAACCTTCTTTGTTAGCGGACAATCCTTCACCATATGTCTTGGTCGTTGGCAGTTGTAGCATAGTGTCTTTTGAATCATTGGAGAAATAGGACATATTTGCTGCTTTCGAGCTCTGAAATTCTTAGAAAATTTTGCAATATGGCCCTTTTGCTTACACTTATAACACTCAACATCCATGTATCATTTTTCTAAGCTCCTCTTTCTGGCTTTCCTCCCCACTACTTCTTTCCTTGCTGATTAAACTTCATCTTGTTAGGATTGATGTTGTTGTTTGGTGTAGCTGCCGGCTTCTCTTATCAAGGACTTCATAATGCAAAGCCATGTCTACGAGGTCTACAAAAGATCCTTTCAGGTGTGCAGTCATTTCTCATGAAATTCTTCCCTCATCTCGGCCATAAACATTTCATTCTTTTTACAACAAGTCCCGGCTCAAAGCGTGAAAAATCATTGAACTTAGTTTCATACTCAGCTTCGATCATTTTCTCATGCTTAAGATCATGAAAACTTCTATAAAGATGGGTCTTCCATGCTGTAGGCATGTACTAATCTTTAAATACTTCTTTAAACCTTGCCCAAGAGAAGTAATCCTCCAGGACATTAGTGGTAATTGAATCCCACCATGCTGAAGCTTCCACTTGTAATTGCCAAGATTCCAAGAAGCGCTTTTGCTCATTATAAATACCAAGCCCCTTAAAGATCTTCTCACAAAAATGAATCCAAGCTTAGACTTCGATAATAGATTATATGCCTTTGAACAGCTTCCTACCCAAATTGGTATAGTCTTTGCACAAGGATGCAAAGTTAACTTGAGGTTGTACAGGTGCCACTTCTTCTACTACTCCTATTGTTGCCACCAAAAATGGATCGATATTCAAGAATAGATTGAAAGGAACCTGTAAGACATAGATCTAGTTGATAATTGTCGAAATAAAAGGAAAATAACATAAATAAAGTAGAGAGACAGAAGACTTTATAGTGGTTCAGCAATCTGTGGCCCATGTCCACTTTATAGCTTTGTTGCTTATAGATCTGATGTAGTTTGCTTGAGATTACAATGGATTTGAAAGAGAATAAGTCACAAGTATCGGGATTCGACAGATTCTAAGTCCTAGAATTGCCCAGAGTAGCTGTCTTAGTGATTATTGTGTGGAGATAGAAGATGAAGAAGTGGTAAAACATCTACATAGTGATGGAAGAAACCAAAACCTATTTTGGTTGCTATATGGTTTGTATCTATAGGGGTAGAGGAGGTGTTGGGTCAAAATCTTGTTAGCAACAGAGTCTAGTAGTCGGCCCAAGGTTGTACAAGAAAAAACCAGAGTCATACGAGTTGAGAAAACAACTCAGTACCAAGTCAAATGACTCAGTACCAAATCATTTCCTTTGAATGGCAATGACAAACTGCTTTTGCGCTGCCCTCATATCTTTGAGTAGATGTGTTTCATGCTTTTTCTCTAGTGATTTGGTTGGCTTTAGTGATAGTTCCCTCATTACTTGGATTGCTTTACCATTTGAGTTGTCTCCACTTCAAACTTGATGATAGGTCATCAAAACCTTATGAAAACACTTGGGCATAAGCTATAGGAATATATAATATATGGCATGAAGTTAAGGAGCCAATATGGGACAAGAAAATGACTGAACACCGAGTTAAATGACTCGATGTCGAGTTGCTTCTGTAGGCTATTTTGAAGTGAATTTTTCCTGAGCCTCTTTTTTACTTCTTCTAAGCTTGCCTGCCAAGTTTTAAGTCATTTTGCCTTTGTCTTAATGCTTTAGCTCCTATTGATTTTTGCTTGGTTAAAAATTCGGTTAACATTTGCCCTCCAAAGTATGCTTTTGTTGAAAAAAAAGCATGCTCTGGATCGAGATAAGTTTTGGAATATTATTCTACGTAATTCCAGTTAGCCGTTTGAATGTCGTCACGAGACATTGCTTTCACCTGGTTGAGTTTCCATTATACGTTTAACTCAGTTTAAGTTGAAACTCCTTTCTTCTGTGTTGGCGATGCAACTTGAGCTCTAGAGACTATGTTGTGCTTTAGATTGACTTAGGGACTCTTCGTGATGATTTTGTTGGACTAGGCGAAGAAAAATAACCTGGTACCGACTTATTTAACTTGGTACCGAGTTAAATTGTTTTTCTTCTATGAGTTCAATACTTGGTGAAATTTTAAGTTCTCACTTACATTTGTTTTACCATTGAATTGCTTTAGGTTTCCCTTCAAGTTTTTGCTGTCAAGCCAAATAGGCCTTCCAGTTGAATCGCCCACCTTTGACCTGCCTCAAACTCATCATCACCATCCTCTGAGCATCTACCGCTGTTGCTACTTGTCACCGCTGTCACCAAGAATCACCATCGATGCCCCGCTTTTCCTCGAACTGCTCAAACCCGAGCCAATTCAAAACCCTAGTACTCAATTCAACTAAATTGAGGTTGGCATGGGTTTGCTTTAAGATAATTATAATGGTGATGATGGTTTGGATCGGACTGATAGCAGCTCTGAGGGAGATAGTTGAATTAGGCATGTATGATTGGTGGTGGAGTTGAGATTCTATCCCGATCGAGTGCATGTTGTTTCGGGACTAGGTTCTGCCTTTTAATTTCAACAGTCTCTTTTGGAAATCTAGCTACGTCTTAATTTCCAAACAGATTCTAATACGACGATTCATTTTTGGAAATCGGGCATTTTAGATGATCCCATCACACCATTTTCCATTTTTGCACTTCCAATGATCCTAAAAAGAAAAACTTACGCACCTCTTTTGACAGTAACAAGTAAGTTCGCAAAGAGGTAATCTTAAAGTATGACATGATTCATTTTACTAGCGCGAATGAGCTATATATATAGAATGGTTCGTTCATGGTGTTCGGGACACTGGACTCACTTTGCATAGATAACATTTCATACTTGCCCCGATCAATGCTCATAATCCGTTTGGTCAACACACATCGATTTCCTTTGGATTCCAAGCGTTGGTCACACGGAAATTTTATAACAATAAAACATACTTGACCTGTTGAACTTAGAGTTTTATTGTTTGAAATGACACACTAGTCACCCCGCCTTCAGCACAGTGAAGGAACATCTACACCTTCAGAGGCTAGAACCACAACTGCCCTGGTATCCCCTATTATTCCTATGGGGCCAGGTCAGCCCATTACATCAGAATATTACGGCCCGCTAGTCCCCACAGGCCATGTACTCAGACAGTTACCTCCTAAAATAAGAATTTTGGACAAACCACTAGAAAAAGTGCCCTCGGTTCTTACCGCTAGATCACTTCGGAATATATATCTGCAGCATGGCATCCTAGAAGATGACGTACTCTTGCCATTAAGAGCTGAACTTGCACACAACCCTCCACTGAACTTCATCGTTTGCAACTGCGATATGTGTTTAGGTGGTGTTGTGCCACCGTTTAATCGATTCTTTATGGTGGTGTTACAAGAACTTGGACTGGTGCCGTTCCGAATACATCTGAATGGTTATGCATTCTTAAGTTCTCTATATGGCATGTTCATGAATAGACTTAATCTGCCTCCTGGACCCAATAAGCTAACTCATCTCCTTCACTTCAAAAGGAGAAGAGATTATCCCTCTACACGATTATAGAAGCCTAGAAGGAGTGCAAGTTGATAAAGAAATTCCACGGTAAGCGCTCGACTTTGAAGAATGAATACTTCTTTGTTCGTTGTCCAAAGGGGTTCAACCGTCTTTGGCTGTCAGGAAGTGAAGGTGACACCCTATTCACAAGCATCATACGGACTCCTATGATCGTCGTGGGCCTACAACATCCATCACTCTTCCCCACACTGAGGTTCATACTACCGCCGTACAGGATTTCCGCCCTCCCTAGCTATTACTACTGCTCCAGCCCCTACTCCTTCTAAACATGTCGAGAAGTATATGCTTCCGCCAGGTCCAGCTCTCCTTCGGGCTGCTTACCTACACCTGTTCCTACGTAGGGCCAAGTTCGATCAGACAATAAAACCCATATACGGTGTTATCTCTCTTAGAATTTTTGAGACAACCCATAAAGATTTAGAAGCAGGCTTCGAGTGGCAAGGTCTTGTTCAAGCTCTTTCTGATGTGAATCGGGCTAACTACCAGCAAATTCTTTCCTTTAAGGTAGAAAGGGATGACTCTAGCAAAATGATCAAGGATCGAGATGATGAGATATCTTAGCTGAAGATTGATAGAGACACCACCTTGAAAGGAAAGACTGCAAGTGATAAATTGCTGAAATAAGCGACCCGAGCCCATGAAAGGGCGTGCCCCAAGATTGAAGATTAGTCGAAGACGCGCATGAGGAGTCATTTAAATTAAAGGAGTGGGTCACTGGGGGAGAGATCGCCACAAAGGCCAGGGATCAGACCATCGTCGAAAAGGCCGCATAACTCGTTCGGCTTCATGAGAAGAATGCAAAATTAGCAAAAGAGAAGGAGACGATTGAATCTGACAAGTTGGCAATCCAGATTGATCACTTGGTTACTCGGGAGGAACTTGCGGACCTTCAATGAACACATAAAGACATGATGATCCGAATGGATGCTACCATGTTACACTTCTATGCCTGCATTGTCGTGAACAAAGGAAGCTTGAAGTGGCTAGGAGATAACTATCCCAGGACTCTTGCCATCGTCATTTTGGAGGAAGTATTGATCAGGTCTGAGCGAGTCGGGAACACGCGCTCTAAAGAAGAACTCATGGCCACCTATCTCTGTTCCGAGGATATAGACTTTCTTGTGGCTAGTAGGGAGATTCTAAAAGAAGAGAAGGAGAATGCCACCGCAAAGGCTGCTGCTAAGGCTTTTGTTGGCTCGAGTTTTTCGTGTCAAGGCAAAACATCCGCTTCTAAATTTCAAGAGTTAGCAGCAACCATTCCCACGTCTATAGGGGTTGGTCTAGCAACCTCCCGTAACCTTCCAGCTTCTGAAACTCTACACAAACCATATCTTTCCCTAGTTATTGAGTAGCCCACTGAGGTGAAAACCAACGAAGAGGGCTTTGAAGTCGAAGTTCATGATCAAAAACCAGGGTCGGGTATTTCTCTCATTTCTCCAGTGCTCCAAAAACTTCAGTTCACTCCGGAGTCCTTTACTAAATTATACAACTATATTTTCCAACTTGTAGGTCAACCGTCTCTGCCTTTAGATACTCAGGGCTCTGGAGTCGCTACCATCTTTACTACTTCCACCACTGTCTCCATGGAGGTTTTAGGTTCAATTCCAGTTTCGAACTCCAACCCTGGATCGGACTTTAAGCAGACAGGAGCATTGCAGAACGTGGTAGATCACTTATCTCAAGAATCTAATGTGATGATCACATGTGGGTTGGACCCAACTAATAAGGAGATGATGGCAGATAGACATAAGAAGGAGAAGGAGGGGATTTTTGTTGCAATCTTTCTTGTGTACTTTTCTTGCTTTTTATGTGTTGTGCCTGACATAGCTCTATGATTTTAAATAATATTTCTATTGTTATTTAGCATACTATATTACTTAGCTTTATTGCGATAGCCAAGATACTCCATTCGGCATGATAGAACTATGGTGCGTCTCGGTTTAGCCAACTCCACGGCTACTTTCTATTTGAGCACAGTCAAGCTCATCTCAACCATGTGTTAGTGTGTGCGCCCACCACTCCATAAGGCTGGTTAGTCTGAATGCTGGACTTAAGCATTCGATAAGAGAACAAGTATTCTAGGCAATAGTTTGTTTTCTCTAGTTCGAGTTATGTGGTAGTCCCTATCTCCGAGGACTTGTGGTTTCTTCGTTCAATTCTGAGCGTTTAGTCCCTTTTGTTGTCACCAATCTCTGGATGACTCTCAGATCCTAGAAGGTTTGAGTCGATTTTCCTCATCGACCCGGCAATTTCCCCAAAGTTGTCGAAGTGACTCTAGTCCTTAGAAAGTGGGATTTTCCTCCATTCCTACAATTAGAAGCTTTCCCAGTGTTGTCAGGGCAATGTTGGAACTTAGAAAATTTGATAGTCTCTCGGCGTTGCTGGGGTAATACTGTTGACTAGAAAATAAAAGGGTTTCCCAACGTTGCCGGGGCAATACTAGTACTTAGGAAGTTGAGATCAATTTTCCCATCGACCCGACGATTTTGGCAGTCTATACTTCTTGTCTGGAGACTAAGAAGTATTTTCATGGAAGAGTATTGCTCATGGGAATACAGTTCCATCGGTTCAAGAAGTGTCTTGCAGCTTATGGTGTGAAGCATAAGAATATGGGCCTTCTCGACGTTGCCAGAGCAATGCTGATTCTTGGAAGTTTTGGATCGATTTTCCCCATTGATTTGATGGTTTGAGTCGATTTTCCCCATTGACTCGGCAGCTTTGACCCTTCCCAACGTTGTCGAAGCAACGTCGGTTATTAGGAGGGTTGGATCGATTTTCCCCGTCGATCCGGCAGTTTGAGTCAATTTTCCCCATCGATCAGCGGCTTTGACACTTCCCGACATCGACTTTGCCGGAGCAATGCCGATTCTCAGAAGGGTTGGATCGATTTTACCCATTGATCTGGCAGTTTGCTTACAAGAACATGGTTCCATTGATTCACAAATCTAGCTTTATTGAAGAAATATAAGGAATAAGGCAAGTCCTGCCTATTTACAATCCCCATAGTGTCCCTGGATGGCTTGCTTGAGAAAATTTGAATATATAAATAAGTATCAAATGTAGTAGTGCCATAGAAAGTCGTTGTTCCAAGCACATGGAATCAGAACTCCATCGACAGTTGCTAACTTGAATGTTCCATCTCCAAGTTTCTGATCGATCACACAAGGTCCTTCCCAGTTCGGGCCTAACACTCCTGTACTCGGTAAGACTTGTTTCAGAATGAGATCTCCCACTTTGGACGCACGGTTGCAAACCTTGGGGTTGAAGTGTCATACCACTCTCTTTTAGTGAGTAGCAGTCCTCGGTTCGACTTCCTCCCGCTTCTCATCAATCTAGTCAGTAATTCGAGTTGGAGCTTCTTTATGTTGTCCGTTCACATATTTGTGCATCGTTCTATAAGCCCATAGTGCTAGTGGAAGCTCATCTACCCAATGTCCTTTAGCTTTCACCAACCACTTCTTTATGGTGGATTTGATGATCTTGTTCACTACTTCCATTTGCCTGTTTGCCCGTAGATGCCCTACCATGGAGAAGCTTTTCTTGATCCAGTAGCGCTTGCAGAAGTCCTTGAACTCTGCACTCTCGAATTTAGTTCCTTTGTTTGTGAAGATTTTCTGCGGTACTCCAAACCTGCAAATAATATTTTTTGTTACAAAGTCAATCACTTTTTTAGTAGTAATCATGGTAAGCGGTTCCGCTTTGGCCCATTTTGTAAATTAGTCAAATGCAACGATAACATATTTGGTTCCTCCCGTTGCTATTGGTAGTATGCCAATTAAATCGATTCCTCGGACCATAAATAGCTAAGGATTGACCATTTGCGTAAGTTCCGAAGATAGGGCTCGCGGAACCTTCGTAAATCTTTGGCATCAACCACACCATCTGGTGTAGTCTACTACACCTTGGTTTATTATCGGCTAGAAATATCTGTAGTAGAGAACCATTTTCGCTAGTGTTTGCCCTCCAGTGTGATCACTGCAACTGCCTTCGTGAATTTCCATGAGGATCTTTCGAGCTTCATCTTCGGTTATACCCCTGAGTAAGGGAAAGGATAATCCTCTCCTATATAGCACCCCATCCTGCATTACGAATCGCGGTGCCTTTTGAAAGAGCTTCTTTCGTTTATTTCGGTCCCTGAGGAGTATTTCTTAGTAGGTAGTCCTTGATCGGCATCATCCACGATTCCTCCTCTTTTGCGTCCTCTAGAACCGAATCGACGTCGATTTGATCTATGCTAGGAGTGGCCAATACTTCTACTGTAACCAATCCCATTGACTGTGCCTCTCTGAAACTGAACAACTTGGTTAAGTGATTGGCCATCACATTTTTTTTCTCTGGGAATATGAGTTATGGTGTGATATTCAATGTCGTTGAGCAATTCCCATGCTTTCATCAAGTAAAGGGAAAGTTTTGCACCCTTAGCTTGATATTCCCTTCTCTCTAGACAGACAACTAGTTGTGAGTTGTTGTAGTTGTGTAGAGCTTTTGTACCCATTTCCTTTACAATCTTTAATCCCGCTATTAACGCATCATAATCAGCCTCATTGTTAATGGAAGGAAATCCAAGCCTTAAAGCATAGAAAATTGACCATCCTTCAAGAGTTTCAAGCATAATACCCGCTCCTAAGCAGAATTCATTTGATGCACCATCGATGAACAACTTCCATTGTGATTCTACGACCGTAATGTCCTCCTCCTCGTCATCCCAAATTCTGAATTCAGTGATGACGTCAGTCAACGAATGTCAGTTAATTGCTCTCTGGAGATGATAAGTTACATCGTATTGGCTTAACCCGATGTTCAATTTTAGAAGCCGTCCTAAAATCTCGAACTGGTAGAGTACCTGTTTCAAGGGTTGATCTCTCAACACCTTAATTGGGTGAGCTTGGAAGTATGGCCACAGTTTCCTTGATGCTATCAACAATCAGTATGCCGGCTTCTCCAACTTCGGGTAGTTTTGTTCAGCTCCGGTGAATTGCTTGCTAATGTAGTATACAGGTCGTTGAATCCTAGCTTCCTAATGCATAAACGCCATGCTTAATGCATGAGCAGACAATGGGAAGTAAATAAACAAGTCTTCACCATCCAGTGGTTTAGATAGAACCGACGGTGTTTCCATGTGTCGCAACAATTCCTCAAAAGCAATTTGGCAATCCTGATTCCATGCAAAAGATTTCTTACCCTTCTTTAATGCATCGAAGAATGGTATGCACTTATTTGTCGCTTTGAAGAAGAATATGCTCAATGTTATGATCACTTCATTCAGACTTTGTAAGTGCCTATTTATTGTAGGGGCTTCGACATTCTGCTAGGCGGTGATTGGCTCTGGCCTCAATTCCCCTTGTGTTCACAATAAATCAAAGAAACTTTCCAGAAGCGACATCAAAAGAACATTTCCGTGGACTCAATTTCATTTCATACTTCTGAAGGATCTCAAACATATTCATGAGATCATCCAGATGATTTCCATGTATTCATGACTACACTAACATGCCGTCTACATATACTTCCATCGTCCACTCGATCTGATCCTTTAACATTGCATTCACTAATCTTTGGTACGTGGCCATGGTGTTCCTCAGACTGAATGGTATTACAGGATAGTGGTATAGCCCTAAATTGGTGATAAAGTTGGTATTCCCTTGATCAGGCTCATGCATCATGATTTGGTTGTACCCTGAGTAGACATCCATAAATAAGAGCAGTTCGTACCCTACGGTTCCATCAACAAGTTAGTCGATTATAGGTAATGAAAAGCTATCCTATAAGCAAGCCTTATTCTAATTGGAATAGTCAACGCATGTCTGCCATTTCCCGTCTGGTTTTCAAACCAACACAGGGTTTGACACTTATTTAGGGTATGTTGCATCATGGATAAAACTATTGGTCAATAGTTTATCGACTTTCTCCTTTAGTAGAATGGATTACTGCAGACCCAGACTGTCTCTCTTCTGCCACACTTATATGAATTTAGGGTCAATGTTAAGTGCATGACACGCTATCTCTGATGATATCCCGCACATATTAGAATGCGTCCAAGCGAACACGTCCAGATTGGCATGAAGAAAGGTTACCAATTCCTTTCGCATCTTGATTCCAAGCTACAGACCAATTTTCAAGACCCGAGTTAGGTCGTCCATGTCGACAAGGACAGCTGCCGTAATCTTTGCTAATGCTACCCGCATTTCCTCTGAACTCTTCTTCCTAGGGTCCGTAGCCATGCCAAAGTGACTATGGTCCCCGAGCCAGGGGTGTTCCGTAACTGCTGTGCTTGTGGTTCACGAATGTGGACAATCTTTCCCTACATCCTTCCCATTTTCACGGTGCTTTGATTCACGAAGTTCAGCAACATAACATTATCTTCCAGCGCTTTAGTCTTCTCCCATTACTCCTATCCCATTCTCCGTTTGGAATTTCATTATGAGACAGCAAGGGCCCATCGCCCAAGAAAGAATTGTAGGTAGAATACTCACCAACGATTATAAGTGCCTGGGTGAGAACTGCCCTATATTCTCCTTCGAGTTCTACAAGTAAGTCGATAGTTCCAACCAACTGTTTAGGTTCTCCCATAAATCCTTGAATCTTGGTTCTATAGGCAGTCACGTCCTTCATGCTGATTTTCATTTGGTCAAACATTTTCTGGAATAGGATATTGACCCGAGCTTCCACTATCAATCAAGAGTCGATACACAACTACTGGAACAAGCCCCACTACTGGGTCAAGAGTTGGTGCTTCTATGCCTTCAGTATCTCGATTCCAGAACATAATGTCATCGGTGATCATTCTTTATTGCTTTGCCGAAACTCTGTCCTAGATGGCATAACTACTCTCCTAAGTGGCATGCTTTAGAGAACTAGCATATCGTTCCATCTTGCCCCAACTCTTCTATGCTGGATGAGGTCCTCCAGTGCTTGTGTTTATACATAGCCTTTGATATGTTCGCCCGATCCTCTTCCACTGGGTTCGGATTTACTTCCTTGAGCGTTTGGTGCTTAGGGTCCAACAGGTTGATCAAGGATTTGTGGTTTCTTCACGTACTGTTGGAGCCTATTGTTCCTTATCGATTCCTTAATCAAGTCCTTCAGATGCTGACACTCATTTTTGTTATGCCTGTGAGTCTCATGGAAGCAGCCGAACTTCCTCGATCTCTTTTGTTGCTCAGATGCTTCCCTCTTGGGCGGTTTGTTGTATCGCTCAGTTCGCTGAGTGGGAAGGTAGATATTTTTCAAACTATCATTCAATGGTGTATAGTCTTCGAGCCTTAAATTCCTCAAATGTTTTCTATTCCCGTCACACCTACTAAAATTTTGGTTCCTCTTTTTCCCATATGCATTCTTTCCTACACTTCCTACAGTTGCTGCTGAACTATTTCCATCCTGTTTAAGTACAACATTACTCTAAATCACTTCCTTCGGTTTCTCATCGATGGTTTTTGCCTTCAATCATACTTTCTTCTTCCAGCCTTAGGAACTGGTTTTCCTTTTAGTGAAATTCTTCCATGGTAGTTGGTTGCTTCATTTTAATCCATTTACCAAAATCCATATCTAGATGAATAGCTCACACCAAAGCCATAAATATTTTGTCTTCCTTTAGATTGCTCACCTCAGTAGCTGTGATGTTAAATCGATTGAAGAAAGTTTTCAGTGACTCATTAGGCCCTTAGGAAAATCCAGATAAAAACATCACGTCCTTGGTCGTGTAGTGTGGAGCCTAAACTAATCAAGAAACTTTCTTGCTAACTCATCAAAAGTGGAAATAGACTTCGATGTGAGTCCTGTAAACCACATGGAAGCGACTCCTTCCAAGAAGATAGGGAAACACCTACAAAGGACATTATCTATAGCTTTAGCTCTATCCATATGTCATTTGTATTTAAACAAGTGCTTTATAGGGTATGTTGTTCCATTGTACAATGGCATAGTCGGTATGGTGAATCTTTGAGGATATTCTTCTCTCAGAACATTTGTGTTAAAGGGGGTTCGGCTTGGTGTAGAACCCCGGTCTTTAATTTTCCTAACCGTGCTCTCCTACATCAACTATATGACTATGTCAGCGATGTATTCTTCGCTGGCGCGACAATCCGTAGGTCGGCTGTCAAGGGATACCTCAAGTGGTTGACTCCACAAACGATATTGGTTTGCCAATTGAAGCCTAGGCTCTCTATTCTTTGATAGAACCACTTCTGCTGCGCTATGATGGTGTGTAGTTGGTCTTGCCATGGTTGTTTGACCTCCAGCTTCAGCTTCCTATCCGTTAACAGTAGTATTTAATTCCAATTTTCCACCATCAAGCTGCATATCATCTTCAGAATCAAAAACGAGCAAAGCATCACCCTGAGGAGTGTTCCCTCTAAAGTTTGGGTCGGCACTAAGTTTTTCTGGCTCGGTATCGACCTGTCTCCTTGGAGGGAGAGCCCCCTACTTCGTCCTGCAACATCCCCTGCGGCTCCGGCAGTTGCTTCCTTCTGTCTTTGCTTTTCATTCCTTTGGTTTAGACCAGTGACAGAGTAATTTTTTATTCTATTACAGGAGAAGTTTCTCTTCTAGTTCTTCTTTTTATTGGCAGCTGCAAAATCAGTAATGCATCCATCTTATCTATGAGAACTTTCTGGCTATCAGTAAATTTCTGATTAAGATCATTGATGATCCAATTAAGCTCTCCTTTAGTAACAACTTCCTATTGAGTAAAAGACCCAGGTAGTGGATTTCCATTGTTTATTTCTGTTTGTTGGGTGTTTGCTTCATCACCACCAACTGTTGCTCCTACAAATCTTCTAGATGTAGATTTAAGTTTCTTTGGATCCATTAAGATAGCGAATCTTTAATTTCTCCAAGCGAACTTTTCGGATCTAACTTCTGGATCTTATACAATCCAAAGTAGAGAGCTAGATCGAAGCCTAGGTTCATTTTGCTCAGTGAAAGCACTAAAATATTGACGTCAAAAATGGATCAACCTCAAGAATTGACTGTAGGGAACCTATGAGACATAGATCTAGTAGATAATAGTTGAAATAAAAGGAAAATAACAGAAATAAAGTAGAGAAACACAAGATTTTATAGTGGTTCGGCTATCTATGGCCTACGTCCACTTTATAGCTTTGTTTCTTACAGATCAGAGTATTTTTCTTAAGATTACAGTAGATTTGAAAGAGAATAAGTCACAAGTACAGGGGTTAGATAGATTCTAAGTCCTAGAATTGCCCCCAAGTAGCTGCCTTGGTGTCTATTGTGCGGGGATAGAAGATGAAGAAGAGGTAGAGCTTCATCGTAGTGATGGCAGAAACCAGATCATGTCTTGATTGCTTTTTGGTTTGTATTTATTGGGATAGAGGAGACATTGGGTCGAAAGCTTGTTAGTAGTAGAGTTTAGTAGTCGGCCTAAGGTTATACAAGAAAAAACCAGAGTCAAACGAGTTGAGAAAATTATTTCCTTGAATGGTAATAACCTAACTCCTTTTGCACTGCCCTCTTATCTTCGACTAGATGTGTTTCATGCTTTTTCTCTAGTGACTTGTATGGCTTTGGTGATAGTTCCTTCATTGCTTGAATTTCTTTACTATTTGAGCTATCTCCAATTCAAACTTGATGATAAGTCATCAAAACCTTATGAAAACACTCGTGCATGAGCTATAGGAATACAGAAAAGATGCATGAAGTCGAGGAGCCAATATGGGACAAGAAAATGACTCGGCACCAAGTTAAATGACTCAGTGCCTAGTTGTTTCCTTAGGCTATTTTGGATTTAATTTTTCTTGAGCCTCTTCTTTGCTTCTTCTAAACATGTCTACCAAGTTTCAAGTCATTTTGCCTCCGTCTTGATGCTCTAGCTCCTACTGATTTCTGCTTGGTTAAAAGCCCAATAACACCTACCATGCCGGCATTTAAAGCTTGACCATTGGTGGTCGTTATACTGCAAGTTCCCCTTCCTCACCTTCCTCTAGTACTCATTTCTTACTACCTGAATATAGTAAGATAACGTTAGAATACATAGGCGAGAGTAACTTATAGAAAAGGGTATTAAATTAAACATATAAATGTTGATCAAAATAACTCGAATAGACACACACATATATATAAATATCTATACACACACAGATATATATATATATATATATATATATATATATATATTTGTATTTGGATAAAAACTAAAAATACGCACTCTCATGACTAAACTCATTATAGGGTATTACTAACCCTATCTCCAATGAGTTAACTCCAACCAAGGCCAAGGTGTTCGCTCAACCTGGCTCTGATACCAAGTGTAACGATTCGCCTTTCTTACTCCTATAGACGATACATAATGCATCCACGGTATTCGTGTGTCGGTCATCTAGCCATCCGTTAAGTAGACCGTTAGGGTAAAGGATAAGATAGATAGAAGAAAGAAACATATAATCTCACATTGCATGAAAATCATATATAATAGAACAAAAGATATTGCATAGAGCCACTTCCAAAATAAGACATCAGAGTTACAAAATACTAACTTCATTCAGGGATAGTTATAACTGCTTGCCCTCACAATGCTGATGCATAATTACATACAATAGCAGTGGAAATAAACAGATAACTAGATAGCGGTGAAGCATCCTGCTCCATGCTCCTCCAAAATGCATCCGTAAGAACCTAGACTACTTGGCTACTCAAAATTAGAGTACCCAAAAGTTTAAGGGAAAGAAGGAAAACTATGAATCAGACATGGGTTTGGTGTGAGTAAACTCAAACATATGTTTTTAAGAAAATAAAGGTATTTCGTAAGACCACGGTGCATATAAACACAAACGGGTTTTTACCTTACGATAACCAAAACATTTATACTTAAAAATAGAAAAATCATTGTTGATGTCTAGGTTTGAAAATAAATATATAACATTGCTAAAATGCTAACAAATCACATTCCAGTATTGGTATAATTAAGTCCGTAAAGCACATATTGGAAAATGAATTTCAAAAATGACAAGGCTACCGGGGTACCGCTTGTCACAGTACACCTCTAGATAAAATGTACCGAGAGTAGGACTGTAAACGGATGCAATCGGATACGGATAGTGTTGTATCCGTATCCGTATCCGAAAATGAAAATCCATATCCGAATCCGTATCCGATATCCGTGAATACCCGTTGAAAATTATCCGTATTCGTATCCACGAATATTTTCGGATATCCGAAAATATTTGTATCCGGCTTAGCAAATACGGATATTTTTGGATATCCGAAAATATCCATATCCGAACCTCAAAATGTATCTGAAAATATCCGAAAATTAATCAATATAATGCATATTTCATTTTTTTGGACTGAAAAAAAGATGAAAAAACCTTGTAATACATAGATTACATCAAATTAACAATAGCTAATCCAATCATACAAAATCCATATAATAATATTGCATATATAAATATAATCCATACGAAAAATCCATAGGCTAATTCAATCACAGCAAATCATAAAAGCAAACATGCATCACACATCTTCTTAATTGTAACAAATACCAAAAAATAAAAATCATCTTCATAACATACATATAGCCTAAAATATTGCATTCTTTTTCCATGAAGTGGTTAATGCTCCAAAACCAAAAATTACCCTGCAAAATACCATGGGTTGTATTTTTGTAAAATGAAGTATATTTATATTAAATTTATGGATATAAAATAACATGTTAATATATATATTTAATTTCAAACTGGACGGATATTTATCGGATACGGATACAGCCATATCTGTATCCGTATCCGAAATATGTTTCGGATATCGGATATCCACATCCGCTTTTCGAATATCGGATATTTGTCATGTTTTCGAATACGGATGCTGACGGATTTCGGATATTTCTGGTACTCATTGACAGGCCTAACCGAGAGTCTTACATGGACCTCCCGCAAATCAGGACCGGCCCACCCCTTTCTGAATAGTATCAAATATGTTCATCCCTAGGTTGTGATCAACAACCACACAAGGCCCGAAGCATATATGTAAAAATACCGATTTAGATTAGGGATGATCATACCCTAATGGTAGCGAATCACATAGCCCTAAAGCATATCCTATGTTTTAGTCATTCCTGGGTATGAGGCTTGAGGCATCCATTACCATTTTTAGCAAACCCAATTTGGAATGCTAACACTGCCCTCAGGGCAATAATGCAATGCTAGCATTCACCCATACAAGTTACTCCGTGATCAAACAAAGACACCAACCTTACTACCTTCCATTTTGGAATCACCCTCAGGATAGGTAGTATAACTCCATAGCATACTTCGCAATGATTCAGAATACGAAGTGTTTGTTAGCCTGAAGTGGTTTGGATAACCATACTTATCTGAAACCGGTGTCTCCATGCTAAAGCGATGAATTTCTAGCTAACTCAATTCCAGTTCTTTTAGAAGTATGCGAACAAATATGAGTCCTCGCCTGTGGATCTCGAATATACATTATTAAAAGCGAACTATGTTTCATAGGAATCAGTCCTCACTGGGGGATCTCAAACTGTATGAAATCATGAAGCTTTTATACACTTCCCAAGTCAAAATAGTCAAAATATCAATAGTGGACAAACCACTATCTAGTGTAAGTAATAGTTTGCATATGGAAAATCGGGCGTCGCATACTCATTACCACCTTTTAATTTCAACCTCGTACTATTTCTCGATTAACAATGAAGTTGGACAAGTTGGTGTACTAATCTTGTCTCGACGACACTCTTAATTTTCACAGAAAGAAATGGTCTTCCATACCTCGAAATTTAGTATCAAGTATAAGATGAAGTACCTTTTATATACTTAAATAATCATTACCTATTTATAGAAATGAACCCTCTTATACTTATCACACTTTTGATATTTTGGCTTCTCTATATCTCGCCAAGAAACGAAGCCAGGTAAGTTAGGGCACTAGTTGCTCTTGGTCTTGACTTAGTTAAAACGCTTCGATTCTAGATGTCACGGATAGAGGAAAGTCTACTCATCAGTTTTTAGTTCTAAATATAAGATGACTTACTTTCCATAAACATGTCAACATTTTAGCACAACTTAACATATTTGTTTTATGTTACTCAATGAAATAGATAAGAAATCCTATGTTCAAAACAAAGTCTTTTTTAAAACAATCGTAAAACCAACTTCACATACTTATTTCTAGTCTTCAATTTCAAACTAGTACTATTCATCGGCTAGAAATGAAGCCGTTCAAGTTAGGGTATTATTACCTCTCAAACCTTGACTCGACATTCATTCTAACTTCAAAATAGAAATAAGTTTCCATATCTCGAAGTGTAGAAATAGAATCCAAAAGTTCCAATATACTTGTTATTAAAACCTTTTCCAAAATCATTTATTTAAAATCAAAGCTTGATTAAAAAGGCAACATCTTTCCTTTATAAAAGTAAACACTTTCTTTATTAAATGAATTCCAAACTTCTTTAAAATGCTTTTGTAAAAAATGTTTTGAAAACAAGAGTCGAGTTCGGAAAAATCTTTTAAAACATTCTAAACAAAGTAGAAAATCACGTGAAAGAAAGCATAGGATTTCAATGTCGCATGTATCCATAACAAGTCGGTTGACTATAACTAAGCAATATTCACTTTTCACATATATAAGCATTTACATCAACAAAAATATATGTAAATAATAATCAACAAGGCTAGGAACTCCTTAGAGTCCCTCTACAGCACGCGTCCCCTGTAAATCATGTCATATGCACTTCGAAGTGTTTTGTTGCGACCTATTCGCTACAAACACTTTGACTTTCATTCTTTTTGCCAGTCCCTTGTATGTGCCATATGTGTCATCCGCTTCCAAGCGAGAACCAAACCAAACAACAAGAATTATTATTACATACAATTATACACATAAGGAAGGCAACCTAAATTATTACAACAAAATAATTCATTTTTAAAGTTGCATTTAAGTGAGTTTAACTCACTTAAACAAACACAACCTCCAACCAAGCTACCACTTCTTCACCACGACGATGCAATCAACACATGGACCTAGCTTCCTTTTGCAAACCATGCTTTCAAAAACTTGAGGAACCTACTTTATGCTAGGATATGACTGCATGAGGGAGGGGGTTTCAGTTCGACTTTGTATTTCGTGATGAAGAGAGTGTGGTCTATAGTTCTAAGTGCTTGTTTAAGTATTTAGAGGAGGAAAGAAGTATTTTGAAATGATTTATTCTTATGAAATTTAAGTGGAAGAAGAGTGAAGAAGAGTGGAGAAGAAGAGAATTTAAGTTTTGAAATGAAGTAAAGAAAGGAAAATAAAGAGAAGGGGTTGTTTTATAGGAATTGTAAAATGGAAAATTACCAAATAAAACACTCCTTAAATCAAGCTACACCTTTCCTTATTTTAATCTACTACCCTCCATTATCTTATTCCATACACTTCCTTATCTTATGCCATACACTTCCGCTCCATCATCATGTGCCCCCCTTGGCTACTTGGCATCTTACTTCTTTGTATTATTATTTTTTTTAAATAAGGAGAAAGGTCTTCTTTTTACTTAATTACTTAAGTACCATCTAGAATGAGATTAGATAAATCCATTTAATTAGTAAAAAGTGTTTTCTTATCTGTGTATGAAAAGCGATTTTCGGTCACATTTTTGATTTTTTCCGAACTACTTATTTTTGCAAATAAAATTTCAAAAGAAATTTACCATCATTAGCTATTACTTAAAAGAGGTCTATTTAAGCTATGAAATCCATTATTTAATCGTTTAAAATTATACTAAATATTCATATTTAAAGTGATTAAATTACGGGTCGTTATAGATGTGTCCAAGTTTATAACTTCTATCACACTTTGAAAAAATATTTTATACATACGCACATGTGTATGTGTGTTCCTTTTCTATTTTTATACCAGACATTGTTGTGGGTTTAAACGATGAATTTGTTAAGATGATATTCTCAGAGACTAATAAACATCTGGAACTATAATTTTGTTTAGATTATCAAACAAATTATACAGAGTGGCATCCATTCGAGTAGACTTATAGAATTTTAGTATTGCATGAAAGTGAAAAAGAAGAGTGGGTAAACAGGTATGTAGATATGTTTACGACCTTGACATTTACACTACACACTGATTTAATTAAACATGTATGTACACTTTACAAACAGTTAAAGAAGCACAACAAGTAGAAACAAAAGAAAGAAAAAGAGCAGCAGCTAATAACAGTAACCCATGAGATGGAATTAGGGTATGGAAACATCCAAGAAACTGTAGAGAACTTACCTTCCAGAATATTCAGACCTCCCAAAACTTCCTGAGACATTCTTTGTGCTGGACAAGGAAAAAGGTTGTTGAAGCAAAGTATGTGATTGCAGCTACTGTATGTGCTTCATCAATGCATGATCCAAAATGAATGGCCAACTAACGATTCTTACCATTCAGTAATAATAATTATCTTGGATTCAGATGCGTGATTTGGAATGAAGTAAGGATGTGACGATTGCGAATTTAGCTATGCAACTAGCGTCGGCAGTGGTAGGAGGCAATTTTGGGGATTCGATAAGGATTTAGGGAAGGTTTATTCTTTAGTGGAATTAAAGATTTGATAGGGAAACGAATGTATTATTTGAGCATAGGTGTATCCTTTAGGTCTTAATTTTTGAAGTAAAATCACCAATGTTTGCCACGGCCCAAAGCCGTTGCGAAATTGTAATGGCTAATCATCATTGCTAAATATTTTACAATGGCTCAAGGCCATTGCAATATTCCAACCATCCAAGTCCGCTGCGAACTTGTCGCACTGTAGTGCTGCAAAATTGCACATATGGTGTATTAATTTTTTATCAATTTTATTGATTATTATTTTCCAATATTCTTTTTTTAACTTAGTTTATCTAATCTAAAACCTTAAGTAATTTATAGGAATGCTCATTATTTCACAATTAAGTGTATTGGCAAAAGGGTTTTCTATATTACATACATCATTCAAGACTAGAGTGGAACTCTTGTCAAAGTTAATCTTTAGGCCCAAGAGCATTTCAAAGCTATATAAAATAAACTTTATAGCTGTGATGTGCTTAGGTAAATACAAGGTAAAAAGCATGGTGTCATCTACAAATTAGGGAACTAAGAGACCCGCCCTAGTGATATTATTACCGATACTTACCAAGAACCCATTTCTGATAGATAATTTTATAAGTCTGGTGAAAACATCCGTTGCTAAATTGAATAGTAAAAATGACAAGTCTCCTTGTCTAAGCCTACGTTTAGATTGAATTTTATTTCCTATAATTCCATTAATCATAATACTCAAATTTCTAGTTTAAATTCATAATCCATCTTATCCATCTAAGACTAAAATCCCTAGCTATTAGTAAATCTTTAAGAAATGACTAATCAATAGAATCAAACCCTTTAACAAAATCAGGTTGTAATGGCGCACAAGTGATATAATTTTTATAATAATAACTAATAAATTTTTGAACCACATCAACACCATCCATGATATTTTTACCCTTAATAAAAGTGGATTGAGAAATATTGATTAAACTATTCATTTTAGTGCTTAACCTGTTAGCTAAAACCCTTGCGATAACTTTAAAAGAATGGTTAATTAATGAAATTGGTCGAAAATTCTTAAACTCTATTGCCCCTACTTTCTTGTGAAGAAGAATGATGTCAGCAAAGTTAAATCTTCCTAGATGTAAATTATCGTTATAAAACTTGTTAAACAATTTAATTAAGTCCAATTTAAAAACATGCAAAAATATCATATCATATAGGAAATCCATCTAGTCTGGGAGATTTATCACTAGGCATATCATTAATTGCTCATATACTAAGAATGGATTATCAAAATTATCTTAAGCGATTGTTGTATTTTCAGGATATAAATTATTCCATCTTACATTAATTTTGTGACCTCTTTTAGTTCCAAAAATATCTTTGTAGTAGTTGGTAAAGGCATATTGGGTTCATATTGGTCAAAATTTCTATGTTATTAATAATACGAGAATTTATGGTCTAGTTGAGCCTGTGTATATTAGTGACTTTATGGAAATACTTTGTGTCCTTGTCTCCTCCGTCAATCCCCTGGACTGTAAACCTCTTTTTCATATTATTTCCTCTTGTGAAATAATTTTTTGTTAAGTTCTTATTTAAGATTTGGCAAAACTTTTTGCTCAAAAATGTTATAACCTTGATTCTTATAATCAATTTAATTTTAAAATTTAGGAAATAAGTTTATCCTTTTTAATTCTAATGCTGTCGAAAACATCTTTATTCCATTTCTTGAGTAATATCCCTAGATCCTGAAGTTTACTAACAAAAACTTTAGCTAGGTTTTCGAAATACTTATCAATTTTATTGCTCATAGTAAGCCATTTTTTAGTAACTAAATAAATAAAGCAACTTTCTAAAAGCCATAGCTTCTAGAATCTAAAAGAGCTATGAATAAAGCAATGGTTCTCACAAGAGAGAATGATTAGGTAGTGACTGGAGTACATAGCTGGAAGCCCATTAACACGCAGCGTGGGGAACCTATCTTCCATCTCCTTGCTAATGAAGAAACGATCAAGGAGTACCGTAGATGGTATGTCTTTGGAGTTTGACCAAGTAAATCTCCTGTTACTAAGTGGTAATTCAATTAAGTTACCATTAATAATAAATTGGTCAAACTCATCCATAACAGATAAGTCACCTTGTCTTAGGTAAGCACTCCCTAAAATCTAGTCATGTAAAATCCCCTACTACTCATGAACCTATAGTTAGGGATATAAATTTAAGGCACTCATCTTGAAGAGCCCTTCTATCAATCTTATTATGTGGTCCGTAAACATTGGTGACATTTGATAAAGTATCATGATGTGCACGTAAATGTGTATATTTTTACCACCATATTTATTCTAATTAAATTAAATAAATGATCATATCGGGTATTTTAACTTATTTAAACCAAAATTTAAATTATTTCAAATTGTCACATATTCATCTTCATCCAAGGGCAAATGGTCATTTTTGTGCATATATTAATATTCTAAAATTTAATTGAAAATTTCTATATTGTTTTGTAGGAATTTGAATTCATATACAAGTGGTTTCATGATGATATATGCATGCACAAGAGTGAAGAGAACAAATGAATATGGAAATAATTCAAAGTGAAGATAATGGAGGACCCTACCTACCCACCTACCTTAATGTACAAATTAGAGGCTAATGTACATGGTTATGGAATTAATGGCTTCATGTACATTTAAATGATGATTAGTAGAAGCTAATGATTACTTGGCCTCCATACTTTCTCAAGGGTATTTTGGGCATTCTCTAAAAATATGAATTAGGGTTTAACACATGTATAAGTACCCCTTATGTTTCATGTAACCCCTCCTTCTCCCTTAGTCTCTCTTTAGTTTAGTTTAGGCTCAAAAATAAATCAAGTTTTCTTCTTTTCTTTTCATGGCTACATAGCCATTTCTACTTCATGTAACTTTCCTTTTTTTATGCAATGTAATTATTGTTTCCTTTTAATTACATGTTCATTTCCTTTTATGCTGGTAGTGTAGATTTTCTTTTATGCAATTGAATAGTTTTCTTTCATTTAGCTTTCATTTTGCTTTCTTTTTGCTTTCATGTTGCAAGCTACATTTGTTAATCAAGTGACAAATATAAGAGGCTAAACCCCTTCAATTTAGGGGTAATGAAGCTCTCTAATTATGTAGCTTCAACTATTTTTTAATTCGTGCTCTCTTTTTGTGCTTAATGAAGAATGATTGAAGTGGTTTAATTGTTGTTTTTGCCTTGAATTTGATAGCCTATATTGTTGACACCAAATAGGCTATGCTTAAACAATCACTAACAATAATTGATTATTCATCAAAATATGATTATGGCAAAAGAAAGTGATTTGAAATTAAAATTTGATGGTCTATATTTCTAATCGATAGTTAATAGGCCATACTTCAAACAGATTTCATTTTCATTTTCATTGTCAAGTTTCATGAAAGTTAGTAAGTGATTTAAGGGGTGTGTCAAAGTTTGATGGCTTATGTTGGCTAACTAATAGCACAAATATGCCATACTTATGATAAGCACATCAATTAAAGTACTAATGACCATAAAAGAGAGATCATGATTTCATATGTGTTGAACTACATGATCTAGAGAGTGGATTTATTCTCTAAATTGTCATTTAACTCTTATATTTGCATTTCGTTTCTTCTAGTTAGTTAGTTAATTCTCTAATTCTCTAGCTTAACTTTCACTCGACTTTGGTTTAATTTGATTGAATAGATTTTTAAAATCATCAATTCCCTACGGATCGACCCGTATCCGCCACATACTACAAGTGTACGCCATGTGCTTGCGGTTATATTTTAATTTGAAATTTTTCGACGGTTTTCTAATCCGATAGAAATTTCGTCGATTAACATATCATCTCTTAGGTCAATGAATAGGATGCATTAAGTGAATGTTAGTGACGGCGTGACGTAACCATTAACCACCCAAGCCACCCCTAGTCAGAAGACAAACCTAATGACAAAGGTAAAAAATCCCTTAACCTTTGTAGAAGCGGAAGTAAGGATGCTCTATTTTGATTTCTTATAAAAAAGAAAAGCTATGTCCATATTATTGTATTTAAAAAAATTGTGCATTTATATAGATCATGCAAACCCCAACATTCCAACTAATGAATCTTGTGGTCTAAGCAATTGAACACTCTGAAGCTCCTAGCTTTTAATAAACTATGTAAGATTGCTCCAACCCAATGACAAAACCTGTCTTCCTAGCTAAACTAAGCATCGAACTAGTACATAAATCATTCAAAACTCTAGAATAGGAAATGTTATCTAAGAGGTCAATCGAATATGAGCTCAAGGCGGGAGCTCTAGTAGCCGCATTAGAAGTGAAGGTATGAAGTCGTGCATTTCTCCTTGCCAAGCTACATGATTAGAGAGACATTCCCTTAGTCCCCGCCTCGAGCTCTGTGAATGTTCAGAACCGGTAGCCTGAGTCAATGTTCTCCCCACCAAACTCGTACCCACCTCCTCATCCAGGCATGAAACCACTGCAAGGTTTACATCATCTACCACATCAGAGCTTAAAGCATCATTAATGGCAATCTCCGAATATAGATCGGAATGAATTTCAACCAATCTTGCCTACTTTTGGTCCACCCACCAACACTTTACCCTCACAAAACTCAAATCCCCGGTATGTCTACCCACGTACGAAACAAAATTAGCCCTAATCTTATTTTTTAAGTTATATAAAATGTTCAAATCATATGCTACATCATAATATGCATTATCACCATATGCAGTTCCCAATTCGTATGTATTATCACAGGTTACGTTAACACCATACACAGTGTCCAATTCATGTTCAGTATCACAAACTTCATTTTTGGCTTACGTAGTATCACTATGTGCAACATTTTCCCATTCCATGCATAACAATCTCTACTATCATAACCCAGAGCAACCCCCACTCCCCTGGCCCGAGTTCCTCCACATCTGCAACCATCAACTCACCGGTAGCATCATCCGGACCCATGTCTGCAACAACCTCATCATCGTTCCCATAATCAACCACTATCCCCTCTCCTTGCATAGTAACAACACTTTTTCCCAATATCAAAACTTCATCAGGCTCCTCACCCAATTCATTAACCACCAAAACTCTCGTCTGCTAGTCCCAACCACATCCATCTCCCCTGCAACATCAACCAACAGATCTATCTCATTTTCCTCGGCAGTAACAACCGATGTAACATCCTTATACACCGATTCCAACAGTGCAAACCTATTTTTGGTGATAAAATATGCCAGAGCATCCGTCTTAACATTTGCAACGGTGTAACAACAAGGGATTTGCATTACCAACTAATAAATAAAAGTTAGGATTTTTATTTATTTTAATGAAGCATAAAAGAATTTGGAATAACAAAATTTATGTGAAAAAGGCTATTTTAATTGAATGGGAAATATGGGATTTTAAAATGAGGATAAAATGTTATTTTTGGAAAGTTAAATATTTTATGAGAGATTTTAAAACGGGTTTGGATAAGAAAAATGAGTTTTATAAACATACATGAACACTTAGACTAATTTTTGGAAAACATATAAATAACTCTCTTCTTATTGGGTTTCTAAACCTAGCTCAATAACCCACCCTAAACCTCCTCTATAAATTATCTCATACTCTCCAAACCTCATTCATTTCAACCCTAATCAAATTCCTAAAACCCTAAACCTAAAAATGGCCTCCATGCTTAGGAAAGCTCCATCCTCTCTTATATTGGCTTAAGCTAGTTAAAGTAAGGGAAGGTAATGCAAAAACCCTCTTGTAATCCATTTCTAACTCTCTTTAATTTCTGGAAATCATGTTGTAACTCTTGGTTTTATGTGTTTTGGTATTTTTCTAGCTCCTTGATCATCATCTCTTAGCTTTGGTTAGTGCCATATAGGTGTTTGTTCTTTTGCTTGAGAGTAATACTAGGTAAACCCTCTCCTAATCTATGTATAAACATCTCTTAATTTCTAAAATTATTTTGTAATCCTCTTTTTTTTGTGCATTTAGATTGTGAAACTCTTTGATCTTCTTTTCATTGCTTGGAAAGAGGTAATATATGCTAGCTGAAATTATAATTAGTTTATTGTTGTTAGTAAATTAGGCATATCTCATTCATCTTAAATCGGAATTAAGATTTTCTTGATGTTCTGGAAAGCTTATTCTGTAGAATATAACTTTTATGTTTTGAGATTTTCCTAATTTTGTGGTTTGAATGGTCGAAATCACGTTTGTTTGTCGCTGACCTGACAACAAACTACAGGGTTGAGAAACTAAAAACCTGAAATTGATTTGGCCATAAGTTACTCGTTTCTTATCCAAATCTAATAATTTTGGATGTTCTGGAAAGCTTTGATTTAGAGATAAAACTTTCATGTTTTGAGTTTCATGATATTTCGAAGTTAATTTGGTCAAAACTGTGCATTCTTACCACTGTCCCGAGAGCACAACGACAGTGATATAAAATTTAGATCTGAGAATTGTTTTAGTCATAGAATTTTCATCTCTGGTCGGAATTTGACGATCTTGGTCATTCCGGAAAGCTTAGAAACTAAGCTACAACTTTCATTTTATTCATTTTGCCAGAATTTGAAGTTTACTATGCCAAAATTGTAGTTTTTCATCTCTGGCCAGTTAGTGCATAGCTATAGGCCTTAGTCTCTTTTCTCCCGTTGTTTTCAGCGTAGAATCCCGACTTTGCGACGCCATCCCGGGTTCGTCCTTTGTCGGATTTCATCGTTTTTGGTATCGTTAAAATGATGAGATCGAGATCTTTAACCATGCAAAGTTTGGTTTAGATCTGGGTGCATTAGATACTTCGTTTCTATTCCCGAAGTAGCACCCAGAAACTGTTTTACAATAGTGATCATTTTCAGTTATCGTCGGACCAACTTTGAAACATTGTCGTTTCTTCGTTTCAAGTCGAAACCGAACGATTCTTATTGCATATCAAAGTAGGAGTAATTTACTACGCTCCTTCAAATTTTCATCAAGATCTGAGTTCATGTGTTCCTTCGACCATGTCGTCGAAGTGGGACCTTTACACTGTTTTGACACAGTAAAGTTTTATGATTTTTGTCCGACTTTGAGACGACGCCGTTTCTTCGTTTCAAGTCGGAATTTCCCGATCCTTTTTGCAGTTTGGAGCAGGGATGTTGGACTATATGTCTACCAATTTTCATGCCATTAGGATTCAGTTTGCTAGTCCGAATAATTTTCCGAACTTGGAGTGATTTTCTGGTTTTATTGATTTCTTTGAGATTTGTCTCTAGATTTCGTACACGGGTTTTATGAATTATTTTCAAAGGATTTTTCACTCCTAAATGGCTTTAGAAATTATTATATAATATTATTTTTAATTATTAAATTAATTACTCCATAATAGGAGAGTTTTCAAAAGCCGTTTTAAAGTGATTTCAAAATCAATTATAAATCCGTTTCGCACCATTATTTTCTCTAATAAATATCTCACACTCACTTTTTAGCACGTCGAGCGAAGTGGAAAGGTGCTTAAACGGTTAGGAAATCTCCGGCCTATGGAACCGTGTGTATTTCCTTTCCGGTTAATCCTCGACCTATTCGATTGATCGTTTTGACCTTTGGGTCTAGTTTACCGATGATACGAGGTGGATTTTTATTGTTTGGAGTGTGAGCTTGCTATTGGTTAGTAAACCGTTTAGTGCGAACGTGGGGTATGGGACTCATTGTTAACACTTTACGGGTTCCTCTCCAAGAAGTTAGTGACACATTAGCCTCTGGGCGGCCAGTACTGGACCTCTGGGTCACCACGCCTCTGGGCAACCGTCTCTGGACACCTGCTCTATGGAGCAGTTTATTTTTCGGCATGCGCCTCTGGGCCTTTATCCTTCTAGGAAGGATCTTGCCGTCTCGCGCGTTCCGCATCTGTGCGAGTGATCGATCACAACTTTACAGTACTTGGCAACAACGACTCTGGTCGGTGCACGTGCAATATTGGTATTATTTGATGATTTTATATCCATTCGATTACCGCCATTCGGTGTTGGTTCTATGGAACCATACCATGTAAGTGCGATTACCTTGTGGATTCACAGTGTCTTTGGACATTGCTTTTCAGTGTTGGATTGCATTGACTTTTCAGTATATCCCCATTGCTCTTTGGAGCATCGATCTGCTTGGGCATTGATTCCAGACTCTGGTCACTCTTGGGATTATTGCCTATGGGCATCTTTTTATAGCTTTGGCTACGCCGATGATATGAGGCGATTTTATTTATTCTACACTTTGGTGTTGATTTCTCTTTGGAGATTTTTATTTTTTATTGATGATTAGGGATCGTCATTATATTCATGTGGTTCATAATATACTTCTCTTTGGATAAGTACTGTTTTATTTATGTACCGCATTACTATATATCTCAGTTATTACTGATTGTTTAGCTAGCCTGACCCGAGTGTTTTCGCTCGGGTCAGACCGAGTTGTTTCAGGTTAGGTCTCTGGACTTAGCTTCTGTGCTTCCGCTTGGACATTATCTGCTATGCTGATAGATAGCGCTTTTATTTGTCCACTATTCCGCTACTCTGTTATTATTCAGACTTTGATATGTACATATTTTTAACCCACATGTGTGGGCAGTGGCATTGTACCAACTTATTGTATTTGGATCTGTATTGACGATGTATTGTTCTGGGATTTTATATCTGTTACGTGATTCTATTCTGTGATGTTTTATCATTCAATATTATGCTTTGTCCTGATAGATCTTTAGCCATTTGTAATTTCGTTATAAGTATTTACTGAATATGTCGAACCACTTGAAAAAAAATATATAGATACCATCCTTTTGACGTATTCAGTAGATAGTTATAGCTTAATTACAAATGGTCGCTCCCACTATACTCTATTCTCCGCTTTAACAGACAGTATTACTCCTGTAATACTCTTTGTTACAGTGAGTCTCAGAGTGGGGCGTTACAGCTTGGTATCAGAGCCTGGTTTCAGGAATAAGCATAATAAACACAGAACAGATACACTTAGTACAATACATTTTCATTAGATCCGAATTAAATCAAATCCCTTCCTTATGTTTATTGATAGATAAGTTAGGAATATGTATAGGAATCCGTTTTATTCCGTAGTATTCCTTAATTAATTATCTATCATTGAATCATGTATAACTCTAATTCCCGGTACGACATGTTTTACCAATTGAGCGGTGCGAAGGTCTTCTCTCAACTTGACCTTGCCACCGGATTCCATCAGCTACGAGTCATGGAAGACAGCATTCCTCTTACGGCATTTCGCACTCGTTATGGTTCTTTTGAGTGGTTGGTCATGCCGTTCGGCTCGACGAACGCTCCGACTTTCTTCGTCGATCTTATGAATCGAGTATTCCGGGAATACATCGATAGATTCGTTCTGGTTTTCATCGACGATATTCTTATTTATTCTAGATCCGAGGCAGAGCATGCTCATCATTTGCGGATCGTCTTAGATACTCTTCGTCAGCATCAGCTTAAGGCCAAGCTCTCCAAGTGCCATTTTTGGGAGAGCAAGGTCAAGTTCTTGGGCCATATTGTATCATCTGAGGGTATTTCCGTCGATCCTGCCAAGATCGAAGCTATTCAGAATTGGAATCTGCCCGAGAACGTTCATGATATTCACAGCTTCCTTGGGCTGGCGGGTTATTACCGTCGGTTTATCAAGGATTTCTCTTGAGTTGCACTTCCCCTCACGACTCTGACTCGTAAGGGGGTACGTTTTATTTGGTCTGATAAGTGTGAAGCTTCCTTTCAGCGACTGAAGGAACTTCTCACTCATGCTCCTATCCTTGTAGTTCCTGAGAGTAACCAGGATCTTGTTGTTTACACCGACGCTTGTGGTAGTGGCCTCGGTGCTGTGCTTATGCAGAAAGATCGGGTAGTTGCTTACGCTTCTAGGCAGCTACGTCTGAATGAGGTTCGCTATCCTACTCATGATCTTGAGTTAGCAGCTATCGTCTTTGCCTTGAAGACGTGGCGTCATTAACTATTGGGCGAACATTTCATTCTCTACACCAATCACAAGTCGCTGAAGTATTCATTCAGTCAGAAGGATCTCAATATGAGGCAGCAGCGATGGCTCGAGTTTCTCACCTCATATGACTTAGATTTTCGGTATACCCCTGGCAAGGGGAATCGTGTTGTAGATGCGCTCAGTCGCAAACACTCGGCAGTTGTTTCTATGATGATTACCGAGTGGGTTATTCTTGAGACTCTTTCTATGTGTGATATTCGAAATCGAGCTCCGTCTTCTGATTCTCAGATCTTGTTATTCAGCTTGGAAGCTCGACCTATTATATTGGATCGCATTGCCCATGCTCAGCGGCAGGATCCAGACTTGTTGCGATACATTCATCTCCTTGAGTCGGGATCCAGTGATGAGACATTGTTGGATTATTCTATTGATTCTCATCGATGTCTTCGTAGGAAGAACCTTATTTTGGTACCATCTGATTTATCACTTAGGCATGACATTCTAGACGAGTGTCATCACACTAAGTACACTATACATCCTGGGTCGAGTAAGATGTATGCCGACATGTGTCGCCTATTTTTTTGGGAGGGCATGAAGAGTGATGTTGCAAGTTATGTAAGTTGTTGCATGACTTGTCAACAGATCAAAGCTGAGCATCAGCGTCCATCTGGTCTTCTTCAGCCGCTAGAGATTCCATTGTGGAAATGGGATCAGATATCCATGGATTTTATTGACGGTTTGCCTCGATCGAGGTCAGGCCATACTTCTATTTGGGTCATCGTCGATCGCTTGACCAAATCAGCTCATTTCATTCCTATTAAGTCCACTCGGACTGCTCCTCAGCTTGCCAAGCTATATGTGAAGGAAGTCGTTCGACTTCATGGCATTTCTAGCTCTATCGTCTGTGATCGAGACACTATCTTTACTAGTCACTTCTAGAAGTGCCTACAGTCAGCTTTGGGCTCAAAGCTGAATCTCTCGACTACTTATCATCCTCAGACCGACGGTCAGACGGAGAGGGTGAATCGTGTTTTAGAGGATCTTTTATGCTGTTGTATTCTGGATTTCGGAGGTAGTTGGGAGGATCACTTACCGCTTGTAGAGTTCTCCTACAACAACAGCTTTCAGTCTAGTATTGGCATGGCTCCTTTCGAGGCTCTTTACGGAAGGCCATGTCATTCTCCTTCGTGTTGGTTAGAATCTGACGAGAAGCTCCTTCTTGGTCCAGATTCAGTTCGGGAATCTTCTGAGAAGATTATTCTTATTCGTCAGAGAATGAAAGAGGCGCAGAACCGTCAGAAATCCTACGCGGACAACCGCAGGAAGCCTCTTGAGTTCTCCATTGGTGATCATGTCTTTATTCGGATATCTCCTATGAAAGGGGTTGTGCGTTTCAGCTCTACAGGGAAGTTGGCTCCTCGCTATGTTGGACCATTTCCTACTACGGAACGCATTGGCCCCGTGGCTTATCGTGTGGCTCTACCTGCTCACTTCTCTGGAATGCACAACGTGTTCCATGTTTCCCAGCTTCGCATGTGTGTCCGCGATCCTGATTCTATCTTTGAGCCGCATGCTGTGCCTGATTTAGAGATCTTACCTGATTTATCTTTGGAGCAGCAACCTCTTCGTGTGCTTGATTCGGAGGTTAGACGCCTTCGCAACAAAGAGGTTCCACTCGTGAAGATTCAATGGTCACCGAATCCTAAGGACTGCACTTGGGAGACCAGAGAATCTATCGAACGCTCTTATCCTGGCTTTCTCCCATCTTCTTCAACGGGTGAGAATTCTCTATTTTATCTCTATCACTTCTTTTGTGGATTTGACGTTATAGACGACATCTATCTTAATGAATTGCAGGGACGCAATTTTCTTAAGGGGGGAGTCTGTAACAACCCGGGATTTGCATTACCAACTAATAAATAAAAGTTAGGATTTTTATTTATTTTAATGAAGCATAAAAGAATTTGGAATAACAAAATTTATGTGAAAAAGGCTATTTTAATTAAATGGGAAATATGGGATTTTAAAATGAGGATAAAATGTTATTTTTGGAAAGTTAAATATTTTAGGAGAGATTTTAAAACGGGTTTGGATAAGAAAAATGAGTTTTATAAACATACATGAACACTTAGACTAATTTTTGGAAAACATATAAATAACTCTCTTCTTATTGGGTTTCTAAACCTAGCCCAATAACCCACCCTAAACCTCCTTTATAAATTATCTCATACTCTCCAAACCTCATTCATTTCAACCCTAATCAAATTCCTAAAACCCTAAACCTAAAAATGGCCTCCATGCTTAGGAAAGCTCCATCCTCTCTTATATTGGCTTAAGCTAGTTAAAGTAAGGGAAGGTAATGCAAAAACCCTCTTGTAATCCATTTCTAACTCTCTTTAATTTCTGGAAATCATGTTGTAACTCTTGGTTTTATGTGTTTTGGTATTTTTCTAGCTCCTTGATCATCATCTCTTAGCTTTGGTTAGTGCCATATAGGTGTTTGTTCTTTTGCTTGAGAGGAATACTAGGTAAACCCTCTCCTAATCTATGTGTAAGCATCTCTTAATTTCTGAAATTATTTTGTAATCCTCTTTTTTTTGTACATTTAGATTGTGAAACTCTTTGATCTTCTTTTCATTGCTTGGAAAGAGGTAATATATGCTAGCTGAAATTATAATTAGTTTATTGTTGTTAGTAAATTAGGCATATCTCATTCATCTTAAATCGGAATTAAGATTTTCTTGATGTTCTGGAAAGCTTATTCTGTAGAATATAACTTTTATGTTTTGAGATTTGCCTAATTTTGTGGTTTGAATGGTCGAAATCACGTTTGTTTGTCGCTGACCTGACAACAAACTACAGGGTTGAGAAACTAAAAACCTGAAATTGATTTGGCCATAAGTTACTCGTTTCTTATCCAAATCTAATAATTTTGGATGTTCTGGAAAGCTTTGATTTAGAGATAAAACTTTCATGTTTTGAGTTTCATGATATTTCGAAGTTAATTTGGTCAAAACTGTGCATTCTTACCACTGTCCCGAGAGCACAACGACAGTGATATAAAATTTAGATCTGAGAATTGTTTTAGTCATAGAATTTTCATCTCTGGTCGGAATTTGACGATCTTGGTCATTCCGGAAAGCTTAGAAACTAAGCTACAACTTTCATTTTATTCATTTTGCCAGAATTTGAAGTTTACTATGCCAAAATTGTGGTTTTTCATCTCTGGCCAATTAGTGCATAGCTATAGGCCTTAGTCTCTTTTCTCCCGTTGTTTTCAGCGTAGAACCCCGACTTTGCGACGCCATCCCGGGCTCGTCCTTTGTCGGATTTCATCATTTTTGGTCTCGTTAAAATGATGAGATCGAGATCTTTAACCATGCAAAGTTTGGTTTAGATCTGGGTGCATTAGATACTTCGTTTCTATTGCCGAAGTAGCACCTAGAAACTGTTTTACAATAGTGATCATTTTCAGTTATCGTCGGACCAACTTTGAAATATTGTCGTTTCTTCGTTTCAAGTCGAAACTGAACGATTCTTATTGCATATCAAAGTAGGAGTACTTTACTATGCTCCTGCAAATTTTCATCAAGATCTGAGTTCATGTGACCCTTCGACCATGTCGTCGAAGTTGGACCTTTACACTGTTTTGACACAGTAAAGTTTTATGATTTTTGTCCGACTTTGAGACGACGCCGTTTCTTCGTTTTAAGTTGGAATTTCCCGATTCTTTTTGCAGTTTGGAGCAGGGATGTTGGACTATATGTCTACCAATTTTAATGCCATTCAGATTCAGTTTGCTAGTCCGAATAATTTTCCGAACTTGGGTTCGCGTCATTTTTGGACTATTTTCCAACACTTAGAATATTTTCAGTGATTTTCTGGTTTTATTGATTTCTTTGAGATTTGTCTCTAGATTTCGTACACGGGTTTTATGAATTATTTTCAAAGGATTTTTCACTCCTAAATGGCTTTAGAAATTATTATATAATATTATTTTTAATTATTAAATTAATTACTCCATAATAGGAGAGTTTTCAAAAGCCGTTTTAAAGTGATTTCAAAATCAATTATAAATCCGTTTCGCACCATTATTTTCTATAATAAAAATCTCACACTCACTTTTTAGCACGTCGAGCGAAGTGGAAAGGTGCTTAAACGGTTAGGAAATCTCCGGCCTATGGAACCGTGTGTATTTCCTTTCCAGTTAATCCCCGACCTATTCGATTGATCGTTTTGACCTTTGGGTCTAGTTTACCGATGATACGAGGTGGACTTTTTATTGTTTGGAGTGTGAGCTTGCTATTGGTTAGTAAACCGTTTAGTGCGAACGTGGGGTATGGGACTCATTGTTAACACTTTACGGGTTCCTCTCCAAGAAGTTAATGACACATTAGCCTCTGGGCGGCCAGTACTGGACCTCTGGGTCACCACGCCTCTGGGCAACCGTCTCTGGACACCTGCTCTATGGAGTAGTTTTTTTTTCGGCATGCGCCTCTGGGCCTTTATCCTTCTGGGAAGGATCTTGCCGTCTCGCGCGTTTCGCATATGTGCGAGTGATCGATCACAACTCTACAGTAATTGGCAACAACGACTCTGGTCGGTGCACGTGCAATATTGGTATTATTTGATGATTTTTATATCCATTCGAGTACCGCCATTCGGTGTTGGTTCTATGGAACCATACCATGTAAGTGCGATTACCTTGTGGATTCACAGTGTCTTTGGACACTGCTTTTCAGTATTGGATTTCATTGACTTTTCAGTATATCCCCATTGCTCTTTGGAGCATCGATCTTTGCTTGGGCATTGATTACAGACTCTGGTCACTCTTTGGATTATTGCCTATGGGCATCTTTTTATAGCTTTGGCTACGCCGATGATATGAGGCGATTTTATTTATTCTACACTTTGGTGTTGATTTCTCTTTGGAGATTTTTATTTTTTATTGATGATTAGGGATCGTCATTATATTCATGTGGTTCATAATATACTTCTCTTTGGATAAGTACTGTTTTATTTATGTACCGCATTACTATATATCTCAGTTATTACTGATTGTTTAGCTAGCCTTACCCGAGTGTTTTCGCTCGGGTCAGACCGAGTTGTTTCAGGTTAGGTCTCTGGACTTAGCTTCTGTGCTTTCGCTTGGACATTATCTGCTATGCTGATAGATAGCGCTTTTATTTGTCCACTATTCTGCTACTCTGTTATTATTCAGACTTTGATATGTACATATTTTTAACCCACATGTGTGGGCAGTGGCTTTGTACCCACTTATTGTATTTCGATCTGTATTGACGATGTATTATTCTGGGATTTTATATTTGTTATGTGATTCTGTTCTGTGATGTTTTATCATTTAATATTATGCTTTGTCCTGATAGATCTTTAGCCATTTGTAATTTCGTTATAAGTATTTACTGAATATGTCGAACCACTTGAATAAAATATATAGATACCATCCTTTCGACGTATTCAGTAGATAGTTATAGCTTAATTACAAATGGTCGCTCCCACTATACTCTATTCTCCGCTTTAACAGACAGTATTACTCCTGTAATACTCTTTGTTACAGTGGGTCTCAGAGTGGGGCGTTACAAACGGCCTTCTCAACTGTTGGAATTAAATTAGGCAAGTTTAAAGAGGGTTGCATCGAGAGACTAACGGAGGGATCGAGGATGATTGGCTATGTGGCTTGTGCATAATCCTTAAAAGTTTCTGATGTATTTTATCAAGTATCTTGACCCCAGCCAAATTCTCGGCCTTACTTGTTTCGCCATAGATTGTCATTGCTGAAGCTTCATCATGGATCAAATTCGTCACCTCGCCTTCTAATCCCTTCACCTCATTTTCTGAAAAAAGGACCGAGCTAAAATGTGACAAGAGGACTTCCAGTAGATCGATGCCAACCTCCCTCTCTTTCCATAACCCATCCATAAGACTCCTTTTCAATCTCATCAAGTTAAGAGCAAATAAAAAGCCATGGTGTCCCTTTGTTGTTGATTAAGTTCGCCTAGCACCAGAGCATTGGATGGTTGATGATGGGCACATGCCACCTTTATGGCTGAAATATCCATATGTGAAGCACCTGATGGGCTCTTGGTATACCTAGGCTATATGCGATGGACCACCACACCGAAAAAAAACTAAGAAATTTTCTAATGCTAGATCCAAGGCACGCGATGGATTCTTAGTCAATAAGATGGAATGATATTATAGAAGGAAGAGGTGTTGCCACTTCAGCATATGTGCATCTATTTGGAAGTAAGGCAGGTTGTAGATCTAGATAGCAAGAAGATAATCCTTTTGACCATTGGCAGCAATTGATTTTTCTCGCATGTATCACATTATATATTGTTTTAAAAAACATATGAGTATATATTTATAAATCAATATTTTATTTTATAAAACATTGTTTAAGTTTATAAAGCGTGAGTGCATACACACGAGGAGCGTTCAATGGCATCCCTATTTTGTAGCACCCCGTAGCCTTCTGATTTCCACACACATTTCGATCTAAATAACAGCACTTTCTCTCTTTTTCACATCATACTGTTATTTAAATCAAAATGTGTAGGGGAAATCGAGGGCCACATGGGATGCTACGAAATTGGGATGCCCTTGAGCACTCATATATATATATATATATATATTAAATCCGTAAATTATAATTTATTCAAAGTATTATAGTGATTTTATTTGAATGTTAATATATTATATATGTTGATTTTTTATTTTAAATTGTAGATTTAGATTTTTTTGAGTTCTTACTAAGTAAAAATTTAGATATTTTGATAAAGTTTTAAATTTTAAAATTAATAATTTGGTCAAAATACTTAATTTACTAAAAAAATTTAAAAGTCTTTAGATTTATATATGGTTATAAAATTATGTTTTGGATAACCAATTTTCATATAAAGAGACAAATGTGTATGTTGCGGTGTAAATCCCAACATTTATAAACATACACATTAACTAAGTACACCATTTATAAGTTGCACTGTACACATGCTAGTATATTTGGATTACTCGAATCAAATTCAAATTTTGAAATCAAAATAAATTCATTATTAATTAAATCAATAAGTAAAATAAAATAATATTTTATTTAAATAACATTTTAGATTAGATTTAAAATCATTTAAACTTCATAGACCCTTAAAGATCCAAAATGGTTAAAAAATTGAAATTCACCAACTTAACTCACTACGACCCAACCTATTTCCTTCAATGATATCAAAGCCTAATAGCCTATGCAGTCCAAGTTAGCAATATTATGGCTAACTTATTAAAGTTTATTCAATTAGCATGGGACAAAATTAGGGAGAAGGGCAAACTTTGAAAAAATATTTGGTTGAAACATTAAGTTTTATTTTTGGGTTGAAGAACGGAATGCTAGTTATAACTAACATTATATTCAATTTTTATATTATACTGAATGTTAGTTATAATTAGAATTATATTCAATTCAACTATATAGAATATTAGTTATAATTAACATTGTCCTTAAGCTTAAAAAAGAAACTTGTTGTCCTTCACCCCAATTATTTTTCAAAGTTTATCCTTATGCATATTTTTCTCTTAGTAACATGTCTAGAAAGGTAATATGTAAGGTTGAGTTCATAGTAGTTAAGGAGCTAAGGCGCAAAAAAGCGCAAGCCTTGAGCCTTTGGCCTTTTCACGTGCCTTTTATACAAGTTTGATCTACTATTTTACCAACTACAAATTAAATTTTAAACTATATTTTATAATTCATTCAACTATTTTAAAACTACTTTTGAAACCTGTTAAAACCTCTTTCGAAACCATATGCTTCGACTCCTTCGAAGGCTTAAACAAAACAAAGGCAGTCACTTTTCTTTTAAAAACAAACCACGGTTTCGACACCTTCGAAAGCTATGCTTTGGACACCTTACCTTTCGCCTTCCTCCAATCCACTACGTACCATCTTTGTGATACCTTGTGTATTGGTTTCGGCTTAGTATGTTTCGACTAGGTTGAAGGCGAAAGCTTCTGTGTCGAATTGTGCTTTCCTAAGTAAGCAGAACCAATTTTCTGAGTAAACCAGGTTTAATACCACTTAAAGCAATTCTTTTTCTAACTAACCTGCCACGTGTCAACACCAGATTGGTTGTCTTAACTTTTTCAAATTCTTTACCAAAGTAACTGTCGCTAATTTCAGATATAAACCATGGTTAAGTTAATTAAATAAGCCCTTCCATTAAATAAAACCAATTCTGCAAAGAAGTCCCTCTTCTAAAATAATTTATTTTGCATAGAAAATCACTTTGGAAAAATCACCAAAAATTTCAGAAATTCACTTTATTCATGTTATCTAACATATCAAAATTCCAGATCCAAATTCTTAATATATTTTCCATAATAAATTTATGAACCCAAATAACCATATTTTCCTTTGAAAATTAATAATAATCTTTCCATAGTTGGAAAATTATAAAAATTGAAACCCAACTCCAAAATCATGTTTCTCATAACATAAAATTTTCCCATGGCATTTAAACATCAATAAATCTTGGTTTTACCCTAAAACTGTGCATACCTCTTTTAAACAATCTTGTTTAAATCATGTAAAATATAAATCAAGCATATCATCATCCAATATTTCATAAAAACGAATTTACCCTTAAATCAAAAAAAAAATATGATTCAAAACAAAATAGAGATGGAATTATTATTCACTTGGACCTAGATAAGGAGATTGGATTGAGATTGATTTCCCCTAAGCTTGATTCTCTAGCTTTTAATTTGTATTCTTCTTGTTCTCTTAATGGTCGGCTTTTCTTCTTCTTGCGTTTAATTTTTCAAAATGACGTGTATGGGTAGTGAATTGGTAGGAACGAAAATATATAAGGGTAAGGGTCATTGGGTGGCAATTTCCTAATATACCCTTATGTAACTTAACTAATCATAAACCCATTCTTCAGCCCATTAATATTATATTAGGCCCGGCCTTAATTAGATTAATTTAATTCTTAATTCCCTTACCACTTAACATTTACATTATTCTATTTAGTTTATCTAATTAAATCTCTTGAATAATGTTATCAAAAATTAAGGGTGTTACAGGCTCCCCTCCTTAAAGAATTTCATCCTCGAAATTCAGTAAGGACTAAATAATAAACATAGCAATCATCTGTAACAAATCCTAACAACCATACTAGTATACCTAACTAGGAGCTATCTATATAAATCTAATATAGATATACTCTCAAAGCAGATCAAGATAAGTATCTCGAATCATATCCTCTATCTCCCAAGTACAGTCCTTCTCGTTGTCGCTCTACTGAACTTTCACCAACTTAACTGTCTTGTTCCTCAATCTTTTCTTATCTCTCACTACGACCCGAACTGGTTGCCTAACAAAAGTTGAATTAGGCTCTACTACTAGATCTTCCAACCCTTTCGGAGGGATAGTAGCCTCTGGATCATGTACATACTTGCGAAGATGAGACACATTAAATACATTATGGACACCTGCAATACTGCTCGGCAACTCAACTCTGTGCGAGCTTTCCAATCCTTTCTATGATTTGGAATGAACGAACATACCTCGGGGCCAACTTTCCCGACTTTCCAAACCGTACCACACCCTTCATCGGTGATACCTTAATGAAAACCCTATCTCCTACTGAGAACTCTAGGTTTTTACGCCTCTTATCTACATAACTTTTCTGTCTCGATTGAGCTTCTTTCATCCGTTCTCAGATCAACTCAATCTTCTCTGACGCCTCCCTAACCAAATCTGGACCTAAGACCAATCTGTCTCAAGTCTCCAACTAACATACAGGGGATTTGCATGGCCTTCCATACAGAGCTTCCAAAAGGCACCATTCCTATACTAGTCTGATAACTATTATAATAGGAAAACTCAATCAAGTGTAGGTGATCCTCCCAAGATCCACCATAGCCCAACACACAAGCTCTCAACAAATCCTCAAGCACCTTATTGACTCTCTCTGCCTGCCCATCTGTTTGTGGGTGATATGCGGCACTCATCTTGAGCTTAGTGCCTAACACATTCTGTAGGCTTTTCCAGAATTCCCTAGTGAATAATGCATCTCTATCGCTAAATATGCTACTAGGAACTCGATGAAGTCTAACTATGTTCTTCATGAACAACTTCGCCAAAAAAGGTGTCGTCCTGGTCGACTTTACTGGAATGAAATGGGCACTCTTGGTCAACCCATCCACAATAACCCATATAATCTCATTTCCTCTCCTTGAGTGTGGTAACCCATCTATAAAATCCATGGATAATGAATCCCATTTCCAAACCAGGATCTTTAAAAGCTAAAGCAACCCACTCGGCTTCTGATGTTCAGCTTTCACTTGTTGACAGTTTACACACTGCCTAACCCACAAGCAAACATCCCTCTTCATGCCTTCCCAATAGAAGCTCCTCTTCATATCTTGATACATCTTGGTCCCTCCAGAATGAATCATAAACTTGGATCGATGACATTCCTCAAGAACTTCTCTCCTCAAGTTCTCTACATCTGGAACACATAGTCGTCCCTTCTTTCTCAACCATCCTCTTTGGTCAAGACAAAAATCTTTTAAATCATCCACCTCAATTTCAACCTCAAGCCTTCTGATCCACTCGGCTAGTAATAGATCCTCCTTCTATTTGGAAGTAATTCTCTCGATCAACACCGGTCGAACTTATAAATAGGACAACATGGCAGTATTCTGACTGGAACTAGCAGTCGATCTTAACTGCATACCACAAATAGCCAAAGCTTCTAGATCCTTCCATTCCGCCAACATAGCCAACACCACATTCTGATGTCTTCTACTGAGAGCATTTGCTACCTTATTTCCATTCCCAGGAGTATACTCTGTACCAAAATCATAAGCAACCAAAAACTCCAGCCACCTCTGTTGTCTCACTTCAACTCTTTCTGAGAGAATAAGTATCTTAAAGACTTATGATCAGTATACAACTCAAATCTTTCCCCCAAGAGATAATGCCTCCAAATCTTCAAGGCAAAAATCACCGCAGCCAACTCCAAGTCATGAGTAGGATATCTTACTTCGTGCGGTCAACACTGCTCCCAATCCAGTCCCGCATGCATTAGTGTATACTAGCAACCCTTGGTTTCTATCTGGAACTACTAATATTGGAGCATTGGTCAACAAATGCTTTAACTTAAGGAATGCTTCCTCACATTTGTCGGACCAAACAAACTTCACTTCCTTCCCGGTCTGCTTAGTCAAAGGCACAGCTATCCGCAAGAAATCCTTGATCAATCTCCGATAATAACCAGCAAGTCCAAGAAAACATCTGATCTCGGTCACTATCTCTCGTCTCTTCCAATTGTTCACATCTTCGATCTTATCTGGATCGACTGATAACCCTTTCTCTGAAACCACGTGATCAAAAAACTTAACCTCTTTCTTCCAAAAATGACACTTGGAAACTTCGCCTTTAGCTGATTCTACCTCAGCGTCTCTAGCACAACTCTAAGATGATCTTCATGCTCTCTCTCATCCTTAGAGTATACCAAAATTTCATCTATAAAAACCAACACGAATCTGACCAAACACCATTGGAAGACTCAGTTCATCAAATCCAAAAAGAAACACTGTCCTCTTGCATTCTCAACTGATTTAACCCTGTCCCCAAGTCTAACTGGGAAAACACTCTGGCTCAACTCAACTGATCAAACATATCATCAATTCTCGGCAAGTGATACTTATCTTTATCTTCCTTTCATTCAGCTTACAATAGTCAATACACATCCTCAACGACCCATCTAGTTTCTTCACGAATACCACGGCCACTCCCCAAGGCGAACTACTTAGTCTAATAAAATTCCTTCCTTTTAGATCCACTAGCTGCACCTTCAATTCCTTCATCTCAGTCGGTGTCATCCTGCTAGGTGGTCTACTCATAGGTTCAGCTCCTGGCACAAGATCTATCTAAAACACAACAGCTCATTTTGGTGCTAGTCCTGTGACTGGCTTAAACACATCTACAAACTCTCTTGCAATTCGAACCTGACTTAGCTCTTCTCCCACTTCCATTACACTTAACAAAGCATAACTACTTCGGTTAGAATTCTCTACTGAGAATATAATTCGGTTATGACTATTAGGGTGTCTCAAAGATATCTCCCCATCCTGGCAAAATATCCTGGCCTCATACCTCCTCAACCAATTCATACCCAAAAAGATTCTAAAATCTACGAAATTATAAACATACAAACTGCATGCAAACTTATGACCTAACAAATCAAGTTCTAACTGGTCATATCTCATCCCCAGAATTGCATACCCTCCTATTGGATTTGCAACCCTTAAGGAAGTAACCAGGTATGTGGGTTTTAAGCATAACCTATCAACCAAACACTGGGATATAATTGAATGTGATGCACTAGTATCAAAAAGTATCCTAACTGGTATACTCTGAATCAAAAACGTACCTTCCATCACAGTCTTTCCTTTATCAGCTGCAGTAGGTTAGCTGATGATCCAACAGTAAAAACTTTCCCCTTGCCTGCCCTAGCTGGCTCTGGACACTGGTTCTTGTAATGCCCCACTTGATCACAATTAAAACATTTCACATTCTTCTTGTCCGCAACTTTCTTCCCCTTGTCTGACCGGCACTCACTTGCATAATGACCCTTCTTGTCACATTTGTAGCATACCAAATCAGCCTTTGCCTTCTTACCAGCATCCCCTTTCTGGGCTCCCTTCTTCTTAAAGAATTCCCTCTTCTTTCTCTAAGGACCCGGGGATTCAACTGACTTCTCTCTAGCTAAAACAGTAAGCATCTCTTCATGGAAAATGACAATCTCCACCACTACATTACAAGGTTCTCGGATATGGGTCATGGTCATTCTAGCAAGCTCAGGTCTCAGGTCTCAGTCCTCGAATGAACCTCTCATTCCTTCTAACGTCAGTGTGAACTATAGCATATCCATATCGAGACAGCTCACCAAACTTAACAGTGTACTCGATCACTGACATTTCTCCTTGAACTATATCCACGAACTTCATCATCAATGCTGACTTAGCAACCTCAGACAAGAACCTCTACTCAAACCTCCTTCTGAAATCAGCCCACATCAGCTCTTCCTCTGGTACTCCGGCGGATACACTATTCCACCAGTGGAGCGCTGCCCCTTGCAACTGTTTAGAGGCTAGCCTTCTCCTTTTCTCATCTCCAAGCCTAGATCAGTAAGTTCCTCTCAAAGCTCAATAGCTAATTCTCAACTTCAACTGCATCTCCCATTCCAAAAAATGACTTTCCACCCAAAATGGTGTAGTCTCTGCTCAACTTAGCATAGTTATTCCCAACTGGAGCCACAGGATTAGCTCCTCCAACATTGCCAGCAACTCCAGCTTGCAAAAGATTGACGGACAACTGATACACCATCCCTGCACCTACTAGCGGATTTCCAGCACCTACATTGGCTTCAGCATTTGGATTAGCATTAGCCTGTCGACCTTGGTTCCTCCTGGTATTAAGTCGAGCATTTCCATTGGTTGTGGTGCTTCCTCCACCTAACTTTCCTCTTCCGTTTCCTGCTTCCATATCTTCTTTCTCGTAAATCTGCATATGAGCTTTAGTAAGATACAGGAGAACGGTCTGAGAGAGAGGGGAACACGTACATATATATGTGTGTGTGTGTGTGTTTATTTATCAAATACAAGTACATTACTATAGCGTTAACCCAAACCCCGATCATATTTTCAAATTCATTGGATTATGTTTCAAAAAAAATTTAGGTTTAACTTTCTTTTAAAGTTTCATAAACCTACGTTATGATACCAACTTGTAACATCCCCCTACTTGGAGGCCCAAAACTAACGGCTACGGATGTTGTAGTCATCCATAGTTATTAATCCTCGACGACCAAATACAGCGGTGTTAGATTCATTGATACACAGAAACACATGAATATGGAAAAAAATTTAACTTCAAACAGAATTATATTTCATTTCAAAATATTTCCAATTCATTACATAATCCCATGTTCGCAAATCACGTTCAGAGAAAATATATTTATTACAACGTACGCCCAAGAGCAACATATGAAGATGCCCTCTTGGATGATCAGAGTATGTACAGGCAATATAACAACTTTGTCATTACAAACAACACAACGGAATCAAATGAAAAGAGAACCATAAATAGCTATCATGCCTCCTGCACATCTCCGGAAGCTTATTCGTCTTAAGAAGTACCTAAAAACCTCAACTCTCAAACTACTCAAAATCAATTGAGTGCCCGAGAGTTTAAGAGGAAAACATAAACTTCGAGTCAGACATAAAGCCTGGTATGAATAATAATCTACCATCTCAAAGCAATTAGATATCTAGTAAGACCACGCCGCTTAGCGGAACGGGTTTCCCCTCACTAGTATCTCAAAACCTTTATAAAATCATATATTTTTACTTCTGCATCCATAATGGTTAAAACAATCCAAAATAGTATAATACGATGATATGCAAAAACAAATGAATCAATTATGGATTACCCATCCCCATTCATTTTAGACTATCTATCTCAATTATAGTTTCTAAGATTACTATTAACCTATTAGTTTTCATGGGCTGACTAATAACTAGTTAAACATTTAAGGACTCCCTATCCAATTACATAGTTTTTATGGGATCACTAAGAACCTATTGGTAACTCCAATATCTTACTCTTATCCTAGTTTTCATGGGTTGACTAGGAACCTATTGGTGATCCCAATATCCTTTCTTCTTACCCTAGTTTCCAACGGCTGACTAGGAACCTATTGACATCTGTCAATATCTTAATCCGGATATAGTTTTTATGGGCTAACTACAAACCTACTGGCCCCTACCAGTATCAAATCATAGTTTTCATGGTTTACTATGAACCTGTCTTTCTGACATCTTCCTTTATACATAGTTTTCATAGGCTAATTATGAACTTATTGGCCCCTGCCGATACCTTTTCCTTTACACAGTTTTCATAGGCTTACTGAGAACCTATTGGCCCCTGCCAATATCTTTCTTTTATATTTTAACATTCTATATTCTGGTCTTCCTGACCTCCTGGATGCAATTCTACTCATTCAGGAGTTTAATCAATTTATATTTACTACTAGGGTTAACCTAGCTGGTTCTTCTACCCTTTATCCCCAAAATGCAGTTATGGGTCCATTATAATGTGAATATATTTATATTTGAAGAAGCAAACATAACAACATAGCAATACCACTCCTGTGGGTTTAATATAAAACATGGTTAATACCTTTAACCTATTATTTTATCAAAGAAAGCTTCTTCTCAAAACCATTAGAAAATCCTTTAATTCAGCCATGGGTTTTTCCTTTTAATAATGAGTTTGGGTTATAAAACCTTTCGATGCCTTCGAAACCTAGCTATCGACTTCATAGGATGACCTCCTTCGAAAGCATTAAATTTTATCTTCAAAACATTAGGCTCCTGCCTTTTAATACTTTAAAACCTCCCTTTCGAAACCATTTGATTATAGTAAAGTATTAATATTTAACCTTTAGAAGCTTAGCTTCGAAACTAGTTAAAATTACCCATTTCGACACCAATGGAAGTAACCCTTCCGAAATCATTGAAAGTCCCCCTTTCGAAAGCATTGGGTTTATACTTAAAATATTATTTGGGTCAAAGTGAATATAGGCGAAAGCAACTCTTTCGAAACCATCCTTTATCATATAAAAATATTGGGGGAAACTTGATGACGTCTGCACCATCTCTTTCGAAAGCATTTAATATCTGGGTAAAATATTAGAAGGTTGGCATCGAAACCCCTTTCGAAACCATTGCCTTTGAAACCCCTAACCCCTTTCGGAAGCTACAGGTAGTGGCTTAATTATAAAAAAAGTACCTTTCGACAGCATTGATATCTTCAATACCATCGAAATGCTAAAGAACGGCAGCAGGGTTTCGACTAGGGCGGAACCCTTTCTTTCAAAATATTCTTTCATAAGTAAAGGAACCCAGTCGATAGCAAACTAAAGTTAAGGGCAACCCTTTCGAAACCTTTTAAAACCTCTTTCGAAACCATATTCTTTGACTCCTTCAAAGGCTAAACAAAACAAAGGCGGGCGCTTTTTGTAAAGACCCGCAAATCCATCTTCCGAAAACTCGACACCGATACGTCCACTGTACCAACTGTCGAAAAATCAAATGGCGGAAACGCGAAACTTTAGGGTTAAAAAGAAGAGGTAGAAGAAGACAGAAGAAAAGAAAGAACAGAAACAGAAACAATATCAGAATCTCACATATCGCAGCGGAATAATATACAATAGATAAATCAATAATCTTTTAAAACAAAAGACTATATCAGTTTATACATACATCAATCAGAGTCAATATACAACACTGGACAGTTATATAAACTTGTCCACATACAGAATACACAGCGGAAATAATAAACAAGTACGGTAGTACGCTTCGCCATCCAGCTCATCTCCAAAGCTCCAGAATATCCTGATAACATAACTCTAGGCTGCCCGTGTGGAAAATTATGGGCACCCAGAGTTTAGAAAGGGAACAATAAACTCCAGGTCAGTCATGGTGACTGGTGTGAGATCGTAAAACAGTTATTTTCGCAAAGAAAATAAAACAACTTCGCAATGCTTTTGGAAAATGAAACTACCATAAGGCTTCCCGCCACACACACAATGCAAACGCAGAATTGGAGGAGATTTCCCCTTATGATAGTCAAAAATGCTTACTATGCAAAATCAATTGATATTATTATTAATGTCTAGTGTGGAAAACATTTCGAAAGTATAATATCAATCTTAGCCAACATACAACAATTGTCGTATGTCTACTATAGCTGCTACGTTCAGTAGCAGGTTACCGCCACATTCCATAGCAGGTAATACAATTTAAAAACCGTACAGGGTTCGTATTGTTTCTTTGGATTTCCAACAAATGGTCAGGCGAAGGAACTTCCTTATACCGAAATAGAACGCCTCTGGAAAGACGACCCGAGAACCTAACCGGATCTCTGCAAACAAAAGGTCAACGCTACCTCACGCTCTAACTGAGCTGTAACTAGGTAACTAACACACGAGCTATGCCATCCCCCGGTCGTTACCGACCTTTATCCGAGGATCCTCAATCAAAATGCAACAGCCACAAAATATAATCAACATAGGTGAAATATCTGGGCTCCATACCATGATATCACCTTTTATCCAGAAGGAATTGGCATTCCCTAGGGGCGCTACCCCTACAAACCTTTGTCGCAACATTCCTGTTTCGACCATTACCGGGTTGTGAGGCTCGACGAAGTCTCGTCCACAAAGCTACGCTTTTTCACAAAGCCATGCTTTTTCACAAAGCCACGCTTTTTCACAAAGCCACGCTTTTTCACAAAGCAACGCTTTGACCAACAACTGATCAACAGCACTTCGTGTGCCACATTACCAAATTGGGAATGTATCACTAGTAACCATCAACTACATAACCTCTGAGCTCGTACGTCTCAGAGAAGGGTGTTAAGCTAAGAGAATAAATTCTCCGCCACCAACAGAAATGTATTTGATAGAAACCAGCTTTACATCTCAAAGTGTAACGTCAGACACACATCCATACAAGTCCGTTCCGGGATCGAACGGAACCGAAGGCACTTCCAAAGAAGCCCTTGCAATCCGGATATTCACTAATCACGTCCGGACATCCCATCACAACGGGTGATAAAATCTCTATACCGGAGCAACTCGGTGCAGAGACATTCGACAGGTTGTCTTTTCATTTTCACAAATATCCGGTCTTCACACCGGTCTTCAAATGCAATCCATTCACGACGTATCATTATTCGGAATGGGTTATATGACACAAAGGTTCTCTCCCGGCTTAACCGAATAATGAGCGCTTGTTTTGAAAACAAATCAAGTGTCATTTCAAAGGCAAATATTGATAGCCTGTTATTTAACTATCAAACAACATTCACAACAAACAACCAATTCAAATAATTTTTCCCAAATTATTTATCTTCAAAATATCTTCATAAGATATATATTTTTCACGCTTCACATTTGAAAATCAATTTCAAATCATATTTCACACTTCACGTTTGAAAATCAATTTCAAATCATATTTCACACTTCACGTTTGAAAATCAATTTCAAATCATATTACACACTTCACGTTTTGAAAATCCGATTTCTTAATTTACTTCCAACACCGAATCACATTTCAAATTGATTCTAACTTTTATTCCCAAATACCAAATCATTATTTTACAAATCGATTTCCAAATTTATTCTCAACACAAAAATCAAATTTTTCCTTCAACATTAAATAAGTTTTCATATCGATTTCTCAAAGATTTATTTCAAATACCCAATCAATTATCAATTTGATTTCAAACAAATTTATCCCCTTTTTAAATAAATTCTTTTATTTTTCCAAACCATCTAAAATTCCATTTTTTTTAATAAATTTCTCAACATTCGAATAATACTATTCAAGATCCATTTATAAAATCTTTCCCCATATTTTGGAATTTATTCAATAAGATTTCAAAAATCAACTTTACGCTTTTAAATTCCTTCTTTGAAATTTAACCAATTCTTTCAAAAGAATTTATTTAAAGTTTCCAATTTTAATTTCAAAATCTAATTTCATTCATTTCTGGTATCCAACGATATCAAAAATACATTCGGCTAAATATAGCTCTGAACACATTCAATCACAGATATAAGCATACACAGATTATAAATAATCAATCAAACAACATATGAAATCAATTCAAATGTTTTGAGGAATCCTGTTGGATCCCTCCAACCTGTTTCCCTATATCCACAGATGTTAGCACAATACCAATTCCACTTCGAGGTGGAATATCGCGGTATATAGGTTTTATAAATATATCATCCGCTTACTAACGGCGCAATAGGGTCTCATCCGCTATATAATTACGGGAAATCATCAATCCAATATATACATATGCCAATATGTATATATTGCTATATATATAGATATATCCTACTATATCTAATATCACAATCCAAACAGTCAAACAAACAATAACTGAAAATTCCACTTTTCAATTTGAGTGAGAAGATCTCACCTTTGCTTTTTATTCTGCAATCCATTTTCTTTTTCGGCTCGACTCTCGATTTTAAACCTTGTATAAACAGTTTATACAACTTATTAATATTCGATTTTATCGAACAATTCATTTCCATTTAGTAAAATTTTACTCTATCCAATCAATTTAATTTCAAACCAATTTTCTTTTAATACCATATTTGAACTAATTGAATAATCACTTATTATCATTTAAAATTTCCATTTCTCCCAGATCTTTGATATATACATAAAATTTCTTCTGACCAAATCTTTAATTTCATAACGGGGCATTATCAACACTGTTCATATTTGAAAGCCAAACAGTAAGCACAAATATTTGTATAGATTTTATCCTTTCCTAATCAAACTGCTATTTTTTTTCTTACTGTAAAGATCTCTTTTTTTTCATCCAGTTTACATACATATCTATTTATAAACTAAGTTTAACTAAAACAAAAATCGAGAATACCTCATTATCGCACTGCCGAGCCACATGCGAGGTGAACCACCATCGATTTACTACAGTCGCCATCACGAACTCGCCTCCAGACGAAGCTCGCACGTACCTCATCATCGTTCGACCACCGAGGTTCGACCATCGCGAATCGCGTCAAACAGTCGCACGCATCACCTCCCCAATCTTCACCTTCCAGATCGTCCCGCTCGACCTCGCGAAAGCAGAGCTGCCTCGACCCCTCTGCCGACCCAAGACATCATTCTTCGTGAGCGCGCTACCTCCCTTGATTCGCCTACTTACGACGACCCTCCCCTTGGTTTCGTGATTTGGGTAATACGATTATGGAATTAGGGCTTGAGCGAAGGAAGAGGGCGATGCGCGTTCGTTCGATTATATTGGAGATGCTTGGCTTTGATTTTGAGACGAGGCCTTCGTATTTTCGAATTGTTTTTGATTGAATTAACTTCGGCCATTATTTCGATTTTAACTGAGAGGAGGGAAGAAAATCATTCTCCCTTATTTTATTTGGGTTCGGCGTGATTTCTTTTGAGTAGCGCGTGAGATTTGTAAAGCAATGGGGAGACAAGAGTACGTGATTCTACAGAAAATACGTGCTTTGTAACGACCCACCATTTTGGACCATTCACATCCATTATAAGTGTATAGGTAGACACTCATGCCGGAATTGAATTGCTCAAAATACCGCGTTGTTAATTTAAATTTGGCAAAACTGAACATATACAGTAAATAGTAAATCACAGATCACAGACACAGAGTAATAAATGCAGCGGAAATAAAAGAGATAGTAGTTCATGAAGCTACTATATGAATATATAAGATACATCAGAGTTTACAACAGAAGAGTAATACGATACATCAGAGTTAAACCATATACAACGGAAGAGTAACACGATACAAATCAGAATACATCACTGGAATCATCGAATACTAAAAGCAGAATAGATGGCTGGATCTTCAAGCAAAGCTCCAACTCCAAAGGTGAGTCTCGAAAGCTGAACCACTCAATCTGACCCGAGCGTAAAGCAAAATACAAAACACTCGAGTCAGGATTAACATTCTTATATTAATAAATCCAACTCAAGTGAAATAGCAATTGAAATACAAGTAACTCAAAGGATGTTTGGAATAACCATCCTTTAAGGATCCATTAAACTATCTACTATGTAGTAGTGTACGATAAGTAGATAATGTCTATCAGTAATAATAAGATATCAAAATAGTGTTAAGTCATGGCCCATTCCACCCTTAACACATTTTTATTCCCAAAAGCATATACAAGACCGTAGTTTCCCCAAAACCGGAAGTCACCAGAGGGCAATCCATATACTAAAGGTACAAATCAAAATCGTAGTGGTCGCGCATAAATGGAATACAAGTATGACAAGGCACATGAGGCAATACCCAAGGTAGTGATACTACTGTTCGCCTGATCCGGACTGGTGAGAACGCAACGCCGCAGCGCCCGCAACACCGTGAAACAACACTCCCAAAATCAAGGGTGCACCAATCGACAACAAGTATAAGTAGTTCGAAGAAGTGTGTCCACTTGAGGTAGCTAATCCTCCATTGGCCCGGCACAGCTCCTGTTTTAGTCATTTCCAATTTGACACAAGTGTCAAGGCTATCCATTATCGTTCTCTTTCTTCAGTCAACACGATCACCATTCCAACCACTTCATTCTGGATCATCACTCCGCGTATAGTTATTAAAGTGGTTTTCGGTTTAGATAGAGAGTATATCCATAACCGAATTCCGGTCTCTTTAATAACTTTCGTAATTATTTCACCGATTGGTCGTTTGTATATTTCAAAACCAAATCAACTACAATTTCAATTAGAATTTGTAAACCGACATTTCATTTTTCTTTCGAAATTAATTTCCAAAATTTACGTTTCAAAACTTCCAAATTACCATTTCAAAATCTTATAATTCAATTTCAATCCCTTTTTAAAACAATTCAAATATTGATTCAAGTTCGTATATAAACTTCATTCCGAAATCATTTAAATTAATTTAATTTAACATTCTAATCAATTTAAATTCATCTATCGATTTCATTCTCTATTCATTAAGTAAATTTTCCATTCAAAACAATTTCTATTAAATTTCTAATTCATTAAATCCATTATTGAATCCAACTACATTTTATCAAAACTTACAAATTTAACTAAATTAAATTCATCAAATCAAATTCTTTAAATTTCAAGTCTTGCATTAATCCCAATAAATCACATTTTATTTCTTGTTAAAGAAATTCAATTTTCACTTATTTACTTACTTAAATAATTTTCCAAAATTTAATTAATAAAGAAAACTCAATTTCAATCATTTACAAAATAAATTCACTTATTCAAAAGTTCAATTTTTATTAAAGAATTTCAATTCAATTTAATCATTAAATAATTCAATCTTATTTAATTATTAAATAATTCACAACATAATTATTAAATAATTTCAAGGTTTAATAATTTCAAACTTAATTATTAAATCATTTCAAAGTTTAATAATTTCAACTTAATTATAATTTCAAACTTTATTATTAAATCATTTCTCAAATTTAAACATCGTTCTTTCATCAATTACATTTGTTAATATTTTGTTTCAGATTATTAAATATTAACATTTTCCTTTCATAAAAAATTAAATTTCAACTTCATTTCAAAACCATATTATTATTAAAATAAAATCTTCGTTTATTTTTAAATCAAATTATTGACCAATCGGGTTTTATTTAATTCTCTATATCCAAGGTCAAAGTTCAATTTGGGTATTTATCATTTCAACCCGATTCCAATTCAATTCAAAAATCAAAGCATAACAAAGGGAACTTGCAGTGTGATAACTGGGATGGTGTCAAAGTAAATAAACAAGCAATAACAACGAACAATAACAATCCAATAATCAATTCAAATAATCCCGAAATAACCGTATTAATTCGCATTGTTATTTGTACGAATTAATATAATTATTTCTAGAATCTACACTATCATTTCATGTAGATTAAAGATTACTACATTACGGCTTTCACTTGTCATCTATTACAATTTCATCCATCATCAATTTAACAACATACATTCAGTGGTTCAAGATGTAATTAACGAATCCTACGTGTCAATAAATTTAACAGTTAAATGGGTCATACTATACAAATGTCAGTTAATTAAATTTAACATTTAACTTTCCTATATCAAGTTCAATTGCATACTGTTTATCATTTAACATTAACAATTTAACGTCCAACATAAACATCAACAGTCAATCAATTATCAGCCAAACTATATTATCATCATATAAATAATTAACAGATAATGGTGTCAAATGTCACAGGTGAACTGATACAGGCAATAGCATATATAACAGGGTAATTAACTAACACCAGTATATTTCAATTGTCGTTTCAATTTGAAATCAGATTTAATAAATAAAAGAACGTTAATCGTGAGTGAGTGCTCACCTTTCGAAGCTAGATTGAATTTGACCAAGAAACGAGCTACGAATCCAAACACGAATTTCATCAAAGCACGATGGACACGGAATCAACGATCGAAGCTGATAAATAAGAGTTGTCGAAATCAGTCAGAACTGGATGAATGAAGATGAATGGTATAAGAGATCTTACTTATAACTATATGTATAAATCAAATCCTTATCCAGATAAAATAAAATTAATAATAAAACAAATATTTAAACCAATATAATACCAATATAATATTATAAACTAATAAAACAATATTTATATATACTTTACTGCGAGCACACAAAAATCAGAACATCCTATACGCATATTAATATATAGACTAGACTGTTATGCAAATCCATATAGTATACAAATAGTTGTATATATGTAAACTTCTTTATAAAATAATATACCGCAAACACACATATATATAAACTAATATTATTTACAATACAGTCAATAACTTTCTTTTATCAAATAATAGATAGTATACAATTATATAGCAGCATAATGATTTATCTAAACGTTCATTTTTAAAGCAAGATGTAAACCATACATACAACACTGCCGAAACATATATATATAACACTGCCGAAAATAAAAAATCAAACTATATATATATACGAAACAAATACTACTATAAAAATCAATGTACAGTACTTTATACATAACTGACACATATTAAGATTCTAAACAAACTCAAACAAAAATATGTATAAAGTATACTAATATCTCTATAGGAGAAAGCAAACTTTCCAGAACACTTCATTCTCTTTAAATACATTTACCTAACAGATCATGTACATGTTTCAATCTATATATACTGATATGAAAAATCATTGAACAACATATGATTTAACCAATGTATTATAAAACTAATATAAACGTAATATGGTACTATATATAAACTGCAACCTTTGTAGAGAACCGACAAACAAGAATATATATATATATATACAACCAATAAATAATATATATATAGGCATTACCTTTATATTGTAACCATAAAATATACAGTAAACATATATTTATGACATTGATCCACAAAGCAAAAGTTTATACTATGTTATATAATCAAAATAATTCTTAGACACGTACATAAAAAAAATCAAAATATATACATATTATAAAACTTATATAATCAAACCTTTGTACAAAACTGTCACAATCTACTTGTATAACCCACATCTACACAACCGAATATATAGCTTATAACTCGAAATTAAAAGATATTCATAAGTTTATACATATGTGCACAATATACAACTCGAGAAGAAATCAGTGGAGAGAAAAACTAGGCTCACCGCGACAAGGCCGACAAGGCGGTGGCTAAGGAGGCGACAGTAGTCAATAGAGAAGAGGGAGGAGTGGTCGGGTTGGAGGCTGCTGCCTAGTCGAGGTGATGGATGCCACGTGGCTGTTGGGGAATGCGAGGTCGGGAAATGAGGCCTTGGAGTTGCGTGCTCTGGGTGGTGATCATGGGTGGAAGGAGGTAGGCGTAAGTAGAGGATGGGGTGAGGCTAAGGCTAGCAAAGGAAAGGGGATAAGTTAATACACATGGATTAAATGAATTCAAAGTGGTGGAGAGTAAATTAAACGATAGCTGTCATGCAACCATGTCTTTTCTCAAATGAACAGACTGAAGATGAATAAGAAATGAAGCGTCAGAAAGAAAATAAATGAACCAAATGTATTACCCAGAAGGAATAGAAAATCCATGCGTGAATTCAAGTTAACATAACTAAAGCAATACCGAGAATAAAATGTTGAATTGATGAGATCATTGAATGTTAGGCGTTGAAATTTCAGAAAATATTAATAGCAATACCAATGGTTATGGTAACCAATGACTTTTAGAAACCCAAAGATCCAAAATAGAACTGATTTAGCAAGTTATTTGTCGATTTATCCGCATATCAGTCACCGAAAAGAACAAACGACTATATCGTGGAGATCGGCACAAAGAGACGATCAAAACGGTATAAAAATATCAGTGGTATGATTGAATTAAAAAAATTCGAATTTTTCTACCGGCTGAAAATGCAAGAAAAACGCTAAAAAATAAGATCGACGGAGCCAAAGTTGTCCGAATTTGGAAAAACGACAAACTGAAATCTTGCTCAGAAGATGGTTTAGAATGTTTCTATGTAAAAATATTTAGGTTTTGGAAACATTTTATTTTCAACGCTTTTTAACTGATTAAGTTGAAGTAAATTTACGCGCGAAATAAACTTTCGTATTTTCGGACGAAAATTTACCAGTCGCTATGTTTAACTAGACGTATTCCAAATATTAAATTTTTATTTCAAAATTTTATCGTTTAAAATTTCACAAAATTTCAACTAATTACGTTATTAAAACAGTTGAAATTTACGGGTCGTTATATGCTTGCCTCACTTTGCCACAGTATTTTGATGGAAAGGCAAAGTACTGATATTTGACTAAATTCGAGTTTAAATTTCAATTGAATTCGATTTAAAATTTCAATGCGTTTATGTGTCGTACGCTCACATAACAACTCCGAAAAATACGAAATTTGAAATCTGATAATAATTCAATAATACGGACCCAATGGAACTGCTTTCGTCGAATTCCGAGACTGTGCCTCGGAACACTATTTTCAAATATCGATTCAACCGATAAAATTCAAAACTGAACAAATCACTTTCAAATTCAATTTTGAAGCTTCTATCATCTTCAGTATCATCAATATAAATTTTACAAGCTTCCAGATTATTTTTAATCAGCTTAAAAATTGAAAATTCAAATTTTTATCCAGTTTCAATAATTAAATTCAATAATTTAATCGCCAAATTCACTCTGATATTTGAATTTCAAATTAACCTATCATTCGAATATTTAAACTCAATTAAATATTCACATTTCAAATGTCAAAAATTCAGGGTCGTTACAATCTTCCCCCTTAAAAGAATTTCGTCCCGAAATTACAAGTTAGGAAGAATGGTCCTTAACTCGTCTACTATTTTTCACAATTCAAATAGTTTTATTAACTTACCAAAACAACCTTTTTATTAAAGATTCGTTATCAATTCAACTAAATTTCCCACTTTAATTATAAGTTTCAAACAACATTGTTTCCTTAACAATTCAAATTTAAATCTAAATTCAAATTTCAAACTTCCAAAAATTTTCTCAAAATTTTCTAACACTCGAAATTTTCGAAAAATTTCGCCAGCGTCTCCTTTGCGCGGCTAATACGGTACGACTACAAAACGTCCCTACGGACTCTCAAATCCCAATAGAAAACAAAATGCCAAGTGGCAAAACCAGAATCTCATCAAATTTCATACTGAAATTTAAATACATACCTTTTGTCGAGCAAATTCAAATTATCTTCAAAATTTAATCCAATTCCATATACCCTGTATGTTTTACCTAACAACAATGGCCAAATTTACTTATTGGATTCTCAATACCCGTTTTACTTAAGAATTTCATTCATTCATTTCTTAAGTGCAATATAAGTATTACATACTTCTTATATTCGTTTTCACTTCATTAACAAAGTTATATATTCATTTCCATTTAATTTCATTTGAATTCAATTGACAATTTCAATTCTATTTGAATTCATTTTATCTTCAGATTTTCATTTCGAATTTTACTTGAATTCGATTCATCTTCTATTTCTGAATATTGAGTTTCATTTACCTTTATTTCAAATTAAATTTGAAATCACTTGTCGTTAAGTGAAAATTTTCAAAAACTCCAAATTTTCTAACTCCCAGTGAAAACACTTAAAAATCATTTAAAAATGGATATGGAAAGCATGTCCCCCACCCCCCCATGGATCACAATTACTTGGCGGTTTCGCTACTATCCCAGTAGAATCACTTGTAACCGTAGATTTCACATCTCTTGAATTTCTCCATGGTTGTAGCCATAGATCGTAGTTCACACGGCGGTTACACCACTATCCCAGTGGAATCGCTTGTAACCATAGGCATCTCGCCCCTCGAATTTCGCTAGCATACATCATGATCAATCAATATGATCACATCCCGATCAAATGGATACTCATACTGAGTTCCAACACCTTCACAATTTTTTCAATGGAAGGTACTTTTTCATATCCTTAGTTTGGAAAACATATGTCATATGTATAGTACTTCATTTCCAGTTGATTCCATTCAATTTTAATTGGCATTCCATTAATCAAATCTCATTGAAAACCATTGAAATTTGTTCCATCTACTAATTTAATTAGTATATTCACTCATCCATTTAAAATTTCAAATTTCCATATTCAATTCGTCTCGAATTTATTTTATCAATAACAAGGAAATTTCAATTTATTTTTCTTTCTTACTTACTTGAATTTATATACAAATTCAAACCATTTCATTCAACTCACAATTCAACTCTGATTTACTAACTCAACTTCCAATTCACTATCTCATGAATTAATAATTTATCAAGTTAGTTTACTTGAATTCAATCCATTTCATTTTATTCCTCCAAGTTTGGATTTTATTCAACTTGATTCAAATCAATCTCATTTCATTTTTCAATTCCAATTCATTTATTTACAAATGTATCTTCATTTGTTCATTCATATATTCATTCATTTTCAATTTGAATCTCATTCCAATCAGATTTCAAATATTTTATAAGTTATCAACTTATTTACATTCCATTAATGAATTTTATTCCAAATAATTCCTTGGAATCCTATTCCAATTTATAAATCACATTTACAATTCACATTTCCAAATCTCATTCGTATATGGATTTTATTTCATTATCTTTCAATTCATATTTATAAATTTCATTTGTCAAATGAATTTATCTCCAAATCTTTGGTTATTATTTTAATTCAATTCCATATAACAATGATAATAATTCAATATTATCTCTTCCTAACAACCAAGCAACCATATACTATGATAATTCATAGAAAATCATTTCTTTTCTATACAAAAATAGTTTTGGGCAAAATTATTTCATTTACCCTATTTTAAACAATACTGTGTCGGTTTATCTTGTTTAAGAGTTTAGAAACCCCTATCGATTACAGTTGGCCACCCTGCACCGACCAGAATCTATAAACAATCAACCGATAAGTCAACACAATACAAAACAAATTTTGTATTCACTAACAAATACGCGCTCATATCTATTAATACACTCACACTCATCTAGAGTACTACTGACTCTATCTCTAATGAGTAACACCCAACAGAGCCAAGGGTTGTCGCTTAACCGGATGCTCTGATACCACTTGTAAAGACCCGCAAATCCGTCTTCCGAAAACTCGACACCGATACGTCCACTGTACCAACTATCGAAAAATCGAATGGCGGAAACGCGAAACTTTAGGGTTAAAAAGAAGAGGTAGAAGAAGACAGAAGAAAAGAAAGAACAGAAACAGAAACAATATCAGAATCTCACATATCGCAGCGGAATAATATACAATAGATAAATCAATAATCTTTTAAAACAAAAGACTATATCAGTTTATACATACATCAATCAGAGTCAATATACAACACTGGACAGTTATATAAACTTGTCCACATACAGAATACACAGCGGAAATAATAAACAAGTACGGTAGTACGCTTCGCCATCCAGCTCATCTCCAAAGCTCCAGAATATCCTGATAACATAACTCTAGGCTACCCGTGTGGAAAATTATGGGCACCCAGAGTTTAGAAAGGGAACAATAAACTCCAGGTCAGTCATGGTGACTGGTGTGAGATCGTAAAACAGTTATTTTCGCAAAGAAAATAAAACAACTTCGCAATGCTTTTGGAAAATGAAACTACCATAAGGCTTCCCGCCACACACACAATGCAAACGCAGAATTGGAGGAGATTTCCCCTTATGATAGTCAAAAATGCTTACTACGCAAAATCAATTGATATTATTATTAATGTCTAGTGTGGAAAACATTTCGAAAGTATAATATCAATCTTAGCCAACATACAACAATTGTCGTATGTCTACTATAGCTGCTACGTTCAGTAGCAGGTTACCGCCACATTCCATAGCAGGTAATACAATTTAAAAACCGTACAGGGTTCGTATTGTTTCTTTGGATTTCCAACAAATGGTCAGGCGAAGGAACTTCCTTATACCGAAATAGAACGCCTCTGGAAAGACGCCCCGAGAAACTAACCGGATCTCTGCAAACAAAAGGCCGACGCTACCTCACGCTCTAACCGAGCTGTAACTAGGTAACTAACACACGAGCTATGCCATCCCCCGGTCGTTACCGACCTTTATCCGAGGATCCTCAATCAAAACGCAACAGTCATAAAATATAATCAACATAGGTGAAATATCTGGGCTCCATACCATGATATCACCTTTTATCTAGAAGGAAATGGCATTCCCTAGGGGCGCTACCCCTACAAACCTTTGTCGCAACATTCCTGTTTCGACCATTACCGGGTTGTGAGGCTCGACGAAGTCTCGTCCACAAAACTACGCTTTTTCACAAAGCCACGCTTTTTCACAAAGCCACGCTTTTTCACAAAGCAACGCTTTGACCAACAACTGATCAACAGCACTTCGTGTGCCACATTACCAAATTGGGAATGTATCACTAGTAACCATCAACTACATAACCTCTGAGCTCGTACGTCTTAGAGAAGGGTGTTAAGCTAAGAGAATAAATTCTCCGCCACCAACAGAAATGTATTTGATAGAAACCAGCTTTACATCTCAAAGTGTTACGTCAGACACACATCCATACAAGTCCGTTCCGGGATCGAACGGAACCGAAGGCACTTCCAAAGAAGCCCTTGCAATCCGGATATTCACTAATCACGTCCGGACGTCCCATCACAAAGGGTGATAAAATCTCTATACCGGAGCAACTCGGTGCAGAGACATTCGACAGGTTGTCCTTTCATTTTCACAAATATCCGGTCTTCACACCGGTCTTCAAATGCAATCCATTCACGGCGTATCATTATTCGGAATGGGTTATATGACACAAAGGTCCTCTCCCGAATTAATCGAATAATGAGCGCTTGTTTTAAAAACAAATCAAGTGTCATTTCAAAGGCAAATATTGATAGTCTGTTATTTAACTATCAAACAACATTCACAACAAACAACCAATTCAAATAATTTTTCCCAAATTATTTATCTTCAAAATATCTTCATAAGATATATATTTTTCACGCTTCACATTTGAAAATCAATTTCAAATCATATTTCACACTTCACGTTTGAAAATCAATTTCAAATCATATTTCACACTTCACGTTTGAAAATCAATTTCAAATCATATTACACACTTCACGTTTTGAAAATCCGATTTCTTAATTTACTTCCAACACCGAATCACATTTCAAATTGATTCTAACTTTTATTCCCAAATACCAAATCATTATTTTACAAATCGATTTCCAAATTTATTCTCAACACAAAAATCAAATTTTTCCTTCAACATTAAATAAGTTTTCATATCGATTTCTCAAAGATTTATTTCAAATACCCAATCAATTATCAATTTGATTTCAAACAAATTTATCCCCATTTTAAATAAATTCTTTTATTTTTCCAAACCATCTAAAATTCCATTTTTTTTAATAAATTTCTCAACATTCGAATAATACTATTCAAGATCCATTTATAAAATCTTTCCCTATATTTTGGAATTTATTCAATAAGATTTCAAAAATCAACTTTACGCTTTTAAATTCCTTCTTTGAAATTTAACCAATTCTTTCAAAAGAATTTATTTAAAGTTTCCGATTTTAATTTCAAAATCCAATTTCATTCATTTCTGGTATCCAACGATACCAAAAATACATTCGGCTAAATATAGCTCTGAACACATTCAATCACAGATATAATCATACACAGATTATAAATAATCAATTAAATAACATATGAAATCAATTCAAATGTTTTGAGGAATCATGTTGGATCCCTCCAACCTGTTTCCCTGCATCCACAGATGTTAGCACAATACCAATTCCACTTCGAGGTGGAATATCGCGGTATATAGGTTTTATAAATATATCATCCGCTTACTAACGGCGCAATAGGGTCTCATCCGCTATATAATTGCGGGAAATCATCAATCCAATATATACATATGCCAATATGTATATATTGCTATATATATAGATATATCCTACTATATCTAATATCACAATCCAAACAGTCAAACAAACAATAACTGAAAATTCCACTTTTCAATTTGAGTGAGAAGATCTCACCTTTGCTTTTTATTCTGCAATCCATTTTCTTTTTCGGCTCGACTCTCGATTTTAAACCTTGTATAAACAGTTTATACAACTTATTAATATTCGAATTTATCGAACAATTCATTTCCATTTAGTAAAATTTTACTCTATCCAATCAATTTAATTTCAAACCAATTTTCTTTTAATACCATATTTGAACTAATTGAATAATCACTTATTATCATTTAAAATTTCCATTTCTCCCAGATCTTTGATATATACATAAAATTTCTTCTGACCAAATCTTTAATTTCATAGCGGGGCATTATCAACACTGTTCATATTTGAAAGCCAAACAGTAAGCACAAATATTTGTATAGATTTTATCCTTTCCTAATCAAACTGCTATTTTTTTTCTTACTGTAAAGATCTCTTTTTTTTCATCCAGTTTACAGACATATCTATTTATAAACTAAGTTTAACTAAAACAAAAATCGAGAATACCTCATTGTCGCACTGCCGAGCCACACGCGAGGTGAACCACCATTGATTTGCTATAGTCGCCATCACGAACTCGCCTCCAGACGAAGCTCGCACGTACCTCATCATCGCTCGACCACCGAGGTTCGACCATCGCGAATCGCGTCAAATAGTCGCACGCATCACCTCCCCAATCTTCACCTTCCAGATCGTCCCGCTCGACCTCGCGAAAGCAGAGCTGCCTCGACCCCTCTGCCGACCTAAGACATCGTTCTTCGTGAGCGCGCTACCTCCCTTGCTTCGCCTACTTACGACGACCCTCCCCTTGGTTTCGTGATTTGGGTAATACGATTATGGAATTAGGGCTTGAGCGAAGGAAGAGGGCGATGCGCGTTCGTTCGATTATATTGGAGATGCTTGGCTTTGATTTTGAGACGAGGCCTTCGTATTTTCGAATTGTTTTTGATTGAATTAACTTCGGCCATTATTTCGATTTTAACTGAGAGGAGGGAAGAAAATCATTCTCCCTTATTTTATTTGGGTTCGGCATGATTTCTTTTGAGTAACGCGTGAGATTTGTAAAGCAATGGGGAGACAAGATTACGTGATTCTACAGAGAATATGTGCTTGCCTCACTTTGCCACAGTATTTTGATGGAAAGGCAAAGTACTGATATTTGACTAAATTCGAGTTTAAATTTCAATTGAATTCGATTTAAAATTTCAACGCGTTTATGTGTCGTACGCTCACATAACAACTCCGAAAAATACGAAATTTGAAATCTGATAATAATTCAATATTACGGACCCAATGGAACTGCTTTCTTTGAATTCTGAGACTGCGCCTCGGAACACTATTTTCAAATATCGATTCAACCGATAAAATTCAAAACTGAACAAATCACTTTTAAATTCAATTCTGAAGCTTCTATCATCTTCAGTATCATCAATATAAATTTTACAAGCTTCCAGATTATTTTTATTCAGCTTAAAAATTGAAAATTCAAATTTTTATCCAGTTTCAATAATTAAATTCAATAATTTAATCGCCAAATTCACTCTGATATTTGAATTTCAAATTAACCTATCATTCGAATATTTAAACTCAATTAAATATTCACATTTCAAATGTCAAAAATTCAGGATCGTTACACTTTTCTTTTAAAAACAAACCAAGGTTTCGACTCCTTCGGAAGCTATGCTTTCGACATCTTACCTTTTGCCTTCCTCCAATCCACTACGTACCATCTTTGTGATACCTTGAGTATTGGTTTCGGCTTAGTAGGTTTCGACTAGGTTGAAGGCGAAAGCTTCTGTGTCGAAAGGTGTTTTCCTAAGTAAGCGGAACCAATTTTCTGAGTAAACCAGGTTTAATACCACTTAAAGCAATTCTTACTAACCTGCCACGTGTCAATACCGGATTAGTTGCCTTAACTTTTTCAAATTCTTACCAAAGTAACTGCTGCTAATTTTAGATCTAAACCATGGTTAAGTTAATCAAATAAGCCCTTCCATTAAACAAAACCAATTTTGCAAAGAAGTCCCTCTTCTAAAATAATTTATTTTGCATAGCAAATCACTTTGGAAATATCCCCAAAAATTTCAGAAATTCACTTTAATCATGTTATCTAACATATCAAAATTCCCGACCCAAATTCTTAATATATTTTCCATAATAAATTTATAAACCCAAATAACCATATTTTCCTTTGAAAATTCATAATAAGCTTTCCATAGCTTGGAAAATTATAAAAATTGAAACCCAACTCCAAAATCATGTTTCTCATAACATAAAATTTTCCCATGGTATTTAAACATCATAAATCTTGGTTTTACCCTAAAACCGTGCATACCTTTTTTAAACAATCTTGTTTAAATCATGTAAATTATAAATCAAGCATATCATCATCCAATATATCATAAAAACGAATTTACCCTTAAATCCAAAAATATATGATTCAAAACAAAATAGAGATGGAATTATTATTCACCTTGATCTAGATAAGGGGATTGGATTGAGATTGATTTCCCCTAAGCTTGATTCTCTAGCTTATAATTTGTATTCCTCTTGTTCTCTTAATGGTCGGCCTTCCTTCTTGCGTTTAATTTTTCAAAATGACGTGAATGGGTAGTGAATCAGTAGGAACAAAAATATATAAGGGTAAGGATCATTAGGCGGCAGTTTCCTAGTATACCCTTATGTAACTTAACTAATCAAAAACCCATTCTTAAGCCCATTAATTTTATATTAGAATCGGCCTTAATTAAATTAATTCAAGTCTCAATCCCCTTATCACTTAACATTTACATTATTCTATTTAATTTATCTAATTAAATCTCCTGAATAATGTTATCAAAAATTAGGAGTGTTACAGTGCACCTAGGTGCGTGCCTTGATAACACACTTGAGTTTGGATAATTAAGTACTATGCCCTACCTAGCTACTGGCCTTGCTCAAAGTATGGTGTAAGCCCAAAGGTTATTCCATATATAAAGATGCAAATTGATTTTGGGTCTTTGGCTAATTTGCAAAATCTTTTTTGAAATTTTATTCAATTTTAAATTTAAAAGTTAAGTTTGAAACATAAATGAAATTTTATAAATGTTATAAAATATTTTAAAATTTGTTGAAAATTAATAAATTATTTTTGAAATTTTATTAATTAATTAGATTGAATAACTAAATAAATAAATAGCTAGTTAATTAATTAAATTAAAACATAAATAATGATATATGCATGTTTAACTTAAATTTTTTAAGGTAAATAATAATGATTTTCTAATGTTTAGAATGAATTAAATTAATTAAATAACTATTTAAATTAGTTAAATATGATTTAATTAATAAAGTTAAAACTGAATTTAAATTAAATATGATTTAACTAAATAGAGTGGAATAATAAGAGTAGATTTAAGAAATAAATACATACGTACAGTACATATACCATGATTTTAGATGTGTCTAACACTTATATCACGAGGGTATTTCATAAGAAATACATTATATCATAAATTGATATCACTCGAGTAAATATACTAAAGATTACAAATCTATAATATACTTTCGCCATTTAAATGCTAATGAATTACTTGCATACTTTCTAGTTATTGGGAAAACTCAAGCTAGGGATTTTATATATAGTATTATTAATATATTGACTAAACGAGAAAAGATAACTATATGTATTTTTTGAGCAAACTTAAGGTGTATATATTATACTTAGGTCATCACAGAATAGTAGATACAAGTGAATAGATTCTTTCGATTTGTTGAGCAAACTCGAGGTTGAAATGAGATTAAGACAAAGACCATGGGTTATGAGCTGTATATGATAACCGACATGGTGTTATCCATCGTTTGAGGGGCTACGATTTTCTAAGCAAACTCAAGGTTATAATCCCAAGGCAAGCGATTCCTTACACACATTAGAGAAGTTGAAAAAATTCTATGTTTTTCTTAAGGTTTTGTAAAACATAAAAATATAATGGGAACCTTATTTGAAAAATAGTGTGAATGCATCCAACCTTTCTAATATTGCAATAATATCTGTTATACAAGTTTAAATAATCTACTTCAATAAATTTGTGTGATTAATATAATTGATAAAAGGTTTATCGGTTAAAATATACAAATGAACTAAATAAAGATTGACATAGAAATATAAAATATACACTTACTGGTAAATCCTTTAGCTTGTTGTCACTTCAAGACTTGTGCAAGCGCTTAATTATACAACTACTAGATACATTCTTAACTTGATAAATGAAGGTTTTAATTGCTCGAGATGTGTGTTGTCTTCTATGAATCTTAAACTCCTAAGCAATACAAGAATATGGATAATTGATCCATTTTCAACCACATAAAAATGTTATACGGTGAATATTCATGATTCATAATGTATAAAACCTTGATGAAATTGGTTTAATCGAAATGAGAAAGTAAAATATGATGCGAGATCATGCATTCAAGACGATTGCTTGCAAGAAGGATCTTGTTGTGTGAAATGTAGCAGTAGACCAACAACTATAAGTTGGATCTAGGAACTTGATTATTGAATTGTCAGTTTAATTAGTTTACGTAAAGTGCAACTTATTCGAAATTCTTAAATATTAAAGATAACCAAATAGACTTGTTGGGGCAAAGGTTTCTCGCAGCTTGACCTTGTTAAAGTATTTCATTAGTTGAGAGTTATAGAGGACAAAATTCTAAAGATCACTTTTCGTACTTCGAATGGATTATTTAATTAGGTTGTGATGTCGTTTGGGTTGACTAATGCCTCGACTTATTTTGTTGATTTGATGAGTAGGGTCTTTCGAAAGCAGCTGAATAAATTTGTGGTTGTATTTTCTAATGATATCCCGGTGTTTTCTAGAGATGAGAAGGAGCATGAGTTGCATTTGAGAGAACTACTGGATGTACCAAGGAGGAATCAGTTAAGGGCTGAATTTTCGAAGTTCCATTTTTGAAGGAGTGAGGTCCGATTTCTTGGATATGTTGTATCTGGAAATGGGTTGGCGGTAGACCTAGAAAATGTAGTAGCCATTAGAGATTGGAAGGTTCCAAAGAATGCTTCAGAGGTACATGGTTTCTTGGGATTAGTTGGCTTCTATCGAAAGTTTGTAAAGGACTTTGCAATGATATATCTACACCATTGACGAAGATTATGAAAAAGAATTTGGTCTATGTTTGGGATGCGGAGGGTGAAGAGGAGTTTGTCAAGTTGAAGGAGATGTTGACGAGTGCACTTGTTTTGGTTATCCTTAATGGTACCAAACCATTTACCGTCTAGCTTGCGATACTGGTTTTAGTGCTGTCTTGATGCAGGAATCTAGGGTTGTTGCTTATGCGAGTCGTCGGTTGAAGATGCATGAGAAGAATTACCCAACATATGATTTGGAATTGGCTGTGATTGTATTTTCCTTGATGTTGTGGAGGCCCTATTTGTTAGGTGAAAGATTTGAGTTGTTTACAAACCAAAATTCGTTGAAATAATTATTCTCACAAAAAGATTTGAACATAAGATAGTAGAGATGGATGTAATTCCTAGCATCTTATGATTTTAATATTGCTTATTCTCCTAGAAAAGGGTAACGTTGTGGTAGATGCACTGATTAGGAAGCATGTAACATTAAGTGCTATGATGTTAGAGATGAAGCAACTTGAGTATATTTTTGGATTTGATTTTTAACCATCGATGGATATTACACTTGTGGATTGTTAGCAATCTCGAAGGATAGACCTATGAGGATGGATATGAATGTATGAATCAAAGGAAGGATGTAGAGTTGGTTGAGATTATGGATCAACTTGAGAAAGGTGAGGAGTCGAGTCATTTGGAACGACATATAACAGATGGGAAAAGATACTTGAGGAGGCACGTAAGGCTATGTGTCCCGAAATGGAAAGAGCAAATCAATGAGGTGTTAGAGGAGTGTCGTCTTTCGAGGACGGCCATTCATCATGGTGGTAACAAAATGTATAGGGATATGAAGATAGCTTATTATTGGCAGGGATGAAGAGAGATGTGGCAAGATGTTTCACTTGCTTGAGAGTTAAGGTAGAGCAGAGGAAACCGAGTGGATTACTGGTGGATTACTGATGCCTTTAGAAGTTCCACATTGGAAGTGGGAAAGTGTTTCGATGGATTTTATAGATGGGTCACCAAGAAATAAAAGAGATAATGAGAGTATTTAGGTAGTAATGTATCGATTGACGAAGAGTGCACATTTCATTCCTGTGAAGAGTACGAGGACGGCAGCATCTTTAGCTACATTATATATTAGGGAAGTGGTGAGTTTTCTTAGGATACGGGTGAATATTGGGAGTGACTGAGACTCACTCTTTACGAGTGAGTCCTGAAGGAGCCTATTGGATAGCTTGGGTAAGTACTCCTTCTTTTGGAGGGAACTCAAAGCTCCAGTTCATAAGAAACAAATGATTTTGAATCATATAACAGGCATTAACAACCCTCAAAGTATCTACAGAAGTGTAGTTCATTCATTGTAGCCGATACGGAAACATTAGTCAATGAGACGATGACCAAGTTCGTATAACTTATGCTATGGAATTTAGTTTGAGCACGGCATATCATCCGTAGATGGACGGACGGACCAAGAGGGTGAATAGGGTGTTAGAAGATTTATTGAGGACATGTATTTTGGGTTTTAGAGGTGCTTAGGAAGATCATTTGCCACTAGTGGAATTTACATATAATAACAATTATTAAGCGAGTATTGGAATGACACCGTTCGAAGTATTGGGATGGCACCATTCGAAGCATTGACGAAATGAATTAATATTATTTATAAGTTATGAATATTATTATTTTTTGTTTTTTTATCTTCTTTTACTTATTTTTAAAATATATAATTAAATGAATTCATATTATTTACAAATTATTAATAATTATATTTTATAATAATTACTCATAGTTTTTAATATTAAATATTATTTATAAATTATTAATAAGTATATTTTATAATAATTCCTCGTAGTTTTAATATTAAATAACTACTATTAGTATTTAATATGTAATACTTAATTTTTAATAATTAATAATTAAGTCTAATACTTAACAATCGATAATTAATAATTGATATTTAATAATTAAGAAGCAATATTATTATTTAATATTTAATAATTATATTTAATATTTAATACTTTGAAATTTTCAATCTTATGAATATTTTTAAATTTATTATGGAAATTTCAAATTTTGAAAATTTTGATAATTTGAAATTTCTATAATAAATTTAAAAATATTCATAACATTGCATCTGGAATTTTTGAAATTTATATCTATGTTCTTTTTCGAGAGCACTCCTCAAATTCAAAATCCAAATTGAACACTAAAATACCTTCCAATTCTAAATCCAAATCAATCAAACTCAAAATACTTCCGCAATAACTCTCCACCCTACCAAAAAACTCAATCTTCGACACAATCCTTGATTTGCATAGAAATTAGTTGGCTCGTTCAGATTCTCAATCCCAGATTTGCACAAAAATCGAAGTGTTGGTTCGAGCTAATGAGTTTTTGTCTATCCTCCATACAAAAGGTAGTCGGGTCAGATGGAGCTGCTATCATAGAGGCAGACAAACAACACTTTTACACTGTTACAAGTTTATTCTGACATTTTAGAATCAAATACATTAGTGTTAATTCTTGGAGTTTTTTGTTTTACTTTCATAGTCAGGTTCATTCTTTGCTTGCTATTTGTGAACTGGAATGTACACTTTTTTCAAGTTTCGATGCTAGGACATAGAACTTTGCTAGTTGATCATCATACGAGCCCGGCTCGAGAGCTTCAAATGAATTACTGGTAGAAATGATGGGTGAGCTCAAGTTTTGTGGTATTTGGAAGAAGACGTCAGGGAACTGGAAAGTAGCCCAGCATGCAGTTGCAGATCCGATGTAGTTGGCGTAGCTTTCTAACGATGGCTATGTGAGGCTTGTTAGGGAGGAGTGATTTTAAGTAGAGTTAAATTGTGGTGGATGGGTTTAGACCTGTCAAACGGGTCGGGTCGGGTCATAAATGGATCGGGTAGAATTTAACCCGTTCCATTCAAGGCATAAACGACCCTAACCCGTTTGACCCATTTAATAAACGGGTCGACCCGACCCGACCCATTTAGTAAAAGGGTTGACCCAACCCATTTTAACAAAAAACTGCTGCATAAGCAGTAAATACCGCATAATGAAATAAAAAAACTGCACCATTATATTATCAATAACGCACCATTTAACAAAAAACTGCATCATTTAATAAAAACAGCATCAAAAAATGAAAAACTGCACCATATAATAATCAATTCTACATAAAAATACAAGAACCTGCATCAGAAAATTGCAAACTGAACTGGATATTACAAAAACTAGAAAGTATTTGAAGATCCTCCATAGTACAATTACAAACTACAACATTAAAAACTAATAGATTCAACCTGATACACTTTTAGGTGACAAACTCCATAGTTGAATACAAAAAGTGCATCAAAATAACTGAAATAAACTGAACTAGCTACTACAAAAACAACATCATGTCATACATAAATAACAAAACTACAAAATATTGAAAGTTCTACAACAATTGAGCATAGTCTTATAATCCCGAAGCCCTTAAGCACAGCCTTGTAATCCTGATATGGCACAAACAATCAGCTGTAAATGCTTCATTAAGCTGTTAGACAATTCACTGCGTGAAATTTCTCAAACTTGCAGTAAATGATATGCAAGAATAATGATATTACAAATAGAAAACATTGTATCATAAAACTAACAGCAAAACAAACAGAAAACGTTGTATCATAAATCAATGTAAACAACTATAGTCTGGCATTCAACAATAAAAATGGTGTTTTAAAAAATTCTTAGGTTTTTACTGTCCAGAAAAAAAAACTTGAGCGAAATAAACTATCATATAGGAACATATTCCTATATCTACATTGCTGAAATTTTGTAACCTTACAGATTTCAATCGAAGATGAGATATGCTAAGATGACAAATTTAGCAACTGATTCTGCAAAAAGATACTATGATAATTTTATAGCGACCTATGTGGTTGGGCCACGACCTTACTGTCATTATTTTAGAGCCTACATCGAGAGAGTACGGAAGTCGATTAGAGAGTTTTTTATTCACACTAAGGTAAATGGCTTCCATGTGATAGAATTTGACAATAAAGAAGACTCTATCAGATTCTGGAAGGACCCTATTTCTCATAGAAGGATGCGTATGATGAAGAGGCAGGTTTAAATCTAATAAAGATGGCAAGACATGTAGCACAAACACACCAAACAACAATGATAGAGATAAAGCATATATAAACGGTTCAGATTTTAAATTAAAAGGTTTGGAGGATGTAGTCAACACATGAGTAAACAAAATACCAAGTTAAATGTCTGAACACATGCACACAACAGTTAACGAGGGCATTAGGTGAAACTTTGTTTTTAATAGGCTGCGCTCAATTTGTGGACATGAAAGTAAGAATGCTGATGGATTTGTAACCCTTCATGACATTATCTTATGTAGTTGAATGAAGCAACAGAATCTGAAAATGTTAAACCCTTCCCGTCTAAGAGCAGGAAAACTGTAGAAATGTAATTTTTAAAATAATCAATACTACAAGCACTTAATTTCCTTAGAAAATTTTACTAAATATACCTGCCACTATTAAGCAGCCACCAGAAAATGTGACAGGGTGAAGTTGAGACCAATAATCCAACAGCTTTATACAAAAAAGGCTTCAATTTACGTGATATCCACATTATGTTAAGATTGGGATAGTAGTTATCAAACAATGGAACATTCCACAAAAGAAGTAGCAGCAAGATGTCAAAAGACTAAGAAGGGGGAAAAGAAGGAAGCAACCTCCATAGCACACACAAACACAAAAATTTAGTGACTAAATAAAGTTTAAAAGTCAAATTAGTGGGATAGGAAGGAAGAATCATGGTAGAAGGGTCAGAAAAAACCTCACTTTTGCTAAGCATGGTCCAAATGATTCAAATAGCGCCCAAGAATCACTTAACAATAGGAAAAAGGTAGAATATTAGTTATATGAGACAAAAGGTAATGGGCTATTTCGGTTAAACATACAAACGAGCAATACATTAATTACATGCCATTAACAGAACAAGATAGGCATGTCTATAGAACAAGCTAGGCATGTCATTCCCATGTACGGTGGTATATGGCTACAATCAAGGAGATAGAGGCAACATTTGTGAGAATATTTATGGCATTAATTTGAAAAAAACAACCGTATCATGGGTGGTTGTTGGTGATTCCAATGTCATTTGGTTTTGTCACAACAGAATCAATAATGGCATTTACAATACTACCACAGATGTAGATTTCATGAAATGTATTGGTTTTGTAATTTATTTGAACCTCAGAGTATGTGCAATTATTACAACTAGGGAGATGGAAATAGTTTGTTGATTCATAGCAATATGAACAGATTGTTCATCACAAAGAATGTTGCCACAAGTTCCCACATTTTTCTATCTATTTTGCAAATCATTTAACCAACAATCACAGTACTACAATTTTCAACTTTGTAGTACGGATACAAGATAGAAAAATAGCTCTTTCAAATATAATAACTCGTGACATTTCAAATTTGACTATAACAGGCTAGTGTAAGCAGAATGGAATACTGAATGTTCCGGTAACCCTTTGTTTCAATTATTGTCAAAACTTAAGAAAACTAAAGCTTTTCTCAAATAATGAAGTAAGAAATTTTTTTATCAGACCTCCACTGATGTGTTAATGAAAGAGCATGATGTAGCATACTCTCAATTAATTGATAAATCAAAAGATGCAACTTTTAGGAAGGTCACAGTATCATAATTTGATAATAGAACACCAAACAACAACGAATGAAAATAAACTCTACTTCTACCATCTAGAATATTGTCTGCAAATCCTCAAACTTGTAAACGAATGAAAACATAATCATAACCAGTTGATCCAACTAAAATAACAAAATCATATAATAAAAAATAAAACTAATTTTAGGGTTACTAATTTTACTTAAATAGCATAATTAGTCGAATGAAGTGAAACAAAAATATGCAACAAATTCTGATTTAAACTAAAATTAGATTAATTTAAATGATTGAAAAGATTAATACCTAAGATCGAAGATTGAAGAAATTGCCTCTTTTTCTTCTTTCGCGTTTTGCAGATTTGAGCTACGGAAGAAATTAGAATTAGGGTTGGAAGGGTAAACGGTTTGGATTGCTGTGGGAAGTTTTGTTCATGGGTTGTATACGGGCTGGGTAAAAACAAACTAAATTTTTAAATGAGTAGACCCAACCCTTGTAATATAAGGGTTATTGGGTTGGGTAAATGGGTTAGGGTATGATTTGACAGGTCTAGATGGGTTGTTGAGTCGAGGAGGGAAGAAGAAGAGCAGTTGGTTGGTGCACTACATTTAGAAACTTAGTCTCGATGGACCTAATAGTCCCATTTGCATCCATAGAAAATAGACTAGGGAGTCTTGTAGAGACACCAGCAGAGAAGATGATAAGATCAGTGGCTGGACTTAATTGGTGGGCCGGTGGTATAATTTGTGGGCCGGTGGACTTCATTAGTATGGTTTCAGGATGTGATCAATTTTTCTTGATTCCTGTTCACCTTATTACAAGTGATTAATAGTAATATTTACCTAATGGTTTCAGGATGTCATGCTTTGTTTGCAAACATGATTTTCCATCTCAAGATTCATATCTATCATCAATCTCCACCAATTTCATTTTAGGTGTTTTATGTCGTCCTCTTATAATCTCAAGCATTGGACTGTATACGTCCAGCATGTGCAACAGTGTGCATATGCACATAGGAAATTGCAATGGTTACAACCCTTATTTAATCGTCCCCTCTTTTGTTTCTAGAGGTAATGACTTCAAGTTTCGTTTTGTTTTTCATTTGAGTTTTACCATATTTGGATTTCATTGGCTTGTTGTGTCTTCTGTAAGTGCAGTTGCTCTCTTCGAGACTTTAACTATCATATTTTATTTCATCTCCTCACAAGCAAATTTGATTAAAGAAGACAAATTGCAGCGAGACAGCCCATTCTTTAGGCCTGATCTCTGATAGCTTGAGATGGGCTTCAATAGTGGACCCGGCCTCAAAACATATGCTTCTGCCCGAGTATAATGATTTGCTGGGAAACACTTAAATTTGAAAAGAAAAAAATTCTGAAATAAACTGGCTTGCAGCCTGTGGGCTTTTAGTTTCTATACTGGCTGAAATATTTGGGCATTGTGAGGAAGAGTGTTGAGTACAGATTCTTTTGAAGTATTAGTTTCGAGGATTGGGCCAACCAACTCCAATGTTTTAAAGTGCATTTCATATGAATTCCTATGTGAAGATAGATTTGTTTCAAGGATAGGAAGCACTGCGATAACACGCAGGATTGAATGGGATTGAAAATTGAAGATGGAAGAGGTGCAGCTCATGATGAGAAGGGACAGAGAGTTGAAGCCACGAGATGGGCAAGAAGTGTGTTGGGCAGCTATTTAAACTTATGCGCTTAGCTTGTATTTTTTATTAAGATAAGATTAATGAACGTGAAATGATTAATCTTACCATTTTACATATATCAAATCTCTGGATATAAAACAATAGAAAGACAATAATTCTTTAAACTATGTGTGTCTCAATAGTTCATGCTCGTTGATTTTTATTTTTTCCTTCCGATGTTAAATATTTAGCAAAGTGATTCAAAATAAAGTGAACATAAAAAAAATGTATTTTCTAATAACATTATTGAGGATAAATAAAAATGTATTCTATAAAATGAAGAAGGTAATTTAGAAATGAATTAAATATATTGAAAAGTGAATATAAAAAACTTAGGGCCTGTTTGGTTTCGTTTTTAGTTTTACGTTTTGTGTTTTCAACATACAATACAAATTACAAGAAAATTAGGGAAATCCTTTTACAATTCTTAGCCATTACGACGATCGACGGGAAATGGATTGTTTTCCGTCCTTTTGTTATGCCTCAAAACACGAAAAATCAAATAAACTTGTTTTCTGTTTTCTATGTTAATTTCATTTTTTAAAATTGCGTGTTTTCCAACAATGTATAAGAAATGCGCATTTTTGTTTAGACGAAAACACAAAACTAAAAACAGCAAACCAAACGGGGCCTTACTTTTTGGTAGTATTTCGCAACGTTAGAAAATAGTTACAGTTGATTCTATTACAGCAACTAAAAATAGTTGTAGTTAAACTCCATTACAACATTTTTTGCAACATCAAGAAAATGTTGTAGAAGGCTTCAACCATATCACAACTTTGCCTAATACTACGTTTATAAAAACGTTGTAAAACATATATTACAACATTTTTTAGATGTTGCGATATGGTATATTTATTGTAATCCGATTAGTGGTTGCATGTAAAACATTAATCTGTGAAAGGAATTTGGGTTAAAAAAGAGAATAATTTGCTATGCATATTGAGACTTGGCTACTGTTCCTTCCCAATATCATCAAAAATCTTACAGCTACAATAATTTGCTACACATATTGGGACTTTGCTACTGTTCAGCAGTACCATCAAAATTCTTACAACCATGTCTCTTCTCCATTTAATGGGAAAACAAAATAAGAATCAGTAGAAAAAAGTAAAGAAAACGATTTTGGTTGGCCTATTGTTAAATTTTGATGATACAAAATCACAAATAGAAGGAAACAAATATGCAAGAAAGAAAGTAATCACGTTTGTTCATTATGGAAATGCATAACTATTGGATTGCATTTGAATGAGATGGCAATGAAATATACGCATGCGCACGTTATGGAATAATATATATACATAAAGATATGCGTATTATTTTTTTCCTCGTAATCACATTGCTTTGGGATTATTTTCTTCCATCTTTGGAATAAGTGAATTACTTGCTATGTTTGCGTGATTTATTATCATTGTAATTTGCCTCCATTATCTTCTTACCCTATCTTGGTAATTTGATTGATGATTCACATGAATTTATATTGGTTATAAATTGAGGGTAGACTTAATTGTAAATCTATCTTGGCATTCAGCCAGCGATCTTCAGATAGAGTGTCTCTTCTTGTTATCCCTAATTTAGGGCTTTGGTATGTAAACTATTATCTTGTAATCTCTTGTAACTCTCTCATGTGGAATAAAATCTCTCTCCTTTGGACTGGACGTACACTACCTTGATGATAGTGGAATCAGTATAAATACTGTGCGTCTCTTTTCTTCTTTATAGTTATTTGCTATTTATTTGGAGTAATTGAATAATTGCCGCTAGATTAAGTGATGTTCAAATTGGCAAATCTAGATCCTGTTTATTGTTTTTCCGCGTTTGTGCAATTTTTTAAACAACAGATTGGTATCAGAGCAAGACAATTTGTTTAAATTTGTGCATCAATGGCTTTAAGAAAGAGCGGTAGATCCGGTGGTAATTATGCTATTACTCATTTGAACGGAGAAAGAGATTTTGTGCAATATTGAAGATAAAGATGGAGGAGATTATGTTGAGAGAGAAGAGCGTTCCAGTCTTGGAAATTTGGTGATAAGGAGTTTAGTGTGTTGAAGGGACAGTTGGATTTGGGAACCTGTATCTGCTTCATGGCTCAATGTTGATGTGAGAGTCTTATGTTGATTTCCATGAGAAATTTGTTGTTTGCAGATAAGATATGTGGAAGGAGAGAGATTTGCCTTGCATACAGAGATTTGGATTAGCCTTGTTATGTTCATTGGCTTTTGTTTTTTGGCTCTGTATTTGGATTGGTTTGAGAGAATTTTTTGACCTTGGTGGCTTTGATATTATTTTGGTATCTACCTTCTTTTGATTTTGGATATTTGCAACATTTTGTTAGTGGGCGTGGACATAGTCTGAGCTCGTTAGCAAGATGTGGTGGGGGGTGGCCTTGCCAAAACCCATTAGGTAAGTATTCATTTTTGGTATCTATCTCGTTAAGAGATTTTGGTTGAAGGTGTAGTTCATTTTTAAGAGTTTTATGTTGAGAAGAGAACTTGAGTCGAGGTGGGGTATTAGAGATATGTGATTTTGCATCAAGGTGGAGTGTTAAATTTTGGTGATATAAAATCACAAATAGAAGGAAACAAATATGCAAGAAGGAAAGTAATCACGTTTTTTCATTATGGAAATGCATAATTATTGGATTGCATTTGAATGAGATGGCAATGAAATATATGCATGCGCACGTTATGGAATAATATATATGCAGAAAGATATGCATATTATTTCTTTCTTCGTAATCGCATTGCTTTGGGATTATTTTCTTCCATCTTTGGAATGAGTGAATTACTTGCTATGTTTGCGTGATTTGTTACCATTGTAATTTGCCTCCATTATCTTCTTACCGTATCTTGGTAATTTGATTGATGACTCACATAAATTTACATTGGTTATAAATTGAGGGTAGACTTAATTGTAAATCTATCATGGCATTCAGCCAGCGATCTCCAGATAGAGTGTCTCTTCTTGTTATCCCTAATTTAAGGCTTTGGTATGTAAACTCTTATCTTGTAATCTCTTGCAACTCTCTCATGTGGAATAAAATCTCTCTCCTTTGGACTGGACGTACACTACCTTGATGATAGTGGAATCAGTATAAATATTGTGCGTCTCTTTTCTTCTTTATAGTTATTTGCTATTTATTTGGAGTAATAGAATAATTGCTGCTAGATTAAGTGATGTTCAAATTGGCAAATCTAGATCATGTTTATTATTTTTCTGCATTTGTGCAATTTTTTGCACAATACCTATGATATAATAAAGTTTATGCATTATGGTATCATGATCAGATTTCTAACTTAATTGACTCTTTTAACATTTATTATATAGTTGTTGAATTGTAGGCATGAAAATTTAAGGTGAAAAAATAAGATTCATTTTGATCTAAAATGCAATTATTCATGGAAAAAGTTTTTGTGGACGAAGATACACATGTGTATTAGGTGTATGGATAAAAAGCGCGTACAGCTCAATAACTGTGCACATAGCTTGAGTTTATAAAACAAAATTAATCATAAAAATAATTAACCTAGTATGCTACTAAAGGATAACGTCTAATATGAGCAAATATGCGAGAATAGAGGTATTATCGAAATTATACGCAACACTGCAAAGCAGTGCCAGTAACTTCGCGCGCATAGTGCAAGAGATAGATATCAAATTATGTTGCATCACAAATAACAACATTTGAACTTATACTTTAAAAATTTAAGCATATTCTCTAGAGTGTCGCATTACCAAAACAGTAAGTAATAGCAAAATAGTGTAAAACTATACGAAAACGTGCACAAGGAGATGCACACCAATAAAATACCGATAAACACAATAAGAACTTCAGAGACTTGCCTAAGCAATCTCCTTAAAACTTTATTTGCAAAGTTTCCCAAAATACAAAAAAATTATCTGCATGAGATTATAAAGAATATATCTACTCTGTGATTCAATAATGCTTCGATTTTAGATCAGGAAGAAAGAAGAGGAAGAAGACGCAGAAAAAAGGATTAGTACTATGATCAGCATTCCTGTCTTTTTATAGCCTTCAGCGGTCGCATCCTTTAAGAATGTTGTTTCTGTTCATCCGAATCAATGCAATTGTTTCCAATGGCCATGTTTGTTTGCAATAGTTGTTTACAACGACTAACAATCGTGCATGTTCATTCTGTTTGCAACGGCCTTGCCTGTTCACAACAGTTGTTTGCAGTGTCCAACAATCGTGTCTGTTCGTTTTGAACTAACAGTCATACTGTTTGAATTTAAACAGAAAAACTGTTTATTTTCGTTCAACAAAAATATAGCACAGACCAGTCTTATTAGTCCCACACCTAGCCCGGTTCGATTCGGTATGGGGTGGGAGGGCGGCGCACGCGTATGTGTTAGACATGGCCATATAGGTCCTCCCGCTCGCACAAAATTACCTAATCCTAAGTGCCAAATAGGTTGATGAGACAAAGTATATAAACATGACTACTCCTCTATTTTTGTGAATATAGGGCTTTAAATATCTTCATTCACCTCTTTAATATAAGGATTTACAACAATCTGCACGTGAATGACGATATTTGTCTCCCCCAAACAATGAAGAATATTAGAGAGCGCATATGAAAATATGTTATATCGAGGGTAAGTAGATATTTCACTTTGAACTTTCCCTAGTTAAAATTTATCGGATATACTTGCCTAATCAGTGAATTATTCCATCTTGAATCGTCAACCATGGGTGTATAACAAGGCAATAAGCTTTACAAATCATTGTTTCCCTTCTCATCCAATCTTTTAATTGTGTTCATTTTGGTCCTAAAAAAATTTTGTTCAACGATGTTCTCATAGAGCCGACCCAGCTCAAACTGACTTAGGTGATCGCATCCATAAAGAGTATTCTACATATGCTCCACTTAACATTTTCGAGTTATGGACACCATTAAAAGCATACCTTAACTTTTTAATGTTTTTGTAGGCATTCATTCTATTATGCATCATGGGTGTAACAACCCACCCCGGAACAGGTCTAAATTTCGATCCAAAAAGGGCACATCGAAACTTAGATCCATTCTAAGGTAAGTTGTTGGTAGAACTAGGAAAGTAACAGTATAGAGCCATAACTAAATGTTTGCTCAAAAATCAGGCAAACACTTGTTAATCTGATTTTTAGTTTAGTCTTATTGGATTGTGTTTATCTTGCGACTCTTTAGACGTTTCGAGTTATAATGAAATGATCCTTAGCAGATATCGAAGTAATTAGCAAATTTGAGATTCAGAAAAGCAGATAAGGAAAGAACAAGTAACACAGGGTTTTTATAGTGGTTCATCCAGAATGTGCCTACATCCACTTTCCATCTTATTATCCCTTCTTAGATTTGGTTACAAGTACAAGATTGCTTGAAATGATTAGAGAAATTAGAATAATTGGGGTGATAGACCTCATCAGAGTTTCTCTCTTTCTTCCCAAAAATCCGTCCCTATTATTGTTGAGAAGCTCCAGTATTTATAGAGTGAGATTTTGAGGTGTGGAGGAGAGGTTATAGCTGCCTGGGTCTGGTTCGGTATTAGTGTTTGGGACTGGTGGCTCGGTAAGCTTGGATCGGAAATCTCCATCCTTTGTTGGTTCGGCAGTCTTCATCTTTCTTTGGTTCGGCAGTCTTCATCTTTCTTTGGTTCGACAGTCTTCATCTTTGGAGGATCCTCTTTGCCGGTCCAAACATTTGGTTCGGCGTGCCTGTTGTACCAAGCCAAATGTTTGGTTCGGTAAATGGTGGGTCGTGCCGAACCAAATATTTGGTCTTGCATACCAGAGAATGCCGATGTAGAAATTTGGTCCGGTATACTATAGGATACCATACCAAATATTTGGTCCGGCATGCTGGTCCACGTGATTTGTTCGGCATTTTTGCCGAGCCAAACGTTTGGTCTAGGTAGCTCTGGCTCTTTCTCCATTTTCTTGCCTTAGGGTTCTTCTTCCTTTGCTTGCCAGAAAACCGGCCCAACACTTGCCCCCCAAAGCATGTTGGGCATTTGCTCAGCATGCTTTGTTCTGGTCCGGTCAGTAGCTCCTACCACCGAATGCCACATCCTATGATTATTCGTCTTCCCACCTTCTTCCTTAAATACCGCCTTCCTTCTCTCCGTTCTTCTTCCTATTTTTTCGATCGAAATTTCCTAACCTATCTTGTTCAGTTGCAAATAGCTTCTAGGCTCTTTCATCACCGACGACCTTCAGTGCTTTCGTACTTTTTGCAATCTTGAGGTAAGCGCTTTCTCTATTCGGTATTAGGTTTCGAAATTCTAAGGTTTCGATGCTAGGTGACTTGATTTAAATCATTGAGAGACTGAAGTAGTAAGGTCCTCGTTCTCCTAAGGGTGTTCGAGGGGTAGCACATTGGTTGTCTGATTGTTAGGTGGAAGCTAAGGTTTGCCTAGATGATGTCATAGGAAGGTACAGTCTGGGCCAGCAATCGGTGTGTGGCCCTATCTGGTTCGGCATTGGCTCTTGATAATGCCGGACCAAGTTCGCCGAGCGTTTTATCCATGGGTTTGTCGAGCAGAATTTGGTGAGGCTGGGGATTTGGAATTTTAGTTAGGTTTGATGATAGGAGATTTCAAACATGTTTTTAACCTCTATTCATAATTTGGATTTTTTGCTGATGTTCGCCTTCCTTTTTTTATTTACAGGAACATGTCTTCTGGTCGTGAAACCTGTTCTAAGTTTGCAACTTCACAGCCAACAGGAGTAGGTTCTTCTTCTACGGATGTTCCAGCTAACCTCCCTAAGCAACCCAACTCTGCTTACTCACTAGTGGAACGTTATGCTCCTAACCAGATGTTGGCTAGGCCTTCTGAATGCTATCCCAGTGTACTAACGACTGAGAAGTTAAACTCCATAGCCACTGTGTTCGGGATAAATCATAGAGATATGCTATTGCATGGCCCGGATGACAGAGCTGACTTCCCTCTAGGCGGGTATATGGTGTATAGCAAATATCATTGCATGTGTGGAGTGATCCCTCCGCTTAACGCTTGGATTGCAGGCTTCGTCATTTATTTGAAGGTTGCTCCAATGCAGTTTCAGCCAAATTCTTATGCTATCCTGACGTCCCTATATCTAATATTCATGAAGCGGTATCAGATGCCTCCAACTCATAGGGAGATTAGGTATTTGTACAACGTGAGGAGCTATAGGAAGGGTAGCCCCTTTATCAGCTTGGAGTCTGCACATAAGTTTAAGCCCGTCCTGGATTTGTATTCCAAATTTAGCATGTTCAAGAAGGAGTATTTCTTTGTTCGTGACGACATTATGGCTCAACATTCTTTCACCTCTTGATGTAAGTAGCTACTTTTCCTTTTCTCAGTTTTCTTTTGCCTTGGTTACTTACCCCTTCATAACTTCTAGGTTGTGTGAAAGCGGCGGAGGATGACAGTTTAAAGAAGATGGCCATGGAGTTATTAGTTATTCCAAAGGTCGAGCGAGAGGCCTCGTTCCTACTTCATGATGCAACCCTTCGGTTTTACAATCTAATTGGGCCCAAGCAATCCGTGTACAAGATTAGGCATAGTTCGATTGAGAGAGAGAATAGGGCTGAAGGAGACAAAGGGGATAAGGGCAAAGGTCTGGATAAGGAGGGTGATGCAGCTAAGACCCCAAAAAAGCTGAGACCTAGGAAGGGTGCGGTTCACCCTCCCTACTTTGGGAAATCCTTGCGCATTCAAGACGTCTCCTCTCCTAGTGATGAGGAAGGCTTACATTCAGAAAGGGAGGGTGAAGAGGAGGAAGGGTCAGAGAGTGATTCCGAGGCGATGATAGAGGAAGCTCGCACATCTCCAGATGTGGACATAATGGGTAGTGAAGGCCCTAGTGTGGATCCTTTAAAGGATGTTGAGGCTGTGCGGGGGTGGTCCGAACAGTTGGAACGCCCTGACTAGTCCCTGGACCGCTTCCTATTGCAGACCCACCTCGAGAAAACGTGGATCCGAGTGACTTGAGTGAAGTGCCGCCTTCTCCGGTATCCGGTGGAGATGGCATTGGCGAGGAATTCGGGCTTTCCCCGGGTACTTTCGATTACTGTATGGATTTTGAGATTCTCCTTGAGAACTTTTTATTTTTTGACAGGTCTCAGCCCCCACCTGATTCTCAATCCAACGATGTCCTGTTGCCGAGAGTTCTCCCTCCATCGAGCAGTGTTCCGTTCCAGAGTATTTCCCACTTGAGTGAGAACCTACCTCAGCCACACGATCCACCTTATTCTAAGGGTTTGTAGCAGCTTGTAGTGTCCCTAGTGTCTTAAGTGTTTTTGTTTCTTGAATTCTTTCTACTTCTCAATTCTAATGCGACTAAGTATATTTCAAGGAAAAGGAGGAATCCAAGGAGGAATGATGTGTCTAGGCGTCTGGAGCAATTTAAACGAATAAAGACGACTCCCATTCCTCCCCCGGTAGCATCTCAAGAGGAAGGAACCATGGTAGAGGAAGTTATTAAGGCCTCATTGGGTTTTGATAAGAGAGAGAGCCATGGATCTTCCCAGAAACATGCGAGGTCTCCAGAGAAGGAGGCCACCTCCCCAAGCTCTCAAACCTCCTTGCATCGTCTATGTCATTTCCCTGCGGGTACGGAAGTGCATGAAGTGTCAGATTAGTTGGGAGAAGGTATTGTGGACCCTACTTCTTCAGCTCATCAGCATCGCATGTAGAATCCTTTCGGAAGTCATCCTGATATCAACCCTGATTATGCGGGTCGTCGTATCGTGGATCTCGATACCGGGTTTCTTCTTCCTCGCAACCCCTTGGTCCGAATATTAGATGAGGCTAAATCTTTGGATTTTGCTAATTTGACAATTAGGATGGTTCAGATCACTGATGAGACTCGCAATATTGTTGACTACCAAACTCACTTGGCCAGAGCTAGTAAAGAGGTTGGAAGTGCCAATGTGCGGTTACGTTTAGAGATGGAGGATCTCCGCAAGGCGCTCAAGGAAAAAGAGGCTGAATTGGCAGTGGTTGAAGCGTCTCGCGAGTCTGAAATGAGAAAGGCCAAGGAAGAAGCCATAAAAGAGGCCAAGGATGAAGCAATGAAGGAGGCCGCTACTATATGTCAAGCCCGGATTGATTTGGCCATCAGCTCTGTGGATGAGGCCCGGGAAAAAGATTTGGAGCAACTTTGCTCTCTTTAAGGTAGAGTAAAGAAGTCGGAAACATCCCTGGCTGAGCTGAAAGATTCTAGAGGTGTATGGCTAAAGGAGAAAGACTCCAACTGAGCTGAAATTGATAGGCTAAGGGCAGAGCTGGTACACTTGAAGAAAGATAAGGAGCTATATATGAATAAGGTGGTATCCCTCCAGAATTAAGCTGACAAGGCAAGTGAATTTTGCGACACTGTTAACCAAATGCTGAAGGATACGTATTAAATGTTCTGGAAGCAAAAGAGATTTCAGTGGATGGATGACTACCCTCAGGTGATGGTTGGAATTCATGCTCAGCTTATTAAGGAGGCCAAGGCTGCGGCTGCGCAGGAGGGAGGGGCCGCTTATGATGTTATGACGGTGAATAGCCAATTTTCCTCGAAGGAAACCAAATCCATCGCAAGAGGGTACGAGTTATTGGAGGAGGAGGAAGGTGATGATGACGGTTCGGATCTTGAGGGGCTTGGTGATCCACCTCATTCTACCGGAGGTATCGCATCCTACCTTAATTTTGTCATTACTTATTCTGTATTGAGAAGTTCGTGATCTTTAACATTCATATTATGCAGGGACACCTTCGGGATGAGTCAAGCCTTCGACGGAGGTTACCGGAGGAAGTGTGCCAAGTGACAAAGGTGTCCCCTCATCTTGAAGAGGCTTTGTTCTCCCCTTTTTGTTTTTTGTTTTTGGCCTGTGAGAAATGTATGGATGTTTTGTACCTATAAATACGGATAAAAACTTGTGTATGTAAAAAGGTTTTCTGATGTTCAATGTTTTAATTTATGCTTTTCACATGCTTGTAATTGTTTCTGTGATGCATGACTTTTATAGATCGTATATGAATTGTTTATGACTTGTTTATTCATTATCATGCTCGAGGATGCTGAAAATCGTAATTGTGTGCTATGTTCATGGCCGATCGCTAACGATAACTACTCGGGCTGGTGCTCGTAGCATGAGTATTATTCGATTTATCGTTGTCGACGTAATGCCGATCGTCAAGTGCGACCGACCCCTGGATGCAGCCACACCTTAATCGAAGGGTTTATAATAGGTTCGCAGTTGCCGACGAGCCGAACACCAATGACGAACTGCCCAGGCTATGAATTTTTCCTGATCCGTGGCTTATAATCGGTTCGTCATTGCCGGTCTAGGGTTGCCGATCGTCAGCAATGAATTGCCTGGGCTTAATTCATGCCCTTGATCATGGCTATCTCATTTTCATTGCTGCCGACGAGTGTCTGCGATTTCTCGCAGTAGGGATTGTCATTGAGTGAAAGAGTACGTAATTAATATATTTAACTCAAGACACCAAGATTTGTATAGTGGTTCGGCCGAAATATGCCTACGTCCACTGCCTTTCTTTTATTACTTTATTCAATACATATTTCTTTACAACTCAACAGAAATATCGGTGGAGGTGTTGGAGATTCCACGCCTTTCCGAACACCTCTCCATCTACCATTGACAGGATGTAAGCTCCATTATGAAGATCTTTATGAACAACAAACGGTCCTTCCTAAATTGGATCTAACGCCCTAGGTTGTGGAAAGACTCGTTTGAGAACCAAGTCTCCTTCTTGCAGTGTTCGAGGCTTCACCTTGGAATTGTTTATGACTTGTTTATTCATTATCATGCTGAAAATCGTAATCGTATGCTTTTCTTCATGGCCGATCGCTAACGACAACTACTCGGGCTAGTGCTCGTATTGTGAGTATTATTCGATTTGTCGTTGCCGACGTAATGTCGATCGTCAAGTGCGAATGACTCTAGGCTGCAGCCACGCCTTAATCGAGGGGTTTATAATCGGTTCGCATTTGCCGACGAGCCGAATGCCAATGACGAAATGCCCAGGCCATGAATCGTTCCTGATCCGTGGCTTATAATCAGTTTTTCATTACCGGCCTAGGGTTGCTGATCGTTAACAATGAATTGTCTGGGCTTACGTGCCCTTGATCGTGGATATCTCACTTTCGTTGCTGCAGGCGAGTGTTTGTGATCGCTCGCAGTAGGGATTGTCATTGAATGAAAAAGTATGTAATTATTGTAAATAACTCAAGACACTAAGATTTTTATAGTGGTTCGGCCAAAATATACATACGTCCAATGTCTTTCTTTTTATTACTTTATTCAATACATATTTCTTTACAGCTCAAGAGAAATATCGGTAGAGGTGTTGGAGATTCCATGCCTTTCCAAACACCTCTCCATCTACTGTTGACAGGATGTAAGCTCAATTGTGAAGATCTTTATGAACAACAAATGGTCCTTCCCAAATTTGATCTAACGCCCCAGGTCATGGGAAGACCCATTTGAGAACCAAGTCTCCTTTATGCAGTGTTTGAGGCTTCACCTTGGAATTGTATTGCCTCGCCACCTTCCGTCTATGAGCGGCTGCTTTGACGGCGGCGTCATTTCTCTTCTCCTTAATCAGGTCGAGTGATATGTTTAATAGCTCCTTGTTTTCTTTCGGATTATAGTGTATTCTTCGGTGAGAGGGGACAATTCTTTCAACGGGGAGCATGGCTTCGGTTCCATATGCCAGTGCGAATGGAGTGTGCCCTGTCATGGTTTTATAAGAAGTTCGGTAGGCCCATAAAGCCGTAGGCAATCCGTCAACCCATGCCCCCTTGGATTTTTCCAGTTTCTTCTTGATCAGTGTTTTCAACACCTTGTTCACTACTTCGACTTGTCTGTTTGCCTGTGGATATGCCACAGCTGAAAAACTTCGGGCAATCCCATGTTCGTGGCACCAATTGGTGAATTCCTCGGTGTCGAATTGGATTCCACTGTTCGATAGATTTTCTATGGCACCCCATACCTGCATAGGATGTTACGTATTAGAAAATTTATCACTTTGGTAGATGAAATCTTGTTTAAAGGTTCTGCTTCCACCCATTTGGTGAAGTAATCCACTGCCACTATGGCATATTTCGCTCCTCCTCGACCCATAGGAAGTTCCCCGATTAGGTTAATCCCCCAGATGGCGAAGGCCTAAGGACTGACCATCTGGGTTAGACCAGTAGGTGGCAGTCTTGGGATTTTTGCAAATCTCTGGCACTTGTCGGATTTGCTAGCAAACTCGATTGCATCTTTGTTTAGTGTGGGCCAAAAGTACCCATAGTGCAGAATCTTTCTAGCTAGAGTTTGACCGTCGGTGTGGCTGCCGCAATTTCCTTGGTGTATGTTGTTGAGAATATCTTTTGCTTCGTTTCTTGCGACACACCTCAATAGGGGATTGAAAAACCTACGACGGTACAAGACGCCCTCCAAGATGGTGTAGTGGGATGCCTTCTTTAGGATTTTTCTAATCTCATTGCGATTGGCCAGTAGGATTCTTTTTTGTAAGTATTTGATGATGTGGGTCATCCATGTCTCTTCACTACTATTGACGGGTGTGATCTGAAGACATTCGAAGCTTGGTGTGGCTTGCATCATGACGGGGGTTGCCCCCAGCATCGGCTCGTTTTTTATACTAGCTTCTTTGGCGAGGGCATCTGCTTCTCGATTCTCCTCCCATGGTATATGTTGGATTACATAGTAGTCTAGCTCGTTCAGGAGGGTTTTAGTCTTGTTGAGGTAAGAGCCAAGTCTTTGCCCATGAGTCTGGAATTCCCTAAGGATTTGGTTTACGATTAGATGTGAGTCACTTTGTATGCATATCGATTTGATCCCTATTTCCTTAGTGATTCCAAGCTAGCTATTATCGCTTCGTATTCAGCATCGTTATTGGTTGCAGTAAATTCTAGCCTCAGTGCATAACTTAACTTTCTTCCTCGGGGCGTGATGATTACTATTCCTGCCCCCGAGCCGAGCTCGTTGGATGCTCCATCCACAGACGTATTCCACTCGATTGTTTCCTCCGTTCTAATGGTCATATCCTTGTCCTGAATGGTGAATTAAGCTATGAAATCAGCCAGGGCCTGCCCTTCGATTGCGGTGCATGGATGGTAGGTGATGTCATACTAGCTTAGCTCGATGCACCATTTTAGCAGGCATCCTGATGTATCCGGTTTATGTAGGACCTGACGCGATGGTTGATTTGTTAGGACCCTTATGGAGTGAGATTGGAAGTAATGCCGCAATTTCCTGGACGCTATGAGAAAATAGTAGGCCAATTTTTCGATCTTCGGATATCTAACCTCTGCCCCTGTAAACCTCTTGCTGATGAAATACACTGGTTTTTGGATATGGTCATCTTATCGTACCAAGACAGCGCTCAATGCATGGGGGGACACAACTAAGTACAAGTAGAGGCTTTCTCCATCTATCGGGGTAGAGAGCACTGGTTGTTTCTACATGTGTTCCAGTAGGCTTTGGAAAGCCAAGTGGCATTTGTTGGTCCATTCAAACTTTCCCTTGTCCTTTTTTAGAGCTTCGAAGAATGGTACGCACTTGTCCATGGCCTTGGATATAAATCTGCTTAGAGCGGCTACCTTCCTGTTTAGACTCTGCATTTCCCTTCGTGTGGCAGGTATTTTGATGTCCTTCAAGGCACAATGAAACCCAAGAATTTTCCCGAGGATACTCCAAAGGAGCATTTCAACGGATTCAGCTTCATCTGGTATTTGCACAATATCTAAAACATTTCGTTTAGGTGGTGTAAATGATCTGTTTCTTTTCTTGATTTGACAAGCATGTCATCGACATATACTTCCATGGAGTGAACAATCTACTGCTCAAACTTCTTATTAACCAAGCGTTGATAGGTTGCACCAGCATTCTTAAGCCCGAAAGGCATGACCTTGTAGCAATATAGGCCCAGATCTGTGATAGAGCTAGTATGTTCTTGATCTAGTATATGCATGGGAATCGGGTTGTACCCTGAATAGGCATCCATGAATGATAACAATTCATGCCCTGTGGTTCCATCCACTAGTTGGTCGATTTGAAGCAGTGGAAAATAGTCCTTGGGGCAAGCGTCATTGAGATTGGAGAAGTCGATGCAGGTTCGCCATTACTTACTGGATTTTTTCACTAGATTTGGGTTGGAGATCCATTTGGGGTAGATAGCCTTAGGAATAAAACCGTTAGCGAGTAGATTTTTCACTTCCTCATTAAAGGCAGTTGAGCGTTCCACCCCCATGCTCCTTTTCTTCTGTTTGACCGGGATCTTGGTTGGGTCTACGTTTAGGTAGTGACAAGCTATCTCGGGGGATATTCCCACTATGTCTTCGTGGGTCCAAGCGAACACATCTAAATTTCTGTGTAAGAACCCTATCAATTGGATTTTCAGATTTCTATCTAGCTGCGACCCTATCTTGAAAATCCTTGTGCTATCGTGATCATCTGCTCCAACATGTTCCATAGCCTCCACGGGCTCGACGCTGGCCTCCTCCTCTCTATCTCTGGGATCTAATTCATTAAATGGGTTGCTAGTATACTCGAGAGGAGGGGCCTTCTTTGATTACTATGCTTCCACGATTTTGGCACAGAGGGCGACCTCTACATATTTACCCTTTTCCTTCTTTTTGTTCTGGCGGAGTTCTGTCACACAGCAATCGCATGTCGCGTCTTGGTCGCCTTCTACTTCTCCTATTCCCCTATCGGTAGGGAACTTCATTTTCAAGCACCAAGGGGCTAAGACTATCTGGAAATCTGATAACGCAGGTCTACATAGAAATGCGTTATAAGCAGAACGTCCGCCTATCCGCACAAATGTTTTCTTTCGGATAACGGATCGAGGGTGACTTCATAGTTCAACAAACAAGTCCAACTGTCCCAGCGGAATTGTGGCTTCTCCAGTGAATCTGTGTAGGTGCTTATTGCATGGAGATACATCTTTCATTGATAACTTCATTTTATTGGAGGCATGTTTGAACAATATATTCATCGAGCTTCCCGTATCAACCAAAATATGGAACACTTCTGCTGGGCCGATCCAAGCGGAAATGATCATGGGATCGGTATGTGGGTACTGCTTTCCAACCAAATCCTCATCATTGAAGGTTATATTGGTCCTTTCTCTTCGTTTGGCAAGGCACCCTTCTGTAATGGAATGAACATATCCTTCTTCATCCTTCAAAGATTTTTCATACCTCTCCATCTTGGCCCAACTTCCGCCGGCTGAATGCGGGCCTCCCGATATAGTATGGACAATTTTTTTCTCCTGATTGGAGCGGCTCGCACTTGCTTCTTCTTTTTTATTTCCGTGTCGGAGCAGCCCTGGCCCTTTGTGGGTCGGAGCGGAGAGTTATGTTTTTGCTGCACGTATCATTCTAGTTTCTTTTTTCAGATGTATTCTTCAATAAGGTCCCACAAATGCTGACATTCTTCTGTGTTATGTCCGTGAGACTCATGGAAGCGACAGTGCTTTCTCGCCCTAACCGCAGCTTCCGTTTCCTTTTTATACTGAGGACGTTTGTACTTCAATTCATGTTGAGTGGCCAAGTAAATGTTTTCCACAGTGTCATTCAGAGGAGTGTAGGAATCAAATCTCGGTCCTGGTATGTATCGTCGTTTATTGCTTTTTTCGGTTCTGGGGTTGCCCTGATGGTTACTTTTATTGTCATTATTTGGCTTGCTCCCTTCTCCCCTAGGTGGGACTCTCGTGTTTCCATGGGAGCCGGAATCCCCTACGGGTTGCTCGCCATGCCGGTGAGCCGCTGCGTCTTCTAATGTCATATATCTTCCTACTTCATGGTAGAATTCCTGAAGAGTTAAAGGCTTCTCCTTCGTTAGTCTTCTTGCAAGTTTCGAATCCAGGTGGATGCCTCCGCATAGTGCCATCAACGTAAGTCTTTCATCCGCGTTTTGCAACGCTGCTGCAGCTGCGTTGAAACGGGTAAGGTATTGCTACAGAGGTTCCCCCATTTTCTGTTTTACATCGGACAAGGGATAAGCGTCTCTAGGCAGTTCCACATGAATTCGGAACTGGCTTATGAACATTTCCTTCAACATTTCCCAAGAATTGATGGATCTGTGAGGTAGGCGATAGAACCATGTGGTTGCTAGATCTGACAAGAATAGTGGAAAAAATTTACATAGTACACCTTCAGTTGTTCCATTCATGAGCATATGTTGAGAGTATCGTTATAGGTGGATGATTGGGTCAGAGGTGCCCTTATATGGATCCATGGTGGGCATCTTCCATTCTCGAGGGATGGTCATTGCCTCTATGTCCCTAGTGAAAGGGCTGGATACTTTGGCGCCTATCCCCCTTTCGAGTTGTTCGCGTTTGAGGAACTCCCTAAAGAGACGTGTCTTTCTTTCTTCGGACTTGGGAGTAGCCCTAGGAGAAGCGGGGCCCTCTCTTTGATAGTGATGGAGTCTGGTACCTGGATTGAGGCCAGACTAGCGATGATTGGTTCGAAGCATGACAGGATCAACCATAGATGGTCCATGTCTGGGGCCCTCTTGATTGGGCCCAGCTCTAGACGACCTTTCTGGACCAGCTTCGTGTTGAGTCCTGGCTCGGCTTCGAGCCCCTGGATCTTCCTGATTGAACTCATTGTTGGCGAGAGATATGTTCCTTCTACGTGACTCCCTAGACTGGGATTCACCCTGGGATCCGGTATTGTGAATGGATTCCTCCGTGCCCCTTAAGCGTGTCAGGAGTTGGTCCACCAAAGCTTCTTATTGGGCAGTGAAGCGGTAAGTCATCTCATTCACAACCATTTCTAAGTCTTCTCGGTTGACAACTGAGCTTGGAGGTAGGAAGCGAGTAGTTGGGTTTTCTTGATCTTCTTCGACGAGGTTGAGCGTATTAGTAGTAGCTGCATTCTTACCCTTGTCAGCATTTCGCTTAGAGGTAGCCATGTTCTAATGATGCGCTAAGGTTGGAAGAATAATGAACAGGAGAGTTTGGCTTTCTATGCCCGTTCTCAGTGAAAGCACCAAAAATGTTTGCTCAAAAATCGGGCAAACACTTGTTAATCTGATTTTTAGTTTAGCCTTTTTGGATTGTGTTTATCTTGCAACTCTTCCGACGTTTCGAGCTATAGTGAAATAATCCTTAGCAGATATTGAAGTAATTAACAAATTCGAGATTCAGAAAAGTAGATAAGGAAAGAACAAGTAACACAAGGTTTTTATAGTGGTTCAGCCAGAATGTGCCTACATTCACTTTCCATCTTATTATCCCTTCTTAGATTTAGTTACAAGTACAAGATTGCTTGGAATGATTAGAGAAATTAGAATAACTGGGGTGATAGACCTCAACAAAGTTTCTCCCTTTCTTCCCGAAAATCTGTCCCCATTGTTGTTGAGAAGCTCCAGTATTTATAGAGTGAGATTTTGAGGTGTGGAGGAGAGGTTATAGCTGCCTGGGTCCGGTTCGATATTAGTGTTTGGGATTGGTGGCTCGGTAAGCTTGGATCGGTAATCTCCATCCTTTGTTGGTTCGGCAGTCTCTATCTTTCTTTGATTCGGCAGTCTTCATCTTTCTTTGGTTTGGCAGTCTTCATCTTTGGAGGATCCTCTTTGCCGGTCCAAACATTTGGTTCGGTTTGCCTGTTGTACCGAACCAAATGTTTGGTTCGGTAAATGGTGGGTCGTGCCGGACCAAATATTTGGTCCTGCATACCAGTGAATGTCGGACCAAACATTTGGTTCGATACTTCTGAGGATACCGGTCCAGATACTTGGTCCGGTATACTATAGCGTACCGGACCAAATATCCAGTTCGGCATGCCGGTCCAAGTGATTTGTTCGGCATTTTGCTGAGCCAAACATTTGGTCTAGGTAGCTTTGGCTCTTGCTCCATTTGCTTGCCTTGGGCTTCTTCTTCCTTTGCTTGCCAGAAAACCGGCCCAACACTAAACTTTCAGAACTCACAGCGGATGGAACAAAATATAAAAGCAAAGTGTACCCATTTATTTCAAAATCATAAATATGTCATAATACAAAATTCCTTAAAAATCATAACTTAATATCTGTTACAACAATTGTCTAAATACATGTGTATGCATAAAAGCAGTAATAATAAAAAAATACTGCCACAAGCCAAGCTTCTCCATCTCTAAGCATCATCACCATCATCAATCCATCCTTAACATGTGTTGTAATAAGGAAGGAGTCAAAATAACAAGTGTATGGTATATAATTACATTTTCAGTACTTGGGCAGTATATTTCAAAATAAGAATATGTCTACTAACATAAAAAACCATTTAATACTTCTTTAGATGGAAAGGAGGCAGGTCCAACCAATTAATACCTTCCATTCTAGAAGCAAGTTTCTAGAATCACATATCCTAATCATGCGCCATAAACAACTAATAATGTAAGAGACGGTACCCAAGCCACTTAATACCATTTATTGGAAAATAGATAGACTCTAGTCATTTAATACCTTAATCAAGGCATACCTCATCATTTAATGCATATTTCCAAGTCATGCTCTTCAATGGTAGTATCTAGCTGGCATCATATGAAATCTCTTAGGTCGGTTTATACTTCCTTGTGGAAAATAGGCAGACTCTAGACATTTAATACTTTAATTTAGGCAAATCTCATAATTTAATACCTATTTCCAGAAGCAGACTCCCACTGAGATACCATCTAACGTAATCCCTTGACCATTTAATACATCATTTGAGGAAAGAGGTGGACCCTCAAACAACTACTTAATACCTTAAGGCCCCGAAGCAGGCCCTTCGTCATATGGTCCATACCCATAATGACATCTCACATTAGTTCGACTATTCGTAGGAACTGGAAGGTAGCTTGAAATATTTCCCAAACAGAATTTGGGACTAACCTTGCATCATTATAAATACTTATCATAAGAATATATCACATCAATCAAAGTGAACAAAATTGTTGATAATCTCAAAGTGAAGGACTTTCATCATGTAACTCTATCAACCTTGCATCCTCATGACTTAAAAATCAAATACTCTTCATACACACATACAGAGGCGCGCACACACATACACACACTCATCTCACTATTTCATAAATAAAGCCTTATAAAGGACCTTCCTTATTACGCCTTAAAATAATAGTTACGCTATATAAGAGTTTCCTCTTATTTTTTCCTAACAATCAAATACCTTCCTAAAAGGGGAAATAAATGAAAATAATTACCAAATTAACTATGCCATATATGCAATATTAAATGTTAATTACACAAATAGAGATAAATAAATATTTGCGCCTAATAAATTCTAAATGCATGGATTTTACGCCCTAAACTAGCTTTAGATGTCAATTCCCTAACCAAATATTATTACAAGTCCTTTTTCTTCAAATTTCCCAGATTTCAACAAACTGAAATAAGGGATTCTAATATCCAAAACATGGAATAAATATTCATAACCAAAACTGCAATAACATACTTGTAATAAAATAGAAACTCAAGTTATTACACCAATCCAATGAAATATCCTAAACAATAGGAATAAAACTCCATTTTCTATTCAACCCCTCTTTTACAAAGAAATAGGTAAGAAAGCGGTGTAAACTATGAATAGAATTTGTTATCTAAACCCTTTATTTCATTGAAGAATCACAATTTGAACCAAAGAAAAAGGATAAGTGGAATAGACTAAAAAAATTATCAAAAATTTCATAAATGAAACAAATTCCATCAAATTAATGTAAATAATTGAGAATCTCAATATAGAATTGACAATTCGAAATAAAAAGGAATTTTGAGGGGTTTTATCTATCATATTTTTGCAATCCCAAAATCTATTAGGCATATTCAAATCTAAAAGAAGATATACTAAACAATTACTGAAAAAGAAATACAAAGGTTTCCACTTACTGAATAGCCTTAGCTTCGCCTTCCTTGTATTTGCATACCTCACAATCTCTTCCAAAATCTCCTTTTTATATATATACACGCACACAATAGGTAAGATGTATATATGTTTATTAGATTCAGAATAGTTGGAGGAGAATAAAATAAGAATAGGTTGGAGGAAGACAAAATAAATAGAAAATAGATTGGATTCTTACTTGAATTCTCTATGGAGTTTCTTAATCTAATTTGGAAAGATAACAAAGGCAAAGTTTCACTAGATTCCCTAAAATAGTTGTGAATAAAAAGTCGACCGCTAAGGTCGACCGGTCCCAGTCAAAGGGGTCGACCTGTAACGACCCGACTTTCCAGACCCGGAAAATCGAACCATTTTAGTTAAGAAGAAGAGGTAGAAGAAGAAAAATAGAAAAACAAAATCAGAATCTAACCATCGCAGCGGAATAAAATATAATATATATTAACAGATCTTTACACAAATCAAAACTATATCAGTTTTATATAATATAGCATCAGAGTATACACCAGAGAATACATAACATACAACTGGACAATAACCATATCATGTCCTCAATACAACAGAGTACAACAATCAACACAGCGGAATATATATATAAACAAGTACGAGAGATACGTCTCGCCATCCAGCTCATCTCCGGAGCTCCTCAGCATCACATCCTGTAATCTAAAATACTCGGTCTGACCCGAGCATCATATAAAACAATACCCGAGTCAGTCTGGAATACCAGCGTGAGAAAATCACACTCAATTGATTATTAAAGTTTCAAATCCTTTGAAATTAAAAGCATCTCGTAAGACCGCGCCACAAATAAACATGTCGGGTTTTTACCTTACGATAGCTAAAACACTTTATATCAAAATCCGTCTGATATTATAATAGTGTCTACAGAAAGTAAAATAGAATCTAGCTGAAATGCTTGCATCTCACATTTCAACAATAGTTGGGCACAATCAAAACCGTACAGGCACGTAGGGAGAATGGATTTCCAACGAATGACTAGGCACTGGGGTACCACCTGTCACAGTACGTGGCCTAGATCACAGTACCGAGGAGTACGCCCGCTCCCCTGCAACACAAGACCGGAATCATCCCTTACTGGATAATTCCAAGTAAAATCACCCCACGGTTGGGATCAGCAACCGCACCACTAAGCCGAAATAAAAGGGACATCTAGACAGGGATGACCTTACTCTCAAGTGGGGGCTACCCACGAAGCCTTGCTGCATAACCCCTGATTTTCAGTCATTCCCGGTTGATGAGGCTTGAGGCTAAACGATACCTTTTTCAGAACATATCCCTTAGAATGCCCATCGTCCACCTGACGATGTTTCGCAAGCATTCGTCCATACAAGTCCGTCCCGGGTTCGAACGGAACCGAAGGCACTATTCCTACTACATCCATTTTGGAAATATCCTCAGGATTAGTAGCGACTAGCCCTTGCACTTCACTGCTCCATCTTCGACTCTGAACACGTTTTCGCGAAACGTACAAACCGGATCGAAGTGGTATTCGAGTCTCCAGACCTAGAATCCCGGTATACGGAAACTCGATCCCGGTCTCTTCGAAACGATCAGCGCATTTGGCCAATATTGATAGTCGGTTATTTAACTATCAATTAACATCCACAAGCAACCATCACACAATAAATAATTTCCCATATTATTTATTTGCCCAAATATCTTTCCAAGATATATTTCCAAATTTTTCAAAGCTCATTTGGAAACAATTTCAAAATAGTTTCCGCTTACGGAATACATTTCCCAAATGATTATTTCCTCTGAAACACCAAGTACAAAATACTTTTAAATTTTAAAATAATTTAAAACACTTTATTTAAATATACTTTATAACATTGAAATCAAACTACTTTAATACTTTATTAAAAATATATACTTTAAAATAAACCACTTTATAATTATAGACTAAATTTCTCCTTTATAAAACATAATAGCAAATCACTTTAAACAATTACTATAATAATAGATTTTTTTTGAAAATACTTACTTTAGAAATTTAACAATTTGAAATAATAGATTTTCTAAAATATGATTTTTAAAATAACAATAAATCCTTTAACCAATATTTAAAATTGCTCAAAAACAAAATGTACTTGGCTACCCAGGAAATACACTTTCTTTCCACATCTTTAAAATAAATCACCATTTATTCTAAACCCAATCCACATTTCTTATAAATCCCCATCTTGAATTTATATTTAAATATCCACTGATATTTCACCTTACTTTATAAACCCAGTTTATAAATTCCAAAATCTCATTCCTCTTTTAAATTTCCAATTTCAAACATTTAAATCAATTCTATATTTGATTTCAAATTTGCTTTATCTTGAAATAAAATTCCTTATTTCAAAAACAATAACTTCGGGTTTTATTTCTTAACTACGAGTTAAAACCTCTTTCAACTAAAATACCCATTTTCGGATTTCCAAAATTCCTTATTTACTCTTTAATTAGAATTTAATTCTTGAATTAAAAGTAATTTCTTTATTCTTTTAAAACAGTATCACTTTGGTTTAAAATTTATTACTCCTCTGTAAATTTAAAATTTCTTTTTCCCATATCTGTTAAAATTCCAAATCACTTTATTTATATTTCAATTTATTATTAATTCTATTCCAATTCACTTGAATTGTTTTACTTAAATTTCTATCCTTTTATTTCTTTCCAAAAATTCAATTCCATAGAATTTATAACTCATCATACTGGGAATTCAAATCAACCACATTATCCAATATAAAATCATCACAGAATATCAAATATCATAACACAGAATATTTAAACAAATTAAATATTTGAGGAATCCAGTTGGATCCCTCCAACCTGTTTCCCTGCATCCACAGACGTTAGCACAATACCAATTCCACTTCAAGGTGGAATATCGCGGTATATGGGTTTTATAAAATATCATCCGCTATTATGCGGCGCATAGGGTCTCATCCACTATATAATGTGGGAATATCAACAACTCCAATATATACATATGCCAATATATATATATTGGTATATACTACTATATACCATATCAATCAAATCAATCATCCAATCAATGATTTAAATTTATCCATTTAAATTTAAATTCAACTGAGTGAGATTAACTCACCTTTGCTTTTTAATTTGCCAACCAATCCAAACCGGTCTGTCTTTTCCCCGATTCCAGACCTAATATAACATTTAGATGATTTTTATTAATATTCTTACTTATTGAACAATTACCTCCCTTTAGATAAATTTACTCCATTTAAAATAAATTCTTTATCCTTTCAAATAAATTTAAACCTTGGATTTAAAAATAGACTTGTAGATTAAAATGTATACTTATTTTATTTTATTTTATTGGTGAAACTTCACATATATTTATAAAGATAATCTATCTATATAGATAAAAATCCAATCTTTGTATAAATTACTATGCTTTCCCAAGTCTACAAAACATTTCTAAAATATGTGTATATGTTTATATATTTATTTTTCCAAACTTTATAAACCAATTTCCTATTTTACTGTAAAAATATAACCTTGTTTTCTCGTTTTCCCAAAAATTATCACAGCAACCCTTCAATATCAGTTCATTCTCCTTTAAACAAAAATACAAGTTATCGAATTTAAATTGAAATGAAAAACTAGGATATACCTTGCTGCCCTATATTATATATAACCGATTAAACTTTAAACAACTGTTTTATAACCTGATAATTTAAATAATTATCGCTTCACAAGTTTAAACTTAAGTGACGAAAAGTTTAAAATGTTAGATTTAAATTACCTTAAACTCGATCGCGAAAATCAAACCAAGGAGTCCTACTCAAAGCTCCAAGCGAGATTCGACCTCGCGATAATGAACTCGCCCAGTCACTCACGACTCCAACCACCGCCTATTCGAACCTTTGGCAGTCGCGATCAATTTTCCCAAAGTCGATTCCCAATCGAGTCTGCAATCACGAACGAGCCACGCTGCTTTGACCCCCAATCGCTTCACAACCCTACTCGATTCGAACTTCGTTCCATCTCGTGCTCGCGGCGACTCCAACAACAACCCCAAACCACCACGCGATCTCGAACCCCATGCTCGCGTGCCCTAATTTTCAGTGGCGACATAAAGGGACTGTAACAGGACTTCAAATCAGCAGTGGGAAAATATCGCGTAGGAGGCAAGGATGAGTTGACGATGGCTGATGGAATAGCCGAGTGTAGCGATGATAAATTAGAAGGCGTTGATTTATGAAACTCTAGATTTTATTCTCAGGTTCAAGTATCGCGACAAGGCGATTTCTATTGAGCTGTAACCTTAAAGTGAAGCAGATTTTTATTTTTATTTCCTTTGAACGAAAGAAAAGGATACGGGGCCATGCTTTGAAACGAAGGGGTAAGCTTTGCACGATCTCTTCCCCGTGTTCCTGGCGTGATTTTAGGGAGATAATATGCTGATGTTTGACTTAATTTAAAACTTAAATTTGAATTGAATTCGATTTAAGTTCAACGCGTTTATGTGTCGTATGCTCGCATAACCACTCCGAAAAATACGAGATTTGAAATCCGATAATAATTCAATATTACGGACCCAATGGGACTGGTTTCGTCGAATTCCGAGACTGTGCCTCGGAAGGCTATTTTTAAATTCAATTCAAACGATATAATTTCAAAACTGAACAAAATACTTTAAAATTCAATTTTAAAAGTTTCATCACCTTCAATATTATCAATATAAATTTTCTGAACCTTTAAACTATTTTTAACAGGCTAAAAACTCCGGATTCTCTATTTTACCCTATTCCGATAATTAAATCCAACCATTAATTATCCAATAAATATTGATATTTGAAATTCAAGTTAAAAATTTAACCCCTGAACATTTAAAATTAATTAAATATTCCAATTTCAAATAGACAAAAATTCCGGGTCGTCACATTCCTCCCCCCTTAAAAGAATTTCGTCCCCGAAATTACTAGTTAGGAAGAATGATCCATATCCCGTTAGCTATTTCCCAAATTCAACCAGTTTCAACAACTTGCCAAAACAAATCTTTTTATCAAGGATACACTAACCCTCTTATCAACTTTCCAAACCTATCCATAATTCCCAAACAATATCACTTACTTATCAATTCAAATTTAAATTTGAATTCAAATTTTAAATTATCAAAATTTCTCAAAATTTTCTAACTCCCTAAATTTCTGACAAATTTCGCCGGCGTCTCCTTTGCGCGGCTAGCTCGGTACTACTACAAAATGGCTCTACGGCCTCCCAATCTCAAAAAGAAAACAAAAAGCCAAGTGGCTGTATCAAAAACCCAATCAAATTTCATATAGAAATTCAAATACATACCTTTTTGTCGGGCCATTAAATTTTATCTTCTAAAATCAAAAATCCCAATTATCCATTGCTTTTATACACCTGTATATCCTACTAAGCAATAGTATTCAATTACAGTTTCAAAACCATCTTACACATATCTGTACACATTTTCAATATTGGTTTTACTTAAGCTCGTACGATGCGCATATATCATCCGTACGCAATATCACATTCGATCGCTCACTCGATCACACAATCTCACTTCCGAACTAGTATCGTCCACCCGACTTCCTAGTGCGGACTCAGATCTGGTTTCTTGATCGGAAACCGTCATTCTCCTTGCATAGTCATAACTACGATAGAGAATTATCAGAACCAACCAACAATCCATATCCAGGTTCGCCGTCGAAAATCGAGTGAAAAATCCTAATTCGGATCGATAAAACTATCTCGAAATTATGTGTTCGAATCTGGATCAAATAGCTATGCGAACAAATAATATACGTACACCTTACGTAATTAGCCCAATTGATTATCAACTATATCAATTCTCTTTTATTCACATTCATTTTGATTACATTCACTTATCCACAATTTTCTCATTTCACAACTTCAAATTTTAATTGTTATTCAATTATTCATCTAGAATAACTTTCCTCAATACCAAATTACTCAAGAATCTCACCATATTCCTTAAGTTCAAAATAAATATTTTACATACTGCTTATACTTATTTTCACTTTACTATCAAAGTTTATATCCATTTCTATTTACTCTTGTCCTTACAATTCCATTTGATTTCAATTTGGCTTTCACCCGAATACTTAATTAGTTGCACTTACTAATTAATTTAAATTTCAATTAACAGTTTATTCGCAAACTTCACTTCTTTAGTTCCTTCGATTTCACTTCACTTTACATTCACATTTGAATTAGATTTCAATATCCAGTTTCAATTTTATTTGCTTAGCAAATTTAAATCATTTATCGTTAATGAAAATTTTCAAAAATTTCAAAAATTTTCTAACTCCCTAAATTTACGAAAATTTTTGGCAGAGTCTCCCTTGTACGGAGGGACTTCTGCGATATCGCAGGATGCACAAATATATATATACATCGGCCTCAGGCCGGAAATCACAATATATATCAATATATGCAGTTCATATCTCCTATTTTGAATTTTTGCGTAAGCGTACCTTATTTTTAGCAATTTAAAGCAAGCGGCTTATTATTTAGCAATTAGTGCAACCCAAAATCAGCTATACGGCTTCCCCGAACCTGTACTTACTTAATTTAAATATGTAAGTACTAAACATATGAAGGTTAACAACATTTCACTTACTTGCAATAGTTAAACACATAGATCCCATAAGTAATATATGCGATATATATATATTTTAAACACATATGCAAGGTTTCAATTCTAGTCTTAAATTGTTTGCAATCAATTCACATACCATTCCATTAAATCCGAATAGTTTCCACTTTAATTTCTTGCATTCAATTCAATTCTTAAACGAAATGAACACATATTCATTTCAATTGATTTCAAAATCAATTTATTAAACTTCTATTGATTTATATAATTTTATTATTTCCGTTCACGTCAAACGACGATTTATCCCATGAAATTTTCCGATATTCATCCATTTGAACAATCACTTCGTGGCATATTATTTCAAGTTGATTCCAATTCAAGTTATATTCATTTTCACTCCATTCTAATTCATTTACAAACTATATACTTGCAATTCATTTCATATCTAGACAGTTTTATTCCAAACCATTTTACTAAACTCGCCTACAACTATTTAACAATTTACTTAAGTTAACAATTTAAGTACATCTCCATTTCCGATTAAATTCTCTTCTATTAAATTAAATTAGTATATTCATCCACCCCTTTAAACTTTATTTCACATTTATTGAAATAATATCCAAAGCCAAAGTTAATTTATTCATACTCGAATTGGATTTATTTCCACCTCAAATCATTTTTATTTTAATCCAATTCCATACAACTTCAATTTTTATTTACTTCACATATAATTCCATTTTATAATCGAAGATTGGATTCTATTCGCCCAAAATATCAAGCAAATTTTATTTAGGTCTTTATTCTCGATTATCAGTCATACACTTATATTCTTTCCTTCAAAAACTCTAACTTCTATAAGCCATCGAATTTATTTATTTAAGTTAAAAATTTTATTTGACTTATTTCCAGTTAAACTTAACTTCTTATCATTCTTTTAATCTTATGTGGATAAGAATCCAATTCTATTTAATAATCTCTATACTCACTGAATTTCAACTCAATTCCATTTTACTTCTATTCCAATTTTTTTATTCAACTGGATTTTATTTTCATCTTAATCCAACTCTAACTCGATTTCCTTTGGTTTAAGTTAATTTCAATTCAATTCATTTACATCTGGATTTTATTTCCAGTTTAATTCAATTTATTTCAAACCAATTAAATTTTATCTCTCAATCCAAACACATTCACCATTTATAAGTTTATCACTTATCTCCTGATGACCTTCAAATTATTCGAATAAGGATTTTCAAGATTTTTAAACACCCGGCTCTTTGTTTCAAATCATTTCAAAATCATCAATACCTCAAAATCACACTTCCCAAATTTCTAAACCCATCCTGGCTTTAATTCCAACAAATTTCTTTGGAAATTTCAAAAACACAACAAATTTTTCTAAGTAAATCAATTTGGCAGCAATTCGTCACTCAGAAACTCGAAAATGAATTCTGAAGATGCGGCCGTCATCCTCTGAATTATTTTCCAGCGACTGAAGTGAATTTATTGCTATATTCCTTCCAAAAAATTTATTTGAAACAATTTCCTTTCCGAAATTCTTTTCAAAATAATAATACTATTATTTGTCTTCAAAACACTTTGAAAACACTCCCAAAATCTCCGGGTTTTAAATTTTAATATTTGATTAAATCAAATTTTAGCTATAATTCATTTGTACAATTTATACTTATGCAAATTCCCATTATCTTTCTAATTTTATAATCTTACCATATATATTATTATTATTTTTATTTGTTAGAATATTTTCATCCAAACATCCAAATACTATAATACTTTACAAAAATTTATATTCTTTATATACAAAAATAATTTGGGTAAAATTATTTCATCTACCCATTTTAAAACAATATTGTGTCGAATTGTTCTATTCGAGTGTTTAGAAACCCCTTCGATCCAGTTTCGAGGCTGTGCCGACGAAGGTTCATATACCACTCAATAAATCAATCAACACAATATAAATCCATTTTATATTCACTAACAAATACGCACTCATATCTATTATTACACTCAAAATTCCCACCAGAGCCAAGGTTATCGCTAACCTTTGCTCTGATACCACTGTAACGACCCGACTTTCCAGACCCGGAAAATCGAACCATTTTAGTTAAGAAGAAGAGGTAGAAGAAGAAAAATAGAAAAACAAAATCAGAATCTAACCATCGCAGCGGAATAAAATATAATATATATTAACAGATCTTTACACAAATCAAAACTATATCAGTTTTATATAATATAGCATCAGAGTATACACCAGAGAATACATAACATACAACTGGACAATAACCATATCATGTCCTCAATACAACAGAGTACAACAATCAACACAGCGGAATATATATATAAACAAGTACGAGAGATACGTCTCGCCATCCAGCTCATCTCCGGAGCTCCTCAGCATCACATCCTGTAATCTAAAATACTCGGTCTGACCCAAGCATCATATAAAACAATACCCGAGTCAGTCTGGAATACCAGCGTGAGAAAATCACACTCAATTGATTATTAAAGTTTCAAATCCTTTGAAATTAAAAGCATCTCGTAAGACCGCGCCACAAATAAACATGTCGGGTTTTTACCTTACGATAGCTAAAACACTTTATATCAAAATCCGTCTGATATTATAATAGTGTCTACAGAAAGTAAAATAGAATCTAGCTGAAATGCTTGCATCTCACATTTCAACAATAGTTGGGCACAATCAAAACCGTACAGGCACGTAGGGAGAATGGATTTCCAACGAATGACTAGGCACTGGGGTACCACCTGTCACAGTACGTGGCCTAGATCACAGTACCGAGGAGTACGCCCGCTCCCCTGCAACACAAGACCGGAATCATCCCTTACTGGATAATTCCAAGTAAAATCACCCCACGGTTGGGATCAGCAACCGCACCACTAAGCCGAAATAAAAGGGACATCTAGACAGGGATGACCTTACTCTCAAGTGGGGGCTACCCACGAAGCCTTGCTGCATAACCCCTGATTTTCAGTCATTCCCGGTTGATGAGGCTTGAGGCTAAACGATACCTTTTTCAGAACATATCCCTTAGAATGCCCATCGTCCACCTGACGATGTTTCGCAAGCATTCGTCCATACAAGTCCGTCCCGGGTTCGAACGGAACCGAAGGCACTATTCCTACTACATCCATTTTGGAAATATCCTCAGGATTAGTAGCGACTAGCCCTTGCACTTCACTGCTCCATCTTCGACTCTGAACACGTTTTCGCGAAACGTACAAACCGGATCGAAGTGGTATTCGAGTCTCCAGACCTAGAATCCCGGTATACGGAAACTCGATCCCGGTCTCTTCGAAACGATCAGCGCATTTGGCCAATATTGATAGTCGGTTATTTAACTATCAATTAACATCCACAAGCAACCATCACACAATAAATAATTTCCCATATTATTTATTTGCCCAAATATCTTTCCAAGATATATTTTCAAATTTTTCAAAGCTCATTTGGAAACAATTTCAAAATAGTTTCCGCTTACGGAATACATTTCCCAAATGATTATTTCCTCTGAAACACCAAGTACAAAATACTTTTAAATTTTAAAATAATTTAAAACACTTTATTTAAATATACTTTATAACATTGAAATCAAACTACTTTAATACTTTATTAAAAATATATACTTTAAAATAAACCACTTTATAATTATAGACTAAATTTCTCCTTTATAAAACATAATAGCAAATCACTTTAAACAATTACTATAATAATAGATTTTTTTTGAAAATACTTACTTTAGAAATTTAACAATTTGAAATAATAGATTTTCTAAAATATGATTTTTAAAATAACAATAAATCCTTTAACCAATATTTAAAATTGCTCAAAAACAAAATGTACTTGGCTACCCAGGAAATACACTTTCTTTCCACATCTTTAAAATAAATCACCATTTATTCTAAACCCAATCCACATTTCTTATAAATCCCCATCTTGAATTTATATTTAAATATCCACTGATATTTCACCTTACTTTATAAACCCAGTTTATAAATTCCAAAATCTCATTCCTCTTTTAAATTTCCAATTTCAAACATTTAAATCAATTCTATATTTGATTTCAAATTTGCTTTATCTTGAAATAAAATTCCTTATTTCAAAAACAATAACTTCGGGTTTTATTTCTTAACTACGAGTTAAAACCTCTTTCAACTAAAATACCCATTTTCGGATTTCCAAAATTCCTTATTTACTCTTTAATTAGAATTTAATTCTTGAATTAAAAGTAATTTCTTTATTCTTTTAAAACAGTATCACTTTGGTTTAAAATTTATTACTCCTCTGTAAATTTAAAATTTCTTTTTCCCATATCTGTTAAAATTCCAAATCACTTTATTTATATTTCAATTTATTATTAATTCTATTCCAATTCACTTGAATTGTTTTACTTAAATTTCTATCCTTTTATTTCTTTCCAAAAATTCAATTCCATAGAATTTATAACTCATCATACTGGGAATTCAAATCAACCACATTATCCAATATAAAATCATCACAGAATATCAAATATCATAACACAGAATATTTAAACAAATTAAATATTTGAGGAATCCAGTTGGATCCCTCCAACCTGTTTCCCTGCATCCACAGACGTTAGCACAATACCAATTCCACTTCAAGGTGGAATATCGCGGTATATGGGTTTTATAAAATATCATCCGCTATTATGCGGCGCATAGGGTCTCATCCACTATATAATGTGGGAATATCAACAACTCCAATATATACATATGCCAATATATATATATTGGTATATACTACTATATACCATATCAATCAAATCAATCATCCAATCAATGATTTAAATTTATCCATTTAAATTTAAATTCAACTGAGTGAGATTAACTCACCTTTGCTTTTTAATTTGCCAACCAATCCAAACCGGTCTGTCTTTTCCCCGATTCCAGACCTAATATAACATTTAGATGATTTTTATTAATATTCTTACTTATTGAACAATTACCTCCCTTTAGATAAATTTACTCCATTTAAAATAAATTCTTTATCCTTTCAAATAAATTTAAACCTTGGATTTAAAAATAGACTTGTAGATTAAAATGTATACTTATTTTATTTTATTTTATTGGTGAAACTTCACATATATTTATAAAGATAATCTATCTATATAGATAAAAATCCAATCTTTGTATAAATTACTATGCTTTCCCAAGTCTACAAAACATTTCTAAAATATGTGTATATGTTTATATATTTATTTTTCCAAACTTTATAAACCAATTTCCTATTTTACTGTAAAAATATAACCTTGTTTTCTGGTTTTCCCAAAAATTATCACAGCAACCCTTCAATATCAGTTCATTCTCCTTTAAACAAAAATACAAGTTATCGAATTTAAATTGAAATGAAAAACTAGGATATACCTTGCTGCCCTATATTATATATAACCGATTAAACTTTAAACAACTGTTTTATAACCTGATAATTTAAATAATTATCGCTTCACAAGTTTAAACTTAAGTGACGAAAAGTTTAAAATGTTAGATTTAAATTACCTTAAACTCGATCGCGAAAATCAAACCAAGGAGTCCTACTCAAAGCTCCAAGCGAGATTCGACCTCGCGATAATGAACTCGCCCAGTCACTCACGACTCCAACCACCGCCTATTCGAACCTTTGGCAGTCGCGATCAATTTTCCCAAAGTCGATTCCCAATCGAGTCTGCAATCACGAACGAGCCACGCTGTTTTGACCCCCAATCGCTTCACAACCCTACTCGATTCGAACTTCGTTCCATCTCGTGCTCGCGGCGACTCCAACAACAACCCCAAACCACCACGCGATCTCGAACCCCATGCTCGCGTGCCCTAATTTTCAGTGGCGACATAAAGGGACTGTAACAGGACTTCAAATCAGCAGTGGGAAAATATCGCGTAGGAGGCAAGGATGAGTTGACGATGGCTGATGGAATAGCCGAGTGTAGCGATGATAAATTAGAAGGCGTTGATTTATGAAACTCTAGATTTTATTCTCAGGTTCAAGTATCGCGACAAGGCGATTTCTATTGAGCTGTAACCTTAAAGTGAAGCAGATTTTTATTTTTATTTCCTTTGAACGAAAGAAAAGGATACGGGGCCATGCTTTGAAACGAAGGGGTAAGCTTTGCACGATCTCTTCCCCGTGTTCCTGGCGTGATTTTAGGGAGATAATATGCTGATGTTTGACTTAATTTAAAACTTAAATTTGAATTGAATTCGATTTAAGTTCAACGCGTTTATGTGTCGTATGCTCGCATAACCACTCCGAAAAATACGAGATTTTAAATCCGATAATAATTCAATATTACGGACCCAATGGGACTGGTTTCGTCGAATTCCGAGACTGTGCCTCGGAAGGCTATTTTTAAATTCAATTCAAACGATATAATTTCAAAACTGAACAAAATACTTTAAAATTCAATTTTAAAAGTTTCATCACCTTCAATATTATCAATATAAATTTTCTGAACCTTTAAACTATTTTTAACAGGCTAAAAACTCCGGATTCTCTATTTTACCCTATTCCGATAATTAAATCCAACCATTAATTATCCAATAAATATTGATATTTGAAATTCAAGTTAAAAATTTAACCCCTGAACATTTAAAATTAATTAAATATTCCAATTTCAAATAGACAAAAATTCCGGGTCGTCACACGACCAGTTCGTTCTTTTGGGGAATGTTTTTATCTCATTGCTTTTTATTTAGTTTTATTCTCTATTTAAATCCAGTGTTAATTATTAATAAAGTTTTCTTAACCCCCAATTAATCCTACATTAAATTTTGAAGTTCAAACCCTAAATTTAGATATTCATTTGAATTTGAATTCGAACTGAATTAATTTAAATCTGAAAACTTCAAACGCTCATAACTTCTTTGTTTGAGCTCCGTTTTCAGCATATTATACATGAAAATGGATCATAATTTCGCAATAAATGCAATGGAATAACTTTCATGGTCAAATTTCAACTTTTATAAATTTCTCGTATTCAACTCTAATATACTTAATTCAATTTAATCCATTTAATTATGGTTCATTTATGGGCTCGAAATATTTCAAGGGATGAACAGCGTAATACGCATTAATATCCATGTTCTATAACCAAGTTTATCTACACAACCATCTACTCAACCAATAGTGCGATGTGATTATGTACTATAGACATGCTAAAATGAGCTCAATTCTAACATGAATGTGTAATTGTGTCATGAAAGTATGTATGCAAATACCCTAAACATGCATAAAAATTTCTAAATGAGTGATTGTGAAAAAGTGTAGCAACCATCTCCTACCATCCAATCTAGTAACCATGATGAAACTAAAATCTTAATTTTGGAGAGAAAATATTCTAAAGAAAGGATTAGGATGAAGTGTCCTCATGAACCCCCCCTCCTCGGATTTTCTCATCATTTTACTCGGACCAATCTAATTCTCTTTTGGGAGCTTTTGAGTTCCGTTCTCTACAATGCATGTAGTGGCACAGGATGTTATTGGCTCCATCTTAAAATCTCCTTATTGGTTAGGCTCTACAACTATTGTTATGCTACGAAGGTATTTTCTCAAATGCAAAAACGTCATAGACTCCAGCCAATATAAAAGTTTTCTTTATTTTTTTCTCATATTGGGAAAAGACCCAATAAATCCAGTGCCTACTTTCCACCTACCCAGACCGTATGACCTTCACATGCTGTCTAATCAATTCTGACTTTCCAAAGTCTCATCCGGTCCGAGTAGAATTGGTCGGTGGTTTTCCACCAACAATTTGGCGATTTGCATGGCCTTCCAAAAAATGCCTCAAGGGTGCCATACTAATTTTTCAATGATGACTACAATCCTATGCGAATTCTATTAAGTGTAAGTGCTACTCCTAAGGTCCTCCAAAGTCCAAGATGTAAGCTCTTTACAAATCCTCCAAGTTCCCATCCATTCCTTCAGTTTATCCATTGATCTTCAGTCGGCAAGTGATGCTCCAATTCAACGAAGTTCCTAAAGCAAGTTCCTAAAGGTACTAGCGAACTCCTCCAAAATTTGCTAGTAAACTAAGTGTCCCTATCACTAGCGATGTGAAGTGCAACTCCATAAACCTGTGTTGCGGTGCTGCGATTCCACTGCTTCTAACGAAAAATTTCTACCACCTTTTTCTTAATCTTTTATCAATAGGAAATTCCATTCTCATTCCTATACATTTTCTCGTTTCCTTGCATGGTGGCATTTTGTGAGCTAAATCCCTTATGTTTTCCAAAATCTAAAGTTTTAGGATTGAAACATTTACTCACTTTAGGCAGCTAAGCTAATTTCCTCATTAACTTCCTGTTTTACATATGGTCTATTGCTAGTTAAGTGTTCCTATAAAATTTCCTTATTTACTTTGCTACCCAAACATATATCAAGTGGTTTGAATTTCATTCATAAAAGGTCTACATAGGAATAAAACGGGGATATATCTTATACCACATCATCCACTTTTCCTATAACTAAGGAAGACAACTAACGACTATAATCTAAAAACTCCAAAAGAAATTTTTACTGCCATTTATTTTCAGTTAATATAAATGGTGTTGAGGGCCCAACGCTCCTTTTTGAAGTAAGATGGGCTATTTTTAATATTTCATTCCATTGCTACCCATTTCCTTAATTTCCCTTTTTGGTCTTGAATAAATGTGATCCATTTATCGCTTTAATTAATATCCATAGTAGTTGATCATTATTGTCAAAATTGGACCATTTCCAATTAATCCTTCTTCAATCTTTTTAACATTCTTCAGGTTTACAAAATCCGTTTATTTCTCAAATTTCTTTCTTCCACAAATGCAGTATCAAGTTTCCTTAATTTTTTCCTCATTAGATTACATTTCCTCTCATTAATTACAAATTGTTTGCCCGTTAGATTTGTAATTAACTTTCATAAATCCTAATCCGCCAATTACTAACTAATACACATATAATCATAATCTATATTATCTATATATTCTAGTCATTTAGCGTAGCTGTACGATATTTATATCTAACTACTAATTCTACAACTAGGCATTTCCATATTTTAGCTTATCGAAGCTATCATTTCAAACTGATTACCGTCATAAATTAACCACAATTGAGATTTTTGTTTGAAACTAAAAGGAATTATTTCTTTTCTTATTATTGAAATAGATAGTGTAAACTATGAAAAAGAATATTCATCTCTTACACATCTCTTTCCTTTTTTGTGTATTCCTTGTTACTTCAAATAATGCACGTTAATACAAATTTGTGATGATTTGGATAATTTATGGAAATTACAGGGAAATTGCTCCAAAATTAAAATGTAGAAATTCATAGCCTATGGGAACACTAATTCAAAAACCAATTACAGATTTGGAATATGTTTGCACTTTACCAACTTCTTCAAATAAAGGTATAGGACTGACTTTAAATTTCTAGATCAGGCTGTACATTCTATTTCTATTCATATCCTGAAAATCTCAGTCCATCTTACCTAGGTCATGATCCATATCTACTCAATAAAAATTATAAAATCATAACTTTTGCATACAAAACAAAACATCTTCATATAGATAAACTAATTTAGAAATAAGCATTTATCACTTCATTTCTTACAATACATAAACATGAAGTGTCAAATTCAATATCTCCATCTTTAAAATTGTAGACTTTAAAAAAAACCTTTATCAAAGATTTAGAATTCCTTTATTCCCAAATAAGAGTAAAATAATCTTTTTTTTAACTTTCCTTGTCAAAAATTTTTCTCTTAAAAGTTAGACTTCCTAATTTATGGCATTCAAAGTTTTCTTGGTTTTTCAAAAGGAACTTGTGAAATTTTTTCCTTTTCAGTAGCTTACTAAAATAAGGATTTACTCCTTTTTGAAAAGAGGATTTTTAACACAAAAGATTCAAAACATAATTAGCATCCCAAAATAACAGTTATGCCATTTTAAAGAGTATAGTAACATTTATTGCTCATATTATACTATTATTTGGAAAATTACTTTTTGTAACTTTTCTCGAGACTCTCAAAATCTTTTGCAACCTTTTTCTTTGTCAAATATAATAATATTCTTATTCAAATAAGTTTTGAAATTCAAATTTAGAAAAACATTTAAAACTTTTTATCTTTACTAAATGCTTTTCCTTCTACAAAACATCCAATTTATTTAAAAGTTCGATCAATGTTCAAAATGCATTTTATAATTTTATACGATAGAAAAATAGATAGAGTAGACAGAGATAACTCTTATCATATTCTATTACTCCTTTCAATACCTCATCCATCAGAATTTACAATTCTGTTATGTCTAAATTCCAGCCATTATTCTGTACATTACCTTATATGAGAATATCCCTCTTACCTATCCTATCGGACATTCCTTTTTTTCGATTTCTCTATTCCAAAATAAGTATTATTTCTATTTATAAACCCTAAAAAGAGTTCTAAAGAAAGAACTTTTAAGTTTATAAACAAGGGGAAAAATAAATGAATCAAGGAACCAAAAGTTGAATTTTTTTAATCAAATCAAAAAGGTTAACAAATGAAAACTTGTTAATTTATAGTTAAAACCACCCACCATTTTGTCTTTAAAGAAGTTCGCTTCTTTTAAAAACTACATTGCCTTTCCAAACTTTCCTAAAACTAACGGTGGTATATTTCCAAAGTTGTCTAAAACCACATTTATATTTCCAAAAATTTCTAACTTATACGGCCTCTAAGAAGTTATAGAGGAAAGAACTTTCAAATTTATTGCATAGGAAATATAATATAGAAAAACAGAAGAATACAAAAACAAGGAATTTGAAAGCTTTTCTAATTCAATCAAACTTTCAATTGAGAAGTTAACAAATGGAAAAAAATCCAACTTCTCAAGTCACCAAATTTGTAAATTAAAATCACCTACCAAAATATTTCACCACTGTTCTTAAATTTACAACATCTTTCCAACATTTTACAAAACAAACGGTGGTATAAATTAAAAGTCATCTAAAATCACTTTTTATCAAAAATTTCCGACTCCTAAGATTTTCATTTCAAAATATTTTGAAAGGCACTTTCAAGATTTTCAAGGGGTTTTCAAAGAAACCTTTTTATCAAATTATGTCCCAAGGGGTAGGATTAAACTTTGTTCTTTGTTTTAAACTTTTGTACTTTACCTTTTAAAAATATAATTTTCTCCTGGTGGTGAAATTTTTTTTCCTTCTTACCAAAGTTTGTTCCTTTCCTTACTTCCATATTTTATTAACACATTCATTTGTTACCTCCATAAATGTTAATTCGTCTGTATCAATTATCATCCTAACGAACGCTTCCTTAAGGTCATTTATTTCCTATCAACTTTTCCATCTACGATTCATATCTCTCTTCCCTTAATACTCATAAGGCCTGTAGTGAAAAGGAAATCTAGGTCCTACAAAGAAATATAAATTTAACTCTATTTATTTTTCAACTCATAATTGCTTCGTTCACCCCTTTTGGAATATGGCAGTAACTATTTCTATTCTTTGCGCCAAAATTGGTAACAAACCCCGAAGGTAATGAAAGCACCAGTGTTTACACATAAATCCTTAGTATCCAACCAGAGATTATAGATCCAGATAATGTAGAGAGCAAAAATGAAGAAATAATAAAATTAAAATGAAAGAAAGTAAGAGAAGACACAAGTTTTATAGTGGTTCGGCTATCTCCGGCCTACGTCCACTTTGAATCGATCCCTTTATTTCCTTTATACTGTAGTTACAGTTACAATCCTTTGAGAACCATTAACCAAAGTAACAAAGTTTCGCCTAGAAAAGAAGAAGAAAAGTCCCCCTTTAGTTGCCATGGAGGTGCTATTTATAGGAGTAGATCTGGAAATATCTACCCCAAAACTCGGAACACCTCTTCTCATGCGTAGGTGGGCCCATATGATCAATCCGGGGTTGTTTGGGATCGATCTAAGATCGATCCATGTTGACTTCGTATCGATCCAAATCGGCTCCAATTGAGTTGAGATCGATCATGGAGGTTGTTGAGATGATATACAAGCTTCTGCGAAAGTTTCATAGCATTTGGACTTGTAGAATGAGAGTTATGATCAATCCAAGTTTGTATTTGTCAATGTAGGCTGGAACCTTTGTATCAATCCAAAGCTTCGTATCCATCAACCATGCATCCATCAGTCCCCATTTCCATAGCCGTAGCCTTCGTACCCATCCAGGTTTCATGCCTCCATCCACGCAATGTGTTTCTTCCCTTGACAGGTACCTTCATATCGATCGATACGAACGCGATCGATACGAAATAGCCTATGAGCGCTTGCTGCTTTTCGTATCCATCCTTTGCACACTACGCCATAAATGGCCTACTGCAACACAAAAAAAATGTTGGCTCAGGCCCGAAAAATGTTGCCATAGGTCTATGGCAACACTTTTAGGGTGATGCAATTTTTGCCGTTGCCTTAGACCTCAAAGGCAACATTTTGACTATCTAAGGCAACATAAGTAATATTGTTGCAATAGAACCATATTTGGGTCTATGGCAACACCCATAGGTATCTGTAGCAACATTCCAAAATGTTGCTATAGATATGAACTTTTTGAATTTGTGGGGCCCACAATGTAGAGCATATTTGATTTTTTAATAAAAATAAATATTTATTTAATAAAATGCTATTGCACAGAATTTGATATTTAAACAGTAATTTATTTAAATAAATATTTTATTTCAACATTTGAAATAGTACAAATTCCTGACTCCACTATTTTACAATTCAATGATATATAACACTGATATTCACATATATAGATATTCCTCACTACATCACTCAGTTCACTCATTACATATGCAGTTTCAATTTATACAGACACCGACACTGACAAATATATGCCGAGCCGAAGGCGAGCCGAGTGCCGAGCAGAAGGCGAGCCGAGAAGCGGGTCCGGGCCCAGCGCCGGCGGGGGTCCGGGGACCGCAGTCCCGGCGGGGATCGACACAGTCAGCTTTGATCAGAAAGCTTGTTGAGTTAGAGCAGGGAGAGAAGTCGATTTTGGAATATGCTAGAAGGTTCGAGGAGTTGGCCAGGTATGGGTATGCTTTAGTGGACACAGTGATGAAAAGAAATGAGAAGTTCATCAGGGGATTAAAGCATGAGTTAGCAAGGGCTACATACCTTATATTAGATATCCTTATGATTTTGTAGTGGAGATGCCTTAAGGCATGAGGAAATGCTTGATTCTCTAGAGAAGAGTAAGGCTAAGGGGGTCCAAGTTGGGTAGAGTCAGAAGAGGAAGTTCTTTCCTAAGAAAGATGCTTAGAAGGGTGGAGTAGCTAAGAAAGAGAAGTCTAAGGTTGTCTGTTTTAAGTGCAATAAGAAGGGGCATTTTGCTAATGAGTATCATGTTGGAAAGGCAAAGGATGTGGCCAGGAAGAAGAATGTCAAGTGCTTCAACTGCGACCAGATTGGCCACTATAAGAACCAGTGCAAGGAGTCCACTAAGGATGGAGAGGGCAAGGTGTATGCATTGGAGCCTGCTACTTTGAGGCCAACAACTCAGGAGAAGAAAAGGCATTTTTGGGAGGTACGCTTCAGATTCATGGTATGTCTGTTAATGTTCTATTTGATACTGGTGCATCGCATTCTTTTATATCTTGATGTTTGATAGATAAGTTTAACCTAGAACCCACATATTTAGTTACTTCCTTATGGGTTGCGAATCCAATATGAGGGTATGCAACTCTAGGGTTGAGATGTAACCAGTTAGAGTTTGACTTGTCAGGTCATATCTTTTTTTGCAGTTTGCATGTGTTTGATTTTTTGGGGTTCGGAATTATTCTTGGTATGGATTGGTTAAGTGAGTACGATGCTAGGGTGTTTTTCCAGGATAGGAAAATATCACTTAGACATCTTTGCTAATAGTGATGGGATTTTTTATACTATAGAAAGCTCTAGCGGTGAGATGAAGGCTTTTTTGGGTGTTATGGAGTTGGAAGATGAGCTGAATCGATTTTTCGTGGTTAGAGAATTCGCGGATGTCTTTGAGCCTATAGTAGGATTGCCACCGAAATGAGCCATTGAGTTTCAGATAGATTTGGTTCCAGGAGTAGAACCAGTGAGTAGGCGTCGAGCAGGATGACCTCTATAGAGATAAGGGAGTTGAAGCTGCGGTTGGTGGATTTGGAAGGAAAGAGTTTTGTTAGGCCGAATAGTTTGCCTTGGGGAGCAACCGCAGTGTTTACTAAAAAGCCATACAGATTGTTAAGGATAAGTATTGATTATCGTAAGTTGAATGAGAGGATGATAAAGAATCGATATCCATTGTCGAGGATTGACTATTTGTTCGAACAGTTGAGTGGAGCCAATGTATTTTCTCAATTAGATTTGGAAATAGGTTTCCATCAGCTCAGAGTAGCAGAGGATAGTATACCTTTGATGGCGTTTAGGACTAGGTATGGATCGTACGAATGGTTAGTCATGCCGTTCAGACTGACTAATGCACTAGCTTTCTTTATGGATTTGATGAACCGGGTTTTTCGAGAGAACTTGGATAGGTTTATGTTGGTTTTCATAGATGATATCTTGATATACTCTAAGGATGAAAGAGAGCATGAAGTTCATCTTAGAGTGATGCTTGAGACGCTGAGGCAGCATCAGCTGAAGGCAAAGTTTTTGAACTGTCATTTCTGGAAGAAGAAAGTGAAGTTTCTTGGTCATGTAGTCTCAAAGAGACGGTTGCCAGTAGATCCGACTAAGATTGAAGTAGTAAATAGTTGGAAGAGACCCTAGACAATGACTGAGATAAAGAGTTTCCTAGGATTAGCTGGTTACTATCGGTGATTCATTAAGGATTTTTCGCAGATAGCAGCACCAATGACCAAGCTAATGAGAAAGGATGTGAAGTTTGTGTGGACCGATAAGTGTGAGGAAGCGTTCCAGAATTTGAAACACTTATTAACCCATGCACCTGTCTTGGTTGTTCTAGAAGAGAATCTAGATCTAGTGGTTTATACAAATGGATGTGGAACAGGATTAGGAGTTGTACTGATGCAGAAAGGTAAAGTGATTGCATATGCTTCTAGACAGCTTAGACCACATGAGGTCCAGTATCCGACGCATGATTTGGAATTGGCTGCGGTAATATTTGCTTTGAAGGTGTGGAGACATTACCTTTTGAAAGAGAGGTTTGAGTTATATATAGATCATAAGTCGCTGAAGTATTTGTTCTCTCAGAAGGAGCTGAACATGAGATAGCAGAGATGGTTAGAGTTTATAGCCGCTTATGATTTTGGGATTGAGTACACATAGGGAAAGGCAACAAGGTTGAAGATGCACTTAGCAGGAAACACCAGAATGCAATATTGGAGATGATTGCTGAGTGGAAAGATTTGGAACCATTGGCAGATTGCAAAGTGCAATGGAGATCTGAAGCTGGGTCTAGTGAAGATACCGTAATATTATCTTTTGGAAGTTCGACCAGTGATAATCGAGAGGATTACTTCTAAATAGGAGGAGGATCCAATGTTAGCTGAACGGATTAGGAAGTTAAGAGATGGAACTAAGAGTGATGACTTAAAGGATTGCAGTCTTGATCAAAATGGGTGGTTGAGAAAGAAAGGAAGATTATGTGTTTCGAGTGTAGGAAACATAAGGAGAGAAGTTTTGGAGGAATGCCATCGTTCTAAGTTCTCTATTCATCCAAAAGGATCTAAGATACCAGGATATGAAGAGAAGTTCCTTCTGGGAAGGTACGAAGCGGGATGTTGGCTTATGGGTGAAGCAGTATTTGAACTGTCAGCAGGTAAAAGCCGAATATCAGAAGCCGAGTGGGTTGCTTCAACCATTAGATATTCCGGTATGGAAATGGGATTCTATTTCTATGGATTTTATTGATGGGTTGCCAAGGTCGAATAGAGGAAATGAAATTATATGGGTCATAGTGGATAGATTGACCAAGAGTGCCCAATTCATTCCAATTAAGTCAACTAGAACGACACCTGTTTTAGCGAAGTTGTCTATGAAGAATGTGGTTGGACTGCATGGAATTCCTAGTAGTATAGTAAACGATAGAGATTCCTTATTCACTAGCGAGTTCTGGAAGAGTCTATAGGAAGTTTTGGGAACCGAGCTCAAGATGAGTACCGCTTACCATCTGCAAAAAGATGGGCAAATGGAAAGAGTTAACAAAATCTTAGAGGATTTGTTAAGAGCTTATGTTCTAGATTTCGGGGATCATGGGAAGACCATCTGCATTTAGTCAAGTTGTCATATATCAACAGTTATCTGACTAGTATTGGGATGACACCATTTGAAGCTTTGTATGGAAGGCCATGCAAATCTCCCATTTGTTGATTAGAGATCGGGGATAGATTGGTTCTTGGTCCAGATGTGGTTAGGGAGGCTGTAGGAAAGATTGAGACCATTTGAGCTAGAATCAAGGATTCTTAGTCTAGACATAAGAGTTATGTAGATAAAAACGGAAATATTTAGAGTTCTTAGTTGAAGATCAGGTTTTCGTCAATGGGTCACCGATGAAGGGTGTGATCAAATTTGGGAAATTAGGGAAGTTGGCACCAAGATTCGTTGGACCTTTTCCTATTATTGAGAGGATCGGGATAATTCGCATATAGAGTTGAGTTACCAAGAAGTTTGGTAGGAATCCACGATGTTTTCCATGTTCCTCATCTTAGAAAGTGTGTTAGAGACCCAGAGACTGCTATTGCACCAACTATGCTAGAGGACTTAGTAGTAGAACCGGACTTGACTATAGTGAGAAAGCCAGTTCACATTGTTGCAAGAGATGAGAAAAGGTCAGAACCAAGACAGTCAGATTAGTCAAAGTCCAGTGGAGTGACGATGACAGGGACTGTACTTAGGAGTTTGAGAGCAGGATTAGAGATATTTATTGAAATCCGAAATATTTTGCATTGATTTGCCATGTTTTTGAATGATGGAATGATTATATATACTTGTTGATGATTTATACTTAATCATATAGATTTTATGACATGTTTTGATATGAAAACCCTATTAAATGACATCCAAATGCCTTGCAAATTTTTATATTGACAAAAATGATATTTTAGAGATTTATTTCAATTTCCAGAATTTTCTGAATTTTTGTGGATTTTACGTAAATTTTCTAGTGAAGAAAATGTTAGTTGGGTTATAAATTATTTACGGTTAAATAATAAATGGTTTAGGTTTGAAATTTATATATGTTAGGAAACATATAAAAAGTGATTTTCTAGAATTTTTCTAGAATTTTCCTAAGTGTTTTAATGGATATATAAAATTATTTAAGGTATGAGACTTAAATGATTTATATATTTATAAAAGCAGAAGGGGCTTTTTGCAAATAAATTCAAAATTTTATTTCTGGAAAGTCGGCAGTACTTTTAGAAAAGAGAAACTTGCAACTAATAACAATTTGACAAACAAGGCAAGTTAGGTACAAAGAAATAGTTTAAAAGGTCAAATTAACATGTTTTTCAATGTTTTGATGCTTTCGGCACCAGGTTCCGCCTCCATACCTTCACCTCCGACCTCATCGAAACCAATGCACATGGTATTAGAAAACTGGTACGCGGTGAATTCGATGTAGGCGGAAGGTATAGGATCGAAACCAGGGGTTCCGAAGGGGTTGAAGCACTACTTTGCTTTCAAATGAAAATGCGGCTGCTTGCTTTCGACTATGTAGCTTTCGACTTAGTTAGCTTTCGACTAGGTCAATTGGTTTTAAAAGAATGGTTTCGATTGGGTTGCGCTTTTGTTTTGAATGACCGCTTTCGACTAAGTCGAAATCTTTAGCTGCCACTTTCTAACTTTCGACCCAGATGGTTTTGAAAGGGTTACTTTGTTTTCTAAAATTTGGCCACTTCTCCAATGCTTTCGAGGGAATGGTTTTGACACCATCACTTCTTTACTTAGGAATGATTTCGAAAGGAGTGCTTTCAACTTTATTAAGTTTTTGATCCTTTTGCTCTACTTGAAGGCATAATCCAAATGGTTTTGAACGAAATAGTTTTCAAAGGTTTCGAAGGGGTAAATTTTTGAATGGTTTCGAATCCACATGTTTTAAACTGAACCCAAAGGCTTTCGAAAGGTTTAGTATTTTAATGCCATTGAAAGGGTTTTAATGAATGGTTTCAAAAGGGTAGTTCCTTAGGGTTTCAAAAGGGTTGAAAGGAAAGGTTTTTCCTATGTTTTCGAAAGGCTATATTTAAATGTTTTAAAGAAGGATGTCTAATGTTTTGAAGCTTTCGAAGGAAAGGCTTTCAATGGTTCTAAAGGGGTACTTTCAATGGTTTCTAAAGTGTTACTTTCAATGGTTTCGAAAGGGGTACTTTCAATGGTTTCAAAGGGTTTACCTTCAAAGGTTTCAAAAGGGTTGTTTAAAGGTTTTAAACAAGGGTTTCGAATGCTTTAACTAGGCAATATATCATAAGTGTTTTCAAGTTAAAAAGGGCTTAACTTATTTTTGGGAATAGGTAATCCTTATTAAAGTTCATCAACATTATTTTGAGTAAAGTATATAAAACATGGCAAAATAGCTTAGAGTAAAGCTAAGAATATATTTTCCTTGTATTAGTATGATTCAAAAGGTTATATCATTTTGAAAAAGGTTTCAAGGAAAAAAATAAAGGGTAGTTAGCCCTAAGAAAATGACTCGGACAGATAGCCCATTTTGATTCGGACAGTTAGTCCAGTTAGCGGATAGTTAGTCCAGTTTGTGCAGTCAACCCAGTTTTCGGACAGGTAGTCCGTTTATTACACATGGACAGATAGTCCATTAGTTACTTGTTTATAGCATAACAGATATTGCTATTATTATTATTATCATCAGTTTGATTAACCAGTTTGGTTGCAGGAAAGGATTTGCAAAATATATGTTTTGAAAAGGATATTAGTGAGGGGAAACCCGTTCAGCTAAGCGGCATGGTCTCACTTAATATCATTAAACTGAGATGTAACAGTATTATCCATACCAGGCTTTATGTCTGACTCGAAGTTTTTGTTTCCCCATAAACTCTCGGGTGCTCAAAATTGATTTGAGTAGGCTGAGGGTTGAAGTTTTCAGGTTTGATTAATTTTGGCGAATAAAGCTTCTATAGACAAGCAGGTGGTTGACGCATAGCTATTTAGGAGTTGCAATTTATTTTGTTTATTTCCGCTATGTATATTAAGTCAATTATGACTATATTGCTTTGATCAGCCAAGGAGGCATCGTCATATGTCGCTCTTGGCGTATTACTGTAAATTATAATTGTCCAAAACCTGGGAAGCGTTATCGAATTATGTAACTTGGATATGAATTATTGTTTCTGAAATGTAATAAGTAAAATATTGTTTTGGAAATATGTGATTTTGTTCATATTCAAGTGCTTCTAATATTATGGATACCATTAGCATTACCGTATTTTGTCACTAGAAGTTAATACTATGGATGACTGTAGCATCTGTAGCTCTTAGCTTTTGGCCTCCGGATACGGGATGTTACATTTATGGTCTCTATGGATTTACAATCTAAGACATTTAATATTACTTTCATATAAAATGGTTTTGTTGAAGCAAAACTATGGAATTTCTTTCTTCAATAAATAATTTTAACAATAGAAGGTTGATATTTGTATGCCAAATCTAACTTTTGATTTTAATAGTAGAAAGATTTTTGTCATGTGAGTTAATTTTAGATTGTTTTTTATCATTTTTTGTTCACATCTAGGGACTTATATTTTGAACGTGATTTTGAAATCTTCTTTTATTGCTTACATATAGCCATTTGTATGATCTTTTTTCATGTTTCAAGACCTTGAATAATTAATTGTATCCTTTTTAAAAAACGTAAATGAATTCATTTCATTTTTCTTAAATTGTCCATTATTATTGATAAGCACTGCAAGTGAAGTGCTATTATTATGTTCAGTTTAAGACTAAGCTAATGGTTATTATAAATATACATTGTAATGGACAATTAGCATTCAATGTAAATGTATATCTTACTATGTTCAATTTGAGAATTAATGTAATGATCTATCTTTTCGACCCTCGGATGTCGACACTAAGTACATCCACGGTATTCGTATGCCAAAACCCAAAGTCTTGGAAAGGAAAACGTAGGATAAAAAAAAAATAGAATAATAAAGAGAGAACACAACATCAGAATCTCATAACGATAATGCATATGTAACGACCCTATTTTTTTAGTAATATTATTTAGGATATTTAATTAGTTAAATGAAATGAAATATGTAATTATTAGGGGATTAATATTTATGATTAATAGGGTTAGCCATGCCTTGTTAAACATGGACTAAAATGAATTAGAATGAAATTGATAAGGGAAGTTAGATAAGGGGTAGAGTAGGTATAAGACATAACCATATACCCTAAATCCTCATGCATCTCATTCTACACGTTCAATTCATACGTTCATAATCAAAAACAAAACATAGAGGTCGGCCACCATTAGAAGAAATAAGAGGAAGATAAGCTAAAGGAAGAAGCAAATCAACTTAATCCATTCCAAGTCTCAACTCCTTAATCACAAAGCTAAGGTAAATAATGACTATATCTCTTATTTTTAATTATTTTCAGTTCTTAGATTAAATCAGAACTATCTTGCAAAAGTTTTTCCTTGGTTTGATTGTTTAAAATGGAGATATATGCTTGTTGATGATATATGATATTTCATATGGATTTATGATATGTTTTAGTGTGAAAACCCTATTTAATGACATCCAAATGACTTAAGAATTTAGAATAAGACCAGAAATGATATTTTAGAGATGGGTTTCAATTTTCATAATTTTCTGAATTAATGTGGACTTAATATTAATTTTATAGTGAAGAAAATGATTATTTGGGTTTAAAAATTAATTATAGATAATACATATATGTTTGGGGTCAGAAATTTATATATGTTAGAAAACATATTAAAAATGATTTATACGAATTTTTGTAGAATTTTCCTAAGTGTTTTAATAAGTATATTAAATTATTTAAGGTATTGGACTTAAATGTTTTATATATTTATAAAAGGAGAAGGTGCATTTAGTAAATAATTTAAATTTTTTATTTTTGGAATTTCGGTAGTACTTTTAGAAAAGAAAATTAGCAACCAATCATATTTTGACAAACAAGGCAGGCTAGTTGAAAAGAATTACTTTAAAAGGTTAAAAATTAGTTTATACATGCTTTTTACATGTTTCGCCTCTTTCGGCACCATGCTTTCGACATAGTACTTCTACCTCCATTTAGTCAAAACCAATACACATGGTATCAAATAGTTGGTACATAGTGGTTTGGACAAGGGGTTCCGAAGGGTCGAAGCCTTACTTTGTTTTTAAATGAAAATGCGCTGCTTTGCTCTTGAAAGAAATGCTTTCGACTTGGTTAGCTTTCGACTGGGTCTAATTATTTTAAAGAATGGTTTCGATAAGGGTTGCGCCTTTCGTTTTAAGTAAATGCTTTCGTAGGGGTCGAAACCGCTTACTGCCGCTTTCTACCTTTCGAAGCAAATGGTTTCGAAAGGGTTACTTTGTTTTTAAAACTTAGCCGCTTCTCTAATGCTTTCGAAGGGTTGGTTTCGACACCATCACTTCCTTACTTAGGAAATTGCTTTCGAAAGAGTGCTTTCAAATTAGTTATTTTATGACCCTTTTGTTTTACTGGAAGTAAACTCCAAAGGTTTCGAAAGGAAAGGTTTTTAATGATTTCGAAAGGTTATTCCACATGTTTTACTTGAACCCAAATGCTTTCGAAAGGTTTGATTTTATGAAAAGGATTTAAGTGCTTTCAAAAGGTTTAAGATGAAGGTTTCTAAGGAGTGATTCCCGAATGGTTTCGAAAGGTTTTAGATGAAAAGTTTCCAATATTTCGAAAGGCAATGTTTATAGTGTTTTGATAAAAGGATGTCTAAGGTTTTAAAGTTTTCGAAGGAGAGGTTTTTCAATGTTGTCGAAAGGTTGATTATGAATGGTTTCGAAAGGTAAGATTTGGCCTTTGGCCTAAGGTTATAAAGCAAAGTAGTTTACTTAGTTTCGGATAGGATAGAGTAAGCAAAATTAAATCAACTAAATAAATATATTAATTAAATTTTCAAAATATCTCGCTGTAATTTTTGGATCCCTATCGAGGCGTGCCACCAGGCGTTTGTAATGTTATACCCTTATTCCAAACGCAATGAAACATGTTTCGAGTCCCAATTCGATCGTATGGAGAAGATAGCTTTTTAGACCCAATTATTATATTGAATTTTTGATATTAAATTCAACGCGTTTCTATCCCAAATGACCAAACGCTACAAAATTTGAAATCCGATAATAATACACTATTACGGATCCAATGGAACCTGTTTCATCAAATTTCGAGACTGTGCCCCGGATCGCTATTTTTATATGTTAATTTAAACGAGTTATTTTTAAAATCGAGTAAATCATCTTTAAATTCAATTTAAAATTTTATTATCTTCATCCTTATAAATAGAAATTAAATAAGCCTTTAAACTATTTTTTTCAAATAAAAATCCAAGATTTAAATTATTTTCACGATTTCAATTATTTAATTCAACAATTAAATTATCAATAAATCATTATATTTGAAACTCAACCTATTAAATCGATAACACTTTTCTTTCCAATATTTAAAATCAATTAAATAAAGAATTTCAAATAACTAAAAATTCTGGGTCATTACACTAGATTTATGTTAAAACTTCATAATAGCACTTAAATATTTATTCGAATTTTAATTGTGTAATGGAATCCACCTTCTCGCTTTAATAGTGGGATGGAACCCACGACCTTCTCTAGTGGCATGGAATCCACAAAATTTTCAAAATGATTTATTTTTTCAAAACTATCTTTTTAAAGTCTTCTCTATCAATTTAAATATTTTAGCTTTAATTCAAAAACTGTTTTTAACCATATTAATTTCAAAATCATCTCTTGTTTTTTAAATTATCTCTTGATTTTAATATTTTAACTTTAATATATTTTAAAGAAATATATACTTAGTTTTTAATATTACTTTTATATTATAGATTATATACTTTAAGATTACTTTCTAAAACTCTTTTATAAGTTTAAACTACATTCAAAATGGTTTACAAAGTTTAGAAATTGTTTTGGCAAGTTTTAGAATAGAAATCATTTTAAAGCAAAATCTATTTTCAAAAATAACATAGGCTTGTCGACATCCCTCATCCACCCATGTTGACATGGTAGCCATAAAATTCAAATTTCAATTTTTCAAAAGAAATGTGTATTCGTCATAACCTTCCGCGAATGGACATGACCGTTGTTCTCCTATAAATACCAGTTGTTTTCAACGAATTTTAAGTTAGTTTTTCTTCATTTCTTCACTCCTTCTCCACTTAAATATTCTCTTATATTTCAAATGCTTTAACAAAATTCTACCGAAATCCTAAGTGAATCAAACTCGATCGTCTCTAGTTTGATTCTCTACCATTCTCTCTCAAAGATCTCGGTGCTATTCAGAGTTATAGGATCATTTGTAATCAAAGTAGTGTATCGAGTCTCTTTCTATCAAGTGTGATTGGAAACAGTGTGATTGTGGCCCGTAAATCAATTGGGTGTGATTGTATCCCGTTGTTTGCACAAAAAATGGACAAACACTTCCAAGTCGTATGATTTAATTGATTTTAGGTTGTTCTGGGTGATTTGGGTGATTTATGCAAATGTATGAAAAGAAGGGACTAAACTGTAAAAGACACACAGACTTATAGTGGTTCGGCCAGAACGTGCCTACATCCACTTTATATGTTATTCTCCTTTTTCTATTCAAATTACAAGTACAAAGCTTTGATACAAGTATATGAAAGTTGTTTAAAAGTTCTATCCGTGCTTGAGCTCTCAAACTTGTCCGCCATTGTTGTACCCATGCCCCTCTGTTTATAGAGTGAGGCTGGGAGCAAGGGTCTTGGAGGTACATAGCTGCTGGTGGGCCTGGGCTGATGCAATCTGGCCTGGCAAAGTTGGTCCGGAATGCCTTGGTTCGGTAGTACTGTGGTCCGGTAATGGTTGGTTTGGAGTTTGATCCGGTGGTAGGTGAGTGGCTTTTGTTCGGCAGTGCTACTTTGGGCCTGGTTCGGTAGAATGTCGGTCCGATGGCGAGGCAGTCCGGTAGTGTTTGATTCGGTAGTTCGTTCGTTGCTTCGGTTCGGTACCGAATGGTTCGGTGGCTGCCTCCTCGTGTTGGTTCGGTACCGAATGGTTCGGTGGCTACTTCCTCGTGTTGGCTCGGTACCGAATGGTTCGGTGTCTACTTCCTCATTCTGATTCGGTGGTGGTATAAACGTACCCAACATTTGGCCCCCAAAGTAGGGCATATGCTAGCATATGTCGTGCTTTGTTTTGGTTTGGACGACCATATTCGGCCCGAGGACCGAACCGGCTGGTCCGGCTATCCAACCTTCCTCTATAAGTAGGAGCCACATGCCTTCGTCATTCCTTATCGACTGAAATAGCCGAGTTAAATTCTGAACTGCCGAATCAATTATTGTGCCGATCCAATCTTAGCTGCCAGACCAGGTAAGTTCTCTTCTGCCGAACGACTTTTTAAGGTTGAATTTCTTTGTTTTACCGAATGAACCTAAAGACTTTCAATGCCGAATGGACGTGAAAACTTTCAATACCGAATGAACTCGATACCGAATGAATCATGAAATCATGAGCTTGATACCGAATGATCGTGAAAACTTTCAGCACCGAATGAACCTAATACCGAATGAACTTAAAAACTTTCTGCACCGAATGAGTTTATGTTTCGAACTACAAGTTAAACTCCAGACATCATACACTTGCTTGTTTTATATTTCTACATCCTTCGTTCTAACAACATGCTTTTTTGTGTTTGCAGATAAATGTCTCATAAAGTGGAGACCCGTTCAGAGAAGAAGAGATCCCAGGACAGAGAAGGGCCTCCCGCCGTGCCCCCAGCCCAGTCAGGACTGGGACGTTATGGGCCCACCTCGAGATCATTGGTAGATGGATACGGTCCTCAGGAGCTTTTGAACTCACCTCCTGATTGTTTCCCTAGCTCACTTAAAGAGGAGCAACTTGACGTTATTTCTCGCTCCTTTGGGATTGACAGGGCACACATGCTATTGCCGGGGGAAGGAGTGATGCCGTATGACCCCCTTGAAGGCTACTTTGCTTACAGCAGGTATCACTGTATGTGTGGTGCCATCCCGCCTCTCAATGCCTGGATAGTCAGCTTCGTCACATACCTGAATGTGGTTCCACTTCAGCTTCAGCCTAACTCCTATGCCATTCTGGTGAGCCTTTTTGTCATCTTCCAGAGGAAATACGGGCGTCCTCCTTCCAACCGGGAGATCCGATATTTGTACAACTTGAGGGGCTATAAGAAGGGATCTCCATACATCAGCTTGGAATCGGCCGTATCCTTCAAGCCAGTCCTGGACTTGTACTCGAAGTACAGCATGTTTAAAAAGGAATGGTTTTTTGTCGGGGATGACTCTGTTTCTATACGTCGCTTCACCTCCGGATGTAAGTCAAGGCTTATTTTACAATTTCCGCTCTGGTTGCAATGCTTCTTCTTATGTGTTTTTATTTCTTGCTAGCGACAGGTGGTTTTGCGGTCGTGGAGAATGATCGCCTGGTTTAGATGGCAGCGGAAATAGAAGCTATTTCAGGAGGAGATAGGTCGGCTGCTTACTTGATCAGGAACGCTACACTTCTGGGGCACAACCTAATCTTACCACATCAGTCTGTGGTCAAGCAGAGGGATACGGCGGAAGAGAGGGCTGCCCAAGCTAAAGGAGGGGCTGCGCCGAAGAGTAGCAAAAGGAGACCCTTTTCGATACCTCAAGCCGCCGGGGGAAAGAAACTGAAGAAGTCTGACGGTCCCTCTTCCAGTACATGTCCAGACATTCCGAAGGAGGGAGATGTGGATGAGGGGAAAGGCGGAGATGAAGGAGGTGAGAGCGGAAGGAAAGGAGGAGGTGATGGTGGTGGCGATGGCACCGGGGCTTTGTCTTCTGGGCAAGTAGGCGAGATGCAAGAGTGGACGGATGACGCTTTCCGCCAAGCCTTCGAAGGTTTGGAGGAAACGGAGAAGTCCAAGAAAGCTGATAAAGTTGGGACCGACGTCGATTTATCTTCCGGGAGTGCTTCTACTGAGGCAACTTCTGCGGTTCAAGGTGAATTTCTTTCTATTCTTTTTAATTCTCGAATGATGGCTCAATGCATGCTGGTGACACTTGATTTTTACTCCAAGAGCGGGCAAAACGGCCAAGACCTCGGATCTTAGGCACAGGCTTGAACAATACAAACTCCTCAAAGCTTCCGCCAAGCCGAAGCCTCCTACTAACCGTCCTGGAGACGTAGTCGGCTATCGTCCTCTTCTTGGAGTTATTGAAGAAGATATACAAAAGAGGAAGAGGAGTCGGTCTACGTTTGAATCTCTTCCTGGCCCTCCGGCCCCACTCCAGCCTATTCATGATACTGAGGAGGAGGACACCGAGTTTATACCTTCCCCACATCCATCTGAGAATCCAACCTTCACCCCGATAGATCACCCTGGCTTGGTTCGTAACCCGTTTGCGGGTCATCCAGACCTGGACCCGACCACTCATGACATCTCCTTCGATGAGGTTACTGGTGAGCATCTTCTCCCTCGCAATCCTATGGTACGGGTGCTTGACGAAGCTAAGTCCCTGGACCTTGATTTTCTTACTACCCGGGTTGTAACTCTGGGGGATGAGGCTAAGGCAAATATTGACCGGGTTGCTGAGGAGACGAGGAAATTGATGGGGCACCATGCCCGACTGGTCAAGGCTGGGGAAGAGATAGGGAGCGCCAACATTCGGCTATGGTTGATGGTTTTCGACCAGGCTAAACAACTTGCCGGTCAAGCCATCCAAATCTCTCAACATGATGCCGCATCCGGACAATTGAGGAAGACTATGGAAGAGGCCAGTAGGGCAGAGTTGCGGAAGATGGAGGCCGTCTGTAAGAAGCGGATTGACATGGCCATTGCCACGGTGGATGAGGTTCGGCAAGCGGACCTCGAGCTGGTAGAGGAACTATCGGGGAGACTTGAGGCCGCGGAGCTTGCTCAGGCCAAGTTGAAGGAGGAGATGGAGGCGATGAGGAGGTCCCTTCAGGCTGACCATTTACGGTATCGATCGGAGATGGATGCTGTCATTGCAAAGCTGCGGTCTTCTGAGATCCGAATGAGGGAGTTTGAGGAGAATTAGGGGATGATGGATGGGATGCTCCAGGATATGTACTTCCGTACTTAGAGGCAGGGTAACTTGTCCTGGATGGATGATTACCCCCGGGTTATGGCTAGGATCTATCTTAGGGCTTTAGAGGAGGCCAAGGCTGAGGCGGATAAGGAGGGTGACGTGGCCTTTAGGATGGATGTGGTTACTGCCCAGTTTACCAAGGAGGAGAAGGTGGCGGTGAAGGAGGGCATGCAGTTGCTTGTAGCTGAGGAGGCAGGTGTGCAAGTAGAGGATGATGATCAAGATGATCAAGGAGCAGATACTGGTAAGTCTTCCTTTCTAGTCTTTCCATTAACTTGGTTGCTTGTCATTAATGAATTCTTTCTTTGACCGGACAGGTGGGCAACAGGACAAGGATAAAACTCCGACGCAGCCGGCTCCTTGATTTGACCTGGATATCCTTTTGTGAATTTGACATTGTTGTGTATGTTAGTCTTAGAACAGTAACGTGACACTTAGGCCGTAATTATGCTACTTGTAATAAACAACACTATTCTTGACGTGTAATTTTATGACTTAAGCTGATTCTGTCGTTTTTTGAATGTTTTTGCTATTTTGATATGTTATATGAGAAATATAGCTATGCGTATGCTTGTAATTCAATTGCGTTTGATGTCAAGTTCTTGTTTAAAACATAATTTCACGTTTTGCAGTGTTAGTGTGATGTGTGAATAAATTATAGCCACGTGTTTATTCATGAAAGAAGAAAATACCGCCCTTCATATTTTGCTTGTAGATGGCAGCTTTGAATGTCTTGTGTGACCGAGTATGGAATGTAGTCCAGTATCTCGTTGTGAGTACCCGCTTCCATTAGCGAATGTCTCCTATTCTGTGTCCTGTACTTTAGGGATTGTTACAGAGGATAGGAGAATAGTTTTAAATAAAATTGAAATATGTGAAATAGTAAAACTTCCAATCACGGAAGGCCTTCGATGTGCTTAAGTTCGTGGCAAATGAGCTTTGTAGTCACTTTCCCTAGCTGTGGGCCTTGGAGACATTTGTCACCCATCTTACGCCTCCGCGGGGAGTTAATCTTTTTTACCACAGCCGTACTTAAGACACATCGGAGCCGAGATCGCGCACAGTAACTACCCGGGCCATTATGGCCCGTAATCATGGGTATTATTCGATTTACTGTGGCCGGCTAGCGTGGGTGCCGATCATCAACCGTGAACTACCCCTGGCTGGCCACACCTTTTGTTGAGGCTTATAGTCGGTTCACAGTTGCCGGTGAGCCGAACGCCGTAATGAGCTGCCTCGGCTATAGTCGGCCTTCTCGGTGGCTTATAATCGGCCTATTACAGTTGGCTTTAAGGGCCGTCGCGAGCAATGAGTTAACCCGCAGCAGAGGGATGCCGGAGCAAAAGTGTCTCATTGGCGAGGGCATAGATTCGCATAGTACCTGTTAGGTTTTGTCCAGGTGAAGTCGCGCTGTGGAGTGCCTTGAATGGAAATGCTATATGCGCAGGATTTTGCTCAACAGAAAAGGATAAAGTTAACAAGCAGCCAAGATATAAAGGAACAAGTTAAAAATGAGACAAGGTTTTTTAAAGTGGTTCGGCACGAAAATGCCTACGTCCACTGATTCTCTTTGTTAATTCACTTCCTATGGGCAGTACAAGTTAAGAAAAGTATTGACGGAGGTGTTGGATGTTCCATTCCCTCTGGAACACCTCTCCGTCCACTGTTGACAAAATATAAGCTCCATTGTGGAGATCTTTATAAATTACATATGGTCCATCCCAGATTGGGTCTAGTGCTCCGGGACAAGGGAAGATTCGCTTGAGGACAAGATCTCCTTCTTGTAAGGTACGACGCTTGACTTTGGAGTTGTATTGTGCTGCCACTTTTTGCTTGTGGGCTGCTGCTTTGAGGGTTGCATCATTTCTTCTCTCCTCAATTAGATCCAAAGACATGTGAAGGAGTTCTTCGTTCTCTTCTGGGTTATAGTGGATCCTACGGTGGGAAGGCACGATGGTTTCAACTGGGAGCATAGCTTCCGATCCGTATGCCAGAGAGAAAGTAGTATGCCCCGTCGATGTTCTGAAAGATGTGCGATAGGCCCACAATGCCATAGGGAGTTCATCTACCCAAGTGCCCTTTGACTTTTCGAGTTTCTTCTTGATCAGAGTTTTCAGGATTTTGTTGACGGCTTCGACTTGTCCGTTTGCCTGGGGATAAGCTACGGATGAGAAGCTTTTGTGAATTCCGTGCTCTTGGCACCAGTTGGCGAACTCCTCGCTGTCAAACTGAAGTCCATTATCTAATATAATTTTTAATGGGACTCCGTACCTGCATAGAACATTTTTGATCAAGAAGTTAATAACTTTCGCTGAAGATACTTTATTCAGGGGTTCTGCTTCCACCCATTTGGTGAAATAGTCGACTGCCATTATAGCATATTTGGCCCCGCCTCGGCCCATTGGCAGTTCACCGATCAAGTCAATTCCCCATACTGCAAAGGGCCAAGGGCTGGTCATATGAGTAATCTCAGTTGTTGGTAGTCGCGGAATCTTAGCAAACTTCTAGCATTTGTCACATTTTCTGACGAAACCTAAGGCGTCCTTGCTTAAGGTGGGCCAGAAATATCCATATCGGAGTATCTTTTTTGCCAAAGTCTGCCCTCCAGTGTGATCTCCGCAACTTCCTTGATGAATGTTGGATAAGATTTCCTTGGCTTCCCTTCCAGCGACACATCTTAATAAGGGGTTAGAGAAGCCGCACCGATAGAGGGTGCCCTCTTATATTGTGTAGCGGGAAGCTTTCCTCAAGATTTTCTTGACTTCGTTACACCCGATGGGCAGTGTGCCACTTTGTAAGTAGCTTCGGATGGGAGTCATCCAAGTTGCTTCTTCGGTTGCAGCTATCAGATTTACTTGCTCAAAACTTGGGGTCAGTTGCTTTGAGATGGCTACTGCTCCGAAAATAGTGCCGTCTCTCACGCTAGCTTGTTTCGCCAATTCGTCGGCCTCTTGGTTCTCTTCCCGAGGGATGTGTTTGACTAAATAGTGGTCCAGTCGATTGAGAAGTAACTTGGTCTTCTTTAAATATGCTATGAGTCGTTCTTCTTGAGCCTGGAATTCTCCTAGTATTTGATTTACAATAAGTTGAGAATCGCTATGAAGACACAAAGAATTGGATCTGATTTCTAAGGCAAGTTATAATCCAGCTATCACTGCTTCATACTCTGCATCGTTGTTAGTGGTAGTGAATTCCAACCTTATAGCATAGTGCAACTTACTTCCCCTGGGAGTGATTATTACCACACCTGCCCCGAGCCTTGTTCGTTTGATGCACCATCCACAAAGAGGTTCCACTTGATGTCTCCTGCTATTTCTGATTGCTCCTTACCTTCGTTGGTAGTGAATTCGGCAATGAAATCGGCTATGGCTTGCCCCTTGATGGCGGTGCGAGGATGGTAGGTAATATCATATTGACTTAGTTCAATGCACCATTTAAGTAGTCGCCCAGAAGTGTCGGGACGATGGAGTACCTGCCTCAGTGGTTGATCGGTCAGGACTCTGATGGAATGGGATTGAAAATAGTGTCGCAGTTTTCGTGATGCGATTAGTAGACAGTGTGCTAGCTTCTCCAGTTTAGGATATCTGACTTCTGCCCCTGTAAACCTTTTACTTACAAAGTATACTGGCCGATGCGTGCAGTCGTCTTCTCTTACCAAAGCAGCGCTTAAAGCATGAGATGATACAACAAGGTATAGGTATAACTTTTCGCCTTCGTTTGGAGTCGAGAGTACCGGCGGTTTCTGGAGGTGTTCGAGTAAGTTAAGGAAAGCGGTTAAGCATTCGTCAGTCCATTCAAACTTTTCTTTGTCTTTCTTTAGAGCTTCGAAGAAGGGGACACACTTGTCCATTGCTTTGGAGATGAATCGGCTTAGGGCGGCCACTTTCCCATTCAGGCTTTGCATTTCCTTTCGAGTGGAAGGTATTTTGATATCTTTTAGAGCTTGGACTTGTTCAGGGTTTGCTTCAATCCCTCTGTCATGGACGATGAATCCCAAGAATTTTCCTGATGATACTCAGAAGGAGCATTTTAGAGGATTAAGTTTCATTCCATACTGGCAAAGTACTCGAAACATCTCGCCCAGATGGTTTACGTGATCGTCGGCTTTCCTTGACTTTATTAGCATGTCATCCACATACACTTCTATAGTTTGTCCTATTAGCCCTGCAAAACATCTTGTTGACGAGGCGCTGGTAGGTGGCTCCTGCGTTTTTAAGTCCGAAAGGCATTACCTTGTAGCAGTACAAACCCCGGTCAGTGATGAAACTAGTGTGGTCTTGATCGGGAGCATGCATAGGAATTTGGTTATATCCTGAGTATGCATCCATAAAGGATAAGAGTTCGTGCCCGGCTGTGCTATCTACAAGTTGATCGATTCGGGGAAGTGGGAAGCAATCCTTCGGGCAGGCATCATTTAAGTTGGAGAAGTCAATGCATGTTCGCCACTTCCCATTATCCTTCTTTACCAGCACCGGGTTGGCGATCCACTCTGGGTAGATGGCTTCTCGTATAAAGTCATTGGCAAGTAGATTCTTTACTTCTTCATCGAGGGCTGCTGATCGTTCTGCCCCCATGCTTCTCTTTCTTAGTTTTATGGGCGCCTTGGTAGGATCAATGTTTAGTACGTGGCATGCTATGTTAGGGGAGATTCCGGTCATGTCAGCATGTGACCATGCAAATACATCCAAGTTGTGGCGGAGAAAGTCAATGAGTTGTTCCTTCAACTCTGCTTTTAGTTGGGACCCGATTTTCAATAGTCTACTCGAGTCATGTTTGTCTACAGATACAAATTCCATAGCCTCTACAGGCTCGGCGGTAGCCTCCTCCTCCCTGTCCCTGGGGTCTAATTCATTGAAGGGATCGCTGGTGTATCGAAGAGGAGGGGCTTTCTTTAGTTGCTATGCTTCCGAACTTTTTGTGCAGAGGGCAACCTCTACACTCTTCCCTTTATCCTTCCTGTGGTTGTTGCGAAGTTCATTTACATAGCAGTCTCGAGCAACGTCCTGGTCTCCCTCTACTTCCCCTACTCCATTGTCCGTTGGGAATTTCATTTTTAGGCACCATGGGGCCAGGACAATTTGGAAGTCAGACAAGGCTGGCCTTCCTAAGAAAGCGTTGTAGGCCGAGTGGTTTTCTATCAGCACAAATATCTGTTTTCGCACAACGGAGCGGGGATGACTTCCAATTTCAACAAAGAGGTCCAGTTGTCCGAGGGGCATCTTCACATCTCCAGTGAAACCGTGTAGTGGTTTATTGCAGGGAGAAACATCCTTCATTGATAGTTTCATCTTGTCGAACGCATGCTTGAATAGGATATTTACCGAGCTTCCAGTGTCTACTAGAATTCGGAAAACTTCGGCTGGACCGAGCCGGGCAGAGATAACCATGGGATCCATGTGAGGGTATTGCCTTCCTTCTAGATCACGCCTACCGAATGTGATGTCATCACTCTCTTTCCACTTCGGGTGGCGCTCTTCTATAACAGAATTAACACAGTCTTCATTGTTTCTAAGCGACTTTCCATATCTTTCCATCTCTGCCCAGCTTCTATCGGTGATGTGCGGTCCTCCCGAGATGGTGTGGACCACTATCTTCTCTTGACTAGAGCTGCTAGTGTTGCGATTTCCTCTGCCTATCTCTGGTGAGGGTAGCCTTGGGTTCTCATTGGCAGGAGCTGGAGTCCTGTTCTGACCTCTTACATAGCGTTCCAGTTTTTTCCTTCTGATGTGTTCTTCAATCAAGTCCCGGAGATGATGACATTCATTGGTATCATGCCCATGAGATTCGTGGAAGCGGCAGAACTTTCCAGACTTCTGTGCGTTATCTGATTCCTTCTTATATGGTGGGCGTTTGTATCTAACTTCGTCTTGGCTGGCAAGGAAGATGTTTTCAATGGTTTCGTTCAAAGGAGTGTAAGTGTCGAATCTTGGTCCTGGCCGATATAGGCGCTTTTCTCCCTTCTTGCCCCCAACGTTGTCTGTAGAATCATTTCTTCGAACGTCCTTCGCTACAGCGGGCGTGTTGCCGTGAGCTGCCTTATTTTGTTGCCCTGACTGCCCCTCAGTGGCAGCATCTTCAAGCCTCATATATTTCCCGGCTTCATGGAAGAAATCGGGTAAAGTAGCTGGTTTTTCTTTTGTCAACCTTCTAGCAAATTTAGTATCCGGATGCACACCACTACAGAGGGCCATTAGGATTAGTTTCTCATCGGCATCTTGGACTGCGGCCGCTGCAGCATTGAATCAGGTTAGGTATTGCTGCAGTTTCTCTCCAGGTTTCTGTTTGATGCTGGATAAGGAATAAGCGTCCTTGGGTTGTTCCACATGAATGCGGAACTGACTGATAAACTTTTCTTTCAACATTTCCCATGAGCTGATGGATCCTTGGGGTAAATGACAGATACAGGAGGTAGTAAGATCTGCTAAGAATAGTGGAAAGCATTTGCACAGTACTCCCTCCGTTGCTCCACTCATGAGCATATATTGTGTGTATCTTTGTAAGTGTACAACGGGGTCGGAGGTTCCTTTGTAAGGTTCCATTGTTGGCATTTTCCATTCTCGGGGGGTGATGGCAATTTCGATATTGCGGGCGAAGTGGCTGGTTACCCTAGCGCCTATCCCTCGATCTCTTTGATCTCGTTGGACGCACTCTCTGAATAAGCGTGCCATCCATTCATCAGAATTTGGAGCAGACAGGAATGAGTTCGGTTCTGCTCTATGGGACTGATTCCGTCCAGATGACCTGTAGGGATGGTATCGTCTATCATTCCTGATATTTTCCAGTGGCTGTCTTTGGTTTTCTGGGAGCATGCTAGGATCAGCTACAGTTGGCCCTTGCCTCGATCTTCCCCTGCTGGGTTTTGATCTAAGCACTTCCTCGGGTCCAACTTCGGGCTGGACTCTAGCTCGGCCCCGTTCACTGGCGTTTCCGTGGTTAGGCAGTATGGTAGGCTCACCTACAGTTGACCTCCGCCCGGTACCTCCCCCGTTGGGTTCGGTTCCAAGCGTTTCCTCAGGCCTAACTTCGGGCTGTGCTCGGTCTCGGCTCCTACCATGGCCGCTTCTGTTGTTAGCTCCTTCGAAGAAGGAAGATCTTTGTTGTCTCTGAGATCCTCCAGACTGGGACTCACCCCATGATTCAGTGTTGCGGTTGGACTCTTCAACATCCCTTAAGCGTGACATGAGATGGTCCACCAAGGCTTCCTACTGGGACGTGAAGCGGTTAGTTACTTCAGCCACAACTCTGTCTAGATCTGCCCTAGTAATTGCTGCAGCCTGCTCTGCGGCAGGAGTGGTCAGATTTGCCTGACCTTCATTTGGTACTGCTGCTGGAGGGGGACGATTTGCTTGATCTATGACCACTGGATCTGGAAGACTACTGGTTGCGATGTTTTTTCCTTTGTTAACATCTTTCTTCTGCTTGGGAGGCATGTTTTCCAAGCGATGAACGATGTTGTTAGGAAGAAGGTTAAGTGGAAGAAGCTGAAGCTTCGAGCTTCTAGTTCTCAGTGAAAGCACCAAAAATGTTTGCACAAAAAATGGACAAACACTTCCAAGTCGTATGATTTAATTGATTTTAGGTTGTTCTGAGTGATTTGGGTGATTTATGCAAATGTATGAAAAGCAGGGACTAAACTGTAAAAGACACAGAGATTTATAGTGGTTCGGTCAGAACATGCCTATGTCCACTTTATATGTTATTCTCCTTTTTCTATTCAAATTACAAGTACAAAGCTTTGATACAAGTATATGAAAGTTGTTTGAAAGTTCTATCCGTGCTTGAGCTCTCAAACTTGTCCACCATTGTTGTACCCCTGCCCCTCTATTTATAGAGTGAGGCTGGGGGCAGGAGTCTTGGAGGTACATAGCTGCTGGTGGGCCTGGGCTGATGCAATCTGGCCTAGCAAAGTTGGTCTGGAATGCCTTGGTTCGGTAGTACTGTGGTCCGGTGATGGTTGGTTTGGAGATTGATTCGGTGGTAGGTGAGTGGCTTTGGTTCGGCAGTGCTACTTTGGGCCTGGTTCGGTAGAATGTCGGTCCGATGGCGTGGCAGTCCGGTAGTGTTTGATTCGGTAGTTCATTCGTTGCTTCGGTTCGGTACCGAATGGTTCGGTGGCTGCCTCCTCGTGTTGGTTCGGTACCGAATGGTTTGGTGGCTACTTCCTCGTGTTGGCTCGGTACCGAATGGTTCGGTGTCTACTTCCTCATTCTGATTCGGTGGTGGTATAAACGTACCCAACACCCGTACATCAATTAGGTGATCTTGTAGCCTGGTTAAATCAAGAGAGTTTGCCTTGGACTCGAAGATAGGAGGGTGTATCTCGTGGCCTTAAAATTGAGGTTATAATATTGACATTATATTTGAAAAGAAATATGCATAAGAAATTGTGTGGGACTGGATGTAGGGTAACTCCGAACCAGTATAAAATTCTGGTGTGTTCTTTCCTTTACTGCTTTTACTTACTATTTGCATCTGTGTCTGATTCTACAATTGTTTCTGTGTTTGTGAATTGCATATGTTTGGATTTAATTTGAAAAGATTTCAAAAAGATTTATAAAATTAATTAAACACTATTCACCCCTACTCTAGTGCTAATTCTGCCTTAAGATCCATAATCCGCATTTCCTACAGACCCGAATCAGCCAAAGGCTAGTAGTTAGCCAAACAAAACTATAGTGTTCGAGCAGATAGTCCATTTGTTACCTGATTCATATGCATACATGATATTACTTTATTGTTATAACCAGTTTTGGTTGTAGGATTAAGATTTACAAAGGATAAGTTTTTAAAAGTATATTAGTGAGGGGAAACATATTCCGATAAGCGGCGTGGTCTCACTTAATATCAAATAACCGAGATGTATAGTATTACTCACACCAAGCTTTATGTATGACTCGATGTTTATGTTTTCCCCTTAAACTCTCTGGTGCTTAAAATTGATTTGAGTAGGTTGAGGGTTGAGGATTTTCAAGCTTTAGTGGGTGGCGAATAAAGCTTTCGTAGATGAGCAGGAGGCATCTTCATATGTCACTCTTAGCGTATTTATGTAATAATTATATTTGATCTGAATCTAGGAAATGACATAGGATAATGTATTTGGATATGAAACATCTTTTGAAATGTAATCGAAAATGTTTTTGTTTGAAATCTGTGGTTTTGTTTCATATTCATGTGCTTCTGATATTATGAATACCATTAGCATTACCGTATTTTGTCGTCGGAAGTTAATACTATAAATGACTTCAGCATCTGTAGCGCTTAGCTTTGGGTCTCAAGATAGGGGATGTGTAGGGCTTTGTCATTGGTAAGCACACATAAAGGAATCTATAGAGAAGAGATAGGTTATTGGTGAGCCTACAAAACCATTAGGATAAGTTGACCCTGGGAGAAGTAAGTTAGGGACCGACCGTCCAGAAGAGGAGTATCTAAAAGAAGTTCGATTATTTGTTTATTATTGTCTAGTAGGCCCGAGTCAGCAAAAGTTTAGTAGTTAGCCAAAGAAAACTATTGTGTTCGGACAAATAGTCCATTTGTTACCTGATTGGTATGCATACATGATATTTCTTTATTGTTTTAACCAATTTTGGTTGCAAGATTAAGATTTGCAAAAGTATGTTTTAAAAAGGTATTAGTGAGGAGAAACCCATTACGCTAAGCAGCGTGGTCTCACTTGATATCGAATAACCGAGATGTATTGTATTATTCACACCAGGCTTTATGTCTAACTCGAAGTATATGATTTTCCCCTTAAACTCTCGGCTGCTCAAAATTGATTTGAGTAGGCTGAGGGTTGAGGATTTTCAGGTTTTAGTAGGTTGGTGGATAATGCTTCTGAAGATGAGCAGAGGCTAATGATTTATTATTTAGGAATTGTTGTTTATTCTGTTTTACTCCGCTGTGCTGTATTAAGTCAGTTATGACTATATAGTACACTGGTCAACCAAGGGGTCATCTTCATATGTCGCTCCTGGCGTATTTATGTAATAATTATATTTTATCGGAACCTGGAAAACGATACGGGATTATGTAATTCGGATATGAAACATGTTTTGTGAATGTAATCAGAAATGTTGTTTTTTGAAATTGTGATTTTGTTTTATATTTATGTGCTTTTGATATTATGGATACCATTAGCATTACCATATTTTTCCATCGGAAGTTAATACTAAAGATGATTATAGCGTATGTAGCACTTAGCTTTGGGCCTCAAGATAGGGAATGCTACAACTTGGTATCAGAGCATAGGTTTATGAAAACTTTAAACTAAAATGATTTTTGAAAACATAATTCTAAGGAATTAGAGATAAGATCGGGGTATGGGATAACGCTATAGTAACGTACTTGTATTTTCTATATATAAGTATACACTTTATCTCTATTCTCCTCTCTCTCTTAGGCTATTCTTCTGTATCTTACGAAGCTTGAATAAAGATATGGATGCTAGAAGTGGAAGAATTAACCTTGGGGGAAGCACCATAACAAATGGAAATGCCAGACCGAATACAAGAAGGAACCAAGGTCAGGCACAAGCTGGAAACGTAGGTGCTGGAGTCCCGCAAGTTCACATGGTAGCCATGTATCAGTTCTTTGTCAACATGATGCAGGCGGGTGTTAAAGCTGAAGTAGTTGGAGGAAATGCTAGAGGAGGAGTTCAGGGAGCTCCAGCAGTCAACAATTATGCTGTTTTGGGTAGGGATTATGCTCGGTTGGGAGAATAGTCATTTAGCGGAACTGAAGACGTTGTTGAAGTAGAGAATTGATTACTGCACTGTGAGAGAATCTTGCATATTTGGGGCTCAATGACAAAAAGAAGAGAAGGCTTGCTTCTAGACTGCTCAAGAGAGCAATGTTGTACTGGTGGAATAGTGTGATGATTGGAGTTAATGAAGATATGATGACATGGGTAGAGTTTAAGAGGAGGTTCGAGGAGAGATTTATGTTTGAGATCGCGAAGTCTACACTGCTCGGAAAGTTTGCTGAGTTAGAGCGGTGGGAGATAACTGTGTCGGAGTATGTGATGAGGTTTGAGGAGCTGGCGAGGTATGGTTATGCCACTGTGGATACGGTCCGTGATTAAGAGAAATGAGAAGTTCATTAGGGGGTTGAAACCTGAGCTGGCAAAGGTTACTTTACCTCATATCAGGGAACCTTATGATGTTATAGAGATGGGTTTGAGACATGAAGAAATGGTTGCTTTTCTGGAGAGAATTAAGGCTAAAAAGGTCCAGATGGGGAATGGTCAGAAAAGAGTTCTTTTATAAAAAGGGAGCTTAGAAGGGTGGAGTTTCCAAGAAAGGAAAATCGAAGGTTGTTTGCTTTAAGTGTGATAAGATAGACCATTTTGCGAATGAATATCGCTCAGGATATAAGAAGATAGTGATCGGAAAGAAGAATATCAGATGCTTCAACAGCGATCAAATTGGACATTACAAGAACCAATGCAAGGAGCCTGCTAAGGATGGTAAAGGCAAAATTTATGCATTAGAGCCAACTACATCGAGGCCAACGACAGAGAAAAAAGGAAAAGCTATGTTGGGAGGTACACTTTTTATTCATGGTATGTCAGTTAGCATTCTGTTTGATACTGGTGCATCGCATTCTTTTGTATCTCGTTGTTTGGTAGATAAGCTTAACCTAGAACCCTCATACCTAGTTACTTTCTTAAGGGTTGCAAATCTGATAGGAGGGTATGCGACACTTGGGATGAAGTATGACCACCTAAAGTTTGATTTGTTAGGTCATACCTTTGTTTGCAATTTGCTTGCATTTGACTTTGTAGGGTTCGGAATTATTTTGGGTATGGATTGGTTAAGTAAGTACGATGCTAGGATATTTTTCCATTATAGGAAAATATCGCTTAGACACCCTGATTGTAGTGATCGGATTGTATATACCGTAGAAAGCCCTTGCTATGAGGTGAATGCTTTGTTGGGTGTTATGGAGGTAGAAGACGAGTTGAATCGAGTTTTCGTTGTCAGAGAAATCGCAGATGTCTTTGAACCGGTTGTAGGATTGCCACTGAAGCAAGATATTGAATTTCAGATAGAATTGGTATCGGGAGCCGAACCAGTGAGTAGATCACCAAGCAAGATGACACCTACCGAGATGAAGGAGTTGAAGGAGCAGTGTTTGCTAAGAAGCCGAATAGATCGTTAAGGTTATGTATCGATTATCGTAAGTTGAATGAAAAGACGATAAAGAATCAATATCTATTACCTATAAATGACGATTTGGTCAATCAGTTGAGTGAAGCCAAGGTATTTTCTCAGTTGGATTTAGCAATAGGGTTTCATCAGCTTAGAGTAGCAAAGGACTAGTATTCCTTTAATGGCGTTTAGAACCAAATATGGATCGTACGAATGGTTAGTGATGTCGTTCGGACTAACTAATGTGCCAGCATTCTTTGTAGACTTGATGAACCGAGTTTTCCAAGAGCACTTGGATAGGTTTGTGTTGGTATTTATAGATGATATTTTGATATACTCTAAGGATGAAAGGGAGCATGAAGTTCATCTTGGAGTGGTACTTGAGATGTTAAGACACATCAGCGAAAGGTGAAGTTTTTAAAGTGTCATTTCTGGAAGAAAAAAGTGAAGTTTCTTGGTCATGTAGTCCCAGAGAAAGGGTTGTCTGTAGATCCGACTAATATTGAAGCAGTGAATAATTGGAAGAGACCCAAGACAGTGAATGACATAAAGAGTTTTCTTGGATTAGCTGGGTATTTTCGGAGGTTCATAAAGGATTTTTTACGGATAGCAGCACCGATGACCAAACTAATGTGAAAGGATGAAATTTGTTTGGATCGATAAGTGTGAGGAAGCATTCCAGAGCTTGAAACACTTATTGACTAATGCACATGTGTTGGTTGTTCCGGAGGGGAATTAGGATTTGGTAGTATATACAGATGTGTGTGGAACCGGGTTAGGAGCTGTGTTAATGCAGAGAGGTAAAGTGATTGCCTATGCTTCTCGACATCTTAGGCCACATGAGGTTTGATATCCAACGCATGATTTGGAATTGGCTGCGGTGATTTTTGCTATGAAGGTGTGGAGACATTATCTTTTGGGCGAAAGATTTGAGCTATATATGGATCATATATCGTTGAAATATTTATTCTCTCAAAAGGAGCTGAATATGGGACAGTAGACATGGTTGGAGTTTATAGCTGCTTATGATTTTTGAATTGAGTACACATCAAGGAAAGGAAACATGGTAAGGATGCACTTAGCAGGAACATCAGAATGTTGCTTTGGCGATGATAGATGAATGGAAAGATATGAAAGCTTTGACAACATGTAGATTATAGTGGAGATATAAAGCTGGGTCCAGTAAGGAAACTGTTGTGTTGTCTTGTTAGAAGTTCGACTGATGATGATCGAAAAGATTACTTCTAAAAAATGTAGGATCCAGTATTTTTTGAATAGATCAGGAAGTTCAGGGATGGAACAGAGAATGATAACTTGAAGGATTTTAGTCTTTACCAGACTGGGTGGTTAAGATAGAAAGGAAGATTGTGTGTTCCGAATGTAGGGGACATAGGAAAGAAGTTCTAGAGGAATTCCATCATTTGAAGTTCACTATTCATTTCGGGAGGAACTAAGATGTATCAGGACATGAAGAGAAGTTTCTTCTGGGGAGGAATGAAGTAGGATGTAGGATCATGCGTAAAGCAGTGTCTGAATTGCCAACAGGTAAAAGCCGAACATCAGAAGCCAAGTGGGTTGCTTCAGCCATTAGATATTCCAGTATGGAAGTGGGATTCTATTTCTATGGATTTTATAGACGGGTTGCCAAGATATAATACAGGAAATGAAAGCATATTGGTCGTAGTGGATAGATTAACCAAGTGTGCCCATTTCATTCCAGTTAAGTCAACAAGGAAGGCACCTGTTTTGGCTAAGTTATTTATGAAGAATGTATTTAAACTTCAAGGAATTCCTAGTAGTATCGTAAGTGATAGAGATTCCTTATTCTCTAGTGAGTTCTGGTGAAGTCTATAGGAGGTTTTAGGAACCAAGCTAAAGATGAGTACCACTTACCATCCACAGACCGATGGGCAAATGGAAAGAGTTAACAAAGCCTTGGAAAATTTGTTAAGAGCTTGTGTATTAGATTTTAGGGGATCATAGGAAGACCATCTACACTTAGTCGGGTTTAAGTATAACAATAGTTATTAGGCTAGTATAGGGATGGCACCATTTGAAGCCTTGTATGGATTCAAATCTCCCGTCTGTTGGTTAGAGACCGGGGATATGTTGGTTCTTGGTCCGAATTTAGTTAGAGAAGCTGCAGATAAGATTGAGTTGATTCGAGCTAGGATGAAGGAGGCTCGGTCTAGGTAGAAGAGTTATGCAGATAGAAGATGGAAAGACCTAGAGTTCTCAGTTATAGATCATGTTTTCGTCAGGGTATCACCGATGAAAGGTGTAATCAGATTTGGTAGATCAAGGAAGTTGACACCGAGATTCGTAGGACCATTTCCTATTGTAGAGAAGATCGGGAAACTCGCATATAGAGTGGAGTTACCGAACAGTTTGGCAGGAGTCCATGATGTTTTACATGTTTCTTATCTAAGTAAGTGTGTTAGAGATCTGGAGACTATTATAGCACTGACTATGTAAGAGGACTTAGTAGTAGAGCCGAACTTGACTATAGTTAGAATGCCAGTTTTGATAGTCACAAGAGATGAGAAGATGCTAAGGAATAAGACTGTTACACTAGTTAAAGTCCAATGGAGCGACGATGAGAGAGACTGTACTTATGAGATGAGAGCAAGATTAGATATGCTTATCCTGATTTTTTTGATGGTATGCTTTACTTTTTTGATTAATTTGTTGTGTACCTTATCATAATTTCGAGGATGAAATTCTTTAAGGAGGGGAGTCTATAACGAACCTATTTTGAGTAACATTATTTAGGATATTTAGTTAGTTAAATAAAATAAAATAATGTAATGATTAGGGGATTGAGATTTGTGATTAATAGGGGTAGCCGTGCCTTGTTAAACAAATGGACTAAAATGAATTAGAATGAAACAGATAAGGGAAGTTAGATAAGGGAAAAAGTAGGAATAAGACATAACCATATACCCTAAACCCCCATGCATCTCATTTTACACGTTCATTTCATACGTTCATAATCAAAAAAAAAACATAGAGGCCAGCCACCACTAGAAGAAACAAGAGGAAAATAAGCTAAAGGGAGAAGCAAACCAACTTAATCCATTCTCAAGTCTCAACTCCTTAATCATAAAGCTAAGGTGAATAATGACTACATCTCTTGTTTTTAATTGTTTTCGGTTCTTAGATTAAATCCAAACTATCTTGCAAAAGATTTCCCATGTTTTGATAGTTTAAAATGAAGATATATGCTTGTTGATGATTTATGATATTTCATATGTATTTATGATATGTTTTAATGTGAAAACCCTATTTAATGACATACAAATGCCTTGCAAATATAGAATAAGATCAAAAAAAGACATTTTAGAGATGGGTTTCGATTTTCATAATTTTCCGAATTAATGTGGATTTATTATTAATTTTCTAGTGACGAAAATAATTATTTGGGTTTAAAAATTAACTATGGATAATACGTATATGTTTTGGGTCAGAAATTTATATATGTTAGAAAACATATTAAAAATGATTTATATGAATTTTTATAGAATTTTTCTAAGTGTTTTAATAAGTATATAAAATTATTTAAGGTATAAGACTTAAATGTTTTTTATATTTATAAAAGGATCATGAGCATTTTGTAAATAATTTAAATTGTTTATTTTTGAAATTTCGGTAGTACTTTTAGAAAAGAAAATTAGCAACCAATCATATTTTGACAAACAAAGCAGGTTAGTTTAAAATAATTACTTTAAAAGGTTAAAAATCAGTTTATACATGCTTTTTACATGTTTCGCCACTTTTAGAACCATGCTTTCGACATAGTACTTATGCTCCATTCATTCGAAACCAATACGCTTGGTATCAGATACTTAGTATGTAGTGGATTGGACACAAGCTAAAGGTACTGGGTCGAAACAAGGGGTTCCAAAGGGGTCGAAGCCTTACTTTGTTTTTAAATGAATATACGCCTGCTTTTCTTTCGAAAGTAATGCTTTTGACTTGGTTAGCATTCAACTGGGTCTTATTGTTTTAAAGAATGGTTTCATGATGGTTGTGCCTTTTGTTTTAAGTAAATGCTTTCGTAGGGGTCGAATTGCTGCCACTTTCTGCCTTTCGAAGCAAATGGTTTCGAAAGGGTTGCTTTGTTTTTAAAATTTAGCCACTTCTCCAATGCTTTCGAAGGGTTAGTTTCAATACCATCACTTCTTTACTTAGGAAGTTGCTTTCGAAAGAGTGCTTTCAACTAAGTTATTTTATGACCCTTTTGTTCTGTTGGAAGTAAAATCCAAAGGTTTCGAAAGGAAAGGTTTTCAATGGTTTTGAAAGGTTACTCCGCATGTTTTACTAGAAGACAAATGCTTTCGAAAGGTTTGATTTTATGAAAAGGATTTAAGTGCTTTCGAAAGATTTAAGATGTAGGTTTCTAAGGGATTGTTCCCCCATGGTTTCAAAAGGTTTTAATGGATGATTTCCAATGTTTTCAAAAGGCAATGTTTAAAGTGTTTTGATAAGAGAATGTCTAAGGTTTTAAAGCTTTCGAAGGAGAGGTTTTTCAATGTTTTTTAAAGATTGATTATGAATGGTTTCGAAAGGTAAGATTTGGCCTTCGGCCTAAGGTTATAAAGCGAAGTAGTTTACTTGGTTTCGAAAAGGGTACTTTCAATGGCTTCGAAAAGGGTAATTTCAAAGGTTTAGATGTTTCCATCAACAAAGATTTTTGTAGAGTATACATAACATGGAAAGATGATTTGAGTAAAGCATATAATATATTTTCCTTGGTTAAGTACGATTTAAAGGTTTAAATCAATTTGAGAGAAACGGTTGTTCAAGGAAAATTTTAAGGGAAGATTACCCTAAGTAAAATGACTCGGATATTAGAATTCCAGATGGGACTGGTATGAGGTCGCGCCCTATACTTTAGCTAGTAGCCCCTAGCTAATATAAGTCTAAAATTCCAGTGTGTAGGGATTTATCACAGGTAAGACTAAAATGAGGTTACACATAGAAAGGAATCTATAGATAAGAGATAGGTTATTTATGAACTCGCAAAACCATTAGGATCAATTGACCCTGGGAGAAGTAAGTTAGGGAAAGACCGTCTAGAAGAGAAGTATCTAACGAAAGTTAGATTATTTATTTATTATTGTCCGGTAGACTCGAGTCAGCCAAAGGTTAGTTGTTAGCCAAACAAAACTATAGTGTTCGGACAGATAGTCCATTTGTTACCTGATTTGTTTGCATACATGATATTGCTTTATTGTTTTAACTAATTTTGGTTGTAGGATTAAGATTTACAAAAGATATGTTTTAAAGGATATTGGTGAGGAGAAACCTGTTCTGCTAGGCGACGTGGTCTCACTAATATCAGATAACCAAGATGTATAGTATTATTCACACCAGCCTTTATGTCCGACTCGAAATTTATGTTTTTCCCCTTAAACTCTCGGGTGCTCAAAACTGATTTGTGTAGGCTAAGGGTTAAGGATTTTCATATTTTAGTAGGTTAGCGAATAAAGCTTTTGAAGATGAGTAGGAAGCTGATGATTAGTTATTTAGGAGTTGATGTTTTATTCTGCTATGTTGTATTAAGTCAGTTATGACTATATAGTTCTTTGGTCAACTAAGGGGGCATCTTCATATGTTGCTCTTGGAGTATTTATGTAATAATTATACTCGATCCGAACTTGGGAAACGATACTGGATTATGTAATTTGGATATGAAACATGTTTTGTGAAATGCAAGCAGAAAGTTGTTTTTTTTGAAATTGTGATTTTTTTTTCATATTCATGTGCTTCTGATATTATGGATACCATTAGCATTACCGTATTTTGTTGTCGGAAGTTAATATTATATATGACTGCAGCATCTGTAGCGCTTAGCTTTGGTCCTCAAGATAGGGGATGTTATAATATAATATCAGAAGAACAATATAAAGAGTTATTCTAAATATAGAAATTTTGGAGTTATAAAACCTAAGTACTATCATCAGCCTGGACAGTTATAGCTTCCTGTCCTCACAATGTTGATATGTACACTACCGCATCGAAAATATGAATACTACGGTAGGTAAACATCCAACTCTTCTCAATAAGCTCCAAACCATTTAAAGCTAAATCTAGAAATAAACACGAGCTGACCCGAGCACTATAGAAAAAATAACACATGGATCAGTCTGGTAAACTAGCATGAGCAACTCAGGAAATATGCAACAAGTTACGGTGACCATTGAGACCGTATGGATTACCGTAATGGTTTTCCCCTTAAATGAAACCAACCATCTGATGAGTGAATATATTGGTATAATAGATGTTAGCACCAAAATTGGTCACTAACCTCGTAGAAGAAGATTGTGAAGAGATATAAGTGATGAAATCAAATTAAACAGAGAAGACAGTGCTAATCTAAATACAGAAAGTAAGAACACCAAATTTATAGTGGTTCAGCGTAATTGCCTACGTCCACTTTGAGGTTAAACTTTATTGATCTTCTTTATAGTTGATTACAAATACAATTCATGAATCAAATGCTTGAATGAAGTTGTTAAGTAGAGAAGATGAGTCTTGAAAATGGCAGAGTCTCCCCGGTGTTTTCTCTCCCAAAAAGGCTCCCTTTCACTGTGACCCTGCCCCTCTATTTATAGGCAAATATGGGTTGGACTTCCCAAGTGGGCTGGATAGCCGAACGGTCAAGCCTCAGTACAGTGGTCGCTGCATGCCGGTCCTGGTATGCCGAACGCTCTGATGCCGAACAGCCCTTCCCATGCCGAACGATGCATTCCATGCCGAACGGTCCCTGTGAAGTTGTGCATACTGAATGCCTTCTGAATGCCGGGCGCTCTCGTTGCCGAGTTATACTATCGCCGAGTTCTACTGATGTTGAGTACCTTGGGATGCCGAGTACTCCTGTTGCCGAGTACTACGCCGAGTACCTCTGGGCGCCGAGTGCCATGGGATGCCGAGTGCCATGGGACGCCGAGCGCTCTTGTAGCCGAGTGCCAGTTGATGCCGAACACTACTTGACGCCGCGTACCTTGGGATGCCGAGTACTCTTGTAGCCGAGTGCTCCTGGATGTCAAGTGCTTGGCCGAACACTCCTGGATGCTAAGTCCCTCGCCGAACACTCCTGGATGCCGGGTACTCTCTGAAGCCGGACACTCTCTGATGCCGGTCTCTCTCTGATGCCGGACACTAGGGATGCTGTGTACTTCGCCGAACATTCGTAGATGCCGACCATTCTCTGACGCCGAGTTCCACTGGATGCCGAGTACTACGCCGAGTCCTCCTGGATGCCGACCAGTCCTTCGTGCCGAGTAGTGGCCAATGCCGAGCACTCAGTTGCCTGGTCAAATCTCCAGGAAACACTTGCCCCCCAAAGTGTATCGCGTGGCCGAACGTGATGTGCTTTGACTCTGGTACGATTTACCTCAGAGGTACCTTCTCGAGAATGTTAGCGAAGGAGGTGCAAGACGAACAAGGTTGGGATGCCGAACGATACGTTCGAAGCCGAACGTACCTCGCGTGCCGAACGTCTCTCCGCTACGACGCCGAACCCTTCGGTGTTGACCGGTTCTACCGGGTATAGCCTCTTCAACTTCTACCTCCCTCTATATAACCAGGTCCTTCCCGTCTCTTTTCCTTTTACGCCTTCTTTTCTTTCATTCCTAGAGACTTGCACTTCTTGCCACCTTATCAGAATTGAGACCTAATTGATCCTTCCTCAACTTCGACTTTCGAACTAGGTATCATTCCTTCAGCGATTAGATTACTTCAACACCAGACTTAGGTTGTTTTCGCGGGAAATGGGACATTTCTGTGATCGTATAATATGTGTTGAGCAGAAACGGCTCACACATTTGGAGTTGTCTAGTTGGGGCTAGCTCCTCCGTGCCGAACGATAGAAAGGAAGATGGGGTGTTGAACGGCGTAGTCTTTGCCGGGCGATCCGTCTCTGTCGTTCGGCGTAGATGGAGAAGGTGTAGGGTGGAGTTGAAATCGTGGTGGAGCACCACTTTTAGCCAAACGATAACCCAAACCGAACAGTCTTGAATGCCGAACGGTATCAATGCTGAACAATTACTAAAATGTAGAACAATAACTTAGCCGAACGATAACCCAAGCCGAACAATTGCCATGCCGAACACTGACTTTATCCGAACAATACAGTTGACATGCCGAACACTGACTTTAGCCGAACAATACAATTGACATGCCGAACGATGACTTTAGCCGAACAATACAATTGACACGCCGAACATTGACTTTAGCCGAACAATACAATTGACATGCCGAACGACGACTTTAGCCGAACAATACAATTGACATGCCGAACATTGACTTTAGCCGAACAACCCTTAGGTCGAACCAGTACCTTAGTCAAACAAAGCAATTGCCGGACAATTCTTGGACCGGATAATGTCTTTAGCCGGACAATACAAATGCCGAACAACATTAAAGATGCCGAACAGTATAAATGTCTAACTACACTTAAGCCGGTTACTTTAGAAATCATATGTCTTCTGAACCTGGGACTGTAATCACCTCAAGGCGAGCTTTCTTAGACGGTCAGCGATGACGGTCTTCGAAGGCGATGATTCGAAGCTAATTATTACATCTTTAGAACCTTTAGATTCTTATTGCCTGCACACAATTGCTTGCACTAGTTCACACACCACATGGGGGGAAAAATCGTGTTGCTAATTCTAACGTTCAACGTTTTTTAAGTATAGCTTTCTCAAGCATTTAGCCAGGTTCATTATTTATTCGAGATGTCGAGAAAATCTAGTTCTGCCACCATATCTGACAGGCCTGGTCCGTCAGCAAGGCAAGGAGCCGCTGATACTTCTAACCCGTCAACTTCTCCTGCTCATAACTTGGCGCCTGATGCTCTGGAGGCAACCATCTTACTAGACAATCCGATCGATTCTCAAGCCTCGAAGGTCAACGAAGCTGCTCTGCGACGGATATGTTCTATTCACGGGATTCCTTTTGCCGACGTGTTAGTTCCTTCAAGACACGATCGTCCTCATCTGCCCCCAGTCGGGTACACTACCTGCAACAAGTTTATGTGTTGGATGGGCAGCGTGCCTCCATTCAACTTATTTCTCCGGGATGTACTGCAGTACATAGACATAGCTCCGTCGCAGCTGCACCCGAACGGCCATGCATTTCTGTACGGGACTTATCTACTTTTCATGGCTGTCTTCTCCAGACCTCCAACCCCTGGTGATATCAGATACATTTATATGTTCAAGAGACGGAAAGACAGTCCTTCCTTTATGTTTCTCGAGCCATACCATAAGTGCCAGATCTTGACAGGGGCATGTAGCAAATTCGCCATGTACAAACAGGAATGGTTCTATGTGCGCTGCCCGTCTGGTTTCACTAGGAGATGGGTCGAAGGCAGTAAGTCTCTCTACTGAATCGTTATTCGTATTTAATTGGAGTCATGCTTTTCCTAACTCTTCATTTCATCTTTTCAGGTATCAACCCGCATCCGGAAGGCCGAGGATATTATGAGGCTGTTGAAGCCATTAGAGCTCTTCCTACTAAGGATCGAGACATCCGGACTATCATTTCAAATGAATCGCTGTCGGGGTTCGGCTTGCTAGCCCCTGGTCGTCGGATCAGCCTTCCAGAAGGTGTTACCATTCCCAAACCTCCGTCCGGTAAAGGGAAAAAACTTGCCGGATCGTCGGCGCGCCGCGCTCCCGATACGCACGGAGAAAGCGAGCTTAGAGAGGATGATGCTCCCGAGACTCAGTGCGAGAACGTGGGTCTCGCTTGGAATCCGGCAATCGAAGTTCAGGATATTGAGACATCATCCTCCCCTTCGAAGGGAAAGAAGAAGTTGAAGTATACGGTTCAAAAGGAGAAAGTTGGTGGCACCTCAAAAGTCACACTTATTCCGCCTAAGAAAGAGGCTTCCTCACAGCATCTGGAAAGTTCTCTGAGGGGTCTGTCCAACCTGTCCATCCCCGATGATTTACTTAATTACGGGCTCGATGATCCTGAAGCTCTCAAATTCTCTTCGCCCGCTAGAGGCAATGTAGGAGTTCAATTCCCGGCTCAAGGAGACAACACTCCGATTAGCAAAGATAAACGAACGGGTCCGTCGGGGGGAACACTAGGACACACACGCACATGCGCATTCCATAATATACTTCAAGTCTTTTTAATTTGTGAATTCTCCTTAACTCGTTGTGATCTCCATTCTTTGCAGGTGATATGGGCCGCTCTCACGGACTTGATCGCCTTTAGGGGTCTTCTATATTCCATCACTCCGGACGAGATTCCGGTTCAGGCAGACGCAGGGACCGAGGTGATTATGAAGATAGGGACAATCGTCCTCGCGAGTCGTCTCACCGCAAGAAAGCACACTCTCATTCCTCCTAGCCCCGCGATCTTCCTCATCCAACTGAGCCGGATAAAGAGAAGTCTTTGCAGAAGGGTTATCAGTCTGATGCTGCTCGAGAACAACATTCCAGTTCATCGAGTATGAGGCAAGTTCGAGAGCAACGTAAAAGAACGGAATTCTCAAGGCCTCCTCCTCCTACTCCTGCAGTGGACCCAACTGTTGCGGAAAAGATGGTCGACCTTAAGGCCAAGTTTCCGAAAATCTATTTTGACGGCTTGAAATTCCTCCCAGCCATCCATCACATTCCCGGGCACGTGAAGCAAAGTGCCATTGCCTGCAACAATGACGTCTATGTTCAACATGACGCATTCGTGCACTTGGTGGAGAAGATCTCGGAAGTATCTGTCGAGCGTCAACACGAGATTGACCGTCTGAATCTAGAGGCTGACAGCGATAAGAAAATCATCAAACTCCAAGACGAAGAGCTCGCTTCGTATAAGTCAAAGCTAGAGGCCACTGAACAAGGTGCAAAAGATACTGCTGAGGCAGTTACTCGCTTAGAGGTGGCCCACAAAAAGGAGCTTGACGAAGCAGTCCAGCGCAGCGGCGCCCTTGCCCTAGAAAAAGACTCTGTCCAAAAAGAAAGGGACGCGCTCGCTACTCAAGTCAAAGAGCTGAAAGAGCTACTCTCGAAGGAGAAAGAAGACAAAATAGCTGCTCAGGAAGAATCACAGCGGTATTGTGATGAGATTGTTGCTACCCGACTCCTGAAGACAAAGCTCGACGATGAACTTGCCGGGGTCGAGAAAATGAAGGATGAGGCCCGTGAGGAGGGCAAAAGAATGGCTGTGGAGGAGCTTGATTCTCGCTTTGAGGCGGCCGCAGAGGCCGGCAGGGAAGAGGTCAAAAGTATGTTTGACCCGTTGATCGCCGAGTACGGAGCCCGCGTCCTTATGCATCGTGACTTAACATTCTTGGGCGACGGCTACCTCGAATCCCTGGCTAAGGCATGGGAAACTCTGATAAAGATCAGGAAAGTCGAATCAGGCTCCGAAGAGGTCGACGAGGATGCATTGGTGAAGGAGTTCCTGAGGAGGAATGAGCCATCGAATTTATCCGCAGCATTGGCTCTTTATGGAAAAGGCTCTTCCCCTTCGAAAGAAAAGAACGACGAAGCCGGCCCGTCAGAGGCTGACACTACTACTCCTCACATTGCCGCTCCTTATGCTGCTCAATCGGCCGGTCGGTCGACGCTTGATCCATTCGAGCAGCATGCCAGTTATGATCCCGAAGATCCCGGGCTTGGCGTTTATATGTTGTCACCTATCCTGGAGGGTGAAACCCCGCGCGCCACCGATAGCCAACCAGATCCTGGTAGGAAATTCTTCTTTCTCTAGAAGTCGAAGAGATCCCGTCATTTTTCAGCAATGGTTATTCGCTCTAATGCCCATTTCTTATATTTTTATGTAGGTCGTTCTGATGCCGAGCCAACTCCGAGGAGCGATGACGCCAAGGAGGAAGCAGAGAAAACAAGCGACGTTGCTCATGCAGGAGTAACTCCCGGTCCAGACGCTCAAGTGATCGGGGCGCTTGATGATGACAAACTTGATACTTCGTCTCCTGCCGAAGGAAGCGATGAAATTAAAATCACTGGCGCCTCTTAGTATACTTCAGAGATGAGCATGAAGGACCGTCTTGCCGACGAGGAGAAGAGAAAAGTCAAAGTCAAAGTCGAGTCTGAAATACTGGAACTCACTGACCCGCGGAACAGACCTTTGAAAATCATTCTCCCGGGCAGGTCTAAACCACTAGATGTTCCGTCTCCTACTCCTGACTCCGTTTCTCTAGCAAGAAAAAAGTCCAAGAAAAAGCGTGAGGGAGAGGAGTCGTCGGAAACACTAAAGGAGGACAAGAAGAAGAAGTCGAAGAAATAATCGATGCACTTGTTCAACAAGTTTCCTGCTTAAGTTTTGTAATTGTTTCTATCTTCCACAACTTGTAGTTTGTATAGGCCTGAATTTTGTAGGAGTGATCTTGTATCCCCATTTTGGACTTATCGAATAAAATTTTAGTTTCTTTTTGTTTGAATGATTCTCTTGTCTTTATTTGGTTTGCTGACACTGTGCTCCGAGGACTTGGAGACTTGAGACTGTTCATACTCTAGTCCGCGCTCTGGGGACTTAGAGTTCTCCGTTTCGCACTCTGGGGATCCGGAGATTGGAAATCGTTTATACTCTAGTCCGCGCTCTGGGGACTTAGAGTACTCCGCTCCGCACTCTGGGGATTCGGAGATTTGAAATCGTTTATACTCTAGTTCGCGCTCTGGGGACTTAGAGTACTCCGCTCCGCACTCTGGGGATTCGGAGATTTGAAATCGTTTATACTCTAGTCCGCGCTCTGGGGACTTAGAGTACTCCGCTCCGCACTCTGGGGATTCGGAGATTTGAAATCGTTTATACTCTAGTCCGTGCTCTGGGGACTTAGAGTACTCCGCTCCGTACTCTGGGGATTCGGAGATTGGAAATCGTTTATACTCTAGTCCGCGCTCTGGGGACTTAGAGTACTCCGCTCCGCACTCTGGGGATTCGGAGATTGGAAATCGTTTATACTCTAGTCCGCGCTCTGGGGACTTAGAGTACTCCGCTCCGCACTCTGGGGATTCAGAGATTTGAAATCGTTTATACTCTAGTCCGTGCTCTGGGGACTTAGAGTACTCCGCTCCGTACTTTGGGGATTCGGAGATTGGAAATAGTTTATACTCTAGTCCGCGCTCTGGGGACTTAGAGTACTCCGCTCCGCACTCTGGGGATTCGGAGATTGGAAATCGTTTATACTCTAGTCCGCGCTCTGGGGACTTAGAGTACTCCGCTCCGCACTCTGGGGATTCGGAGATTTGAAATCGTTTATACTCTAGTCCGCGCTCTGGGGACTTAGAGTACTCCGCTCCGCACTCTGGGGATTCGGAGATTTGAAATCGTTTATACGAGTCTGCATGTCGTGAATGATAACGTAATTTATCATCCAATTAAGAGATATAGAAACTTCATAGAAAATATGGCTTCAAGCCTTTATTAATGAAAATCAACTGAATTGCTTGATTACAACTTTCACAAGGAAACTAAGTCATTATTGAATGGAAACATGCAGGAAATAATAGTGCCTACAACAAGAAAGGAAAACATGCTAAATGTAATAGTGCCGCAAATGTTCACTGTTCCATGCTCGGGGGAGTGTCGCGCCATCAACGGTCGCTAGCTTGAATGTTCCTTCTCCAAGCTTCCGTTCAATGGCGTATGGACCTTCCCAGTTGGGATTCATGCGTGATGGTACCGGGAAGACTCGTTTCAAAATGAGATCACCCACATCAAAGATTCTTGGGCGGACTCTGCCGTCGTAGTAACGCTTGACTCGATGTCTGTGCGCCGCCGCCCTTAATTCAGCTTCTTCACGCTTTTCGTCGATGCAGTCCAGTGATTCCAGCAAGAGGTTTTGGTTCGTCTTGGGGTCATAGTATGTCACTCGGTGCGATGGAACTTCAAGTTCCACGGGTATAACGGCTTCAGAGCCGTATGCCAAGGCGAACGGAGTGTGGCCGGTCGCGGACTTATGGGTAGTTCTATACGCCCATAATGCTGTCGGGAGTTCATCTACCCACTTGCCTCCAACCTTCTCCAGACGCTTCTTTAGTATGGACTTGATTATTTTGTTAACGGCCTCGACTTGTCTGTTAGCTTTTGGGTGTGCAACGGCGGCGAACTTTTTCTCGATGCCGTACTTTAAACAGAACTCTTTGAACTCTCTACTTTCGAATTGCGTTCCATTGTCTGTAATGATGGTGCGTGGAAGGCCAAAGCGGCATATAATGTTTCGTACAACGAAGTTAATGACCTTCTTAGAGGTGATAGTGGCCAAAGGTTCTGCCTCAGCCCATTTCGTGAAATAGTCGACTGCAACTATTGCGTATTTCGCACCACCTTTGGATAGAGGCAGAGAGCCGATTATGTCGATTCCCCAGATCGCAAATGGCCAGGGACTGATCATTTGTGTGAGTTCCGTTGATGGAGCCCTCGGGATTTTTGCATATCTTTGACACTTGTCGCATTTTCTTGCGTAGTCCGCGGCATCCCGGTTTACGGTGGGCCAGTAATATCCATAGCGGAGGATCTTCTTTGCTAGCGTTTGCCCCCCAGTATGGTCGCCGCATTCCCCTTCGTGAACTTCTCTCAAGACTCGCTTTGTTTCATCATGAGCGATGCACCGCAATAATGGGACTGAGAATCCTTTTCGATACATTGATCCATCCTGTATTATGTATCGCGCGGCCTTTCGAAGGACCTGCCGTCTTTCGCTTCTTTTTCCCGGTAAGGCCCCGGTCGTTAGGTACAGTTTGAACGGGGTTATCCATGATTCCTTCTCGATTTCTGTTCCCAACACGCGATTGACTTTAATTTCGTCTATGCTCGGGGCATGCAAGACTTCGACGGGATACAATCCCATTTGTTGCGTATCGTCGGTACTTGCGAACTTGGCCAATAAGTCGGCTTCTTTGTTCTGTTCGCGCGGGATATGTGAGATGTCATAACGCTCAAGATTTGATAGTAGTTCTTGGACCTGAATGAGGTACGGAGCAAGCTTCCATCCCTTTGCTTGGTAGTCTCCTCGTACTTGGTAAACCACCAACTGCGAGTCACAAAAGATTTCGACTGATTCGATCCCAAGTTCCTTGATGAGTTTCAAGCCAGCGATCAGTGCTTCATATTCGGCTTCGTTATTTGTAGCCGGGAAATCGAGCTTCAGGGCATAACAGATCGATCGGTTTTCCGGAGTTACAAGAACTACGCCCGCGCCGGAGCAACGGTCGTTTGATGCACCGTCAGTGTATAATTTCCATCGAACGGGGGGAATGATGTCGTGATCGTCCAGTTTGATGGGTATGGTAAATTCAGCGATGAAGTCTGCTAACGCTTGCCCTCGGATGGCTCTCCGTGGTAAGTACGCGATATCGAATTGGCTCAACTCGATGTTCCATTTTAGCAATCTTCCAGAAGTTTTCGGTCGTTGGAGTACCTGCCTCAGGGGTTGATCGGTATAAACACCGATTGAATGCGCTTGAAAGTATGGGCGTAGCTTGCGTGATGCAATCACCAAGCAATAAGCCAATTTCTCGATTTTAGGGTAATTCCTCTCTGCCCCCGTTAAACGCTTGCTAACATAATACACCGGCTTCTGGACTCGATCCTCCTCACGAACCAAAGCTGCGCTTATCGCATGAGGGGATATAGCCAAGTAAACGTACAACATCTCATGGTCAACTGGTTTAGATAGCATTGGTGGGCTCTCCAGATGCCTTACCAGATTCTGGAATGCTTCCTCACAGCTAGAGGTCCATTCAAAATTTCTCTTTCCATTCTTTATTATGTCAAAGAACGGGATGCACTTGTCAGTTGCCTTGGATATAAATCGACTCAGCGCAGCTACTTTTCCGTTCAAGCTCTGTACCTGCTTTATAGTCCTGGGCGCTTGTACATCTCGAATAGCTTGGATCTTTTCTGGGTTGGCTTCAATTCCCCTAGAGTTGACGATGAATCCCAAAAACTTCCCCGATGCAACGCCGAAAGAACACTTCAACGGGTTGATCTTCATGCCATAAAACCTGAGTATGTCGAACATTTTAGCCAAGTCTTGAATGTGGTCGTTTGACTGTCGTGACTTCACGAGCATGTCATCCACATAGACTTCCATGGTTCTACCCAGCTGGTCCTTAAACATTCGATTCACCAGACGTTGGTAAGTTGCTCCAGCATTCTTCAATCCAAAGGGCATCACTACATAGCAATACAACCCGACATTTGTAACGAAGCTGGTGTGTTCTTGGTCCGGAATATGCATTGGGATTTGGTTGTATCCTGAGTACGCATTCATGAATGATAGTAACTCGTGTCCTGCGGTGGAGTCGACCAACTGATCGATCCTAGGCAACGGGAAACTATCCTTAGGGCATGCTTTGTTCAAGTCGGAATAATCTACGCAAGTCCTCCATTTCCCATTCGCCTTCTTTACTAGCACGGGGTTGGAGACCCATTCCGGGTAGAGGGCGTCGTGGACGAACCCATTTGCTTTGAGTTTGTCCACCTCCTCTCCAAGAGCGGCGGATCTCTCCGGATCCATTCCTCTCCTTTTTTGCTTGACTGGGACGTATTTCGGGTCTATGTTCAACATATGACTCGTGATGGCGGGAAAAATCCCACACATATCAGAATGCGTCCAGGCGAAAACATCAAGGTTTGCCCGGAGGAAGTCGCTAAGGTCTTCAGTCATTGCGGGGCCTAACTGTGATCCGATCTTCAGTATTCGCGAAGGGTCGTCACGGCTAACTGAAATGTCAACTGTTAATTCAGCCGGTGCCGCCTTCTCTTCCCTGGGTTTCTCATCGTCGTCTCTCGGATCTATATCTCCGTAGATCCGAGAACTATGCCCGAGCCAGGGCTCGGGCACTACTCGTCAATTATCCGCATTGAGGATGCGGACGGGATTGTCCGCAACCTTTCCTTTCTCCCTCCGGTGGGCCTCTCGGAGCTCGGCCACATAACAGGAACGACCAGTTGCTTGATCGTCGTGAACAACGCCTACTCCTTTGTCAGTCGGGAACTTCAAAGTTAAACACCACGGGGCTAACGCTGCCCTAAACTCCGCCAGGGCTGGCCGGCCCAAGAAAACGTTATACGGAGAGTCCACATCCAACACTACAAAGGGTAGAATTCACACTCTCCGACGCTCGCCTTGTCCCAGTTCGACTGGTAACTCGACATATCCCACTGCATCAATTGAAGCGCCGTTAAAGCCGTGGATACGAGCTTTGGATGGTTTCAAGTCTTTTGTTTCTAGCTTCATTTGATCGTAGGCCTTCTTGAAGATGATGTTGACTGAACTCCCAGAATCAATCAGAATTCTTTTTACGTATGCTGGTCCGATCGTTGCAGATATGACCATGGGGTCGATGGTTGGAGCCTCTACTTGATCAGCGTCTCTGCTTCTGAACACAATATCGTCTGTCATTACGCACTGCTGCTTAGCAGGGGCTCCGTCCTCCATGTTCGAACAACACTCAAAATCTGCATGCTTCAAGGAACTTGCATATCGCTCCATCTCCTGCCAATTCTTATCCGCGGGGTGAGGCCCGCCGATAATTGTATTTATGACCAGTCTACCCACGGTCCGGGCAGGCTCCTCGGGATGACGTGGAGCTGGTGCACGACCTGGGTTGGACGTCCCCTGTCCTCCTTCTTGTGGATCCTTCACAAATTCCTGCAATTTCTTCTGCCTGATCAACTTTTCGATAGCGTCGTGCAAGTGTCTACATTCTTCCGTATTGTGTCCATAAGTCTCATGGAAGCGACAATATTTCCCGGTCCGCTTCTGTTCTTCAGTTGATTCTTTTGGACGTGGTTTTCTGTACTGAAAAGTATTGCAGGTGGATAGGTAAATGTTCTCAAGTGGGGCGTTTAGCGGAGTGTACTCGCTGTAGCTTGGAATTCTCGACTTCCACTTTCCTGCTTCTTTTCTTTTCCCTTGACTCCTTCCTCCGGACTCCTTGGGTTGCCCAGGTTTGTTCTGGACGTTGACTTGGACCTTTCCCGAGCTGTCTCCGGATTGCTTCACAGCAATGTTGCTCTTTATTGACTCTTGGACAGGTCCTGGAGCCTTATCTCGTCGTACCCACCTAGCTTCCTCTCTTCTTATGAACTGGTGTGCCTTAGAGTAGAAACGCTCTAGCGTAGCTGGAGGTTTTCCTGCCAGCCAGTCTCCAAACTCAGAGTATGGATCCACACCTCTCATTACAGCCATCAGAATTGCATGGTCATTTGGGTTACTGACTTCAGTTGCTGCTACGTGGAATCTTTGCAAATATTCCTTCAACGATTCCCCAGGGTTTTGGATTACACTTGACAGAGACATCACGTCTTTTGGGCGCGTAGTGTGTATCCTGAACTGCTCAATAAACTTCTTTGCCAACTCCTCAAAATTTGATACGGATCGCGGAGGAAGTCGGGTGAACCACATAGTAGCGATCCCAGATAGAGTAATCGGAAAGCACCTACACTTGGTGGCATCATTCGCTCTAGCTGAATCCATCATCCATTCGTACCTCATGACATGCTGTCTAGGGTCAGTCTTTCCTTCATATGCAGGAATAGTAGGCATACTAAACTTCTTGGGGTACGCCGCTTGCAACACAACATCCGTGAACGGAGTATGACTTCTTGACACTCCCCAGTCATCATTCAATAAGCCCTGATTCTCTTTCATCAATTGCCTGATCATGGCTGTCAGATCGGGTGTCTGTATGGAAGGCGGAAGGTTGGAGTCCGTTCTACGCGCCTGTCCATGCTGATGCCTCCTCTCTTGGCGATCTGCCAATCGTGCATCCTGAGGTTCGACATCGTTAGCATTTTGATGATCTGGGCCTCTATCTTCCATCTGTATCCCGGTCCTGAAGCTTCCAGCTCTTGCTTGGTCGCGGTCTCCAACTGTTCGAACAGCAGCATCTGCTCGCGCAACATCAGTCTTACGGCGTCTGCACCTGGGAGGTTCATCAGAGGAAGTTGAGCTTTCAAATGAGGAGTAAGCAGCGGGATTGCCCCCAGCATTCTGTTGCTGCTGTTGAGTGAGTTGTGCCATCAGGTTGGCATTAGCTTGCATCTGTTCTCCTAGTTGTCTCCTGCTTTCCCTAAGTTCTCTCATCAAGTCATTGAACTCTACTCTGGTGACAACTGGAGTCTGTTCTTGAGCGACAATCCCTGCACTCGGGATCGCTGGTTGATTGCTAGGTCCTGCTTGTTGCACGCTAGCAGTCTCGCGGGCATCCGCATTATGAGAAGCTGACCTGGTACGTGGTCTTGCCATTGTAGAGTTATTGGTATGAACTCTGAGTAGAATCAACGGATGTCCTATCAGTGAGTCGGATCTTCTTTGGGGGATTTGTTCAATCCAGTAGCTTCAAAGCAGATCCTTGAGGTCTGAGAATTCGATTCTCAGTGAAAGCACCAAAGTGTTAGCACCAAAATTGGTCACTAACCTCGTAGAAGAAGATTGTGAAGAGATATAAGTGATGAAATCAAATTAAACAGAGAAGACAGTGTTAATCTAAATACAGAAAGTAAGAACACCAAATTTATAGTGGTTCAGCGTAATTGCCTACGTCCACTTTGAGGTTAAACTTTATTGATCTTCTTTATAGTTGATTACAAATACAATTCATGAATCAAATGCTTGAATGAAGTTGTTAAGTAGAGAAGATGAGTCTTGAAAATGGCAGAGTCTCCCCAGTGTTTTCTCTCCCAAAAAGGCTCCCTTTCACTGTGACCCTGCCCCTCTATTTATAGGCAAATATGGGCTGGACTTCCCAAGTGGGCTGGATAGCCGAACGGTCAAGCCTCAGTACAGTGGTCGCTGCATGCCGGTCCTGGTATGCCGAACGCTCTGATGCCGAACAGCCCTTCCCATGCCGAACGATGCTTTCCATGCCGAACGGTCCCTGTGAAGTTGTGCATACTGAATGCCTTCTGAATGCCGGGCGCTCTCGTTGCCGAGTTATACTATCGCCGAGTTCTACTAATGTCGAGTACCTTGGGATGCCGAGTACTCCTGTTGCCGAGTACTACGCCGAGTACCTCTGGGCGCCGAGTGCCATGGGATGCCGAGTTCCATGGGACGCCGAGCGCTCTTGTAGCCGAGTGCCAGTTGATGCCGAACACTACTTGACGCCGCGTACCTTGGGATGCCGAGTACTCTTGTAGCCGAGTGCTCCTGGATGTCAAGTGCTTGGCCGAACACTCCTGGATGCTAAGTCCCTCGCCGAACACTCCTGGATGCCGGGTACTCTCTGAAGCCGGACACTCTCTGATGCCGGTCTCTCTCTGATGCCGGACACTAGGGATGCTGTGTACTTCGCCGAACATTCGTAGATGCCGACCATTCTCTGACACCGAGTTCCACTGGATGCCGAGTACTACGCCGAGTCCTCCTGGATGCCGACCAGTCCTTCGTGCCGAGTAGTGGCCAATGCCGAGCACTCAGTTGCCTGGTCAAATCTCCAGGAAACAATGCTAATGTTGTCCTCTCTCTTGGAATACTCCTCAAGATAGCCAGTCCCACATGATAGCATCTTTTGAAATGTTAACATTGACCTCTTCCGTGGGCTTAACCTCAGGATAGACAGTTCAACTCTATAACATTTCACTTCATAACCACTCCCAAAACATAGAACTCGTATAATAGTTTTGAAGTGCTATTCGATAATTAAAACACTTACCGATCCTGCTCTCTTCAAAACCAATTCGAGGAATTTTTGATCAACTAAATTCTGGTTCTTTCTAAAGTAAGCGAAAGCTAGAGACATTTCATCCAAATGCTCCTCCATGGGGGTTCTTATTGGTATGAAATCGTGAAGCTTTTAAATACGTCTTAAGTTAATATTAGGTCAAGTTTGATAGTCAATTAATTAACTATCTAGTCAAAAACCTAGCTTATACAAATAAACATTCATATACTTAACTCATTTTCGACATTCCAACTAAACTATTCCTCATTCAGTAGTGAAGTCATGTAAGTTAGAGCACAGATTGCATCAGAGCCTTATCTAGATACTTTGTTCTTGAATCTCACAAATAGGTAAGTCTACATTGTCATCTTTTAATGTTGAGTACAGTATCAATGGTTTTCATAAACAAGTAAGAAAACAACACGATTAACACATTTCCAATATTCCCGTCTTAACTATTCCTCGGTCAGAGAGAAATTGGTAGGTTAGAGCTTTATTGCTTATATCCCTACTCGAACATAGATCTTTACTCTTACAAATAGGATAAGCCCACTTTTCGTCGGCTTTTAGTGTTAAGAATAGTTAATTCCTTTTGAAATAAGTAATTGAAAATTAACCATTTGGCCTTAAGCAATTCCTAACCCCTTTCTAAACCTTTTTTATACTTGTAAAACCTTTTTTAGTTAATATATGTATAGTAATTTATTTATAAAACTAGATATTAAATAAAACACTTTAAATATAATATTACATAAGATTTTTACACCTTAACAAAATAACCAACTAATCTTATAAAAAGTTCATATACTTAAAATGATTTTAAAATACATTAAAATACTTATAATGGGTTTTAAAACATTTATCCAAAATATTATTTGAAAATCACAAGTTTGTAAAATACCTAGAACAATATGTTTTCATTATAAAAAACTCTTCTTTAAAAATTGACAACTAATTCTTAAAATATCATAAATATCCCAAATCACTTTTGAAATCCTCGAATATGAGTTAGTAAACACTTGTAAAAAGAATGAAATAAAATACTTAAATTTAAGTATCTTTTTAGACCTTTAATGTCCAAAAATTAAGGCTAAGCGGGGCAGTTTTGCAAATGTGAAGTTTTGGCCACTTTTCTAAATTTTACTTAACCTTTTACCATTCAAACTTTTCATAGAAGCAAGAGTACATATAAAGCATCGTAAATATGCGAGAAACTCTTAAGGATCTATGTGTAAAGTTCCATAGAAATTGTAGCGATTCATAATTTTACCACTTTGAAAATGAAATATTCAAACTTAAATAATCATGTTTTATATAATAAATAAGAATGGTAAACTTATTTTTAGAATTGAATAAAGATTTTGGACTTTTACCGTAACATTGACAAAATTGATAAAAGCCCGTTTTAGATAAAATTGGATATATGGTCAAATAATTGTTTTAAAAGATGAATAACACCTTTTAAAATCATTATATAAAGATAATAATAGGTTGATAAAAGTTTTATAATTATATATATACTTATGTTATAGTGATTGACAAATTTCATCGTGCATTAACAAAATCAATGTCATATTTTGCAAACGAATTTCGATATTGTTTTATATTATTTTATAGGCCAAATATACTTGTTTTAATTATTTAAAAATGATAAAAAAATTATTTTCAAGTTTGGTTTACATGAATAAATAGTTTAACAAAAACGTCAAAATGTGACCGTAAAACATTTTGTCAAAAATCAACGTTTTGTTGAATAAAAGTTGTCGCAACGTTGTTGTACCTTTACTTACATATACATGTACACATATTTGAATATAGTAAGTATTAATTAAGTCACTAAACAATTTTACATTTGCTAAACAAGATTATAAAATTCTAGAAAACAATTAGCAAAATGTAAGCACAAAAAAATAAAACATATCACATCAAATCCAACCAAATCTTTACTTTCCTTTACTTAAACATTAAGTGATTAAAACATAAAGTGGTGATGTGATAAGGTGATGGTAAGTGTTGAAAAAGTAAGGATATTTTGTTAATTTGGTAAGAGGTTAATTTTGTAATTTACCACCTCTTTATTTTTCTATAAATATCAAGGCATACCTCTTCTATTCTCACACTAATCATTCTCTTCTTCTTCCTTTAAGCTATTTTAATGGTTTCTCTCTTTAAGAGAAGTAGGAGGATTAAAAATAGTAGAGTGCTTAAGCACTAATCCACTTTTAACTCTCTAACCTCTTCTTAAATAACTTCTTAATCCAGTTCTTAATAGGAGGATTAAAAATAGTTTGAGTGTTAAAAGGGAAAGGCGTGAGAAATATGAAAGAGGAGGTTATGGCCAGGAGCAAGAAGGGATGTGGGGGTAGTGGCCGAGCACTTAGAAAAGGTGGAAGAGTGTTTAGGTGGTGGTTTAGTGAAGTGTTGGTTCATATGAATGTTGATAGGAAGTTAATCAATTTGGTTAAAGGTGAGTACTCAAATCTTAGTTTTATTTTAATAGAACTTAAGTTGATAATACACATATTAAATTAGAAATTAATATGTTGAATATTGACTGATATTGGATGATAACTTGGTTGATATTATGGTTGATTATATGGTTGTGAAATGTTGATAACTTGGTTTGATAAATAATAAGAGAAATAGTTAGTAATTAACCAAATTAAATTTAATGGAAATTAAATCCATAATAATATGTGTATAGAGTGATTTAGCCTTTAAATGATTTTAAAAAGGTCGAAAATGATATTATAATATGAAATGAAATGGAAAATGAGTTTGAAATATGGAAATATTGTTTAAATTGATTTTGAAATGATTTAAAAAAAATTATAAACATTTAAAAGTGTTTCAATGAAGTTTGGAAAGAAATTGAAAAACAAGTCAAAACTAGGCGAGAAACGTAAAGGTAGTTCGCGATTTCGCACCGAAAAAGTTAAATAAGTATACAAAGTGGATTATAGCTCAGAATCCTTCGAGATAAGAATTTTCCACACTATTTTATCCATAGTTTTCCAATAAAGAAAGAAAATCAAGATTTTATTAAGTAAATTTTGAAATATGTTCAAAACAATTTTCTAAAAACATCGTGGTTTTGCAGTTCGAAATCCAAAAGGAAATTTTCTTTAAAAATGATATTTTTAAAATGTTTAAAAACATGAAATAAATTCTAAAAATCTTTTAAAATATTTTCAAAGTAATTTAAGTTGAAATGATGGATTTCTAAATGATATAAAAGTCATTTTGAAGAATATAGCTTTTTGTAACACTTTTTAATAACTTATGAATTATGGATTTAAACTCAACAATCCTTTTTCAAATCTTTTATAGATATTTTTAAAAGAATAATTAAGTGTTTTAAATAATGATTTGAAATTTTAATGAATCGTTTCTAAAATGAAGATTAATAACTGAGTATGCGGAAACGACTAGTACATTTGTCCCGCCTATGAGATCTAAATGGTAAAACAAGGTATGTAACTAAGGTTAGAGATGGAGCAACCAGTGCCCTGAACTTACCTAGCTTCGTTTTATCTTTTAGACGAGGGGTGGAACAGATATAAGGGAAAACTCGAATACTCTAAAATTTATATTAAAATATTCCTACATAAAAGGCTAAATAAAATAAAATTATTCCAAGTTCAAAAAGGTTTAAATAAATCAAATGATTCGGTAAATTTTAAAGAAAGGTTATAATGATTCCATATTCACTTGAAGAATATTTTATAAAGATTTATATCTATCGAAGATAGCTGATAAAAGGATATGCATAAATCAATCATCAAATCTTCCAATAATCATTTTTTATCGATGATTGGTACGAAGGAACCAGGATCGGATTTGGGTGATTCCTATCTGAAAAACCGGGATTGGATTTGGGTGATTCTTATCTGAAATCCTTTTAAACTAATTTTCAGAATAAAATATATCAAGGACAATGATCATTGATGACGAAGATCTTCATGATGTAGGACTACTTGTCATTAGTCCCTTGAGGTGAAATTTACCATATCTAAGGTGGCAGCAGTGCTTTGTTTTGAAAATCTTCGATTTGCAAGAATATGATTTGAAGTTAAGAAAGAAATCTTTGATTAAGAATTAATGAATAATTTGGAAATGTTTTCCTAAGAAAAAGATGAAATGATTTGAAATTATTCCAAGATCAAAAAGGTTTTAATTAACCAAATAGTTTGATAAATGAGGCTTAATGATTCCATGTACTCTGAAAAAGATAAAGGAATGATTTAATGAGTATATCTCTAAGAGAGATATGATTCAAATAAAAAGGTTAATAAATTGAATGATGCATGATAATCACCTATATACCTAAATGCCTTTTTATCGATGATTGGTTTGAAGGAACCGGGGTTGGATTTGGGTGATTCCTATCTGAAAATCACTTTGAACCAATGTATACGTTCGAAAGTGAAGACATGTTGAAGATGATGATTATTGAAGACCGAAGATCTTCATTAGTGGAAGGACTGCTTGTTTACATTCTTTGGGTAGCTCCCAATATAGAGACATTTATTATAGTAGTGGTTCTATCATATTTCAAAATCTTTGGATTGCAAGGACTACTCGCTACTAATGGTAGTAGGAGGAGTGCCTTAGGTTTCGTTCATTCCCAGAACAAACTTGTATGGATGAGTGTCTGACAGTGCATTTCTAATCACATAACTTGATCTCTATCAATGTATTATCTACTAGGTGGTGGAGAAGGCAACTTCTCTTAGCTTAACACCCTTCTTTGAGACGTATGAGCTCAGAGGTTGTATGTTCGTGAAAGTCAAATAGTGATCAAAGGAATGGCAATGTGGCATTCAAAGTGGAACTTGTTATGATCAAAGCGTGGTTTTGTATGAAAAGCGTGGCTTTGTCTAAGTTGAGCGTAACCTCACTCCCAAGCCTCACATCTCGAAAATGATACGAGAACTTTGTTACATGTTTCAGGCTTAGTATGATGAGGGTGGCATATGATCCCTCAAGGTGACTGGCGGCGTATGACCTAGGTCACCATGTGTCCAGACGGGACCCTTATTGTATGATATTGTGGTGTGTGAGTCCTTGCATGAGAAGCCATCGGATATCAAGAAGTGTGGCAATATGAGGAATAGTGGTGTGTGAGTCCTTGCATGAAAAACCATGGGGTTCCAGTTGCTATGAATGGTTATCGAGGTTCCCTATCGTGTTGGAAAATCCAATTCCAATACAATCTTTACAGTTTTGATTGTAGTCTCAAAATAGCTGTAATAACTTGCAAACATTTCAGCTACCCCTTTTGGTATCATATATTTCGTCCGGTATATTCCGTTGACCCAGTCCGGATATATTCCCTTAGACTTAGTATGGGTATTAATACCTTATTTGAATAAGTTTATTTGAAAGATGTTTTCCAAAAGAATGTCATTAAAGATAATATCAAATTATTTTGGTAATAAAAGTGTTTTGGTTATCATAAGGTAAAAAACCATCCGTATTTATGTGTAGGCGTGGTCTTATGAGATACCCTTCTTATTAAAGGTTTTGATAACATCGCCATGATCTATACATTTAATTCGAGTATCTCACGCTGGTTTATCAAGCCTGATCCAAGTAATTTTTAATGCTTGGGTCAGATCCAAGTAGTTTCAGGATTAGCTAAAGATGCTGGGAGTTTACAGAGAAGAGCTGGAGATCTTCATCATCGTATGGACGTATTCTATTATCTGCTGCATCTACTGCATTTGTTTTGTTGTTTTCAGCATTTCTAAGGATAGAGGTTTATAGCTGTCCAGACTGAATCTAGGTTAGTCTCTAATATTATATTTTAAATTTTTCCGCTGTAAAGATTATTATTAAAATAATATATGTTGTTCCATTCGTGTGAGATTCTGTTCTGTCTTTATTTTCTTTCTACCCTTAATGATCCACTTGTTCGTGCAATTTGAGTTGGACATGTGTAGTTTATTGTCGATTCAAAGGGTACGGAAAAACGAGTCGTTACAGAAATAGCCAAAAACAAAGAAATTCCTTAGTGCATCCACACCGACTATCGTTATAAGTGCACTTTCAGATCTAAGTCCAACCTAAACCAAAGTTCAACTACAACCTATGTGCTTTGTTTCAAGGTTATGTCAGATGTTATAAGTCCATTCAAGTCCCTTCAAGTCTGTTAAAGTCAATACATATGCCACTTGCTTTCAAAGCATGAATTAAAACCAATATTTTAACATATGTCAACAATAATTCAAACAACTTAAATGCATTAAACACAAACATACATACCCAATATTTTCCATTCAAATGATGAGTTAACTTACCTTTTTCACAAAAAATGACCAAGCCTAAGCTAACCAAGCCTAACCTCTTCCTGGCAACCACCTTTCCTTCCTTCTTCCTCTCGCTTTCCCTTGCTTTTGCTCTCCCCCCTTACTATTTTCTCACGGCTATTGAGTTTGGTGAGGGATTGGCTTCACTTCTTCAACTTTTAAATAAGTAGGATGTATTATAATGTTGTCCGGAGGCTTTTCTCCAAATTTGAGTTGAACTAGATGAGTTTTGCAATTATTTTGCTTCAGGAAATTAGAGAAGAAGAAAAGGAAGACATGAAAATGACTTGGTTTTGCTTTGCGAATATGTGATTATTTAACAAGAGTATGCCTCTCCGTATATAGGCTCAAAAATGATTCTATTTAACCTTGATCTCACCCCTAAACCATGTCATGGAAGGTTCAACTTCCATCACTTCTCCTTTACATCACTTCTCTTTAAGGTAAATTTCTCTTATACCCATACATGATAACATCACTTATCCACTTAGAAGCTTCTAGAACCTTCCATTACTTTATGAAAAGGGATGTGTTAATTAGTTGCTAATATGTTCATTTGATCGTTAGACAAGTACAGAAGAGTTCGAACAACTTATATCGATCGAAATGCAGTTTATCGAGAAACCGATTTTCAGTTATAGTCTCTATTTTTCATTGAAGAATATATTTTTGTACAAATTTTTAAACAAGTTTCTTTTCATTATTCACTAATTAAATGATGTTTAACAAGGTTATAAAATCAAATTTATAATAGTTAACTATATTTCAAGATATTTCAATATTCGAAGAAGAAGTGTTTGAATTTCTAAATCGCTACATTCACCCCTACTTAGGGTGTTTCGTTCTTTAAATTCAAACAAGAACGATAATCAAAAGAGATAGAAGAAAGTGATATGTTATAACATACAGTTGGAATTATATACATGCTAAACTATAATCCAAAATGCATAGTAAGCGACTCCACATCAAAAGGTGAGTGCAATACAAAAGATGTATGATACTAAGATAGGAAGAAATCCTACTCCATAAGCAACTCCGGACAGAACTTCCTTAAACTATCCTTTATCTTCTTGGTACCACCCTAAGCATCCCCGCTCTATGGCACTTTTAACCTTAATAAAGGAATAAGCACACAAATACCCAATTAGCATTCATAATCACTAGCAACCAATGCTCATGGTTTTCTTTGGTTTAAAACACCCCCATCGTCCAAGGACAATAAACTATCTACTAAGCATACCTTACGCTCAACAGCCTTAGATTATTACTTAGGAAATTATTCATGCTACCTCATAACTAATAGAGGAGTCATTCCCAAACTCTTCATAAGTCAACATAACTGATCATACAAATGTACTAAATCTCAAACGATGCACATGTACCATCCGTACGCAACATCAATTTCGATCATTTGCTCGATCACATAAATTTCACTTCCCAACTAATATATATCACTTAACCTCTTTAGTGTGGACTCTGATCAGGTACCTTAATTAGAAACTTCCATTCTTCATACATTTACGTATATAATGATAGAAAACTTTGGGATCATATCAAGAAACCTTATCAAGTGTTCACCGTCAAGAATCTAGTGAAAAATCCTTGGTTGGACCGATGTAAACCCCCTTGAAAATATGTCCTCGAATGTTAGATAAAGAACATTCATGCGAATAAAATGATGTATATACAACTTACGTATTTATCATATTGGTTTCTCAACTATACAATTTCCTTTTTAATCACATTCATTTACACAAATATTACGTCATTTAATACTAAAACCATTTATGAATCATTTCATAAAATACCCAACTTCAAGTTTATAAACATTTTATAACTTAAGTTCATACACATATAATATTCCACTGCATCCTAAGAGCATATACAAAACATCATTTTGTTTTATTTAACAAGTATGGTCAGCAATTTGAACTTGTTTTACCTTACTACCTTTTTCAAATTCAAGCGTTATATAAACTCAACTTTATATTTTCAAAAATACTTAACTATAAGCTCTATAATAATTTAGAAAGTTATGTCTGTCCAAAATTGCCAAAACCACTCCATTACATTTTACAAACGAGAACTACCAAATAACATATCATATAGGATGCACATACTATACTTTCCTTATACATAGGCTATATGTGTACATGAAATAACTTAATATGAAAACCTTAGAAATAAACACCGATTTTCATGTCAAACCATTTTAAATTTATATATACATAAAAATTTTGCATATCAAATCATACTTTCATGATTAAATCATATTCTATTTTACTGAAACAACTTCGTAGCATCTCCTATTCAGAAACCAAAAAATAAATACCGATGATGCTGTAGTTATCACCGAAATTATTTTCAAGTGACAGAAGTGAGTTCGGTACACTTAAACCATACTTTTGGTACTCAATCAGAATCATTCCAAAGTAGTATCAAATATTTCGTATAATAATACTAAGTATCATTGTCTCAATTTCCCAAATCAATTTACCAATATTTACTTTCAAATAATTCTATTATTATTTTTGCCAATTTCCTGGAAAACATTTTTAAAGAGACTGGGATTAAATTCTCTAAATCTTCTGTTCAAATCCATTTTCGTTTATAAACTATATTTTTACAAACCATACTTATATAAAATCACATTCTTATATAAATTTTTTCACAAATATTTATTTCCAAAATATTCTATCTTTCCTTTTGATTATAGTAAACATCTTTTTACTAAATTTAACTTCTAACCTAACATTATCACCGAACACCTTATGATCAAACCATAAAACCCAATTCACAAAGTGTTCGTTTCAATGTACCCACAATTACTGTCTACCCATCCCATAATGTAGTAAGATAAAACTGCTCATAAACTGGTTAAGCACAAATCAACAAGAAACAATGGTCAATGTTCCTAAATTGGTCGAGCATGATCTAAACAATCACCAAGGTTATGAGAAGCAATAAAGTCAAACAAACAAAATTTGGAAATTCATAATAGAAAGTATACCCTCAAATATACTTCCCGCTCTCAACTGCAGAAATAGCAAAAGACCCTATGCTGCTCCTCTTTCTTGAGCATGGGACAATCTGTAACAAAATGGCCAGGATGATGACAACTATAGCACTCATTCGGTGCCTTAACCCTTGGCCCTCCTCTTTCAACCTACACTTACTAGAAAAGTGACCCCTCTTCCCACATTTGTTCTAGAAAAGGTTAGACCTATTCGGCTAAAACTTGCTCTTCTTATCCCCATCTAGTGTAGAAATAATCGGCCTTGGTGCCAAACTCTCAAACCTCAAACCTATATCCACCAAATTCACAAAAGACTCCATAAGGTGATTAGTCACATCTCTTCAAAACTTGGACACATACCTACCACAAAAATCTCACTCTTCTTCAGCGGTATGTCAACTAATCCTAAGACAAACCGAGACAAAGCAATGAACTGGTTCTTATACTCCACTATTGTCATGACCTCCTGCTTCAGATCCAAGAAGCTCCTAAATAACAAAGTTTTTTGGCTTTTGGAACAAACTTCATCCCAAACTCATCTTTAAACTGGGCCTAAGAGAAGTCATTCTCTTTATCAACAACTGTAATAGAACTCCACTAATTCATGGCTACAACCATCAAATGTCTTGATGCCAACCAATACTTCATTACATCATCTACTCCATATCTCCAAATAACTGACCACATAATTTAATCCAAGTATGGACTTCTATGATCATCTCCGTACCACCAAACCTCTTACCTTCTAGATCTTATAATCACGACTGTCAGATACAAAGTAACTTTTCATATTGTCACCTATTCAATCTCATCTAGAAAATATGGGGTGAATCTTAGTGGGGAAACTGCCCAGATGAAGGTCCTGCCAACCATTGATAGAGCCTCCCTTAGGAAGATGGGAATTCCTTTTCCACCAGCCACAACAGCCGAGCCAGTAGTAGAGCAGCAGTTGCAGCAAAAGCCGGAGAAGGGATAGGGCGTCAAGGGATATCAGAGTCTCGAGATAGTTTCCATTCGGTAGGTCTAGCCAAGGCTCTAGGGAATATGCACTGACCAGCAAGAGATCAGGGCTGAGCTATAGCACCAGAGTCATGAGATTGGGTGCTTAGCCACTTTGCTTCGCCCTTTTCGAAGCCGTGACAATGGCTTGAGTTCCCGTCGAGGATCGGGATGGTCTCATAGTCTGTAGGAAGTGTTTTAGGTTTTGTAGTGTGTTGTTGTATCTTTTCTTCTAGCATTTGTACTTTTCGTTTTGAGTTGTTGGGTTGTTACTATTAGTTTTCTTTTTTTAAGACGTGCACGATATTATGAGATGTATTTCTATTTATTTATTGTGTTTTTATTTCCAAATTTGAATCACTCTTATATGTATATTTGAAAGAAACAGTACAAAAATGAAAATCACATAAGGATATTTAACTAACAATAAAATGCAATATGAGACTGGAAGTTTCAAATAGATATAAATTTTAGCATGCGAAGGACAAGTTAAATTATTTTAGAATCACGAGTCATTGTTCTTGTTCCTTAGAAGCTAAATTTTTTGGATAACTGAGTATGACGATATTTATAAATAAAATGTCAAGTTTTATGGGTTAATATTAGTTGTATAATGCTAGAATTGAACTTATGCGTTTAGCGCATAATAGACTTCCAACTACGTTGAAATATGGCCTGAATTTTCAAAATTTTAAAGAAGGAAAATATTTTGAAAAGTTTCTCTTAATTTAAAAAGTTTCGCTCAAAAAGAAAAGTTTCTATTTTTTTAAATTATTTTTGGTGCTCAAATAATTTTCAGAATTTTTGCCCAAATTTTATTTTAAGGGAAATTTTGCGTCCAAATACTTTGAAATTTTATTTTTCAAGCGGCCTACAAATTTGAAAAGACAAAATTGTTTTTACGAAGTTTTTGATTTTGGAGGCCATATGCTAAGCAAAGGGAAGGAAAATGAATTAAAAATGTAAATTTAGTTGTGCATTAGGATCGATGATACGATTGAACGCAAGTGATAGCAAGAGAAAAGCTATTTTAGCCTTGGAATTTCTATTTCCATACCTTATCGAAAATGTACGTGGACCTATTTTTGGACTCAGTTCCATTTTAGAGTTTGAAAACAAGCCTCATTGTGTGTTTTGTTCAAGGAAAATTTGGAGTCAATTCAGGACAGCGAGGAAATTTCATTGTATAACGGGTAATGAATAGCTTATAGAGTGGTAAGAATGTAAAATTCTCCACCTAAATTCCTTTTTTGGGCATAAGAGTGACATTTAGAAAGCGCGATAATTCAAATTAGATTTTGATCAGTAGGAATTGGATGCAAATTGTTTGCTCCATACTTCTATTCGAAGGAGTATGGGTATTTTGGTGAAAATATTTTTCAAAATCTACATGCATATAGAACCACTAGTGTGTGTATATATAGGTTTTTTGCAACATATTTTCAAAAATGTTTTCAAGAAAAGCATTGGTATAGGAGGGTTTGATTTAGAATCATTCTGCATAAATGTTTCTATGTTGCGATTCACTATGCACTTGTGCACGTTGGTTTAAAAATTGGTTGTACACTAATTTATCGTGTAGTTTAGGATTCACGAGCTAAAACCATGACTTAATTATTGGTATAATTTCGAGGGTGAAATTCTTTTAGGGGGAAAATGTAACATCCCGTAAATTCGGTGTTGGCTATTTAGTCAGTCAGTTAGTTAAATTGGCTCCAAAAATAGAATTTGTGTAAACGATGGAATTTGACTACGAAACTTGCATTATTGCATTTGTGGCGAAATTCTGAGCAACTTTCATATTTGAGGTTTTGCGATCGGAGTCCAAATGAAAAAGTTACGGCGGAAAAATGAATTAGAAACAAAAATAATTAGATTATAAAAATTAATGTTTATATATTAAGTACCGAGACCTGTTTGCGCCAAAATTGGTCACAAACACCCAATAGCCGTTGAAAGCACTAGTTCGTAATCACAAATCACAGACATCAATATGTGGAGAAATAAGTATGTAAATCACTCAGGAAATTCAATAGAAATAGTAAATAACAAAGGATTTATAGTGGTTCGGCGACCTTGCCTACGTCCACTCTGAAGTTGATGACTTTATTGATTCACTTGATGATTTCAATCAGTTACAACATATTACAGTTGTTAATCGCTCTGAAGTTTGAATACAACAATGGTATTGAAGTGTAGAATTGAATCCGGCAGAGTCTGGGTGCTTCAGAATCCAGATCCTCTTTTCTGAATGACCCGGGGCTCTATTTATAGGCGTAGGAGGCTGATAGTTTGCCTAAATTTTGGGAGCCCACTTCTGGTACGTGAGCGGGCCCACACACCCGCGTCTAGGAAATCTAGGCCCGCTTCGGGATCGATTTGAAATCCCTTCGAATCGATCAAAAAAATCATCCAATTAAGCTGAAATTTGGTGAGGACATTCTTCAATATGTACGTAAGCTTCTGTGAAAATTTCATAGCATTTGGGCTTATGGATCTCGAGATATAGTCTATTCGGGCTAATGATCTTCGGAATGTTGTCTGGTTCGAATCCATGGTTTCGAATCGATCTCCTCGAATCGATCCTCTCACGTGGCTTTGTGATGACGCAGCGCGCACTCCTCGCTTCGATCCTCCTTTTGCGCCGAGTTGATTGAGTCACTCCGGATATTTTGCCACGTTCGCATCCAAGATTTTAACACGTCATCTCTGGCACGTTTGACTCGAAAGTATAGACATACATGGATTCGAACATTGGGTCTCGTTCGTATCGATCGTAATGTACTCCAGTCGATCGATACGAGAGTGTCATAGCAAGATGGATTCGAAGCAGCATCCCTTGATGGATACGAATGATGATGGTCCAATCGATACGAAGACAGGCTGACTGATGGATGCGGGTTGAGGTAATTCGATGGATTCGGTCAAGTCCCTTCAACTGATGGATACGAGGTCGTGCGTGACGATGGATACGAACATATGCTTGCCGACGGATGCGAAGTTGATGATGGCTGATCAATGCGAATCGAGGCCAACTGCTGATGGATTCGAATAGGGAGACGCTGATCGATTCGAACAGAGGTGTTGCCTATGGATTCGAATAAGGGTATTCTCCTTCATTTTGCATTGATCATAACTCGAGCACACGAACTCGAATTGACTTGAAATCTAGAGTGCTGGCTTTCATGACTTTACTTGCCGTGTCCTATCAATTGTAGCCTGATCCGGGCTCGAACAAAATTCATCGATATCCATGGTGAAACAGTGTATAACGAACTTTTACGATGAACTGTCTTTAGTTTTTCAGTTAACTCTTTGGTGTCACGGCCTTGCCAAAAGGCGGGATAACATTTGCCCCCCAAAACATGCCTTGCGGTAGGAAGGTGTGTTTTGTAGTTCCATAAGCTGGATGTTCATATCCTGTCATCGACCTGTAAAGAACTTGATAGTCTTTCCTAACCATGAATGACGATCGTTCGCGACCGTATGTCATTTGAGGTGATATGTGACCTTTCGAGGTCGGATGCCGTTCGCGGCAAATAACGAAATGGGACCGTTCGTGGTCAGATGTCGTTCGCGGTAAATAAAGGAAGGGGACCATTCGCGGTCGGATACCGTTCGCGGCAAATAAAGAGACGGGACCGTTCGCGGTCGGATGCTGTTCGCGGCAAATAAAGAAATAGGACCGTTCACGGTCGGATGTCGTTCTAGACGAGTTGTGACCATTCGCGATCGGGTGTCGTTCTAGACGAATTATGGTGGATTGTGACCGTTCGTGGTCGTATGGTGCACGAGATAAAATGTGATCGTTCGCGATCGAATGCCGCACGAGGCAGAATGTGATCGTTCGCGATCGAATGTCATGCTGGGTGAATTGTGACCGTTCGTGGTCGGGTGCCGCACGAGGCAGAGTGTGATCGTTCGCGACCGAATGTTATACTAGATGAAGTGTGACCGTTCGCGGTCCGGTGCCGTACGAGGTAGATGGTGCCCGTTCGAGGTCGGGTGAGTGTGCCCGGGTGGGACTTAGTATTATCAATACCAGGTTCACGTTCGGGTGAATTTCTGAATCAGCTATCGTGGTGGTTCGTCGCCATACAAGGTGTGCTTGTGGACCGTTCGCGATCCAAAGCATACGCAAGTAACTTCTTCTACAGAATTGCAAATATCAAATTAACGTTCACATGAATTCCATAACAGAAATAACCAAACAAACAAAGTCTAAATGCCCAAATCAACATGAAACAAAAGCAAAGCAAGGATGTCAAAGTGTAAATTCTCACTACGAGACGGTCAATAATCATTCAGAGCATGCTTGTGGATCGTTCGCGATCTCATACATGTGTAAATGGTTTGATGTTGTTAGTGAGAAGTTTACGACTTGTTCATTGTTATTTAAATCAATTGATAACCATACGGTGGCCCGGCTCGGGGTCACCCCTAGCTGATGTAGACGGTGGTCGCTCTGGTTCCACCGTTGGAGCTCGCCTTCTCACATATTGAAGTAGCCTACCGTTCCGGATATGCCCTTCTACCTCGTCCTTCGGGTGTCTACAGTCATTTGTGCTATGACCGTTCAGCTCGTGGAATAAGCAATATTTGTCTGACTTTCTCTCGTCGGTAGTCGGATCCCGCCGCATTGGTCTACGATAGGAAACTTGCTCTCGGGTGTCTTGGTAGATCCGCTCCAAACCCTCGTTCTGTTCTGAATAGGTGGTAAATCGCGGCTCCCTCCGTTGCCGTTTTGACCTGTCATCATTTTCTTCAGCCTTTCGCTTCCCTTTACCAGTCTCTGCACCTTTTCTAGGTGAATTACCACCTCTAACTGCGTAAACATCAATTTCTTCTTCTCTTTCTGTACGAGCATCCTCTAGTCGCAAAAACTTTTCGGCTTCATGATAGAACTCTCCCAGGTCCGTATGTGGATCCTTAGTTAGTGAATTCTTGAACTCCGTGCCATTAGATATTCCAGATACAGCTGCCATCATGACCATAGATGGATCTGGTCGATCCACTGATGCTGCTGCCACATTAAATCGCTTCAGAAAACTCCTCAAAGATTCCCCGGCCTTTTGTTTTAGAGTCGCCAAACTCATCACGTTCTTGGGTCTTGAAATATGAACCCTGAATTGTCTCATAAACCTTTCTGTCAAATCTGTCCAAGTCCCAATGGAGCCACTCTCCAGTTGTCTAAACCATAGCGCTGCAATGTCTGTCAAATACAATGGAAAGCATCGGGCCATGACTTCCTGTGATGCCCCCAGCACTTCCATGTGCCTCATATACTTCGTTAGATGGACCGCTGGATCCGTCCGCCCATCATACATTTCCACCGATGGTAGCTTGAAGCCTGGTGGATTCTTGGCCTGCCTGATCGTAGGAGTAAAGGGACTCCTATGTACATCCTCCAGATCTCTATTGACTAGTCCGCCTCTCATGGCCCGTCTGACCATCTCTGCCAACTTGTCGTTGTCGTCAGTCTGTGATCTTTGAGTGTTACCTTCGTTCTGCCCCCCTGGCTGAGCGTTCATCCCTCTATTTCCACCAGGTTGCTCGGATGTCTCTGAATCTCTTCTTGGGATTGGATCAACATGCTCTAAGTGTGTGCCCCCCAGCTCCGGCGCTGCGCCAGATGGTCCTGCTCCGTTTTGGACTCCGGTTGCTCCTTGATTTTGCACTCCAAGTTGTCCAATCTGTTGAAGCAAATTCTGGATCATTTCCTCCTGTCTCTTCATCCTTGTCTCCATCTCATCCCTGGTGATGAAGATTGATGCTTGGTTTGCCCCCGAGGAAGCCTCTTGACTCCCTTCATGCTGACTTTGCTCTGGCCTTTGTCTTTTACTAGTTTGCCTTGTCATATCTTCTCAAATCTGAGCTCTTAAGTCTTCAAATTAAATTTCTAATTGATAGAACTCCTGAATTAGCCTTCACAGTGAAAGCACCAAAATGTTTGTGCCAAAATTGGTCACAAACACCCAATAGCCGTTGAAAGCACCAGTTCGTAATAACAAATCATAGACATCAATATGTGGAGAAAGAAGTATGTAAATCACTTAGGAAATTCAATAGAAATAGTAAATAACATAGGATTTATAGTGGTTCGGCGATCTTGCCTACGTCCACTCTGAAGTTGATGACTTTATTGATTAACTTGATGATTTCAATCAGTTACAACAGTTTACAGTTGTTAATCGCTCTGAAGTTTGAATACAACAATGGTATTGAAGTGTAGAATTGAATCTGGCAGAATCTGGGTGCTTCAGAATCCAGATCCTCTTTTCTGAATGACCTGGGGCTCTATTTATAGGCGTAAGAGGTTGATAGTTCGCCTAAATTTTAGGAGACCACTTCTGGTACGTGAGCGGGCCCACACGCCCGCGTCCAGGAAATCTGGGTCCGCTTCAGGATCGATTCGAAATCCCTTCGAATCGATCAAAAAAATCATCCAATGGTGCTAAAATTTGGTGAGGACATTCTTCAATATGTACGTAAGCTTCTGTGAAAATTTCATAGCATTTAGGCTTATGGATCTCGAGATATAGTCGATTCGGGCTAATGATCTTCGGAATGCTGTCTGGTTCGAATCCATGGTTTCGAATCGATCTCCTCGAATCGATCCTCTCACGTGGCTTTGTGATGATGTGGCACACACTCCTTGCTTCGATCCTCCTTTTGCGCCGAGTTGATTGAGTCACTCCGGATATTTTGTTGCGTTCGCATCCAAGATTTAACACGTTATCTCTGGCTCGTTTGACTCGAAAGTATAGACATACATGGATTTGAACATTGGGTCTCGTTCGTATCGATTGTAATGTACTCCGGTCGATCGATACGAGAGTGTCATAGCAAGATGGATACGAGAGTGTCAATCTATTCCATTGGCATACATTTGATTTTTACACCTAAATAAATATATGTGAATTATAGGCTAAATTGAATGTAATAAACATCGCCTACATATTCTTATGAGATATGATAGGAATTATTATTACGCCTTGATCTCGAAATCAGTTCCAAAAGTTATAGATATGAATATTGATTAGATATGAAATTTATTCTAGCTCTGAAATTGGGTTGTATATTATTAGTATAATTTTGATTATTAACATAATTATGTTGAGTTAGAGATTTTCCATAGTTTAATTTGTGGGAAGAACATCTGTTGATTTTTTATAAATTTATTTGTGTTTCCAAATTGCATAGAGAGTGCGGAGTTTTACTTAACAAGGAATATATGCAAATGAAAAGGAAGGGATGTGTAAAGTACAGATTTATTTTTCATAGTTTACAGTGTCTATTCCAATAAAAAAAATAGTCATTCCTTGTAATTAAAACGAGGCAAATCTTTCCTTTAATTCTTGATCTTTTGCTTTAAACTAATTTATGGAAATCATAACGGGGAATCTTCCTAAGAAATATAATTCAGCAAATTAAATATGGAAAAGAAGATACTAGGTAAAGATTTGTGACTAGAATATATTTGGTAGAAGTAAGTATTTATTCATATTTATATGCGCTAATAAATATGATGATTTATGTGTAACGCTCGTGTAGGATATTAGTTATATATAGTAATAATGTTGATTTGCGAACAAGAATTAGGAAGGAGAATGAGCAAAGGTTGTAACTCCAATTAATGAGTAACGAACGTGAAATAAATTTGGGAGTTACAAATCATTAATAGGGTAAATGAATTAATAAGACTAATAAATAAAGAAGTTAGGTTAATAACTATGGAATAATTAGAAAGGAATACTAATCGGAAATTAGTAAATGTACATAAATGTCTTAGGAAATATCCATTAGGATGATATTCTTTTATCATGGACAAATTGACATTTATGGAATGAGCAATTAAAGAGGATTTACGGGTAATTGAATATTTAATGTAAATTATATAGCCTTAAATAAATGAAAGGAGAAGTTAGTAAGCTAAGTCCAATATCAAATTTAAGATGATAAGGCTTAGTAATAGTAAAGCCTGGGATAATATGGCTTAAGTTGGGGTAGAATAATTAATTAGACTTAGTAGGTTGGATGTGTGGTCAGTAGAGTTACATAACGGAAGTATGCCCTTCACTCTGAGGTTACCAGCAGTTTTGTGCACTTCCTATTAATTTGATACATCTTTAACCATTGGACCCATAAGATAATTTATTAGACTTGGAAGATTGGGAAGCAAGGTCGGTAAAGTGACACAATGAAAGTATGTCCTTCACTCAGAGGCTACCGACGCCGTGTACACTTATTATTGATGTTGAACATCACCAATCATAGGATACATGGGAAATGATTATATGATCCTCTTATGGATTAGAGGTATTAAGTGGTTGTTTGAGGCTCCGCCTCTTTCCTAAATAAAAAGTGTTAAATGGTCTGAATTATAGATTAAGAGCGGTAGCGGATATCTTGGGAAGGGTCTGCTTAGGGTTTGGTGTATTAAGTGACCGATATAGGGTTTGTCTCTCTCCTATAAAGAAGTACTAAGTTCCCAATGGGATTCCAAGCAATGTCAGCTAGATACTACTAGTGAGGAGTCTGCCTTGGAGTTAGGAATTAAATAACAAAGGCCTACCTAGAATATAGGTATTAAATGGTCAAGGGACCGCCTAGTCCTTATTAATGAGGTATTAAGTGGCTTGGGTACTGTCTCTCCTATGGTTAAGACTTTAAGGATGATAGAAGCATTAGAGGTACATCTATTTTATATATTTAGGTCGTAGCTAGTGGTCTCTATAACTAGGACCAATACACCAACGATGACGGGGTAGGAGCCCGCTTCATATTGGAAGTATTAAGTGGCTGATGGACTTACGTCTATATTTTGTACCTTGGGAAGGGTAGGTAGATAAATTGTTAGGTAGGAATATTGTGTGTGCAATATTAGGTTAATTTGGTTAACCTTATAAAAACAGACATAACAATTAAATGAAAACCAATCGATATAAATTTAAGTTATGAACACTGTATAGATTTTCTAGTCACTAAAACATTGTTCTGACCTCCTCCTTATTACAACCTATAAGATAGATTTAGAGGAACGGATCATTAGAGTTAGACGTGATTGATTGTTGGAAAGGTCTTCTTTTTCCTTATGCTCGATGCTGATGTGGCAATCTGATATCCAAGGAATGCCATTAATTCCAAGATCGTAGCCACAGTTAGTATTTATATCCTATTATTGTCTCTGCTGTGAGTTTAGATTTTTATCCATATCTGATAATGCTCGAGCTTATTTGTAGGTACCAAATCCAATGATCTGTACTTTGATGAACTTGTGTTTCGATTCTCGTCGAAATTTAGGCTCACTAAAGTGCGAGTTATTACAGTAACTACCCGACTTTTCAACCCTTGAATATCAACACTAAATACATCCACAGTATTCGTGTTTCGACCATCCAAGTGCCGGAAAGATAGAAAGTTAGGGTAAACTAAAAAAGAATAGAACAAGAAAGAAAGAACATAGCATCAGAATCTCATAATGGAACAAAAATATATAATACCAGAAAAATAGTACAAAGGGTTACTCCAAATACAGAAATATCAGAGTTATAAAATCTAAGTACTATCATTAACCAGAAAAGTTATAATTGTCTGTCCTCCCAATGTTGATATACAAAATATAGTAACGCGGTGGAAAGAAGAATACTATGGTAGATAAACATCCAGCTCATCTCTATAAGCTCCAAAGCATCCAAAGGTAAATCTGGAAATATACACGGACTGACCCGGGCATTAGAAGAAAATAGCACTCGAATCAGTCTGGTAAACCAGCACGAGAAACTCAAGTAATTTTGTAATAAGTTACAGTAACCATTAAGACCGTACAGATTACTGTAACGGTTTTCCCCTTAAATGAAATCAACCATCTGATGAGGGAATATATTGGTATAATAGATACTGTCTAGGACGTAAACATATATCATAAAATTACAGTTGTGCGTACGACACAACAATAATAGGTATATAATTAATACCACTAATGTACATTCATATAATGGATTTTTCCCACGGAGATACTTCTGGTAAACTAAAGCAGATCTTCATGACAAGGGCCAAAAACTACCTTTCGAGCGTTGTATATCTCTAGTTAAAATATACCATAAGGTAACACAACTGGAACATCGCCAGAACATAGTGTGAACTGTGTGGAACCAAGTACCAACAAATCTCACAAGCACCATCTATAAGCATCACTAGATAATGAGTCAATATATGCTCAAAGGTTAGCTAAACCCAAGATTGTGCATCCCACTCTGTGTTTAGCCATTCCCGATGTTGAAGTCGCGTTCGACATCTATGGTATGAGTCTTTATCACTCCAACGGAACACGAATCCATAATTGGATTCCATAATCTCAAACAGATAACAAACCGTGACATGGATTCGAGCATCTCAATCAGATCTCGAATCTCCATATTGATTCTCCTAAAAGTCTTTAGACGAATGCAAACGATGTCCTCTCTCCTAGAATACTCAAGATAGAAAGTCCCACATGATAGACTCGTTTGAAATGTTACCAGTGACCTCTCCTTTGGGCATACATTAAGATAAATAGTTCAACTCTATAACATTTCACTTCACAATCTCTCCTAAAACATAGAACTTGTATACAAGTTTTGAAGTTGTATTCGATAAGTAAAACACTTACCGATCCCAATCTATTCAAAACCAATTCGATTAATTTATGATTAACTCAATTCCGATTCTTTCAGAAGTATGCAAAATCTAGAGACGTTTTGTACCAATGCTCCTCCCCGAGGGTTCTTATTGGTATGAAATCGTGAAGCTTTTAGACACTTCCCAAGTTAATATTAAGTTAAGTTCGATAGTCAACTAATCAATTATCTATTAAAAAATAATTGCTTATACAAATCAATATTCGTATACTTAACTCATTTCCGACATTCCAACTTAAATATTCCTTATTCAAGAGTGAAGCCAAGTAATTTAGAGCACTGTTGCATCAAGGACTTGCCTAGACACTTCAATCTTGAATCTTACAAATAGACAAGTCAACCTCATCGGCTTCTAGTGTTAAGTGTAGTATCAATGATTTCCATAAACAAGAAATCAACACAATTAACATGTTTTTGACATTCCCAACTTAACTCTTCCTCGTTTAATAGAGAATCCAGTTGGTTAGAGCTCAATTGCTCATATCCTTACTCGAACATCAATCTTAACTCTCATAAATAATTAAGCCTGCTTCGTCAGATTTTAATGAAAAGAATAGTTAATTACTTTTTAAACAAGTAATTAAACAATTAACCATTTGGCCTTAAGCAATTCCTAACCCCTTTATAAACCTTTGTTTATACTTTTAAAACCCTTTTTTTAAATGATATATATGTATAGTAATTTATTTATAAAACTAGATATTAAATAAAACACTTTAAAAGATAATAATACATAAGATTTTTATACTTTAATAAATAACCAACTAATCTTTTAAAAACAATATATACTTAAAATTTCTTTTAAAATACTTTAAAAAACTTATAGTAGGTTTTAAAACATTTGTCCAAATTATTACTTGAAAATAAAAAGTTTATTAAATCCTTTAAAACTTGGAAAAACAAGTTTTCATTATAAAAACCTCTTTTTCAAAAATTCACAACTAATTCTTAAAAATTCATAAATACTTCAAACCACTTGTGAAATACTAGAGTTAGTAAACAATTTTAAAAGGAATGAAAAAAATACTTAAATTTCGATATCTTTTCAAACCTTTAAAATCCACAAATCAAGGCTAAACGGGGTAGTTTTGCACAAGTGATGTTTTGGCAACTTTTCGAAATGTACTTAACTTATTACTATCCAAACTTTTCAAGGAAGCAAAAATATATATAAAGCATCAAAAATATGCTAAGAAACACCTAAAGATATCTCTACAAAGTTCCATAGAAATAGCAAAAAACAAGGCATTTCCTAAGTACATCCACATCGACTATCGCAATATGTGCACATTCAAATCCAAGTCCAATCTAAATCAATGTTCAAATAAAACCTATGTACTTTGTTTCAAGGTTATGACACATGTTATAAAAGTCCATTCAAGTTCATTTAAGTCCATTCAATTCCATACATAAGCTACTTGCTTTAAAGTAAGAATCAAAGCCAATGTTTCAACATAAGTGTGACGACTCACCTTTTCGGTCCTCGAAGATCCACACTAATACATCCTCGGTATTCACATGCCACAAATTCAAGTGCAAAAAAGGCAGATAATTAGGATTTCATAAGAAATAAAGTTAGAAAATAGAATAATAACAGAATCTCACATCATATTAAACAACATAATTATACAGGTGGAAAGAACATATAATCACTCCAAGTGATTCATCTGAGTTACGATAAGTACTAACCAAGCCTAGGATATTTATAACTACATATCCTTGTATGGGCTGGTAGTTACAAAATACATGATACACGATACAATGGAAAGTAGAGAATAGATAACTATAGACAAAGGACCCTCTGGTCTTTATACTCCAGGATCATTTCAAAATGCTCCAAGCCACCTGACTACTTGACTGCCCAAAAAATAGAGCACCCGAAGTTTAATGGAAAAGAAAAATAAACTCCTGGTCAGTCATGAGACTAGTGTTAGAAACTCAAAATATGGATGTTTCGAAAAAATAAGGGTATCTCATAAGACCGCTTCACATAAACACAGAATGGATTTTCACCTTATGATAACCAAAATTTTTTATATGCAAATTTTTGAAATATTATCTTTAATGACATTCTTTTGAAAACATTTTCAAATAAACTTATAAATCTTAGCTGAAATGCTTGCATCTCACATTTTAGTATTTGCACAACTAAGTCCGTACGGAACTTATTGGGTATTGGATTTCCAACTGAATAGCGAGGTAAGAGATTACCTCTCATATAGTGCATTTCTAGAAGAATGCACCCGAGGCCCTTATGTTGGTCCTCATGTGAATTAAGACCAGCCTATTTGAAAATTACATGAATAGCACCAGTATTACATCACTCAGCCATTACCGACCTATTCGGGATCCCAAGCATACACCATATAATTTAAATCTGATGTTATAGTGGATAGTAATTTCACATATCTAGAAGGTGATTTCATACCATGATTTGTTTATGACCTACTTTAGCCTTAAAGCATCCCTTGTTTTACTATTCAAGGTATGAGGCTTGAGGTAACGATTACTTTTTTTATATAGCACATATTCCACTTTGAATGGCACCTTGCCATTTCAAAATCACATAACCGATCTCTATAAATGTATAACTCTTAAGCTCATACATCTCAAGAAAGGGTGTTAAGCTAAGAGAAGTTTCCTTCTTCGCCACCAAACAGATGATACGTTCATAAAGATCGATCAATATGATCTAGAAATGCAATATCAGACATTCTTCCATACAAGTTGTCTTGGAACAGAACAAATTGAAGACACTTTCTTACCACATTCTGTCGGGAAAGTACCTGGGATTAGTAGCGAATAGTCTTTGTATTTTAGAGATTTTCAAAACGAAGGTACCACTGCTATTTTTTTATCTCGGGAGCTGCCAAGAGATTATCAAGAACCGGTCCTTCCGAAATGAAGATCCCTTAACATTTAAAAGTCATAGTCGTCAATATATCTTCTTCACTTTCGAATGCGTAAATTGGGTCGAAGTGGTTTTCGAATAGGGATTACCCAAATCCGACGCCGATTTTGACGAATCAATTATCGATAAAAAGATGTTAAGTGGGTGGATAATGAATATTCTATTTTTTGTTTACTTTTTATCCAAAGGTAACGTTTAGAGATTTTTTATCTTTCAAAAACCGTTTCTTTTCAGTATATACAGAACTCATTAAACCTCCTTATAAAAATTTACAAAATCATTTTCATAAATTATCTTAGAATACTTTATTGAGAAAAAATAGGGTCAGATAGAAATTGTACTACTTTTACCCAATTTTAATTTCCGTATTCAACAGGTACTATGGGAGGAATAATGGTGAAATTACCTTTTCAATTCCACGAATAGTACGAGTTCCCTACTTGGAATTTAACACCAAGTATATGAAGATTATTTCTATACGATCAGAGTTGTTTAAATTTGAAAAGTGTAATCTTTAATACTAAACTCGTTTCCGACATTTTGACTTATCAATCCCTCGTCCGGGGGAGGCCAGGTGAGCCAAGGCACTTGTAATGGCTCGGTATTTTCGACCCTCGAAAACCGACATCAATACATTCACGGTATAACATGACGAGCAATCAAGTGTCGGAAATACAAGATCATTAGGGGTAAGAAGAAAAGGATATAAGAAAACAGAAACAACAACACAGAATCTCACAATCGCAGTGAACAATATATAATAGATAAATACAGATCTTTATACAAAAGAAACTGTAACTGTAATATGCATACAATCATTAGAGTACAACAATCAACAATAAATCTGGACAGTTATAATAACTTGTCCGCACAAGTGTTGAATATACAGCATACATACACAGCATACATACACAGCAAAATATAATCAAATACGTGTAATACGCTTGAGAATCCTCCAGCTCGTCCTTTAAGCTCCATAACATCCTAACCTTAATTTGTAATACTCGGTCTGACCCGAGCATTATAATAAAATAACACCCGAGTCAGTCTGGAAAACCAGTGTGAGAAAACACACTTAATTTGAATTATTACTATTACCAAAATCCTTTGAAAACAATGGTATTTCGTAAGACCAAGCCACACATAAATACGATGGTTTTTACTTTACGATAACTAAAACATTTTATATCAAAATCATCTGATAATATAATAGTGTCTATAGAAAATAAAATATAAAATAGCTGAAATGCTTGCATCTCACGTTTCAGCATAGTTGGACGCATCTAAAACCGTACAGGCTCGTAGTGGATATTGGATTCCATACAATGACTGGGCTACTGGGGTACCGCCCGCCACATTACACCTCTAGAAAAATATACCAAGATCATACCTAATGATACCTGCCAACACAGGATCGGCTTACCCCTTGCTGGATAGTACCGAATATGTTATCACCCAAGGTGTTCCCACCTTATCGAGCGCTCTCTTTTCCATGCATAACCATATCCATAATTATAGTATAATATATTCGAGGGTATCTAGAAAAGTGATAACATACCCTACTTAGGTGTGACCCACTTAGCCCTGCTGCATCTCCCATGTTTTAGTCATTCCCGGTTGGTGAGGCTTGAGGCTACGTTTTACCCTTTGAAAAGCATTCAAACTTGGAATGCTAACACTGTCTTCCACACCACGATGCAAATGATAGCATTCATCCATACAAGTTGTTCTAGGACTGAACAAACCGAATCTCCAAAATCACCACTTTCACTATCTTCACGATATCACAATTCGTATGCACAAATCGGATCGAAGTGTTTTTCAGATAATTAAATCCGATCTCGGTCTCTTCGAAACAATCAACGAATTTGGCCAGATTTGATAGTCGGTTATTTAACTATCAAATTACACACACAAGCAGTCATTAGTCCCAAATGGTTAATTCTTTTATAGATTAAATCCTTCAAACGTCTATTTCAAAATGTCTTTATATAGATATATATTCAATTTCCTTAAGTATTTCAATATCTGAAAATAAATTCGAAGCGTATTCCCATACTCAGAATATTTCCAAAACATATCAACACTTAGAAATAATTTCAAATTCCATTTATTCTCCCTTTCTTAGAAAGATATTTCCATATAAATTGTTTCATCATTAAATTATTTCAAACCCCTTCCAGTCCAATACTTAGAAAATATTTATAAATATATTTTTCCCAAAATCATTTTATTTCTAATACTTAGGTAATATTTCATAGCTTATTTTTTTTGACTGCATAAGTATATTTTCCAAACAGAAAATTATTCCATTCATTTCGTATTCTTAAAACTTTTACAAATTATTTGTAAATTCCTTAATCCATTTGTTCTGGATCTTAAAATCTCTGGAATTTTACTTAATTCCTTTTTCAACTTCCAAAATCGATTATTCTTGTTTAAAATCTCAATTACCACTTTATAACTCCTTTACGATCTCGGATTCAAATTTTGGGTTTTTGTACTTAAATCGTTTTGGAAATTTCCTAAGTTTCCAGGATCCATTATAAGCATCCTCTTATAAATCAACTTCGTTAAATAAAACCGGATTACGAATCTCGAGAGCATTTATAAATAAAATTCAATCACTTATTTTTAAATCCAAATATACATATATATAATAATAGTAAGTATTTTTTAAGAATAATAATTATTTTAAATATCGAAATACCTTTTGAATAAATAATATAACCGATTTCCAATTCGATTTAAATAATTGTAATCCCGCCTTTTGGTAAGGCCATGATACCAAGAACAGCCCATCCCGAAGATCGGTTATATGCCAACTCACAATGGATATCGATGAGTTTGATCCGAGTCCGGATTGAGCTGCAATTGACAAGACATAACAATCAAAGTTGTGAAAGCCAACGTTCCAATTTTTGAGTCAATCTGAGTTCATATGCTCAAGATATGATCGATGCAAGCCAAGGAAATCAACTCACTCACATCCATCATTTCGCATCGATCAGGCCATATCCATCATTTTGCAATGGTCGATTTTGTATCCATCATGCATCCTTCTATTCGTATCCATCGCCATGCAACCGTCCTATTCGTATCCATCGAAAACAGTGTTCTTCGTAACCATCAGCAAACAAGCTCACTTTGTATCCATCAGCAGCAAGAGAGTCTACTTCGTATCCATCCAGACCCTCCTACTTCGCATCCATCGACTGTGGCACGAATGTCCAATTCGTGTCGATTAAGCTTCAAACGTACTTTGTATCAATTGATCACAGATCGATACGAAATCATAACATCCCATCGATACAAAGTGGAATGCAGTCGATTGATACGAACAGAACAATGCAGTCGATCGATACGAATAGAACAATGCAGTCGATCGATACAAACAGAACAATGCAGTCCATCGATGCGAACAGAATAATGCAATCGATCGGTACGAACTGGGCAAAGTCAAATCGATAAGAACGAGGCGTAAACCTTGGAAATACTCGATCGATTCAGCATAAAATGTGGATCCACCCCAGTTTATCGCTCCACGTCAACAAGCAAGCATGTGTCTTTGATTGACACGAAGGAGATGGAGGCGAAGGCATCGATACGAACTCGTATCCATGTTGGAGAGCCCAATTTTCATCGATCATAACTAGCAATCTACAAGTCCAAATGCCACCAAATTTTCACAGGAGCTTACGTACAACCTAAAGAATGTTCATGCCCATTTCGACTCGATTGGACCAAATCTTGATCGATACGAAATTCGTTCGTATCGATCACGGACCGAGTGCAAATCACGTGGGATCGATCGCATGGGCCTACCCACGTGCCAGAAGAGGTCTCCTGAGATCTGAGTGAGATATTTGCACCCTACGCCTATAAATAGCACCCCAGAGCCTACAGAAAAAGGATCTTATGGCTCATTGACGTCCAGACTCTGCCGAAACCATTATTGCACTCAGAAATCATTGTTGTACTTGAAATTTACTGTTGTAATCCGCTGTAACCAACAAGCAAAGGTTAATAAAAGTCAATCATTTCATAGTGGATGTAGGCCACACCCCTAACCACTCTAAATCTCTGTGTTCTTTTGTGGTTTTTCTGATTATTGTCTGGAGTGTTTGTTAGATAATCCTTGTTTTACATTTACTTTCTTCATTTTATCTCTTCAAATACTTCTGAAGAGTGTTGTGCCTAATTTTGGTACAAACACTTTGGTGCTTTCACTAAGAAAGCACAGTTTTTCTCTTGCTCATTGGATCTACTATCGATATCGGATTGCATAAATCTAAGAAGAAGATCCAGATTTCAAGTTAAAGTTCTTCGATCCTATTCAGATTTGCATCAAATCTAGGAAAGAGCTTCGCTATTCACCATGGTTAACACAAGGACTACATCTACAGCTGCAGATCCAGAAGGATGAGACAAGCAAAACCCCGTACAACCACCTCCTACCGACTAGAATGCTGCCGGACCATCAGATCCGCAAGGCCCTGTTACCAGGGAAGAATTCCAAATGCTAATGCAAGAACTGACTCTGAGCCGTCAACAACTCACTCAACAGCTTCGTGCTAATGCGGAGTTGACCAACCAACTGAACCGTCAATGACGAAGGAGATCCAAGAGGGATCAGGCTTCCTATTCTTACACCGAAAGTTCAGCCTCTTTTGACTACCATCATAGATCCATGCGCCCGCGATTGGATGGAAGTTACACACAGGCCACTGGGCATCAGCATACATTAAGTCTTGGACAACCGAGAGTTGGCCCGTCCACCAGCCATCAGACTGGACCCTCCTCCCGAGGAGGCGCTACCCCATACCATATTACTGACAACCGCACTACCACTGCTACCGATTTGGGAGCTGACACTCGGAACCGAACGGATCCGACCCGCCACTAGTGCAACCATACTCCTGAGCCTTACATCCCCGATGACGTAGAACCAAGGAGGCGAGGCATGGACGGTCAACAGTGACCGGCCCCTCCTCGCATTGTGGAACCCGACCACCCCTTGGCCTAACATGCTCAAAATGTCCAAACGCCCGACATACCGACGATGATCTGTCAAATGATCCGTGAAAGTCAGGGTCTTGGCAATGATGACTGGGGAATCTCCCGGAGTCATACCCCTTTTACCGATGAGATACTTTATGCTGAACCGCCTCGGCGATTCAGGATGCCGACTTTACCTGTTTATGAAGGGAGCTCTGATCCTAATCAACATATCCTGAAGTATGAATGGTTGATGAATGCTACACGAGCTAATGATGCAGTTAAGTGTCAAAGCTTCCCGATCTCACTAGGGGGCTAACAACTATGTGGTTTACCCGTTTGCCACCTCGATCTATCTCCTGTTTTGACCAGTTGGCAACGAAGTTTATTGTGCAATTTTGCATGCATGTCGCAAGATCGAAAGATGTTAATACTTTGTCTAGTGTCACTCAAGCTCCTGGGGAGACACTGAGACGTTATTTAGAGAGATTTCATGCTGCATGCGTTGAGATTAGAAACCATAATGATAACTCCATTCTGATGGCATTGACTAAGGAAATTGATCCCGATTCTGAGTTCGGCAACTGGTTAGCCGGAAAACCTCCTGCGTCATTGGACCGTTTCTATTCCAAGGTAGCCCAATTCTTGAGAAGGGAGGATACGAAACAGTCTAGGAAAGAGGATGATGCAGGGCCTAGTATGGAAGGAATTCAGAGTAATGTTGCTATTAAACAATCTAGGGAGAGCTCCAGAAAGGTACAATTGAACATTCAGAACAAACAAAATCAGCAGAAAGGCAATGGTAATCAAAACAGGAAACAGGACCAGAATCGTGGTCCACGACGTAGGGCTCCTATGTTTGATAACTACACTCCTTTGAATACGTCCCTGGAAAATGTGTATTTACAGACCTGCAATACTATTCGGTACAAGAAACCTGCTCCGAAACAGTCATCGGAAAAACAGATTCAGACAGGGAAGTTTTGCAGATTCCACGAAAGCTATTGCCATAATACAAATGAGTGCCATCATTTGCAGGATCTCATTGAAAAGTTGATACGTGAAAGGAAGTTGGAACAGTTTGTGCGGGCGCCGTAGTCTGGAGGTGCGGGCCCATCGAATCAGAACCATATACCGAATCAGGCAAGTCAAGAGGAACCCGCTCGTACTGGCGGGAGGTTGGTGATATTCCATTAGTGGTGGTCCTCACCCAGCAGACCAAAGCTGGAAGGAAATGGAGTCGTATGCCAGTTCTATTAGGCAAGCGAGCTTCGAGTGTTGTAGTAGTTTGGAAGATGGGGCTCCGGCCAAGCAACAAAAGATGATGACTGACGACATCGTTTTACGAGACAGAGATGCCAATAGGATCGAAGCCCCAACCATCAATCCACTTGTCATATCAGCTCAAGTAGGTCCTGCTTGGATGAAGAGAATCTTGGTAGACAGTGGAAGTTCTGTGAATATATTGTTCAAGCGAGCCTATGACCAGATGAAAATAGAGACTAAAGATTTGATACCTTGTAAGTACCGTATCCATGGTTTTAGTGGGAGTGCAACTATACCCACTGGAGTGGTGGAATTGCCAGTGGAGTTAGGTATTGGAGAACGCCGGAGAGTTCGGATACTACAGTTTGTTATTTTGGATATAGACTCGCCATATAATGCTTTCTTGGGCCGACCGGCCCTAGTTGAGTTCAGGGCTGCTATTGCCCCATGGTGTTTCACTCTAAAGTTCCCCACCGATCGTGGAGTTGGAGTCGTTCAAGGAGATCAGGCTGCTGGACAGCCTATTATGTTGCTAAACTGCGTGGGGCGTAGCGAAAAGAGAAAGGAAAGGGCATAGAGGAATCTCTCTACGTCCGTTTTGATGATAATTGAAAATTGACGCTTGGGCCTAGGCCTGGGCACCCCAACCAATTCCAAAGAGATCTTGACCCGAGAGACACCGAAAGTGAAGACGAAAGTAAAGACAGTCAAGCTTCTCCGATCGAACTGACGATCGATGACCCGATCTATGATAGTGATGATTCTAGAATGATAAAGATTGGATCTCAGTTAAGCCAACAAATGCAAGAGGAATTGGTTGAATTTCTTCGGGCAAACCTTGACGTGTTTGCCTAGACGCATTCTGGCATGTGTGGAATCTCGTCGGACATCGTGAGCCATGCATTGAACATTGACCCACGGCACGTCCCAGTCAAACAAAAAAGGCATGGTATGGATCCAGAGAGATCTGCCGCCCTTAAGAAAGAGGTAGACAAGCTTAAATCGAATGGATTTATTTGAGATGCATTATATCCGGAATGGGTGTCAAATCCTGTACTTGTACGAAAGCCAAATGGGAAATGGAGAACGTGCATTGATTACTCTGATCTGAATAAAGCCTGCCCTAAAGACAGTTTTCCACTTCCTCGAATTGATCAACTCGTAGATTCAACAGCCGGGCATGAACTCTTATCCTTTATGGATGCGTATTCCGGTTACAATCAAATACCAATGTACTTATCCGACGAGGAGCATGCCAGCTTCGTACCAATATGGGACTTTATTGCTACAAGATTATGCCTTTTGGACTCAAGAATGCTGGCGCAACTTATCAACGATTAGTTAATTGAATGTTCGCCAATCAGATTGGGAAAACCATGGAGGTATACGTGGACGACATGCTAGTCAAGTCATGATTCTCCATTGACCACGTCAAGGACCTGGAGTCAATGTTTAATATTCTCCGAGAATACAGAATGAAGCTTAATCCGTTGAAATGTCATTTTGGGGTCGCATCAGGAAAATTCCTTGGGTTGATCATCAACGCTTGGGGAATAGAAGCCAATCCCGAAAAAATCTAGGCAATCAGAAATCTTGGAACTCCGAGAACTATAAAGCAAGTCCAAAGCCTCAACGGGAAAGTAGCAGAACTGAGTAGGTTCATATCAAAATCTACTAACAAATGCATTCCCTTCTTCGGTCTGATCCGAAAAGGGAAACGAAACTTTGAATGGACTACGGAATGTGAGGGCGCATTCCGAGCACTAATTCAACACCTCTCCATACCGCCAATTTTGTCAAAGTCTATTAATCATGAGAAATTGTACATTTATTTAGCGGTATCAGAAAACATAATAAGTGCTGCCCTAATTCGGAGAAAGACCAAATACAAAAGTCGGTCTACTATATTCGCAAACGACTAACCGAAGCTGAGAGAAATTATCTGAAGCTAGAGAAGTTGGCTTATTGTCTTGTTATTGCCTCGAGGAAGCTCCGTCCATATTTACAGGCTCATCCTATCACCGTTTACACTTACCAGCCATTACGGCAGATCCTTACGCGGCCTGAGATGTCTGGTAGGTTACTCAAATGGAATATTGAGTTAAGTCAGTTTGACATCACCTACACTCCAAGGCGAGCCATTCAAGGACAAGTCCTAGCAAATTTCATAGCTAAATTTATCATCCCAGAGGACTTGCCCGAAACTAGTGAATCTCCCAAGTATATCTAGAAGTTGCATACTGATGGTGCATCTAATGACCATCGCTCCAGTGCAGGAGTTGTGCTTGAAACTCCTGAAGGTCGATCTATATGCTATGCTTTAAAGTTTGATTTTCGCGCGACCAATAATGAAGCTGAGTATGAAGCCCTACTTGCCGGATTGAGGCTTGCTAGAGATTTGAAAATCATTGCTGTGGAGATTTATTGCGATTCGCAATTGGTCACGTGTCAAGTTCGAAGGGAATACCAAGCCAAGGACCGAAGACTGGCTGCTTACCTTGCTCGGGTTCAAGAAATATTAAATCAGTTCGATTATTATGCCATCTACTGCATTCCCCGAGTGCGCAATCAAAAAGCCGATTCATTAGCAAAGTTAGCCAGCACAGGTGAGGCACAACAAATGGGACTCGTTCCCATGGAGACATTAGCTTCCCCGAGCATCGACCGAATAGAGATAGATTGGATATTTGAGGTTGTTCGCGAGTCATGGATGACTCTGTTCAGAAATTATCTCGAGCACGGGATCCTGCCAGAGCGCAGGAGTGAAAAGAGACAGATTCTTCGAAAAGCTTCATGGTTCACTATTCAAAACAGAGTTATGTATAGGAGAGGGTACTCAGTTCCTTTATTCCGGTGTATCGCTCACGATGAAATCAAACGAGTGTTGCATGACGTGCATGAAGGAGAATGTGGCGATTACACCGGGGGGAAAGCCCTCGCCAAGAATGTGCTCAGATATGGATACTATTGGCCAACCGTAAATCATGATGCATCGGATTACGCCAAAAAATGTGACAAATGCCAGAAGCATGCTCGGATTTCGAGGGCCCCACCTACCGAAATAACTCAAATGGTCAGTCCATGGCCGTTTGCAGTATGGGGGATTGACATTATTGGCTCTCTACCTTTAGCCAAAGGTGGTGCGAAGTACGCCATCATGGCAGTTGATTACTTTACCAAGTGGGCAGAAGCTGAACCCCTTGCTACAATCACAACAAAAAAGGTGATCAACTTTGTAGTGCGCAACATCATCTGCCGATTCGGTCTCCTACATACTATCATCACTGATAACGGGACCCAATTCGATAGTGTTGAATTTAAGAATTTCTGTCAACGATTCCACATTCAGAAGAAATTCTCCGCAGTCGCACGTCCTCAAGCGAATTGACAAGTCGAAGCTGTTAATAAAGTTATAAAGTCTATTCTGAAGAAATGACTGGAAAAGACCGGAGGAAAGTGGGTCGATGAACTTCCTATGGCTTTATGGGCTTACCGAACAACCCACAAGTCCACGACCGGCCACACTCCATTTTCTCTTTCCTATGGTTCAGAAGCTGTTATTCCAGTCGAATTAGAAGTGCCTTCTCATCATGTGACATACTATGATCCGAAGACAAATGCTATATTACTTGCCGAATCTCTGGATTTATTGGATGAGAAGCGTGAAGAGGCTGATTTGAGGGTAGTCGTGTACTGAAGTTGAGTCGCCCGGTTATACAACGCCAAGGTCTTACCTCGAACCGTTGAACTCGGCGATCTCGTCCTTAAGAGAATTTATCCGGTCCCTTCGCATATGAAGCCAACTTGGGAAGGGCCATATGTTATCGAATGAAAGCTCGGAGATGGTACATTCAAATTATCGACCGTTGACAGTCTCACTCTTCCGAGAGCCTGAAACAGCAAAAGCCTTCGTCGCTACTACACATGATAAGCTCTGTTTATTTATTCAGTCTATTTTTCATTTGCAATTTGTTTCTGCATTTCGAAATTTTAATTTGTAATAAGGCAACTGATTTTGCCGTATTTTCTTATTTCAGCAATAAAGATCAATCTCTTCGAGCCAGAGCTATGATTTATTGAATGCGTCATACAACTATCACTATGAACGGAGAGCTAAATTCCACCCAACGGTGGGCTTTATTCAAATAGGGAGTGACTTTGATACGACCGGTTACTCGCTAGATGATACCCGAGCTCGGGGGCAAGTCATCACACTGAAGTCAAAAAAGGATTGATACACAACAATCCTTTAACCAACTCCAGGTTCCCAGAGTGTGAACTGGAGTATAAACTTACAAATACGATCTCAAAGAGGGTGGATCCGTCCACCTAATGACTTCGCTTGTATCTTGACCAAGTTTGAGGAGGATGGATCCGTCCATCTAACGACCTCGCTTGTTAACTCAGGGTGGATGTGAACCAATCATCCATGATCCTGATAGATTCGTCGTTCCTGGAGTGCAAACGAAATCCTAAAGCCTGAACAGATGTGACTGACCATCTTTCGGCTTACTCCAATTTCCCAGAGTGTGAACTGGAGTATAAACATTGACTAACTCCAAATTCCCAGAGCGCGAACTGAAGTATAAACATTAACTAACTCCGGATTCCCAGAGTGTGAACTAGAGTGTCAACATAAACACCAACTCCAAATTTCCAAAGCGCGAATTGGAGTATAAACGTTGACTTAAAATCCCCGAAGAGTGGATGGGAGTTTGAACGCAAACCGGATTGGGATTGACCGTCCGTAAAACAACTCTAAGTCCCCGGAGCGTGGTTAGAGTGTAAATGCAAATCGGGTGTGACTGAGCACCCACGAATCCATCTAAAGTCCCCAGAGTGTGGACATTGTTACAAACATTAAGCGGGTGTGACTGACCACCCGTGAAAATGACTTAAGTCCCCGAAGCATGGACGCATCATTGAAATTCAAGCAGGCGACCCCAACCACCGACATACGAATGCAAATCCCCGGAGTGTGGATGCAATTGTCAATGGATGAGCGAGTGCGATTCGACCACTCGAACTTTTTTATTTCAGCATCAATTCAACGACGTTAAGCTCGATGAGTTGAAAGCGGAGTGCAATTGCCACTTGACCTTGCAGTTCGTCCCTGAAACTGGGGGCAGAACTTAAGCGTCAATCACTTATTAAGACAGTGCAGCATTGGAGTCCAGCTTGACGTTCAGTCATCACTCGTAGTCATGATTTCAGGACTTAATGACTAAACTTGGGTCCAATCCAAAGGTCGAAACTCAACAAATATACTAGACTGGAGTTCAAATGCTGAAACACTTAAGCAAATGAACGAAAATTGAGTTAAAGGAAAAATGGAATATCATTTCAACTATTTGTGGAAGAAAACTAAGTACAAGTTTATCACAAAAATCCTACTAGCAGGGGCCAAACCTGCATCTATACACAGCTAGCAAAAAGAACAAAAGAAATTCTTATCTACTCAAAATTGCACCAAAGAAGCATATCTACTTTTTTTCTTCTTCGGTTTCCTCTTCGACGTGGACCCGCTGGAGCTCTCACTCGGTTTTCTCTTTGAACCCTTGCTTTTCGGCGGCCGGTCCCCAGTCAGGGGCATTATATCAACATCCTCCTCCGAACTCAAGTGTATTGGAACGCTTCCTGCAGGTGGAGTCGGAGGGACAGGATCAACAGAAGGATGTGGGGCAAGCGTGCTCATCTCAACGACCGTTCCTCCCGGAGATATCATCCACAAAGGGGCTGGACCAGGTCCAGCCATTCCACGACCAAAACCGCTGCCCCACGTGGCTGCCTCCATTTCAGCATTGATTTCAGCTATAATTTCCTCCTCATGAAGTGTTTGCGCATCGCTGGAGACTCCCGCGGTTGGGGCCGAGGAACTTGTCATTGGAACGCTTCCACCTATAACAAACGGCAAGTCTGAAAAAGGGTCACTGTGATGACCGAGGAGTTCCTCCATCATCTACTTATCAAAAATAAGTGTGCTCCCATGCGCTCCATCGGTTGGTGTCGTGGTCGTTGTGGTGGTCGCTTTAGTTATAATGGCCTCTTGCATATAATGTGGTTCTTGAGTTGCCTGAGGCACAACCGGTGTAGCTTCAATCACTGGATAAAAGCAAAAGAAGAATTTTTAATAATTACTTCAAGTGACGCTTTCGATTTCGGATAAGCATAAAGAATGTTCAGAGTACCTTCCTCGGTTTGTCTCGCAGGTGGCGGAACTGCCTCAGAGACTTGCTCGCGAGTTGGAGACATCTGCGGTTGATCCGGATTATAAGTAGGAACGGGCTGAGGATCAACCACAGGTGTGGATTCGGGCTGTGTCGGCACGGGAGTTTCAGAACTTGTACCATGATGCTCGATGCCGGAACCTCCTCCAACTTCCAAATGCCGAGCGCCGAGCTTATTCTTCTCATATGAAATCATGGCATCGTGGAGAACTTTCCGCTCGTCTTCGTTCAACTCCCGGTTCTCGGGCTCGAACTCGTCAATCGATTCAGCTTGGTGGGAAGCCTTTTCATCTCCCACTAATCGGCCCTAGGAGTTGTATAGATGTGTTGGATAATTATCGAGCCATGCTAGATTTCTATGCTTGAAGATGTTAGCATTATAAACAATGAGAAGATCTTTAATATCAGCTTCTAGCCTAGACTCCTCCATTTGGACTTTCTCCTCGACCTTAGTCTCCACCTCCCGGACTTTAGTCGTTGCCGCATCCCGTTCGCTTCGAAGCACTGCGGCCTGTTCACATGCTTCTTGAGCTGCTCTATTTGCATCATCCTTCTCCTTGATGATTTCGGAAAATTTAGCTTTAAGCTCAGCAAGTTCTTTTAAAGCAGCGTCCCGTTCGGCTGTGAGAGTGGTGTTCCGGTGGCCCATCTCTTCCACCAAAGCGAAGTGTGTATGCCTCATCCTCTCGATAGCCAAGTTCACCTCGTTGCCCTTTTGAGTGGCCTCTATTTCTGATTTCCAAGAGGATTCGGCTTCATCGTTAAGCACTTGAATAATCCGGTCTTTTTGAGAAAGTTCAGTTTCTAGTTTCTCGACCATCTTTGCCCGCTCAAAGGCCACCTTTGATGCTTTTTCTGCAGCCTTCGCCCACTCTTTGTACTGGGTATAGATGTCATGAATGTAATCATGCATTGTGTTCTCCGCTTCTGAGGGAATCTTCTTTAAATGAGGGGGGAAGATGTAGCCGTCAAAACATATATTTGGAAAATATTTCTTCAGCTGGGCAATTCTGATAGCCCCTTCCCCAATGGGCTCAGTTATGGCTTGTTCAGCAACAATTGGAGGTTTGGCCACAGTTCTTTGGCGCTAAGACTCAGACCTTGGAGCATGAGAAGATGGTTTTTGGCATGGAGGCTCCGGGGGATGTGAGATGTGAATAGAAGGTTGTGTAGGGAGTCGGGGAGGTGGAGAACGCGATCGGGATCGATATCTCTGTTCTCTGTAATCTCTATCTCTATCTCTATCCATCTCGTAACGTTCCTGACTAGAATAACTGCGATCGTGGTTTCTATCATCCTCCCTCCGACGGGACTCATAACATGAGCTCGATGATTGGCGCGTTGAACGGAGACTGCTGAGCATAGACTCTCGCCTATTCATCGTATCTGTAAAGTAAAATAAGAGCGGAGTTAGTGAATTCTCGAAGCAGGCAACTTAAGGCTGGAAACCGTGTAGTGCCGTGAAGTGTGTATGTGTGTGCAACCCCCTGACCAACCGGTAATGTCGGTCGCACTGATGGGTAGAGGCTCGCTTAAAGCTAGAGCACTTTGAAGCCCTTCCAATCCGGTGTCGTGTTGAAGTGACACATAGTCCGAAATCGGAATATCAGCAAGTCCTTCAAAAGGATTCTCTACTGACGAGGGAGGTGCCTCCAAAATTCTAACACCGGAGGCTGGCAGGGACACTATTACAGATTTCCATCTTGAGGATTTATGACGTTTGTGTGCAACTGTCTTGCCTTTTCTCCTTCCCTCTGAACCCTGAAAACTGTCAGAAGGCCCGGCCATGGGCTCGTCGTTCGTAGACGTGTGCTCTTCATCACCCTCCTCAGCAATCACGACCCCGGGCGCTTTGCGCTTTACCCACTTCGTCAGGGCCGCCTTAAGCACTCCTTCAAGCCTTATGCTTTGTTTTCGCTCGATTAACCCAAGAATTCTTAAGTTTCTGTCGGTGAGCGCCGACTCGATTTCTCTTATCTCGCCTGGAACTTCTTGGAGGATCTGTACTATTTCTTTAAAATGTGCGCCATCAGGTCGAGGAATTGCGGTTGTAATGGAAAGAGAGTATTAGTCCTAATACCAGTTGCAACTATATTGTTAACTACCAGAAAAGTCGAAGCACTTACGTCTAGCCAACCATCGATTAGCAAACCCTGGTGGGCATCGAACATAGAACCACTCAGTTTTGAAGTAGCTCAATCTGGTCAAAGCACCAGTCACAACTTGACAATTCCTGACCGCCTCCAGAAATGAGAAAGAAGGGCTATCTCCTCGACTCTTTACATTATAAAGATATCTGATTTCGATCGGAGTCGGGGGTCATAAAAGATGCTCCATGAATACAATGAACAGACAGTTCAGCAACGCGTATCCATTGGGATGTAACTGTGAGGGGGCAATTCCAAAGAAAGGCAACACTTCCCGAATATATTGATTGAATGGAGGAAGCGCCCCGGCTGTACATGAGTGCCTGTTGAAGGCAGTAAACCCTTCCGGGGAAGCATGCGGTCTATCATTCGGCCCCGGTAGTAAGACGTCGTCCAACGATAGACCATGCCTTAGGCATATCCACCCCAACATATCTTCGAAGATGTTGGATGGCATAGAATCTTGTGGGTTCATGATAAACCTAGCACCAGGAAACTCGTCCGAAGCTGTATCTATAACTTCGGCTGCAATGACAGGTATCTCTAGGACTAAAGGGGGTGAACTTCGAAGCTCCTACTGTTGAGAACTTATGGATTCCATAGCTAATCAACTTATTAAAAACCATCATTAAAAGATAATAAGCCCGTATGTTCCCCAGTGTGAAGTGTGCGATTGTGCAATGCAGTGCTATGTGATGCATAAGAAACTTCATAGAAATAATAGAAAAGTGTTCGAATGACAAGACTTAAAATTTCAACCAGAGTGATTGTCATCGCTGATCGTCACAACTGTGCCATCCAGACTTTTGAGATCGATCCAAATAAAAGTTCGAGTTAGATTTTGTCAAATTACAGTTCCATCGACGAGCTTCGAAGGGCAGTCGAATATGCAGTTTAACAGTTAAGTCCAGATATGCAAGGCAGAAGCTCGTCGGAGTTAAATGCTCGAGTGTTTAAAGATTTTTAACCTAGCAAAATTCAAACATGGATCGTTTCGCAAAAGTCTTAACTTTGAATCAATCAGGAATCGTTCACTTCATGTCACTCTGCATTGGATTTCATATCGATCAGGACTTCGTATCAATCGATTTGCATTAGACTTCGTACCGATCAGATTGTGTGGCATTTCGAATCGATCAAGGATTGCTGGCTTCGGCTCGATCGGGTTGTATAACATTTTGTATCGATTGAACATAGTGAGATTCGTATCAATCGCCTACCCTGGGTTGATATGAACTTCACCATTCATCAGTCAATTCTTCATCGATACGAACCCTATGCCTTAAATCGATACGAAGCTAAATCTTCTCCTTCCTTCCTTCCATCAACATGAAATTGAAGATGAGCGCCCTACCAGACATTCCTTCGCGTCCCTCCACACCTCGTCTTCCCCAATCAACTCAAAATCCATTTCTACCTTCTCCGTCATAATTTCGGCATCAACGACGCCGGAATCGACCGCGACTTTGACGGGTTGGCGTTGAAACTCGAATCTCATCACGTTAAGGACGATTTAATTAATTAATTACCTAATTCAAAGGTTTGGGTTGGAGGTTTAATGATTCAAGCGGTTTGAAGTTGAAGACGTTTTTCTTTTCCAAGGTCTCTCTATCGATACGAAGGCTGGAAGTAAAATGAAAACAGAGAGAATTCTTCTAAGTACAAATCGCTTTTATATGGACCCAAGAACCAAAGAGAAACGATTCGCCACCCAGTTGTCTCGACCGGTAGATACAGGTTTCTCTCATGATCGATATGAAAGGAGCTATTTGTATCCATCAACTCCAGTCTTATCGACATTCGAGTCCATCTGAAATGCATCGATACGAACTGTTTTATTCGTATCAATCAATGTATAGCCCATAAAGACTCGTATCCATCGATGCGAATAATACCCAGAGGACAAGTTGGACTATTCGTATCCCTCATAAGTCCATCAATGCGAAGGTCATTGCAAAATAATATCTGGACCATTCGACTCTATCAAAATGAAATCTACGTTCATTCATCCCAAATTGATCCAGGAGAGGATCGATACGAAGGGACACACCAAAATAACCGTCAAGCGTTGTTACAAATCGAACTTCACATTGATTCAAGAGAGGGTCAATACAGAATTTGATTTATAAAGCCTGACAACGACTCGTGAGCATACGAATGTTAACGAAAGTCAGGCTAACATACATTCATGTATAATGGGCTAACATCCAATCTTTAAAATTCGCAAGAATTAAATACTCGTTTGGTGACGATTACAATAACAAACGATAGATCACTATCGTACAACAATCAATTGCAACAGTATACGGTACAACAATTGGCAGTCTACGGTTCATGACTTATGTTTCTATGGATCAATAAAAGGTCACAGCTTTCAACAAAAATACGATAACCGTTTAACAAGTCAGATGGAACTTTTCAGAACGAAGATTGCGGCTTTTCAAAGCACGTCGTGTTCTCACTAGACGTACTTTGGTGGGCAAATATTATCCCGCCTTTTGGCAAGGCCATGATTCCAAGAACTTAACTGGAAACCGAGAACAGCCCGTCCCGAAGATCGGTTATACGCCAACCCACTATGGATATCGATGAGTTTTTTCCGAGTCCGGATCGAGCTGCAATTGACAAGACAAGACAAGCAAAGCTGTGAAAGACAACGTTCCAATTTTTGAGTCAATCCAAGTTCATATGCTCAAGATATGATCGATGCAAGCCAAGGAAATCAACTCACTCACTTCCATCATTTCGCATCGATCAGGTCGTATCCATCATTTCGCAATGGTCGATTTCGTATCCATCACGCATCCGTCTATTTGTATCCATCGCCATGTAACTGCCCTGTTTGTATCCATCGAAAACAGTCTTCTTCGTATCCATCAGCAAACAAGCTCACTTCATATCGATCAGCAGCAAGAGAGTCTACTTCGTATCCATCCGGACCCACCTACTTCGCATCCATCGACTGCGACACGAATGTCCAATTCATGTCGATTAAGCTTCAAACGTGCTTTCTATCGATTGACCACAGATCGATATGAAATCACAACATCCCATCGATACGAAGTGGAATGCAGTCGATCGATACGAACAGAACAATGTAGTCGATTGATACGAACAGAACAATGCAGTCGATCGGTACGAACAGGGCCAAGTCAAATCGATATGAACGAGGCGTAAACCTTGGAAATACTTGATCAATTCGGCATAAAATGTGGATCCACCCCAGTTTATCGCTCCACGTCAACAAGCAAGCATGTGTCTTTGATCGACACGAAGGAGATGGAGGCGAAGGTATCGATACGAACTCGTATCCATGTTGGAGATCCCAATTTGCATCGATCATAACTCGCAATCTACAAGTCCAAATGCCACCAAATTTTCACAGGAGCTTACGTACAACCTAAAGAATGTTCATGCCCAATTTCGACCCGATTGGACCAAATCTTGATAGATATGAAATTCATTCGTATGGATCACGGACCGAATGCAAATCGCGTGGGATCGATCGCGTAGGCCCACCCACGTGCCAGAAGAGTCTCCCGAGATCTGAGCGAGATATTTGCAACCTACGCCTATAAATGGCACCCCAGAACCTACAGAAAAAGGATCTTTTGGCTCATTGACGTCCAGAATCTGCCGAAATCATTGTTGCACTCAGAAATCAATGTTGTACTCGAAATTTACTGTTGTAATCCGCTATAACCAGCAAGCAAAGGTTAATAAAAGTCAATGATTTCATAGTGGACATAGGCAACACGCCGAACCACTTTAAATCTCTGTGTTCTTTTGCTGTTTTTTTATTATTGTCTGGAGTGTTTGTTAGATAGACCTCTTTTTACATTTACTTTCTTCATTTTATCTCTCTTCAAATACTTCCGAAGAGTGTTTTGCCCAATTTTTGTACAAATAATAATATACATCGACTTACAAAGTTTATTTCTAATAATCAAATTTCATTTGGATATTTAACTTTCCAAAGTCTTTCAAATACCCATAACAGTTTTTAAAACTACACGATTTAAAATAATAAATCCATTTTAAATCAAGCTTCGCTTCTCGATACAAAAATCTATTTTTTTATAACTCCAATATAACCATTTCTAATTTATAAACCACTCTCGATTCATACACATCGATTTTCGATTCCAATTCCATAACCATTCCAGTTTCCAAAATTGAATCATCTATTTCTCTCTTTTTAATCCAAATTTCCATATCACGCTTTAAATTCACACTGTGGATTTAAAATTACAAACTATCACCCAATAATCGGTTTTTTTCGTATTTATAACTTTGGTTATAAATTTAAATTTTCAACCAGGTTCTATTCCTGATTTTTAAAATATCCTTATTATAAAATCATCTCGTCAACACTATTCCTTGATAATCTCATTTAATTGCCCAAATTTCATTTCCAATATCTATTTCATTTCTTTTTCTATAATTATCAAGTTATAAACTTTCCACTCCATTTATAAATATTGTTTATAAATTCATAACTCTTTCTTGTTTTATCTGTTTAACAACAGATCCATATTTCAAAAGTCCATTTATAATTCAATTTGTATTTAAAATTCCGTTTGGAAATCTATTTCTCAATAAATCCAATTAATATTTCAAATCCACATGAAAACTCGATTTCAACTTCCAAATCATATTTAATAGATATCGTTAATTTATTGTTTAAAATTCCTTTGTATAAATTATTTTCAAAAATCTCTATTTGAAACATTTAATAAAATAGTTAAACAAATTTCCAAAAATCAAATCTTTTATTTAATTCAAATCCATTTCTTATAAAATACTACAATTCTATATAAATGTCTTAAATTCCAAAATTTTCCCTTTTTAATTTCTTTTTAAATTCAAAAATATTATTTATGGTATTTAAAATACCAAAATTAAGGCCAGTGCTATTATATCATCCAATATATCAAATCACACAACAATCTATAACAGACTATTCAATCATATCATATATCATTATATACGAAGACAATCGATATATTTGAGGAATGCAGTTGGATCCCTCCAACCTGTTCCATGCAACCACAAATGTTATATAACATAAAATACCAATCCCACTTCAACGCGGGATATCGCGGTAATATAGCGTCATCCGCTATTATGCGGGGCGCATAGTGTCTCATCCACTCCAATGGGTGGGAATATAACCAACTATTAATATATAGTACTATATATAATATAACATTCAACTGATAATACTATTATCAATTCATCCAATCAACCAATAAATAATTTTAACAATTTTAAATTAAAACCAGCAATCCAAATGAGATAGATTTACTCACAATGGTTTTTAATTTGCTGATCTTTCCAATTTTAAATTAAATCAAACGACGTTCGATTTAACCTAAAAATTCTAGCTAACATCGATCGATTCCATATTGTACATTTTTCAGCTACGAATCCAACGTGACTGATTCCGTGATTTTTTTTGAACCTCGTATGAATAAACTATACAAATTTTAAAAATTTGAATTAAATAAACTAATTAAACATTAAAATTTTAATTTACCTTAGTTAATCACGTTTAACGCACTAATCCTCCCCTGATCGTGATTAGCAGCAGCTAATCTTCCACTTCTTCCAATTCTTGCTCAAACGCGTAACCCACCGAGCCCTCTCCACTTCAACGCTGCTGCCACCCAGTTCACCGGCCGCCGCTGCGACCTCCCTCATTCTCCGCCGACCTTTACAAGCCTCCATCTTGTCACTGAGTCGCCACCTCCACCATCTCACACGTCCAGTTGCAAAAATCGCGACCTACATCATCAACAGCACCACCGACTACCTGCTGCGCACTGACCACCTATCACCGCTCCCTCCTTCTCTGGCTCGCTGCGACACCCTTCGCCTCCAGGCGCTGTCACATCACGCACGAATGAACCCAAATTTGCCTCGGCCTACCCCCTCTCACCACTCCTTGCGACCAAGGAGAAACCCTAGCATCACGATCGAGCGCCTATGCCCCAATCAACCATCACCATTCACGGGCCTACCCCAGGCCGAGGTCGCGGCATCATCGTTTGATTAAAATAATTTTTATAAACGAAAAGATTTTGTTTTTAGTAGGAAGAAGGAGAAAGTATCGCGAGATTTAAAATGAAATGGGGCGGCTTAAACGGCGATAGGGTGGCTCGTCTCAGTGTAGGGTTTGACTTTAAAATCTTTATAATATTATTTAATTTCAAAATAACTCGCTTAACATATCTCGAAATCCCAAACTCCTATCGAGGCGTGCCGCTTGGTGTTCCTAATGTTATACAATTATTTCGAACCTAATGGAACTAGTCTCAAGCCCCGATTCAATCGTATGGAGAAGATAGCTTTTTAAATCGACTATTTTTAATTAAGTTAAACATGTGCGTTTTTAGCTCGCACGACCAAACGTTAACTCCAAACGCTACGAAATTTGAAATCCGATAATAATACATAATTATGGATCTAATGGAACCTGTTTCGTCGAATTCCAAGACTGCGCCCCGAATCGCTATTTTAACACGTCGATTAAATCGATGATTTCAAAAATTGGCAAAATCACTTGAAATCCAAGTTTTAAAAACTTATTAACCCAATTCTAATTCAAATAGAATTTATATCAACATTAGAAATTGTTTTGATTCATATTCAACTCAAATTTCTATTATTTACCATTTTGTATTACAATAAATCGCTATTTTGAAATTTAATTTCATTCCACAATTTCAACGAAAATCTTCATGTTCAAAATCAATTTATATTCCAAATTCAATATTTAAAACCATTTAAATATTCAAAATCAAATGATAGAAAATCTGGGTCGTTAAATTCCTCTCCCTTAAAAGAATTTCGTCCCCGAAATTTCCAAGGTAGGAAAAATGCAGCAAACCCATTAACTTATAAAAACCCACTTAGTTAAAACTCGATATTTCACTTTTCTTAATCCTTTAGTTCCATACAAAACATTTAGTTTCCATTTATAAACCAAAATCTCTTATTTCAACTCCAATTTGAAATCAAATTTTGGTTAACAAAAATTTTAAAATTTTTCAAACACTCTAAATTTTCGAATTTTTTTGGCAAAGTCTTCCTTTTACGGAGATCCTTTTGCAATATGAAAAATATGATAAAAATATATACCTTAGCTCTCATGGACGGAAAACGCAATGTATAACAATATTTTTATTTTTCGCGCTAAATTTGTAAGCGTACCTTATCTTAGCGTTATTAAACAAGCTTGCTCAATTTATATGCAATTTCATAACCCAAATCTAATCCAATAGCCTCCTTGCACCTGTACTTACTTAAATAAATCCCATCAGTTCATATATATGAAATTTAATAACTTTCGTTCATTTAACTAGTTAAACACATTATTTTCATAAACCAACATGTTATATCATGGATGTATAACCAATTTTACAAACAAAACACGCTATAATATGTACGTATAGCATGTACATGCAAATACAAGGTTCCAACATTTAATCATTCACTTTCAAATTGATTTGCATACCATTTATTCGATTTCAATTTCATTCACAGCAGTTCATTTGCATCCAATCTATATTACACACAATATATTCATATCCATTCCAAATTGATTCTAAATCAATTTATTCACTTTCCATTAGTTCACAAAATTTTGTTTTCTCCCGTTTACTTCAAACGACAAAAATTTTCATACCAATTCGGTGATACTTATTTAATAACATAACCACTTAAGAATATAGCTATTTTAAATTGATTCCAAATCAATTTATCAAATTTTATTAATCCACATTCAATTTATTCACAAAATCTTGTTTTCTTAATTTTATATTCAATAACAAACCAACCCATGCCAATTTATTTGTGAATTATCTCATAAATTAGTTACTTAAGTTGAATTTCATTCTTATCAATAATATTCCCGACCATTATCAATTTACACTTAAATTGAATTCATCTATAACTTAAGTCATCACCATTTCAATCCATTTCTATTTTATTCGACAACATTTTTAAAATATATTTAAGTCGAATTTCATTTATAACTAAATTCTCATTTTCAACATTCAATTCACTAATTGATTTTTTAATTAGTTTGCTTCCAATTTACTAAACTAAGTTAAGTTTCATTTCCCTTTATTTATCTTGACTTAACTTCAATTCCATTTAACAACCCATTCCATGAATTTACTTGAGTCAAATTTCCATTCACATTTTATAACTTATAGTTAAATAATCATTTTACAATCCATATTTTATATTCAATTCAATTCGATAAGGTTTCAAATCCAATCTAATTTTATTTAACTTAGCTTCAGTTAAACTTCAATTCATTCCATCCATTTACTGGCTCAATCCATTTAACTAGCTTAAGTTAAATTTTTAATTTCATATTGAAATTCACATTTCCAGGTTATAAGTTCAAAAACTTATCTTCTTTCGGTTTCACTAATCATTTAAATGGAAATTTCAGAATTCGAACACCCGGTTTCATTACAAATCATTTTGAAATCATAAATATATATACATACACTCTCTTTGTATATCAAACCTCACTTTAAACTTGAACCGAACTTGGTTTTGCCCAAAATAATTCCCTTTGGAATTTTAAATCGACTTGGCTTTACCCAAAACAAATTTCTTTTTGGAATTTCTAAACAAACTTGTTTTTCTCAAAACAATCCAAAAACAATGACCATGGTAGCAATCCGTCACTTAGAAACTCGAAAATGAATACTGATGATGCTGCAGTCATCACCAGGATTATTTTCCAGCGACCGAAGTGAGTTAAGTGCTTTATCACTTTCAAAATCCATTTAAAACAATTTTTATTCCAAAAATATTTCAAAAATAATACTATTATTTATTTCAAAACACTTTGGAAAGCATTCCCAAAAATCTTTGGGATTTAATTTCCAACTTCAGATTTGAATCAATTTTTAATTCTAACTCATGTGCATAACCTATTCTTATACAGTTTCAATTTGGTTATATAAACCATTTCAAATTTTATAATCTTGTTTAGATTATAATAATATCGACCAAACATTTCAAATATACTACAATAATTTCAGAAATTATTTCTTTTTTATCAAAATATATCTTAGGGTAAAATTATTTCATTTACTATCTTTTCAAAACAATACTGTGTCAGCTTACCTTGTTTAAGAATTTAGAAACCCCTATCGATACAGTTGTACATCCTGTACGGACCAGAATTCATAAATACTCAACCGATAAATCAACACAATATAAAACATTTTATATTCACTAACAAATACGCGCTCATATCTATTAATACACTCAGACTCATTCTAGAGTACTACTGACTCTATCTCTAATGAGTAATTCCCACCAAAGCCAAGGTTCTCGCTTAACCTTCAGCTCTGATACCAAATGTAATGGCTCAGGATTTTCGACCCTCGAAAATTGACATCAATACATTCATAGTATAACATAATGAGCAATCAAGTGCCAGAAATACTAGATCATTAAGGGTAAAGAAGAAAAGGGATAGAAGAAAACAGAAACAACAACACAGAATCTCACAATCGCAGTGGAACAATATATAATAGATAAATAAAGATCTTTATACAAAAGAAACTGTAATATACATACAATCATCAGAGTACAACGATCAATACTAAATCTTGATAGTTATAATAACTTGTCTGCACAAGTGCTGAATATACAACATACATACACAGCGGAATATAATCAAATACGTGTAATACGCCTGAGACTCCTCCAACTCGTCTCCTGAGCTCCATAACATCCTAACCTGAAACTGTAATATTCGGTCTGACGCTAACATTATAATAAAATAACACCTGAGTCAGTCTGGAAAACCAGCATGAGAAAATACACTCAATTTGAATAATTACTATTATCAAAATCCTTTGAAAACAAAGGTATTTCCTAAGACCACACCACACATAAATACGACGGATATTTACCTTACGATAACTAAAACATTTTTATATCAAAATCATCTGATATTATAATAGTGTCTATAGAAAATAAAGTATAAAATAGTTGAAATGCTTGCATCTTATGTTTCAGCATAGTTGGGCACATCTAAAACCATACATGCTCATAGTGGATATTGGATTTCATACAATGATTGGGTTATTAGGGTACCACCCGCCACAGTACACGTCTAGAAAAATCACCCCAAGTGTTCCCACCCTATCGAGCGCTCTATTTTCCATGCATAAACATATCCATAATTATAATATAATATATCCAAGGGTATCTAGAAAAGTGATAACATACCCTACTTGGGTGCGACCCACTTAGCCCTGCTGCATCTTCTATGTTTTAGTCATTCCCGGTTGGTGAGGCTTGAAGCTATGTTTTTCCTTTTGAAAAGCATTTGAACTTGGAATGCTAACACTGGCTTCCAGACCACGATGCAAATGATAGCATTCATCGATACAAGTTGTTCTGGGACTGAACAAACTGAATCTCCAAAATCACCGCTTTCACTATCTTCACGATATCACAATTCGTACGAACAAATTGGATCGAAGTGGTTTTCAAATAATTAAATCCGATCTCGATCTCTTCGAAACGATCAACGAATTTAGCCAGATTTGATAGTCGGTTATTTAACTATCAAATTACACACATAAGCAGTCAATAGTCCCAAATGGTTAATTCTTTTATAGATTAAATCCTTCAAAAATCTATTTCAAAATATCTTTATATAGATATATATTCAATTTCCTTTGGTATTTCCATATCTAAAAACAAATTCAAAGCGTATTCCCATACTCATAATATTTCCAAAACATATCAACACTTAGAAATAATTTCAAATTCCATTTATTCTCCCTTTCTTAGAAAGATATTTCCATATAAATCGTTTCGTCGTTAAATTATTTCAAACCCTTCCAGTCCAATACTTAGGAAATACTTATAAATATATTTTTCTCAAAATCATTTTATTTCCATACTTAGTTAATATTTCATAGCTTATTTTTTTGACTGCATAAGTATATTTTCCAAACAGAAAAGTATTCCGTTCATTTCGTATTCTCAAAACATTTACAAATTATTTGTAAATTCCTTAATCCGTTTGTTCCGGATCTTAAAATCTCTGGAATTTTACTTAATTCCTTTTTCAACAAAAATCGATTATGCTTGTTTAAAATCTCAATTACCACTTTATAACTCCTTTATGAACTCGGATTCAAATTTTGGGTTTGTGTACTTAAATCATTTTGGAAATTTCATAAGTTTCCAGGATCCATTATAAGCTTCCTCTTATAAATCAACTTCGTTAAATAAACCCGGATTATGAATCTCAAGAGCATTTATAAATAAAATTCAACCACTTATTTTTAACTCCATATAAATATAATAATAGTTAGTATTTTTAAAGAATAATAATTATTAGAAATATCAAAATCTTTTGAATAAATAATAGAACTGATTTCCAATTCGATTTAAATAATATACATCGATTTATAAAGTTTATTTATAATAATCAAATTTCATTTGGATATTTAACTTTCCAAAGTCTTTTAAATACCCATAACAGTTTTTAAAACTATAGGATTTAAAATAATAATTCCTTTTTAAATCAAACTTCGCTTCTCGATACAAAAATCTATTTTTTTATAATTCCGATATAACCATTTCTAATATATAAACCTCTCTCGATTCATACCCATCGATTTTCGATTCTAATTCCATAACCATTTCAGTTTCCAAAATAGAATCATCTATTTCTCTTTTTTTAACCCAAATTTTTGTATCTCGCTTTAAATTCACGCTATGGATTTAAAATTCCAAATTATCACCCGATAATCATTTTTTTACTTATTTATAACTTTGGCTATAAATTCAAATTTTCATCCAGGTTCTATTCCTGATTTTTAAAATGTCCTTATTACAAAATATCTCGTCAACACTATTCCTTGATAATCTCATTTAATTGCCCAAAGTTCATTTCCAATATCTATTTCATTTCTTTTTCTATAATTATCAAGTTATAATATTTCCCCTCCATTTATAAATATTGTTTATAAATTCATAACTCATTCTCGTTTTATCTGTTTAACAACAGATCCATATTTCAAAATTCCATTTATAATTCAATTTTTATTTAAAATTCCATTTGTAAATCTATTTCTCAATAAATCTAATTAATATTTCAAATCCACTTGAAAACTCAATTTCAACTTCCAAATCATATTTAATAGATATCATTAATTTATTGTTTAAAATTCCTTTGTATAAATTATTTTCAAAAATCTCTATTTGAAACATTTAATAAAATAGTTAAACAAATTTCCAAAAATCAAATCTTTTATTTAGTTCAAATCCATTTCTTATAAAATACTCCGATTTTATATAAATGTCTTAAATTCCAAAATTTCCCATTTTTAATTTCTTTTTAAATCCAAAAATATTCTTTATGGTATTTAAAATACCAAAATTAAGGCCAGTGCTACTATAGCATCTAATATATCAAATCACACAACAATCCATACCAGGCTATTCAATCACATCATGTATCACTATATATGAAAACAATCAATATATTTGAGGAATCCAGTTGGATCACTCCAACATGTTCCGTGCAACCACGGATGTTATATAACATAAAATACTAATCCCACTTCAAGGCAGGATATCGTGGTAATATAGAGTCATCCGCTATTATGTGTGGCCGATAGTGTCTCATCTGCTCCAATCGGCGGGAATATATCCAACTACTAATATATACACTACTATATATAATATAACATCCAACTGATAATAATATTATCAATTCATCCAATCAACCAATAAATAATTTTAACTATTTTAAATTAAAACCAGCAATCCAAATGAGTGAGATTTACTCACCTTGATCTTTAATTTGTTGATCGTTCCAATTTTAAATTAAATCGAACGACGTCTGATTTAACTTAAAAATTCTAGCTAACATTGATCGATTCCATATTGTACATTCTTTAGCTATGAATCCAACGTGACTGATTCGTGATTTTTTTTGAACCTCATATGAATAAATTATACAAATTTTAAACATTTGAATAAAATAAAATAATTAAACATTAAAATTTTAATTTACCTTAGTTAATCACGTTTAACGAACTAATCTTCCCTTGATTGCGATTAGAAGTAGTTGATCTTCCACTTCCTCCTATTCTTGCTCAAATGCGTAACCCACCAAGCCCTCTCCACTTCAACTTCGCATCCACACAATCACCGGCTGTCGCGGCGACCTTCCCTCATGCTCCGCCGACCTCGACAAGCCTCCACCTTGTCACTAAGTCACCGCCTCTGCCCTCTCACACGTCCAGTTGCAAAAATCGCGACCTACATCATCGACTGCACCACCGACTACCTGTTGTGCACCACCACTTACCGCTGCTCCCTCCTTCTCTGCCTTGCCTCGACACCTTCCGCCTCCAGGCACTGCCACATCATGCGCAAACGAACACAAATTTGCCTCGGCCTGCTCCATCTCGCCACTCCTCGTGAGCAACGAGAAACCCTAACATCGCGATTGAGCGCCTATGCCCCAATCGACCATCACCATTCACACGCCTACCCCAGGCCGAGGTTGCGACATCAACATTTGATTAATTTTTTTATAAACGAACAGAATTTGGTTTTAGAAGGAAGAAGGAGAAAGTATCGCAAGATTAAAATGAAATGGGGTGGCTTAAATGGTGATAGGGTGGCTCGTCTCGGTGTAGGGTTTGACTTTAAAAACTTTATAATATTATTAATTTCAAAATATCTCGCTTAGCATATCTTGAAATCCCGAACTCATATCGAGGTGTGCCGCCTGGCGTTCCTAATGTTATACCACTATTCCGAACCCAATGGAACTAGTCTCGAGCTCCAATTCGATCATATGGAGAAGATAGCTTTTTAAATTGACTATTTTTAATTAACTTAAACCTGTGCAATTTTAGCTCGCACGACCAAACGGTAACTCCAAACGCTACGGAATTTGAAATCCGATAGTAATACATGATTACAAATCCAATGGAACTAGTTTCATTGAATTCCGAGACTGTGCCCCGGATAGATATTTTAACGCGTTGATTAAATCGACAATTTCAAAAATTGGCGAAATCACTTGAAATCCTAGTTTTAAAAACTTACTAACCCAATTCTAATTCAAATAGAATTTATATCAACATTAGAAATCATTTCGATTCATATTCAACTCCAATTTCAATTATTTGCCATTTCCGTATTACGATAAATCACTATATTTGAAATTTAAATTCATTCTACAATTTCAATGTAAATCTTCATATTCAAAATCAATTTATATTCCAAATCCAATATTTATAACCATTTAAATACTCAAAATCAAATGATGGAAACTTCAAGTCGTTACAGCACTGGTTGCTCATGAATATCTCCTTAGTTTAAGCATCTCAACTAGATCCCATGAATAGAAATATCAGGTATTCTCATCTGCTTATTAGAGCCAAGATTAAATCATTTACTTATAGCAGCATTTCTTCAAATGAATTTATTAAACTCTTTAAAATAAATTATAAAACCTTTAAATCATTTTTATAACACTTATTTATTTATTAGAAAACATTTATAAAAGTTTGGAAAAGAATTGTGAAGTTTGAAATTATATTTTAAAAGTTATTGAAAAAGTGCTGCAAAAAATGCTGAGAAAAGTGTTTTTAAAAGCTATATTGATTAAAATGACTTTTATATGATTTGAAAATTTATGTATATAACTGAAATATCTTTTAAAACATTTTAAAAGATTTAAAAAATTTATTTTTAAGTTTTAAACATTTAAAACATCCATTTAAATTAATTTTATACTTTGGCCCTTAAACTACAAAACTGTGGTTTTTTCAAAAACTTGTTATGAACTTATTTGAAAATATATAAGATGAAAACTTGATTTTCTTTCTAGGATTGAAAACTATGGATATAATTGTCCAAAAAGTTCTTACTACAAAGAATTCCGAGCTATGTTCTACTTTATGTACTCAATTGAATTCTACGGTGCAAAATTGCGAACTACCTTTTCGCGACAGGCCTAGTTTTGACTCGCTTTTTCAATTTCCATTCAAAACTTATCGAGATAGGTTCAAATGAATATAAAACATTTCTAATCATTTTCAAGGGGTTTAATGATTCCATATTTATTTTCATAACTTGATTCGGAAAGTGATTTCCTTATGTAATATCAACGTGTATTTAACGTGACTTATTAAACAACCATAATAATAATCAATACTTGATGAACACCATATAAATAAGCACCCATGGTAATCATTTCAAATCATCACATACACACACAAACATATATATGTATGTATGTATGTGTATGTATATGTATACGTATATGTATTAAATAGAGTCTCACACCTTGGAATAAAATGATTAACTAGAAAATGGATTAGCTTCTCCAACTCGAATCGGAGCTCAAGAATAATCATCCCAAAGATCCTATAGGGCTCGGCCTAGCTTGTGAAGGGGGTTGGGGTTCACGACCTTGGTTTGCGAGAGTGGTAGGCTCGGCTAGGGTGGTTGGCTGTGGGCATGAAGAGAAAGAGGAAGAGTTTGGGTAAGTTTTGAAGTGCTATATATATATAATTTGCTATAATTTTCTTTATATTTTTTCTTAGATGGAAGATCATTAAAATGTGGAGGAAGCTCTTAGAAAAATGAAGAAGAAGACGAATGAATGAAGTGAAGAAGTAAAGTGGTATTTATAGGCGAATGGAAGAGTATAAACATCTCTTTCTACATCACCACACATCATCACACCATCTCTTCCTCCCATCACCATGCGTCGGCCACCTCCGCCTCCTAGGTACGGCCGTGGTCACATCATATAGGGGCAAGGCCATATGCCTCTTTGATTTGACATTTGATGGTGAAAATATGTGATAATTAGCTTAGACTCTTACTCCACCACCACATGCTCCATCTCCTACCATCATTACCCTGTGCATGGCTACCTCCTTCCACCACCACCTTAGCTCAACCATGTCACATCAAGGCATGTGCTTGCATAAGGTTTCACACAAACCTATGGCATCTATTATCTCGAGACGTTTGCTAGATGTGATGTTTGATGGTAAGGGTTGGTTGCTTAAGTGAAAAGGAGATTTTTATATCTAATATGTTTATATATTTAGTATATATGTGTATATATAAGTGTTCATGTACATGTGCACATGTTTTCTTAGATAGGTATATGTATGTGTTAATTTGGATGTCATATGGAATTCACAACGTTCTACAACTTCTATATGTTGAATCGTTATGAATTTCGATTTCGATTTTCGGTCATATTTTCACTTCTTATTTATGATACATATATTTATAAATAAAGTTTGAAAATAATATTTCTAATATAATTTATAAATAGAAAGCTTCTAAATTTGACTTAAAAACCATTATTTAGTCATTTAAACTAAAATTTTAAATTCAATCATATTTTTATAAGTGATGAATTTACGAGTCGTCGCAATATGTCAACATTAATTCAAACAACTCAAGCACATTCAACCACAAACACATATACCCAATATTTTCCATCCAAATGATGAGTTAAATTACCTTTAAGCAAACAAACAGGCAAGTTCAAGCTAACCAAGCCCAACATCTTCCTTGCAATCATCTTTCCTTCCTTTCTCCTTTTGTTTTCTCTTGCTTTTCCATATCCAGTAACCAATAACCAAATCCATGACCTCTCCGGGTTGATATCCAAATCTGAGACCACTCCGGATCCTTATCAAAATCCGAAACCACTCCAAGGTTCACAGCCAATCCTTAGTCATTCGAAGCTGAAATCCGAATCCATAATCTCTTCGAATTCTTGCCAAGCGTAATCCACACTCGACGACCTGTATTAAGCAATGCCTTGGCATAAGTCCTAGATCGACGATGATCCTAGTTCAGTGTCCCTGAACGCTGAGTAATGTCATGGCTTAAGTCCTAAGCCGAATCTTGGTCTCCTAGGACCCTTGCCGAGCATAGTCATACTCGACGACATGAATAAGCCGATTCGCCACATTCGGGCAAAGCGACTTACCCCTTGCCAGGCATAATCCATACCCGACGACCTTTTTGCCAAAAACCAGATAAAAATCCAATCAAAATCCAATTCAAAATCCAGATCAAATCAGAAAACTAGAAATCCATATAAAAGATCTGAACCAAAATACAAGCATCTAAACCAAAATCCAAACCAGAAAATCAACAAAACCAAGAGTCCAAACCGAACTCTAAAACCAAACCAGAAAAAAGAAAATGTCCAAACTAGAAAGAAAAAGCCTATTTCACAAACTAGATCATCATGGTTTATCATCATCTCAGAGCATGCCTAGGGGCTATCTCCGTCCCCATACATGAGTAAGTGACTTAGCCGTTTGCCCAGAGTTTGCTACTTATTCCATACCATCCCAATTAGTCGATGACCAACCAATCATCATTCCTAGGCCTCGCACCGCTGTCGTTTGAGGTAGACGGTGGCTGCTCCTGTTCCCCCACCGCATTCTGAGTCCCAACATATTGCCGCAACTGACCATTCCTTACGTGCTCCTCGATTATATCCTTTAGATGCCTGCAGCTGTTGGTATCATGCCCGTCCAGGTCATGAAAGAGACAGTGCCTTCTTGATGCCCTCTCGCGTTCCGAGGGTTCCCTCCTTGCCGGCTTTTGATAAGGAAGGCGATCTCGGGTTTCCATGTATATCCATTCCAATGTCTCATTCAGTCCTGTGTAAGTGGAGAATTTTGGTTCTCCCCAATGCTTCTTTGCCCTACCAGAGTCGTCATCCAACTTCCTCTTCCTTTTATCCTTATCCTTAACCGAGCTTTCACTGGATGATTCTCCATCCTTAGCCACGTTTACTTCCTTTGATTTCACATCCAAGCTTGCATCCTCTAGCCGAAGAAATCTCTCAGCCTCATGAAAGAATTTCTCAAGATCCATTAGTGGATCCCGTATCAATGATATCTTGAAATCCGAATTAAACCGGGTTAGGAAAGTCCTGAGCGACTCTCTTATCCTCTACTTCACCGACGTCAGTGCCATCACATTCTTCGACCTCTTGATATGAATCCAAAACCGGTTCAAAAACTTGTCCACCAATTATGTCCATGTCCTAATAGATCCATCTTCTAACTGCCTGAACCACATAGCAGCTATATCCATCAAGTATAGTGGGAAACACCGGGCCATAACCTTCTTCAATGCCCCCCAGCACTTCCATGTGTCTTGTATACCTCATCAAATGATCGGTAGTATCCGTTCTACCGTTGTATACTTCCAGAGTAGGTAGCTTGAACTCTGGTGGATTCCTAGCCATTCCGATATCACGGGTAAATAGACTCATGTTTACTCCTTCCATATTTCTGTTTGTCAGACCTCCGTGTATTATTTTCCTGATAATTTCAGCCAATCCAGGGTTGTCCACCAAGGGTTGCCCCCCATCTTCATTTCCTAACTGCCCCCCGAGTCCTAGAGGGAATTCCGATACGTCCTCCTCGTCACGCACTCCTATATTCCTGCCGGCACCATGTTGGGCAGCGTCACCTGTTATTCCTCCATGAACTGGTCCAGCATGACACGGTGGTGTACCCCCGAATCTAGATCCATCCAGATTGATAGCTTCTTGCTAATTGGGGGCTGCTCCCAGCTGAACTTCTCTATCTGATTGCCTGTTGAGCCTTTTGGTCCAGCTCCATGGATCTGACCTCCTGCAGCTCCTGCTGCTCCAGCCTATCCGAACTGTATGATATATACGTGAAACACCCCCACACCCCTTAGTATACCCAAAAGGATACACTAAAAGGTGTGGTGCATTGTAGGTATAACTAAAACTAGCAGAAACTAAGGTTCACAAGACAAAAACTAAATAATAATAATAACATAGCGGAAACAATTATAGTATTTTGCTAAAAATCAAACTCCATAATATAATATGATAAGAATAAGTCACCAAATACCAAATACATCATATGTTAAAATACCCATACAAGTCTCATGAAATCAAAAACCATAGTCTAAAATAAATCAGAGTACAACTTTCTCTAAAAAGTGCCAGTTACAACAAAGGAAACTAAAAAATGGAAATAAAGAAAAGGAATACATGATAGAATCTCTGCCAAAGAAGTCTCCATGAATCTGCAGTCTACCGTCCTTGTCCCTGATTGCCTAAGGGGGAAATGGGAAAATAGAGGAGTGGGTCAGACTAAAAGTCTGGTGAATGATAGTAATCACTAGTATTTTTAAGCAAAGTAAAGGTAATAGGCTTTACAACAGTTCTAGTATTAAAAAGTAAACAAAGGAAATAGAAGGAAAGATAAAGCTGGAAATAAGTACGAATTAACTATTGCTAAATTAATGTGATAGGTTAACTTTGATTGTTTACACTTGTCTTGATAGCTGTTTTGATTAGGCTGAAATCCTAATTCTACTCTTTGATCGGCTTGCTACTTTATAGTACCTACTGTGGACTAGACACTATATAACTCCCTACACAGAAGGAAATGGTTTCTACGAAAGATACGCATAGTACCTACTGTAGACTAGATGATATATAGTTCCCTACACAGAAGGCAATGGTGCCTACGAAAGGCACACATACTAAGCGCTTGGAACTTATAACGATTACTGAGCACCCGAATGGAAGTCGCACGCATAACCGCCACCATGCTCATGTTACCTTTTGTTGTTCCGCCTATTGGGTCTTCTTATTACCTCAAGCTCCAGCATAAGCGTGCCCCTCATCCCACTTCAGGCTAATGTGAGACCACCGTGTCCATAGAAAATATGGGAAATGCTATTGGTACTGGCCCATCATCCAAACAATATCTAGTTGCGCCCCTTATCCAAATCCCCATGATTTGAACTTCTATTTATTGACCAATTACTATCGTTATTAACATAAGTGTGCCCTCATCTCACTTCAGGCTAATGTGAGACCACCATTTTTCCTAATAGGGAATGCTATTTGGTACAGGTCCTACTTTAATTCTTTGCTTATTAACTTAGATAAATTATTTAAATAAGCCTTTATTATTATTATTCTGACTATCTATGCTTATATTTATCCTAAGTCTTAAAATAAGCCTCATTCTGTTTTGTTTTCTTATTATAACCTACGTTATAATCATGCTTATTACTTAACCAAAGGTCTAAGTGTGAAAATAAGTTTCTTTCATCTTTTACTCTTTTTAGTTATAATTCTAAGTTATAGCTAGGTCAATTTCTTTAGTCCAATTCTAATATTTACATTACAATTTTTAGTCCAATTCCATTTTTTATTACAGTCTTTACAATTTACATTTTACCGTCCGTTATTTCAGTATTCTTTTAATTTAATCCAAATTCACGTTTAATCTATTATAATCCATTCATGAAGAAAAAGGAGAAATAGAAGAAAAATGAAAATAGAAGAAAATCCAAAGCATAGGAGAAGATGTAAATAAAGCATAAATGATAGTAAATAGTTAAAAATACCGTAAATAACTGTAATTAAACGGAAAAGCTATTATTAACAGAAATTAACTACGAATAACTTAAAAGAATAGCTAAAAAGAAATAGACTGAAAATAAATCTAAAACTGAAAATAAATGATAAAAAGGTATTTCCAAAATCACAAAAAAACTATAACTATTGGAAAATCTATTATTTTAAATTGCTTAAAAAATCTAAATAATTACAATCACTCACCTGTGGTCCTAAGCTCTTCCCTTTAGGTCTTCTCGGATCCACTTGGGGTTGTTAAATATTTTAATTTAAAACGATTTTCTCCTTGGAAAATTATTCCGTTTAGGGTCCTTCCTGAAAAGGTGAACTCAATTGGAGAAAATCTTAGAGTGAGAAAAAGTGTCAGGCCCAGGGTCTTATTTATAGGGGTAGAAGTGGATCTTAGACCGTTAGATTTAGGGATAGAGTAGGATGCAACCACGTCATAGGCTGAACAGGAGTCATCGGATGGAAGCACGAAGGGACCAGATTGAACAAAAGAATGAAATTGACGTGTTAAAATCGCATAGCATGAAGGAAAAATTCATTCGCCTCACAAACGTAGGTTTATCTTGTTAATTATGTATCTTGCTCATATAAGCTTAGATTCTGACGTTCTATATATGGAAATTGACAAGAAAATTACCATGGACACAATGGTGCAACTCCCGTGGCTCAATTCTGATAATTTCACAAAGTTATTTTATCATTTCATTTATTCGTTAATTAATTATTATAACTTAAATTTTGGGTTGTTACATTCTCCCCTCCTTAAGGGATTTCGTCCTCAAAATCTCTAAGGATAAAAGAATGAACTAAATGTTTTCATCCAATATCTACACCCAATTACTCAATCATCAACCATTCATCCATTGTCCTTAAGTTTTCTAATGCTATTTATGTTACTTGTGCAATTAGTTTAGTGTTAATGTTCTTAACTAATGCAAAAGATTAGACGGTCCACTGATTCAGTTGACCTCCTTTTATTCAATCATGCCCATTCTATGTATCTAAATGAATGCAAAAATTCCTAATGATAACTGATAGTTCTATATGTGTGCTTCAAACATCATCCAAATGCAACAATCATGTGATAATCATCCATTTATAGCAATCATGGAAAATAAAATAAAATGCGCACACATCCATATGCATATGCTCTAGTGTCTTAGTTAGGCCGATCCCTAAGAGATAATAGTGCCTAGTGTAAGTATATGCGTCCATTAGCATCCACTAGCAAACACTTACAACCACTGGCATACATCATTCATAACATGTTCTATTAACATGTTTACATCAAATCCTATCATCCATAGGTTAAATCCTAAGTTCTACCCTCCCAAAGGATAGTAAAGGAAAAAAATTATTTAAAACTAAAGATGGAAATTAGGAAATTCAAAAACTTACTATCGAAAAGATGATGATAAGAAGTACAAATCTTCTCTTCGGTCTCCCAAGAAGCATCTGCAACATCGTCTCCCCATTGCACCTTTACTAATAGAACTTCTTTATTCCTAAGTCGCTTGGTGTCTCATCCAATGATCTTCGTAGGAATACATCGAATCAATGCTTCCCTTTCTACTTCCACCTCCTCTAACTGACTAGGCTCTACAACCTCCGTTGAGTCATGTAAGCACTTTCGCAAGTGCGAAACATGGAAAACGTCGTGCACTCCCGCGAGCCTCTCCGGTAGCTTCACTCGGTATGCCATCTTCCCAATTCTCTCTAAGATAGGAAATGGTCCTACAAATCTTGGGGCTAACTTTCCATTCGACCCAAACCTTACCACCATCCTAAGCGGGGATACTTTAATAAAAACTAAGTCTCCAACGTCAAACTCGATGTCTCTCCTCCGCTTGTCCACACAAGATTTCTGCCTTTCTTGAGTTGTCTTCATCCTCCGTCGAATCAAATCCACCTTCTCTGATGTCTCCCTAACCATGTCAGGCCTAAGTAGCAACTTCTCCGCAGACTCCACCCAACATGAAGGTGACTTACAAGATCTCCTATATAAAGCCTCAAATGGTTTCATTCCTATGCTTTCTTGGTAACTGTTATTGTACGCGAACTCCACCAACAGAAGATGATCCTCCCAAGCTCCTCCAAAATCCAAAATGCACATCCGCAACAAGTCCTCAAGCACTTTATTAACTCTCTCCATTTGGCAATCAGTCTGAGGGTGATAGGCCATACTCAATCTAAGCTGCGTCCCTAAAGCCTCTTGCAAGCTTCTCCAAAACTCGCTAGTAAAAATAGGGTCTCTATCATTCACTATGCTAGAGGGAACTCCATGAAGTCAGACTATTTCACGAACATATAAGGATGCCAAATAAGATGTCGTACGCTTACTCTTAACTGGAATGAAATAAGCGCTTTTAGTCAAGCGATCTACAATCACCCAAATGCTAGTATTCCCCTTCCTATAACAGGGTAAACCATTTATGAAGTCCATCGAAATGCTGTCCCACTTCCATTTAGGTACATCCAAGGGCTGAAGTAATCCTTCGGGCTTCTGCTGCTCCACCTTAACCCTTTGGCATATAAGACACTTAGCTACAAACTCTGCCACATCCTTCTTCATGCCATTCCAATAAAACATCATATTTATGTCCCTATACATCTTGTCACCACCCGGATGAATAGTCATATGAGAATGGTGTGCTTCCTCTAAAACCGCTTTCAACAAGTCACCAGCACGGGGAACACAAAGCCTTCCATCTCTCCTAAGCCACCCTTTGTTATCAATGGAATAACGTTGGAGATGTCTAGAGACCTCTCCTCTGCTAATCCTATCCATCACATCCATAAGTTTCGAATCCTCTCGCTGCCTCGAGCCAATCTGATCTACAAGCGTAGGCCTCACCTTAAGTGTAGCCAGCAATCCAGGGGTAATGTCCGTAGAGGGCTTAAAATCAAAAGTATAAATAAACTCTAGGCTCTTCCACTCTACGAACAAAGGACTAAGGGTTGCTTTCCTCCTACTCAACGCATTCGCAACCACATTATCCTTGCCAGGGGTATAAGCAATCTCAAAGTCATACGACGCCAAAAACTCCATCCATCGCTGCTATCTCAAGTTCAAATCCTTCTGTGAGAATAGGTACTTTAATGACTTATGGTCGGTGAAAAGCTCGAACCACTCTCCAAGCAAATAATACCTCCAAGACTTGAGTGCAAAAACTATAGCAGCCAACTCTAAATCGTGGGTAGGGTAGTTCTTCTCATTCGTCCTCAACTGCCTACTTCCATAACATACCACCCTCCCTTCTTGCATCAACACCGCTCCTAGGACCGCCCCACATGCATCATTATATACTATAAAAGGTTTAGCTCCATCGGATAGAACTAACACTAGTGCACTAGTCAGGGCTCTTTTAAGTTTCGTGAAGGAATCCTCACAATCCACATCGCACGTGAATGCTTTATTCTTCTTAGTAAGGTGCGTGAGTGGTACTGAGATCTTGGAAAAATCTCTAATGAACTTCTTATAAAAGCCAGCCAATCCTAGGAAGCTTCTAACTTCGGTGACGTTCTTGGAAGCTTTCCAATCTTGCACCGCCGTTACCTTAGCGAGGTCAACAGCCAAACCTCCTTTTGAAACTACATACCCCAAGAAACATACCTCCTCTCTCCAAAAGTGGCACTTCAAAAATTTAGCTCTCAAATGATGTGTAACGACCCTGAATTTTCGACCCAATTTTAAAATTTTCAAATCCATTATTTTTAATATAAAATGTGAAACTTACATACGATTTCAATTAACATCCAAACTTTGTTTATAAATTGCGCCTAGATGGTTATAGATATGGGTAAAGTTTCGTCGGAAAATACCGCAGTAAATTTCGTTCGTGTTTTGTTGCACATCAGTTCATTTTAAACATGAAAATTTTTATCTTCCGAACCCGAATATTTTTACATAAAAAAATTCTAAACCATCTTCTGACTAAGACGTCATTTTTCGTTTTTCAAAATTCGGACATCTTCAGCTCTGTCGATCTTATTCTTCTGCGTTTTTGTTGCATTCTCCGTAATAGAAAAATTCGAGATTTTATAATTTAATCGTACCACTGATATCTATATACCGTTGGGTTCGCCTCATCGCGCTGATCAAAACGGTATATTTATTTGTGTCAATCGGAGTTCGGCGTTGCGAATTATAATTGTTTAACGGACTACAAACTGGTCCGTTACGCTGTACAGACCGGTACCCCATTTATCTGCTCTGTTGGAATTCTTGGAGCCTGGGACTGTTCAGCTGCCTTGAAAACCCAACAGTCTTTTTGGTTACCGTGACAATTAATTGTGGCCTTTGGAATCCCTATGCTATTTTATATAAACTAGCTCATTCATCTTTCCATTCATTTGCAAACTCAATCCACGGGTTCGTAGCTTCATCTCTATTCTCCCTTATCTACTATGTTCATAGTTTATATTCATTTTACCCACTGTCAGAAAAGAAAAGAAAAAACGTCTGCCTCCACCAGCCTGCCTCCGCCATTGCCCTACCCCTGCCACGTCGCCACCAGCCCGCCTCCGCCACTGCCCTCGCCTGCCCTTCCACCCAGACCACCTCCCACTCGCCTGCCCTTCCGCCCAGACCACCTCCCACTCGCCTGCCCGTCCGCCTAGACCACCTCCCAGTCACCTGACCCCACTCGCCGTCCACCTAGACCACCTCCCAGTCACCTGACCCCATTCGCCTCCCACCCAAACCGCCTCCCAAATCGCCTGCCTTCCGCCTAGTCGGCAGTCCGCCTGACTCCACCCGCCTGACCCACTCCACCCTCCTCCAGTCCGCCATCCCGTCCGCCCTGCCCAGTTCCACCAACCCAGATCGATGACCCACTCCCCTGCCCAGCCCACACCCCACGACCGGCCTACCCACCAGCCACCAACGCCCTGCAACCGCCCGCCACCAGCCTAGCTACCACGCCCCTACCAGTCCGCCTCTGCCCAGCTAGCCACGACCCACGCCCTACCAGTCCGCCTCTGCTCAGCCAGCCGCGACCCACGCACCTGCCCAGTCTCCGCCCGACCCCTTTCACCTGTCGTCAGTTTCCGCCTTCCCCAGCCCACATCCCACGACCAACTGCCCGCTGCCATCTTCCGCCACCAAACTTAGTCCATCCCATTCCACCAGCCACCACCCGAGTCCAGCCATCACCACTGCCCACTTCCGCCTCACCTTGGCCGACTGTATTTCATTGCATTGTCATTTATATATAAATCCATATATGAAACCGTATATTTCATAGCAGTGTAATTTTAAGAATTCTAGTTGCTCACCTACAGTGTTTACTGTGTTTGTTCCAGCTGCTGCTTCAGAGATTTAGGCTTCCATTCAGCTTGATGGATCTATCTAGTTTCTTTGCTTTGGTATGATTATATATAAAATCTATATATATTGTATTGAACAAATTGTCAATTTTATCTTTTGTTTGATTTACAGTTCGTGTTCAGATTCGTGTGTGTCGTCTATCTAGTCTATCCATTTTTGTGCTTCGTCGTCACCTTCTCTAACCACGCAAGGTGAATACTTCATTCACGACTCAATCTATTATGCTATGATAATCAAGTGATATACGTTGTTAATATAAATTTGTATGTTAGAATGGTTGATGTTAAAATTGTTCACATAAACTGTTAATTGCTATACAAGTTAAAATTTAATATTGTTAGAATTTAAAATTGCTAAATTGACGCCATATATTGTTTAAAAAGATTTAACGTGTTAAATTGTGATTTGATGTTAGTTTATGGTAAAATTTAGTGACGCTAAATTTGTTATGTGATGGTTGAATTTGTCGTTAATATAAGTAATGATTAATATGAAATTGAATTTGATATAGGATAGTTAATAATTTAAATTAGATTGTATATGTTGAACTTGACCCCTTTAAATGTTAAATAAATCGACACGTAGAAATAGTGTTAACTACACTTTGAACCATTGAATGTATGATTGATATAGAAATTTGATAATAGACGCCGAATGAAAACCATAATGTAATAATCTTTAATTTGCATGAAATGATAGTGTGGATTCTAGGAATAATTATGTTAATTTGCATAAATAACAAATGTAAATTAATACGATTATTTCGGGATTATTTAAGTAAATTGTTGAATTGTTATGAAAGGTTGCTATTGCTTGTTTATTTACTTTGACACCATCCCAGTTATCACACTGCAAGTTCCCTTTGTTCTGTTTTTGTTTTGTTATTTTTATTTAATGATATTGGGTTGAAATGATAAATACCCGATTAAACAAACTTGGCCTAGGATAGATAATTAAAATAAGAAACCCGATTGGTCAACCAACTATTTTGGAAATTGAAATCTATGTGAAATTTACAATTGAACTTAACAAATTGTTTAAAATTAATTAACGAACTTAATTGATTTAATCGAAATAATTAATTGATAAATTAAATAAATCAATAGATTTAACTTAAATGTATTAACGAAGTTATTTTATGTGAATAAATGTTTTGACAAATTTAATTGAGAAATTTGAAATTTGATTTAAGAAATTTTAAGTTAAGTAAGTTAAATTAAATGGGTTTGAAATTTGATAATGAAATTTAACATAAGATGAAATGGAAATTTTGACTTAGGTATAATTTAACTAAGTAAAAGTTGTGAATTTAAAATTGGAATTAATTTGAATTTAAAATGATATAAATTTAATGAATTGGTTTAATCGTGATTTTAAAATTTGGTTTTGAGATTTAATTTGTTTTGAAACTCATTAAGGAATGGAATTAGGTTATGAAAATTTTGAAATCAAATAAATTAAATAAGATCGCTTTTATGAAATTTGAATTTGACTTTTGTAAACTAATTAACTAAATTAATTCGGTTTAAAGAATTTAGTTAATAAAATTTATTCAACCAAATTAGATTTACATGGAATGAAGCGATGAATGTAAATTGAATCGAAATTTTGTTTAATGATTTTGAATTAAATGTAGTATTGAATTTAAATCCATTGGATATGGATAAATTTAATAAGCGAAATTGAATCTTATTATATTGAACTTGAATACTTGAATTCGTTGTTAACTAAAATGTTGGAACCAAAATTTCATTTGGAAATATGATTTTTAATATTTGGAATAAATTGAATTATGAAATGTCAAAATTTTGGAAGTCGAATTTGCAACTTGACTTTTGGACTTTGATTTGATTAAACTTTAATAATAAAACGACCATCGGGTAATTAATACGTAGTTATTAAAGAGACCGGGATCGGATATGGACATACTCTCTGTCGATACCGAAAACCACTTTAATAACTAATATAGGCGGAGTGTTGATCCAGAACGAAGTGGATGGTTTTGATGAACGCGTTGACTGAAGAAAGAGAACGATTTTGGATGACCCCTGACATGACTAAAACAGGAGCCCTGCCGAGCCATTGAGGTTCGCCACCTCTAGCGGACACATTTCTTCGTTACCATATCTATTACTTTTGTGATTCGATTTGGGTGCACCCTCGATTATGGGAGTGTTGTTTCGCGGTGTTGAGGTAGTAGCTGCTATGCTCAACATCAGTCTGGATAACGCAACTACTAGTATCCTAGTTGGTATCGCCTCATGTACCTTGTCATACTGTTTATCCTATCGCGACCACTACGATTTGTTTTGTGTTATACCTATGGGGTACCCTCTGATAACCACTAGTTTACGGTGGAGTTTACGGTGTTGTATAGACTATGGCATTATAAAATGTGTTAAGGGGGATTATGGTAACGCCTTAACACTATTTTGATATCGTACTTTACTGATTAGACATTATCTACTTAGCGTATTCTATTGTATATATAAATAGTTTACCAGATCCTTAGAGATGTTTATTTTATTCATCTTTGAGTTATGGACTTTATTCTTGCACTTGGTTATCCTGTATAAGATTTTGAGTCCTGACTCGAGTGTTTCTTTTATTTATGCTCGGGTCAGTCTGAAGCTATCCAGTTGCTGATCAAGGTTGGTTGAAGATGCTGAAGACTTTGCATTTATCTTTATCAGTTATTTCCATTCTAGTATTGATGTACTAGTATGTTAGACATTTATGTATTTCTTCTCAGTCACTTTATGTTGAGACATTATTGTATTTCCTGTAGTAGCTTCATGAACTGCTATTATGATGATGTTTTTCCGCTGTATTATTCTATGACCGATCTGTGTCTGTGATATTGTATTGATTCTCATTTACATTTATGTATTTATAATCCCATAATGATTCGTGTTTTGTATTATTTAAGTTGACATGTGTGGATTATTGTCAATTTAAATGGTCCAAATATACGGGTTGTTTCAGTTGGTATCAGAGCTTTGGTTTTCTTAAAAACCTTAGTCCGAGATTATATAAACTCATTAGAGATAGGGTAGTAATACCTTAGAATGAGGAGAATCGATTCAATATCCAAATCCTTTCAATTCAAACTTCTTTTGATTCATTGATAGGACTTTCCTTAGAATTCTATGATTTTCTATCCTTGGTTCTAAAAATCTCTTTTGATATTTCAGGATGGGTACTAGAAGAAACAATAGGGGAGGAAGGGGCCATGGTCCTGCTCAGGCTGCACCTGCCGCTCCAGCTCCTGTCAAATTCACCACTCTTAGTAAGGAGTGTACACAGCTTTATATCTGTTGACCTTTGTAATAAGCTTGAATTAGAACCTACTTTTTCCACTACTTCTTTATGTGTCTCCAACCCTATTGGAGGACCTGCCAACCTTAGTAGAATTTGTAATAAGGTTGTGCTCTTATATGAAAGACATCGTTTCACTTGGAATTTCTATGTGCTGGGATTCCAGGCCTTCGACATTCTTCTAGGCGCTGATTGGTTAAGCAAATTCGAAGCTGTTATCTCTTGCAAGGCCGAATCGTCTCCCTTATAGACGATAAAATAAAAACTCTAACTATTGAATGTCAATCACCTCATAAATATGCCGGAAGCTTCATATTCTCTCTTGATGCTCATCCGGATGGCCTTAATACTACCCCTATTGTTCAGAAATTTCCTGATGTATTTGGAGAGGTCAACTCTCTACCGCCTAAACGGGAAATTGATTTCCACATTGATCTTATTCCTGGAGCTACTCCCGTCGTTCTCCCACACCGAAGGATGGCTCCTAAAGAAAAAGCTGAACTAAAAACTCAAATTGATGATCTATTTGCTAAGGGTTTGATTAGGAGAAGTTGTTCTGAATGGGGCGCTGCAGTTGTATTTGTCACCAAATCAGATGGATCTCTTCGCATGTGTGTCGATTACAGAGAACTAAACAAACGCACTCTCAAGAACCGCTATCCGATGCCTCGCATCAATGATTTATTCGATCAGCTCCATGGAGCTAAAGTTTTCTCCCAACTTGATCTTACCACTGGGTTCCACCAACTCAGAGTAGCAGAAGATAGTATTCATAAGACAGCTTTCCGTACCAAGAATGGATTCTACGAATGGTTGGTTATGCCATTCGGTTTGACCAACGCACCTGCTTATTTCATCGACTTGATGAATCGAGTCTTTCGCGATGTCCTTAACAAGTTTGTTCTTGTATTCATTGATGATATTCTCGTCTTCTCCAAAGATGAGAAAGAGCATGAAACACATCTCTGTTATGTTCTGGAAACTCTCCGAAATCATCAGCTTAAAGCCAAGTTCTCTAAATGCCACTTCTGGCGAGACAAAGTGAGATTCCTTGGCCATATTGTTTTTGAAAATGGGATTTCAGTCGATCCGGCTAAGATCGCCATAATCAATGTAAGTTCTATCTTATTCGTTGTTTCTGTTCGGATAATCTTATCTCTTGCTAATTTGAATCAATTAATCTACAGGATTGGGAGACTCCTAAAACTCCTACAGATATCCGTAGTTTCTTGGGTTTAGCAGGTTATTATCGCCGATTTATTGAGCACTTTGCCCGGATTTCTGCCCCACTCACTGCTTTAACTCGGAAGGATGTTAAGTTTATTTGGAGTGAGAAATGTGAATCAGCTTTTAATGAGATGAATCGCAAGTTGACTTCAGCCCCAGTTCTTGCGGTAATCGATGGAAGTGAAAGATTAATTGTCTATACTGATGCTTGTCGAGAAGGTTTAGGCGCTGTCTTGATGCAAAATGGTAAGGTTGTTGCTTATGTTGGCCGTCAGTTGAAGATCCATGAAGTAAACTATGCAACTCATGATCTGGAGCTTCTTGCAGTTCTATTTGCTTTGAAATTATGGAGGCATCATCTTTTGGGAACTAAATTTGAATTATTCACTGATCATAAGTCCTTGAGATATATCTTTTCTCAGAAAGATTTGAACCAGAGAAAAGTCTGATGGCTCGAATTCTTAGCTGCATATGACCTCGACATCAATTATACTCCTGGGAAAGCAAATGTTGTAGCTGATGCTTTGAGCCATAGCAAAGCATTGTCATGTTGTAATCTTATAGAAGGCATGCTATTTCAGCTTGTTATCTCCCTATCTCTTATGGATCGCATCAAAGCTAAGCAATATGAGGACACCTTGCTCTATCGCATGAAGAAGTTAGTTCTTAGTAGAGTTGGAAATGCTGACAGTAAAGTGGGAGCACAGATAGATAGTAATGGAGTTCTGAGGATTGACAACCGAATTTGTGTTCCTAATGTCGATGGATTGAGACAATAAGTGCTTAGAGAAAACCATCAGTCGTCACTTTCATTTCATCCTGGTGTCACTAAGATGTACCGAAATATGAAGCGTTTATATTGGTGGAGTGGGATGAAGAGGGATATTTCTATAGAAGAAAACTGAAAATAGAATAAAATCCAAAGTGTAGGAGAAGATGTAAATAAAGCATAAATGACAGTAAATAATTAAAAATACTGTAAATAACTATAGTTAAACGGAAAAGCAATAATTAATAGAAAATAACTATGAATAACTGAAAAGAATAGTTAAAAAGAAATAGACTGAAAATAAATCTAAAACTGAAAATAATTGATTAAAAGGTATTTCCAATATCGTAGAAAAACTACAACTATTGGAAAATCTATTATTTTAAATTGCTTTAAAAAAAATTAAATAATTACAGTCACTCACCTGTGGTCCTAAGCTCTTCCCTTTAGGTCTTCCCGGATCCACTTGGGGTTGTTAAATATTTTTATTTAAAACGATTTTCTCCTTGGAAAATTATTCCGCTTAGGGTCCTTCTTGAAAAGGTGAACCCAATTGGAGAAAATCTTAGAGTGAGAAAAAGTGTTAGGACTTGGGTCTTATTTATAGGGGTAGAAGTGGATCTCAGACCGTTAGATTTGGGGATAGAATAGGATGCAAGCATGTCATAGGCTGAATAGGAGCCATCGGATGGAAGCACGAAGGGACCAGATTGAACAAAAGAATGAAATTGATGTGTTAAAATCGCACGGCACGAAGGAAAAATTCCTTTGCCTCACAAACGTAGGGTCGACCGCCCATAGTGCCAGGTCGACCGGCCGGTAGACCTAGGCCTTGGGATGGTCGAACTCTAGGTCGACCTCCCTATATATATATATATATATATATATATTCGTTTATCTTGTTTATTCCGTATCTCGCTCACATAAGCTCAGATTCTAACGTTCTATATATGGAAATTGACCAGAAAATTACCACGGACACAATGGTGCAACTCCCGCGGCTCAATTCTGATAATTTCACAAAGTTATTTTATCATTTCATTTATTCATTAATTAATTATTATAGCTTGAATTTCAGGTTGCTACAATATGCATAGTAATTTATTTAGAAAACTAGATATTAAATAAAACATTTTAAAGATGATATTGCATAAGATTTTTATATTTTAATAAAATAATCAACTAATATTCTAAAAACTATATATACTTAAAAATTCTTCTAAATACTTTAAAGTAACTATAATAGGTGTTTAAAAATATTTAACAAAAATATTACTTGAAAATAACAGGTTTATAAAATCCTTTAAAACTTGAAAAAACTAGTTTTCATTATAAAAACCTCCTTTTAAAAATTCACAACTAATTCTTAAAAATTTATAAATATCTCAAACCACTTTTTAAATACTCTAATATTAGTTTGTAAATACTTGTAAAAATAATAAAACAAAATACTTTAATTTAAATATCTTTTCAAATTATTAAAGTCCAAAAATCAAGGCTAAACAGAGCAGTTTTCACAAGTGAATTTTTTGCCACTTTTCGAAATGGTACTTGACCTTTTACTATCCAAACTTTTCATGGAAGCAAAAATACATATAAAGCATCATAAATATGGTAGAAAACCTTAAGGATCTCTATAGAAAGTTCCATAGAAATAGCCAAAAATAAGGTAATTCCTAAGTGCATCCACAGCGATTATCGCTATAAGTGCACGTTCAAATCCAAGTCCAATCTAAAAGTTCAACTGTAACCTATATTCTTTATTTCAATGTTATGCCACATATTATACAAGTCCATTCATGTGTGTTCAAGTCCATACATGTGCCACTTGTTTTCAAAGCAAGAATCAAAATCAATGTTTCAACATATGTCAACATAAATTCAAACAATTTAAACACATTCAAACAAACATATGTACCTAATATTTTTCATTCAAATGATGAGTTAACTTACATTTAAGCAAGAAAACAACCAAGTCCAACCTAACCAAGCCTAACCTCTTCCTTGCAACCACCTTTCCTTCCTTCCTCCTCTTGCTTTCTCTTGCTTTTGCACTCTTCCCCATACTATTTGCTCATGGCTATTGAGTGTGGTGAGGGATTGGCTTTGCTTCTTCAACTTATAACTAGGTAGGATGTGTTGCAATGTTTTCCTAAAGCTTCACTCTAAATTTGAGTTGATTTAGATGAGTTTTGCAATTATTTTGCTTTAGGAAATTAGAGAAGAAGAAGACATGAAAATGGCTTGATTTTGCTTTGAAAATTTATGATCATTTAAAAAGGGTATGTCTCTCCTTATATAGGCTCAAGAATGGAGCTCATTAGTCTTGCTCTCCCCTACCCCCATCATTCCATGGAAGGCTCACCTCCTATCACTTCTCCTTTACATCACTTCTCCTTTTGGCAAATTTCTCTTATACCCTTACATGATAATATTTCTTATCCACTTGGAAGCCTCTAAAACCTTCCATTGATTTATGAAGAGTAGTATGTGTTAATTAGTTGTTAATATATTCACTTGATTATTATACAAGTGCAAAAGAGTTCGAACAACTTGTATCAATCAAAAATCTATTTACCGATTAACCGATTTTCGTTCACGTTATCGATAATTTCTTCGAAGAACATATTTTTGTAAACAAATTTTTAAAACAATTTTCTTATCAATATTCACTAATTAAATGATGTTTAACAAGACTATAAAATTACATTTATAATACTTAACTATATTTTAACATGTTTCGATATTCGAAGACGAAGTATTTCAATTTCCGGGTCGCTACACTTAACTTATGCTTATCATTAGTAGACTCATTAATGGACAATTAGTTAGCATAAATATATATCTACAATAGGTGGTATATACATTAGCATAAGTTGGATATATAATTTAGTCTTTACTATATCAGTAAATGTACATCTAATATAAATATATTAATTTTATAAAAGATTTTATGCATGTATTTAAATGTTATTGTGATAACATGTATAGCCTGTTATTATACTTATATGCATTACTTTATCAATAAAAACATGCCTTATTAACTAAAGCTATACCTATTGGGTGCATTAATGTATCTCTATTAATAAAGCAATTTGTTTACTTAGTGAGGTTTTCATTTGTTTCATAAACTACTCGTATTCTTATTAGTAAAGTAAATAACAAATGAAAGATATATTTGGATATTTTAATACTTTTGCTTTTTAAGTTTCCTTCTTTACGAACATGTTAGTTATAATAGTAGGTCATGTTATTTTGCAGCTCACAAAAATAAATCTGAATTAGAAGATGAACTATTAAGAATTTGATCTTAATAAAACTTTATTTCTACTTAAGGTATGCCATGTTTTATTATTACTTAAAATTTGACATTCTCAGTGATTTGGATCTATTAATTTCTATACATAGGCATTACTAATTTATTACTGCATATACATTAACTAAATATGTTATTAAGATTTTGTTTCCTTTCTGAAAGATTGTGCTAGGATGCATTTGATGTAGGTTTATTTGTTTACCCGATGACAATATAGCTACAATTTTTTTTCAATTTCATTTTTTTCAGTTGTTTTACCTGAAAGTATGCATCAAGTGAAGGGATCTAGTTTCAAGTATACCGATTTTCAAGTTACTTATTGATTGCAATATTTAGTCATGTTAACGGAAGTTTGATTTCTCCCTTATGTTCATTACATTTTCTTATGTATTGATCCTGGTTTCATGGTGCTTAAGACACTTTTAATATGTCAGTAATAGAAATTCATCATGAATATATTCTATCGTAAATATTACATAAAATTTTCAAACTATGCAGTATTAGAAAAGCAAATATCATCAGAACCAAATGTGATTAGCAATACTTATAATGTTTGATTAGCAAATCTCTAATTTCACACTATTATAGCTTATAACATATAAACAATATGTCAATGTGTTCTGAAATAAAAAATTTATTTCTTCAATGCAGTCATAAATGTATGAATATATGTTGTTAGGCCTCATATTTACTGATGTGAAGTAACCGAAAAAGAAAGAATGATGAACCATTAATTATTAAATGATATATATTGATTGATGTTATTCTCATCTCAATTTTTCATTTCATAAATTAATATTCATGTTATAAAATATTATTTTGGTTTATTATAAAAAATTGGCTGAAAGGCTTTTATATATTGTATTTAATTAATAAATTGAAAAAAAATATAGCAAAATATATTTCCATAAACAATAATTTATATAAAGTCTTATAGTAATTTTATTTGAATTTGAATTTTTTTTTGCAAGGCAAACCTACTTTTGAGTGAGGCGTCTACTTTTATTGAAGAAACAATTATAACAGGTACTCAGCATAAGTGTTAGAACAACTAAAGAAGAACTAAAAAATAGGAGTTAGGCAGAAGCACCTAAATCTGTTTAATTTTAATATATTAAATATGTAGATATTTAAATTTAACTTGTAGATCCATATTTGTTTTCGAATTGTCTTACCAAGTAAATGATTGGATATTTTGGAAAAGTGTTAAATTTTAAATTTATTCAACTAGACAAATTAACATAATTTTATTTAAAAAAAAATTGAAATTCAAGGTATTTATATATAATTTTAAAATAATTTTTTGAACAGCCAATGTGTATATAAAGGGTAAATTTGCCCGTTGAGGTGTAAATCCTAGCATATATGTACGTATATATTACCTATGTACACAATATATTATGTTGCATATGCACTATACACACATGAGAATATTTGGCCATACTCAAACTAAATTCAAATTTGAAATCAACATATATTCAATATTTACCAAATCAATAAATTAAACAAAATAAGATTTTATTTAAATAAGATTTTAGATTGAATCTATAATCAATTAGACTTCATATGCCCAACAAAATCCAAAATGGAATTTTTTTTTCTAAAATTACTCACTTAATCCACTACGACGTGACCTAGTTCCTATGGGCTTATTCTTATAGTCAGTAGTAAGAATGATCAGTCTCTCAAAAAGGAAATGGTATAAGTGGTACTTCATATGCAATGAGACTTATACTATATATAAGACTATATAGTTTTGAAAATCAAAGTATAACAGGACGGTCTCTTATATATCGCTCGATCCTCCTAGAGTGATAAATCATGCTTTATTTATGATGGATCTCATATCAACTTAGGTAAACTTCAAAATCTAAGCTTTGATATTAAATATGACAACTGACATACACCTCTAGTACATAATATACCCGTATAGTGCACTATAATTGTACCCAACTGATGTAGGACGTTTTTCAAGGTAAATAAAAGTATAATTCTCCAATATATATCTTATCGTATAACTCACAATGTAAGGATAAAATATAATAATTATCATAGATATAAAGTAAGAGAGACAAAAATATAACTACATGAATCATCCTAGATCAAACCACGGGTTTAAATTATATAAAATAGTAATCGAGTTTATACAACTGATAAATAAACTCCAACATCTTTTGCTAAAATAAAATGTAGCACCGACAAAGCTCCATAATGCTGCAAAATAGGATAAGCAAATAAAACCTGAATAATAGTATATATTATAGCATCAGCCTCCTACTCGGCCTCTGAATAGCTCCATGCATTAGTATCAGACATGCTATATAGTCTGCTCATTTAAGAGCACCTAAGAAAATAAGAGGCTGTAACGACCCACTATTTTGGACCACTCAAATCGACAATAAATCCACACATGTCCGACTTGAATAATTCAAAACAATAGATTGTTAATTTAAATTGGCAAAACTCAGCATATACAGTAAATAAAATAGTCACAGATCACAGACACAGACATAGAGTAATATAACAATAATGCAGGGGAAACAAAAGAATAGTAGTTCATGAAGCTACTATATATATAAAACAAAGTTAAATAGGATACAACAGAAGTCTCGAATACAATAGATATCTCAATACAATAGTCAAATACAAGATCTGAATACATCACTGGAATCAACTGAATAACTGATAGTAGAATCGATAGATAGCTGGATCTCCAAGCGAAGCTCCAACTCCAAAGGTGAGTCTCGAACACTGGTACACTCAGTCTGACCCAAGCGTAAAGAAAACACAAAACACTCGAGTCAGGATTAACATTCTTATATCAATAAATCCAACTCAAGTGAAATAACGACTGAAATACGAGTAACCCAAAGGATGTTTGGGATAACCATCCTCTAAGGATCCGTTAAACTATCTACTATGTAATAGTGTACGCTAAGTAGATAATGCCTATCAGTAATATAAAGTATCAAAATAGCGTTAAGGCGTTACCATAATCCCCCTTAACACATTTTTATAATGTCATGGTCTATACAACACCGTAATCCCCACCGTAAACTAGTGGTTATCAGAGGGTACCCCATAGGAATAACACAAAACAAATCGTAGTGGTCGCGATAGGATAAACAGTATGACAAGGTGCATGAGGCGATACCAACTAGGATACTAGTAGTTGCATCATCCGGACTGATGTTGGGCATAGCAGCTACCACCCCAACACTGCGAAACAACACTCCCATAATCGAGGGGTGCACCCAAATCGAATCACAAAAGCAATAGATATGGTAATGAAGAAGTGTGTCCGCTAGAGGTGGCGAACCTCAATGGCCCGGCAGGGCTCCTGTTTTAGTCATGTCAGGGGTCATCCAAAATCGTTCTCTTTCTTCAGTCAATGCGTTCACCAAACCATCCACTTCATTCTAGATCAACACTCCGCGTATATTAGTTATTAAAGTGGTTTTCGTTATCGATAGAGAGTATGTCCATATCCGATCCCGATCTCTTTAATAACTACGTATTAATTACACCGATGGTCATTTAGTAAACTTTCAAAATAGTTTATATTTCAAACCGAAATATCATTGCCATTTCAAAACCATATCCATACGATATTATTTTCACTTTAAATAAATCTATTTCCAAAATCATATCACTTTCCAAAGTTATATCGCTTTCGAAATCATAAGTCTTTTAAAAATCAAAACCTTGAAATTCATATCACTTTGAAATCATAACATTTTGGAATCCTACACTTTCCTCTTAAACAGTTTAGATATTAAAATTTGTATATATAGAAAAATAGTTTATACAATCAAATAGTTTATATAAAATAGTTATAAGTTAAAATAGTTTATAATAAAATAATTTATATTGAAAATGATTTATATTAAAATAATTTATATTAAAATTTATAAAGTAAAATATAAATAATTTTAGATATAGTTTAAAATACTTTATATAAAAATAGTTTCCTCAAATTTCACAAATCAATTCACATAAACTCGAATTCCAAAATTAAAATTTAATCAAATCTCCGATCATCAATTTCAACTCGATTTAGCTTCTAAATAAACCATTTCAAATTATCAATTTCAAATACATATTTGAACCACAAAATAAGCCATTTCAATTTCAATATATTTCAAAGCTTTAAATATTCACATTTCAAAACTAAATTTGATAATTCCATTTATATCTCAATTTAATTTCATTACATTTTGTTTCTGAGATATTTCTTTAATCATTTCAATACATCTAAATATGACTTCAAGTTAAAAAATTTAATAAACAAAATATCCCATTTAAATTTATATAAGTTTGAAATATTCATTTAAGTCACTTTTAATCAAATTCAAGTTATAAAACATATCTTTCTATTTTCAAATTTAATAAATTTCAAATCAACCTTATTTAAGTAAAATTCTTAAATAAATTTAATTTCAAATCAATTTCAATTTATCTTTCCAACCTGAATATTATAAACTCTATATTTGAAAATATAAATTTACATAAATACTTAAACATTTTTTTATTGATTAAATCGAGTTTATTAAATCAACTTTATTAGATCTTTAAAATCAATATTTATTACAACCATATATTTCCTTCCAAACCATAGAAATCGTTTTTCAAATATTTATATATAGACCAATGGTGTCTGTATATAATTTTCTACCTGTGGTCAAGTGATACGGATATTTATCATTTCAATCCGTAATTTAAATATATATACGGGTATATATCTTTCAACCCGTAATCCCAAATTCAATTCAAATGAAAATAGCTTGGGTTTATCATTTCAACCCATAACGATTTTCTCCTATTCTACCGATCGTTCGGGTATGTATCATTTCAACCCATAGTGAATTCTATATTAACAGGGAACTTGCAGAGTGATAACAGATATGATAAAAATATAACAACAGTAACAGGCATATATCATCAATGATAAATAACAGATAAGGGTATCAGATGTCACAGGTGAACAGATACAGATGATGACATATATATATATATCAATATAAATAACAGATAATGGTGTCAGGTGTCACAGGTGATCAGATACAGATGATGGCATAGATATAGCAATATAAATAACTAACAGCATCATATTTCAATTGTCGTTTCAATTGAAATCAAATTTAATAAATATAAGAATGTTAATTGTGAGTGATTGCTCACCTTTCGAGGCTAGAGAAATTTGAAAATGAACTGAGCTACGGATCCAAGCACAAATTCCGAAACAAAGCTAGATTGGTACGAATTTGACGGACAAGCTGATAATACGAATAGACGAAATAAATCAGAACTGGGTCGATGAAGAAGATTTGTATAATGAACTCATATATATATATATATATATGTAACTATATAAATATATATATATATCTCTATTTACATCTTATTCTAAACTCAAACACATTTAAATTTAAATATATATGCATTTCCAAATCATTAATTTAAATTAAAACTCAAATTAAAATCAAACATATAATCATAATAAAATTGGAAATAAATACTTTGATATCAACAATACTTATATATAACTAATATATAAGCAGATGCAAACAACTTATAAACTTTACAGATTATATTAATGATATATATATATATAACTTATATATATATATATATATGCTTATTATAAAATGATACTTAAATAACTCATAACAATATATATGTATATGTGCAGACTCAAAACCAAAAAAACGAAAATCCACTATATATATATATTACATGTTTCTCAAATACATACACGACCATCAAACTAAACGTACAACTTTCTTTAAAAAAAGTATAAATATAAATCACCATTATGACAAATCTTTACATATACCTATGAATCTTATTACCCGAAAAAGTGTAAACAGATATATAACATATTATATACTTTAAACTTATCCTACTTTAGATATGTGAGCCAATGCATATACTTTTGTACCAATATAACATATGTCAGAATCAAAGCCTATATACATATTTTACTTAAAATGCCTGCACCTAAACAATAGGTATATATATAATCTTACATAAAATAATATAAACTAACACATAGCTAAATAAACCTAACAATTATAAGATATAAGTATATATACAACAGATTGAATACTATAACAAAAATCTTATTATATAAACATACCTTTGTAACTATATTTAAACAATAGATATCATTAATTCAAACACAGCACATACCAAACAATTATATAAACAAACTTATAAATGCTTACTGGCGAATGACAAAGAGGGGAAGCAAATCGGGCTGTGGTGGAGATGTAGGCGAACGAGTGAAGGCGTGCGTGAAAACTGAGGTGTCAGGCTACGTTGGCCGGTGCATTTGCTGGCGCTTGGGGCCGCTTGGCGATAGGAGGAAGAGAGGAGGAGCTTGGTGGCCAAGGCGGTGGCTGCTCTAGAGGGACACGGCTGTGGAGCGACTTCGGCTACTTGCGTTGCTTTGAGGTGGGTCTGGTTTCATGGTGGAGGGCATGTTGACGTGGAGGAGCATGGTAGAAAGAGGATGGCGAAGTAGAGGTGAGGGGAGATGGGTTTGGTTGTTAGTGGAGTTCGGCACTTGCATGGGTTTTGGTGGAAGTGACTATCGGGAAGAAGTAGGCGAGTACTGGCGTGTTGTTAGGTGAAGGTATAGAAAGATGCAAAAGTAGTATAAAACTCATATTATAACTCATATGTAAAATTTCCTATTCAAAGCTATCAACCAGAAACGAAAGGGTGGATAAAGAAACGAGCAGCCATAAAGTAGATGAAAGAAATAAATGTTCACGAAAATAGATGGTCAATATAAATTATCTGGGAATATGAAATAAAAAGGCTATTGGTTAAAAGATCGTGAAATATAAAAAGCAAAGGGAAACCAAAAGGTTTTAAAACCGATACCGATACAAAATTGTTTTCACGAATTTCACTGCGTATCAGGCTTCAAAACACAGAATTGAATATACGGCAGAGATCAGCATGACGAGATGATCAAAACGGTATAAAGATATCGGTGGTACGATTGAATTATAAAAATTCGAATTTTCTACTAGCGGAAAATGCAGCAAAACGTAGAAAAATAAGATCGACGGAGCTAAAGAAGTCCGAATTTGGAAAAACGAAAAATGACGTCTTAGTCAGAAGTTGAATTAGAATTTTTCTATGTAAAAATATTCAAGTTTGGAAAACATTTTATTATCATCAATTTTAAGATATAACTTGAAATAAAATTACACTAGAAAATAAACTTCCAAATTATCTGATGAAAATTTACCAGTTGTTATGATTAATTAGACGCATTCCAAATATCAAATTTTTATTTCAAAATTTTATCGTTTAAAATTTCACAAAATTTCAACTAGTTACGTTATTAAAACACTTAAAATTTATGGGTCGTTACATTCTCCTCCACTCAAAACTTTTCGTCCCCGAAAAGGAAGGAGGCAGGAGAATAGAAACAACCAGAAAGAAGATAGATTGGAATACAAGTAAAACAATTAATTTAAACCATATAAATTTCAATTTAAATTAATTAATATTTAACAATTTGGTTAAATCCCTTTGAGTTCACTTTAAGTTAAATCAATCTATCTATTTCTAAATTCATTATCTTATTATCTAGTCATCCTCAATTAATAATTTCTAGATCATTAATTTGTATAATCATTTATTGTACTCATATTTTATTCAGCAAATTTAATTCTTTTATTCCAAATTATGATTAAGTTTATTCTACTTAATATATCTTATTACATATATTTAAACCATATAAATTTCAATTTAAATAAATTTATATTCAATAATTGGTTTAAATTTAAGGTATTTCCATAAGTTGATCTAATTTCAATTTGTTAATTCTTTCAGAACAAAATTTATTATATTCATCTCATTCAATTAACTTATTATACTATCATCTTTATTAGCATTTTTTATATAATTAAAATCTAAGTGTATAACATTTATTATAAACACTCAAATTTTATTTATAGAATCATTTTATATTGTATATTATCCAATTACATTTTAACTTTTGAATAATTTAGGTAAGTTTTATTTAAATGCAATTTAGTACTATACAAATAAAATTTTCAAATTCAATTATTTCAAGTTTAAATATTTATCCAAAATTTTTGACTTCAGTTTATAATTGAAATCATCATTAAATCATAAACTTAAGAATTTAAATCTCCGATTTTCTTCAAACAATTTTGAGATAAATATATATAGTATATATCAGATCAAAATTAAATCTTTATATATATAATAAATCAAGTCATACCACAGAAATTCAAATCAAATTAAATTTCCAAACAAAGTGTAGCAAAGCTACTGAATGGTCTCTTCACTTCGAAACTCGAAAATGAATGTCGATGATGTGGTCGCCATTACCGAAATTATTTTCCAGCGACAAAGAGAAGAGTACTGATTTAAACATTAAAATTCTTTGAAAATAATTGATATTCAAAAATACTTTATATAATATACATTTAAAATTTTAAAACCAGAGTTTGGAATCATCGGAAATTAAATTCTCAAGTTCCTAATTTAAATTTATTTAAATTCCAAATCAATTTATACCATGTTTATAAATATATTTAGAGAACAATAAATGATAATCAAATATTATCATTTCAACAACCGATTTAATTAACTTATTAAATTCCAGAAAAATTTACTTATATATTAATAATATAATCATACAAAATTTATTTCATTTACCAAATTTGAAAATAATGTTGTGTCGGTTTGCTCTGTTCAAGTGTTTTGGAAATCCTATCGATAGCGTTGATTAGACGAATCGATCGGAAACCCAAATCATCATCAACAACTCAAACAACACAATATATAAAACATTTTAAAAATTAATTTACAAATACACTTCCTCGTTCGACGATACAAGCATGGATTTAAAAGAAAGAATATAGAGATTCAAATTTGATGGACTCAAATCAAGGAGAATTCTGATTCGAAGATAAGTTCGAAACAGAAGATAAGATGATTAAATGTCAAAAGAGAAAGGAGGATAGACTTATACAAATCTCGGGCAACCTTAACCGGGTCAACCGTGACTTTTAAGAATACGATCGATGCGAAATTCTAAATCAAATCGACATCTGATCACAAGAGATAGAATTCGGGATAACAAGAGATGGTAGCATCTAATTCGAGGATACAGAAATCTTCGATGAATCAATGCTATTGTAAAGGAGTTTCACCCCTTTACAAATCATTCAGAGATTGGTGAGACCGCCGATTTATTATAAAGATCATTCAAAGTGGAGTTATGGGATACTCCATAATTAAAAAGACACAAATAGGGGAGACACTAATGGACATTGGAACCGAAGGGAATGTAACGACCCAGAATTTTGAACCAATTAAATTGAAAATATTTAATTAATTTTAAATATTTGAACGATGATTTGATTTGAATCCCCGATTTAAATTTGAATTTGGCGATTAAATTATAAAATTTAATCGATTGGAAGTTGAATAAAAATTTGAATCTTCAAATTTAGGCCGATTAAAAATATTTCAAACGCTTGAAAAATTTATATTGATAACACTAAAGATAACAGCAGCTTCAGAATTGAATTTTAAACTATTTTGTTCAGTTTTGAAATTTATATCGTTCAATCGATATTTAAAAATAGCCGTCCGAGGCGCAGTCTCGGAATTCGACGAAACCAGTTCCATTGGGTCCGTAATATTGAATTATTACTGGATTTCCAATTTCATATATTTCAGAGTTGTTTCGTGACCGTACGATATGCAAACGCGTTAAAATAAAATGAAATTGAAATTAAAATTTAAATATATATATTAATTTACATCACCACGTTTTCTCCCTATAAACACGCCCCTTTGTTTCAGCCAAGCATTACGGGAAGAAATCGTGATAACCATGCCGTCTTCAATTTCAAATATCTCGTCCTTCCTCAGTTCAAAATCAATTCAAAGAAAACAATAATGGCCGAAGCCCTTTACCCTCGTTCAAAATTTATAACAGCCGAGCATTCACTCTTCTTTCCCAATCGAAAAGAAAACAAAATCATATCGTTCAAATTAAGAATGGCCGTAGTATCTCGAATTCAAATAAAAAGAAAACGAGATCGTGAACGTAAGGGTTTCGCGAGCACGATTCAGGCGCGGCTTCGATCAGGTTGGAGGGGAAGGCGAGCAATGTTGGGTTCGTGCGCGCTCACGTGCAAAGCTCTAGGTCGCGATCTGGTCGACGACTCATGTCGCGATGTCGCGATTGGCGCAGGAGAAGTCGAGGCAGGCTCAGGGTCGACGAGGGCGACGAAGTGAAGGCGACGCGATTGATTTAGGGCTTCGCGTGGGACTCGCGATTCGATGTCGCGTTTGGTTAGGGCATGCAAATCTCGAGACCGCGGCGATGATTTGTGGATCGCGAGCAATGCTCGAGTCAAGGGAGGCGGCGCGCAAGTGCAGATCGAGGCTGGAGCAGGGTCACGATTTTCAACAGTAAGGTATTTTCTTTTGAAAATTTATTTGTATAATTTTATATGCTAAAATCAAGAATAATATATATATATCGAATATTTATACTGTCCGTTTACAGCAAATTAAAAGAATTTTTTTTTATGCATGTATTTTAATTTACTAAGTCATATTGTAAAATAATTTATTAAGGTGATTAAAGTGGTTAAGAAACTTATTTAAAATTTTCTAGTATATAAACGATGTTTAAATAGAGAAATAACGATGAAGAAGAAAATTTGTTTAATTTAAAAGTGATAACTTTTAGAAATCAAATTTGTAATTAATTTGGTAATGGAAAATAAACCATTGGGAAATTTGTTTGAAATGGATTTAAAGATATTAATCTAAAGTATAATATTAGCTAAAATAAATTTATTAAAGGAGAAATTGGTTAAGTAAATAAATAGAACCATAATTTAGGTGTTCGATTTAATTCGAATATTGATAAATGGTATAAATTGTTTATACAAGGTCTAACATCGTGAAGAAATAAGCCGGTTTGAATTGGAAAGCAAAATAAAAGCAAAGGTGAGATGTTTCTCACTCAAAATAAAATTTGATTTTACAGTTATTGATTGATGATTGACTGTTTGGATTTGTGATATTAGATATAGTAGGATATATCTATTATATATAGCAATATATACATATTGGCATATGTATATATTGGATTGATGATTTCCCGCCTCGTATAGCGAAAGAGACCCTATTGCGCCGTTAGTAAGCGGATATTTTTATAAAACCCATATACCGCGATATTCCACCTCGAAGTGGAATGGGTATTGTGCTAACATCTGTGGATGCAGGGAAACAGGTTGGAGGGATCCAACTGGATTCCTCAACAGTATTTATTTATTTATAGATATTGTGATGTATATTATGTTATCATATTGATATATGATGTTTGATGTTGTGATTGACTAATTGGTGCTGTTGCATCATCGGATTCAAGTTTTGAAGTATAAAAATAATGACTTTTACTTTAAAAGGATTTTAAAGTGATTTTTGAAAATATACGTTTTATGGAATTTTTGAATTGATTTATAAACGTTAAGATTTTAAAGTTATAAAAGTTAAGATTTGTGAATTATAACCAAAAGGTAATTTCTTTTGAAATAAATAGTCAAGAAATTTATAAAATGGTTTTAAATGGAAAATTTTGAATTATTAAAACGATGTATATAAAAGAGGTACAAAAATTGATATTTATAACCTTAAAATGTTGGTATTATAAAATGAGTTTTTATAAGCGTTAAAATGAATTTTTAAGAATTTATAAATAAATGGAATTTATAAATTATGAACTTATAATATGGATTGTTGGTATAAGATTTGAGTTATGAATCGAATTGTTAATAAAGGAGATTTATTAAATTGAAGTTGTTAGACAATAGAAATAGAATTTATAAACGTTGTTTTATAAATTCGAAATCAATTGAATTTGATAAATTAAATGTAGGAGGTTATTAAAGAAGATATATTCGCGATTTTGGATAGCGAATTATTATTGAAATAAAATGTGTAGAAAATAGTGAAGTGTAATTAGTGAAGTATATTCACGATTTTGGATAGTGAATATATTGTTAAGTAAAATGGATTCATTTTTGAAAAAGTGACATTGAAAATGAAGTTAAACATTTTAAAGATGTTTTTAAAATGTATTATGATATCGAATACATAGATTTCAACATTTTTATTGTTGAAATGGACGTTTTCGAAAAATAAGGAAATGGTGGACTATAACACTGTTGTTATAGTAAATGATTTCCGAAAGGAAATGTTTTTATCTAGTATTGGGATTTATATATCTATCTAAATTTCGAATCCCTATACTAGTGATTTTGAGTCGTCGTAACGATGTTTTACGTAACATTCATTTTGACTCAAATAAATGTTGTTATAGTAAATGATTTCCTTAAAGAATGAATTTATACTTAAATTTGATTTAAGTATATTGAATATTTTCAAATGTTGAAAATAAATGATTTGTGAATTACTTATTATTAAATAAGTATGGAAATGCTTTTCCAATATGAAATGAAATGTTTTTGAGAATTTATCTTCTTAAAGATAAATTGAAATTGAATATTGAAATCGATTTGAAAATCGTATATCAGTAGATATTTTGAAAATATAAATTCACTATGGAATTTATAAAAGAAATGGGAATTGTTTTAGAAAAATAAACGTTGATTTATTTTTGAAGTGTGGAAATTTTATATCTAGTAAAGATATTTTTGAAAATAAATAATTTGAAAAATTATTTGGAATCTGATGATGTTGCGCATCTTTATTGATAGTTAAATAACCGACTATCAATAATTACCTTGAATGGTATTTGTTGTGAATTGGATGAATTTGAATGCCACACTTATTTTTAAATAAGCGCTCACTATTCGGGTTAGCCGGGAAAGGACCATGGGGTCGTATAACCCATTCCGAATATGTGATACGTCGTTATGAATTGCATTCGAAGACCGGTGTTGAAGACCGGATATTTTCGAAAACGGAAGGATTACCGTCGAGTTACTCTACATCGGCTGATCTCCGGTTTAGAGGTTTTATCACCCTTAGTGACGGGAAGTCTGGACGTGATTTGAAATTTATCCGGATATGCAAGGGCTTCGTGAGAAGTGCCTTCGGTTCTGTTCGATCCCGGAACAGACTTGTATGGATTGTGTGTCTGACGTTACAATTTGAGATATAAAGCTGATTTCTTTCAAATACATTTCTGTTGGTGGCGAAGGATTTATTCTCTTAGCTTAACACCCTTCTCTGAGACGTACGAGCTCAGAGGTTATGTAGTTGAAATTTATCAGCGATATATTCCCAATTTGGTAACGTGGCATACTAAGTGTTACTGTGAAATGATCAGTGTTTGATCATTTGCAATATGATCATTTGTTTGATCTTATATTTTTGTGATCATAGGTTGATCATTTGTTTGACCCGAAGCATGGCTTTGTAGAAAGCGTAGCTTTGTGGACGAGACTTCGTCGAGCCTCACACCCCGGAAATGGTCAAAACAGGAAGGATGCGGCAAGGTTCTAGGGAGTAGCGCCCCTTAGTGTATGTCATTCCTTCTGGATAGAGGTGGTATCATGGTATGGAGCCCAGATACTTAACCTATGTGGTTGCTGCATTTTTATTATGTGGTTTGTTGCGAATCGGGGATCCTCGGGAAGATCGGTGACGATCGGGGGATGGCATACGCGTGTCAGTAGTTACCTATTTTTGTAGAGGTAACCCGGCCTTGTGTTGGCAGAGATCTAACCGTAACGTTAGGTTCTCGGGTCGTCTATTCCAGGGACGTACCCATCGTGGAAAAGGAAGTTCCTTAGCCTGACCATTTGTTGGAAATCCAAAGAAACAATACGTGACTTGTACGGTTTTAGTTGTATTACCTGCTATGGAATGTGGCGGTAACCTGCTATTGAACATAGTAGCTATAGTAGGCATAAGTGCGGAATGCCTATGCTGGCTAAGATTTATATTATACTTTCGAAATGTTTTCTACACTATGCACTAATAATAATATCAAAATGATTTGATTTTACATATCAAGCATCTTTGACTATCATAAGAAGAAATCTCCTCCAATTCTGCGTTTGCATTGTGTGTGTGGTGGGAGGACTTATGGTAGTTTCATTTTCCAAAAGCATTGCGAATTAACTTTAAAATTATCTTGTTGTTGTTTTAAAGATAAACTGTTTTACGATCTCACACCAGTCACCATGACTGACTCGGAGTTTATTGTTTCCCTTCTAAACTCTGGGTGCCCACCAATTTCCACACGGGCAGTCTAGAGTTAGATTATCAGGATATTCTGGATATTCTGGAGCTTTGGAGATAAGTTGGATGACGAGACGTAGTATTTGTATCTGATAGTATTTATTCCGCTGTGTATTCTGTATGAGGACAAGTTTATAAAACTGTCCATTGTTGTATATTGACTCTGATTGATGTATGTAAAAACTGATATAGTTCTTTGTTTTAAAAGACTAGTGATTATCTATTATATATTGTTCCGCTGCGATATGTGAGATTCTGATATTGTTTCTGCTTCTGATGTTGTTTCTGTTGTTTCTTCTTCTTCCTTCTTCTGCTTTTCTTCTTCTTCTACCTTTTTCTTCTTTTTAAAACCATAACTTTTCGGGTTTCCGGCATTCGATGGCTCGGCAGTCGATAAAGTGAGTATCGATGTCGAATTTTCGAAAGTCGAAAATTTTTGGATGTTACATGGAACGTTCCAAAATTCAAAGAAACCGAGTCAAAGAAGAAGGAATTCAAGCTCGAACGAACGTGATTCTGTAATTGAATTTACTCTATATGCTGAGTTTTTCCTAAAACCAGAGCTCTGATACCAACTGTAACGACCCACTATTTTGGACCTCTCAAATCGACAATAAATCCACACATGTCCGACTTGAATAATTCAAAACAATAGATTGTTAATTTAAATTGGCAAAACTCAGCATATACAGTAAATAAAATAATCACAGATCACAAACACAGACACAGAGTAATATAACAATAATGCAGCGGAAACAAAAGAATAGTAGTTCATGAAGCTACTATATATATAAAACAGAGTTAAACAGGATACAACAGAAGTCTCGAATACAATAGATATCTCAATACAATAGTCAAATACAAGATCTGAATACATTACTGGAATCAACTGAATAACTGATAGTAGAATCGATAGATAGCTGGATCTCCAAGCGAAGCTCCAACTCTAAAGGTGAGTCTCGAACACTGGTACACTCAGTCTGACCCGAGCGTAAAGAAAACACAAAACACTCGAGTCAGGATTAACATTCTTATATCAATAAATCTAACTCAAGTGAAATAACGACTAAAATACGAGTAACCCAAAGGATGTTTGGATAACCATCCTCTAAGGATTCGTTAAACTATCTACTATGTATTACTGTACGCTAAGTAGATAATGCCTATCAGTAATATAAAGTATCAAAATAGCGTTAAGGCGTTACCATAATCCCCATTTACACATTTTTATAATGTCATAGTCTATACAGCACCGTAAGCCCCACCGTAAACTAGTGGTTATCAGAGGGTACCCCATAGGCATAACACAAAACAAATCGTAGTGGTCGCGATAGGATAAACAGTAAGACAAGGTACATGAGGCGATACCAACTAGGATACTAGTAGTTGCGTCATCCGGACAGATGTTGGGCATAGCAGCTACCACCCCAACACCGCGAAACAACACTCCCATTGTAACGTCCCGAAAATTTTCGACTTTCGAAAATTCAACATCGATACTCACTTTATCGACTGCTGAGCCATCGAATGCCGGAAACCCGAAAAGTTATGGTTTTAAGAAAAAGAAAAAGTAGAAGAAGAAGAAGATAGAAGAAAAAGAGAAGAAGAACAACAAAACAACAACAGATACAGAACAGAGACAGAACAATATCAGAATCTTACACATCGCAGCGGAACAATATATAATAGATAAATGAATAATCTTTAAACAAAGAACTATATCATTTTATACATAAATCAATCAGAGTCAATATACAACTCAATACAATACATCACATCAATGGACAGTTATATAACTTGTCCTCATACAGAATACACAGCGGAATAAATACTATCAGATACAAATACTACGTCTCGCCATCCAGCTTGCTTCCAAAGCTCCAGAATATCCAGAATATCCTGATAATATAACTCTAGGCTGCCCGTGTGGAAATTTGTGGGCACCCAGAGTTTAGAAGGGAACAATAAACTCCGAGTCAGTCATGGTGACTGGTGTGAGATCGTAAAACAGTTATTCTTTAAAATAAACAACAGGATAATTTTAAAGTAAATTTCGCAATGCTTTTGGGAAAATGAAACTACCATAAGACCTCCCGCCACACACACAATGCAAACGCAGAATTGGGGAAGATTTCTTCTTATGATAGTCAAAGATGCTTACTACGCAAAAATCAAATTCTTTTTGATATTATTATTAGTGCATAGTGTAGAAACATTTCGAAAGTATAATATTAATCTTAGCCAACATACGACCAGTATCGTATGCCTACTATAGCTACCATCTAAACAGTGGTGACCACCGTACGTAAATGGCAGGTTCTACAACTAATACCGTACAAAGTTCATATTGGAGTTTGGATTTCCAACAAATGGCCAGGCTAAGGAACTTCCTTTTCCACGATGGGTACGTCCCTGGAATAGACGACCCGAGAAATAACCTAACATTACGGTTAGATCTCTGCCAACACAAGGCCGGGTTACCTCTGCAAAAATAGGTAACTACTGACACGCGTATGCCATCCCCCGATCGTAACCGATCTTCCCGAGGATCCCCGATTTCCAACAAACCACATAGATAATAATGCAGCAACCACATAGGTTAAGTATCTGGGCTCCATACCATGATACCACCTCTATCCAGAAGGAATGACATACACTAAGGGGCGCTACTCCCTAGAACCTTGCCGCATCCTTCCTGTTTCGACCATTTCCGGGGTGTGAGGCTCGACGAAGTCTCGTCCACAAAGCTACGCTTTCTCAAAAAGCCCTGCTTCGGGTCAAACAAAATGATCAACCTATGATCACAAAGATATAAGATCAAACAAATGATCATATCACAAATGATCAAACACTGATCATTTCACAGCAACACTCAGTATGCCACGTTACCAAATTGGGATATATCGCTGATAAATTTCAACTACATAACCTCTGAGCTCGTACGTCTCAGAGAAGGGTGTTAAGCTAAGAGAATAAATTCTCCGCCACCAACAGAAATGTATTTGAAAGAAATCAGCTTTATATCTCAAATTGTAACGTCAGACACACAATCCATACAAGTCTGTTCCGGGATCGAACAGAACCGAAGGCACTTCTCACGAAGCCCTTGCAATTCCGGATAATTTTCAATCACGTCAGGACTTCCCGTCACTAAGGGTGATAAAACCTCTAAACCGAAGATCAGTCGGTGTAGAGTAACTCGACGGTAATCCTTCCGTTTTCAAAAATATCCGGTCTTCAACACCGGTCTTCAAATGCAATTCATAACGACGTATCACATATTCGGAATGGGTTATACGACCCCATGGTCCTTTCCCGGTTAACCCGAATAGTGAGCGTTTATTTAAAAACAAGTGTGGCATTCAAATTCATCCAATTCACAACAAATACCATTCAGGGTAATTATTGATAGTCGGTTATTTAACTATCAATAAAGATGCGCAACATCATCAGATTCCAAATAATTTCCCAAATTATTTATCTTCAAAATATCTTTACTAGATATATAATTTCCACACTTAACCGTTTTGAAAACAAATTTCAAATATTCAATTTCCACATTTCATTTTATCCTTTAAAAGATAAAATCTCAAAACAGTTCATTTCATATTGGAAAAGCATTTCCATACTTATTTAAAAATAAGTATTTCACAAATCATTTATTTTCAACACTTAGAAAATATTCGATATACTAAAAATCAAAATTAAGTATATATCTCATTCTTTAAGGAAATCATAAATTTTAACATCTATTTGAGTCAAAACGAATGTTGCGTAAAACATCGTTACGACGACTCGAAATCACTAGTATAGGGATTCGAAATTAGATAGATATATAAATCCCAACACTACATAAAAACATTTCCTTTCGGAAATCATTTACTATAACAACAGTGTTATAGTCCATCATTTCCTTATTTCTCGAAAACGTCTATTTCAACAAGAACTGTTGAAATCTATGTATCCGATACTTAACACGTTTTAAAACATCTTTTAAAACAATCACTTCATTTCTGTAATATCGCTTTCCCAAAACAAGTTCATTTTACTTAACAATATATTCACTATCCAAAATCGTGAATATACTTTACTATTTACATTTCACTATTTTCTACACGTTTTATTTTGATAATAATTCGCTATCCAAAATCGCGAATATATCTCCTTTGATAATCTTCTATATTTAATTTATCAAATTCAATCGATTTGTTTCCGAATTTATAAAACAACGTTTATAAATTCCATTTTCTATTTCCTATAACAACTCCGGTTTATAATCTCATTTTATTAATCTTCAAAAATTCACTTATAAGAATAAGTGATTTCGGATTTATAAAACAACGTTTATAAATCACATTTGTACTCTATAACGATTTCAACTTATAAAAATCATTTATGAACACATTCGACCAATATTTCATTTAAAGGCAAAAATCCAAGTTATAAGTAAATTACTTATAAATCCTTTATTCTACAACTTCATTCATTTTTAACTTCACAACGTAAATCTATTAATTTCATTCACTTATGACATCCATTTATACTTCTTTTTAACACTTATAAAATTCGTTTTATAAGTCCAATATTTTGATTTACAAAAATATCAATTTTATAAATCTTTTTATACCAATCGTTTATAGTTATTCAAAAATCCCAACTTAAACCATTTATAAATAAATCGACTTTTATTTCAAAAACGACACTTCGGTTTTATTTCACTAAAAATTATAACTTTTATAACTTTAAAATTTTATTTACGCTTATAAATTGATTCAATAATTTCATAAAACGTATATTTTCAAAAATCACTTTAAAAACCCTTTTAAATTAAAAGTCGTTATTTTTTTCATTTCAAAACTGAATCCAATGATGCAACAGCATCAATCAGTCCATCACAACAGTCAATATCATATATCGATATGATAACAGAATATACATCAATATCTGTAAATAATCAATACGGTGAGGAATCCAGTTGGATCCCTCCAACCTGTTTCCCTGCATCCACAGATGTTAGCACAATACCAATTCCGTTCCAGTACGGAATTATCGCGGTATATAGGTTTTTATAAATCCGCTTACTAACGGCGCAATAGGGTCTCATCCGCTATACGAGGCGGGAAATCATCAATCCAATATATACATATGCCAATATGTATATATTGCTATATATATAGATATATCCTATCATATCTAATAGCACATTCAAACAGTCAATCATCAATCAATAACTGTAAATAATTCCACATCCAATTGAGTGAGAAGATCTCACCTTGATTTTAATTCTGATTTCAGCGTTTATTTCGAATAAAATTAAACACGCGTTTAATTTTACCCGAAATTCCAACTAGCTCCAAACGACTCCAATTCAGTTTCATCGCGAAGAGCTCGTCACAACGAAGCCAACGCAAAAAGTTTCGTCGTTTTCTGATAACGTATGAAAGAGATATTGCATTTAGAAGTTTATACAATTTTAAAACAAAATAAATTTACATTTTTATTTAATTTCTTAGCCCTAACCCAATCAGAGCCACACGATCTGCTGCCCTAAAATCTCAGCCGTGCCTTTCATCATCTCCCACAACGCACGCATGCTCCAGTTCCACTCGCGTACGCACCCACTGCCGCCGTTTTGCCCTAATTTCGTAACCCACTTCGTCGACCTAGACCATGATCGAGACACACCATCGGAACCGCCTCGCCCAGAGCCACCACTGGCCTCCGACCGCACGTGCTCGGTCAACTCCTTGGCACGCGAGACGAGAACGAACGGCGCGACTTCATATTCAAATTGATGACAATCCATGCTTCTAAAATCGATCATAACCGTTGAGATCGTAGTTCTCAATGGTCTCTACAGATTTGTAGTTGGAGATTTCTGGAATTAACGTGTGGATTTGAAAATAATTGAGGAAGAATGTGGGAGTTTTCTGGCCTTTGAAACGTAAGCGGCGGTTGAAGAGATTTAGGGTTAGGGTTTTGATTTCTCTTTGCAAATGAAAAGGTTGAGGGGCTTATATAGAAAACTTACAAAAACACTATTCATCGAATTTTTTTCGAACTCCGATTCGAGCGTGCCGGCTGACGTTCGTAAGGTTTACCCCGCGTTCCGAACGCAATGGAACAGGTTTCGGAAGCTAATTCGGACATCTGTGCGAGATATGAAATTAAACGATCAATTTAAATTTAACCGATTTAAATCGATTTCGAGGCGTTTTAATTTGTACCGGACAAACGGTAACTCCAAAAATTATGAAATTTGAAATCTTACAATAATATCACATTACGGATCCGATGAAACTGGTTTCGTCGAAATCCGAGACCTTTTGAAAAATGACTATTTTTAACTCGACGATTTAAAATTAAAAAGATATCGATGCGTTTCGAGCTGCCACGGTCAAACGACAACTCCGATTGCTACGAAAATTGAAATCCGATAATAACTAACTATTACGGATCCAATGGAACTGGTCTCGTTCAATTCTGAGACTGTCCGAAAATTGGCTATTTTTCAGTCGATAATTAAATATTAAAATATTCAATTTTCACAAATTAATTCTAAATTCGATTCTGAAAGTTCTATAACCTTTCTATAACTTCAGTATGATTAAATAAAATTTCCCAAATCATTTTTCAATCATTTTAAACTCGATTTACAATTATCTCTGGAATTTCAATCGTTAAATCATCGATTTAATTATCAAATTAAATCCAATATTCGAATAATAAATTATTCGACTTCTTAAATTCATTTATTAATATTTAAAATCAATTAAATATTCGAATTTTAATTATCTAAAATTCTGGGTCGTTACAAACTTCCCCCCTTAAAAGAATTTCGTCCTCGAAATTACAAGTTAGGAAAAAGAGTCCTTAACTCGTCTACTATTTTTCAACATCTAATAGTTTTATCACTTTTCAAACGGATCTTCCTACTAAAGATTCGTTATCATCTCAACTCGTTTTCCAACTTCAATTATAAATTTCAAATAACATTGTTTAACTTCTCAATTCATATTCGAGTTTAAATTCAAATTTTAAACTTTCAAAATTTCTCAAAAATTTTCTAACGCCTTAAATTTTCAGAAAATTTCGCCAGCGTTTCCTTTGCGCGGCTAATACGGCACGACTACAAAACGTCCCTACGGACTCTCAGATTTCAAAAAGAAAAAGAAAAAGCCAAGCGGCTAGAGAGAAATCATCAAAAACTCATATTAAAACTCAAATACGTACCTTTTTCGAGCAATTCAAATTTATCTGTGAAATAAATTTTCCAATCCCTTTATACCTGTATATCTACTAGCCATATATATCTAGTTACAGCATTCAAACTATTTTGCACATTCAATTACAAAATTTTCAATATAACTGCTTATATCATTTCTAATTCGCTATTGAAGTTATACATATTCATTTCGTTCAATCTTTACATTTCAATTCCATTTGAATTCAATTCCAACATTTAATTGGATTCAGTTCAATTTCTGAATATTGAATTTTATCAGCTTTCATTCATAACTGATTACTTTTAGATTAGTTTCAATTGCTAATTCAATTTCCATTTCTAATTATTCAATTCAAACTCGTTTTCAACATTCAGTTTTAATTCCAGTTTTATTCTTTCATTCATCCCCAAAATTTATTTTCAATTCACTATTTTGGTTTATAATCACTCATATTAAACTGGATTTCAAATTCCATATGAATTTAATTCATTCCAAACCATATTAATTTGTCATTTCTTTAATTAGTTTCCATTACTAATTTTATTTCAATACTTTACTCTACAAATTCGAAATGAATTTTTTTCAACATTCAATTTACTTTCATTAAGTTGATTCACTTATACTTATTTTAACTTAACTTCATCCTTTAAGTTAAATTTACTCTATCAAAATTTAATCTGTATAAGTTATCACTTATTCATTATTCCCATAAATATCTTTATATAGCCTTCCAGAGTTAACCAACATTTCAAAGCCATTTTGAAAACAATTCAAATTTATCCTTTGAATTTCCAAACAAAACCCAATCTTTCAAACAACTTCCATTTTAAAACAATTGGACAGCAATTTCTCTTTTGGAAACCCAAAAATGAACACCAACGATGCCGCGGTCATCATCGAAGTTATTTTCCAGCGACCGAAAAGAGTTTAGAGCTTTCACTCTCCAAAACATTTTTCAAAACCCTTGAAATCCATTTTCAAATCAAAAAGATTTAAACTTTCCAAATCTCCAAAATTTTCAAATTTTTTTCAAAACATTTCCAAAAACTTCTCTGGAATTCCGTTTCAAATTACAAATCACATTTATGATTTACATTCTTTAAGTTTCATTAGTATATGGATTTATTTCTTAACTTTGGAGTTACGATTTGAATTTCTTATTCAATTTCAATGATGATAATTCACTATTATTACTTCCTAACATCCATGCAACCATATACTGTAGTACTTTACAGAAAAACATTTATTTTCTATACAAAAATAGTTTTGGGCAAAATTATCTCATTTACCCTATTTAAAACAATACTGTGCCGAATTGTTCTATTCAAGTGTTTAGAGATCCCTATCGATAGAGTTGTACGGACAATACCGACCAGAATCCATATACCACTCAACAAACCAATCATCACAATATAAAACAATTTTATATTCACTAACAAATACGCACTCGTATCTATTATTACACTCAACTCATTCTAGAGTACTACTGACTCTATCTCTAATGAGTAACACCCAACAGAGCAGGGTTGTCGCTTAACCATATGCTCTGATACCAAATGTAACATCCCGAAAATTTTCGACTTTCGAAAATTCAACATCGATACTCACTTTATCGACTGCTGAGCCATCGAATGCCGGAAACCCGAAAAGTTATGGTTTTAAGAAAAAGAAAAAGTAGAAGAAGAAGAAGATAGAAGAAAAAGAGAAGAAGAACAACAAAACAACAACAGATACAGAACAGAGACAGAACAATATCAGAATCTTACACATCGCAGCGGAACAATATATAATAGATAAATGAATAATCTTTAAACAAAGAACTATATCATTTTATACATAAATCAATCAGAGTCAATATACAACTCAATACAATACATCACATCAATGGACAGTTATATAACTTGTCCTCATACAGAATACACAGCGGAATAAATACTATCAGATACAAATACTACGTCTCGCCATCCAGCTTGCTTCCAAAGCTCCAGAATATCCAGAATATCCTGATAATATAACTCTAGGCTGCCCGTGTGGAAATTTGTGGGCACCCAGAGTTTAGAAGGGAACAATAAACTCCGAGTCAGTCATGGTGACTGGTGTGAGATCGTAAAACAGTTATTCTTTAAAATAAACAACAGGATAATTTTAAAGTAAATTTCGCAATGCTTTTGGGAAAATGAAACTACCATAAGACCTCCCGCCACACACACAATGCAAACGCAGAATTGGGGAAGATTTCTTCTTATGATAGTCAAAGATGCTTACTACGCAAAAATCAAATTCTTTTTGATATTATTATTAGTGCATAGTGTAGAAACATTTCGAAAGTATAATATTAATCTTAGCCAACATACGACCAGTATCGTATGCCTACTATAGCTACCATCTAAACAGTGGTGACCACCGTACGTAAATGGCAGGTTCTACAACTAATACCGTACAAAGTTCATATTGGAGTTTGGATTTCCAACAAATGGCCAGGCTAAGGAACTTCCTTTTCCACGATGGGTACGTCCCTGGAATAGACGACCCGAGAAATAACCTAACATTACGGTTAGATCTCTGCCAACACAAGGCCGGGTTACCTCTGCAAAAATAGGTAACTACTGACACGCGTATGCCATCCCCCGATCGTAACCGATCTTCCCGAGGATCCCCGATTTCCAACAAACCACATAGATAATAATGCAGCAACCACATAGGTTAAGTATCTGGGCTCCATACCATGATACCACCTCTATCCAGAAGGAATGACATACACTAAGGGGCGCTACTCCCTAGAACCTTGCCGCATCCTTCCTGTTTCGACCATTTCCGGGGTGTGAGGCTCGACGAAGTCTCGTCCACAAAGCTACGCTTTCTCAAAAAGCCCTGCTTCGGGTCAAACAAAATGATCAACCTATGATCACAAAGATATAAGATCAAACAAATGATCATATCACAAATGATCAAACACTGATCATTTCACAGCAACACTCAGTATGCCACGTTACCAAATTGGGATATATCGCTGATAAATTTCAACTACATAACCTCTGAGCTCGTACGTCTCAGAGAAGGGTGTTAAGCTAAGAGAATAAATTCTCCGCCACCAACAGAAATGTATTTGAAAGAAATCAGCTTTATATCTCAAATTGTAACGTCAGACACACAATCCATACAAGTCTGTTCCGGGATCGAACAGAACCGAAGGCACTTCTCACGAAGCCCTTGCAATTCCGGATAATTTTCAATCACGTCAGGACTTCCCGTCACTAAGGGTGATAAAACCTCTAAACCGAAGATCAGTCGGTGTAGAGTAACTCGACGGTAATCCTTCCGTTTTCAAAAATATCCGGTCTTCAACACCGGTCTTCAAATGCAATTCATAACGACGTATCACATATTCGGAATGGGTTATACGACCCCATGGTCCTTTCCCGGTTAACCCGAATAGTGAGCGTTTATTTAAAAACAAGTGTGGCATTCAAATTCATCCAATTCACAACAAATACCATTCAGGGTAATTATTGATAGTCGGTTATTTAACTATCAATAAAGATGCGCAACATCATCAGATTCCAAATAATTTCCCAAATTATTTATCTTCAAAATATCTTTACTAGATATATAATTTCCACACTTAACCGTTTTGAAAACAAATTTCAAATATTCAATTTCCACATTTCATTTTATCCTTTAAAAGATAAAATCTCAAAACAGTTCATTTCATATTGGAAAAGCATTTCCATACTTATTTAAAAATAAGTATTTCACAAATCATTTATTTTCAACACTTAGAAAATATTCGATATACTAAAAATCAAAATTAAGTATATATCTCATTCTTTAAGGAAATCATAAATTTTAACATCTATTTGAGTCAAAACGAATGTTGCGTAAAACATCGTTACGACGACTCGAAATCACTAGTATAGGGATTCGAAATTAGATAGATATATAAATCCCAACACTACATAAAAACATTTCCTTTCGGAAATCATTTACTATAACAACAGTGTTATAGTCCATCATTTCCTTATTTCTCGAAAACGTCTATTTCAACAAGAACTGTTGAAATCTATGTATCCGATACTTAACACGTTTTAAAACATCTTTTAAAACAATCACTTCATTTCTGTAATATCGCTTTCCCAAAACAAGTTCATTTTACTTAACAATATATTCACTATCCAAAATCGTGAATATACTTTACTATTTACATTTCACTATTTTCTACACGTTTTATTTTGATAATAATTCGCTATCCAAAATCGCGAATATATCTCCTTTGATAATCTTCTATATTTAATTTATCAAATTCAATCGATTTGTTTCCGAATTTATAAAACAACGTTTATAAATTCCATTTTCTATTTCCTATAACAACTCCGGTTTATAATCTCATTTTATTAATCTTCAAAAATTCACTTATAAGAATAAGTGATTTCGGATTTATAAAACAACGTTTATAAATCACATTTGTACTCTATAACGATTTCAACTTATAAAAATCATTTATGAACACATTCGACCAATATTTCATTTAAAGGCAAAAATCCAAGTTATAAGTAAATTACTTATAAATCCTTTATTCTACAACTTCATTCATTTTTAACTTCACAACGTAAATCTATTAATTTCATTCACTTATGACATCCATTTATACTTCTTTTTAACACTTATAAAATTCGTTTTATAAGTCCAATATTTTGATTTACAAAAATATCAATTTTATAAATCTTTTTATACCAATCGTTTATAGTTATTCAAAAATCCCAACTTAAACCATTTATAAATAAATCGACTTTTATTTCAAAAACGACACTTCGGTTTTATTTCACTAAAAATTATAACTTTTATAACTTTAAAATTTTATTTACGCTTATAAATTGATTCAATAATTTCATAAAACGTATATTTTCAAAAATCACTTTAAAAACCCTTTTAAATTAAAAGTCGTTATTTTTTTCATTTCAAAACTGAATCCAATGATGCAACAGCATCAATCAGTCCATCACAACAGTCAATATCATATATCGATATGATAACAGAATATACATCAATATCTGTAAATAATCAATACGGTGAGGAATCCAGTTGGATCCCTCCAACCTGTTTCCCTGCATCCACAGATGTTAGCACAATACCAATTCCGTTCCAGTACGGAATTATCGCGGTATATAGGTTTTTATAAATCCGCTTACTAACGGCGCAATAGGGTCTCATCCGCTATACGAGGCGGGAAATCATCAATCCAATATATACATATGCCAATATGTATATATTGCTATATATATAGATATATCCTATCATATCTAATAGCACATTCAAACAGTCAATCATCAATCAATAACTGTAAATAATTCCACATCCAATTGAGTGAGAAGATCTCACCTTGATTTTAATTCTGATTTCAGCGTTTATTTCGAATAAAATTAAACACGCGTTTAATTTTACCCGAAATTCCAACTAGCTCCAAACGACTCCAATTCAGTTTCATCGCGAAGAGCTCGTCACAACGAAGCCAACGCAAAAAGTTTCGTCGTTTTCTGATAACGTATGAAAGAGATATTGCATTTAGAAGTTTATACAATTTTAAAACAAAATAAATTTACATTTTTATTTAATTTCTTAGCCCTAACCCAATCAGAGCCACACGATCTGCTGCCCTAAAATCTCAGCCGTGCCTTTCATCATCTCCCACAACGCACGCATGCTCCAGTTCCACTCGCGTACGCACCCACTGCCGCCGTTTTGCCCTAATTTCGTAACCCACTTCGTCGACCTAGACCATGATCGAGACACACCATCGGAACCGCCTCGCCCAGAGCCACCACTGGCCTCCGACCGCACGTGCTCGGTCAACTCCTTGGCACGCGAGACGAGAACGAACGGCGCGACTTCATATTCAAATTGACGACAATCCATGCTTCTAAAATCGATCATAACCGTTGAGATCGTAGTTCTCAATGGTCTCTATAGATTTGTAGTTGGAGATTTCTGGAATTAACGTGTGGATTTGAAAATAATTGAGGAAGAATGTGGGAGTTTTCTGGCCTTTGAAACGTAAGCGGCGGCTGAAGAGATTTAGGGTTAGGGTTTTGATTTCTCTTTGCAAATGAAAAGGTTGAGGGGCTTATATAGAAAACTTACAAAAACACTATTCATCGAATTTTTTTCGAACTCCGATTCGAGCGTGCCGGCTGACGTTCGTAAGGTTTACCCCGCGTTCCGAACGCAATGGAACAGGTTTCGGAAGCTAATTCGGACATCTGTGCGAGATATGAAATTAAACGATCAATTTAAATTTAACCGATTTAAATCGATTTCGAGGCGTTTTAATTTGTACCGGACAAACGGTAACTCCAAAAATTATGAAATTTGAAATCTTACAATAATATCACATTACGGATCCGATGAAACTGGTTTTGTCGAAATCCGAGACCTTTTGAAAAATGACTATTTTTAACTCGACGATTTAAAATTAAAAAGATATCGATGCGTTTCGAGCTGCCACGGTCAAACGACAACTCCGATTGCTACGAAAATTGAAATCCGATAATAACTAACTATTACGGATCCAATGGAACTGGTCTCGTTCAATTCTGAGACTGTCCGAAAATTGGCTATTTTTCAGTCGATAATTAAATATTAAAATATTCAATTTTCACAAATTAATTCTAAATTCGATTCTGAAAGTTCTATAACCTTTCTATAACTTCAGTATGATTAAATAAAATTTCCCAAATCATTTTTCAATCATTTTAAACTCGATTTACAATTATCTCTGGAATTTCAATCGTTAAATCATCGATTTAATTATCAAATTAAATCCAATATTCGAATAATAAATTATTCGACTTCTTAAATTCATTTATTAATATTTAAAATCAATTAAATATTCGAATTTTAATTATCTAAAATTCTGGGTCGTTACACCCATAATCAAGGGGTGCACCCAAATCGAATCACAAAAGTAATAGATATGGTAACGAAGAAGTGCGTCCGCTAGAGGTGGCGAACCTCAATGGCCCGGCAGGGCTCCTGTTTAGTCATGTCAGGGGTCATCCAAAATCATTCTCTTTCTTCAGTCAACGCATTCACCAAACCATCCACTTCATTCTGGATCAACACTCCGCGTATATTAGTTATTAAAGTGGTTTTCGGTATCGACAGAGAGTATGTCCATATCTGATCCCGGTAATAACTACATATTAATTACACCGATGGTCATTTAGTAAACTTTCAAAATAGTTTATATTTCAAACCAAAATATCATTGCCATTTCAAAACCATATCCATACGATATTATTTTCACTTTAAATAAATCTATTTCCAAAATCATATCATTTTCCAAAGTTATATCGCTTTCGAAATCAAAAGTCTTTTAAAAATCAAAACACTTTGGAAATCAAAACCTTGAAATTCATATCACTTTGAAATCATAGCTTGAAATCATAACATTTTGGAATCATAACACTTTCCTCTTAAATAGTTTAGATATTAAAATTTGTATATATAGAAAAATAGTTTATACAATAAAATAGTTTATATAAAATAGTTATAAGTTAAAATAGTTTATAATAAAATAATTTATATTGAAAATGATTTATATTAAAATAATTTATATTAAAATTTATAAAGTAAAATATAAATAGTTTTAGATATAGTTTAAAATACTTTATATAAAAATAGCTTCCTCAAATTTCACAAATCAATTCACATAAACTCGAATTCCAAAATTAAAATTTAATCAAATCTCCAATCATCAATTTCAACTCGATTCAGCTTCTCAATAAACCATTTCAAATTATCAATTTCAAATACATATTTGAAGCAAAAAATAAGCCATTTCAATTTCAATATATTTCAAAGCTTTAAATATTCACATTTCAAAACTAAATTTGATAATTCCATTTATATCTCAATTTAATTTCATTACATTTTGTTTCTGAGATATTTCTTTAATCATTTCAATACATCTAAATATGACTTCAATTTTAAATTTTAAATAAACAAAATATCCCATTTAAATTTATATAAGTTTGAAATATTCATTTAACTCACTTTTAATCAAATTCAAGTTATAAAACATATCTTTCAATTTTCAAATTTAATAAATTTCAAATCAACCTTATTTAAGTAAAATTCTTAAATAAATTTAATTTCAAATCAATTTCAATTTATCTTTCCAACCTGAATATTATAAACTCTATATTTGAAAATATAAATTTACATAAATACATAAACATTTTTTTATTGATTAAATCGAGTTTATTAAATCAACTTTATTAGATCTTTAAAATCAATATTTATTACAACCATATATTTCCTTCAAAACCATAGAAATCGTTTTTCAAATATTTATATATAGACCAATGGTGTCTGTATATAATTTTCTACCTATGGTCAAGTGATACGGATATTTATCATTTCAATCCGTAATTTAAATATATATACGGGTATATATCTTTCAACCCGTAATCCCAAATTCAATTCAAATGAAAATCGCTTGGGTTTATCATTTCAACCCATAACGATTTTCTCCTATTCTACCGATCGTTCGGGTATGTATCATTTCAACCCATAGTGAATTCTATATTAACAGGGAACTTGCAGAGTGATAACAGATATGATAAAAATATAACAACAGTAACAGGCATATATCATCAGTGATAAATAACAGATAAGGGTATCAGATGTCACAGGTGAATAGATACAGATGATGGCATATATATATCAATATAAATAACAGATAATGGTGTCAGGTGTCACAGGTGATCAGATACAGATGATGGCATAGATATAGCAATATAAATAACTAACAGCATCATATTTCAATTGTCGTTTCAATTGAAATCAAATTTAATAAATATAAGAATGTTAATCGTGAGTGATTGCTCACCTTTCGAGGCTAGAGAAATTTGAAAATGAACTGAGCTACGGATCCAAGCACGAATTCCGAAACAAAGCTGGATTGGTATGAATTTGACGGACAAGCTGATAATACGAATAGACGAAATAAATCAGAACTAGGTCGATGAAGAAGATTTGTATAATGAACTCATATATATATATGTAACTATATATATATATATATATATATATATCTATTTATATCTTATTCTAAATTCAAACACATTTAAATTTGTGGAAATTAGTGAGGAGGGCCTTGTAGCCAAGTCCAATTATTTTGTAGGACTCGAGTTTGAAATAATAATTTTCTAGGACAAAAACACAAATACGGTTGAGTTTCAGTTCATTCTCAAATCCAAATGTCTCGCTGTTTTTCAAAATCGATCAGGCGCGATTTTTTCACATCGATCATGTGTGATTTTCATCAATCGACCAGGTAGGTGCAATTTTTTGCTAATCGATCAGGCGCGATATTCCTAAATCGATCAGGGAGGCGCGTATTTCCCAAATCGATCAGGGGATTTGCCCAAATAGGATTGGTTACATTCAAGATTTCATATCACGTCGAAAGAAAGTGTCGATTGCTGTTTATGATTTTGTTCTTTGATTTCTTTAGTTCTATCTATGGATCTGAAACTCAAAGTTCAAGCAATCATTTAATGGATCATGGTGGTCAAAGGTACTGTTTTTTATTTTTGTTGATTTTAAGGATTTGTTTTGTTTGTTTGTGATAAAAATTCATTATTTTCTGTTATTATTTTATGTTGTTCGCTGACAAATTATTGTTTACATTTTTTTGCAGGTGTGATTCATCTGTTATAGTTGTGTTTGATTTCAATAACAATTGTTTTAGTGCTCGTTTTGGATTGGAGGCTTCTATTTCTTCTGTTAGGAATAGGATTTGCGAGGAGTGGATTAATTTTAGTCCATTATGCTTTAATATTTTTTATATTCGAGAATCAAAGACTACCTTTGTTGAAACGGATAGTGATCTTCAAGCTGTATTGTGTTTGTCTTGGTTTGAAAAGGAAGAATTTTTGGTATTTTTTCTACGGTTGAAGATTGATTCAACGGATAATTTTGTTGTTGAAAGTAGCAAGTCTGGTTCAGTAGTTGGTGGTGAGTCAAGTAATAATATGTTAGGTTATGATGATGATTTAGATTCTGGTTTTACTCAACAAAAGGATTTACATGAGTTGTTGAAGAAGAATTCAACTATGGAATTTTTTACTGGGGTTGGTCAACAGTTTGATTCTGCTATTGGATTCCGTAGAACAGTTGGTGCTTATTGTTTGAAGAATGGGTTTAAAGTACAATATATTAAGAATTGTAAAGAACGATTGACATTTCGGTGTGCTATAGATAGTTGTCCTTTTAGGATTCATGCTTCTTGCAAACTGAAGCAATTGGACCAACTGTTTGTTAAAAACATTCAGCTGAATCATACTAGTGGTGGTGGATTTCGTTCACTTGGTAGTCCAACTATTAATAGTGATCTTGTGAAAAGTCTAATCTTCAATCAAATTCGTGATGAGCCAAAAAGAAAAACCAAGGATATCATTAAAAGTTTTAGAAGAGATTATGATGTGGAGCTGAGCTATTATTTTGCTTATAAGGGTAAGAAATTGGCTATGAATGATATTTACGGTGATGAAAAGAAATCTTACAATGAATTAGTTTGGTATTTGAAGGCATTGGAAAGAAATAACCCGAATAGTTATTCAAGTATGGATGTGGATTCTGACACTAATCAATTTGAGAGAGTTTTTGTATGTTATGAGGCATGTATATTTGGATTCAGCTATTGTCGTCCTATGGTGTTTTTAGATGCTACCTTTTTGAAAGGGCGAAGTGGTATTTTGATGGCTACCACTGCAAAAAATGGGAATCAAGGTACTGATTTTGATCTTTTTTTTGGCTGTTGTATTTACTTTGTACTGTGTGCATTAGTTCCTTGTTATAAATTTATGTAACATAGTACTGTTTCTTTAAGTGATTGTTCTAGTGAATTTTGTTATGTACATACTGCATTTTGGTTAAGTGATTAGTCTACTGTTATATAGTACTGATTCAAATATAGTGCATTTGGTTGTTTCAAATGTAGTAATATCCACTTCAATTCATTATAGTTTCTTTTGCGTTAGGGCTTAGCATGTGAAATTATTGCAGAAATGAATTTATGTAAATTTGATCCAGAACAAACACTATAAAAGATTTAATGTTATTTAATTTGATGTACAAAATGTTACTGTATACAGGAGTTAAAAAAGATAAATGCATTTATCTTTTAAGATAAAGAATTAAATAACATATTAAGTCGTACTTATATATCATAGTTACTACTACATGTTAAACATATTTATCATTTTTCTCATTATTTGAAATTCTTACATAATGTATGGAAATGATTTAAACAGCATATAGAAAAGATAATAGCATATATCTTTTAGAAGTATGAATATAAGTCTTTGTATTGTATGCATGAATTAAGTATCATATCTTTGCAATTTCTACCCTTCCTGCATAGACTACACATTCAAGTAGCAAAATTTAAAAAACAAAAGAAAAAAGGATGAATTGTCTCTAGCAAAATTATTTTTCCTTTTTTATTTGGGCCAAGGGCATAGTGTTCATGTGATTGTTTACTATTAGATAATACTGTTTCAAACATAGTGCATTTTGTTATTTCAAATGTTCATTAATAAATAGTGAATTATTATTATTTTTGTTTTTTTTCCAGGTTTTTTCCCATTAGCAATGGCTCTTGTTCCCAAATAAAATGAAGAGTGTTGGAGTTGGTTTTTGAATCACCTAAAGAATGCACTTAGTTGTGATAGAATATTAACTTTTTTAAGTGATAGACACTGGGGTTTATTGTTAAGTGTTCCAAAAAAAATTCCAAATAGTCATCATTCTTATTGTTTGCATCATATGCAAAATAATATTGCTAGCATTGTGAAAAGTGGAAGGTGTGTTTGGGTAGCTCATTTACTTGAGCGTTGTGCTATAGCTTCTAATCATCATGAGTTTTAAAAAGCCATGTCCAAGTACAAAGAAATTGGAGGTGCCAAAGCTATAGAGTATTTGAATGATAAACCATATGATCATTGGGCCGATTTGTTTTTTTCGGGGAAGCGATATGGTGAAAATAAGTCCAATGTAGCTGAGAGTTTTAATTCTTGGATTTTGGATGAAAGAAGTTTGCCTGTTACTGCTTGTCTTGACGGAATTAGGGTAAAACTTATGATGCAAATGTCTAATCGTAGAGAAGAGGCATTAAAGTGGACTAGTGTGCTATGTCCGAAAATGGAAGCTCGTTTGTTAAAATTGAAGGAAGAAGGATTTGGGTGGAGTGTTTCTAAATCATCTAGGTATGTATTTATATTTATTTACACACTACACCAGAAACAGCTTTTGACAGCGTTTCAAAAACGCTGTTATATGATACAACAGCGTTATTATAAACGCTGTATAATGACATGCTGTCATAGATGCAAAAGTTTTAACAGCAAAATAGAAAACGCTGTAAAAAATTTGATACCACAGCGTTTATTAAACGCTGTTATATGACACAACAGCGTTAGAACAAACACTATATAACGACAAGCTATCGTATAAAGAGAACTTACAACAGCTTAATTTTAAACGCTGTGGAAATTATTCTTTTGACAGCGTTTTATTTAGGCTGTTAATATTTTTATTGCAGCGTTTAATGCGTGTTGTGTTATGTTTTTACAGTTGGGATGATATTTTACTACATTTTACAACAGCGTTTAATAAACGCTGTTACTCACTATTTAATGATAATTACAACACGAATTAAACGCTGTTGTTTCTTCATTGACAGCATTAAAATAGATGTTGTCTTCTATTTATATGATTTTTACAGCATTAACATTCCACTATATTTGCATATTCCAGAACTACATTTTGAGTATAATCAAGCAACCAGTATATATAACATGTTCTAATGAATAATAATCTGTTAAATAAACTAGCTAAAACAATATTAATATACAAAAAACATCTATAAATCAAGTTTCAATAATATCCATAAACAAAAATAACACAGTAGACCAAGTTATCATAATATTGTTAAACAATGATAAGGTATATGTTAAACAAAAATATAAACTCTTCCAGTTCATCTACAAACTCTTCCAGTTCATCAGCAAATCAACCAGACCACGTACAAAGTTCACAACACTCAACCCTTGAATGTACAGCCACCCTCCATCTCTTGCTAAACAATTAACTCCTTCATAGCTACATCACCAGACTAGCTGCGAACACCAACCTACAACCTTACCTTCTTACTGCACTTACATCCACTTCCTGTACATCGGAAATTTATCCCATTGACCTAAACTGCCACTATATTTACTACTGCCTTCCTCGACCACTAACAAGTTCAAGCAACAAAACCTCCATCCGAACACCCTCCTTATCCTTATGACAAGTCAGTAATCACACACGCTCTCATTTGGGACAACAGTCGCAGTTGAAAATTACCTTATGACCAAAACAAAAACAATACATATAACTAACAAGTCAACTACGTTAGTAGCACTAGGTCACAAGTTACACCCAGGAACAAATATACCCATGTCACAAAAAAAACTGAAAATGACCATCCGGCATAACTTAAAAGTAAACAACTATACACGTGTAAGGTGAGCATGCACTAGTTCTGTATGTACATACAGTTCTTTCATGCACGTTAAGTAACGGTGACTGCTACTGTATTATTAAGCAGGCATATACGCGTTAGAGCATATATGTAGAATCTTTATGTAGTTTTAAATAACTAATTGAACGTCTTTTGTTTGTTGTGCAATAATTCAATAGCTGAAATAGACCATTGATGTTAACTAGCCTTGTCACACACCAATACAAAATTTCTATATTATTTTTAACAGTCATCCGACAAACACAAATAAACTACTGTATAATAATCTGATTAAATTGTATACATGATGTTCTTTTCAGTGTATCAAGATAGATGAAAGAAAGAGGTAAAGGACATGTAACTTGGTACTAAATATAAGAAAGAAGACTAAGCAAAAACCAATCTAAAATTGATACATTGGCTACTGCAAAATTATGAAAAATTATGCAACATTAGCAGATGGTTTCCAAACCTCTAAATGATTCAGTGTACTGGAAGATGTTTAATTATTAGTGCAAAAATAGAAGAACTAAATTATGATATCAGTACATGTGGGTATGTGAATATGCGATTAGCATCTATAGCCATTGATTTGTATACTGTGCTTCTAAGAAGAAGTAGAAGTGAGTTAAACACTAACAAGCATATGACTTATCTGCACCACTGGAATTGCAATATGCAATAAGAAGATATCACATCTTAACCAAGCAATAATTAAAAGTGACTAAAATAATTTTAATACGACTAGTTCTAATAAATAACAATATCATGCTCCAAGATATTTAACACTTTTTCCACCACAAAGATTATAATAAGTTTACCAAAATAAGTTGCTTGAGCTGTCAGCTGCATTTGCCTATTCATGCAGCCAAAGTTGGACAGAATCAGATCAGATTGAGCATGGGGACAGAACCAAGTCATCCAATTATTTAGCCTACAAAACAATACATATAACTAACCAAGTAAAGATGTATGAACATCTCTATAAAATAGTGTACTAACTATTATTATTTATATTATTATTACTAATACTATTCGTTTTTATGGACTTTTCTAATTTTTATAAAACTTAATTTATTTTTATAAAACCGGTTAATTTTAAGAAACATTGTTAACTCAACTAGCTATTTATGAAAATTAATAGATTCTTTAAAAAATAGTTAATTTAAATTTTTATTAAACAATTGCTTTTTTATAAATTTACCATAGAACATGTAATATTTGTAAAACTTGTTTAAATTTTACAGACTTAGTTAATTTAGTTAAATATTTATAAAAATTGGTTAACTTCTATGTGTTTTTCAAAAAAAATCAATTTTTATAAACTTAGTTATTTTAATAAACTTATTTAATTTTTATAAAACTTAGATATTTAATTTTATAAAACTAGTTACCTTTTGTAAAGTCAACCAATGTATTGAATGACATTTCATTGAATGCTCTTGATCAATATACGATGAAAGTCAAGTGATTATAAGTTTTTTGTAAGTAAAATGAAATCAGTCAAATGTATAATCATAAGACATACCCAAATCCGTTGCCTCTGTAACAAGGCAGATTAGAAAGATGTTTTCATCAACATTAAACACCCAATTGTCTTTTCCATCTAAATTGACCTCAACCTTCATAACAAAATCGATTTCTTTAGTTGTAAGCATTTCAGAATCCCATTAATATTTCTTACCATTCATGTATTTAGTGATGTAAGAAAGACATGCAGAAAGGATGGTAGTCCAGAACTTCACCAAAAGTAGGTTGCACTCGCATTGAAAGTCGTGAGGTGCCCTTTCTTGAAAGATGATAGTTCTCTTTGTAGGCTTGATGCACATCTCACGTACATTGCTATTTTGTTCAGAATCAATAATCTGCTAATAACATGTAATGAGTCATCATACAAATTCCATACAAATAATAATCTACTAATACCATGAAATTCCTACTCCATCACCCAAGATCCAAATATCATCCCACAAAACATCACAAACCACAATATGATAACTCTGGTTGTGCTGAAAAGAAATGAATCGTGTAAATATCTTCATTGATTTGTAACTTAATTTTCAAGCATTATGCTAACAAAAATTCATGCCTATAACTTATACAACTAGAAAACAATGAATGAACTATAATTCATATCCACATCAGAACATAAATTTCACTACTTAATCTAAGCAGCATAAATGACCACTGTTTGAATATTTTAATATCCCATACTCATACTTGCTTACTTTTGCTTAATCTTGTGTGGACAATACTTCAGACCAATTTACATTTCATTATTTTATTTTCTATTTTAATATCCAATATACATTTTATCGAAGAATATATGCATTTGAATTAATTTATAATGAAATTTATTTTTGTGATTTATATTATGATGTATATATATTTGTTGCTCACTTTGTATAATACTCCAAATGCAACTTATAGAACACTGTAAATTTTTTATACAGGATTGTAATTTATTCACTGAAGTATTTTTATTATGGAGCTAAGAATGATAAAAAAATATAGTAATTAGTTTATTAACATAATTTGAATTTATCTAAAATAAAAAAGGCTCAAATATCCTATGTATATAAGTCAAATTTATTGGAATAACACAAAAATATGTTCATGAGACCATCTGACATATTCGAGCTAGAAACAGTTATGAGAGTACATAAGAACATAATAACTGTGAATATCTCCAATTGATTTTATCGTAGTAGATTGGTTAATGTTTGAAAAATGAGGAATTCTGAATTTAATAACATATGTATATGTATATATGTATGTATATGTATGTTTGTAGATAGTGAGGTGTATGGTTTAGCATAGTATCAAACCATTGTTAACTTAACTAACATTTTTCAAAATATGGTGGGGTTAAATGTTCATAAAAAACTGCTAATTTGAATAAAACACTAACCAAAATATATGGATTCAATAATAGTTGTAGGACGAAGAGTAGGTTTCCAATAGAAGCGGCTCCAGTGTGAGTATCGCTTCATAATCATCATTGCCTGGTATCAAAAATAAAAAGTTATACACTGATTTCATTCATTTTAGTTAATTGGATGAGGTATATTTAGATGTTTGGAATAATGCTACCAGGATGAGTAATGACAGCTGCATAAGACTTACTATTATTGGAGTAGTGCCACATTTCCATTTATTAATAGATTGTTTTAAGTTTGTAATTGTAGCTATGTAACCATTCAAACTAGTAGCTAACATAAGATAACAGATGCCTCCCAAGACCTGAATTTGTGAAATTCCTTGGTTAATTAAGTCATAGGGGTAAATAAGGTAGATAAGTTTATATTGTGACTCTTATAATAGGCAAGTTCCATAACGGTTGGTTTGATTAACATAGTAAAAAAAACTAAATGCTTTATAACACTATGTTTAGAATTATCCACTCATAGGTAAACAAATCTAATATATATCTTGGTGATAATTTTATGAAATTTAATGGAAACCAACAAAGAACTTCCTAAAACCGTAGGAGAAAATGAGAAGGATGATGGCAGTGGTTGGAAAGAGGTTAAACGGAAAGGGAAACAGACACAGTTAAAAAAATACAAGACCGATGAAATTAGGGTTGAAATAACCCCAAGTCATGGGTTGAAGCTTTAGGCAGTAGGATTGAAATAAAAGGTAAAGTTAACTTTTTTTCATCTAATTAATGATGGAAAGGAAGTATATAAGGTCATTGATGATGAAGACTACAAGGAGGCCAACGCCATGTGGAAAATTTGATATACACATACAGGGCAAGCAAACACCCATTTTATGTATACTTCAATGCTTATATCAAATAGGTTTAGAACTCTAAGAGTTCATGGGATATATACCCAAGAGATACTGGCTTTTATTTGATCAAATTTGAAAGGGAAGATGACTATGAACGCATTCTCAAAAGGGGACCTTGGTTCAGGGATAGTTAATTGATACTAATGAGAAAATGGGAAGCTGATTTCAATTTCGAAAGAGCTACGCTTACTTCCTACCCCATTTGAATTATATTTAATAACCTTAGTTTGGCTCTATGGAACACCAGATGTATCAGTAAGTTAGCTAGCTTAATTGGAAAACCTCTAGCCATAAATGGAAATACCAAATTGGTGAAAAGAATTAAATTTGCCATGTTATTGGTTGAAGTGGAAGCAATTTCTGAACTCTCAAAAATAGTTAAAGCAGTAGACAAATATGGTAATGTGTATATGCAAGAAGTGGAATATGAATTTGTGCCTCCTAGGTGTGGGGAATGCAAATGTTTTGGTCATATTAACCAACAGTGTAGATAAACCAAACGTATGGGTTGAAAAGGCTAAAACCACCATATCAACAGCAACAACCAGTAAAGGACCACATAATCCTGTCAGTTCCCCAAAAAATAATGCAGTAACAAAATTAGATTTACAAATGCTGTAGAAATTAGCCTAGAAATTGCTTATAATCATAACAAGTCACCCACAGTCAATGAGTTAGACTCTCCAATAGAGCAAGGAGTTTCTCAAAAGCCATATCAGAATGCTGAGAAGGAGATTCCTCCTCAAGAAGAGCACTTTGAGTAGACGACGGAGCCGAAACTTGAGGTGAATTCAGAACACTACACTGGAAATAATGAGGAGGAGTTAGAGGAGGAGTCACCTGACACGTTAGATGAAATAAAAAAACTAAATATTCAAATAGAAACTTCTGATGAAGAGGGTAAGGAAGTCAATATTAGCAAATATGCAGTTCCCAATGAAGCATGCCTAAAGCAATTTGTTAATAAAAAGGAGAAAGAAGGTTGTGGTAGAACTACGGTAGTATCTGCTCCTATTACAAGGAGCAAATCTGCTAAATCTTTATGTCTATAATATGCTAGAATGTTAGATGTTTAAACAATGATACTACGAAGTTAGAGCTCTATAATACAAAGGCCAAATTTAAGCCAACTATCTTAGCAGTACTTGAAAATATATTTTTTTGAAGAGAATATTGAGATGTTTAAGTGCCAAATGGGTAACCAATGGGATATTATACGTAATAGTTCTAATTGGTCTAAGGGTAAAATCATGATTATTTAGGATGTTAATGTTTGGTCAGCAACTTTGGTCAATTCTGATAAGCAACAAATAACAATTGACTTTAAAATTTTAGGGGGCGGTAGAATTGTTTATCTCTTTTGTATATGTTAGTAACTTGGCTTCTAAAAGAAAGAATCTATGGAAACAACTAGTTATCGACTTAAAGCTGATACACAAACCACGGCTAGTAACTGGAGATTTCAATGTTGTATTAAGAACTGATGAAAAAAGGAGGACTTACGTTGAGGTTTGCCTGGTAGCTGAATTTAACAATTGCATATTAAGCAGTGGGCTATTGGAAGCAGTCCACACAGGCCTGAAATTTACATGGAGGAGTTGTGAAATGAAGAAAATCTCATCAAGACTTGACAGAGCTTTAGGAAACCAAACTATTTCAGCAGTTTCATAATCTTAAAATTACTGTTCTACTAAGTTTTACAAGTGATTACTGTCCATTATTCATACAATTTAATGATGATGATAAAGTACAAAAAGGGAAACCATTCAGATATGCTAATCATTGGCACTTATCGGGTGGTTATAATGAAGTAGTTAATTTTAACACAGTCCAGATTCTAGAGGGTAATAGGATATATCAGTCTGTAATGCTTATTAAATATATGAAAAACGGACTCAAAGACTGGAACAAAAAAGACCAAAACCTTCCGATGAGCTGCAAACAATTCAAAATCAATCAGAAAGCGTCCACAATAGCATGGACAACAACCCACAAATTGAAAGACTCAATTCAAAACTTTATCTTCTTCGGAGACAACTAAAGGAGGAGCTTAAAAAACAAGCAATAGAATTCAAACAAAAAACTAAAGAAAAATGGCTTATAAAGGGAGATGAGTGCAACAAATTTGTATATAATATTTTAAGTTTGTCACATTCAAAGTTAGACAACTAATATCTTTGGGTAGATGCCATTATAATGTTATTAATAGATGAATATAACTTGGTAAAGTTTGTTTATACTTTGTGTTGCACAGTAAAACAAAACATATTTACTCTAGCTAGAACTTGAAGGGCTAGTAAGTGAATAAAGGTCTAAGCTAAAAAAGTGTTACTCTAGCTATCCCTTTGATTTTTACAATGTTTGCAGAGGAAAGAGTACAAATTCCAGTGAGTTTGCTGTCACAAAACTAGCTTTAAGCAGTAAAAAAGGTGATGTCGAAATTAGTATAATCAGTCATTAAGTGGTTAAGAAGTACACACCATACTATTTTAGGATAAAATATTGGCAGTAGTAGACAATAAAGTGAATGTCACTGTCCTACTGTTAACTTGAAACACAACCAACTGTACAAAATAATAAGTATGTTGGCAAAATAAATATAATGTTTGCTAAAAACACGAACAAGAAAACACAATTTCAAATAGGAAAATAAGCCTCGGTCATGTTTCAACCTCCATTCTCGGACTTGCATCAATGCTACAGTTTTGGGATTTAATTGAATAGCAGCCCATGCAATTTGGTTCAGCAATTGTCTTAGTGGAATCTCTTTGTTTCAGCTCTGTGTTTCAACACAAATATTTCATCTTGCATTCAACAATTGTTTCAGTACAGATTATAAGTTAAGCTTCAAGCCTGTTTAATCAGCTCGCTTTAGCTCCTTTGTTTCAATTGGCACTTCGCTTAATATTCATTTTAGTTATGCTCATTTTCTATGAAATGCACGCTCGAGTTATAGTTAAATCCAGGCTCAACAATGCTCTTTAAGCAATGGGAGCAGTTCCCTTCCTATATACTCATGCACTGGCTTATCTATTAATTACCGCACTCACTTGCCTCCTTCCTTCCTGGCATCTCATCATTTATTACTCATGCTACTACTTCATATTTCTGTCACTATCACGTTCGCAGGCTTCATGCGCTTCCCAGTTCATAACTTAGTTAATGTATCTCATATTCCAATCTGCTCATTTCATATACAAGTCCCTGTCCATAAGCTTCTCATCTCACATCACGCATCACTCTCCATGCAATACAGTCAGTTTACCTTGTCTACTTGCTATCACTAGTCTCAACTTTTCACAGACCATGCAGCACTTATTCAGTTCTAGAGCTTTCGTCTGATGGTCCTTCTACCTAACATACTTCAAATAACAATGAATTCCCGCATTATTTTTGTATTCTGTTTTTGTATATTAATAACTTTCGGCTTATTTCCTTTTCATTTTTATCGCTTATGTTGATCATACATTTGATGATCTCACATTTTGTATAAATATACGTAAATTGTACTATCAGCTATCAAACGTGTTGATGGCTTTTGTTATAGCAAAATATTATGATAGTATACACATCACATGAGACATGTTGATGGCCAATTTGCTGAAGCTCTTAAAGAAGAGATATATCATTTTGTTCATAACATACTTGATTTGCCAATTAATCTTCCTGGCACAAACTATAGACGTGTCTTTCAGGTAATTAAAAATGTTTTTGTGATGGTTAATGATATAGAAAACACATAGTTACCAACTAAAGGAATTTTATATATACATACATTATTCTAGGCAAGAACGAAAATTATAAGCCTGCTAACAAAGCTCATTATCGACATAATATCTAGTGTAAGTTTAAGCAATGATGACATGCTTGATTGCTTGCTAAAAAACAATGAAGAAGGATAGATAAAACTAACAATGAGAAAATCATTGATTAGATAATTGCATTAATATACTCGAGTTATGAAACAATTTCTACTGCTTCAATGATGGTTGTTAAGTATCTCCATGACCATCCAAAATCTCTAGAAGAACTCAGAGTAATATACATATACATATATACATATCCTGTTTTAGATGAATAAATGGCAGGTACAGTACTAATATAGTTATTTTATTGCATAAAAGGATGAACATTCAGACATTAGATTGCCTGACAATGGACTAACTACAAGTTGATGCAATTCACTCGAGCAACGAGCACTTAATACATCCAAATATATTTGTATACCCGTTTGGCCTCTACTTATTTCAAATACCTTTAAATTTATTATTTAACCAATCGTATCATTATTCATATGAATAGTTCCATTACCAACATGACTACTATCTAATCTAAAGTCAGTAAATTTAATGATAATAATACATGTCCAAACATTTTAATTTGAAAAATTCATACCATGATATCTAAAAATACTTGAAGCAAGAATCATATGATCTCTAAAATTAGAATTCTGGGTTGAAAATTATTAGGGAAAAAATTCTAACCTGAGAAATATTGAAGCTTCACAAAAATTTAGGGCTTGGATTGCAGGATCTATTTTAGAAAAGGATGCGAGTGTTCATCCATAGCAGTGGCGAGTTGACTCAATGGATGCTAACTCTCAAGTGCAAGCACCAGAGCGCAGCCGAGCCATGGGGACCTCTTCTTTAACGGCATTGGGCATAAAATAGAGGCGTCATTTAGGGATTAGAACAACAGAGGCATAGAAAATTTAGGTTTGTAGGAGTGGGCGCTTTGAGATTTAGGGTTGCTTATTTCAGTGAAGAAGAGGGAAATAAGTTTACGCGGTGAATAAAAATTATAGAGGGAAGTTAGGCGGGCTTAATTTTAGTAGAGAGTGGATCTGACACACGACATTATGTTACGCTGTCTTTTGTTTTTACTGTTTACCTAAGGATCAACAACAGCAATACCCATCCCAACGTTGTGTTCCATTGCTGTCAAAAACAACTTTTCTTGTAGTGACATGATGTTCACAGTTTTTGAAAAATGATAAATGCATTTATCTTTTTTCAACCTGCTATGTAGCTTGTGTTATGATTTCATTTTGTTGGTGTCGCTTGCTACGTATTTTCTCTTTGGCTTATGATAATATGAATAATGTAAGGACCAAGTAATATAAAGCAAGTATCATTGTGGTGTTTTATTTTTGAGATATTATTATGGTAAAAAATAATGTTGTGCATAGGAGTATGATGCATTAGTTTGTGCGCTTAGGGTTTATTCACATGCATGAGTGTTTTATTTTTGATACTATTTATGGTTTTTGGTACAACTAAAGCTATGACAAGATATTTTCAGGTTTATAAATTTAAACCTTAATAGTAAATATATAATGGAAATATTGAGCAATGCTCACATGCAGAATTCATGAGCAAACATACATTATCTTTTTTTTCTTCCCTTATAGCATAGCTTCTGTGATCTTTAAGAATATGAACAGTATGACTGTTGTTAATTTTTTTGGTTTATGAGTCTTATTTTTCACTATTAGTTCACTGCACATGAATTGGGTCTTATTTATTAGATAGATTAGAGAGAATATATATAGTGCTAATAATCCTTTTTTGGAAATGCAATCTGTTTATATATTTTACCTGTTTTTAATTTTACATTTTGTAGGTATATTTTTGAAGTTCATTCTCCAACATCTCAAAAGGTTGATCTTAAAAATCGCATTTGCAGTTGCAATCAATGGAAAGTGACAGGTTTTCCTTGTGTGCATGCTTTGAAGTGTATTTCTTCAACTAGAAATTCTATTTATAAATATATTGAGAATTACTTTACTATTGAGTATTATCTAGCTTCGTATTCACATTTGATCAATCCTATTCCAACTTTTGATAAGGAAGCAATTGAAGCTGAAGAATCATCTATTGTTCTTCCTCCTAAGCCTGTTTGTGGAGCTGGTAGGCCTAGGATGAATAGGATTGAAGGGGCTGATTTTCATGCTAAGCAAAACAGATGTGGAAAGTGTAAAAAACTAGGACATAATAGAAGGGGGTGTTCTTTTGAATAATTGAGTTGATTGTTTTAGTTCAATGTATTAGATTGGTTGTTCTATGAATACTTTGAGTTGAATAATTGAGTTGATTGTTTTAGTCCAAAGTATTTGATTGGTTGTTCTATGAATACTTGGTTGTTGTATGAATACTTTGAGTTGAATATTTGAATAATTGCATATGTTGAATTGGTTATGATCTGATTTTGATTATTTTTGGTTGTATGCAATTATTTATGTTTAACTGTTATTTGGAATACAATGTTGTTAGTACTGTTAAAAAAGATAAATTGATATTTCTTTTTAATTCTTATGTATAGTCTATTTTTTGTTATTGTGTTTGTCTTGGTTTAAAAAGGATAAGTATGACTAGTATATTGCTACCCGAAACATACTATCAATAAAAGTGATGTTCTTATGTATAGACTTTTTAAAAGAGCATGCGTAGAATTGTCAATAAAAGTGATAGAACATACTGTCAATAAAACATCAATGCGTTTATCTTTTTAACACAGCATTAAAAACATTAGCCATTACAAATTCACTATCAATTACCATAATTTCATTATCAAATTTAAAATCAGTTGTGTAAGTACTTGCTAGTTAACAGTATACAAAAGCAACATAGACTGAAGTGATTATGTAGTTAATATTTCATTTGACAGATGCATTGGTTCTAGACAGTCTTGCCTTCTTGGTTCACAATATCATAACAGTTTGACAATACATCCCATGGTACTTGGCGGACTGGAGATCAATAGCCTTTACAATCGGGGTCGTAGCATTTCTGATAGTAGCCACCTCTTTGGAAATCAACAATGTACATAACATGATTACTTTTATGTTCTCTTCCAATTCGTTCACAATATCGACTTTTGGACATGCTATAAATTATGTAGCCATGTGTAGAAAACTAGTACCGCCTTCTTATTTTACACGAAACATTTCCATGAGAGGCAAAAGATGAAATTTTACCATCCAAAGCTGGAAAGGGAGATTTTCCTGAACAATAGGACTTAGGTATATTGCTTCCATAATCATGTAATGACTTATCTCCCTCGGTGTGGGTGCTATTATCATTGACCTCAGATTCAAAATGAAGAATTTTGCAACAGTCCAGATCCATTTTGCACTCTAATATCTTATCAAAATCAGCATCTATTCTGCAAATAAGTGATTTGATAAACACTTGTTCCTCATTCAGATTCTTACATCCAAAGCGTCCGCTTGGCAGGAGTAAAGCATTCTTTCCTACTTTTGATGAGAAAGGAAGACAAAAACAACGATTACGGGTATAAACTCCAGTATTAACAAAAAGAAGCTCTGTATTGTCTGATGAGCTTGAATCTTTTTTGATGTACAGTTTTTCAAACTGTGGATCACTTACTCTTAAATTTATTATACGTGAGCATACCTCAGAGATGAATGTTCCAACATGCGAGTTGTCTTTGAAGGCAATATTTGGGATATGAATGATCACATGTCGAGAGAACTTTTCTTCAGTAGATGAATCAAGCTCTAAAACCCAATCCTGATTTCCCTGGATTTTGTATTTGTCATTTAGCAGTTTGAAGGTGATAGATATCAGAATATCTACCATTTCATCGGCATTTTTTCCAGTGTTAATTTTTTTATTGAACTCCAGATCATAATACAAGTGGCAAGGCAGTCCGACTTGAATAACCTCATAATGGTGGCGTAACTTAGGATTCATGGTTTTGTACCTTCTCCAGAACTCATCATATGTAGAAACAAGGAACCTTCTTTGTGCGGTCAAATGATCTTGGTAGCAAAAAACGTAAGTGTTTGCATGTGTTTGGACAAATCTTAAAACTTCTTCTTGTCTAGGAAAAGTAGCCCATACTACATCTTTTTGCTGTGTAGAACAATGGAATTAGAAAACATAATAATAAATATAAAACTATAAATTATCAATAAAAGATAAAAGGATTTATATTTCTTAAAAGAGCAGTAGAATCATATTTTTAAGATCAGTTACTACAAATTCACTATCAATTACTACAAATTCACATCAAATTTTCAATATCAGTTACTACAAATTCACTATCAATTACTACAAATTCACATCAAATTTTCAATATCAGTTACTACAAATTCATCATGTAATTCATCAGTAAATTCAAATATACTCCGTAAAATCTATGATCAATTTAGTATCAGCCTTTACAAATTCATCACCAAATTCATTATCTAATTTTTAACATCACCCATTACAAATTCATCATCTCATTCATCAGCCATTACATTTTTATGGGCTGAAGAAGAGCTGCAAAACTTGTCAAGCCTGCAGTATGGTTCGTCGGATAGTATTTGTGCAGCTATTTGTGCTCTGAATGCATTAACTTGTTCAAGACTAATTTTTTCTGTAGTCTGCATTCCTTGTGCTATTTTTTGCTTGAACATCATCACAAAAATTCCGCAGTCGTACCTATATTTCTGAAGTTTAGTACTTTGAATATAATGATAAAACAGATTATCTTTTCTTTATTTTGATAATGAATTGTAATTAGTATTATGTTTATCTAAGTAATTGTATGTGAGAAAATAATATTATCTAATTGGTAATATGTGTGTAGGTAGTTATTGTGTATCGTGAATTTTTGTATAAAATTCTGAACTATCTTCAAAATTACCCATTGCTTTGTTGAGCACAGTCAACATTTTTAAGCACTGAATTTTTCCTGAGAATTATTTTGTGCCCTTCTTCTTGTAACTCTTTGTTTAGGTAGTTCACTGCTGATTTTTGCAAACAGTGAAGGAAAATTAGAATAAATATAAACACATTTATCATTTTTACTTTTTGTGTATTTTTACTTACCACATTAATGAAAATTTTTGTATGTCCACTTCTGCAGGTTTTTGATATCGTGGTCAAGTGCAGAGAGTCGTAGTGGTTCCAAGTGCATTCTCCAACAACTAGTTCTAGCAGGCTCCAATGTTCATTGCCATGTATTAGGAATAATATGTTGCAACATAACGGATCTAAAAGTGTTCTTTTCATAAAAGGATTGAACATTTTTTATTGATATTTTCCAAGCTTCCATCCATTGCGCTTTTATGTAAAAATATTGTTTTAGAAAATTTATGTTGTATAAAAAAATGTTACTTTGAGAATATAGTTCACTTAATGTCATAGTTGTGTTAACATAGATAATGCTACTGCTTTTTTCTAGTTGCTTTGTTTTTCGAAACCAAAACCAATCAATGATCTACATTTGAAAAATAATATGGATAAAGTATATAGATTATAATGAAGGAAAGTTTAGTTTGTTGTACTTACTTGACCACAAATACTTTGTTGATAGAGGAGGTCTTCTATCATCATTTTTGTTATGGTGATGAAGTTTTCATCATCACAACTAAATGCTTCATCGTTGGAAAATTGGACGGTTGTTAATAAAAGAAACTAAGTTTAGTACGTACAATGTTGTTTGCATTTGATAGTAAAACAAAATAGAAGCCTTTATGGAAGTATTTATTAAAAGTTAAAGATAAATTAATTTATCTTTTTTAGTTTTGTTTAGTTTTTGTTTATTTTTGAGCAAGTGTGTGAGTGTACAGTAGTTGACAGATATTGTCACATACCGAAATTTTCGACTTTCGAAAATTCGACATCGATACTCACTTTATCGACTGCCGAGCAATCGAGTGCCGGAAACTCCAATAGTGAGGGTTTTAAGAAAAAGAAAAAAACAGAAGAAGAAGACAGAAGAAGAAGGAAGAAGAAAAACAAGAGAAGAAGAAGAAAAGAAGAGAAAGAAAAAAAAGAGAAAGAAAAGAACAACAGAACAACATCAGAATCAGAGAACAATATCAGAATCTTACACATCGCAGCGGAACAAAATATAATAAATAATCACTAGTCTTTTAAAACAAATAGCTATATCAGTTTATACATACATCAATCAGAGTCAATATACAACAATGGACAGTTATGTAAACTTGTCCTCATACAGAATACACAGCGGGATAAATAATATCAGATACAAATACTACGTCTCGTCCTCCAGCTTATCTCCAAGCTCCAGAATATCCAGAATATCCTGATAACATAACTCTAGGCTGCCCGTGTGGAAAATTTGTGGGCACCCAGAGTTTAGAAGGGAAACAATAAACTCCGAGTCAGTCATGGTGACTGGTGTGAGATCGTAAAACAGTTATTTTTCACAAAGAAAATAAAACAAATTCGCAATGCTTTTGGAAAATGAAACTACCATAAGACCTCCCACCACACACACAATGCAAACGCAGAATTGGAGGAGATTTCTTCTTATGATAGTCAAAGATGCTTACTACGCAAAATCAAATCATTTTTGATATTATTATTAGTGCATAGTGTAGAAATCATTTCGAAAGTATAATATAAATCTTAGCCAGCATAGACATTTCGAACTATGCCTACTATAGCTACCATCCAAACAGTGGGGCGCCACCATAAGTGAATGATAGGTTCTACAACTAAAACCGTACAAGGCTCGTATTGTTTCTTTGGATTTCCAACAAATGGTCAGGCTAAGGAACTTCCTATCCACGATGGGTACGTCCCTGGAATAGACGACCCGAGAACCTAACCGGATCTCTGCCAACACAAGGCCGGGTTACCTCTGCAAAAATAGGTAACTACTGACACGCGTATGTCATCCCCCGATCGTCACCGATCTTCCCGAGGATCCCCGATTCGCAACAAACCACATAGTAATAATAATGCAGTAACCACAGAGGTTAAGTATCTGGGCTCCATACCATGATACCACCTTTATCCAGAAGGAATGACATACACTAAGGGGCGCTACTCCCTAGAACCTTGCTGCATCCTTCCTGTTTCGACCATTTCCGGGGTGTGAGGCTCGACGAAGTCTCGTCCACAAAGCTACGCTTTCTACAAAGCCATGCTTCGGGTCAAACAAATGATCAACCTATGATCACAAAGATATAAGATCAAACAAATGATCATATCACAAATGATCAAACACTGATCATTTCACAGCAACACTTAGTATGCCACGTTACCAAATTGGGATATATCGCTGATAAATTTCAACTACATAACCTCTGAGCTCGTACGTCTCAGAGAAGGGTGTTAAGCTAAGAGAATAAATTCTCCACCACCAACAGAAATGTATTTGAAAGAAATCAGCTTTATATCTCAAATTGTAACGTCAGACACACAATCCATACAAGTCTGTTCCGGGATCGAACAGAACCGAAGGCACTTCTCACGAAGCCCTTGCATTTCCGGATAATTTTCTAATCACGTCCGGACTTCCCGTCACTAAGGGTGATAAAACCTCTAAATCGGAGATCAGCCGATGTAGAGTAACTCGACGGTAATCCTTCCGTTTTCAAAAATATCCGGTCTTCAACACCGGTCTTCGAATGCAATTCATAACGACGTATCACATATTCGGAATGGGTTATACGACCCCATGGTCCTTTCCCGGCTAACCCGAATAGTGAGCGATTATTCAAAAATAAGTGTGGCATTCAAATTCATCCAATTCACAACAAATACCTATCTAAAGGTAATTATTGATAGTCGGTTATTTAACTATCAATAAAGATGCGCAACATCATCAGATTCCAAATAATTTTCCAAATTATTTTATCTTCAAAAATATCTTTACTAGATATATATAATTTCCACACTTAACCGTTTGAAAACAATTTCAAATTAATTTCCACATTTTATCTTTGAAGATAAAATCTCAAAACAGTTCATTTAATATTGGAAAAACATTTCCATACTTATTTAAAAATAAGTGTTTCACAAATCATTTATTTTCAACGTTTGAAAATATTCGATATACTTAAATCAAATTAAGTATATATTCATTCTTTTAAGGAAAACATTCTCTTAAGCACATTTATTTGAGTCAAAACGAATGTTACGTAAAACATCGTTACGAACGACTCAAAATCACTAGTATAGGGATTCGAATTTTAAGATAGATATGTAAATCCCAATACTATATAAAACATTTCCTTTTGGAAATCATTTACTATAACAACAGTGTTATAGTCCGCCATTTCCTTATTTTTCGAAAACGTCTATTTCAACAATAAAAATGTTGAAATCTATGTATTCGATATCATAATACATTTTTAAAAACATCTCTAAAATGTTTAACTTCATTTTCAATGTCACTTTTCCAAAACTATCCATTTTACTTAACGATATATTCACTATCCAAAATCGTGAATATATCTCCTTCAACAACCTTCTATATTTAATTTATCAAATCCAATTGATTTCGAATTTATAAAACAACGTTTATAAATTCATCTTTATATTTTCTAACAACTTCGATTTATAAAATTCTCCTTTTATTAACTTCTAAAATTACTTATCAAAATAAGTGACTTCGGGTTTATAAACAACGTTTATAAATCACATTTATACTTCATGACAATTTCAACTTAAAAAATCATTTTTATTAGCAAATTCTGTTCAAATCTCATCTAAGTGCAAAAATCTAATTTATAAGCAAATTCCTTATAAATCTTCTATCCTACAACTTCTATTCAATTTATACTTCACAATTTATAAATCTATAAATCTCGTTCACATATGATTTTTTATTATCACTTCATTTTTAACACTTATAAAACTCGTTTTATAATTCCAATATCTTAATTTATAAAATGTCAATTTTATAAACCTTTTTAAGTAAACCGTTTATAATATTTTAAAAATCTCAATTTAAACCATTTTATAAATCAATCAACTATTTATTCCAAAAATCACTTTTCGATTATATTTCACAAAGATCTTAACTTTTATAACTTTAAGATTTGAACGTTTATTTATTTAAAATAAATCACTTCAAAAATTTAATAAAACGTATAATTTCAAAGATCGCTTTAAAAATCCTTTTAAATTAAAAGTCGTTATTTTTAAAACTTGAATTCAATGATGCAACGCATCAATTAGTCCATCACAACATCAAACATCATATATCATCATATGATAACAGAATATATATCAACATCTGTAAATAAATAAATACAGTTGAGGAATCCAGTTGGATCCCTCCAACCTGTTTCCCTGCATCCAAAGACGTTAGCACAATACCATTCCACTTCGAGGTGGAATATCGCGGTATATGGGTTTTATAAAAATATCCGCTTACTAACGGCGCAATAGGGTCTCATCCGCTATACGAGGCGGGAAATCATCAATCCAATATATACATATGCCATGTCACGACCCTGGAATTTAAATTTATTTAAATTAATAATTAAAAGAAATTTTGAGTTAAATTTATGATTAAATAAATTTTTGAATAAAAAATTGTGAAATTAAATTGATAAATTGATAGCGAGTTTCCCCGAGTCTTGAATAAATTCTGTATAAATCATTTATTTTTATAAATAAAGTAATTATTTTATATATGTGAATATATATATGTATATTGAATCCGAGTTTAAATCTAAATTTAAATGGTTTAATAATAATAATAATACATATATAAAATTTATGGTTAATAATAATTTGAATTTATAAATTAAATATAAGATAATAAATATTAAAGTAAATTTAATAATTGAGTTATAAATAGAAATAAATAAATAAATTGATTTAACTAGGACTTCACTTTAATTTCAAAGCCAAGACAAAAGATAAGATAAGTATAAACTAATGCAAATAACTAAAACAACATTTTAGAGTAAATACCATTGTTACAAACTTAACAACAAAGTAAGTATAGAAACAAAACAAAGTATATATCCCTAAGTAATTAAGCAATGTACAAACTAAAGTGGATAAGTAGAACAAATGTATAAAAGCAAGACAAAAGTATGTAAACACAAGGCTGCAGCCACCAAGTTAATAAATGCAGCATCACTACAACAAAGATATGTAAATATCTATTAGCTTGAAAAACAAACAAAGGAAACAAGACAACAAGTATAAGCTGTAAACCAAAATGATACAACTAAAGGAAGGGAAAATATAAAAGCAAAACAAATACAAAGTAACAAACAAAATAAAATCAAAGCATAAGTATGTAGGCTGTAACTAGGGAAGTAATATTACCAAAGACAAGTTTGAACAAATGTACAAAGATGAGTATGATAATGGAAACGAAGGCAACATTTTATATTTACAAAACCAGACTGAGTAATAAATGCAGCCACCAAAACAAAGCAAAGAAAATAAAATATATTGTACAAAGTAATAAATGCAAGCCATACCTCTAAAACATCTTAGCCGAAAACAGGGGAACCTCTCAAGCCACCATACTAAGAAATGTCTTTGTATTGTACAAATTTATAATATATACTGTAAGCTTCTTCTATATATTTATCATATTCATCATCAGCTCGTCCCTTCAAAAACTAGAAACCAGAAAACATTTTCAAGTTTGAAAATTAAAGCTAAGCAGGAAGAAAAGAAAAAAAAAAGGCAAAGGCAACTTAAAACCTTTCTTCAAAGAAAACTAAGCAAGTTACACAGGACTCAACAACAATTTCAACTTCAACAAAACAAGGAAGCTCCATTCCTCTCTGTTTAATTTCAGGTGAGCAAACTCCTAAACATAAAGGCTTGAATCTGTTATATTTTGATGATGCCTGAAATGAAGTTGTTTGATATGTTTGCATGATTGATTTTATCTGGATATATGCTTTGAATTGCTCTGTTCATCTATACTGGTGAGTAACATCACTTAATAACAATTTTAACATATAATTATGATGCATGTGTATGTGAATAAGTGTGTTATACCTTTCTATATGAATGCCCTGTGAATATTGAAGAGCATGTGTGTACAGGCTGTTACTCCCCTATGTTCTCTGTTTGAAGTTTTCAACACAAAACATGGATTTAAAAACCATTTCCACTTGATCTACTCAATGTTTGGACTTAGGATCAAAACAAAAAAATGTATGTTTGATCGTGAACTAGGTTTTAAGATTTTATTTAAGTTAAACAACATTGGATTTGTCTCTGGGAATCAAAGAACTGAGCAAAGCTTTAATTTTGTCAAATTTCGAACACTTTAAATCATGAATTCAGATGTGCAGACTGAATTCTTACACTTAATCAAGTTTTTTAAAACAAAAATTAAGATTTTTAGAATAAAGATTGGAGAGCAATTTGAGATTGTCTGAAATTCTTTGTTTTGGTCGTTTCCGGTGATCTCGAGGTTGAGGTAGGTCGGAGTTCTTTGAGAGGGTAGAGGAGTGATCAGGGGTCCTAGGAAAAATACGGGTTGGGGTTGCAGGCGAATGTGGCGGCGTCGGTGATGTATTCTAGTTCGTAGCCCTAGTTTTTGTTAGGTCGAGATTTTTGATTCGATCGTCTTCTATGATGGATCGAGTGCTACGATATCTGGGAAGATGATAGGGGTTGAGTTGATGATGGTGTACCCAGGTTTCCAGACCTTCTAATGGTCGAAGATCGGAGAACGGCGGCATTTCAGGTCTGGGGAAGTTCTTCATTCAGTGTTTCCAGGTTTCAGTTGTGAGCTCGAATTCAATTTCGAATGGTGGGCTAACGATCTGATGATCGGAGGTGGGTGCGAAGGCAGTTTCCGATGTGGGAGGACCATCAGAGATGGTCGGTGGCAACAAGAAGCTGCCGTGCACATGCACGCCACACTTTTTGAATCTGGGCAGTTTGTTTAGTTGAGTAGGAAGAGTTCGAGTAATCCTCGAGAAACTTTATGTTAGGCTCGAAGAATTTCGCATGGGACTCGAAGCGGATAGGTGTTGTTCTCGAAGTAAACAGGGGAGACTCGGGAGAAACGTGGTTGGAGCTCGGGGAAAGGAAGTGATTGCTCGGGTGGTTTTAGTTTCAAAGCTGCAGTATTAAAATAAAAAGAAGTTAAGCAAATTTGTGATTCAACAGGTCTTAAGCATTGTGAATTTAATAAATGTTTAACAAAAGTAAATTTAAACTTTATTACCAGTTTAATTTTATAGTTAATACTTTACAATGTCTCAACTCTTAATTGTTATTTTAACCAAGTAATTGTTTTAAGTTAAGTATTAAATTAATTAACTTTTAAAAGTTTTTAGTTAGTAATAAATTGGTAATTAACTACTTAACGTTAATTAATAAATGATCAATAGTTAATTAATTAAGTAATTTAATTAAGAATTAATAAATGATAAATTAAGTGATTAGCAGTTAATAAAGGGGAAATTAAGTTTCATGAATAATTAAGGTTATTAATTAATGATTAAGGAATAGTTAATTAAGTTAACCTGATCAAGAAGTAATTAATTAAATAGTGTGAAATAAAATAATTAAGTAATTAAGACTTAATAATTAATTAAGAATTGATTTGTTAATTAACTAATTTGAAATGAAATAAATAATTAATTGATAAATTAATTATGATTTAATAAATTATTGAGTTTACCTATGGATGTCTGGATTCTATTGGATGATTTGATTGTTTGATATCCCTGATTGTGATACTTTGTGATATATCCTGATTATGTTATGATCTGTAATTTACTTATCTGTGATGTATATATATTGTTATGTGAATATGAAACCCTTTGCCGTAAAACGGTACTTGAATTTCGATGCGACAGGGAGTTGGATTTCAGCTGGTTATCCGAAACCCACATCGAATTATAATTGTGAATCTTTGTGACTGATAAATTTATTTTATCTATGAATCTGTGAATGAAGATAAGCGTTATCGATTATACCGCTTATCGATATATCTGTGATGATTGATGTTGCACTACTGTGTGTAAAACCCCTGGACCACACTGTTACACACACAAATATGGATTTCACGTGGAAATCGGTTAAGTCACAGATAATTTAAATTTGATGTTTTGAAATTGAAATTTTAATTTCAATTGATTTTGAAATTAGAAATTTGGGTTTAAAGTGAAAAGCTTTTGAAATGGAATTTCAAAGATGAAAGTTATTTTTGAGTAACTTGATTGAATTTGAAATTTAAATTATTTGATTTAAATTTAAATTCAATATTTGAAATAAAATCCTATAATTTTGGAATTAGGGATTAAAGATGTTATAACCGTTATATATGGGTTAAACCATTTTTAAAAGTATTGATTTTGAAATATGAATATAATTCAAGGACTTTAACCCGTGCAAATAAAATTGGATTTTTCTTAAATAAAAACTGTTTGTTTTCAAATGATAAAAGCTTTCGTATATATATAAGAAATGAAATTCCAATTTAAAGGAATTTCAGGTATGAATTGAAAGATGGTTTTCCCAAGTTATAAATGAATTCTTTTTGAAAACTATGAATTGAATCTGTTTATTTTTAACAGATTTAAAATGATGATTTGTTTAAAACATTCGAAATGAAATTGTTTTGAAATATATAAGTTGAATCTTTATTTTAAAGATTTAACGAGTTAATCCAATTGAAACAGAAATTGTTTTGGAAAAACTGTGAATGAATCTTTGTGAAAACTCAGTGAACTTTGTGAAATAAATCTTTTTGTTTAAAAGATTTGAAATGGTAATCGATTGAAACCATTTAAAAAGAAATTGAATTATTAAGTTGTGACTTAATTGAAATCACATATCCATATGTTTTGGAATATTGCGCTCGTTATTCGGGTTAGCCGGGAAAAGACATTTGTGTCATATAACCCATTCCGAATAATGATACGTCGTATATGGATAGCATTTGAAGACCGGTGTTGAAGACCGGATATTCACGAAAACAAAAGGACAACTCGTCGAATGTCTCTGCACCGACTGGTCCCCGGTATAGAGATTTTATCACCCTTTGTGATGGGAAGTCCGGACGGGATTGTGAATACCCGGAATTGCAAGGGCTTCGTAAGAAGTGCCTTCGGTTCTGTTCGAACCCGGAACAGACTTGTATGGATACATGTCTGACATTACACTTTGAGATATAAAGCCGATTTCTTTCAAATACATATCTGTTGGTGGCGGAGAATTTATTCTCTTAGCTTAACACCCTTCTCTGAGACGTACGAGCTCAGAGGTTATGTAGTTGAAATTTATCAGCGATATATCCCAATTTGGTAATGTGGCATGCTGAGTGTTGCTGTGTGATGATCAGTGTTTGATCATTTGCGATATGATCATTTGTTTGATCTTATATCTTTGTGATCATAGGTTGATCATTTGTTTGACCCGAAGCATGGCTTTGTGAACAAAGCGTAGCTTTGTGGACGAGACTTCGTCGAGCCTCACACCCCGGAAATGGTCGAAACAGGACGAATGCGGCAAGGTTCTAGGGAGTAGCGCCCCTTAGTGTATGTCATTCCTTCTGGATAAAGGTGGTATCATGGTATGGAGCCCAGATACTTAACCTCTGTGGTTACTGCATTATTTTTCTATGTGGTTTGTTGCGAATCGGGGATCCTCGGGAAGATCGGTGACGATCGGGGGATGGCATACGCGTGTCAGTAGTTACCTATTTTTGCAGAGGTAACCCGGCCTTGTGTTGGCAGAGATCCGGTTAGGTTCTCGGGTCGTCTATTCCAGGGACGTACCCATCGTGGATAGGAAGTTCCTTAGCCTGACCATTTGTTGGAAATCCAAAGAAACAATACGCGACGTGTACGGTTTTAGTTGTATTACCTGCCATGGAATGTGGCGGTAACCTGCTATTGAACATGGTAGCTATAGTAGGCATAAGTGCGGAATGCCTATGCTGGCTAAGATTAATATTATACTTTCGAAATGTTTTCTACACTATGCACTAATAATAATATCAAAAATGATTTGATTTTGCGTAGTAAGCATCTTTGACTATCATAAGAAGAAATCTTCTCCAATTCTGCGTTTGCATTGTGTGTGTGGTGGGAGGTCTTATGGTAGTTTCATTTTCAAAAAGCATTGCGAATTGACTTTAAAATTCTCTGCTATTTGTTTTAAACATAAACTGTTTTTGTTGCTCACACCAGTCCCATGACTGATCCGGAGTTTATTGTTTCTTTCCTAAACTCTGGATGCTCAAAATTTTTCTACACGAGCAGTCTAGAGTTTGGTTTTTCAGATATTCAGATTTAGTAGATTATCTGGAGCTAGTTCAGTCTTTGGATCGGACTGCACTTGCTTATTCTTGGTGTATCGTTATTGGGAGTTCGAGCTACTGCTGGAGTTCTCTCTTGAAGACTATCTTAGAGTTATTTGTTCCGCTGCTGATGTTAGTTATCTATTTTTCTTTCCGCTGCTATTTGTTGTATCATACTCTGATGTATATTGATATTCATTGTATCACTCTGTTGTATCAGATATTGTATATCAATGTATTATTCTTTTATTCCGCTGTGTTATTTACTTAATTGTTGTTATAAGCTCCGGAGAACCAGATTTGGCATTTGAATCTACGGCATTTTGAGTACAAGTGGAGTACGGGTGCCGATTTTCGAAGGCCAACTTTTGGGTCTTCACATTTGGTATCAGAGCTAAGGTTGAACTTTAGCTCAGGAGTATAACACGTTAAGTAGCTCATTAGAGATAGAGTGAAGTAAACTCTAGAATGAGTGTATCCTTAAGATATCCGTCTGAACGTCTCAGTAAATTCTCTTGCTATCCACTGATAGTGAGTATGAGTGCAAGAAGAAGATGAGATAGGGGACAAGGGAATACGATTATAAAAGGTCAATACCCTGCAACAGTGGAAATAACTTTCTTATCAATTTTCTTTGATTCGTTTCCAAATTCTTTTGATTGCTTCGTATCAGCTACAAGAAGAAGTTTCGGTGTGATGATGGCTCTACGAATCGTTGTAGAAAATTCTTATTTCGTATCTTCATCAGTTTCTTATCAGCTTTTCGATTTAAACTCTAATGAATATGAGTTTGAAGTTGAAAATTTTAAATAAATTAGAAATTTTAAATGGAGTTAAATTGATTAATCGAATATGAAGCTAAAATTGAATTGTATCAATAAAACGATTTCGTTTGAAACCGAATTTTGAAATTCTATTGAGATTTCTGTGAATACCAAAGTCCGAAGAAGGACAAAATTGGTATGTATTCTGAGATATTCCGACTTGAATTCGGAATCCGTATCTTGTGTTAGAGGAGTTATAGGAGATCGAATCTGTCTATCTCTGTGTTGTTTTCGTGCCTGCGAATTTCGAGGACGAAATTCTTTTAAGGGGGGAAGTTTGTCACGACCCTGGAATTTAAATTTATTTAAATTAATAATTAAAAGAAATTTTGAGTTAAATTTATGATTAAATAAATTTTTGAATAAAAAATTGTGAAATTAAATTGATAAATTGATAGCGAGTTTCCCCGAGTCTTGAATAAATTCTGTATAAATCATTTATTTTTATAAATAAAGTAATTATTTTATATATGTGAATATATATATATGTATATTGAATCCGAGTTTAAATCTAAATTTAAATGGTTTAATAATAATAATAATACATATATAAAATTTATGGTTAATAATAATTTGAATTTATAAATTAAATATAAGATAATAAATATTAAAGTAAATTTAATAATTGAGTTATAAATAGAAATAAATAAATAAATTGATTTAACTAGGACTTCACTTTAATTTCAAAGCCAAGACAAAAGATAAGATAAGTATAAACTAATGCAAATAACTAAAACAACATTTTAGAGTAAATACCATTGTTACAAACTTAACAACAAAGTAAGTATAGAAACAAAACAAAGTATATATCCCTAAGTAATTAAGCAATGTACAAACTAAAGTGGATAAGTAGAACAAATGTATAAAAGCAAGACAAAAGTATGTAAACACAAGGCTGCAGCCACCAAGTTAATAAATGCAGCATCACTACAACAAAGATATGTAAATATCTATTAGCTTGAAAAACAAACAAAGGAAACAAGACAACAAGTATAAGCTGTAAACCAAAATGATACAACTAAAGGAAGGGAAAATATAAAAGCAAAACAAATACAAAGTAACAAACAAAATAAAATCAAAGCATAAGTATGTAGGCTGTAACTAGGGAAGTAATATTACCAAAGACAAGTTTGAACAAATGTACAAAGATGAGTATGATAATGGAAACGAAGGCAACATTTTATATTTACAAAACCAGACTGAGTAATAAATGCAGCCACCAAAACAAAGCAAAGAAAATAAAATATATTGTACAAAGTAATAAATGCAAGCCATACCTCTAAAACATCTTAGCCGAAAACAGGGGAACCTCTCAAGCCACCATACTAAGAAATGTCTTTGTATTGTACAAATTTATAATATATACTGTAAGCTTCTTCTATATATTTATCATATTCATCATCAGCTCGTCCCTTCAAAAACTAGAAACCAGAAAACATTTTCAAGTTTGAAAATTAAAGCTAAGCAGGAAGAAAAGAAAAAAAAAGGCAAAGGCAACTTAAAACCTTTCTTCAAAGAAAACTAAGCAAGTTACACAGGACTCAACAACAATTTCAACTTCAACAAAACAAGGAAGCTCCATTCCTCTCTGTTTAATTTCAGGTGAGCAAACTCCTAAACATAAAGGCTTGAATCTGTTATATTTTGATGATGCCTGAAATGAAGTTGTTTGATATGTTTGCATGATTGATTTTATCTGGATATATGCTTTGAATTGCTCTGTTCATCTATACTGGTGAGTAACATCACTTAATAACAATTTTAACATATAATTATGATGCATGTGTATGTGAATAAGTGTGTTATACCTTTCTATATGAATGCCCTGTGAATATTGAAGAGCAGGTGTGTACAGGCTGTTACTCCCCTATGTTCTCTGTTTGAAGTTTTCAACACAAAACATGGATTTAAAAACCATTTCCACTTGATCTACTCAATGTTTGGACTTAGGATCAAAACAAAAAAATGTATGTTTGATCGTGAACTAGGTTTTAAGATTTTATTTAAGTTAAACAACATTGGATTTGTCTCTGGGAATCAAAGAACTGAGCAAAGCTTTAATTTTGTCAAATTTCGAACACTTTAAATCATGAATTCAGATGTGCAGACTGAATTCTTACACTTAATCAAGTTTTTTAAAACAAAAATTAAGATTTTTAGAATAAAGATTGGAGAGCAATTTGAGATTGTCTGAAATTCTTTGTTTTGGTCGTTTCCGGTGATCTCGAGGTTGAGGTAGGTCGGAGTTCTTTGAGAGGGTAGAGGAGTGATCAGGGGTCCTAGGAAAAATACGGGTTGGGGTTGCAGGCGAATGTGGCGGCGTCGGTGATGTATTCTAGTTCGTAGCCCTAGTTTTTGTGAGGTCGAGATTTTTGATTCGATCGTCTTCTATGATGGATCGAGTGCTACGATATCTGGGAAGATGATAGGGGTTGAGTTGATGATGGTGTACCCAGGTTTCCAGACCTTCTAATGGTCGAAGATCGGAGAACGGCGGCATTTCAGGTCTGGGGAAGTTCTTCATTCAGTGTTTCCAGGTTTCAGTTGTGAGCTCGAATTCAATTTCGAATGGTGGGCTAACGATCTGATGATCGGAGGTGGGTGCGAAGGCAGTTTCCGATGTGGGAGGACCATCAGAGATGGTCGGTGGCAACAAGAAGCTGCCGTGCACATGCACGCCACACTTTTTGAATCTGGGCAGTTTGTTTAGTTGAGTAGGAAGAGTTCGAGTAATCCTCGAGAAACTTTATGTTAGGCTCGAAGAATTTCGCATGGGACTCGAAGCGGATAGGTGTTGTTCTCGAAGTAAACAGGGGAGACTCGGGAGAAACGTGGTTGGAGCTCGGGGAAAGGAAGTGATTGCTCGGGTGGTTTTAGTTTCAAAGCTGCAGTATTAAAATAAAAAGAAGTTAAGCAAATTTGTGATTCAACAGGTCTTAAGCATTGTGAATTTAATAAATGTTTAACAAAAGTAAATTTAAACTTTATTACCAGTTTAATTTTATAGTTAATACTTTACAATGTCTCAACTCTTAATTGTTATTTTAACCAAGTAATTGTTTTAAGTTAAGTATTAAATTAATTAACTTTTAAAAGTTTTTAGTTAGTAATAAATTGGTAATTAACTACTTAACGTTAATTAATAAATGATCAATAGTTAATTAATTAAGTAATTTAATTAAGAATTAATAAATGATAAATTAAGTGATTAGCAGTTAATAAAGGGGAAATTAAGTTTCATGAATAATTAAGGTTATTAATTAATGATTAAGGAATAGTTAATTAAGTTAACTTGATCAAGAAGTAATTAATTAAATAGTGTGAAATAAAATAATTAAGTAATTAAGACTTAATAATTAATTAAGAATTGATTTGTTAATTAACTAATTTGAAATGAAATAAATAATTAATTGATAAATTAATTATGATTTAATAAATTATTGAGTTTACCTATGGATGTCTGGATTCTATTGGATGATTTGATTGTTTGATATCCCTGATTGTGATACTTTGTGATATATCCTGATTATGTTATGATCTGTAATTTACTTATCTGTGATGTATATATATTGTTATGTGAATATGAAACCCTTTGCCGTAAAACGGTACTTGAATTTCGATGCGACAGGGAGTCGGATTTCAGCTGGTTATCCGAAACCCACATCGAATTATAATTGTGAATCTTTGTGACTGATAAATTTATTTTATCTATGAATCTGTGAATGAAGATAAGCGTTATCGATTATACCGCTTATCGATATATCTGTGATGATTGATGTTGCACTACTGTGTGTAAAACCCCTGGACCACACTGTTACACACACAAATATGGATTTCACGTGGAAATCGGTTAAGTCACAGATAATTTAAATTTGATGTTTTGAAATTGAAATTTTAATTTCAATTGATTTTGAAATTAGAAATTTGGGTTTAAAGTGAAAAGCTTTTGAAATGGAATTTCAAAGATGAAAGTTATTTTTGAGTAACTTGATTGAATTTGAAATTTAAATTATTTGATTTAAATTTAAATTCAATATTTGAAATAAAATCCTATAATTTTGGAATTAGGGATTAAAGATGTTATAACCGTTATATATGGGTTAAACCATTTTTAAAAGTATTGATTTTGAAATATGAATATAATTCAAGGACTTTAACCCGTGCAAATAAAATTGGATTTTTCTTAAATAAAAACTGTTTGTTTTCAAATGATAAAAGCTTTCGTATATATATAAGAAATGAAATTCCAATTTAAAGGAATTTCAGGTATGAATTGAAAGATGGTTTTCCCAAGTTATAAATGAATTCTTTTTGAAAACTATGAATTGAATCTGTTTATTTTTAACAGATTTAAAATGATGATTTGTTTAAAACATTCGAAATGAAATTGTTTTGAAATATATAAGTTGAATCTTTATTTTAAAGATTTAACGAGTTAATCCAATTGAAACAGAAATTGTTTTGGAAAAACTGTGAATGAATCTTTGTGAAAACTGAGTGAACTTTGTGAAATAAATCTTTTTGTTTAAAAGATTTGAAATGGTAATCGATTGAAACCATTTAAAAAGAAATTGAATTATTAAGTTGTGACTTAATTGAAATCACATATCCATATGTTTTGGAATATTGCGCTCGTTATTCGGGTTAGCCGGGAAAAGACATTTGTGTCATATAACCCATTCCGAATAATGATACGTCGTATATGGATAGCATTTGAAGACCGGTGTTGAAGACCGGATATTCACGAAAACAAAAGGACAACTCGTCGAATGTCTCTGCACCGACTGGTCCCCGGTATAGAGATTTTATCACCCTTTGTGATGGGAAGTCCGGACGGGATTGTGAATACCTGGAATTGCAAGGGCTTCGTAAGAAGTGCCTTCGGTTCTGTTCGAACCCGGAACAGACTTGTATGGATACATGTCTGACATTACACTTTGAGATATAAAGCCGATTTCTTTCAAATACATATCTGTTGGTGGCGGAGAATTTATTCTCTTAGCTTAACACCCTTCTCTGAGACGTACGAGCTCAGAGGTTATGTAGTTGAAATTTATCAGCGATATATCCCAATTTGGTAATGTGGCATGCTGAGTGTTGCTGTGTGATGATCAGTGTTTGATCATTTGCGATATGATCATTTGTTTGATCTTAAATCTTTGTGATCATAGGTTGATCATTTGTTTGACCCGAAGCATGGCTTTGTGAACAAAGCGTAGCTTTGTGGACGAGACTTCGTCGAGCCTCACACCCCGGAAATGGTCGAAACAGGACGAATGCGGCAAGGTTCTAGGGAGTAGCGCCCCTTAGTGTATGTCATTCCTTCTGGATAAAGGTGGTATCATGGTATGGAGCCCAGATACTTAACCTCTGTGGTTACTGCATTATTTTTCTATGTGGTTTGTTGCGAATCGGGGATCCTCGGGAAGATCGGTGACGATCGGGGGATGGCATACGCGTGTCAGTAGTTACCTATTTTTGCAGAGGTAACCCGGCCTTGTGTTGGCAGAGATCCGGTTAGGTTCTCGGGTCGTCTATTCCAGGGACGTACCCATCGTGGATAGGAAGTTCCTTAGCCTGACCATTTGTTGGAAATCCAAAGAAACAATACGCGACGTGTACGGTTTTAGTTGTATTACCTGCCATGGAATATGGCGGTAACCTGCTATTGAACATGGTAGCTATAGTAGGCATAAGTGCGGAATGCCTATGCTGGCTAAGATTAATATTATACTTTCGAAATGTTTTCTACACTATGCACTAATAATAATATCAAAAATGATTTGATTTTGCGTAGTAAGCATCTTTGACTATCATAAGAAGAAATCTTCTCCAATTCTGCGTTTGCATTGTGTGTGTGGTGGGAGGTCTTATGGTAGTTTCATTTTCAAAAAGCATTGCGAATTGACTTTAAAATTCTCTGCTATTTGTTTTAAACATAAACTGTTTTTGTTGCTCACACCAGTCCCATGACTGATCCGGAGTTTATTGTTTCTTTCCTAAACTCTGGATGCTCAAAATTTTTCTACACGAGCAGTCTAGAGTTTGGTTTTTCAGATATTCAGATTTAGTAGATTATCTGGAGCTAGTTCAGTCTTTGGATCGGACTGCACTTGCTTATTCTTGGTGTATCGTTATTGGGAGTTCGAGCTACTGCTGGAGTTCTCTCTTGAAGACTATCTTAGAGTTATTTGTTCCGCTGCTGATGTTAGTTATCTATTTTTCTTTCCGCTGCTATTTGTTGTATCATACTCTGATGTATATTGATATTCATTGTATCACTCTGTTGTATCAGATATTGTATATCAATGTATTATTCTTTTATTCCGCTGTGTTATTTACTTAATTGTTGTTATAAGCTCCGGAGAACCAGATTTGGCATTTGAATCTACGGCATTTTGAGTACAAGTGGAGTACGGGTGCCGATTTTCGAAGGCCAACTTTTGGGTCTTCACATGCCAATATGTATATATTGCTATATATAGATATATATCCTACTATATCTAATATCACATCCAATAGCAATCAATAACTGCAAAAATTCCACATTCAATTTTGAGTGAGAAAAATCTCACCTTAGCTTTAAATTTGCAATCCATTCCAAATTCAGATTTATTTTTCTTCGTTGTATTCGACCTTGTATAAATAATTTACACAATCTATTAATATTCTAATTAAATCGAATAATAAATTTCTATTTGGTAAATTTAACTAACTAATAATTTATTTGATTTAAATTCGAAAAATAAATTAAGTTTTAAACTGATTTTCTTTTAAAAATCTATCTAACAAAGATTTTTCTTTAAATTAATATTCTTATTTTTAAATCAATTTCTTTTAAATACATATTTATTTAACTAATCATTTCTTTATAACAAATTCTAGAATTGTTAAATAAATTGATTAAGTAAATTAAACTCCTCAACATATCATTTAAAATCTACAATTAGTTAAATATTGGTGTGTGTGTGTATATATATAGTTTCAATAAAATAAAAATCCAAAACCAATGTTTACCTCACTGTAAATTTAGGAACCCAGATCAAAAATCATGATGCTCATCCAACTGCTCGAAATCGAGCTCGACTTCGACAGCCGTCCCCCTAGCTTCGTCGTCGATAATGATCGAAGCCAAAGCCTATGCTGCCTCTGCTTCACTACGCGGCAGCGCGCACGCACCACCTCCCCAGGTCGCGATCCACCACCACCGCAACTACAAGTCGTACAACTTCACGTCCTCCCCACTGCCATTATCTCTTCGCGAGATCGAACTCACGAGCCACTGAAAACAGCGCGTCTCCTTTGCTTCCAAAATCACAGCTTGCCCCAATTGTTCGAACGCGAATCGAATTCGCTCGGTTCCCCAATTCGCAATCCTTCAAACCCTAGGTGCGTCGCCCCTTCATCGCGATGTTCCCACTGCCGCTAGCTTCCGGTCGCTGCCTCCTCCTTGCCTACCCGATCGCGAATCACTCGCGCACTGAAGCTCGAGCTACTTGACGCCGCCATAACTCGATGCTCGACGAACTCGCAGGCGAACTCCCGCTATTCCATTTCGCGAGTGACTCGAACGAGTTAATTTAGAGAAGAGGGATTTCGTTTTGTTTTGAGGGTTGGGAAGAAAATCGAGATTTTAAATTTTCAAATGGCTCGTGATTTGTTTCTGAATGAAGGAGGCTTCGGCCATTTTTGTTTTGAATGATACATTTTCTTCTGAAATGTTTTAACTGAGGAGAGGGAACGAGATTTTAAAATCGAATGGAGTATGGCCTCCACGATTTCTTTACGTGATTCACTGCGTGATACTAGGCGTGAGTTAAGGGAGAGGAACGTGCTGGCGTTGTCCAGTTTCCAAATTTTAAATTTAAATTTTTAAATTGAATTTCATTTTATTTCAATACGTTTGCATATCGTATGATCACGTATTAATTCCGAAAATTACGAAATTTGATACCCGGCAATAATACAATATTCCGGACCCAATGGAACTGGTTTCGTCGAATTCCGAGACTGTGTGAAAATTGACTATTTTCAAATATCGACTCGAACGATAAAAATTCAAAACCGATCAAATCACTTCTGAATTCATTTCTGAAGCTTCTATTATCTTCAGTATCATCAATACGAATTTTAAAAGCTTTCGAAACATTTTTCTTCATCTTAAAATTGAAGATTCAAATTTTTACCCAGTTCAATAGATTAAATTTTATAATTTAATCGCCAAATTCAAAATTATATTCGGAATTCAAATTAAATCATCGTTCAAATATTTAAAATTAATTAAATATTTTCAATTTAATTTGTTCAAAATTCTGGGTCGTTACAGACTTCCCCCCTTAAAAGAATTTCGTCCTCGAAATTACAAGTCAAGAAAAATGATCCCTAACTCGTCTACTATTTTTCACAATCCAATAGTTTTATCAAATTTTCAAAACAAATCTTTCTACTAAAGATTCGTTATCATTCCAACTATATTTTCAACTTCAATTACAGATTTCAAACAACATTGTTTTCTTAACAATTCAAATTTAAACTTCCAAATTTTCTCAAAAAATTTCTAACGCCCTAAATTTTCGAAAAATTTTGTCAGCGTCTCCTTTGCGCGGCTAATACGGCACTACTACAAAACGTCCCTACGGACTCTCAGATTTCAAAAAGAAAAAGAAAAAGCCAAGCGGCTAGAGAAATAAGTCATCAAATCTCATATTCGAATTTAAATACATACCTTTTTCGAGCAATTCAAATTCTCTTCAAAATTAAAATCCCAATTCCTTTACACCTGTAAATCCTACTAGCCATAATATCTAGTTATACATTTCAAACTAACATTTTGCAAATTCTATTACAAAATTTTCCAATATAAACTGCTTATACATTTTTAGTTTACTATTGAAGTTACATATTCTATTTCATTCAATTTTACATTTCAAATTTCATTTGAATTCAATTTACCATTTTAATTCAATTTGGATTCTATTAGCTTCTGAATATTGAATTTTTATCAACTATCTTTCATTTACAATTATTCAATTCAATTCATTTGCTTGCAAATTCGAAATGAGTTTCAACATTTAATTTCACTTTCGTTAAATTGATTCGCTTGTATTTACATTCATTTAACTTTATTCTTTAAGCTTTACTTACTAATTTTAGTTTAACTTCACAAATCAAATTCAATTCCAGTTACATTCACTTATACTTACTTTGATTTAACTTCATTCTTTAAGTTAAAATTATTCTATCAAAAATCAAATTGTATAAGTTATCAACTTGATAATATTTCATAAATATGGTATTCCAGAGTCTTACCAACATTTCAAAAATCCTTTTTTGAAAACAATTCAAATTATCCTTTGAATTTTCTAAAACAAAATCCAAATTTTCAAAACAACTTCCATTTAAAACAATTTGGCAGCAATTCCTCTTTTGGAAACCCGAAAATGAATTCTAATGATGTGGCCACCATCATCAGGATTATTTTCCAGCGACCTAAAAGAGTTTAGAGCTTTTCATTCCTCCAGAAATGCTTTTCAAAACCTTCGAAATTCGTTTTCAAATCCAAAAAGATTTAAACTTTCCAAATCACCAAAATCTTCAAATTCTTTTCAAAACATTTCCAAAAACTTCTCTGGAATTCCGTTCCAAATTACAATTCACATTTATAATTTACATTCTTAAATTTTATTTGTATGTGAATTCTTTCTTAACTTTGGAGTTACAATTTCAATTTCTTATTTAATTTCATATAATAATGATAACATTTGAATATTATCACTTTCCTAACATCCATGCAACCATATACTGTAATAATTTACAGAAAATCATTTCTTTTTGTATACAAAATAGTTTTTTGGGCAAAATTATCTCATTTACCCTATTTTAAAACAATACTGTGCCGAATTGTTCTATATAAGTGTTTAGAGATCCCTATCGATAGAGTTGTACGGACAATACCGACCAGAATCCATATACCACTCAACAAACCAATCATTACAATATAAAACAATTTTATATTAACTAACAAATACGCGCTCGTATCTATTATTACACTCAACTCATTCTAGAGTACTACTGACTCTATCTCTAATGAGTAACACCCAACAGAGCAGGGTTGTCGCTTAACCATATGCTCCGATACCACGCTGTCACATACCGAAATTTTCGACTTTCGAAAATTCGACATCGATACTCACTTTATCGACTGCCGAGCAATCGAGTGCCGGAAACTCCAATAGTGAGGGTTTTAAGAAAAAGAAAAAAACAGAAGAAGAAGACAGAAGAAGAAGGAAGAAGAAAAACAAGAGAAGAAGAAGAAAAGAAGAGAAAGAAAAAAAAGAGAAAGAAAAGAACAACAGAACAACATCAGAATCAGAGAACAATATTAGAATCTTACACATCGCAGCGGAACAAAATATAATAAATAATCACTAGTCTTTTAAAACAAATAGCTATATCAGTTTATACATACATCAATCAGAGTCAATATACAACAATGGACAGTTATGTAAACTTGTCCTCATACAGAATACACAGCGGGATAAATAATATCAGATACAAATACTACGTCTCGTCCTCCAGCTTATCTCCAAGCTCCAGAATATCCTTATAACATAACTCTAGGCTGCCCGTGTGGAAAATTTGTGGGCATCCAGAGTTTAGAAGGGAAACAATAAACTCCGAGTCAGTCATGGTGACTGGTGTGAGATCGTAAAACAGTTATTTTTCACAAAGAAAATAAAACAAATTCGCAATGCTTTTGGAAAATGAAACTACCATAAGACCTCCCACCACACACACAATGCAAACGCAGAATTGGAGGAGATTTCTTCTTATGATAGTCAAAGATGCTTACTACGCAAAATCAAATCATTTTTGATATTATTATTAGTGCATAGTGTAGAAATCATTTCGAAAGTATAATATAAATCTTAGCCACCATAGACATTTCGAACTATGCCTACTATAGCTACCATCCAAACAGTGGGGCGCCACCATAAGTGAATGATAGGTTCTACAACTAAAACCGTACAAGGCTCGTATTGTTTCTTTGGATTTCCAACAAATGGTCAGGCTAAGGAACTTCCTATCCACGATGGGTACGTCCCTGGAATAGACGACCCGAGAACCTAACCGGATCTCTGCCAACACAAGGCCGGGTTACCTCTGCAAAAATAGGTAACTACTGACACGCGTATGCCATCCCCCGATCGTCACCGATCTTCCCGAGGATCCCCGATTCGCAACAAACCACATAGTAATAATAATGCAGTAACCACAGAGGTTAAGTATCTGGGCTCCATACCATGATACCACCTTTATCCAGAAGGAATGACATACACTAAAGGGCGCTACTCCCTAGAACCTTGCTGCATCCTTCCTGTTTCGACCATTTCCGGGGTGTGAGGCTCGACGAAGTCTCGTCCACAAAGCTACGCTTTCCACAAAGCCATGCTTCGGGTCAAACAAATGATCAACTTATGATCACAAAGATATAAGATCAAACAAATGATCATATCACAAATGATCAAACACTGATCATTTCACAGCAACACTTAGTATGCCACGTTACCAAATTGGGATATATCGCTGATAAATTTCAACTACATAACCTCTGAGCTCGTACGTCTCAGAGAAGGGTGTTAAGCTAAGAGAATAAATTCTCCGCCACCAACAGAAATGTATTTGAAAGAAATCAGCTTTATATCTCAAATTGTAACGTCAGACACACAATCCATACAAGTCTGTTCCGGGATCGAACAGAACCGAAGGCACTTCTCACGAAGCCCTTGCATTTCCGAATAATTTTCTAATCACGTCCGGACTTCCCGTCACTAAGGGTGATAAAACCTCTAAATCGGAGATCAGCCGATGTAGAGTAACTCGACGGTAATCCTTCCGTTTTCAAAAATATCCGGTCTTCAACACCGGTCTTCGAATGCAATTCATAACAACGTATCACATATTCGGAATGGGTTATACGACCCCATGGTCCTTTCCCGGCTAACCCGAATAGTGAGCGATTATTCAAAAATAAGTGTGGCATTCAAATTCATCCAATTCACAACAAATACCTATCTAAAGGTAATTATTGATAGTCGGTTATTTAACTATCAATAAAGATGCGCAACATCATCAGATTCCAAATAATTTTCCAAATTATTTTATCTTCAAAAATATCTTTACTAGATATATATAATTTCCACACTTAACCGTTTGAAAACAATTTCAAATTAATTTCCACATTTCATTTTATCTTTGAAGATAAAATCTCAAAACAGTTCATTTAATATTGGAAAAACATTTCCATACTTATTTAAAAATAAGTGTTTCACAAATCATTTATTTTCAACGTTTGAAAATATTCGATATACTTAAATCAAATTAAGTGTATATTCATTCTTTTAAGGAAAACATTCTCTTAAGCACATTTATTTGAGTCAAAACGAATGTTACGTAAAACATCGTTACGAACGACTCAAAATCACTAGTATAGGGATTCGAATTTTAAGATAGATATGTAAATCCCAATACTATATAAAACATTTCCTTTTGGAAATCATTTACTATAACAACAGTGTTATAGTCCGCCATTTCCTTATTTTTCGAAAACGTCTATTTCAACAATAAAAATGTTGAAATCTATGTATTCGATATCATAATACATTTTTAGAAACATCTCTAAAATGTTTAACTTCATTTTCAATGTCACTTTTCCAAAACTATCCATTTTACTTAACGATATATTCACTATCCAAAATCGTGAATATATCTCCTTCAACAACCTTCTATATTTAATTTATCAAATCCAATTGATTTCGAATTTATAAAACAACGTTTATAAATTCATCTTTATATTTTCTAACAACTTCGATTTATAAAATTCTCCTTTTATTAACTTCTAAAATTACTTATCAAAATAAGTGAATTCGGGTTTATAAACAACATTTATAAATCACATTTATACTTCATGACAATTTCAACTTAAAAAATCATTTTTATTAGCAAATTCTGTTCAAACCTCATCTAAGTGCAAAAATCTAATTTATAAGCAAATTCCTTATAAATCTTCTATCCTACAACTTCTATTCAATTTATACTTCACAATTTATAAATCTATAAATCTCGTTCACATATGATTTTTTATTATCACTTCATTTTTAACACTTATAAAACTCGTTTTATAATTCCAATATCTTAATTTATAAAATGTCAATTTTATAAACCTTTTTAAGTAAACCGTTTATAATATTTTAAAAATCTCAATTTAAACCATTTTATAAATCAATCAACTATTTATTCCAAAAATCACTTTTCGATTATATTTCACAAAGATCTTAACTTTTATAACTTTAAGATTTGAACGTTTATTTATTTAAAATAAATCACTTCAAAAATTTAATAAAACGTATATTTTCAAAGATCACTTTAAAAATCCTTTTAAATTAAAAGTCGTTATTTTTAAAACTTGAATCCAATGATGCAACGCATCAATTAGTCCATCACAACATCAAACATCATATATCATCATATGATAACAGAATATATATCAACATCTGTAAATAAATAAATACAGTTGAGGAATCCAGTTGGATCCCTCTAACCTGTTTCCCTGCATCCAAAGACGTTAGCACAATACCATTCCACTTCGAGGTGGAATATCGCGGTATATGGGTTTTATAAAAATATCCGCTTACTAACGGCGCAATAGGGTCTCATCCGCTATACGAGGCGGGAAATCATCAATCCAATATATACATATGCCAATATGTATATATTGCTATATATAGATATATATCCTACTATATCTAATATCACATCCAATAGCAATCAATAACTGCAAAAATTCCACATTCAATTTTGTGTGAGAAAAATCTCACCTTAGCTTTAAATTTGCAATCCATTCCAAATCCAGATTTATTTTTCTTCGTTGTATTCGACCTTGTATAAATAATTTACACAATCTATTAATATTCGAATTAAATCGAATAATAAATTTCTATTTGGTAAATTTAACTAACTAATAATTTATTTGATTTAAATTCGAACAATAAATTAAGTTTTAAACTGATTTTCTTTTAAAAATCTATCTAACCAAGATTTTTCTTTAAATTAATATCCTTATTTTTAAATCAATTTCTTTTAAATACATATTTATTTAACTAATCATTTCTTTATAACAAATTCTAGAATTGTTAAATAAATTGATTAAGTAAATTAAACTCCTCAACATATCATTTAAAATCTACAATTAGTTAAATATTGGTGTGTGTGTATATATATATAGTTTCAATAAAATAAAAATCCAAAACCAATGTTTACCTCACTGTAAATTTAGGAACCCAGATCAAAAATCATGATGCTCATCCAACTGCTCGAAATCGAGCTCGACTTCGACAGCCGTCCCCCTAGCTTCGTCGTCGATAATGATCGAAGCCAAAGCCTACGCTGCCTCTGCTTCACTACGCGGCAGCGCGCACGCACCACCTCCCCAGGTCGCGATCCACCACCACCGCAACTACAAGTCGTAAAACTTCACGTCCTCCCCACTACCATTATCTCTTCGCGAGATCGAACTCACGAGCCACTGAAAACAGCGCGTCTCCTTTGCTTCCAAAATCACAGCTTGCCCCAATTGTTCGAACGCGAATCGAATTTGCTCGGTTCCCCAATTCGCAATCCTTCAAACCCTAGGTGCGTCGCCCCTTCATCGCGATGTTCCCACTGCCGCTAGCTTCCGGTCGCTGCCTCCTCCTTGCCTACCCGGTCGCGAATCACTCGCGCACTGAAGCTCGAGCTACTTGACGCCGCCATAACTCGATGCTCGACGAACTCGCAGGCGAACTCCCTCTATTCCATTTCGCGAGTGACTCGAATGAGTTAATTTAGAGAAGAGGGATTTCGTTTTGTTTTGAGGGTTGGGAAGAAAATCGAGATTTTAAATTTTCAAATGGCTCGCGATTTGTTTCTGAATGAAGGAGGCTTCGGCCATTTTTGTTTTGAATGATACATTTTCTTCTGAAATGTTTTAACTGAGGAGAGGGAACGAGATTTTAAAATCGAATGGAGTATGGCCTCCACAATTTCTTTACGTGATTCACTGCATGATACTAGGCGTGAGTTAAGGGAGAGGAACGTGCTGGCGTTGTCCAGTTTCCAAATTTTAAATTTAAATTTTTAAATTGAATTTCATTTTATTTCAATACGTTTGCATATCGTATGATCACGTATTAATTCCGAAAATTACGAAATTTGATACCCGGTAATAATACAATATTCCGGACCCAATGGAACTGGTTTCGTCGAATTCCGAGACTGTGTGAAAATTGACTATTTTAAATATCGACTCGAACGATAAAAATTCAAAACCGATCAAATCACTTCTGAATTCATTTCTGAAGCTTCTATTATCTTCAGTATCATCAATACGAATTTTAAAAGCTTTCGAAACATTTTTTTTCATCTTAAAATTGAAGATTCAAATTTTTACCCAATTCAATAGATTAAATTTTATAATTTAATCGCCAAATTCAAAATTATATTCGGAATTCAAATTAAATCATCGTTCAAATATTTAAAATTAATTAAATATTTTCAATTTAATTTGTTCAAAATTCTGGGTCGTTACAGATATACTAATAGGTGACCAAACTAAAACAGAACCAAAACAGTACTAATAATTAATCTAACAGATTGTTGATATATAGTTTGTGTGAGTGAAAAGTAGTTTAATTACTTACTTGTTTCCTCCCAAAACTTTGAAAAAAAGTTTCACATTTTGTTGCTGTTCATCAGTTAGATGCTTCATGAGTGGACACTTTTCAACATTCTTTTGCTTCTTCTTTTTTTGTTCTTTAGAAATGACATCTTCAACAACAATTGGATTTTCTGCAGCAATTTCTTGACTATGTTGTTTGATATTTTCAGATTTTAAACCGTGTTCGGTTTCTAGAATGCAATCTTGAGTTTCCATCAAATCAAAACATGGAAAGTTAGCAGAACTATTTATATGCATCATACCAACTATCTTTCTTTTATTCGTACCTTTTTCAGCTTCACTTTTTTCTTTGAAATCGTTTTTTCTCCACATTATGCTCTTCAAAATTTTCCAGCTTTTGAAGTTTCATTTCAAGATTATGGAGTCATTGTTCAGCCAGTTGTCTTGAATGTTGTTCCTCATTCAGTTGTTCTGCCATAATTTTCATCTCAGCAGATAAAAAGTTCACTTTCCTCTCTAACTCTTTTATGCTACTAGAGCAGTCCGTAGCATATTTGTCATATTCCAACCTAGTATATATATTTTTTGAAAAAAAGTCTTTTTCCTCTTTAGTTACATTTGCAAATTTCTTTAAAATCTGCATGGAAGGTATTTGAAATTAAATTTGGACATGTAATATCATTGAATTTCTATGAAGTTAGAAATCAGAAATTATTAAAAATATACAGGTAAGAAAATTTCAGACACTTGATAAATGGATACAACATGCAGGCACATTCATATGGGAAGGAGAGAAGACTAGGAAAATCTATAATGCACACACAATAGTCGTTACGTATAAATATAGATATGTAACTAAATAACCTACAAACTACATAAATTTAGAACACTATCCCTATTAAATAAGACACATATAAACATATGTACTCATATAATTTTGTTTATCAACAAATATATATAGTTCATTATGTACTTAAATCATTTTCTATAAAAACATATATGCTTTTATCTTTTTTAACTAGGGTTTAATTTAGTTGTATATTTTCTGTAATAAATTTAAAATATGAGTAAATCAAGAAAAATGTTTAATATGTATAACTATATATCAAATATAAGTAATGCCTAACTTGTTATTAAATCATTTACATTAACAGATAAATGTTTTTATCTTTTATAGCTTTTAAGCATGGTAAAATTGATGATGAATTGTGGAGTTGGGCAGAAACTGAATTGTACTTAAATCATTATGTACTTATGTATATAAAAGTAGCATACCTTATCATTGTATATTTCGTCAAGGTCTAAATCTTTTAATTTGGACAAGTCCCATTTTCTCATCCTTGGGATTTTGCTTTCCAAATTTTCTTTTTCATCGATGATTTGTGTCCTTTCACAAAACCAATACTGCCAATAAGACCATGCAAATAAGCATTAACGTTTAACATTTTTGTAAAAAGCGTTAGTATAAATTTATTTATATTTACTTAAAGTTTTTAAATCATACCAGTAAGACCATAGTACATCTAGGTGTGCTTCTTGGATTAGCATAGTATTTTTTAACATTTTTCATGACATTTTCGCATATTTCTCTCGGCCAAGAGATTGAGTTCAATTTTTTTAAGTTTAACAGCTTTGATAAGAAGCCCCACTGCATGTAGTTCTGATTGTTAGGAAAGAAAAAAGTAATAATCAACAAGAGCAACAACAATTTGACTAAATCTTCATTCCCGTTTTCTTCCTCTATCATTTTTTTCAACTTTCTTGTGACTGTCTTCTGGCTAGTTATGTCATTTTCTTCGAAATTTGTAGTCAGAAACTCTGAAAAACTTTCCATTGCTGTGGCCTTATTTGAAGTTGGTATCGAAAACAAATCCTCTCCAGATAAATTCATTCCAAATATAAGGCTAACTTCTTCAGGTGTGATTTTCAGCAGTTTGTTTCCAATTTTGAAAGCTTTTTCTTAATACTGAAAGAAGTAATTAGTTGGTCTAAATTTGAAGCACTTTTCCGTATGTTTTGCCGTTCTATGCCATTGGTGAGAAACATATTAAAAAAGTTTTTGAATGGCGTTTTGTTGATATAACTTTTTGCTTCTGAAGATAGAATGTTTTTTCCTTAACCGTCATCATAACTTTGTACACAGCATCTAAATTACATCTATATGTTCCACTATACAGATGTTTTTTCTGTCTTTTCAGTCTGTTTTGAATCTCATATTTGTCAACATCATCTGACTCATCTGTTTCAATATTTATTTCTTCAGAATCATAACTTGCTTCAATTAGTTTTTCTGAAATTGTTCTATCGTCATCTGAGTTTGTTAGATGTTCTTTTTCAGACATTTGTGAGATTTGCTGTGTTGGTTTAGCTTCATCCTACATTCATGAAAATAGTATCATTAATTGGGATCCTAAATTTATTTCTGCATATTCATGAAGATAATATCATTTAGCTCAAGAATCATAATGCACATAAAGTATAATAAACCCTTTTGTTGAGTAACTATGTAGTACTGATGGCTATTTTTTTTCAAAGTATAGAAAGATAATCTGTTTTATCTTTTTTAGTTGTTTAAGTAATGGTCATTTTGAAATCTGAAAACTTAAAGAGAATGAAACACAAAATAGCCATCAGAATATTATGTATAAAAAAGATAAATTCTTTTATCTTTTTTAACAGAGCATTAGAAACAAATTAGCCATTACAAATTAGTGATCAGTTATTAGAATTTCATCATCACAATAACCTCGAAGTAATAACATGTACAACATGTAAGAATGCAGTGCACAGTGCAGACTCATATGGTCAGCGAATCAAGCTACAACATTAACGAATAGTCAGATTCAAAAGTGACAGTGCAAACAAGTGCACATCATACACATAAACAAATGCAACATGAAAACAACTCAAGATCAATGCAAATGAAGCAACCACACCTGACTGAAGTGTTCAGATATTACATATATACATGTGTCTAACATCAAGTGAATATGCAACATCATACACATTGAAACCAGAGTCCAACGCAGACATGTCGACAAGATGAGAATGCAAGTGCAGACAAGCTACATTATCACAAACTGCATATAAAGCAACAACTCAAGTCAGTGCACATCAACCCAATACAAACTACATGAAGTGAATGCACAAACATATATATATATATATATACATATGTATATACACATGTATACTTACATGTAGTGACAGCATAGCAGACTAACCAAGGTAAACAATGCAAGCTCAAAAAAATTAGCTATTTTTTTATTTAAAATATGGAATCTAGATTCCAATTTAATATGTATATACAAATTGAAGAGTACAACTAAATATTATAGGAAACATAAGTAAGAAAACAGTTACCAATGGAGTTGAAGATAATGATGATCTCTGGCTGTGTTCATTGCAGAATGGACTAGATATAGGTCTAATATTTATGCATTGCGTTCCACCTTCATTTATGAATATGCAAGTTGTTTTTCGTATGAATAACTTTGATTTAGAAGACCTAGTGTGCATCTTTACGCTGCATAAAAATTGTCATACATAGTGAAATGTTAGAAAGAGTGAAGAATAATTTTTTTGTACTTAAAAGTTGATTAAGTATGTTTATTTCGCATAAATCCTTCAGGACAACTGCAATTGACTTAAATTAAGTATTTATTATGTTATATGTAGTAGCTGATATAAAAATTTATCTAGGATTTATTCTGTATTTTAATGTTTGACATAAAAACATAAATGCTTTTATCTTTTCCAACTAGGGTTTAAATTAGTTTTATATTTTTTCTAATAACTTTAAATCATGATAAAAACAAAATCTTATCTAATAAGTAATTGTAAATATCAGACACAACTAGGGTTTAGCATGTAGTCTAAATATTTTACATTAATAGATAGATACGTTTATCTTTTTTAACAGCTAAACAATAACTTGTTCAGTTTAACACCTAGGGTTTAGTATCATCTGCAATTGAATATTTAGGTATGCTTGATTAAACAAATGTCGATTATGTTAAATTATAACAAGAACTAAAATACCTTAAATCCATTATAAAAGTTATTATCAGCATCAGTAACAATGAATATTTAAGTACGATTTATCATATAACTAAAACATTTACATTAAAATAAAATACAACTTACTTGTTTCGCATTTAAGTTTAAGGTGATTGTAGAAATTGCTGGATGAAAGTATTTTAGTTTAAGCTGAAATCGATGAAGCTGAAATCGATGATGCTGAAGCAGAAATATTGGGAAGAGAAAATGGAATGGAAATTGATACAGAAGAAATCGATTTTGTTTCTAAGCCCTATTTTTGTTTTGAATTGGCGGCAGATATGGATTAGCGAGAAGTAGCGGGTTTATTTTCGACCCGTGTCTTGGAAACTAATTATTTTGAACACGTGTCCTAGAAAATAATTAGTTGATGCTAAGAGGCCCTTATAGTAAAAATCCCCTTTAAATTTAAATATATATGCATTTCCAAATCATTAATTTAAATTAAAACTCATATTAAAATCAAACATATAATCATAATAAAATTGGAAATAAATACTTTGATATCAACAATACTTATATATAACTAATATATAATCAGATGCATACAACTTATAAACTTTACAGATTATATTAATGATATATATATAACTTATATATATATATATGCTTATTATAAAATGATACTTAAATAACTCATAACAATATATATGTATATGTGTAGACTCAAAACCAAAAAAACAAAAATCCACTATATATATATTACATGTTTCTCAAATACATACATGACTAGCAAACTAAACGTACAACTTTCTTTACAAAAAGTATAAATATAAATCACTGTTATGACAAGTCTTTACATATACCTATGAATCTTATTAACCGAAAAAGTGTAAACAGATATATAACATATTATATACTTTAAACTTATCCTACTTTAGATATGTGAGCCAATGCATATATACTATTGTACCGATATAACATATGTCAGAATCAAAGCCTATATACATATTTTACTTAAAACGCCTGCACCTAAACAATAGGTATATATATAATCTTACATAAAATAATATAAACTAACACATAGCTATATATAACTAACAATTATAAGATATAAGTATATATACAACAGATTGAATACTATAACAAAAATCTTATTATATAAACATACCTTTGTAACTATATTTAAACAATAGATATCATTAATTCAAACACAGCACATACCAAACAATTATATAAACAAACTTATAAATGCTTACTGGCGAATGACAAAGAGGGGAAGCAAATCGGGTTGTGGAGGAGATGCAGGCGAACGAGTGAAGGCGTGCGTGAAAACTGAGGTGTCAGACTACGTTGGTCGGTGCATTTGCTGGCGCTTGGGACCGCTTGGCGATAGGAGGAAGAGAGGAGGAGCTTGGTGGCCGAGGCGGTGGCTGCTTTGGAGGGACACGGCTGTGGAGCGACTTCGGCTACTTGCGTTGCTTTGAGGTGGGTCTGGTTTCATGGTGGAGGGCATGTTGACGTGGAGGAGCATGGTAGAAAGAGGATGGCGAAGTAGAGGTGAGGGGAGATGGGTTTGGTTGTAAGTGGAGTTCGGCACTTGCATGGGTTTTGGTGGAAGCGACTATCGGGAAGAAGTAGGCGAGTATTGGCGTGTTGTTAGGTGGAGGTATAGAAAGATGCAAAAGTAGTATAAAACTCATATTATAACTCATATGTAAAATTTCCTATTCAAAGCTATCAACCAGAAACGAAAGGGTGGATAAAGAAACGAGCAGCCATAAAGTAGATGAAAGAAATAAATGTTCACGAAAATAGATGGTCACTATAAATTATCTGGGAATATGAAATAAAAAGGCTATTGGTTAAAAGACGGTGAAATATGAAAAGCAAAGGGAAAACCAAAAGGTTTTAAAACCGATACCGATACAAAATTATTTTCACGAATTCCGCTGAGTATCAGGCTTCAAAACACAGAATTGAATATACTGCAGATTTCAGCACGACGAGACGATCAAAACGGTATAAAGATATCGGTGGTATGATTGAATTATAAAAATTCGAATTTTCTACTAGCGGAAAATGCAACAAAACACAGAAAAATAAGATCGACGGAGCTAAAGAAGTCCGAATTTGGAAAAACAAAAAATGATGTCTTAGTCAGAAGATGTACTAGAATTTTTCTATGTAAAAATATTCAGGTTTGGAAAACATTTTGTTATCATCAATTTTAACTGATATAACTTGAAATAAAATTACACTAGAAAATAAACTTCCAAATTATCTGATGAAAATTTACCAGTTGTTATGATTAATTAGACGCATTCCAAATATCAAATTTTTATTTCAAAATTTTGTCGTTTAAAATTTCACAAAATTTCAACTAGTTACGTTATTAAAACAGTTAAAATTTACGGGTCATTACAGAGGCAAAACATAAAAACCTAGGGTCAGACAACAGTTTGGCACAAGCGACAAATAATCTCAAGATTCTATAAAAGCCAATATATTATAAGGAACAACAGGTATGAAGAATCATACCTATCCAATCCCTACATCGAACAAGTGGGTAATAACCCAAATACATGCTAAACTATCATTATATGGTATACGATCACTCGAAGCATATAATATGGTGTGTTATAATAATACCTACATAGCAGCACATCCATCTCAATCACACATCAATCAATGCAACTCGGAAATCGTAGCAATCAATGTCAACGACTACTCAAAGTCATAAATACTTGATACTCCATTTTCAAAATCACGTCCCACTCAGGTGGTTAGAGATATGGACCACTAAGGTTTCCAAATCATGGGTGCACTTAAGCCACCTCAGGGTACACTTCAGCTACCCTACACTATATGAGCACCAAATGCTAGCTTATGTACCAATAGTTGAACTACCACTTATTTATTTCATGAAGGAATCAGGCCAGTCGAAAGCTGGTCTAATATGCACATTTAAAAAAATCCAATTTTGGATGTATTGGGCCAATAAAATTTAAAGGGTTTATTATATCCAATATAATATGGTTTTAAATAAAATATTACTTAATTTAATTCCGTTTAGAATAAGTTTTAATTATTTGTATTTTAATCAATATGAGATTTATGTAAAATAGAGTTTATTAAATAAACTCTTGTGTGTATGTGTATGTGTATGTAATAGTTACTTGTTTAATTTAGTTTAGAAAAGGAAACCTTCAGTTTCTCTCTCTTAAACTTATTCAATTAATTGAGAGAATATTTTGTTTTATTTAGAAAGAGAAAGCTTTCATTCTCTCATTAATTAAATTGATTGATTTAGTAAATGACAGATATGACCAAATTTATACTTGGCATATATTGTGAGTATATCCAGATAAACTTTATGCATATTGTTTGTAATGTGTCATATTTTGTACATAGTTAATGTGTTCGTGTTTAGTGCAGGGATTTATAGGTAACTAACACATTTGCCCTTTATATATGCATTAGTTGTACAAAGCATTGTTTAAGTTTATATGTGTGTGTCTGTATGTTTAAATATATTTCATATATATATATATATATATATATATATGTTTGATGTACTGTTAATGAACCCTTTATAAATTTAAACTAATTCAACCAAGTTGACTATTTTCAATTTTAGGATTTATTTCCAAAACATGCAGCGATTTGACTTAGTAAAATAATTTAAAATCAGATCCCAATCTATAAGCCCAAATGTAACCTATATTTATATGCTAATAATTTAAAGTAAAATAGTTTATAGGCAATAATAATTTTCAAAAAGTGTATCTTATTTAACAATAATACTGTGTTGATTTATATTCATTAATACATAAATACAACTTTCCTTAATTACATCGCATGTATATTTATATATATAATCAAATATAAATAAAAGAATTTCTTAATTTTAGAACAATTAAATATAAAATTATTTTAACTTACATACACATACATATAAATGTATATTTATATATGCATTTATCTCAAAATAGAAAAACAGTTTTGAATCGGTAGAAATTATAATTAACAATTAAGATAAATAAATATACAAAACAATAAATTAATTACTAGATTTATATTAAGATCAAAATCAATAGAAGTTGTCAATGGAAACCATTAGTAGAAATTATCGACACAGATCAAAACCAATTTAAATGATAATAGATTGTAATACTTTTAAATCCACACTTGTATATTTATAATTGGCAACAAATGCATATACAAATCCATTAGAATGGATTGACCACTAGATATACAACATCACATAATATATAGGTAATAAATAATTGACTTTTACCTTGTTGATGTTGTCTTTTGACTTGAATCCCGAATGAAGAAAACTCCTAGATCGGATTAAATCACCTCTAGAAATTGCAAAGATCTAAAGCAACGCTTTTATATTTTTCATTTTCATTTTGATTTTCTTTGATTTTATAGGAAATTTTCATGGCTTGGAAGCCATTAGTTTTCAGCCACGGGAAAGAGTAGGAGAGGAAGAAAAGTGAATTGTCATGAGAGTGAATGAATGAAAGAAATTTTGTTTCAAAGAAATAATAAAAATCTTTCAAATTTCTTCCTTAAAACCTTCCCTCTTTAATTCTTCGTTAAATCCCGATCAAATCCCCAATTCTTTTACATGTATGGCTGAAAATGAATAGAGGCAATGTAGGCCCTCAAAATTTTCAAAATTATTTAGCAATTAATCACTTTAAATCAAATTTTAATGTTTATCAATAGCGTATATCGTACATACATCTTTTATATACAGGCACTTTGTTAAATACAAATGGCAATTAAACAAATCAAATAAAATTTAATAATTAATATTTCATCAATATTAATTAATTTAAAATTTTAAAACAATTATAAATTAATCAATCATGTGGCCTTTTAAGAATATTCATCATTATGATAGTGCGACTAAAAGGTGTAAATTCAGCTAGTGATTAATATTAAACAATTCGAATATATAATGATCAAGGACAATGTTTATATTAAAGATTCATAATCTTTACTATGTTTAATTGAGTGATATCAACTTATGGAAAAATGTATTTCTTGTGAAGTATCCTCATGATTCAACTACAGAGACATCTGAAATCATGGTATATGTACTATAATATGTAATTATTTCTTAAATCCAGCTAGGGTTTCATATTGTTCCACCTTATTATTATACATTCATATTATATAAGTTTAATTCTTATAAAACATTTTACAATTTAATTAACTTATATAATAATCTTATGTATGATCTTATATTAATTTCAGGGAAATTAAGCCTAAAGGACAGATAATTCAAATTAATTAGCATGAAGGACAGGTGGCATTAATTTTAGCGTGATGGACAATACCGTAACCCACTAAAAACATTTATTGTTCCTCCCAAAGCCTCATTCTCATTTCGAATTCGGTTTCTAATCATTTTCTCTCTCAAATCTAGTAAAACATAAAGCTTAGAAATCCACTTTCATTCTCAAATCCAGTAAAACCTAGGGCTTAGAAATCCACTAAATCGTAGTTCTAATGGCACGAAAAAGAAAAAATACAGCTTCTACAAGCGATAATGCAGAAGAAACCGATACCTTAAATGCTGCATCAAAGTCGACAAAAGTAGGGCAAACTGTCGACAAAAGTAGGGCAAAATTCAGAAAAGAGAAAGAAGATTCAAGCGAAAGTATGAACTGATTATAGAGACTATGGTAATTATGATACCGTGTAGTATCCTTTTTAGGTTTAAAATGATTTTTAGTTTTAATTTAGGTTTTGTATAATGTTTAACAGGAAGGAGTTCGTTGAAATTACTTGTAAATGCTTTGTTTAATATTTTGTTGAAATTACTTGTAAACTGATACCTTGTAGTATATTCCTCGATATTATATTATGTAAACAAATTGATACTGCATAGTAGCAGTATGATTTTGTCTTCAATTAGCACTTTGTTTACATTACAGTCGATAAATATATTAGCAAAATGTTTGTGTTGGTATGTATAAATGGATTAGTATCAGTTTTGTAGTAATATAGTACCAATTTCTATGAAATACTTTTGTACATAGGCGGTATCAATTGCATAATAGAAGCTATGGTAATTATGACACCGTGTAGTATCCATATTTGGTTTAAAATGATTTTCATGTTAGCTAATGTTTTGTATACTTTTTAAAAGCATGTTGAAAACGAAAATGAAGAGATAGATCAATTAAATGAAGTATGGAAGAATATTGATGGTATAAAGCTTGGGGAAGAAGAGGTAAAGGATTTATTTAGAAATTTGTTGAAGTATCATATTCCGTATTACAATTTAAAAATAAAATGACACTGTGTAGTAGCAATGAGTAGATTATTTCAATGTAAACTTTTATAAAAGCTTTGGAATTAGATTCGTAAATTGATACTATGTAGTACAATTATATGTGTTGTATGAAGAAGGAGTTTGTAATGAATCATAATAAAAGATAATTTGGATTGTGTCTACATAAGATTATAGTTCCTTCAATTATGTAATGAACGAGATTGTCAACCCTTGAAAATTGACACTAATACATTCATTGTATTGCGTTCCAAGTAATTGAATGCCGATAAACCCGATTGTTAGGGCAAAGAAAGAAGAAAGAAGACGGGAAGAAACTAAACTGCACATAACCTCACAGCAGAATAAATAATATATAATATAAACAGATCTTTAGAATAGAAAAAAATTGTAATTTACATATAGACATCAATCAGATTACACTAACCTATTTAGATTAGACAGCTATAACAACCTGTCCTTACAATTACTAATAAATACAACCAAAAGAAAACACAGCAGAACGTGAAGAAATATATAGATACATCTTGGGCCTCCAGCTCGTCTTTTGAGCTCGAATGCATCCAAAACAATCTGTAAATAAGCTCTATCTGACCCGAGCATTTAAAGGGAAGAACGTCTAAATCAGTCTAGATTAAATGACAAGGTAAGGAACTAAGTCCGTACAGCACTTATTGGAGAATGAATTTCATGCAATGACTTGGTAATTAACTACCTTTTGATGGTACATCTCTAGATTAAATGCACAAAGATCTGACAAGAATATCTTGTACCTCTGCCATATAGGACTGGCCAATCACTTGACTAGTAGTACTGAATTTGATCACCTTGCTTTGGGCCTCGAAGCATACATGACTAGATGCTGATCGATATAGATTTGGGATGACCATACTTGATGGGAGCGACCTACATGGCCCTGCAGCATGCCCGATTTTTGTCATTTCCCAGTTGGTGAGGTTTAAGGCTACGTTTTACCTTCATATAGCACTTCTTACTTGGAATGCTAGATTGCCTTCCAGTCAACGACACAATGTCAGCATTCATCCATATAAGTCATTCAGGAGATGAACAAACCAAAGGCACTGCTTCCACTAAATCCATTTTGGAATCACCCTCAGGATTAATAGCAAGTAGCCCTTGCATTTCAAAGAGCTCCGTCTTCAAATTCCATCATCTTTAAGATGTATTTGCTCTGAAACATTTGAGTTGGATCGAAGAGTTTTTCGATAACATAATCGATACCGGTCTCTTCAAAACAACATCTGATAGCTTTCGGTAAACTCAAACCCGGTTCTTTCAGGAAAAATCAGACAATAAATAAGGGCGGAGATCGTCTCCTAACTGTTACTGGATGGATTTCCTTATCACCTATCCTAGGAGAGAAAAATGAGATTTATACGCATAGCGCAGCATCATTGGAGATGATTGTGCCATATAACTCACATGTTTATCGTAAATATCTCCAGAGTTACGTTTTATTCCATATTTGATAGTTGGTTATTTAATTATCAACAAACAAACATTCAATCAGGGATTTAATTCCATAGGGAATACCAACATTGGTTAAGTACATAAACAACCACTAATCTTTTATAAATCTTTTTGATAAATCTCTAAAAATCATTTAAAATCTCTTTTATAAATTTCAAAACACTTATAAAACTCTTTTATAAATTTATAAACCATTTATCAAAGTATTTTAATAAATCTTTGAAACAAATATATGAACCCCTTTACTAAATGAAATTAATTTTATAAATCCACAAAATATTTATAAAATCCTTTTTATAAACCCATTCCTAAAATTCTTTTATAACTATCTAAAACCAATTATAAGACTCTTTTTATAAATCTCAAAAACATTTTAAATAAATAGTAATAATTTACTTCGAAACACTATTATTATATAATAATAATTATTAATAATAAACATTATAAATAAATAATAATTATTAACTTCAAAACATCTTTAAAATAATAATTAATAATTTTAAAACATTATTAATTCAACAATAATTGATTTTCAATATTATTATAACAAATAATGACTAACTTTCAAAACATTATAAATAAATAATTTCAAACCATATTAATTACTTAAATAAATACTTTTCAAAATATTAGAATATTGATAAACAACATTAAAATAATATTAAATATAAATAAATATTATTTTGAAACAATATTAAATATAATTAAATAATATTTTAAAGCAATATTAAATATAAATAAACAGTCTTTTAAAGCATTTCTAAATGTCTTAGAAAAGACAGATAATAAGGTTGGAATAAAATAGAAATTAAATCCTTTTAAAACAAAATATTTTAGAAAATCCCAAATTCAGATTTTTAAATCATTCTCTATCTCAAAACCAGCTCCAACCTAAATGGCTATTTGTAGTATTTCAAAATACTAATTTGAGGCCAATAGCTACCAACGTTTAACAAATATTGATATTTATTTCCTATTACTATAGGGTTTAAATTTGAGCATATAACAATGTCATAACCAATAATGTCAAACAATCAGGTTTGATATTCAATGATTCATATAACAGAAATTTTATTGAAAACAGTTCAACAATGGTGAGGAATCACATTGGATCCCTCCAACCTGTCCCCCTACATCATAACTTATATATATCGACACACAAACACACAGACACACACACAAACACATGCACACACATATATATATAATCAACAGTGGTGAAGAATCCTGTTGGTTTCCTCCTACCTATCCCTCTGCATCACAGCTTATATATATCAGCATATATATTTGTAACTAAAATCAATAGTGGCGAGGTATCCAGTTGGATCCCTCCAATCGATTCCCATGCATCACAAACAATATATAATCATATAATATGGGTCATCCGCTACTAGATGGGCAAATATAAAAGTTATTCGCTCTAGGGGTGGGAATAAAACCAAACCAACTGATAAAACAGTAAATCATCCAAACATCCGATCAACAATTTTTATTAACTATATAACACATTGGTTAATCAAAAAGGTGAGTTTAACTCACCAAAATTACAGTTGTTGCCAAAGCGTTCTGGTTCCATCTGAATTCAAACCGAATTCAACGTAAAATTCCACTAGCTCTAATCGTCACCAATCCAATTCCATAATGTAGTGCTTGATAATACAAATCTAATGCAACAAACCACGTTTGATTTGGACCTAAAACGAACAAGGTATTTAATTTACAAATTTCATGAATTAAATAATATATAGATTATGTAATACAAATCATTAATTTTAACTAACCTTGTTTAATTTAATAACCCGACCCTAATTCCTCTTTCCCTATCGTATGCGGCTATCACCCAGGCCACCACTTCATAACCATCTCCACGCTGCCTTAGGCTATGCCAGCTTGTCGCTCGACCATCGAAGCTCTGGCTCCCTCCGATGAACCCAACCCCATCGGCTTTGTCTCGCCAAATGCCTCCATTTGCCTGAATGAATCCACAAACAAATTCCATTCAACCACCAAGAACTCCACCATCCCATCACCTGACACCTCACCATGGCCATTATCGAACTCTCCTGGACTCACTCTACCTTTCTCCTTCACAACACATCAACCTAAAGTCGACTAATTTGCTAGAATCGATGAAACTACGGCCTCTATTCCTCGGCCTAACCTCGTCGCTTCAGGCCACTAATGCCGATCTCAGCCGATCAAAACGCTTACCTCACTCCCCTCTACAACGTCCTAATTAGGGTCGAGGCTCAAAATTGTAAGAAGTGGTCGCAATCAATATAGGTCGTTGGATTTGAAGAGAAGTTTGATTTTGAAAAAGAGGCTGAAGCTTTCTCTGGTTCATACACGATTATAAAGGTGAAGAGGGCATGGGCTTCAATGTGGGAATATGGGCCAGTATGGGCTATGGGTATGGTGAAGGAAAATGCTAGGGTATGGTGTACATATTATAATATTCAAAATATCAAGCTTAAAGCGTCCAGAAATTTCAAACTCCGACCGAGACATCCCAACTGGCATTTTGTAATTAATACCCTTATTCTGAACTCAATGGAACTATTATCGAGACCCAATTCGATCATACGCAGAAGTTATCTTTTTATAATCGAATTATATTATATTAATTCCTTATTAATTTCTATGTGTTTCAAGCTCGCATGACCACATGATACGTTCACTTGTTACGGAATTTGATGACATACAATAATTTACTATTATGGTTCCAATGGTATTGGTTTCGTCAAAATCAGTGACAGTGCCCCGGAATGATATTTTTACATATTCTTTAAAACGAATTATTATTATAACCAAATAAATCACTTTTAATGTAAACTTAAAAGTTTATTATTCCATTCTTATTTATACTGAATTTAAATAAGATTTTGAAACCATTTTTATTAAAATTAAATCCAAGATTAAATTATTTACATATTCCAATCACTTAAATCTGATAGAGTTAGGGGTATGCCCTAGGAGAAATTATGTAATTTGTTACATATATCTAAGTCGTTGACCAATCTTGTTCGAAAAAAAGGTGTTTTGTTTCTATTATATACTTGATATAATGTTGTTATATTAATTAATCAATTTAATTAAAAGAATATTTAATAGAAAATCCATAAAGGGAATGTTTTATGATAGTAGTTACAAAGTGCTGTAACCGTGAGTAATTTGTCATAATGAAACAAATATATCATTTTAAATGTTCCTAGTAAAGATGCATCGAGACTGGATATCGATGTATTCATTGAGACTAGAGTATGTAACGCTCTCTAAATGTTGGGCAGTGTATTACTTATGACTACTGGGGGCACCTAGAGGTTACGTACTGATAATTATTGGATAACTATGGAATGACTCACTCGATAGTTTTCTATTGGTTAATATAACTAAGGTCAAACAGAAAATGTCGATGTGACTGATTTACACAGTTCTCTCAACTTGAGAAAACTGTGGATCTTCAATATGAAAGCTCCACTTTGATTATAGTCAAATCATGGCATGGCGTTCCATCGAATGACTATAGTTGGATCGAGTGGAAGATTGGAAGTGAAGCACTACTCAAAAGAGGATTCGTCTCCTCAATTATATAGGGTTAGTATCATGGTCAACTTAAGTCAACTCAAAGTCAAAGCCTCAGGCTAGAGCATTTTAGTTAATAATAATTATTATTATTTAACCAAGAACTTTGTGTTTGGACTATAAAGTTGAATGTGGCGATATTGGAATTTTGACCATTACCAAATTCCATAAGTCCTAATATGATATAGTTTTGACGAAGAGAATTGGTGTAAATAATTGTCACTATTAGGTACCACTTATAATAAGTAAAATTGGATTTTACCAAAAGATGTGTAAGCGATGAATTCAACCAATGTCACACCACCTGCTAAGTGATGTGTGAACGTTAATATTTGAATTGTTCAATATCAATCGTTGACTGAATTTATACCTTTGAGTTGCACAACTGTAATGATGAATTCTCCGAAAAACCACATCATTTAATTAATTTATAAAAGTGTAAATTAATTAAATTAACTAGTATTTGAGAAATATTAATTATTATTTATCTTATTTGATGTTTGGGAGTTATTTGTAATTATTTTAATGCATTTATAAAAGTTATATTTGTGCGCATTGATATATGATATCATTGTAATTAAATAAAAGATAATTACATACGTTAATTTATGGAATTTTATGTCATTTGTTGGCATGTAATTTTTAGCCATGCTTGTAAAGAAACATGAGTGAAAAGAGAAAGTTAATTAAGAGAATTAATTAGAGAAGTTTTATTTAAAGAATGGGAAAGGTTTCCTTCTTTCAAATAAAATATATTCTCTAATTCATTCTGAGATACAATTCATTCTTTCTCATTCATTCTTTTTCTTTCTCTCCTTCTAACTTTTCATAGCAGAAAACAAAAAAGATAAAATTTCCAAAATTCTTTCAACTCCATGTGAAAACATCAAAAATAAATAAAACAAAAGTGGTTCATCCATCTCTTGCAAAGATAGGATGTGGATCTTAAAGATTTGAGGAGATATCATCAAGATGTGACTTCTAGGCAACATCCTAAGTAGAGTCCATTTTCAAGATGTGCTTCAAGGCTTTGGGTAATAAGCTATGTTTTTCATTAGTAGATAATGATATTTGATGTAATGTTTGTTAAAAGAGAAATTTAATAATCATAATTTGTATGTACATATCATTGCCTCATTTAATTTGAGAATTGTTTGTGTAGCTTGTATTGTTTAATGGATGAGTCAGTTGATGTTTTATTTAATAAATCAAAACCAATATTTGTATATGTTTAAATATAATGTTTTGTTTTGGAACTATGTTGTAAACATTCAATTTAAAGTCTAATTTTTAGATCAGAAATTTTGTATGTTCAATTTATCAATTGGGTTCTTATTTTGTTAAATTAGAATTAAAATTTATATATGCTTGAATACAATGTTTTATTATAGATCTATATTGTAAACATTCAATTCAAAGTATAATCCTTTAGATCTAAAAATTTGTATGTTCATATTGTTTTGATTGGATTTTACTTTAACAAATTAAGCTAAAATTTGTTTATGAATATTACAGCGTTTTATTGAAGATTCATGGTTTAAATCATATAAAACAAAAATGTAATTTTAGATTTGAAAGATTACATGTATGTAATTTGTATTTGTTTTGTTTTGGAAATTTAAAAAAAGGAAGATGTTTTGGTATAAATCTAAATTTTAATTTGATTACTATAGTCTTTAATTTGTTTAATTAGAGATACTTTATTGAATATTACAAACATATAAGTAATGTTTTGACAATAAACCTACTTTTGACTTGATTGCTATAAATCTCTAATTTTTATCAAGTAGAAAGATTTGATTTAATCTTATATACACAGGATTAATTTTATATATATGTTTGCATATATAAAATTTGTTACATGTATTTCATATTGTCAAAGTATGATTAGATTTCTTTCCAAAAAGAGGAAACAATTTAAATGAGGCAATAATATATACATATATTTATTTTCTTCTATTTATATCCCTATATTATGATTCCTATAATTTGTCATTTATATGCTGCATTAATTAAGTTTACAAAATGGGAAACTGATTCAATCATCGTTGTTACCCTTTATTTATTTCCTATGTTTCCTTTATGTGATTAGCTATCCATTTAATTTTGTTTATATTCTACACCTTGCCATCAATTGATAACACCTATCATGTTTCACTTACATAATTTACACTATAACATATTTGTTTAAACTTATATTCATGACATATATATATATTGATAATTAATGACATTCATATGATCAATCAACTTAATAAAAGAGAGAAATGAAAGGTTTCTCTCTCCATAAATATTTATGCCCATCATTAATTGAATAAGTTAAGAGGAAGGAATTAAAAAGTTTCCTTCTATACATAAATTTATGCCCTGTCATTAATTGAATAATTTAAGAGATAGGAAATGAAAAGTTTCTGTCTCTAAATAAATCTAATAAGTTACTGTAACACTCAATTATGTACATAAGAGTATACTTGATATACTCTAATTTTAGTACACATTAAATTAAAGCGAAACTTTATTTATAAAATTAAATAAAATATTAATTTTATTTAAAAGAAACTTAGAAAAGTTCTGAATATATTTAGACTTCATAAGCCCATTAAAGATCCAAAATGGCAAAAAAAATTGAAATCCACCCATTTCTTCCGCTGCGGGCTGGCCCAGCTCCTTCAATGGTATCAGAGCCCAATAGCTTATGCGATCTAAATTATTCATGTTAGTGCTTATTAATTAAGCTTGTGCACTTAGTATGGTATCTAGAAAGGTAATGGCTAGGATTGGAATTGGGTGATCAAGTATCATGTCCTACTTGGTTACCTGCTTGGCCTGAAAGGTGAAGTGAGCCCAAAGGTTGCCTGTTAACCCCTGAATTTCTACGACTTATGGCCTAACGACTTATGGCCTCACAACTTATGAGCTGTACGAGATAAGGAGTCTACGACTCATGGACTTACGAGATAAGGAGTCTACGACTCATGGTCCAGATGGTTCAGCGAGTCAAGGTCTGTACGACTCATAAGGTCCTACGACTCATGGACTTACGAGATAAGGAGTCTACGACTCATGGTCCAGATGGTTCAGCGAGTCAAGGTCTGTACGACTCATAAGGTCCTACGACTCATGGTCCAGATGGTTCAGCGAGTCAAGGTCTGTACGACTCATAAGGTCTTACGACTCATAAGGGCTTACGACTCATCAGACTTGGAAATGTACGACTCATAAGGTCTTACGACTCATAAGGGCTTACGACTCATCAGACTTGGAAATGTACGACTCATAAGGTCTTACGACTCATAAGGGCTTACGACTCATCAGACTTGGAAATGTACGACTCATAAGGTCTTACGACTCATAAGGGCTTACGACTCATCAGACTTGGAAATGTACGACTCATAAGGTCTTACGACTCATAAGGGCTTACGACTCATCAGACTTGGAAACGTACGACTCATAAGGTCTTACGACTCATAAGGCTTACGACTCATCAGACTTATGACTCGTAAAGACGTACGACTCACAAGGACATACGACCCATCAGGTTTTACGACTCATGGTGCGTACGACTCATCAGGCTTACGACTTAAAGGCTATCGAAACTGGAATCCAAGGCCCTGGCCTGTGCTATTTTGATCTGATGAGTCGATTACGACTTAACGCTTGTCTTCCAACTAAGCCGCAAGATGGACCATAAGGCGCCCACGAGACATCATGAGTCGAATACGAGTCACGACTTACCATGAGTCGGGTACGACTCATGACTTGGTCGAATTGAAAGCTCAGGAATTTGCTCCTATAAATACCCCATCACTTCCAACATTGAGGGGACTTTTTTGGGCAAATCATTTCTACAGCGCTGTTACTCCGTCGAACTCTTCAATCATTCAGTAATCAAGGATCCTTCAAGCATTCGCGACACTACAACAAGCTTCGAGAGAAATTCCTCACATCCGACATGGATCTATCGAGTTTCACCGTCGAAGATTGAGCTAGTAGTCTAGATTGTTTCTTGTGATCGAATTGTACTGTTTCCTGAAGAGATTTGTATCAAATTGTAATCAAATCAGCAATAAGAGACTATAAAGTGGACGTAGGCTCAATTACGGGCCGAACCACTATAAATCTGTTGTTCATTTACTGCATTTCTGCTATTTTCCTGCTTAATTTCTGTTCCCGTCACACGGGTGGTGCTTTCACGATCTTATTACACACACCGGGTGTTAGCGCTCACTTTTTACCGTTAACATTTTGGTGCTTTCACTGAGAACCCAACTCAGGCTACCATCCATCATTGCTTCACACAAGTTTGTTGAAAAGATTTCCTACAGAACTAGAAGTCTATCAGACATAATGGCTCCTGGAAGGAAACGAAAGGTTGTCAGATCTAAAAATGTTCATGATGATACCGCCACCTCTGCTTCACCAAGTCAAGCAGCTCCAAGCGTTGGGGTGACGCGAGAGGAGCTAGATGCTGCTGTATCCGGACTATACCAGCAGATTGAGACTCAAAACAATCTGATGATGGAAAAACTGAACGCTCTGCTTGGTGCCAACCAAAGACCAGTGGGTAATGAAGAAAACACCGCTGATGCCCTTCGCAACTCCGAAGGGAGGAATATTCCTCAGGGGGGATCAGGTGCTGCTGAAGGGGCACCCCTCCGAGCTGAAGGATCTAGACCATCGCCAATTTTCCACGAAAATCTGCCCGGGCAAACATCTGAGAAAATGGCAGAAGTCTACTCCGCAAAATCTTTGAACAATGAGGAATATCTTTCTGGCATGATCAAGCAAATAATGAAAGAGAGCATGCAGAGAGGTGAAGATGAGAGTGAATGGGGATTCGCGCCAAGCAAGACTCCATTTACCGAGAAGATTCTAAAGGCTGAATTTCCTAGAAAATTTGTTCCCCCTACCATTCCTGCTTATCGGGGAACAAGTGATCCAAACCAATTCTTGTATAAGTATGACTGGCACATGACCGGTGCGAGAGCAACTGATGAAATCAAGTGCCGGTATTTCCCAGTATATTTGGAAGGAGTGGCACTTCTCTGGTTCACCAAACTTCCTGTCCGATCAGTAGATCAGTTTTCCGATCTGACTAGAAAGTTTAAAGAGCAATTCAGGCTATACGCTTCAAAGGCAAAGGACATAATGTCATTATCCAGTCTTGAACAGAATCCGGGAGAACCTATTAAATCATTCCTGAACCGTTTCAATATAGCTCTGGCGGAAGTTGATAACGCAGAGCCACGGATGATCTTGACCTATTTGATGCGTGCTATCGACAAATCGAGCGAATTTGGAAAATGGCTGAAGATGAAAGAGCCAAATTCTCTCGAGAAATTCTACAAGAAAGCTGATGAATTCATACGCTTGGAAAATCTTCCAGCATCAATGAAGGTGGTGGCAACAAAGGTGGAAAATAATACTGCCGCTTCGGAAAAGAAAGATTCCGGAGGTCAGAAAAGGGAAAATCACGAGGGGAAGAAACAAAAGGATATAAAGAAACCTCGCTTCTTCAAACCCTCAGATTTCACTCCATTGACCGACACTCTGGAAAATATCTTCTTCGCCACCAAAGATGCTGTGGATTATCCCAAACCGGCTGAGATAAAACCAGGAAAGGGCGCTATGAGAAATGGAAAGTTCTGTCGTTTTCACAACCAACCTGGTCATGATACCAATGACTGTCGTCACTTAAAGAGCTTAATTGAAGAATTATTGAGAGAAAACAAGCTGCAACAATATGTCAAGAAAAACAGAAGTGATCCATCTTCGTCTACTCAGAGACAACAACCCTCTAATCAGCCGTCAGACTCAAGTAAAGGTGCTGCGGCACAAGAATCTGAGAGGCCCGTTATCAACGTCATTTCAGGGGGCCCACACCCAGCAGGCAAAAGCTGGGGTGAGATGGAACGATATGCTCACGCTTTGAAGTATATCCCGGCAGAAGAAGATGTTTTTGCTGTAGAAAACACAGTACCCCTAAAACAGCAAAAGATTTCAGATAATGATATTTTGTTCAAGGCTAGGGATTCTATTGGTATTGAAGCTCCGACCATAGACCCCTTAGTTATTTCTGCAGGAATTGGGCCAGCAATAGTAAGACGAGTACTCATTGATTGCGGTGCTTCCTGCAATATACTTTTCAAGAAAACATTTGACCAGATGAAGATCCCAATGACCGATGTTCAGGCTTCATCACAAAAGATCGTTGGTTTCACTGGGGAACCACAGCAACCAATCGGAACTGTCGATTTGTTCGTGGAACTTGGTGAAGGGCAGAAAAGGGTAGCTCGAAAACAAACCTTTGTGATTGTCGATGGATTTTCTGCCTACAATGCTTTCCTAGGCAGGCCAGCTCTAGCTGCATTCAAGGCCATTTTGGCCCCGTGGTGCTTAACTATGAAGTTTCCTACAGAAAATGGTGTTGGTGTCATCAAGGGAGATCAAAATGCTGGACGTGAATGTTATCTTATAGAACTTCGAGAAGCCAGAAAGAGAGAAATGGGTAAAGATGCGGCAGCTCCCCTCCGCATCAAAAACCCAACTTTATAGCAAATACAGGGTGGCCCCTGCACTGGAGAGCATAGTGGTGCAAGGCGGGAAATGGACCCCAGAAAATCCAGTGCAGAGGAAAATAGAGTGGTGCCTGTGGAAGTTACGATACCAATACCTGTCGACTCCAAAGACCCAAATAAAGTGCTTAATGTGGGTTCGCAACTGAGTACAACAGTTCAAAATACACTGATATCATTTCTAAAAGCAAATCTGGACGTGTTCGCTTGGTGTCATGCTGATATATGCGGAATCTCTCCAACAATTGCTGTTCATACTCTGAATGTTGATCCGAAATTCACACCGGTAAAACAGAAAAGAAGAACTCAAGGTCCAGAAAGATCAGCAGCTTTAAAGGAAGAAGTAGATCGCCTCTTAGAGAATAATTTCATCAAAGAATCCACTTATCCAAATTGGGTTTCAAATCCAGTACTGGTTGAGAAGGCAAATGGAAAGTGGAGAGTATGCATTGATTTCTCAGATCTGAACAAAGCTTGCCCCAAAGACTGCTTCCCGTTGCCTAGAATAGATCAACTAGTAGATGGGACGGCTGGGCATGAGTTGTTATCTTTTATGGATGCCTATTCCGGATACAATCAGATTATGATGAATGAACCAGATCAGGAGGACACAAGCTTTATTACAGATGTGGGACTCTACTGTTACAAAGTCATGCCATTCGGGTTAAAGAATGCAGGGGCAACATACCAAAGACTTGTCAACGCTATGTTCAAGCCACAGATCGGCAAAACAATGGAAGTCTATGTTGATGATATGTTAGTAAAGTCAAAGAAAGCAGTAGACCACATGGATCACTTGGCAGAGATGTTCTCAATTCTTCGGAAGTACGGAATGAAGCTCAATCCATTGAAATGTTCATTCGGAGTAGAGTCTGGGAAATTCCTGGGTTTCATTGTGAGCGCTAGGGGCATCGAGGCCAATCCTGCTCAAATCACAGCTCTAAGAGAAGTTAAAGCCCCTAGAACAAAGAAAGAACTGCAAAGTCTCAATGGAAAGGTTGCCGCTCTTAGTCGCTTCATTTCCAAGGCCACAGACAAATGCATTCCCTTCTTTGATGCTCTAAAGAAAGGAAAGAAAAATTTCGAATGGACTCCTGAATGTCAGAATGCTTTCGATCAACTGATTCATCATATGAGAACTCCTCCGGTCCTCTCCAAGCCTAGTGATGGTGAAGACCTCTTCATCTATTTAGCAATTTCATCCCATGCTTTAAGTGCAGCACTTGTACGAGAAGATATGAAAATACAACGTCCAGTTTACTACATAAGCAAACGGTTCGCTGGAGCTGAAATGAATTATTCAAAGATAGAAAAACTTGCTTATTGTCTGCTAATCGCTTCCAGGAAGTTGAGACCTTATTTTCAATCTCATCCTATCAAGGTCCTGACTGATCAACCTTTGAAGCAAGTCCTGTATCGTCCTGAAACTTCGGGTCGTCTCTTGAAGTGGAACATAGAGCTCAGCCAATATGACATCACTTACCATCCCCGAAGAGCAATTAACGGACAAGCTTTAGCAGATTTCATTGCAGAATCCACTGACAAAGGTGACAGTAAGGAAGAAACAACTGACTGCATTCCGATACAGTGGAAGTTGTATGTTGATGGCTCGAGAAATGACTATTGTTCTGGGGCAGGAGTTGTGCTCGAAACTCCCGAAGGACGATCACTATGTTATGCATTGAGACTGGAATTTCCTTCGACAAACAATGAAGCAGAATATGAAGCCCTTATTGCCGGATTGAAAATCGCCAAGGAATTGAATATCAAAGTGATACAGATTTTCAGTGATTCTCAGCTTATTGTCTGCCAGGTGAAGAAGGAATTCCAAGCCAAAGGAGGGAATTTGCCTGCATATTTGACAAAAACTTCCGAACTCCTCAATGATTTAGATCACTACTCAATAAGCCACATACCCCGAGAGGAAAATATGAAGGCGGATTCTTTAGCAAAGTACTCAAGTTCCGGAGAAGCTCAATTGCTGGGATTTGTTCCTATAGAAGTTCTGTCAGCTCCAAGCATTGATGAAATGGATATTGATTGGATTATGACTACGTCTCAAGAGCATGAATCGTGGATGAGTCCAATCAAAGAATACTTACTCGGTGGTTCTCTGCCAGAAGATTCTAAGGAACGTCGAAAATTATTGAGAAAAGCGTCAAGATATGTAATTCAAGATGGCCGATTATATAGGCGAGGATTTTCAATCCCACTACTCCGATGTGTAACTAAAGAAGAAGCCAAGACAATCTTAGCAGAGGTGCACGGAGGAGAATGTGAAGACCATTCAGGTGGTCAAACACTTGCAAAGAAAATTCTCCGATATGGGTATTTCTGGCCGGATATTAATCGAGATGCTACGGCTTACTCCAGGAAGTGTGACAAATGCCAAAGATTTGCAAAAATCCTAAGAGCACCTTCCACGGAACTCACACAAATGGTCAGCCCATGGCCATTTGCCATTTGGGGAATAGACCTAATTGGACCATTACCGATCGCTAAATCAGGAATTAAATATGCTATTGTCGCCGTTGACTATTTCACCAAATGGGCCGAAGCTGAACCTTTGGCCACCATCCTTCTAAAAAGATGATAAATTTTGTAACGAAGAATATCATTTGCAGATATGGTGTGCCACAGAAGATAATCACCGACAATGGCACTCAATTTGAAAGTGAAGAATTCCAGGATTTTTGCAAACGGTTCAGAATTCGAAAAAGCTTCTCAACAGTGGCTCATCCGCAGGCAAACGGGCAAGTGGAAGCAGTTAACAAGATCATCAAGTCAACTATCAAAAAGCAACTTGAAAAAGCAAAAGGTGGTTGGGTTGATAAGCTTCCATTAGCACTATGGGCGTACAGAACTACTCACAAAACTGCGACTGGGCACACTCCATTTTCACTGGCATACGGATCTGAGGCAATGATTCCAGTAGAAGTAGAGGTTCCTTCGCATAGAAGAGTTCATTTCAATGAAACTGAAAATGAAAAACTGCAACTTGAAGCGCTTGATTTTCTCGATGAGAAAAGAGAGGAAGCTAGGCTCAGAGTTTCAGCTCATCAGCAGAGAATAGCCAGGCATTTCAACTCCAAAGTTCGCCAACGCAGCTTTGAAATCGGAGACTTGGTTTTGAAAAGGATCATGACAGCAACTGGTGTGTTTGGGCCAAACTGGGAAGGGCCATATGTTATAGGCACTAAACTTCATGATGGCACTTTCAAACTCATAACTGTTGAAGGAGATCCAATTCCAAGGGCCTGGAACAGCAATCATTTGCGCCCTTATTTTACTTGAAAGGAGCTCTGCTCAAAATTGTAAAATGATGATGAATGTATCAGTTGTATTGTGAAACATTGTAAATCAGTGTAAATGAATGAAAGCTATAAAGTGGACGTAGGCCCGATTCTTGGCCGAACCACTATAAATCTTGTGTTCTTTACTATTTCATAATGCCTGTTTTATTTCGATATGTAAATATTTTAAATGTATCGCTAAAATATCGATTCAAAATTGCAGGACATTATAACAAGGCTTGCTCATCACAAAGCTAAGCGACCTCTATAAATCAGCTAATGCACAAAAACCAAACAACAAAAATTCCAAACTCAAATCCTACGCAAGGAAAACTTCACATAAAGAGTTGGCGACTTTACTGGGACAAACCTTTGTTCACTAGTTGAGATTGTCGTTATGAACGGGCATCCAACTAGATAACTCGCGTTTGTCTCGTGAAGTCATTCAACGGTGAAGAACACTCCTTCGGATAAAGCAATTTACTCGCAAAAGGAAAAAAAGATGTGCTTGGAAATGATGATAAGAGATCACTAATGGGCAAATGATGAGAGAAAATTGCCAAGCAAACAAAGAAGCAGACAAAGGGAGGTATGCCTCTCAACAGGAAGGCCGAGAGATCCACTAAAGGGACGCCTTCCCAATCGGAAGGAACAAGACCCTCGCTAACTGGTCGTGATGCATCCGACCAGATAGCGTATGTCCGCCCCGTGGATCCACTCGCCCCTGAGACGCAACCTACCTGGCACACCAACAAACCAAAGCCCTCTAACGAGGCACGCCAATAAATGGGAGTGCTTTACTCAATCAAAAAGATCGGTGGGACTACCAAAGGGGCACCTTGTTAGTTAATTGCGATCGTTTGTGCAAGCAAACATCCAATCAAGCAACTTGCGTTCGCCCCGTAGACCTCTGACCATGAGAAAGTAACTTCCAGGCAATCACAAGCACGAGCCCTCTTCGGAGGCACAAGCCATCTTCGGAGGCAAAAGCCCTTTTCGGAGGCACAAGCCCTCTTCGGAGGCACAAGCCCTCTTCGAAGGCACAAGCCCTCTTCGGAGGCACAAGCCATCTTCGGAGGTAAAAGCCCTTTTCGGAGGCACATTTCACCAGGGTAAAAGTGCAAAATGCTTCTCTTCGGAGACCCACTTCACCCGAGTAGAAATACAAAAATTGCTTCTCTTCGGAGACCAAAATCAAGACTTCTTTGGAAGCACAAGACCTCTTCGGAGGCACACCAATACCCCACAAAGCATAATGCTACTCATCGGAGTCCACATGCTACTCCTCAGAAATACCAAAATAAAGCCCTCCTTAGAGGCACACTTCGGTTCTTAAGGAAGACCTACTTGTTCATCTTAAAAAAAAAAAAAAAACTCTTCCCCAGAAATCAAAGTGCTAAGTAATATCTTCTTCTGAGATTCGCTTTACCGCGTAGGAGAATTCACTTCTTAAAAACATGAAGTAAACATCTCCGAAGGTTGAAGCGTGAAAACTTATCCGAAAATGAGACACGCTCCGTTTAAGTAGAATAATCATTCCCTCAAAGATGGAATAGTTATTCTATGGAAAATAAGAGTACAGGTCTCGCTAAAAGCGAAAGATATTGTAAAGCACTTGTGGTATAGGGGCAATATCATATGATACGGCTACAACAATAAAAAGCAGTATTCAAGCAACATACCACAAGCACATAACAATATCACGCGAAAAAGCTGTGGAATAAATGCATTCTTAAACACAAACAAAAAGTTTGTACAAGTGAAAAGAATCGTTTGTTCTACACTAAAAATAAAAAACAAATGCATTCTCACATATACAAGAGTTTGTACAAGTAAAATAATTGATTTATTTAGTACTACAAAAATTCTTTACATGTGCAGATATCTCGAACAAGCAAAAGCGGGGACCGGTACCCGCACAATCCCCGGTCAATACATGCAAAGAGCAAAAATTATAAGTAGAAAATCCAGCTTGATTATTCCTTCTTCTCACCACCCTTGGAGCTCTTTCCCGGCCTAATGATTAGCTTTTGAAGTCGTTGTGAACGGGCAGGGGCAGAAGGAGAAAGCGGTACAGCCGGATCAACTACTGCTTCCTCTTCAGTGGAAGTCTTCTTCTTTTTCCTTACAGCACGCTTCCCCTTCCTCTTTGAAGAAGACTCGCTCCCCGGAGTAGCAAGAAATGTTGAAAGCTTCGTATCGTCGTCAAGAGACCGCTCCGGGGTCTTCTCGATGTCTTCAAAATCCTCCGCCTTCTGTTCCTGAGAAGCAGCCGGATCATCCAAGCCTTGAAGAGCTTCAATTTTCTCTGCATGTGATCCCGGTTGGGAAGCAGAGGGAGGAGTAATTTGGGAAGACGGAGGAACGGCAATCGAAGGAGTGAAAGCTTGTGTAGTGCTTGGTGCCTCCGCTGTAGAAGAAAAGAAGTTAAAATCAGCATCCCCCGAAAATAAAGAAGGCATCGGTTCATCAAAGTTTAAGTAACAAGTAAGAAGGTCATCGAATTCGGCTAAGTCAAATGACTGGTTCATTAGACCCGAGACGACACCAAGAGTACCTGGAGGAGTTGGTTTTGCAAGATCCACCTCAAACTTCTCGGCTTCAATATCATCCAGTGCCTCATCTTCAGTAGGAGTAGTTGCAGTTTCCTGGGCAACTTTAGCTAGTTGTAAAGAATGAGAGCTGGAATCTATAATATTAACGTCGGCTGAAGTGAAAGTTTGAACGGGGGCAGTTAAAGGAGCTTCTTCTTTTGGAGGCTCTTCTCCCATTGTTTCAGCTCGTATTTTGGCAAGTTGCTCCTTCCCCTTAACAAGAGCGGCACAAGCCTCATCATCGAGATAGCGCTCCTCAAGTTCCAACTCATTATAGCCAGCCCCGCCAAGCATATCCATTGCGACTTCCCACACTTCAGCCAATGTAATTTCATAACCAGGACCAAGAAAAGAGAGGCTCCCACGACCCAGAACGCTGTGTAAATAAAAGTTGAATAAGGTAGAGCTGATGTCTGCTTTCGTCGCCTCATGTGATTGCTCAGCCGCTTCCTTTTCGGCAACGGCAGCAACCCGACCAGCGGTAGCCTCATCACGCTCTACCTCAGCTTTAGCGAGTCGAGACTTTAGTAACTCAATCTCTACGTTCTGGGAGGTGACTTTTTCCCGCAAATCAGCGTTTTCTGTGCGGTATTTCTCAGTAATATGCTGTTCAGCGGCAAGCTTCATTTCGACATCTCTCTGTGCAGCATGTGCATCCCGCACTTGTTTTTGAAAGACTTCTTCTTTTTGAGTATGAGATGCAGAAGAAGAAGCAAGATCTTCCTTAAGTTTTTTAACCTCGGACTCAAGTTTTGCATAACCATCAGCAATATTTGTCATCTCGACATTATGCTGTTTGCAAATTTTGTCCCACTCCGCCTTGTCGTTTTCCATAGTCAGCATCGCCTCAAGGTTTGCACGATTAACCCTTTGTAGTTCATCGACAAGCTTTTGCCACTGCGACATCCTCTCGATATTAAGCCTGACTGCGTCAAGACTGCTAAGCATGTCTGGCTTATCAATCGGAACTAGGTCCAAGTCAAAGCGCACCCCTTTTAGGCACCAGTTCGGAAAACGGCTCTGAAGTGTTGGGGGGCCATCCTTGACTTGATATTGCGGTCTGTTAATGATAGTCTGAATGTCAGATTTCTTCAAAGGAGGAGAGCTGGCCAGAATATCGGAAGGAATGGGAGCGTCAGTCTTTTCAGAAATTTCAGACGCGTCAATCGGTTTAGATCGTTTGCTCGGTTCATCGGCAATCTGAGTTTTTCCCTTATCATCGTAAGACTTCCGCTTATGAGAGTAGTCACTTCTATGCGAAGGGTCGTATCGCTCGGCATCTTTCCTTCTTTGCCACTGATCGTAATCCCGCTTCTCCTGGGCTTTCCTTCGAGCCCTCTCTTCATCTGTTTCTTTTGGGGTATCAAGGTACTTCCTAAAGTCATAGGTGCCGCGGCCTCCACGGTACTTGAATGAGTCATAATATGAACCTGTACATCCCATTGGAGAACCTGAAAGCAAAAAAAGAGTAAAGTTTAGAGATTTCCAGGAGAAAGAGGATAAATGTTTATAAGTGCTGAAAAATCCTAAGTGTGTGTGGCGTGCAAGCTACATGCGTCAAACTACAGACCACGCTTTAGTGTGGAAACAGAGACGACTGGCGTAGTAGGCGTCTGGGTTTGTTTAAAGGTAGAAGTCGCCTCGACAATGGGAGAAGTTGCTTTTGGATTGTTATCCCCAAAAAGCTCTCGAGAAGTTATCATGATATCGCTCAAGCCATCAAAGGTGTCATCACCCAGGAGTTCAGCAGACTTCTCTTTCTCAACCTCTGTATCAATGGATTTCTCAGGAACTCGAGGATTCTCTTCCTCCTCAGTAATTGGGGTAAGCGCCGACTTGCTGACTAACCCTGCGACATTGATGGATGCGGAACATTTTACCAAAGCAACCTCCACGACGGGTGCTTCTGATGCAGTTTCTTCTACAGAAGCTGGGGCATTCAAGTCCTCCGCTTGGGAATCTGAGGCAGCTAACGTTTCCGCATCAGAACTCGAGATTTCATGAATTTGAGTCGATCTAGAAGGATGTAAAAGTCCAAACTGGTGGAGAAACTCATCTTTCAACAAAAATTTCACATCCCGTTCTTCAATCGGAACAGCCATGAGCTTCTCCAGAGTTTGTTTATGACTAGGATCCCTAGAGGGAGACAGGAGCGCTGAAATGAGAAAACAAAGTTAAACATTTAGTGATTCGGACTGCAAGATACTCAGAAAACAAGGAGAAGAAAGGATAGGCATTCTTACTTCCTTCTCTCCACACGGCATAAAAACCAGGGGGACAGCGAACATAAAAATACTGAGTCAAAAACCCGTGAGCAGTATCAGGGAGGCCGACAACCAATTTGCGATTCCTGGCACTTCTTATAACAATGATCGAAGGATGATCTTTGATTCTGACGAAAGAGCATAGATAACAGATTTCGTCAACACTGGGGAGACGGTCAAGCGTTCTGCCGAATAGTACGCATAGCCCCATTAGAACAGCATAACCGTTGGGGTGTAATTGGAATGGAGCGATTGCCAGTTGGCGGAGAAGGTGTTGAAGAAAGTTGTTGAAAGGAGGAATGGCTCCGCACGAGCACATTTGTCGGTTGACTGCCACAAAGCCAGAAGGCGCTACATCAGCAGTGTTGTTCTTCTCAGGAAGGATAGCGTCGTCCTCAGCAATGCCAAATTGAGTGCATAACTGCCGAAAAGTTTTGTATAATAGAGTGGAAGATGCTCTCTCTGGGGGATTGACTAAAGGAGCTGGAATGAGAATGGACTCTCCAGTCTGAACTGTTACATCTCTTTGTTGAGAAGCCATTCTACACAAGCAACTGGATATTCAAATATGAAGGTGCACGTTTCCTAAATAGTGTGAAGTGTTGTGCAAAACTAGTAAATATAACAAATAAATACAAGCTGGAATTAAGTTAGTCGGTAATTGATCGATTATCAAATTTCAGGAATTGTTAATTTAAAAGTTCAGGTACGGCATTAGTGCAAACCAGACATTTTCAGTTGATTAGTTCAATGTTGCTTTAATACTTTGCTTGAACTTATTGATTTAAAGCACTTCACTCACACAATCTATTTATGTTGATTATCTTTTATTGACTAATCTGTCACTTGATGTGGGCAGTCGGTGACAGTATATTTGTCCCAATTTTTTGTGGATATTGTATTAGACAGGTTATTAATTTGCAAACTAGAATGATCTGTGGGGAAAATGCAGCAGTTCAAAGTTCATGCAAAGCTTAAGTCATGAGTCGCCAACGACTTATATTCAAAGTTCATCCACGGAAGTTCAAAACTCATACAAGGTCTAAGTCATAAGTCGCCCACGACTTATATTCTGACTCGTCTACGACTTAAGGGTTACAGGGCAGGTTAGCAGTACTTCAGGTCTTAAGTCGTGAGAAAATAAGAGAGGCTACAGTCCAAAGCGGCATAAAATCCTAAGCCCTAAGTCGTCTACGACTCAAGAATTATGTCTTAGGGGGCTTGACTCGTGAGTCGTACAAAGCTACTGAACCATGGCCATGCCAGCACCTCCCTTGATTTGAACCCATTGACTTTTCTTCTAATCCATCTTCATCCAAACCCGATAACCTCTCAATCAAGCTACTATCCTTATCGCCATTCCACGACACCATTAAGCCATCCAATGAGTTAAGTTCAGATCATCGAAACCTTGCCAACCTAGTCCATTAACGCCTGAAGCACGGTAACCCTACATCTCCATCGCCCCATTCATCTAAAGATGAAATCGAGCAAAATCAAGTTCATGAACTACCGGTATGGAAGAATTCACAACAAAGCATTGCACGAGGGGATAGATTAGGTATAGGGGGGAGAGTTCTCGAATCAATGACGATTAAAGGGCGAGGATGGGTCAGAAGCACTTACGCAATGAAGAATCGAGAATCGAATTGATTGATTGATAGAAAAGGATGAAATTGCCTTGAGAAAGCTTAAAGGAACAGCAATGGCGAGTACGACTCAGAATATAGGTAATGGATAGAGGAAACGACTCAAGCATTTTATACCATTGGGCAGCGGAACACAAAGAGGCATATACGAGTCAAGATGAGTCGAAGCACACGACCTACGACTTAGGCGTGTACTTCGAGGGGCAAATGTTAACCCCTGAATTTCTACGACTTATGGCCTAACGACTTATGGCCTCACAACTTATGAGCTGTACGAGATAAGGAGTCTACGACTCATGGACTTACGAGATAAGGAGTCTACGACTCATGGTCCAGATGGTTCAGCGAGTCAAGGTCTGTACGACTCATAAGGTCCTACGACTCATGGTCCAGATGGTTCAGCGAGTCAAGGTCTGTACGACTCATAAGGTTTTACGACTCATAGGGCTTACGACTCATCAGACTTGGAAATGTACGACTCATAAGGTCTTACGACTCATAAGGGCTTACGACTCATCAGACTTGGAAATGTACGACTCATAAGGTCTTACGACTCATAAGGGCTTACGACTCATCAGACTTGGAAATGTACGACTCATAAGGTCTTACGACTCATAAGGGCTTACGACTCATCAGACTTGGAAATGTACGACTCATAAGGTCTTACGACTCATAAGGGCTTACGACTCATCAGACTTGGAAACGTACGACTCATAAGGTCTTACGACTCATAAGGCTTACGACTCATCAGACTTATGACTCGTAAAGACGTACGACTCACAAGGACATACGACCCATCAGGTTTTACGACTCATGGTGCGTACGACTCATCAGGCTTACGACTTAAAGGCTATCGAAACTGGAATCCAAGGCCCTGGCCTGTGCTATTTTGATCTGATGAGTCGATTACGACTTAACGCTTGTCTTCCAACTAAGCCGCAAGATGGACCATAAGGCGCCCACGAGACATCATGAGTCGAATACGAGTCACGACTTACCATGAGTCGGGTACGACTCATGACTTGGTCGAATTGAAAGCTCAGGAATCTGCTCCTATAAATACCCCATCACTTCCAACATTGAGGGGACTTTTTTGGGCAAATCATTTCTACAGCGCTGTTACTCCGTCGAACTCTTCATTCATTCAGTAATCAAGGATCCTTCAAGCATTCGCGACACTACAACAAGCTTCGAGAGAAATTCCTCACATCCGACTTGGATCTATCGAGTTTCACCGTCGAAGATTGAGCTAGTAGTCTAGATTGTTTCTTGTGATCGAATTGTACTGTTTCCTGAAGAGATTTGTATCAAATTGTAATCAAATCAGCAATAAGAGACTATAAAGTGGACGTAGGCTCAATTACGGGCCGAACCACTATAAATCTGTTGTTCATTTACTGCATTTCTGCTATTTTCCTGCTTAATTTCTGTTCCCGTCACACGGGTGGTGCTTTCACGATCTTATTACACACACCGGGTGTTAGCGCTCACTTTTTACCGTTAACATTGCCCCTAATGGAAAAGGCTCAATTTGAATTGGGCCTTGGGCTAGTTTTCAAAATAGTTTTGAAGATTAAGACATGATTTTAAATTTAAAAGTTAAATCTAAAATAAAAACATGTTCACTATAAAAGGTTGTAATATAACATAAATTTTCAAAATGTTTGAAAATGTAATGAAAATTTCAAAATGTTTAAAACTGTTAATTTCAAATTTTAAAATTTGTTAATAAGATTAATAAAAAAAGTAATTAAATGAGTTAATTAATTAATATTTATATGCATGTATTATATATGCTGATATATCTTATGTTATTTTAAAGTGTTGAGAAAATATAATTGTACATGTATGTAAGATAAATTTTGAAATTGATATAATTTAATTAAAGTTTTTTAATTAAATAAATTAATTAAAGGTTAATTAATTAAATAAAAAAATACGCATATGTAAGATATATGTGTTATACTATAAAGGTTATAGTATACACTATAAAGGTTATAATAGATATGCCCAATATATAAGTTGTACTGGAATACTAATTTAAAATTAATTAAAGAGTTACTTAATTAAAATTAATTAAATAAGATTTAATTAATAAAATGTTATGCGTAAGATTATTGTATAAGTTAATTAAAATATAACAGTTATATAATAATGAAACTTATATAATATGAGTGTATAAACTAAAGATGGAACATTAAAGAAACCCAAATAGACTTAAGGAATAAATACATACGTAAATGTACGTATACTATGATTTCTGATGTGTCTGACACTTAAAGCACGAGGGTATTTCATAAGAGATACATTAATCCATAAGTCGATATCACTCAATATAATATATTGAAGATTATGAATCTTCAATATAATGTTGTCCTCTACCATATATATATATATATATATATAAATTACTTGCATACTCCTTAGTTGTTGAGAAAACTCAAGCTAGGAGTGCTATGTGTCGTATTGTTAATATATTGAATAAACGAGGTAAGATAACTATATGTATTTATTGAGCAAACTCAAGGTACATATACTATACTTAGGCCATCACGATATGGTAGGTACGAGTGAATAATCTCTTTCAATTTGTTGAGCAAACTCAAGGTTGAAATGAGATTAGGATAAGGAAAAATAAGTTAGGAGTTGTATATGATACAACCGATGAGCATTTATCCATTATTTGTGGGGCTATGATTTGTTGAGCAAACTCAAGGTCAGAATACCAAGACATAGGAGTCCTAACACCCACTAGTGAAGTCAAGAGACTTCTATGTTTCATCTTAGGGTTTGGAGAAACATAAAAGACTAGTGGGAGCCTTATTAGAAAAATGAAATGGTAACATTTAACCTTTCTAATGTTGAAAGAACATATGCTAAATAATGTTACAATTATCTACAATGACAAATTTATGCATTTCATATGATTGATAAAATGTTTATCAATTAACATATACAAAAAAACTGAATTGAAAGTTGACAAATGAAAATATAATACCCACTATTAAATTCCTACTACATGTTAACGTTTCAACACCCATGTAAGTGCCTAATTTTACAACTACTGAATACATTCATGGTTTGGTCATGTATGCATTTACTTGGTCAAGACCATGTATTGCATTCTATGAGTTTCGAACTCTAAAAGCAATACAAGATTATGGATATTTGATCCATATACAATTGCATATAAATGTTATATGATGAATGGTCAAAGTTTGTAATGTACAATATTTCGATGAAATTATTTCATCTAAAAAACCAAATAAACCTTAGTGCGAGATTGAGTATTCAATCTGATTGATTACAAAACGTATCATGTTGAATGTAACACTAGACCAAAACTACAATATAAATCTAAGAACTCGATCGCTGAAATGTCAGTTTGATCAATTTACATAAAGTGGAACATAGCTAATGTCTTTAAAAGCTAAGGATAATAGAATGTGCTTTTTATAGAGTAAGTTATGATATTGCAGTATGGTTTTCTTTTGAATAGTTTGACCATTTGAAAGGAAAACGAATTTACAAGAATAGATGTAATTTAAGGTACAATTGGGATGAAGAGAATGAATAACCACTTCTGCTTCATAGAGAAACATTGGAAACGAGAATTGTAATAATATTTGATACTTAATATTGGAATAAGAAATATGCTTTCTATTTTCAAAATGTATTTTCATATGGAAAATAGTTTTCTACGAGATTTATTTCTTTGAATTCAAGATTTTTGACCAACGAACTCTCCACTATAAATAGTTGCAATGCATGACATAAATAAATGGTATTAAGTGAATGATGGACCTTCGAATGTAGTATGCTATTATAGTAATGGTGGAAATAATGGGAGCATGCTATATAGCACTAATTAATTGCATCATAGCACGAAAATAGTTTTCGCAAAACTTACCATACATTATTTATGAAATAATGATTATTTTTTGGTATCGACTGAAAAAAATAGACATGGTTATATTTCAATATGAATATCCTTTATGAAATAAAACTATAATGTGGTATTTTTTATAACAAAAGTGATACATTGGAAAATATAAAAGAATCTATTATTATTTATGGTTGTTTTGGAATTATAGACCAAGCCATAGTTTTGAGAAATAATTTTATTATATGATTTTGAATCATATGATATTTGTTAATTATATCTCAAACAATAGTTATGCACCCATTCAGTGGGAGAATCATAAGAGTTGATGAACTCTTTGGATTGATACATATAGATTTCTTCAATCGTAATTCTATAAATACCAAAACAGTTCCACGTACTTCATCATATTCACTGATGAGTTATTGTCATAATGGACATGTGTATTTGATACACATGTAGTATGTCTATGGTAAACTTATATAATATAAAACAGAAGTGAATAAAATAACATGCGATATAAATGATTTGATTTGATCGAATGAGTGACTATATTGGAAAATGTTTCGAACGTACCTAAAATGAATAAAGATTCAATCTCAAAATTACTCATACATGTGATACATAATGATGCATCAATATAGAGTAATCGAACGCTGTTGGACAATGTACGATTAATTGTGAGTGAAGTTGAGTTAGTTTCTTTCTATAAAGTAATGTACTAAAGGTAGTACATAAGGTTGATGTTATTTCATCTAAATAACAGTTTAAAATTTTTACAAGATAAGCGTTTATAAGAAACTCCAACATATCTTATGCCAAGGAGTTGGCAGATTGTGCAAGTCGAAAGATTGCATGTAATAATTGTTCATGAAGGATCTTGTATGAATTTCCCCAAAAGGATTTTGAAAAGACTGTCATTGGATGACATATTTATGTTTCGAACATAATTTTTATAAACTAAAACCAAATCAGTTTTATAAATAAAGAAATTCATAAAACGTTTATGAATACCTATTCCATTGCACTGAGAAACAATTGTTGTTTCAAGATATACCAACTTCATTGTGAAGAAATTTCTTTGAGAAATTATTGGTAGTAAAATGGAATTGGATATGATCCATGGATAGAACTGATTATATGAGATGAAATGAAATTAACTAACCTAAATGAACACATTGCATTAGAATGTCTAATAAATATTCTCACACATCGAAGAGAAACTATGAGTTTCTTATTAATGTCGAAAATATATAATCCTAGATTATTTAATTAAACCATTGAGAGAGTTCACTCTATATGGTATGATGCGCAAATCCGAAAAAATTCCAAGTACGCTATCAAAATATAGATTTTGGCGGTCTTAACTGAAGGGATATGACCCATCGATCTCGACCGTGTCTTTATGAGTAAGACTAGTGCAGTTGGAATTAAATGAGCAATGTTGATAAAAATAATATCGCAAATTTCAATTGTTGAAATTAACGTAATAGATTTGATATTCAACATGTTCAAGTCAATTTGGATTTACTCACAAAATTATCACTTGATAAGTCCTAGTGTTTTGGTACATATGATTGAAACAGAAAATTCTAAATAACGATTTAGAATAAGTCGTTTACATATATTAACCAAAAATGTCTCGAAGTCAGTGGGAGCGATATTGAGTTTGTGAGTCTTTGGATATGATCCAAGAAATGATACGAAAGTATCATTTTATAAGCATCATGATTGAATAAGTATTTTGATAGAAATATCAAATAGTTTGATTTTAATCAAAATGCAGAGGAAGTGTGTGTTCATAAGAAAGAACGTTAAGAAGTACATTGATATTTCTAAACAATAAGTAAACAACAAATTATTGATTCTAACGATGTACTTGTGTTAATATTATCCTTAGTTGTTGTAATACTCAACATTGCATTAATAAATGATGAATTTTATAGTAAGTATAAAAGATGTCGCGAATGTCCCAAATGATATGCAAGAACACCTTATTAAAATGTTTAATACAGAATATGTAAGATTGATTCCTTTGCATTGGCAATAGGAATTATCATACATGTTATGTTGTCTGCGATATCATGATTCGTTTATGTATTTGATACATGAAGCAAATATAAAATTCCAATTGATATCACTTAATCGTTGTTTGAAGTGTTCTCATGTATTTATGAAATACTAGAGAATTATTTACAGAAACAAAAACACCTTACAAAGGAGTGCTCGGACTTAAACTTCATAAGTGATATTGAGTATAATATGTCAGTAATAAATTTAAGTTAAGAATCTTTAAGTCGGAAATGTTCCAAATGAAAGACTGTGGCTGATTCAATGAAAAGGCTAAGTACATTGTCTTGAATATTGACGAAATAAAAAATAATGTATACAAAAATACAAGTGCACAAATTTATAACTGAGCCGATTCCAACTGTTGAGAATCTTATAACATTGTTATATGATAACAATGTCGTGATATGGTTCGTAATAGAACTTGGAGCTCACTAGAGGTCTAGAGACTTACTTTGAATTATTTCATATGATAAAGCAGTTTATCACCGTCGGAGAGAGTTGATTTACAAAGTAGATAGTTAAAACATAATAGCATACTCATTCACAAAGGGACTGGCCTAATTGGTTTTGAGAAAACTAATTGGAGAAGTTGGAATAAGATTCTATAATTGACCCCAAGTGCAAGTGGGAGATTGATAGAGTTAGGGGTATGCCCTAGGGGAAATTGTGTAATTTGTTACATATATCTAACTCGTTAACAAATCTTGTTCGAAATAAAGGTGTTTTCTTTCTATTATATACTTGATATAATGTGGTTATATTAATTAATCAATTTAATTAAAAGTATATTTAATAGAAAATCCATAAATTGTATGTTTTGTGATAGTAGTTACAAAGTGTTGTAAATGCGAGTAATTTGTCACAATGAAACAAATATACCATTTTAAATGTTCCTGGTAAAGATGCATCGAGACTGGATATCGATGTATCCGTTGAGACTAGAGTACATAACGCTCTCCAAATATTAGGTAGTGTATTACTCATGACTGCTGGGGGCACCTAAAGGTTATGTACTGATAGTTATTGGATAACTATGGAATGACTCACTCAATAGTTTTCTATTGGTTAATATAACTAAGGTCAAACAGAAAATATCGATGTGACCGATTAACATAGTTCTCTCGGCTTGAGAATACTATGGATCTTCAATACAAAAGTTTCGCTTTGATTATAGTCAAATCATGGCATGGCGTTCCGTTAAGTGACTATAGTTGGGTTGAGTGGAAGTATTGGAAGTGAAGTACTATTCAAGCGAGGATTCGTCTCCCGGTTATATGGGGTTAGTATCATGGTCAAATTAAGTCAACTCAAAGTCAAAGTCTTTGGCCAGAGCATTTTGATTAATAACAATTGTTATTATTGAACCAAGAACTTTGTGTTTGGACTATAAAGTTGAATGCGGACGATATTGGAATTTTGATCATAACCAGATTCCATAAGTCATAATATGATATAGTTTTGACGAAGAGAATTGGTGTAAATAATTGTCACTATTAGGTACCGCTTATAATAAGTAAAAATGGATTTTACCAAAAGATGTATAAGCGATGAATTTAGCTAAAATGTCACACTACCTGCTAAGTAATGTGTGAACGTTAATATTTGAATTGTTCAATATTAATCGCTGACTGAATTTACACCTTTGATTCGCACAACCATAACGATGAATTCTCTAAAAAAATACATGATTTAATTAATTTATAAAAAGTTGTAAATTAATTAGTATTTGAGAAATATTAATTATTATTTATCTTATTTGATGTTTGGGAGTTATTTGTAATTATTTGAATGCCTTTATAAAAGTTATATTTGCGCGCATTGATATATGATATCATTGTAATTAAATAAAAGATAATTACATGCGTTAATTTATGGAATCTTATGTCATTTGGTGGTATGTAATTTTCAGCCATACCTGTAAAGAAATAGGAGTGAAAAGAGAAGGTTAATCAAGAGAATTAATTAGAGAAGTTTTAATTAAAGAATGGGAAAGGTTTCCTTTTTTCAAATAAAACATATTCTCTAATTCATTTTGTACATACAATTCATTCTTTCTCATTCATTCTTTTTCTTTCTCTCCTCCTAACTTTTCATTGCAGAAAACAAAAAAAATTCCAAAATTCTTTCAACTCCATATGAAAACATTAAAAATAAATAAAACAAAAGTGGTTCATCCATCTCTTGGAAGGATAGTATGGGGATCTTGAAATTTTGAGGAGATATCATTATTCAAGGTGTGACTTCTAGGTAACATCCTAAGTGGAGTCCATTTTCAAGATGTGCTTCAAGGCTTTGGGTAATAAGGTATGTTTTTCACTAATAGATAATGATATTTGGTGTAATGTTTGTTGAAAGAGATATTTAATCATCATAATGTGTATATACATATCATTGTCTCATTTAAGTTGAGAATTGTTTGTGTAGCTTGTATTGTTTGTTGGATGAATCAATTGGTGTTTTATTTAATAAATCAAAACTAATATTTGTATATGTCTGAATATAATGTTTTGTTTTGAAACTATGTTGTAAACATTCGATTTAAAGTCTAATTTTTAGATCAAAAATTTTGTATGTTCAATTTATCAATTAGGTTCTTATTTTGTTAAATTAGAATTAAAATTTATATATGCTTGAATACAATGTTTTATTATAGACGTATATTTTAAACATTCAATTTAAAGTACAATCCTTTAGAACTAAAATTTTGTATGTTCATATTATTTTGATTGGATTTTACTTTAGCAAATTAAGCTAAAATTTGTTTATGAATATTACAACGTTTTATTGAAGATTTAAGTTTTAAATCATATAAAACAAAAATGTAATTTTAGATTTGAAAGTTTACATGTATGTATTTTGTGTTTGGTTTGTTTTGGAAATTTAAAAAAAAAGGAAGATGTTTTGGCAATAAATCTAAATTTTAATTTGATTACTATAGTCTCTAATTTGTATTGGTCGGAGATATTTTATTGAATATTACAAACATACAATTAATGTTTTGACAATAAATCTACTTTTGACTTGATTGCTATAAATCTCTAATTTTTATCAAGTAGAAAGATTTGATTTAATCTTATATACACAGGATTAATTTTATATATGTTTGCATATATAAAATTTATTACATGTATTTCATATTGTCAAAGTATGATTAGATTTCATTCCAAAAGGAGGAAATGATTTAAATGAGGCAATAATATATACATATATTTATTTTCTTCTGTTTATATCCATATATCATGATGCTTATAATTTGTCATTTATATGCTGCATTTATTAAGTTTACAAAATGGGAAATTGATTCAATCATCGTTGTTACCCTTTATTTATTTCACATGTTTCCTCTATGTGATTAGCTATCTGTTTAATTTTGTTTATATTCTACACCTTGCCATCAATTGATAACACCTATTATGTTGCACTTACAGAATTTACACTATAACATATTTGTTTAAACTTATATTCATGACATATATATGCTGATAATTAATGACATTTATATGATCAATCAACTTAACTAAAGAAAGAGAAATGAAAGGTTTCTCTCTCCATAAATATTTATGCCCATCATTAATTGAATAAGTTAAGGGAAAGGAAATAAAAAGTTTCATTCTCTAAATAAATTTATGCCCCGTCATTAATTGAATAATTTAAGAGATAGGAAATGAAAAGTTTCCTTCTCTAAATAAATTTAATAAGTTACTATAACACACAATTATGTACATAAGAGTATATTTGATATACTTTAATTTACATACATATTAAATTAAAGTAAAACTTTGTTTATAAAATTAAATAAAATATTAATTTTATTTAAAAGAAACTTAGAAAAGTTCTGAGTATATTTAGACTTCATAAGCCCATTAAAGATCCAAAATGACAAAAAAATTTGAAATCCACCCATGTCTTCCGTTGCGGGCTGGCCCAGTTCCTTTAAAATCCACTATTCAAATAAATCCCTATATTTGAAATTTTAGCTATTTGGCTTATAAACTAACATTTCAATATTATAAAATAAATTAAATATTCCATAATCAAATGTCTAAATTCTAGATCATTGCAAATTATATCACATGCTATTTATTTTTGACCTTCAAACAATGTTAAGTTCAAATTATATGTCAACATGTTGTATACCAACAAATTGATATTGTGTAGTAGTAGTATGAGTTTATCTTCATTTAGCACTTTGCTTGCATTACAGTTGTTGAATATATTAGCAAATTATTTGTGGTTGTATTATATTTACGGGCTAGTATCAGTTTTGCAGTAATATAGTATCAATTTCTATGAAATACTTTTGTAATTAGACGGTATCAATTACATAAAAGAAACTGTGGTAATTATGACACCATGTAATATCCATATTAGGTCTAAAATGATTTTCATGTTGACTAACGTTTTGTATACTTTCTAATAGCATGCTAAAAAAGAAAATTAAGAGACAGATCAATTAAACAAAATAGGGAAGAATACCGATGGCACAAAGCTTGGGGAAGAAGAGGTAAAGGATTTTTTTAGAAATTTGTTGAAGTATCATATTTCGTATTATATTTTACAAATAAAATGACACTGTGTAGTAGCAATGAGCAATGTATATATTTTATAAAAGTTTTGGAATTAGATTTGTAAATTAATACTATGTAGTACAATTATATGTGTTGTATGAAGAAGGAGTTTGTAATGAATTGTAAGAAAAGATAATTTGGATTGTGTTTACATAAAAGTATAGTTCCTTCAATCTTATCACATACTATTTATTTTTGACATTTTCAAACAAAGTTAAGTACAAATTATATAACGGCACATTGTATATAAATAAACTAATACTGCGTTCTAGCAGTATCAGTTTATTTTCAGTTAGCACTTTGTTTACATTACAGTTGTTAAATATATTAGCAAATTGTTTGTGGTTGTATTGTATCAAAGGATTAGTATCAGTTTTGCAGTAATATGGCATCAATTTTTATGAATTACTTTTGTACTTAGACGGTATCAGTTGCATAAAAGTAACTGTGGTAATTATGACATCGTGTAGTATCCATATAAGGTTTAAAGTGATTTTCATGTTGACCAATGTTTTGTATACTTTTTAATAGCATGGTGAAAAAGAAAATGAAGAAATGGATCAATTAAATGTAGTAAGGAAGAACACTGATGACAAAAGGTTTGGGGAAGAAGAGGTAAATAATTTATATAGAAATTTGTTGAAGTATCATATTCCATATTACAATTTACAAGTAAAATGACACTGTGTAGTAGCAATGAGTAAATTATTTCAACGTAAATGTTTCATAAAAGTTTTGGAATTAGATTTGTAAATTGATACTACGTAGTATAATTATATGTGTTGTATGAACAAGAAGTTTGTTTCAGTCAATGTTAAATACAAATGATTTATACAAATCAGAACATTGCTTATTAAAAATTTGACACTTGTAGTATCAGAATAAGTCTAGATCTCAATTAATGCATTATAGAAAAATGACATTAAATGGTAGTAGTAAATGTTGGTACAATTTTGATAGATATATTGTATCAGATTCTTAGTGTCAGTTTTATTTACCGTATTTATGTAAATTCAATTTATTATGATACTGTGTAGTGTCATGCTTGTAATTATATTTAAAAATTAGTGCTTTCGCAAACTTTTATATATATCATTGTTAAAATGAAATTAAAAATTAAGAAAAACTGCTACTATATAGTAGAGTACTTGACAATATTGTTAACAAATATTTTTTGTAGGACACTTCAAATCTAGAAGAAGCAAATAGAGAAAAAAATCATGAACTGCAGCTTATAGATGTGGGCTAAATGCCACATATCAAATGATTAAGCTAATCAAAAAACAAAGAAATGACTTAGCTGAGAATGGACTTCATGAAAACTATTCCATTCTACAATTTCTTTGGGTCTTATATGAGAATAAAATAAAGGAAAAAGAAATCAAGAAAACACAAAGCCACCTAGATGTTCTAATGAATCATATTTAATAGAAGAAGAAACATTTTTGATAGGACAAGAAAAAATGAAAATAACAGTGGAAGAAGAAGTTTTCTTTTTGGTTTTCCACATGCAGGAATAAATATAGAACCTAAAGCAATAATGACTAGGCATGCAATTCCACCAGAGTTCAAAGATTTTGTTACAAGAAATTTTCCTAACATTCACTACATCAAAATGACTAAAGTTGAAAATAGAATTAAAGAGGAAATGACAAGAAAGTCTAAAGAAAATAGTGAAGATTTACCAATTCTTCTGATTATGGAAATGCTATTTACTTTTTCTTTCCAAACAATCAGCAAAAGGTAAGATGGGGATACTACTAGTTCTTTTGGACCTACAGAAAATGAACTCAGTTTCATGGCCGCTAACAGTAGAATGGTCAATTAACAAGTTCATAAAAAAGTTCATACACAAGCTTAAAAACATGTCAGGCTATTCGATGCTTCCGCTAGTAAGTTTTCTATCATAATCTCATGTTAATACAATACATTTCTACTTAAATTGATACTATGTAGTACAATTCAGTATACAGTATTGCAATATTACATTTATGACCTATTTTAACTATATATTTCTAGTTATATTAAACTCTTTTTACTGTACTGCATATGTGAGAAGACGAAGTACTTAATCCCACTAAAAAATGGATATGGTATCACATTGCCTAGGTTTGCAAAGTAGGACCTACGAAAATTGAGGGACATCGTTGTGAAGGATTTCATTAATAAAATTCAGGAAGATGAGGTACAATAGCAGTAATATTCTAAAATAATACCATATAGTAGCAGTACTACTGAGTATACCAGTATAAAACAGTTATAAAATGTAATCACGCAGTATCATAAAAATATTTATGATACCAACCAGTATCGTAATTTTTTTTAATAATACTACATGGTATAATAAAAAAATTATGATACTACATAGTATCAGTTTTATAATTAAAAAATGATACTATATTGTATATTTTATATGAAGTATGACATTTCCTTCAACCAATTGACAATGGGTAGGAGCATTTCAAAGCATTCACCCACCAGAAATAAAGCTATTGTCAACAAAAAGTCCAAAAAACAACTTCAAAGAAAATCCAAGTTGAAAAAATCAAGAAAAGAAAACATGAGGAAGAGGACTCAATTAATACTTACGAAATCAAAATCCGAATTTAAACCAACATATTGCTGATTTAGAGAAGAAATTGAGTAAGGTGGTTATTAATCTACAAAAAGAAAAGAAAATTCGAATTCAAGCTGAAAAGGAGTTGACAGCTTTAAAGAAGAAAATGAGATATACTTGGGTTGACACGGAAAGAACTACTGCAATAAACAAAGATTTTGGGGAGGGAGAAAAGGTTCAAAATGAAAATTTTGGAGTTGACTCGAAAAGGACTGAAAGTGATCAAGAAATGTAGATAACGAGATTAGAGAGACTAATTTAGAAAACCAAGATGATGAGCACGCTGTTGTAGAAAATATTAATAATGTAGTAGAAAACAATGGTGAAACAATTTACATCAAAACAAAGATAAGGAGCAGACTGCTTTTAAAAAAAATGACAACAAAGTAGAAATGGATCATGAAAAAACAGACAGTGAAAAAAAAGAAAAAAAGAAGACTAATACTGAATCTGAGCAGAAGACTGATACTAACGAGAAGACTGAAACTGAGCACATGACTGACACTAAGAAGAAGCGGAATAAGTCAAGTGGAAAAGATGTTGAAAAGGAGAAAAGATTGTCTATTGTAAAACACAAAGAGCAAACTTTGAGAATAATACCACCATCCTTCAAGCTATATGATTTTGATGAATTTCAAAGAAAAAAAAAGGATGAACAAGATAAAGAAAAGAAAAAAAACTGAAAATAACAAAGAATCTAAAAACCCTACTTCCTATATTAAAAGATTGAAAGGAAAAACAAAGAAAGCGTAGATTTGACAATGAATTCAACTATGATAAGAAAACTAGAAAAAAGCATAAGCTAGTAGCAGAAACAAAAGAGAAGAAGAAGAAACCAGGATCAGAAAATGATGAAAATAAAAGGAATGCAGAAACTGGAAAAGGGAAGATAGCAGAAGAAGAAAATTTGGAATTTTTCATAAAAAATAGTACCAGAAAATAAAAAATTCAAAGACAAAATAGATTCAACTTCACAATAGCCATGCCTCTTCCAATAACGCAGTCCATGATGGCAAAGTTCAAAGATACAGTGAAATATCTAAGTGAAGAAAAACAAAATATGATAACAACTTTTTTTGTTTAAGCGATGACAACATGTAAGTAAATTTAATGTATAATTTTTTTTATTACATTTTACTCAATAAAATCACTAATATTATATCAAATATATTGAATACAAGGAACGAAGTAGCTTGGGATGACAAAGAAATATTAGATTCAGTAGGAGGTTGCATAATAACAAAATGCATGTTCAAAAATTTGCTGAAAAGCAGTCTTACGGATGGCCATGTTTTTTTAAAAAAATTGTTGCTGATAATTGAAAACTAAAAAGGCCAGCTCATTTAAAACTACAATAAAAATGCTACCATGTATTAGCATTGTAATAATGCATTTTAAATATTTCATTTTACTAAACTCACATCAAATATGATACTGTATAGTATCATTATAGTTTATTAAGTTGGTTTTGGAATTTAACTTCAGCATGATTTTTGTTGTTAACAACTATGCCTCATACTAAAGTTTTTTTCAAGATCATTGATTGATGTGTGGACAAGGGTAAATTTTATGAACATAACTACACAATGTGCATATTAATGATGGTAAATAAAATATTATATAGCTTGATAACTATATTTACAAAATTGTTAAAACTAACCACTATTTTAATTTATTTTGGACAGAAATCTATTTCCACAAATAGGGAGAATGTTGTCGATCACCTGGTAGATCCATTTCTTGAAAAAAATTCAATGTAGAGATAATATTTTTTCCCCTTCATTAATATGGAATGGTATCACCATGACTCGAATAGACCAAGAAGGTGTAATGAGACAAACAACTCAAGCTTTAAAGCTGCCATTTATCTGGTAATTTTTAGTAAACATAAAATATTTTATTAACAAATAACTACATTTACAATGCACGCTACTATAATTCTTGCAGAAACAACAGTTGAAAAAATACTGCAAAAGATGTAGGTAAAGCATAACATCAAGGATATAAAGGTAAAAACAAACAGTATTAATCAACCAGATTGTGCTCAACAACCTCCAGATTCGTAAGATATTCTTTTATATATGTAATTTATAAATATTTTTGCTAAAATTGACATTACAGACTATATTTAATAACTGATACTGATATGTTTGCTAACATACTATATTTAATAGCCGATACTGGTATGTTTGCTAAAACTGCTACTGGTATGTTTGCTAAAAATGATACTACATGCTATATTTAGTAATTGTTACTGGTATTTTGCTAAAACTACTACTAACAAAAATGTTAAATTTTAAACAAAATTGTAATTGCTATATATACCTTATTAGGTATATAACATCAATATGAAAAAAATTGCTACTATCATATTAATAAAACTGCTACTATCACAATATCATAAACAAAGTCTTACGTTCAATATGATAACACTGCCACTTGCAAAATGTTAAATTTCAACCAGGATTGATAGCAGTATATATATTATTGGATTTATATCATCAATATGATAAAACTACTACTGCAATATTGATAAAACTGCTATTATCAAAGTATCATAAACAGAGTCTTACATACAATATCATAAAATTGCTACTAAAAAAATGTTAAATTTCAAACTAGCTTGATTGTGGAATATATGTTATAGGGTTTATAGTAGAATTCAACAGAACCAACAAGATTCCACTGAAATTCGAAAAAGAAAAGACGAAAGCAACAAGGGCCAAAATAGTTCATAGTGTACTCACTGATAAAGGTAAGAGTTAGAGCTTGGAAAATTACTTCTCAAGCCAAGAACATGAAAATGAAGACATATAACGAGTGGTTGATAATTTATGGCTGAAGAATTTCTAAATGTTTGATACTTAATATGCTACTACAGTTTTTATGAATTTACCTGCAAACTGATACCATGCAGGATAATTCACGATATTATAGTATACAAACAAATTGATATTCCATAGTAGCAGTATGATTTTATCTTTATTTAGCAGTTTGTTTACATTGCAGTTTTTAAATATACTAAAAAATTGTTTGTGATTGTATTGTATCAATAGATTAGTGTCGGTTTTGCAGTAATATAGTATTAATTTCTATGAATCACTTTTGGAATTACATGGTATGAATTGCATAAAAAGAAACTATAGTAGTTTTGAATTAATCTTTGCTAATATCAGTTTTTCTATTTAAAAAAAAATAGCGATGCATCTTTGCTTTATGTATAGTAGGAGTGATGATGATTATGAAGGAGTAAATTTAAATTAGACAAGTAGAAGTATATATATTTTAGCTTATAATGACATTAATGATACTGTCTGGTATCATTTTGTTTAATAAAAAGAAACAGATACTACATAGTAGCAATGCCGAGCCTGCTATTAAAATTTCAAATTTTGGCGATTGTAATGGTGTTGGGAGCGACGGCGAGGCTGGTAGTGCAGGTGATGGCGGCGGGTGGTGGTGAGAGAAGTGGTGGTTGGCAATTTTTGCGGTTTGTCCACCTATTAAATAAAAAACTTCCATAAAATGATAATACAAAGTATCACAAAAATAAACTTCACCCTATAGTGATACTAAGCAGTATCATAACATCAAAAATCTGGTGCAACCTATTAGGCAGAATGAACTACTAATTGATATAAATATGAAACATCACAAAATACAAACAATATCATAAACCCTGACCTAGATTCACAGTATCATAAATACACAAAAAAAGAACTAGCTAGAGAGCATGCGGTACAAAAATAAACATGCGTAAAATAACAAATTCAATCACAAAAACATGAAAATGATACTAGGCAACATCACAAACACATACACCTAATAAAATAGAACATTGGTAAACCCATTCATAAAAGTATTGTATCACAGTTTAGTATTTGAAATACTAAAAAATGCGAACAAAGAAGAAAAGAAGTCCTATAATCAAATAATAATTCCAGCAACCGTAAATAAACCAACTCATGTCTTCTTAAAAGCCAGGCAATTGCGTTTATTACGATCATATTGCTTGCAAGCACCACACCTATTTTGCTTGTTTTGAAAATATGAGAATCCACCTTTCCGTTTGTTAGAAGGTCTTTTGGCACTATGTTTTGCTTTAGAAGGCTTGATAACACCTTCGTCGCTAGAATCAACAACTAGTTTATCAAAATTGGGAATGGGATTTATTGCATTAGCATATGAAGAACGGTAAGCATTAATGGTAAAATAATATTCAACAAATTCATAAACGGAAAATTTACTCCTATTCACACACTTTACAGCATGCGCACAACGGAATCCTATTATCTTCCATTGATTGCAACTACGAATCCATTTTTTTAGATCAACGTGATGAGATTTAGATGACTTAACTTTAAAAACTGAATCCGATGACTTAAAAACATCCCATCGAAAACCTTCTTCGATCAATCCACCTAAATGAGTCTCAATAAAGGACAAATGGTTGAATTCCACAAACGACTCTCCTCTCTTCTTCTAGCCATTTGTTCCATAACCTTAACATGAATACCATCTAAACAAGCAGTAATAGGCAAGGCTTGTTCATTAAAAATCCAACTACTAAAGCTTTCAGCTACATTAGAACTATACTCACCATAACGCTTTTCCTGAAATAACAAGTCAATCCATCTATCATGAGGTTTATCCTTCAAAATTTTTAAAGCACAGGGTAAGAGCTCTAGAACACTTTTTAAACAAATCAATAACAGACATTAGCATTTTTTGCTTTTATCATTGAAAGAAGATTTTGTTCCATATGTTGGTAACAATACCTATGAAATGCTGAAGGAAAAATATTACTAACCCCCAAAACTAACACTTGATGACGATGCGATATAAAAACCAATTCATAATCTTCTTGAATAAATTTCTTTAAGTTCTTCAAAAACCATTTCCAATTATCTTCGTTTTCATGAGAGACAGTACCCATAGGTAATGGAAAAAAATCTACAAAAAAATTATTTATATGTTATAAAACAATTTAATATGATACTGCGCAGTATTAGTAAAAGCTCAAAATGCATTGATGAAAACTGATACTGCATATCATAACAACTGATACTGCATAGTAGTAGTTAATGATGATACTACATATCACAAAATTTGAATAATAGCAGCATAATAAAAAATGATAATGCACGGTAGAAAATTGATGCTGCATAGTAGATGATAAGGCATCGTAGAAAACTGATACTACAAAGTACTAGTAAATGACGATACTACACATTAGGAAACTGATAATGCACGTTATCTTATAAATTTGCAGTGTTACAACATATCTTACAAATCTAAACTGGCACGTTCATCTTTCCTTCACCAATCGATTTTTATACTTATAGTAACCACAATAGACACTATCAGCTGTCCAAAGCCCTTATTCAAAAACTTCCAACACCAAATTTGAACTAACATGTTGTAAAACATATACTGCACATTAAATAAACTAATACTACATAGTAGAAGAAAAAACTAATAAAGCATTGTCATAATAAAAATTGCATAATAATATCATAAGGAAAACTGATAATCCACATTAGAACTTTTAAGAAAAAAAGTAAGCATACCTTGATCACCCTTTTTTGCCATAGCAACCATTAACACACCTGGACATCCCTTTAAATGAGTAGCATCTAAAAATATAAAAGCTCTACAATGTTTAAAACCAAGTCTGTAAGCACCAAATCCAATAAAAACCCTCTCAAGCTGATTGCTAGAAGTATCAACATCCATATCAACAAAACTACCTGGATTACTATTCTTCAATGCCTCCAAATCCCAATTTAGATCATTATAAGACATAGCATCATCATTATACAACTCCATAATAAGCATAATAATTAGTCAAAGTAGAATTGTACTCTCTTCTAAAATCATCAATTATGTCTTTTGGCTTTTTACTAGGACAATCACGAATCTCATCTATGATAAATGATTTTTCATAAATCTACTAGAAATATGTAGATTATTCACATATCTAAGACTGGGTCCACAAGAACGTTCGATAACAAAAGATCTAATTAAAAACGACTTAACTAAGCAATATCACAAGAAGCATGCACTTTAAATGGACAACCATCCTTGGCTGAAGAACAAATAACAGTGATCCTATTTGGAGAGTTTTCCAAAAACACCAACTCATATCGTTTTTGAATTTGATATGCAATCAAAAGTTTTCTAAAATCTTCAGCACCTCCAAAACAAAATCCAATGAACTCTAAAATACATAACTTTGATCCTCTTTTTAACATTTCCTTTAAGTTACTTTTACTTCTAACAAGGTCTGAAGACAAAGAAGCACTACATAAAGAATTTCTGTGAAGATAAGAAGCAACCGAAATAGGATGATCAACATCAATCTCAATCAAAGAATACTCAACTTTAACAGTGAATGTAAAAAATGAGCTTTTCCTAGATAATTGATAGCAAAATATGCTTTGAGCATCTGAATCGGTATCGACCATGATAATTTTATTCTCAAGAATATATGAAACCTCAATGGACATATGGTTTAATTGAGACCAATGGCGATAAATTTCATACTTCACATCATAAAAAGAACAATCAACCGATAGCCGAGTACTGAAAGTATTATCATCAAATATAAAAATAACAAGGATGTTATTATCACCACTGCAAAGAAGAAAATAAGAAAAGTACGATACAATATAATAGCACAGTATAAAAACAAAATAAAAATAATATTTCATAATGACAAGAAAAACGAATCTGCTGCTACTACCAACATTATCCATAGATCAAATATAGAGACAACCCTAAATTAGTTAAATATAAACAAACAAATTAATAATGATGTAACGACCCGCCATTCATTCCATAGAATGACACATCATTAATAAGAAAGAAAGGGATAGAAAAGAGAAAAGAAGAGAAGAAAGAACTAAACAATATCAGAATCTCACAGCGGAACGAATGAAATATAATATTAATAACATAAGTATTACATAATATACAATGACTATCAGAGTTACACAGATATACATCACATACTAGACAGTTATAAACACCTGTCTAGTTATTACAACTCAATACAATACAGAGATCAACACAGCGGAACTACTATATATATATATCTACAACACTAAAGCCTCCAGCTTCATTGCTTCTCCAGAAAATTCGTCAAAGCTAACCTGAATCCCTTGACTACTCGTAAAAATTTGAGTACCCAAGAGTTTAATAAAACAGAAAATAAACACTTGGGTCAGACATGGGTCTGGTGTGAGTAAACGGGTTAAAGTTGCTTAACTTCAAAACCTTTTGAAAACAAAGGTATCACGTAAGACTTCCCACACATAAACATGGAAAAGTTTTTACCTTACGCTAACCAAAACATTTGATAGGAAATCCAATTATATTATAATAGGGTCTATGGTTTTCAAATAAATACTCACATAGCTGAAATTGTTACATTATTAAATTCCAGCATATTAGCCACAAAGTGGGTTATACAATCAAGTTCGAGATCACTTATTGGAAGTTGGATTTCCATACAATGGCAGGGCTACTGGGGTACCGCCCGTCACAGTACCTGGCCTAGATCAGCGTACCGAGGATTACTCTCAATCCCCTGCAACACAAAGCCGGAACCATCCCTTCTGGATAATTCCAAATAAAATCACCCTACGGTTGTGATCAGCAACCGCACCACTAAGCCGAAATAGAAAAGGGACATCTAGACAGGGATGACCTTACTCTCAGTGGGCGCTACCCACGAAGCCTTGCTGCACCTCCCTTGTTTTAGCCATTCCTGGTTGATGAGGCTTGAGGCTACGATTACCTTTAATCAGAACACATCACTTAGAATGCTCATCGTCCACCTGACGATGTTCTGAAAGCATTCAATCCATACAAGTTCGTTCTGGATTCGAACGAAACCGAAGGCATTATCTCGTTACACTTGTTTTGGAATCACCCTCAGAGTTAACGACAATAACCCTTGCACTCTGAATCTTCATCTTCACTTGAGATTCACGACCTATCGTTAATTTGGATCGATGTGGTATTCGGATATCCAAATCTGGAAACCCGATCCCGGTCTCATCGAAATCCAAAATGTATCTTTTAAGGCCAAGTTGTTTTAAAGTTAAAACAATTCAATTCTATTATCTATTTACACACAAATATATAATTTATAATATCACAATAGATAATCTACACTATTATCACAGTTCAACCAAAACATCTATATCACAGATCAGCATATATCTCATTAGAGATATCAAATAATGCAAAGCATCCAACAACATCCATAAGCAATGATTATTAATCATCATTCTATAATTAATTTAAATCTTGCTTATTTAACCATTAATTAATCACAATTTAATTAATTAATCATCCTCTAATTATTCATTTCAATTAATCATTCTTGATTAATTATCTTTTAATTACATTCAAGTAATTAGCCTTAAATTAATTTCACAAATTAATTATCCTTAATCAAATATAGTAATTAACCTTTAATTACTTCATTAATTAATTAACTATAATTAATTACATTAATATTTAATTAATTATATTAATTAATTACTCTATAATCACTTATTATTGATTAATTAATCTTAATTAATCAAACTTAAATTATATTAATTATATTAATTAATAATCCTTAATTTATTCTTAATTAATTATCCTATTTAAATTAATTACATTAAGTAATTATTCTTTAATTAATTACAGAAATTAATTAACTATTAATCACTTACCTTTAATTAATTAAACCTTAATTAATTAATTATACTAAGTAATTATTCCTTAATTACTCCCATTAATTAATCTCAAATCATTTCCATTAAGTAATTATTCACAAATTACTTTCATTAATTTTTCACTAATTACTTTTAAATTAAGTAATTATCCTTTTATTAATCATCTCTATTAATTAATCCATTAATTAATTTAAACTTAATAAATCACATTTATTAATTAATTAACCTTAATTTATCACATTAATTATCCTTAATTAATCATATTAATTATCCTTAATTAATTATCTAAGTAATTAATCCTTAATTACCTTTCATTAATTACTTCCAAAAAGTAATTATACCCTTTAATTAATTTCATTTAGAATTTACACATTAATTACTTACACTAAGAAATTTAATTAATTAATTTCATAAATCAATTATTACTTAAACCAAATTCAAAGTTTTATCCTTAATTTATTAAACTAATTAATGATCTTAAAATAATTACCTTAATTAATTATTCCAAATTACTTGTTAATGATCCCATCATTAACTACCCATTCTTCCCATTAATTAATTACCATAAGTAATTTTAATTAATCTCATCATTAATTAATTACATTAATTAATTTTATTAAGTGATAAATCTTTTAATTAATCTCACTAATTAGTTACCCTTAATTAACCACAACTTTAATTAAATTTAAAGATAAATTCTTTATCTTTATTAAATTCTTATTTACATCATTTAACTTCCATTTGAAACCATTTTGCAACTCAATCTTATATTTGAAAGATATAAGATTTTCTTTAAACCAAACAATTTAAACATTAAATTTTAAAACTTAAATAAACATTCCTTTTAAAACATCTCACTTTAAATTCATCTTAAAATTTAGTTAATCATTTATTTTAAACTAAATTATTTTCAATATACATTTAAACTTGTTTAAACATTTCCCTTTTAAAACAAATTGTTTAAATAACTTAAAAACTTTTAAACATTTTTAAAACTTGGTTTTATTTATTTTTAAACTTGAACCCAGATTCGCAAACTCACCCGAGCCTCACACTCCAACACTCGAGACTTTCCACGAATTCCACACGAGTCTCTCGCAATCTCACTCCTGCTTCGAGTCATTATGCTATCAACACGAGAAAACTCCCGAGTCGACTCTTCTTCCCCAAACAACGATCGAACCCAGATTCACAAACGTGCACGTGCACGTGCACACAAGTTCGCCGCCCCTCTGGCCAACTTCGCCGTCGCCTACAAGTCGATGATCACCGCATCGTCACACCTGGCCTCATAAATCCACGAATCCAACAGCAAAACAAAAACGAACACTTAGATCGAAAACTGGAACCAATCCCTACGACACATCACCTCGCCGACGACGAACCGGATCACCAGAATCCACGCCGACCACACCAGAGCCACGTCACGAATCCAAGCGACGATTTCCCCCTGTCCGATCGTCTCCGATGCTTCCCAGATGACACACGAACTCGACAAATCATGCCTACCAAAATCAGTCCTTAAACCCTACTTCTACCTCGCCGCTCCACCACGGCGATCAGGAAATTCGCCCACCATTTTTCCTGAATTCGTCAACCTCCCAGCTACCTCCAGAAACAATTCCGATGACCCACCTCAACGTCGATCATCGGCAAACACGAAAATACCCAAATTCGAACAACTCCTATTATCTCGATTTAAAAAATCTTAAAAATCTTGATACTAATGTCTAAAATCATCATTTAACAACACGATTCTGTTAAGATAATCAAAAATTCAAATTAACATGATCGATTTTTGACATATATTTGATTAGTTCTGTTTATTTATAAATTTTGAGGCAATTACTCAATATAAATTCCTGAAACTATTTTTAAAATTAACATTACACTGCTAAAATCATTTTTATTCAAAGATCAAAGCTTAAATTTTATTGTATTAGGAGATATGAAATTTTGAAGGAAGTTCTTTGAGCCTGTGAAAGCAACAGAGGCTTATATATAAACATATATTCAAACATTCCCAGACATATCACTATATATACATACATCCACATTACATTTCATACATGCAAACTTTATTCACTACATTACTACAAAGGATCATCACATGCATTACTGTTAAATCCAATTTAAACTGTTTCTAAAGAATGTTTACTCACTGTATATAGAATAATTCAAACTATATTCAAGTTGAAAACATCCATGCAAACATATATACATCACCACTACACAGATCTATCACATGCATTAGTACTAAAAGATTTTTAGCTTTTAAAAATTTTGTTTACTCACTAGATTTAAAGAAGATGAACAGAGCCTTATTTGAACAGCCTTTATACTTGTTTGAATGCTTTTATTATTGTTTTATCAATCCTTAAACTTGAATGCTGCTGAATGCCTTGGTTTTATAAATTGCATGCAGAGATGAGTCCAGTGAAAAGAAAATGTTGGCTTCAGATTTGCTTTGCATACTTCCAGATTAAAAGAAAATGCATCCTAATCATCTCAGGTTGAAGATAATGAATGCAGTTGCCATTGTTTGAAAACGTGCAGGTTTGCTTTAATTTGGAAATGATGGCTTTAGAGTTTTGAAACAGGTGATGCATGTTTGAAAATGTTACAGGCTCTTGATTTGGAAATGTGTTTACAGGGGTTTGAGGAAGTGGTTTCAGGTTATTGAATTAGATTTAGTTTGAGAAGTATTGATTTCAGATTTGTTTTGAGAATGGTTTACAGGCTGAAGTTTTCTTTTGCCTTTGAAAAGAGAAATAGGAAAAAGAGTAGAAGAGAATGAACAATGTTTATATAAGTGAAAAATGTGATTTAAAAAAAATGAAAATTAAAGATGACATTTGTCATTAGCATTGTTTATAAATTAACACTTGTTATATTAAGCCTTTATAAGTTTACACTTGGCATTTAAGTAATTAATACTTATTTAATATAAATGTTAATAAAGGCTTTTACTTAATTTATTATTTTATAAATGCTTATATATATATAAATTTCTTTAAAGAAAATAAAACCAATTATATATATAAATAAAAGCTTATACATATATTTTGAACCCAAATATTTTAAATATATCAATCCTTTGAATTTCAATTTCAAATCTAAATTCAAACTCAAATTAAAGAAAATCAATTTAAAATCAACTTATATATATATATATACATATATAATATACATATATAACTACACATTCAATTTGAAAATTATGTTTTTGCTTGTTAAATTCAACCCAAAGCTTTTCTATTTACAATATATACAAATATATACACATTATAAATAGAAATCATTTTATTAACTTTTAAAAGATAAAATTTACTAAATAAATATTTATTAAAGAAGATTATTAAACCAATTTAAACATTTTTAATAAAATCAATTTAATTATTAATACAGATTATTAAATTGATATTGCCCAAAATTCCGGGATATTACAAATGACGTATTGATAAATAGAAGAACATCGATTAAAAAACAAAATCAGAAATATAACCAATTTCAAAATCTAGTTTAACATACCTGGAAGAAAATTTTGAAGGGATGACCTAAAATCGAGTTAAATTTGCTTGAACTCGAGATGAATATCAAATTTGAATTTCGAAGATGCCACCAAGTTGAATTTCGTTTAACATGAGACAAATATCAAAATCAAGTTAAGGATCACGTTCGAATTTCAAAATCAAATTGATTTTGGAGGTAAAAGCAAAAATCTAAAGGGTGAAATTAAAATAGACATTAACAAAATCACGGTGAAGATTCAAATTGACCGCGATATCCTGGAGACATAATATTTGGTTTAGAAACAAAACGCATAAAAAAATTTGTTATTCCGCAGAAGAAAAAAAAGTGCTCTGTCCTAGTGGCAAAAAATGGAAATAGTGTCCTTCACGCTGTTTTCTTGTTAATTTAATTAATGATAACTTATTTAATTTAATCAATTATCATTTTAGTTAATTTTATTTTATTCAATTAAGCATTTCAAATTGAATATGTGTAATAGTTATACACACGTCTTAATATAGACGTATTACATCACTTATTAATTAACATTTAGTATATTTACTTAATTATACAGTTTTAATTGATTATAATTTATTTTGAAAATTATATATGCATACATCACCTTAAACATTTTAAGATAATGTAATAGATATTAATATATTGTTATTTAATTTAACTAATTATTTATTTAATCAATTATTTAATTTATTAGTCTAATTAATTATGTATAATTTTCAAAATTAATTAATAAATTATCAAAATTATTTTGAAAATTATTTTATACCATTTATAAAATATTTACTCATTTTAAATTTAACCTTTTAGATTCAAATTTTTATTTTAATTTCAAAATAGATTTTCAAAAATTATCCCAATGCCAAAATTAAAATTTGTCTTTTATAATGGGGATAACCTTTGGGCTTACTTTACTTTTCGGGCTAGGCCAGTAGCCAAGTAACGAATGGTACTTAATTACGCAAACCCAGCCTAGACACTACTTTTCTAGACACTCTATTGAGTGGGTAGGCTAAATAGGTTAGTCATAATACTCATTTAAACCACATAGGCTATTAGGCTCTGATACAATCACTACAAGGGGAAACACGTTTTCCGACGGCCAAAAGCCGTCGGCGGCCGTCGGAACCCGTCGGCCGCCGTCGGAAATGACCGTCGGAAATGGCGTTGTCGGGAAGCAGTGCTTCCGACGGTTTTCGACGGAGGCTGCCGTATACATTTCCGACGGATACAGACGATTCCCGACGGTTTCCGACGGATTCCGACACTCGTCGGAATCCGTCGGAAACCGTCGGGAATCGTCTGAAACAGGCCGTCGTTATCCGTCGGTAACCGTCGGGAATTTTGACCAATAAGCTGTCGGAAGCCGTCGGAAGCCGTCGGAAATCTGCTGTTTTTTTTTTTAATTTGCTTCAGATTTAGCCTTCCAACCACATTTCTCTTCCAAACATTAAAATATCAATACTAATACACAATCCAATATACAATAGTCCAACCAAATATTCAAACTCAAACCACAAAATATTTAATAAACACACAAATAAATAAAATTACATCAAAATATAAATAACCATTCCAACATTAACATAATCCTAACAATAACTGTTCTACCATGTTGTTAATACACAAATTCATCAATATTCTCATACACGTTCTCATACTACCATAGAACCAAATGTGTCAAACATAATTATACATAAATCAATAATTACCTACGCCGTCTATCAAATCATTCTAAGTTAAAACAAAACATACCTGAACGAACAAGAAAGCAAGTAATGAATTAATCTCCTGCAGATCCAGAGCCAGCCGAGGAAGGAAAGTGACCACCACCCTGCTGCTGCTGCTGCATGTACTCTAACAACTGTGCGGTGTGCATGGCCTGTTGGCGGTTCTGCTCCTCCAACTGGGCAACTCTAGTACGCAATTCTTCTATATCTGCAAGATCGCTCTGATGTCTATCCCGCCGTCCCCTACTCTGACTACTGGACTGCAATAATTGAAAAATAAATAAAATTCAAGTTTATTGTTTTGAAAAAGTGAAAATATCATATTTTAAGAAAAAGTAAATTATTTACCGCTAAATTGCCAAATCCGTATCGTCGACCATGCTCTGCTAGATCCATAACGGACTCAAATATAACGTCTTCCTCATTGGTCGTCAGCTGATCTCGACCCGTGTCAGCAAGGAGTTTCTGCCGCTGCTCCATAAACTTCTCCTGCATTAACAAATTAATAATATCATATCTTATGTCATCATAGTTTAACAATTAAAACAATTACTAATACTGAATAAAATAAAATATGCTTACATGGCTTTTGCTGGATTTATCGTCCTGCCATGTGTACGAAACAGTCCCGTCTGGATTAACATGCTCGACAGCATGCGTACGGGTGAACACGTCCATATAGCTGACAGGACCATGTGACTCGGCTTCCTGAAGGTGATTATTACATACAATTATTATACATTTAAAATCATATAATATAAACTATTTACATTTATTATTCAGTAAATTTACCAACTCCTGCCGATACTGCTGAAACGACTTCGATCCTCCGCGATGAGTGACGGGATTCTTATTTCTATTTGCAGAGTTTCTATCCGACTCTGCCTGTACATTCAAAATTTTATACGTTAATTTTCGATCACGTCAAATTAATAATTCAAAAAAAATTAGTATACTTGCCTTCGCCTCGTCCGTCTCCCAGTATCTCAACCAAGCTTCCCACACGCTCTCTCCCATCCACCGTGGTTTCTTACCAGATTTCTTAATCTCAGATATCGTATCCCTGTAGTTCTTGCGCATCTTCTTCATCCAGTATGCTCATGCCAGCATCATATCATCTGTCTGGATGTCTATCTCAGCCTGTGTTAAAAAAAAGATTACACTTTAAACGATATAAACAGTTAAAAAACGACAAAAACGAATTAAAAATGGAAAACTGAAAAATATGCATACTAGGACATCCTGCCATATGCACTCTATGATGTGAGGAGGGATGTTATCCCACTTCGGCCAGCAGGCACTCATCCTACTACGATAAGAAGCTCTAGAGACGTCCAACACAACCTTAGAAGGAAGTAGATCGAACCCCCTGTTTTTAAGTACGATATAGATAAGTACGTACTTATATCATAGAAAAAATAAGATGCTGAATAAAATTTAATTCTTACCCATCTACTCTAGGGACTAACGATACAACTGCACGTTGTGGCTCTTGCGATGGGCCAATGCCATCGCCTCCTGACGATCGGGAAGAGCTCCTACCTCTACATGACATATTGATAAACCTGTGACATATACACATCATTATATAAGAGAATAAAAACATGATAATTAATATATTTCATATGAAAATGACATCAACGGTATAAATTACTTAATTAATAACTGAAATGGAAATTGAAATGGAAGTGTGTTATACCTGATTCATAATGGGTGTACTATTCCAACGATAAGCAGAGTTCATTGCATTTTCAATAAAAATTGCTAAATAAATGACAAATGGAAATAACATAAAACATGCAAAAATAGTAAACGGATTTAAAATCATATAGTTACATCAATTTCATAATACATCAAGAATTCAACATAGTTACATCAATTGCAAAAAACATAATCAGATTTATATCAGTCATCATCGTCTTCTGATTCAGATTCGGTCTCGTTTTCGACGATATTTTCTTCCGCACTGTCAAACGCTTCTACCAAAACATTTGTTTCATCGATCAAAGGACCAAAATCTGTATGATCGTCTGTAATTATTATTTCGTTATTTTGCTCAAGATCTGCCTGATAAGCTTGTTCATCCGGAATATTCTTCCCATCAAATGTGAATCTGGCCTTTGTTTTAAAAACTGCAGACCAATCTGCTTTATCTCTTTTTAGAGACGGATAAGGAGCGTAATAAACTTGCAATGCTTGTTTGGCTAGTACAAAAGGATCATACTTGTGATAGTGCGATGTATGCTTTATTTCGATAAGATTATAATCCTTGTGCACATTAATTCTAGAACCTGGAACATTGCTAAACCAATTGCATTTAAATAGAAACACCTCCTCCGCGGGTCGTGAGAAATATGTCAGTTGCAAAATTTGTGTCAGAACGCCATAAAAATCATTTAAATGATTTTCTGGATCGTCACTACCTTTAACAAATACACCAGTATTATTTGTTAATTTTTCTGCACCGTATTCTTTGGTGTTAAATTTATATCCATTGACGAAATATATTGGATATGTCTTGACCACTCTTTTTGGTCCCATCGCTAGATGTTTCAACCCTTCGTCAACAACACAATTTCTTGGCTCATAAACGTAATTTGAAAACCAACCGGAAAATTCTTTACTAAGATCTCCGTTCGGATGTTCACGTTCATAAACACTGTTTATATAAACAAATTATTACATTAGGTTATACACGCGCATGCATTATAGAAAAGAATAAAACACAAATTATTATTTCAGATTACCTAACAAACGGTGCAACCTCGGCACAATTTAGAAGAATATAAGTGTGTGCTACATGAAGATCTCTATCGTCTAACCATATTTATACACATTTTCCAGAAGGCCGACCATATTGTCTAAAAATAGATAACATTGTTTGAGAGGACTCTTGTTCGTCGCCTTCGTCATTACGAGGAACACTTTGAAATGAAATGTTCACATGGTCACTGAAATAGTGAGAGAAAAAGAACGAAGCTTCTTCTTTGATATAAGATTTACATATCGAACCTTCAACTCGTGCTTTTTGCCTCACTTTTTTCTTCAGATGATTCAAATATCTATGCAAAATTAATTTATATTAACTTCATCTTTCAAACACAATTAAATTACGTTATAACATATTACATACCTCTCAAATGGATACATCCATCCATATTGGACAGGACCTCGAAGTCGTGCTTCAGTTGGGAGATGAACAGGTAAATGTTCCATCACATTAAAAAAACCTGGCGGAAATATTTTCTCTAATTTGCAAAGCAATATAGGAATGTCCACTTCAAGTTTACGTAAACGTTTCACTTTTAAAGTAGTCGAACAAAGCTCTTTGTAAAACATACTAAGCTCCGTTACTACCTTCCAAACTTTTAACGGCAGTAGTTCTTTGAACATTACGGGAAATAAATTTTCCATCATTATGTGACAGTCGTGACTTTTCATTCCGCTCAATCTACCATTTTTAAAGTCAACACATCTACGAAGATTTGATGATATCCCATCAGGAAATCTTAACCCTTCCACCCATTTTAACACAGTTTTAACTTGATTATTATCTAATTCGTAACATGCTTTGGGTTTTTTACTATCATTTGGTTTCATATGAAGCTCAGGACGTTTGCATAATTCTTCTATATCACGTCTTGATTTCAAATCATCCTTCGTCTTCCCTTTCACATTCAAAATTGTGTTAAAAACATTATCAAATACATTTTTCTCATTGTGCATCACATCTATGTTATGGCGAAGCAAAAGATGTTTCCAATACGGCAACTCCCAAAAAATAGTTTGTTTGCACCAGTTATGAACAACTGATTTGCCTTGAATTTCTGTTTGCTCGCCCGTTTCATATATCTTTGGATAGTCCTTAACAAGTTCATATATGTCTTCGCTTGACCATATCGTCGGTGGTTGTCTGGTTTCTACTCTATTAGCTAAAAAGTTTTTCTTGTCTCCTCTAAAGGGATGATTTACATGGAGAAAATATCGATGACAGTCAAACCATGAAATTTTCTTACCATGAGGTAAAGAAAACGCTCGTGTTTCATCCATGCAATATGGACATGCTAGACGACCGGCAGTACTCCATCCCGAAAGCATTGCATAGGCAGGAAAATCACTTATAGTCCACAACAAAGAAGCAAACATACGAAAATTTTTCTTCTTGGACACATCGTATGTTTCTACTCCTTCGTTCCACAGTATTTTTAACTCCTCAATCAACGGTTGTAAATATACATCTATTCCTTGTGTCGGATCGTCGGGGCCAGGAACGACAACAGTAAGAAACATATATTGCATTTTCATACACATCCATGGAGGTAAATTATAAGGTGTGACGATAATGGGCCAGGATGAATATTTAGAACCAAATTGAGAAAATGGAGAAAAACCGTCCGTACATAATCCTAATCTAACATTTCGACTCTCCGCTGCAAAATTTGGATACGTTTTATCGAAATGCTTCCATGCTTCTCCATCGGCCGGATGTGTCAATGTACCCTCTTCCTCTGTTCTCACACTATGCCACCTCATATTAGACGCAGTTACAGAAGATGCATATAATCTTTGAAGTCTTGGAGTTATGGGTAAGTAGTGCATACGCTTGTATGGAACTTCCTTCCCCTTCTTTTTTCTTGGTTTGTATCTCTCCTGGTTACAAACTTTACAATTTCTAAGGTTTACGTCTTCTTTCCAAAACAACATGCATCCTTTTAAACATGTATCTATTTTCTGATACGGTAAACCAAAAGCCGACATAAGTTTTTTAACTTCGTAGTGATTTTCACACATGTGATTATCGAGCGGCATATGCCTTTTTGCAGCTTGTACAACAGCCGTAAATCCAGCTTCAGTGATGTTGTATTTTGACTTCATCGCAATGTATTCTGCGATTACTGACAGCTGAGTGCCGCTTTTACAACCATCCCAAATAGGTTTCTTAGCTGCATCTAGTAAATCATAAATTTTTTTAGCTTCAATATTTGGTTCTTCAACATTTCCATCATCGTCGTCAACTTCAACCATAGGAAACATTGATCGTGCTGCATCTTCGACCATATTTTCTATACGGGTCGTTGAAACTATTTCGTTAACGACACTTTCAGACTCTACAGAAATATTTGCTACAACTTCTCCATGCCGATCCCAAACATAATATTCGGGTGCGAAACCGTGTTTGCACAAATGAACTTTCACAACATCTGGTAAAAAATACTTCAAATGTCTACACCTACTACACGGACAACGAATTTCGGGATCGTTTCCGTTATTACTTAAAGCGAATTCAACAAACACGTTTATACCATTATAAAAATCTTCTTTTATTGAGCCCCTCAGTCCTTTTCTTTAGTACATCCATCTCCTCCGATCAACAAAATAATCAATCATTTTTCCTATTTGACAAAATGAGAAGTTCAAACTTTAATATTTATTTTGAAGAATACAAATTCGAAAAAGATTATTTTCATGGTCGTATAATATTTTGAATTTAAAGAACAGCTTCACAAATTTAAAAATATTTTCAAATAGGGCACATTTTATTTTTTAACGTAACGATTTAAAAATATATATAATTTTTTTTTTCATTGGTCAGGCATCCTACTTCCCATTACAAACACAGTAAGCATTTACATTTCGTATATTACTTTGTCTCAAACGATTCAACAAAATTTCGGCAGCATTTCCCTTTTGTTCCCTGCATTGTACACAAATGCGTGTACGCAGGAAACAAAAAAGAAAAGTTAGGCCGAAATTTTATGAACCGTTTGAGACGAAGTAGTATACAAAATGTAAATGCTTACTGTGTTCATAACTTGTCCAATACAGGGACAAATCCGACAAACATTGTACCAGATGAATATAAATGGTCGTTTTTCGAAAAGAACGACTATTTATACAACGATCATGTACAACACTCGTCAGACGGGGCCAAAAACTCTCTAAGGGACATTTGTCAGTTACATGCGTGCATTTTACAAAAAAATACAGTTTTACTCAATGTTCACATTTACAAAAATATATATTAATTTAACACATTTATTCAACGTATTACGCATCAACTAAAGGCTCGTTCGACGTATTTTTTTGTTGCATAAACTAACACAATACAATGATAACAGTGCTACACACATATATAATCAATATAAATTATACATGTTTTTCGCAATTTCACGATATCAGATGAAATAGGAATACCATGGAATGCTAGAAACTATTATAACACTATTATAAACAATTTCAATCAACAATTACCCCTAATTTATCAAATTATGCAAATCTTGAATTAGGATAAAAACTGAAATTTTGACTAAAACAAGAGATTATACCTGTTCTAGAGAGCAGTAGAAGTTAATTGCACAGCCGGGAAGAACCTGAAATCTCGAAATTGCTGATTGGAGGGCTGGGGAAGAGAATTGGGGGAAGGTGACCTAAATTTTTCGTATGAAAGTGAAGAAGAAGCAGGCTCGGCTGGAGCCAAATATTCGCGAATTTCCGACGGCTTCCAACGGCCGCCGACGGCCCGTCGGAAGCCGTCGAAAATAAGCCGTCGGGAGCCGTCGCCCTACCCTGCCGGTTTTTGAGCTTTTTCTTGTAGTGAATTGTTGGAACTATGTCTGCACATAGTGGGTTAAATATGTGAATTTCAAAAACAGAAAACTATTTTAGATCTTATTAGGCCCATGAAGTCTAAATTAATTTACATTTAATCTAAATAAATTTTAAATAAAATCTTTATTTTATTTAATTGATTGATATAAAGATTTAATTATTTACATACGTGATATATAATGTGTACTTGTGTATTAAATACAAATATACATGTATGTGCACATGCAACATAAAATATGTATATGGTTTAATATGCTTGTATATAAGTGCTGGGATTTACAATGCAACGGACACACTAGCCCCTTTATATATGTGTTTGTTATCCAATATAATTACTTATATATATACATCCATATATACATACAAATATATATATATATATATATATTAAAATTATTATGTATAGATATATTCTAAATATAAGATTCTAAATATAAGATCAATTCAAAATACAATATTTAAAATAGTCAAAGAAATATTCAAATTAAAAATAAGATCTAGATTCAAAATATATCTTATTTGAAATACAAATTTAAATTTAAACGTTGTGTGTATATATGAATATAAATTTTTTAGTTTCAAAATTAATTGTAATATATTCATACATATATATATATATATTAAATTTTATAAAATTCTAATCTACAAATATAAAACAACATATTTTAGATATAAAACAAAATGTAATTTATTTATTTATTTATTGGCCTAAAAAGGTTTTTGACAAAATCAATTTTCTTAAAAAATCCATATTAGTACTACAAGTCTTAGGTAGTATAAAACACATTACATGTCAATATATGTCAGTTGTTTGAATCACGCCATGCAAGTTTCGAACCTTTGACCTCGCACCATAGTCGGAACGCATAACTACTGGAATAGTGGTGCTAATTATATATATATACATATATTTATTTACTTATATTAATGTATTATAATTAAAACTTAAAAATATATGTAAACATATTGTTTGTGCCAAAATTGGTCACAAACCCCAAAGGTCGTGAAAGCACCAGTGTATGAACACAAATCAGCAATAAATGAGCACAGATCACAGATCTAAGTAATGTAGAGGATAAAAAGTGAAGAGTAATGAACTTAAAACGGAAAGAAATAGACAGAGACGCAAGATTTATAATGGTTCGGCTATCTCCGGCCTACGTCCACTCCAAAAGTTAATCTTTTATTGACTTTCCTTGCTGGTTACAATTGATTACAGCAGATAACTATGATAGAATCCGAGTACAACAGTAGAAATGGAGAGCAAAGTTGAATCGGGCAGAGTCTGGACGTTGAGAAGCCAAAAAGATCCTTTCTCTGTTGGCTTTGGGGGTCTATTTATAGGTGTAGGAGGCTGATATCTCGCTCAGATCTCGAGAGACTTCTTCTGGCACGTGAGTAGGGCACTCGCCCGAGCTTGCGAAATTTTGGCCCGATCCGTGATCGATACGAACGAATTTCGTATCGATCAGGATTTCATCCGATGGAGTCCAAACTTGGTGTGAACCTTCCTTGACTTGTACGCAAGCTCCTGTGAAAATTTCGTGGCATTTGGACTTGTGGTTTAGGAGATAATTGATCGATATGAATTGGGATTTTCAGTTGGCTGTTTGGTTCGTATCGATCACCTTCGCGTCGTTCCTTTCGAATCGATTGACGCACGTGCTAAGGAGATGACGTGGTGCGTGATTTCTGGATTGATTCACTCTTGATGCCGAGTTGATTGCTTCCACCATCATGTCGATCGAGTGCTGTGTCTTTGTGGTCGATGCTTGGCGCTTCTTTTCATATCGATCATCCGTGCTATCATTCGTATCGATCGCGCTTCATTTCGTATCGATGCCCGATTGTCAATTTCGTATCGATGAGTAAGTTCCTACTTCGTATCGATCTGTGTTCGATCGATACGAAATGTGCATGGTATTTGATCGACTTGATGGGTACGAAATGGGCAACATCCGACCGATTCGAAGTGGACATGCCTTCGGATAGACACGAAGAAGGCCATCCTCGATGGATACGAAGATGGCACTTGTCGATCGATGCAAAGCAGGAGTTTCCGACTGGATACGAAGTAGACCCGGCTTGATCGATACGAACCAGAGGTAGAACGATCAATGCGAAGCGGTGCGAAAAGAATAAATGCAAAATAGGCAGACCTAGATCGATGCGAGGTGGATCCTGTTGTTGCTGATGGGTTCGAACAAAGTCCTTCACCTAATGGATACGATTGCGCTGTTCGTATCCATGCTGATCGATATGAACGCTTTGTTCGTATCCATCAATTATCTTGAGCAAATGAACTTCGTTTGTCCTGAAATTTGAAACGTAGCCTCTCCTAGCCTTGATCATTATTCCCAATTGATCTCGCCTTGATCGGAGCTCGGCCAAATTTTGACGACATCGATCGAAGCCTTGTTTCCAACCGATTTCCAATCCTGATATCCATCTTTTCTAGCCAGTTTGTTGATATTCCAGCCTTGACCAAAAGGTGGGATAACACATATTATTATATATATATGTATATTGACTTTAGTTTAAATACATATACATAGACTAATATATAAATATACGTATATTTATATCTATATATATATATAATTTTTTCGAAAATATATGCATTTGAAAATTTATTAAATAAGTTATGTATATATATAATGAATAAAGTATCGATTATAAAATTCAAATTAAATTTAAAAATTCTTTTAAAATATCATTATTTTCAAAAAAATGTTTTTTATTCACCATGGCTGAAAATAAGAAGTGTAGATATGCAAAAAAAATTATAACACATACGAACATACATATAGGTTCTGCAACAAGCAAATATATCAATTGTGATATAATTATAACTTGTTCACATATGATTACATAAAATAATATATACACACACAAACATACACATCCCCTCACACACACACACAAATATATATATATATGTATGTATTGATATAAATAGAATGTTACATGAATTGTGGCCTTAATGTAACATCTTGAATGTAGAATCGAAGAAGCTCCTTGAATTAGATTTAATCCCTTCTAGAAATGCTACAAACAGAAGAGATCACCACACCTTAATTTAATTTGGTTTAACTTGATTTGGTTTGAAAATGGATTGGGGAGAATGACTATAGCTTGTAGCCAAGACTAGAGATAAAGACTAGAAAAAGTAAACCTTTAAGTGTGAAGGAGGTGTTGGGTTTTTATAAAAGAAGAAAAGCAGAAAGGGAAGGAGATCCAGATCTAACCTTTACCTTTTCTTTCTCCACCAATTCAAACCCATATTCCTAAAATATCACACCCATCCTACACTCTTCCACGTCGGCTATCAAGGTAGACTTATGGACCTACTTTCATTTTCGAACCCAATTAGTAATTGCACATTTAAATCATATTCATATGTACATCGATATCGTATACTGATATGGACATATATAACTTTTATGCATGCACTGGATTCAATGTTGATTCAAATAAATAAAATAAAATTTTATAATAAATATTTCATAAATGTTAATTAATTGATAACAATTATAATTGGAGTATATTATGTGGTATTCAAAGTATTCGGCATTGCGATTGTGTGACTCGCAGATGTAAATTCAGTCAGCGATAAATATTGAACAATTTGAATATTAATACTTACGCACCACTTTAATTAGTGATGTGACAGTTTGGTTTGCTCATATAGTTTAGATAAAATCCAATTTACTGATAATTATTTTCGCCAATTCTCTTCGTCAAAACAATATCACATTAGGACTTATGGAATTTGGTATTGGTCAAAACTCCAATATCATCTATATTCAACTTATATAATCCAAGCACGAAGTCCTTAGTTCAATAGTAATTATTATTATTAACCAAACTGCTCTGGCCATAGACTTTGATTTTGATTTCACTATCGTTGATCATGATATTAACCTCATATAAATGAGGAGATGAATTTTCTATTAAATAGTGTTTCACTTCCAATGCTTCAACTCAAGCCCAACTATAGTCACTTGATGGATGTAGTGCCATAAGTTAACTACAATTAAAGTGGAGTGTCTACATTGAAGTTCAGTAGTATTCTCAAGTCGAGAGAATAGTGTAGTATTGTCACTTAGGTATTTTCTATTTGATCTTAGATATATTAATCAACATAAAACTATCAAGTGAGTTATTCCATAGTAGTTCGATAACTATTAGTATGTAATCCCTTAGTGCCCGGAGCAGCCCTAAGTAATTAACTGCCCAACATTTGGGGACCGTTACGTACTTTGGTCTCAATCGATGTATCGATATCCAATCTCGATGCATCTTGACTAGGAATATTTAAAATTCATTGTGATAAATTTCTCATGATTACAACATACTGTAACTACTATCACAAAACATATCATTTATGGATTTTCTATTACATGTAATTAAATTAAATATATAATTAATATAACACATTATATCAAGTATATAATAGAAAGAAAAACACATTTAATTTCAAATGAGATTTTATTACATAATTAATAATTTATAGTAAATTACTGAGTTGCCCATAAGACATTCCCATAACACTATCGGCGTTCACATGTCGCCTTAGCTAGTGGTTTGACATTTTGGTTGAATCTATTGCTTACACATCTTTTTGGTAAAAACCAATTATGTTATTATAAGCGATACCCATTGATAATGATTATTTACAACAATTCTCTTCGTTAATACTATATCACATTAGGACTTATGGAATTTGGTTTTGGTCAATATTCCAATGTTTTTCACATTCAACTTGATTAATCCAAACACAAAATCTTTGGTTCAACGATAAAATGTATTATTAACCATACTACTCTGGCTATAGACTTTGAGTTTAAGAAACTATAGTTGGTCGTGGTATTAACCTTATACAACTGAAGAGATGAATTCTCTATTGAATTATGTTTAATTTCCAATATTTCAACTCAGACCCAACTATAGTCATTTGATGAATATCATGCCATGATTTGACTATAATCAAAGTGGTGACTATGTAACATCATCATTTCGATATTGTCTATTTGACCTTAGTTATATTAATGAAAAAGGAAATTTCGAGTGAATCATTCCGTAGTTACCCAATTACAATTAGTATGTAACCCCTTGGTACCACCAATAACCAGTAATACATTGCCTTATATTTGGAGAGTGTTACGTACTCTAATTTCTACAAATGAATGATATTCTTTCTCAAAACATCTTCCCTATAAACATTTAAAACATTATGTTATTTTACAGTGTGATAAAATCCTCATGATCATAAGACATTATATTTACTATCACACAATAGAACATTTAAGGATTTTCTTATTTATATACTTTAAATTAATATCTTATTTAATTATATTAAACTATAAAAAAGTGTATAATAGAAATCAAACACCATTATTATAAACAATATGGTTAATGAGTTAGATAAATGTAATAAATTACATAATCGCCTCCCTAACTTTATCACTGCACAAGCATTCACTAAGCACATACTCGCTCGGTGACTTGTCTTATGCTATGGTTACATCCCTCATGAAGGACCCGGTCAAACATCTCATGTCGTCAATCCATAGAAGTCCAGAACATCTCTAGACATCCCCCTAAAGTCATAGAGTCCCCTCGTCAAACTTTTGAAATAATCACGTTGAAGCATCACGTCATCACTTTATTATCAAAAACACTTGTCATAGAGCTATAACATCAAACAAAATATGGAACAAACACATAAACCATCATGGGACGCTCTCCTCGATGCGAAACACCTCAAAATTTTAACGATTAAACATTTAAATGATTAATTTAAATAATTAATCGTTAATTGATGGAATGCCCATTATGCTTGACTTTTATAAATGAGTGAATTGGAACTCAAAACGCCTGTAGTTAAGTTCTCTTTTTCGAACGTGAATGAGCATAAACTTGACTATGTTTGGTGCCAATAAATTTTTGGAGTGGATAGTGACTTTTATAAAGGAGCAAAAATTGACTTTGGGCTAAGGCTCATGAAGCTAGCTTATAATTTAGCCTAACCTTCATGTTTTCACTTCATTCTCATTTCCTCCTTTTTCTAATCACTTTCCTTAATTACTCCTTAATCCTTTAACCTTAGATCTCTTAACCCAAACTTAAAATAAATTCCAATAAATCTTAATAAATTCACTAATTTTCCTCTCTACCTATTCCTCACATAACCCATTAAGGAATTAACTTGAATCGGAGTTTGGAAGTTTATGTCAAATTTTAAGAGAGCGAAGAATGAGTTTTGGTGATTTAGAGTTAGATTTTGTGAAGGAGAAGGTGAGTGGGATGATTCAACATCTATATTTACTTGTTAATCTTCAATATTTCATTTATTGATAATTGTGGATTATATGATGTGGTTTGAAGATTATTTGAGTTGAATCAGGCTTGTATTCATTTAGGAACATGTATATATTAACTCATTACTTGTTTAAGATTTTAATCACTATTTTTGAAAAAGTTAGTAACCCTAGAATTGGTTTTGGGGTTAATTGGATGATTTAGTGCGATGTTATGGTTTGATTGTGATTAACTGTGTAGTATAATGTTGTACATGTCACTAGAAAACTTTAATTAAACTATTTGAATGAATTTTAGAAAAGTTAGTAAGCTAATTAAGTGAAAAATGAAGCTTGATTGGCACTTACAAACATTATTTAAAGTAAAGGAATGATATTTATAAGTGAATGGTTTATTTATAATTATTATTTGAGTAAAGGAATAATTTTATAAATAAATTTGATATTTTATAAAATAAGTGATTTTATAAAATAGTATAAAAGTAGTATTTTATAAAATAAGCATTTTACAAAGCAGTATAAAAGTGGTATTTTAAAAAAATATGTGAATTTATAAAATAGTATAGAAGTGATATATTATAAAATATAGATTTTATAAAATAATATGAAGAAGATGTTTTATAAAATGATTATAAGTTTTTATAAAATATTTACGAATGGATTTATAAGCCAGTATGGTATTCTATAAAATGATATGAGATTTTATAAAATAATGTAAAACGTTGTTTTGCTTTTACTGAAAATATTAGTAATAAAAGTATGTTTTGATTTAAGTAATAATTGAATTACTTACTTGAATATACATGTACGCATATGTGCATGAGCGGGTATGTGTATACATGTATTTGAAGTTATATATATTAATCAAGATGATTATTGTATTATAGTTAGAATTGTCGTGTGTAGTTAAATGTGTGTGTGTGTGTGTGTTTGTGTCTCCATATATGTTTATACACATGCAGTGGGCATCTCATGTAACCATAGCGAATATCATGCGCTCTAAGTTGCGCGAGAAGACATCGGGTCGAGTAATCACTCTGATGGAGTCCAAACGTGATTTGTATAATGGGAAGTGTGTTTGTGTAACATCCCACCTTTTTGTACGCTTAAGCAGACACACATGCCAACTTAAACCACACAGAAGGGCGGATTGTTATGGGGTTAATAAGAAAAAGTGGAGAAATAAAAGAAACAAAATAGAATATTGCAGCGGAACGATAAAATATAATAATCAAATAATAGTTCATCAAGCCGTTTTACAAACATTTGATTATATTTATACAATACATATCAGAGTGCCACATACCAGAGAATGATAATTAATGCAGTGGAATACAATGGTGTAGTGGAATATAATAAATAGTAGTAATAAAATCTTCGTCCTCCAGAAATAGGGCCTTCAAATCCTGAAATGCTCAGGCTGACCCGAGCGAATTGAAAAGACAAAACACTCGAATCAGAACTAAAAGATCTTATGTAAGTTAAATCAATGATAAATATATGAGTGGAACGGCGTCAGAGATGTTTACGGGGTTTGACATCTCCTATCCAGTGTCTAGCGTGAGTGCAGTAACTTAAGAGATGTTCGGGATTCACATCCCCTAAGGGTCCGTTAAACTATCTACTATGTAGTAATATTCGCTATTATAATAATGTCTAATCATAAAATAAACTTAATTTTTAATGGCGTTAAGGGGCTACCCATATAGCCCTTAACACATAATAGTGCTAATAGTCTATATAGTACCTACATACCTCGAAAGGCTACGAGAAGATACTTCATAGGTACGACACAAATAGAAACTCGTAGTTAAGCTCGATATGGTAGGTGACACGGCACACAAGGCAATGCTAGGGTAGATATACCAATTACGCACACGGACTGATGGAAACGCATAGCAGCCACTACCGCTCCACCTCGAACAACACTCCCAAATCGAAGGGTGGCCACCAAAAATCACAAAGTAATAGAATGGTATCGAAGAAGTGCGTCCGATAAGAGGTGCTACCTCACTGGTCCGAGATCGCTCCTGTTTTAGCCACCTTATGCCAACTCACGGGAGTTGGGTCCACTTATATACCTTAGGATCGTCGCCACCATCCTACTTCATTCTGGAAACTCCACCGCGTACACAGTTATCAAAGTGGTTTTCGGTATCGACAGAGAGTATGTCCATATCCGATCCCGGTCTCTTTAACAACCAAACGTTATTATAACACCGTGGTCATTTAAAAATATATATACTTTTAAAAACAAAACCATTGCCCTTTCAAAACATATTCTTTATTTCAAAATAGTATATACTTCAAAAACCAAAATATTATTGCCATTTCAAACCATATCCTTTACTTCAAAATAGTATATACTTTAAAACCAAAATATTTTTGCCATTTCAAAACATATCCTTTACTTCAAAATAGTATATACTTTAAAACAAAAATATTTTTGCCATTTCAAAACATATCCTTTACTTTAAAATAGTATATACTTTAAAACCAAAATATTTTTGCCATTTCAAAATCATATCCTTTACTTCAAAATAGTATATGCTTTAAAACAAAAATATTTTTGCCATTTCAAAACATATCCTTTACTTCAAAATAGTATATACTTTAAAACCAAAATATTATTGCCATTTCAAACCCAAATTATCAATGTATTATTTCCATTTCGAAATCCAATTCAATAATATATCATTTCCATTTCCAAAAAAATTCAATAATATCTTATTTAAATAAACCCCAATTTCCAATCACAAATCTTTCTTTAATTTAGATAAACTTGAAATATTCTTTTAAATAATCTTAAACCCAAACCACATTTTGAAGTCATATTCTAAATTTTCAATTTCAATAGGTTTCCAATCATTATATCCACAGATAATTCTTAAATAAATTCTATTTCAAATCAATTCATTTTTCAAACCATATTACTTTCAAAGTTATAACAATTTCGAAAACCAACACTTTGAAAACAATAATACCTTAATTTAAATAAAACATTTCAATTTTGATATATATTTCAAGTCTTTAAATATTCCAAAATTCCCAACCTAATCTGATAATCTTATATATACCTTAATTCAATTTACTATTATTTAGTTTAGAAATATTTATTTAATAAATTCAATATCCCTTAAATAAAGCTCAAACTTGAAATATTCGTAAATCAAACTTAAAACATCATCAAGTTATACATAGCTTAAATTTTAGAATTTAACTATATATAAAATAATATTTATATATAATATCAAAATTAGTATATATATAAACCCTTATTTTCCAAAACCCACAGAAATCATTCTATATATATATATATATAGACCGACGGTGTCTGTATATGATTTTCTATCCTATGGTCAAGTGATACGGATATTAATCATTTCAATCCGCAATTTAAAAATAAAAATATGGTTATATATCATTTCAAACCGCAATCTCGAATGAAATAAAAATGCATAACAACTTGCAGTTTATAACAATATAAATACAACATCCATTCATCCAATATCAACCATTTATCACAATCATCATCTAATTCAACAATAACATCAATACAGAACAGAAAATAAATAACAGGTATTTACTGGCAGTTTATATTCAAAAATAAATTATATAACAATTTAACTGGCAGTTTAAATGCAATAATAAATCAAATAATAATTTAACTGGCAGTTTAAATGCAATAATAAATTAAATAACAATTTAATCCAATAAATTCAATTTAATTGAGATGATGATTAAAAATATGCCAAACGGTCATAAATAAACTTTTAATCACATCAACAATTAATTTAACACACATAAGAAATTTTAGTAGTTGTGAGTGGGTTAAAACACTCACCTTTTGAATTTAAATCCAATTTAAACCCAAAATTTGAACAGTCTCAGAATCCATCCAAACCAGCGTCAAAATGTCCGGAATTCCAATACGAACCTAGCGTAGAAAACCGCGCGTGAAACGGAGTACGTATGCAAAAGTTATATAGATTAGAACAATTGAATTTCAAAGTTAAAAAAAAACAAAACAAAACAAACTCACGTTCACCACCAAGGCCACGTCATCCAGAGCTCAACACGCTCTTACCTGCTACACTCGAAACTGCTCAATTTCTCGTATGAATCAGGTAACGCATGCACACCGCCACCTCACGACGATGAACGAACGAACGCTACTCCGCCCACAACCTCGAAGCCTGCCACCTCCTCCCCTTGCGCCACGCTCCACGACCATCGCAGCCTCCTCGAACGCCCCCACGATGAGCGCTCGCCACTAAAATTTTGAAACCCTAGTGAATTGTTCGAGGTGATCTAGCCGTCGAAACAACGAACCAGGCACTCCGATGAACTCCCCTCGGTCCACTCTACAATACTGTACCAATGATCTGACGATCCGTCGAAGTTCATCGGAACGTGATGAACGGCCGAGAAGAAACCATCGATTATTGAACAAACGGTGATTCGAATTGGAAAATGAATTACAGATCTGAGATGCGCTCATCGAGAGCTTCCAATCGATATATAATTCTCTATTGTTTGAGGAGATTGAATTTTCAATTTGATTTTTGAATTGCAATTGGATTTGGAATTGTCTGCCATTGAGATGAGGAGAGGAGGTGAGTAGGAATTGTACGTACAGACAAATGACCATGAGGAACAATTAGGGTTTATAACAGGGTATATATAGACAGGGCTGAAAATAGGAACGAATGGGCTAGGTTGGTTTGGAAAATTGAACGATAATGGCCCAAAAGCCCGTTCTAACTCCGGAACGAAATTAGGTCAACCCATATATCAAAATAGATGTTTTTGAATATTTTAAAATCAATGGAACAGGTTCCAAGTCCAAATTCCATCGTATGAAGAAGTTACGTTAAAATCAGTTTATTTCAAATTGATTTCAATTAAATTCATTTCAAGGCATTTCAAGCCTGTACGATCAAACGACAAGTCCGATCATTCTGAAACTTGAAATCCTACAATAATTCACTGTTACGGATCCGATGAAACTGGTTTCGTCAAAATCCGAGTCAGTAGCAAAAATGGCTATTTTCCAATTAATTAAATAATTTAATATTAAATTAAATTAAATCACTATTTAAATTCAAATTCTATAATTCATAAATTTTATCGTCTTGGATTACCTTAGTAATTTATAATCCTTTATAGCCAATTTCCATATCAATTTAAAGTTACTTAATTCAGCAGTTAGTATTAAATTCCAATTCCGGTAAATTTATTAACTTTCAATTGAAATGCCAATAAATGCATTCATTTGATTTTAAATCCTATATTCAATAAAGTATTACCAAATAAATGAAATTAATATTGGTTCATAATCTATTACATTAATATTCTCAAATTTCATCTTTATCTTCATTAACGTAAAAATTAGATATTTAATTTCATTTAATTGCAATTGATCCAATTATTATAGTTTAAATTCCAATATATTGATAAAACTTTATTTCCATTCCTTTTGTGCAACCAATGGTCATATTATAAATTGAATTGACATTATTTCCTAAATTTCCACTAACATAACTTTTAATTTAGATTTATTGCAATTGATTACCAGTTTATATTTAATATACTACATAAATGGTTACTTATAATAATTGTTACCATTTACGTTTAATTTCACTTATAAGCTATTATTAACAAACAAATGTTGCAATTGATTTAGATCTAATTCAATAAATTAAATGAATGGGTAAACAATTAATAATTATCACTATTAGCCTAATTTACTCACATTCATACTTAATTATCAACCAATAATTATTATAATTACTTATCTAGCATTGATTCTATCAAATTGCAATTTATTATGTATTATTCCATCAACTAATATAACTTTGAATTTATTTCCCAATTTACTAATTCCCATCAATTATAACCTTACAATTGTTTCAATTAATTGATATTGCACTAAATTAGTTGTTTATCAACTTGCATAAACCTTATTACATTAATTTACATTCAGTTACTATTAATCAATATATTATTTCCTCGGTTAATCCAATACTTATTCTTATTTACTTATTTCTATTTTATAACCAAGTGCAACAATTTATACTATTTCATTATTGGGATTTCATTTAAATTTTACATAATAAATTTTAATTACCAAAGTTACATTCATTTCTAACATTTGCTTCATTATAAGTTACAAAGTTTTTATTTCTTTCTAAATTTAGTTACAAAAATCTTATTAATACCCAATTTAATTATCAAATTTTATGGGTCGTTATAGTTTGCATATGCGTGTGTGTATTAATGTGCACAAATAAGTGTATTGGTACACGTGTAGACATAAAATAAAGCATGTTGGTCGGTCAAGTTCAATTTGGCGTGTTAGAGGATGTTGGGTCGAAAGAATCGGCCTGCAAAACTTTACGCATAAAAGAGTGGTTTTCATATCGAAATCAATTTTTGAATACTTAAGAAACCCTTCTAAGATATTAACCAATGGACTCCGAAAGAGGCCCGATGCGGCAATGGCAGACTACAAGAGCTAGGATACACATCGGGCAAGGCAACGGAGAAGACAGAGCTAGGATACACATCGGGCGAGGCAACCGAGAAGATGGAGCTTGAATCAACGATCGGTAGTGCACCTTTGTAGCCGACCTAGGCAGTAAAGCCTAGGTCAGGTGCAATTTTGTGCATGGTTTTCCCTAGTTTCGGATGCGGGCTTGCATGTAGCTTCGGATTGACATCAGGGAGGCTTCAGGATACCCAAAGAAGTGGAAGGCAAGAGGAAGCTCGGGATCGATACACTAGTGTAATGTGATTGGTATGCGACAAAAACGATCAACGGCGATTGGGCATGGGGTTGGTACGGTGATTGGTCGCACGATCACGTCCAATGAGTGTGTACGATCTAGCGGAGCAATCCGCATCCCTTGGCTTCGGCTTTGGATAAATATGTATGGATGGACGGTATTGGTCTTATGTTATTGACCATACGTGAAGTTATATTTGATATGTGCATATGTATACGACATCAGTGTTCCTTCGTGGTCCAAATAGCATATTACACGATATACAACCTTCAGTCTCTTTTTGACAAGAGGTGTACACAAGTTATTCAGGAAATCCTTGATGTCCCAGAGGGGGATGATGTTAATCTTCTACTACGGGATCAAATATCAACAAAGCTCGTTATAGGGGTATGGTGTGATTCGCATAGGTCTGAAGTATTTAGAGTAGATCATATATCGTCGAAGCTCATTATAAGGGTATGATCAGATCTACACAAGATCCATCATTCAGGATGTGGCTCGGGGTCTATGATACATTATTGCACTGCCTCTATCTATTATGTGTATAGATTTCAAGTATTTAGAGTAGATCATATATCACCAAAGCTCATTATAAGGGTATAGTGAGATCTACAGGAGACCCATCATTCAAGATGTGGCTCGGGGTCAATGTTATATTCAGGTGACTCCACTCATCAGTAATGATGGGTATTGATCTATATTTCTTATTTGTCTTTCATTGTTATATTATATGTGTTATTAGTTGGTAGTAGTTGTTGTTGTCACATTTATTATCATTTTCTACTCCACGATAAACTTATATGATGATCACCCTTCTTTTGGATGTTGGGTTACATTTATCATAGCATATTGTTACATTTCAGTCACATTATATTAATTGTGCTGACTCGTTGATTTCATAAGCAGAGCTGGTTTATGGTATAATTTCCTATCTCTTGTGATAGGCTTACTTTACTTGTTTATGGACAGTCCGAATTTTTCCTAAGCCATGTTTGTGAAGAGGGTCGGCTATGATTTAGTAGTCTCGTGTTTATTTGTAAATAGTTATGATATACAGTTTTTTTGAGATATTTTCCTCACATCAGGCTTTATGTATGACCCGCGTTTAGTCTTTGTCTATTTATATCATGACAACTCTCAAGTACTCGATTAAGTTGTTTGGGAGTTGGGTGCTTTGAGAATACACTTCTAGGGCAGCTGGAGCATTCCATGGAGGCAATGTCGACATTTTGTATTTATTCTTGATAAAGTAGTAGTTTATGGCAAATAAGTATTTGCATATGAGACCTATTGTATCAAATATTTATTTAAAACTCCATATTGTTGGGAGTTGATGTATTCTGACTTTATGTATTGATATTCATTTATCAGTCACTTCCACTAGTGCAGTTTCTTATACACACACACACACATATACATACATATATGTATATGCATGTGTGTGTGTATATGTGTGTGTATATATATACATATATATATATTGTTCATTCTACTCTGTTCATGTACATTTAGTATATTATATGTTATCATTCTATTATGAGATTTTATTGATGTCTTGGCTTAATGTTTTGTTCATATTTTACCTTGACAATCTGTCTTTTGTAGTATTCGAAAGTCGAGTGATATTGTAAGGCGCTGATTTTTGGGTATTACGAAGCATGGGTTGTTACATTTGGTATCAGAGCCTAGGTTCAACACTAGGACCAAGTAGGCCAGTTTAGTTAATCATTCTGGTAGAAGTAGATATAAAGAGAGATCGTACTTGTATTTTCCTTCTATATTATACTATACACACAATTTTTCTTTTGGACTTCGATTTTATTTCTATGTCTGGTTACCAAGGTATCTTCGTCAAGCTACCAGTATGGGTAGATGGAGTACATATGCGACTATGGATGGGCAATCTGTGATGCTTGATTAGTTCAGAGGCTATATGGCTGCTGCAAGAAATGTCCTGCTACTCGTGAAAATTTCCAGCTTATGCAATTAGTATAAGAGGTGGTGTGGCCCTTAGGACACCAGTTTCTAACTCCACTTGCTTTAGACTCTTTGAAGCTATGTCAGGATTTCCTTAGCCTTGGAGGAAAGCTATATCTGAGTCTGAAGACTGTTGCTGAGGCATAGCCTTGGACATGAGTATGAGAGGCTTTCGTCGTTATAGGTCTAGCGAATGTTCTAATAATGGAGATAGCCTCTCGGTATTTGAAGAGAAGATATTTTGGCTAGGTAGGATATAGTGTTTGTGCATCTAATGAGCAGGCCATTACTTGGAATGAATTCTGGCATCGCTTTAGTTCTTGGTTCATTTTTGAGATCGAGAAAGGCATGTAGCTTGAGCACTCCACCCATCTTGTGCAGGACAGCTTGTCAGTAAAAAGTATGCTGACCAATTCAATATTTTGTTTTGGGGTTTGAAATAGTTAGTACTCTGTTGGTGTGGGTAAAGAGATTTTCCTTGGGTCTTGAAGCATCAGTTAGGTATTCATTGCTTAGTCCTACACTTGTTAAGAACCACTCTTAAAAATCACATGAGCATGGTTCTCTTCTGTGCGAGCACCCATGAGTTACCATTGAGGTAGTGAAAGTGGAAAGAAAACCGAAGCTCCAACCGAAGGGAAAGATTAAGATATAAGGAAGATTGAGCTTATGCGAAGAAGAAAGCTAGCCTAGTATGTCATTCCTATGGAATGTAGGGACATTTTGCTGGGAGATGTCATCCGGCTAATGAGAAGCGTAAGTGATTCAATTATGATTAGCTTGATCACTCGAATAAGGACTATCCTACATCTTTGAAGGGTTAATAAGTGAGGATGACTTACGCCTTAAAGGTATTACCGGGTCCTAGCAGGCCTATTGCTTAGGGTAAATGGAAGGAGTTTTATATTGAGGTATTCTCTACTTTTGGGGAACTCACTTTGGTTCCTTTTGACAATTGAGTAGTATGTTATATGTATTGCTAGTTACTCGGTAGATAGGCTAAACTTAACACTTTTCATAGTAGGTAAATTCTTTGGTAGAGATAAACCTTGTATGAGTCACCTTAGCTGCAAAGCTTAGGAAGCAACCGAGAACATTACCATTCAAGCTTTCAAGTTGAGTACGGTAGGTCGATGAAGTGTGACTTGGATTCTTTTTCAAGTAGAGTTCGGTAAATGCCCGGTAATGAGAATAGATCGAGCGGATGAATCAAAGGCGTTAGAGTCATTCATGTTAGAATTTTTTTTCCTTTTGTGTTAGTAAACCTAGATAATGGGAGTAATCCGATATGCTAAAAGGGTATTTCTGAAGATCGATCCATTCATGTATCGGTCCAAATCCCTAGTTCGAGCGTAGAGTTTCTAGGTGATTTGAACCAATTAAGAAATGAGTTTTCACTTGATTTTGATAGGCAAGCACTTGAGTCAGATTCTTGAGGTGATTGAGAAATTTCCAAAGCATAGCTTTAGCTATGCAAAGAGATTTCAGTAGTCAGGTCAAGGGACCGAATCGGAGTTCGCATGAGAAAGGTCAGGTGGCCAACCATAATATAACAAAGAGATTTTAAGATCAGACAAAGGATTGAAACTGGTATCGTGTCATTTTGGGTGGACTTTAGTTATTGAAAATTTTAGTATTGCATAGTTAAGGTTTCTATGGGTAGTTTGGGGATTTATTGACTAGTTTTGTGGTGATTCGAATAATCTTCTAAGTGACGAGACAATACTTTCCTATGTGAATGCAGTAGTGCACTTAGTATATTATCCCTATTGACATTGTATGGTTGAGGTAAGTCTTAGCCCGAGCAAGCCTAAGCATTTGTAGATCGTCATTAAATAACAATTTAATTTGTAGAATTTTCTCCTTTAATAATGAGTTTTGTTCATAAGAGAAAGAAAGTTGAGTCTAGGATTGCTGGATTCAATTAAGAGTTTTGAGACTCAATGGTCCAACATATTTTATAAATTTTCCTTTTCATAGTGGGTGGTGTAATAAACTTCCATGTACTATGCTCGTGGAGGGGGTTTCACCACTTAGGCATTTTGTTCCTTATTTTTGTTGAACATACTCATTGGAGTTTATAGTTAGGCACGCACGTTTGGCTGTTGATTAGTTGTTTGAATGTTAGTTGTATGTTGATTATATATTGATTGTTGTTGTTTTCCATTGCTCATATTTGCTTGCTACTATTGGATATTGTTTGTAGTTGTTAGATTTTGTTATTGGTTGATTTTGGTTGTTGTTAATTTTGTTACTTGTTTGTATGTTTGGTAGTTTGTATACTAGTTATGGTTGCTTATCTTATTTGCTATTGATTAATCATTGCTTGCTATTTATTGTTGTTAATTGTTATCGATAGGTCATTGCTTATTTTATGTGTTTGGTTACTTGTATCCTAATTTTAATTTTTCAGTTAAAGTATGTTCGTAGAGTGATAGCGGTAGCTATTTTAAATAGATTATATCATCTAAAGCCATTTTAGAGATCGAGATGGTTTTTATACGAGTCCACTACCTTTTGATATGACTCAAGTTAATGGTATATTTAAATATCAACTCATTTATGTTTACTCTTGGATTGATAATCATATATGAATGTAGTGGCATCAGTTAGTACGCTCAATTGCATATGTTTTAATATTGATTGGTTTCATATATTGTTACAACATGGTTATTATAAATGCTTGTTGTATTAGATGTGCTTCTTGCACACTTAGTGTAACATATTTATTTGAAATGTTTTTGCATAGTTTAATATAGCATATTTATTAGAGATGATGGCTATATAATTTATCATGCTTAAACTTATGATAATGTTGCAAATGTGTTTAATCCTCTTTATATAATACAACTTGGTACTTGAGAGATGAAGTATAGCTACTTAAATACTTATATGTTTTGATTCGCATTTAAATGGTGAGAAGCTTTCTTAAAAAGAAGCATGAATTTTTGGAAAATATGGGATAGTGTAAATTATCGCATATTTTCTGGTTGTGTAGTGCATTCTAATTTGGGAATTCTCATAACGCTGATGGCATAAAGGAAAGTGATGTTGGAATTTTTCAGAATATACATTTGGGAAGTTTGATCAGTCCTGTTACCTTCTCGTACTTATAGGAATTTCATGGACAGAATTCTTTTAAGTAGTGTAGAATGTAACACCTCGAAATTTTAACGACCAAATATGTGTATGGTAAATTTAAAATTTTAATCGTTAATTGATGGAATGCCCATTATACTTGACTTTTACAAACAAGTGCATTGGGATTTGAAACACTTGTAGTTAAGTTCGGTTTTTCGACGCGAGTAAAATGAGTATAAACTTGACTATGTTTGGAGTCAATAAATTTGTGCAGTGAACAATGATTTTTAGAAAGGAGTGAAAATTGACTTTGGGCTAAGGCCCATGAAGCTAGCTTATGAGTTAGCCTAACCTTCATGTTTTCACTTCATTCTCAGTTCACATCTCATTTCTTCCTCTTTTTTAATCACTTTCCCTAATTACTCCTTAATCCCCCATCCCTAAGTCTTTTAATCCAAGCCTATATAAATTCTAATAAATCCTAATAAAATCACTATGGTTCCTCTCTACTTATTCCTCACATAACCCATCAAGGTATTAGCTTGAATTGAAGTTTGGAAGTTCATATCAAATTTCAAGAGAACTAAGAATGGGCTTTGGTGATTTAGAGTTAGATTTGGTGAAGGAGAAGGCGAGTGGGATGATTCTCCACCTATATTTACTTGTTTATCTTTAATAATTTGTTTGTTTATAATTGTGGAATTATATGATGAGATTTGGAGATTGTTTAGGTTGAATTAGGCTTGTATTCATGTTAGGAACATGTCTATATTAACTCATTACTTGTTTAAGACCTTAATCACTATTTTTGAAATAGTTAGTAAGCTTAGAATTGGGTTTGGGGTTAATTGGATGATTTGGTGTGATGTTATGGTTTGATTGTGATAAATTATAAAATATAAGGATGTGCATGTCATTAGAAAACATTAATTAAACTATTTGAATCACTTTGAGAAAAGTTAGTAAGCTAATTAAGTGACTAATGAAGCTTGATTAGTACTTATAAATGTTATTTAAAGTAAAGGGATGATTTCTATAAGTGAATGGTTTATTTATAAATATTATTTATGTAAAGGAATAATTTTATAAAAAAAATTGATATTTTATAAAATAAATGATTTTATAAAATAGTATAAAAGTGATATTTTATAAAATAAGCAACTTTACAAAGTGGTATTTTATAAAATAAGTGACTTTATAAAATAGTATAAAAGTGGTATTTTATAAATTATAGATTTTATAAAATAATATGAAGAAGATATTTTATAAAATGATTTATAGGGTTTTATAAAATATTTACGAATGGATTTATAGGCCAGTATGGTATATGAAATGATATGAGATTTTATAAAATAATAGAAAATGATGTTTTGCTTTTATTGAAAAGATTAGTAAATAAAATTAAGTTTTGATTTAAGTAATAATTGAATTACTTACTCGAATATATGTGTACACATATATGCATGAGCGGATATGCGTATACGTGTATTTGAAGTTATATATATTAATCAAGACGATTATTGTATTCTAGTTAGAATTGTCATGTGTAGTTGAGAGTGTGTGTGCGCGTGCGCGTGTATTCATATTTGTTTATAAACATATGGTGGGCGTCTAATGTAACCATAGTGACTATCGTATGCGCTAAGTTGTATAAGAAGACACCGGGCCGAGTAATCGTTTTGGTGGAGTGCGAACATGACTTATATATGGGAAGTATGTTTGCATATGCATGTGTGTATCAATGTTCACAAATAAGCGTATTGGTACATGCATTGTCATGTGAAGAAATTTGGTTTGGTTGAGTTCAATTTGGCGTGTAAGAGGAGACCGAGTCAAAGAATCGCCCTATGGAACTCTACGCGTAAAAGAGTGGTTTTTGTATCGATATCGGTTTTCGGGTACTTAAGAAACCATTTCCAAGGTATCAACCAATGGACTCTGAAAGTGGCCCGATGTGGCAAAGGCATGCTACAAGAGTTAGGAGACACATAAGGCGAGGCAACGGAGAAGATGGAGCTTGAGTCGACGACTGACGGCGCACCTTTGTAGCTGACCTGGGCTTTACTGCCTAGACATTGCCAGCACCGGTCGGCTGGTGGTGCACCACCGGACGACCGGTAGTGAACTAACCTAGGCAGCAAAGCCCGGGTCAGGTGTAGTTTTGAGTGAGTTTTTCCCTGGTTTGGGGTGCCATCTTGGCGTGTGGCTTCAGCTTGACTTTGGGAAGGCTTCAAGATACTTGAAGAAGTGAAAGACGCGACGAAGCTCGAGATCCAAACACTGGTGTAATTGGATTTGCATGCGATCAAAATGATCAATGATGATCAGGCATAGGGTCGGTATGGTACTTGGTTGCACGATCACGTCCGTTAAGCATGTATGATCGAGCGGAGAGATCTGCATCCCTTAGCTTAGGCCATGGATAAATATGTTAGGATGGATGGTATTGGTCTTATGTTAGTGACCATACGTAAAGCTATATTTTGTTTGTGCATATGTATACGGTATCGATGTTCCTTCGCAGTCTAGATAACATATTACATGAGATACAACCATCGTTCTCTTTTTGATAAGAGGCATACACAAGTTATTCGAGAAATCCTTGATGTTCTAAAGGGGGATGATGACAATAATCTACTAAGAGATTAAATATCACAACAGCTCATTATATGGGTATAGTGTGATCTGTAAATGTCTCAAGTATTTAGAGTAGATTATATGTCACTGATGCTCATTATAGGGGTACAGTGAGATCTACATGAGACCCATCATTCAGCATGTGACTCGGGGTCTATGGTACATTTAGGTACTAACTCTATCAATTTTGGGAATAGGTTCAAGTATTTAGAGTAGATCATACATCATCAAAGCCCATTATAGGGTTACAGTGACATCTACATGAGACCCATCATTCAGGATATGGCTTGGGGTCTATGGTACATTCAAGACTGACTCTATTTATCATGAACTGTCAAAGGGAATCATTACATGCAATAGATGTCTGTAGTTTACTCCACTCATCGGTAATGATGGATATTGATATATATTTCTTAGTTGTCTTTCATTGTTATATTATGCCTGTTATTAGTTGGCTATTGTTGTTGTTGCATTTACTGTCATTTTGTATTCCACGATAGGCTTATATTATGAGCAACCTTCTTTTGGATGTTGGGTTACATTTATCATAGCATATTATTACGTTTCAGTCATATTATATCAATTGTGCCGACTCATTGATTAGGAGAAAAGCGGGTTAGGATATGATTTTCTATCTCTTGTGATAGGTTTACATTACTTGTTTATGGACTGTTTGGATTACCCCTAAAGCCACGTTGTGGATAGGGTTGGCTGTGATTTTATAGTCTTCTATTTATTTGTATATAGTTTTTATATACAATATTTTGAGATAATTCCCCTTACACCAAGCTTTATGTCCGATCCGCGTTTTTTCTTTGTTTATTTATGTCATGAGAACTCTCGTGTACTCAATTGAGTAGTTTGGGAGCCGGGTGCTTTGGGGATACGCTTTAAAGGCAGTTGGAGCATCCATGCAGGCGATGTCGAAATTCATATTTATACTTGATATAGCAGTAGTTTATGGAATATATGTGTTTGCATATGAGACCTGTTGTATCGGATATTTATTCAGAATTTGTATTGTTAGGAGTTGATGTACATTTTGTATTGATATTCATTTACCAGTTACTTCCGCTAGTGCGATATATGTGTGTGTGTGTGTGTGTGGGTATTGTTCATTCTGCTTTGTTCATGTATATTTAGTATACTATATGTTTCATTCCGTTGTGAGATCTTATTGATGTCTTGGCTTAGTGTTTAGTTCTAATTTTACCTTGACAATCTACTTTTTATGATATTTGAAAGTCAAGTGGTGTTGTAAGGTGTTGATTTTTGGGTATTACGAAGGGAGGATTTTTACATCGGGTCCTCCTTTGAAACCCTAAAATCTAATGCAAAACTCTGTTATCAATAGTGATTGATACCGACCACTGAAGAGTGGTCGTCATCAATCACTTTGGTTGCGTACTCAGCTAATTGGGCTAAGAACAAACCAAAGTGTTGACTGTATTTTTCATTAACTTTAGAATTGCGTCGCAAAAAATAAAGGATACTGGCTAATTATCCTGTTTATGAGCTAAAATGAGCATTCAATAGGTAAATGACACAAGATATAGAGTAATTTGCACAGCTGCCTTCGTCCATTTTGAGTTCCTCTTATTATACGACTCACTTACACTACACCACAAAGCTGTTTTAGCCACACCTCTATCCGCCTTATTTGATACGGCTCAAAGCCGTATCAAATTTGATATGGCTAAAAACCGTATCTAAACATTTAGATATGGCTCAAAGCCGTATCAAATTTGATACGGCTTTGAGCCGTATCAAATTCGTGCCTATTTTGGCTAGAAAATCATACACCCTGGAAAGCAAGGTCTCCCCCAAATTCATTCCTTCCCTCGTTTTTTTTCGTTCTCCCTCCAAAACATAAATGTCGATCTCTTGCCCAGATTATTATCTACTTCGTGCTTCTAGTTCTCCCGACTATTCAGATAGGATCAATAGAAAAAAACACGAGAAACCCTGGATCCAATTAGTGCGTTCAGCGTTCATCTTCGAAAATCCTAGATCTGCTCAAGTGCTCATCTTCATCTGCTAATCGAAGTCCCTAAACCCAAGTAGTCGCGACGCATCACGTTAGTGCCAGCCTCCAGCTATTCTAGAAAACAATGGCATCAAGAACGAAGAGAATGTATGTGAGTACAATTACCTTGAATCAATTCTTGTAAATTACATGTGTGTAGTTTGGATGCATAAAAAACCAAATGCAGAAAATGTATAAAATTTTAACATTTATGCCTTTTTGATAACTGAGGATTGGTACCCACCTCAGTTGACTTACATGTTTGACAATTTTATGATTTTGATCAATAGATGGATCCCAAACCTGATAATTAAGTCTTTACACGTTCTCTATATATTTTCCGTAGCTCTCTCTCTCCCATGGGGAGAGAAACCGCCACGCGATTTGCGTTTCAACAATCCATGGGATCATCTGTATCCCGTTATTATCTGTAAAGCCTGAAATCGAGTTTCATTCCAAATCTTATTCCGATGCAGTTCGAGATTCAGAGAATTGGGTGCTTTGGCGAAATCCCTTCTCAAATTACCAACATCTTATGCCGATTATTCTCCATTCTTCTGCAATTGACACTTTTGAGGATCGAATCTGGAAGAATTAATGATGAAACCGTGCTTAAATTCTCTTAGAATCACATATCGCTGCTTCAGTTTGATATACGGAGGGTAAGGGTCCTGCAATCGGTTCAATTTCTAGGATTTGAATGATTATTTGTTTGATAGCCCATAGAGTTTCAAAATGCAATATTTTGGGTGTGTATGATTTTAATAGCGAAATTGGTTTTCACTGTCAAATTATATGCAAGTTAAGGAAGATGGTAACTAGGCAAAGCGATCCACATCAAGGATATGATTCAGTAGCATGTACTTGTTGATTTTGAAGGTGAACATGGCCGCATCAAAAGGAAATTATGGAGAGTAAGAGAAAGTATGCTCTTATCACTAGATCCAGTCACTTAGAAATGAGTTCCAATCACTCAGAAATGGTGTTCGTGACGAACAACTGATATTGATTGCTCTGGCAGTTCTATTGTTAGATGAACAACTGATATTGATTTTGGACAATATATTTTGTTGTACTGTTAACTATCTCTATATATATGCATTTAAAACTTTGTGTTTGGACAAGCCACCTGGTATAAGTATGTGCATATATGTTTGTGTATAGGGTAGTTAACAATGGATGATTGCTAACACTACTCATTATATCACCTATACAGATGCCTTTCTATTGCACTAATAACTGTATGTATGCATGTAATAAAAATCTGCATGTTGTATGCATACCTCCTAGTGTTGTTAATTCCAACTATAGATTAGGTTATAACTGTAAAAAAAGGAACATGAAGTTTCAATGGCTTAACATACATTCATTATAATCTTTTAAAAATTATATTGCATTAACAATGCTTTGACCTATTTCACGTTAAAACCATATAAAATGAGTTTCAACCATCATTTTCATCATCAGGTTGGAGCTTGGAGTTTTCTTACTGGCTTTCTTGCTTGCTGAGTTGCTGGTTTAAGCTTGCTAGGTCGCTGGTTTTCTTGCTTACCGAATTGCTAGGTTGTTGGTCATGGTTCGACAACTTTGTAGTTTGATAAATTTGGTTTTTGGTAATGTATGTACTATGTAAGTGCTGAGTTGCTTGTTGGTTAACATGATGTAATTGCTGAATTTGTCTTTAAATTATGCTGGTTAATACTTATTGAATATGTAATGTAATAAATGTATGCATTGTAATATGATAGGTTGATAGCTGCTTGCTAGTTAGTATGTAATGTATGCATGCGTACCAGTTAAATCAAATTTCTTATGTGCTTATTCATATTAGTTCGTTATAATGTACTGTATAGTTGCTATCTTGCTCAGTTACCACCTTATGTGCTTATTTTCAGTTTTATTAGTTTCGGCGGTTAATTAACTGATCGGTTCGGTTAACCGACCATGCCCACCCCTAATACTGACCATATTTTGTATAATACTGCTTCTATTGTAATCCAACAATTGGCGTATCTATTACTGCTTTAAATACTGAAATATTAATGCATTATTTTTTTTACTTTAATACATTAATTTGATACGGCTCAAAGCCATACCAAATTCCTGAATTTGATACGGCCCAAAGCCGTATCAAATTCATGAATTAGGCAGTGCTTTGAGCCGTATCAAATTCATCAATTTGATACGGCTTTGGGCCGTATCAAATTATTAACCACGCCAAAATTTGATACGGTCCAAAGCACTGCCTAATTCCATTTGATACGGCCAAAAGCACTGCCTAATTGGCATTTCTGGTGTAGTGTTACCATTACAAGGAATTATAAAGATATATAACAAGGTATAATGGGCAGCCCAAGACTAAGACTGCTGCTACTCTTGAGGGCTTGCTGAGCTAAGAACTATAGATGGGGAGCTGCTATGAGAATCTAAGCCGAGGACATGGGATCGTGAGTGACTAACGGATCCTTTAGATAAACCAACCCTTGCGGATGGTAGCCAACAACCAAATGGTTGACCCTAAGCGAGTGGCGATCAACAATCGAATGGTCGACCCTAGGTAGGTGGTGACCAACAACCTCTTTGAAGTTGTCAGGCATGAGGTATTTATAGTGGTTGAAATTGATGTTGGGATAGCTGAGATGATGTCGTAAAACTAGCTGGAAAGGCGCTGCGCTATAGATCTGATTAATATGGGATAACTGGCGAAGTGAAGGGAACAAATGGTGGAGGTTAACATCAATAGGAAAAAACATACCCTGCCCTTACTATTTAGTAATGTTCATGCATAGTGGAAGCATGTTGCATGGCATGCTCAATGTCAGAAGAGGACACACTTGGCTGTACTTCTTTGTTGGTCTTGCTCACTTGCTGATGTCGCGAGATGGACCAGGCTGACCAGCCTTTTCCCCAAGATATGGAAAGAGGTGGAAAACTGCCAGGGGTTATGCTGAAGGAGTAGGTCGAGCCGGGCAGGTTCGACTACACCACTCAGAATGAAACGAGGACCAACTGTAAGGTTTCTTGTAGGGGCTGCATTGAAGCCGGGTTTGTAGGTCATGCCCGAGGCAATCTAGAGATGCGTTAATCGACAGACAGGCCGAGGGAGGAGCTCGAGTAGAAGGGATGTTCGGTGGCAGGTTGGTTGTAAAAGGGGGCCAAACGATGGGGATCGGTCCGAGTAGTGCGGATCCCTTGCTTTGCTTATCGAGCTGCTCGTTAGTCGTTGCCTCAGGGTGCACTGGTCAGGTGCCAACCAGAATTGCCATGGAGAGGATGCAACCTGGACGATGGTCGAGGGTGACTTATTGGCCCACTTTTAATTCTCGAGTAGCTTGAGGTAGGTTGGGCTCAGGCCAAATGAGTGAAGCAGATCAAGTTAAGAACCTTGATTAGTCTATCTTCGTATTTTTGAAAATTTTGAGTAACACAAAGCTAAACCTCTCATTGTAAGTTTCTAGCCCCGAAGTGATTGTCGCATCATCCTGAAGTAACCATGCCGCAAACCCAAAGTCAAATGCCCGTGCTCCAAAACCTCTCGTCCTAAATCAGTCAATGCCAACCAAACCTCTCGGTGACCACCCTTCCCCAATGCTTTCTACCTAAGTCCCAAAGTAAACTTTTCCTCGTCCGAAGTCCCGGTCGCCAAACCCAAAAGCTCATGCCCCTAAAACCTCTTGAGATACACCACCAACCACCTTTTGATACTACCCAAATCTTCCTCATTTTGCCTCCAATTTCCATCAGCCAAAATTATAGCCTTCTCAGACCTTCACGAACTCTCCACAATCAATTTTGTCGTATTTCGACCAAATTTGCTACTCAATCCACTCAAATAATGACTACTCTTATACTACACTCAAACGAACTATAATAAAATCAAACAACCATATACGAGCAATATACAACATCCAAGCATCATATATAAACAATTCGAATACACTTGAAACATTCATATCTTCCTAGATCTAACATCATAACAAATGATGACCAATATGGTCAAACATCCAAAAACGAACTAAAATCAATATTTAATCTTTTTAATACATTTTAAAACCATTATAAGATATAGATCTATCACAAAAACGTGTTTAAAGTTCGAAATCACTTAAAAAATCACACTTTTAGAGCTATATGACAATTAAAGTAAAATGAGGGTTATAAATCACTCGCCAATCGCACAAATAAACATAAATCGATACAATCCCATGTTGATTAGCTATCTTCACGAATCCTAATGCACCCTAAACCGTAATCAAATTAATCCTCTCCCAAATTATCTTCTGATGATAAGTTTTGGCTAATTAAAGTAAGGGGAAAAGGTTGTTTTTGACTAAGGAGATGATTAATGGAGGTTATAACTATTTTTAGGAAGATGGAAAATGATATGGGGTCGTCCCATCAGCTCTAATGGACACGAATTCTGAAATGGGGTAGTGGGCCTAGTCCGGGCTTAAGCTAATTATCCACAAAGCTATTACAAAAACCGTCTAACTTCAAAAGATTGTATTTCCTAGATGGTAAGTTCATACAGGCATACAGCTATTATGACCACTCTCTGGAAAGAGAAACCATAATATCTTTCATCTTGAAGTGGTTTTGAACTCTAATTCGACTCTATTAAAAGCTATACGTCCTTTAGGTTTTCAGGATCAAAACAGTCAAATAAAATTACTAGGGACTGAAAAATGACAACACTCAACATCAACCCGAGTTATAACATCAAACGACCTAATTTGGATTTAAAAAGTAATATTTTACGATCATTCGATACATAAAATGCGAGCCATTACAAAATTGTAAATATTTGCAGTGTGGACTTCAAATATTCGCGAAAAAAGTTATAGGGTTTCTAGTGAAACTTGATTTTAGGAAGGGACGAAAGTGAAGTTTGAAACTTACGTAGGGTGTTCGTACATTCCTTGTTGATTTTCATTTGGATATTGACTTTCATGCGTGTGGACGTGTGTGTATAGACACACACATAAATATATGATTGTTTAGTACATTTATATTTTACATGGTTGTTTAATGTATTGATGATTTAAAGATTGACTTTCATTAAAATTTAAGCTAAAATGGGATCTTAAATGATAGGACTTACTCCGACTGTAACTGCTACTGTTGGATAAATATATTTAGAAATATCTAAGTAGATATATTTTTTACATGTAGAATATATGTGTGTGTATATGCGCGCTCACATACCTGATTGTATATCTACATGTGTTGCTCTTTATGGCTTTTACTGCATACATCTATTTTGATATTATTTGCATATCAAACTTTTGTTTGATCTTATATTGTTTGCACTACTTCTTATCATTTTGGGTATTCCTAAATGAGTACATTGAAGGACATAATTGAAGGACATATATGAGATAGCACATGGAGTTATGCAAAGGACATGTAGAGGACTGACACTTTTCTTATAAATGTTTATATTATATTGTGGCCGTCATCGCTTATATTTCGTTGTGCAGTACCGTGAGGTTATACGAGCACTTATCTATTATCTAGAGACAATTATTTAAAGTGTATTTGTTCAAATATATAAACTCTACTATCATTCTGTTTTGTATACAACCTGATGAAGCTGTTGCGCCCCAATATGATATTTATTTATAATTCATTTGATTATATTACCGTCTCGTCTGTTTTACGTCTGCGGTATTGTTATATTTTGTTGATTGGTTGTGTAAATGTTTTACAGGTTCTTATGTGATTGATATCGCACTTTGTTTTTTGACGTTTCCTCCATCAGCTGGGTATCGATGTACCCGATATTTGTATATTGGATACGAGCTAGAGGTGAAGCGAGCTTGTCACATTTGTCAACTAGCGAAGTTTTTCATTTTATGTTACCAAAATTTTAGGAGGATCATTTTGAGTACCACTCTTTTATCAAAGAACGAATTAAAAAAAGCGCTTTTTTTTATTGTGGGAACGATTAATTTGAAAATTGATTTATATTTGTAAAACTAAAAAATTGTATTTCACATTTTATAAAATATTCAAAACAAACAAAAATTATTTTCTCTTCTTCAAGGTAATGGTTTGGATTTTTCAAAGCTTCTTCTCGTTTTTCCTTAGTTTTTGGAAACATAAAAAACAAGAATTAAAGTTCAAACCGAACTGATCCTTCCTAATGTAAATATGAATTCAAACTAGCTGCTAACAGACAGAAGCCGCAAAAATTGAATTAAAAATGGACAATTTGTACACAAAATTAGGGCCCGTTTGGTTTCATTTTGTATTTTGAGTTTTGTGTTTTTAATTTGCACTAAGAAATAGCAAAAAATAAGAAAAGAAGATTTATAATTCTTAGCCGTTGGGACGACCAACGGACAACGAAAGAGTTTGATTGTTCTCTATGCTTTTGTTATCTCTCGAAACACGAAAAATAGAATAAACTTGTTTTCTATTTTATATGTTAATTTCATTTTTCAAAATTGTTTGTTTTTCAGCTATACATACAACGGACGCGTTTTTGTATAGACGAAAACACAAAACCAAAAACGACATACCAAACGGGGCCTTATAGTTTGACGCAAATAAATTATTATGTGTTGTCTTCCAAAATATTTTTCAAAATCGTTGTAGACTGTTACTAAATGCATAGATATTATACCGACGTGACAAACCAAAAATGATATTCTGTGTATAAGTGCAACACAAGTAAAGTGTTTATTGAATACAGGTTAGAAATATGCACTGATTCCACATGAGATACTCCATACGTAATACATTAATTGCGGTTAAAATCTAACAATGTAAGAGTGTTGCATAACTTATCACTTCAGGAACTATTTAAAATGTTTTAGTGAAGTTGAGGAAAGCTGTATGTTTTAATTAGAAATACTATTTGAGCGTTAGTCTTGTCATTTTTGTTGATTTTTCCTCCAAGTTGACTAGTGCAAACGTTTTAAGTTCGGATACTTGGATTTCTCTTAGATCGATTAAACTTCCAGAGAAAATGAATTACCATACGAACTTAATATTTTGTTTTAAACCATCACAATTTTTTTTCATACTCATGTATATCCGACATTATCCGATGTTTTTTGCATGTGCTACGAAGTGTTTGCTTAGAAATTAATTAAAGAGTAATACACGGTTGTAAAATGCAAGCATCTTATTATTATTTTTATATTCGGAACAGATAGACCAGCGTTAAGAAACCAAATTTGATGTTCCGGAAAAAGATAATATTTACGTAGAATGTCAACCCCCAATGAAATTTTGTAGAGATTAAATTGAGGATTGAAATTAAAACGTAGCAAAGATCAAAAATGAACATACAGATTTTTATAGCGGTTCGACAATCATAACGTACGTCCATTTCATATTTTTATTGATCTTGCACTTGATTATGATTACAAGAATGTTTGGATCGGTTGGGATCCATTAGTGCAAAAATTGCAGCAGAAAGAAGAATCTCTTTTCTGACGCCATGCCTGCTGTATTATAGGGGAAGGTGTGCACAGATCGAGTTGAAATTTTGGAGAATAACCTCTAGGCCAAAACCATGCCACACAAGAATTTTGAGGCTCATTGGGACCCAGAATAAGGATCGGCCATGTTCACTATTTTGTTGTCCAAATGGAGTGCAATCCCTCTGAAGGGTACCCCATGATGCTAGCTACATTCCCTTCAAATTTCGTGACATTTTGACTTACGGTTTGTGAGATATTGCATTTTCCGTACAGTATTGTTGCATGTATTCTATTTTCAGTCGATTCCTTTAGAGGGATATGAGACGATCCCTCCAAAGTATCGCATTTGATGTGCGATCTCTATGGGGTGTTCCATATATTGTAGCAAGCTCGTTCTCTAAATTTCATGTTAATTGGAGTATAACTTGAGTTATTGCTCGATCCTTGGTGCGGTGTGAGTTGTCTTCTGATTTTAGTCGATCCCTATTAAGACAAGAGGGCTGATCCCTTTCTCTTCATCCTTTTAAGATGCGATTCCTATGGTAGGCTTTCAAGGTTCCTACATCTTGTTTCCAAAATGTTATATGCATTGGACTTATGGATCTTGAGATATTGATTGTTTTTCATTGACTTGCACTTGATTGACTGAAATATACCGATTCTTTTTATATTGATATCTTTTTATAGGTGAAGTAATTTGTGCATAACTTGAGCATACGAACTTCAAACGATTTAAAACCTGAAATGTAGACTTATGTGGTCTTTTTTATCGCTCCATATCGATCTCACTCGGTTTAGAACAAAAATTGAGGATATATATCGATCCAATAGAGAAGGGGATAGACAACTGATTTCTCGTATGGGGGAGGCAGTATTCCATACTTGGAATATTCTGCTAAGTTTAACTTTTGGTCTTGCTTGATCGTCGCTTCATATTATTGTCTACGTTTGATTTTTGAGTCTAATTATCATCTTTTCGGACTGTCTTTCTTGATGATCGTCCAGTCTAACTTGTCCAGTTAGTTCGAATATAGTCGGATCAAAAGGTCGGATAACGGTAACGTTAGAACATTTAAAGATCGTATGCATATAACGGCAAAAACGTTATTTATTACAGAATTTGTCTTCATAAAAGAGTCAATTTGTCAAAGCCCAACTGTAAGGTCAAAAAGCAACTTTAGACTACACCAATATATGTGATGGGTACGGATAACCACCGATCATTATTTAAATAAATAAACGAAGTTTAGCGCAGGCCTTCCTCCACAAAATATTATAACTTGTGAGGATTTCACAGTGCAAAACAAACTACAATGAGTTCAAAATCAGAAATTGACGACCTGTTAATGTTAAATTTGTATTTTCGATCAAAAATGTATCTTTGAAAAACAAAAAATTTAATAAATGAAACTAACATATTAAATATAAAACAATTTATTTTCTTTATGTTTTGAGAAATAACAAAAAAAAAAACAATTTACCATCTTCATTGTCCCGCCAGTATCGTCATAATGATCTAAAATTTAAATTTTCTCTTATGTTATACTCATGTTTTGTTATGAATATTGAAAATATAAAACACAAAACACAATATAAAACCAAACATGTACTAGAATTTTTAAACATTATTATTATTATTTTGAAACCCGCTAACCACCCCATGTTTTATGTTATGTTATATATACAGGACAAATCTAAATATGTCCCAAATTCGGGCCCGCTGCGCAAAATTCAAATTGCTGATCTCAAAAGCAATGTCTAACGTTTTAACACTGTGAGGTTTGCCTTGAATTATTATAATTACATGATGATTAAGCATGTCGACAACAAGTACATTGTTGAGTTGGCTCAAATTTCTTTTCTACAAAAGATATTAATAGGTTCGTTACCAAATTCTAATATGCCGAATCCATCATCTTTGTTTCCACTGCATTATTGCATATACATCCACTACACCCACCAACTTGCATCCCTTCCATGGGTCCAGCATGCATGTACTTTCTTACTCGGTTTGTAACTGGATCAAAAGAAATACATAGATCTGAAGTGCCAAAATTTTTGATTGTTTTGACATAGCTTTGGATTTAAAAATAAATAAATAAATAAGAAAATACACAATGTATGTGCCCTTAGAAAACACCCAATTTTAAAAATTAAATTTACATAGAAAATAGAAAACGGAAAACAATTTTATTTTATTTTTCGTGTTTCAAAAAATAACAAAAACATGAAAATAATTTATTCCCTCTACTGTTCCACCATCAGCATAATTGTTTAGATTTTTAAACTTTTTCCTCCGCTCTCCTTATATTTTATAACGCATATTGAAACGCAAAACACAATATTCAAAATAAAATCAAACGGTTCATAATATATTCAAAGATTTCCAATAACAAATATTGGTAATATAACATTAGAAAATTATAAATATCTAAATTTGTCTTTATATTTATTAATTAATAACAATAAAACTAATGAGCATATTTTTGTAAAAAATAAAACACTACTAATATTGATTTTATGTTATAATATATATGTAAATTATAAGGGTGAATATGCTAAATGTTACAAGTGTTATTAGAGCCACGCATCATTAATTTCGTTTAGAGGATTTTTAATTTTTTATATTTGAGTAAGTTCCGAATGGACTTTGTTTACAAGTCAGTGAATTCATGTAGCATCTTATTCAAATTACAGATATACTTGATCCATCTATGAAGGATTTTTTATGTGATGATGTTTGATTTGGTGTGGTACCAAAATTGTTTTTCCTAACTAAAGGTTGAAATACTATTTTTATGTAGAAAGATAGATCTAAATGATCTTTATATGGTTTATGAAATAAAGAAAAAATTTGAAATGATTTTATTTTTGGGAAATAATCTTAGTTTCCTAAATTTTGGAAATAACTTGTGTTGATTTAAAGATCTATATGTTTATTTTGATATATTTGGTATAGAATCATGAAATTAAATATAATGTTTACGAGAGAAATAATTTTGGATATGGAATGTATAATTATTTTTATTTAAAATTATGAATGGCATGGGCAAATCTACATAATTTAGAATCATTTATGTAAGAGAATGTAAAATCCTGGTTCTATGATTATATTATTTCACTCAATTCTTGATTGAGCAGTGCGTGTGTGTAAGGTGTTTATTGAGAACTAAAAAGTTCTCTTTAAGATGTTTATTTTAATTTTATTATCGAGTAATACTGAACCTAGACCTGAGATGAAATTGTGTTACTTTAAGTACTGTTTGTTTAATTGATTCATATGCTTGTAACGAAATCATTTTATTGTGACAATAGTTATATTTTACATCACATAAATTTAATTGCATTTATTTTTATTATAAATGAATTAAATGCGGTTGTTATGGTAATGAATTAAATTGTTCATTATCATAAATGCACTAAATGGTTGGTTATAGTAAATTAAATGATGTTTTATGTTTATATATTTGGAATAAGAATAGATATATAGTTTATTATTTGATGTATTTATTTTGACAAGTATGTCTGATATAGTGGAACAAGTAAATAAGTCTGAACAACAATTGTATAACTCAAAGTCCAAGACCTGAAGTCTTGAATTCTAAAAAGATTTCTAGATAAAGTTTACGAAATTGAAATCTTATCAATGCTTTATTACTCGTCCAAAATATATAAGCTTCTAAACTAGAAGTTTGAATTAAAAAAATTTGAGAACCAGAAGTCCATCGTAAACGAATGAACTTGAAGTTTTTTCTGAATTAGAAACTCGAAGCTTTCTTGAAACTGTGTGAAATGATAAGATTGTACTTCATGAAGAAGTTAAAAGGGTTAAACACATCTTCATATAAGATTATGATAGCCCATTCATTAGATTTCAAAAATCTCCAGATGAGTTAGATCTTACTTTCCATCTTTATATTTACATGTTATATCAATCAAATATCAAGAAAAAATTGTGTTGCACGACGTTTCAAACATCCTCGGATTGAAAATTAATTATTATTTTAGCATCGGAAAGGGCAGCGCATTATTTATAAAGTATGAATTCAAATGACGTTTCGGTTCATATTTCTTCTATTTCATTTTAGTTTATATGTTTTAGTTAGTTTAAACTGTTTTTCTTCATTGTATACTTCCAATTATGGAAAAGTATACATGGTCAATTTATAGGTTTTGTGCAATTTAAAGTCTAATTTCATTCCAATACGTGTAGCTTCAATTTAATTATTCTCTATGTTGCTCTCTTATTGATATATCTAATATAAATCAAACTTGAAGTTTGAGTGAGTACTATATAAAAAATAGTAGATCTGATTTTTACCAATCACTCTATGTTGTAAAACCTGAAGTTTTGATAAATTATTTTTGTGTGCATTCGCCTGGTTATTTAGTTGAAGAAATACATTTTAATATTCTCTAGAAGAGATAACCCATATGCGTTACTATTTATGTTTAAGGATATGTGTGTATTAATCTCTTGAAGATATGTTTTAGAGTTTTATTTATATTTATATTGCAAAATCCAACATCCTAGAAGAGATGTTATAGAAATTTTATTTTTGTTAAATTGCAATTTGTTACAAAGTAATGATGTATCCTTTTAAGGAACATCATATAAAACTTTAGAAGCAGTGACAATAATTTATCTCCAAAAGAAAATATTATATAGTAATATCACACTCTATAAGTAGTGATTTTATCGATTTTATCTCTCACATCTAACTTTTATTTAATGCATCTAATTTTGGTGCTGTATGACATTTCAAAAGTAGTTACAACAAAAATCTACAGTAGAGATATTTTATGCTATTGTAAAGTAGTAACTATGTAATTTATGCAAAAAAATATGGTATATTGATATAACATTTTATATCTCTAGAAGAGATATGTTCGCTCTAGAAGTGGTGATAATAAAATATCTGCAGAAGAGATTTGTATATTTGGTGATGATAAAATATCTCTGGAGACAAAAATGAACCTAAACTTGAAAGTTTGATAATGGAAATAAACAAAAAGTTATATAAAATATTGCAAGTTTTATGAATTATCAAAACAGAAGCTTTGATAATTATTAATAAGAAAGGTTTGACTTTAATATTAAACTACGAAACACTAACAAATTGTAAGATTTAGATATTAAAATTCTTAATATTGATAAGTCAAAGGTAACTAGAAGTAATAGTATATTCAATAACTAGAAGTTATAATATATCAAATAACTTGAAATTATTATTGATAAATCAATCTTGATGCATTGTATTTTCAAACCAGACGTTTTGAACATTATCATGCAATATTTGAAAATTCACATGGACATCGATTGATAAACAAATATTAATATTTTGGATTCTTGTAATAGTTTGTTCTTAAAGAACTAACTTAAATGGAAAAGGATATGTGAATCTATAATATGCATATATAATACGTGGACGCACATACATATCCATATATACAGATATTTAACTAACAACCTGAAGATTGCTTGACTAAATAGATATGAACTCATCTTATAGATTATGCACAAATATCATTTAGTGATTAAAAATTCAATCAACATAAATGTTGAACAACCTAAAGTCATATATGTATTCAAATAATCTATGTAATAATTAAAATCCTCCAGTTGGTTAGATCAATGAATGAGAACAAAATCTAAAAGTAAGAAATACATCTTATTAACTGATAAGAAAATTATCCTCATATAATTATTATATATAATGTATATGCTAGTAGAAATATCTTAATGGAGCAAAATGAGAATCCAAAGACATTATTATACAATGTGACAGTGTTCGTCAACATTGAGGGGGAGGATAAAAGAATACAAATTCATTTTGATTATCAAGGTTCAATATCTGTTAACATATACAATGATGCAAAATATTAAGTAACTTGAATAAATCATCGATAATATCCCTAGTAAATTTGCTCCAATATAGATTTAAATCTCTAAAGGATCAAAAAGGCATAGATGACATTTGAAGTGTGGTAAAGAACTCAGTTCGATATATTTTTGAAGTAAGTAATAAAAATGTCAAATAAAGAAGGTAAGTGTTCTTGAAGAAACATTGAAGGGTGCTCTGAAAGAGACCCATGACATAGTTATCAAATAACTCTAGAAGTGGTTTAGGTACCTAAAATATGATAAATAAAGGAATCTCAATAAATCATGTCTATAATATGACAAGAAATAATCATCGATTATAAATTTGTAAATAATAAAACGCTTATGTTTATAAACAGATTAATGATCTTGAATTAGAGAAAAACATGATCGATCATCATGAATTCTTTGCTAAATGAGAAATGTGGACCCGTAGTTTGCAAAATATAATTAAAAACATATATATAAAGTGACAAAAGCATACTGAAATTACTGAAGCACATATAGTGTCAAAATATTTTAAGTGCCATTGGCATGATGTTTTAGAAATAATTGAATTGTTTGAAGTAGTGAAAGTGTATGAAACACTTAAAATATTTGAAGGTGTAAATATCAATAAAATCATATTAAATGATGAAAGTATACAGGTTCCTGAAGAATACACAGCTTTACTGATTTTAAAGAATACAAAGCAACAAGGAGAGCATGTTACAACCCTCTTTTAAGTATTCTTGTAATGAAAATCTTGATATAATTCATGATGGATAGATTAATTTTTGCCTTTAAGTATTATTGTAATGAAATTCTTAATATCCATCGAAGATATAATTACAATACGCAACATTGATTTGAAGCACCAAAATGAAAGCACATGAAGTGTTAATATCTATATCGACCGAATATAAATCTGTAAGCAAGTCACCATATATGTTTCAAGATGGACAACTTCAAATTATTATATGAGCATTCAAGATTTTGAAAATGCATATTCAAGAAGGATTGTTACAATATATATATAAATTATAAGGGCGAATATGCTAAATGTTTTTTCATATTTGAAATTATACATTTTAGCGATCTTTCCGTTTCAGAAAAAATTCATATTTAGTTTAACACAATATATTATTATTATCATTATCTAGCATAACCGTAAAATATCCATAAAGTTTTGATCTTTTAACTACAAAAACTTTCGATCTTTTAACTACAATGGTCGGTACATATCCTTAACAACGATGCTTGTTAGAATATACACATTTGTGCACATATTCATGTATGTCTAAAATTAAACACAGCTTTAGAATATGCGCATTTGTGCACATATTCATATATGTCTAAAAATAAACACAACGTGCATATTGAACATGTTCACAGAAGGTTCAATTTTTAAAATATAATGTAGCGATCTAGAATGAATTGGTGAGAGGCAAACGTAAGGTAAATTAAAACGCATTAATGATGGACTCAGACAGTTGAGCCCTCTTGCATCCTCAACTTGCAACTCTCTCTGTCTTGGAGCCCGACGTACATCGAACTCCTAATATCCTATTGCCCACTGCACGACAATGAAACATCCGTCCCTTTTCTTTTGTTAGTCTCAACCATTAGAGGTTGAGTGTAGGGTTCATTTTCCGATAAGACAAATCTAAACAACGTGTCCGCAAGTGCGGCGCAGTGGAAAGAAAGCTTGAATTATGGTAAAAAGATCCAGGTTCGATTCCTATCATGCGCTTCCCTGTCATATATAAATTTACCCGGGTTATGAAGACTTGGATTAACGAACGGCTTTACTATACCCTACTCAGAAGATTACCCGTCGAGTTCTTCTGGGTTTTCAAAAAAAAATAAAAAATTATAAACAACTTATTTTCCATTGAATTTGAATGTCAAATATTCGTATTATTATTTCATGTTTACAGATACATAGCCACTGGATAATGTTGTGGAATTGAACGTTTAAATTTTCGTTGAATAGCTTATCATGACAAATGCATTCTTCCCCACTATTTAACTTTTAACCTTTGGAAATTTTGACGGTCTCTTTGAAATTTGAAAGCTTTCGTCTTTCATGCAATCAACATACGATTATTATTTTAACCTATATTCCACTTTAATTTTCTACGTTTCAACGTTACATAAACAGCGCAAACACTCATCCACTTTCCTCCTTTCTTCCTCAATCAATATCCAAACTATCTATAAATCCAACCTCACTCACTCCACTCACCCTCCAAATCAAAAATTCAAACATTTCCTTTTCCTTCTTTAACAATGTCTTCCATAAACGAAGATTTAGCGACTCTAGACCTCATCTGCTCCCAACTCCTAAGCGAAGACTCCACCTCCTTAGACTCTCTCCTAGCTGAAATATCCGATCATTCAAACAGAAACAGAAAACCTTCGTTAACCATACAAGTACAAGTTCCCCCAAAATTCGAATTTTCCGAATCGACCACTTCCAATCTCGAACAAGTTCCACGAAAGTACCGCGGAGTGAGACAGCGGCCGTGGGGGAAATTCGCGGCGGAGATCCGCGACCCGAGCAAAAGGGGATCTAGGGTTTGGTTGGGGACTTTCGAAAGCGCGATTGATGCCGCTAGGGCGTACGATAGGGCTGCCTTTAAAATGAGGGGGAGGAAGGCGATTTTGAATTTTCCGAACGAGGTTAGCTGTAGGGAAGGGGTGACGGAGTTGGGGAAGAGAGGGAGGGAGGACACGGCGATGGATGAGAGGGAGGTTGAAGTTAAGAAGGAGAGGGTGAGTGAGGGGACGGAGATGGAGTGTCCGTTGACGCCGTCGAGTTGGACGGCGTTTTTGGACGGAAGTGGGATTTTTAACTTGCCGTTGCTTTCGCCGTTAGGGTTGATTAGGACTTGATACCATTGAGGTGGGAAGGATTTATGTCTGTAGTTGATGTATGTATGATTTGGTTAGGATTGGAGTGGATCGTGTGTGAGTATACTGTATACGCATTGCTTTGTTCTTTGGATCAATAGATAAATTGATTGGTCATTAGTACATATATATTACTATTAAGTGATATTAAAATGAAAATTTTGTACATTTAAAATAATGAACTTTATCCTGACAAGTTTTGCCAGGTTTTCCTTCCATTCATTTGATCGACTTAAACATGTCTACTGTTCATTGTTCTTCAACATATGTTGATATTACAGATTTAAGCTGGTACATGTCAAAACGGTATGCATATACAATAAAGAAGCCAAGAATGGCAATTACTATTTTGGAGATTTCAACAAAAATTACACAGAAGTATTGCCAATTACTTTAATTTTATTTATGTTGCTGAGAGTTATAAAATAATAGAGTATCATCCGTTGAAATAGATTTACGGCTCATCATTTAAAGCTATCAACCGTCTGTAACAAATTAACAAACATAACAAACTATTAACTAAAGATAACAAACCATGAACTTAAAGATTATACCTCTTAAGAACTTCTATATTTATCATCTCCCCTCAAATGAAAGGGTGTTGATACAACTTTGAGTTTGGACATCAAATACAGAAATCTGTCTGCAGGAAGAGACTTGGTGAGTATGTCAGCCACTTGATCAATCGAAAAAACATAGCGCACTGAAAGTTCTTTAGCAAGGATCTGATCTCAAACAAAGTGGAGATTGATTTCAATATGTTTGCAGCGGGCATGAAAAATAGGATTAGCTAGTAAGGCATCAACTCCTTGATTGTCTACCCAAAGTATGGGAGACTGCTAAACAAACTTGCAATTCAGTGAGTAATGAAACCAACCATTTGACTTCAGAAGTTGCATTAGTTAAAGCCTAGAGTTCATTCTCGCACTTGATCTAGCAACCACATGTTGCTTTTTGGCTGACCAAGAAATGTGATTACCTCCTAAAAACATAGCATAACCACCTGTAGATCGTTTATCATCGGGACAACTCGCTCAATCTGCATTAGAGTATCCTCGAAGGCTCATGTAAGATGCTGGTTTGATTAATAAGCCCTTTGAGATAGTTCCTTTCAAGTATCTAAGAAGACTTTTGCATGCCTCCCAATGTAAAACAATTGGAGCATGAATAAATTGACTCAACTTGTTCATAATGAAGGCAACATCTGGTCGGGTAAGAGTAAGGTACTGTAGAGCTCCAAGGGTGCTGCCGATAGAGTTAGGTGTATGCCTTAGGGATAATTCTGTAATTTATTGTAAATTAATTAACTATGTAATCAATTCTCGTTTGCAATAAAGGTGTTTTCTTTCTGTTATATATGTGTTATAATATATTATAAATAATTAAATGTTTAATTTAAATATATTTAACGGAAAATCCATAAATTGTGTGTTTGTGATAATAATTATATATAGTTGTAATCACGAGTATTGTATCATAATATTATAAAACACATCATTTTAAATGTCACAATCAAGATACATCGAGACTGGATATCGATATATTCATTGAGACTAGAGTACGTAACGCTCTCCAAATGTTGGGCAGTAAATTACTCATGACTACTGGGGGCACCTAAGGATTACGTACTGATAATTATTGGATAACTATGGGATGATTTACTCGATAATTTTCAGTTGGTTAATATAACTAAGGTCAAACATAAAATATTGATGTAACTGATTTATACAGTTCTCTCGACCTGAGAATACCGTGGATCTTCAATATGAAAGTTCCACTTTGATTATAGTCAAATCATGGCACGGCGTCCATCGAGTGACTATAATTGGGTCGAGTGGAAGTATTGGAAGTGAAGCACTATTCAAGAGAAGATTCATCTCCTTAGTTATATGGGTTAGTATCACGGTAACTTCAAGTCAACACAAAGTCAAAATCTCTGGCCAGAATAGTTCGGTTAATAATAATTTTTATTATTGAACTAAGGACTGTATTTGGACTACAGAGTTGAATATGGACGATATTGGAATTTTGAACGTTATCAAATTTCATAATTCCAAAGTGATATAGTTTTGACAAAGAGAACTTGTGTAAATAAATGTCACCACCAGGCAACGTTTAATAATGCAAAATTGGATTTTACCAAAACTAAGTAAGCGATAAATTTGGCCAAAGTGTCACGCCACTTGTTAAGTGACGTGTGAACGTTAACATTCGAATAGTTTGATGTTAATTGCTGACCAAAGTTACAACTGACGAGTCACACAACCGAAATAATGAATTCTCTTTACAGCAAACGATTTAACTAGTTTATAATTATTATAAATTAATTAATATTTAATATTAATCATAAAATTTTGAATATGATTTGAGAAATAAACAATATTTCATATATTTATAATAGTTATAAATATATCAATCGGTATGCGACATCAATAAGCAATTTAATTTAATTTAATTAATAATATTTATTTTAACTTAAATGGGACATTAGCCCATGATAATAAGATGATAATTTTGGCAGCAATAAGGTTTATGGGGTGGGCTAAAAAGGATAGAGGTGATTTGAGATGGATGGCTTAGATTTAGTGAGAATCGGTATGAGATATGATCCATATCTCTCTCTTTCATCCCTTATAAATGACCTCTAACCCTAATTGTTTTAGAACTTTTTTGGTTGCCAATTTTCCTCCATTGTTGGACGATCTCATCATCAAGGAGCTCCAACAAATTCAACTCGAATCAATTCAAAAAACAATAGCTATTGGATAGCCAAAGGTCTACGTTTCAAAGATTAACAGTCTACCGAATCAAGAAGGTTTCATAAGAGAGAGAAGTCGTCATTTCTACGTGTGCTTCAAGGCATTAGTTTTGGGTATGTATTTGCTATACTATATGGTTTATGATTTCTGAATAACATTCTATTATTCATATATACATATACATATACATACACATATACATATACATATATATGTATATACGTATCAATGTTGTCACATACTAGATTGGTTACATGTATGTGATTATTTAATAAAAAAACATTTTTTTAAGTAGATCTGATGTGCACAACTGAATAATTTTTTTACTTTAACTATTTTCATTTTATGAATTAATACACACACACACACACACACACACACACATATATATATATATATGTCACTTAATTTAATTATATGGCTTGTATTTAATTGTATCATCATATCATCATGTTAATAATTGAACTTATATTTTATAAATGCATACATTGATTATAATTTTCGGTGACTACAAATTAATTTTTTACAATTATTTACTATTATATAAATCAACATGCTAAGTAAATAATTCATATAAAATAAAACATGTTTCGAAAATTAAATTTTATAAAATTATTATATCATCATATAAACTCTCGGCCAAAAAATTAGAATTTAAAAATTAGTTTTTATATATTTTTTAATTATAATTTTAACATTCGACAAGATATCCGAGTTTTTTCATGCCTTGAGAATGTGTCATCTCAAAACATCAGCTTTTGATATCCGAGTTTCGTCTTCGGATACGTATTCAATAGGATAAAGGAGCCAAGATTAGTAGGACGAAATAGTGGAAGATCAAAGGAGACCCCTCACGGGTGTTTAAAGATAGAGTGATGAGAGAAGAGGCATGTAATATAGAAGGAGAAGCAAATGACATGTGGGATGAGATGACAATGCGTATTCAGAAAGTGGCTACCGAAGTATTTGGGATAACAAAAGGAAATAAACGCGAACCTAGAGATTCGTGGTGGTGGAACAGTGATGTGCAAAAGGCTATCAAAGAGAAGAAGGAATGTTATAGATGCTTGCATCATCACAGAAGCGAGGACAACATGCAAAGTACAAAGTGGCAAAGAAGAACGCAAAGAAAGTAGTGATTGAAGTAAAGGGTCGGGCGTATGAAGATCTATATCAAAATCTAAATATGAAGTTAAATGCATCAAGGATGAGAATAATATACTTTTGGTGACGCACGATGAGATAAAAAATAGATAGAGAGAAAACTTCGACAAGTTATTCAATGAAGAAGATGATAGAAATACGATAAAGCTGAATGACTCTTTTGATAACACCGGCAGATTTTTGGTTCGGAGGATTCAAGAGTCTGAAGTAAAGGAGGCGCTAAAATGGATGAAAGTAGGCAAAGCGATGGGGCCTGATGACATCCCTATTGAGGTGTGGAGTTGCCTTGAAGATGCACGGATAGTTTGGCTAACTAAGTTGTTCAATAATATTTTCAAATCAAACATGATGCCAGATGAGTGGAGGATAAGCATATTAGTTCCAGTCTTCAAGAATAAATGAGATATCCAAAGTTGCACAAACTACAAAGGAATTAAGCTTATGAGTCATGCAATGAAGCTTTGGGAGAGAGTCATTAAACATCGATTAAGAAGGATGACAAGCGTTTCAAAAAACAAATTTGGTTTCATGCTTGGGAGGTCGACCACAGAGGCGATTTTCTTGATAAGACAACTTATGGAGAGATTTAGGGAGAAAAAGAAGGATCTACACATGGTATTTATCGATTTGGAGAAAGTTTATGACAAAGTACCGAGAAAGGTTATGTGGTGGGCTTTGGAAAAGAAGTGAGTTCCAATAAAGTACATTACCATTATCTAGGATACGTATGGTAATGTTGTGATTAGTGTCAGAGCATGCAATGGTGAAACCAATGACTTTCCTATTAACATAGGATTACATCAAGGGTTAGCTTTAAGCCTTTACATTTTTGCTCTAGTGATGGATGAGGTTACGAAGGGTATACAAGGTGAGATTCCTTGATGTATGCTCTTTGTTGATGATGTTGTGCTGATTGACGAATGTAGGATAGGGGTTACTAGACAACTAAACTTGTGGAGGCAAACTTTAGAATCAAAAGGTTTTAGGCTTAGCAGAACTAAACCAGAGTATATGAAGAGCGAGTTCAGCGGTGTTAGGTTAGAGGATTGAGATGTCATTCTAACCGGACAAGTAGTGCCCAAGAAGGAATCCTTTAGATATTTAGGGTCAATGTTGAAGTATGATGGTGATATTGATAAAGATGTTTGTTTTAGAATTCGAGCGGGATTGTCGAAATGGCGACTAGCATCTGGCATTCTCTGTGACAGGAAAGTCTCACAAAAGCTTAAAGGAAATTTCTACAGAAAGGAAATTAGGCCTGCGATGTTGTATGGTGCAAATGTTGGCCTACTAAAAGACAACACGTCCAGAAGATAAGTGTAATAGAGATGCGTATGCTGCGATAGAGCTGTGGTCATACAAGACGAGACCGAATTAGGAATGATGATATACGTGACAAACTTAGAGTAGCGTCAATTGAAGTGAAGCTAGTCCAACATCGCTTAAGATGGTTTGGACATCTACAACAGAGGCCTCCCGAGGCACCTATGCGCGTTGGAATTATTGGCCGCATCGAATGCTCAAAGAGAGGTAGAGGTCGACCAAGGTTGACATGAGAGGAAGTAGTAAAAAGGGACTTGAGGGATTAGAATATATCCGAAGAGCTAGTGTCGGACAGGAGCGCGTGGAAGTTAGCAATCCACGTATCAGAACCATGAGCTAGGAGTTTTTTTTACTTAGAGTTGGTTTAGGGGTAGTTTTATAAGTTTTAGATTATATAACTAATGAATATGAGCCAAAGACGTAGTGTTTGGTCTTCGGTCTCTATTACTATTAATACCATTATTACTATTAGTATTATTATTATTATCGTGGTTTTTTTTAATTTCTTTATATATTTTTATTTTTTTCTTTTTATTTTATTTTTATTGTATTTATTATTATTTGTTTAATTATTTTACTTTACTTTATTTTTATCTCTATTTATATTTTCACCTTATATATATATATAAATTTAACATTGTTATTATTACTTTTAAATTGACTTTATCATTTAGTTTTGGGTTCCATCTCTAGCCGATCCTAATTTGTTTGGGAATAATGGCTTAGTTGTTGTTGTTATTTTAATATTCGACCGAAATCAATTAGTTAATAAAAAATAATCATTTGATTGAGAAAATTATGGAAAAATTTTCCTTACCTTAAAATATCATTCTTGATTTTTTGAAAATTTAAAATTAATATAATATATTAAAAATATAATAATAATTATTATTTTATTTTTTTCGACTATTTAATTCATATAAATATTTTTTAATTCAATAGAATTATAATTAAACTTTTATTTTGCTGTGCATACGAACTGGAATTTTTGTATTTAATTTCATAATACACACACACACACATATATATATATATTGATATTATAAATATACTTATATATATTTATTAAAAAAATCTGTTACTGTGATACATACATATACACATACATACATACATATATATATATATATCTGTGTGTGTATCGATTTAAAATTTAATACAATAATATTATATATATATATATTTAATATTTATTACATTAATATACACACACACAAATCATTAATAATTTACATATAAGTAATGTATATATATAGACGCATAATTTTAGTATTTATACAAATAACAAGTTTACATACATACATATATTTGGACAACACACAATATATATAAGATGAGCTAACATGTCCCTTGCGATGTAAATATCAACATATATATGTGGGCATGTTATACCTTGCATGGATTATCATGTTACCCATGCACACACATACATATATGTTTATGATACATATGTGTACATACTTCTATATTTAAATGAATTTAAATTAAATTCTATAATTTATAAATTTAAATAAAATAAAAGATTTTATTCCAATTAAAATTAAAAAAGTTCTAAATAAATTAGACTTCATAGGCCCAAAATAGATCCAATAAGGGAAATTCTTTTGAAATTCACCCATATCTTCCACCGCGGGCTAGCCCAATTCCAACAATAGTATCAAAGCCCAATAACATATGTGGTCTAAATTAGTCATATTATGGTTTACTATTAAGCCCACAACCCAAAGGTTGTCCCTAATAGAAAATGTCCACATTTAAATTGGACCTTGGGCTAATTTTCAAAATTGTTTGAAAATTAAAAATATAAGATTTAAAATAAGATATAAAATATTGTAAAGGTTATAATATAATAAAGTTTTTTGAAATGTTTGAAAAAACAATATAAAATAATTTCAAAAATTATAAATTTATTAATAATATTAAATAAATTTAATTAAATTAATTAATAAAATGTATATGCATGTATTATATATTGTGATATATGTTATGGTATTTTAAGATATTATAAATGTACATGTATGTATAAATAATGATTTTTGAAATTAAATTTTTTAAATTAAAATAGTTTAATTAAATAAATTAGTTAAAAGGTTAATTAATCAAATAATATACACATGTACATGATATATGTGTTATACTATAAAGGTTATAGTATATAATATTAAATATAAATGTTATATTGATATGAAATTAACTAAAATGTTAATTAATTAAAATTAGTTAAATAATATTTAGTTAATATAATATTATACATAAGACTATTATATAAGTAATATGAAATATATTAGTTATATAATAATAAAACTTATATAATATGAATGTATAAACTAAAGATGGAACATTAAAGAAACCCAAAATAGACTTAAGTAATAAATACATAAATAAACATACATATCATGTGACTTCCGAAGTGTCCGACACTTGAATCAGGAGGGTAATTCATAATAATTACATTATTCCATAAGTTGATATCACTAGATTTCATATATTGAAGATTTTAAATCTTTAATATAATGTTGTCCTCTACCATTTATATATTAATAGATTACTTGCATACCCTTTAGTTGTTAAACTTTTCATAAGCTAAGGATGTTATGTGTAGTACTATTAATATATTGAATAGACGAGGTAAAATAATTGCCCGTATTTGTTGAGCTTTTCTCAAAGTATGTGCATTATACTTAGGCCGTTGTGAAATGGTAGGTCCGAGTGAATAATCCAACTTTATTTGTTGAGCTTTCCCTAAGATAAAAGTGGATTAGGACAAGTACCACTGATTGGGAGTTGTATATGATACAACCGATAAGGAGTTATCCATCGTATGTGGAAGTATGATTTATTGAGCTTTCCTCATGGTCATAATTCCAAGATATACGAGTTTTAACACCTACCAGTGAAATCAAAGGATTCTATGTTTCGACTTAGGGTTTGACAAAACTTAAAAGTCTAGTGGGAGCTTATTAGTAGAATGAAACATAAAGATTTACCTCACTAATATTATAAGAACATCTAATTTGATATGTCTTAATAATCTACTACTTAAACTTGCAAAAAATTACAACTCCAAAACTATTTTTTGAAAAAGGCAAGCTTATCGGACCTAACTACACCGACTGGCTAAGAGCATTTAAAATAGCGTTGACTTATGAGCGCCTTTAGACTGCTATTACATGCGAACCCAGAGTGGAACCCGTTGATGATGTAGACCTCGAACTATGACTTGCTTATGAAAAATGGATGTCAGACCTATTGATCGCCCAAGTTTTCGTGTTGTCTACACTAGATAAGCCGTTGTAGAGGCAGCATGAAAATATGTTTGTCCATGAGATATTTGATAGTGTCAACGCTGTTTTTGGTGAACTGTTACGTTCCGCAAGGTACGAGCTTACGAAGAAGCTATTGAATACCAAGATGACCAAAGTGCAAAAAGTGGACGATTATGTGTTAATGATGAAGGTCTATATTGATAGGCTTTCGCAATTGGACGTACAAATAAGCAACGAATTGTAAGTGGATTTGATCCTTGTTTCACTTACCCCTCAGTATGAACCATTCATAATGAATTATAGCATGAACCGATTGAATGTGAATCTCATAGAGCTCCTCGATATGTTGAGATTGGCCAAATCACAATCTAAGGATCAAGGGGCTGTACCTATTATCAAGGGTAATGCATCGTCTTTGAAGAGTCGAAGAAGCGAAAAGAGAACGTAAAAAGAACAAGAAAAGTAAGAAGACCGATGACAATGGGGAATGTCACTACTGCCATAAGAAAGATCATTGGAAAAGGAACTGTCCTGACTACTTAAAGATTGTTGGTGAAAGGAAGCAGAACGGTTTTGGAGCTCCATCAGGTACATTTATGATTCAATTTTTTTTGTAATCAATAAATTGTCATGTGTTTTAGATACTGGATATGGTACTCATATATGTAATTCGTATAGGGCTTAGGAATTGGCATTGTGTAACAAATGGAGAGATGAGGTTTCTAGTTGTTGATGGATCTATGGTAGATGCAACAGTAGTAGGAGACTATCATTTAGTTTTTCCCAGTAGATTAGTATTAACATTAAATAATTGCTATTTTGTAAAAGACCTTATTTGTGGGATTATTCTTGTTTCTAGATTGTCCAAGACTGGTTATATATTTCATCGTGCAAATAGTATTATGAAATTTAGTTTGGATGGAAACAAATTCTATGAAGGTATTCTTAAAAATAGCATTTATGTGATTAATACTAGTTATGTGTGTTCTATGAATAATGCTTCTAACAATATAAATGATGGTTATCTTTGGCATTGTAGGCTAGGTCATATTAGTGAGAAACGACTACACAAATTGAAAACCAAAGGTTTTTTACCGTCAATTGATTCTAAATCATTTGACAAGTGTGAATCGTGTCTCAAAGGTAAAATAACCAAGCATCCCTTAAGTAGGAGCAATGAAAGGTTGATGAACTCTTAGGGTTGATACATAGTGATGATGTGGCCCAATGCCTATAGTTACTAAAGATAATAGTCCTTACTCTGTCACATTCACTGATGATTTATCGATATTAGGATATGTGTATCTTATGAAGAACAAATCCAATGTTTATGAGAAATTTATCGAATATAAAAATGTAGTAGAAAATCAAACGGCCTGTAAGATTAAAATCCTACAGTCTGATCAAGGAGGTGAGTATGTTGGACTGGATTTCCAACAATACTTAAAAGATAACGTGATTATCTCTCAGGTTACTCCACCATATACTCCACAACACAATGGTGTGTCGGAGTGAAGGAACCGAACCTATTAGATATTGTTCATTCCATGACGAGTAAAGCTGAGCCAGCTCTATCCTTTTGGGGATATGCGTTAGAAACCGCAGCGCATATGTTGAATTTGTTGCCCCCCAAATCTGCGTTTAAGACGCCATATGAGATATGGCATGGGAAGAGACCACATTTCAATTATTTGAAAGTGTGGGGTTGCTCGGCCTATGTTAAGAACATTGACCCTAATAAGCTTGAGGCGACATCAGTTCTGTGTTAGTTTATATGATATCCCAGGAATTCTAGGGAATATATTTTCTACAACACAAAGGAACAAAAATTATGTTTCCACATATTTTGCCTTCTAGAAAAGGAATTTTTGTCAAAAGAAATTAACAGCGAAGTTGTAGACTTGGATGAGATCTAAGAAACTAACATTGAGTTGAACTAGGTGAACCAAGTTCATCCGTATACGAAAATACACAACCCAATAGAAGATCTAATAAAGAATCTCGCTCACTAGAGAGATACTATGATTTTCTCATGGATGATGAGAAGGAGGACCGTGTCTTAGATGATGACACTCCTCTATCTTTCCAACAAGCACTACATATTAAAGACTCTACACTTTGGCTTGGAACTATGAAATCCAAGATTGATTCCATGTACAAAAATAAAGTTTTAACTTTGTTGAACATACCCGAAGAGATAAAACCCATCAGCTGCAAACGAATTTTTTAGAAAAAGTAAATGCAGATGGGGAAGTGAAGACTTATAAGGAAAGACTAGTTGCAAAAGGAGTTCGTCAAATTCAAGGTGTTGATTATGACGAGACATATTCACCCATAGCCATGCTTAAGTTCATTCATATTATGCTTGCCATCGCTGCATTCTATGACAACGAAATATGGAAAATGGATGTAAAGAAGGCTTTTATAAACGGTGATTTAGAAGAAACCATTTATATGTCATAGCCAGAAGGTTTTGTGGTTAGTGGGAGTGAAGGCAAGGCCTGCAAGTTGTTAAATTCCATTTATGGACTTAAACAAGCTTCAAGGAGTCGAAACAAGTGTTTTGGTAAAGTAATCAAATGGTTTGGCTTTTATCAGAACACAGAGGAAGCATGTGTATATAGAAAGGAATAGGGCAATGCTATCGTATTTTCAGTATTTTACGTTGATGATCTATTATTGATTGGCAATGACACTTCGTTGTTACAATCGGTGAAATCTTAGCTTTCCAAGAACTTCTCCATGAAGGATTTAGGAGAAGCAACCTACATACTTGGTATAAAGATATATAGAGATAGATTCAAGAGGTTGTTGTGATTGTATTAATCCTTGTACATAGACACCATACTAAAAAGGTTCAGTATGGAGAATTCCAAGCGTGGAAATGTTCAAACACAATCTGGAATCGTCATTTCTAAGAAGGACGCTCCTCATACCGATGAAGAGAAGGAGCGTAAAGAGGATTCCTTATGCTTCAACCATAGGATCCATAATGTACGCTATGCTATATATTAGACCGGATGTGGCATACACATTAGGATGCGTGTAACAACCCTGGTTTTGGAGATTACCTGTTAATATTAAATTATAACGGTAGTAATAATTTAATATTGTAAATTAAAATAAAATTGGAAATTTTAATTGTTTATTTGGAATAAACAATGAATTTTGAAAATAAAATGAGAAAAATAAAGTTTGAAACTTTATTTTATTTATTTGGGTTAATAATGATTGGAAAATGGGTTTTATTTGGAGAAATGCAATAATTGTATTAATTATTGCCAATTACTTCTTTTAATAATTTTAAAAAGAAGTATGAGATTTTTAAAGGTTGTTTATTTAAATAAAAAGATGGAAATTGGTTTAAAAATGAGTTTAATTATAAATTTGAGTTTAAAATGGTTTAAAATATTTTCCTAAATGAGAAAAGTATTTTTATGGAATTTTGGAAGTTAAAAATGTAGACTTTTACATTTATTTGGTGAAAATTGTGTATTATTGTGAAATAAATGATTTTAATAATAATAATGTTTAAAAAAAGCTAATTCTTTTATATAGTGTAAAATAAATTATTTCTTATGTATGTAAATTTACAAATTTCTGTTTGGTTAAAAATGAGAAAAAAAACTAGTGTATAAGTTGAAAATATAGGTTAAATTACACATCTCTTTGTAATTTCTCTAAGTGAAATTGCCTGGGGCCAATTGGGTAGGGTTTAAATCCATTAACCCTTCCTAGAATTATCTGTTAATAAGAAAAGAGATGAGAACTTACCGGTACGTTCATTTTGTTATTCACCTCCTTCTTCCTTAGCCTGAGAAATAGAAACCCACTCCTCTAAATTGCAATTCAAGCTATTTCTTCAATTAAATTCAAGCAAGTTGAAATCTTTTGCAAATTAGAGTATAATTAAAAGGTAATCTCACTCCAAAAATTTACAATTTCATCAAACTCCTAATTTAGAAGTAGCTTTTCTAATTTATTGTAAAACTTCCATTGCATGTCTATTTAAGGAATTTTACAGGGTATTGGAAGCTTTCTTCTCCTCAAAGCTTGATCCTTTCAGCTAATAATTCGGGTTTTTACTCAAGTACAGCAAGATGAGTTTGTCATCTCACATTTCTAGCTGAAACTAGCCAACTAATGCAAAGATCTGAAAGAAAATAGCTTCCGTATACGATATCTTTATGTTAGTTGTTTTATTGAGTTTCTGGTTGCCACTTTGAGTGGCCATAACTCTTTGATTTTCACTCAAATTGCTGCCAGATCATTTCTAGAGTGTTGTTTATATGTTAAACTGTGCGCACGTCAATTTTCATCCAAAAATAACATCGTTTGATATGTTAGATTGACCCTGGAAAATCAATACAAGGCTGGAAAACAACCTGGAGAAGAGTCCGTAGCCTGGGTCGACAAGCAGGTCGATCCAGCACCCTCCAGGTCGACCTGGCGGTCGACCTGGCCACTGGGCTGGGTCGACCCCTAGTTGGCCCAAGCACGAGTAGTTTGGCCTTTGTTCTTTTGATTTGCGACTTGTTTTAGCTTGTTTTCCTTCCTATCTTGCTTGATTTTGATGATGGTTATGTGATGTTTTGAAGTGCTATGATGCCTATCAATAGGCTAGCTAAATTTTGAGAATTTGAAATTCAAATTTTGTATTGATTTTGAATTTAAATTTGAATTGAATTTGATTATCGGTTTGAGTGATTTTTCTTGTTTTTATTCGTTTTCGAGCATGGTTTTCTCCGAATCTTTTTGAAATGATTTCTAAAATTAATGGGCATTTCAAAATAATTATTATATAATATTTTAAAGTATTTTCAAGTGTAAAATCTATTTATTCTCTATAATAAGTGAAATTTTCAAATAGGGTTTTCAAATTGATTTCGAAAATTGGTTTTCAAAGCTTGTTTTCTCAAGTAAATTATTATATATATAATACACGTTTTTGCACCATTCAAGCAAATGAGAAGGAGAATTAAATGGTTTGGTAAAAAATGTGTTATGGGACACATGCGTTTATCTTATTGGTTAATTCCCAACTTTTCCGTTTGATCGTTTTTGACCTTTGGGTCGAGTTTACCGATGAGGCGAGGTAAACTTTTTTCTGCTTTGAGTGTGAAATTTACCAACGGTTAGTAAACCGTTTAGTGCGAACGTGTGGTATGGGACACACGTTAACACTGTTCGGGTTCCTATCCGAGAGTTTGTGATACATTAGCCATTGCGGCGTGCCAGTACTGGACCTTCGGGTCATTGCTATTACGGCGTTTTCCATTGCAGCGTATTTGTCTTCGAAATGTTTGCCATTGCGGCGTATTCTCCATTGCTGCGTATTTGTCATTGTGACGTTTTGCCTTCGGCTGAGGTACCTATTTGTGATAACAGTACTTGGCAAGGCTTCGGCCACATGCACGTGCAAACACTTTTGAGATGATTTCATTGACTATTTTCTCTAGTGTATCGCCCCTTTCCGAAATTGGTCCTTTGAACCATTCGATATATACTTGTAGCGATTACCTTTCGGGAATTTGAACTCTTGGGAGTACTATTTTCGAGATTTGAATTGCCTACATTGGCATTATTTGAGATTTTCATTTTGGTGTTATTATTGAGATTTGCCTATTGGCGTTATTACTTGAGATTTTCCTTTTGGCGTTTATTTGGGATTATATTCTCCTATGTTGGAGAGTTATATTTGATTGCCTTACGACGTATTTTAAGATGGTGATTTCCTTGAGATTTCTTTGAGTTTACCGATATGGCGGGTTTGGGATTTCTCCTTTTTAGGAGTTATATTTTCCCTAAACCACTATTGATGATTTGTGATATGCCAACGATATGAGGCTTGCTATATTTAGCGTTTTGTGGATTGTCTTATCTCTTTTGAGATTATATGTTTATGTAAGTGATATCATCTCATCACTTAAAGTAACCATACCATACTTATGCTCATGCTTATACTTATTATTGTTTCTTCCTGTTTAAGAAGAACATCACCTTTATCCTATGCTTATGTTATCGTATATTCCCTTTAACTGATTTGTTTAACTAGATTGACCCGTGTATTTTATATTCGGGTCAGACCGAGGTGTTTTAGGTTAGGTACCCTTATGGACTTAGCCTATTCTGCTTCCGCATGTACTTATCTACTAGCCCTTTTTTGTAGTATTTTTGTCGCTACTCTAATATGTATATTGTTTTGACTCATGTGTATATTGTGGTCGTCATACCACTTATGATGTATTATTTTTATTGTATTGGGATGTATCAGTATATATGTATATATATCTGCTTGCTGTTCTGTGATGTGTTATGCATTTGAATTGTTGTATTTTGTTCTGATAGATCCTAAAACCATCTATGGCTTTGTATTAAGTATTTATTGGATATGTCGATCCACTTGAATTAGAAAAAAAATATAGAGCATTTATCGACGTGTTTAATAGAAATTTTAGACAAGGCTATAGATGGTCGCTCCTAACCAGCCCAACTCTCCACATTAGCAGACGGTATTACCCAGTAATACTCTCTGTTAATGTGGGTCTCGGGGTAGGGCGTCACAGCTTGGTATCAGAGCTGAGTTCGGAACAAAATAGGATAAACATAAAACAGAAAAATATATCATGATATATCCAAGTATAGTACAAGTGTTACAAATCCCTTAATCATCGTGTCCTTTATCTTATCGTGTCCTTTGAGATGGAAGTTTAGGATATGTCTAGGAATATATTTTATTCCGTAGCATTCCATAATTGAATTGATTATATCTTATCTAAAGGGTAATCCTAATCGTGATTGTTTTATTCGAGTCCTCATCAATACGGGTGTTTGACACCCATCCGTATCGGAGGAGTTTGTGATGCCTTTTGATGTTCTTATATTGTGATTTCTTTGAGGATTGCGAATCCTATTGAGGGGATCCGCAATATTTGGTATAATGTTTGAGGATTTTGGGATTGTTCCTTGTAGCTTATCTTTTCGTGCGAATTAGCACACTATTTCTATCTAGAGTTTGGTATGATTTGAGATGGAGTGGCTCGCATATTATCAAGCCACATTCTGTGATTCGAAGGATCCTATATTTAGGTATCCTAATTTTGGCTGATTTGTTGTTTCTTTTTCTTCGGAATGTTAATGATGATTCTGAAGTATCTATATTCACTCTTGAGTTCAAGATGTTGATGATATATCTCGAATTCCAGTCATTATGACTTTGTTGATTTATGTGAGTCCGTTTGGATTTGTTACTCCATTGGGAAATAGAGAATATTGTATTGACTTCATTCCCAGTTCTTACCCTTTCGGTCATCCTCCCACGAGGATGTCCACTAGGAAAATGAGGTGATTCATTGAATTTGTTTGATATTACCATTCTTAACCCTTTTGAGATATCCTCTTTGGATACTCAATTGTTGATATACCTTGTGGTATTACTTCACTCGAAGTAATAATTTATTGTTAATGTTACTTCTCCTAATTTGAAAAGATATTTACCCTTGCTTTTATATCTCATTTCACTCTTTTTAATCTATTGTGTGGTGCTAGGCTCATTCTTCAGCTTGACCCTACACCAATTTTTTCATGAGCTATGAGTCGCGGAGGATAGCGTTACTCTTATTGCATTCTGCACTCGTTATGAGTCTTGTGAGTGGTTCATTATACCGTTCAGAATAATGAACACTCTAAACTATTCCTTCAGTCTTGTGAATCGAATATTCTGGGAATATCTCGATGAGTTCTTCTTGTGTCTTTGATTTTGAGAATAAGTTATAATTGAATTTTCACATCTTTCAAATTGAAGATAAGTTTTTAAGAGAAATTGGATTTTGTTTTTGAAAAAAAAAGAATATTTTGAGTATTATATATGAGGTATTTTTTTTATAAAGAAAACGAATTTTTGTGTTGGATTGTCCGTCTAGTGCTTTAAGAATTCTGGTCGATGTGTTTGGCCAACGTTATTGATATGAAGTTCCTAAACGCTATGATGAGACAGTCAGACATGGTAAATTAAGTTTTAATAAGTAAAGTTTAAAAATAATTAATATGGTGGAGTATTAATTTTATTTTAAATGTTTAATGAAGCCATTGAACCATAATGAGTATTGGAGGAGTGGCGAGGCAGTTTTGATCATTTGATCAACTCTGCAGCCAATCGATGGGGTCATTCATTATAAATCAATGGCGAGGCAATACTCTTATATTATTTGAAATTTGAGGGATTGAATATGGTAATTTGGGTAAGTAAAGTGAATAATTCTAATTAAGGGGATGTCTTAATTAGAATAAAATATCATTTGATGCCTTGATTAATAAAATGACGTATTTAAGGTAAAAGATTATTTTGGTTTGAAAATTAAAATATTAATTGAATACTTTAGTACAAGTTATTAATGATGACTATAAAATTTATTTTGACACTTATTTATTTGAGTAATAGTAGAGGATAGATATAAAACTCTATCTTAAGAGAAAATAAAGAAGTGTTAGTTTAGAACATTCAGTATAAATTTGTGAGCTAGTTTTTGTTTTAAACTTAAATGGTATTAAAATTTGTTGATTTGAAATTGCCGAAAATTCTTTTGAAAACAAGTTCGAATTAATTATCAACTTTAATTAGTTTTATGTTGATAATTAGATGGAAATTCAATTTTTGTGACAAGTGGAAATGTGAATTTGGATTGTTTTGATAAATGAACAATTCATGTAGTATAATCATTTTAAATTGTGAGAATAATTTTAAACTTTATATATATCCCAAAAATTTATTTTGTGCATAATCAATAATCATCTCTTGATAATGAAAGAGATTAGTTACCTCTTCCAAAATGAGTTTTCATAGTTAATTGTTTTAAAGCTAGATTTTGGAAATTAATGAAAATATTTGCACTTAATAAAATATTTTATGATGATAACATAAAGTTGATCATAATTTTGTACGTATTAGCTCTCCGAAAAAAAAGAAAATCATTTAATAAATGATTTAGCAAAAAGCTTGTTTGAAAATGTAGTTTGAGATTAAAATGGTTTGGTTAAATTTCAAATTTTAAATTGATTTAAAAGCTGAAATTTTGTTTGGAAAAGTGCCGTACTAAAACAGCAATAACTTGAGATTTGTAACTTCAAATGAGTTCAATATTTTTGTATATTAAATAGCTTTCAGTAAGCTATAAAGTTTCTTTTTACCACTTTAATTTTTTTTGCTTTTTTCTGAGTCTAAAATAGGTTTGAAAGTAGATAGGCAGTTCTGCCATATTACAAAATTCTTTAAGATTTAAGCTGAAAGTAAATTTAACATAACTTTCAAACCGTAAATCCGATTTTGATGATATTTATATTGCTGGAAATCTTAGACTTAGTAGAACAACTTTCATTTTATATAAAATTTCAGATTTGGTTGTTTGCTGGGTTAAAACATATCTTCTTTACAGTAGGTCTGAAATGAAATTGATCTATTTCCCCTTAATAATTAAATGTAGCACTTCTTATTTATGAACATGAAATAATATTATCTATTTGAGTTAAGTACAGGTGAAAAGAGGATAGTTGGAATATATTTTGAGCAAAAAAATTATATATAAGATTGTGCAAACCCACTTTAAAATGCTAAAAAGGAAGGTATGTTTTCGGATTAATTTTAAAGTGTTAAATGATGATATATATTGTGTTTCCGACCTAATGGTCGATGTGTATTATATAAATCATTTTTATAATATTGTATACGACCCTCCGTACAATGGAGACTCCGCCGATTTTTCCGGAAATTTCTAACACTTAGAAAATTTAAGAAACAAATTGAAATATATATATATATATATATTGCAAATTAGAGAATAAACAACTTAAACTTTATTTACTCTAATAAAGAGTAATGAATTTAAATTTAAAAATCTAAGTAAGAAGCTTTAGAAATTTTCAAGTATTGAAAATTGAGAATTTTAAATCTTGAAGATAATGGGTTGGAAAGCTTTAAGAATATTTGATTAGTAAGAGAGAGTTTAAAAATCTATTCCTTGAGTCTTAAGTTGCCTTTGTGTAATTATATTACGACTTGCATTTATGCAGTCGTATGAGTTTGGTGGTATTGGGAGAAAACCACCTACCTCTTATTGGGTTTTCTTTCCGTAATAGTTGTCAATCTAATATCGGTATGACTCCCTTCGTAGTGTTATACAGAAAGTCGTATCGATTATCATCTTGTGAGTTGGAGTTCGAGATAAAGTTGTGACTAAGTCCCGACTCTGTTCGTGAAGCTTCTTAGGAATCGATCTCACACAATTTATCTATTGCGTAACATCCTATCCGTGTTTTGCTTCGAAGGTCAAACACCTTCAAAATAGGGATGTATTGCTCGTAGAAATTCAATGGTCCGCAAATCCCAGTAGTTCCACTTGGGAAACCATGGAATTAACCGAGCAATCTTATCTTGGTTTTCTATCATCTTGTGTTGAGGGTGAGAAATTTTTAACTCGAGCTTATCTATCTTCCTTTGCTTGATGAAATTAATACGTTGAATATAAACTTTTCTCTAGAAATTGCGAGGACGTAATTTTATTAAGGAGGGGAGTTTGTAACAACCCTGGTTTTGGAGATTACTTGTTAATATTAAATTATAGTTATAATTTAATATTGTAAATTAAAATAAAATTGGAAATTTTAATTGTTTATTTGGAATAAACAATGAATTTTGAAAATAAAATGAGAAAAAGAAAGTTTGAAACTTTATTTTATTTATTTGGGTTAATAATGATTGGAAAATGGGTTTTATTTGGAGAAAATGCAATAATTGTATTATTATTGCCAATTACTTCTTTTAATAATTTTTAAAAGAAGTATGAGATTTTTAAAGGTTGTTTATTTAAATAAAAAGATGGAAATTGGTTTAAAAAATGAGTTTATTTATAAATTTGAATTTTAAATGGTTTAAAATATTTTTCTAAGTGAGAAAAGTATTTTTGTGGAATTTTGAAAGTTAAAAATGTAGACTTTTACATTTATTTGGTGAAAATTATGTATTATTGTGAAATAAAGGATTTTAATAATAATAATGTTTTAAAAATAAAATTAATTCTTTTATATAGTGTAAAATAAATTATTTCTTGTGTATGTAAATTTACAAATTTTTGTTTGGTTAAAAATGAGAAAAAAAACTAGTGTATAAGTTGATAATATAGGTTAAATTACACATCTCTTTGTAATTTCTCTTAGTGAAATTGCCTTGGGCCAATTGGGTAGGGTTTAAATCCATTAACCCTTTCTAGAATTATCTGTTAATAAGGAAAGAAATGAGAACTTACCGGTACGTTCATTTTGTTATTCACCTCCTTCTTCCTTAGCCTAAGAAATAGAAACCCACTCCTCTAAATTGCAATTCAAGCTATTTCTTCAATTAAATTCAAGAAAGTTGAAATCTTTTGCAAATTAGAGTATAATTAAAAGGTAATCTCACTCCAAAACCTTACAATTTCATCAAACTCCTAATATTAGAAGTAGTTTTTCTAATTTACTATAAAACTTCTTTTGCGTGTCTGTTTAAGGAATTCTACAAGGTATTGGAAGCTTTCTTCTCCTCAAAGCTTGATCTTTTCAGCTAATAATTCGGCTTTTTACTCAAGTACATCAAGGTGAGTTTGTCATCTCACATTTCTAGCTGAAACTACCCTGCTAATGCAAAGATCTGAAAGAAAATAGCTTCTGTATACATATATCTTTATGTCAGTTGTTTTATTGAATTTCTTGTTTCTGGTTGCCACTGTGAGTGGCCATAACTCTTTGATTTTCACTGAAATTGCCGCCGGATCTTTTCCGGAGTGTTTTTTATATGTTAAACTATGTGCATGTCTATTTTCATCCAAAAATTCCATCGTTTGACATGTTAGAATGACCTTGGAAAATCAATATAAGGCTGGAAAAAAATCTGGAGAAGAGTCCGTAGCCTGGGTCGACAGGCAGGTCGACCCAGCACCCTCCAGGTCAACCTGGCCACTGGGCCGGGTCGACCCCTTGTTCGCCCAAGCACGAGTAGTTTGGCCTTTGTTCTTTTGATTTGCGACTTGTTTTTAGCTTGTTTTCCTTCCTATCTTGCTTGATTTTGATGATGGTTATGTGATGTTTTGAAGTGCTATGATGCCTATCAATAGGCTAGCTAAATTTTGAGAATTTGAAATTCAAATTTTGTATTGATTTTGAATTGAAATTTGAATTGAATTCGAATATCGGTTTGAGTGATTTTTCTTGTTTTTATTCTTTTTCGAGCACGGTTTTCTCCGAATCTTTTTGAAATGATTTTTAAAATTAATGGGCATTTCAAAATAATTATTATATAATATTTTAAAGTATTTTCAAGTGTAAAATCTATTTATTCTCTATAATAAGGGAAATTTTCAAATAAAATTGGTTTTCAAAGCTTGTTTTCTCAAGTAAATTATTTTATATATAATACACGTTTTTGCACCATTCGAGGGAATGAGAATTAAACGTTTGGTAAAACATGTGGTATGAGACACGTGCGTTTATCTTATCGGTTAATTCCCAACTTATCTATTTGATCGTTTTGACCTTTGGGTCGAGTTTACCGATGAGATGAGGTAAACTTTTTTCTACTTTGAGTGTGAAATTTACTAGCGGTTAGTAAACCGTTTAGTGCGAACGTGTGGTATGGGACACACGTTAACACTGTTCAGGTTCCTATCCAAGAGTTTGTGACACATTTGCCATTGCGGTGTGCCAGTACTGGACCTTCGGGTCATTGCCATTGCCGCGTTTGCCATTGCGGCGTATTTGTTTTCGAGACGTTTGCCATTGCGGCGTTTTCCATTGCGGTGTATTTGCCATTGCGGCGTATTTGCCATTGTGACGTTTTTCCATCAGGCGAGGTACCTATTTGTGATAACAGTACTTCACAAGGCTTCGGCCACATGCACGTGCAAATACTTTTGAGATGATTTCTTTGACTATTTTCCCTAGTGTATCGCCCCTTTCCGGAATTGGTCCTTTGAACCATTCGATATATATTTGTGGCGACTACCTTTCGGGAATTTGAACTCTTGGGAGTTCTATTTTCAAGATTTGAATTACCTACATTGGCATTATTTGAGATTTGCCTTTTGGCGTTATTATTGAGATTTGCCTATTGGCGTTATTACATGAGATTTGCCTTTTGACGTTTATTTGGGATTATATGCTCCTATGTTGGAGAGTTATATTTGATTGCCTTATGGCGTATTTTAAGATGGTGATTTCTTTGAGATTTCTTTGAGTTTGCCGATATGGCGGGTTTGGGATTTCTCCTTTTTAGGAGTTATATTTTCCCTAAACCACTATTGATGATTTGTGATATGCCGATGATATGAGGCTTGCTATATTTAGCGTTTTATGGATTGTCTTATCTCTTTTGAGATTATATGTTTATGTAAGTGATATCATCTCATCACTTAAAGTAACCATACCATACTTATGCTCATGCTTATACTTATTATTCTTTCTTCCTGTTTAAGAAGAACATCACCTTTATCCTATGCTTATGTTATCGTATATTCCCTTTAACTGATTTGTTTAGCTAGACTGACCCATGTATTTTATACTCGGGTCAGACCGAGGTGTTTCAGGTTAGGTATCCTTATAGACTTAGCTTATTCTGCTTCCGTATGGACTTATCTGCTAGCCCTTTTTATTGTAGTCTTTTTATCGCTACTCTGATATGTATATTGTTTTGACTCATGTGTATATTATGGTCGTCATACCACTTATGATGTATTATTTGTATTGTATTAGGATGTATCAATATATATGTATATATATCTGTTTGCTGTTCTGTGATGTGTTATGCATTTGAGTTGGTGTATTTTGTTTTGATAGATTCTATAGCCACCTATGGCTTTGTATTAAGTATTTATTGGATATGTCGATCCACTTGAATTAGAAAAATATATATAGAGCATTTATCGACGTATTCAATAGAAATTTAAGACAAGGCTATAGATGGTCGCTCCTAACCAGCCCTATTCTCCGTATTAGCAAACGATATTACCCAGTAATACTCTCTGTTAGTGTGAGTCTCGGGGTGGGGCGTCACAATGCTTAAACCGATATCAATCTAATCCCGGAGTAAAACATTGGACAACTATGAAATATATACTTAAGTATTTATGAAATACTAAGGATTTATTCCTTATATATGGGAATATAGACCTCCTTATGAAGGAGTATATAGATTCGAGTTTTCAAAGTGATATAATGATAGTAAATCAGTGTTTGATTATGTCTTTATACTTATTGATGGAGCCGTTAGTTGGAAAAGTTCCAAAAAGAAACAGTAGATGATTCCACGATGGAGGCTGAGTACATCGCCCTTAATGAAGCACCTAAAGAGGCAGTCTAGATGCGCAAGTTTTTGAGTGAGCTCGGAGTGATTCCCAATACCGAGAATCCTATGGCATTGTTCGATGATAACAATGTAACGATATATGTCACAAAGGAGCCTAGAGTACATAAAAAGTCATGACATATTCTTCAAAAGTTTGACCTTTTTTGAGAATTCGTGGAAAAGAAAGAGATTGTGATACAAAAGGTAGATACCAAAGACAACATAGCAGATCCATTCACTAAGGGTCTAGCTCGATTGTCTCTCGAGAAGCTGATTGAAGGGATATGATTGAGATTCCATAGTTGGCCCCAAGTGCAAGTGAGAGGTTGATAGAGTTAAAGGTATGCCCTAGGGGCAATTCTATAATTTATTGAAAATTAATTAACTCTATAACCAATTCTAGTTCGCAATAAAGGTGTTTTCCTTCCGTTATATATTTGTTATAATATGCTATAGATAATTAAATGCTTAATTAAAATATATTTAATAGAAAATCCATGATTGGTTGTTTGTGATAGTAATTACTACAAATAGTTGTAATTATGAGTATTTTATCACAATATTATAAAACACAACATTTTAAATGTATCTTGTCAAGATGCATCGAGACTGGATATCGATGTATACATTGAGACTAGAGTACGTAACGCTCTCCAAATATTGGGCAGTGAATTACTCATGTTAGCTAAGGGCACCTAGAGATTACGTACTGATAGTTATTGGATAACTATGGAATGACGCGCTCGATAGCTTTTAGTTGGCTAATATAACTAAGGTCAAACAGAAAATACCGATGTGGCTGATTACACAGTTTTCTCAACTTGAGCATACTATGGGTCTTCAATATGAAAGCTCTGCTTTGATTACAGTCACATCATGGCACGACATTCATCGAGTGACTATAATTGGATCGAGTGGAAGTATTGGAAGTGAAGTACTATTCAATAGAGGATTCGTCTCCTTAATTATATGGGGTTAATATCACGGTCAACTCAAGTCAACCCAAAGTCAAAATCTCTGGCCAAAGAAGTTCGATTAATAATAATTGTTATTATCGAACCAAGAACTTTGTGTTTGGACTATAGAGTTGAATATGGACGATATTGGAATTTTGACCATTACCAAATTCCATAAGTCTAAAGTGATATAGTTTCAATGAAGAGAATTGGTGTAAATAAATATCACAACCAAGTAACGCTTAATAATATAACATTGGATTTTACCAAAACTAAGTAAGCGATAAATTTGACCAAAATGTCACACCACCTGCTAAGTGACGTGTGAACATTAACATTCGAATAGTTCGATGTTAATCGCCGACCAAATTTACACCTGACGAGTCACATAACCGAAATGATGAACTCTCTTTAGACTAAATAATTTAATTAGTTTATAACTGTTATAAATTAATTAATATTTATAAATTTTAATTATAAAATTTTGTACTTGATATGTGGAATAAATATTATTGTATATAGTTATAAATATATCAATCGATATGCGATATCGATAAGCAATTAAATTTGATTTAATTAATTATATTTATTTGGGCATAAATTGGATATTAGCCCATGATAATAAGATGGTAATTTTGGCAGCAATAAGGTTTATAAGGGTGGCTAAAAAGGTTTGAGGTATTTTAAGATGGATGGCTTAGATTTAATGAGAATTGGTAAGAGATATGATCCATATCTTTCTCTCTTTCATCTACTATTAAAGGACCTCTAACCCTAATTATTTTAGAACTTTTTAGGCTACCACTATTCCTCCCTTGTTGGTCGATCTCATCATCAAGGAGCTCCAACTAACTCAACTCAGATCAATTCAAAAGACGACGACTATTGGATAGCCAAAGGTCTACAGTTCAAGGTTTAGCAGTCTGCCGAATTGAGAAGGTTTCATAGGAGAGAGAAGTCATCATTACTAGGTGTGCTTCAAGACATTAGTTTTAGGTATGTATTTGCTATACTATATGGTTTACAATTTCTGAATAACATTCTATTATTCATATATATATATTATTGTTAGTTAGGTGATGATTCTTATTTGTACCATTGTTGTCACGTACTAGATTGGTTATATGTATGTAATTGTTTAACAAAAAAACAATTTTTTATGTAGATCTGATGTGCACAGTGGAATAGATTTTTTATTTTAATTATTATCATTTTATTAATTAACACACCCACAATATATATATATATATATGTCACTTAATTTAATTATATGACTTGTATTTAACTGTATCATCATATCTATTAAATAATAGCAAAGCAAAAGAAATTCTAGCTCTCACATTAATTCTAGCATTTCTCTCAACTTTCCTTATCTCTCTCTAGATATTTGTTAATATTTTATTGTAAAGACGTGATATAATTTATTATTTTTGAATTATTCATAGTACTTTGTTAATTTTACACTACTGTTTTACATTTAAAAACCTACACTTTCTACTTTCTATTATAATTTTCAAGCTCTCAATTTTCATGTACAATTTACATTTAAGTTTATAAATTTAAATTAATTAAATAATTTAACTATAAACTCTTTAAACAAAATTAATTAACCATTATTTATCAGTTTGTCTAATAAATAATATAGATAACAATGTCAACAAGCATATCACGCTCATTGTAACAAAACAATATAAACAAAATTTTCATTCAGATATAAAATAATATGGATCACATAAAAGACAATAAGAACAACTTTAATGTATAATTATTTATTTTAATAAATTATCAGTTAAATGATAGAAATGTTTAAAAGTAACAAATCATCTCGGTAATTATAAAAATTTCACCCCACTCCTTAATTCTCTTCAATTTTTTTGAATCTATATAAATTATCATTTTATGGTTATCCAAAATATTACATTAGTTTTTTTATGATTTTATATTCATATACGAGATTTTATAATTTTTATAGTCATTGACAAAGTTTTCATCAATTTTCTCTTATTAATTTACATTCAAATCCATGTATTTAAATTAACTAAACACCATAAATCCATACTATATAAATAAATTCAATTAATTAATACTCATTAAGTTCTCTCATAATTTATAAACAAAATAACAATTTCAATTTATGTACCGCATTCGTAGTAACAAAATGGTAAAACAAATAATTCTTTCAAATATAAAAGTATATGAATCACTTAATAAAAATTGGAAAAGTTTAATGTATGATTGATATATCGAACATTGTATAACAAAATTTATTTTAACAATGTCTAAAGTATGTACAACATTAGCATGTGCAATGCATGAGATACATTCTATTACTTTATTATTATTATTATTATTATTATTCACAATTTTAGTAAATTAAATTTTTTTTCTTAGTTATCTTATATTACATTTATAATTCTTATCAATACCGATTTTACAATTTAACATCCAAAACCTATCACCATACACATGTATGGATGCACATGCACATAAATACACACAAGATCGTGAATTTACTTAATATTACTTCAGAAAGGAAAATATTCAATCAATATTTTTCTTTGAAATTTATTACATAAATAAATACTTACAGTTGTTTAATTCACATATCTAGGTATATTAGTCATATTTAATGTTTTATTTCTTAATTTCAAAATATAAATAACTTATTTTAAAATTAGATTAAATACTTTAAAACATAAAATTTGGGAAATAACAATAATATATTTTTATTTATTTACATCTTGTAAATGTATAAACTAATAAAATAATATGTTTAACATATAATTACCTTAAACTTTAGAAATATTTGTAAAACTAATTTGAAATAAAATATATCATTTTAAATAGTTAGAACATGGAAAAAATGAATATATGATTATTTTTTAACTATTTGAAAGCAATATTTTAATATATTTTACTACAAAAACATAACATTTTAACATGCCAAAATCAAAAAATAATAATGATAATTTTTCTACAAATTCATTTGTATTTATTTAACAAATATAAATCGGTAAAATATTATAATTAATGTTATAAATTTCAAAATTATTTTATAATCCAAATATATTATTTTAGATATTTACAATTTAAAAAAAAGGTACTTATAATCTATTCTGTTAACATATTAAGTTAATTAATATATATGTTTATCTAAGTATTGATGTGTTAAATAATAGTAAAATAGAACAAAATATATTTTTCTGCTTAATTCTCTCTTTTTAAGATTTCTTCTTTATTCTCTCTATGATTTGTCATGAAGCTTTCTCATGATTTTAGTAAGTCAAAAGTAAAATAGTGTCGTCCTTGTTTATCTTTTATTACACACACACATGCGCACGCGCGCGCACACACATTACAATTTTATAGCTTCATCTAAATCTAATCTGAATATTTCATATAATCTAAAATATAACTTAATAAAACTTTAAAATATAACGTTATTTTGAAACTAACTTAAAACTATAAATTTCACTGTAAATATTTAGAATCAGAAAATAATAGTATCTATAACTATTTAAACATATAAATTATTTAAGTCTGGTATTTAAAATTTAATCGACTTAATTTGAGAAATATTATTTTAAATTATTTTACAATAACAAAAATATTATGTTCATACGAAGATATGAAAATAGTAATATAAATTTTCTATTAATATATTTCTATACTCGTTTACTGTACATATAAATTAATTAAATACTATACTTAATATATAATTTATTTCAATTTCAAAACATTTTCTAGAATTGTTTTAAATTCAGATGTATATATTTATAATCCAAAATAATAGTAGATATAATTTTTGGTAATTTATTCTAAAGTAACTTAAATTATTGATAAAATGATTTATTAAATATATTCTATTAAATAATAGTAAGATAGAAGGAATTATATCTCACTTACGAATTTTGTGAATTAAAATCTATTATTATTTCAGTTTTGTATTTTATATAAAGGTCACTGTTGTTTGTGATATATGATTTTTACGATTATTAACGAGTCTCTCCTAAATTCTGACCTTCCATTTAGTTTCAGAGATAAATTATATCATTGTTTAATTAACTTCAACTATTTTACATTCAAGTTTGTATTATTTCTTTCTTAAATGATATTTAGTAATAATAAACATGCATAAAAATGAAGGCTCTCTTTATTTTTCCTTACCATTTTATATTGAAGTATAATTTACAAATTATTTGGAATGTTCTCTTTAATTTCATTTAACTAAGCTACATTTAAATTTATATTGTTATTTTTCTGCCAAAAGATAAAAATTTAAAACTTAGTTTTTATAGTTTTAAATATCATTTTAACATTCGACCGAAATCAATCAATTAATAAAAAATAAATTTTTGACCGAGAAAATTATGGAAATTTTTTCCTAGCCATAAATATCATAATTGATTTTTCTTAAAGATTAAAATTTGAATAATATATTACAAAATTATTTTCTATTATTAATTTATTGTTTTTCGACTATTTAATTCATATAAATAATTTTTAATACAATAAAATTATAATTAAATTTTTATTATGCTATGCATACGATCTAGAAATTTAATTTTTTTATTTAATTTCATAATTAATATATATCATATACATATACATACACACACACATATATATATATTATAAATATACTTATATATATAAATTTGTTACTGTGATATATGTATATGTGTGTATATTGATTTAAAAAAAACTTTATATATTATATATATATTTTTTGAAAATGGATATTTATTTATTTAATTTTTAATACAGTAATATATATTTATACAAGCCATTAATAATTTTACATATAAGTAATATACATATATATATATACACACATATATATATACATACATATATATATATATATAGACATACATAATTTTTGTATTTATATAAATAAAATATTTACATACATACATACATTGGACAGTATACCATACATATAAGATGAGCTAACATGTCCGTTGCGATGTAAATCCCAACATCTATATATTGGCATGTTATACCTTGCATGAATTATCATGTTACACATGCACATGTGTATATGATACATATATGTACTTATATATTTAATTGAATATAAATTAAATAAAATTCTATAATTTATAAATTTAAATGAAATAAGAGATTTTATTTAAATTAAATTTAGAAAATTTCTAAATAAATTAGACTTCATAGGCCCAATATAGATCCAATAAGGGGATTATTTTTAAAATTCACCCATACCATCCACTGTGGGCTGGCCCAGTTCTAACAGTTGCGATACAAAGTGATATCCTCAAATGAAACGCCTTCAGTAAGAGACAACTTATGATTGGAATTTATCTGACTAGAACACGTTTTTGCACCTTCTAAGTGAATCTAACAAGCGGATCATTTATATGCTTTGTTTGAGAGAGATACATGCCAACTGAGTTTCGATGAATCTCAACTTCATGGAAACAATGTACTGAACCTAAGTCTTTGAGAGAGAAAAACTTATTGAGTTCTGCAATCAACTGATCAATAAAAGAGACATTTGGACTGTAATGAGAATGTTATGTACATAGACCAGTAGAATAACAACTTGGTGCCCAAAGCCATAGATGAATAAAGAGGTATCCGATTTAGATGCTTGAAATCCTTTTTGAACGAGGGTATGCTTGAGCTTTTCATTCCAAGCACTTGGAGCCTTCTTTAATCCAAAGATTTCCTTATGCGGTTTGCACACATAAGCAGGTTTGGAAGGATCAATAAATCCCTAGGGTTGCTGCATATATACAGTCTCATTAAGTGTGTCATTTAAGAAGGAATTGCTTACATCCAATTGCTTAATATCTCATTTAGAAGATACACCAAGAGTAATAACTGTTCTAATAGTAGCAGGCTTGACTAAAGGACTAAGGTGTCCTCATAGTAAATCCCTAGTGTTTGTAAGTATCCTTTAGCAACTAATCTTTACTTGAACCTATCCAAAGATCCATCAGCCTTTAACTTTACTCGATAAACCAACTTATTTCCAGTTACATTCATACTTGGATCATGAGAAACAAGAGTCCATGTGCCGGTATTAATGAGAGCTTCATACTCCTGTCTCATGGAGTCATACCATTTAGGATTTTGAAGAGACGACTTCGTTGAATTAGGTTCTGAGGGTAACAATGACTCTTGAAGTGGATATTTGGTGGTACAGTAAACTTTTGGTTTGTAGATTTTACATTAAGACCATGCCTTAATTTGATGAGTCCTGCCATCTTCAGTAGGGTAAGAAGGAGCTGCAATTGTAACTTGAGTTTAACTGATTGCAAGGCATTAATGTCACTTAAAGAGCCACTAAGATTAGATGATAGAGTGGCAGCTGAAGATGGCTGAGCTGATTCTGCTACTGGTGGTGTCTTGGAATGTTGCTCAAATGATATAGCAGTAGTAATTTGAGCCACATTTGTATAAAAAGTGTGTGGAACAACAAGAGGTTGATCTGTAGCAGTGGAACATTGTTGAGTAGGAGAATGTTGAGCAACATAGAATGATGCACTAGGAAAAGAAACCGAGTTAGCTGCTGAATAGAGAGGTGTTGTAGAAAAGCGAGCTATAGATAAAGAACCAATGGAGTGTGTACATATCTGATGCTCATTATGCACTTTAAAAACAATAACTCATTAAAGACCACATTGCGAGCAATAAAGACTCTTCCAGTTGAGTTTTTTACAGAGATAACCATTTCGTTAAGGCAAGTAGCCCAGAAATATACACTCCTCAGAATGATAGTTGAGTTTGTAATTGTTGTAAGGCATCAAATGAGGAAAACATGCACACCCAAATGTCTTTAGAAAATCACAATCTGTTTTTTTTCAAACAGGCACTCATAAGGACAAAGATGTTGCAGAATAGGTGTTGAAAGTCTATTGATAGAGAACACTGCACACTGAAAAGCAGGCAACCAATATGTAAGATCTAGTCCAGACCGAGTAAGCAAAGTGTGATGTAACAACCCGCTATTTTGAACTATTCGCATCCGCACATGTCGGACTTGAATAATTCAAAATACCGAATTGTTAATTTAAATTGGCAAAACTCAACATATACAGTAAATAAAATAATCACAGATCACAGACACAGAGTAATATAACAATAATGCAGCGGAAACAAAAGAATAGTAGTTCATGAAGCTACTATATATATAACAGAGTTAAACAAGATACAACAGAAGTCTCGAATACAATAGTCAAATACAATATCAGAACAGCACTAGAATCAACTGAATATCTGAAAGCTGGATAGATAGCTGGATCTCCAAGCGAAGCTCCAACTCCAGAGGTGAGTCTCGAATACTGGTATACTCAGTCTGACCAGAGCATAAAGAAAACACAAAACACTCGAGTCAGGATTAACATTCTTATATCAATAAATCCAACTCAAGTGAAATAACGACTGAAATACAAGTGACTCAAAGGATGTTTGGGATAACCATCCTCTAAGGATCCATTAAACTATCTATATATATACAGTAGAATACGCTAAGTAGATAATGTCTAATCGGTAAAGTATGATATCAAAATAGCGTTAAGTCATGGCCCATTCCACCCTTAACACATTTTTATTCCCAAGAGCATATACAAGACCGTAGTTTCCCCAAAACCGGAAGTCACCAGAGGGCAATCCATATACTAAAGGTACAAACCAAAATCGTAGTGGTCGCGAATAGGATAATCAGTATGGCAAGGTACATGAGGCAATACCAACTAGGATACTAGTAGTTGCGTGATCCGGACTGATGTTGGGCATAGCAGCTACTACCCCAACACCGCGAAACAACACTCCCATAATCGAGGGGTGCACCCAAATCGAATCACAAAAGTAATAGATATGGTAACGAAGAAGTGTGTCCGCTAGAGGTGGAGAACCTCAATGGCCCGGCGCGGCTCCTGTTTTAGTCATGTCAGGGGTCATCCAAAATCGTTCTCTTTCTTCAGTCAACGCGTTCACCAAACCATCCACTTCATTCTGGATCAACACTCCGCGTATAATAGTTATTAAAGTGGTTTTCGGTATCGACAGAGAATATGTCCATATCCGATCCCGGTCTCTTTAATAACTACGTATTATTTCACCGATGGTCATTTAATAAACTTTCAAAATAGTTATATTTCAAAACCGACACATCATTGCCATTTTAAAAACCATATCAATGCGATATCACTTTTACTTCAAATAAATCCATTTCCAAAATCATAGTACTTTTCCAAAGTTATAACGCTTTTGAAATCATAGTCTTTTAAAAATCAAAACACTTTGGAAATCACAGCTTTGGAATCATAGCCTTTTGGAAATCACAACACTTTTCTTTTAAACAGTTTAGATATTAAAATTAGTATATATAATAAAATAGTTTATAAATAAAGTAATTTATATCAAAATGATTTATATTAAAATAATTTATATTAAAATAATTTATAAAGCAAAATATCATTAGTTTAAATATAATTTAAAATTTCTTTATAAAATAAAATAGCTTCCTCAAAATTCACAAATCGATTCAAATTAACTCGAATTCCAAAATTTTAATTTAATCAAATCTCAAATCATCAATTTCAATTCGATTCAGTTTCTAATAACCCTTTCAATCTATCGATTTCAAATACATATTTAAACCATAAAATAAGCCATTTCAATTTCAATATATTTCAAAGCTTTAAATATTTGACATTTCAATAACCTCTAATACAACTTCAATTCACGAATTCAAATAAACAAAATATCCCATTTAAATTTATATCATTTGAAATATTCATTAAAGCCACTTCTCAATTAATCCAAGTTATAAAACATATCTTAAAATTTCAATTTTTAATAGATTTCAAATCAACTTATTTAAGTATAATTCTTAAATAATTAAGAATTCCAAATCAATTCAAATTTATCTTTCAACCTGAAACATTATAAATTCTATATTTAAAAATATAAATTTTACATAAATACTTGAACATATTTCATATTGATTCGAATCAACTTTATTAAATCAACTTTAATAAATCTTTAAAATCATTATTTATTTAAAACCATATATTTCTTTCAAAACCGTAGAAATGTTTTTCAAAAACATTTATATATAGACCAACGATGTCTGTATATGATTTTCTATCCTATGGTCAAGTGATACGGATATTTATCATTTCAATCCGCAATTTAAAATATATTCGGGTATATATCTTTCAACCCGAAATCCCAAATTCAATTTAATTTGAAAATCGCTTGGGTTTATCATTTCAACCCATAATGATTTTCTCCTATTCTAAAGTCCGTTCGGGTATGTATCATTTCAACCCATAGTGATTCTATACTAACAAGGAACTTGCAGAGTGATAACAGATATGATAATAATATAACAATGGTAACAGACATATATCATCAGTATAAATAATAGATAAGGGTGTCAGATATCATAGGTGAACAGATACAGATGATGGCATATATATATCAATATAAATAACAGATAATGATGTCAGGTGTCACAGGTGAACAGATACAGATGATGTCATAGATATAGCAATATAAATAACTAACAACGGTATATTTCAATTGTCGTTTCAATTAAAATCAGATTTAATAAATATAAGAACGTTAATCGTGAGTGATTGCTCACCTTTCGAGGCTAGAGATGCACGAGAAGATGACACAGATACGCACACTGATACAGACATAGAGATTGAGTTACGAATCCAAGCAAAACAAATCGGCACGAACTCAACGATCAAAGCTGATAACAGAAATCGATGAAATCAAATCAAATCATTCAACATAGCAACAAATAAAACATGTCCTGTATCAAAGTTTAACAATAAAATTCTATGTGCTACCGAGATCGAAATGGTCTGAAATTTGGTATGAATAAAGATCAAAACTTGTATTTCAAACTGCAAAAGATTCACTTGTTTTGGACAAGAGACGAGAAAAGTTACGATGTCACGAACATAGACTCGGGCCATGTTTGCAGCAGTGTAAAATAATTTCTAAGTACAAAAGAACAGCTGCCTGGGTCTAACTTCCAGATCCTCGACCACTAATCAAACGATGTCGGATTTGGCTGAAATTTGACAGGCATAAATTAGGTAACTTTGACTTCTTTTTAAAAATAAAATCAACCCATTCCGACGTAAGACGGAAGAGATACGATGCGTCAAACATGAACTCAGGTCGTGTTTGCAGCAGTGTAAAATAATTTCTAAGTACAAAAGAACAGCTGCCTGGGTCTAACTTCCAGATCCTCGACCACTAATCAAACGATGTCGGATTTGGCTGAAATTTGGCAGGTATAAACTAAGTAACTTTGACTTCTTTTTAAAAATAAAATCAACCCATTCCGACGTAAGGCGGAAGAGATAAGATGCGTAAAACATGAACTCAGGTCGTGTTTGCAGCAGTGTAAAATATACATATACTATTTAGACTTGTTAAAACATATATATACAATCATATTTTCTTGAAATCTAACAGTAACCAATTATAAAATCAATGTGCATATACCTTGAATGAACATAATTTTATTTATAAAACTCACGTATTATTATATTTCACATCAACTACTTAAAATACAAACTGAAAACATCCTATATGCTATATTTCAAAATCTGTATATGTCTAAAATCAAAATTTTAACATATATATCTATAATGAAACGTAGATGCTCGAAACACATATATATTGCATACGTAACTTTCTATATTATATGTCAAATATATTTATATATATAATATAAAACAATATAAAGAACAAATATTTTATAACTTACATATATTAGAGCCCAACAGTTTGCATTTGTACGCAAGTATTAAAATTGTAAGATATGAAACAAAGAACAAAGTGGCCTGAAACATAGTATTATATCAAACTAAACTTCTATATAACTTGCTTTATATAATATTGTGAACTAACATTTATACAAGGAAACTAGCATATACACTCAAAACAAAACCAAACATACATTATTTTTTCAAAATCTATAAACATATATATGGATGCGTATAACTAAATATAAAAATATATACTCACAACTTGATAGCTTACGGTGGAAGGCAAGTGCAGCGAAAAGGAAAGCAAGCTCGGTGCTGGGTTTTCGGTTGTGGAGTGCTGCGCCATGGAGTTGATGGCGGTGGAACGGTGGTGAGTTAGAGCAGTTATGGCCATGGCTCCAAGCGGAGAAGAGATGACTGTGATGGGATGAACCGAGTAGATAGGCGTTCAAGTTGGAGGAGTTCTCGGCTGGGGGAGAGGGGAGCACGTGCGCGGTGTTTGGTGAGGGGAGATCGATGCTCTGGATGAGGAAAACATGAACCGGCGTGGAAGGAAAGCGGAGAGCAGGTCGGTGGGGATATTCGACGGCCAGGGTAGAGGGGTACGGGCTGTCACGGTGGCGTCTGGGTGTTCGGGTGATGGAAAGGAGGGACGGGGTGGAGCACGGGTGGTTCGGCAGAGGGGAGAAGTGCAGGGCGGTGGTTCACGCGATGGAAGTGGTGAAGGCGAATGGGAAAAACATGCTATAAGGAAAAATATGAAATGAACATGCTTCATAAATTTTCTTCCCTGAGATGCAAAGAATTGTACCGGCTATGGCTACAGGGAGACTAAGTCTTTTTATACAGAAACTTTATTTCAACTTTATAAAGCAAGAAGGAAGAATGAAGAGCAAGTTTATTCAAATAGCAATTTCATATATTTTACTATATATGATATGAAGTGTCAGAAAGAAGAGTAGCTACTCCTTTGTTTATTTTCTCAAGCAATGTCAGAAGTGAAAGATGGAGAGGTGACTGGAAATGGACAACAGCTTCACAATGTTTACACGCAACCACTTTTATATTATTCTATTTATTTTCAATAGCTAGTGGATGACCGTTCTCACGGAGGGTAATGGAAGACCAAAGGAAAACAAAAGGGTTCAAAATGGGTACCGATACGGTTACCGTTTCCGTAGACTCCGCCGTGTGCCGGACTTCAAAACACACAAATGAATATACTATGGAGATCAGCACGACATGACGATCAAAACGGTACACATATATTAGCAGTACGATTTAATTATAAAAATTCGAATTTTCTATTAGCGGAAAGTGCAAGAAAAACACTGAAAAATAAGATCGACGGAGCCAAAGATGTCCGAATTTGGAAAAACGATAAACTAACATTTTGCTCAGAAGATGTTTTAGAATTTTTCTATGTAAAAATATTTAGCTTTCGGAAACATTTTATTTTCATCGCTTTTTAAATGATTAAATTGAAGTGAATTTACGCGCGAAATAAACTTTCACATTTTCGGACGAAAATTTACCAGTTGCTATGTTTAACTAGACGTATTCCAAATATCGAATTTATATTTCAAAATTTATCGTTTAAAATTTCCTAAAATTTCAATTAATAACGTTATTAAAACCGGTTAAATTTACGGGTCGTTACATTCTCCCCCACTCAAAACTTTTCGTCCCCGAAAAGGAAGGAGGTAGGAGAATAGAAACAACTAGAAAGAAAATAGATTGGAATACAAGTAAAACAATTAATTTAAACCATATAAATTTCAATTTAAATTAATTTATATTCAATAATTGGTTTAAATTTTAGGTATTTCCATAAATTGATCTAATTTCAATTTGTTAATTCTTTCAGAACAAATTTTTTTATATTCATCCCATTCAATTACTTATTATTCTATTTATCTCTATTATCATCTTTATAATAAAATTTAAGTGTATAACATTTATTATAACCACTCAAATTTAATCTATAAAATCATTTTATATTGTATATTATCCAATTACATTTTAACTTCTGAAAAATTTAGGTAAGTTATATTGAGATGTAATTGAGTATTATACAAATAAGATTTCACAATTCAGTTATTCCCAGTTAAATATTTATCCGATAATTTTGACTTCAGTTTATGATTGAAATCATCTTTAACCTAAAATTTAAGAATTTAAATCTCCGATTTACTTTAAACAATTTAGAGATATATATAATATATCTATATCAAATCAAATTAAATTTTAAAATAAGATACTTATATATATATATATAAATCAAATTATACTGAAGAAATTCAAATCAAAATATATTTTTCCTTTCAAACAAAACCGTAGCAAAGCTACAGAATAGTCTCTCCACTTCGAAACTCGAAAATGAATGTCGATGATGCGGCCGCCATCACCGGAATTATTTTCCAGCGACAAAGAGAAGAGCACTAATTTCAACGTTTTAAAATTCTTTGAAAACGATTTCTATTCGAAAATACTTTCAATAATATATACTTTTAAAAATTTTAAGCCAAAGTTTGAAATCACTGGAAATTAAATTCTCAAATTCTAAATTAAATTCATTTCAAATTCCAATCCATTTATAACCAAGTTTATAAATTCATTTATTTATATAAGGCAATAGTCAATGGTTTACAAAACAATAAATGAAAATCCATATTATTATTTCAGACAACCAATTCATTAATAATTTAATTTCAGAAACTCATATATAATATAATCATACAAAACTTTTGTTTTATTTATCAAATTTGAAAATGATATTGTGTCAGTTTACTCTGCTTAAGTGTTTTGGAAATCCTATCGATAGCGTTGATCAGACGAATCGATCGAAAACCCAAATCAATATCAACAACTCAAACAACACAATATAAAACATTTAAAATTAATTTACAAATATACTTCCTCACTTAAAGATACAATAATGGATTTCAAAGCAAGGATAGAGATTCAAATTTTTGATAGACTCAAATCAAAGAGAATTTCGATTCGAAGATAGGTTTGAAACAAAGACGAGATAATTAAATAACAAAATAAGGCGATGGATAAGTTTATATAAATCGCGGGCAACCTTAACCGGGTCGACCGTGACTTCAAAAATAAGATTGGTGTAGAATTCCGAGGTAAATCGACATTCGATCTCAAGAAATAGAATTCAGGTATAGCAGGAGATAGATAGCATCGTAAACCGAGGATACAGAAATCTCCGGTAAATCACTGCCTATTATAAAGGAGTTTTGCTCCTTTACGAATCATTCGAAGATTGGCGAGACCGCCGATCTATTATAAATATCATTCAAAATGGAGTTATGGGGTGCTTCAGAATTTAAAGAAAACGGATAGTAAGGGACACGAATGAATTTTTGGAACCGCAGGAAATGTTCCAAAATTCAAAGGAATCGAGTCAAAAGGAAGATATTGAAACTCGAATGAAAGTGATTCTATAAATACATTTACCCTATATGTTAAGTTTTGCCTAGAGCTACCAAAAGCTCTGATATCAACTGTAACAACCCGCTATTTTGAACTATTCGCATCCGCACATGTCGGACTTGAATAATTCAAAATACCGAATTGTTAATTTAAATTGGCAAAACTCAACATATACAGTAAATAAAATAATCACAGATCACAGACACAGAGTAATATAACAATAATGCGGCGGAAACAAAAGAATAGTAGTTCATGAAGCTACTATATATATAACAGAGTTAAACAAGATACAACAGAAGTCTCGAATACAATAGTCAAATACAATATCAGAATACAGCACTAGAATCAACTGAATATCTGAAAGCTGGATAGATAACTGGATCTCCAAGCGAAGCTCCAACTCCAGAGGTGAGTCTCGAATACTGGTATACTCAGTCTGACCCGAGCGTAAAGAAAACACAAAACACTCGAGTCAGGATTAACATTCTTATATCAATAAATCCAACTCAAGTGAAATAACGACTGAAATACAAGTGACTCAAAGGATGTTTGGGATAACCATCTATATATATACAGTAGAATACGCTAAGTAGATAATGTCTAATCGGTAAAGTACGATATCAAAATAGTGTTAAGTCATGGCCCATTCCACCTTTAACACATTTTTATTCCCAAGAGCATATACAAGACCGTAGTTTCCCCAAAACCGGAAGTCACCAGAGGGCAATCCATATACTAAAGGTACAAACCAAAATCGTAGTGGTCGCGAATAGGATAATCAGTATGACAAGGTACATGAGGCAATACCAACTAGGATACTAGTAGTTGCGTGATCCGGACTGATGTTGGGCATAGCAGCTACTACCCCAACACCGCGAAACAACACTCCCATAATCGAGGGGTGCACCCAAATCGAATCACAAAAGTAATAGATATGGTAACGAAGAAGTGTGTCCGCTAGAGGTGGCGAACCTCAATGGCCCGGCGCGGCTCCTGTTTTAGTCATGTCAGGGGTCATCCAAAATCGTTCTCTTTCTTCAGTCAACGCGTTCACCAAACCATCCACTTCATTCTGGATCAACAGTCCGCGTATAATAGTTATTAAAGTGGTTTTCGGTATCGACAGAGAATATGTCCATATCCGATCCCGGTCTCTTTAATAACTACGTATTATTTCACCGATGGTCATTTAATAAACTTTCAAAATAGTTATATTTCATGTAACGACCCGAAATTTTGGACCATTCGCATCCATTATAAGTGTATAGGTAGACACTCATGCCGGAGTTGAATTGCTCAAAATACCGCGTTGTTAATTTAAATTTGGCAAAACTGAACATATACAGTAAATAAATAATCACAGATCACAGACACAGAGTAATAAGTGCAGCGGAAATAAAAGAGATAGTAGTTCATGAAGCTACTATATAAATATATAAGTTACATCAGAGTTAAACCAGATACAACAGAAGAGTAATATGATACATCAGATACAAAGCAGAATACATCACTGGAATCATCGAATATCTGAAACCTGGATAGATAGCTGGATCTCCAAGCGAAGCTCCAACTCCAAAGGTGAGTCTCGAAAGCTGAACCACTCAGTCTGACCCGAGCGTAAAGCAAAAACACAAGACACTCGAGTCAGGATTAACATTCTTATATTAATAAATCCAACTCAAGTGAAATAGCAGTTGAAATACAAGTAACTCAAAGGATGTTTGGAATAACCATCCTTTAAGGATCCGTTAAACTATCTACTATGTAGTAGTGTACGATAAGTAGATAATGTCTATCAGTAATATAAAGATATCAAAATAGCGTTAAGTCATGGCCCATTCCACCCTTAACACATTTTTATTCCCACAAGCATATACAAGACCGTAGTTTCCCCAAAACCGGAAGTCACCAGAGGGCAATCCATATACTCAAGGTACAAAACAAATTCGTAGTGGTCGCGCATAAATGGAATACAAGTATGACAAGGCACATGAGGCTATACCCAAGGTAGTGATACTACCGTTCGCCTGATCCGGACTGGTGAGAACGCAACGCCGCAGCGCCCGCAACACCGTGAGACAACACTCCCAAAATCAAGGGTGCACCAATCGACAATAAGTATAAGTAGTTCGAAGAAGTGTGTCCACTTGAGGTATCAATCCTCCATTGGCCCGGCACAGCTCCTGTTTTAGTCATTTCCAATTTGACACAAGTGTCAAGGCTATCCATTATCGTTCTCTTTCTTCAGTCATCACGTACATCATTCCAACCACTTCATTCTGGATCATCACTCCGCGTATAGTTATTAAAGTGGTTTCCGGTTTAGATAGAGAGTATATCCATAACCGAATTCCGGTCTCTTTAATAACTTTCGTAATTATTACACCGATTGGTCGTTTATTTATTTCAAAACCAAATCAATTTCAATTTCAATTCGTAAATCAATCATTTCGTTTGTCTTTCTAAATCAATTCCCAATATTTACATTTCAAAACTTCATAATTACCATTTCAAAATCTTATAATTCAATTTCAATATCTATTTAAAACCCTTCAAATATTGATCCGAGTTCGTATATACGTTTCATTCCAAATCATTTAAATAAATTAAATTTGACATTTAAATCAATTTAAATTCATTTATCGATTTCATTCAATATTCATTAAGTAAACTTACCATTCAAAACAATTTCCATTAAATTTCCAATTCATTAAATCCATTATTTAAATTCAACTTCCTTATTTCAAAACTTACAATTTGAATTAGATTAAATTCATCAAACCAAATTCTTTAAATTTCAAGTCTTACATTAATTTCAATAAATCACATTTTATTTCTTGTTAAGAAATTCAATTTCAGTTATTTACTTACTTAAATAAATTTCCAAAACTTAATAAATAAAGAAACCCAATTTCATTTATTAATAAAGTTCAAATTTCGCTTATTCAAAAGTCCAATTTCTCTTATCAAAGAATTCAATTTTTATTCAATTATCAAATGATTCAATCTTATTCAATTATTAAATAATTCAAAACTTAATCATTAAATAATTTCAAAATTTAATAATTTCAAACTTAATTATAATTTCAAACTTAATTCAATCATTTCTCAAATTAAACAACCTTCTTTCATCAATTTCTTTATTAATATTTCATTTCAGATTATTAAATATTCACGTTTAAATTTCATTAAATTCAATTTCCAACTTCGTTTCAAAACCATATTATTTATTCAAATAAAATCTTCATTTTATTTTTAAATCAAATTATTGACCAATCGGGTTTTATTTAATTTCCTATCCTAGGTCAAAATTCAATTTGGGTATTTATCATTTCAACCCGATTCCAATTCAATTCAAAATCAAACATAACAAAGGGAACTTGCAGTGTGATAACTGGGATGGTGTCAAAGTAAATAAACAAGCAATAACAACAATCAATATCAATCCAATAATCAATTCAAATAATCCCGAAATAACCGTATTAATTCGCATTGTTATTTGTACGAATTAATATAATTATTTCTAGAATCTACACTATCATTTCATGTAGATTAAAGATTGCTACATTACGGTTTTCACTTGTCATCTATTTACAATTTCCTACATTATCAATTTAACAACATACATTCACTGGTTCAAAAATGAAACTAAACAAATCCTACGTGTCGATAATTTCAACAGTTAAAGGGGTCATATTATACAAATGTCAGTTAATCAAATTTAACATTTAATTATCCTATATCAAGTTCAATTTCATACTATTTATCATTTTAATATTAATAATTTAACGTCCAATATAAACATCAACAATCAATAAATTAACAACCAAACTGGATTATCACTTCATATATATAACAGATAATGGTGTCAAATGTCACAGGTGAACTGATACAGGTAATAGCAGTGTAAATATCTAACAGCAGCATATTTCAATTGTCGTTTCAATCGAAATCAAATTTAATAAATAAAAGAACGTTAATCGTGAGTGATTGCTCACCTTTCGAGGCTAGAGAAGATAGAAGAAATGGGCTACGAATCCAGGCACGAATTCCAAACAAATCAAGATTTGCACGAATTCGACGGACAAAGCTGATAAATAGAAATTGATGGAAACGAATCAGAATCTGCTTGATATAGACCGAAAAAAATATATATTATTTTAATATATTATTTTCTTAAACCAATATTCAATTAAAATACATTTGTAAAATCTATCTATATATATATATATTATATTTTGAAATCAATATACTAATTTAAACACATACTCCCCTCTCCTATGCAAAAGTCAACACAACTAACTGCAAATATATATATATAATAAAATATACATTCATAGAAATATTTTATAAAACAGTCATATATATAAACTAATATACTAACTAGTATATAAACTTGCAACCGCATAGAATGTAAACACAAACTTACGTACATAATTTAATATATAACATATACCAACTCACGCATATATATAACAACTTTTAAATCACTATTTAGTAAACATATATATCACTTTCCAAAGTATTATATGTACACATACGTATCATATGTCTGACTTCTTAACCCATAGGTGTATTGTTATAACATATTTGCAAAACTCTGATATTTTAAAATATCATATATACCTAACAACCAGTAACATATTGCTCTTATATACTATAACATACATCTATATATTCACCTCAAAATCATTAACAGAAAATAATTTGGACTACTACAAAACTTTTATAACTAATATAAATATAACAAGCTGGAGACTATATGTACAGAATCAACAAAAATATCATGTAATATACTTAAACCCAACAGAATCAACCTTACAGCATAATATATATATGTAAATATAAAATACAAGTACATACAAACTTTATACAAACAACTTTAAAACTTTATAAGTTAACAGAGGACACATTATATACCAAAACAAGTAAGTAACATATATATAGGTTAACCAAGAGTCTAACATAATCTTGTACGCAACTGATATTAAAAATCTTGTATAAACAAATGTATATTTATATATACCTTTAATATAATTTACTTACATACAAGTTAATAAAATAATACGCATTACTACAAGTCTACACTTACAGCAGATGGAAGAAAGGAGAGGAGGTTGCGGGTTGGTCGCGAGGGGTGGCTGCTAGGTGGTGGCGCGCGATTAGTCGGAGGTCAGATCCAGTAAAGCTCGGCTATGGACGAGGTCGGATGCTTAGAGAGCGGTGATAGACCGGACGTGGGTTGTTGCTCGGGGTCGAACGTATGGAATAGGAGTGGACAGGTTGGAGTTTGCGTGGGGTAGGGGCGTGCTCGAATGGGCGTGGCTTCGGTGGCGGTCTCTAGATGTTGTGAAGGCTGAGTGGGCTCGAAGGGAGAGAAAAATGGTGCTACGCGTGGAGGATGGGTGAGCTGCTAGTGGAAGCGGAGGCTAGGCCGGAAAAGGCGGGGAAGAACGGCGGCTGATGGTGGTTTCGGTGCTGAGATGGTGGACGGTTGCTATTTGCGTAGGTGATGGTTGTTCGGCGGTCAGCGTGTGAGGTCGGTAGTGGAAGTGGAAGTGGAAGGTGGTGCATGGTGTAGAGGGCCGGTTGCAGCATGGTTCGACGTGGAGGGTGGTTCACGTGGGCACGGTGATGATGGAGAGAGGCGGACAGGAGGTTGGTAGACGTGGTGGTGGCTGCCGGCGCTTGGGCTGATACGATGGGTGGTGGTGGGCTTCACGTGATAGGAGAGGTGGTGGACGAGGCTGGTGCGTTGGAGGGTGGGTGAAATGCAGTCGTGATGAGTGAGGTGGAGGGGGACGAGAGCAAGGGGAAGGGAAGGCGACGTGAAGGCCTGGAGATGTTGAGGAGTATAGGCTCTTGTTTCAAAGTTTTTTTTTTCTTTTTGATGTAACCGAAATGGTAGAAGAGAAAGACAAAATATGTACAAGTTTTAGATTAGATATTGCCTTCAAGAAACCAACAGACGTGAGCAAGGAAAGTAGAGCAAAAGTTGGAAAATGAAAAGGCCAAGAGTTGTGAACAGTTAGAATACCAATGAAAATGGTGGAATACGAAATGATGTCAGACCATTTCCCAAGCTGGTTACCGATAAGGTTATCGATTATGCGGATTCCGCCGCGTTTCAAATACCAAAACACAGAAGTAAATATATCGTCAAGATCAGCACAGCGAGACGATCAAAACGGTATACAAATATCAGTGGTTTGATTGGATTATAAAAATTGATATCGGTACCAGAATACTGCTATTTTCCAGAAAATAAGAACGACGGAGCAATAGATGTCCAAATTTTGAAAAACGACCAACTGACATCTTGCTCAGAAGATGGTTTAGAATTTTTCTATGTAAAAATATTTTGGTTTTGAAAACATTTTATTTTCATTACTTTTTAACTGATTAAATTGAAGTGAATTTACGCGCGAAATAAACTTCCGTATTTTCGGACGAAAATTTACCAGTTGCTATGTTTAACTAGACGTATTCCAAATATTAAATTTTTATTTCAAAATTTTATCGTTTAAAATTTCACAAAATTTCAACTAATTTCGTTATTAAAACAGTCGAAATTTTACGGGTCGTTACACTCTCCCCCACTCAAAACTTTTCGTCCCCGAAAAGGAACGAGGTAGGAGAATAGAAACAACCAGAAAGGAAACAGATTTGAAATAAAAAAAATGACAATTTATTTAAACCATATAAATTCAAATTTAAATTAATCGATATTCCATAATTGATTTAATCCATTTGATTTCACTAAAATCAATCTCAACTATTTCTAAATTCATTATCTTATTATCCAATTATCTTAAATTTACAATTTCTAAAACCATAAATTTGAATAGTCTTTTATTATAATCATTTTTTTCAGCAATTTAAATTCTTCTTTATTCCAAATTATTGTTAAATTTATTCTACTTAATATATCTAATCACATATATTTAACCCATATAAATTTATTTAAACCATAAAAGTTTCGATTTAAATAAATTTATATTCACTAATTGCTTTTAAATTCAAGGTATTTCCATAATTTGATCAAATTTCAATTTTATTAATTCTTTCAAAACAAATTTATTTGTCTCATCTATTATTCAATTAACTTATTATTCTATTTATTTCAATTAACATTTTATAATTAAAATTTAAGTGTATAACATTTATTATAACCACTCAAATTTTATTTATAAATTCAATTTATATTATATATTATCCAATTACATATTCAACTTCTGAACGATTTAGGTATGTTGTATTAGAATGCAGTTGAACAATATACAAATAAAATTTTCCAAATTCAATTATTCAAGTTTAAGTATTCCAAATTTTGGTTTTATTTATAAAATCATCCTTTAACAAAATTTAAGAATTTGATTTCCGATTAACTTTAAACAACTTAGAGATATATATAATATATTTATATCAAATCAAATTAAATTTTAAAATAAGATTATTATATATATATATATATATAAATCAAACTATACTGAAGAAATTCAAATCAAAATATTTTTCAAAACAAAACCGTAGCAAAGCTACAGAATAGTATCTCCACTTCGAAACTCGAAAATGAATGTCGATGATGCGGCCGCCATCACCGAAATTATTTTCCAGCGACAAAGAGAAGAGCACTGATTTTAATATTTAAAAAAAAAATTCTTTGAAAACGATTTCTATTCGAAAATACTTCCAATACTATGTCCTTTAAAATTTTAAAACCAAAGTTCGAAATCATCGGAAACTAAATTCTCAAATTTCTGAATTTAATTCATTTCAAATTCCAAATCAATTTATAAACCGTATTTATAAATTTATTTAGAACAATAAATGATAATCAAATATTATCATTTCAAACAAACAATTTAATTTACCTATTAAATTCCAGAAAATTTTACTTATATTTTCACAATATAATCAAACAAATTTATTTCAGTTTCCAAATTTGAAAATAATATTGTGTCAGTTTGCTCTGTTCAAGTGTTTTGGAAATCCTATCGATAGCGTTGATCAGACGAATCGATCGGAAACCCAAATCAACATCAACAACTCAAACAACACAATATAAAAACATTTTAAAATTAATTTACAAATACAATTCCTCACCTAACGATACAAGAATAGATTTCAAAGCAAAGATAGAGATTCAAATTTAATGGACTAAAATCAAAGAGAATTTTGATTCGAAAATAAGTTCAAACGAAGATAAGATGATGAAATAACGAAATAGAAAGATGGATGAGTTTATATAAATCGCGGGCAACCTTAACCGGGTCAACCGTGACTTTAAGAATAAGATGATGCAGAATTTCGAGGTAAATCAACACTCGATCTCAAGAGATGGAATTCAGGTATATCAGGTAATAGATAGCATCGTAAACCGAGGATACAGAAATCTCCGGTAAATCAATGCCTACTGTAAAGGAGTTTCACCCCTTTACAAATCATTCGAAGTTTGGCGAGACCGCCGATTCATTATAAAGATCATTCAAGGTGGAGTTATGTGATGCTCCAGAATTGAAAGGAGACGAATAGTGAGGGACACGAATGAAATTTGGAATCGTAGGGAACGTCCCAAAATTCAAAGGAATCGAGTCGAAAGGAAGAGATTGAAACTCGAATGAGAGTGATTCTGTAAATGCATTTACCCTATATGTTAAGTTTTGCCTAGAGCTACCAAAGCTCTGATACCAACTGTAACGGACCGCGTCAGTGGGGTAACGCCCACCGTAGCATACAACAGTACCTGTGTTCTGCCTTTACAGCCAGCCTCTCGACTGCACCAACCCTGCAGGGACATGTAGGAGTAAGAGTCATCCGCTCGCTACCAAACCAAATGCGAGAACCCCCTATCATGCTGCACCCGCCAAGTGCATAGGCAGACACAAATGTCGGAGTTGAATTGCTCAAAATACCGCGTTGTTAATTTAAATTTGGCAAAACTGAACATATACAGTAAATAAATAATCACAGATCACAGACACAGAGTAATAAGTGCAGCGGAAATAAAAGAGATAGTAGTTCATGAAGCTACTATATAAATATATAAGTTACATCAGAGTTAAACCAGATACAACAGAAGAGTAATATGATACATCAGATACAAAGCAGAATACATCACTGGAATCATCGAATATCTGAAAGCTGGATAGATAGCTGGATCTCCAAGCGAAGCTCCAACTCCAAAGGTGAGTCTCGAAAGCTGAACCACTCAGTCTGACCCGAGCGTAAAGCAAAAACACAAGACACTCGAGTCAGGATTAACATTCTTATATTAATAAATCCAACTCAAGTGAAATAGCAGTTGAAATACAAGTAACTCAAAGGATGTTTGGAATAACCATCCTTTAAGGATCCGTTAAACTATCTACTATGTAGTAGTGTACGATAAGTAGATAATGTCTATCAGTAATATAAAGATATCAAAATAGCGTTAAGTCATGGCCCATTCCACCCTTAACACATTTTTATTCCCACAAGCATATACAAGACCGTAGTTTCCCCAAAACCGGAAGTCACCAGAAGGCAATCCATATACTCAAGGTACAAAACAAATTCGTAGTGGTCGCGCATAAATGGAATACAAGTATGACAAGGCACATGAGGCTATACCCAAGGTAGTGATACTACCGTTCGCCTGATCCGGACTAGTGAGAACGCAACGCCGCAGCGCCCGCAACACCGTGAGACAACACTCCCAAAATCAAGGGTGCACCAATCGACAATAAGTATAAGTAGTTCGAAGAAGTGTGTCCACTTGAGGTATCAATCCTCCATTGGCCCGGCACAGCTCCTGTTTTAGTCATTTCCAATTTGACACAAGTGTCAAGGCTATCCATTATCGTTCTCTTTCTTCAGTCATCACGTACATCATTCCAACCACTTCATTCTGGATCATCACTCCGCGTATAGTTATTAAAGTGGTTTCCGGTTTAGATAGAGAGTATATCCATAACCGAATTCCGGTCTCTTTAATAACTTTCGTAATTATTACACCGATTGGTCGTTTATTTATTTCAAAACCAAATCAATTTCAATTTCAATTCGTAAATCAATCATTTCGTTTGTCTTTCTAAATCAATTCCCAATATTTACATTTCAAAACTTCATAATTACCATTTCAAAATCTTATAATTCAATTTCAATATCTATTTAAAACCCTTCAAATATTGATCCGAGTTCGTATATACGTTTCATTCCAAATCATTTAAATAAATTTAATTTGACATTTAAATCAATTTAAATTCATTTATCGATTTCATTCAATATTCATTAAGTAAACTTACCATTCAAAACAATTTCCATTAAATTTCCAATTCATTAAATCCATTATTTAAATTCAACTTCCTTATTTCAAAACTTACAATTTGAATTAGATTAAATTCATCAAACCAAATTCTTTAAATTTCAAGTCTTACATTAATTTCAATAAATCACATTTTATTTCTTGTTAAGAAATTCAATTTCAGTTATTTACTTACTTAAATAAATTTCCAAAACTTAATAAATAAAGAAACCCAATTTCATTTATTAATAAAGTTCAAATTTCGCTTATTCAAAAGTCCAATTTCTCTTATCAAAGAATTCAATTTTTATTCAATTATCAAATGATTCAATCTTATTCAATTATTAAATAATTCAAAACTTAATCATTAAATAATTTCAAAATTTAATAATTTCAAACTTAATTATAATTTCAAACTTAATTCAATCATTTCTCAAATTAAACAACCTTCTTTCATCAATTTCTTTATTAATATTTCATTTTAGATTATTAAATATTCACGTTTAAATTTCATTAAATTCAATTTTCAACTTCGTTTCAAAACCATATTATTTATTCAAATAAAATCTTCATTTTATTTTTAAATCAAATTATTGACCAATCGGGTTTTATTTAATTTCCTATCCTAGGTCAAAATTCAATTTGGGTATTTATCATTTCAACCCGATTCCAATTCAATTCAAAATCAAACATAACAAAGGGAACTTGCAGTGTGATAACTGGGATGGTGTCAAAGTAAATAAACAAGCAATAACAACAATCAATATCAATCCAATAATCAATTCAAATAATCCCGAAATAACCGTATTAATTCGCATTGTTATTTGTACGAATTAATATAATTATTTCTAGAATCTACACTATCATTTCATGTAGATTAAAGATTGCTACATTACGGTTTTCACTTGTCATCTATTTACAATTTCCTACATTATCAATTTAACAACATACATTCACTGGTTCAAAAATGAAACTAAACAAATCCTACGTGTCGATAATTTCAACAGTTAAAGGGGTCATATTATACAAATGTCAGTTAATCAAATTTAACATTTAATTATCCTATATCAAGTTCAATTTCATACTATTTATCATTTTAATATTAATAATTTAACGTCCAATATAAACATCAACAATCAATAAATTAACAACCAAACTGGATTATCACTTCATATATATAACAGATAATGGTGTCAAATGTCACAGGTGAACTGATACAGGTAATAGCAGTGTAAATATCTAACAGCAGCATATTTCAATTGTCGTTTCAATCGAAATCAAATTTAATAAATAAAAGAACGTTAATCGTGAGTGATTGCTCACCTTTCGAGGCTAGAGAAGATAGAAGAAATGGGCTACGAATCCAGGCACGAATTCCAAACAAATCAAGATTTGCACGAATTCGACGGACAAAGCTGATAAATAGAAATTGATGGAAACGAATCAGAATCTGCTTGATATAGACCGAAAAAAATATATATTATTTTAATATATTATTTTCTTAAACCAATATTCAATTAAAATACATTTGTAAAATCTATCTATATATATATATATTATATTTTGAAATCAATATACTAATTTAAACACATACTCCCCTCTCCTATGCAAAAGTCAACACAACTAACTGCAAATATATATATATAATAAAATATACATTCATAGAAATATTTTATAAAACAGTCATATATATAAACTAATATACTAACTAGTATATAAACTTGCAACCGCATAGAATGTAAACACAAACTTACGTACATAATTTAATATATAACATATACCAACTCACGCATATATATAACAACTTTTAAATCACTATTTAGTAAACATATATATCACTTTCCAAAGTATTATATGTACACATACGTATCATATGTCTGACTTCTTAACCCATAGGTGTATTGTTATAACATATTTGCAAAACTCTGATATTTTAAAATATCATATATACCTAACAACCAGTAACATATTGCTCTTATATACTATAACATACATCTATATATTCACCTCAAAATCATTAACAGAAAATAATTTGGACTACTACAAAACTTTTATAACTAATATAAATATAACAAGCTGGAGACTATATGTACAGAATCAACAAAAATATCATGTAATATACTTAAACCCAACAGAATCAACCTTACAGCATAATATATATATGTAAATATAAAATACAAGTACATACAAACTTTATACAAACAACTTTAAAACTTTATAAGTTAACAGAGGACACATTATATACCAAAACAAGTAAGTAACATATATATAGGTTAACCAAGAGTCTAACATAATCTTGTACGCAACTGATATTAAAAATCTTGTATAAACAAATGTATATTTATATATACCTTTAATATAATTTACTTACATACAAGTTAATAAAATAATACGCATTACTACAAGTCTACACTTACAGCAGATGGAAGAAAGGAGAGGAGGTTGCGGGTTGGTCGCGAGGGGTGGCTGCTAGGTGGTGGCGCGCGATTAGTCGGAGGTCAGATCCAGTAAAGCTCGGCTATGGACGAGGTCGGATGCTTAGAGAGCGGTGATAGACCGGACGTGGGTTGTTGCTCGGGGTCGAACGTATGGAATAGGAGTGGACAGGTTGGAGTTTGCGTGGGGTAGGGGCGTGCTCGAATGGGCGTGGCTTCGGTGGCGGTCTCTAGATGTTGTGAAGGCTGAGTGGGCTCGAAGGGAGAGAAAAATGGTGCTACGCGTGGAGGATGGGTGAGCTGCTAGTGGAAGCGGAGGCTAGGCCGGAAAAGGCGGGGAAGAACGGCGGCTGATGGTGGTTTCGGTGCTGAGATGGTGGACGGTTGCTATTTGCGTAGGTGATGGTTGTTCGGCGGTCAGCGTGTGAGGTCGGTAGTGGAAGTGGAAGTGGAAGGTGGTGCATGGTGTAGAGGGCCGGTTGCAGCATGGTTCGACGTGGAGGGTGGTTCACGTGGGCACGGTGATGATGGAGAGAGGCGGACAGGAGGTTGGTAGACGTGGTGGTGGCTGCCGGCGCTTGGGCTGATACGATGGGTGGTGGTGGGCTTCACGTGATAGGAGAGGTGGTGGACGAGGCTGGTGCGTTGGAGGGTGGGTGAAATGCAGTCGTGATGAGTGAGGTGGAGGGGGACGAGAGCAAGGGGAAGGGAAGGCGACGTGAAGGCCTGGAGATGTTGAGGAGTATAGGCTCTTGTTTCAAAGTTTTTTTTTTCTTTTTGATGTAACCGAAATGGTAGAAGAGAAAGACAAAATATGTACAAGTTTTAGATTAGATATTGCCTTCAAGAAACCAACAGACGTGAGCAAGGAAAGTAGAGCAAAAGTTGGAAAATGAAAAGGCCAAGAGTTGTGAACAGTTAGAATACCAATGAAAATGGTGGAATACGAAATGATGTCAGACCATTTCCCAAGCTGGTTACCGATAAGGTTATCGATTATGCGGATTCCGCCGCGTTTCAAATACCAAAACACAGAAGTAAATATATCGTCAAGATCAGCACAGCGAGACGATCAAAACGGTATACAAATATCAGTGGTTTGATTGGATTATAAAAATTGATATCGGTACCAGAATACTGCTATTTTCCAGAAAATAAGAACGACGGAGCAATAGATGTCCAAATTTTGAAAAACGACCAACTGACATCTTGCTCAGAAGATGGTTTAGAATTTTTCTATGTAAAAATATTTTGGTTTTGAAAACATTTTATTTTCATTACTTTTTAACTGATTAAATTGAAGTGAATTTACGCGCGAAATAAACTTCCGTATTTTCGGACGAAAATTTACCAGTTGCTATGTTTAACTAGACGTATTCCAAATATTAAATTTTTATTTCAAAATTTTATCGTTTAAAATTTCACAAAATTTCAACTAATTTCGTTATTAAAACAGTCGAAATTTTACGGGTCGTTACACTCTCCCCCACTCAAAACTTTTCGTCCCCGAAAAGGAACGAGGTAGGAGAATAGAAACAACCAGAAAGGAAACAGATTTGAAATAAAAAAAATGACAATTTATTTAAACCATATAAATTCAAATTTAAATTAATCGATATTCCATAATTGATTTAATCCATTTGATTTCACTAAAATCAATCTCAACTATTTCTAAATTCATTATCTTATTATCCAATTATCTTAAATTTACAATTTCTAAAACCATAAATTTGAATAGTCTTTTATTATAATCATTTTTTTCAGCAATTTAAATTCTTCTTTATTCCAAATTATTGTTAAATTTATTCTACTTAATATATCTAATCACATATATTTAACCCATATAAATTTATTTAAACCATAAAAGTTTCGATTTAAATAAATTTATATTCACTAATTGCTTTTAAATTCAAGGTATTTCCATAATTTGATCAAATTTCAATTTTATTAATTCTTTCAAAACAAATTTATTTGTCTCATCTATTATTCAATTAACTTATTATTCTATTTATTTCAATTAACATTTTATAATTAAAATTTAAGTGTATAACATTTATTATAACCACTCAAATTTTATTTATAAATTCAATTTATATTATATATTATCCAATTACATATTCAACTTCTGAACGATTTAGGTATGTTGTATTAGAATGCAGTTGAACAATATACAAATAAAATTTTCCAAATTCAATTATTCAAGTTTAAGTATTCCAAATTTTGGTTTTATTTATAAAATCATCCTTTAACAAAATTTAAGAATTTGATTTCCGATTAACTTTAAACAACTTAGAGATATATATAATATATTTATATCAAATCAAATTAAATTTTAAAATAAGATTATTATATATATATATATATAAATCAAACTATACTGAAGAAATTCAAATCAAAATATTTTTCAAAACAAAACCGTAGCAAAGCTACAGAATAGTATCTCCACTTCGAAACTCGAAAATGAATGTCGATGATGCGGCCGCCATCACCGAAATTATTTTCCAGCGACAAAGAGAAGAGCACTGATTTTAATATTTAAAAAAAAAATTCTTTGAAAACGATTTCTATTCGAAAATACTTCCAATACTATGTCCTTTAAAATTTTAAAACCAAAGTTCGAAATCATCGGAAACTAAATTCTCAAATTTCTGAATTTAATTCATTTCAAATTCCAAATCAATTTATAAACCGTATTTATAAATTTATTTAGAACAATAAATGATAATCAAATATTATCATTTCAAACAAACAATTTAATTTACCTATTAAATTCCAGAAAATTTTACTTATATTTTCACAATATAATCAAACAAATTTATTTCAGTTTCCAAATTTGAAAATAATATTGTGTCAGTTTGCTCTGTTCAAGTGTTTTGGAAATCCTATCGATAGCGTTGATCAGACGAATCGATCGGAAACCCAAATCAACATCAACAACTCAAACAACACAATATAAAAACATTTTAAAATTAATTTACAAATACAATTCCTCACCTAACGATACAAGAATAGATTTCAAAGCAAAGATAGAGATTCAAATTTAATGGACTAAAATCAAAGAGAATTTTGATTCGAAAATAAGTTCAAACGAAGATAAGATGATGAAATAACGAAATAGAAAGATGGATGAGTTTATATAAATCGCGGGCAACCTTAACCGGGTCAACCGTGACTTTAAGAATAAGATGATGCAGAATTTCGAGGTAAATCAACACTCGATCTCAAGAGATGGAATTCAGGTATATCAGGTAATAGATAGCATCGTAAACCGAGGATACAGAAATCTCCGGTAAATCAATGCCTACTGTAAAGGAGTTTCACCCCTTTACAAATCATTCGAAGTTTGGCGAGACCGCCGATTCATTATAAAGATCATTCAAGGTGGAGTTATGTGATGCTCCAGAATTGAAAGGAGACGAATAGTGAGGGACACGAATGAAATTTGGAATCGTAGGGAACGTCCCAAAATTCAAAGGAATCGAGTCGAAAGGAAGAGATTGAAACTCGAATGAGAGTGATTCTGTAAATGCATTTACCCTATATGTTAAGTTTTGCCTAGAGCTACCAAAGCTCTGATACCAACTGTAACGGACCGCGTCAGTGGGGTAACGCCCACCGTAGCATACAACAGTACCTGTGTTCTGCCTTTACAGCCAGCCTCTCGACTGCACCAACCCTGCAGGGACATGTAGGAGTAAGAGTCATCCGCTCGCTACCAAACCAAATGCGAGAACCCCCTATCATGCTGCACCCGCCAAGTGCATAGGCAGACACAAATGTCGGAGTTGAATTGCTCAAAATACCGCGTTGTTAATTTAAATTTGGCAAAACTGAACATATACAGTAAATAAATAATCACAGATCACAGACACAGAGTAATAAGTGCAGCGGAAATAAAAGAGATAGTAGTTCATGAAGCTACTATATAAATATATAAGTTACATCAGAGTTAAACCAGATACAACAGAAGAGTAATATGATACATCAGATACAAAGCAGAATACATCACTGGAATCATCGAATATCTGAAAGCTGGATAGATAGCTGGATCTCCAAGCGAAGCTCCAACTCCAAAGGTGAGTCTCGAAAGCTGAACCACTCAGTCTGACCCGAGCGTAAAGCAAAAACACAAGACACTCGAGTCAGGATTAACATTCTTATATTAATAAATCCAACTCAAGTGAAATAGCAGTTGAAATACAAGTAACTCAAAGGATGTTTGGAATAACCATCCTTTAAGGATCCGTTAAACTATCTACTATGTAGTAGTGTACGATAAGTAGATAATGTCTATCAGTAATATAAAGATATCAAAATAGCGTTAAGTCATGGCCCATTCCACCCTTAACACATTTTTATTCCCACAAGCATATACAAGACCGTAGTTTCCCCAAAACCGGAAGTCACCAGAAGGCAATCCATATACTCAAGGTACAAAACAAATTCGTAGTGGTCGCGCATAAATGGAATACAAGTATGACAAGGCACATGAGGCTATACCCAAGGTAGTGATACTACCGTTCGCCTGATCCGGACTAGTGAGAACGCAACGCCGCAGCGCCCGCAACACCGTGAGACAACACTCCCAAAATCAAGGGTGCACCAATCGACAATAAGTATAAGTAGTTCGAAGAAGTGTGTCCACTTGAGGTATCAATCCTCCATTGGCCCGGCACAGCTCCTGTTTTAGTCATTTCCAATTTGACACAAGTGTCAAGGCTATCCATTATCGTTCTCTTTCTTCAGTCATCACGTACATCATTCCAACCACTTCATTCTGGATCATCACTCCGCGTATAGTTATTAAAGTGGTTTCCGGTTTAGATAGAGAGTATATCCATAACCGAATTCCGGTCTCTTTAATAACTTTCGTAATTATTACACCGATTGGTCGTTTATTTATTTCAAAACCAAATCAATTTCAATTTCAATTCGTAAATCAATCATTTCGTTTGTCTTTCTAAATCAATTCCCAATATTTACATTTCAAAACTTCATAATTACCATTTCAAAATCTTATAATTCAATTTCAATATCTATTTAAAACCCTTCAAATATTGATCCGAGTTCGTATATACGTTTCATTCCAAATCATTTAAATAAATTTAATTTGACATTTAAATCAATTTAAATTCATTTATCGATTTCATTCAATATTCATTAAGTAAACTTACCATTCAAAACAATTTCCATTAAATTTCCAATTCATTAAATCCATTATTTAAATTCAACTTCCTTATTTCAAAACTTACAATTTGAATTAGATTAAATTCATCAAACCAAATTCTTTAAATTTCAAGTCTTACATTAATTTCAATAAATCACATTTTATTTCTTGTTAAGAAATTCAATTTCAGTTATTTACTTACTTAAATAAATTTCCAAAACTTAATAAATAAAGAAACCCAATTTCATTTATTAATAAAGTTCAAATTTCGCTTATTCAAAAGTCCAATTTCTCTTATCAAAGAATTCAATTTTTATTCAATTATCAAATGATTCAATCTTATTCAATTATTAAATAATTCAAAACTTAATCATTAAATAATTTCAAAATTTAATAATTTCAAACTTAATTATAATTTCAAACTTAATTCAATCATTTCTCAAATTAAACAACCTTCTTTCATCAATTTCTTTATTAATATTTCATTTTAGATTATTAAATATTCACGTTTAAATTTCATTAAATTCAATTTTCAACTTCGTTTCAAAACCATATTATTTATTCAAATAAAATCTTCATTTTATTTTTAAATCAAATTATTGACCAATCGGGTTTTATTTAATTTCCTATCCTAGGTCAAAATTCAATTTGGGTATTTATCATTTCAACCCGATTCCAATTCAATTCAAAATCAAACATAACAAAGGGAACTTGCAGTGTGATAACTGGGATGGTGTCAAAGTAAATAAACAAGCAATAACAACAATCAATATCAATCCAATAATCAATTCAAATAATCCCGAAATAACCGTATTAATTCGCATTGTTATTTGTACGAATTAATATAATTATTTCTAGAATCTACACTATCATTTCATGTAGATTAAAGATTGCTACATTACGGTTTTCACTTGTCATCTATTTACAATTTCCTACATTATCAATTTAACAACATACATTCACTGGTTCAAAAATGAAACTAAACAAATCCTACGTGTCGATAATTTCAACAGTTAAAGGGGTCATATTATACAAATGTCAGTTAATCAAATTTAACATTTAATTATCCTATATCAAGTTCAATTTCATACTATTTATCATTTTAACATTAATAATTTAACGTCCAATATAAACATCAACAATCAATAAATTAACAACCAAACTGGATTATCACTTCATATATATAACAGATAATGGTGTCAAATGTCACAGGTGAACTGATACAGGTAATAGCAGTGTAAATATCTAACAGCAGCATATTTCAATTGTCGTTTCAATCGAAATCAAATTTAATAAATAAAAGAACGTTAATCGTGAGTGATTGCTCACCTTTCGAGGCTAGAGAAGATAGAAGAAATGGGCTACGAATCCAGGCACGAATTCCAAACAAATCAAGATTTGCACGAATTCGACGGACAAAGCTGATAAATAGAAATTGATGAAAACGAATCAGAATCTGCTTGATATAGACCGAAAAAAAATATATTATTTTAATATATTATTTTCTTAAACCAATATTCAATTAAAATACATTTGTAAAATCTATATATATATATATATTATATTTTGAAATCAATATACTAATTTAAACACATACTCCCCTCTCCTATGCAAAAGTCAACACAACTAACTGCAAATATATATATATATAATAAAATATACCTTCATAGAAATATTTTATAAAACAGTCATATATATAAACTAATATACTAACTAGTATATAAACTTGCAACCGCATAGAATGTAAACACAAACTTACGTACATAATTTAATATATAACATATACCAACTCACGCATATATATAACAACTTTTAAATCACTATTTAGTAAACATATATATCACTTTCCAAAGTATTATATGTACACATACGTATCATATGTCTGACTTCTTAACCCATAGGTGTATTGTTATAACATATTTGCAAAACTCTGATATTTTAAAATATCATATATACCTAACAACCAGTAACATATTGCTCTTATATACTATAACATACATCTATATATTCACCTCAAAATCATTAACAGAAAATAATTTGGACTACTACAAAACTTTTATAACTAATATAAATATAACAAGCTGGAGACTATATGTACAGAATCAACAAAAATATCATGTAATATACTTAAACCCAACAGAATCAACCTTACAGCATAATATATATAGGTAAATATAAAATACAAGTACATACAAACTTTATACAAACAACTTTAAAACTTTATAAGTTAACAGAGGACACATTATATACCAAAACAAGTAAGTAACATATATATAGGTTAACCAAGAGTCTAACATAATCTTGTACGCAACTGATATTAAAAATCTTGTATAAACAAATGTATATTTATATATACCTTTAATATAATTTACTTACATACAAGTTAATAAAATAATACGCATTACTACAAGTCTACACTTACAGCAGATGGAAGAAAGGAGAGGAGGTTGCGGGTTGGTCGCGAGGGGTGGCTGCTAGGTGGTGGCGCGCGATTAGTCGGAGGTCAGATCCAGTAAAGCTCGGCTATGGACGAGGTCGGATGCTTAGAGAGCGGTGATAGACCGGACGTGGGTTGTTGCTCGGGGTCGAACGTATGGAATAGGAGTGGACAGGTTGGAGTTTGCGTGGGGTAGGGGCGTGCTCGAATGGGCGTGGCTTCGATGGCGGTCTCTAGATGTTGTGAAGGCTGAGTGGGCTCGAAGGGAGAGAAAAATGGTGCTACGCGTGGAGGATGGGTGAGCTGCTAGTGGAAGCGGAGGCTAGGCCGGAAAAGGCGGGGAAGAACGGCGGCTGATGGTGGTTTCGGTGCTGAGATGGTGGACGGTTGCTATTTGCGTAGGTGATGGTTGTTCGGCGGTCAGCGTGTGAGGTCGGTAGTGGAAGTGGAAGTGGAAGGTGGTGCATGGTGTAGAGGGCCGGTTGCAGCATGGTTCGACGTGGAGGGTGGTTCACGTGGGCACGGTGATGATGGAGAGAGGCGGACAGGAGGTTGGTAGACGTGGTGGTGGCTGCCGGCGCTTGGGCTGATACGATGGGTGGTGGTGGGCTTCACGTGATAGGAGAGGTGGTGGACGAGGCTGGTGCGTTGGAGGGTGGGTGAAATGCAGTCGTGATGAGTGAGGTGGAGGGGGACGAGAGCAAGGGGAAGGGAAGGCGACGTGAAGGCCTGGAGATGTTGAGGAGTATAGGCTCTTGTTTCAAAGTTTTTTTTTTCTTTTTGATGTAACCGAAATGGTAGAAGAGAAAGGCAAAATATGTACAAGTTTTAGATTAGATATTGCCTTCAAGAAACCAACAGACGTGAGCAAGGAAAGTAGAGCAAAAGTTGGAAAATGAAAAGGCCAAGAGTTGTGAACAGTTAGAATACCAATGAAAATGGTGGAATACGAAATGATGTCAGACCATTTCCCAAGCTGGTTACCGATAAGGTTATCGATTATGCGGATTCCGCCGCGTTTCAAATACCAAAACACAGAAGTAAATATATCGTCAAGATCAGCACAGCGAGACGATCAAAACGGTATACAAATATCAGTGGTTTGATTGGATTATAAAAATTGATATCGGTACCAGAATACTGCTATTTTCCAGAAAATAAGAACGACGGAGCAATAGATGTCCAAATTTTGAAAAACGACCAACTGACATCTTGCTCAGAAGATGGTTTAGAATTTTTCTATGTAAAAATATTTTGGTTTTGAAAACATTTTATTTTCATTACTTTTTAACTGATTAAATTGAAGTGAATTTACGCGCGAAATAAACTTCCGTATTTTCGGACGAAAATTTACCAGTTGCTATGTTTAACTAGACGTATTCCAAATATTAAATTTTTATTTCAAAATTTTATCGTTTAAAATTTCACAAAATTTCAACTAATTTCGTTATTAAAACAGTCGAAATTTTACGGGTCGTTACATTTCAAAACCGACACATCATTGCCATTTTAAAAACCATATCAATGCGATATCACTTTTACTTCAAATAAATCCATTTCCAAAATCATAGTACTTTTCCAAAGTTATAACGCTTTTGAAATCATAGTCTTTTAAAAATCAAAACACTTTGGAAATCACAGCTTTGGAATCATAGCCTTTTGGAAATCACAACACTTTTCTTTTAAACGGTTTAGATATTAAAATTAGTATATATAATAAAATAGTTTATAAATAAAGTAATTTATATCAAAATGATTTATATTAAAATAATTTATATTAAAATAATTTATAAAGCAAAATATCATTAGTTTAAATATAATTTAAAATTTCTTTATAAAATAAAATAGCTTCCTCAAAATTCACAAATCGATTCAAATTAACTCGAATTCCAAAATTTTAATTTAATCAAATCTCAAATCATCAATTTCAATTCGATTCAGTTTCTAATAACCCTTTCAATCTATCGATTTCAAATACATATTTAAACCATAAAATAAGCCATTTCAATTTCAATATATTTCAAAGCTTTAAATATTTGACATTTCAATAACCTCTAATACAACTTCAATTCACGAATTCAAATAAACAAAATATCCCATTTAAATTTATATCATTTGAAATATTCATTAAAGCCACTTCTCAATTAATCCAAGTTATAAAACATATCTTAAAATTTCAATTTTTAATAGATTTCAAATCAACTTATTTAAGTATAATTCTTAAATAATTAAGAATTCCAAATCAATTCAAATTTATCTTTCAACCTGAAACATTATAAATTCTATATTTAAAAATATAATTTTTACATAAATACTTGAACATATTTCATATTGATTCGAATCAACTTTATTAAATCAACTTTAATAAATCTTTAAAATCATTATTTATTTAAAACCATATATTTCTTTCAAAACCGTAGAAATGTTTTTCAAAAACATTTATATATAGACCAACGATGTCTGTATATGATTTTCTATCCTATGGTCAAGTGATACGGATATTTATCATTTCAATCCGCAATTTAAAATATATTCGGGTATATATCTTTCAACCCGAAATCCCAAATTCAATTTAATTTGAAAATCGCTTGGGTTTATCATTTCAACCCATAACGATTTTCTCCTATTCTAAAGTCCGTTCGGGTATGTATCATTTCAACCCATAGTGATTCTATACTAACAAGGAACTTGCAGAGTGATAACAGATATGATAATAATATAACAACGGTAACAGACATATATCATCAGTATAAATAACAGATAAGAGTGTCAGATGTCATAGGTGAACAGATACATATGATGGCATATATATATATATCAATATAAATAACAGATAATGATGTCAGGTGTCACAGGTGAATAGATACAGATGATGTCATAGATATAGCAATATAAATAACTAACAGCGGTATATTTCAATTGTCGTTTCAATTAAAATCAGATTTAATAAATATAAGAACGTTAATCGTGAGTGATTGCTCACCTTTCGAGGCTAGAGATGCACGAGAAGATGACACAGATACGCACACTGATACAGACATAGAGATTGAGTTACGAGTCCAAGCAAAACAAATCGGCACGAACTCAACGATCAAAGCTGATAACAGAAATCGATGAAATCAAATCAAATCATTCAACATAGCAACAAATAAAACATGTCCTGTATCAAAGTTTAACAATAAAATTCTATGTGCTACCGAGATCGAAATGGTCTGAAATTTGGTATGAATAAAGATCAAAACTTGTATTTCAAACTGCAAAAGATTCACTTGTTTTGGACAAGAGACGAGAAAAGTTACGATGTCATGAACATAGACTCAGGCCATGTTTGCAGCAGTGTAAAATAATTTCTAAGTACAAAAGAACAGCTGCTTGGGTCTAACTTCCAGATCCTCGACCACTAATCAAACGATGTCGGATTTGGCTGAAATTTGACAGGCATAAATTAGGTAACTTTGACTTCCTTTTGAAAATAAAATCAACCCATTCCGACGTAAGACGGAAGAGATACGATGCGTCAAACATGAACTCAGGTCGTGTTTGCAGCAGTGTAAAATAATTTCTAAGTACAAAAGAACAGCTGCCTGGGTCTAACTTCCAGATCCTCGACCACTAATCAAACGATGTCGGATTTCGCTGAAATTTGGCAGGCATAAACTAGGTAACTTTGACTTCTTTTTAAAAATAAAATCAACCCATTCCGACGTAAGACGGAAGAGATACGATGCGTAAAACATGAACTCAGGTCGTGTTTGCATCAGTGTAAAATATACATATACTATTTAGACTTGTTAAAACATATATATACAATCATATTTTCTTGAAATCTAACAGTAACCAATTATAAAATCAATATGCATATATCTTGAATGAACATAATTTTATTTATAAAACTCACGTATTATTATATTTCACATCAACTACTTAAAATACAAACTGAAAACATCCTATATGTTATATTTCAAAATCTGTATATGTCTAAAATCAAAATTTTAACATATATATCTTTAATGAAACGTAGATGCTCGAAACACATATATATTGCATACGTAACTTTCTATATTATATGTCAAATATATTTATATATATAATATAAAACAATATAAAGAACAAATATTTTATAACTTACATATATTAGAGCCCAACAGTTTGCATTTGTACGCAAGTATTAAAATTGTAAGATATGAAACAAAGAACAAAGTGGCCTGAAACATAGTATTATATCAAACTAAACTTCTATATAACTTGCTTTATATAATATTGTGAACTAACATTTATACAAGGAAACTAGCATATACACTCAAAACAAAACCAAACATATATTATTTTTTCAAAATCTATAAACATATATATGGATGCGTATAACTAAATATAAAAATATATACTCACAACTTGATAGCTTACGGTGGAAGGCAAGTGCAGCGAAAAGGAAAGCAAGCTCGGTGCTGGGTGTTCGGTTGTGAAGTGCTGCGCCACGGAGTTGATGGCGGTGGAACGGTGGTGAGTTAGAGCAGTTATGGCCATGGCTCCAAGCGGAGAAGAGATGACTGTGATGGGATGAACTGAGTTGATAGGCGTTCAAGTTGGAGGAGTTCTCGGCTGGGGGAGAGGGGAGCACGTGCGCGGTGTTTGGTGAGGGGAGATCGATGCTCTGGATGAGGAAAACATGAACCGGCGTGGAAGGAAAGCGGAGAGCAGGTCGGTGGGGATATTCGACGGCTAGGGTAGAGGGGTACGGGCTGTCACGGTGGCGTCTGGGTGTTCGGGTGATGGAAAGGAGGGACGGGGTGAAGCACGGGTGGTTCGGCAGAGGGGAGAAGGGCAGGGCGGTGGTTCACGCGATGGAAGTGGTGAAGGCGAATGGGAAAAACATGCTATAAGGAAAAATATGAAATGAACATGCTTCATAAATTTTCTTCCCTGAGATGCAAAGAATTGTACCGGCTATGGCTACAGGGAGACTAAGTCTTTTTATACAGAAACTTTATTTCAACTTTATAAAGCAATAAGGAAGAATGAAGAGCAAGTTTATTCAAATAGCAATTTCATATATTTTACTATATATGATATGAAGTGTCAGAAAGAAGAGCAGCTACTCCTTTGTTTATTTTCTCAAGCAATGTCAGAAGTGAAAGATGGAGAGGTGACTGGAAATGGACAACAGCTTCACAATGTTTACACGCAACCACTTTTATATTATTCTATTTATTTTCAATAGCTAGTGGATGACCGTTCTCACGGAGGGTAATGGAAGACCAAAGGAAAACAAAAGGGTTCAAAATGGGTACCGATACGGTTACCGTTTCCGTAGACTCTGCCGTGTGCCGGACTTCAAAACACACAAATGAATATACTATGGAGATCAGCACGACATGACGATCAAAACGGTACACAGATATTAGCAGTACGATTTAATTATAAAAATTCGAATTTTCTATTAGCGGAAAGTGCAAGAAAAACACTGAAAAATAAGATCGACGGAGCCAAAGATGTCCGAATTTGGAAAAACGATAAACTAACATTTTGCTCAGAAGATGTTTTAGAATTTTTCTATGTAAAAATATTTAGCTTTCGGAAATATTTTATTTTCATCGCTTTTTAACTGATTAAATTGAAGTGAATTTACGCGCGAAATAAACTTTCACATTTTCGGACGAAAATTTACCAGTTACTATGTTTAACTAGACGTATTCCAAATATCGAATTTATATTTCAAAATTTATCGTTTAAAATTTCCTAAAATTTCAATTAATAACGTTATTAAAACCGGTTAAATTTACGGGTCGTTACATGTGACCAATTTCAGTTATGTGGCGATGTTTCCTTTCTGCTCTACCATTTTGCTCATGAGTGTTTGGACAAGGTTGTTGAAATTTGATGCCTTGATCTGTTAAAACTCTTGCACATGACCTATATTAACCACCCTAATTTTTCTGTATACTGTTTATTGCTAAGCCAAATTATTTTTCAACTAAACTTTTGAATTTTATAGACTTCAAAAGCTTGCAGTTTAAGTGTCAAAGGGAAAATCCAAGCGTATCTACTATAGTCGTCTAAAAAATGAATATAGTATTTGAAACCCTCTTTAGAGGCAACATGAGATGGACCCTAAAGGTCTGTGTGAATGAGTTATAAAGGTTGAGTGGCTCGGCTACCGGACATAGAGAAAGGTTGTTTATGACTTTTTCCCTTGTTGACATGCATTGAAAAACTTAAGATTCTTTAAAAACCCAGAAAAAGAAAGATGAAACAGAATTTTACGTAGTGTTTTAGGAGTTGGATGTCCTAATTTACAATGCCAAAGATTACATCTGGAGTTATAGAAGATTGAAAAATCTGAGGTATGCAATCTGAAAAATAAAAAATAGAGTCATTTTTATTAATTGCAGAATGATTACAAGAGGTAACTATATTAACAGTTTGAGCAAAATGAATACAAGAATGACTACAACAATTAAAAAAACACTTGGAAGTAGTAGCTAAATGACACTGCATAGACGTGGCAGGAGAGCTGTTAGTGTCCTCACCAAGCATGTAAAGACCATCTTTAACTTTCCCTTTGAGCAAAATAGTCTCGGTTTGCTTGTCGTCTTATCCTTGGAAAAATAACAAGATTTATGAAATTTAAGGGAAATATCATTTTCCTTGGTTAGCTTAAGGACATCGATTTGATTTTTGGTTATATCATGAACTTTTAAAACAGAATTTAAGTGTAATGGAGAGAAAGAAGTAGAAGGTAAGGTGGTTTTACCAATGTGAGAAATAAGAAGTTTCTTACCATTGCCAACAACCAATGTTTCATGGCCATTGGAAGGGAATGCTGAATCCAAGTTTTCATTCCAAAGGCAACATGATTTGTAGCTCCTGTGTCAGCATACCAAACTAAGTCATCACCAAAATCAGGAACATATGTTGTCATATGAGCTTGGGGTTCAAAGTTAAAATCTTGTTCCACTTGGTATGCCCGAGATTGAGTTGTACCAGCCTTAGGATTGACAAAATCTTTGTCAAACCTCTAATGGTACACTGCTACAGTATGACCACTCTTCAAACACATTGGCAAAGTAGTCTAGTGGTGGGTGGGCTATGAGAAAACCTTGATTAGACATTCTTGTAGCAGAATTTTGGGGAACAGCACTATTAGAACTATTGTAAGGTCATAACCACCATTAGAACCAGTTCTTCTAGTGCTAAATATAAGATTAGCAGCCATCTTTGTTGAAAGATCTCTAATAGCTTGATGGCATTCAAGGCGAGTTTCATGATCCATGATTTGGGCCTAAATCTATTCAAGGGATAAAAGATCTGTAATGACCACCTTTCTTTCACCAAAAGACGAGCCATTAAGGGTAGAAGAAAAAGGAAAGATAAGAAGAAGACTACACAATCACAAAATCTCACCACGAATTAGAACAACATATAATAGATAACATAGGATATTATATAGTCATTTCCATATAAATAATACATTATAATCATTACATTACAACCTTCAACTGGGTAGTTATAACTATCTGCCCGTACAATAATACATAGGTCATACATAAAACACAGCGGAATAAGATAAGAATTAGCTAACGTGAAGCCACCTGCTCCAGCTCCTTCAAAATGCTTCCGTAAGAAACCTGGATCACTTTGCTACTCATACAAATTTGAGTACCAAAGAATTTTTGGAAAAGAAATAAAACTCCAGGTTAGACATAGGTCTGGTGTGAGTAAACTGAAACACCTTAATTTTTCTTTTTTTTTCTTTTACGCGAATTTTACCGATCAGGAAAAATAAAAATATTTATTATACGTGTTATTTGCAGTTATTTGAATTTAGTACAAAAAATTTCTCATTTCTTCATATAGAATTTTTTCTATCCAATATCCAAATCAAATTTTCAATTTGATTTGGATAGAAAGGAACGATCCATATTTTTTTCAAGATTTTCCTATTCAGGAAAGAAAATGTTTTTTCAATAAAGAAAAATAGATATAAGATATAGAGGAAATATAAACTCAAAAAATCCACGTATTTTGACCAATTCAAGGTGAAAAAGGGGGTTGCTCCCTCGGCAAAACTGGGAAAAAGTTGAGACAAAAGATCCCGATTCAAGATAAATTCATGAGGAAGTGGGGTCTCTCCACGCCACACATAAACACGGACGGGTTTTTACCTTATGATAACCAAAACACTTTATATAGAAATCCAGTGATATTATGATAATGTCTAGGGTTTCAAGTAAAATAGAACACAGTTGAAATGCTTGCATATCACATTTCAACATATTTGGGTACAACTAAATCCGTATAGCACTTATTGGAGAATGAATTCCAAACAATGACTGGGCTAGTGGGTTACCGCCCGTCATGGTGCATCTCTAGATAAAATAATACCGAGGTCGAACCTATTGACCCCTGCTAACACAAGATCGACCTACCCTTTACTGGACAGTATCGAATAAGATCACTCCTCGGTTGGGATAACCAACCGTACCGAAGCATAAATGAGTTAATAGTAGGGACTCTAGATTAGGGATGACATTACCCTTATAGGAGCGACCCCGCTAGCATTGCTGCATCTCCGATGTTTTAGTCATTCCCGGTAGATGAGGCCTAAGGATAGGTTTACCATTATTTTAGCTTTGCCACTTAGAATGCTAACATTGCCTTTCATATGTTGTCACAATGTCAGCACTCATCCATACAAGTCGTTCAGGAGATGAATGAACCGAAGGAAAAATTGCCACTACACCTATTTTGGAATCACCCCTAGGGTTAGTAGCAAATAACTCTTGCACTTCAAAGTCTTTATCTTGGACCTTGACTTTACTATTTCCAATTTGAACGTTTATGTTAGTTCGAAGTGGGTTTCAAATAACAACTAATATCCGATCCCGGTCTCCACAAACCAACGTTCGATAATTTAAAAGGTCAAGTTGTTTATAGTGGACAATCCCACTATCAGGGTGCAAAGATTTACATATGGACATACATTCCATATGCTTATATTATCATGACCCGCTTATCGAAATTAACCCCCGTGTATTCATCACGTTCTCGAAGTTCGGTATTTGTGATAAGTACAAGTCGACTTACTTCCAATAAAATATGTTAATGTTTTATTACAACTACTTTAGTTTATTTGACTACCGAACAACATGGACAAGAGATTCTTGGTTTTAAAACAACTCAGTTAAACATGAAAGGCGGTTAAAAATAAATAACCGATAGGGTTTTAAAAGAAACTTTAAAATAAATAACCCTTGATCAAATTATAAGTTTAAAACTCAATTAAACCTTACTTAATCTTAATTAAATCAGTAATAATTCTAATTTTATCTATAATTAAGCCTTAATTAAACTTTAATTAAATAACATTTATTTAAGAAATTAAACAGTAATTAAGTGGATAATTAACCTTTTATTAAATAATAATTAATTAAATAATCAACTCTAGTTAAATAATTAATTAAAATAAATAAACTCGATTAAATAAAGATTAACTTTCTTTTATCTTAATTAATTATTATTTAAAATTTTACTTAATTAAAAATAATTAACTTGATTAATAATTTTTTAAACTCTAATTATTTAACCTAATTACTTAATTAATTAAATAAATAAATAATTACCCTAATTAATAAATTAAATAAATAAATTATTAAATAATTAAAACTTGGACTTTTTGACTTACTTAATTTTCTATTGAAATGAGTTTTCAAAAACAATGCAAAAGAAAACACTTAAAAACTTGAAATCGTGAAATTTGCCGAACTACATCCATAGCGACTATCCCTATAAGCACAGTTCGCTAGAATTGATTTCTAGGTGGAAATCTCACTTAACTCTAGCTATAACATGTTTGAAAACACAAATGTAAAAGTTGGGGAACTTAAAAACAAAAGTGAAAACTTGGAAAACATTTTCAAAATCCAAAACTAGAAAAAAAAACTTTTCATTTTCAAATCGGATTTCAAGTCCTTTGCGACTTTCCAAGGTGCTAACTTCACCATATTTACATCACATGCACTTGGTATTGTTTCATAAACATACTACCATCGTATCATAACCAACATTCACATATCCATATTAAACATATTATTCAACCAATAAATCACAAGCTCAAACACAATCGTATAATCATATGCTATCAAAATAACATGATAATTCAACACAACAACCACTATATTTTCACAATATATAGTTCGTCAAATCAAGTTAATTTCTTTTTCAAAAACAAAAGTTTTACTCATCGAAACTTTTTAAATCAAAATGAACTTTTTCCGAAACTTGAAAACACTTTAGAAACTTTGCAAAAATTGAACTTTTGGTTGCTCGAACACTTGAAATGGCTCAGCCAAGTGAAGTTTGGCTTGGCCTAGGCCTTGTTGGGCACGACTATGACTAGTTTGGGCCTGGCCATGTGGTTTAGGGGTGGGTGTTTGCTTGTAGTTTAGAAGAGAGGTGTTGTAGAAGATGATTTTGTGGATTAAAAAGTAGATTTTGGGCAAAATTAAGTGAATTTTTTCTCAGTTTGAAAATTATGAAGAGGAGGCCATGGATGTTTTGCTCAAGCTTTTAGGATTCTAAAATGAAGAAGGAGGTTGTAAAAATTAGAATATGAAGATGAAGAGGTATATATAGGCTTAGGGAATAAATAAAAAAATATCTAAGTGTTTATATTAAAATAGATGTATGCATGCACTACCATACTCCTTGTTTGGCGACGTGTTTTCTATTGAATTAGAAAACCGTCGAAAAATGTGATAATAAAAATAACCGCAAGTGCACAACGTACAATTTTAGTACATGGCGAGTACGGGCCGATCCACAGGGAATTGAAGTGATTTTAAATTCTACTCAATCAAATTAACCCAACAGTTTGAAATTTTTTAAGCCAAAAAAATGTAAAAACTAACTACAAGCAAAAGTGATTAAAAATATGAGAGCAGAATGCAATTTAGTGGAAAATTCATTCTCATGATCACACAAATCATACACAATGAAATTATGATATCTTTTTAGTCATTTGTGAATTTGGTTGATGTGCTTATCCTAAGTATGGTATATTTGTGCTATTGATTAGCCCAACATATACCATTAAACTTTAACATACCAATCGAACCACTTGTCAACTCTCATGAAAATGATAATGAAATCAGGAATAAAATCTATTCTAAGCATGATCTATTTACTATTGATTGGTAACATAGACCATCAAATTTTGATTCTAAATCCACTTCATTACCAAAATCATATGTAGATGAAGAGGTAATTTGTGTTTATGTTGTTTAAGCATAGCCTATTTGGTGTCAACAACATAGGCTATCAAATTCAATATTAAACAACAAAATTTTACCACATCAAAAATTCCATTAAGCACAACAATAGATCAAATGAAATCACTATGTTAACTTTATGTGATTCATGAGAGCTTCATCACCCCTAAATCGAAGGGGCTTAGCTTCTCATATTTGAATTGATTATAACATAAAGTGATTTCAAAATAAAAGAAGATAGCTAATCGAAATAAACTAATAGCTAATCTACTTCAATATAAGAAAGAGACCTAAACTACTAACATAAGAAGAAATAAAAAAGAAAAGAACATGAAATAAAATGCATGAATTAAAACTGCATGTAAATATATTACACAAGAGTAAAAGGCTAAGAAGCCATTAAAAAGAAAGAAAGTTTATGTTCACATTTTTGGCTACAACTAAACTAAAGAGAAGATGGTTAGAGCTTATTACATAAAACATAACGGGTATTTATATATGCCTAAAACCCTAATCCATATTTTAGGTGCTACCCAAAATGTCCCTTAGGAAGTGGGGCTTCCAAGTTATCATTAGCATGAGATTAATCCTCCATTAAATGTGCATGTGCTTTTAATCTCCACCAACATGTGCATTAGCTCCTAATTGTAGATCATGGTAAGTGGGTAAGTGGGGTCCTCCCTGATTTCATGAATTCTTTTATTTCTTCATTCCTTTATCCTCCTTTACTTGTGCATGCAAGAATATATGAAGCCACTTCCATTTTCCATCCAAATTTCTACAAATAAAACTAAAATGTGCAAATAAATATTCTCAAAATTAATACATGCACAAAAGTACCATTTTGCCTCTAAATGAAGATGAATAAATGATGATTTAAAAACAATTTAAATTTTGGTTTAAACATGTAAAATATCCTAATATCCTCATTTATTAAATAAAAGTAGATTAAATATGGAAGTAAAAATATGCATTTTTACATGCACATCAAATAGCCTCACACTTATTTTTTAATCGTACTCGAATAAAGTAAAACTAAGATAAATCCGTTTTCGTAGGAAATAGATTGCATTGAGCGTATGCAATAAGCCGTTAAACCTCTAGGTGTCCCTAGTAGGATGAATGTTGGCTCGTGAGGGTTTTCAGCGAATGCTACCCACAAAATCCAAATGCACCATGAAAAATTACTAAAAGCAAGAATTATTTACAAAGATATGAATGCAAGTTTTTGAAAATATTTACAGATGAAGAATTTACTTCTAATTAACACGAATAAGTTAAATATAAGTTCTGTTCATTATCAAGTGATTTAAGTCCTTTTACTCGTCAAAACATTCAACAAAAATTAAGTTAACATCATAATTAGACTCTAGTTTGGCTAGTTGTTTCGGTTGATAACATAGTGCAACTATGAAATGGATCCTTATTTGATTATCAAAGTTTTTCAATGTGGTATTTATTTCTTTTGAATAACAAGTCGAATCAACTTAGTGAAAATAGTGCTTGGATTTCAATTGCTTGTTTACTCTATTTTTTTTGAAAAGTATTAACATTATTATTATTTACACACCTAACTCAGATAAACTGAGGCCAGATATACCGATCATGCACTGCTTTTGGACATACTTGAGAAGAGTATAGAGCGTGGCGAGTGTACACACTTGCGTATGAACACATGACTCTAGGTGGTTATTTTTATTAAATCTATTTACATACACCTAACTCAGATAAACAGAGGCAAGATATACCGATCTTGCACTACCTTTCGGACTCACGTGAGAAGAGTACAGAATATGGCGAGTGTACATACTTGTGTGTGAACAAATGACTCTAGGTGTTTCTTATTTTCACAAAAACCATTTTCTTTCTGTTTTTTTTTCTGTTTTTTTATGAAGAGAGAGTTTTGCAAAATCATCTTAGCACCACTTTACTTAGAAGATCAAAATTGTTATATCCTTTACTTTAAATCCACCACTTTTTAAATAAAGATTTTCAATTAGGATATACTTCATAATTATCACCCATGAAACTTCGTATATACTAGTTAAGCTATCGTTACTTGTAATCAAAATTTATTTTTATTTTTGTTGAGACAAATAGATTTTCAAAAATTTCAATTTAATAACCAAAACCTATACTTACCTATAATGTTACTTCAAAAATAAATCAAAATGCTAAAAAAAAATTTGTTTTGGGAATTTTTTTTAAAATTTTGAGTTTTGGAAAGAAAATGCAAAAAATAAAACATGAAATTTCAAAAATAAACATGAGACTCTCACCACACTTAATTGTAACTGTCCCCACAGTCAACCCAAGTGAAAGGACAAAAATAAAATAAAAATATGACCTATATTTACATGAAAATGAAATGATTATTATTTACACGACATCAGAAAATATACCGTTAAAGAGTAAATGAAATGGTCTTTCAGAGACCAATTCATTTGTCTCGTCAAGTATGAGAGACATAGCTTAAGCATAGAAAACCAAACCATAAAAGATTTCAAAGTTGAATATTGATTTGAAAAAATGAATGTCGTTATATTAAAAATCGTGTGAATTGTTTTATTTTCGATGATTTTTGGGGTAGATAGAACAATTAGTTGAAGTTCAAGTTTATTTTCACCAAATTTAAATTCAAACTCATCATTGACAAATTCTTCAAAATTATTGATTTTAAAATCAAAATGGTGATTTAAATCTACCACTTCAGAATTCAACAACTCTTCTTCGAAAAGTCCAAAAAATTTGTGTTCATTAAAGTATCTTCATTTACAGAATTGTCAACAACTTCATTGCATGTATCAATTTCAAAATCTAAAGTTGTTGCATTCAAATTTTCAAAATCGGAAAAAGGAAGATCGAATTTTAAATTTGGTTCCACACTCTCAAAAGAATTGACATCCAACTTAAATACCGCATTTTCAGCAACTTCATTAAGATTGTCATTTCCAATTTTAAAAGCTGTTATTTGAAAATCGTCAATTTTGGTAAAAGGTGGATCATTATTTGACTCGTCACACATTGGGATTTGATTATGTTGCTCACGTTGTTTCATGTAGGTTTCAAACAACAAATCCGTGTGATTTTTGTGAATTTCTACCATTTTCTCAACAAAATCAAATTTATAATTATTAATTTGAGACTTTTCAATTTGAAATTGTTGAGAACAAAAATTGTCCATTGCACCATAATTGAAATTAATTTCATTGCCAAAATCATTTAAAAAGTGATTCACATTTCCATTTTGATTTTGAAATCGATTTTGGAGTTCGAAATTGAATTGGCATGGGTTATAATCGAAATCATTTGAATTTTTAAGTGAATTCAAATTTTGTTTATTTTGAAATCCTTGACTTGAGTTATTGCACAGATTACTCAAATTATTTATATTTTGATTTCGTTGTTCAAGTAAAGACCAAATCGTTTCAATACTCTTTTCAAGAGTTGAGGGTTGGTCACTATTTTGAAAACTTTGTGGCGCAAAATTCGAATTGTTTGTACAATAGTTGTTACTAAAATATCCATAAGAGTTTGATGCGAAACTATATGGATTATATTGATTTTCACAACTATTGTAAAATTCTTGTGAGCAGGGAAATTCAGACATATTCAAAAATGCTTTTTTTTATTTTGGATATTTTTTTTTCTAAAAAAAATATTGTTTTTGGATTTTTGATTTTGTTTGAAATTTTTTTCTTTTTTTTCAATAAAGGAAAAGATTTAAAAACTAAGTTAATTAAAATATACAAATTGTTTTAGTTACGGATTTTGTTGTTTTTTTAACATTATGCATGAACTAATGCAACTAAATAAATGCAAGGACTTAATTACAAATTTTCTGTCCTTAGTAGCTCCTAACCAAAAATTGTATAATCACATTTTGTTTTAATCCAAGAAAATATTTCTTAGCCAGGTAACGGACATGAGTTATCCGTGCACCATGAATCACCGTAGCAATGCAACCGAAGGTTTAAGTATCTTCAGAGAAACAATCACTATAATATTTACAATCACCGTAATTTATATATGATTATTGCTCTATTGTAGCCTAGACACTAAGAAAATAAATTGTTCAAAGAAGAAAACTTGTCAAGGTACAATTAAGCCTTAGGCGAGTTCGTGACTCCCTTAAGTCAAGTGTCTTACCGTTATTATTAGTCAAAATTATAAGATGAAATTATTTTGTGGGCCAAGGAAGGGGTGATGAAATCCACCACCTTATGTGGATTTGGGTGTTGCCCCTAGAAAAGAAAATAAGATGATATGAATGCAAAACTGAAATTAAACTTGAATTAATGATGCAACTAGTAATGATAAGTTTGATGGATGTATGTGATGTTGTGGATAGTTTGTGATGTTAGAGAAATTTTAGAGGGATGTTTCTGTGTTGTTGTAAAGATTGAATGATGGAAATGTGCATAGAGGTTTTGTGAACAGGGGCAGTGAATGTAAGCGGTGAGTTGTTAGTATGGTTGATGGTGTTTGTTTGTGATGGTTTGTTGTATTGGTCAAAGAGGTGGAGTGGATAGAGGAGTGTTGTATTTGATGTGCAGTTGTTTTGAGGATGTAAGTTGCACAGGAGCAGTTGTTTTGAGGAGTGTTTGTATGTGATGGTTTGTTGTTTGTTGTATTGGGAAACAAAAGAGGATGTAAGTTGAATGTCATGGTAGGTGAAACAGTTGATAACAGAGAAGTGGGTAAGGAGATGAAATTATGGACAGTTTTGTGTTGAGACAGTGGAGTTAGTATGGAGTGATGTTTGGATGTGTTGGCAGGGGAAGTTTGTGAGAAATTTAGGTGACAGTTGGTACTATGTGGAAGTGGAATGATGATGTTGTTGGTTAGCAGGAGTTGTAGGAGATGGAGATGGCGGAAGTGTTGTTGTTTGGGTAGGAGAAGCAGTGGCTATGGTGAGGCACTGATGGTCTGGAGGCAGTGGAAGCACAATGAAATGTTAGCGGTAGAGATTGTGAATGGTTTCAGTTTGAATATTATGGATGTGCAGGGGATGGTGGTAGAAGCAGTTGGCTGAAATGCAGCAGTATGGTAGGATTTTTGATGTGCACAGCAGTGCAACTGTTTTGTAGAAAAAGAAATTTGTAAAAAGCAAATTGTAATTGTCATGCAAAATGTAATGGATTACAATAAAAAAATCCTTTTGAAATGAAATTGTATATATTTTTTTTCCTTTCTTTTTAAAATATGCAAATGCAAATGCAACAAGAAAAGCAACAAGCACGCAACAAAATAAAAACAAAAATTACATACAAACACATAACACAATTTTTTTATAAATACACTCAACACACAGAATTTAAACACAATAAAATCGAACAAAAAAAATTTCGAAGAGTAAAACTAAAATAAAATCTATTCCTCGGCAACGACGCCAAAAACTTGTTTGACGATGAGATTTCTATAGAATTAGAAAAACTCCAAAAATGTGATAATAAAAATAACCGCAAGCGCACGGCGTATAGTTTTAGTACATGGCGAGTATGGGTCGATCCGTAGGGAATTGAAGTGATTTTAAATTCTACTCAATCAAATTAACCCAAGAGTTTGAAATTGTTTAAGCTAATAAAAATGTAAAAACTTACTATAAGCAAAAGCGAATAAAAATATGAGTGTAGAAGGAAATTTAGAAGCAAATCTCTTCTCATGATCACACAAATCAACACAATGAAATTATGATCTCTTTTTAGTCATTTGTGAATTTAGTTGATGTGCTTATCCTAAGTATGGTATAGTTTTGCTACTAATTAGCCAAACATGAACCATCAAACTTTAACACACCAACCAAACCACTTGTCAAATCTCATGAAAATGATAATGAAATCAAAAATAAAATCAATTCTAAGCATGATCTATTTACTATTGATTAGTAACATAGACCATCAAATTTTGATTCTAAATCCACTTCATTATCAAAATCATATGTAGAGGAAGAGGTAATTTGTGTTTATGTTGTTTAAGCATAGCCTATTTGGTGTTAACAACATAAGCTATCAAATTTAATATTAAAAAACAAAATTTTACCACATCAAAAATTCCATTAAGCACAACAAGTTCATCATCCCTAAATTGAAGGGGCTTAGCTTCTCATATTTGAATCCATCATAATATAAAGTGATTTCAAAATTAAAGAAGAGAGCTAATTGAAATAAACTAAAAGCTAATCTACTTGCATAAAAGAAAGAGATCTAAACTACTAGCATAAGAAGAAACAAAAAAGAAAAGAACATGAATTAAAATTGCATGTAAATAAATTACATAAGAGTAAAAGGCTAAGAAGCCATTAAAAAGAAAGAAAGTTTATGTTTACATTTGTGGCTACAACTAAACTAAAGAGAAAGTGGTTAGAGCTTATTACATGAAACATAAGGGGTATTTACACATGCCTAAAACCCTAATCCATATTTTAGAGACTACCCAAAATGCCCCTTAGGAAGTGTGATTCCAAGTTATCATTAGCATGAGATTAATCCTCCATTAAATGTGCATGTGCTTTTAATCTCCACTAACATGTGCATTAGCTCCTAATTGTAGATAATGGTAAGTGGGTAGGTGGGGTCCTCCATGATTTCATGAATTCTCTTATTTCTTCATTCCTTTGTCCTCCTTCACTTGTGCATGCGTGAATATATGAAGCCACTTCCATTTTCCATCCAAATTCCAACAAATAAAACTAAAATGTGCAAATAAATATTCTCAAAATTAATACATGTACAAAATATGCACTTTTACGTGCACACCACCCCTCCCTCCCTTAAATTCATCCTTCCTAGTTCCCTCCCCCCTCCTTTCACTATTCAAGCCATGCACTTGTACTTGTGTTGAAAAGGAGCATTATATATATATATATATGTTCTTTATTTTCTTTTATCCTTATATATATACACTTAAAAGAGAGCATATGCCGACAGCCTTGTGGATCGTATATTATCTAACTTGTATATAATATGCAAGTGTATAAGTTAATGCAATAGTAGGCAATAAATAGTAAAGTATAAAAAGCATGCAAACCAGAGTTTTTATACTGGTTCGGACCTTCCGTCCTACGTCCAGTCGCGAAGCTCCCTTTCGGTATTTTCTTTAAACAAATTACCCTCACTTTGTCCAGAGGAATAGGCTAATACAAGAGAGTGTTTAGAAATCAAGAGAGTAAAGAATAGATTAATTCAAGTTAGATGATTTCTACTTCTCAATCAAAGTGGTATTTATAGATTTAAAAAGGTGCAGATGAAGAGTTGGTACAATTTGAGAAAGTCTATTCATTTTAATGGCTGCAACCTTTCATTGAAAGGTGATTTCCTTTTGTTTCAAAACAGAAATGTCTACTCAGAATTAACAGTTTTAGCCCATGATAGACGTATGTGGTAAAATCCTCAGACGTCTATAACTTGTTAAATTTTTAACTCGATAATTGTCACATGCGTCTGTGGTTTTATCTCAGACGGCTATGAGGTGTAAAAACATTTTTTGACCTTTATTTTGATATACATTAAATTTTGTGCGATCGTGTATGCATATATACTCAAGGAGACCTTAACAATATTTTATCTATGACTCTTTTACAACAGAATAACCTTAGTATGGTTAATGAATCTTCGTTTCTCTTTGAGTCTCAATATCTTCGAGTATGGTGTTTTCTTATAGCGTATACCTGCAATCTTGATAAGGTCTATATATGTATATGATTTGCATAGCTGTTATCATTGAAACATAAATTGGAGGTTCTAACAATCTCCCCCTTTTTGATGATGACAACTATACAAAAAATCAACTATACAGTCAAATATTAACTATATAATCAAATATCAACTATAGAATGGAAGTATTATTATGTTTGTCTCCCCCTATGTATATGTGTCCCCCCTATGTATATGCATAGATTTCTCCCCTTTTGTCATTATCAAAATGGAGGGAAGGTGAAGAGAGGGTTAAAGTTGTTTATATATGGCTGTTGAAAAGTTGTTGCCAGAGCAGCGACAGACGTATGTGAGGAAGTCACAGACGTCTGTGGCTTCAGTAAAAATGAAGCAGAGAGATTCGACAGACGTTTGTGATTGTTCCACGGACATCTGTGGCTATAGAAGATTTAAACAGAGAGTCTTGGCAGACATCTATGAGGTTTCCACAGACGACTGTGGCTACAGGGAAAATTTACCCGTAATCGGTGATAGACGTCTATGGTATATTCACAGACGTCTGCGATATGAAATTTCCAACATATAGAATTTTTTTAAATATCAATGAAAATTTTATTAAGATTTTAAAATAATAAGCAATATACATACCAAAAATTAATAAATAAACATAATTTATATGATGTATAATATAAGTTTTAGTTTTTGTTAGAGAATTTAGAATTATTGATTTGTTGTATATCCCACGAATTTGGTTCAACTTTTGTATCGTCAAGTAATGGCTTTAGTGGAGACCAACTTGGACGAGCTGGAGTGTCAATCCAAGCTTAGTTTGATGGTCCTGGTTTGCATAGATTTCTCGGAGTAATGTTATGCTCTTTTGTAGGAGTTTCTTGTAATCGAAGAGACTTTTGATGTATGCAATTTTTTGTTGGTGAATGACCACAAATTTCTAGAATACAATTTTTGAAAAAAATTAGATGAGATCCTTGACATCGTTGCTCGTAATATATTTCACGTTGAATGCCGATCATTTCTTATTGAGAGTGATATATCTGATCGACTTTGTCGGTGAGAGATGTTGATTTCAGATCAATTGATCATTTAGCTTTCTTTCCTTTAGGAGAAAAGCTAATGTGGTATACTAGTGATGCAACAATGTTTAGAGAGACCGAATGAGTTGATGTCGGTGTGGATTTAGTTGGTGATACGTAATTGCTATCTAACCATGCGGATTTATAGTCCATAGTTGAATCGGTGGAGTCGTGATCGGAAGACATTGTATTATTTGCTGTAATAATTTAGTTGTGTTTATTTATTTTTAAGTAGTATATAACCTGAATTTATAAGATAAGATTTTGCTATATTTAGAAAATAAGTTGAGAAAAATGAGTTAAGTCATAGGAATTTAATAGATACTAGTTTGTTTTTAAATGGTTGTTATAATTTTTTTTAAGTAGTTGTTATTAATTCTAAGTTATAAAATTAATTGTTCAGTTGAAATTGCATATAATATATGACAAATTTGAGTGATGAAAATATTATTTCTATGACTTTAGTTAACTAATTCATTGTATGAACAAATTCCGAGATCTCATCTTAACTTAATAAAAGTTAGTTCACTTAGTGGTTTTGTAAAAATATCAGCTATTTGATTTTCAGTATTAACAAATTCAAGAGTTATTAATTGTTTTTCAACAATATCTCTCAGAAAATGGTGACGAATATCATATGTTTTGTTCATAAATGATTAATTGGATTTTTAGATAAATTTATAGCACTAGTATTATCACAATATATTAGAGATTTGTTTATTATTTTTCCAGTCTTTAAGTGTTTGTTGCAGATATATTACTTGAGCACAAGCTAAGGCAGCAGAAATATATTCATTTCACATGCTGAAAGAGAAACACAATTTTACTTTTTACCAAACCACGAAACTAATGGTTGACCAATAAAGTGACATATGCCACTTGTACGTTTTCTATCTGATTTACATCCACCAAAATTTGCATCAATATAAGATACAAGTTCAAACGTACTGCCTTTTGGATAAATAAACCATAATTTTTAGTGTTGGTTAAATATCGTAAAATCCGTTTAACTGCCCGATGATGTAATCCTTTAGGTTGTGCTTGAAATCTTGCACATAAACATACACTCATCATAATATCTGGTCTACTGGCGGTTACGTATAGTAAGGATCCTATCATGCTTTGATATAGTTTTTGATCGAACACTTTCCCATGTTCATCTTTGTCTAGATGAGTAGTAGTACTCATTGGAGTGGGTTAACTTGATGTATTATCCATTCCAAAATGTTTTAGTAATTCTTTACAGTATTTTTCTTGATTTATAAAAATACCACTATTTAATTGTTTTATTTGTAATCCTAAAAAGAAATTTAATTCACCCATACGAGACATTTCAAATTCGTTTATTATTAACGCAAATAATTCATTACATAAATTTTCATTAGTAGATTCAAATAATATCATCAACATATATTTGAACAATTAATATATCCTTCTGTTCTCTTTTAACAAATAATATTGTGCCTATTTTACCAATTTGAAACCGGAAATAATTAAGATTTTAATCGATCATACCAAGCCTGAGGTGCTTGTTTTAAACTATATAATGCTTTTTTAAGTTTAAAAACATGATCTGGATATTTTTCATGAACAAATAGTGGTGGTTGTTCTACATAAACATTCTCTTTTATAAAACCATTTAAGAAAACACTTTTAACATCCATTTGAAATAGCTTAAAGTTATGATGACACTCAAAAGCAAGTAATATTCTTATGGCTTCAAGACGTGCCACGGTGCAAAAGTCGCTTCATAATCAATTCCTTCTTCGTGATTGTTTCCCTGTGCCACTAATATTACTTTATTACGTAAAATATTTCCATTTTCATCAGCTTTGTTTTTTAATACCCATTTTCTGATCGTTTGGCCTTGGTACTAGTTCGTTGACATTATTTCGTTCAAATTGATTAAGTTTTTCTTGCATTGCTAAAATCCAGAAATCATCATTTGATGCTTCCTTGTAATTTTTTGGTTCAAAATTAGATATAAATGCTACATTACTCATTTGATTTATTTGTTTTCTAGTTGAAACTTTGTTATCTCGATTTCCAATTATGTTATCAATAGGTTGATCTTTGAAAATACGGGGTGGTGATTTCAACTTACAGTTATTTTGATTATCATTATTATTTTCAATCATAGTTTCAATGGCTTTATTTTGATTAGAGTCAAAAATTTCTTCATCATCTTTATTTATATTTTTAAAGTTTTCATCAAACGAGACATGAAGACTTTCCTCTGTAACATTTGTTAGTTTGTTAAAAATTCTATAAGCTTTACTTTGATCAGAATATCCAACAAAAATTCCTTCATCTGCTTTTGAATCGAATTTACCAAGATTATCTTTTGTATTTAGAATAAAGCATTCATATTTTCTAAGAAAAGATTGAGTTACTAATATTAAACCTCTTATTGCTTGAGTAAATAGAAGATCCAAATATTTGAAAATATAATATTTTTGGTTTCTTTTTGAGAACATTTCATAACATATAGTTTTAGTCATAGGTCTAAGAGTTACACAATTTAATACGTAACATGCAGTAGCAACTGCTTTGGCCCAAAAATTCTTTGGTAAGCCACTGCCATTTAGGAGAGTTCGAGCACATTCTTGCAAGGTGCAATTTTTTCTTTCAACTACTCCGTTTTGTTGTGGTGTTCGTGGAAATGAAAAATTATGAGTAATTCACTTTTTATTACAAAAGTTTGTAAAATAATTCATTTTCAAATTCTCCAACGTGATCACTTCTTATACTTTTTATTTTTAAATCCATTAGACTCTTAATTCATTTAGCAAATATTTTAAACATTTCGAATGTACCACATTTATGCTTTAAAAATAGCGTCCAAGCATATCTTTGAAAATCATCTATAATTACAATGACATATTTATTAAGATTTATCAAACGTACTTGAGTTGGACCAAATAAGTCCAAATGAAGTAATTCAAGAGGTTGTTTAATAGAGATTTCCTTTTAGATTTAAACGAGCTTTTCTTTAATTTTCCAAGTTGACATGCATCACATAGATTTTTAACTTTGAAATTTATTTTGGGTAATCCTCTTACCAAATTGTTTTTAGCTAATTTGTTTATATATTTGAAATTTATGTGACAAAATCTTTTATGCCATATCCATGGATCATCATGGTTTGCGATTAAGCATAATTCATTATTATGATTAATATTCATGTTTAGAATATAAATATTTTGATTTCTTGTTCCTTCAAAAATTAAAGTTTTATTCTGATCAAAGATATTGCATTTATCAATTTCAAAATCGATTTTAAATCCCTTATCGCATAATTGGCTTATACTAAGTAAATTATGTTTTAAGTTTCTAACTAATAAAACATTTGAAATAATAGGAGAAGTAGATATACCGACATTGATGACATTTCCAATTCTGATAACATATCCTTTGGAATCATCCCCAAAAGTGACCGTGCCACCGTCCATGTAAGCGATGTTTAATAGCATGTGTGCATTTCCCGTCATATGTTTGGAGCATCCATTATTGAGTATCCATTTCTCCTTATTATTTGTTTTGTTTTTGGGTACCTGCAAAATAATAAAAAGTTTTAATTGCTACGCAATTTCTTCGTTAGGGTCCTATGTGTTAGTAGGAGAAGGTAGCAATACCCATGAGGGTTTGGAACCTTTAGAGATGTAATTTTCATTATGAACTATATCTTTTAGATATACATCTACGTGTTTTTGTCTAATAAATTTGTTATTTGTTTTAGGAATCCATATTTCAATAATTTTTGTTTCCTTAGTTTCATATTTAGATTTTGTTTTTCTAAAATTCGTATATAATGTACTATACTTCTTAAATCTTTGGTTATTATTAGAAACCAGATTATTTCTAAAATGTTGATGAATTTTTTCGTTAAATCCTAATCCCTTCCTATTTCCTGATGGTTTTGAAATCTTTATCAAATTATCTAGATTTGCTTTCCTTTATTAAATTTTGAAACATTATTAGTAATTTTATCTAATTTATTTTTAAGATCAGAAATTTTTAAATTAGCTAATTCTAAATTTTGTTTTAATTCATTCTTTTGCTTTTTCAAGTTTATAATTCTCTATTTTGTTATTCTCTATATCATGTGTTAAAGTAGCATTTTGAGATGATAATTTTCTACATTCTTTTTGTGCTAATTCTAATTCTTCTTCTAAAATAGTTTTCTTGTCTTTTAACAATCCATTTTCTTATTCAGCTCTATTTAATTTTCCCACATTTTCTTTACTTAATTTTTTTAATTCTCTATACTTGTCATCTAATTTTGTACTAATTTCAAGAATTTCGTCATATGTTAATTCAGGACGTACCTCATTTGTGTTAGCCATGAAGGAAACATTTGCTTGTTCCGAGTCATTGTCGCTATCAGATGATGAGGAAGAGTCGGAGTCATCCCAAGTTACTTGAAATGCTCTTCTCTTTTTCTTGAAATTTTCGAATTTGGTTTTCTTTTTATCATTGTTGAGTAGTGGACAGCCTTTCTTCATATGGCCAAATTTATCGCACCTAAATCACTTCATTGATGTTTGATTTGAGGAATTTGTGTTGCTGTCGTTTTGAAATTTCGTCATCTTTTTGAACTTCTTGAACTTTTTGTAATTTTTGGCTATGAAAACAATCTCATCTTCTTCCAAGTCGGAGTTGTCATTACTTGCCCGAAATGCGATGTTTTTCCTTTCTTGATTTTGTTCTTTTCTTGCCTATAAATTAGTTTCATATGACATCAGGTTTCCTATTAACTCTTTGATTTTGAGTTGGGAAAGATCGTTAGCTTCTTCGATTGCTAAAACTTTTCTTTCCCTTTCGTTTGTCAAAAAGTTAAAAATTCGTGTGACTAAATCAAAATAAGTGAATTTAACTCCTAGTGCCATAAGATCGTGTTGTATAGTTTGAAATCTAGCATACATGTCAATAATTGACTCATTTGATTTCATTTTAAAAGATGAAAATTGATATTGTAGAATAGAAATTTTTGTTTGCTTAACTTTGTTTGTGCCTTCATGGGTAATTTGTAATGTACGCCATATACCATAAGCAGTAGTGCAATGCATGATTCATGAAAATTCATTTTTATCGAGTGAGCAAAATAAAACAATCATAGCTTTTGCATTGTTAGATGCCTCTGCTTTTTATGCATCAGTCCATGTGCCAATATCAGTGTCAGGTGCTTCATGTTTTATTTTGAGTTGCTAGGCATATTTCTAATCCATTTGCTTCCATAAAAATTCACATGCTTGTTGACCAATAAGCATAATTAGAACCAGTAAATAGTGGGGGACGAGCAGTTGATTGACCTTCTTGAAATGTACTTGCCATTTTAATGATTTCAATTATGTGTTACTGTAGATTGAAATAACCTTTCTCCGATACCAATTGACATTCTTGTGGATCGTATATTTTCTAACTTATGTATAATATGAAAGTGTATAAGTTAATGTAATAGTAGGCAATAAATAGTAAATTATAAAAAGCGTGCAAACCAGATTTTTTAATACTGGTTCGGACCTCTTGTCCTACGTCCAGTCCCGAAGCTCCCCTTCGGTATTTCCTTTAAACAAATTACCCTCACTTTGACCATAGGAATAGGCTAATAAAAAAGTATCTCCGATAATCTTGTGTTCCAAATAACACAGTTTTTGACTTATAGTACAAATCTTCCTATGATCTTCTTTTGAGTATATGAATATGGATGCTTTGAGTTGTAGGAAGTGATTTAACCAAAATTGTATTTTGGTTATAATAGCTTGAGAGTATGTGAACAATGTATATGCAAGAGAGTGTTTAGAAATCAAGAGAGTAAATAATTGATTAATTCAAGTTAGATGATTTCTACTTCTCAATCAAAGTTGTATTTATAGATTTAAAACGGTGCAGATGAAGAGTCGTTACTATTTGAAAAAATCTATTCATTTTAATTGATGCAACCTTTCATTGAAAGGTGATTTCCTTTTGTTTCAAAACAGATTTGTCTATTCCGAATTAATAGTTTAGCCCATGATAGACGTCTGTGACTTATTTAATTTTTAACCCGAGAATTGTCACAAACGTCTGTGGTTTTATCTCAGACTTCTATGCGGGGTAAACACAGATTTTCACCTTTATTTTGATATACATAAAATTGTGTGTGATCGGGTATGCATATATACTCAAGGAGACCTTAACAATGTTTTATCTAGGACTCTTTTACAGTAGAATAACCTTAGTATGGTTAATGAATCTTCATTTCACTTTGAGTCTCAATATCTTCGAGCATGGTGTCTTCTTATAGCATATACCTGCAATCTTGATAAGGCATATATATGTATATGATTTGTATAGTTGTTATCATTGAAACATAAATTGGAGGTTCTAACATATACATGCACATGTATTTATCATGTATAAATAGTTTGTAGTGTGTGCGTATGTGTTTTCAAATAGTGTTATGACATTTCGAATAACTTTTAACCAATGAAAAATTGATATTTTGAAAAATAATTTCCGATCCCATTTTCTATTTCTCTATGAACTATATATATATAGGTAAACAAATTTTGAAATCAATTTTGTCATCAATAGTTATTATTTAAAATAGTTTTATTTGTTAATAAAAATCCATTTATTATTATTTAATGATGTAATTAAATATTCATTTAAATAGAGATTAAATTCTGGATCGTTACACTCTTTCCCCCTTAAAAGAATTTTGTCTCGAAATTAGCAAATAAAGAGACAATTCAAACTACGCAAAAAGCCGTATATTCATATCATAAAACACATACAAATACATACACTAAGCATCCATAGCAAACACACATACACTATACATACAACCTACCACTATCTATCCTAACATCAACTTGGGGTCGGCTTCTCTCATACGTCCACCGTCTCCTAAGTGAAGTCTTTGGGATCCTCGGTCCACTGAATCTTAACTAGTCGCACCACCTTGTTATGAAACCTCTTTTCATCCTGATCCACAACATAAACTAGATGTCTAACCACTGTCATGCTCGGTTCTATTTCCAATTCCTCTTGAATTGATGGCTCTACAGTCAAAGAGGAGTCATGAACATATTTCCTCAAATGAGACATGTGGAACACATTATGAACGCCTGCAAACCTTTCTGGCAACTCGACCCTATAAGCAAGTAATCCGATCCCCTCAAGAATATGGAAGGGTCCAACATACCTAGAAGCTAACTTTCTAGCTTTTCCAAAGTTTACAGCTCCTCTTATTGGTGAAATCTTTACGAACACTATGTCTCCAACCATAAATTCCAAATCCCATCACCTCTTATCAGCATAACTCTATTGGAAATCTTGGGCCTCCTTCATTCTTTTCTTAATCACCATAACTTTCACGTAGCCTCTTGGATCATGTCCGGCCCGAGAACTAATCTATCTCCCATCTCAACCCAACATGCTTGTTGTGATGCCCCACCTCTATACTCACACTAGCCAAGGACACTATGGGGTAATGCCATCGACTAGCATGAAGAATAAGGCTGTTGAGGAGCGACCATCTGTGTAGTTGCTTTGTGCGAGTACCGATATGTCAGATAATATAACTAACATTTCATTTTAAGAGGAAATCCGACATATCAAATACAAACTCAAAGCTACCACACAGTGGCTAGGAGGCCTTCGGAAACAAATATAGAAATAAACATAACACTAATCAATCACAGATATTCATACCACAAAGGCGAAAACAGATATGAATATAACACATAAAAGTGTACATCAAAATAGTGATCAAACTAGATCCACTACATCACAAAAGAATAGATACAAGTGTTAGACAAATGAATAAGTATACAACAAGGAGTCTCTATCTCAAATGTATACTAACAAAAACTACTATGCTAAAGTAGTTAGCCAAAAGTCAAGTGACGGACCCTGATAAGAAGTCAAGCAGAAGCACCTGAAATACCTCGGTCTGACCCGAGTATTATTTAAGAAGAAAATAATAAACGGATCAGTCTAGCTATAAATATCAGATAAAATGATATAGGATAAGAGATATGACCAAAAACGTATGATAACAAAAATGCCATACTGCGGCAAACATACATCAAATAACAACAAAAATCATACAATATCCCAAATCATCTCAAACATCCAAAACGAATCGCATTCTTTAAATTATTCACCAAAAACACAAATAATTGATAGAGCTCATCAATGCCTATCATTAAAATTGGTGAAACTCAAATTCTAGAAATCATCAACTAGAAATCCAGAAATCACAAAAGGGGGAGGCCTATCACAAACGGGAGCATGAAAACTCACCAACACGTTTGTCACAAACGGAATGCTATCCCATGGTCGCTAACCATAAAGCCGGTGCAACGACGTAGTACAATAACGGTACGCCCGAGGAACCTGAAACTCAAATGAGTTGGAACAACGATGTAGTGCAATAACGGTACGCCCGATGAACCCGAAACTCAAATAATTCGGAACAACGACGTAGTGCAATAACGGTACGCCCGATGAACCCGAAACTCAAATAATTCGGAACAATGACGTAGTGCAATAACAGTACTCCGATGAACCGAACTCCATAAAGCCCGTAGGTCGCTAGCCTATATAAAATGAGACGAAGCTCAATAAAACTGGGTACAGTCCCCTACACGGACAAAGAGACATCGCACATCGCTAATCTAAACCATAAAATGATCATCATTGATCAATAAGAAGTGTCAATTACACTAAGCTAGTAAATAGACGAGTTTAGCTTCATATCACATAACCACTGGCTTAACTTAAATATTTACGAACAGATTGTAGATTTCCACTCGAAAATTATCACAAGAGTTCAATCGAACAAGTCCAAGAATTAATCGACGAAGTAAACGCAAGCGTTTCATACCACTTGTTTTACTAAGCCGTTTAATTAGATTTCTCATACGAATGTGGTAAAGGTTTGTATACACTAATAGATTGGAAAACAGTTTTAAAAATGAGCTTTGTATTAAAAATAGAGTTGGAATCATCTTTGTGAAAGAGTTTGAATATTTACTACTAGTATAGAAAACCTTTTTATTTTAAAGTGACAAATCACAAAAATGATTGTAGAAACAATCAATCACCAAAATCCACATTCGACAATGTGAATTAAAACCATAAAAATCGATACCGAATCCAACTTAATGGATATTCCCAAAAATCCCGAAAAAGAAGTCATCAAAGTTGATAAATGATAACAACAATTCGGATCATAAAAAATCGATTAGACCAGCACAAAACTGCCTAAAATAGGTAAAAAAGCAAACTTCACAGATTCAATCGACTGTTCTGTAGGGTCAGTCGACTGAAACAAGCCTAGAAACTCTCGAGTTTCAGGTTCAGTCGACTGACTCTGCAGTTCAGTCGACTGACACAGGGACGGAAACATTTCTGTCCCCAGTTCAGTCGACTGAACTGTATGGTCAGTCGACTAACACAGAGCCAGAGAGTTTTCTGGCCCCAGATTCAGTCAAGTGACACTGCAGTTCAGTCGACTGAATTGTGGTTTCTAGTATTCTCAGCCTAGCCCCCAAAATGGGCAAAAATCCAAACGGGAGCGATGGGACGAGCATCGGAGACTAGGGATTTATGCCAAGCAACAACCCAGCCTTATAGGCTCTTCGATACACCCCAACAACGTGTTCAAACATCAAAGATAGCATTTTTAAAGATTTGACTTCAAAACACCAAAAATTGGAATATTCATCAAACCAATTCAATTCAAAGGTAAATGAACAAGGAATAGATGTTAGGAATTACTACCAAACAACTATCAAAGATATAGACATAGATGTGAGTTCAAAAACTCACTTTTAAACCCAAAAACAACGAACAAGAAGCTCTAAAATAAAGGATAGGCCAATTCCTCTTCAACTTCAACTCAAGAAGCTCCAATCTAAGCTAATAAGCAAATATTTCCTAATTTAGGGTTTAGGAATTTCTGAAATTGAAGAGAGATAGAGATGGAGAAGATGAAGAGGATGCTTACCTAAGCTTCTCCTTAATTTTGGACTTGAATTTGAGTTTCCTAATCTAAGCTAGGGTTTAGGAATTTCTATTTCCCATTCCTTTCCCCATTTTTCTTAAAAGCTTAAGTGTTAGGAAATAGAATGAGTGAATGGATGAAGAGGAGTGGAGTTGGGTTATTTGTTAAGTTGGTGGGCTGAAACCCAAACCCAAACCCAAAGCCCTAAATGAAAATATCAAAATTTCACTCACTACAAACATATCGAGGTTTATACTCAAAAAGGTCGCAAACACCATTTTGGACTCAATGGAAGTGGTCTCGAATCCTAATTCGACTGTTTTTAAAAAGTAACATTTCGGACTTTAATCCGATTTACGATGCTATATTTAAATAAAACATTTAAATATACAATCGTAAAATATGCGGGTTGTTACACTTGTGACTTGCATGATTTTCCATATAGGGATTCATACGGTGCTATTCCGATGCTTGCTGGGAAGCTATTATTGTAGGAGAACTCAACTAAATGCAGATGATCCTCCCATGATCCACCAAAATCCAAAATACATGCTCTTAAGAGATCCTCTAGAATCCGATTCACCAGCTTCGTCTGTCCGTCTGTTTGGAGGTGGTATGCTATGCTTAAGATCAACTTTGTTCCTAGAGTTGTTTGCAATGCTTCCCAAAATTGACTAGTATATATGGGGTCTCGATCACTTACAATACTTATAAGAACTTCATGCAACCCGACTATCTCTCTCATAAAAATTTCAGCTAAAGGAGTAGTGATCCTTATTGGTTTTACCGGAATAAAATGCGTGCTCTTTGTTAACCGATCCACGATAACCCATACTCCTTCATTTCCTTTTCTAGTTTCGTGTAAACCATCGATAAAATCCATTGATATCATTTCCCATTTCCAATTAGGTATTTCCCAAGGTTGTAATAATCCAGCCATCTTCTGATGATCACACTTGATTTGTTGACACCACAAACACCTTCTAATATAGAATGAAATGTCCTTCGTCATTCCTGGCCACCAAAATTCTCTTTTCATGTCTCTATACATCTTATGAACTCCTGGATGAATACTTAACCTAGATTTGTGGCATTCAGACAAAACTTCCTGCCTTATCCCATCCACATTTGGAACACACAATCGTTTGTTCATCCTTAAAGTACCTTAACTATCCTTCTCAAAACCCGAACATCTACCTCCCTTGACTCCTTGAATTAATCCTTCCAGTATCTCATCCTTCCTCCGATTCCCCATAATCCTTTCCTGAAGCATCGGGATAACCCCCAAAAGAGTTAAAACAACATCCCTGCTTAAGGCATCCGCCACCACATTAGCCTTCCCTGGCGTATACAGAATATCAAAGTCATAAGCTGCCAGGAACTCTAACCACCTCTGTTGCCTCAGCTTCAGATCCTTTTGAGCAAAAAGATACTTCAAGGATTTATGATCCATGAAGGGCTCGAATTTTTCACATAATCAAAGAAAGAAAACTTGCTCCTAAAATCTCTGAAGGCAAGAAAGAAACTAAAAGGGATAGAAAGATCCTTACCCAGCAAGTAGTGTCTCTATATTTTCAGTGCAAATACAACAGCTAGCAACTCCAGGTCATGCGTAGCATAGTTCTTTTCATGAGGCTTAAACTGCCTGCTTGCATACGCAATCACTCTACCATGTTGCACCAAAACAGCACCAAGTCCCACTCCGTACGCATCTGTGTAAACCATGAATCCACTATTTCCATCTGGAACGGGCAAAACTGGTGCACTGGTCAATCTCTTCTTCAATTCTAGAAATGCCTCTTCACACTTTGGAGTGCATGCAAACTTCTCCTCCTTCTTAGTCAGCTCCGTCAAATGGGAGGAAATCTTAGAATAATGTTGAATAAACCTCCTATAGTATCCAGGCAACCCTAAGAAACTGCGAACCTCGGTAGGAGTCTGCGGTCGCTTCCATTCCTGAACAACTTCCACCTTCGTTGGATCTACTGAAATACCTTCTCTGGTCACGATATGTCCTAAGAATCTTACCTCCGATTTTCAAAAATGGCACTTAGAAAATTTTTCCTTCAAGACATGTCTCCTTAGTGTCTCCAACACCACTTCCAAATGATGTTCATGTTCCTCCTAAGATTTGGAGTAGATAAGGATGTCATCGATGGGAACTAACACAAACTTATTAAGGATGTAACAACCCAATATTTTGAAATTATTTTTATTTGAATTTATTTCATTTGAAAATATTTTTATAGTGAAGTAGAAAATTTTCTAGAATTAATGGTATTTTGTTGTAATTTTCATGTTCTGTTTCCTATTTTTAAACAATTTCTTCAGTTCTTTTGCTATTTCTCTGAATTTAATTATTTATTTCACTTTGAAAATGTTTTAAAAATCATTTTATTTCAAATTTTGTTTTAGAATATTTTTAAAATGAAGTAAATAATTTTCCAAAGTCAATGGTGATTTATTTGTAATTTCTGGACACTGTTTTCAATTTTTAAGTAATTTTTGTAATTCTTTTTCCATTTTCTTTAAATTTAAATATTTAATTTTATTTTATAATACTTTGTTTCAGTTTTTAAAGTCAATTTCTGAGTTTATGTTTTTATTTAAAAATTAAAAAGAAAAAGAAATATGAAGAGTTAAAATTGCTTTGAAACTGAAGTCTTTTCAATTCCCAAACTCTTCATTTTCCGCAACTCCTCCTTTATTTCTCTTAGCCGTGTAATATTTTTTGGTTTAGCCATGTATTCTCTCTTCATTTTCACGCAAAAACATTTGTTCCTCATTTCTATTCACGGCTTGGAAAATTTGGGTAATGGCTTCACTTTTTTCTTACTTTCTTCTTATTTTCTATGAAATTTTGCCTTGTTTTCTCTTGTATTTGGATCGGCCTCTCCCTCATATCCATGGCCACCACTGTCCACACCTCTTCCTTGCCATCACCACCACCTACACTTCCAGCCATGACCATGGCCGAGCCCTCCATGGTGACCAAATCCACTAAAAATGCAACCTATAGCCTAAAAACATGGAATTTGACCACTTTGGCTTCATCCACTTCAACCACCACCCTAACCACTACCTAGGCCGCCTCCACCACCTTTGACCATACCACCACACACCTTTCCTCCCACTGACCCGACCCATGCTCCTCTGGCCAAGCCAAACAAGCCCATGGCCGAGCCCTATGTTGAACCAAAAACCAACTACTTGCCTTAAAACTCTTCACATTCTCATGTATAAACTTCCTCCCTATGTTTCCACAACCTTGGCCGTGCCTTTACATGACCAAACCCGAGCCATTCCCTGTTCAAACCAGAGCCAAAAAACATCCCTAGGCTAAAAAAAATAGAGGAAGCAAGGCAAAAGATTTGTCATTCATATCTCTTTTCATTTAATAGTTATTCCATTTCAAGTGTATTGAAATTTATGGTTTGTTTTGATTTTTGTTTTGGGTTGTAACACAAGATTTGTAGCTTGGATTTGCTCTCCTCTCAAGTACGTAATCTTGTCGTCGTGCTTTGATTTCCGTTGTGTCATTGGTTTTGTTATCTCCAGCATTTTGAGGTGAGTAAATCTCACACGACACTATATACTTATGCACTTGTGAAGCGACAACATTTGAATGTGTAGAGTTATAAATGATGCTATAACTGCCTGTGATTATTTATGTATGATGTTAAACCTGTAAATTACATGTCATATCACCTGTTACTGTTGTATATTGTTAAACTGTTCATTTATATCTGTTTATCACACTGCAAGTTCCCTGTAGATTAGGTTCACTATGGGTTGAAATGATACATATCCGAACGGACTTTAGAATAGGGAAAAATCGTTATGGGCTGAAATGATAGGTCTGAACGGTTTTAAATTATTTATTTTGACTTGGGACTGCGGGTTTGAAATGATAGAACCTGGATTTTTATTTGTAAACTGCGGATTGAAATGATATATATTCGTATCACTTGACCTAGGTTAGAAAACTATATACAAGCCCGTGGTTATTTTTATAAATTTTCTGGAATTTTTAAGTAATTTTAAAAGTGTATATATATGAAAATTTGATTTAAATCGGATTTTTAAAATATTAAATATAGAAATTTGGAATTTTCTATAAGTTAAAAATGTTGGAAAAATGAATAGTTACATTGAATTTTGAAAATATAACTTAAGTGGAAATTTGGAATTTTGTTAAATAAAAAAATTTAGTTATAGAAATAAAAATGGAAATTAAATTTTATTGACAAAAAAAATGGAGAAAATTTAAGTGTTAAGTTGTTTATTTAAAAATGTGAAGAATTGAAAACTTTTACACTTGAATTTATTAAGTAATTTGTTGAAATTGGATTTAATTATGAGAAATTTATTTATAAAAAATCATAAGGTAAAAGTAAGTTCAATGAACATTTTTGAATGTTAAAATATGATTTTTATAATGTTTAAAGTGTTTAAATTGAAGTTATTTAATTGCTGGAAATACACTAAAATTCTGGAAACTACTTTTTATAGCATTCAGAAATGCTATGGTTTCTGTAAATGAACTAAAACTGAATAAAAGAGGCTATTACAGCAGTTCTGAAATGCTGTAGTGGCTGTAGTAAATTTAAAAGGCTAAACTTAATAAAGGCCTATTACAGTAGTTCTGTAAATGATGTAGTGGTCTGCTGTCTTTGTTGGAATTCATTAAAACCCTTGTTTTGAAACCTGAGCTATTACAGAATTTCTGGAAATGCTGTCTTTGCTGTTTTAAACTAAATTTCAACTAAAAACTGAGTTTTACAGCAGTTTTTAAGTGCTGTCTTTGCTGAATTAAAATGTTTTCAAGTGCAACTTATAACAACTTTTCCAAATGCTGTGAAAGGCTGGAATTTTTAATAATTATGGGTTTGACTTAGTAAATGAGCTCAGAATGGTTTGAAACTTTGGAAATTGAATACTTGACTTGAAAGAATAATAAATTCACTTTTAAATGATTTAAATGAACGAAGTTAATTGGAAAATGAATCATTTTAAAAGATGATTTGATTTGAAATAAATGAATGTTATCTTTGAACTTTAAAAGGGTATTATGTTTGATATTTGTATTTGAATCCAAATAATGATTTAAAAGGGAAGTTTTGAAAGGATGTGATATTTTGAAATATTGAAATGGTTTGGAAATGATTTAATCGTTATTTTGATAAAGATTGGGTTTTGAAATGATATTTTATTTTGAAGTGTAAAGTATTATTTTTAAAGTTATAACCACGGGTTATAATAACGATTGGTTGGCAAAGAGACCGGGATCAGATATGGACATACTCTCTGTCGATACCGAAAACCACTTTGAAACCTGTGTACGTGGTGGAGATTCCAGAATGAAGTAGGATGGTGGCGACGTTCTTGTGGTATGTTATGTGGATCCAACTCCCGTGAGTTAGCATAAGGTGGCTAAAACAGGAGCGGTCTTGGGCCAGTTGAGGTCGCACCTCGTAGCAGACGCATTTCTTCGATACCATTCTATTACTGGTGATTGTTTGGTGGCTACCCTCCGATTTGGGAATGTGTTCCGAGGTGGGCGTATGTGGCTGCTGCGTTACCACCAGCCTGAGTGTCGTAATTGGTATATCTACCTTGGCATTGCCTTGTGTGCCGTGTCACCTACCATATCGAGCCTTTACTACGAGTTTGGTTTTCTCCCGTAGCCCATGCGTATCTTCTCGTAGTCTCCCGATCAGGAGATATGCAGATATTGGATGGACTACTGGGACTATTACGTGTCTGAGGCTATATGGGTAACCCCGTGATGCTATTTTAAAGTATGTTTATTTTACTGATAGACACTATTATAATAGCGCAATATTACTATATAGTAAATAGTTTAACGGATCCTTAGAGGATGGGCGGTCCCAAGCATCTTCTAAGTTACTTGTTCCTTTACTACAGTTCACTTGAGTTGGTTTACATTGGATAAGTATGTATGTCCTGACTCGAGTGTTTGTGTTTTATTTTACGCCCGGCTCAGCCTGAGTTATTCATAGATTTGGATATCCACTCTCTGGAGGTCTGGAATCGCTGGAGATTTATCAGCTTATCTAGTTATCTATATTTCAGTTCTATTGTCAGCTTTGTATTAATGGACTTCTTTGTATTTGGGATTTTATGTTGTATCTGTTTTCAGACTAATATTACGTATTTGGTTTTGAGACTTTGTGATAGTAGCTTCATGAACTACTATGGAATTTTATTTTCCACTGTGAGATATTCTGATGTTCTGTGTCTGTGATTCTGTGATTTTATTTCATTTGCTCCGAATTTTATTACAATCTGTTATTTTGTACTATTCAAGTCCGACATGTGTGGATTATTGTCGATTTGAATGATGGAAAATAATGGGTCATTACAGTTGGTATCAGAGCGAGGTTTTTAGGCAAACATTAGCGTGTGGAGTAGAAACTCATTAGAGATAGGGTAGAAATACCCTAGAATGAGTGAAATCAACTTCAGAATCATTTCTTTGTGAGAGAACGTATTTTCAAAGTATAAAATGATTTTAAAATGATTTTCAAAAGATTTTTCAAAGATTATTTTGATATAAAAAATTTTCTTGTTTTAAAAGCAAATTTTTCTAAACTTCTTTTCTTTCGTATCTACCTTGTTAGAAATTTCTGTAATTAGGATGTTCATCCAAGTGAATTTATCTTGTCTTATCTTTATCTTATCTTTACCTTTGTCCTAATATTCATTCTTGAATTTTCAGGATGAATCGTAGAAATGCTAGAGGTCAGGGTCGTGGTGCTGCCCCAGTTCCAGCCCCAGCTCCTATCCGTTTCACTATTCTTTGCAAAGAATTTACTCAGCTTGGTGGTACCAAGTTCACTGGTTCTGAGTCTATCATTGAGGATCAGCAATGGCTGAGGAGTATCGAGAGGATATTTATTGGTCTTGAGATTACTGATGCCCAGAAGCGTCAGTTAGCCGCATGGCAGTTGCAGGAGGCTGCCCAGGATTGGTGGGAGTCTGTTACGGCTAACACCGTTGAGGCTGATCTTACTTGAGAACAGTTCAGGTATCTTCTTGTGTTTCTTTGAATTCTGTTTTTCTATTCTTTTCGTGCCTTTTCTAAGCTTATCTATCATTCTTCTCAGGGAGGCTTTCGTTGCTAAGTGGATGCTCGAAGCCGGGAAATCCCAGCTTTATAGGGAGTTCATGGACCTCAAGCAGGGAAGCATGTCTTTTTTAGAGTACGAGAGGAAGTTTAACAAACTTTCTAAGTTCGGACCTGGTCTGATAGACACTCCTCTGAAGAAGAATGAGAAGTTTATTGATGGTGCTCGTCCCGAGTACTATAGTCGTCTCATTTCTCATGTTCATGGCACTTTTACCCAGCTTATGGATATGGCTCTTTGTTATGAGAACCCTACTTCTAAGGGTCCTGCTTCAGTTGGTGCTCCTTCATCTCAGACTTCTTCTTCAAATTCTAAGAAGAGAAGGCTTAGTTTCTAGCAGCAGAAGAAGAATTGGCTCAAGAATCCTGGTTTGGGATCTTCTTCATCTGCTCCATCTCAGAGGCAGCCAGTTGACCTTTCTTCCATCACCTGCTTCAAATGTGACCAGAAGGGACACTATGCTAATAGTTGCCCTACTTCAGTTGGTGCTGCTGTTCCTCCACCTCAGGTTACCAGGAAAAATCTTTGTCATGTTTGCCTTCAGCCTGGTCATTTTAAGAATGACTTCCCATTGTATCAGAAGGGCAAGCCATCTGGCGTATTTGCTGTTACATCTGCTTCTTCTCCTACTGCACCTACTCCTGCTCCTAGTGATGACCAAGGTACTCTCCAAGGTTCTTTTTCTTTATTTCAGCATCATGTTTGTGTTCTTTTTAATACTGGTGCATCCCACAGTTTTATATCTGTTGATTTGTGTGATAAGTTTGAGCATCTCCTTTATCCTGAGTATGTTTCTGAATCCTTATGTGTTTCAAATCCAATTGGGGGTCCCGCAAACCTTAATAGGATTTGTAAACAAGTGAAGCTTCTTTATTCTGATCATTATTTCAGTGGTGATTTTTATGTTTTGGGCTTCGATGCTTTTGATTTGTTGCTGGGTGGTGATTGGCTTGGTAGGCATGATGCTCATATCTCTTGTAAAGCCCGGTCTGTTTACCTTGAGGATGATCTGGGTAATTCGTTTGTTATTCAGTGCCGCATGCCTCAGGATTTTGCAGGCAGTTTTATTTATTCTCTGGATTCTGCTCCTGGTGATCTTCATTCGACCCGTGTGGTCAAACTCTTTCCAGATGTTTTTGGTGAAGTTACTTCTTTACCTCCCAAGCGGGAAATTTATTTCCGCATTGATCTTATTCCTGGAGCTCGACCTGTTGTTCTTCCTCCTAGAAGAATGGCACGCTGCGAGAAGGTTGAGTTAGCAATGCAAGTTGAGGACTTGTTCTCCAAAGGTCTGATCAGACCTAGCCATTCAGAATGGGGAGCAGCGGTGGTTTTTGTCACCAAGTTCGATGGATCTTTGAGGATGTGTGTTGATTATAGGGAGCTGAACAAGCTCACTATGAAAAACAGATATCCAATGCCTCGCATCAATGATATGTTTGATCAGCTTTATGGTGCTACTTGTTTCTCTCAGCTTGATCTTGCCACAGGTTTCCACTAGCTCAGAGTTGCTGAGGAAAGCATTCCCAAGACTGCTTTCCGTACTGAGAATGGATTTTTTGAATGGTTAGTCATGCCTTTTGGTTTAACTAATGCTCCTGCTTTCTTTGTGGATCTTATGAATCGTGTTTTTCGTGCTGTGCTTAATAAATTTGTTCTAGTCTTAGTGATGATATCTTTGTCTTCTCTAAGACCAAGGAGGAGCATGAGTCACATTTGAAGTATGTTCTCGAGACTCTCAGAAATCATCAATTGAAAGCTAAATTTTCCAAATGCCATTTCTAGAAGAATGAAGTTCGATTCCTCGGGCACATTGTTTCTAGTAATGGAGTTTCTGTTGATCCAGTCAAGATCGCTGCGATCAATGTAAGTCTTTCCTTCTTTCTCTTTTCCTTTATCATTTAATTATTCTATCTCTTATGTGGTTCTTATTTTCCCTATTTCTGTTACAGGATTGGGAAACTCCTAAGACTCCTTTTGAGATTCATAGTTTTCTAGGCCTTGCCGGTTACTATCGGAGATTCATCGAGAATTTTGCTCGGATTGCTGCACCTCTCACTACTTTGACTCGTAAGAATGTTAAGTTTATCTGGGATCAGAAGTGTAAAGCTGCATTCAACGAGTTAAAGAGCAAGCTAACTTCCGCACCAGTTCTTACCGTTCCGAACGGAAGTGAGGGATTGACGGTATATACTGATGCTAGTCGTGAGGGATTGGGTGCTGTTCTCATGCAGGATGGTAGGGTCATTGCCTATGCCAGCCGTCAGTTGAAAACCCATGAAGCTAATTATACTGCCCATGATTTAAAGTTGATTGCTGTTGTCTTTGCTTTGAAGCTTTGGAGGCATCATCTGCTAGAAACCAAGTTTGAGCTTTTCACCGATCATCAGTCTCTGAAATATATCTTCACCTAGAAGGATTTGAATCAGAGGCAAGTCCGTTGGCTTGAGTTTTTGGCTTCTTATGACCTCGATATTAGCTATACTCCCGGTAAAGCTAATGTTGTGGCCGATGCTCTGAGTCGGAAGAAGGCTTTGTTGTGTCAGCTTGTTATTTCTTCTCCTCTTTTGGATCGCATCATAGCTAAGCAAGATGAGGATGAGATGCTTAGGTTGATGAAGGAGAGTGTTCAGAGAAAAGTTGGTGGAAGTAGTAGTGGTAGTAGTGGTAGTAGTGGAGCCCAGATCGATGATGGAGGGATTTTGAGGATTAATGGCAGGATTTGTGTCCCGAATGTGGATGGGTTGAGGCAGGAGTTGCTTCGGGAGAATCATCGATCCAGACTTTCTATCCATCCTGGTGTGTCGAAGATGTATCAGGATATGAAGTGGCTTTATTGGTGGAAGGGTATGAAGCGGGATGTCTATCTTTGTTAGTAGGTGTGCAACTTGTCAGCAGGTCAAGGCCGATCATCAGAAGACCCCTGGTTTATTGCAGTCCCTAGATATTCCCAACTGGAAGTGGGAACAGGTTTCCATGGATTTCATTGATGGATTGTCGAGGTCTAGGAAAGGCAATGAGAGTATCTGGGTTACTGTGGATAGATTGACCAAATCTGCTCATTTCATTCCGGTCAAGTCTACCCGTTCTGCTTTTAGCTTGTCTGAGATCTACATGAGGGAGATTGTTCGTCTCCATGGTGTTCCTCTCAGTATTGTTTGTGATCGTGATCCTATCCTTACCAGCCAGTTCTGGAAAGCTTTTCAAGAATCTTTGGGTACCCATCTGAATCTGAGCACTGCTTACCATCCGCAGACCGATGGTCAAACGGAAAGAGTGAATCAGATACTCGAAGATCTTCTTCGTGCTTGTGTGCTTGATTATGGTGGATCTTGGGAAGATCATTTGCATCTTGTCGAATTCACCTACAATAATAGTTATCAAGTATAATCTTATCTTCTGTTTTAAGCTTATCTTAATCTTTTATCTATCTCTTTCTATCTTTGAATTTAGGCCAGTATCAAGACGTCTCCATTTGCTGCTATATATGGATGACCATGTTAATCTCCATCTTGCTGGATTGAATCCGGTAATCGTCTGGTTCTTGGTCCTGATATGATTTTGGAAGCTTCAGAGAGATTTGAGGAGATTAGGAGAAGGTTGAGGGTTGCTCAGGATAGGCAGAAGAAGTATGCTGATAGGCGAAGGTGGAAGCTTGAGTTTGCTGTTGGTGATATGGTTTTCCTTAAGGTCTCTCCCTTAAGGAATGTTCTTCGCTTTGGTCATAGAGGGAAGCTTTCACCTAGGTTCATTGGGCCTTTCTGCATTGTGGAAAGAGTTGGTTCCTTGGCTTGTCGTCTGGAATTACCCGAGAAGCTTTCTGGAGTGCATGATGTATTCCACGTTTCACATCTTCGCCGGTATCTCCATGATCCATCCCTTTTTGTTCAGCCTTCTGCTCTTGACAGCACGGATATTGAGCCTAATCTGACTGTCGAGAGGATGCCACTTCGTATTGTCGATAGAGGTACGAAGCAGCTAAGGAGGAAATCGGTTAGTCTGGTCAAAGTACAATGGAGTGCTGGCGATCGTGACTGTACTTGGGAGACGGAGGAGAGCATTCGTGCTTCGAATCCGGAATTGTTCGTTCCAGGTACTATTTGCTTTCTATCTTGTTTTCCTTATTTTCTTTGTTTATGTTCTTTTCGAGGACGAAAAGGTTTGAGTGGGGGAGAGTGTAACAACCCAATATTTTGAAATTATTTTTAGTTGAATTTATTTCATTTGAAAATATTTTTATAGTGAAGTAGAAAATTTTCTAGAATTAATGGTATGTTGTTGTAATTTTCATGTTCTGTTTCCTATTTTTAAACAATTTCTTCAGTTCTTTTGCTATTTTCTCTGAATTTAATTATTTATTTCACTTTAAAATGTTTTAAAAATAATTTTATTTCAAATTTTGTTTTAGAATATTTTTAAAATGAAGTAAATAATTTTCCAAAGTCAATGGTGATTTATTTGTAATTTCTGGACACTATTTCAATTTTTAAGTAATTTCTGTAATTCTTTTTCCATTTTCTTTAAATTTAAATATTTAATTTTATTTTATAATACTTTGTTTCAGTTTTTAAAGTCAATTTCTGAGTTTATTTTGTTTATTTAAAAATTAAAAAGAAAAAGAAATATGAAGAGTTTAAATTGCTTTGAAACTGAAGTCTTTTCAATTCCCAAACTCTTCATTTTCCGCAACTCCTCCTTTATTTCTCTTAGCCGTGTAATATTTTTTTGTTTGGCCATGTATTCTCTCTTCATTTTCATGCAAAAACATTTGTTCCTCATTTCTATTCACGGCTTGAGAAAATTTGGGTAATGGCTTCACTTTTTTTCTTCCTTTCTTCTTATTTTCTATGAAATTTTGCCTTGTTTTCTCTTGTATTTGGATCGGCCTCTCCCTCATATCCACGGCCACTTCTCTCCACACCTCTTCCCTGCCATCACCACCACCTACACTTCCAGCCATGACCATGGCTGAGCCCTCCATGGTGACCAAATCCACTAAATATGCAACCTATAGCCAAAAAACATGGAATTTGACCACTTTGGCTTCATCCACTTCAACCACCACCAAGGCCGCCTCCACCACCTCTGACCATACCACCACACACCTTTCATCCCACTGACCTGACCCATGCTCCTCTGGCCAAGCCAAACAAGCCCATGGCCGAGCCCTATGTTGAACCAAAAACCCACCACTTGCCTTAAAACTCTTCACATTCTCATGTATAAACTTCCTCCATATGTTTCCACTACCTTGGCCGTGCCTATACATGACCAAACCCAAGCCATTCCCTATTCAAACCAGAGCCAAACAACATCCCTAGGCTGAAAAAAAATAGAGGAAGCAAGGCAAAAGATTTGGCATTCATATCTCTTTTCATTTAATAGTTATTCCATTTCAAGTGTATTGAAATTTATGGTTTGTTTTGATTTTTGTTTTGGGTTGTAACACAAGATTTGTAACTTGGATTTGCTCTCCTCTCAAGTACATAATCTTATCACATTTTGAGGTGAGTAAATCTCATACGACACTATATACTTATGCACTTGTGAAGCGACAACATTTGAATGTGTAGAATTATAAATGATGCTATAACTGCCTGTGATTATTTATGTATGATGTTAAACCTGTAAATTACATGTCATATCACCTATTACTGTTATATATTGTTAAACTATTCATTTATTTCTGTTTATCACACTGCAAGTTCCATGAAGATTAGGTTCACTATGGGTTGAAATGATACATACCCGAACGGACTTTAGAATAGGGAAAAATCGTTATGGGCTGAAATGATAGGTCTGAAAGGTTTTAAATTATTTATTTTCACTTGGGACTGTGGGTTTGAAATGATAGAACCCGGATTTTTATTTGTAACCTGCGGATTGAAATGATATATATTCGTATCACTTGACCTAGGTTAGAAAACTATATACAAGCACGTGGTTATTTTTATAAATTTTCTGGAATTTTTAAGTAATTTTAAAAGCGTATATATATGAAAATTTGATTTAAATTGGATTTTTAAAATATTAAATATAGAAATTTAGAATTTTCTATAAGTAAAAAATGTTGGAAAAATGTATAGTTACATTGAATTTTGAAAATATAACTTAAGTGGAAATTTGGAATTTTGTTAAATAAAAAAATTTAGTTATAGAAATAAAAATGGAAATTAAATTTTATTTAGAAAAAAAATGGAGAAAATTTAAGTGTTAAGTTGTTTATTTAAAAATGTGAAGAATTGGAAACTTTTACACTTGAATTTACTAAGTAATTTGTTGAAATTGGATTTAATTATGAGAAATTTATTTATAAAAAATCATAAGGTAAAAGTAAGTTAAATGAACATTTTTGAATGTTAAAATATGATTTTTACAATGTTTAAAGGGTTTAAATTGAAGTTATTTAATTGCTGGAAATACACTAAAATTCTAGAAACTACTTTTTAAAGCATTCAGAAATGCTATGGTTTCTGTAAATGAACTAAAACTGAATAAAAGAGGCTATTACAGCAGTTCTGAAATGCTGTAGTTGCTGTAGTAAATTTAAAAGGCTAAACTTAATAAAGGCCTATTACAGCAGTTCTGTAAATGCTGTAGTGGTATGTTGTCTTTGTTGGAATTCATTAAAACCCTTGTTTTGAAACCTGAGCTATTACAGCATTTCTGGAAATGTTGTCTTTGCTGTTTTAAACTAAATTTCAACTAAAAACTGAGTTTTACAGCAGTTTTAAAGTGCCATCTTTGCTAAATTAAAATGTTTTCAAGTGTAACTTATAACAGCTTTTTCTAAATGCTGTGAAAGGCTGGAATTTTTAATAGTTATGGGTTTGACTTAGTAAATGAGCTCAGAGTGGTTTGAAACTTTGGAAATTGAATACTTGACTTGGAAGAATAATAACTTCACTTTTAAATGATTTAAATGAATGAAGTTAATTGGAAAATGAATCATTTTAAAAGATGATTTGAATTGAAATAAATGAATGTTATCTTTGAACTTTAAAAGAGTATTAAGTTTGATATTTGTATTTGAATCCAAATAATGATTTAAAAGGGAAGTTTTGAAAGGATATGATATTTTGAAATATTGAAATGGTTTGGAAATGATTTAATCTTTATTTTGATAAAGATTGGGTTTTGAAATGATATTTTATTTTGAAGTATAAAGTATTATTTTTAAACTTATAACCACGGGTTATAATAACGATTGGTTGGCAAAGAGACCGGGATCAGATATGGACATACTCTTTGTCGATACCGAAAACCACTTTGACAACTGTGTACGCGGTGGAGATTCCAGAATGAAGTAGGATGGTGGCGACGTTCTTGTGGTATGTTACGTGGACCCAACTCCCATGAGTTGGCATAAGGTGGCTAAAACAGGAGCGGTCTCGGGCCAGTTGAGGTTGCACCTCGTAGCGGATGCATTTCATCGATACCATTCCATTACTTGTGATTGTTTGGTGGCCACCCTTCGATTTGGGAATGTGTTCCGAGGTGGGCGTATGTGGCTGCTGCGTTACCACCAGCCCGAGTGTCGTAATTGGTATATCTTCCCTGGCATTGCCTTGTGTGCCGTGTCACCTACCATATCGAGCCTTTACTACGAGTTTGGTTTTCTCCCGTAGCCCATGCGTATCTTCTCGTAGTCTCATGATCAGGAGATATGCAGATATTGGATGGACTACTGGGACTATTACGTGTCTGGGGCTATATGGGTAACCCCGTGATGATATTTTAAAGTATGTTTATTTTACTGATAGACACTATTATAATAGCGCAATATTACTATATAGTAAATAGTTTAACGGATCCTTAGAGGATGGGCGGTCCCAAGCATCTTCTAAGTTACTTGTACCTTTACTACAGTTCACTTGAGTTGGTTTACATTGGATAAGTATGTATGTCCCGATTCGAGTGTTTGTGTTTTATTTTACGCTCGGGTCAGCCTGAGTTATTCATAGATTTGGATTTCCACTCTCTGGAGGTCTGGAATCGCTGGAGATTTACCAGCTTATCTAGTTATCTATATTTCAGTTCTGTTGTCAGCTTTGTATTAATGGACTTCTTTGTATTTGGGATTTTATGTTGTATCTGTTTTCAGACTAATATTATGTATTTGGTTTTGAGACTTTATGATAGTAGCTTCATGAACTATTATGGTATTTTATTTTCCGCTGCGAGATAGTCTGATGTTCTGTGTCTATGATTCTGTGATTTGATTTCATTTGCTTCAAATTTTATTACAATATGTTATTTTGTACTATTCAAGTCCGACATGTGTGGATTATTGTCGATTTGAATGGTGGAAAATAATGGGTCGTTACAAAGGACATATCGAAAAATACGGTTCATGAGATCTACAAAATACACAGGTGCATTGGTCAGCCTAAAAGGCATAACCAACCACTCAAAGAAACAATCAGGACCTCTAAAAGCAGTTAAGGGTATACTATCTTCAGCAATCCTCAATTGTTTGAATCTAGTAGCTAGATCCATTTGAGAAAATACTGTAGCTCCATGAAGTTGATCAAAAAGATCATCTATATGGGGTAAGGGATACTTGTTCCTAACTGTAACGACCCGCTATTTTGGACCATTCAAATCGACAATAAATCCACACATGTCCGACTTGAATAATTCAAAATATCAGATTGTTAATTTAAATTTGGCAAAACTCAGCATATGCAGTAAATAATCAATCACAGAATCACAGACACAGAGTAATACAATAATTCACAGCGGAATAGATAAAATAGTAGTTCATGAAGCTACTATATAAACATCAGAGTTAAAATAAAATACAATAGAATATCTCAAATATAGTGAAGTCTTCAGTACAAATAGATGACCTCTCTGAATAAATCAACTGGAAAAGCTGAAAGCTGAAAGCTGAATCGATAGTTGGATCTCCAAAGGAAGCTCCAAACTCCAAAGGTGAGTCTCAAATGCTGTATCACTCGGTCTGACCCGTGCGTAAAGAAAAACACAAAACACTCGAGTCAGGATTAACATTCTTATATCAATAAATCCAACTCAAGTGAAATATCAATTGAAATACAAGTAACTTAAATGACGTTTGGGATAACCATCCTCTAAGGAGCTGCGGAACTATCTACAAGGTAGAAATATACACTATAACACCATGGTCATTTCAAATAAATTTATACTTCAAAACCAAAATATCATTTTCATTTCAAAAATATCTATTTTCCAAAATAGTGTATATACATTAAATAATTTATAAAGTAAAGTATTTAAAATTTCCTCAAGTCTCACAAATCAATTCAAATTAACTCAAATTCCACATTCAAATTTATTCAAAGCTCAATTCATCAATTCAATTCAGTTCTCAATAGACCATTTAAATTCCAATATATTTCAAGGTTTTAATATTCAATATTTTCAAAGTAAATTTAACAGTTTCATATAGCTCTTGATTTAACTTCATTATTATTTAATCAGGGAATATTCACTTAATAAATTCAATATCTTTAACTAGCCTTAAATTACATTTTTTTACTAAATATTTCCTTAAATTTATTTAAACAAGAAATACTCATTAAATTACTTAAATCAAACCCAAGTTATAACTCATATCTTAAATCTCAATTTCAATAAGTTTCAAATTGGTTTAATTAAATAAATTATCTTCCCAACCTTAACTTATTCAAATTATTACCAAAATCTAGTTTGAAATATAAATTTAAACACTTAAACATATTATATGTATTAGATCAATCTAAATTAAATTAAATATTATTATTAAATCTATATATATATCATTACCCTTTATATATAAAAATTTAAGAATCATTTATTAAAACTATATATTTGTTTCCAAAACCATAGAATTTATTTCTAAAACATTTATATATGGACCAACGGTGTCTGTATATAATTTCCTATCTATTCTCAAGTAGTACGGATATTTATCATTTCAATCCATAATTTAAATATATACGGGTAGATATCAATTTCGACCCGCAATCCCAAATTCAATTCAAATGAAAATCGCTTGGGTTTATCATTTCAACCCATAACGAAATTCTCATATTCTAAAGTCTGTTCGAGTATGTATCATTTCAACCCATACTGAATTCTATACTAACAGGGAACTTGCAGAGTGATAACAGATAATATAAAATACAACAACAGGCATATATCATCAATAACAATAGAATATAAACAACAGGATATGGTGTCATATCCCACAGGTGAACAGTTACAAATAATAGCATATATAGCAATTTAAATAGCTACAGCAACATATTTCAATTGTCGTTTCAATTGAAATCAAATTTAATAAATATAAGAACGTTAAATCGTGAGTGATTACTCACCTTTCGAGGCTCGAGGATAGACAAAGAAATGAGCTAAGAATTCCAAAGCAATGCTAAATGGACACGATTCAATGAAGAAAAACGGGCACGACAGACAAAGATGGTAGATTGGAAATAAAGGATCAAATCAGTTTGATAAAACAGCAATTTTATATATTATCATTATTATTATTTCCAAAAATCAATATTATTATAACCTAGTTGAATAGAATTGGAAAGTAGCAAGCTACGACATATAAACTATGCATATACTTTAACTAATATAATAAAGCTGACACCTTAAATTTTACTAATTTATATATAGTAACTTTAAAAATAACTTATTACATAAAAATCGTAACATATATATATTGTGTTGTAACCCATATGCATAATAATGCTTATTCACATAACAAAATATGCAATCTTTGATAACTTGTAAAACAGAGTAATTATTATTATAAATATAGCTTAGTTAGGATTACTAAATACATAAACCAAAACTGATGAAAATAAAAGAATGAATTAATGATGGCCTCGCCTATATATAAAACGGCAGCAGCTTCTAAACATACATATAAAAATCTGAAATCGTAAACTGAAATGAAAACATATATATAATAGAAAATTGTCATATATAAGCTATATATACTTACATATAAAATACAAATGTACTTAAAACATAACTTTCATATAAATACATATTAAATATATAACAATATCTCAAAATTTACATTCATAGCAGATGCAGACAATTTATATATATATATATAAAACAACTCATCTACAGCCTATTTAACAAAATCTGTATATACATATAATATATTACAAACCACACTTAGCTTAAAAACATATCTTAAAATAACTATACATGAAAAAAAAAACCGAAAGGCATGCAGACCCATCACTATATATAAAAACAGTATAACACATAAATATAATATAGTGTAAAACATATAAAGTAACTATCAACTTACTTAACTTATATAACAAACAGACATGTTATTACCACCATGTTTTATACTTAAAATTTTTAATCAAGCTTTTTTTTATAACAGAACAAAAGTATGAACTTTATAATATATAAAATACTTTTTATATATATTAAAAGAGAAAGAGGATGCTAGCTGGACAAATAGTAGATACTAATTATAATACACATATTTAAAATATCAAATATAGATTAAGATACATACATATACACGGTTGGAGAAGGTGAGGCTGGAACCAGGGCAGGCGGTGGTGAACAGAGGTGGAAGGCCTGGAAGGCTGTCGATCGCAAGGCGGTGGAGGCGCAACTACATGCCGAGCAGGTCGGATTCGAGGAGGAGTCGGGTTGTAGGCTTTGGTGATGCAGCTTTGGTCGGCAGAGTCTCGGTCAGTGGAGGAGGGGTCATGTGGTGGTGGAAAGGTGCTGGAGATGGTCACAAGGAGATGGTGGCCGAGTGTATAAGTGAATAGGATTGGAGAAAAATTTATGAGCTGGAGAGGTTCATAAAATAAAATAAAGGGGAAGGAAGGACGTGCCAGCATGCTCTGTTATATAAACTCTCTATATATAAATGATGATGTAATTTATTTGTTAACAGGTAAGAAATAGAGGGCGGTTGTCAAGGAGAGGAAGGTGAATGACCAGGGATTAGTGGCCAAGAATGCCAACTAACGTTTCACGTAGAGAATGATGTAGGTGAGGCGAAAAGAACGAGCAACCTCAGATTCAAGGCTTTACAAAACAAAATGAAAATTTTGCAGAGCAGAGGAGAACGAATGTAATGGGTTTCCAAATGCCAATACATATATTATTTTAATAATTTCCTTAAAAAGCATAGCTGGAACAACGAAGAGACATCACAGAGATGAGCTGTTGGAATATACTTAATATATATGTTTGTTTGGAGAAAAAAGGAAAGAGCAAGAGACGTGAAAGTTAACCAATATAATTAAAAAAATTGTAACGATCCGTCCGCTTGATTCAGCAAAGGTAATTAAAACAATTTACTGTTTGTTTGGACAGCAAGTTTCAGATTTGAACCACACGGGAAAATATAAAGTCAAAATTTCGGTACCGTTATGACGAGCTGTTTCCTCGTCACCGTTACGTACCAGACCTCAAATTACAGAAATAAATATACTGCAGCGATCAGCACGACGAGGTGATCAAAACGGTATACAGGTATCAGTGGTACGATCATCCGATCAAAAGTCGACAATCGGTACCAGAAATGCTGCTATTTTGCCAGAATTAAGATAAACGGAGCAGTAGAAGTCCAAATTTGGAAAAACGAAAGATGACATCTTACTTAGAAGAAGATTTAGAAATTTACTGTATAAAACATTCAAGTTTGAAAAACATTTTATTTTCATCAATAATTAACTGACTTAAATTGAAATAATTTCACAAGAAAATAAACTTAAATATTATCAGATGAAAATTTACCAGTTGCTATATTAAAATAGACGTATTCCAAATAATAAATTTTTATTTCCAAATTTTATTGTTTAAATTTCACAAAATTTCAATTAATTTAATAAATAAAATCACTAAAAATTATGGGTCGTTACACTCTCCCCCACTCAAAACTTTTCGTCCCCGAAAAGAAAGGAGGTAGAAGAATAGAAACAACCAGACAAAATAGATAGATTAAAAGACAAGGATAAACAGTTAATTTGAAACTATATATAAAATTTACTTGAAATATTCATTTGAAAACTTCATTTGCAATTCAATTATCTTTAATACTTTAATATCTTCCAAAACCCATTTGTAAAATTTCTTGCTTCCTTTTTAAATACCATTTATATGTTTAAATAACACCTTTATAAATATATGGAAACTATTTGAAAATAGTTATTTACATTATTACTTATATTTACAAAGAAGCTATTTGAAAACATTAAATCCATAATTCATACATTTATTAATTTATCTCAAGATACTTTTCAAACATTATTAAGAAATCAATAATTATTTAAAAAGGATATAGTCAACAAGGAAAAGAGGGAGGATTTGGGAACAGAATATAGGTGAATAAATAAAGCTGAGCAGATAAGGTAGATTCAAAAGAATAGTATCGGGCAGTGAATAATTAATTCAAACCATAAGGACTTCAATTTCAACTATTAATACAAAATTTCCTTGTTGGAAATACTTTTATTTATAAAATACTTTTATAACTCGATGTTTCAACAAGTTTATCCTTGTTCCTGTAGACTCTGGTAGTGCGTTGATCAGGCGCAAAACTAGAATTCTCCAGGTACTTAGTAGACCTGTTTCAACACCCACTGAAAATACTGGAAAAATTTTTAAAAACAGATATGGAAAGTACAATCCAAACAAAAACAAACAAAACCTTTGTCTAACCATGGTTCGCAGATACACAATGGTTACGCCTGGATCCCCCAGGAGACAATCCATATCCGTAAGCTTTCTCAGCCCTGCGAGTTACGCCATGATGACTAGTAGAATGCAGGATACACAATGGTTACGCCTGGATCCCCCAGGAAACAATCCGTACCCCCAGGCAAGACTCAGCCAAGCATTTGCGCTACTATTCGCGACCTACATAGATGCAGGATACACAATGATTACGCCTGGATCCCCCAGGAAACAATCCGTACCCCTAGGCAAGACTCAGCCAGGCAGTTGCGCTATGCATCCGCCTCGTAAGACCATGGGTAACGCCATGGAATTCGAAGGACACTCGAGTATCATATCCGGAAAACCAAAAATCAGAGAGAATAATATCGATAGAATGAATCCAAGATGTGGCCACAAATCGGATATCAAGCAGAAGGCACTTTCCATATCTTTACTTCGAAAATATGTATCATATAGTACCTTTTCAAATCACTTTCAAATATTGTACTTATATAAAATCCATTATATATAAGATTTAATTTTCAAATCAAATACTTTTCCAAAATCAAAAGTATATCAAATCATACTTATATAGACTTTAATTATATAAGATTTCACTTTTCAAATTGAGTACCATTTTTCAAATCCATAGTTTTCAAATCAATTTCATACTCATACAAATCAAATTTATATAAGTTCGATAACTCCCAAATCAAGTGTTTAGTAACATAAGGTTCTCAAATTTCAATTTGTTTCAATATCAGTTCAATTTCAAAATCATATACAATTTCACCAAATTATTTCTTCTCAAATTAAATATCTTTAGTTTCAAAGTTTCCAAAATAATAGATTTAGAAAATAAATCCAAATTTCCAAATCAATATAATTTAAGTCAACCAATTCATTTCCAAAATCAAATGTTTTCAAAATCATCTTATACTTACGTAAGGTCTATCTTATATAAGGATCAAAATTTTCAAAATAATTTTCGCTGTATGAAGAGCCATATGGGATTGAATATCTTTGCTTTTATGGGTTATATATCTTTGTAATTTAAATTGGAAATTTTCTTTTAGTAAGCAAAAATATTCTAACATGACAGCTTTCAATTTCAGCGTCAAAATATATCAATGATATTAGAATATAAGATGTACATACGTCATCATTTCGCAGAATCACATTTGATCGCTCGCTCGATCACACAAGTTCGCTTTCGAACTAGTATTGTCCCTTCGACTTCCCTAATGCGGACTTCGATATGGTTTCTCGACTAGAAGCCATCAGTCTCCTTTCATAGCCATATACTATGATAGAGAATTCTAGAATCAAGCCCAAAATCCATATCAAATATTCGCCATCAAGAATCGAATGAAAAATCCTAACACGAAATGGTGTGATTCACCTCGAACTTGTGTACTCAAACCTAGATCAACTTAATTATGCGAATAAAACAGCATACGTACAACTTATATATTTGTTCCAACTTGTTAAATATATAGTTTCATAAATATGTTACTAAGTTAAAACATTTAAAATTTATTCAAAATATTTTGAAGACCAAATTCTTTTCAAAACATTTCAAATCTAAATTTCATATTAGAAAAATTTAAAATTGCCTTATTCATACTTTAACATACATACCAAACTTATATACTTTATACTTCAAAATTTCTTAGCTTTTGAAAAGTTAACCTTGATTTGGAAGTGCTCGAACCTTCAAAATAGTAGAAGAAATCATTTTCAAATTCAACAGTTGGAAATCAACAACAAATCAGTAAATCAATTTCAAAAGATAGGTTTATATCAAATTCGAAACTCGAGGACTGAACACCGGCTTACTTCAAATCATTTCAAATATATATATATACATATATCTTTCGAATATCAAATCTTACTTCGGAATTTGAAATCAAAATGGTTTCACAAAATCACTCGCGTAGCAATGCCACTAAAGTGGCCTCTCCCCCACTATGAAACTCGAAAATCAATGTCGATGATGCGTGCACTCATCACCGAAATTATTTTCCAACGACATAAGTGAGTTCTGGACTTCTATTTTCTTGAAAACTTCTTTGAAATTTCTTCGAAATCATTCAAAACTCAATAAAATCATTTGAAACATTTCAAATTCGGCAAATACTTTTAAATCATATTATTATTATATATTTCAAAATCTTAAAACTAGTTTTAAAATACCGGAGTTCAATTCTCGAATTTCAAATTTAATATCCTTTAGTTATAAATCATTTTTAGATAGATCAAATTTCTTATATAATTTTTTCTCAAAATTACAAATCCTTTCGAAACCTCAAATTCTCATTTTAAAAAGGGTATATAATCTTTATCGAAAACATTTCACCTTTATATATAGAATAAAATCATATTTATCAAGATAATACTTTCGATATATAAAACAATTTCTAAAGTATAAACAAGCCCGATTTTAAAAGGATGGTTCAAGAATGGATTTCAAAACAAAGATAGAAATTCAAATTAGAGGGACTCTAATCAAATAGGATTCTGATTCGAAGATAAGTTCGAACGAAAATGAGATAATTAATTACAAAATAGTAGATGGATACACTTATATAAATCGTGGGCAACCTTAACCGGGTCAACCGTGACTTCAAGAACAAGATCGATTCATAATTCTAAGAAAAATCAACATTCGATCCCAAAAGATAGCGGCATCTAAACCAAAGATATAGAAACATCCGGTGAATCAATGCCAATTGTGAAGGAGTTTCACCCCTTCACAAATCATTCAAAGATTTGTGGGATCCTATTCTTATAGAGATCATTCGAAGTGAAGTTATGGGATACTCCAGGATCAAAAGAATACTAATAGAGAGGGACAAGAATGAATTTTGAAACCGTAGGGAACGTTCCAAAGTTCAAAGGAAATCGAGTCAAAAGGAAGAGATTAAACTCGAATGAAGTGATTCTGTAAATAAATTTACAATATATGCTAAGTTTCGCCTAGAGCCAAAGCTCTAATACCAACTGTAACGACCCGCTATTTTGGACCATTCAAATCGACAATAAATCCACACATGTCTGACTTGAATAATTCAAAATATCAGATTGTTAATTTAAATTTGGCAAAACTCAGCATATGCAGTAAATAATCAATCACAGAATCACAGACACAGAGTAATACAATAATTCGCAGCGGAATAGATAAAATAGTAGTTCATGAAGCTACTATATAAACATCAGAGTTAAAATAAAATACAATAGAATATCTCAAATATAGTGAAGTCTTCAGTACAAATAGATGACCTCTCTGAACAAATCAACTGGAAAAGCTGAAAGCTGAATCGATAGTTGGATCTCCAAAGGAAGCTCCAAACTCCAAAGGTGAGTCTCAAATGCTGTATCACTCGGTCTGACCCGAGCGTAAAGAAAAACACAAAACACTCGAGTCAGGATTAACATTCTTATATCAATAAATCCAACTCAAGTGAAATATCAACTGAAATACAAGTAACTTAAATGACGTTTGGGATAACCATCCTCTAAGGATCTGCGGAACTATCTACAAGGTAGAAATATACACTATAACACCATGGTCATTTCAAATAAATTTATACTTCAAAACCAAAATATCATTTTCATTTCAAAAATATCTATTTTCCAAAATAGTGTATATACATTAAATAATTTATAAAGTACAGTATTTAAAATTTCCTCAAGTCTCACAAATCAATTCAAATTAACTCAAATTCCACATTCAAATTTATTCAAAGCTCAATTCATCAATTCAATTCAGTTCTCAATAGACCATTTAAATTCCAATATATTTCAAGGTTTTAATATTCAATATTTTCAAAGTTAAATTTAACAGTTTCATATAGCTCTTGATTTAACTTCATTATTATTTAATCAGGGAATATTCACTTAATAAATTCAATATCTTTAACTAGCCTTAAATTACATTTTTTTACTAAATATTTCCTTAAATTTATTTAAACAAGAAATACTCATTAAATTACTTAAATCAAACCCAAGTTATAACTCATATCTTAAATCTCAATTTCAATAAGTTTCAAATCGGTTTAATTAAATAAATTATCTTCCCAACCTTAACTTATTCAAATTATTACCAAAATCTAGTTCGAAATATAAATTTAAACACTTAAACATATTATATGTATTAGATCAATCTAAATTAAATTAAATATTATTATTAAATCTATATATATATCATTACCCTTTATATATAAAAATTTAAGAATCATTTATTAAAACTATATATTTGTTTCCAAAACCATAGAATTTATTTCTAAAACATTTATATATGGACCAACGGTGTCTGTATATAATTTCCTTTCTATTGTCAAGTAGTACGGATATTTATCATTTCAATCCATAATTTAAATATATACGGGTAGATATCAATTTCGACCCGCAATCCCAAATTCAATTCAAATGAAAATCGCTTGGGTTTATCATTTCAACCCATAATGAAATTCTCCTATTCTAAAGTCTGTTCGGGTATGTATCATTTCAACCCATAGTGAATTTTATACTAACAGGGAACTTGCAGAGTGATAACAGATAATATAAAATACAACAACATGCATATATCATCAATAACAATAGAATATAAACAACATGATATGGTGTCATATCCCACAGGTGAACAGTTACAAATAATAGCATATATAGCAATTTAAATAGCTACAGCAACATATTTCAATTGTCGTTTCAATTGAAATCAAATTTAATAAATATAAGAACGTTAAATCGTGAGTGATTACTCACCTTTCGAGGCTCGAGGATAGACAAAGAAATGAGCTAAGAATTCCAAAGCAATGCTAAATGGACACGATTCAATGAAGAAAAACGGGCACGACAGACAAAGCTGGTAGATTGGAAATAAAGGATCAAATCAGTTTGATAAAACAGCAATTTTATATATTATCATTATTATTATTTCCAAAAATCAATATTATTATAACCTAGTTGAATAGAATTGGAAAGTAGCAAGCTACGACATATAAACTATGCATATACTTTAACTAATATAATAAAGCTGACACCTTAAATTTTACTAATTTATATATAGTAACTTTAAAAATAACTTATTACATAAAAATCGTAACATATATATATTATGTTGTAACCCATATGCATAATAATGCTTATTCACATAACAAAATATGCAATCTTAGATAACTTGTAAAACAGAGTAATTATTATTATAAATATAGATTAGTTAGGATTACTAAATAGATAAACCAAAACTGATGAAAATAAAAGAATGAATTAATGATGGCCTCGCCTATATATAAAACGGCAGCAGCTTCTAAACATACATATAAAAATCTGAAATCGTAAACGGAAATGAAAACATATATATAATAGAAAATTGTCATCTATAAGCTATATATACTTACATATAAAATACAAATGTACTTAAAACATAACTTTCATATAAATACATATTAAATATATAATAATATCTCAAAATTTACATTCATAGCAGATGCAGACAATTTATATATATATATATATATAAAACAACTCAATTACAGCCTATTTAACAAAATATGTATATACATATAATATATTACAAACCACACTTAGCTTAAAAACATATCTTAAAATAACTATACACGAAAAAAAAACCGAAAGGCATGCAGACCCATCACTATATATAAAACAGTATAACACGTAAATATAATACAGTGTAAAACATATAAAGTAACTATCAACTTACTTAACTTATATAACAAACAGACATGTTATTACCACCATGTTATATACTTAAAATTTTTAATCAAGCTTTTTTTTATAACAGAACAAAAGTATGAACTTTATAATATATAAAATACTTTTTATATATATTAAAAGAGAAAGAGGATGCTAGCTGGACAAATAGTAGATACTAATTATAATACACATATTTAAAATATCAAATATAGATTAAGATACATACATATACACGGTTGGAGAAGGTGAGGCTGGAACCAGGGCAGGCGGTGGTGAACAGAGGTGGAAGGCCTGGAAGGCTGTCGATCGCAAGGCGGTGGAGGCGCAACTACATGCCGAGTAGGTCGGATTCGAGGAGGAGTCGGGTTGTAGGCTTTGGTGATGCAGCTTTGGTCGGCAGAGTCTCAGTCAGTGGAGGAGGGGTCATGTGGTGGTGGAAAGGTGCTGGAGATGGTCACAAGGAGATGGTGGCCGAGTGTATAAGTGAATAGGATTGGAGAAAAATTTATGAGCTGGAGAGGTTCATAAAATAAAATAAAGGGGAAGGAAGGACGTGCCAGCATGCTCTGTTATATAAACTCTCTATATATTAATGATGATGTAATTTATTTGTTAACAGGTAAGAAATAGAGGGCGGTTGTCAGGGAGAGGAAGGTGAATGACCAGGGATTAGTGGCCAAGAATGCCAACTGACGTTTCACGTAGAGAATGATGTAGGTGAGGCGAAAAGAACGAGCAACCTCAGATTCAAGGCTTTACAAAACAAAATGAAAATTTTGCAGAGCAGAGGAGAACGAATGTAATGGGTTTCCAAATGCCAATACGTATATTATTTTAATAATTTCCTTAAAAAGCATAGCTGGAACAACGAAGAGACATCACAGAGATGAGCTGTTGGAATATACTTAATATATATGTTTGTTTGGAAAAAAAGGAAAGAGCAAGAGACGTGAAAGTTAACCAATATAATTAAAAAAATTGTAACGGTCCGTCCGCTTGATTCAGCAAAGGTAATTAAAACAATTTACTGCTTGTTTGGACAGCAAGTTTCAAATTTGAACCACATGGGAAAATATAAAGTCAAAATTTCGGTACCGTTATGACGAGCTGTTTCCTCGTCACCGTTACGTACCAGACCTCAAATTACAGAAATAAATATACTGCAGCGATCAGCACGACGAGGTGATCAAAACGGTATACAGGTATCAGTGGTACGATCATCCGATCAAAAGTCGACAATCGGTACCAGAAATGCTGCTATTTTGCCAGAATTAAGATAAACGGAGCAGTAAAAGTCCAAATTTGGAAAAACGAAAGATGACATCATACTTAGAAGAAGGTTTAGAAATTTACTGTATAAAACATTCAAGTTTGAAAAACATTTTATTTTCATCAATAATTAACTGACTTAAATTGAAATAATTTCACAAGAAAATAAACTTAAATATTATCAGATGAAAATTTACCACTTGCTATATTAAAATAGACGTATTCCAAATAATAAATTTTTATTTCCAAATTTTATTGTTTAAATTTCACAAAATTTCAATTAATTTAATAAATAAAATCACTAAAAATTATGGGTCGTTACACAAATGGTCAGCTTATTCAACTCCCTATAGTCCACATACAATCTTAAAGACCCATTAGACTTAGCCGCAAATACCACATCTGATCCCCAACTCGAATGACTGGGTCTAATCAACCTTCTTCTTAAAAGGTCATTGGTTTGCTTTTCTAATTCATTCCACTGTTTCGGGGCCATCCTTCTCTTGGGTAGCAACAGGGACCAAATCAATACGGAACTCTATCTCTCGTTGCCGGGGTATGCTATTGATTTCTTTAAACACATTGGGAAATTTCTTTACAACTTCTACATAACTTAACTCATCCTGGGATGATTCCAGGGCGTATAAGAAACTACATATATTAATACCAGTATTCTTATACGATATTTTAGCAATTCTTCCCAACTTAGCTTCTAATGCTATGGTCCTTTTAGCACAATCTAAAATAGCTCCATACTTCAATAACCAATCCATACCCAGAATAATATCAAATTCCTTTAAAGTCCAAGACATATGAGTCGTAAAAAAAGTGATGAGAATGGTAGGAAATTGGCACATCTTCACAAATCATATTCAAATGGGTTACACCACCTATGGGGTCAGACACACACATAGGGCTTTCTACAATACTAGGAATAAGATGAAATTTACCTATTGATGCACAAGAGACAAAACTATGAGAAACACCAGTATCAAATAATGCTCGAACAAAAATTCCATTAATAAGTAAGGTACCTTCAAGGACACCTTTTCCCTTCACATCCGTAGAAGTAGACGGTTCATTCTTAATCACGTACACCTTAGGCTGCTGCACCTTCTTCATTAGTGAGCAGTCCTTAATATGGCCCGACTGTCACATCCCGAAATTTTCGACTTTCGAAAATTCGACATCGATACTCACTTTATCGACTGCCGAGCAATCGAGTGCCGGAAACTCCAATAGTGAGGGTTTTAGAAGGAAGAAAAAGTAAGAAGAAGAAGAAAACAGGAGAAGAAAGAAAGAAGAAGAACAACAGAAAACATCAGAACGACATCAATAGAAACACAGAACAGAGACAATATCAGAATCTCACATATCGCAGCGGAACAATATATAATAGATAAATCAGTAATCTTTTAAACAAAGAATTATATCATTTTATACATACATCAATCAGAGTCGATATACAACAATGGACAGTTATATAACTTGTCCTCATACAGAATACACAGCGGAATAAATACTATCAGATACAAATACTACGTCTCGTCATCCAGCTTATCTCCAAGCTCCAGAATATCCAGAATATCCTGATAATATAACTCTAGGCTGCCCGTGTGGAAATTGGTGGGCACCCAGAGTTTAGAAGGGAACAATAAACTCCGAGTCAGTCATGGTGACTGGTGTGAGATCGTAAAAACAGTTATTCTTTAAAATAAACAGAGGAATATTTTTAAAGTCAATTCGCAATGCTTTTGGAAAATGAAACTACCATAAGACCTCCCGCCACACACACAATGCAAACGCAGACTTGGAGGAGATTTCTTCTTATGATAGTCAAAGATGCTTACTACGCGAAAATCAAATTCTTTTTGATATTATTATTAGTGCATAGTGTAGAAAACATTTCGAAAGTATAATATTAATCTTAGCCAGCATAGGCATTCCGCAATTATGCCTACTATAGCTACCATCCAAACAGTGGTGACCACCATAAGTGAATGATAGGTTCTACAACTAAAACCGTACAAGTCACGTATTGTTTCTTTGGGTTTCCAACAAATGGTCAGGCTAAGGAACTTCCTCTTCCACGATGGGTACGTCCCTGGAATAGACGACCCGAGAAATAACCTAACATTACGGTTAGATCTCTGCCAACACAAGGCCGGGTTACCTCTGCAAAAATAGGTAACTACTGACACACGTATGCCATCCCCCGATCATCACCGATCTTCCCGAGGATCCCCGATTCGCAACAAACCACATAGATAATAATAATGCAGTAACCACAGAGGTTAAGTATCTGGGCTCCATACCATGATACCACCTTTATCCAGAAGGAATGACATACACTAAGGGGCGCTACTCCCTAGAACCTTGCTGCATCCTTCCTGTTTCGACCATTTCCGGGGTGTGAGGCTCGACGAAGTCTCGTCCACAAAGCTACGCTTTCTCAAAAATCCCTGCTTCGGGTCAAACAAAATGATCAACCTATGATCACAAAGATATAAGATCAAACAAATGATCATATCGCAAATGATCAAACACTGATCATTTCACAGCAACACTCAGTATGCCACGTTACCAAATTGGGATATATCGCTGATAAATTTCAACTACATAACCTCTGAGCTCGTACGTCTCAGAGAAGGGTGTTAAGCTAAGAGAATAAATTCTCCGCCACCAACAGAAATGTATTTGAAAGAAATCAGCTTTATATCTCAAATTGTAACGTCAGACACACAATCCATACAAGTCTGTTCCGGGATCGAACAGAACCGAAGGCACTTCTCACGAAGCCCTTGCATTTCCGGATAATTTTCAATCACGTCAGGACTTCCCGTCACTAAGGGTGATAAAACCTCTAAATCGAAGATCAGTCGATGTAGAGTAACTCGACGGTAATCCTTCCGTTTTCAAAAATATCCGGTCTTCAACACCGGTCTTCAAATGCGATTCATAACGACGTATCACATATTCGGAATGGGTTATACGACCCCATGGTCCTTTCCCGGCTAACCCGAATAGTGAGCGAAATATAAAAAAATAAGTGTGGCATTCAAATTCATCCAATTCACAACAAATACCTATCTAAAGGTAATTATTGATAGTCGGTTATTTAACTATCAATAAAGATGCGCGACATCATCAGATTCCAAATAATTTTCTCAAATAATTTTATCTTCAAAAATATCTTTACTAGATATAAAATTTCCACACTTAATCATTTGAAAACAATTTCAAATCAACTTCCACTTTTCAATTTATCTTTAAAAGATAAAATCTCAAACAGTTCATTTCATATTGGAAAAGCATTTCCATACTTATTAAATAATAAGTATTTCACAATCATTTATTTTCAACACTTGGAAAATATTCGATATACTTAAATCAAATTAAGTATACATTCATTCTTTAAGGAAATCATTTATTCTAACATCTATTTGAGTCAAAACGGATGTTACGTAAAACATCGTTACGACGACTCGAAATCACTAGTATAGGGATTCGAAATTAAAATAGATATGTAAATCCCAATACTAGATAAAACATTTCCTTTCGGAAATCATTTACTATAACAATAGTGTTATAGTCCACCATTTCCTTATATTTCTCGAAAACGTCTATTTCAACAATAAATGTTGAAATCTATGCTTTCGATTCATAACACATTTTAAAACACCTTTAAAATGTTTAACTTCATTTTTAAAATATTACTTCTTCAAAAATGAATCCATTTTACTTAACAATATATTCACTGTCCAAAATCGTGAATAAAATTTACTTAACCCCATTTCAATCATTCCTACACATTTTTATTTCAATAAAAATTCGCTATTCAAAATCGTGAATATATCTTCTTAAATAATCTTCTATATTAAATTTATCACATTCAATCTATTTTCGAATTTATAAGCACGTTTATAAATTCTATTTCTCTTTTAATAACAACTTCGACTTATAAACCTTCTTTTATCAACTTCTATATTTAACTTATCAAAATAAGTGACTTTGGGTTTATAACAACTTTTATAAATTTTAATTCTATTTATAAAAGCTTCAATACCAAATCAATCTCAATATTGATTTCAAATTTTATTTTCAACGTTTGAATAAAATTTCCATATTGATTTCTCAAAAATTCATTTCTAAATATTAAATCAATTACAGATTGATTTCAAATTTTATTTATCACTACTAAAATAAATTCCTTATTTTTCTCAAATTATTCAATATTCTGTTTTTGAAATGGATTCTTCAAATTGAAATCATTTTACATTGATTTCACAACTTATTTCAATTTACCAATTTGAATTCCAAACTGGATTTCCAACTTATCTTCTTTTAAATAAATTCCTTTTTAAGAAAATAAATTTCAATCGTTTCTTTCAATCTATTTAAAAAATCCAAATTTTAAATTAAATTCTTCAATTAAAAATCACTATCTTACGAAATCCATTTATTTAACATTTTCACTTGATTCTGGAATAAATTTGATAAGATTATATCAATTAACTTTTTATACTTTAAAATTTTCTTTCTTCAAAATTTATTCAATTTCAAAAATTGATTCACTTAGAAATTTCTACTTTGATTTCAAAAATTCAATTTTGTTTATTTTTGGAATCCAATGATGTCAAAACATCCATTCAGCTAAATTTTAGCTTTTCAAACAATTTCCAGATATCAATTCAATAACAACAATAATCATTCACAGATTATCACATCACAGTAGAAATAAATTCAATCAATGTGAGGGGTCCAGTTGGATCCCTCCAACCTGTTTCCCTGCATCCAAAGACGTTAGCACAATACCAATTCCGCTCCAGTACGGAATTATCGCGGTATATAGGTTTTTTATAAATCCGCTTACTAACGGCGCAATAGGGTCTCATCCGCTATACGAGGCGGGAATCAATCAATCCAATATATACATATGCCAATATGTATATACTGCTATATATAGATATATATCCTACTATATCTAATATCACATCCAATCATCAAATAAATCAATAACTGAAAATTTCCATTTTTCAATGTGAGTGAGAAGATCTCACCTTAGCTTTTTATTCGTCATCCATTTTATTCCAGACTTGTTTTCCCGATTTATTGACCTTGCATAAATATTATACAAATAAATTAACACTCGAACCAATTAAATAAATCGATTTCCGTTTTGATAGTTTTAATTAACAAATTTCTCCTTTAATAATTTATACCTTACTGCCTATCGAACGTAACCCCAGCCCACTGTTCGGTCTCCACGGCGCCACCTCTTCGACGACGCCAGTGACCACCATCACTCGTCGACCACCGCGCCTCACGATATGCTGCCACATCCAAATTTCGAGCGCCGCCCTCGCAGTCGCCACCGCCTACCTCTGCCTCGCGACCCCTAACTCCTCGTGACACACCGGTCAACGCCAAATCGAATGAAGACCGAAGCCCTACGTCGCCATCCTGACTTCGCCGTTAGTCGCCGCATCTCGCGAGTGCCTCACGTGCTCGCGCGCCTTGCCGCTGCGATACACCCTCCAGGTCGTCGCCTTCCAGTCGTGACCTCGTCGCCGTTGCTAGCTCGCGCTCGTATTCGAGTGCGCGACCCCGGCCTATCCCCAATCGCATCGCGACGCGCCTCCGCGAATTCGAACGCTCTTCCCCCATTTTTTTCTTTCGTTTTGATTTTTTTTTTTTGATTTAAACTGAAGAGGGAGGAGAGGGGTATTTGAAACCGGAAAGAGGTATGGGTTCGGGCAGAGAACGTGGGGGGTGTTGGGGTACGGTTATTTTATTTTATTTTCTTTTTCTTTTCTTTTTTCAAAATATCTCATATTGTGTAATTTGAAATCTCGAACCCCTATTTCAGCGTGCCGCCAGGCGTTCCTAACGTTTACCCCCTATTCCGAACGCGTTGGAAAAGGTTTCGAGTCCAAATTCGATCGTATGGAGAAGATATCATTTTAAATCAAACAAATTTAAATTTAAATTTCAGCGCGTTTGCTTGTCGTACGATCACGTATTACCTCCAAAAAATACGAAAATTGAAATCCGATAATAATTCAATATTACGGACACAATGGAACTGGTTTCGTCGAATTCTGAGACTGTGCCTTGGACGGCTATTTTTAAATATCGATACGAACGATATAATTTCAAAACTGAACGAAACAGTTTGAAATTAGATTCTGAAGCTTCTGTTATCTTCAGTGTTATCAATATAAATTTTACAAGTGTTTGAAATATTTTTCTTTAGCTTAAAACTGAAGATTCAAATTTTTATTCGGCTTACAATAGATTAAATTTTATAATTTAATCGTCAGCTTCAAAGTTATACCCGGGATTCGAATTAAATTACCGTTCAAATATTTAAAATAAATTAAATATTCTCAATTTAATTCGTTCAAAATTCCGGGTCGTTACAGACTTCCCCCCTTAAAAGAATTTCGTCCTCGAAATTACAAGTTAGGGAAAAAGGTCCTTAACTCGTCTATTATCTTTCAACATCTAATAGTTCTATCAATTTATCACAACAAATCTTCTACTAAAGATTCGTTATTACTTTAACTAACTTTCTAACTTCAATTTTGAGTTTTAAACAACATTGTTTACTTCACAATTCAAATTCGAATTCAAATTCAAATTTAAACTTCCAAAATTTTCTCAAAAATTTTCTAACGCCCTAAATTTTCGAAAAATTTCGCCAGCGTCTCCTTTGCGCGGCTAATACGACACTACTACAAAATGTCCCTACGGACCCTCAGATTTCAAAAAGAAAAAGAAAAAACCAAGCGGCTAGAGAGAAATCATCAAAAACTCATATTATAATTCAAATACGTACCTTTTGTCAGCAATTCAAATTATCTGTGAAATCAATTTCAATTTCCTTTATACCTGTATATCCTACTAGCCATAATATCTAGTTGCATATATTCAAACCATTTTGCAAATTCTATTACAAAATTTTCAATATAAACTGCTTATACATTCTTTACTTCACTGTTGAAGTTACACATATTCATTTATTCAATTTTACATTTCAAATTCATTTGAATTCAATTCACAATTCCAATCTAATTTGGATTCGGTTTATCTCCTGAATATTGAATTTTATCAGCTTTCATTCATTCACAACTGCACTCTTTTAAATTAGTTCCAGTTACTAATTCATTTCAATTCTATTTTCAATTCTGTTCATCTTCAATTTCAGTTTTACTTACTTACGAATTCAAATTTTATATATTCATTCTGAAACTCATTCACTAATTCTTTCATTTCCAATTCGAATCTGATTTCCAAATCAAATTTCAAATATTCTATAAGTCTTTGACTTACTTACATTTCGATTTATAAGATCATTAATACATTCACCTTACTAATTCCATTATGAATTTTATCTTCAATTATCCTTTTTGAATTCTATTTTTATTTGTAAATCATATTTACAATTCGTATTCATAATAATTTTTTTCATATATCAATGTATTTCCTTATACTTTCAATTCACCATTTTGGTTTATAACCACTTATATTAAACTGGATTTTAATTCGAATTCAATTGACATTCATGTACTTGCAATTGCAAATTGATTCATTCATTCACAATTTCATTTTCATAATTCAATACTCAATTCCAGAGTCCTTTCAACCTTTTCAAAACCATTTTGAAAACAATTCAAATTATCCTTTGAATTTCTAAAACAAAACCCAAATTTTCAAACAACTTCCATTCAAAACAAATTTGGCAGCAATTTCTCTTTTGGAAACCCGAAAATGAACACCGATGATGCCGCGGTCATCATCGAAGTTATTTTCCAGCGACCGAAAAGAGTTTAGAGCTTTTAACTCTCCAAAATACTTTTCAAAACCTTTGAAATCCATTTTCAAATCAAAAATGATTTAAACTTTCCAAATCTCCAAAATTTTCAAACTCCTTTCAAAACATTTCCAAATACTTCTCTGGAATTCCGTTTCAAATTATAAATCACATCTATAACTTATATTCTCAAATTCTACTTGTATATGGATTCATTTCTTAAATTTGGAGTTATAATTCCAATTTCTCATTTAATTTCAATGATAATAGTTTAATATTATTACTTCTAGAAACCATGCAACCGTATACTGTAATTATTTACAGAAAATCATTTCTTTTCTATACAAAAATAGTTTTGGGTAAAATTATTTCATTTACCCTATTCAAAACCATACTGTGCCGAATTGTTCTATTCAAGTGTTTAGAAACCCCTTCGATACAGTTTTGCAAGACTGTGCCGACGAAGGTTCATATACCACTCAATAAACCAATCATCACAATACAAAACAATTTCATATTCAATAACAAATACGCGCTCATCTCTATTATTTCACTCAAACTCATTCTAGAGTACTACTGACTCTATCTCTAATGAGTAATACCCAACAGAGCAGGGTTGTCGCTTAACCATATGCTCTGATACCACTTGTCACATCCCGAAATTTTCGACTTTCGAAAATTCGACATCGATACTCACTTTATCGACTGCCGAGCAATCGAGTGCCGGAAACTCCAATAGTGAGGGTTTTAGAAGGAAGAAAAAGTAAGAAGAAGAAGAAAACAGGAGAAGAAAGAAAGAAGAAGAACAACAGAAAACATCAGAACGACATCAATAGAAACACAGAACAGAGACAATATCAGAATCTCACATATCGCAGCGGAACAATATATAATAGATAAATCAGTAATCTTTTAAACAAAGAATTATATCATTTTATACATACATCAATCAGAGTCGATATACAACAATGGACAGTTATATAACTTGTCCTCATACAGAATACACAGCGGAATAAATACTATCAGATACAAATACTACGTCTCGTCATCCAGCTTATCTCCAAGCTCCAGAATATCTAGAATATCCTGATAATATAACTCTAGGCTGCCCGTGTGGAAATTGGTGGGCACCCAGAGTTTAGAAGGGAACAATAAACTCCGAGTCAGTCATGGTGACTGGTGTGAGATCGTAAAAACAGTTATTCTTTAAAATAAACAGAGGAATATTTTTAAAGTCAATTCGCAATGCTTTTGGAAAATGAAACTACCATAAGACCTCCCGCCACACACACAATGCAAACGCAGACTTGGAGGAGATTTCTTCTTATGATAGTCAAAGATGCTTACTACGCGAAAATCAAATTCTTTTTGATATTATTATTATAAATGGAGATGGCTGAAGTGTTGTTGTTTGGGTAGGAGGAGTAGTGGCTATGTTGAGGCACTGATGGTCTGGAGGCAGAGCAAGCACAGTGAAGTGTTAGCAGTAGAGATTGTAGATGGTTTTAGTTTGTATATTATGGATGTGCACTGTATATGGATGTGCAAGGGAAGGTGGTAGAAGAAGTTGGCTAAAATGCGGCAGTATGGTAGTATTTTTTATGTGCACAGCTGTTTTGTAGAAAAAGAAATTTGTAAAAAGCAAATTGTAATTGTAATGCAAAATGAAATGGAGTATAATAAAAAAAAAATTCTTTTTGAAATGAAATTGCATATATTATTATTATTATTATTATTTAAAATATGCAAATGAAAATGCAACAAGAAGCAACAAGCACACAACAAAATGAAAACAAAAATTACACACAACACAAAATATATATATTTTTTAAATACACTCAACACACAAAATGAAAACACAATAAAATCAAACAAAAAATAGTTCGAAGAGTAAAACTAAAATCAAATCTATTTTCCGGCAACGGCACCAAAAACTTGTTTGACGACGAGTTTTCTATCGAATTAGAAAACCATTGAAAATTGTGATAATAAAAATAACCGCAAGCGCATGGCGTACAATTTTAGTACGTGGAGAGTACAGGTCGATCCGTAGGGAATTGAAGTGATTTTAAATTCTACTCAATCAAATTAATCCAAGAGTTTGAAATTATTTAAGCTAAAAAATGTAAAAGCTAACTACAAGCAAAAGTGAATAAAAATATGAGAGTAGAAGGCAATTTAGAGGCAAATCCCTTCTCATGATCACACAAATCAACACAATAAAATTATGATCTCTTTTTAGTCACTTGTGAATTTAGTTGATGTGCTTATCCTAAGTATGGTATATTCGTGCTATTAATTTGCTCAACTTAACCATCAAACTTTAACACACCAACCAAACCACTTGCCAACTCTCATGAAAATGATAATGAAACAAAAATAAATCTATTCTAAGCATGATTTATTTACTATTGATTAGTAACATAGATCATCAAATTTTGATTCTAAATCCACTTCATTACCAAAATAATATGTAGATGAAGAGGTAATTTGTGTTCATGTTGTTTAAGCAAATCCTATTTGGTGTCAACAACATAGGCTATCAAATTCAATATTAAACAACAAAATTTTACCACACAAAAAATTCCATTAAGCACAACAAGAGATCAAATGAAATCACTATGTTAACTTTATGTGATTCATGAGAGTTTCATCACCCATAAATTGAAGGGGCTTAGCTTCTTATATTTTAATTCATCCTAACATAAAGTGATTTCAAAATAAAAGAACAGAGCTAATTGAAATAAATTAAAAGCTAATGTACTTCCATAAAAGAAAGAGATCTAAACTACTAACATAAGAAGAAACAAAAAAGAAAAGAACATGAATTAAAAGTGCATGAATTAAAATTGCATGTAAATAAATTACATAAGTGTAAAAGGCTAAGAAGCCATTAAAAAGAAAGAAAGAAAGTTTAAGTTTACATTTGTGGCTACAACTAAACTAAAGAGATGGTGGTTAGAGCTTATTACATGAAACATAAGAGATATTTATACAGGCCTAAACCCTAATCTATATTTTAGGGGACTACCTAAAATGCCATTCGGAAGTGTGGCCTCTAAGTTATCATTAGCACGAGATTAATCCTCCATTAAATGTGCATGTCCTTCTAATCTCCACTAACATGTGCATTTGCTCCTAATTGTAGATCATGGTAAGTGGGTAGGTGGGGTCCTCCATGATTTCATGAATTCTTTTATTTCTTCATTCCTTTGTCCTCCTTCACTTGTGCATGCATGAATATATGAAGCCACTTCCATTTTCCATCCAAATTCCTACAAATAAAACTAAAATATGCAAATAAATATTCTCAAAATTAATACATGCACAAAATTACCATTTTTCCTATAAATGAAGATGAATAAATGATGATTTGAAAACAATTTAAATTTTTGTTTAATCATGTCAAATACCCTAATATGCTCATTTTTTTTATAGAAGTAGATTAAATATGGAAGTAAAAATATGCACTTTTTACGTGCACATCAAATACTCCCACACTTATCTTTTTATTCGTCCTCGAATAAACAAAAACTAAGATAAATCCATTTTCGTAGGAAACACGATTGCATTGAGCATACGTAACAAGTCGTTAAATCTCTTGGTGTCCCTAGTAGGATGAGTGTTGTCTCATGAGGATTTTTAGCGGATACTACCCACAAAATCCAAATGCAACATGAAAAATTCCTAAATGCAAGATTTATTTACAAAGATATGAATGCAAGTTTTATAAAATATTTACAAATGTAGAATTTACTTTTGAATTAACACGAATAAGTTAAATATAAGTTCTGGTTATTATCAAGTGATTTAAGTCCTTTTACTCATCAAAACATTCAACAAAAATTAAGTTAACATCACAATTAGACTCTAGTTTGGCTAGTTGTTTCGGTTGATAACATAGTACAACTGAAATAGATCCTTAGTTGATTGTCAAAGTTTTTCAAAGTGGTATTTTTATTTCTTTTGAATCAAAAATCGAATCAACTAAGTGAAAATAGTGCTTGGATTTCAATTGCTTGCTTTCTCTAATTTTTTTGAAAACTATTGACATTATTATTATTTACACACCTAACTCAGATAAATTGAGGCCAGATATACCGATCATGCACTTCCTTTGAGACTTACGTGAGAAGAGCACAGAGCATGACGAGTGTACACACTTGCATATGAACACATGACTCTAGGTGGTTATTTTTATTAACTCTATTTACATACACCTAACTTAGATAATATGAGGCCAGATATACTGAACCAGCACTGCCTTTCGGACTTACGTGAGAAGAACACAAAGCATGGCTAGTGTACACACTTGCGTGTGAACACATGACTCTAGGTATTTCTTATTTTCACAAAAACCATTTTCTTTATGTTTTTTTTTCTTTTAGGTTTTTTTTATGAAGAGAGAGTTTTGCAAAATCATCTCAACACCACTTAACTTGGAAGGTCAAAAATGTTATATCCTTTAATTTAAATCCGCCACTTTTTAAACAAAGATTTTCAGTTAGGATATACTTCATAATTATCACCCATGAATCTTCGTATATACGAGTTAAACCATCGTTGCTTGTAATCAAACTTTATTTTTATTTTTTTTGAGACAAATAGATTTTCAAAAAAATTCAATTTAATAAACAGAACCTATACTTATCCTATAATGTTCCTCCAAAAATAAATCAAAATGCTAAAGAAAGAAAATTTGTTTTGGTAATTTTTTTTAAAATTTTGAGTTTTGAAAAGAAAATGAAAAAAATAAAACATGAAAACAAAAAATAAACATGAGACTCTCCCCAAACTTAATTTTGATTGTGTCCCCACAGTCAACCCAAGTGAAAAAATAAAAATAAAATAAAAATATGACCTATATTTACATGAAAATGAAATGATTATTATTTACACGACATCAGAAAATATACCGTTAAAGAGTAAATGAAACGGTCTTTCAAAGACCAAATCATTTGTCTTGTCAAGTATGAGAGACATAGCTTAAACACTGAAAACCAAACAATAAAAGATTTCGAAGTTGAATATTGATTTAGAAAAAAGAATGTCGTTTTATTAAATATCATGTGAGTTGTTTTATTTTTGATGATTTTTGGGGTAGATAGAACAATTGGTTGAAGTTCAAGTTTATATTCAACAAATCTAAATTCAAACTCATCATTGACAAATTCTTCAAAATTATTGATTTTAAAATCAAAATGGTGATTTAAATCTACCCCTTCAGAATTCATGAACTCTTCTTCGTAAAGTCCAAAAAATTTGGGTTCATTAAAGTCATCTTCCTTTACTGAATTGTCAACAACTTCATTACATGTATCAATTTCAAAATATATAGTTATTGCATTCAAATTTTCAAAATCGAAAAAGGGAAGATCGAATTTTAAATTTGATTCCACACTCTCAAATGAATTGACATCCAACTTAATTACCGCATTTTCAACAACTTCATTAAGACTGTCATTTCCAATTTTAAAAGCTGTTATTTGAAAATCGTCAATTTTGGTAAAAGGTGGATTATTATTTGACTCGTCACACGTTGGGATTTTATTATGTTGCTCACGTTGTTTCATGTAGGTTTCAAACCACAAATCCGTGTGATTTTTGTGAATTTCTTCCATTTTCTCAACAAAATTAAATTTATAATTATTAATTTGAGACTTTTCAATTTGAAATTGTTGAGAACAAAAATTGTCCATTGCACCATAATTGAAAGTAATCTCATTGCCAAAATCATTTAAAAAGCGATTCACATTTTCATTTTGATTTTGAAATCGATTTTGGAGTTCGAAATTGAATTGGCATGGGTTATAATCGAAATCATTTGAATTTCAAAGTGAATTCAAATTTTGATTATTTTGAAATCCTTGACTTGAGTTATTGCACATATTACTCAAATTATTTATATTTTGATTTCGTTGTTCAAGTAAAGACCAAATCGTTTCAATACTCTTTTCAAGAGTTGAGGGTTGATCATCATTTTGAAAACTTTATGGTGTAAAATTCGAATTGTTTATACAATAGTTGTTATTAAAATATCCATAAGAGTTTGATGTGAAACTATATGGATTATATTGATTTTCACAACTATTGTAAAATTCTTGTGAGTAGGGAAATTCAGACATATTCAAAAATGTTTTTTTTATTTTGGATATTTTTTTCTAATTTTTTTTTGGATTTTGATTTTGTTTGAAATTTTCTTTTCTTTTTTTTCAATAAAGGAAAAGATATAAAACTAAGTTAAGTAAAATATACAATTTTTTTTAGTTATGGATTTTATTGTTTTTTTCCAATATGCATGAACTAATGCAATTAAATAAATGCATGGACTTAATTACAAATTTTCTGTCCTTAGTAGCTCCTAACCTAAAATTGTATAATCACACTTTGTCTTAATCCAACAAAATATTTCTTAGCTAGGTAACGGACATGAGTTATCAGTGCACCACGAATCACCGTAGCAATGCAACCGAAGGTCCAAGTACCTTTAGAGAAACAATCGCTATAATATTTACAATCACCGTAATGTTTATATATTATTATTGCTCCGTCGTAGCCTATACACCAAGAAAATAAATTGTTCAAAGAACAAAACTTGTTAAGATATAATTAAGCCCTAGGTGAGCTCGTGACTCCCTTAAGTCAAATGTCTTACCGTTATTATTAGTCAAAATTCTACGATGAAATGAATTTGTGGGCCAAGGAAGGGGTGATGAAATCCCCTACCTTATGTGGATTTGGGCGTTGCCCTTAGAAAAGAAAATAAGATGATATGAATGCAATACTGAAACTAAACGTGAATTAACGATGCAACTACTAATAAAATTTGTTTTTGTTTTTGAATTTTATTAAAATGCAAGCAACCAACAATGCAAAGAAAATAAAAACAAGAGATGAGAGCACAGTACCAGAGCGTGCATAATTATTAGCAATTTATTTAAAAGCAGCGAGTTTTTTTATAGAGCAAGCAAGCAAAACAGTTCCTTTTGCAACCTGTAATTTGTAACCCGAAAATTCGAACAAGATATATATATATATATATATTTGTTTTTTTATGAAAACAAAACAATGTACACAACACAAAACTAAATAATCTAGATTTTATTTTTCCTTTTCTTTTTTTAAAGGCATGCCCACAGGCCAAAGCCCAATTCATTTCCAAACTCATAAATACCATTCCCTTCTTCTAAATTTACACTAAAAGGAGATAAAAAGGAAGAAAACGTGCTTTGGTAATCGCGAGTGGTTCAGGCGTTCGAGTGGGGGCTTCGGTCGTGGATTTGCTTGATTGTAGCAATTAGGATTGCGGTTTCGTGGGGATTTGTGGTGTTCGATTTAGGTGTTGGTTGAGGTCGAATTGAGGTGATTTCTGGTTGCAGATTTTTGGGTGAGGCATTGTAGTCAGGTAGCGATTTTGGGTACAAAGTTATTGATGGTTATGAAATTCGGGTTTGAAGCTATATGCGATTGGGGATTTTTCTATAGTTTCCGGTTTGAACTGGTGGTGAGAAGTTTGAACTGATTGTTTTGAGGAGATGCAGGGAGGATGTTGGAGTGTTGGTTTAGTAGGTTTTGGTTCAGGAGGTTTGGATGATGTTGGTATGCTTGTATGGCAGTGGTTGATAGGAGGTGTTGTTGGCAGTTGTTCAGATGGATGTTATGGAAGCAGTAAGGAAGGTGACGGCGGGGAGTACTGGTATGTAGGTTGCGTGGTTGGGCACAGTTTGCAGAGAGGAGGAGTTTGAGGTATGATGGTCGAAGAATGCAAGAAATGTGCACAGTGGTGGGCAGGTTATATGGATGAACGGTTGTATGATGGTCGGGGAGAGGTGCAGCAGGTTGGGTAAGTGCAGTAGAAGGTTAAGTTTGATGGATGTATGTGATGCAGTGGATAGTTTGTGATGTTATAGAAATGTTAGAGGGATGTGGCTGTGTTGTTGTAGAGATTGAATGATGGAAATGTGCACAGAGGTTTTGTGCACAGGGGCAGTGAATGTAAGTGGTGAGTTGTTAGTATGGCCGATAGTGTTTGTATGTGATGGTTTGTTGTATTGGTCAAAGAGGTGGAGTGGATAGAGGAGTGTTGTATTTGATGTGCAGTTGTTTTGAGGATGTAAGTTGCACAGGAGCAGTTGTTTTGAGGAGTGTTTGTATGTGATGGTTTGTTGTTTGTTGTATTGGGAAACAAAAGAGGATGTAAGTTGAATGTCATGGTAGGTGCAACAGTTGATAATAGAAAAGTGGGTAAGGAGATGAAATTATGGAAAGTTTTGTGTTGAGATACTGGAGTTAGTATGGAGTGATGTTTGGCAGTTTGGATGTGTTGGCGGGGGAAGTTTGTGAGAAATTCAGGTGACAGTTGGTACTATGTGGAAGTGGAATGATGATGTTGTTGGTTGGCAGGAGTTGTAGGAGATGGAGATGGTTGAAGTGTTGTTATTTGGGTAGGAGGAGTAGTGGCTATGGTGAGGCACTGATGGTCTGAAGGCAGTGGAAGCACAATGAAGTGTTAGCAGTAGAGATTGTGGATGGTTTCAATTTGTATATTATGGATGTGCAGGGAAGGTGGTAGAAAAAGTTGGCTGAAATGCAGTAGTATGGTAATATTTTTGATGTGCACAGCAGTGCAACTGTTTTGTAGAAAAAGAAATTTGTAAAAAGCAAATTGTAATTTTAATGCAAAATGAAATGGATTATAATAAAAAAAATCTTTTGGAAATGAAATTGTATGTATATTTTTTTCCTTTCTTTTTAAAATATGCAAATGCAAATGCAACTATAAAAGCAACAAGCACCCAACAAAATAAAAACAAAAATTACGTACAAACACATAACACAAATTTTTTTTTCAATACACTCAACACACAGAATGAAAACACAATAAAATCAAACGAAAAACAATTCGAAGAGTAAAACAAAAATCAAATCTACTCTCCGGCAACGACGCCAAAAATTTGTTTGACGATGAGTTTTCTATAGAATTAGAAAATCATCGAAAAATGTGATAATAAAAATAATCGCAAGCGCACGGCATATAGTTTTAGTACGTGGCGAGTACGGGTCGATCCGTAGGGAATTGAAGTGATTTTAAATTCTACTCAAACAAATTAACCCAAGAGTTTGAAATTGTTTAAGCTAAAAAAATGTAAAAACTAACTATAAGCAAAAGCGAATAAAAATATGAGTGTAGAAGGAAATTTAGAGGCAAATCTCTTCTCATGATCACACAAATCAACACAATGAAATTATGATCTCCTTTTGGTCATTTGTTAATTTAGTTGATGTGCTTATCCTAAGTACGGTATATTTTTGCTATTAATTAGCCCAACATAAACCATCAAACTTTAACACACCAACCAAACCACTTGTCAACTCTCATGAAAATGATAATGAAATCAAAAATAAATCAATTCTAAGCATGATCTATTTATCATTGATTAGTAACATAGACCATCAAATTTTGATTATAAATCCACTTCATTACTAAAATCATATGTAGAGGAAGAGGTAATTTGTGTTTATGTTGTTTAAGCATATCCTATTTGGTGTCAACAACATAGGCTATCAAATTTAATATTAAGAAATAAAATTTTACCACATCAAAAATTCCATTAACCATAACAAGAGACCAAATGAAATCACTTTGTTAACTTTATGTGATTCATGAGAGCTTCATCATCCCTAAATTGAAGAGCCTTAGCTTCTCATATTTGAATTCATCATAACATAAAATGGTTTCAAAATAAAAGAAGATAGCTAATTGAAATAAACTAAAAGCTAATCTACATGCATAAAAGAAAGAGATCTAAACTACTAACATAAGAAGAAACAAAAAAGAAAAGAACATAAATTAAAATTGCATGTAAATAAATTACATAAGAGTAAAAGGCTAAGAAGCCATTAAAAAGAAAGAAAGTTTATGTTTACATTTGTGGCTACAACTAAACTAAAGAGAAAGTGGTTAGAGTTTATTACATGAAACATAAGGGGTATTTATACATGCCTAAAATCCTAATCCATATTTTAGGGACTACCCAAAATGCCCCTTAGGAAGTGTGGCTCCAAGTTATCATTAGCATGAGATTAATCCTCAATTAAATGTGCTTTTAATCTCTATTAACATGTGCATTAGCTCCTAATTGTAGATCATGGTAAGTGGGTAGGTGGGGTCCTCCATGATTTCATGAATTCCTTTATTTCTTCATTCCGTTGTCCTCCTTCACTTGTGCATGCATGAATATATGAAGCCACTTCCATTTTCCATCCAAATTCCTACAAATAAAACTAAAATGTGCAAATAAATATTCTCAAAATTAATACATGCACAAAATATGCATTTTTACGTGCGCATCACTCCTCCCCCCTTAAATCCACCCTCCATAGTTCCCTCCCCCCCTCCTTTCACTATTCAAGTCATGCACTTGTACTTGTGTTGAAAAGGAGCATTATATATATATTATTTATTTTTTTATTTTCTTTTATTCTTATATATATACACACACTTAAAAGAGAGCATATGCTAACAGTCTTGTGGATTGTATATTATCTAACTTGTATATAATATGCAAGTGTATAAGCTAATGCAATTGTAGGCAATAAATAGTAAAGTATAAAAAGCATGCAAACGAGAGTTTTTCTAGTGGTTCGGACCTCCTGTCCTACGTCCAGTCCCCAAGCTCCTCTTTGGTATTTTCTTTAAACAAGTTACCCTCACTTCGCTAGAGGAATAAGCTAATACAAAAGTACCTCTGACAATCTTGTGTTCCAAATAACACAGTTGACTTATAGTACAAATCTTCCTATGATCTCCTTTTGAGTATATGAATATGAATGCTTTAAGTTGTAGGAAGTGACTTAACCAAAATTCTATATTGGTTATAATAGTTTGAGAGTATGTGAACAATGTATACGCATGAGAGTGTTTAGAAATCAAGAGAGTAAAGAATTGATTAATTCAAGTTAGATGATTTCTACTTCTCAATCAAAGTGGTATTTATAGATTTAAAAAGGTGCAGATGAAGAGTTGTTACTATTTGAGAAAGTCTCTTCATTTTAATGGCAGCAATCTTTCATTGAAAGGTGATTTCCAATTGTTTCAAAACAGAAATGTCTATTCAGAATTGACAGTTTTAGCCCATGATAGACGTCTGTGGTAAAATCCTCAGACGTTTGTGACTTTTTAAATTTTTAACCCGATAATTGTCACAAATCTCTGTGGTTTTATCTCAGACGTCTGTGAGGTGTAAAAATAGTTTTTCACCTTTATTTTGATATACATAAAATTGTGTGTGATCGTGTATGCATATATACTCAAGGAGACCTTAACAATATTTTATCTAGGACTCTATTACAGTAGAATAACCTTAGTATGGTTAATGAATCTTCATTTCTCTTGAGTCTCAATACCTTCGAGCATGGTGTCTTCTTGTAGCATATACCAGCAATCTTGATAAGGTCTATATATGTATATGATTTGTATAGTTGTTATCATTGAAACATAAGTTGGAGGTTCTAACAATCTCCCCCTTTTTCATGATGACAACTATACAAAAAATCAACTATACAGTCAAATATTAACTATATAATCAAATATCAACTATAGAATGAAAGTATTATTATGTTTATCTCCCTCTATGTATATGCGTCTCCCCCTATGTATATGCATAGATATCTCCCCTTTTGTCATTATCAAAATGGAGGGAAAGTGAAGAGAGGGTTAAAGTTGTTTATATATGGCTGCTGGAAAGTTGTTGCCGGAACAGTGACAGACGTATGTGAGGAAGTCACAGACATCTGTGGCTTCAGTAAAAATGAAGCAGAGAGATTCGAAAGACGTATGTGATTGTTCCATGGACGTCTGTGGCTACAAAAGATTTAAACAGAGAGTCTTGACATATGTCTATGAGCTTTCCATAGACGACTGTGGCTACAAGGAAAATTTACCGCTAATTGGTGACAAACGTCTATGGTATATTCACAGACATCTATGATATGAAATTTCTGACATATAGAATTTTTTTTAATATCAATGAAAATTTTATTAAAATTTTAAAAAAATAAACAATATACATACAAAAAATTAATAAATAAACATAATTTATATGATGTGTAACATAAGTTTTAATTTTTGTCGGAGAATTCAAAATTATTGATTTGTTGTATATCCCACGAATTTGGTTCAACTTTTGTATCGTCAAGCAATGGCTTTAGTGGAGACCAACTTGGACGAGCTGGAGTGTCAATCCAAGCTTGGTCTGATGGTCTCGGTTTGCACATATTTCTCGGAGTAATGTTATGCGCTTTTGTAGGAGTTTCTTGTAATCGAGGAGACTTTTGATGTATGAAATTTTTTATTGGTGAATGACCATAAATTGCTAGAATACACTTTTCGAGATAATTTAGATGAGACCCTTGACATCGTTGCTCGTAATATATTTCACGTTGAATGCCGATCATTTCTTGTTGATAGTGATATATCTCATCGACTTTGTCGGTGAGAGATGTTGATTTCAGACCAATTGATCGTTTAGCTTTCTTTCCTTTAGGAGAAAAGCTAATGTGGTATGTCGGTGATGCAACAATGTTTAGAGAGACTGAATGAGTTGATGTCGGTGTGGATTTAGTTGGTGATACGTAAGTGTTATCTGACGATGGGGATTTATAGTCGATGGTTGAATAAGTGGAGACGTGATCGGAAGATATTTTCTAATTTGCTGTAATAATTTAGTTGTGTTTATTTATTATTAAGTAGCATATAACCATAATTTATAAGATAAGATTTTGCTATATTTAGAAAATAAGTTGAGAAAAATGAGATAAGTCATTGGAATTTAATAGATACTAGTTTGTTTTTAAATGGTTATTATAATTTTTTTATGTAGTTGTTATTAATTATAAGTTATCAAATTAATTGTTCAGTTGAAATTGCATATAAGCTATTACAAATTTGAGTGATCAAAATATTATTTCTATAACTTTAGTTAACTAATTCATTGTATGAACAAATTTCTGGATCCCATCTTAACTTAATAAAAGTTAGTTCACTTAGTTGTTTTGTAAAAATATCAGCTATTTGATTTTCAGTATTGTAACAGCCCGATATTTTAACAAATTTTTATTTAAAAAATAAACATTCTGTAATATTAATTTGAATTAAAAGTGTAAAAAAATTTGTGTGAAACAGGAAATTTAAAACTCTACATTTCATTCCGTATATTTACATCCGTTCTTATCTTATATTTAAAAATCAAATTTTATTTATTTTTGGTAATAGCTATTTAATTTTGGTTTAAAATAATACGTTATTTTATTGAAAGAAACCGTTAGCATTTTCAAGTTTTATTTAATAAAAGAAACAAATCATAAAATGGTATGTTACTTTGGGCATTCCGTTATAATTTCTCTTACCTTTTTCCTTTGTCCATTGATTTCTCTTGAGTTAACAGTGCAAAGCATCAGCCGTATACTTTGCTTTTGAGAATTCAAATTTCGTGCCTTATTATTTTACGTGAAATTTTATTCCATTCGTTCTGGAAATTAAATAGAATAATGCCTTTCCTTTACCGTTCCAATCCTTTAGTGTTTGTTATATTTTACATATTCCAAACGTTTCCACCAATTGAATAAAATTGATTACCTAAAATATTGCCTACCGTTCAACTTTATGTATTGCCTTAAATTGCCTACCGTTCAAAACCTTTTCGTTGCCTTCTCTATACAAAATTTGTGGATAGCTGTTCATTTTTCTCTCGTTCAAAATCTCCATTTCACAAAAACTTTCTCTGTAGCTTTCTTTGAAAAACTCGTGAGCATCTCAAAAGGTAAGCGCATGCCTTCTTCTTCTTTTTTATTTGTATTTTCGTTTGGCTGCTTGCAGTTTTGCTTTATCCCTTGACCCACTTCATACCGTTCGCCACCCGCCCACTAGCATGACCCACGCCAGAGAACCCCACCACTAGACCGAGCCCCTGCCCACGTCCCCTCTCCAGGCCGAGACCACCCATTCGCCACCAGACCAGCCACCGTACCCCAGCCACACCCACGTCCCAATGGTAGACCGAACCCCTACCTCATCCACAACCCAGTTCGAGTTCCCAGCCACCACCTCACGACCGAGATCACCACCACGTCATCCTTCTACCCCAGACCACCCAACGTCAGCCTCCTACCCCAGCCTACCACCACCAACCCCATACGAGACCGCCTCCGAACCCTCCTGACCAGAAACCCGATGCCTTTTAGGTGGTTGAGCCTTTGCCTTTTGTGGTTATAATCTTTGTGTCCTCTGGCCTTGGTTCTGGAAATAAAAATGAACAAAATTTAAATCTGCCACCTTTGTTTTGAGTCATGATTTATATTTTGCCTTTGGCTTTGTAGAATGAGAACAAAAGTTGTTTGTCATTTTTTTTTATTTTATTTTGAAGTTGTTGGTTATATCTTTCGGCCGAGCCCTGCCATTTGAGAAAAGTTGTTTTGTCACCTCTGCATTTTTTTCGAAATATAGTGCCTGACCGAGTTTTGTTTGTGAAATGAACAAGCTTTGTTGCCACCTTTGTATTTGTGAAATTTTGTTTCCATTTGCCTCTGGCCTGGTTTTGAAAAAAAAAAGAAAACTAAAAAAAGAAGTTTGTTTTGTCACTTTTGCAAACTTTGAAGTTACATTTTTCCTTGGCCTCTGTTTGGAAAAAAATAATATGAAATGAACAATAAAAGTGGTCGAGCCATTTCCTTCTATTTTTCAACTTAACTTTTTTCGTTTGTTTGCTTCAAATTGAAAATTTGTTATTCGTGCATTTTTAGATTTGTTTATTTATTTTCTTTATTCTTTTGACTTTAGATTTGAATCTAGTCGGCGAATCCGCTAACAACTAATCGTGCTTTCCGCGTGCTTTCGGCTGATAGCGTACTTCTTTCTTTTCGAATCTCCAACTCCGTAGAGGTGAGTAAATCTCACACGAATATTCATACTTATATGATTGTGAAACGACCGCAACTGAATGTGTAGAAAATAAATAAATAAATGATGTTATAATTACCTGTGATTTATTTATATTCGATGTTAGAATTGTTAAAATTGCGTAATATGTCATCTGTTATATTTTGTTTTTATTTTACTGTTATTCTATTCTGTTAAATCACACTGCAAGTTCCCTGTAGAATAGAATCACTATGGGTTGAAATGATACATACCCGAATGGACTTTAGAATAAGGGAAGATCGTTATGGGCTGAAATGATAGGCCTGAACGATTTTCAATTAAATTTTATTTACTTGGGATTGCGGGTTTGAAATGATAAAACCCAGATTTTTCTTTGTAAACTACGGATTGAAATGATATAGTATCTGTATCACTTGACTTAGACTAGAAAATATTATACAGACCCGTGGTTATTTTTCTGTATTTTCTGGATACCTTTAAATATTTTAATATTTGTATTAATATTTAATTGATTTAAATTGAATTTTAAAATGATTTATTTAGAATAGAAATGATTTTTCTATGTGAAAAAAAATGAAATAAAATATTGATTTTAAATTGTAACTTAAATTTGGAAATTAGATTAAAAAGAAAGTTGGAAACTTAGGTTAATTAAATTGAAATGAAAATTTAGTTTTAAAAATGGTGAAAAATGGAGATTTAAGTTTAAATGTTGAAATGAATTGTTTAAATGAGTGGGATTTACACACTTGAATTTAATAAGTGAACTTGGTTTTATTCGTAAAATTTCTCTTTAGAAAAAATTATAAGTTAAAGGATTTTAAATGAACTTTTAAATATGAAATTTTATGATTTTATAAATTTAAATGGTTTAGATTAAATGAACCAATTCTAAACTAAGTGGAATCTGCAGCACTTGTTAAGTGCTGCGGTTATATATACGAAGCAGAAGACTAAAATGAACTAAGGCTATGATAGCACTAGGTAAGTGCTGTTGTGGCAGAAACTAAAATTGAACCTGAACTAATAAAAGGGCTACTGTAGCACTTGTTAAGAGTTGCAGTAGGATGAAATATGATTTGTTTAAAACTGAACTGTTATAGCAGTTTATAAATGCTGTCTTTGCTAAATAAATTTTTTTTTTCAAATATAACTTACCGCAACACTCTTTAAATGCTGTGAAAGCTGAGAAATTTTAATGCTATTGTTTTAAGTGAAGAAATGAACTCCAAAAAGGCTAAACTTTGGGAATTTAAGATTTGATTTAAAAGAATAATGACTTTTTTTAAATGGTTTAAGTCGAAGTATATTTGATAAATTGTTTTAAATCTATAACCACGGGTTATAATAACGATTGGTTGGTGAAGAGACCGGGATCAGATATGGACATACTCTCTGTCGATACCGAAAACCACTTTGACAACCGTGTACGCGGTGGAGATTCCAGAATGAAGTAGGATGGTGGCGACGATCCTAAGGTATATACGTGGACCCAACTCCCGTGAGTTGGCATAAGGTGGCTAAAACAGGAGCGATCTCGGACCAGTGAGGTAGCACCTCTTATCAGACACACTTCTTCGATACCATTCTATTACTTTGTGATTTTTGGTGGCCACCCTTGATTTGGAAGTGTTGTTCGAGGTGGACGGTAGTGGCTGCTATGCGCTCCATCAGTCCGTGTGCGTAATTGGTATATCTACCCTGGCATTGCCTAGTTGTGCCGTGTCACCTACCATATCGAACTTTACTACGAGTTTCTATTTGTGTCGTACCTATAGAGTATCTTCTCGTAGCCTCTCGGGGTATGCAGGTACTGTGTAGACTATTGGCATTTTACGTGTTAAGGTGGAAAATGTAAAGCCTTAACGCTATTTAAAAGTATGTTTATTTTATGATTAGACATTATTATAATAGCGAATATTACTACATAGTAGATAGTTTAACGGATCCTTAAAGAATGGGCGATCCCAAGCATTCTTTAAGTTACTTGTACCTTTATTACAGTTCACTTGAGTTGATTTACATTATATAAGTATGTATGTCCTGACTCGAGTGTTTGTGTTTTATTTACGCTCGGGTCAGCCTGAGTATTCACAGCTTTAGATTCACTTTTCTGGAGCTAGGAATCGCTGGAGATTCTGCTTATCTAGTTATCTACCTATTTCAGTTTCAGTTGTCCTATTTCAGCTTTTGTATTAGAGACTTGTGTATTTGGGATTTCTATTGTACTTGTTTCAGGAACTATATCGGGTTTCAGACTATTTATTTCGTACTTGATTTGAGATTATGTATTTTAGTGGCTTCATGAACCACTATGGTTATTTTAAATTCCGCTGCGAGTTATTCTGATATTTCTGTGTCTGTGATTCTGTGAATGATTTTTATTTGCTCCAAATTTTATTACAATCTGTTATTTTGCATTATTCAAGTCTGACATGTGTGGATTATTGTCGATTTGAATGGTCCAAAATACCGGATCGTTACATTTGGTATCAGAGCCAGGTTTTAGGCAAACCTTAGCCTATGGAGCAAAAACTCATTAGAGATAGGGTAGAAATACCCTAGAATGAGTGAAATCAAACTCAGAATCCTTTCTTTGTGAGTGAACGTATTTTCAAAGTATAAAATGATTTTAAAATGATTTCTCAAATGATTTTTCAAATATTATTTTGATATAAAGTTTTCTTGTTTTAAGAAGAAATTTTTCTAAACTTCCTTCTTTCCGTATCTACCTTGTTAGAAATTTTGTTATTAGGATATTCATCCAAGTGATCTTATCATGTCTTATCTTAACTTATCTTTGCCTTCTCTGTAACTTGTCCTAAATTTATTCTTGATATTTCCAGGATGAATCGTGGAAATGCTAGAGGTAGGGGTCGTGGTATTGCCCCAGCTCCTCCACCTGTTGCACCTGTTAGGTTTACTGTTCTTTGCAAGGAATTCTCTCAGCTCGATGGCACTAGGTTCACCGGTTCAGAGAGTATTATCGAAGCCCAGCAATGGCTATGAAGTTTGGAGAGAATTTTTACTGGTCTAGAGATCACTGATGCCCAGAAGCGTTAGTTAGCAGCATGGCAGCTGCAAGAGTCAGCCTTAGATTGGTGGGAGTCTGTTACGACTCACACTAACGAAGGTGATCTTTCGTGGGAGCAGTTCAGGTATCCTTTGTGTTAACTTGAATTTCCCCATTTCCTTTCCTTTTGAATCTATCTTAAGTTTGGTTTCTGTATTTTTCTTTCCAGGGATGCTTTTGTGGCAAAATGGATGCCCGAAGCCGGGAAATCTCAGCTTTACCGTGAATTCATGGATCTTAAGCAGGGTACCATGTCTTTTTCAGAGTATGAGCGGAAGTTCAATGAACTCTCCAAATTTGGTCCTGGTCTTATCGACACTCAGCTAAAGAAGAATGAGAAATTCATTGCTGGAGCTCGCCCAGAGTTCTACGACCGTCTTATTTCACATGTTCATGGCACGTTTACTAAGTTCATGGATATGGCTATTCGATATGAGAACCCTACTTCCAAGGGTCCTGCTGCTTCTAGTGCTCATGTCTCTCAGTCCTCCTCTACTAATTCCAAGAAGAGAAAGCCCAACTTCCACCAGCAAAAGAAGAATTGGCTCAAACATCCGGGCTTAGGATCTTCGGCATCTTCTCCTTCCCAAATGCACCCTATTGATCTTTCCACCATTACCTGCTTCAAATGTGACCAGAAGGGACACTATGCCAATAGTTGCCCTACATCGGTTAGTGCTGCTGTTCCTCCACCCCAGGTTACCAGGAACAATCTTTGTCATGTCTGTCTTCAGCCAGGTCATTTTAAGAATGACTGCCCATTGTATCAAAAGGGAAAGCCATCTGGTGTATTTGCTGTCACATCTGCTTCTTCTCCTACTGCACCTACTCCTGCTCCTAGTGATGATCAAGGTACTCTTCAGGGCACCTTTTATTTATTTCAGCATCCTGTTCGTGTTTTATTTGATACTAGAGCTTCGCATAGTTTTATTTCTATGACTATTAGTGATAAGTTTAAGCATCTCCTTTCTCCTGGGTATGCTTCTGTTCCTTTATGTGTTTCTAATCCTATTGGGGGTCCCGCGAACCTTGGTAGGATTTGTAGAGGAGTGAAACTCTTCCATTCTGATCACCGCTTTAGTGGTGATTTCTATATTCTTAGTTTTGATACTTTTGACTTATTGCTTGGGGGTGATTGGTTAAGAAATCATGATGCTCGTATCTCATGTAAATCCCGAATTGTTTCTCTAGAAGATGATCAGGGAAATCCTCTGGTTATTCAGTGTTGTATGCCTCTTGATTATGCTGGTAGCTTTATTTATTCTTTGGATTCTTCCCCTATCGACCTTCAGTCGACTCGCGTCGTCAAACTCTATCACGATGTATTTGGCGAAGTCACTGCCTTACCTCCTAAGCGGGAAATCGATTTCCGCATTGATCTTATTCCTGGAGCTCGACCTGTAGTTCTTCCTCCTAGAAGAATGGCACCCCGCGAGAAGGTTGAGTTAAGGGAACAAATAGAGGATCTGTCTTCCAAGGGTCTGATCAGACCTAGTTTTTCTGAATGGGGAGCTGCAGTGGTCTTCATCACCAAGTCCGATGGTTTTCTCCGGATGTGTGTTGATTATAGGGAGTTGAACAAGCTCACTATGAAGAATAGATATCCAATGCCTCGCATCAATGACATGTTTGATCAGCTTTATGGGGCTACTGTTTTCTCTCAACTCGATCTTGCCACGGATTTTCACCAACTCAGAGTTGCTGAGGAAAGTATTCCCAAGACTGCTTTCCGTACTGAGAATGGATTCTTTGAATGGTTAGTCATGCCTTTTGGTTTGACTAATGCTCCTGCTTTCTTTGTTGACTTAATGAATCGTGTTTTCCGTGATGTGCTTAATAAATTTGTTCTAGTCTTTGTTGATGATATCCTTGTTTTCTCTAAGTCCAAGAAAGAGCATGAGTCACATTTGAAATCGGTTCTTGAGACTCTTCGAAATCATCAGTTAAAGGCTAAATTTTCCAAATGCCATTTCTGGAAGGATGAAGTCCGATTCCTCGGGCATATTGTTTCGGGTAATGGAGTTTCAGTCGATCCAGTCAAGATCGCTGCGATCAATGTAAGTCTCTCTTTCTTCTCTTCCTTGTTTCATTCAATTTATTCTATCCTTCCTATTATCCTTCTATCCCTATTCGGTACAGGATTGGGAAACTCCTAAGACTCCTACTGATATCCGTAGTTTTATGGGCCTTGCCGGTTATTACCGGAGATTCATTGAGAATTTTGCTCGGATTACTGCACCCCTCACTGCTTTAACTCGGAAGAATGCCAAGTTTATTTGGAGTAGCGAGTGTAAGGCCGCCTTCAATGAGTTAAAAGACAAGCTTACTTCCGCACCTGTTCTTACCGTCCCAAATGGAAATGAGGGATTAACGGTATACACTGATGCTTGTCGAGAAGGTTTGGGAGCTGTTCTGATGCAGGATGGTAGGGTGATTGCTTATGCTAGTAGACAGTTGAAGACCCATGAAGTAAATTATGCTGCCCATGATCTTGAGTTGCTTGCTGTTGTTTTCGCTTTGAAGCTTTGGAGACATCATCTGTTGGGTACCAAGTTCGGGCTTTTCACAGATCATCAGTCTTTGAGGTATATTTTCTCTCAGAAGGATTTGAATCAGAGACAAGTTAGGTGGTTAGAGTTCCTTGCTTCTTATGACCTCGACATCAACTATACACCGGGAAAAGCTAATGTTGTGGCGGATGCTTTGAGTAGGAAGAAAGCTTTGTTGTGTCAGCTTGTTGTTTCTTCACCTCTTGTGGATCGTATTATGGCTAGACAGGATGAGGATCAGATGCTTAGATCGATTAAGGAGAGTGTTCGAAGCAGAGTTGGAGGTAGTAGTCTTGATGGTAATGGAGCTCAGATTGACGATAAGGGTGTATTGAGGATTAATAATAGGATTTGTGTCCAGAATGTTGATGGATTGAGACAGGAGTTACTTCGGGAGAATCATCAGTCCAGACTTTCTATTCATCCAGGCGTGACTAAGATGTATCAGGACATGAAGAAGTTATATTGGTGGAAAGGTATGAAGCGAGATATTTCCATTTTTGTTAATAGATGTGCGACTTGCCAGCAAGTCAAGGCAGATCATCAGAAGACCCCTGGTTTATTGCAGCCTCTTGAGATTCCCAATTGGAAGTGGGAACAAGTTTCTATGGATTTCATTGATGGATTACCGAGGACTAGGAAGGGTAACGAGAGTATCTGGGTTATTGTGGACAGATTGACCAAATCAGCCCATTTCATTCCGGTCAAGTCTACCCGTTCAGCTTCTACTTTGTTTGAGATTTACATGAGGGAGATTGTTCGTCTCCATGGTGTTCCTCTCAGTATCGTTTGTGACCGTGATCCTATCTTTACTAGTAGGTTTTGGAAAGCCTTTCAGGATTCTTTGGGTACTCATCTAAATCTGAGCACTGCTTATCATCCCTAGACCGACGGTCAAACAAAAAGGGTGAATCAGATTTTAGAAGATCTTCTTCGTGCTTGCGTGCTTGATTATGGAGGATCGTGGGAAGATCATCTCCATCTTGTCGAATTCACTTATAACAATAGTTATCAAGCCAGTATTGAGACGTCCCCATTTTCTGCTCTTTACGGACGACCTTGTAGATCTCCTTCTTGTTGGATTGAATCCGGAAATCGTTTGGTTCTTGGTCCTGAGATGATTTTAGAAGCTTTTGAGAGAGTTGAAGAGATTAAGAGAAAGATGAGGATTGCTCAAGATAGGCAGAAGAAGTATGCCGATAGCCGTAGGCGGAGTTTAGAGTTTGCTGTTGGTGATTTGGTTTTCCTTAAGGTCTCTCCCTTAAGGAATGTTATTCGTTTCGGTCGTAGAGGAAAGCTTTCTCCTAGATTTGTAGGTCCTTTCCGCATTTTGGAAAGAATTGGCTCTCTTGCTTATCGTCTGGATTTACCCGAGAAATTTTCTGGGGTACACAATGTCTTTCATGTATCTCATCTTCGTCGCTATCTGCATGATCCATCTCTTATTATCCAGCCTTCTGCTCTTGATAGTTTGGATATTGAGCCAAATCTGACTGTTGAGAGGAAGCCACTTCGTATCGTCGATCGAGGTACGAAGCAGCTAAGAAGAAAATTTGTCAACCTGGTCAAAGTGCAGTGGAGCACTGATGAACGGGATTGCACCTGGGAGACGGAGGAGAGCATTCGTGCTTCGAATCCGGAATTGTTTACTTCAGGTACTTTTGCTCTACTGTCTTATCATTCTTTGTTTTCCTTCTTCGTTCCTTTTCGAGGACGAAAAGCTTTGAGTGGGAGAGAGTGTAACAGCCTGATATTTTAACAAATTTTTATTTAAAAAATAAACATTCTGTAATATTAATTTGAATTAAAAGTGTAAAAAAATTTGTGTGAAACAGGAAATTTAAAACTCTACATTTCATTCCGTATATTTACATCCGTTCTTATCTTATATTTAAAAATCAAATTTTATTTATTTTTGGTAATAGCTATTTAATTTTGGTTTAAAATGATACGTTATTTTATTGAAAGAAACCGTTAGCATTTTCAAGTTTTATTTAATAAAAGAAACAAATCATAAAATGGTACGTTACTTTGGGCATTCCATTATAATTTCTCATACCTTTTTCCTTTGTCCATTGATTTCTCTTGAGTTAACAGTGCAAAGCTTCAGCCGTATACTTTGCTTTTGAGAATTCAAATTTCGTGCCTTATCATTTTACGTGAAATTTTATTCCATTCGTTCTGGCCATTAAATAGAATAATGCCATTCCTTTACCGTTCCAATCCTTTAGTGTTTGTTATATTTTACATATTCCAAACGTTTCCACCAATTGAATAAAATTGATTGCCTAAAATATTGCCTACCGTTCAACTTTATGTATTGCCTTAAATTGCCTACCATTCAAAACCTTTTTGTTGCCTTCTCTCTACAAAATTTGTGGACAGCTGTTCATTTTTCTCTCGTTCAAAATCTCCATTTCACAAAAACTTTCTCTGTAGCTTTCTTTGAAAAACTCGTGAGCATCTCAAAAGGTAAGCGCATGCCTTCTTCTTTTTTTTATTTGTATTTTCGTTTGGCTGCTTGCAGTTTTGCTTTATCCCGTGACCTACTTCATACCGTTCGCCACCCGCCCACTAGCATGACCCACGCCAGAGAACCCCACCACCAGACCGAGCCCCTGCCCACGTCCCCTCTCCAGGCCGAGACCACCCATTCGCCACCAGACCAGCCACCGTACCCCAGCCACACCCACGTCCGAATGGCAGACCGAATCCCTACCCCATCCACAACCCATTTCGAGTTCCCAGCCACCACCTCACGACCGAGATCACCACCACGTTAGCCTTCTACCCCAGACCACCCCACGTCAGCCTCCTACCCCAGCCTACCACCACCAACCCCATACGAGACCGCCTCCGAACCCTCCTGACCTGAAACCCGATGCCTTTTAGGTGGTTGAGCCTTTGCCTTTTGTGGTTATAATCTTTGTGTCCTCTGGCCTTGGTTCTGGAAATAAAAATGAACAAAATTTACCTCTGCCACCTTTGTTTTGAGTCATGATTTATATTTTGCCTCTGGCTTTGTAGAATGAGAACAAAAGTTGTTTGTCATTTTTTTTTATTTTTTTTATTTTGAAGTTGTTGGTTATATCTTTCGGCCGAGCCCTGCCATTTGAGAAAAGTTGTTTTGTCACCTCTGCATTTTTTTCAAAATATAGTGCCTGACCGAGTTTTGTTTGTGAAATGAACAAGCTTTGTTGCCACCTTTGTATTTGTGAAATTTTGTTTCCATTTGCCTCTGGCCTGGTTTTGAAAAAAAAGGAAACTGAAAAAAAAAAGTTTGTTTTGTCACTTTTGCAAACTTTGAAGTTACATTTTTCCCTGGCCTCTGTTTGGAAAAAAAATATATGAAATGAACAATAAAAGTGGTCGAGCCATTTCCTTCTATTTTTCAACTTGACTTTTTTCGTTTGTTTGCTTCAAATTGAAAATTTGTTATTCGTGCATTTTTAGATTTGTCTATTTATTTGCTTTATTCTTTTGACTTTAGATTTGAATCTAGTCGGCGAATCCGCTAACAACTAATCGTGCTTTCCGCGTGCTTTCAGCTGATAGCGTACTTCTTTCTTTTCGAATCTCCAGCTCCGTAGAGGTGAGTAAATCTCACACGAATATTCATACTTATATGATTGTGAAACGACCGCAACTGAATGTGTAGAAAATAAATAAATAAATAAATGATGTTATAATTACCTGTGATTTATTTATATTCGATGTTAGAATTGTTAAAATTGCGTAATATGTCATCTGTTATATTTTGTTTTTATTTTACTGTTATTCTATTCTGTTAAATCACACTGCAAGTTCCCTGTAGAATAGAATCACTATGGGTTGAAATGATACATACCCGAACGGACTTTAGAATAAGGGAAGATCGTTATGGGCTGAAATGATAGGCCTGAACGATTTTCAATTAAATTTTATTTACTTGGGATTGCGGGTTTGAAATGATAAAACCCGGATTTTTCTTTGTAAACTACGGATTGAAATGATATAGTATCTGTATCACTTGACTTAGACTAGAAAATATTATACAGACCCGTGGTTATTTTTCTGTATTTTCTGGATACCTTTAAATATTTTAATATTTGTATTAATATTTAATTGATTTAAATTGAATTTTAAAATGATTTATTTAGAATAGAAATGATTTTTCTATGTGAAAAAAAAATGAAATAAAATATTGATTTTAAATTGTAACTTAAATTTGGAAATTAGATTAAAAAGAAAGTTGGAAACTTAGGTTAATTAAATTGAAATGAAAATTTAGTTTTAAAAATGGTGAAAAATGGAGATTTAAGTTTAAATGTTGAAATGAATTGTTTAAATGAGTGGGATTTACACACTTGAATTTAATAAGTGAACTTGGTTTTATTCGTAAAATTTCTCTTTAGAAAAAATTATAAGTTAAAGGATTTTAAATGAACTTTTAAATGTGAAAATTTATGATTTTATAAATTTAAATGGTTTAGATTAAATGAACCAATTCTAAACTAAGTGGAATCTGCAGCACTCGTTAAGTGCTGCGGTTATATATACGAACCAAAAGACTAAAATGAACTAAGGCTATGATAGCACTTGGTAAGTGCTGTTGTGGCAGAAACTAAAATTGAACCTGAACTAATAAAAGGGCTACTGTAGCACTTGTTAAGAGTTGCAGTAGGCTGAAATATGATTTGTTTAAAACTGAACTGTTATAGTAGTTTATAAATGCTGTCTTTGCTAAATAATTTTTTTTTCAAATATAACTTACCGCAACACTCTTTAAATGTTGTGAAAGCTGAGAAATTTTAATGCTATTGTTTTAAGTGAAGAAATGAACTCCGAAAAGGCTAAACTTTGGGAATTTAAGATTTGATTTAAAAGAATAATGACTTTGTTTTAAATGGTTTAAGTCGAAGTATATTTGATAAATTGTTTTAAATCTATAACCACGGGTTATAATAACGATTGGTTGGCGAAGAGACCGGGATCGGATATGGACATACTCTCTGTCGATACCGAAATCCACTTTGACAACCGTGTACGCGGTGGAGATTCCAGAATGAAGTAGGATGGTGGAGACGATCCTAAGGTATATACGTGGACCCAACTCCCGTGAGTTGGCATAAGGTGGCTAAAACAGGAGCGGTCTCGGACCAGTGAGGTAGCACCTCTTATCGGACACACTTCTTCGATACCATTCTATTACTTTGTGATTTTTGGTGGCCACCCTTGATTTGGAAGTGTTGTTCGAGGTGGACGGTAGTGGCTGCTATGCGCTCCATCAGTCCGTGTGCGTAATTGGTATATCTACCCTGGCATTGCCTAGTTGTGCCGTGTCACCTACCATATCGAACTTTACTACGAGTTTCTATTTGTGTCGTACCTATAGAGTATCTTCTCGTAGCCACTCGGGGTATGCAGGTACTGTGTAGACTATTGGCATTTTACGTGTTAAGGTGGAAAATGTAAAGCCTTAACGCTATTTAAAAGTATGTTTATTTTATGATTAGACATTATTATACTAGCGAATATTACTACATAGTAGATAGTTTAACGGATCCTTAAAGAATGGGCGATCCCAAGCATTCTTTAAGTTACTTGTACCTTTATTACAGTTCACTTGAGTTGATTTACATTATATAAGTATGTATGTCCTGACTCGAGTGTTTGTGCTTTATTTACGCTCGGGTCAGCCTGAGTATTCACAGCTTTAGATTCACTTTTCTGGAGCTAGGAATCGCTGGAGATTCTGCTTATCTAGTTATCTACCTATTTCAGTTTCAGTTGTCCTATTTCAGCTTTTGTATTAGCGACTTGTGTATTTGGGATTTCTATTGTACTTGTTTCAGAACTGTATCGGGTTTCAGACTATGTATTTCGTACTTGATTTGAGATTATGTATTTTAGTGGCTTCATGAACCACTATGGTTATTTTAAATTCCGCTGCGAGTTATTCTGATATTTCTGTGTCTGTGATTCTGTGAATGATTTTTATTTGCTCCAAATTTTATTACAATCTATTATTTTGCATTATTCAATTCTGACATGTGTGGATTATTGTCGATTTGAATGGTCCAAAATACCGGGTCGTTACAAGTATTAACAAATTCAAGAGTTATTATTTCTTTTTCAACAATATCTCTCAGAAAATGGTGACAAATATCTATATGTTTTGTTTGTAAATGATTAATTGGATTTTTAGATAAATTTATAGCACTAGTATTATCACAATATATTGGAGATTTGTTTATTATTTTTCCATTGTCTTTAAGTGTTTGTTGCAGATATATTACTTGAGTGCAAGCCAAGGAAGCAGAAATATATTCGGCTTCACATGTTGAAAGAGAAACACAATTTTGCTTTTTACTAAACCACGAAACTAACGGTTGACCAATAAAGTGACATGTGCCACTTGTACTTTTTCTATCCGATTTACATCCACCAAAATTTACATTAATATAAGGTACAATTTCAAACGTACTGCCTTTTGGCTAAAATAGACTATAATTTTTAGTGTTGGTTAACTATCGTAAAATCCGTTTAACTACTCGATGATGTGATCCTTTAGGTTGTGCTTGAAATCTTGCACATAAACAAACACTCATCATAATATCTGGTCTACTAGCGGCTAAGTATAGTAAGGATCTTATCATGCTTCAATATAGTTTTTGATCGAACACTTTCCCATGTTCATCTTTGTCTAGATGAGTAGCAGTACTCATTGGAGTGGGTTTACTTGATGTATTATCCATTCCAAAACGTTTTAGTAATTCTTTACAGTATTTTTCTTGATTTATAAAAATACCACTATCTAATTGTTTTATTTGTAATCCTAAAAAGAAATTAAATTCACCCATATGAGACATTTCAAATTTGTTTATTATTATTGCATAAAATTTATTACATAAATTTTCGTTAGTAGATTCAAATATAATATCATCAACTTAAATTTGAACAATTAATATATCCTTCTGTTCTCTTTTAATAAATAATATTGTATCTATTTTACCAATTTGAAAACCGAAAATAATTAAATGTGATTTTAATCGATCATACCAAGCTTAAGGTGCTAGTTTTAAACTATATAATGCTTTTTTAAGTTTAAAAACATGATCTGGATATTTTTCATGAACAAATAGTGGTGGTTGTTCTACATAAACATTCCCTTTTATAAAACCATATAAGAAAACACTTTTAACATCCATTTGAAATAGCTTAAAGTTACGATGACACGCAAAAGCAAGTAATATTCTTATGGCTTCAAGACATGCCACGGTGCAAAAGTCTCTTCATAATCAGTTCCTTCTTTTTGATTGTTTCCCTATGCCACTAATCTTACTTTATTACGTAAAATATTTCCATTTTCATCAGCTTTGTTTTTAAATACCCATTTTGTTCCAATTATTGATTGATCGTTTGGCCTTGGTACTAGTTCCCAGACATTATTTCGTTCAAATTGATTAAGTTTTTCTTGCATTGCTAAAATCCAGAAATCATCATTTGATGCATCCTTGTAATTTTTTGGTTCAAAGTTAGATATAAATGCAACATTACTCATTTGATTTGTTTGTCTTCTAGTCGAAACTTTGTTATCTAGATTTCCAATTATGTTATCAATAGGTTGATCTTTTAAAATACGGGGTGGTGATTTCAAATTACAGTTACTTTGATTATCATTATTATTTTCAATCATAGTTTCAATGGTTTTATTTTGATTAGTGTCAAAAATTTCTTCGACATCTTTATTTATATTTTTAAAGTTTTCATCAAACGAGACATAAAGACTTTCCTCTATAACATTTGCTAGTTTGTTAAAAATTCTATAAGCTTTACTTTGATCGGAATATCCAACAAAAATTCCTTCATTTGCTTTTGAATCGAATTTACCAAGATTTTTTTTTGTATTTAGAATAAAGCATTTTGATCCAAATATTTGAAAATATGATATTTTTGGTTTCTTTTTGTAGAACATTTCATAACATATATTTTTAGTCATAGGTCTAAGAGTAACACAATTAAATACGTAACATGCAGTAGCAACTGCTTCGGCCTAAAAATTCTTTGGTAAGCCACTGCCATTTAGGAGTGTTTGAGCACATTCTTGCAAGGTGTAATTTTTTCTTTCAACTACTCCGTTTTGTTGTGGTGTTCGTGGAAATGAAAAATTACGAGTAATTCACGTTTTATTACAAAAGTTTGTAAAATAATTCATTTTCAAAAATTACGAGTAATTCACGTTTTAAATCCATTTGAGTCTTAATTTTGAACCTTATGCAGTAGCAACTCCTTATTATTAGTTTTGTTTTTGGGTACCTGCAAAATAATAAAAAGTTTTAATTGCTACCCAATTTCTCCATTGGGGTCCTATGTGCTAGTAGGAGAAGGTAGCAATACCCATGAGTGTTTGGAGTTTTTAGAGATGTAATTTTCATTATGAACTATATCTTCTAGATATACATCTACGTGTTTTTGTCTAATAAATTTGTTATTTGTTTTCGGAATCCATATTTCAGTAATTTTTGTTTCCTTATTTTCATATTTAGATTTTGTTTTTCTAAAATTCATATATAATGTACTATATTCCTTAAATCTTTGATTATTATTAGAAACCAGATTATTTCTAAAATGTTTATGAATTTTTTCGTTAAATCCTAATCCCTTCCTATTTCCTGATGGTTTTGAAATCTTTATTAAATTATCTAGATTTTGCTTTCCTTAATTAAATTTTGAAACATTATTAGTAATTTTATCTAATTTATTTTTGAGGTCTGAAATTTCTAAATTAGCTAATTCTTAATTTGGTTTTAATTCATTCTTTGCTTTTTCAAGTTTATAATTCTCTATTTTGTTATTCTCTATGTTTGTACCAAAAATGGGCACAACACTCTTCGGAAGTTTTTGAAGAGATAAAAATGAAGAAATTAAATGAAAAAGAGGATTATCTAACAAAAACTCTAGAAAATAGATATATAAATGATCAAAACGCACAGAGACATAGGAATTTAGAGTGGTTTGGCGTGTTGCCTACGTCCACAATGAAATTGATCACTTTTATTGATGATTACAATTGATTGCAGCGGATTACAGCGAACTAAAGTTATGAAATTCGAATACAACAGCATTAATGGAGTATGGAATCGAATCCGGTAGAGTCTGGGCGTTGGAGCGTCCAAAGATCCTTTCTCTATAGGCCCTGGGGCCCTATTTATAGGCATAGGAGGCTGATATTTCGCTCAGATCTCGGGAGACTTCTTCTGGCACGTGAGTGGGCCCACGCGACCAAGCCCATGAAGTTTCGGCTCGATTCGTGATCGATACGAACGAGTTTCGTATCGATCAAGATTTCGTCCAATGGAGTCGAAACTTGGTGTGAACATTCTTTATCTTGTACGTGAGCTTCTGTGGAAATTTCATAGCATTTGGACTGGTGGATCGCGAGATATGATCGATACGAATTGACGTTCTTCGGTAGGCTGTTTTGTTCGAATCGATCGTTTCGACTCGATCTCTTCGAATTAATGCTTCCACGTGCCCTGGTGATGACGTGGCGCGCATTCTTTGGATCGATCCACTTTTTATGCCGAGTTGATCGAGTCGTCTTAGGATTCTCGCCTTGTTCGTATCGAAGCTATTGTCTTGTTCGAATTGATCAATTAGCGCACTCTTCGTATCGATCTGCAGTGTGCTCTGTTCGCATCGATTGCGTTGGCTTGTTCGTATCGATCGTGGGGCCTAGTTCGTATCGATAAAAGTGCTCCAACTTTATAGATACAAATAGTGATTCTCTGATGGATACGAACAGTGTGAGTCGATGGATTCGAGCAAAGGTTCGTTGATGGATGCGAAGTAGACAATGGCCGACCGATACGAAGTGCACTATCTGTTGATGGATACGAAACCGATCGATACGAACTAGGGCTTGACGATGGATACGAAGTCGCTCGATTCGAGCTGTAGCTTGACGATGGATACGAAGTCGATCGATTCGAACTGTGGCCTAGTGATGGATACGAAGTTGAGGCTGATTTTATCCAACTTGCATCGATCATAACTAGAGCATATGAACTCGGATTGACTTGAAATTTGGAACGCTAACTTCCATGGCTTCGCTCGTCGTGTCTTGTCAATTGTAGCTTGATCCGGACTCGGACTAAATTCATCGATATCCATGGTGAACCTGCGCGTATTTGATATCCGGGATGAGTAATCTTTGGTTTGCAGTCAGTTCCTTGATATCTCGGCCTTGCCAAAAAGCTGGATAACATTTGCCCCCCAAGGTACGTCTTGTGGAATCATGACATGCTTTGAAAAGCCGCAATCTTCATTCTGAATAGTTATCGCCTTTGAAAGTTGTAATCTTTGACTGGTTTTCTCGGTAATGTGAACCGTTGATTGTCAACAGTTGTACCCTGTATTGTTGTAACTGATTGTTGTTTGATTGTGATTAGCTGTCTGTTGTTGTAATTGTTATCAGATGAGTATCTAATTCCTGTGGATGTTGAAAATTGAATATTAGTCTGACATATATGCATATATGTTAATCTGACTCTCGTTGACGTTGCACTTCACGAGTCGTATTCAGTTCTTTTGTATCGAATCCCATATCTATCCTCTCCTGAACCGATGTGAAATTCGAGTTACAACAACGATTGATGGTTGTTTTTGAATGTTCCTTCGTGTCGATCCTCTCCTGAATCGACGTAAAAGGTTGAAACATTGTCTTCGCATCGATATACATCGCATTGATGGGTACGAAATGAACAGTTCGCATCGATAGATATGAGCTTCGATGGATATGAAACGATCGTTCGTATCGATGGTTATGAACTTCAGTGGACTCCATTGCAGCGGTCTTCATTTTCGAATCGATGTGGGTCACAAAGATGGATACGAAATATGCGTTCGTATTGATAAATACTGGCCTCCGGAAGCTGTGATTTTATGGATTCGATCTGCATAGTTCATATCGTTGCACTGAGGATGGAGTTGAAAATGATCGATACGAATAATGGCTTCGTATCGATGGATTTGGGTGACTAAGAAAAGCCTCCGTTGGAAATTTCGTTTTGATAAAGGCTTGAGTTGATGGATTCGAACAGCTCGTTCGAATCGATTCAGTGGTGACACATTGTAACCGGTCGAGTTCACCGGGAGGCGAATCGTTTCTCCCTTTCACACTCGAGTCCATATAAATACTTTTTGGACTTAGAAACTTTTTCATCGTTTGCCACTTTTGCTCTCTGCCTTCGTATCGCTCCGAAAACTTGGAAACAGAAAAACTTTGCTTGCCTTCGAATCGAACAAAACTTTTAATTACTTGAATCAACTGTCAGATTTAGGTAATCCACTAAACGAATCCAATGCATAAGCGATGAGACTCGATCTTTAACATTAAATTACCTAGATTCATGGTCGATAACAGCGTAGTTGGTGTTGGATTTGGGTTGGAGCAACATTGAGGAGGGAGCAATGGCGTTTGTGCCGTTTGGGGAAGAAGGAATGAGGAGGGATACGAAGGAATTGATCGAAGATTGTTCGGCCTTCGCTTCATGTCGATCATGAGTAGGGGCTTTGAGATGATGAGATGGAGGCCTTCGTATCGATCGATGGCTAAACTTTTGCATTGAATCGAGATGATCGATGCGAGTGTTTCGAACATGTAGATCGATACGAAGGGGTTGCATTTGATCGATTCGAAACCCAGAGCTTCCGATCGATATGAACTATGCGCCAGGGGATCGATACGACGGCGACCCAATTGATTGATGCGAACACACTCAGATGGATGCGAAGTTGATCAATTCGAAACAGGGATTCCTGTGATCGATACGAATTTAACCTGAATGGATTTAAAATTTCTTGCACGTTTGAACATCTGACCCCGATGAGCTTCAACCTTGCCTAACCGGACTTAACTGTTAAACTGCATATTTGACTACCCTTCGAAGCTCGCCGATCGAACTATGACTTAACGAAATGATAATTTTTTTTAACTTGGATCGATCACTAACATCTGGATGGCACGGTTGTGACGGTCAGCGATGACGGTCATTCCGTCTGAATTTTGAAGTCTTATCGTTTACATGCCTTTTTTAACTCTGTAGAATTTTTTGCAAGTAATATACTGCATTGCACAACACATTCACACACTTCACACTGGGGGATGCACGGGCTTATTATCGTCTAATGATGGTTTCTCATAAGCTAGTTAGTAATGGAATCTTCAAGCTCACAGCAACAGGAAGCTCAGAGTTTAATTTCTCCAATAATCGAGATACCGGCCATCGAGGCCGAAGTCATAGATCCGGCTCCGGATGAGTTTCCAGGTGCCAGGTTCCTTTGTAATCCACAAGGCTCTGTGCTGTCCGACATCTCCGAAGATATGCTGGGACGGATTTGCTTAAGACATGGCTTGTCGCTTGATGACGTATTACTGCCAGAGCCAGATGATAGACCGCATGCTCCCCCTGAGGGGTTTACTTTACTGCTTTCAATCGTCATGCTTGCACAACAAGGACACTTCCTCCATTTAATCAGTATATAACGGAAATGCTGTCATTCCTTGGAATCGCTCCATCCCAGTTACACCCGAACGGATACGCCTTGCTGAATAGCACTTTCATTGTTTTTATGGAAATTCTCTTTCGACCACCAAAGCCGATTGAGATTAGATATCTCTTCAACATTAAGAGTCGAGGAGATAGCCCTTCTTTCACATTCTTGGAAGCAGTTAGGAACTGCCAAATAGTAACGGGGTCCTAGGGAAGGCTGAGTTACTTTAAAACAGAATGGTTCTATGTTCGATGCCCCCTTAGATTTTCTAGGCGATGGTTGGATAGACGTAAGCATTGCAGCCTTTCTTACGAATTATCGAGATAATAATAATCGTTCCTAAAACTAACATATTTCTCTTCTTTTACAGCCGCAATCTCATGACCTAAAGGTGGGTATTTCAAAGAGTTAGTTCGGATCCTCCAAGCAGTTCCGGGTGAAGAGAGGAACATTGACTCGGTTCTAACCGACAAAAACTTGAGAATTGTTGGATTGATCGAGCGGGACCAAAGTATAAAGCTCGAAGGAACGCTGAGGACGGCCTCGAAGAAGCGGGCGAAACGTAAGACGCCCGGTGTCGTGATAACCGAAGGGGTTGATCCGAAGAGAACACCCACCGATGATGAACTTATAGCTGGGCCTTCTGGCAGTTTTCAAGACTCAGAAGGAAGGAGAAAAGGCAAGGCAGTTGCTCATAAGCGTTCTAAATCCATGAGATTGAAATTCGTGGTTGTATCTTTGCCTGTTCCTGGAATTAGAATTTCGAAGGCTCCTCCCCCGCAAGTAGAGAATCCTTTTGAAGGGCTTGTTAATATTCCGATTCCAGATTATGCATCGTTTCAACACGACACCGGGATGGAGGAGCTTGACAATGCTCTTGATCTGAGCGAGTCGCTTGCTATGAGTGCGGCCGACATTTCCGGTTAGTCGGGGGGTTGCACATACATACACTTCACTGCACTACATGATTCATAATCGTAAATCGTCCAATCCAAGAGATCACTAACTTTTCTTTTGTTTCTCATTCACAGGTACGATGTCTGGGAGAGGATCGATGTTAGGGAGCCTTCGCTCGGCTTGAAAGTCTTCTTCTTATTATGATTCCCGCATGAGAGATTCGGATAGAGACCGCGATCGCGGGTACTCCAATCAGGTCAGATACGAACGGGATAGGGATAGAGACTATAGACACCGATCTAGGTCCCGTTCGCCACCTCCTAGAATTCCATCTCCACCTCCTGTTCATGTTTCACACCCACCAGAGCCTCCACGACACAGACCGTCTTCTCAAATTTCTAGGCTTGAAACTCATCGCCAGAGGGCTGATACTATGGCTTCCATAATTGCAGAGCAGGTCCTAACCAAGCCCACGGGGGAAAGAGCTATTAAAATCGCTCAGCCGAGGAAGGAGTTCCCAAACATATGCTTTGATGGCTATGTCTTTCCTCCTCATTTAAATAGGATCCCCTCGGAAGCCGAAAATACAATGCATGATTACATTCATGATATATACTCCCAGTATAGAGAGTGGGTGAAGGCTGCAGAGAAAGCTTCAAAGGTGGCCTTTGAGCGGGCTAAAGCGATCGAAAAGATGGAGACTGAACTCGCCCAAAGGGACCGAATCATCCAAGTGCTCAATACCGAGGCCGAGTCTTCTCGGAAATCTAAAATTAAGGCCACCAAAAAAGCTGATGAAGCGAATGTGGTGATGGAAAGGTTGAGGCAGACACATATGGCCTTGGTGGAGGAGATGGGCCACCGAAATACTACAGTCACCGCCGAACGGGATGCGACGGTCAAGGAACTCAACGAGCTTAAGGCTAAATTCTCTGACATGGCTAAGGAAATAGACGATGCAAACAACGCAGCCCAGGAGGCGTGCGAACAGGCTGTCTTACTTTGGGGTGAGCGGGATGTGGCCATGGCCAAGGTCCGCGAGGTGGAGACTGAGGTCGAGGAGAAGGTGAAATCGGCTGAGTCCAGGCTAGAAGACAACATTGAAGATCTTCTTGTTGTTTACAACGCTAACGTGCTGAGGCACAGGGGTCTAGCCTGGCTCGATGATTACCCGGCACATTTATACAATGCCTGGGGCCGGTTAGTTGAGGAGGAGAAGGCGGTGCATCTGGGTGAGTCTATTGATGAGTTTGAGCTCGAGAATTGTCTGCTAAATGAAGATGAAAGGAAGATTCTCCACGAGTTAGTGATTTCTTATGAGAAGGAGAGACTCGGCACCCAGTACTTGGAAGTAGGAGAAGGCTCAGGGGTTGAACACCACGACGCAAGTCTCGAAACTCCAGCGTCAACCCAGCCTGAACCCTTGCCTGCGGTCGATCCCCAAGCTGTTCCTGCCTACAATCCGGATCAGCTGCAGATGTCTCCGGCTATAGAGCAAGTTGCTGAAGCTGTTCAGCCTTCTATAAGCCAAACTGAGGAAGGTACTCTGAACATCCTATATGTCTGTCTTAAGTCAGAATCGTCACTCGAATTAAGGTCTAACAGTTCTCTTGTTTTTGTCCAGTGATTAATGCAGCGCCGGTCGTACCTCCTGTTACTCAAGAATCACAGGAGGCTATCGTCACCGAAGCGACCACCGTAACCACAATCGCACCGCTTGATGAACTACAGGGAAGCACGCTCGTCTTTGATGAGCAGATGATGGAGGAACTCCTTGGTCGTCATAGCGATCCTTTTGCGGACCTGCCATTTGTTATGGGTGGAAGTGCCCCTGCTACAGGCTCTTCAATGCCAACCACTGATGCTCCCAATGAGACCCGAGCGATTAATGAAGAGGAAATATTGGCTGAAATCAACGCTGAGATGGAAGCAGCTGCTCATGGTGGCAGTTTTGGAGGTGGGATGGCAGCACCTGGTCCAGCTCCGCTTAGAATGGTATCACCTGGTGGTACAGTCACTGACACCGGTGTGTTCGTTCCACCTCCTACCGTTGACCCCGTTCCTCCGACTCCGCCCGTAGGAAGTATCCTATTCATTCGAGCTCGAAGGAAGACATCGAGATCATGCCCCCGCCTGGAGACCGACCACCAAAGAGTAAAGGCTCAAAGAGGAGAGTTAGTGGCGGCTCGAGCGGGTCTACACCGAGGAAGAAGCTGAGAGAGAAGAAGAAATAGATGGGCCTCTTCAGTTTGTTCTAAGTAGATAGGGATTTATTTTGGTTTTCCTTTCATAGGCCGTGTATAGATGCGGGTTTGGCCCCTGCAAGTAGGAATTTTTTGGAAAAAACTTATACATGAATTTCCTTCACAAACAGTAGAAATGAAACTTTTTTTTGGCTTCTTCTCAGTTATTGTGTATTTGCCTAAGTGTTTCAATATCTAAAGTGCACTTGTGAAGTTTTAGCTTTCGAGTCAAGTTTTTTTTTGTTCGCCAAGTCCGGAAACTGCGGACACAGTTCACGACCGGGAAGCGAGTTGAATTCTGACGTTGTACTGCTTCAGTCAATGGTCGACACTTAAGTTCTGCCCCCAGTCTTGGGGATGAGTTGTAGAACATCAGCCAGCGATTGCATCTCACTTATAACACGTTGAGTGTAGTGCCAATGAACGGATGTTTGAGACAAGTGGAGATTGAGTGGTTCAACCCCACTCGTTTACTTATCGGTGATCATATCCGCACTCCAGGGATTTTCATCTGTTTACTGGCGGTCGATTACGCCGGTTTAAGTCTTAATTATATGTCTGCGCTCTGGGACTTTGAGTTAATGTTTATACTCCATTTCGTACTCTGGGAATTCGGAGTTGGTTGATGTTTATACTCCGTTTCACACTCTGTGGATCCGGAGTTGACGTTTATACTCCAATTCGCACTCTGGGAATTTGGAGTTGGCGTTTATACTCCAATTCGCACTCTGGGAATTTGGAGTTAATGTTTATACTCCGACTCGCACTCTAGGAGTTTGGAGTTGGTGTTTATACTCCAATTCGCACTCTGGGAATTCGGAGTTAATGTTTATATCCTGACTCGCACTCTGGGAGTTCGGAGTTGGTAAACAGACGGTCAGTCACATCTGCTGCATGTTTTTGGATTTCGCTCGCACTCTGGGAACGAAAGGTGTATTAGGATCGTGGATGGTCGGATCACATCCACCCTGAGTTAACAAGTGAGGTTGTTAGATAGACGGGTCCACCCTCCTCAAACTTGGTTTGGATACGAGCGAAGTCGTTAGGTGGATGGACCCACCCTCTCCGCAAACGTATTTGTGAGTTTATACTCCAGTTCGCACTCTAGGAATCTGGAGTTAATTGAAGGATTGTCGTGTATCAATCCTTTTTCGACTTTGGTGTGATGGCTTGTCCCCGAGCATGGGTTTCACTTAGCGAGTGACCGGTTGCATCACAGTCACTCCCTATTTGAATAAATCCCACCGTATGGTGGAACTTAGCTCTACATGCATGGTGATGTTCATATGAAGTATTTCAAGTAAATCACAGCTCTGGCTCGAAGAGATCGCATTTTATTGCTGAAATAAGAAAATATGGCAAAGTCAGTTGCCTTATTACAAATTCTAATTTCAAAATGCAGAAACAAATTGCAAACGAAAAATAAACTAAATGAATAAACATAGCCTGTTATGTGTAGTAGCGACGAAGACTTTCGCTGTTCCAGGCTCTCGGTAGAGTGAGACCGTCAACGGTCAATAATTTGAATGTGCCTTCTCCGAGCCTTCGTTCAATAACATACGGTCCTTCCCATGTTGGCTTCATATGCGAAGGAACCAAATAAATTCTTTTCAGGACGAGATCGCTAAGTTCAAAGGTTCGCAGGCGGACCTTGGCGTTGTATAATCGGGCGACTCGATTTCGATATGCGGCTGCCTACAGATCAGCCTCTTCAAGTTTCTCATCTAATAAATCGAGAGATTCAGCAAGTAATATCTCATTTATCTTCAGGTCGTAGTATGTCACTCGATGAGAAGGTACTTCTAGCTCGATTGGAATAACAGCTTTTGAACCATAAGAGAGAGAGAATGGAGTGTGACTAGTCGCGGACTTGTGGGTTGTTCGGTAAGCCCATAAAGCCATAGGAAGTTCATCGATCCACTTGCCCCCGACCTTTTCCAGTCGTTTTTTCAGAATGGACTTTATAACTTTATTGACCGCTTCGACTTGTCCGTTCGCTTGAGGGTGTGCAACTGCAGAGAATTTCTTTTGAATGTGAAACTGTTTGCAGAAATCTTTAAACTCAACACTGTCGAATTGGGTTCCGTTAGCAGTGATAATAGTGTGTGGAAGACCGAATCGACAAATAATGTTGCAGACTACAAAGTTGATCACTTTTTTCGTTGTTATGGTAGCAAGAGGCTCAGCTTCAGCCCACTTTGTAAAGTAATCAACCGTGACGATGGCGTACTTCGCACCACCTTTTGCCAGAGGTAGAGTCAATGATATCGATGCCCCATACTGCGAACGGCCATGTGCTGCCATTTGCGTTATCTCGGTAGGTGGGGCTCTAGGAATTCGAGCATGCTTTTGACATTTATCACATTTCTTTGCATAATCCGACGCATCGCAATTCACAGTCGGCCAGTAATATCCGTATCGAAGTATTTTCTTGGCCAGTGCTTGCCTCCCGGTGTGATCGCCACATTCTCCCTCGTGTAGGTCGTATAATACTCGTTTAATTTCATCGTGAGCGATACACCGGAGTAAAGAAACGGGGTACCCTCTTCTGTACATGACTCCATTCTGGATGGTGAATCGTGAGGCCTTCCGAAGGACTTGTCTTTTTTCACTCCTGCGCTCTGGCAGGATCCCGTGTTCAAGGTAATTTCTGAATGGAGTCATCCATGACTCCTTATCGGAAATGGTTTCACATACCCAATCCGTTTGTGCCTGGTCAATACTTGGGGAAGGTAGCGTCTCTACGGGAACGAGTCACATTTCTTGAGCTTCACCTATGCTGGCTAACTTTGCCAATGAATCGGCTTTCTGATTGCGTTCTCGAGGTATACAATAAATGGCATAATAATCAAACTGATTCAGTATTTCCTGAACCCGAGCTAAGTAAGCAGCCAGCCTTCGATCTCTCGCTTGATATTCTCCCCGAACTTGACACACAACTAATTGTGAATCACAATAAATTTCCACCGCGATAATTCTCAAATCTTTGGCAAGTTTCAATCCAGCTAAGAGGGCTTCATATTCAGCTTCATTATTGGTTGCATGAAAATCGAACTTTAAAGCATAACATATAGATCGGCCTTCGGGGGTTTCAAGCACAACTCCAGCGCCCGAACAACGGTCGTTTGATGCACCATTAGTATACAGCTTCCAGACGTATTCGGAAGATTCACTGGTTTCGGGCAAGTCCTCTGGAATGGTAAATTCAGCTATGAAATCGGCTAGGACTTGTCATTGAATGGCTCGTCTTGGAGTATAAGTGATATCAAACTGGCTCAGTTCGATGTTCCACTTGAGTAACCTACCAGACGTCTCAGGCCGCGTAAGGACCTGTCGTAACGGCTGGTCGGTGTAAACAATAATAGGATGTGCTTGGAAGAATGGATAGAGCTTCCTTGATGCAATAACAAGGCAATAAGCCAGCTTTTCTATTTTCGGATAATTTCTTTCAGCTCCAGTCAACCGTTTGCTGATGTAGTATACTGGCTTCTGTATCCTGTCTTCTTCTTGAATTAAGGCAGCGTTGATAGCGTTTTCTGATATCACCAAGTAAACGTACAACTTCTCATGATCAATAGGTTTTGACAGGATAGGTGGTGTGGCTAGATGTTGAATTAATGCTTGGAAAGTGCCCTCACACTCTGTGGTCCATTTAAATTTTCATTTTCCTTTTCGGATCAGATCGAAGAAGGGAATGCATTTGTCAGTGGACTTTGAAATGAACCTGCTCAGTGCCGCTACTTTCCCATTGAGACTCTAGACTTGCTTTATAGTTTTCGGAGTCTTGAGATTTCTGATTGCCCAGATCTTTTCTGGATTAGCTTCAATCCCCCGAGCGTTGACGATAAACCCCAGGAATTTTCCGGATGCAACCCCAAAATGACATTTTAGTGGGTTGAGCTTCATTCTGTATTCTCGGAGTATGTTGAACATCGTTTCCAGGTCTTTAATATGGTCAGTGGAAAATCGTGACTTCATAAGCATGTCGTCCACATATACTTCCATGGTCTTCCCGATTTGATTGGCAAACATCTGATTGACCAATCGTTGATAAGTAGCCCCGGAATTCTTGAGTCCGAATGGCATACTTTGTAACAATAAAGTCCCAGATTGGTTACGAAGCTGGTATGTTCCTGATCAGGTAAATGCATTGCTATCTGATTGTAGCTAGAATACGCGTCCATGAAGGATAAGAGTTCATGTCCAGCTGTTGAGTCTACTAGTTGATCAATTCTGGGAAGCGGGAAACTGTCTTTGGGACAAGCTTTATTTGGATCGGAGTAATCGACACATGTTATCCATTTTCCGTTTGACTTTCGAACAAGCACGGGATTCGACATCCACTCGGGATATAGCGCATCTTGAATGAACCCATTCGCTTTAAGCTTTTCTACCTCTTCTTTAAGGGCGGCATATCTCTCTGGATCCATACCACGCCTTTTCTGTTTGACCGGGACATGCCGCGGGTCAATATTCAGAGTGTGGCTCGCGATGTCCGGCGAGATCCCACACATATCAGAATGCATCCAAGCGAACACATCAAGATTCACCCGTAGAAACTCAACCAATTCCTCTTGAGTTTACTAGCTTAGCTGAGAGCCAATCTTTATCATCTTTGAATCATCATGATTGTCAATTGGGACATCAATCGTCAGTTCGGCCGGGGATGCTTGACTTTCCTTAGATTCTCCTTCATCTTCAGTCTCTCTTGGGTCGAGATCCCTTTGGAATTGGTTGGGGTGCCCGGGCCTAGGCCCAGGCATTAATTGTCAATTATCAGCAAAATGGACGTAGAGAGATTCCTCTACGCCCTTTCCTTTCTCCTTTCGCTGCGCCTCCCGCAGCTCGGCAACGTAATAGGCTCTCCCAGCAGCCTGATCTCCTTGAATGATTCCCACTCCACGATCAGTGGGAAACTTTAAAGTCAAACACCATGGGGCAATGGCTGCCCTGAATTCAACGAGGGCCGGTCGGCCCAAGAAAGCATTATAAGGGGAGTCTATGTCCAACACAACGAACTGTAATATCCGCACTCTCCGGCGTTCTCCAACTCCCAACTCCACTGGTAGTTCTACTACTCCAGTAGTATTGTAGCGCTCCCATTGAAACCATGGATTTGAGATTGGCAAGGCTTTAAATCTTTAGCCTCCATCCTCATCTGATCATAAGCTCGTTTAAACAGAATATTCACTGGGCTTCCACTGTCAACTAAGATCCTCTTCATCCAAGAAGGACCTACTTGAGCTGAGATGACCAGTGGATCGATAGTGGGGGCTTCGACTTTATCAACATCTCTGTCTCTGAACACGATGTCATCAGCCATCGTCTTCTGTTGTTTGGCCGGAGCCCCTTCATCAAAACTACTATAACACTCGAAGTCCGCATGCCTAATAGAGCTGGCATACGATTCCATTTCCTTCCAGCTTCGGTCTATTGGATGAGGACCACCACTTATTGTATTAATAATCAATCTCCTGCCAGTACGAGCGGGTTCCTCTTGCCTTTCCTGGTTTGCTGCGCAATTCTGACTCGATGGGCCCGCACCTCCTTACTGCGGCGTCTGCACAAACTGATCCAACTTTCGCTCATGTATCAGCTTTTCAATGATATCTTGTAAGTGATGACACTCATTTGTCTTATGGCCATAACTTTCATGGAATCTACAAAATTTCCCTGTTTGAATTTGTCTTTCTGTTGACGGCTTCGGGGCAGGTTTCTTATATTGCATGGTATTACAGGTCTGCAAATACACATTTTCCAGCGACGTATTCAATGGAGTATAGTTGTCGAACATGGGAGCTCTACGTCGTGGACCACGATTTTGATCTCGTTTTTTACCTTGGTTTCCACTATCCCTCTGCTGGTTCTGTTTGTTTTGTATATTCAACTGAACTTTTCCGGAGCTCTCCACGGATTGTTTAACTGCGATGTTACATTGAATTCCTTCCATGCTAGGCCCTGCGTCATCTTGCTTCCTAGACTGTTTCACATCCTCCCTTCTCAAGAATTAGGCTGCCTTGGAATAGAAACGGACCAATGACGCAGGTGGCTTCCCAGCTAGCCAATTTCCGAACTCGGAATCAGGATCAATCCCTTTAGTTAATGCCATCAGGATAGAGTTGTCATTGGGATTGCTTATTTCTGCACACGCAGCATGAAATCGCTCCAAGTATCGTCTAAGTGTCTCTTCTGGAGCTTGAGTGACACTAGACAGAGTATTAACATCTTTAGGTCTCGCTACGTGCATACGGAATTGTTCAACAAACTTGGTGGCCATCTGGTCAAAGTTAGAAACAGATCGTGGCGGCAAACGAGTAAACCACATAGTCGCAATGCCCCCTAGGGAAATGGGGAAACTACGACATTTAACTGCATCATCAGCTCTCGCAGCATTCATTAGCCATTCGTACTTCAGGATATGTTGATTGGGATCAGAACTTCCTTCATAGACTGGCAAAGTTGGCATCCTGAATCGACGAGGTGGTTCAGCATATAATATGTCATCAGTGAAAGGGGTATGACTTCGGGAAATCCCCAGTCGTCATTAGTGAGACACTGACTTTCATGGATCATTTGACGAATCATCGTCGGTATATCCGGCATCTGGATATTTGGAGCATGTTGTGCCAAGGTGTGGTCGGGTTCCACAACGCGAGTCTAGACCGGACGCGGTCGACGGTCCGTGCCTCGCCTCCTTGGTTCATAATTTTCAGGGACATAAGGTTCTGGAGGTGATCTCATCGGTGACGATGTGGATCAGCTTGATTTCTAGCATAAACCCTTGTTCGGTAGTGGTGGTGGTAGCGAGGTTGCCTGTGACATGGTAAGGAGCGGCACCTCCTCGGGATGAGGATCCGGTCTTATGACTGGCGGATGGTCCAGTCCTAGGTTGTCCAAGATTTAGGGCAGGTTGGTGTCCCATGGCCTGGGTGTAGCTTACATCCAGCCGTGGGCGTGTGGATCGATGATGATCATCAGATGAGGCTGAACTCTCCATTGAAGAATAAGAAGCTTGATCTCTTCTAGATCTTCTACGACTTTGGCGATTCAGCTGGTTGGTCAACTCTTTGTTGGCGTGCAGTTGTTCAGTAAGCTGTTGCCGACTCTGGGTCAACTCTTGAAGCAACATCTGGAATTCTTGTCTGGTGACCGGGCCTGATGGATCTGAAGGTCCGGCGGCATCTTGGTTGGATGGAGGCAATTGTATGGGATTCTGTCTATCCCGTCCTTCCTGATCAGCTGCTGTAGACGCAGTTCGTGTACTCACCATGATGAATTGACGAAATCCTTTCCTAGATCTGATACAAATCTAAATAGAACGGAAGGGCTTTTTTGGCTTGAGATCTGGATCTTCTTCTTGGATTTATGCAATCTGGTATCGATAGAAGATCCAAACAGCAGGAGAAAAATTGGGTTTTTTCTCAGTGAGAGCACCAAAGTGTTTGTACCAAAAATGGGCACAACACTCTTTGGAAGTTTTTGAAGAGATAAAAATGAAGAAATTAAATGAAAAAGAGGATTATCTAACAAAAACTCCAGAAAATAGATATATAAATGATAAAAACGCACAGAGACACAGGAATTTAGAGTGGTTCGGCGTGTTGCCTACGTCCACAATGAAATTGATCACTTTTATTGATGTTTCTTTGATGATTACAATTGATTGCAGCGGATTACAGTGAACTAAAGTTATGAAATTCGAATACAACAGCAGTAATGGAGTATGGAATCAAATCTGGCAGAGTCTGGGTGTTGGAGCGTCCAAAAGATCCTTTCTCTATAAGCCCTGGGGCCCTATTTATAGGCGTAGGAGGCTGATATTTTGTTCAGATCTCAGGAGACTTCTTCTGGCATGTGAGTGGGCCCATGCGACCAAGCCCATGAAGTTTTTGCTCGATCCGTGATCGATACAAACGAGTTTCGTATCGATCAAGATTTCGTCCAATGGAGTCGAAACTTGGTGTGAACATTCTTTATCTTGTACGTGAGCTTCTGTGAAAATTTCGTAGCATTTGGACTGGTGGATCGCGAGATATGATCGATACGAATTGACGTTCTTCGGTAGGCTGTTTTGTTCGAATCGATCGTTTCGACTCGATCTCTTCGAATCGATGGTTGCACGTGCCCTGGTGATGACATGGCACGCACTCTTCGGATCGATCCACTTTTTATGCCGAGTTGATTGAGTCATCCCAGGATTCTCGCCTTGTTCGTATCGAAGCTATTGTCTTGTTCGAATCGATCAATTAGCGTGCTCTTCGTATCAATCTGCAGTGTGCTATGTTCGCATCGATTGCGTTGGCTTGTTCGTATCGATCGTGGGGCCTAGTTCGTATCGATAAAAGTGCTCCAACTTGATGGATACGAACAGTGATTCTCTGATGGATACGAACAGTGTGAGTCAATGGATTCGAGCAGAGGTTCGTTGATGGATGCGAAGTAGACATTGGCCAATCGATACGAAGTGCACTATCTGTTGATGGATACGAAACCGATCGATACGAACTACGTCTTGACGATGGATACGAAGTCGATCGATTCGAACTGTAGCTTGACGATGGATACGAAGTCGATCAATTCGAACTGTGGCCTAGTGATGGATACGAAGTTGAGGCTGTTTTTATCCAACTTGCATCGATCATAACTTGAGCATATGAACTCGGATTGACTTGAAATTTGGAACGCTGACTTCCATGGCTTTGCTCGTCGTGTCTTGTCAATTGTAGCTTGATCTGGACTCAGACTAAATTCATCGATATCCATGGTGAACCTGCACGTATTTGATATCCGGGATGAGTAATCTTTGGTTTTCAGTCAGTTCCTTGATATCTCGGCCTTGCCAAAAGGCGGGATAACACTCTATATCATGTGTTAAAGTAGCATTTTGAGATGATAATTTTCTACATTCTTTTTGTGCTAATTCTAATTCTTCTTCTAAAATAGTTTTCCTATCTTTTAACAATCCATTTTCTAATTCAGCTCTATTTAATTTTCCCACATTTTCTTTACTTAATTTTTTTAATTCTCTATACTTGTCATCTAATTCTATACTAATTTCAAGAATTTCATCATATGTTAATTCTGGACGTACCTCATTTGTGTTAGCCTTAAGCAAACATTTGCTTGTTCTGAATCATTGTCGCTATCGGATGATGAGGAAGAGTCGGAGTCATCCCATGTTACTTGAAATGCTCTTCTCTTTTTCTTGAAATTTTCGAATTTGGTTTTCTTTTTATCATTGTTGAGTAGTGGGCAGTTTTGCTTCATATGGCCAAATTTATCACACCCGAAGCACTTCATTGATATTTGATTTGAGAAATTTGTGTTGCTGTTGTTTTGAAATTTCATCATCTTTTTGAACTTCTTGAACTTTTTGTAATTTTTGGCTATGAAAACAATCTCATCTTCTTCCAAGTCGGAGTTGTCATTACTTGCCCGATATGCGATGTTTTTCCTTTCTTGATTTTGTTCTTTTCTTGCCTATAAATTAGCTTCATAAGACATCGGGTTTCCTATTAACTATTCGATTTTGAGTTGGGAAAGATCGTTTGCTTCTTCGATTGCTAAAACTTTTCTTTCCCATTCGTTTGTCAAAAAGTTCAAAATTTGTGTGACTAAATCAAAATCAGTGAATTTAACTCCTAGTGCTATAAGATCGTGTTGTATAGTTTGAAATCTAGCATACATATCAATAATTGACTCATTTGATTTCATTTTAAAAGATGAAAATTGATATTGTAGAATAGAAATTTTTGTTGGCTTAACTTTGTTTGTGCCTTCATGGGTAATTTGTAATGTACGCCATATATCATAAGCAGTAGTGCAAAGCATGATTCGTGAAAATTCATTTTTATCGAGTGTGCAAAATAAAACAATCATAGCTTTGGCATTGTTAGATGTCTCTGCTTTTTGTGCATCAGTCCATGTGCCAATATCAGTGTCAGATGCTTCATATTTATTTTAAGTTGCTAGCCATATTTCTAATCCATTTGCTTCCATAAAAATTCACATGCGTGTTGACCAATAAGCATAATTAGAACCAGTAAATAGTGGGGGACGAGCAGTTGATTGACCTTCTTGGAATGTACTTGCCATTTTAATGATTTCAATTACGTGTTACTGTAGATTGAAATAACCTTGCTCCGATACCAATTGACAGTCTTGTGGATCATATATTATCTAACATGTGTATAATATGAAAATGTATAAGTTAATGCAATAGTAGGCAATAAATTGTAAATTATAAAAAGCATGCAAACCAAAGTTTTTATATTGGTTCGGATCCTCGTCCTACGTCTAGTCCCAAGGCTCCCCTTCGGTATTTCCTTTAAACAAATTACCCTCACTTCGCCCGGAGGAATAAGCTAATAAAAAAGTATCTCTGACAATCTTGTGTTCCAAATAACATAGTTTTTGACTTATTGTACAAATCTTCCTATGATCTTCTTTTGTGTATATGAATATGGATGCTTTGAGTTGTAGGAAGTGATTTAACCAAAATTGTATTTTGGTTATAATAGTTTGAGAGTATGTGAACAATGTATATGCAAGAGAGTGTTTAGAAATCAAGAGAGTAAAGAATAGATTAATTCAAGTTAGATGATTTCTACTTCTCAATCAAAGTGGTATTTAGAGATTTAAAAGGATGCAGATGAAGAATTTTTACTATCTAAGAAAGTCTATTCATTTTAATTGCTACAACCTTTCATTGAAAGGTGATTTCCTTTTGTTTCAGAACGGAAGTGTCTATTCAGAATTGACAGTTTTAGCCCATGACAGACGTCTATGGTAAAATCCTCAAGCATCTGTGACTTATTTAATTTTTAACCTGAGAATTGTCATAGACATCTGTGGTTTTATCTCAGACTTCTGTGAGGGGTAAACACAGTTTTCACCTTTATTTTGATATACATAAAATTGTGTGTGATCGTGTATGCATATATACTCAAAGAAACCTTAACAATATTTTCTCTATGACTATTTTATAGTAGAATAACCTTAGTATAGTTAATGAATCTCCTTTTCTCTTCGAGTCTCAGTATCTTCGAGCATGGTGTCTTCTTGCAGCATATGCCTGCAATCTTGATAAGGCATATATGTATAAGATTTGTATAGTTGTTATCATTGAAACATAAATTGGAGTTTCTAACATATCCATGCACATGTACACATGTATTTATCATGTATAAATAGTTTGTAGTGTAATAGTGTTGTGACATTTCAAATAACTTTTAACCAATGAAAAATTGAAATTTCGAAAAATAAATTCCGGTCACATTTTCTATTTCTCTATGAACTATATATATAGGTAAACAAATTTTGAAAACAATTTTGTCATCAATAGTTATTATTTAAAATAGTTTTATTTGTTAATAAAAATCCATTTATTAATTATTTAAAGATATAATTAAATATTCATTTAAATAGAGATTAAATTCTGGGTCGTTACACTCTTCCTCCCTTAAAAGAATTTCGTCCCGAAATTAGCAAATAAGGAGATAATTCAAACTACACAAAAAGCCGTATATTCATATCATAAAACACATACAAATACGTACACTAAGCATCCATAGCAAACAAACATACACTATACATACAACCTACGACCATCTATCCTAACATCAACTCGAGGTAGGCTTCTCTCATACGTCCACCGTCTCACAAGTGAAGTCTCTGGGATCCTCGCTCCACTGAATATTAACTGGTGGCACCACCTTATTATGCAACCTCTTTTCATCTTGATCCACAACATAAACTAGATGTCTAACCACTGTCATGTTCGGTTCTATTTCCAATTCCTCTTGAACTGATGGCTCTACAATTAAAGATGAGTCATGAACATATTTCCTCAAATTAGACATGTGGAACACATTATGAACACCAGCCAACCTTTCTGGCAATTCGACCCTATAAGAAAGTGATCTGATCCTCTCAAGAATATGGAAGGGTCCAACATACCTAGAAGCTAACTTTCTAACTTTTCCAAAGCTAACGGCTCCTCTTATTGGTGAAATCTTTACGAACACCAAGTCTCCAACCATAAATTCCAAATCCCTTCACCTCTTATCAGCATAACTCTATTGATAATCTTGGGCCTCCTTTATTCTTTTCTTAATCGCCATAACTTTCACGTAGCCTCTTGGATCATGTCCGGCCCGAGAACTAATCTATCTCCCGTCTCAACCCAACATGCTGGTGACTTGCACGATTATCCATATAGGGCATCATACGGTGCTATTCCGATGCTTGTTGTGAAGCTATTATTATAGGAGAACTCAACTAAATGCAGATGACCCTCCCATGATCCACCAAAATCCAAAATACACGCTCTTAAGAGATCCTCTAGAATCCAATTCACCAGCTTTGTCTGTCCATCTATTTGGAGGTGGTATGCTGTGCTTAAGCTCAACTTTGTTCCTAGAGTTGTTTGCAATGCTTCCCAAAATTGACTAGTATATATGGGGTCTCGACCACTTACAATACTTACAAGAATTCCATGCAACCCAACTATCTCTCTCATATAAATTTCAGCTAAAGAAGCAGTGGTGCTTATTGGTTTTTACCGGAATAAAATGCACGCTCTTTGTTAACCGATCCACGATAGAAGGATCCTTACCCAGCAAGTAGTGTCTCCATATTTTCAATGCAAAGACTACAGCTAGCAACTACAGGTCATGCGTAGCATAGTTCTTTTCATGAGGCTTCAACTGCCTACTTGCATACACAATCACTCTACCTGCTGCATCAAAACAAAACCAAGTTCCACTCCACACGCATCTGTGTAAACCATGAATCCACTATTTCCATCTGGAACAAGCAAAACTGGTGCACTGGTCAATCTCTTCTTCAATTTTAGAAATGCCTCTTCACACTTTGAAGTGCATACAAACTTCTCCTCCTTCTTAGTCAGCTCAGTCAAATGGGAGGAAATCTTAGAATAATCTTGAATAAACCTCCTATAGTATCCATCCAACCCTAAGAAACTACAAACCTCAGTAGGAGACTGCGGTCGCTTCCATTCCTGAACAGCTTTCACCTTCGCTGGATCTACTGAAATACCTTCTCTCGTCACGATATGTCCTAAGAATCTTACCTCCTATTTTCAAAAATGGCACTTAGAAAATTTCGCCTTCAGGACATGTCTCCTCAGTTTCTCCAACACCACTTCGAAATGATGTTCATGCTCCTCCTCAGATTTGGAGTAGATAAGGATGTCATCGATGGAAATTAACAAAAACTAATTAAGGACATATCGAAAAACACGGTTCATGAGATCTACAAAATACGCAGGTGCATTGGTCAGCCCAAAAGGCATAACCAACCACTCAAAGAAACAATCAGGGCCTCTAAAAGCAGTTAAGGGTATACTATATTCATCAACCCTCAATTGATGGAATCTAGTAGCTAGATCCATCCGAGAAAATATTGTAGCTCCATGAAGTTGATCAAAAAGATCATCTATGCGGGGTAACGGATACTTGTTACTAATGGTCAGCTTATTCAACTCCCTATAGTCCACACACAACCTTAAAGACCCATTAGACTTAGCCGCAAATAACACATCTAATCCCCAACTCGAATGACTGGGTCTAATCAACCTTCTTCTTAAAAGGTCATTGGTTTGCTTTTCTAATTCATTCCACTATTTCGGGGCCATCCTTCTCTTGGGTAACACCAGGGACCAAATCAATATGGAACTCTATCTCTCATTACCGGGGTAAGCTATTGATTTCTTTAAACACATCGGGAAATTTCTTTACAACTTCTACATAACATAACTCATCCTGGGATGATTCCAGAGCGTACTAGAAACTACATATATTAATACCAGTATTCTTACAGGATATTTTAGCAATTCTTCCCAACTTAGCTTCTAATGCTACGGTCCTTTTAGCACAATCTAAAACTGCTCCATACTTCGATAACCAATCCATACCCAGAATAATATCAAATTCCTTTAAAGTCCAAGACATACGGTCATAAGAAAAGTGATGAGAAAAGTTGGAAATTGGCACATCTTCACAAATCATATTCAAATGGGTTACACCACCTATGGGGTTAGACACACACATAGGGCTTTCTACAATACTAGGAATAAGATGAAATTTACCTACTGATTCACAAGAGACAAAACTATGAGAGACACCAGTATCAAATAATGCTCGAACAAAAATGCCATTACTCAGTAAGGTACCTTCAAGGACACCTTTTCCCTTCACATCCGTAGAAGTAGACGGTTCATTCTTAATGGTGTACACCTTAGGCTGTTGCACCTTCTTCATTAGTGGGCAGTCCTTAATCATATGGCCCAACTGATGACAATTAAAACAAACAGACTTCGGGACCATTGGAGAGATGGGTCCACTGTGCTGCTTCGGAGTTTCACGGTTTGGACAAGTCCTTGAAATATGACCTCTCTACTTGCAAAGGTAACAAATAATATTCCTGAACTTGCCTCCTTGACCTTCTCCATGTTTCCCTTTTCCTTGATTCTTCCAATTTGGATTGAACTTCCTCTTGTTATAACCATCTCCACTGGTATTTCCACCGGTTGGAGCTACTGTAGTAGGCTTCTTCTTTTCCAAGGCCTCCTATCTTAGAGACATATTAACTAAATTCACAAAAGTACCCTTAACATGAGTAGTCATTTTCTCATGGTACTCTTCCCTCATACCCAAACAAATATCCCGTTTTTCTTTAACGGGATGTTCATCAATTCTGGTCCAAAAAAAGATAGCTCGTTGAACATCGTCTCATATTCTACTACAGATAGATCCCCCTACGTCAAGTCCATGAAGTTCCGGTACATCCTCGTCCTTCTTGCTATTGGCAAGAATTGGTCCTCAAAAACTTCTTTAAATCGGGGGCATAAAACTCTTCTTTTATAACATTTGCAGTAAGGGAGTCCCACCAAAATGCTGCTCCCTCTTGTAGTTGTCATGCTGCTAAGAATCTTTTCTGTTCATCGGATAAACCAAGACCTTTAAAAATATTTTTGCAAGAGCACAACGAAGCTTGCACTTCCATAATAGACTCTGTTCCTTTAAATAATTTCCCTTTAAGGTAGGTATAATCCTTGCATAAGGTTGTGAAATTTACTCTTGGCTTCTCTAGTGCAGCCTCTTCTGCAACCCGTACTCCTTCATGATTTGGGATTCGACCATTCGTAGTCGCAGTGCTACCTGCTCCTCTACCTCGTCTACCTCGGTTACTCATGTCTTACTATCTGGACATAGTAAGATAATTCTTAGAATACTCAAACGAGACAAATCTTGAAAGGAGGGTACTAATCAAACCTATCAAGCTGATCTATTTATTAGTGGCGCGCACACACACAAATATATATATATATATATATATATATGTTACCCGGTTACTTGGCTCGGCTACAAGATGATGATTATAGAGGCTTTGATTGGATCGAGACCAGACTCGAGCTAGTGAGGGGTTGGAAATATATGGAATGGATTCAATTTGAGTGGTTCGGCCTATATACATGGGTCGGCCTGTATACATGGTTTGGTCGAGGAAGGGAAGACATGTGTTGTTCGGTCTTGTGAAATGGAATGTGTCGCTCGGTTAAATAAAGGTGTTGGTAGGAACTCAACGCGTATCGCTCGGCCTAATGGAGAAGTTCGTCGCTCGGTCGAGGGAGGATAGACAAGGCAGTTCGGTCAAGTTAGTTCAGAAAACATGGTTCGGTCTGGTTGGTTTGGAACACATGGCTCGTTCAAGGACGAAGGTAATGCATGGCTCGGTCTAGGTGGTTAGCAGATGATGCTTGGTCTAGGGAGTTCGGCATGCCTCGTTCGGTCGAGGTGGGTCGACATGTATGGTCCGGCCTTGATGGTTCGACGTGCCACGGTCGGCAGGCCTGGTTCGGTGAACTTGGTGATGGTTATAAATCTCTTCGACCTACCACAGAGTGACGTGATCAGTCTTTTTATACCTCGGGACATAATGCCGATTGCTTCGAGTCTTTTGACCGCCTGCTTCGAGTCAGCAGCGAGACAACCACTAGACCGACCGAGGTGGGTCGGCAACCACCGTCCGGTATGCCTGGCTCGGTACACAGAAGTCACCTACTATGGGCCGAAGTACATTGTCCCTGGGCCTGCGAAGGGAGTCCAGCCTATCTTCGTCTATAAATAAAGGGGCAAGGGTGTAGTGAAAAGGGCCCTTTTCTTTGAGAACTCCGAGAATACTCTGCCATTTTGGATACTCTCCTTTTTTTTCAGTTCTAACTTGTATTCGAGTTATTTGTTTATGGATTGTATCTATATTCAATCCTTTGAGGAAAGCAATAAAGATTACATTAATAGTGGACATAGGCAGTTACGCCGAACCACTATAATTTCGGTGTTCTTGTTTCTGCAGTTACTGTTGCATATATTTCTCTGTTTAAATTTACTATCTTCATTAATCTCTCTACACAAATCTATTCTTGGGTGTTAGTGACCAATTTTGGTGCTATATATATATATATATATACATACACGAAAAAATATTACAAATACGCATTCTCGAAGTTGACCCTCAACCCAAAGCCTAAATGTTCACTCAACCTAGGCTCTGATACAACCGCCTTTCTTGCACCGAAAGATGATCCATTAAGGGTAGAAGAAAAGGAAAGATAAGAATAAGACTACCCAATCACAAAATCTCACCGCGAATCAGAAAAACATATAATAGATAACATAGGATATTACATAGTCATTTCTATATAAATAATACATCAGAGTCATTACATTACAACCTTCAACTGGGTAGTTATATCTACTTACCCATACAAAAATACATAGTTCATACATAAAACATAGAAGAATAAGATAACAATTAGCTAACAGTGAAGCCACTTGCTCCAGCTCCTTCAAAATGCTTCCATAAGAAACCTGAATCACTTAGCTACTCATATGAATTTTGAGTACCCAAGAGTTTTAGGGAAAGAAAATAAAACTCCGGGTCAGACATGGGTCTAGTCTGAGTAAACTCAAACAACTTAATTTTTACTTTTGTAAAACATTTTGTAAAACAAAGGCATCTCGTAAGACCACGCAGCACATAAACATGGACGAGGTTTTACCTTACAATAACCAAAACATTTTATATAGAAATCCAGTGATATTATGATAATGTCTAGGGTTTTCAAGTAAAATAGAACATAGCTGAAATGTTTACATCTCACATTTCAACATATTTGGGTACAACTAAATCCATACGTCACTTATTGGAGAATGGATTCCATACAATGACCGGGCTACTGTGAAAACACCCATAATTGTGCATCCCTAGATAAAATAAGACCGAAGTCGAACCTATCGCCCCTGCCAACACAAAACCAGCCTACCATTTACTGGATAGTACCGAGTAAGATCACCCCTCGGTTGGGATTAGCAACCATACTGAAGCATAAATGAGTTAATACTAGGGAGTCTAGATTAGGGATGACCTTACCCTCATGGGAGTGACCCACCTAGCCTTGCTGCATCTCTCCTGTTTTAGTCATTCCCGGTTGATGAGGCCCGAAGCTACATTTACCTTTATTTTAGCATTCCCACTTGGAATGCTAACATTGCTTTCCAAATGTTGCCACAATGTAACAACCCGAAATTTAACCCATAATAATTAATTCGTTAGTTAATTAAATAATAAAATAACTTTGTGAAATTGTCAGGATTGAGCCACGGGAGTTGCACCATTGTGTCCATGCTAATTTACTTATATGTAAAATCATTAATGATTTGTATATATATATTAATGTAATAAATATTAAATATATATATAATTATTGTATTAGATTTTTAATCAATACACAAATATATATATATATGTATATGTATATGTATATTTATATGTATATGTATATGTATATGTATATATGTATGTATCACAACAAAAGATTTTTTTAACTGACATATATATATAAGTATATTTATAATATCAATATGTATGCGTGTGTGTGTGTATATGTGTGTATATGTGTATTATAAAATTAAAATTTAAAAAAAATTCCAGATCGTATGCATAGCAAAATAAAAGTTTAATTACAATTCTATGGTATTAAAAAATATTTATATGAATTAAATAGTAAAAAATAATAATAAAATTATATTCCTAATATATTATTCGAATTTTAAATTTTCAAAAAATTAAGAATGAAAGGTTAGGAAAAAAATTTCCATAATTTTCTTGATCAAATAATTATTTTTTTAACTAATTGATTTCGGTCGAATATTAAAACAACAACAACAACTAAGCCGTTATTCCCAAACAAGTTAGGATCAGCTAGAGATAGAACCCAAAACTAAATGACAAAGTCAATTTAAAAGTAATAATAACAATATTAGATATATATATATAAGGTGAAAATTTAAATAAAGACGACAATAAAATAAAGTAAAATAATTAAACAAATAATAATAATAAGTAAATACAATAAAAATAATATAAAAAGTAAAAAAAGATAAAGAAATTAATAAAACAATGATAATAATAATACTACTAATAGTAATAATGGTACTAATACTAATAGGGACCGAAGACCAAACACTATGTTTTTGCCTCCTATTCATTAGTCCTATAATATAAAACTTATAACACTACTCCTAAATCAACCCTAAATAAAAAAAAGTCCTAGCTCATGATTCTAGTATGTGGATCGTTAACTTCCACGCACTTCTGTCTACCACCAGTTCTTCGGATATATTCCAATCCCTCATGTACCTATTTACTATTTCCTCCCATGTCAACCTTGGTCGACCTCTACCTCTCTTTGAGCATTTGATGCGACCTATAATTTCAACACGCACAGGTGCCTTGGGAGGCCTCTGTTGGAGATGTCCAAACCATCTTAAGCGATATTGGACTAGCTTCTCTTCAATTGGTGCTACTCCAAGTTTGTCACATATATCATCATTCCTACTTCGGTCTCGTCTTGTATGACCACAGCTACATCGCAGCATATGCATCTCTACTACACTTATCTTCTAGAAATGTTGTGTTTTAGTAGGCCAACATTCTGCACCATACGATATCGCATGCTTAATTGCCATTTTGTTGAACTTTTCTTTAAGCTTTAATGAGACTTTTGTGTCATAGAGAATGCCATACGCTAATCGCCATTTCACCCATCCCGCTCGAATTCTAAAACTAACATCTTCATCAATCTCACCATCATACTGCAATATTGACCCTAAATATCTAAAGGATTCCTTCTTGGGCACTACTTGTCCGGCTAGAATGACATTTCAATCCTCTGACTTGACATCGCGGAACTCGCACTTCATATACAATATTTTAGTTCTACTAAGCCTAAAACCCTTTGATTCTAAAGTCTGCCTCCACAACTCTAGTTATCTATCAACCTTATCCTACTTTCATCAATCAGCACAACATCATCAACAAAGAGCATACACCAAGGAATCCTGGTATATCCATTGTAACCTCATCTATCACTAGGCCAAAAATTTAAAGGCTTAAGCTGACCCTTGATGCAGTCCTATGTTAATGGGAAAGTCACTGATTTCACCATCCAATGCTCTGACACTAGTCACAACATCATCATACATATCCTTGATAAGGGTAATGTACTTTATTGGGACTCTCTTCTTTTCCAGAGCTCACCACATAACCTTTCTCGATACTTTTTCATAAGCTTTCTACAAATCGATAAATACCATGTGTAGATCCTTCTTTTGCTCCCTAAATCTCTCCATAAGTTGTTTGATCAAGAAAATTGCCTATGTGGTCAACCTTCCAGGCATGAAACCAAATTGGTTTTTCGAAACGCTTGTCATCCTTCTTAATCGATGTTCAATGAAACTCTCACAAAACTTCATTGTATGACTCATAAGCTTAATTCCTCTGTAGTTTGTGCAACTTTGGATACCTCCTTTATTCTTGAAGCTGGAACTAATATGCTTCTCCTTCATTCATCTGACATCTTGTTTGATTTGAAAATATTATTGAGCAACTTAGTTAGCCAGGCTATCCTTTCATCTCCATGACATCTCAACACCTTAATGGGGATGTCATCAGGCCCCAACGCCTTGCTTGCTTTCATCCGTTTTAGTGCCTCTTTTACCTCGAACTCTTGAATCCTCCGAACGAAATGTATGCTGATGTCATCAAAAGAGTCGTCTAGCTCGATCGTAGTGCTATCACCTTCTTCATTGAATAACTTGACGAAGTTTTCTCTTCATTTATTTTTTATCTCATCGTCCACCAAAAGTCTATTATTCCCATCCTTGATGCATTTAACTTGGTTGAAGTCTCTCGTCTTCTTCTCACAGAGCTTATCTATCCTATAGACGTTTTTTCACCATCCTTCATACTTAGCATTTGATATAGATCTTCATACACCCAACTCCTTGCTTCACTCACCACTTTCTTTGCGTTCTTCTTTGCCGCTTTGTACTTTTGCATGTTGTCCTCGCTCCTTTGATGATGCAAGCATCTGTAGCTTTCCTTCTTCCCTTTGATAGCCTTTTGCACATCACTGTTCCACCACCACGAATCTTTAGGTTCGCATTTATTTCCTTTTGTTATCCCAAACACTTTAGGAACCACTTTTTGAATACACGTTGCCATCTCATCCCACATGGCAATTGCTTCTCCTTCCATATTCCATGCCCCTTCTCTCATCACCCTATCCTTAAACACCCATGAGGCGTCTCCTTTGATCTTCCACCATTTCGTCATACTAATCTTGGCTCCTTTATCCTATCGAACACGTATCCGAAGACGAAACTTGGATATCAAAAGCTGATGTTGTGAGATCACACATTCTCCAAGCAAGACGAAACTTGGATATCATGTTGAATGTTAAAATGATAATTAAAATATATATAAAAACTAATTTTTAAATTCTAATTTTTTGGTCGAGAGTTTATATGATATAATAATTTTATAAAATTTAATTTTAAAAACGTATTTTATTTTATTCGAATTATTTAATTAGCATATTGATTTAAATAATATTAAATAATAGTAATAGTTGCAAAAAATTAATTTGTAGCCCCAGAAAATTATAATCAATGTAAATATGCATTCATAAAATATAAGTTCAATTATTAACATGATACGATGATACAATTAAATACAAGTCATATAATTAAACTAAGTGACATATATATAAATATATATATATCATATGATTATATATGTGTGTGTGTATGTGTATGTATGTATGTACATTTGTATGTATTAATTCATAAAATGATAATAGTTAAGATAAAAAATTATTCAGTTATGCACATAAGATCTACATAAAAAATTGTTTTTTGTTAAATAATCACATACATGTAACCAATCTAGTATGTGACAACATTGATGCATACATACATATATGTATATGGAGATGTATATGTATATGTTTATGTATATATACATATATATATATATGAATAATAGAATGTAATTCAGAAATTATAAACCATATAGTATAGAAAATACATACCTAAAACTAATGCCTTGAAGCACACGTAGAAATGATAACTTCTCTCTCCTATGAAACCTTCTCGATTCGGCAGACCGCTAATCCTTGAACTGTAGGCTTTTGGCTATCCAATAGCAATTGTCTTTTGAATTGATTTGAGTTGAAGTTTTTGGAGATCTTTGATGATGAGATCATCCAGTAATGGAAGAATATTGGCAGGCATAAAAAGTTCTAAATCAATTAGGGTTAGAGGTCCTTTCATAGGGGATGAAAGAGAGAAAGATATGGATCATATCTCATACCAACTCTCACTAAATCTAAGTCATCCATCTCAAATCACTTATATACTTTTAGCCCACCCCATAACCCATATTGCTGCCAAAATTATCATCTTATTATCGTGGGTTGTCCCATTTAATCCAAAATAAATATTATTAATTAAATCTAATTTAGTTGCTTATTGATGTTGTATATCAACTGATATATTTATAACTATAATAAATATACAAAATATTATTTATTTCTCAAATCATATTCAAAATTTTATAATTAATATTTCATAAATATAAATTAGTTTAATTAATAGGACAGTTTGGCTAAAGTCCCTATTAAGTTTCAAAATACACCAAACATCCTTGCCAAAAAAATATGTAAATTAGGTCCCTAGAATTAAGTTACTGAAGAATTGCATACATTTATGCAATTATTCAGTGAATAATTGTAGACATTTATGCAATTACACCCAAAAATTGCAGACATTTCTACAATTATTCACTGAAAAATTGCAGAAATTTCTGCAATTATTCACCAAAAAATTGTGGACATTTCCGTAATTTTTTAAAATAATTATGGAAATTTATATATAATTGCATAAATGTATGCAATTATTCAGTTGCTTAATTCTAAGGACCTAATTTACAATTTTTTTAGGGAGGAGTTTTCGTGTATTAAGTTTGATTTTAAGGACCTGAGCCTAATATTCACTTAATTAATTTATAACAATTATAAATTAATTAAATCATTCGGTGTAAAGATAATTCATCATTTCGGTTGTGTGACTCGTCGGCTATATCTTTGGTCAGCAATTAACATCAAATTATTCGAATTTAGTGTTCACACGTCACTTAGCAGGTGGTGTGACATTTTGGTCAAACTTATCGCTTGCTTAGTTTTGGTAAAATCCAATTTTGCATTATTAAACATTACCTGGTTGTGACATTTATTTACCACAGTTCTCTTCATCAAAACAATATCACTTTGGACTTATGGAATTTGGTAACGTTCAAAATTCCAATATCATCCATTTCAACTCTGTAGTCCAAATAGAAAGTCCTAATTCAATAATAACAATTATTATTAACCGAACTATTCTGGCCAGAGATTTTGACTTTATGTTGACTTGAATTTACCGTGATACTAACCCCATATAACTGAGAAGATGAATCCTCTCTTGAATAGTGCTTCACTTCCAATATTTCTACTCGACCCAATTATAGTCACTCGATGGATGTCGTGCCATGATTTGACTATAATCAAAGCGGAGCTTTCATATTGAAGATCCATAGTATTCTCAGGTCGAGAGAACTATATAAATCAGTTACATCAATATTTTCTTTTTGACCTTAGTTATATTAACCAATAGAAAACTATTAAGTAAGTCGTTCCATGGTTATCTAATAACTATCAGTACATAACCCTTATGTACCCCTAGTAGTCATGAGTAATTTATTGTCCAACATTTGGAGCGCATTACGTACTCTAGTCTCAATGGATACATCGATATCCAATCTCGATGTACTATGACTAGGAACATTAAAATGATGTGTTTTATAATATTATGATATAATAATCATGATTGCAACTGTATATACTTACTATCACAAACACTTCAATTATGGATTTTCTGTTAAATATATTTTAATTAAACATTTACTTATTTATAATATATTATAACACGTATATAACAGGAAAAAAACACTTTTATTGCGAATGAGAATTGATTACAGAGTTAATAAATTTACATTAAATTGCAGCATTATCCTTAGGCATACCCTTAACTCTATCAGCAGCACCCTTGGAGCTCTACAATACCGTACTCTTACTCAACCAGATGTTGCCTTCATTATGAACAAGTTGTGTTAATTTATTCATGCTCCAACTGTTTTTCATTGGGAGGCATGTAAAAGTCTTTTGAGATACTTGAAAGGAACTATCTCAAATGGCTTATTAATCAAACCACCACCTTACATAAGCCTTCAAGGATACTGTGATGTAGATTGGGCGAGTTGTCCCAATGATAGACGATCTACAGGTGGTTATGCTATGTTTTTAGGTGGTAATCTCATTTCCTGGTCAGCCAAAAAGCAACATGTGGTTGTTAGATCAAGTACAGAGAGTGAATTCCGAGTGTTAACTAATGCAGCTTCTGAAGTCAAATGGCTGGTTTCCTTACTCAGTGAATTGCAAGTTTGTTTAGAGAGTCTCTCATACTTTGGGTAGACAATCAAGGAGCTGCTGCATTAGTAGCTAATCCTATTTTTCATGCTCGTTGCGAACATGTTGAAATCGATCTCCACTTTGTTCGAGATCAGATCCTTGCTAAATAACTTTCAGCGTGCTATGTTTCTTCGGTTGATCAAGTGGCTGACATACTCACCAAATCTCTTTCTATAGACAAATTTCTATATTTGAAGTCCAAACTCAAAGTTGCATCAACACTCTTTCGTTTGAGGGGAGATGATAACTATAGAAGTTCTTAAAAGCTATAATTTTTAAGTTCATAGTTTGTTATCTTTAGTTAATAGTTTGTTGTGTTTGCTAATTTGTTATAGACGGTTGCGGAATTATGGATCTGAAGCCTAATTAGACAATAGAAGGAGGTGAATAGTGCTTTTTAATTTTTTTGAATATTTCTAAAAAAAATCAATATTATTATTAATAAACACAGAATGAACAATCACAGATGTAAATATGGATAAGTATAAATGTAGTAAAGTAAAATGTAGAGAATTAGAGAGATCACACCGGAGATTTTTATAATGGTTCGGAGTTACCCTACATCTAGTCTCATACAATTGCTTGTATATATTTCTTTTCAAATGTCAATCTTTTCAATGGACAGAAGGTAAACCCAATACAATCTCGATTTCAAGGCTATGAGATACACCCTCCAGATTTTCCAAGCTCTAGGTACACTCGATTGATTTAGATGGAACACAAGCACAACCATTTGGATTTCAGGACACCAAGCACACCCACTTGATTTAAAGAAGATATAATCACATCCACTTAAACATAACTAGGGTTTGATGGTTTTTCAAAAGAAAATTTCTTGATCTTCAGTTATAATGAATCCTATACCCTCTTGGACAACACTTTGATCTTTGATTGAGAGAGAGAGATGATTGAAATCAGAGAATAAATATTAGAGAATCAATACAATGAAGATTGAATTGATTCTGGTTTGAATTTAAGAAGATTTGAATATATTTTCAGTAGAAATTTTGGCAGAGTAAGAGGAGAGAAGATAATAAGAAAGTAGCTGCTAAAAATTCGTTTGAAAACCCCCTATATATATAGAACAAACAAACATGTCCATTCGCCAAGATTTATAACGAATAGACACTTCATATCAAAATTTGAATTTCAAATTTTTGGCATATATGTCGACATACATATAGGGTATATGTCGACATATCCGTGTATTTTGAAAACTCTTTTATTTAAAATATTTTGAAAATGATATGCTTTGTAAATTATTTTGGTACTCTGCAAAATAGTTTAAACATAGTTTATAAACATTTTAAACTTGAAATAACTTTTATGAAATATTTTTAAATATATTTAAACAATATAGTTTATTTTAAAATTAAAAGATAAGAAAATAAGAAATAGAGACCAAAGATTGCTACCAGGAACTTTAACAATATTCTATGACTCAATATACTATATCATAGTCTTGAGATCTTCATATCTTGATCTTTATACTCATGAGTCTTCATGTTCATTTCTTGAGTCTTTATACTGTATATTCTTCGATTCAATACCTGTATAATATCTTGCACTATATACTATATAACTTGGCAAAATCATTAGTATCCATATTTTATATGAATATATTTTTGTTACCAAGGTTGTTATTATCAAAATCAATAACTAAGGTATTAACAATTCTTGGATTTTTATGGTATCAGAGCCTTAGATTAGCGTCTTCCATGGGTTTTTCTCTGAATTTCTCAAATCCCTCTAATGAAACTCATACTCTCCAAGCCAATGCTTCTGCTCTGGGTCGGCGACTCCCACCTCTGCTACATCTTCCACGCATTTTCTATTGCAGAATCCATTCTCCAACTAGTTAATTTCTTCACTTACTCTCAAACTTGATCGAACCAATTTCCTGGTATGGAATTCCCAAGTCGTTCCAACAATGATTGGGTATGATCTTGAAGAAATACTCTTCAGTAATGTCACTCCTCCTAAGAAACTAGTTAATGGTGATGCCAATCTTGAGTGTACATAATGGAAAAGAAAGGATCAATTGCTACTTTCCTGGGTTAGGTCATCCATGTCGGAAGGAGTTCTTGGATCTGTGGCTATCTTCACCACCTCCTACTCAGTTTGGAGAGCACTTGAACAAAGATTTGAAAGCCAGTCCAAAGATCGTCTTCTTCAGCTTAAAGGACAATTTTCCCATGCTCGGAAAGGTAACCTATCCATTTCTGATTATGTTGACAAAGTGAACTATCTTTCTGATAGTCTTGTAGTAGCCGGTTCGTCTGTGAGTGATCAAGGAATTGCGCTATAACTTCTTGATGGTCATGGACTAGAATCTGATTATGTGGTCTCCGGAATCACATCTCGTAGTGATCTTGTAACGACCCAAAATTTAATCTCTATTTAAATGAATATTTAATTAAATTTTTAAACAATGATTAAATGGATTTTTATTAAAAAATAAAACTATTTTAAATAATAACTAATGATGGTAAAAAAAAATTCAAAATTTGTTTACCTCTATATATAGTTTGTAGAGAAATAGAAAATGTGATTGGAAATTATTTTCTGAAATATCTATTTTTCATTGGTAAAAAGTAATTCGAAATATCATAACACTATTCTAAAACACATATGAACACACTACAAACTATTTATACATGATAAATACATGTGTACATGTGCATGTATATGCTCTCTTTTAAGTGTGTATATATATAAGGATAAAGGAAAATAAAAAAATAAAGATATATATATATATGTATAATATGCTCCTTTTCAACACAAGTACAAGTGCATGGCTTGTTTAGTGAAAGGAGAGGGGGGGTACTAGGGAGGACGGGTATGGTAGTGCATGCATACATATATTTTAATATAAACACTTATATATATATATTTTTATTTATTCCCTAAACCTATATATACCCCTTTATCTTTATATTCTCATTTTTACAACCTCCTTGTTAATTTCAAATTCCTAAAAGCTTGAACTAAACATCCATGGCCTCCTCTTCATAATTTTCAAAGTGAGAAAATCCACTTAATTTTGCCAAAAATCTCCTTTTTAATCCACAAAATAACTTCTACATCTTCCACGGCACCTCTCTTCTAAATTACAAGCAAACACCCACCCCAAAATCACATGGCCAAACCCAAGCTAGTCATGGCCATGCCCAACAAGGCCTAAGCTGAGCCAAAGTTCACTTGGCTGAGTCATTTCAAGTGTTTGAGCAATCAAAAGTTCAATTTTTGCAAAGTTTCTAACGCATTTTCAATTTTCGGCAAAAGTTCGCTTTGATTTAAAAAGTTTTAGTGAGTAAACTTTTGTATTTGGAAAAGAAATTAACCTGATTTTGATGAACAATATGTTGTGAAAATATAGTGGTTGTTGTGTTGAATTATCATGTTGTTTTGATAGCATATGGTTATACGATTGTGTTTGAGCTTGGAAATGTGATTTGGTGGTAGAATAATATGTTTGGATATGGATATGTAAATGGTTAGTTATGATTTATGGTAATGTTTATGAAACAAAACTAAGTGTATGTGATGTAAATGTGGTGAAGTTAGCACCTTGGAAAGTCGCAAAGGACTTGAGATCCGATTTGAAAACTAAAAGTTTTTTTCTAGTTTTGGATAATGAAAATGTTTCCAAGTTTTCTCTTTTGTTTTTAAGTTTCAAAACTTTTACTTTTGTGTTTTCGAACATATTATAGCTAGAGTTAAGTGATATTTCCACCTAGAAATCAAATCTAGCGAACTGCGCTTATAGCGATGGTCACTATGCATGCAGTTCGGGTTTTTAAGTGTTTTCTTTTGGATTGTTTTTGAAAACTCATTGCAAAAAAAAGTAAGTCAAAAAGTCCAAGTTTTAATTATTTAATAATTAATTTTTTTAATTTATTAGTTAGAGTAATTATTATTTAATTAATTAATTAAGTAATTAGGTTAAGTAATTAGAGTTTAAGAAATTATTAATCAAGTTAATTATTTTTAATTAAGTAAGTTTTAAATAATGATTAATGAAGATAAAAGAAAGTTAATTTTTTATTTGATCAAGTTTATTTATTTTAATTAATTATTTAATTATAGTTATTTATTTAATTAATTATTATTTAATAAAAGGTTATTATCCACTTAATTAGGGTTTGATTTCTTAAATAAATGTTATTTAATTAAAGTTTAATTAAGGTTTAATTATAGATAAAATTAGGATAATTAGTGATTTAATTTTGGATGAGCTAACATGTCCGTTGTGATGTAAATATCAACATCTATATATGGACATGCTATACCTTACATGGATTATTATGTTACCCATGCATATACATACATATATACATGTATATGATATATATGTGCACGTACTTATATATATGATTGAATATAAATTAAATAAAATTCTATAATTTATAAATTTAAATGAAATAAGAGATTTTATTTAATTAAATTTAGAAAAGTTCTAATAAATTAGACTTCGTAGGCCCAATATAGATCCAATAATTTTTTTTTTGAAATTTACCCATATCTTCCACTATGGGCTAGCCCAATTCCAACAATGATATCATAGCCCAATAGCATATGCGGTCTAAATTAGTCATATTATGGTTTACTATTAAGCCCACAACCCAAAGGTTGTCCCTAATAGAAAATGTCCACATTTGAACTGTGCCTTGAGCTAATTTTCAAAATTGTTTGAAAACTAAAAATATAAGATTTAAATTTAAACGTTAAATATAAAATAAGATATAAAATATTGTAAAAGTTATAATATAATAAAGTTTTTTAAAATGCTTGAAAAACAATATAAAATAATTTCAAAAACTTATAAATTTATTAATAAGATTATTAAATTTAATTAAATTAATTAATTAATAAAAATGTATATACATGTATTACATATTATGATATATGTTATGGTATTTTAAGATATCATAAATGCACACGTATGTATAAATAATGATTTTTGAAATTAAAACAATTTAATTAAAATAGTTTAATTAAATAAATTAATTAAAAGGTTAATTAATAAAATAATAGACACATGTATATAAAATATGTGTTATACTAGAAAGGTTATAGTATATGATAAATGTTAAATATAAATGTTATATTGATATAAAATTAACTAAAATGTTAATTAATTAAAATTAGCTAAATAATATTTAATTAATATAATATTATACATAAGACTATTATATAAGTAATATTAAATATAATAGTTATATAATAATAAAACCTATATAATATGAATGTATAAACAAAAGATGGAACATTAAAGAAATCCAAAATAGACTTAAGGAATAAATACATACATAAACATATGTGTCTTGTGATTTCCGATGTGTCCGACACTTGAATCAGGAGGGTAATTCATAAGAATTACATTATTCCATAAGTCGATATCACTCAATCTAATATATTGAAGATTATAAATCTTCAATATAATGTTGTCCTTTACCATTTATATATTAATAGATTACTTGCACACTCTTTAGTTGTAAAACTTTTCTTAAGCTAAGGATGTTATGTATAGTACTATTAATATATTGAATAGACGAGGTAAGATAACTGCCCATATTTATTGAGCTTTTCTCAAGGTATGTACATTATACTTAGGCTATCGTGAAATGGTAGGTCCGAGTGAATAATCCAACTTTATTTGTTGAGCTTTCCTCAGGATAAAGGTGGATTAGACAAGGTTCCACGGGTTGGGAATTGTATATGATACAACCGATAAGGAGTTATCCATCGTATGTGGAAGTATGATTTGTTGAGCTTTCCTCAAGGTCATAATTCCAAGATATACGAGTTCTAACACCTAATAGTGAAATCGAAGGACTTCTACGTTTTGACTTAGGGTTTGACAAAACTTAAAAGACTAGTGGGAGCTTATTAGTAGAATGAAACATAAAGTTTAACCTCACTAATATTATAAGAACATCTACTATGATTTGTCTTAATAATATACTACTTAAACTTGCAGAAAATTAACAACCCCAAAACTATTTTCTGAAAACGGCAAGCTTACCGGACCTAACAATACCAACTGGATAAGAGCAATTAAAATAGCATTGACTTATGAGCACCTTTGGACTGCTATGACATGCGAACCTAAAGTGGAGCCCGCATATGATGTAGACCCCGAATTATGACTTGCTTATGAAAAATGGGTGTCAGCCCTATTGATCGTCCAAGTTTTCGTGTTGTCTACATTAGATAAGCCATTATAGAGGCAGCACTAAAATATGTTTTTCCATATGATATTTGATAGTCTCATCGCTGTTTTTGGTGAACAGTCACATTTCGCAAGGTACGAGCTTACGAAGAAGCTTTTCAATACCAAGATGACCAAAGTGCAGAAAGTGGACGATTACGTGATAATGATGAAGGGCTATATTGATAGGCTTTCGCAATTAGATGTACAAATAAGCAACGAATTGGAAGTGGATTTGATCCTTATTTCACTTACCCCTCAGTATGAACCGTTCATACTGAATTATAACATGAACCGGTTGAATGTGAATCTCATTGAGCTCCTTAATATGTTGAGATTGGTCGAGTCGCAATCTAAGGATCAAGAAGCTGTACTTCCTGTCAAGGGTAATGTATCATCTTTGAAGAGTTCGAAAAAGTGGCAAAGAGAAGGTAAAAAGAACAAGAAAAGTAAGAAGACTGATGACAATGGTGAATATCACCACTGCCACAAGAAAGGTCATTAGAAAAGGAACTATCCTGACTACTTAAAGATTGTTAGGGAAAGGAAGCAGAACGGTTTTGTAGCTCCATCAGGGTACACTTATGATCCAATTTTTTTTTGTAATCAATAAATTGTCATGGGTTTTAGATACTGGATGTGGTACTCATATATGTATTTCGTACAGGGCTTAGGAATTGGCATCGTATAAAAAAGGAGGGTTGAGGCTCCAGGTTGCTGATGGATCTATAGTAGATGCAACAGTAGCAAGAGACTATCATTTAGTTTTTCCTAGTGGATTAGTATTACCATTAAATAATTGCTATATTGTAAAAGACCTTATTTGTAGGATTACTCTTATTTCTAGATTGTCCAAGACTGGATATATATTTCACTGTCAAATAATATTATAAACTTTAGTTTGGATGGAAACAAAGTCTGTGAAGGTATTCTTAAAAATGCCATTTATGTGATTAATACTAATTATGTGTGTTCTATGAACTCTAACAATATAAATAATGGTTATCTTTGGCATTGTAGGCTTGGTTATATTAGTGAGAAACGATTACACAAATTGAAAACCAAAGGTTTTCTACCGTCAATTGATTCTAAATCATTTGACATGTGTGAATCATGTCTCAAAGGTAAAATGACAGGGCATCCCTTAAGTGGGAGCAATGAGAGAGTTGATGAACTCTTAGGGTTAATACATAGTGATGTATGTGGCCTAATGCCTATAGTTACTAAAAATAATAGTTCTTACTCGGTCACCTTCACTGATTATTTCTCAAGATTAGGATATGTGTACCTTATGAAGAACAAATCCAATGTCTATGAGAAATTTATCGAATATAAAAATGTAATAGAAAATCAAACAGATTGTAAGATTAAAATCCTACAATCTGATTAAGGAGGTAAGTATGTTGGACAGGATATCCAATGATACAAGATAATAGGATTATATCTCAGGTTACTCCACCATATACTCCATAACACAATGGTGTGTCGGAGCGAAGGAAACGAACGGTAATAGATATTGTTCGTTCCATAATGAGTAAGACTGAGTCAGCTCTGTCCTTTTGGGGATATGCGTTAGAAACCACAGTGCATATATTGAACTTGTTGACTACTAAATCTGTGCCTAAGACGCCATATGAGATATGGCATGAGAAGAGACACATTTCAATTATTTGAAGGTGTGGGGTTGTGAGGCCCATGTTAAGAACATTGACCCTATTAAGCTTGAGGCAAGATTAGCTCTATGTAAAGTTTTTATGATATCCCAAGAATTCTAGGGAATATATTTTCTACAACATAGAGGAACAAAAAGTGTGTTCCACACACATTGTCTTTTAAAAAAGGAATTATTGTCAAAAGAAATTAATAGCGAAGTTGTAGACTTGGATGAGATCCAAGAAACAAATACTGAGGCGAACTGGGAGAACAAAGTTCTCCCATATACAAAAATACACATTAAAAGATCTAATAGGGAATCTCGTGCACTAGTGAGATACTATAGTTTTCTCATGGATGGTGAGAAGGAGGATTGTGTCTTAGATGACGACACTCCTCTACCTTTCCAATAAGCACTACAAATTAAAGACTCTACACTCTGGCTTAGAGCTATGAAATCCAAGATAGATTCCATGTATTAAAACAAAGTTGGACTTTGTTGGACATACCCGAAGGGATAAAACCCGTCGGCCACAAATGGATTTTTTTTAGAAAAAGCTAAATGCAGATGGGGAAGCGGAGACTTATAAGGCAAGGGTAGTTGTGAAAGGATTTCGTCAAATTCAAGATGTTGATTATGGCAAATGGATGTAAAGAAGGCTTTTCTAAATAGTGATTTAGAAGAAACCATTTATATGTCGTTGCCAGGAGGTTTTGTGGTTAGTGAGAGTGAAGGCAAGGCTTGAAAGTTGTTAAAGTCCATTTATGGACTTAAAAAAGCTTCAAAGAGTTGGAACAAGTGTTTTGATAAAGTAATCAAATGGTTTGGCTTTTATCAGAACACGGAGGAAGCATAAATATATAGAAAGGAACAGGGAAATGCTATCATATTCTCAGTATTTTACATTAATGATCTATTATTGATTGGCAATGACAATTCGTTGTTGCAATCGGTGAAAGCTTGGCTTTCCAAGAACTTCTCCATGAAGGATTTGGGAGAAGCATCCTATATACTTGGTATAACTATCTATAGAGATAGATTCAAGAGGTTATTGGGATTATCTCAATCCTTGTACATAGACACCATACTAAAAAGATTTGGTATGGAGAATTCCAAGCGTGGAAATGTTCCAACACAATCTGGAATCGCCATTTCTAAGAAGGAAGCTCCTCATATCGATGAAGAAAAGGAGCGTAAAGAGGATTCCCCATGCTTCAAACATAGGACCCATAATGTATGCTATGCTATGTATTAGACCAGATGTATTATTCACATTAGGATGCGTAAGCCGATATCAATCTAATCCCGGAGAAAAACATTGGGCAGCTGTGAAATATATACTTAAGTATTTAAGAAATACTAAAGACTTCATCCCAAGTGTCGCATACCCTCCAATCGGATTTGCCACTCTTAAGGAAGTAACAAAAATGTTGGTTCTAGGTTAAGCTTATCTACAAAACATCGAGATATAAAAGAATGCGATGCACCAGTATCAAACAGAAAGCTAATAGACATACCATGAATCTGAAGCGTACCTCCCAATACTGATTTCCCTTTCTCCTGGGTTGTTGGCTTCGAAGTAGTAGGCTCCAATGCAAATACTTGGCCTTTATCTCATTTAGCTGGCTCTTTGCACTAGTTCTTGTAGTGCCCAACTTGATCACAGTTGAAACATCTAACTCCTTTCTTCTCAGCAGCTTTCTTTCCTTTGCCTATCCAGCACTCATGAGCATAATGGCCTTTCTTATCACACTTGTAACAGACCACTTCAGACTTCCCTTTCTTTGCTGCTCCACCTTTCTGAGCACCCTTCTTATGAAAGAACTTTCTCTTTTGACCTTGCCCAAACTAGACTTCCTTCTCCTTCTTCTTCTCCAAACAAGCAAGCATCTCTTCATGTCTTAACGCCATCTCCACTACCACATCACAAGGATCTCTGATATGCGGTAAAGTAGCCCAAGCCAACTTGGGCTTCAACCCCTAAATAAACTTCTCATTCCTTTTCATCACTGTATCAACAATGCATACCCATATCTAGCCAACTCTTCAAACCTGCTAGCATACTCCAAAACAGACATTTCTCCTTGTTCTAACTTAGCAAACTTTCTGATCAAAACAGACTATGCCATTACCGACATGAACCTCTCCTGGAACCTTCTCCTAAACTCAGCCCATGTCATCCCCTCTTCATTTACTCCAACTGTCACACTATTCCACAAAAATAAAGTTACTCCTTGAAGCTGTCTAGAAGCAAGCCTCCTCTTCTGCTCGTCGTTGAGCCCTAAGTCAGCAAATATCCTTTCATGGTGTAGCAACCAATTCTCCACTTCTATAGCATCCTTAGTTCCAATAAACAATTTCCCTCCATGCCTAGCATAGTCTCTACTCAAGTTAGCATAATGATTGACCACCGGAGCTTCCTGAACTCCTCCCGTAGCATTTTCTCCAACAACCCCAATCGCAATCCCAGCTTGCATCATGTTTACAAAAAACTGATACATAGCTCCTAAATCTACTTGTGGGATTCCAGCACCAACATTCTCTGCTTGAGCCCGACCTTGAGTCCTCCTCGTATTGGGTCGGGCATTTCCATTAGAGGTGGTGTTATCCTCTCCTAGGTTAACTCTACCTCTTCTAGCATCCGTATCTGTATTCAAGCCTCATGAGATACAGAAGAATAGCCTAATAGAGATAGGAGAATAGAGATACAGTGAATACTTATATATAGCAAATACAAGTACGTTATTATAGTGTTATCCCATACCCCAATCTTACTCTAATTCCTAAGGATTATGTTTTCAAAATCATTTTAGTTAAAGTATTTCATACACCTATGCTCTGATACCAAGTTGTAACATCCCCCATCTAGAGGCCCAAAGCTAAGCGCTACGGATGCTGCAGTCATCCATAGTAATTAACTTCCAGCGACTAAATACGGCTATGTTAATGGTATCCATAATATCAGAAGCACTAGAATATGAAACAAAAGCACAGATTTCCAAAAACAACATTTTTCTGATTACATTTCAAAACATATGTTTCACATTCAAATTACATAATCCCATAATCGTTTCTCAGGTTCAGATAAAATATAATTATTACATAAATACGCCAAGATCGACATATGATAATGCCCCCTTGGTTGACCAGAGTACTATATAGACATAATTGTCTTAGATACAACACAGCAGAATAAAACAAACAAAACAGCAACTCCTAAATAGCTATCCGTCAGCCACTTGCTCGTCTCCAGAAGCTTTACTTGTCAACCTCCTAAAACTTGGAAAACCTCAGCCCTCAGCCTACTCAAAACAATTTTGAGCACCTGAGAGTTTATGGGGGAAAACATAAACTTTGAACCAGACATAAAGCCTGATATGAATAATACTATACATCTCGATTATTTAATGTTAAGTAAGACCACACCGCTTAGCGGAATGGGTTTTCCCTCATCATCATCCTTTTACAACATATCTTTTGCAAATCATAATCCTGCAACCAAAAATGGTTAAAACTGTAAAGTATTTTATGTAAACTTACATATCGTGTAACAAATGGACTATCTGTTCGAACATTGTAGTTTTGTTTGGCTCACTACTAACCTTTGGCTGACTCGGGCCAACCAGACAATATAACCAAATAATCTAACATCTGTTAGACATGCCTATTCTGGACGGCCTGTTCTTAACTATCTGTTAAATACTTCTCTTCTGGACGATCTGTCCTAACTTAACATCTCCTAGGTTCACCTGATCCTAATGGTTTTGTGGGCTCACCAATAACCTATCTATATACAGACATATATACCTCCTGTGTGTAATCATAATTTTATTCTTACCTGTGACAAAGCCCTACACATTGGAATTTTGGACTAAATTAGCTGGGGCTAATAGCTAATGTATAGGGTGTGACGTTATACCAGTCCCATCTGGTATTCTAATATCCGAGTCATTTTACTTACGGAACCTTCCCAAAATTTTCCTTGAAAACATTTTCATCTGAAATTGATTTAAAACCTTTTAAACCAAACTTAAACAAGGAAAACATATAGTCTCTATGCTTTACTCAAAATCACCTTTCTATGTTATATATATACTTTACTCAAACCTTTGTTGATGAAAACATTAAACTTTTGAAAGTACCCCTTTCGAATCCATTGAAAATACCCCTTTCAAAAACAAGTAAAACCCTTCTTTTAACCTAGGCCGAAAGGTCAAAACCTTCCTTTCGAAATCATTCTTAGAAACCTTTTGAAACCATTGAAAAACCTTCCTTTCGAAAGCTTTTAAAACCTTAGACATCTTTCTTTTAAAACCTCTAAACATTGTCCTTCGAAACCTTTGGAAAACCTTTCCTTTCAACCTTTCGAAACCATTGGGAACCACCCCTTAGAAACCTTTCTTTAAACCTTTCGAAAGCATTGGGGAAGCACCACTTCGAAACCATCATTTAAAACCTTTCGAAAGCATCAAACCTTTGTAAACAGCAAACCTTTCGAAAGCATTTGGGTTCCACTTAAAACATATGGAAAACACCTTTTGAAACCAATTAAAACCATCTCCTTCGAAACCATTTGGGTCATACTTCAATCAGAGCAAAAGGGTCATTAAAACCATTTAAGTCGAAAGCTTATCTTTCGAAAACATTCCTAAGCAAGGAAGTGATGGTGTCGAAACCACCCTTCCGAAAGCATTGGAGAAGTTGCCAAGTTTAAAAAACTAAGTATACCTTCCGAAACTATTGACTTTGAAAGGTAAGAAAAGTGGAAGCTAAAGGGCTTCGACCTAGCCAAAATCCTATATTTAAACCAAAGGCGCAACCTCCTTAAAACAATTTCTTTAAACAATTTGACCCAGTCGGAAGCCAACCAAGTCGAAAGAAATATAGTCTAAAGCAAAGCAGGTGCATTTTTAATTTAAAACGAACGAATGCTTCAACCCTATCGGAACCATATGTTTCGGCCCCATACCTTCCGCCTTCATCCAATTCGCTACGTACCAAGTATATTGATACCATGGAAATTGTTTTGAAAGCAATGATGGCGAAACATCCTTGTCAGAACCCCTGGTGCCGAAAGTGATGAAACATGCTAAAAACAAGTAGATTTTGTCTTTAACTTAAAAGAGAAATACTTTTTGACTAACCTGCTAGGTTTGTCAAAATCTTATTGGTTGCTAATCATTCTTTTCTTAAAGCACTACCATAATTTCAGAAACAACAATTTAATTTATTTTATAAAATACCTCTTCTCCTTTTATAAATATATAAAATATTTAAGTCCCATACCTCAAATAATTTTATATATTCATTAAAAGACTTAGGAAAATTCTACAAAAATTCCAAAAAATCATTATCAATATGTTTTCTAACATATATAAATTTCAGGCCGAAATAAATAATTATTTAGCCGTAAATAATTTATAACCCAATAAATCATTTTCTTCACTAGAAAAATTATATAAAATCCACAATAATTCAGAAAATTATGAAAATTGAAACCTGTCTCTAAAATATCATTTATGATCTAAATCTAAAATCGCAAGGCATTTGGATGTCATTTAATAGGATTTTCTTATCAAAACATATCATAAAATCTATATGAACAAGCATAAATCATCAACAAGCATATATACACATTTAATCATTTAAAAACATGGCATAAACTTGCAAAGTACTTCGGATTTAACTTAAAACTGAAAATTTTTAAGGGAATGAGATGTAGTCATTATTCACCTTAGCTTGAGATTAAGGATTTGAGATTTGAATAGCTTTTGATTTGATTAATCTTCTTCCTTAGCTTTTTCTTCCTCTAGTTCTCTAAAATGGGGCCCGACCTATATGTTTTTAATTTGCAAATGAGAATGAATAAGAGAATACACGGCTAAGGGGTTTAAGGTTTAGGGTATAAGGATTTTCCTTGTTCCCATTTTGCCCCTGCCTACTTCCTAACCCATTATCTATTTTATTTCATGTTATCCCATTTTGATTTACTCATTAACATGGCACAACTACCCCTATTAATCACAAATCTCAATCCATTAATCACCTTACATTATTTTATTTAATTTAGCTAATTAAATATCCTAAATAATGTTACTAAATATATGGAGTGTTACAATAACGGCGTCGACACCACTGCATGTTATTCGGATAATTATTCAATGTTCATAAACTAAAATCGATCACTAAAAAAGTGTTACTAAAAGTTCAATACTAGACGATATTACTAATCCGTTTATTCAAATTTCTCGTCACACAGAAATGAAATCTCTTAAATCAAATGGAAGGATATCATCATCATATCATATCAAATCGCTAACTAAATCAACATCAACGGTGAATCATTCATATAATTCAATTCAATTTATAAAAAGAAGTAAAATCGGAAAAACAAGGTAAAATAGATTACTAAAAAAACACATATATAAATAATATAATCTAATCAGTATACAACAATAAATCAACTACAACGCATAATCATATAGAATAAAATTAATGCTTAGAAATGGATAATAAATAATAAATATATATTATAGAATTAACCAGATAATTTCCTAAACTCAAATGATATATTCAATATAATAAATAACTAATTTACAATTTTCATTTTAATAATTTAATATTTACTAATAACATTAGAAAACATCTTTATTAGTTGATAAAACTTTAAATGATTTTTTATTCGTATTTTATATTAAAATACATGAGAGTATAAGGGTAATTATTTTATTTTATTTTATTATCTTAATGAAAATATAAATATGTCATCGATGGAAATGTACACATATAAACATATATAGGCTATACACGCACTACCCACGCACCCATGCAAACGTGGAATATACAAGCATGCAAATTAAATCAGAAGTCCAATAGTGTGCTGCAACCCAAGGAAATACATATGGAAGCTAATTCTGTGTGTAGAATCTCATAAATACATCTATATTAATGAAGAAACAAACCATAGAAATATACAAAGCAAGTGCATCGCACTAAATATAGAACAACAAATACTCAATGTTGACACCAAAAATGGGCTTCAACACCCAATAGAATCTAGTAGAGATTAAATGAAAAATGAAATTAAAACAGAGCAAAAATCATAAATGAACACACAGATTTTTATAGTGGTTCGGCAATCATGGCCTGCATCCACTTTATATTTTTATTGATCTTTGTACTGGATTATGATTACAAGAATGTTTAGATTAGCAAGGATCTATTAGTACAAGAATAAAGAATAAAAATGGAACAACCTTGGCAGCAGAAAGAATGATCCCTTTTCTGATGCAATGTTTGTTGTATTTATAGAGGAATAAGTGCACGGATCTGGCTGAAATTTCAGCAGAAGAACCTCCAGGCCAAGACAATGCCACACAAGAATTCTGAGGCCCATTGGGGCCCACAATAGGGATCGGTACCAATTCCTATTTTGGTGTCCAAATGGGATGCGATCCCTCTGGTGGGTCCCCCATGATGTTAGCTGCTTGCCCTCTAAATTTCGTGCCATTCCGACTTACCTTTGTGAGATATCGCATTTTCCATGAAGGTGTGTTGCATGTATTCTGATTTCAGCCGATTCCTCTAGAGGGATAAGTATCGATCCCTCCAATCTTCTTCGATTGGGGTGCGATCCCTAAGGGGTATTTCCCATGTTGTAATGTGCTTATACTCCAAGTTTCATATTGATAGCATCTGTACATTTTGAGTTATTGACCGATCATTGTTGCAGTATGCAGTGAAAGCTGAATATGGCCGATCCCTTTTATATTGATCCCTTTTATACGATCCATTTTATACCGATCCATTTCTATAGGTGAAGTAATTTGCACATAACTTGAGCATATGAACTCCAAACGACTTGAAACTTGAAATATAGCCTTATGGGGCCTTCCTTGTCACTCAATATCGATCTTACCCAGTTTGGGACAGAAATTGAGGATAGGTACTGATACCCAAGGGAAAGAGATAGGCACTGATCCCCCGCCTATGGGAGACATTATTTCATACTTAGAATATTCTGGAGAGTTTATCTCCTGGTCTCGATTGATCGTTGCTTCATATCATTGCCTGTGCTTGATCTCTGAGCTTAATACTCATCTCTCTGGGCTGTCTTCCTCGATGATCGTCCATTCTAATTTTGTCCAGTCAGTCTGAATATAGCCGGGCCAAAAGGCGGAATAAAATTTTCCCTTCAAAGTACGTCTTATTGCATACATGACATCCCTTGTATTTATCTCAAGTTAAGGTCATCATAGAGGATTCCACTCACTGTATTGAATGGTCGTTATCCTTTCATTGCTGTTGAGCTGCTTTGGGGTGAGTCGAATCTCTCTTTCTTGTCGTGATGGTTGGTCGTTAGCAAACGATGTAAGTTCTGGAGTAGAATCTATTGGTAATCGTATGCACTCAGTTCCATTGAGTTGATTAGTCGAGTTAGTATGCTTGGGTTATCCGATCCAATTCTTTCTCTGATTTCTCCATGTGAGAATCCAATTTCCATCGATTTCAAGAAATCAAAATTTTAGGATGTACACGTGCATGTTCAGGTGCACGTTTTTGTTGTTGGCTCTTGGATGCATTCATAGGCTCACGGATTGTTGTCAATTTTGGTGGAATGCAATTCAATCATTTGCATTTTTTCCACTGATCCTTCTTGCTCCAAATTTTTGTGGATACATGATGAAGGGATTGGAGAAGTTGATGTTGAAGAGATCACTAATGACGATCGATTATGTGTTTAAAGCTATGGGTCGGCCATGAGGTTGAATGCGGCCTGCTGCATTTGATCACATAGGAGATAAAATGAGGGGCGGATAAACCCTTCATGTACATGATTCCTTCTTGGATGACGTAGCGTGAAGCTTTGCGGAGGATTTTTGTTTCTCATTACTCTATTTGGGAAGGATTCCCATTGTAGATAGTCTTCCATAGGAGTCATCTATGATTCCTTGTCCAGCTCCATCTCCAAGATCCGGTCAATCTCGATCTGGTCGGTGCTCGAAGCATTTAGTACTTCAACCGAGACCAAGCCTATTTGTTGCACATCCTCAGAATTGGCCAGCATGGCCAGTGAGTCGGCTTTCTCATTTTTTCTCTCTGGATGTATGTGTAATGGTGTGATACTAGAGGTCTACCAGTAGCTCTTGGACCCGGTCGAGATAAGGAGCAAGTTGTTGCCCCCTAGCCTGATAATCTCTCCTGACTTGGCATACTAGTAACTGGGAATACAAAATAATTATAAATTTTTCACTCCTGGTTCTTTGGAAAGTTTGAGCCCAGTAATCGGAGCTTCATATTTGTCTTCGTTATTTGTCGTAGGGAAGTCAAGTTTCAGGGCGTAGAAGATCGATTATTCCTCAAGAATCACCAACATGACTCTGGCGCCAGAACATTGATCGTTGGGTGCTTCATCCGTGTACATTTTCCATTGGTTAGTCGGTTCTCCACTGCTCTCTGGAGAGTCATCTGGCGTAGTGAATTCAGTTATGAAGTCTGCCAATGTCTATCCCTGGATAGCTCTCCAAAGGAGATAAGTGATGTTGAATTAGCTCAATTCAATGTTCCACTTGAGTAGTCTTCAAGATGTCTTAGGTCATTGTATGACCTGTCGTAACAGCTGGTCGGTATAGATTTTAATGGGGTGAGCCTGAAAGTAAGAGCGGAGCTTTCGTGATGAAATCAATTGGCATTACGTGAGCTTTTGTAGCTTCGGGTAGTTTTCTCTTAATACTTGTCAATCGCTTGCTTACACAATATACCGGTCTCTAAATTTGATTCTCTTCGCATAGCATTGCGGTACTTATGGCGTGTACTGACATGGCTAAATAAATGTATAAATCTTTATGATCTGGCAACTTGGATAGGATGAGAGGCTTGTTTAAGTGATCAACCATAGCTTGAAATGCATCAACGCAGTCCTATGTCCATTCAAAGTTTCTTTTCCATCTCCTGATTAGGTCGAAGAAGAGAGTACACTTGTTGGTGGCCATGGAGATGAATCGACTTAGGGAGATGACCTTCCCATTTAGGCTATATGCATGCTTGATTATCTTCGGTACGAAGATATCTCTGATTGCTTGAATCTTCTTGGGATTGGCTTTAATTCCACGAGAGTTGAACATTAATCCCAGGAACTTCCCTGATGCAAAGGCAAAAGAGCATTTCAAGGGATAGAGTTTCATTCCATATCTTTGGATAAAACTGAACAACTCTACCAAGTCATCGATGTGGTTGTTCAATTTTCGTGACTTCAGGAGCATATTATCCATATTCTTCCATTGATCGCCCGATCTTGTCTTTGAACATCTGGTTGACCAACCTTTGGTAAGTAGCACCAGCTCCTTTAGTCCGAATGTAAATGGCATTACAACGTAGCAATATAGCCCTAGGTCAATAATAAAGTTGTTGTGTTCTTGGTCCGGGATGTGCATCGGGGTCTGTTTACATCCGGAGTACCCATCCATGAATGAAAGCAGTTCATGTCCAGCGGTTGAGTCTACCAGCTAGCCAATCTTTAGAAGTGGAAAGTTGTCCTTCGGGTTCACTTTGTTTAGGTCTGAATAATCAATGCATATCCACCCCTTTTCATTTGATTTTCATAAAATTACAGGATTGGATATCCATTTTGGGTAGAGGGCGCCGCGTATAAGCCTGTTGCTTTTTAGTTTATCCACCTCCTTTTTAAGTGCAGCAGATTTCTTTGGATTTATGCCACGTCGCTTTTGTTTCACCGAGACATGCTCGGGTCGATATTCAATGCATGGCTCATGATAGTCGACAAGGTCCCACATATGTCGAAATGGGTCCAAGCGAACATATCAAGATTCACTCGAAGAAAGCCAGCAAACTCCTTCATCACCGCTGGGCTGAGCTGCTATCTGATCTTCAGGACTTGTGAGGGGTCATTGTGACTGACTGTGATGTCGATCATTAGCTCAGCTGGTGCAGCCTTGGATTCAATGTCGATCCTCATGTTCGAGCATTTCTTTAATGTATAGCCATCGACATAAAAGCCGATCGGGATGGCATGTGATGACAGTCGCTCCAGTTAAACTTTTGGATCTCATCATGAGCTGATGGGTACGATAGTTAAGGGCTCTAAATGCTTTGAGCGATTATCTACAAATGGCCGATGATCAGGCTTAGAAGCACGTTGAATCAAACGTCGAGTAGGTTTCAGCCTTAAGTTACATGCAGCTGCATAGCTGGCTCTTGCTTTGAGTTTGAATCTGCTTGTGTACTCGAGTAACATGCTTTTCATTCACTGTATTTGTTATCTATCGCTCGTCGTTCAGGTTGGAGTGATGGTAAGTTGCCCATGAGCTTGGGCATCGATTCGATGGTTCATCTCTAAGCATCCTTTCGGTCGCAGCCTCGAGTCGTTGTAAACACTAGGTATGAGTCACAGTATTGAGCTATCGCGGTCGGTTTTTGGATGTTCACACTTCTACCCTCGGTCTTGGATTGATAAATGTACTGCGTGATGTGCAGTTAAAGTGCTCGGCAGATTCAAAGCGGTGGAGGTGCAAAAAGTCATAGCAGGGATACAGCGAGGATATAGCGGGATATAGCGGATGACTCTAAAATAGCATATAAAACTCGTACTTAATGTTTTTACAGATATATAAATGGTAATTAAATGAAAAAAATATCATTCAAATGAATTATAATTAATACATAAATAATTTTAAATAAAAACATGTGCGAATATACTTTAAATAAATGTAAAACTGTTATATAACATAATTGAATTTAGTAGATTATTAGAGTATTTTCATTCTGAAAATATATTAAAAATTAAATCAAATAAATCAGTTTCATAATTTTTATAATGTATAAATGCAAATTTTCAGTTCATTTTATTAAAGAAGATATAGCGGAAATAGTGGAATATAGCGGGAATAACGGGATATAGCAGAAATAGAGGGGCTTAAAGCGGAAAGGCTATATTTTTGGGCTATATGGAAATATCGTAGCGGTAGAAATCCGCTATGAGATATAGCGGGGTTATAGCGGGGTAATAACGGGGCATTAACTACACAGACTGCGTGGACGGTCACGTTTCGTCCTAGTCGTGTTTATACTCCCGTCTAAGCTCTAAAGACTTAGAGTTGATCGATGAATGGTCGGTTCACATTTATCTTGTTTCTCGCTCGTGCCCCCAAAATACGTCGATAAGTAGGAAGACAGGTTATGTCCGCTTTAGTTTTATATTCTTTCCCATCGAATCTTAGGACCAAGTTAATTGATGGAAGGCTAAGTCACACCTACCCTGGATTGTTTTCTGGTTTTTCCTTCTAGGGAATACTTCGATGCTTCGTCGGATTTCGGGTATGAGTTAGGTATGGGAAGGTCAATCATGTCCACTTTCGGTGCAAATGTCGCCATACTCTGGGTGAGGACCTGAAGAGTAGATGGTCAAGTCACATCCAATCAGTGATTGATGCTTTCTCTGCCAGACCGAGGGCAAGGATCAGTGTCCAAACAGTCGGCTCATATCCGCTTCGTATTGCTCTTCTAGTCGGATCATGGTATGAGTCAACGAATGAACAATCATGTCGTATTCATTCAGAGCTGGACGGTCAGTCGCATCCATTTTGATTCATATTCTCCCACCAGATCTAGGGACAAAGGTGGCTTAGTTGCAGTCGGGTCATGCTCATCCGGTTTCATACTCCTCCTGATGGATCTAAGGAGGGTGCTAGAGAATTAATGATAAAGTCACACTCATTCGTGGTTTATTTTCCTATCCGCACTTTGGTGAATGAAGTTTTTCGGAGGACATCTGGGTCCCATCTGTTTGTATTTGGTGTGGATAGATATTGACTGTCGGCCAATGACATGATATGGAAAGCTTGGATCGACATTGCCTGTCGACCCAATGGCACGGTATAGTTGATCGCCCGTAACTTCAGACGTCGTTTCGATTGGTTTTGTCTTAAGGCCTCCTTGCGGTCGTTTCCTTAAGTCGTAAAGAACACCGAGCCAGAGCTATTGTGGGTTGTCGTATTTAAATTTTAGTGGTTTGTACTCATGCCCCTAATCATTGGTTAGCGGAGGTAGTTCGTGGATGGTCGAATTCCATCCGTAGTGAGTATATACTCCTCCTGTTGAGTTCAGGTCGGAGTTTATGGAATAGTGAGTGGTCGAATTGCAATCACATATTTGTTAATACTCATATCCGCACTATAGGGATAAGAGTTTGTTGGCACTCTGGGGATAAGAGTTTGTTGGTGGGTGGTCGAATCGCACACAATTTGTGTTTATACTCCAGTCCACACTCTGGGGACTTAGAGTCATTTCGGAAAATGGTCGAACCGCATTTTCCTTAGTCACGTCTTCTGCCCCCAAGTCAGGGGTGTAAGTCGAAAAGCGGTTGGTCATATCATGTTCACTCTTATTTGGAGTTGTTCACGTCGAATCGTGGGAAGGAGCTGATTAGTGGATGGTCATGTCACATCCGTCGTGCATTTTATACTCAAGTTGTCGTATCATGGGCAAGGGTCATTGGATGAACGGTCGAACCACGTTCAATTTTTGTCACTACTCTTATCCACACTCTAACTCTCTAAGCACCAGAGTTTGTCAATGGGTAGTTTGTCACGCCTATTAGGTGTTTATACTTCAACTCACACTCTAGGAGCTAGAGTTATCGATGGATGGTCGAACCGCCAACCGCGTCCAACTTTTTAACATATGTTCCATCCGTCGGACCGAGAGTGAGAGATAGTGAGCAGATGGTCGAATCGCTTCCACTTGGTAAGTTTATAATCCATCTGTCATAGCATATATTGGAGTTGGCAAATGAACGATCATGTCGTGTCCGTTTTATACCGAATGGTCGGGTTGCATCCAATTTTATTGCTTATACTCTGGTCCATTCTTGGAGAACCGCGTTTGTTGATGGGCGGTCGTATCGAGCCCGTTTAGAGTTTATACTCAAGTGCACGCTCTTGGAACTAGAGTTGATTGATGGGTTGTTAGTCACACCCATTTGGTGTTTATACTCCAGTCCGCGCTCTAGAGACCAGAGTTGGTTGATGGGTGGTCAGTCATACCCATCTGGTGTTTATACTCCAATCCATACTCTAGGAACTAGAGTTAGTCAATGGGTGGTCATTCATACCCATTTGGTGTGTATATTCCAGTATATGCTCTAAGGACCAGAGTTGGTCGATGGACGGTCGTACCGCATCCATCTTTTTGGTGTTTATACTCTAGTGGCACTCTGGGGACCAGAGTTAGTCAATGGGTGGTCAGTCGCACCTATTTTTGATTTATACTCTAATCGTCAAGTCGAGGTAAGAGTTGTCCAATGAACGGTCGAACCACGTTTATCCATAGAATGGAATTTTGCCCCAGCATCAAGGACAAAACTTGACAAATGGACAGTCGATTCATGTCCACTTGGTGATTATAGCTCCTCTAATCAAGTCGAGGAAGGGAGTAAATGATGGATGGCTAGATTACATTCATGCCTGTGTTGGACGGTTAGGTCTTGTCTAATTTGCTTAGTACTCCTCCCAATAAGTCGAAAGAGAGAGTTATCGAGTGGACGATCAAGTCACATCCACCTCAAGCTGCGGTCGTGCCCACGTGTTGAGGGTGGTGGCTGATGAGTAGGTAGTCAGTCATGCCTACTTTAAGTCAAGCATCCGAACTGCCCCATGTGTCCATGGCAGGAGTCAATGTGTAGACGATCAAATCATGTCCACTTTAGTTGGATCCCGGCATCGCTGAGCTTCAGGAGAGGCATATGTATTTTGGCAAACTTTAAGTGCGTGCTAGGGAGTGGATGGTCGAATCACATCCACTCTGATCCTTCTTTGGTCTTCAAGTCAATCATGGAGGTTGATTAGTGGACGGTTAGTCGTGTCCACTTCGTATTGGATTCTGACCTTATCAGGCTTTAAGTAAGGCATAGATGTTTTTTCAGAATTGAAGCACGAAGTAGGAAGTGGATGGTCGAGTCTCACACACTTTCCATTTCTAGTCCTTGCCCCTAAGTCAGGGGCATAAGGTAACTTATGAGCCGTTGAATCACGCTCATCTTGATGATCCCCTAATGGTTCGATCAATATAATTGGTCGTAGTTGGTCACCTGCATTAAGCGGTTGGCGCCCAACTCTAAGTACTTGGTCACTTGTATCATTTGGAAGTAGTTTAGTTCAAGTTGGTCATAGTTCACAACATAATTGAAATTGAAATAAATGTTATTGATAAGTGAAGCAGAGTTGTATGCTCGCTATTCCACTTTACCCCAGCCCTTCTCAGTTAGAAGTCAACCGTAGGTGGTCCAATTGATAATTAGAGTTCTTTATTGATCGGATGTTCCCTACCCTCCATTCTATGGGGCTTGCACATATTTTTGAAACTTTCCTTTCCCGATCATCTTTTTGATCATATCTCGGAGGTGTCTATAGTCGCCGGTGTTATGACCATGTATATATTGAAATACACAACATTTCTTGAATTTCTTCTAGGTTTCGGTGGACTCTCTCGAGGTTGATTTCCAGTACTGCTTAGAGTCATGAGTCTCCAAGTAGATGTTTTCGATTGAATCATTCAAAGGAGTATATGATTCGAATTTTGGGATTTTGGGTTGTCTCCTAGAATCCGAGTCATCATCTAGGGCATCGTCATTGCTGGACTCGCTTTAAATCCCTTTGGCCAACGGGCCTACATCATTCTTTCTCCTAGTCTGGTCTACCTCCTCCTTGCTTAAATTCTGGTCCATTTTGTAACAGAACGATTCAAGGTCGTAGGAGGCTCTACAGCTTACCAGTCGCCAAAGTCTGTCTTAGATTCGATTCCCTTTATAAATGCCATCAGTATGATATTCTCGCTGGGATTGTTCATTCTTATGATGACGATGTTGAATCTCTACAGGAATCTTTGAGTGGCTTGCCTGGTGCTTGGAATAAAATGGAAAATGGCATCACATCCTTGGTGTGAGTCGCATGCATCCTGAATTGCTCGACAAACTTCTGATTCGGTTGATCGAATGAGGAGATGGACCCTGGTGGTGATCGTATAAACCGCATGATCGCTAACCCTTTGGCAAATAGGGAAAGCATCTGTATTCGATGGCATTTGTCGCTCTGGTAGAATCCATGTGCCAATCGTACTTTACGAGATGTTGTCAGGGGTCTATATTCACAAAACATGTTAGCATGATCGGCACATTAAATCTCCTTGGATGTTTTGCCATGAATAGGTTTCAACTAGGGGAGATGCTCCAATATTTGTCAATCCGGTCCATTTTCAAGTTACGGCTGCTTGTAATACTTGGGAATGCTATATGCATGATTGTCCAATGTTTGATGGTTGAGAACGCCGATCGAATGGCGAATCAGTTAGGATGGGGTTGCTGATCGGTGATGACCCCCACACTTTCACCCAACTGGGGTGAAATCCATATAAGGCGGTAAGTAAGGCCTCTTGAGGTTGCACACCAAGTTTCAAGTCATTTGGAGTCCATATGCCCGAGTTATGACCAAAACAAGATGGATCAGTATTGACGGATTTGTGATAATTTACTTGGAGTCCGATCTGAGAAAATTCGCTATTTGCTTGGAGTCAGCCCCTGGTTTGCTTAAAGTCGCTGAATTTGAAGTGTTGGGTTGGTGAAGAACTGTGCTTGGATTCATATTGGTGTTTGCTTGGACAAAAACTTGGTTTTACCCGAGTTTGACCTTGGGCCAAAACTTCCTAGGTTTGCTTCAAGTCGAGTGGGTGATTACTTCATGTTAGACTTTGATGATGGATAGCTATACTTTGAGATAACATAATAAGCGGCGTAGGGCAGTCGTCACACATGCCATCATATCATACTGGCAAGTCAGGCATTTGGAAGCTGGTCGGTAGAGAGTAGTCGTAATCTACCTTAAAAGCCTGATCCAGTAATCGATCCCAATTCATGTCATGTCATCTTGGTTCTCTAGCCTTAGAGTGTACCATTTGAGTAGCAGTTCCTTATCCATTCCTTGGCTGCAATTCAGCAGCTGCCGCTTGATCCCCTATGCCCCAGTCGGTCACAGGACGTAAGGGAAGTGGATAGAATGCACTGTCTTTAAGTTGAGTTCCGAATCCATAATGCAAGGGCACTGCGCTACGGCACGGGTTCGGGTCACAGAGCTATTTTTTTAAATGGATCGTACCCGATCCATATTTTTTATGTATATATACTGATCCCCTTTATTTCTTCATTGGATTGCATTGATGTTTAGGACTGTTCGGTCGCAAGCATGTTGGAGATGATGGATCCAAAGGAGGGATCGGTATATTAACCTTGCAGAAGGATCAGTATATACACCTTACGGAGTAATCGGTATATATACTTTACAGAGGGATCGGTATATACACCTTGCAGAGGGATCGGTATATATACTTTTTGGAGTGATCAGTATATAAGCTAGAGGGATCGGTATACATATATGTTGGAGGGATCGGTATAGCTGTTTCAGAGCGATCGGTATTGATATCTTTGGAGGGATCCGTATTGAGCATGTTTATGCATTTCGAGGTCGGTTATAAGGGCATGGTTTTGAATTCGCATAAGACCATGTTGTGTAAGGAAGGCTCCACACTTTCTAGCTCCATGGACTTTAACATTTGCATCCAAACTTGAACTTGACAATGAGCCATAAATTGCAGTCCTTACTCTTGAACATACATGCACATGGATGGACAAGATCTTTTGTCTTGAACATGGATTAGAATCCAACTTAAATTGCCAACACTATATTCCAGTACACCGATGTCAAATCCCAGTCCCTATGTGAAACTTGCAATCGATCAACGTGAATCTCGGTTGAGCGTTATGCTTGCCTCATCAAACGCTAGCATCATCATATCCTCCAACAACACGGGAAGTAGACTTAGTTTCTCTACGCATGGCTAACTGCTTCCTTCATATTTCCCACAAATCTGATTAGAATAGGAAGTTTATCGGTTGAAAGCTGGATCCATCTCGCGAATATGGGAATCCACAAGTAGATGATGAGATTCAGTCATGCTGAGAATTCATCTCTCAATAAAAGCACCAATATGTAGACGTCAAAAATAGGCTTCAACACCCAATAGAATCTAGTAGAGATTAAATGAAGAATGAAATTAAAACAGAGCAACAATCATAAATGAACACACAGATTTTTATAGTGGTTCGGCAATCTTGGCCTACGTCCACTTCATATTTTTATTGATCTTGCACTTAATTATGATTACAGGAATGTTTGGATCAGCTGGGATCCATTAGTACAAGAATAAAGAATAAAAATGGAAGAGCCTTGGTAGCAGAAAAAAGAATCCCTTTTCTGATTCCATACTTGTTGTATTTATAGGGGAAGACGTGCACGGATCGGGTTGAATTTCGACAGAAGAACCTCCAGGCTAAGATAATGCCACATAAGAATTCTGAGGCCCATTGGGACCTACTATAGGGATTGGTACCGATCCTTATTTTGGTGTCCACGGGCGATCCCTCTGGTGGGTCACCCATGATGTTAGCTACTTGACCTCTAAATTTCATGCCATTCCGACTTACTGTTTGTGAGATATCAAGTTTTCCATGAAGTTGTGGTTCATGCATTCTGATTTCAGCTGATCCCTCAAGATGGATAGGTACCGATCCCTCCAATCACCGCCGATTGCGGTGCGATCCCTAGGGGGTGTTTCCCATGTTGTAATGTTCTTATACTCCAAGTTTCATGTTGATAGCATCTGTAGATTTTGAGTTATTGACCAATCATTATTGCAATATGTAACTACCCGTAATTTTAACGATTTTTATAACGTAATTAACTAGAATTTTGCTTGAAACTAAACAATAAAATTTTACAATGAAATTTTGATATTTGGAATACGTCTATTTAAACATAGCAAATGGTAAATTTTATTGTAAAATATGAAAGTTAGTTCTTTGGTGTAAATTTCAATTCCAATTTAAAATCAGATAATTTGATGAAAATAAATTGTTTTCGAAATCTGAATATTTTTACATAAAAAAAATGTAGAACATTTTCTGAGTGAGAGACATATTTCGGTTCGCCAAATTTGGACTGCTATTGCTCCGTTTATCTTATTTTCGACGTATTAGCAGCATTTTCGGCAACAAAAATTCGAGTTTTGATAGGATGATCGTATCTCCAATATCTGTGTACCGTTCTGTTCGTCTCGTCATGTTGATCTCCGTAGTATATTCATTTGTGCATTTCGGCAGCCGGTACGCGGTGGAATCGACAAAACGATTTGCCGTATCGGTTCCATATTTTGGCCTTTTGGGTTTCCTGTGTCTATTCAGTTTCCACCCTACTAAAAACGAATAGCCAATTTCTTTTATTATTTCTAGAAATAGTCATTTGACCTTTGCTATTCGTATGGTATCAATTTATATTAGCATTCATTCATTTTTCTCTGTACGTTGCCTTGAAAAAATGAAATAATATATATAATCAAAGTTGCTTTCATATTTCTATTAACCTGCTTATCTTCCCTATTTGCTCGAGTACTGTCCATGCCTTCCCATATTTTTCTTCAAGCTATCCCCTACCGTTTCACAACCGCGCGCCATGCAAGCAGCCTTTACTCGACCCGAGCCCACACGATTGGCCGTCCACCCTCTCTCCACCATGCGCGCCAACACCTCCTCCTCGGATCTGCATCCAAACCCTTCTCACCGAACAGACCCGCCTCACCCGTGCTAGATCCGCCTCTGACCGAGATGACAGTCACCACAGCCTGCTCCGATCCTCTACCCTTCCCACGTGAACACCCATGCAAACAACCAACGCATGTGCCATTTCCATCGTGAACCCCACGCGGCCAAGTTTCCATCTCCCTATAGCCCGAGCACCGCATCTTGCTTCTTCCGCTGCACTGCCGTGATGCCCATCTCCCTCCCTCTACCACTGTCTGCCACCATAGCAGCACACGTCATAGTCGTAGCCCGCCTCCCAAAAACCAAGCCTCGCAACAGCCCCTCCACCTGTCAGTTCGCCGGCCTCCACACCCACAACCGAATCCAAATGCCATCAAGCTCTCCGACCACCCATAGCCACCCCATCACCAACGAACGCTAGCCTTCCTTCATGCGAACCCAGCCTTCAACTTCATCTCACCACCGTAGCCATCCCTCCATGCTCCGACCACATCCGCTTCCCCACCATTGCTCGCGTCGACAACCACCAAACAACAGCCGCATACGAACCCGAAACACCCCATGATAGTACACCACCCAACAGCTCTTCACCTCTCTTGTTTGTCTTTGAGAAATTTTTAAAGCTTATATATATATATGTGTGTTTCTCCGTAGCTTCTCATCTCTTTTATATACAAAGGTATAACTATAGTATGTTTAAACTATTTATTTTAAATTTATGTTAGTATTTTTAAACATAGAAATTTCTTAATTATATGAGTTTAATTTCAAAGCTTGAATGTACTTAGTTTCAAGTAAATAAAAAGTTCTTATATGTATATTTGGGTTTTGAATCTATGAGTTTTGAATAGTTCTAAAATTTTGAGCATATATACAAATTGTCAATACGTACCTTCATCATTTATATATAATATTGGTTTCAAAATAGTTTTAAAAGGTATGTATATATAGTTTTTTGTATATGTGTTTAGGAAAGAAACAATTTTAGAATATATACATATATATATATAATAATGTAAGTTTATATATATAAAGTAAATTTTCTTGTTTTCAAAGAAGGAAAAAATATTTATTTAAATTTACATTATTATCTTAACATATATTTTGTAACAATGTATATATATAATACGTTTAAATATTCATTCGAATTTATGTAATTATTTTAAATAGATTTTGTAATAATTTTTATATATATGATACGTTTAAATATATAATCGGTTTTATCGAGTCATCGAATTCAAGCTTCTAGCTTTGCCGCTGTCTGGATCTGTTTCAGAGTGTCATATTCTTATCTGTGTCGCCATCGTTGTTCTCTAGCCTCGAAAGGTGAGCGATCACTCACGATTAACATTCTTATATTTTGTAAATTGATTTCACATGAAATGACAATTGAAATATGCTGTTAAATTTGAATTGTTAGTTAATTAATTGTTAAATATGATATGCCATTATCTGCCATTGTTTATCTGTGACATATGACACCATAACCTGTTGTATATATTATATTTAAATTTGTTACTGATGATATATACATGTTGTTGATATGTTATATTATTATCATATTTTTTCTCACTATGGAAGTTCCCTGTTATTTTAGAAATTCCATATGGGTTGAAATGATACATACCCGAACGATTTTATAGATTAGAGAAAATCGTTATGGGTTGAAATGATAAACCCAAGTGATTTTATTGAAATTTTGGGATTGCGGGTTGAAATGATATATACCCGTAAAGGCTAAATTTAAATTGTGGATTGAAACGATAAATATATGTATCACTTGACCATAGAATAGAAATTTTACACGGACACCGTTGGTCTATCTTTGAAAATGAATTCCAAAGTTTTGAAAGGAAATATATGGGTTTTAATAAATATTGATTTTCAATTATAATATAAAGATTTTATTTTAATATATGTGAAAAATTTAGATTTTAAAATTATATGTTTTGGAAATTTTAAAATTTTAAGTTAAGTTTTGGAATGTAAATTTTAAAAATTTACTTATGACTTTATTATTTTAAAAAAAATATAAAATAAGATTTAAAATAGATTTAATTAAATAATAAGATTTAATTTAATAAAATTTAATTTACCTAATATATATAATATGTTTTAAACATTTATTTAAATTTATATTAATATTTTGAAAAAATATTTTGTAATAACTTGAATAAATTAAGGTTGGAAAGATAAATTGAAATTGATTTGTAATTTAATTTGTTTAAGAATTATATTTAAATAGAAATTGATTTAAAACTTATTAATGTGAGATTTTAAAAGATATGATTTTATAACTTGATAACTTGATTTGATTAATGGTGAATAAATGAATATTTTCAGATTTAAATAAGATTGAAATTGAATATTTAATTTTGATTTAAATTTAAATTTGAGATTTTATTTAAGTGTTATAAAAGTGATTAAATGAATATTTTTAGAATTTAATATAATTGAAATTAGATATTTAATTATTAATTTTATTTATAATTTGAAATTTCATTGAATGTTATTAAAATGATTAAGCGAATATTTTCAAATTTAAATAAAATTAAAGTTGAATTTTGAAATATTAATGAGATTTATCAAATTGAGTTATTGTAAATTGTTTGAATATTTAAACTTTAAAATCTATTGAAATTGGAGGTGCTTTTAAATTTGTAATTCGCACCTGGATTTGAAATCGATATAAATTAAAATGGTTTAATGAGAATTTGAATTGAACCTTTAACCCTTTCAATTGAAATTGTTAAGCTCAAATTGGTTTAAATTGAATTGTGGAATTAAAGTTGATTTGAATTAATTTGTGAAATTGAAAGAAACAATTCTACTTTGAAACTATTTTTAATATATAAACTATTTAATCTATAAACTATTTTAAATATAAACTATTTTTAAATTATAACTATTTCAAAATATATATATATAACTATTTTCAATGTTTAAACTATGTAAGTTGGAACTGTTATGATTTAGATTTAATGAATTTAAATACTAATATTTTGATATGATGGTTTAAACTATTTTTGTGAATATGATTTAAAGTGATATGATTTCGGAAGTGAATAATGGTTTCGAAAATGATATGATTTTTGAAATAAATATGATTTTTTGATATGAAGTATAGACTGTTTGAAATGATTATAAAAGTGATTTTATAAAATGACCACGGTGTAAAATAAGCGTTTGGTTGTTAAAGAGACGAGGATCAGATATTGTCATACTCTCTGCCAATACCGAAAACCACTTTAACAACTGTGCATGTGGTGGAGAATCCAGAACGAAGTAGGATGGTTTGACGAATGACTCTGTATGAGGTATTAACGCAGCCCTGACTCCCGCGTGTCAGCTTGATGTGACTAAAATAGGAGCCACGCTGGCCAAGTGAGGTCGCACCTTCGATCGAGCATGCTTCTTCGATACCATATTATTACTTTGTGATTTGATTGGGTGCACCTTTAATTTTGGGAGTGTGTCTCGAGGTGGGTAGTAGTAGCTGCTATGCGTTACCACTAGTCCGGATCCGCTTACGGTAGTATCCTACCCTGGCATTGCCTTGCGTGCCTTGTCACATGCCTTATCGCGCCTTCTACGAGTTTGTTTTGTACCGTACCTATGGAGTGCCCTCTGGGTAAACCACCGGTTTGGTGGAGCTTACGGTACTGTATTGACTACGGGAATATATAAAATGTGTTAAAAGGGATATGGGTAACGTCTTAACGCTATTTTGATATTTTACTTTACTGTAGGCATTATATATGTAGCGTATTGTACTATGTATGTAGATAGTTTAACGGATCCTTAGAGGATGGGAATCCCAAACATCCTTTAAGTTATTTGTATTTCACTTGACATTTCACTTGAGTTGATTTACTAGTATAAGAATGTTAATCCTGACTCAAGTGTTTTATGTTTTGCTTTATGCTCGGGTCAGACCAAGTGTCACGGCATTTGAGGACTCACCTTTGGAGATTGGAGCTTTGTTTGACGATCTATCTATCCAGCTTTCAGTTATTTCAGTTTATTCCAGTCGCTTATGTTCAGACTTATCAGTTACCTTTGTATTTGAGACTACTCTGTATTTGAGATTTCTGTTGTATTTGGTTTAGATTTTGATGTTATATAGTAGCTTCATGAACTACTATTTATCTATTCTGATGCTTATTGTTTTATTTCTCTGTATCTGTGATTCTATGATTGATTTTATTTACTGTGTATGGTGAGTTTTGCGAAATATAAATTAACAATCTATTGTTTTGAGCAATTCAAGTCTGACATGAGTAGAAGATTGTCGATTTGAATGGTTCGAAATACCAGGTCGTTACAAGTGGTATCAGAGCTCTGGTGTAGGCAAAACTTAGCATATGGAGTAAACTTAATTACAGAATCATCTTCGTTCGAACTTGAAATTCCTGCGTTAGGATCCCCCTGGATTAGGGTTCCTTTTGAATTTTGGAACGTTCCCTTCGTTCTGAAATCCATTCTTGTCTTATCTTATTCGTGTTCTTTGGATACTAGAACATCCCATAGCTTCATTTTTGAGGATCTTGCCACCTCAATTGGCAATTTCATTCTTATGTGTGACTAATTCCATCGGCGATCCCGCCAATCTTTTTCTAATTTGAAAAGGGGTGAAACTCCTTTACAACAGGCGTCGATTCACCGGAGATTTCTATGTCCTCGGTCTTAATGCTGTTATTTCTTTCAAAGCCCGAATTGTCTCTCTCTAGTGGACGATCAGGGTAATTCTCTTGAGATTGAATGTCGAATGCCTTAGAATTTTTCAACTAGTTTTATCTTTCCAGCCCAGTGATCTTGACTCTATCCTTATAGTCAGGGATTATCCTGATGTTTTGGTGAAGTCACTTCTCTTCCTCCCAAGCGAGGAATTGAATTCCGCATCGACCTTATTCCTGGAGCTCGACATGTTGTTCTTCCTCTCGGACGAATGGTTTCTATAAATGGTTAGTCATGCCTTTGGATTAACCAATGTTCCTGCCTTCTTCGTCGATCTCTTGAATCGTGTTTTCCGCTCCCCACTTTCATTGATGATATTCTCGTCTTTTCTAAGTCTCAATTGACCCGGTTAAGGTTGCCGCGATTAATATATAAGTCTATCCATCTTTCCTCTTTTGTAATTTAATTATCTTATCTTCGAACCTATCTTCTTGTCAGAATTCCTTTTGATTAAGCTTCCCCTATATTTGAATCACAATCCATTCTTGAATCATCCTGTGAGGAAGTGTATTGGTAATTAGTATAAAAATGTTTTATATTGTGTTGTTTGAGTTGTTAAGTTGATTTGGGGTTTCGATCAATTCGTCTGGCCAACGTTATCGATAGGAATTCCAAAACACTTGAACAGAGCATACTAACACGATATTGTTTTCGAAATTGGTAAATGAAACAATTTTATGTATGATTATATTATATATATATAAGTATAATTTTCTGAAATTTGATGGTTTAATGAATTGGTTGTTAGAAATGATAATACTAGATTATCATTTATTGTTTTATTCAACATTGCTAAACCATTAACTTTTGTTATAAGTTATAAAGAGATGTAATTTTTAAAACATGGTTTATAAATCTATTTGCAAATGAAATGAATTTAAATTAAGAATTTGAGAATTTAATTTCCGCTGCTTTTCAAATTTTGGTTTTCAAAGTTTTGAAATATATTATTTGAAAGTATTTTCGAATGGAAATTGTTTCCAATGAATTTTAGAAGAAATAAGTCGGTACTCTCCTCTTTTGTCGCTAGAAAATAATTTCGATGATGACTGCAGCATCATCGACATTCATTTTCAAGTCTCAAAGTGAAGAGACCACTTAGTAGCTTTGCTACACTTTTGTTTTGGAAAATAGTTTTGATTTGAATTTCTTGAGTATAATTTGATGTACAAATATATATATGTATATATTTATTTCAAAATAGTTTGAAGTGAAACCGGAAATTCAATTCTTAAATTCTGTGTTAAGAAATGGTTTTCAATTATTAAAATGAAGCAAAAATTTTGAATAATTGAAGTGTTTAAAATGAGAAGTGAAATTTAAATAACTTGAAATTAGGATAAAATTTATTTGTATAATACCCAATTGCATTTTTAAAACATATATAACTTACCTGAAATATTCAAAAAGTTAAATGTTGATGTAAATATGTAATTGAACGTTATACAGGAGAAAACTTAAGTAATAAATTGTTCAAACTGATTTTGCTTAATTGAAATGTTGTAAATAAAAGGTAAATTTGTATAGTGTTTAATTACACTTTGAAACATTAATATTACTTACCTAGAAAAGTTTAAATGTAATAGGAAAATGTAATTAAATAATATATAATATAAATATAGGCAATAAGATGTCCAAAAATGAAATTTTGTTAAGTGGTTTTATAAATAAAAATTTAGTTGTTACAATAAATGTTATATACTTAATCTATATTGCAGGATATGTAAGTGAAATAACTTGAATGATAATAAGAAATGTTATTTAAGTAGATGAATATAAACTTAAGAAATTAAACGTGAAATAAATAAATTTATATTTTTGTAAACTGTTGATGATACAAAGGTAAATTTCAAAAACAACAATTGAAATTGAATTTTGATGTGGAATTAACTTAAGTGAAGTCAAATGGATTTAATAAATGAGTTAAATAAAATAAATTTTGTTTTAAAAGAAAATTTTGTAACAAATGTTGATAAATTGAAATCAAATCAACTGAATGAAAAAAAAACATTGAATCGAAATCAACCAAATATGAATACAAGGAATATTTATTGATTGAATAAAGTGATTTAAACCAGATTAGTTGACTATCAATCAATTTAAAATAAAAATGAAATTTATATGGTTTTGATAAATTGTTGCATATGGTATGTATTTCATATCTATCTTTCCCATCTGTTGCTTCTATTCTCCTATCTCGTTCCTTTTCGGGGACGAAAAATTTTGAGTGGGGTAGAGTGTAACGACCCGTAAACTTTAACGGTTTTTATAACATAATTAACTGGAATTTTGCTTGAAACTAAACAATAAAATTTTACAATAAAAATTTGATATTTGGAATACGTCTATTTAAACATAGCAAATGGTAAATTTTTATTATAAAATATGAAAGTTAGTTCTTTGATGTAAATTTCAATTCCAATTTAAAATCAATTAATTTGATGATAATAAATTGTTTTCGAAATCTGAATATTTTACATAAAAAAATGTAGAACATTTTCTGAGTGAGACGTCATATTTTGTTTCACCAAATTTGGACTGCTATTGCTCCGTTTATCTTATTTTCGACGTTTTAGCAGCATTTACGGCAACGAAAATTCGAGTTTTGATAGGATGATCGTATATTCCATATCTGTGTACCATTCTGTTCGTCTCATCGTGTTGATCTCCGCAGTGTATTCATTTGTGCATTTCGGCGGCCAGTACGTGGCGGAATCTACAAAACGATTTGCCGTATCGGTTCCGTATTTGGGCCTTTTGGGTTTCCTGTGTCTATTCAGTTTCCACCCCGATAAAAACGAATAGCCAATTGCTTTTATTATTACTAGAAATAGTCATTTGACCTTTGCTATTCATATGGTATCAATTAATATTAGCATTCATTCATTTTTCTCTGTACGTTGCCTTGAAAAAATTAAATAATATATATAATCAAAGTTGCTTTCATATTTCTATTAACCTGCTTATCTTCCCTATTTGCTCGAGTACTGTCCATGCTTTCCCATATTTTTCTCGAAGCTATCTCCTACCGTTTCACAACCAAGCGCCATGCAAGCAACCTTTACTCGACCCGAGCCCACACCATTGGCCGTCCACCCTCTCTCCACCATGCGCGCCAACACCTCCTCCCCAGATCTGCATCCAAACCCTTCTCACCGAACAGACCCGCCTCACTTGTGCCAGATCCGCCTCTGACCGAGATGACAGTCGCCACGGCCTGCTCCGATCCACCACCCTTCCCACATGAACACCCATGCAAACAACCAACGCATGTGCCATTTGCATCGTGAACCCCACGTGGCCAACTTTCCATCTCCCTACAGCCCGAGCACCGCATCTTGCTTCTTCCCCTGTCCTGCCGTGATGCCCATCTCCCTCCCTCTCCCACTGTCTGCCACTATAGCAGCACACGTCATAGCCGTATCCCGCCTCCCGAACACCAAGCCTCGCAACAGCCCCTCCACCTGTCAGTTTGCCGACCTCCACACCCACAGCCGAACCCAAACGCCATCAAGCTCTCCGACCGCCCATAGCCACCCCATCACTAAAGAACGCCAGCCTTCCTTCATGCGAACCCAGCCTTCAACTTCATCTCACCACCGTAGCCATCCCTCCATGCTCTGACCACATTCGCTTCCCCACCACTGCTCGTGCCGACAACCACCGAATAGCAGCCGCATCCGAACCCGAAACACCCCATGACAGTGCACCGGCCAACAGCTCTTCACCTCTCCTGTTTGTCTTTGAGAAATTTTTAAAGCTTATATATATATATATATGTTTCTCTGTATCTTCTCATCTCTTTTATATATAAAGGTATAACTATAGTATGTTTAAACTATTTATTTTAAATATGTTAGTATTTTTAAACATAGAAATTTCCTAATTATATGAGTTTAATTTCAAAGCTTGAATGTACTTAGTTTCAAGTAAATAAAAAGTTCTTATATGTATATTTGGGTTTTGAATATATGAGTTTTGAATAGTTATAAAATTTTGAGCATATATACAAATTGTCAATACGTACCTTCTTCATCTATATATAATATTGGTTTCACAACAGTTTCAAAATATATGTATATATAGTTTTTTTTATATGTGTTTAGGAAAGAAACGATTTTGGAATATATACATATATATATAATAATGTAAGTCTATATATATAAAGTAAATTTTCTTGTTTTCAAAGAAGGAAAAATATTTATTTAAATTTACATTATTATCTTAAAATAGATTTTGTAACAATTTATATATATATATATAGTACGTTTAAATATACATTTGAATTTATGTAATTATTTTAAATAGATTTTGTAATAATTTTTATATATATGATATGTTTAAATATATAATCAATTTTATCGAGTCATCGAATTCAAGCTTCTAGCTTTGCCGCTGTCTAGATTTGCTTCCGAGTGTCATGTTCTTATCTGTGTCGCCATCATTGTTCTCTAGCCTCGAAAGGTGAGCGATCACTCACGATTAACATTCTTATATTTTGTAAATTGATTTCACATGAAATGACAATTGAAATATGTTGTTAAATTTGAATTGTTAGTTAATTAACTGTTAAATATGATATGCCATTATCTGCCATTGTTTACCTGTGACATATGACACCATAACCTGTTGTATATATTATATTTAAATTTGTTACTGATGATATATGCATGTTGTTGATATGTAATATTATTATCATATTTGTTCTCACTCTGCAAGTTCCCTGTTATTTTAGAAATTCCCTATGGGTTGAAATGATACATACCCGAACGATTTTATAGATTAGGGAAAATCATTATGGGTAGAAATGATAAACCCAAGCGATTTTATTGAAATTTTGGGATTGCGGGTTGAAATGATATATACCCGTAAAGGTTAAATTTAAATTACGGATTGAAATGATAAATATCTGTATCACTTGACCACAGGATAGAAATTTTACACTGACAACGTTGGTCTATTTTTGAAAATGAATTCCAAAGTTTTGAAAGGAAATATATAGGTTTTAATAAATATTGATTTTAAATTATAATATAAAGATTTTATTTTAATATATGTGAAAAATTTAGATTTTAAAATTATATGTTTTGGAAATTTTAAAATTTTTAGTTAAGTTTTGAAATGTAAATTTTAAAATTTTACTTATGACTTTATTATTTTAAAAGAAATATAAAATAAGATTTAAAATAGATTTAATTTAATAATAAGATTTAATTTAATAAAATTTAATTTACCTAATATATATATAATATGTTTTAAACATTTATTTAAATTTATATTAATATTTTGAAAATAGATTTTGTAATAACTTTTATAAACTAAGGTTGGAAAGATAAATTGAAATTGATTTGTAATTTAATTTGTTTAAGAATTGTATTTAAATAGAAATTGCTTTGAAACTTATTAATGTGAGATTTTTAAAGATGTGATTTTATAACTTGATAACTTGATTTGATTAAAGGTGAATAAATGAGTTTCAGATTTAAATAAGATTGAAATTGAATATTTAATTTTGATTTAAATTTAAATTTGAGATTTTATTCAAGTGTTATAAAAGTGATTAAATGAATATTTTTAGAATTTAATATAATTGAAATTATATATTTAATTATTAATTTTATTTGTAATTTGAGATTTCATTAAATTTTATTAATATGATTAAGCGAATATTTTCAAATTTAAATAAAATTAAAGTTGAATTTTGAAATATTAATGAGATTTATCAAATTAAGTTATTGTAAATTTTTTGAATATTTAAACTTTAAAATCTATTGAAATTGGAGGTGCTTTTAAATTTGTAATTCACACCCGGATTTGAAATCGATATAAATTAAAATGGTTTAATGAGAATTTGAATTGAACCTTTAACCCTTTCAATTGAAATTGTTAAGCTGGAATTGGTTTAAGTTGAATTGTGGAATTAAAGTTGATTTGAATTAATTTGTGAAATTGGAAGAAACAATTCTACTTTGAAACTATTTTTAATATATAAACTATTTAATCTATAAACTATTTTAAATATAAACTATTTTTAAATTATAACTATTTAAAAATATATATAAAACTATTTTCAATGTTTAAACTATGTAAGTTGGAACTGTTATGATTTAGATTTAATGGATTTAAATACTAATATTTTGATATGATGGTTTAAACTATTTTTGTGAATATGATTTAAAGTGATATGATTTCGGAAGTGAATAATGGTTTCGAAAATGATATGATTTTTGAAATAAATATGATGTTTTGATATGAAGCATGGACTATTTGAAATGATTATAAAAGTGATTTTATAAAATGACCACGGTGTGAAATAAGCGTTTGGTTGTTAAAGAGACTGGGATCAGATATTATCATACTCTCTGCCAATATCGAAAACCACTTTAACAACTGTGCACGTGGTGGAGAATCCAGAACAAAGTAGGATGGTTTGACGAACGACTATGTATGAGGTATTAACGCAGTCCTGACTTCCGCGTGTCAGCTTGATGTGACTAAAACAGCAGTCACGCCGGGCCAAGTGAGGTCACACCTCCGATCGAGCATGCTTCTTCGATGCCATTCTATTACTTTGTGATTTGATTGGGTGCACCTTTGATTTTGAGAGTGTGTCTCGAGGTGGGCGGTAGTAGCTGCTATGTGTTACCACCAGTCCGGATCCACAAACGGTAGTATCCTACCCTGGCATTATCTCGCGTGCCCTGTCACATGCCTTATCGCGCCTTCTACGAGTTTGTTTTGTACCATACCTATGGAGTGCCCTTTGGGTAAACCACCTATTTGGTGGAGCTTACGGTACTGTATAGACTACGGGAATATATAAAATGTGTTAAGGGGGATATGGGTAACGCCTTAATGCTATTTTGATATTTTACTTTACTGTAGGCATTATATATGTAGCGTATTGTACTATGTATATAGATAGTTTAACGGATCCTTAGAGGATGGGAATCCCAAACATCCTTTAAGTTATTTGTATTTCACTTGACATTTCACTTGAGTTGATTTACTAGTATAAGAATGTTAATCCTGACTCGAGTGTTTTATGTTTTGCTTTATGCTCGGGTCAGACCGAGTGTCACGGCATTTGAGACTCACCTTTGGAGATTGGAGCTTTGTTTGACGATCTATCTATCCAGCTTTCAGTTATTTCAGTTTATTCCAATCGCTTATGTTCAGACTTGTCAGTTACCTTTGTATTTGAGACTACTCTATATTTGAGATTTCTTTTGTATTTGTTTTAGATTTTGATGTTATATAGTAGCTTCATGAACTACTATTTATCTATTCCGCTGCTTATTGTTTTATTTCTCTGTATCTGTGATTCTATGATTGATTTTATTTACTGTATATGCTGAGTTTTTCCAAATATAAATTAACAATCTGTTGTTTTGAGCAATTCTAGTCTGACATGAGTGGAAGATTGTCGATTTGAACGGTTCGAAATACCAAGTCGTTACACAATATATAATGAAAGCTGAATATGGCCGATCCCTTATATACGATCCATTTTATACCGATTCCTTTTTATAGGTGAAGTAATTTTCCCATAACTTGAGCATATGAACTCCAAAAGACTTGAAACTTGAAATGTAGCCTTATGAGTCCTTCCTTGTCACTCCATATTGATCTCACCCAGTTTGGGACAAAAATTGAGAATAGGTATCGATCCCCAAGGGAAAGGGATAGGCATTGATCCCCCACCTAGGGGAGGCATTATTTCATACTTAGAATATTCTAGAGAGTCTATCTTTTAGTCTCGATTGATCGTTGCTTCATATCATTGCCTGCGCTTGATCTCTGAGCCTAATACTCATCTCTTCGGGCTATCTTCCTCGATGATCGTCCAGTCTAACTTGTCTAGTCAGTCTGAATACAGCCGGGCCAAAAGACCGAATAACATTTGCCCCCCAAAGTATGTCTTGTTGCATACATGACATGCTTTAAATTGATGTCAAGCTAGGGTCATCATAGAGGATTCCACTCGGTGTATCGAATGGTCATTATCCTTCCATTGATGTTGAGCTGCTTTGTGGATAGTCGAATCTCTCTCTGTTCGTCGTGATGCTTAGTCGTTATCAAACGATGTAAGTTCTGGAGTAGAGTCTGTTGGTAACCATCTGCACTCAGTTCCATTGAGCTGATTAGTCGAGTTAGTATGCCTTGGTTATCTGATCCAATTCTATCTTTGATTTTCCCACATGAAAATCCAATTTCTGTCGATTTCAAGAAATCGAATTTTCAGGATGTACACGTGCACGTTCAGGTACACGTTTTTGTTGTTGGCTCTCGGATGCGTTCATACGCTCATGGGTCGTTGTCAATTTGGTGGAATGCAATTCAATCATTTGCAATTTTTTGTCCACTGATCCTTCTTGCTCCAAATCTTTGTTGATACAGGATGAAGGGATTGGAGAAGTTGATGTTGAAGAGATTATTGATGACGATCAAATATTGCTTTAAAGCATATGGGTCGGCCTTGAGGTTGAATGCGGCCTGCTGCATTTGATCACCTAGGAGATAAAATGAGGGGCGGTTTTGATCAATTGCAGGCAAGGTTGGGCTTGGATATTGATGGCAAGAGGATGATGTTTCTTCAAAAATGACTTTTGTAGGATTTCTCTCAATATTCGTTTGATTTTGTCGTGGGCAATTCACTAAAGCAGGGGAACGGATAACCCTTCATGTACATGATTCCTTCTCGGAATGACGTAGCGTGAAGCTTTGCGAAGGATTTGTCCTTTTTAATTCCTTCGTTTGGGAAGGATTCCCCATTGTAGATAGTCTTCCATAGGAGTCCTCCATGACTCTTTGTTCGGCTCCATCTCCAAGATCTTATCGATCTCGATCTGGTTGGTGCTCGGAGCATTTAGTACTTCAATCGGGACCAAACCCATTTGTTGCACATCCCCGGAACTGGCCAAGATGGCCAGTGAGTCGGCTTTCTCATTTTTCTCTTTGGATGTGTGTGTAATGGTGTAATACTAGAAGTCTACCAGTATTTCTTGGACCCGGCCGAGATAAGGAGCAAGTTGCTGCCCCTTTGCATGATAATCTCCCCTGATTTGGCATACTAGTAACTGGGAATCACAAAAGAATTGTAAAGTTTTCACTCCCAGTTCTCTGGCAAGTTTGAGCCTAGTAATCAGAGCTTCGTATTTGGCTTCGTTATTTGTCGCAGGGAAGTCGAGTTTCAGGGCGTAGCAGATTGATCGTTCCTCAAGAATCACTAACACGACTCTAGCGTCAAAACATTAATCGTTGGATGCTTCATCCGTGTATATTTTTCATCGGTTGGTCGGTTCTCCACTGCTCTCCGAAGAGTCGTCTGGCGCAGTTAAGTATAATGATTATATAATGCCCAGTAATCTCCACTGCTCTACTTGCATTATATAATGTTGTCTTACACATAGATATAAAAAAATATAACACATACAATAGAAATAAAACAAAAAAAGTTACTTTTATTTCGAATAAGATTCATTATAAGAGCTAAGTACATAGTTAAATTACATAATTGCTCCTAGGAATTTATCATTAACTATCTCGGGAAGCAACTGCTACTTCCTAGTACCATATTGTAGTTTGACTTTCTCAAGTTCCATAAAAGTCGATGAACGTGTGCGTTGGGAAGTCCACACAGCAATCGCTCTAGACGATGAATTAGAAGTAGATATCGACCCTTTGTAAATAGAAAAAAATGTTAGACATGTCCAAAATCGATGAAAATGTATGTGATAAAGAACATCGAAATAAACATGAATGTAAATAAATATTTGAAAAACTAGCTCGTATTTATCTAAAATACTTTTAGGTTTTCAAATTTAGTGGTGATGGTAGAGTAGAGGAGGAAGAAATCCAAAATAAATAGAGGAAAGAGAATGTTGATCTAGTATGTGGTCGTTAAAAACTGATCTAGAGTCTAACGCGTTGGACATGTTACATGCTACGGACCAATACTAATTAAGATGTGGGAAAGAGAATTTTATTGTGTTTATTATCTCCTATATTAAATACATCAAACACAGGAGTGAGATATAGCTTATACCGCGAATGCATCATAATTACTAACCAATAAAATTGCTCATCTTCGCATGGATTGCAATCGAACAACTGCAATTCAAGTCTAAACAAAGAGGTCAAATGCCAGATTTAAAGTCTAAACGTTCCAAAATTTCTTGTTTCCGCATCGAAGACGGAACATTAATTCTATCAGTTCACACTTTTTTTTCCTACTCTTTCCATTCCCACGGATAATCATTCCCAGTTCAAACCTTTTTCAGACAAAAAAATACAATCTCATTTAGTGTGTTGCACCCTGCGTTGGATTTGATTTTTGTTCGTACTAGCGGGCATTATACACAAGAATATTCGTATAGTAGCCAAATAAAAAATAAAACTGAGTGGTTATATGTCATTATGGTTATCCCATACACCATTGAATATAAAAAGATTATACTTTTGACATTATATTAAAACAATGATTAACGCATACAGCATTTTATTTTATTTTAAAAAAAATAGTATACATCATCGTTGAAATAATCAGTATAGATCAAACTGACTTCTTGATCCAGATAATAACATACAGAAAATTAAAAGATTAAAAGAACTTCCTTCTTATCAATAGCAGTTATCAATGAAATTTTTTCACTTTTGCACAAGCAAATATCTCAATCTCAATTAATAAGAAAATGGACATTCTACAGAGCACAAATATGACCCATACAATACATTCAGTTGTTGCCTCAAATAATCAATGTTCAAAAAGTGAAAATAAATCAACAAGTTTCCCCAAATAGTATTATGACCTTAGAAAATAACTAATTTACAACATAAAATAACACCAATGAAAATAGATAGCATGCACTATATCTGAAGGGTAGCTTTGCAGGTTTGCTTATTATGCCCAACTCCTTGACACTTACTACATCGAAGCGACCTCTTAACTGTAAGTCTTGGATCATCCAGTTTTTGCTTAGGGCGACCTCTTTGCCTTGTGCTACGCCTAGGAGTAGGCGTCATTTCATTGAAATTAATCGGGCTAATGCACTTAGGTTTAGCTGCATCCGGGATAGGTATAATCGAAGACGAATACACCACTCTGTAATATTCAGCGGTAAAATATTTGGAGCAAAAATCAGCAATCCATCCCTGTATTTTCTCAATTACCGCAAGGGCATGCAAACATGGCATGCCCATTACCTGCCATTTTCTACAAGTGCATTCCCAAGTCTCGATATTCACTACATATATTATATCCTCATAATTCACCTCAAAAACATTACCATTAGAACGTACCACATCCATGTTTCTTGACTTAGCCATATCTTCTTGCACTTTTTGATTCATGGATGGAGTAAGAACATCCACCCACGTGTTAGAATTTTCTCTACGAGTGTATATCATTTCCATCATTTTGCACCTAATCATGTCGACTATTTGTACAACTGATGGTTCATAACGCGATGTTACCCAGTTGTTGAATATAGAAGATGCATTTGATGAATAGCTTCCATAGCGTAAACCTTTGAAATATGCATCTGACCATAGTATGGGTTTAGTACTTGCAACCCAATCGGCTAGTTCTTTAGATTTGGACTTGACAATCTCGATGCATTCGTTGAATTCTTCAATCTTGCAAGCAGAAATGCATTTTCTAAGCTCCAACACCAGTGATTCTTCATCATCATCCACTAATTGTTCTCTGAATTCTTCCTCAAGGTGACGGGTGCAGTACCCATGGTAGCTATCCTCGAAAACTTCCGAAACTTCCTCGTTCAAGCCATTCGTCATCTTTGATATGAAAGTAATTGTTCTTGAATTTGATAGGGTGGATTTTAACTGCACCAAAAACCAATGCCAATTTTCTTGATTTACTTCATCTACCACTGAAAATGCAACGGGGAAGATGGAATTTTCTCCATCAACTGCACTAGCCACTAAAACTTTCCACAACTTGCTCGCTTTAAGAGGAAAACCTTCTAGAAAAAGAAGAGGGCGGCAGCCCTGTTCAAATCCACTAAGAGAGGCATGAAATGCAATAAACAGATGGAATTTTGAATCCTCTAATTTTTCTAGTGTGGCAATGCTCCCTGGGTTTGTTTCCAGTATCCTTTCACAAAGCCAAGGTAATTGACTGCAAGCCTCCTCGTGTGAGTTGCAAAGCTCCTGCTTTGCAAAGAATTTACCACGCCATGCTTGTGAGTAGTTCAAATTAAGACCATATTCACGATGAAGATCATTAGCGATGTCTTTTGGGCTATAGTTTGGAGACTCACGCAGTTTTTCTTTTATGACACTAGCTACCCACTTTTGATTTGCTAGTCTACTGCGGTCTTTAACTGCACGCCTATCACAATGATGAATCTCAACAAATTTTTTTATTACAAAATCTTGATTTCCTGGAGTTCTGGAAGCGTGGATTCTCCATGGACAATTCTCTGCAGTACATTCCGCAGTTAAACGCTGTGACTCGTTCTTAACAAATCTGTATTCAAATCGGTTTGCAATTGCATACTTATGTAACGCATCACGTAAATCTTTTGTACTGTTAAATGTTTGCCCGACTCCTGTTATCAAATTATCCCAATCATTGCATACCTTCAGTTGCTTGGTTTCTTCTGCTAGTTCAAAATTGCTGTGGTCATATATAGACAATGTGTTATCAGTAGCAGTATCAGAATCTGCTACATAACCCCTAGTTCTCCTGATTTTAGTTTTCCTGCAACAAATATAAATTGTAATTTTTTTATTTCTTTAAAGTCCATACAACTGGATCATGAAACAATAAAACATCCTTCCACTTCCTACTATAAAATCCGAAACAAAGTCAAAAGTTCATTCCACTATGTGAGTTTCTACAGTTACAATGTATAGTGAGTGCAATTAACATATTCTATCGTTGGGACAAAATAAAAACTGAAATATACCTACTCTCCTTCGGCTCCTTCCTAGGGTTTTTCAACACATAAATGTCAACTGTAGGCGAATTTCCATGGAAATCGACCATGCGCTGCACGTCTTTGTCGCTGGATATAGTGATGGGTGTTCTTTTGTTATTGGGAAGAAAATATTTGATGGTATATGAATCACCTCTAAGGTAGAACATACTAGATAGCTCCGATTGAAGATCTTTAAGTGGCATATCACGGCCAATATCAAGAGCATGTGCTTCACCACCACTATAAGACATTGTTCCATCTTTGTTGGTTACAAACTCTCCACCTGACTGAACAACTGCAAGAAGCTTTCCAGTTTCCATATACAGCTTGATCTCCTATTCCGTATCATCATGACAAACTTGATTGTAAATCGGAATATTACCATAAATATATAGAAATTGGACATTTGTGAGCTAATTTTTAAATCATTTGTCAAAGAAAACAACTAAAACATAAAAGCCTGATGAATTGGTTTTCATAACACATTATCGTAACCTACAAACGATAACTTTCTTTTTAGAATTTCTTTTCCAATGCTATACTCCATCCCCGAGATTGAAAAAATCGTAAGATCCTACGTTCCAAAATGCGATTTGGAAAGAATCGGAGCCATCCCGATCCAAGGGTTAAATTGGATCGCAACCCATGTAAATTATACGATCCTATTTTAGAACGAAAATATTGAAGCTCCAAATTGAATCGCGATTTCAATTTAAAAATTGAAACAAAACCAAAATAGATTTAGTTCAGCATCGAGATATCAATTCAGTAATCAAACGGGAAAAAAGAAGAGGAATAGTAAGAAGCAGCAGCAGCATACCTGAATTGAAGAATGTAGGATTCAGAGGCAAGTTTGATTTATCTTTCTCTTCCACTGATTTTTTCCCTCTTCTGATTTCAACAACTTACTTGTACTGCTGATACTGCTACTAATTTCATACGTGGTTATCTTCCTTTTAGCATCATGGTTCTCTTTTCTTGTTTAAGTTGAAATTAGGGTTTTGTAATGGTTGAAGGAGAAGAAAAAAAAAACGTAATATTTATCTTCTTATTCTATTCTTGAGGATTTGATGTTCTCAGTAAGTTCAATCGCAAAGGCAAAAGTAAGTCAATTTTGATAATTTTGTTCGATAATCCTGTCCAAGCTCTGGTTCAATAATTTGTTTGTTGTTCAAATGTAGTTCAGGTAGGGGTGAGTGTTCAGACGGGTTTAGGGTAAAAAATGTCAAAACGAAACAAAAAGAATATCAAAACCGAACCGAACCACATTAATTTCGGTTAATTCGGTCGATAGCCAATTTAACCAAACTAAAAAGCAAGTAAGAGAATTCATCATATATTATTATTCAAATAATTGATTTAGTCAATAGAAAACATAAATTTATGTTTATATAAACTACATTTTGAGCATTTATTTTAAGTTTATAAGAAAAATTAACCTATTTTTAATAGATAAAGTTTGTTTTTTAGTACTAAACCGATTGTTAAATGTATTACAATGCCTTGAATTTGGATCATATAATAAAAGTTCGGTTAAACCGATAATCAAAATAAAATTATTTTACAAATCGAATTCAAACCGATATAATTTCATAACCGAACCGAACTGACCGAAATGAATCGGTTTGGTCGGTTAATTCGGTTCTAACCGAATATTACTCACCCCTAAGTTCAGGGATGTGTAGCAATAGGTTGGGTCGACAGTGTATAGGACACGTCAAAAGAATTGAGTCAATATTCGATTGGTTTTTGGACGTGTAGCAATTGGTTGGTTCGGCGTTCTTTGGACATATAGCAAGTGGTTGGTAAAACGAGTTATGATCGTGTAGCAGTGACCCGATTCGAATTTTCATTCCAAACTGCAATGAAGTATACGGTTATAAATCGTCGTGATGAGTTTTGCACTGTGAAATCGGTTAATGAATTGATTTATTACCGAGTACAAGGAAAACAAATCATACCTATATTAATAGATTGATAAAGTAATTGATTTAGTAGTTGATTAATATGTGTGTTGATTTTTTATTTTATTAATCTTAAATACGTATGTTGATAAAATATAAATTGTGTACGAGGAAAGATAAACAACCAATGACTACCAAACTAGTTGAGGAACTTGAAAATGCAAGAAAATAGTCATTGTCAAAGAATCATAAAAAGAACAAGAAAACAGTAATGAAGACGAATCAAATGATAATAGTTCAGATGGTGAGGGTTCATGGATGATGGATCAACTAACGATGAGTCGAATAGTAATGGTTCTAATAAGGAGGAAGAGTCGAACGACGAAGAACCAGAAACACCTACTAAGTTGCCAATTATCTGTAACACCACGTAGAATAAATAGTTATTAAGGCTCAAACATAAAATTTAAACAAACATAAAATTTGACTGCGAAACTTCCACCATTGCATTGGTGGCGATTTTCTGAGCTTCTTTCGTATATAAATTTTTGCGATCGGGGTTCAAATGAAGAAGTTATTGATATTTGAAGTTTTTGAAACGAAAATAATTAAACAGGAATTACAAAGTAAATAAATAATAAAGCCGCGTGGACCCCATTGGCCGACTCCCTCCATGTGCCGGGCTAGCAGTCGACCAACTGGAACAGTTTTGGCTACGGTTGAACCTCGGTCGAACGGCCCAGGTTTAATTAAATTAAATCTACCTGAAATGAATGATTCGAGCGCCTATAAATATAGGTCAAGCTCCTCACTTTACTTCTCATATTTTCTGATCAAAGCAGAAGAGCTCTGCCATTTTTTCTTCTCTACTATTTCTAAAAATTATAAAACTGTATGTGTGTGTATAAAAGAAGAGCGTAAAATAAAAGAGAAGAAGAGAAGGAGTGAATCAATTTTGCGAAAAAGGTAAATTTTATGATTATAAATCTATATTCCGCTTATTTCAAATTTCCTCTCAAATTTATATTTCTATTGGGTATGTGTATATCTTGTTATACAAATTTTTGGATCGAAAATGAAAAATGAGTTAATTAAATGAATGAATTCAGATTCAGAAAGCTTGAAATGTGTGTATGAAATTATATCATTTATATATAACATTGAAATTTATATCATTGAATTTTATTTAATTTTTATGCCTATATGAGATCTATTGAGTTGTAGATTTAAAATGAACGTATTCAATTGAAATCCCGCCTACATATTCTGTAAGTTAGGTAATTGGAATGGTATATACATCCTAATCTGGAAATTTGAAAATCAGTCTTAAAATTGTCAAAGTAGAATATTGATAAGATTGTAAAGTTTATTCCAGATTTATGATAATTGGCTTGTAACTTGTTAGTATTAAATTGGATTGCCCTAATTTGACTTGGAATGTGAATTTCTATGTTTTAATTTATTGGAAGCGTTGTATGTATAATTTGGTTGTATCTATTTCCACGTAAATTTCCATAAATAATATAATTCTACAATTATGTATAAAAAGTGCGATGTTTGGAATAATAAGAAATATATCAAATAGAAAGAGAAGTATAAGGTATGGATGTTCTTCTCCGTAGTTTACACCGTCTATTTCAAAATAAAGGAAAAAGATAATTCCTTGTAATTTCAAGTGTGGCAAAAATCTTACTTTTCGATAATTTATGTAAAATTATAACAATACTTCTTTTTGGAAAAGATAGCTCTGATATATTAAAACTTGGAAACAAATGTTATTTACATAATATCATATAACTGTATATTTTGAAATTTCTAAGCGTAGGAATTAATGAATTAGAAATAAAAATACACACACGTATAATTGCACCTATCAATTAAAAAGATAAACATATATAGAGTAGCGAATAAAGCATAATAAATAAATATACAATGGTGCTCGTATTAGTCATAATTAGGACGACTAGATATTAATAGCATAGTAAGCTATAGGATTAGAAGGTTGTGATGGAAAAGAGGCAGTAACTCTAAAAATTATAAACAATGATTGTAAAATTAGTAGGATAATAAATGTGTAGTTAATAGAGGGTTACAGAAATTAATTGGAGGCATAAATGCATTGAATGAGATTGATTGCATAATTTAATACAACATTAATTGGAAAATGGAATAGGTATAATAATTTGAATTTGAAACGGGTAATTAAATGTCATTAATGATCGTCCAATTTGAATAATAATGACTTTTTATTATCGACAATTGGCATTTATGAGATGAAAAGGGAAATGAAGAATATACATAATAAGCGTATAATATAGAAATGCTTTTAGCAAATAATGGGGGGAAACTGGTAAATAAACTTTGGAGGCAACATAATTTTCATAGTAGAAAATTATATAGCCTCAATAATACGTTTAGGACGAGCGTGAATTAGTGGGCTTAGCCCAATATTTAGACCAAGGATAATTGGTTTGGTTTAGTATGGGTTGGGATGCGAGATCAGTAGAGTTACACAACGGAAGTCTTTCCTTTGCCTAGAGGCTACCAGCAGTTGTGTGTACGTACTACTGATGTGAGACATCTCTCTGTAGAGAAGGAATATACCTTTACGTGTAGATGTGAAAAAATATACCAATGGTTTGCATCGGATTTGAAGTGTTAAATGTCTCAATACCTTTAGGAATGTCAATGGATTTGCTTCATAGTGGAAGGTATTAAATGGTCGTTAGGTCTGCCACCTCCCTGTATAAGAAATTTTAAATAACCTATGACGGGACCTAATAGGGAAACAGAGTCTATTTCATTTCTAACTAGAGGTATTAAGTAACTAGAATGGACATTTTTCTTGACTTATATTAGGAAAGTCTAAACGGAATTTCGGTTGTGGGATGTCGATGGTCTATGTTAGTATTGTTGGTAGATCGGTATTAGTAATAGGGCCGACATATAGGCTTTGACTCTAGCTGTCCCGAGCGGTCGTTAGCAAAGACTTGGATTATTCCCTGATGATTTCGCTTTCTATTGGTGTAGAATAAGTATGATATACGCAAAGGCCTCAAAGTTTTATTTATTATTGTTTGGTAGAGGTGGACTAGTTAACTCTTAGATATGTCTTTGAGATGCGTTAGTAATACGGTTAATTAAATTATAAAGCTATATCTAGGAGTCATCGGATTTTGAAGCTAAGGGCTGGTTGACTAACGTTTATGTTATGGAGAGCCCACTTGGGGTTAAGATATTAAATGGTCGCTGGGTCTGCCTCCTCCCTATTTAAGAAGCATTAAGTGGTCAGGGTTCTCTTTCTAGGTAGTGCAATGCTTACACACACACACCCCCTCAGGAGAAGGTTAGATATATTATACGTGCATATGAAATTAAATGGATAAGCTGTGAATAGTAGATATAACACATAAATATACGGCATAAATTAGTGTAATTGATAAAGAATGTGATTTTCCAATCACCAGAACGTTGTTCTAACCCCCTCCTAATTACAACCCATATGATAGATTTAGAGGGACATGCTACTGGTGCAAGACAAGAACGATGGAAGGAGAAGTCTTCCCATTCATGTTCGACACTGACAAGGAAACTTGATGCCTAAGGAATAATATTGATTCCAATGTAATAGCCTTTGTCGGTATATATGTTTTATTATAATTTTCTATTCTGCTGTAAGTTTACGTAGATAGCTCTCCGATATACTTATGTTTATTTTAGGTTACCAACACCAACGATCCATGTCCTAATGGATTTGGATTTCGATTTAGTCAAAATTTAGGCTCATTAAGGTGTGGGTTGTTACGTTACCAGTCCCGCTACATCCAAAGCTAGTTTTTCCCTTACCATTAACGAATCTCTCCTTAAAAGTTTTAAAATGTACATTGCATATGGAATTTCGACACGAGGTTAGTGTATTTTGTCAAAACACATATTTCATTTCTATATTTTATTGCGGTAAAATTTGTGATTTGTTCTATTATAGGAAAGAGGACCACTAAAATGCATTTCACATTAGAGAAAGCTATTGAAGTGGAATTTAGAGGACATGCGAAGTCAAATTATGCAAAAATTTAAAAATTCGGGTTTATATAATTTAATTCAATATATGTAAAAGCATATGTCTTACATAACAATATCAGCTTTCTTCGAAATTTGGCATCCAAAAACCAATTTATTTCTTATGCCTTTTGGAGAAGTGATAATCACTCTAATGATGTTGCCCAGATTTTAAAAGTGCCCGTAGTTGGTAGTTGTTTGTACAAGAAGAAGGATGATCAGAATGTGATTGATCTATTAGTGGATTATCTTGAAGTTGATGAAAGTGAAATAAAGTAATAATGACTCAAATTCGGTGAAGCTTCGTTTTTATTGGATAAATTCGGTGAAAGAGCAGATAAAGAAGATGTGAATGAACATGATTATGATATCTTTTCTCATGCTTATATTCATTACTTTTTGGTTTGCTCTATATTATGTGATAAATCTAGAATAAAGGTGTCAGTTGATTACTTGAGATGTTTAGAAAACATTAGCCATTTAGGTGAAGAAACATGAGGAATGGAAGTATTAGCATACTTATATCATCAATTAGTTTTACCTTCTGGGCGAGACATAGGCAGATGGTAAGATACTAGACATTATTGACTGTGAGTATGTTTTATTATTTTGTATTGTCTAATAAATATTATAAAACTACATTAAAACATATTACTTTAGACATGGATTTATGATCATTTTTCTATGCTTCCAAATGTCGCTCGTAGCAAAGATTATAATGGAACAATGCCTACGTTGTGTAGATAGTAACCAGTGAAATAGTCCTGTGATGTTACCTTAGTGGCTCAGCCGTAATACATTTACGCGAACAACTCAATGATTTAACTACACAAGATGTAATTGCTAAAATATCTAAGACAAATAGCTTACTTTGTATTATTTTAAGTACGTTGGGACCCTTATCGAGATGTTAGATCTCATTACCCATTACTTGACGTCGCATTTTACAATGATGTTATTTTATGTTTTGATATTGCTGAACTATACTATTCAAATAGAGTACTATGACAATCTGGTATATGTCAACGAACCCCAACTAATCCAATGGAGCCGAAAGACGTCGTAGAGTTGAATGCTAATCAATAAGGTTGAATATGGTAATGGCTTTTGGTACGTCGAAAATTGGCAGGATTATATATTGTCTTCGAAATCAACTTCCTCGGCTGTAGTTGAACCTTAGGATTGTACTGCTCAATACATGTCATGGTATTTTAATGTATTACATCCTAATATCCAACGTTCGAAGATAAGGAAAAGTGGTTGTAGAAAAATTTGTTGTTATTGAGAAGTTAGTAAAAAAATTCTATAATTTAGAGTTTTATATTATATTATTGTATTTTAATTTGGTTCATTTGCTGAGATTAGCCACTAGTACTGTAATAGAAATGCTGAAGCAAAATTTAAATGCTCTTCATCCAAAAAGGTGGCATGATTATTGGAAGTAGAGCAAATGGCTATGGAATGTCAGAGGAAACTTCGAATAAACCAAACAAACATGAGAAACCTAAGAAAAGTTTGAATGAACGTAGAAGATAAATGTACAACATCTTATGTTGTAGGAAGTAGTTTGAATGAAGAATTATTAGTGTTGTTTTGTAATGTACTTTAATTATAATGATATAATTGTGTTTGAATTACCATCGTATTTGAAAACTACTATACATGGATTACTATTATTGTTTGCAACCTTGTGATGAAGTTATTGTATTTGAATGATGTGTTATCAAATCGTGATGCACGAACGAAACTATTATTCTGTTTAAATGAAAATGTTGTGCCCTTATATGTACTATATATTTCCTATCAAATTGTATAAATTTTGTGCTCTTATATCATAAAACTGTATAAATTACTTCCTATCAAATTGCTCTATTAAGCCATTGTAGAATACGCCGTCGATATCCTAGAATGCACAATGACTAATTGCTAGTTGTATCATGTGCACACGATGTAAAACAACTAATGAAGTGTATACAAGCTCACCATCCACTCGCTGGCCATCGTATTGGCCACCTATGAGTGAACGATGGTTATGAACAAAAGACCATTCACGGTGAATAGCCACCGACTTAAAAGAGTACATTGTTAACCATCATTATTCGGCCATTGTGATGACTGTACGATGTCTAAAATTCATGGACCCTTTATGTAATGACCCATATTTTTACGTACCGATGGGTCGTAAAATATTGTTTTTAAATTCATATTGCGTCGTATGACATTATAACTTTGGGAGATGTTGAGTAGTGATATTTTTGACCCAGAGAAATTTTATTAGATGATTTTACCCTTAAAAACTTGTAATGGCTATAACTTTTGGTAGAAGTCGAACTAAGACCCGAGACCACTTCCGATGGAAAGATATGATGGTTTCCCTAGAGTGGTCATAATAGCAATTTGGACTTGTAGTTATTTGAGCATCTTAATGGATTATTGGTGAAACTAGGGATAGGCCCACTAACCCATTTTCGGTTTGAGACTATTAGGGGTTGAAATAACCTTCCACGAATCATTTTTTCTCATCTCCCAAATAGATCTAAGCCCTCGTTAACCCTTTACCAAATTTTTTACTTCTTTCGCCAAATCAAGTTTGAATCATAGATTAAGGGTAGATTAGCAAAGGGATTAGTTAGAGATCTTCAAATCTATAATTTAAGGGAAGAAAAAATGGGGCTTGGTCATTCATTTTCAGACTTGCCTCGGTTTGCATGCAAAACTTGAATTTTAGAGGATTTGGTGAGTGATTTATCATCTTACACCTTACTATATATGTATTTATAGGTTTTAACATGTTTTAGATCCAATTTTAAAGTCAAAATTAAGTTTTATTGCTGTTTTAAAATCTAATCTATAGTAAACACATGAATAAATGGATTTTTGGTGTTCTAATCATGTTGTTTGGATGTATGATTCCCTTGATAGATGTTAGGCTATATTTTATATACATTGTATGTTGATTGACATGATTGGCTGTGTGATTTGCATGCTTGAATGTTTTTTATGCGTGTGTGGTGTTTGTGTGTATGCTTGAATGGTTGAAAACACTCATCGAAATGAATTAATGATATGAACCATGAAAAGGGACTTCGATGGATAGACTTTAGAGTGTTTGGAGTCGTATCGATGCATAGGGAATGCACACAAGTCGAAGTATTGTGTGTAGCGATGGAATCGGCATGAAGTTGATGTGCTGAAGTAGCTATAGAATTTTGGTTCAATAAAGGTGGTCTTGTAGTAGCTTGGGTCCAGGGTGGCTTGGTTCGGTGGTTGGTTTCGGGTCCAGGTTGGTTCGACAGTGGAAGGTCGAACATGAAATCTTGTCCGGTAGCACTTGGGTTCAGTGATGGGAGACCGGACAGGAAATCCCATCCTTTAGCTACTTTTTTCCAGTGGTTGGATAGAGAATTTTGTTCGGGGGACTTTAATTTGACTATGAGAGCAAGATCGGACATAACATTGAATGGAGCTTTGGGTTGTTAGCTTAGAGCTTGGCATAGAAGCGTTGTAGGGCAAGACTTGGGTTTACTTGGTAGTTTTGGTAGTTGGCTTGGAATAAGGTGGATGACTCCAGGGTGACTTAAGATAACTTTGGGGTTTCGGTGGCAACCAATGAAGTGCGACGACTTCGATGATTAAACGTGGTGAGCGACTATAGCATCTGGTGATAGACCTAGAGGATGAGTTCTGTGTGATAGCTCATGGAGTAGAACATGAGGTTGTGGTGCTCATTGGTGGGATATGATAGTGTTCGTGTACCCAGGGCAATCTGTGTATACCCATGTTTTTGGACTATTGCATGTGTCTAGTCCCTAGCTATTTGCGTGGATATGAGTTGAGCATCTACAACGTAGTTCTATTGTCGATACATGTGTTAAGGGATCCATGGATAATTCTAAGGTTGTGATGCTTATTAGTGGGATAGGGTAGTTTTCATGTACCCATATTTTTGGACGTCTGCGTTTGTCTAGTCCCTAACCATCTGTGTGGGCAACGAATTGGGAATCTGTAAGAGTTATCATATATACAATGCACTTGAGAAGGAGATGCAAAGTTGTGTGATGGTTGCTACGTTTGCTATGCGATGATATGTTGTGTGATACCCCTATACCTCATTTTTTTCACACATGATAGTAGTTTTTCATATATTGTGTTTATGTGCTAACTCTTTAGATGTAGGGACATGTTAGGTATGATTCTACATACCCCATGTCCTTATTACATATATGATTTCGATAGTATTTTGAGATGATGTATTGCTCACACCAGACTATTGTTTGATATGAGGTTTTATGCTTTGCTTCCTATTATCTCGGGTACTCTTATATGAGTAGATTGGGGATAACAGGTCTGAATAATGCGTAGTGTTGTACCGAGCATGAGCAGGAGGCTACGCTTTCATATACATTTACTTTGGATCTTTCTATTGCTTATATTTTGTTGTGCAGTACCGTTGAGCTATATCGGTACTTATATTGCTATACAGACAGTTATATAGTTTATATTGGAGATTAGTATGTATAAACTCAATTATTTTTATTTTTTATAACTATGATGAACCGATGTACTCTGATTATGCTGGTTCACTTAGTTATATTCTATCTTGCCTATTTTACATCTATTTGATTATTATACTTTTTCTATGCACCGTGAGATGTTCTACGGAATTTGTGCTTGGATTTTCGTTACTTTACACCCTTGGATATCATCTTACATCGGCATGGTATCTCCATGGTGTGTTATACAAGCATACGGGGTACCGGTGGTGTAAGGCAGTTGTCATATTTGGTATCAAATCTTAGGTTGCGTAGACGACCTAAGTTGATACTTGAATCCATTAGAGATAAGGAAGGAGATATCGTCTTAGCATAGATCAAACGATATGTGAGGGTGTACTTGTTATATTTAGGTTTTCAATGCTATATAATAGTATATGATAGTAAGTCCCATTGCATATATGAGTACCATTGATGCGATTTTCCTCTATGAGAGATCAGTCATTCTTATTATAGTTTGTAAGAATGAATAAGCATATTGGTAATTTTGCATCGAAGGCTATGGATGGAAGGGTCACCAGGATAGCAAATGACTCGGAAGTGCAGGCAACATTCATTCATATGATGGTGGGCAAAATGCAAGCAGCCCAAAGAGGAGCAACATGGATAGTGGATAGTGGTGCCCAAATGCAAGCAAATAAGTTGTTCCTTAAGAAGAAACTAAATCGCAAATAGGCGGAAATAACAAGAGAATAAAGGACAAAGAAGGTGGGAAACGATCCTAAAAGAAAGTTGACCAAAACAAAGGCAAGTGGGAGCTGATGTTCTTTAATTGCAATGAGATGGATCATATAATTAAAGACTGTAAGGACCAAAGATTGGTGAGAAGAAGTGCTTCAACTGTGGTAGGACTAGGCACATCAAGATTGGTTTTCTAGAGTCGGTTAAGGAGGCACATCCCTAAATGAAGAATGGTCCAAGGAAGAGCAAATGGAAGCCTGTTTACTATGACTACGGGAGAAGGGCCATTTCACTAAATACTGTAAGGAATGCAAGAAGTGCTACAACAACAAACACTACACCAAAACAGAGGATTCCCAACGAGTATAAGCGTTGCCAAGAATTTCAGTAACACTTATATGTGTCGCTATAAGGGCGTGGGCAATTATTTGCAACGCTTATAAGTGTAACAACCCGTAAATTTTAACGATTTTATATAACGTAATTAACTAAATTTTCGTGAAATTAAATTATAAAATTTTGCAATGGAAATTTGATATTTGGAATACGTCTATTTTAACATAGCAACTGGTAAATTTTTATTGGAAAATATGTAAGTTAATTCAGTTGTGTAATTTCCACTTTCAATTTTAAATCAGTTGAAATTAGATGAAAATAAAATACTTTCGAAATTTGAATATTTTGATATAATAAAAATGAAAACCATTTTTTGAGTGAGACGTCATATTTCGTTTCGCCAAATTTTGACTGTTATAACTCCGTTTATCTTATTTTCGGCGTTTTAGCAGCATTTTTGGCAGCAAATATCGACTTTTAATAGGATGGTCATATCGCTGGTACCTGTGTACCATTCTGTTTGTCTCATCGTGCCGATCTTCCCAGCATATTTATTCATGTATTTCGATGTCCGGCGCACGGCAAAATCGGCAAAACGATTAGCTGTATCGGTTCTGTATTTGGGCCTTTTGGGTTCTGTGTCCTTTCATTTGTCCCGGTTGAAAACCAATAGCCATCAGCAATTATTATTTTCTGAAATTCAACGTATATGGTTTTTGATATTCTTACTATATTCAATTATATGCCGGTTCATTTCATTTAATGGTTCGCTTCATTTATCTCATTATCTTCCTCTTGTTCTCTATCATCTAAAAAAATTGAAAAGAAATATACAAGATGGTAACCTATTGCCTAGAACCTACCGCCAATCTATCCCTTCTCTTTCACCTTTCATCGCACCCTTGCCTCACATCGCTCCACTCAACTCACACAACCCCGCCGACCACAACCTAGATCCAACGCTTGTCCACCTTCACCTCCAGCCACCGGTGCCACACCCTCCACTGCCGCATCACCTTCCTCCGCCACTTTCTCCCCTAGCAGCCGCATAATGAGAAAAAAAAGCATGCAGGTCGAAGCCCACACGAACCATAGCCTCCCACGTCCATGCAGCTCCGACCTTAACCACCTCACCCCACTTCTCGCATCAACTGCCTGCGCCCATGAACCCACGTCACCCTGGCCGAAACCCAATGTCCAACCTCTCCTTGTCGTTCCCTTCCATAGCACCGCAACACCATGGCAGCCACGCCATAACCTCCTCAACCTCCCTCAGCTCACCGGAGCACCGTCCAGATCCCAAGCCCAGCCTCCACTTCGACGCTTGGCTTTCCTCCTCTCCGACTCGTCAGTAGCACCACACATGAACCGACCGCCCTCCACCATTTCATCACAGCAGCCTCTACTTCACCATGCCACCATTCCTCCACCACAGAGCAACACGCCATGACCGAAGCCACCCCTTGCTTCGCCTTCCACCCTTCAACCACGGCTTACGACTCAGCCTCCAGCCGAGTGCAACCCCGCTACCTTGCTTATGTGGCTGTAACCCACCCTGCTCTTTCTTTGAAAATATATAAGCTTAAAATTTTATTTTATATTTTTTTTGTTTGTTTTATTCCAGTGAATCCAGTAGATCTCTGTACTGTGTTGCCTGTGTCCTGTTTGCCCGTGCCTTGTTCACCTTTCACCAAAAGCTTATACGTTGCCTAGATAATTGTCGGTTGAAAGTTATATGTCACATATATATTTGGTTTGTTCATACAATCTCAGCTTATATTTGTTCCTGTATATATGTGGCATATGTATATATTGTTTGGCAGAAAGTTACATATGTCATATATATATTATTTTGTTCCTTCAAAATATATATATATATATATATATATCACACATATGTATATATATTTGTTTTCATCGAATTCTCGAGTTAAATACGCTTTTGTGCTCGTCGCAGCTCCTTGGCGTGTCATGTCCGTGTCCGTGTGCGTTTCCATGTCCATTGCTTCTCATTCTTGTTATTCTCTAGCCTCGAAAGGTGAGCAATCACTCACGATTAACATTCTTATATTTTAGTAAATTTAATTCATATGAAATGACGATTGAAATATGATGTTAAACGTGAATTGTTAGTTATTTAATTGTTAAATATGATATGCCATTATCTGCAATTGTTTACCTATGACATATGACACCATAACCTGTTGTATATATTATATTTGAATTGTCAATGATGATATATGCCTGCTATTGATATGTATGTCATTTTATAATATTATTTTATTGTTCTCACTCTGCAAGTTCCCTATTAGTTTAGAAATTCCTTATGGGTTGAAATGATACATACCCGAACGATTTTATAGATTAGGGAAAATCGTTATGGGTTGAAATGATAAACCCAAGCGATCTTCATTGATTTTGAAATTTTGGGATTGCGGGTTGAAATGATATATACCCGTAAATATTAAATTTAAATTGCAGATTGAAATGATAAATATCTGTATCACTTGACCATAGGATAGAAAATTATATACGGACACCGTTGGTCTATATTTTGAAAATGATTTCCAAAGTTTGAAAGGAAATATATGGATTTTAATAAATATCGATTTTTAGATATAATATAAAGATTTTAATTTTAATGTGTGCAAAATTTAGATTTTTAAATTTATATTTTTGGAAATTTTAAAATTATAAGTCAAGTTTTAAAATGTAAATTATAAAATTTTACTTACAACCTTATTATTTTTAAAATATATAAAATAAGATTTATAATAGATTTAATAATAATAAGATTTTAATTTAATAACAATTAATATAATAAAATTTATTAAGAATTTAATTTAACTAGTACTATATATATACATTATGTTTTACATAATTATTTACAATTTATATTAATATTTTGAAAATATATTTTGTAATAACTTTAATAAAATAAAGGTTGGTAAGATAAATTGAGTTAATTTGTAATTTAATGTGTTTGAGAATTTAATATAAATAAGATTTGATTGGAAACTTATTGATTTCGAGATTTTGAAATGTATGATTTATAACTTGATTTGATAAAAGGTGATTAAATGAATATTTTCAACTTTAAATAAAATTTAAATTGAATATTTAATATTAAATTAAATTATAATATGAGATTTTATTTAAATGTTATTAAAGATGATTAAGTGAATATTTTGAAAATTAAAATAAAATTTAAAGTGGAATTTGAAATATAAATGAAATTTATCAAATTGAGTTATTGTAAATGTTTGAATATTTAAAACTTTGAAACCTATTGAAATTGAAATGGTTTAATTTGTAGTTCAAATTTGTATTTGAAATCGACATAAATTAAAACTGGTTTTATTGAGAATTTGAATTGAATTGTAATTGATGAACTGAGATTGATGTAAATTGAATTTGAAACTAAATTTGATTTGAATTTATTTGTGGAATTGGATGAAACAATTCTAATTTGAAACTATTTTTATATAAACTCTTTTAATATAAACTATTTTAATATATAAACTATTTAATCTACAACCTATTTTAATATATATGTTTTTATAACTATTTTTAAACTACTTTTAAATATTCAAATTGTTTGAGTGAGATTTGTTATAATTAGATTATTGGATTTAAATGTGAATATCTTGATATGATGGTTGAAACTATTTGGTGTAATGATTTTGGAAGTGAATTATAATTTAAATGAATTATAAATTAAAGTGATATGATTTCGAAAGTGATATGATTTTTGAAGTAATATGATTTCGGAAGTGATATGACTTTGAAATGTATATGATATTTCGATATGAATTATGAAATGTTTGAGATATAAACGACCACGGTGTGAAATAAGCATTTGGTTTTTAAAGAGACCGGGATCGGATATTGTCATACTCTCTGCCAATACCGAAAACCTCTTTAACAACTGTGTACGTGGTGGAGATTCCAGAATGAAGTAGGATGGTTTGGCGACGATTCTGTATGAGGTATTAACGCAGCCCTAACTCCCGTGGGTCAGCTTGATGTGGCTAAGACAGGAGCTATACCTGGACCAAGTGAGGTCGCACCTCCGATCGGGAACATTTCTTTGATACCATTCTATTACTTTGTGATTTGATTAGGTGCACCTTTGATTTTGGGAGTGTGTCCCGAGGTGGGCGGTAGTAGCTGCTATGCGTTACCACCAGCCCGGTTCTGCAAAACGGTAGAATCCTACCCTAGGCATTGCCTCGCGTGCCTTGTTACATGCCTTATCGCGCCTTTTACGAGTTTGTTTTGTGTCGTACCTATGGAGTGCTCCCTGATAGCCCACCGGTTTGGTGGAGTTTACAGTACTGTACTGTATAGGCTACGACATTTATATAAAATGTGTTAAGGGGGATATGGGTAACGCCGTAACGCTATTTTAATAGTTTACTTTACTATAGACATTATCTATGGAGCGTATCTTACTATATATGTAGATAGTTTAACAGATCCTTAAAGGATGGAAATCCCAAACATCCTTTGAGTTATTTTGTATTTCAGTTGACATTTCACTTGAATTGATTTACTGGTATAAGAATGTTAATCCTGACTCGAGTGTTTTGTGTTTTGCTTTATGCTCGGGTCAGACTGAGTGTCACATCATTTGACTCACCTTTGGAGCTTGGAGATCTTCTTGGAGTTATCTATTCAGCTTTCCAGTTGTTTTGTTCAGACTTGTCATTGGCATTTGTATTAGTAACTTCTGTGTATCCAAGATATCTGTTGTATTTTACTTTAAACTCTGATGTTTATATAGTAGCTTCATGAACTACTATTTATCTATTCCGCTGCTTATTGTTATATTACTATGTGTCTGTGATTCTGTGATTGATTTATTTACTCTATATGTTGAGTTTAGCCAAATATAAATTAACAATCTGTTGTTTTGAGCAATTCAAGTCTGACACATATGGATGATTGTCGATTTGAACGGTTCGAAATAACAGGTCGTTACAATAAGCATTGGAAGATTTTTTTCGCCAACTCTTATAGACGTTGGGAAAATAGATCTTCCAACACTTATAAGCGTTGGGGGAAAAAATCTTTCAATGTTTATAAACGTTAGAGAAAAATACCTTCCAACGCTTATAAGCGTTACAAATAAATACAAACAAATAAACACTTATCAGTAACGTGAATGTTGAAAGATATAATGGTTTGAATGTTAAATGATGTAATGTAGACTATATCTAATATGAAATATTATCTTAATTTAGCAAATTAGAACCCAATCAATATCAATAAATAATATTCATAATCAATAACAAAACAGAATATCAATTAACAAAAAAGAAGTTCAATACATAATTAAGTTATCAATACATAGTTTACCAATTCCATACTAATACCAATTGCAATAACAAAAGATAAGATATAGTTCATAGTTAAGTCTATAAATATTGAATACGAAACTCTAGCCATATAACGAAACCTCCATCGGAAAATTCACTAAAACTACCACCCAATTTCCTCTTTTCTTCTACTTCTTCTATAAGTACCTACATGCATTCAATATCATATTAAATTGAAATTTATACTAAAAGGAATGACAAATAGTAATCAAGGTGATAACACATGATTTAACAATAAAAGGACATTAAATAAAACAAGCAAATATGCAAGGACGGTAATTTGAAATTAATTACTTCATATATGCAATGACATGTTTGGATTTTTGAGGTGGTGAAATCCAAAACTAGTCAGATGGTTTTTTAATTTTTTTTGATTAACAGAACTGGTCATATATGCAATAAATTTGATTAAACCAACAGTGCCTCAGTTTTAAACTGAGACCATAGCAGCCTCAATTGTCTAAACTGAGGCTAACAGTGGCCTTAGTTTTTTAAACAGACTGCGGCCTCAGTTTAGTCTAATCTGAGGCCACAGTGGCCTCAGTTAGTTTTTTCAATGAGAGATGGCGAGTTTTCGGAGATTGAAGATGATCAGAGAAGTGCGGCTGGTATGAGTGGGGGACAATATAATAATGTAAATTATCTTTCCTTTATATTTTTACTGGGTTATCCATGAAGCAGACTCTTAGCAGCATCACTCCTACGATTTTCATTCGTGATGCAGCAAAGAGTCCCTAGCATGGTGCACATTCATGTATCTCATATGTATTATAACTTCTTCATTCTTCATCAATAGGCAGTAGGAGTTCTTTATGATACCAGACTGCATATTTTTATGTTGCATGCGAAATAAACAGTTTTTGAACTATTATTTCTCTCCCATTTCTGATTCAAAGTGAATTTGAACTAAGGTTGATTACAAGTTTTATGTACAAATATGGTTTAAGTTAGTTTTTGAACTAGTTTTTTTGGATGTTCAGTTGAAAGTGCTTAAAGCCCTCCTTTTGTTTTGGGCTTCTTTCACTTGGTTAAATTTGTATTAGATTGTAATGTTTTACCCTTAATTTATTTTATCATGTATAGAATACATGATGCATTGCAGGCTTAAAAATTATAGTATGAGATAAATTGTTTTTTGTAAAAATTAGAATGTATCATTATGGTTGATAAATAAAATAACAACACACAACGCGTCCGAACCCGGAGACGTGGACGTATCTTCTCCCTCCAACGGCTCCAACGAGCTTTATTAGGGGAATGGACCGTTAACAGGGCTGATGCATTACGAATGGTAACGGTTAACAGTTAAAACTGTCTTTTTGGTTTGCATGTTGTTTTGTGAAGAAGTATATGAATGGAAGAAGGTGATAAAAAATTCCTAGACTATAAATCGATTCCAAGACAAAGATCAAAATATACCAGAGATGCTCAAAGGATTCAAAAAATAAAAAAGGACCTAAGCCTTATCTTCGCTTAACATAAACACCATGCAAACACCTTTCTCTAGTATAAATTAACGATTGGAAATAAGAAGCAGAATCAAAACAAAACTTACTGCAAAAGGAAGAATACAAAATTTACTGCAAAAGTACCCAAACTTTCCTGAGAAAGCACGTACAATCTGCAAAGTCAGAAGAAAATAAACATCCAATGCATAACTAGTATAAACTACAAAACAAAAAAAAATATAGTACAAGACCATCTAACATGAACAAATTGCCATGTATACATAACCTCGGGCATGGTTGCATTAGTCATTTGATACAGTCATCTGTATGGTCATGTCTCTAACAAAGGAAGAATACAGGTTGAATATTACTTTGTTCCATTACTCCTTAATTTCAATACCAGCTCTTGATAAAAAGCATGATTTACCAACCCAAAACTTGTCAATCTTCTAGACACAAAATTCACTCCAACAATGCATGCACTATATATCAATAACATAAACCAAAGTACCATACTTTCAGAAATAAAAAATGGACACAAAACCTGTCGATGTGTTGCTTTCTTTGCCGGGTAGGAATGGGAAGGAGCATATGGATGATGCTAAAATTAAAGCCCATATGCAGGTATATAAACAATTATAGTCTTAGTTATTGATGTCTAATCCACATTGATCTAGTTACATTGCCCACTTTATGAGACAAATTCATGTGAATGGTACCTGTATCATTTAGAGAGAACAGTCCTTACACATTTATCATCTATGGCAAAAAAAAAAAGAACATGCAATCTCTTACGCAAAGTTCACTTCTCAACTCAATGTAATTCAATGCGTCGCCAAAAGATATTTACTACTACTTTTTTTCTTTTTTCTTTTTGGATGTGTTTTTTCTGTTTATTTGAAATACCAACTACCAAAACATGCTCCGATTATTTTAGAAAAACACGTTTCAAAATAATATCGATAATAGAATCCCAGTTAATATCAAATGTAAACAACTTAATCTTAGTATTCGAAGCCAGCCATTCAAATTTAAGGCTAACAAATGTCGCAAAAAGCAAGATATGACTAGCAACTCCTAAAAGAAACGCAAGAGATACAGTGCATTTTCTCAAATATATGGTATGACAGTTGACAACGTTCCTTAGTGATAGTCGATTAAAATTTTATTTGCAGGTGCAAATAAGTAGACAGTTTATTGAAATTGATTTAAGTGAAATTCAAATCAAAGGGACCTAATAGTACCAGTCCAAGACCTCACATAAATCGAGAATAGCAAAATCATGTCTTAATTATTCTATGCAAATGAAGGATACGACAGTGTCAGAATTTCAGAAGATCTGTTTTTTAGAAATGAACTCTTACAAATGGTAAAATGGCAAGAATTCTAAAAATGACAACACTTACCTCAAGGAATTCACTTAAAATCCTTTACCATGCGATTCTAAATCCTTAAGTTGTGTGTCCATTTCAGTAAAGAGCTTGCTCATCAAATGTAAAGGTAACTTTCTCTTACCAAGGATAAGTAAAATACAATATGAATCAAGAAGATAAAATTAACAAGAATGAAAAGAACTCTACTCATACAATAAATCAGAGATCAAAGTAGTTCACCCTATGAGCAGTTTTGTAGACTAGTTATAGAACTGTTTATGGTGTAATCAAGGCGATTCCCTGAAGTCGAAATTGAATAGCCTAATATCGCGATTCTCAGAAGTCAAAATCGAGGCGATTCTTAGAAGTCGAAATCGGGGCGATTCTCAGAAGTCAAATTCGAGTGATATCGCGATTTCCTTAAGTCGTGATTCCCCCCTGAAGTCTGAAGTTGAAATTGAATGATATCGCTCCCGATTCTCTGAAGTAAACCAAACAATTTTAAATGTAGCGGCTGATTTTGTTTAAGAAGCGGCTGATGGTTGAAGGAATAAGCGCTGAGAAGGGGATTAGGACTACGGATGAAAATAATCGCTCATTTACTTTTTTACCCCAGCAACATTCGGTTAATTTCAACTTAACCAGATTTTCCAATGATACAAATAAGTGTGCAATAAAAAAATTATAAATATTATGTTGGGTCACACATTTCTAGCATAGCAACGCATATTGTTGTGATTAATCTACAACGCAAATAAGTGTTGGCAATTGAAAAAAATAAGTGTTACAAAATGGCTGTTATGGTGTAGTGAAAACGCTTAGGCATATCGAGAAGGATTGTCCAGAATCGGTTAGGAACAAGCATGTTGTGTCTGCATATGCTTTGAGCCATGTATCAGCTTCATCAGGTGCTCCATTGGCAAAGGAGAAGGGGAAGAGCTTCATTATACAAGGTGTGTTTTCTATTTTTGATACACCTAAATGTGTTTTATTCAATATCGGGGCTTCATATTCCTTCATATCTAGTGATTTGGTAGATGGATTGGGATTGAAACCCAAGATAGTTGACTGACCTTTGATTGTTACAAACCCTGTTAGAGGATCAATTAGCTTTTGCAAGGTTTGTCAAGACCTAGCGTTATCATGTCATGGATGCTTGTTTGCTTGTGATTGCTTTGTTTGGGTTTCACAGGGTTCGGTATTATATTAGGGATGGACTGGCTGTAGAAGTACAGGGTAGTGGTGGATTGTGAGAGGAGGTTGGTGACAATATGGATGGATGATATGCGTAGATTGGAGATAGGCTATCTACCTAACGATGAGTTGATGGTTGGCCTTTTGTGTTCGCTCGTGATCCCTCATGATAAGTTGTCATCTGTGCCTATAGCGAGGGAGTATCCGGACATGTTCGAGAAGATGACTGGATTCCACTACATAAGAAGATAGATTTTGTATAGATTTAGTGAAGAATGCCAGACCAGTTGTTATGCGACTGAGTTGTATGGCACTTAAAGATCAGAAGTAACTAGTGGTGTAAGTGAATAACCTATTGCCATGAGGTTTTATTTGACGGAGTATATCGAAGTGGGGAACACATGTAGTGTTCGCCGCTAAGGTAGGTAACTCTTTGAGAATGTGCGTCGATTACCATGAGCTGAATAAGGTAACGATGAAGAACAAGTATCCATTCATACGTGTTGATGACTTGCTCAATCAGCTCCATGGTGCTAGAGTGTTATCTCAGTTGGACCTTGCGATGGAGTGTTATCTCAGTTGGACCTTGCGATGGGTTCATCAACTGAGAGTAGCAAAGGAGAGTGTGATGATTACAACTTTTCATACACCCTTTGGATTCTATGAGTGGTTGGTTATGTCGTTTAAGCTAACTAACACACCGGCATACTTTATTGATCTTATGAACCGTGTCCTATGGGGTCAACTAAATAAGTTTGTATTTATGTTCATGGATGATATCCTTGTTTATAGGCTTGTCAACGGATATGCGAAAAATTCGAAATCCATCCGCATCCATGTCCAAAAAGCAGATAAATATCTGATATTTGGAAAAATGGATAAGGTGCATCCAAAAATTATTCGTCCAGTTTTTGTCAATATTATAGTTTATATTTTGTGTATTTTAGTACAATGAAAGACATGTGTTTATTTTTTTATTAAGTTAGTAGTTTGTATTATATTCATTTAATGCATATTATGTAACATCCCGCTTCCGAAGGCTCAAAACTAACTGCTACGGATGTTGTAGTCATCCATAGGTGTTATTTCTGAGTGACTGAAATTGAAATCTTGAAACTATTGGCAACATAGAAAACACAAGATTATGAAAAATTTTAAACTTCAACAAAACAGATTTTCTCATTTCTTATGAATTTCAATTGAAGATTTAATTACATAATCCCAAATGTTAACCACGTTCAAATCACATATACATGTACAAAATACGATAAGAGCGACATATGAAGATGTCATCTTATGATGATTAGAGAACTAATAAATATGAACTTCACAGTTCTTAGTACATCACATCGGAATACGCAAAATAGCTCCTATATAGCTAACACTACCTCCTGCACGTCTCCAGAAGCTTATTCGTCCAAAAAACCTAAAAGTATCCCACTCTCAGACTACTCAAATTAATTTTGAGTATCCAAGAGTTTGTGGAGAAACACAAACTTCGAGTCAGACGATAAGTCTGGTATGAATAATCAACTATCATCTCTTATCATAAATAGATATCTAGTGAGACCAAGCCGCATAGCGGAACGGGTTTTCCCTTCATAAGTATCCAAAATAAACATGCAAATCATTTACTATGCTCCTATACTCAAAATGTTAGTCTTAGCATAATATGAAATAAAGCCATAAATCATATGTATTGGATGTCTCATCCACCCATTTATTAGATATCCCATCTAAAAGAAATTTATTAGATTTCCCATCTAAAACCAATTTATTAGAGTTCCCCTCTAAAATCTTTAAAATGACTATCCGTCATGATTTAATAGGACTTTCCATCCCACTCCCTTTAAAATAAATGCAGATGATCTATCGTACATTGTTTTATAAAAGATGGTGTGGGCTATCCACCGCACACTCCATAGTTTTCCTAGGATGACTATGAAACCTTGGGTGCCAAATCCCGAGACTAACCACCTCTGGCAAAACATTCTTTACTTTAGAAATTTGATGTGGGCTATCCACCACACATTCCATGGTTTTCCTATGTTAACTAAGAACCCATACTTGGCTAATAAAAATATCATGATCCCCATGATTATTTATAAAAAAACTCATGATCCCCATGATTATATATTTTCCCCCAAGCATTCCACCTATTTAACATATTCCCATTGGTAGCCTCAATTAGGTTAAATAAAATAAAAACACATTGATAGCCCCAATGTATAATTTCAAAAGCATATTTTTATTTGTAACCCCAAACTATGTATCGAAATCAGTAATCCCACCCCGGTGTCCCAAGGTTTAATAACATCAAATTTATATAAGGCTTCCCCTTACATGTTCAAACAAAATAAGTATTTTATGCTATAACCCTTCGAAGTAACCTCTTCAAATTAGAAAATTTTTACTGAAGGAAAATGGCTAAACATAGCCCTTTAAAACCCTTCGAATGAAGTCCCATTCGAAAGCAAATAATCCTCCAAAGTTATCCCCTTCGGAAACCTTCCTTTTGAAAGCGTCATTGAAGATAACCCCTTCAAAATCTTTCGAAATCAAAACCTTTCGCAATCATTGAAGATAACCCCTTCAAAATCTTTTGAAATCAAACCTTTTGAAATCAAACTTTCGAAATCAAAACCTTTCGCAATCAAACCTTTCAAATCAAAACCTTTCGCAATCATTGAAGATTACCCCTTCAAACCTTTCGAAATCAAAACTTTCGAAATCAAACCTTTCGAAATCAAAACCTTTCGAATTCAAACCCTTCGAAATCATTCAAAAACAATGAAGTGTTGGTGTTGGAACCAACCCTTCGAAAGCATACTTCCGACCTTGTCGGAAGGTTAACCCTTGCCGAAAGGTATTAAAACACCTTTTCAGAAAACATTTTAAAATAGTACTCATGAAGGTTTAAGCTTTCGAAGATCCCCTTCGAAACCCCTTCTTGAATATATAAAATTTTTAATCTCTTATAAAATGATAGAGTCGAAGGACCCCCCCTTCAACTTATTCGAAAGTAATTTTTATTTCTATACGAAAGCAAAAGAAGCAGCCTCCCCATCCCTTCGCCTTTTTCTTCCCTTCAACCCCATGTCTAACTTTCGACTTTGGCGGAGGCTAACTGTTTACCTTTCGTCTTAGGCGAAAGGTACCTTTCGACTTCATCGAAAGGATAAAAGCGGGCTTGTTGGAGTCGAAGGCATAACTGGGCCCACTGAAGTGATGTTTTTATCTTGTTTGTCTAATTTTGATTGGTTGAGAAACCTTCTCCTGTACTTCCAAATAGTAAAAAGTATCCAAAAGTCAACCTTTTTCTTAAAACACTGTTCTTTTTCCCCAAACAATTCTCAAAAACAATTTCCCTCCGGCTTTAAATAAGCATGGAAGACATTTTTCAGTTTAGCCCTTAGGCTTAAATAATTTAATTGCCTTAGTAAATCACTAAGGAAAAATTCCCAAAAATCTCCAAAAATCAGATAAATAATATACTTCAACATATTGAAATTTCAAAGCATATGAAATCAAAACAACTCGAAATTTAACCAAAACCGAATAAAATCGTGTTAATTAGCCCGTTAACATTTAAAACACCTATGTATTATCCAAACAAAGGTTTAAATGGTTATATCCTAACCAAAATCACAAACTTGAATCGGGTATAGCCCATAACCGATCCAAACATGGAAAAACGAGATTATAAACATGATTATTCACTTTGATTAGTTGATTGGAGAATGAGATAATATCCTAGCTTTAATTCCTTAGCTTTTTCTTCAACTTAAACTCTTCCTAGAGCTTTTTAATGGCCGCCCGAGGTGATGAGGAGTTAAGAATGAGAAAGTGGAAATTTATTTAAGTGGAGGGAGAGACATATACTAAGAAATTTAGCTACATTTCCAAGTTTACCCCTTAGGAAATTCCTCCTACTTAATTTAGTTAAGTCTTATTTTAGTTCATTCATTAAGACATAACCATTGGATTTATTAATCTCATCTCCCCAACTATTCACATTATTCTATTTAATTTATCCAATTAAATATTCCGAATAATGCTAATTAAAATTCGGGGTCATTACATATTAATTGCTCAAAATTATTTTTTATCATGATATTTGTCTATTTTTCACATTTTTATAATCAACAGGATTGAAAAAAATTATGATAAACCAAAATTTTCTATTTATATTTCTCGATTTATCGATTATTAGCGGATAGGATAATTATCCGATATCCGTCCATATCCGAGGATGTGGATATCCGATAACCAAAAATGATTTTGGATGCGGATGTAGATATGACACTATTCATATCCAAAAGTATCCGTTGACAGGCCTACTTGTTTATTCGAGGATGGAGGAAGAACACAAAGAGAATTTGAGGATTGTGCTCGAGGTGTTAAGGAGGAACCGATTGAAGGTGAAGTATTCGAAGTGTCACTTCTGGAGGACGAAAGTGTGATTTTTGGATCACGTTGTTTTTGAGTAGGCATTGCTACAGATCCTACAAAGGTGACAGCAGTGTAGGATTGGGATCGACCCAAGACCTCTACGGATGCTAGATATGTTTTATCAAGGACTTCGCTAAGGTAGCATGGCCATTAACTAACTTAACAAAGAAGAATCAGACTTTTACTTAGGATGCAAGGTGCGAGCATGCATTCATGAGTCTGAAGGAGAGGTTGACGAGTGCGCCAGTGTTACTCATTTCGAGCGGGAATGAGGATCTGATGGTATACATAGATGCTTATGGTAAAGGACTAGGTGCGGTATTGATGCAGAGAAAAAAGGTTGTCATCTATGCTAGTCGACAGCTAGGACCGCACGAAGTATCCGACTCATGATTTGGAGTTGGCAGTGATAATATTTGTTTTAAAGATATGGATGCATTATTTTCTTAGGGAGAGGTTTGAGTTGTATACGGACCACAAATCGTTTAAGTACCTCTTCTCCCAGAAGGATCTTAACCTTCGTCGGCAGTGATGGTTAGAGTTCCTGGCCTCCTACGACTTTGCCACTTTCTATACATCAAGTAATGGAAATTTAGTCGGGCATGCTTTCAGTAGAAGCCATGCTAGCTTAATAGCGATGTTCCTAAAGTGGAAGCAGTTGGAGTTTATGGTTGGCTATGATTTTAGACCTCGATATGAGGTAGAGTCGAAAGTGTTGGCTAGCCTGATAATCAGACCTACTTTGATTAAGAGGATCAGTACTAGTTAGAGGCAAGACGCTAGACTAGCAGAGATTATGGTGGAGATAGAGGAAGGAGTATATGTTGAAGAGATGAAGTAGTACAGGCTCAGCTGTGATGGTTTGCTCCGTAAGAATGGAAGATTGTTTGTTTCTGATGTCGATGGGTTGAGGAATGCGATGCTATGAGAGTGCCAACATTCATGATTGACTATACATCCCGAAGGCAGTAAAATGTACCATGATATAAGGCAAATATTTTATTAGGAAGGAATGAAGAAGGATGTTGGGGGCACTCATCTTGAAATGCATGGCAAAAGAAGCCGAGTGGTTTGCTGCAACAGCTCGAGATTCCCGAGTGGAAGCGGGAACAAGTTTCGATGGATTTCATCGATGAATTGCCGAGGACCAAAGGAGGGTACAATAACATCTGGGTCATTGTCGATAAATTAACGAAGAGTGTTAGGTTTACCATAAAGTCTAGTAGAATGACATCTAAATTGGCCAAGTTGTATGTGAAGTGGGTCGTGCGATTCCATGGTGTGCCAAATAGCATTATGAATGACGAAGACCCTTTGTTCACTTGCCGATTTTAGAAGATCTTATAAGAGGCATTGGGGACCGAGTTGCATCTCAATACATCTTACCACCCATAAACTGATTAGTAGACTGAGACGGTGAACCATATCTTGGAGGATCTCTTATGGGCTTGCATCGAAGGCTTGTGGGATGATCATTTGCATCTAGTAGTGTTCGCATACAACAACTATTATCGGTCCAACATTTGTATGGCACCATTCAAGGCATTATAGTGTCGATCGTGCAATGCTCTATGTTGGTAGGAAGTGGGCGAGAAATTGATACTTGGACCAGATATGTTAGGGAGACTTGGGAGAAGATCGAGATCATTCGATAACGAATGAAAGATGCTAAGGATAGACAGAAGAGCTACACTGATAAGAGAAAATGAGAATATAGCGTTCTATGTCGGAAATATGGTGCTTGTCAAGATCTCTCCGTTGAATAATGTTGCTTGATTCAGTACTAAGGGGAGTTGATGCCAAGATTAGTTGGTCATTTTCCTATACTCGAGAGGATTGAGAACCTAGCGTACATGGTCGACTTACCTCACAAGATGGCGGGTGTGCACAACGTGTTCCGCGTCTCTTACTTGCGAAAGTTTATGCATGGCTCGGGCGTGACAGTTGAACCGAATCAACTTGATGATGTTGAAATTGAAACAAAAGCTTCGAAACCACATAGGCCTATTTGTATCATCAGACATGATACAAAGCAGCTTAGAAGAAAGACAGTAGAGCTGGTGAAGGTTCACTGGAGCAAGATAAAAGGTGATTGTACTTGAGAAACTATGGAGAGCATGAGGACCGCTTATTCAAGGCTCTTTACTTGGTGAGGCTTTCTGTTTATTGCATTTACTTTCACTTTCAATATCGCTTTGGATAGTTTAGTATCTTGCATGCAAGGATAGGTGTAGATTATATTCCTTGCTTAAGTTCATGTTTGATATGATTGCTCATGGTTACTAGGCATGCATATTAGATAGGTCTAACCGTGCCTTGGTTGTATTGGGGATTTTGGGGGTGAAATTTCTAAGGGGGGAGTATAATGACCCATATTTTACGTGCCAAATGGTTGTAAATATTTTTTTTTTAAATTCATATTGAGTCATACGATACTATAACTTTGGGGGTGTTGAGTAGCGACATTTTTTACCCCGAGAAATTCTATCGGACAATTTTACCTCTTAAAACTAGTAACAACCATAACTTTTGGCAAAAGCTGAACTAAGACTCAAGACCACTTCTAATGGAAAGATACGATGGTTTCTCTTTCCATGGATTGGTCATAATAGCGATTTGGACTTTTTAGCTAGGAGATATGGTTGTTTGAAGTTTTGCTGTTTTTGGAGCAGGTTAATTGGTAATTAGTGAGATTGGGGATAGACCCACTAACCTATTACGGGTTTGACACTATTAAGGGCTGAAATAACTTTCCCCAAATCATTTCTCCTATCTCCCAAATAGATCTAAGCCTCCATCGAAGCTTTCTTCACCTAAGTGTTCACCTTTATCTTCCAAATCAAATTTAAATCATAGATTAATGGTAAATTAGCAAAGGGATTAATTAGAGACCTTCAAATCTATATTTTTTGGAAAGAAAAATTGGGGCTTGGCTGTTCATTCTTGGATTTGCCTCGATTTGCATGCAAAACTTGAATTATAAAGGGTTTGGTGAGTGATTTATCTTCTCGCACCTTGGTGTATATGTATTTATAGGTTTTAACAGGTTTTGGGTCCATTTTTAAAGTCAAAATTAAGTTTTATTACTGTTTCAAAACACTACATATAGTAAAAATGTGAATAAATGAATTTTTGGTGTTCTAATCATGTTATTTTGATGTGTGATTGTCTTGATAGATGTCAGGCTATATTATAAATATATTGTATGATGATTGCCATGATTAGTTATATGATTTGCATGGTTGAATGTTGTATGATGTGTGTGGTGTTTGTGTATATGCTTGAATGATTGAAAATGCTCATCGTAGCGAACTAGTGGTAGGAAAAGTGAAACCGAACTTCGACGAATTGGCTCAAGAGTGTTTAGAGTTGTATCGATGCATAAGGATGCACATGAGTCGAAGTGGTGCATGTAGCGATGGAATTGATATGAAGTTGATGTACTGAAGGTGTTACAAATTTTTGGTTCGGCAAAGGTGGTCTGTTAGTACCCTGGGTCCGAGGTTGGCTTGGTTCAGTGGTTGGTTTCGAGTCTAGGTTGGTTCGACAATAAAAGACCGGATATGAAATCCGTTATGGTAGCACCTGGGTTCGATGATGGGAGGCCGGATAGGAAATCATGTTTGGTAGCTACTTCAGTCCAGTAGCCAGTCAGGGAATGTTGTTCGAGGGATTTTGGTTTGACTATGGGAGCAAGACTGGACATAGCATGGAATGGAGCTTTAGGTTGTTGGCTTCAGGCTTGGCATGGAAGGGCTTTAGGGCAAGACTTGGGGTTACTTATGGTTTTGGGAGTTGTTTTGGAGTAAGGATGGATGACTCCAGGTTGATTCGAGATGACTTTGGGGTTTTAGTGGCAACCAATAAAGTGTGACGACTTCGACGATTAAGCGTGGTGAGTGACTATAGCATTTGGTGATAGACCTAGAGGATGAGTTTCGTGTGATAGCTCGTGGAGTAGAACATGAGGTTGTAATGCTCATTGGTGGGATAGGGTAGTCTGCGTGTACCTAAGGAAGTTTGTGTATACCCATGTTTTTGGATGTATACGTGCGTCAAGTACCTAGCCATTTGTGTAGGCATGATGTGAGCATCTATGCGGTAGTTCTATTTTTGGTACATGTGCTAAGGGATCGATGGATAATTCTGAGGCTGTGATGCTCATTGGTGGGACGGGGTAGTCCGTATGTACCCATATAATTTTGGAAGTTTGCCTATATCCAGTCCCTAGCCATCTGCATGGGTAATGATTGGCATATGTAAGAGTTATTGTATATCCAATGCACTTGAGTAGGAGATGCAAAGCTATATGATGGTTACTATGTGCTTGATATGCTGTATAAAACCCCTATACCCCATTTTTCACATATGATAGTAGTTTAGTATATACCGTGTTTATGTGCTAACTCTTTGGATGTAGGGACATGTTAGGTATAATTTACATACACTATATACATATTACTATATACAATATTAATAGTATTTTAAGATGATGTATTGCTCACACCCGAAAACGTCCGACCTGAGGTTTTATGTTTTGCTTCTTATTATCTTGTGTACTCTTAAATGAGTAGATTAGGGATAATAAGTCTTGATAGTGCATGGAGCTGTACGGAGCACAAGTAGGAGGCTACCTTTTATATGTCTATACGTTGGAGCTTACTTTCGCTTATATTCCGCTATGTAGTACTATCGAACTATGTCAGTACTTATATTGCTTTAGATAGAGTTATATAGTTTATATTAGAGATTGGAATGAATAAACTCTATTATTTTTGTTTTGCATAACTGTGATCAACCAATGTACTCTGATTATTCTGGTTTACTTAGATATATTCTATCTTCCTATTGTACATTTTTTTGACTATTATATTTTGTTTATGCACTGTGAGATATTCTACAGGTTCTATGTTTGGATTTTTGTTACTTTACATCCTTGACTATTATCTTACATCAGTCGGGTACCACCACAGCATGTTATATAAGTATATTGGGTACCGCTTGTATAGGGCGGTCGTCATGCTTTATATTCACCGTTGTTAAATGCTGATGGCACTGTGCTTGTATGTAGAAATATATAAAACTTGAACGGTGGTTAGTGGTCATCGACTTAATATAGATATAGTGATTAACCATTACAGGCTTATACAAAGGATCGGTTATTTACCACCAATCAAATTGTGATAGTATCAAACGATATGAAAACTTGGTATGGTGGTTAGTCTTTAATGTGCAAACAGAGCCATAGTGATCAACCACTGACACCTTTTGCAAATGCATGACTATTTAGTAGCCTACAAGAAACGAACATACGATTTGTCCACTGGTAGGTTGTTTAAGCACCGTACAGTAAACATATCTCAGGAGATATATATTTCAGGGATGGTTTGTAATCATAACTCAACCAAAAATGGTGGAACATAATCACCGAACAATTCTTATTTATTATTTTGAAAATTTGGTTTCAAATTTTATTATAATCAATACGAAGTACAAATACAACATAGTCAAAGTACTATAACACTTAGCAAAGGAACAATTACTTTCACTGATCATTTTCAAAATGAAGAACCATCAATAAAGAAAGTTAATAACACCCCACTATGTGTAATAGTACACTCCCACTGCACAAAATCTTCTTTGACCGTTATATTCCTAGGTTGAATTTTCACAAATTCAATTGGCACTTGAAAAATAGTTCACTCCAAAGTTTAGCCTAAGCATTAGTAAGTCTATGACAAAAGCTAGAATCTAGTGGGATAGGCGTTTCATTTGTACGTGTCATTTGATAAAATGTTTGCTTTGAATGTATGTAAAAACAACAAAGCAATGAAAATCTTCAAAATATGGACATTATTAACGTGGGTAAAATGTAAATGATTGCTTATCTCAAATATATACAACCACTTTATTAAATGCATTTGCAATCAAATAGCCTGTTTCAGGCATTACCATCCAAGTATTTGACAAACAACTAGTAATATAACAACCCACAACTGAATTTAGATTTTCACAACTTGAAACATTGAAATGCCATGCGTATAAATCCAAATATTGATTGAGATCTGGCGGAATAAAATTTCTTACTTCAATCCAACCATTATCCAATTTATCCACTTTGTCTGCAATGAAACGAAACACATAATGAATTGTTTTGATATTTGATAGTTCTTTCATAGTTAAATCTAAAGCATAGATAGAAACTCTACCTTTTATTTGTCTAAACAACGGAATTTGAATTTGATAAAACTTCTTTTAAATGAAGCTTTAATTTCCATTTGTTGCATGCACAACCTGTTATCCATTTTTGACAATAGTACCATGAATGCCACCTTTGAGGTTTCAAGACACCTTTTCAATTGAGTGCATGAAGACTCGGCTTTAGTTGTTGTTTATTATCCTGATGCTTAATCTTATCTGTCCAAGTAAAACAAACATATTATATGGAATCCATTCTTTTTGGAGTTAATCTATGTTTTTAGAAGAAATTTTCAAATCTTACTAAAGTTCACGCCAACCAATCCAAAATTCTTTCATTGGTGCATGAACAACCATTTCCAACTTTGCAAACACATCTCAAAGAGTCATTTGTTTCAAATTATGGTTTGCAATCTGCTATAACATTATTTCCCATATGCCATAGGCACGTCAGTAATTTTGCATTGGGAAACACTTTCTTTACTTCATTGATTAAAGTCCATTCTCTATCGATGATTATCATTTAGGGTAGTTTACTAGGCATATATGAATGTTTAAGATTTGACATGGCTCATTCGAAATTTTCTTCCCTTTCCAGTTCAAAAAAAGCATGAGCAATACTAAATATTCAGCCCGTAAAAGTCAACCCATCCATTTCCAATAAATGCATATAATAACTATTCATTTTATACTTATAATCAAGTAATAAAACATACAGAAAACATCAACATGAAGTTGAAGATTCTGGATGAGACCATATTGTTATTCGGGTTTTTAACCCAGCAGAATCCAAAGAAAATCGAGAGGCAAGCATTCGTCTGGTTCAACCAACAGTCTAATGCGACCAATGTGTGGATCGACATCAAAACCAGGCGACGCATTATGAAATTGCATGGGGAACATCAGCACGAGATGATAGACGTGATCCAAAAGGCAAAGCTCAGAAAACCACTAAGTACACAGATCGCTAACGATCCATGCACTATGGATTGCTAGCGATCCATACCTTTTCGCCAGATCGCCATAAACTCCAGAAGAACAAAGTCCAAAAATAGACCAAGTATATGGATTGCTAGAGATCCATACTATTTCATCAATCAGCTGTGATCTTTATGGAGCAAGGCAAGGAGAGAATGCTAAGGCATTGGCTCGCCTTCGAACCAATTCTATAGATCGCTAGCGATCCATAGCCTATGGATCGCTAGCGATCCATCCTTTTAGCTCGGGTCGCGACGTAACCTCCAGTGCGCCTTCATGTGTTGATCTGCAAGTATCTAGAAAGAAGGCCCAGCCTAGTAGCTCTCCAATCTCTATAAATACTCATCTAACTGCAACATAGAAGGGGGTCTCCGGACTGGTTGATGAAACTCTATAGAAGACTTTCTTCAGTCTACTCCTCCCTCACAATAGTCATCCAAGGAGTCCACTGTGATTCTCCAGTGAACTCTAATACTTGGGACTTAGTCTAATTTAGGATAGTCAATCATTCTGTAATCTAATTCCCTCTATAACAGCAATCATTCGATAGTAAAAGTTATAAAGTGGACATAGGCTTCGTTAACAGTCGAACCACTACAAAAATATTCTTATCATTTTACTGTTTCTATTCTCGAGATACCTCTATTCAACTTTGTTTTGCTCTGATAAATAGGATTGGTGCTTTCATACTCTATCCAGGGTGTTGATCCATTTTTTGGGTTAACATTTTGGTGCTTCCACTGAGAACCCAACTCAGACAAAGATCTAGCTATCTACTTTGAATCAAATAGGTTCGGAAGTAAGATCCTTAATCTCTGTTCGAAAGATCTAGCTATCTACTTTAGATCAGATAGGTTCAGAAGTTGGATCCTAAATCTCCGCTTAGAAGATTTTCTATTGAGAATCAATGGTAACAGGAAGAAAGAGAACTATCTTCAAAACCCTCAACAAATTGAAGTTTGGGTCGTTCGCAGGAGATATAATCAATTGGAGGCATATGCAATAGAAAATTAAAGATATTTGAAAAAGCCCCAACTAACCAACTTCCAATCCCATCATGGAGCTCCCATCGTCGAATCACGAGTGGTCGTCGTCGAAAATCATCAAAATGGTCATTGAAAAACTCACTCCAGGGTTGACTCGAAGTCGAACTCTAGTAATCGACTATTTGACTCGAAGCAGATTCTGGAAGTCCTGACTCGAAGTCGAACTCGGGTAATCACCCATTTGACTCGAAGCAAACCTTGGAAATTCTGACCCCAAATCAGACTCGGGTAAAACCAATATTTTCTCCAACCAAACATGCAAATGACTCCAAGCACCATTCATCACCAACCAGCACTTCAAATTCTATGACTCTAAGCAAACCATGTGCTAACTCCAAGCAAATGGCAAATTTTCTCGGTCGGACTCCAAGTAAAATACCACCGATCCATCAATGCCGATCCATTTTATGTAGCCCATAACTCGAACGTGCGAACTCCAGATGCCTTGAAATTTGGAGTGCAACCTTATAGGGCCTTCTTGGTCACCATAGAACGATCTCACCTAGTTTGAAATTTTTTGGGGATCGTCACTGATCCATGACCCATCATAAGTAATTTGTCATTCAATGGGCATTTTTAATCATTCAAGCATAGACAATCATGCATATATCATTCTCAAGCATTATAAACAACCATAACTTGAAAACGGACCAGTCTGACAACGATTAGAGCATCTTCCCCAATCAAAACCCATTCACCGAAGCCGTTCAACATACAGAATATCCAAAGAAGTTTATCATGCCAACTATACATTTTGTACAACTATACAACTGATTCGAAATTGATTTTTTATAGGTATAACTAGCATGTGGACGAAGCGAGGGCGACGGATGCAGTATACTATATGGCCCTCAGGAATCATTAAAGGATGAAATAACCTACTACCCTAGGTGAATTCTATGGGAAGGTAAACCGGTTCTAAAGACTAGTAGTAGTGCAATTGGAAGAAGGCAAACCCGACAACTTGCCAAAGAACATACCAAACGGTGAAGGAGCTACAGGACCTCAGGGACTTTCTGCCCAAGCAAGGTTACTAAGACCCAGTAGAAAAGTGCCCCTAGCTAACCGACGAAGTCAGACGAAAGGATGATTATCAAATAAAACTCTAGCTAGCTAGCAACTAAGGAATGGGGCAGCAACCTAAAGCGATGTGTTCTCATCCATCCTTGTCTACTTTCCTTTTCAAAATGAGCCATATCGGGACAATAGGAGCATTGCAGACAGCACGGTGAAAGAAATGCTTCTACGCCGTCGACAAGTCATGTCGATCCCCCTTCTGAGAACCGACGTTGCTCTGCTAGCGTCGAGAAGTCTTGTCCAAAGAATCGTCGAACAAACAGATCCAATACCTTAGTCTACAGGAATCGATAAAACCGTGTTCCTATGAGCTGAAGCCAAAAAATTCCTCTTGAAATGACACATTGCTTTAAGACCGCCGGGCCGTCGGACACACGACCCAAAACTCCTCTTGAAATCGATAAATTATCATTCCAAGGCCGTCTTGTCGCCGGACATCCAACCACAGAAACTCCTTTATGAACTAAAGCATCGTGAAGGTCTTTCATGAACTAAAGCATCGTGAAGGTAAACCGGTAGATCAACGGTCATCTGATCCAAAAAAACCCTTCGCGAACGTGATGGTCTTTCACGAACTAAAGCATCGTGAAGGTAAACCGGTATATTAAAGGTCATCTGATCCAAAAACACCCTTCGTGAACGTGAAGGTCTTTCATAAACTAAAGCGTCGTGAAGGTAAATCGGTAGATCAGCGGTCATCTGATCCAAAAAAAACCCTTCACGAACGTGAAAGTCTTTCACAAACTAAAGCGTCATGAAGGTAAACTAGTAGATCAGCGATCCTTTGATCCAAAACACCCTTCACGAACGTGAAGGTCTTTCACGAACTAAAGCGTCGTGAAGGTAAACCGGTAGATCAGCTGTCATCTGATCCAAAAAACCCTCCGCGAACGTGAAGGTCTTTCATGAACTAAAGTCTCATGAAGGTAAACTGGTAGATCAGCGGTCATCTGATCCAAAAAAGACCTTTCGCGAACGTGAAGGTCTTTCACGAACTAAAGCATCATGAAGGTAAACCGGTAGATCAGCGGTCATCTGATCCGAAAAACCCTTCGCGAATGTGAAGGTCTTTCATGAACTAAAGCGTCGTGAAGGTAAACCGGTAGATCAGCGGTCATCTGATCCAAAAAATACTTCACGAATGTGAAGGTCTTTCATGAACTAAAGCATCGTGAAGGTAAACCGGTAGATTAGCGGTCATCTGATCTGAAAAACCATTCACGAATGTGAAGGTCTTTCACGAACTAAAGCATCGTTAAGGTAAAACGGTAGATTAGCGGTCATCTGACCCAAAAAACCCTTCGCGAACGGGAAGGTCTTTCACGAACTAAAGCATCATGAAGGTAAACCGGTCAGTGGTCATCTGATCCGAAAAACCCTTCGGGAATGTGTAGGTCTTTCACGAACTAAAGCATCGTGAAGGTAAACCGGTAGATCAATGGTCATCTGATTCGAAAAACCTTTTGCGAACGTGAAGGTCTTTCACGAACTAAAGCATCGTGAAGGTAAACCGGTAGATCAGCGGTCATCTGATCCAAAAAACTCTTCGTGAGCGTGAAGGTCTTTCACGAACTAAAGCGTCGTGAAGGTAAACCGGTAGATCAGCAGTCATCTGATCCGAAAAACCCTTCATGAATGTGAAGGTCTTTCACAAACTAAAGCGTTGTGTAGGTAAACCGGTAGATCAACGGTCATCTTATCCAAAAAAAACCTTCGCGAACATGAAGGTCTTTCACAAACTAAAGCATCGTGAAGGTAAACCGGTAGATCAGCGGTCATCTAATCGAAAAAAACCCTTCGCGAGAATGAAGGTCTTTAACGAACTAAAGCGTCGTGAAGGCGAACCGGTAGATCGGCGAAATTTATGTCCGACTGATATCTGCGAAGGTAAACTAGAAGATCAGCAGTCGTCTGATCCAAAAATCCTTCACAAACCAAAGCGTCGCGAAGGTGAACTGGAAGATCAGCAGTCGTCTGATCCAAAGCTCCCCAAAGTCAACGAGGTCACGCTCTGAGGCCACAAATCGACAATCATAGCATTCACTCCGAAAAATTAATAGAATCACTTCCAACGACCATAAAAACAAACAGTGTTGAACTCAAGAGCTTCAAAGTCGCTCACATAAACTAAGCCAAAACTGAACCGGCCTTGTAGTTAATCAGAGGCTGACTCGATCAATCCAAGACTTAAAACTCGGGAGAACCGCACCCACTGGACTGGGGGAAACCAAACGAGTTGTGGAGAAACCCTGGGTACAGTTCAAGTGCACCAACGCCTTGTGGCATGGGGGCACCGCACACACTTGAATAGCCACAAGGAAGGCCGAGACTAATTATACCACAGTTCTGTTATGCCCGATCAAAAATTATGGCATTCTGACAACTACAGACTTAACGACCTAGCTAGCGCAACAAACGAAATATAAGCATAATACTTGCTTACTTTTTCCTAACTCCTCTTTTACCACCCTTGGTGATCGGTTCCTTTTCCTCTTAGACTGTATGCCAGTTAAACACAAATTCTCTGAAGACAGTTTGGAACAAAAACTGAGAGTCTTACCTCTAACTCCCATAAGCTCTTTCTTCATAACCATATCCATGTGGTCGACTGTAGATCTCTCCACCATGGCAACTTTATCTGTTTAGCCATGCACATCTTCCTGAAATACAGGAGGATCGTCCAAGCCATGGTTATCCGATCCAAAAACCAATTATCTCTTAGAACCGACGAAATCGTGTTCCAACGAAGTTAAATGGCCGGATTGATGGGAAAACTCGATCCTTACCTTGTAAGAACTGGTATCGCTCCTCCAGCACTGGGAGCCCAAACCATTGTGTGCACTCTCATAAGCCACACATCACTTCTTGAGCCGTGGAACCCTGCTCTCGAAGCAAGAACTCCTCACGTTACTCTAAGATTGGCAACGTCAAGAAGTTCCAAACCTTTCTGGGTCGACGGGTCGTATCAATCCCATGAGCCACGCATTCTCAAAAGCCGTGCATTTCGTAAGCCACACACTCTCAACAGGGATCAACTCAAACTACCCAAAATAACCGACATTGCTTCGGTAGTGCCGCAAAGCTCACAAACCAAGAAGTCGGCAAAAAATTCTGATCTTTGACCAATGTTAATGTACAAAATGTCAAAATTCAAGACACCCAAGTCATGAGTTCCTAAAGATAGGAGCTACGACGTACCTTTTACTGGGGGCATCCAGGGAGCCGCCCAGAACACAAGTCTCACATCAATTATTCAGAATAATCAACCCTGTGGACTGAGGGGCACATAACACATTAACACTTGGTCAGGATAAAAGATCGCTCCAACTTGCAATAAAAGGAGGAACTTACCGTCGTCCAGAGATAGACGACGACAGAAGGCATTTCCAAAATTAAATCATCAACGCACCAGTTTCCAAAGACAGAAGTAGGTGCTCGACCGAGGTCTCAAACCATAACTTGCAAAAAATTAGCTGTTATCCGAAGATAGACAATGACAAAGAGAGAACGCTCGAAATCGAGCAGCTAAACCATTGATTCTCGAAGATTGGAACTAACGAATAAGGCAGATATCTGCAACAACGTCAATGCCCTAGCAGAGCACATATGGCATGGAACAAGCGAAGTTAATTGTCATAGACTCAAGACAAACATTACCAAACTCCTCCGATCCATGATTATAATGGGAAGAGTGCAAGCGTACTGGGGGGATGTAACAACTCGCCGCACAACATCTAATCTTCTATAAGTGCTCGGAATTTAGCATTTGGGAATAATGGGTACCGCAAATGGAAGTCGGTTTGCAACAAAAATTGATCGAAGGAAATTTGATCCTACACAAGAACAACCATGGAATTGGTTAAACAATGACCATATACCACCAAAGGGATCACTTGACGGTTATAAACAAAGCAAATTAACGGAGACGCCTGGGACTCTCATCCTTTCAGAAAAAGGCGTATCCCGGAGTTAAGCAACGTTAAGAAAACAGCCACATTGGGTTAGAAGAAATATATCGGATGAATAATTCAATCCTCACCAACATGACTTTAACATTGCCAGAAAACAGGCAGCACTAAGAAAATACTTCTACAATCCAATCATTGAAGTGTTATTTTCCGAAGACCGAAACTAGTACCCACCTGGATTAAAAGCATTGCTGGATAAGGAGGGAAAATCGATCCCAACCTCCTGAGTATCGGTGTTGCCCCGGCAATTCCAAGGACTTCTCTCATTTTTAAGCACCGGTGTTGCCCTGGCAACGTCGAGAAAGTTTTCTCATTTCCTAAGTACCGGTGTTGCCCCGACAACATCGAGAAACTTTCTATTTCATAACTTTTGACATTCCCTTGGCAGCGTTGGGAAACCCTGTATTTCCTAAGTACCGACATTGCCCCGGGAATGCCGGGAAATTTGCTACTCACTATGTACTGGTGTTGCCTCGGCAACGCCAGGAAAACTTTAATCTGCAGATTCGATGAGAAACACTTATCATAGTAAACCATCAATGCACTAGTTTCCGAAGATAGAAGTTTGTCCTCAACTGAGATTCTACCCTTGTCTTCAAAAAACTACCGTTGTCCGAAAATGGGCAACAACAGAAAGACATAACCTTAGATAGGTCAGTCGGATGGTTCAACCTTTCGTCACAGGAATCAGCCACTGCACAGGAATAAAGCAGTGCCGAAAGGATATCCCAGGATTGAATTCCTCGTGTGCTAATTTCTAGGGATGAAAGCTGGTGCACAACCGAATTTCCTAAATTCAACGTAGAAAGAATTTAGATATAGCCAAAAGATAGGCAACCTTGAGGAAATGTTGCTTGGAACCAAGCAGCTAGGTTATCAATTCCCGAAGACAAAAATTGGCGTATGAACATGACTTCCGTGATGATAGCAATCAAGAAAAGCATGCACAACTAAGGAAGGTCGGAACTAAAACCACCGGACTTCCACAATCCTAGAATGGGATTGAGAGCCAGACCAGAGGCAATCGAATCATGTGTCCCGAACCTCTCCATCTCTCACAATCACCCAAATACAGGCGTTTGAAATAGCTAGTCCCTCGAGCAGGGATAGAGCACAAATACTTGATCGGAAGAAATGTTGCAAAGTCCAAACACAAATAACCGTGAGGTTGGTTAGATAATGGTTCTGTATCGCAAAACAGAGCATTCTAGCAACAAAATCACCAACAAAGGAAGTGAAGGATTTAATGTTCAGAAATCAACTGTCGCTCATAGTCTAGCAATGACGAGAAAGATCGATGACCTACTCAAGGTCTAACTAGATTATTTGGTTCCAACTTGCAGGAATATGCCATTATCCAAAGTTTGGTGATGCTAAGAAGAAACTCCTAGAATGAAACTATCGATACATCGCTTTCGGAAATAGAAGCAAAAGCTTGATCGAATCTTTAATCCTATCTTCTAGAACCTTACGTTATCCGAAGATCCACAATATCAAGGAAAAATCCACAGGTTTGAGTCATCTGTACATGAGTTTATGAAGATAGAAACCAACACATGATTAGGATCTCAAGCCCAGACTCGGAAGAATTTACTTTAGCAAAAGATGCCAGAAACGCATCTTTTTAATGCCTACTGACATCGTTACAAAAACTCAGATCTTGGGATTAAGCAACAAAGTCCCTAGTTCTCGAAGATAGGAGCTATCGTGTCAATTAAACTAGGACAATCGAACTTATTGCTTATGAGACCTAACCTCCCGAAATGTGTTGGTTCAGTAGTCAAAGTAATCATCTCTACGGGCTAAGGCATATAAACCAACGCTTTGTCAAACGAGCTCAGCTGAGCATGGACTTGATTGAACATAAACAAGAGCAATCATGAAACTGGCTAGACCAAGCTACCTCATAGTTCTATAAAAAGATCTCGAAGCCGAGCAATTAAACCAATAGTCCCCGGAGACAGAGGCTACTGTGCATTGAATTCCAAAAAACGCAAAGGAAGGATAATCGCAATCGAATAACTCATGCGCTAGTTTTCGAAGGATGAAACTGAGCATGATCGAACTTCAACTACAACTCTATCAGAGAAACTGTGCCTCGTAATTTAACTATAATCAGTCATCCCAATATGATAGGAATAATAAGCGAAGCCTAAGTTGCGAAGAACCCAGCTTCTGAAGGAGTGGAAGTACCTTCGCCAGACAAAAGATTGGATGACCGAAAAATCATTTTCAACAACAAAACTTGGCATTCAACCCTATCAGGTATGTTTTACTTTAAATAATATCCATGTATAACCAACACCAAGAATTCAAGGGAAGTCGACATATATTGACCAGTCGGGTTCTGAGCGTTGACCGGGGCAGATGCAGTGTGTTATCTACATGAGAAGAGTCTAGTATCCTGAATACTGTAAACAAACAATCTAGTGTAGATAGCTTGCTTACATTTGAAAAACAATCCATATCGTCCTTTGAAATTATCTCTTCCACACTTACCCGTTATCGCTCAACGATCGATAATGGAGCCGTTGTCCGAAGCGATGCGGGAAGTTTTTCTTTCTAGGATCACTGGATACAGAAACGAGAAGGGCGATATGATTGAATCATCCACTGTATCTTATTTTTGGAATAAATCATTGCATTGGAATTCAAAAACATCAACGGGAACTTAACCAAATTCTCGAGAAGAAAACGCTAAAGACAAAGAGCAAGACTTCGCTCCAAAACGGCGTACAAATTGTTCAAGACAAAACTTAGCTTCACCGCCAATCGAATTAAAACTATATAGTACAACTCCAAACCTACATCATGCACCCACTTACTGACTTAAACCCTTGCGTAAACTATGGAGCAAAGATTGCATCGTCAATACTAGGAATTGAAATTCAGATCGAAATAAAAAACGAATGGCTGTTAGAAGTCAGTCAATTGAGAATATCTTGAGGTGGACTCTAATGATTCACATCGAAAATTCAACAGTCAAAGCCAAATTTGCATGGTAACCTCGACCCAATCAACTAGATTTCACAAAATGAAAACTCAAAAGAAGTTACTTTCACAACACACCTTGTTTTCAACGAAGGCATGCTCTGGGGGGGCAAATGTTATCTGGGTTTTTAACCCAGTAGAATCCAAAGGAAATCGAGAAGCAAGCATTCATCTGGTTCAACCAACAGTCTAATGCAACCAATGTGTGGATCGACATCAAAACAAGGTAACACATTACGAAATTGCATGGGGAACGTCAACACGAGATGATAGATGCGATCCAAAAGGCAAAGCTCAGAAAACCACTAAGTACATGGATCGCTAGTGATCCATGCACTATGGATCGCTAGTGATCCATACCTTTTCGCCAGATCGCCATAAACTCCAGAAGAACAAAGTCCAAAAATAGACCAAGTACATGGATCGCCAGCGATCCATACTATTTCATCAATAAGCTGCGATCTTCATGGAGTAAGGCAAGGGGAGAATGCTAAGGCATTCGCTCGCCTTCGGATTCTCCAGTGAACTATGCAGAAGACTTTCTTCATTCTACTCCTCCCTCACAATAGTCATCCAAGGAGTCCACTGTGATTCTCCAGTGAACTCTAACACTTGGGACTTAGTCTAATCTAGGATAGTCAATCATTCTGTAATCCAATTCCCTCTGTAACAGCAATCAGTCAATAGTAAAAGTTATAAAGTGGACATAGGCTTCGTTAACAGCCGAACCACTATAAAAATATTCTTGTCTTTTTACCGTTTCTGTTCTGGAGATACCTCTATTCAACTTTGTTTTGCTCTGATAAACAAGGTTGGTGCTTTCATACTCTATACAGGGTGTTGATCCATTTTTTGGGTTAACACATATAAACTCAATCAAATGACCACTTGGCAGATCGACCCAAAGAAAATACATATAATGTTTTTCTACAATCAATTTCATTTGTTGTTGCATCATGGATCAACATATTTTCTAAAAGTTGCATCTTATATTTTGCGTTATAATTGTGTTCAAAGTTGAAGTATTTCTAAGAAATGACTTTTAGTAGTAGTAAGTACCTTCCTTGGTTGCATACCCACAATTGTCAATTTCTAATTTTTCTTTCTCCTCAACTAATAATCTTGCGGCATATGGATGTCCCACTAATGTATGTGGAAGCTCATGATTATGTATGTCATTCCCTATATCAACTTTCCATTTGTCTTTCCCATATACCACACCCTTGATCGAAAATGGACAATTGCACTTTCTAGTAGCACCATCTCAATGGTGCTTCAAAATTTTAAATTTCTTCATTTTTAGAGTTATGAATTTGATATGTTCCACATCTTCACAACCCAACTACGATCTTAGTTTATTTCCCTAAACCTAAATTATTTGATTTGGTTATTACTAAAGCAGTTTACAATTTTATTGTTTGCACTTTACACCAATTATTTAAGACATTAAGAGAACCAAAAACTTGAAATTAAAATGATAAATCATAATGTTAAAAACAAGACAATTTGATTTCTCTCTCCGTTAAATATAATTATTCGAAACAATTAACTTCATCCATTAAGAAGCTATTTGTTACATCAACTTCAACGTTTCAACAATATCTGATTTGTTATCTTAAAGAACTGGTTGATCCTCAACCATCCTAGCTTTATAAAAAAATTATTATATTTAACCTCTTTGTCAGCTTTCGTCTCGTAGCAAACATATTTGATCATGTTAAATAATTATAAGAAAAATGTGGTATATTCGAACATGCCATACTTACATCAAGATTGTCTATAACAAGATCATCAATTTTGACATCTTCAAACGTATAATTGGTCATCATTCAACAAACACTACAAAATATACTTATTGGAATTACAAAATAAAAGTGCATGAAAAAATATAAAAAACGAAAATACATCATTTTCTTCCACTGATTGTTTTGATATTTCTCTCTCACTTTCTTTCATACAATCATCATTCACCATTGAACAATTAATATTCTTTTTGACTTAGGATTTGTTTTCAAATTAGGGTTTTATAAAAGAAGAAGAAGATGGGAAAGGTATGGAAAAAGAGTGGATTGGGAGGGAGACATGATAAAGGATGATTGTGCATTTTAGTGTTTGTCGGCTTGAGTATTTAAGGTTGGGGGGAGAGAGAGTTATTCAGTGATGAAAGAATGAATGCAGAAATTGATCTATGATATTAGGAAGAGGGATAATTTAATCGAGTTTATTAATTTTTCTTCTAGTATTGTAAAGCACTGTTTCTAGTGCCCTTAGCACCACACTTCATTTATATTATTAGTTTGAAGATTATTGACTTTGGAGTATTGTTGTAGGTAAATACTTCTCTTTCTCATCAACTGTATATGGTAATGAACTTCATGAAATTAAAATTAAAGACATCAAAGTTGATACAAAATAAGGTAATATTTTCTTTATACTGTTTTTATTTTAAGTTTGTGGTAGGTAAAAAAATCGTGGATTAATTTATTATTGGTTTACATGTTGTAAAAAATCTTCAGGTTATTTTATTTGAATCACAGCATAACGATCTTAAAATAGAAGAACATAATAAAAAAGATGACGTGCAATGTGATTTTGTAGATGTTATAGAACATTTTATCATGGATAAAGTATTCATCTTATTTTAAAATTTGTACATTTATATATACATTGGTTTTAACTATTATTTATTACTCTTTGTAGGTGTATACCTCTCGAAGTGCATTTATATATTAGTGTTAGAGACAAGCGAAGAAGATAAATTTCATTCTTGTCATAACTAAATCGGGTAATGTTAGGGGTTCGAGAAAACCACACAAACTCAATTATCTTGTGCTAGAGTCAGCAAATATTAGAAAATAAACCAAGAGAAGAATGAATCGTGAAAAATAGCAGAAAATAACCATGAAATGCAATGAAAAAATAAGAATGTCCATTTCTTATTAAAGGTGCATATCTTGGTTCAGATAGTTGGACCGTTGTAACGACTCAGAGTTTCGGCCACTTCGTATTTAAATACCTGAATTATTTAAATATTTGAATCTTGGATCTAATGTGATTAAATTAATTTAATAACCTTATTAACCACCTTTTTAAATAATATCCAATGATAGGAAATTCGTTTTTTGAAATATATTTACAAAAAAAATAGTTTGAAGAAATATTGGTAGTGTGACCGAAAATTGTTTTATCGATAAAACAGCCTTAAAACATGTGAAATTATCATCCCAGGGCACTATCTCGAATTACGATGAAACTAGTATCATCGAACCCTAAAAATAGGATGATTTATGCGGACGAGTTTCGCAGCGATCTGATGTCCCATGCGACTGTACGAGCTCGGAACGTATGATGATTTATTTAAGAAAATTAAATATAATACACACACACACACACACATATTGTATAAACCCGACCACATGTTAACTTCTCTCACTCTCCTTACTTTTCTTTCTTCTTCATCTACTGTAAACAAAAGAAATAGCTGCCATCTTCCAGAAATAAATCTTGAGCTGTAGTCAATGAGGGAAGCCAACATTGGATCTGTTGGACTTGTATGGGAGAGCTTTGCATCCATGTGAAATTTGAAGGATGCGATGACGCTTGGTCGAGTTTGACATAGTGGACGTCGAAATAGAGTTAGAGATGGTCGGAATTTGAGGAGGAGTTAGGCTCAACAGAATGCACCATCATTTTTCTATTGTCGAGGAGCACTACCCTACCAAATTATAGCAACCATGATGTCTTGAGGCAAATCACAATTGGTACGATCGAGGAGGAGCAGTCATCGCTTTTTGATAAGAGGATCCGAGCTTGATAAATTTGGGTCTGTCGCATAGAGCTTGCAAAGTGGAGCATGATGCGACTGAGGGTCGTCGATTCATTGACCGAAGAGAGAGAGAGGTAGAGGAGAGGTGCGGCTATGCTAGGTTTTATGCACGATGCATGTATAAAAGGTAGTTTTGATTTTGGGGGAGAAGGATTTTTATAGGTAATTAGTTAATTAAGTGGTCAATTAAGTTAATTAATTAAATTTTATAACTCAAATTCTTATAAAATTCATATCTTTTGCATACGAGGTCCAATCAAGACACCATCTTTGCCGTTGCACTCATAGTGAGATTGTCTACATCTTGGTTTAGCTTGGACTTAGGTGAGTTTATTCATCATTGAATGGATATATGTTGTGTATATATTTTTATTGAGTTAAAATATAAAAGTTACATTATTTTTTATTTTTTACCCTTAGAAAATATAAAAGTTAAAATAGAGAACATGCAAGTTATTACTTTTAGCACCCTCCTTACTTTGAAAGGCAAGTAACAACATTATATGTAGTATAATCTCTCTTATAACACTCTAAAATATGTATTATGTCCAAGACTTATTGTTTACATGTTTGATAATGTTATATGTGAAGTTGAAGTGTGTTGTGAATGTTTGAAATTAAATAGTCGCTATAAACGTACTTTAAAATCCTTTGTATTTAACATATGTTAAATTGGTTAAAATGCGAGTATATTTTATATTTGAATGTTCTCCACACATATTTTGGTATATGGTGCAGTAAGGAATTGGTTTGAAAGTTATAGAAAATTGTGAAAGGTAAAAACGAAAAGGTCGCTATGAATGCACTTTGAAAATGCCTTGTGCTCGACAATTTTTAAAGTCAACTTTGAAAGACATCTGTTTTCCCACCTTTTGGCCAAGCAGTTTACGAACAAACCTGATGAGCTAAACTTTGAAGTTATCAAGAAAGACGCCTGGAGAGATGACCACGAAACCCAGAACCTAAGTACAACCAAGATCAAAGGATAAGTGTGCACTCATTCCAAGAATCCAAGAACATATAACCCCCAAAGTTAGGGGTCGGTACCGACCCCGCCCTATAGGTCGGCACCGACCCATGTTCCTTGGCGCAGTGGGGCCCATCTTTTGCATATGACCCCTCCTTAATGCTAAAACCCTATTTTCAGTGTTGCTTTATTGATTCCATACAACTCTCTATCAATCGCCATGAACTCCTGAATCAACAACTTTGTTCTTCCACAACACCGTCAATTGGACCCCAAAACAAGCTATTATTGATGCAAAAAACTATGGAATCATGGAGTTAACTACAAGGTGAGCAAAAGTGAAGAGTTGAAGGCAACCAATTTGGCTAACATAGGGGTCGGTAACGACCCATGATATTTGATGACATGGCACCCCTATTTTCATGAAAAACTGATCTGTAGCAAGGAGAACGACCTAGAGATCTTTTGTGCAAAATTTAAGGCTCCCTACCTCCATAAATAGAGGGGTAGGGCTCATTTTTCATGGTCTTTTCGGCTCTAGTTCCACTCTACTCTATATTCCTACAATTCTGAAAATCTAAGTGTCGGAGTTGTACCAACCCCTAAGAACTTCTGCCCTCAAGTCAGAAGATAGGTATACATAGGCCAGAGATTGTCGAACCATTATAAACCTCTGTGTGTTCATTTCTTACTCATTTTAATTTGGTTTCTTCACTTTTTATTCTCCTCTACTTTCTGTTGGGTGTTTGTGCCATTTTTGGTTCAAACATGTTGGTGCTTTTAGTGGGAAACACTTGAACTTGCTGATTCAAGACTTGGGAAGATTCAAAATGGTTAGACAATTAAATAGAAGGACTGTTGTTGGAGGAAATCAACCAGAGGGCAGCCAAGAAGCATCCTCAGGAGCAGACCCCCCCATCAATCTACATAACTAGGGATGGGATGGAAACTATGATGGATGGATTGTAGGAAAGGATGATAGCACGTCGAGAAGAGATGATGGAGAATTTCTTCAGAAGAATAGGAACATCCGGAGTCGTTGCAAATTAGAATCAAGGACCTGAAGCTGAAGCACAACTACCTAGGAGTGTGGTAGAACGGCCTGGGACAAACCCCGAGCCAAATGTACGGGTCGGTACCGACCTCCAAGGATAGGTCGGCACCAAACCCCAAGGGCTTGGGAGCACGGGTCATCCTGCCCCAGGAAGGAATGATTTACATTTTAGGGCTGAGGTGGTGCATTTGAATGTGGACCGGATTGCAGAAGCACAACCTGATGAGTATGTACCAGAGTTCCCTCGCAGAGTCGAAGGGTAGGCTGAGAATGCTAACCTAAGAGTTCCTTCTAATGACGATGACAGACTTGGTGAGATGGTGAGACGAGCGTTGGGGGCAGATTGTCTAACTAGAGCTTGGAAGATGTTAGTAGGAGTCCATTACTCCGAATATTCGGTATGCTAGAAATCCGCCTAATTTCAAGTCACCTACGTTGGAAACATACAATAGGGAAACAGATCCAATAGTTCATTTGATGAGGTACATCCAGCACATGGAAGTGTTGGGTGCATTTGAAGAGGTAATGGGATGGTGTTTTCCTTTATATTTGATAGGTTTCTCAACACAATTGTTAAGACAGCTGGAGAGCGGCTCCATTAGCAAATGGGCCAATTTAGTGAATGGATTTGTGAAGCGATTCAGGGTCTATATTTCATGACCTGAGAATGTGATGGAACTTGCAAGTATGAAGCAGAGGGATGAAGAGACCCTCAGGAGATTTCTCATAAGAATCAATGCGGCGGCTTCCGCGGTCGATAAGCTAGACCCTTCAATGGTTTTGATGGCGGTAGTTTCGGAAATAGCTACTAGACGGATTTCAAGATTTCACTGGAATAGGATCCTCCGAGGGATCTTGTAGAGTTTATCGTAAGGCTGAAAGGTTACCGCGCCAGGAGGACGCATATGCGGATGAGGAAGAGGTTAATGCTCTAGATGGTGGAGGATCGCTTAGAGAAGGATCTAGCAAGGATAAAGAAAAGCGAAAAATGGATGACGGCTTTGATGGATCAAAGCGACAGAGGAGGAAATTGAAATTCTCTTCTTACACGGACTTGAATGAAACCCCGGAGCAGATCTATTTGGATACTAGGGGATAGATCCCCTATTAGAAGCCGATGAGAAGAGAGCCCATGGAGCGCGAAAGGGCATCTGGAAAATATTGCATATTTCATGAGCTGGATGAGCATAACATAAATGATTGCAGACTCCTGTGGGATCTGATCGAGGAACAGATCAAAGATAACCGATTACAACAGTATGTAAAGAATTGAACTGCGATGAGGGAACATGAGCTGTCATCAACCGCAGCGAATGGAAATGGCCCTGGATCAAGGTCAATAATAGTCATCTCTTGATCGAGATGACATGGAATTGGGTTGGTTCTCGCAGTCTTTTTCCCTTTTTCAATAAATCATGCAATAATACAGTTTAGACATTTACTCGTGTATGGGATCCCGAACAGCACCTAGGCACGCTCTAGGCAGGATGCTAGATTGTAATGCCCGGCGAGGCAGTTACCTTGATGTTAAATTTTATGTTGTTTTTGATATTTGAATTTGATTATTGAAATCCACATTGAATGATGATTGATATTGATCGCTTTAAAGTCCTGTATGGAGTGACGGGGCCGGTGTGCAAGGTATAAGTCCCCTTACTAGAGTGCAAGCGGATGGACTTATATGATATTAATCGCTATAAAGTCCCGTCCGATGGGATGGGACTGAAGTGCAAGAAGTAAGTCCCCTCACCAGAGCGTGAGTGGATGGGCTTGCTTGTCGTTGAGTTCCCTTGTCGGAGAGCAAGCAGATTGGGCTCAGTAAGGGTTGAGAGAGACCATGGACTTTGATCGCGTTAAGTTCTGACTGGAAAGTCAAAACCAGAGTGTAGGTAGAAGGTCACTTCACCAGAGAGCGACTAGATGGGCTTGCTTAACGTTGAGTCCCCTTACCGGAGAGCGAGTGGATTGGGCTCGGCAAGGGTCCGGGGAGACCATAGATTTGATTGTCGATCTCGAATGACCACAGATTTGATTATCGGTCCTAAATGACCACGAATTTAATTATCGGTCTCGAACAACCATTGGACCGATTACTAGCCTCTAACGACCATAACTTCAATTAATGATCCGGAGGGATTGTATATTTAACTATCGGCCCTGAACGGCCACTGATTTGACAAACGATCCAGAGAGATAGTACATTAAAATGAATCTGAAACGATTTGGAGAAATCAAACCTTCGAACATATATTGATTTTGATAAAAAGATTTGAATGCCTTGAAATTAAAACGAAACCGATAAATCCCAGATGAACACGGGACGATTTTGATATGTATCAACTCTGAATGAAATAAGAATGTTAATGATATAAATCCCGGATGAACACGATATGGTTTTGATACGTGATGTAATAACTCCGAATGAAATCAGAATTGTGATGATGTATAGAGAACACTTAAGCAAAGTCTAGAGTCTTCGGCAATGACAGGTCTGGAAAGAACAATAATTGATAAGAGAATCTAAAGAAACTGGACGATTCACCAAGATTGAAGTAGCCAGAAAGCTCAACTATAAAATATTGACATCACATTTGTTCTTGAGCAAAGCATACCTTCCATTCATAAGGAGTGCTTTGAGGGAAAGTGTATTCCTGCCTTTTGACCGGGCAGTATACGGACGAACCTGACGAGCTAAACTTTGAAGTTATCAAGGCAAGACGCTCAAGGAGATGACCATGAAACCTAAAACCCAAGCACAACGAACATCACAATATAAGTATGTACTCATTCCAAGAATCCAAGAACTAATAAGCCCCAAAGTTATGGGTCAGTATCGACCCTACCCCAAGTGTAACGACCCGATATTTTGGACCATTCGCATCCGCACATGTCGGACTTGGATAAATCAAAATACCGCGTTGTTAATTTAAATTTGGCAAAACTGAACATATACAGTAAATAAATAATCACAGATCACAGACACAGAGTAATAAGTGCAGCAGAAATAAAAGATAGTAGTTCATGAAGCTACTATATACATATCAGAGTTAAATAAGGTACAACATATGTCTCGAATACAATAGTCAAATACAATATCAGAATACATCACTGGAATCAACTGAATATCCAAAAGCTGGATAGATAGCTGGATCTCCAAGCGAAGCTCCAACTCCAAAGGTGAGTCTCAAATACTGGTACACTCAGTCTGACCCGAGCGTGAAGCAAAACACAAAACACTCGAGTCAGGATTAACATTCTTATATCAATAAATCCAACTCAAGTGAAATAGCAACTGAAATACAAGTAACTCAAAGGATGTTTGGAATAACCATCCTTTAAGGATCCGTTAAACTATCTACTATGTACTAGTGTACGATAAGTAGATAATGTCTATCAGTAATATAAAGTATCAAAATAGTGTTAAGGCGTTACCATTATCCCCCTTAACACATTTTTATAAGCATCATAGTCTATACAGCACTGTAAACTCCACCGTAAACTAGTGGGCTATCAGGGAGTACTCCATAGGTATAACGCAAAACAAATCGTAGTGGTCGCGTATAAAGGGATCCAAGTATGACAAGGCACATGAGGCAATACGCAAGGTAGTGAATCTACCGTTTGCCTGATCCGGACTGGTGAGAACGCATCGCCGTAGCGATCGCAACACCGCGAAACAACACTCCCAAATCAAGGGTGCACCAATCGACAACAAGTAATGAGTAGTTTTCGAAGAAGTGTGTCCGCTCGAGGTAGCTAACCCCCATTTGGCCTGGCACGGCTCCTGTTTTAGTCATTTCCAATTTGACACAAGTGTCAAGGCTATCCATTATCGTTCTCTTTCTTCAGTCATCACGTACATCATTCCAACCACTTCATTCTAGATCACACTCCGCGTGTAGTTATTAAAGTGGTTTCGGTTTAGACAGTAAGTATGTCCCTAACCGATTCCGGTCCCTTTAATAACTTCCGTAATTATTACACCGATTGGTCGTTTAATAAATTTCAAAACCAAATCAATTACAATTTCAATTAGAATTTGTAAATCAACATTTCATTTGTCTTTCTAAAACAATTTCCATAATTTACGTTTCAAAACTTCCAAATTACGATTTCAAAATCTTATAATTCAATTTCAATCTTTATTTTAAAACAATTCAAATATTGATTTAAATTCGTATATAAGTTTCATTCCGAAATCATTTAATTTAATTTAATTTAACATTCAAATCAATTTAACTTCATTTATCGATTTCATTCAATATTCCTTAAGTAAATTTATCATTCAAAACAATTTCTATTTAATTTCCAATTCATTAAATCAATTACTTAAGTTCAACTCCATTATATTAAAACTTACAAATTGCATTAAATTAAATTCATCAAATCAAATTCTTTACATTTTCAAGTCTTACATAAATATCAATAAAACACATTTTATTTCTTATTAGAGAATTTCAATTTCACTTATTAATTTACTTAGTTACAATTTCAAAACTCAATTAATAAAGAAACTTGATTTCACTTATTCAAGAAGTTCAATTTTTACTTAATAAGAATTCAATTTTATTTAATTATTAAATAATTCAATCTCATTAAATTATTAAATAATTTCAAAACTTAATTCAATCATTTCTTAAATTAAACAACATTCTTTCATCAATTTCTTTATTAATATTTTGTTTCAGATTATTAAATATTCACATTTAAATTTCATTAAAATTCAATTTCCAACTTCGTTTCAAAACCATATAATTTATTCAAATAAAATCTTCATTTTATTTTTAAATCAAATTATTGACCAATCGGATTTTTATTTAATTCTCTAACCTAGGTCAAAGTTCAATTTGGGTATTTATCATTTCAACCCGATTCTATTCCAATTCAAAAATCAAAGCATAACAAAGGGAACTTGCAATGTGATAACTGGGATGGTGTCAAAGTAAACAAACAAGCAATAACAACAATCCAATAATCAATTCAAATAATCCCGAAATAATCATATTAATTCACATTGTTGTTTGTGCGAATTAATATAATTAATTCTAGAATCTACACTATCATTTCATGTAGATTAAAGATTATTACATTACGGTTTTTCACTTGATATTTATTATTCAATTTCAAACCACATCAATTTATACAACATACATTTAAATGGTTCAAGGTGTCGTTAAAACTATTTCTACGTGTCAAATTATTTACATCCAAAGGGGTCATATTATACACATTTAACTAATCAAATTCAACGTTTAACTATCCTATATCAAGTTCAATTGCATAATATTTATCATTTCAACATTAACAATTTAACGTCCAATATAAACATCAACAATCAATCAATTATCAGCCAAACAGTATTATCATTTCATAAATAACAGATAATGGTGTCAAATGTCACAGGTGAACTGATACAGGTAATAGCATATATAACAGTGTAATTAACTAACAACAGCATTTCAATTGTCGTTTTAATTGAAATCAAATTTAATAAATAAAAGAACATTAATCGTGAGTGATTGCTCACCTTTCGAGGCTAGAGAGATAAGAAGATGACACGGACAAAGGTACGCATACGGAACAGCGACAAGCTAGGAATGACTACGACAAATTCGATATTGAAATGATAAGTCAAGATAGGCATGATGTTTTGATGAAACAAGATATATTACATATATATAAATTTCAAAAACCAATTTAAAACATATTTTAAAATAAATATATATATATATATATATATTTAATTTCAAATCAATATTAAATACAAACATATAACATATCTTTATATATTTTGAAAACCAAATTCACATAAAACCTACATATAAACTAATGTATATAAACATATATACAACTTACATAAATGTTGAAATTTAAAAATCAATATTGTTTAGCATACTTTTTAAAGCAATACAACAACAACGTTTATACACTACAGACCTAAATATAAACAACCAAAATGATATAGAACTCATATAAGTTCATATATATAAAACAAACAGATCTTTAACAACTGGTAGAAACATAGATATACTCAAATCAATATATATACAACAAATACCAATACATATGTAGATTTTGAACAAATATGCAAACTCATATATACATGCAAGCCTGAAACCGAGCAAAAGAAACATGTATGCAGAAAAATGTATACATTTATTAATAAATCAAATATATACCTTAACATTCATTATATATGCTTTAAACAATAGTAGTACAGCTGCTATATAACTATATATATAAGACTTATATTATTTACTTGTTATATTATATACTTTAATCTAGAACAACATGATACACTTGTTGTTATACACGTAGCTTTAAAACATACAGTATACAGGCTCGCAAAACATATGTTTTACTGTGTAAAAAGAAATGTAGTTCTTCACTACTTTGAAATAAAGTGAACACAAAACATGCATATAAAAGATCTATACATATATAAACTATAAAATAATTATATAGACAAGGGAATTAAAATATTTATACGACTATAAACAAACATGTGCAGACCATAAGCTCATATATACTAATATATACACTGAATACAACATGTAACAAAGTGTTCACTTGTATATTAATACACTTATACAGTTTTCTCCATAACGAAACATGTACTTTTTATTTAATTAATTTTTTTTTCCAAAATTTTCTATATATATTTCTAACAATCAAAATATCTATATATATAGTTTAAAAATCAACATCTTCATATACATCAAGATCAAATTTTTAAATATAACATGTATTTAAAATACAGGCATATCTATAGTTAATATACAGTTATAAAAAAAATTTATAACCAACAGTAAATGAAGACAAACTTTACTTAATATACAGTCATGAAAACAAACAAGTTCCATATAATTTTTTTTATATATAACAACAGCAAATGAAAACTTTACTTATTGCTTAAACATATGTATTCTTTCTGCATATTACATAAACACAACACTATATATATATATAAATATAAATCTAACACATACCAGATATAGATATATATATACGGTATAGAACATGTGTAAACAACATATATAACTACCAGACATTATACAACATATATAAACTGTATGCCTATCTATACATCTCTACAGTACAGAATAAAATTGTGTCACTATATATATACTGTAATCCCTGTAGCTTGTAGACTTATAGGAAATAGAATAAAATATATAATTCATCAGATCAAAAGTTTATAAACAAATGTATAGATATAGTAGATTGGTATAAAATAATATAACAAATGTATCTATAGAACATATATATATAAATCTAAACTTATACTTGTAACTTCGCATGTACAAAATCACTATTCCTTTTCAACATTTCTAAAAATCGAAATATACAAAGCACTATAATATAATAAATCCAGTAATATAATATTCATAATATATACCTTACATGATAAAAGGAGAAGTGAAGGTTTGATCGTTGAGGGGTTTGAGCGGTTGCATGGGCGAGGCTGATGTAGTGAGAGAAAAAGAAGTTCTTCAACGAACACTTCTAGTTTGCAGGACTTATCACGAGCCTGTTTCCATGGGCCGGCAGCTTGACGAGGAGCAGAGGCGAGCAGATGGCTAGCGACGGTCGTATGGAGGTGCGGGTGGAGCTAGTTCTGTCAATGGAGGCGGCACTTGTCAGGGAGATGGAACGTGAGGGGAGGTGCTGCCGACTAGGGGTTGTGTGCTCGGGAAATAGCAAAGAGCTTGGGTGGTTCACGTGATGGAAAGTTGGGATGGGAAAGGTCGGGTGCGAACATGGCTGAGGAAAGAAAAATGAAAGAACAGTTCAATGTAAATAGGGAAATATAATTTATTTCCTTCACCAGCCTAGGAAATGAACGCACCAATGAAAATTGAATACAGTGGGAATATAAAAAACAAGTACGTTGAATTTCACCAAAAATACTAATAGCTAGTGGCTATTGGTATACCAGAGACAACTGTAAGTACACAAAAGCCAAAGATGCTCAAACGAAAAACCGATGCGGCAAATTGGTCTGTGGATTACTCGGCGTACAGGACTTCGAAGTATACAAATGAGTATACTGCGAAGGTCAGTACAACGAGGCGATTAAAACGACATACAGACATTAGCAGTACGATTTAATTATAAAAATTCGAATTTTCTACTAGTGGAAAATGCAGCAAAAACGCAGGAAAATAAGATCGACGGAGCCACAGATGTCCGAATTTGGAAAAACGAAAAATGACGTCTCGCTCAGAAGATGGTTTATAATTTTTCTATGTAAAAATATTTAGGTTTCGAAAACGTTTTATTTTTATCGCTTTTTAACTGATTAAATTGAAGTAAATTTACGCGCGAAATAAACTTTCATATTTTCAGACGAAAATTTACCAGTTGCTATGTTTAATTAGACGCATTCCAAATATCAAATTTATATTTCAAATTTTATCGTTTAAAATTTCGCACAATTTCAATTAATAACGTTATTAAAATCAGTTAAATTTATGGGTCGTTACACCTTGGGTCGGCACTGACCCATGTTCCTTGGCCCAATGGGGCCCATCTTTTGCCTATCACCCCTCCTTGATGCTAAAACCCTATTTCGAGTGTTGTTTTGTTGATTCCATGCAACTATCTATCAATCTCCGCTATCTCCTGAATCAGCAACTTTGTTCTTCCACAACTCCACCAATTGGACTCTGAAACAAGCTATTATTGATGCAAACAACTATGCAATCACAAAGTTAACCACAAGACGAGCCGAAGCGAAGATTTGAAGGTAGCTAATTTGGCTAACATAGGTGTTGGTACCGATCCATACCCATAGAGTCGTACCAATCCAAAATATTTGATGATGTGGCACCCCTATTTTCATGGAGAACTGCTCTATAGCAAGGAGAACAACCTGGAGATTTTTTGTGCGAGATTTAAGGCCCCTTACCTTTATAAATAGAGGGGAGGGCTCATTTTTTAGGATCGTTTTGGATCTAGTTCCACTCTACTCTATATTCTTATAATTCTAAAAATCTAAGTGTCGGAGTTGTACCGACCCCTAAGAACTTCTGCCCTAAAGTCAAAAGATTGGTGATAAAATGTAACGACCTGGATTTTTAGCCATTGGATATTGGGTAATTAACTGATTTCGATTATTGGAAATTTCTGAATGTATAAAATATATTGAAATCTATGTTAATTTTAAATTATAAATTCCTGGATATGATAAATTTTATTGAAATGTATATAAACTCCACCATTTAAATTTAAGATAAAATATCCATAAATGTGTATATATATATATAATATGCAAGCTTTATGATGTTTAAAAGTATATATATGTATATATATAAGCCATATGATGATTAAAAATATATATATAAGTATATATATATACATAAGTGTGTATATATATATATAAGTATATATATATTTGTATGTATGTATGTATGCCATGCAGGCCCGACTGAATTGGTTGCCCTAGGCAAACACAAAGTACTAAGCAGAATTAAATTTAAAAACACTCATAAATTGATAGAGCAGGAATTGAACCTGAGCCGGTTTGTTCACAAGTAACATAAACAACCACTTGACCATGCTATATTTCAATATTCTTAGTGAAGAAAGCTTTTTATTTATTCAAAACCTTAGAATGTTGCCCCTTCATAGGCTTGTTGCCCTAGGCGGCTGCCTTAGCAGCCTTACCCTAGGGCCGGGCCTGATGCCATGTGAAGAAATGTATATGAAAGTATGTATTAATGTAAATAGGTATATTATATATGTATGCATATCTACATATATATACATATAAGTGGTTATGGTAAATAAATGTGTAAATGTGTATATCTAATGTATAGATGAATATGTAAATATATATGTATATGTAACTATATATATAAGTATATGAAACATGTATGAGTATAAATGTATATGTGCATGATGACAACAATATTCATAGGAATGGTTATATATGTTTATAAGAATAGTGTGTGTGTGTGTGTATAGATGTAAAATTTGAAGAAATATATATATATATATATACACACACATATATGAAAGGATGTATGTATGAAAGGAGACATCATCATAACAAAATTTCAAAATCAAGTCACACACAACATTAAATTAAGCACATAAAATATCATATCAACATGAAATCAAATCAGGTCAAAACAATTGTTAAAATCAAAATTAAAAGAAAAAAATATAAGATGATGTAAAGCCTGTAATAAGCCTCAGCACTGTCTCTCCCTCATTCTCCTTTATATATATCACTTCCTTGTTTATACCATTCAAAACATTCATAAAAAATATATTATAATAATAATAAAACAGAAGAGGTATGCTGCCATTAAAACAAAAGAGAAGATCAAAACCATAGCAGCAGTTGTTCATTCTATTAGAAATTGTGAGTAAAGCTAAACTCTTGCTTACTGGAAATGATGTATGGATTTATATGTTGAAACTTTTGGATAAGTCATTTATGATGTCAAGTATTCATGTGCAAATGAGTTTTATACAACATAATGGTATGATTAAGTCCGTAAACTCACAATAGCAAGCCTTAACACTCTGTTTCCTTGAAAAGCTGACAACTTACCACTTTAAAAATCCTTTTCTCTCTATCCAATGAATTTTAGCTTGTGGTTCCAGAAAGAAGTGTGTTTGTTTTTTAATGTAGTTTTTTTTAAATTAGTTTCGTTTGATATCGTCAAGTATAGAGTAAGGAAGGTATATCTTATAGTAAATAACTTATAAGTGATCAAAATTTGGATTTCGTAAATTAAAACTTTGATTACATGATTGTGTTTATGATTGGAAATGATGATTTTTGAAGGAGTTTTGATGATTTTTAGTTACGTATTTGGAGTGATAGGGGGAGATTAACAGAAATTGGGTTTTCGACGAATTCCGGCGCGGTGGTCGTTTTCGTGGTAGAAGGTTGGGTGTGGAGGAGCATTGGATGATGGCGAGCCTGGAAAAAAATCTTGCGGTGATTTGGAGGGCCGTGTGTCGGCTTGTCGAACTTAATTTAGGGTTTAAGAATGGTCGTTTTGGGGTCTCGGGTTTCTCAGCCATGGCGACATGACGAGGAAACTAGAGGCGTGCGCTAGGGGGGACTTGGAAGACGAGGAAGTGGTGGAGCACTGACCGAAGTCTGGTGGTTGATGGTTGAGTATAGAGGCGAGGCGAGGCGTTTGTGTGAGTAACGGTGGTTTCCAGGCTTGGTTCAAAATTCTTTTTTTTGAACGGATTATTGCCGTGGAGTTTCAGGCTGGGGAACGTGGTGTGGTGGCCGAAGGGGGTGTGTGGAGATGGTCGGTGACAAGAGACGTTGACCGTAGGTGATGTATATGTGCACGGTGGTGCACAGTTTTCGTGCACAAAATTGAAGTGATGAAGAATAAAGAACAGAGGAGTAACTGGAAAGAAAGGAAGGAGGGGAGGGCGAGTGGGCCGGGTATAGGCCAAGAAAAAGAGAAAAAGAAAAACAAAAGAAAAGAAAATGAAAGAAAAAGAAATAAAACAAAGGAAAAAGAAAAGAAAAGAAAAAGGGGAAAAAAAGAGAAGAAATGGAACTTATATATATTTATATGATAATTTATATTTTCTCTATTTTTACTAAAAATCTACTGTCATTTCAAATCCGTAATTTAAAGTTCAATGATATTTTATAATTAAAATGGGAAATTAATTATATTATTATTTGGTTTAAAACTATGTAAATTAATAAATTAGATATTAAATAGAGTGTTTAACTTTGATTAACTAATAATAATTTGATTGATAATTTCTTTTGTAATTAATTTTGGATAAAAAAATATAAATGGATTCAGTTAGTTAAAGGTTGATTAAATCCTAATGTGTAAATTGTTTTGATATCTGTTATTGATCGTTAAATTAGTAACAAATCTATATCTTGGCCTATTTCTATTGGATATTTATTTCAAATTATTCTTGTCTGTGCCATCAAATGGTCGGACGGGTTAAAATATTTAGATTAAAATGATGATTTGTTTTATTTGAAATAAACGTCTGTAATAAATTTCCATATGTGAATATTGTCACCCTAAACATAAATTGTTATTTTAAACAATTTACCCTTTAAAATTTATTACTTGAATTCGAAGAGGCCGGGATCGGATATCAGTGTTATCCGGAACCACTTCGATTTGATAATCACTACGAACCACTACGGTTTTGGATTATAGAGTCTAATATGCTGAAATTTGGATAAATTTAACGAATTTGACCATTTTAAATAAGTAATTGTACTTGGACACTATTGCAATATTGATGGATTTCTGTAAAAGTGCTTTGGTTTTAATAAGATAAAAACCCATCGTGTTTCTACGAGTTACCCTAGTTTTTCAAAAGATTTTTATAACTTAAGTATTTCAAATTAAGTGGGTTTACTCACGCTGGTTTCCAGCCTGACTCGGGTGTTACTTTTGTAATGCTTGGGTCAGACCGAGTATTACAGTTTTCAGGTTAGGTCGCTTTAGAGCTTAGGAGACGAGCTGGATAGCAGAGACGTATCGCACGTATTTGACTATATTCCGTTGTGTATTATAGGCTGCATAGTCAGCATTTGAGGACAAGTTATTATAACTATCCAGATTGATTGTTGATGATTGTACTCTGATAACTTGTGTGTATAATAACAGTTATAGCTTTCTTTTGTATAAATGTTGTTATTGTATATTATATTTTGTTCCACTGCGATTGTGAGATTTTGTGTTGCCATTTCTGTTTCTTATTCTATCTCTTTTTTCTTAAACCCTAACAACTTGGTATTTCCGGCACTCAATTGCTCGGCACTCTATACAGTGAACGTATTAGTGTCGATTTTGAGGGTCAAAAATCGCCCGGTCGTTACATAAAATCATTAAGTGGCCATAGGCCAGAGATTTCCGAACCACTGTAAATCTCTATGTGTTCATTTCTTACTCATTTTAATTTGTTTTTTTACTTTTTATTCTCCTCTACTTTCTGTTAGGTGTTTATGCCATTTTTGGTTCAAACAATGTCCCAGGGGCTTCTTTATATTTTTAATAAGTACTATAAGTGTACTTATTACTGGAGAAATATCAAAGTTTAAATTTGTTTTTGATAATTATTTATGAATTATTAGAATAAAGGTTTTAAATTACAAAACATGTTTTTTTATAGTTTTTAAATAAAATTATAAAGTAAGTATTTTTATGTGATATTTAAAATAAATGCATTAAACCATAGCATAAGCATTTTTAAAGAATTTTCAAATACATATAATCTTTAGAAAATTAGTTAAATATTTTATTAAAGTATTAAAAGATTATGTAATATAATACCATTTAAATTGTTTTAAAATTTTATTAATTATATTAGCTTATAAATAAATTAGTATACCTATAAATATATGCATCACTTTAAAAAGGTTTTTAGCAAATATATAAGTTGGAAAAATAAGTTAATTCTTTTATAAAGAAATAAAGGAAGATTTGGGTTATAATACCTAAGTTAAAATAAATGGTTTTATAAAGTTAAGTAAAAGAATATTAACTTGTTAAATTAATGTAGATAAGTAAATATAATGAAATCTTTAAAAAGCAAGTTTTAAAGATAATGTTTAAAGTAGGGAATGTTTTGGGTTGTAGTAAACAATGTTTGGGCAACATTTGTTTTTAACCCTTATATATAATTAAATCTTTAAAAAGCAGGTTTTAAAGATAATGTTTAAAGTAGGGAATGTTTGGAGTTGTTGTGGCAATGTGTAAGTAACACTTGTCTTAAACCCTTATAAAAGCAATCGGATTTTTAAAAGAGATTTTTAAAGACAATGATTAAGTGTGAAGTGTTTTGGGTTGTGGTTAACAATGTTTTAGTAACATTTGTTTTGAAACCCTTGAATTATATTTTAATCTGGAAAGATATTGTTAAATGATTTCGAATACGCTTAGATCTTTAATAGTGAAATTTTAAAGATAATAACAAGTATGAAATCTTTTGGAATAAAGATAGAAAAATTATATATTTAAAATATAAAAGAGAGAAGTGGTTTATAGTAACAATGTTTGAGTAACAATTAGTTTTCTCTTTGATTATATTTTAAAGTAAGTAAATTTAGTTAAGTGATTTGTGATTATGCTTATACCGTTGAGATAAGTATATGAATACTTATGAAAGGACTATAAATGAATTGTAAAATACGTGAATAGTAAAATACGTGAATAGTAAAATACGTAAATAGTAAAATACAAGTATATATCTTTATAAAGGAAAATTAAATCTATATACAAGTTTAAATAAGTTAAGTTCTAATTAATAAGGAATTTTAATTAATAAAGGAAGTTTAATTAGTAATGGAGTTTAATTAATAAGGAGTTTAATTAATAAAAGATGTTTAATTAATAAGGAAGTTTAATTAAATAAAAGAAGTTTTATTAGATAAAAAAGATTTTTACTAATAAAAGAGGTTTTAATTAATGAAAGATTAATTAAGTATAAAGGGATTAAAAGTCGTTTATGTGACTTAATCGTGGTTTGTGCGTGTTAGTCATGCTTTGTTTGTTTACTTATGTATGGAAAGTATTTAGTCGTGTACTTAGCACTAAAGCCGATGGAATAGACTTGTTTCTATTGTGAGAGTTAAGAAATGATTCAAGTAGGGTGTAGAAGCAATAATGCTCTAACCTACCAGGCTTCATTCTTAATGAGGGATGGTGAAAGTTGAGAAGTTGGAAATGTGATAAGTATATGAGATTTGGTTTCCATATGTGATCATTCTCATTGTTGTTGTATATGACCAAATTAACTTAAGAAGTATCTAAAAGAAACACAGGAATTATACGGTATGGTTATTCACTTGATGATGATATAACCTATGTATAAACTCATCTTGCTCTTCTAGAACAAAGATAAGGAAATCCATTCGAATAGGAGATGATCTCCACCCTTATCATTGTCTATTTATTTCTGAAAGAATTGGAGTTAAGTTAACCAGAAAATTCATAGATTCATTCTTGAAGAGACCAAGATCGGTAAGTGGTTTTCAATAGGTAAGTGTTTTACTTATTGAAAACCACTTCAAGACTGAGATAAGTGTTCTATCTCTTAGAAGTGGATCTGTTTGAGATGTTGGAATCTATGTGGCAATTCAAGATCTGTTTGAGATGCTTAAATCCGTGTAAAGGTTCATGATCTATTCGAGATGTAAGAATCCATTTGGGGATTCGTTATCTGTTCAAGTTGTGGCTCCTATGTTTAGATGTTGAACGTGAATTCACCATTGGTAATGAAAGAAAATAGAGTAGGATGCATAGCGATGGGTTTAACTAACCCAAGGGTGTATCAACTCCACATCTAGAGATTATTTCGATATGTTTGGTGCCGAAAGTTGATGATATTCGGCATCATGTCTTAGGGCATGGTCCAGCTATGTTTACCTTATTGGTATATTTTATCTAGAGATATATGATGCTCGGAAGGGTATTCTCTTATTCTTGTCAGGAGATTCGCCTCGATGTACTGAGGGCATCTCCAATGGAGAATCCATATGCGAATGCGCCATAGCAGTTTTGATGGTACTTTAATGTTGTTGTGTCGTGAGATGCCAGTTGTTTTCTAATTTATACTCTTCACCCAGGACATTATCTATTATATCACAATATGTACCTATTACCTAGTTGGTTCTTAGAAGGGATAATCGTTACGACAGTCTCAAAGTACTATTATACGGTGATAGCATATATCTTGGGTTTCTCACACCAGTTATGTCTGATCCGTGGTTTTATTTTTCCCTTATTTCCATAGGTTCTATTTCAAGTAGTTTCAGAAAGGTAGGTTTTCGTTGATGTTCATTGGGCTCTTGGAGAGGAATTGGATGTTTACCTACCATAGTATTTATTTCCGTTGGATTACATAATGTAAATATATCAGCATTTGTAAAGGCAGGTTGTTATGACTATCCGGGCCGATGATAGTACTTTGATTAGTAACTCTAAAATGCTATGTATGTTAGAGTAGTCCTGTGTACTATCTTTTGATAATTTATGTTATCATTCTGCATGTAAGATTCTGATATTTTTGTTATCCTCTTTGTTTTTCTTTACCCTAATGTTATTCTTTCTGACACTTAGGTGCTCAACAAGTGAATACAGTGGATGTATTAATTGTGGGTTGCAGAATTATGGATCTTAAGGCTAAATAAGTAATAAAGGGTGGTGAATAGTTGTAACGACTCATAAATTCGAACAAATTTTAAAAATATTAATTATAATTGTTGAATAGAATATGGTTAGAAATAAAGAATTTTCAATTATTACGGTAAATAATAATAATAATAAATTTGTTAGAATATAAAACATGATCTTAGATAAAATTCTAAAACAACTAATCTTTATTGAAATGGAAGGTGGTAACGCGTATTAGAATATAATTTAATAATATTGATTGAATCTAATTGGCAACTGTATTAATGCAATTTCAATCAACTGTAACAATAAATGTTACTAAAGAATGGGATAAACAATATTCTAAATATGTTAGCATCAATAAGAAATCAATTATTAGGTAAGTAGGTTTATACTCCTTGTGTAAACAATAAATTAACAGATATGAATTACTAAGTTGTAACAATTGATTTATTCTCATCCCATTGATTAATCCGCTTTGGAATTTATTTTGTAATCAAAGGAATTAAATGCAATTGAAATCTTTCAAATAAAAGGAAAGAGAACATTAATTGTAATTAATGGACGTAATAATAGAAATGTATGTTTGAATTAAAATAAAAGAGGGAGTTGTGGAAATAAAAAGGAAACATTTGTTTAAATTGAAAGAGAAATTTGATGTAATATAAAGAACATGTAAATCAAAATAAAAGGACAAAACTTTGTTTGAATTACTTAATGAAAATAAAACGATTAGTGTGTAACCAACATTCAATTGAAAATTTAATATTGAATTAATTGGAATTAAATCTTTTAATTTAGGTAAAGAGAAACAGATGGTAATTGATTCAGTTACGAATAAGCAACATATGTTGAATTGAATAAAATGAACATTTGAATGAAGGCAAACCAATGTTAATAAAATGAAGTTTAATTTAGTCAATTTTAAAATATATTATTATTTGAATTTAAATAAAATTTAAAGGTTAAAATTAAAGAACAAATTTTGGAATATTGAGTAATATATATTTCCAAATTCAATAAAGTAGAAAATTTTCGAAAATTTCAAATTTTGGTCAAACTTGGTCAAAGTTTGACTTTTGGTTGAAAAAATTTAAATTTGAATTTTAAAATGTTATTCTTTTTATATGATACTAGACTGAATTCTAATCTCCTCTCCACTTTTCGTTTCGTCAAAATCAAATTCCCGTTGCTCTATAAATATGAAATACTGTGAAAAATTGACATGAATTTGCAGTGTTTAGTTGTGTTTTATTTGGCTAAGTCCTATTGGGTTTGTTTAGTCTAATGGGCCTTGGTTAACCAAGAGTCTCTAGCCATACCAAGAGTCTTGTGACCATTCCTTTGCCTACGACCTTTTGTTTCTTATCTGACTAAACAAGTACGTACAAAATTATTTCTCCCGGGAAACTTTCTCTTCACTCTTCCTTCTTCCTCTCCAAATCTACAGAGAAAGAAATCTAGATCCAAACTCCAAAATTTCCCAAATCCTAATACTCCTTTCCTCCACTCTTTCAAATCCTTCCATCCTCCTCCTATAGCCGCCGCCCTCCACCACCATCCAAGGCCATCTCCTCCCCTCTTCATCTCCACCACCATCCACCAAGCATAGGCTGAACCCCCTTTAGCTCCTCTTCTTCTCTAGTAAAAAAAAATCAAATCAAAAGGGAAATATATATATATATATATATATTGTAATCCATCAATTCAAGTTTGCTTTGCTTTGAAATTCGTGGTTCAAATTCATAGCTTTGTGTCATCAATTTTCCTAACCTCGAAAAGTGAGTCATTCACTTAAGATTTAAAATCTTATGATAAGTGAATGAATATCAATTGTTATGTTATTGGAATGTTGCAATAGTTTATATTTTGCGTAGTTTGTATATGATTTGATATGATCTATGTTCACATATGTTCACCTATGATTTTTAAATGATATTGTTATTTATATTATGTGGTTTGTTTATAAAAATAGATGTGATGATTTCGTTATTGATATGCTTCATGATGTTAATATGAAATTGCTATGTTGAAGAAAAAAGAAATGTTACATTGATTTAAAAGTTGTCACGCATGTTATGAAAAATGTCGCTAATATGATATGTGAAAATTTTTGTGTGAAAAAGAAAAAAGAAAGGAAAAAAAAGAAAGAAAAAGAATAAAATTTATATGCATATATGTGTTACGTTGTAATATAGGAAATCACCTAAAGTGCTATATTAGAATGATTGCATATTATGTTATGTTATGGTAGGAATTTTATGTCACATTCCATGCTAAAATATGTTATTAATTATGCAAGTTACATGCTATGCTATGTAATTAATTATGTAAGTTACATGCTATGCTATGTAATTAATTACGTAAGCTACAAGCTATGCAATGTAATTAATTATGTAAGTTACATGCTATGTTATGTAAGTTACATGCTATTTTATGTAATTTGTTATGTAAGTTATATGCTATTTTATGCAATTTGTTATGTAAGTTATGTGCTACCTTATGTAATATGTTATGTATGAATATGTGTTATGTTATTTATTTTATGTAATTCACGCTACAAGTTCCCTTAGCTTTAGGAAATCACTATGGGTTGAAATGATACATACCCGAATGATCTTTTAGATTAAGGAAAATCGTTATGGGTTGAAATGATAAACCCAAGTGATTTTATTGATTTTGGAAATTTGGGATTGCGGGTTGAAATGACATATACCCGTAAATTTTAAATTATTGTGAATTGAAATGATAAATATCCGTATCACTTGACCCTAGGATAGAAAACTATATACGGACACCGTTGGTTTGCTTTTAAAGTGATTTCTGAAATTTTGGAAAGATGTGTTTGGAAAAAAACGAAAAATGATTTTTAAATTTAATATAAAGATTTTATTTAAAAAATTATATTTTAAATTTAGATTTTAAAATTATATGTTTTAAGAATTCTAAATTTATAAGGTAGGTTTTAAAATGTAAATTTTAATGTTTTACTTGTAACTTTATTTACTTTTTTCACAATATAAGATTCAAATTTAATAAAATTTAATAAATATAAAATATATTATGTTTAAAATATTTAAATTAATATATTTATTTTAATATATAACCTATTTTAATAAATAAACTATTCCTAATATATAAACTATTTCAATCTATAACCTAGTTTAATATATAAACTATTTCTAATATATAAACTATTTCAATCTATAACCTATTTTTAAAATATAAACTATTTTTATGTATAACTATTCCAATATATAAACTACTTTCAATGTTCAAAATGTTTAAAGTTGGAATTGTAATGATTTAGATTTAGTTGATTTAAAATGCGAATATTTTGATATGATGGTTTAACCTATTTTGTGATTATGATTTCGAAAGTGATATGATTTCAGAAGTGAATATGATTTCGAAAGTGATACGATTTTGAAGTGAATACGATTTCGAAAGTGATATGATTTTGAAGTGAATATGATATTTTGATATAAATTATGAATCGGTTTTGGAAATGTAAAAGAACCAACTGGTGTGAAATAAGCGTTTGGTTGTTAAAGAGACTGGGATCAGATATTTTCATACTCTTTGTCAATACCGAAAACCACTTTAACAACCACGCACATGGTGGAGAATCCAGAATGAGGTAGGATGGTTTGGCGAACGCTACTGGAATGAATTAAGAGAACGATGATGGATAGCCTTGACCTTCGGGTCATAATTAGAATGACTAAAACAAGAGCCATGCCGGGCCAAGTGGGGTCGCTCCTCCTATCGGGCACATTTCTTTGATACCATATGATTACTTTGTGATTGATTTGGTGGCCACCCTTTGATTTGATTTGGGAGCGTGTCTCGAGGTGGGCGGTAGTAGCTGCTATGCGTTACCACCAGTCCGGATCCGCAAAACGGTAGTATCCTACCCTGGGCATTGTCTTGCGTGCCTTGTCATATTTATCCTAATCGCACAAATTATGACTTTGGTTTGTATCGTACCTATGGAGTGCTCACTGGGTAAACCACCGGTTTGGTGGATCTTACAGTATCTGTATAGACTACGGTATTTATATAAAAATGTGTTAAGGGGGATATGGGTAACGCCTTAATGCTATTTTAATATTTTACTTTACTGTAGACATTATTTATGTAGCGTATTGTATTATGTATGTAGATAGTTCCACGGATCCTTAAAGGATGGAAATCCCAAACATTCTTTAAGTTATTGCATTTCATTTGGACATTTCACTTGAGTTGATTTACTTGCATAAGATTGTTAATCCTGACTCGAGTGTTTTGTGTTTTACTTTATGCTCGGGTCAGCCTAAGTATTACAACATTTGAGACTCACCTTTTAGAGCTTGGCGCTTGGCTTGGAGATCTATCTTATCTATTCAGCTTTCCAGTTATTCTGTTATTTTAGTCATTTAGTTATTTATGTTCAGACTTGTCATTTGCTTCTGTATTAGAGACTTCTTTGTATTTGGACTTATGTTGTATTTTCTTTGGACTCTGACGTTTCTGTAGTTGCTTCATGAACTACTATTTATCTATTCTGCTGCGTATTGTTGTATTACTCTGTATCTGTGATTCTGTGATTGATTTATTTACTGTATATGCTAAGTTTTGCCAAATATAAATAACAATCTGTTGTTTTGAGCAATTCAAGTCTGACATGTGTGGTTTATTGTCGATTTGAATGGTTCAAAATAGCTAGTGGTTACAGTTGGTATCAGAGCTCCGGTTTAGGCAAAACTTAGCTTGTGGAGTAAAAACTCATTAGAAATAGGATAGTAATACCCTAGAATGAGTAGAATCAATTACAGAATCATCCTTCCTTTCGAGCCTATCTTCTTAGTTAGGATTTTCTTTTATTAGGGTTCCTCTAAATTTGAATCTCTATCTTTGGTCTAAAATCCATTCTTGAATCATCCTATGAGAGAGCGAATTTGTTAGTGTTATAAATAAATTGTTTCATATCATATTTTTATTTTGTTAAGTATGATTATATTTTATATATAAAAGTATAATTTTTTGAAATTAGATAGTTAAAGGAATTGGTTGTTAGAAATGATAATACTAGATTATCATTTATTGTTTTGTTAACATTCCTAAACCGGTAACTATTGTTGTATGTTATAAGGAGATGAAATTTTATAAACATGGTTTAAAAATCTGATTTGCAAATGAAATAAAATTAAATTTGGGATTTGAGAATTTAATTTTTGGTGCTTTTCAAAATTTGGTCTTCAAAGTCTTGAAAAAATATATTAATATTATTTGAAAGTATTTTCAAGTAGAAATTGTTTCAAAAGAATTTTAAAGGAAGCAAGTCAGTACTGTCCTCTTATGTCGCTGGAAAATAATTTCGGTAATGACTGAAGACCATCGACATTCATTTTCGAGTCTCATAGTGGGGGAAACCACTTAGTAACTTTGCTACACTTTTGTTTTGAAAATTGGATTTTGGTTTGAATTTCTTAAGTATGATTTGTTATACAAAAATATATATATGCATATATGTATTTTAGAATGGTTTGAAGTGAAATCGGAAATTAAACTCTTAAGTTTATGTTAAGTAATGGTTTTCCATTATTGAAATGAAGTAAAATTTCTAAATAATTGGAGTGTCTAAAATGAGAAATGAAATTGAAACAACTTAAAACAGTTGAACTAGGATAAAATTAATTTGTATTATTTTAATTGCATTCTAGAACATATATAACTTACCTGAAATATTTAAAAAGTTAAAATGTTAACTTGAATATGTAATTGAAGGGTATACAAGAGGAAACTTAAGTAATAAAAATGTTCAAACTAAATTTTTCTTAATAAAAATATTGTAAATAAAAGGTAAATTGTATAGATTACATTCTGAAATATTAATAAAAACTTACCAGGAAAAATGTCTGAATGTTAATGAGAACATGTAATTGAATGATATACAATATAAAATGAAAGTAATAAGATGTCTAAAATGAAATTTGTTAAGGAAAGTTATAAATAAACATTGAGTTGTTATAGTGAATGTTTATACACTTAATCTATGTTATAAGAAATGTTAAGTGAAATAAATTGAATAATAAAAAGAGAATGCTATTTAAGTAAATGAATATGAACTTAAGAAACTAAATAAGTAATAAATAAATTTATATTTTGTAAACTATTTGTGATACAAAGGTAAATTACAAAGAATGGTTGAAATAGAATTATGAAGTGGAATTAACTTTAGTGAAGTCAAATGGATTAAATAAATGAAATGAGTTAAATAAAATAGGATTTGTTTTGAAAAAAAATAAAATAAATGAACTTAAGTTATAAAGATAAGGTGAATGTAAATCAATTATGAATGAAAGTTAATTAAGTAGAGATGTAAAAAATTTGGAATATATAAGCTATATAACTTGAAACTTGAGAAAATAGGAAGTAAAAATGTAACGACCCAGAATTTGGGTTATTTGAAATTGGAATATTTAATTGATTTTAAATATTTAAAAAGTTAAAATTTTAACTTGAATTTCAAATATAACGATTTTTGGATAATTTAATTATTGAATTTAAATATTGAATTTAATAACTGAATATTGGTTAAATTATTAAATTTTGAGTTTTAAGCTTGTTAAAAATAATTTATAGGCTTATAAAATTTATATTTATAATAATGAAGATAATAAAACTTTTTAAATTGAATTTAAAAGGGATTTTTTCTGTTTTAAAAATATATCGTTTAAATTAACGTATAAAAATAGCCATCCGGGGCACAGTCTCGAAATTCGACGAAACTAGTTCCATTGGATCTGTTATAGTGTATTATTATCGGATTTCAAATTTCATAGTGTTTGAAGTTATCGTTTGGCCGTACGGGATATAAACGCGCTGGAATTTATATCGAAAATTCAATATAATAATTGGGTCCAAAACGCTATTTTCTTCATACGATCGAATTAGGACTCAGAACATTTTCCATTGTGTTCGAAAGAGGGGTATAACATTTTGAACAGCCTAGCGGCACGCCTCGATAGGGGTTCGAAATGTTGAGATGTGTAACAACCCGCCATTTTGGACCATTCGCATCCATTATAAGTGTATAGGAAGACACTCATGCCGGAGTTGAATTGCTCAAAATACCGCGTTGTTAATTTAAATTTGGCAAAACTGAACATATACAGTAAATAGATATAATCACAGATCACAGACACAGAGTAATAAATGCAGCGGAAATAAAAGAGATAGTAGTTCATGAAGCTACTATATGAATATATAAAATACATCAGAGTTTACAACAGAAGAGTAATACGATACATCAGATACAAATCAGAATACATCACTGGAATCATCGAATATCTGAAAGCTGGATAGATTGCTGGATCTCCAAGCGAAGCTCCAACTCCAAAGGTGAGTCTCGAAAGCTGAACTACTCAGTCTGACCCGAGCGTAAAGAAAAAACACAAAACACTCGAGTCAGAATTAACATTCTTATATTAATAAATCCAACTCAAGTGAAATAACAATTGAAATACAAGTAACTCGAAGGATGTTTGGAATAACCATCCTTTAAGGATCCGTTAAACTATCTACTAGGTAGTAATGTACGCTAGGTAGATAATGTCTATCAGTAATATAAAGATATCAAAGTAGGGTTAAGCAGGGCCCATACACCTCTTAACCTGTTTATTCCCAAAAGCATATACAAGACCGTAGTTTCCCCAAAACTGGAAGTCACCAGAGGGCAATCCATATACTAAAGGTACAAATCAAAATCGTAGTGGTCGCGAATAGGATAATCAGTATGACAAGGTACATGAGGCGATACCAACTAGGATACTAGTAGTTGCCTGATCCGGACTGATGTTGGGCATAGAAGCTACTACCCCAACACCGCAAACAACACTCCCATAATCGAGGGGTGCACCCAAATCGAATCACAAAGTAATAGATATGGTATCGAAGAAGTGTGTCCGCTAGAGATGGCGATCCTCAATGGCCCGGCGCGGCTCCTGTTTTAGTCATGTCAAGGGTCATCCAACATCGTTCTCTTTCTTCAATCAACGCGTTCATCAAAACCATCCACTTCGTTCTGGATCAACACTCCGCGTATAGTTATTAAAGTGGTTTCGGTTCAGATAGAGAGTATATCCATTACCGATCCCGGTCTCTTTAATAACTTTCGTAATTATTACACCGATTGGTCGTTTATATATTTCAAAAACCAAATCAATTTCAATTTCAAATAGAATTCGTAAATCAACATTTCATTTGTCTTTCTAAAACAATTTCCAAATTTTCGTTTCAAAACTTCCAATTTTCTGATTCAAAATCTTATAATTCAATTTCAATTTCTATTTAAAACAATTCAAATATTGATTCAAGTTCGTATATAAGTTTCATTTCGAAAACATTTAAATTAATTTAATTTAACATTTAAATCAAATTAAATTCATTTATCAATTTCATTCAATATCGTTAAATTAATTTATCATTCAAAACAATTTCTATTAAATTTCCAATTCATTAAATAAATTCTTAAGTTCAACTTCATTATATCAAGACTTACAATTTTGAATTAAACTAAATTCGTCAAATCAAATTATTTACATTTCAAGCCTTACATTAATTCCAAAAATATCACATTTTCATTTCTTGTTAAAGAAATTCAATTTCACTTATTTACTTCTTAAATAATTTTCCAAAACTTAATTAATAAAGAAATTCAATTTCAATTATTTACGAAATAAAATTCACTTATTCAAAGGTTCAATTTCTCTTATCAAAGAATTCAATTCAATTTAATCATTAAATAATTCAATCTTATTTAATTATTAAATAATTCAAAACTTAATTATTAAGTAATTTCAAAGTTTAATAATTTCAAACTTAATTATAATTTCAAACTTGATTATTAAATCATTTCAAAGTTTAATAATTTCAAACTTAATTATAATTTCAAAATTAATTATTAAATCATTTCAAAGTTTAATAATTTAAAACTTAATTCAATCATTTCTCAAATTAAACAACGTTCTTTCATCGATTACATTGTAAATATTTTGTTTCAAATTATTAAATATTACAATTTCCTTTCATTAAAATTCAGATTTCAACTTCATTTCAAAACCATAATATTTATTCAAATAAAATCTTCATTTTATTTTTAAATCAAATTATTGACCAATCGGGTTTTATTTAATTTCCTATCCTAGGTCAAAGTTCAATTTGGGTATTTATCATTTTAACCCGATTCCAATTAAATTCAAAATCAAAGCATAACAAAGGGAACTTGCAGTGTGATAACTGGGATGGTGTCAAAGTAAATAAACAAGCAATAACAACAATCAATATCAATCCAATAATCAATTCAAATAATCCCGAAATAACCGTATTAATTCGCATTGTTATTTGTACGAATTAATATAATTATTTCTAGAATCTACACTATCATTTCATGTAGATTAAAGATTATTACATTACGGTTTTTCACTTGTCATATATTTACAATTTCATACATCATCAATTTAACAACATACATTCAGTGGTTCAAAGTGTAATTAAACAAATCCTACGTGTCAATAGATTTAACAGTTAAAAGGGGTCATATTATACGAATGTCAGTTAATCCAATTTAACATTTAACTATCCTATATCAATTTCAATTGCATAATATCATTTTAACATTAACAATTTAACGTTCAATATAAACATCAACAATCAATCAATTAACAACCAAACTGGATTATCATTTCATATATATAACAGATAATGGTGTCAGATGTCACAGGTGAACTGATACAGGTAAACAGTGTAAATATCTAACAGCAGCATATTTCAATTGTCGTTTCAATTGAAATCAAATTTAATAAATAAAAGAACGTTAATCGTGAGTGAGTGCTCACCTTTCGAGGCTAGAGAGTACAGAAGATGACACGGATACGCACACTGATACGGCCACTGAAATTTGAATGATGAACGGAAGTAAAGTGGAATCTGCACGAATCCAACGATCAAAGTTGATAACAAAAATCGACGGAATCAAATCGAAACTGGATTGACGAAGGTAGATGGAATAAAAGAACATATAGGTAACTATATATACTATATACAAATCAATATACAACATATAATTTAAAATAAACACATAACTTCAAAAATCTCTATATACAGGTGTTCAAAAGGTAACGATTTCATATTCTAATATATACAACAAGTCTCGGATTGAAGCACAAATCAATATACACATATCTACGCAACAGCAAGTGCTACCTAAACTAACCCAGATAATAAAGATTTATATAACTAACATGTTTATACCCCACTTATAATATAACATATAAGGCTTCAAATATCCAACCATGCTAGGAACAGAGAAAACTGTTGACACTTATGCAGTACCTTTATCTTAGCATGAATGGACTCAACATATAGTGCTATATTATAAACTATACACATAATTTTAAACAAGCACTGTCATTATAATATAAACAGTACACAAAATATATACCAAAAAAAATAATGAAAACTGTTGAACTGAATATACGTATATATATTTATATAAATTTTTTATCAGATTAAAACGTATAGTTAGAATAATATATGTGTATTTATTTTTCAAAACAATGGTTAAATGACAAAACGTACCATATCTATAAAATTTTATTTATTTATTATTTTTTTGAAAAACCTAGATGTGCGCATTTATAAGCTTGAAATGCATAACACAAATTTTAACTAAAATATCGATATCTCGATATATATATACTTACTGTAGTTACCTACTAACACATATATAACTTATATAACCCATACTGTAAACAAATTATGAACGTAAGCTTCCGAACTAAAACATGCAAACAAAAATATGTCAAAACATGCAACTTGTTCTAACCTATACAACCTATATACTAATACAACTGATTTGACAACAGGCCATAAAAATAGAAGTAAATGCAAACAAATTTTACTTTGTATAAAATTTAGAAATATAAGCGATTCAAATATATATGTTAACATATACTTTAAGTAATATATATTAGAACATACGGCATATATACAATATGTTACAGAAAACTAACCAACCTATAACTCCATACAACATTACAGTGACCTGTATCTTAATACAACAGGGTGTAACATATATACCTTAACATTCATTAATATATGCTTTTTTTTATATAAAAAAATAATAGTACAACTGCTAAATTAACTATATATATAGAATACTTATATTATTTACTTATTATATTATATACTTTAAAACAGAACTCAAATGTTTATAACTAATATATATAAATAACTAGACTGTATATTAATATACTTGCAACACGAAAATATAAACACATATACAAATTAACATACTCTTTAAAAACCATATATATATAACTGTAAATAAGAGAAATACCTATATATTTTTATATATATACCAGGCAAGCGGAGGAGGTGGGAAGCACGGCAGTGCTCTGGTGGTCGAGTTTGCAAAGAAAGAGGTGGTGATAGGCGGTTGCTGGCCAGTGGGGAAGAGACATGGCAGAGGTCAGATCAGGTGGTGGAGGATGCGAGGCAGACCAAGTGGCGGCCTGGTGTGGGGAGGCTTGCGGAGCCTAGAAGATGATGGCGGAGGGGATAAGGCGAGGCGGGTTGATGGGAGGGGCAGGCGAAGTGGAGGCAGTGGAGTAGGCGCTGTAAAGGAAGGAGGGGCTGGCTGCGTGGTACCTTGGGCAAAATTTTGATATGCCCAGGCAAGTTGTCTACAAATTTTTCCTTTTCGTGGAGATGATAAGGCTAAGTGCAAACAGAGGTGTAAATATGAATGAATAGTCGTGGAGATCAATAGGCTTGATTGATTTCCGAGAGAAGATAAAAAGAATAAAATCAAAGTCAGTGACTATTCATTATCTCTCAACTGTACACAGAAAAAGGCACGGTGAATAAATATACGGATAAAAGAATTCAGAAAGTTCAAAGCTGTACCGATACGGTAGACGTTACGCAAAGTGAAACGTGCAACGGAACTCCGAATTTGACAATCGAATATACCGTAGAGATCGGCACGACGAGACGATCAAAACGGTATATAAAAATCAGTGGTACGATCATCCGATAAAAATCGATATCGGTACCAGAATACTGCTATTTTGCAGAAAATAAGAACGACAGAGCCAAAGATGTCCGAATTTGGAAAAACGACAAACTAAAATCTTGCTCAGAAGATGGTTTAGAATTTTTCTATGTAAAAATATTTGAGTTTCGAAAACGTTTTATTTTCACTGCTTTTTAACTGATTAGATTTGAAGTGAATTTACGCGCGAAATAAACTTTCATATTTTCGGACGAAAATTGACCAGTTGCTATGCTTAACTAGACGTATTTCAAATATTAAATTTTTATTTCAAAATTTTATCGTTTAAAATTTCACAAAATTTCAACTAATTACGTTATTAAAACGGTTGAAATTTACGGGTCATTACACTCTCCCCCACTCAAAACTTTTCGTCCCCGAAAAGGAACGAGGTAGGAGAATAGAAACAACCAGAAAGAAAAACAGTTGAAATACAAAATAAACAATTAGTTTAAACCGTATAAATTTCAATTCACCTTAATTAATACTCCATATTTGATTTAAAATTCAGGGTACTTCAATAAGTTGATTTAATTCCAATTTATTAATATTTGATACCAAAAGATTTCTTCAAAACAAAATTTTATTTATCTCATTTATTCATTGTTTTATTATCCAATTATCTTTTATTAACCATTTTTAAAATCATAAACTTGAATAGTCATTTATTACAATCATATTTTATTTAACAAATTTAATTCTTCTTTATTCCAAATTATTTTTAAATTTGTTCCACTTAATATATCTTATTACATATATTTAAACCATAAAAGTTTCGATTTAAATAAATTTATATTCACTAATTATCTTTAAATTCAAAGTATTTTCATAAGTTGACCTAATTTCAATTTATTAATTAACCTTAAAATTTATTTTTCAATTATCTTATTATTCTATTTATCTCTATTAACATCTTTATAATCAAAATTTAGTGTATAACATTTATTATAAACACCCAAATTTTATTTATAAATTCAATTTATCTTATATATTATCCAATTACATATTCAATTTCTGAATGATTTAGGTAAGTTGTATTAGAATGCAGTTGAACAATATACAAATAAAATTTTCCCAAATTCAATTTTTCAAGTTTAGATATTTATTTCAAATTTTGGTTTTATTTATAATTAAAATCATCCTTTTTTAAAAATTTAAGAATTAGATTTCCGATTAACTTTAAACAATTTAGGGATATATACAATATATTTATATCAAATCAAATTAAATTTTAAAATAAGATACCTATATATATATATATGTAAATCAAAATATATTGAAGAAATTCAAATCAAAATATTTTTCAAAACAAAACCGTAGCAAAGCTACAGAATGGTATCTCCACTTCGAAACTCGAAAATGAATGTCGATGATGCGGCCGCCATCACCGAAATTATTTTCCAGCGACAAAGAGGAGAGTACTGATTTCAACATTTTAAAATTCTTTGGAAACGATTTCTATTCGAAAATACTTCCAATAATATATACTTTAAAATTTTAAAACCAAAGTTCGAAATCACCGGAAACTAAATTCTCAAATTTCTGAATTAAATTCATTTCAAATTCCAATCAATTTATACCCAAGTTCATAAATTCATTTATTTATATTATGCAATAGTCAATGGTTTACAAAACAATAAATGAAATCCAATATTATTTTTTTCAGACAACAAATTCATTAATAATTTAATTCCAAAAACTTATATTTATATATAATATAATCATACAAAACTTTTATTTTATTTATCAAAATTTGAAAACGATATTGTGTCAGTTTGCTCTGCTCAAGTGTTTTGGAAATCCTATCGATAGCGTTGATCAGACGAATCGATCGAAAACCCAAATCAACATCAACAACTCAAACAACACAACATATATTAAAACATTTTTAATATTAATTTACAAATACACTTCTTTGCTTAACGATATAATAATGGATTTCAAAGCAAGGATAGGGATTCAAATTTTTGATAGACTCAAATCAAAGAGAATTCCGATTCGAAGATAGGTTTGAACAAGACGAGATAATTAAATAACAAAATAAGGCGATGGATAAGTTTATATAAATCGCGGGCAACCTTAACCGGGTCGACCGTGACTTCAAAAATAAGATCGGTGTAGAATTCCGAGGTAAATCGGCATTCGATCTCAAGAAATAGAATTCAGGTATAGCAGGAGATAGATAACATCGTAAACCGAGGATACAGAAATCTCCGGTAAATCAATGCCTATTGTAAAGGAGTTTTGCTCCTTTACGAATTTTTCGAAGATTGGCGAGACCTCCGATCTATTATAGATATAATTCAAAATGGAGTTATGGGGTGCTCCAGAATTTGAAAGAAGACGAATAGTGAAGGACACGAATGAATTTCGGAACCGAGGGGAACGTTCCAGAATTCCAAGGAATCGAGTCAAAAGAAGAGATTGAAACCCGAATGAAAGTGATTCTGTAAATACATTTACCCTATATGTTAAGTTTTGCCTAGAGCTAACCTGGCTCTGATATCAACTGTAACGACCCGCCATTTTGGACCATTCGCATCCATTATAAGTGTATAGGAAGACACTCATGCCGGAGTTGAATTGCTCAAAATACCGCGTTGTTAATTTAAATTTGGCAAAACTGAACATATACAGTAAATAGATATAATCACAGATCACAGACACAGAGTAATAAATGCAGCGGAAATAAAAGAGATAGTAGTTCATGAAGCTACTATATGAATATATAAAATACATCAGAGTTTACAACAGAAGAGTAATACGATACATCAGATACAAATCAGAATACATCACTGGAATCATCGAATATCTGAAAGCTGGATAGATTGCTGGATCTCCAAGCGAAGCTCCAACTCCAAAGGTGAGTCTCGAAAGCTGAACTACTCAGTCTGACCCGAGCGTAAAGCAAAAACACAAAACACTCGAGTCAGAATTAACATTCTTATATTAATAAATCCAACTCAAGTGAAATAACAATTGAAATACAAGTAACTCGAAGGATGTTTGGAATAACCATCCTTTAAGGATCCGTTAAACTATCTACTAGGTAGTAATGTACGCTAGGTAGATAATGTCTATCAGTAATATAAAGATATCAAAGTAGGGTTAAGCAGGGCCCATACACCTCTTAACCTGTTTATTCCCAAAAGCATATACAAGACCGTAGTTTCCCCAAAACTGGAAGTCACCAGAGGGCAATCCATATACTAAAGGTACAAATCAAAATCGTAGTGGTCGCGAATAGGATAATCAGTATGACAAGGTACATGAGGCGATACCAACTAGGATACTAGTAGTTGCCTGATCCGGACTGATGTTGGGCATAGCAGCTACTACCCCAACACCGTGAACAACACTCCCATAATCGAGGGGTGCACCCAAATCGAATCACAAAGTAATAGATATGGTATCGAAGAAGTGTGTCCGCTAGAGATGGCGATCCTCAATGGCCCGGCGCGGCTCCTGTTTTAGTCATGTCAAGGGTCATCCAACATCGTTCTCTTTCTTCAATCAACGCGTTCATCAAAACCATCCACTTCGTTCTGGATCAACACTCCGCGTATAGTTATTAAAGTGGTTTCGGTTCAGATAGAGAGTATATCCATTACCGATCCCGGTCTCTTTAATAACTTTCGTAATTATTACACCGATTGGTCGTTTATATATTTCAAAAACCAAATCAATTTCAATTTCAAATAGAATTCGTAAATCAACATTTCATTTGTCTTTCTAAAACAATTTCCAAATTTTCGTTTCAAAACTTCCAATTTTCTGATTCAAAATCTTATAATTCAATTTCAATTTCTATTTAAAACAATTCAAATATTGATTCAAGTTCGTATATAAGTTTCATTTCGAAAACATTTAAATTAATTTAATTTAACATTTAAATCAAATTAAATTCATTTATCAATTTCATTCAATATCGTTAAATTAATTTATCATTCAAAACAATTTCTATTAAATTTCCAATTCATTAAATAAATTCTTAAGTTCAACTTCATTATATCAAGACTTACAATTTTGAATTAAACTAAATTCGTCAAATCAAATTATTTACATTTCAAGCCTTACATTAATTCCAAAAATATCACATTTTCATTTCTTGTTAAAGAAATTCAATTTCACTTATTTACTTCTTAAATAATTTTCCAAAACTTAATTAATAAAGAAATTCAATTTCAATTATTTACGAAATAAAATTCACTTATTCAAAGGTTCAATTTCTCTTATCAAAGAATTCAATTCAATTTAATCACTAAATAATTCAATCTTATTTAATTATTAAATAATTCAAAACTTAATTATTAAGTAATTTCAAAGTTTAATAATTTCAAACTTAATTATAATTTCAAACTTGATTATTAAATCATTTCAAAGTTTAATAATTTCAAACTTAATTATAATTTCAAAATTAATTATTAAATCATTTCAAAGTTTAATAATTTAAAACTTAATTCAATCATTTCTCAAATTAAACAACGTTCTTTCATCGATTACATTGTAAATATTTTGTTTCAAATTATTAAATATTACAATTTTCTTTCATTAAAATTCAGATTTCAACTTCATTTCAAAACCATAATATTTATTCAAATAAAATCTTCATTTTATTTTTAAATCAAATTATTGACCAATCGGGTTTTATTTAATTTCCTATCCTAGGTCAAAGTTCAATTTGGGTATTTATCATTTTAACCCGATTCCAATTAAATTCAAAATCAAAGCATAACAAAGGGAACTTGCAGTGTGATAACTGGGATGGTGTCAAAGTAAATAAACAAGCAATAACAACAATCAATATCAATCCAATAATCAATTCAAATAATCCCGAAATAACCGTATTAATTCGCATTGTTATTTGTACGAATTAATATAATTATTTCTAGAATCTACACTATCATTTCATGTAGATTAAAGATTATTACATTACGGTTTTTCACTTGTCATATATTTACAATTTCATACATCATCAATTTAACAACATACATTCAGTGGTTCAAAGTGTAATTAAACAAATCCTACGTGTCAATAGATTTAACAGTTAAAAGGGGTCATATTATACGAATGTCAGTTAATCCAATTTAACATTTAACTATCCTATATCAATTTCAATTGCATAATATCATTTTAACATTAACAATTTAACGTTCAATATAAACATCAACAATCAATCAATTAACAACCAAACTGGATTATCATTTCATATATATAACAGATAATGGTGTCAGATGTCACAGGTGAACTGATACAGGTAAACAGTGTAAATATCTAACAGCAGCATATTTCAATTGTCGTTTCAATTGAAATCAAATTTAATAAATAAAAGAACGTTAATCGTGAGTGAGTGCTCACCTTTCGAGGCTAGAGAGTACAGAAGATGACACGGATACGCACACTGATACGGCCACTGAAATTTGAATGATGAACGGAAGTAAAGTGGAATCTGCACGAATCCAACGATCAAAGTTGATAACAAAAATCGACGGAATCAAATCGAAACTGGATTGACGAAGGTAGATGGAATAAAAGAACATATAGGTAACTATATATACTATATACAAATCAATATACAACATATAATTTAAAATAAACACATAACTTCAAAAATCTCTATATACAGGTGTTCAAAAGGTAACGATTTCATATTCTAATATATACAACAAGTCTCGGATTGAAGCACAAATCAATATACACATATCTACGCAACAGCAAGTGCTACCTAAACTAACCCAGATAATAAAGATTTATATAACTAACATGTTTATACCCCACTTATAATATAACATATAAGGCTTCAAATATCCAACCATGCTAGGAACAGAGAAAACTGTTGACACTTATGCAGTACCTTTATCTTAGCATGAATGGACTCAACATATAGTGCTATATTATAAACTATACACATAATTTTAAACAAGCACTGTCATTATAATATAAACAGTACACAAAATATATACCAAAAAAAATAATGAAAACTGTTGAACTGAATATACGTATATATATTTATATAAATTTTTTATCAGATTAAAACGTATAGTTAGAATAATATATGTGTATTTATTTTTCAAAACAATGGTTAAATGACAAAACGTACCATATCTATAAAATTTTATTTATTTATTATTTTTTTGAAAAACCTAGATGTGCGCATTTATAAGCTTGAAATGCATAACACAAATTTTAACTAAAATATCGATATCTCGATATATATATACTTACTGTAGTTACCTACTAACACATATATAACTTATATAACCCATACTGTAAACAAATTATGAACGTAAGCTTCCGAACTAAAACATGCAAACAGAAATATGTCAAAACATGCAACTTGTTCTAACCTATACAACCTATATACTAATACAACTGATTTGACAACAGGCCATAAAAATAGAAGTAAATGCAAACAAATTTTACTTTGTATAAAATTTAGAAATATAAGCGATTCAAATATATATGTTAACATATACTTTAAGTAATATATATTAGAACATACGGCATATATACAATATGTTACAGAAAACTAACCAACCTATAACTCCATACAACATTACAGTGACCTGTATCTTAATACAACAGGGTGTAACATATATACCTTAACATTCATTAATATATGCTTTTTTTTATATAAAAAAATAATAGTACAACTGCTAAATTAACTATATATATAGAATACTTATATTATTTACTTATTATATTATATACTTTAAAACAGAACTCAAATGTTTATAACTAATATATATAAATAACTAGACTGTATATTAATATACTTGCAACACGAAAATATAAACACATATACAAATTAACATACTCTTTAAAAACCATATATATATAACTGTAAATAAGAGAAATACCTATATATTTTTATATATATACCAGGCAAGCGGAGGAGGTGGGAAGCACGGCAGTGCTCTGGTGGTCGAGTTTGCAAAGAAAGAGGTGGTGATAGGCGGTTGCTGGCCAGTGGGGAAGAGACATGGCAGAGGTCAGATCAGGTGGTGGAGGATGCGAGGCAGACCAAGTGGCGGCCTGGTGTGGGGAGGCTTGCGGAGCCTAGAAGATGATGGCGGAGGGGATAAGGCGAGGCGGGTTGATGGGAGGGGCAGGCGAAGTGGAGGCAGTGGAGTAGGCGCTGTAAAGGAAGGAGGGGCTGGCTGCGTGGTACCTTGGGCAAAATTTTGATATGCCCAGGCAAGTTGTCTACAAATTTTTCCTTTTCGTGGAGATGATAAGGCTAAGTGCAAACAGAGGTGTAAATATGAATGAATAGTCGTGGAGATCAATAGGCTTGATTGATTTCCGAGAGAAGATAAAAAGAATAAAATCAAAGTCAGTGACTATTCATTATCTCTCAACTGTACACAGAAAAAGGCACGGTGAATAAATATACGGATAAAAGAATTCAGAAAGTTCAAAGCTGTACCGATACGGTAGACGTTACGCAAAGTGAAACGTGCAACGGAACTCCGAATTTGACAATCGAATATACCGTAGAGATCGGCACGACGAGACGATCAAAACGGTATATAAAAATCAGTGGTACGATCATCCGATAAAAATCGATATCGGTACCAGAATACTGCTATTTTGCAGAAAATAAGAACGACGGAGCCAAAGATGTCCGAATTTGGAAAAACGACAAACTAAAATCTTGCTCAGAAGATGGTTTAGAATTTTTCTATGTAAAAATATTTGAGTTTCGAAAACGTTTTATTTTCACTGCTTTTTAACTGATTAGATTTGAAGTGAATTTACGCGCGAAATAAACTTTCATATTTTCGGACGAAAATTGACCAGTTGCTATGCTTAACTAGACGTATTTCAAATATTAAATTTTTATTTCAAAATTTTATCGTTTAAAATTTCACAAAATTTCAACTAATTACGTTATTAAAACGGTTGAAATTTATGGGTCATTACAAGATGCGTAATCGAGACGATTTGAATTTAAATTATATATATATATATATATATATATATGTTTATTTGATTTACCATATTCACATCATCCATCCTTTCCTTCAACTCAATCATCATACCTTGCCTCCAAAAACATGTTTCCTCCTTTTAAAAATGCACGCAACATCACAGTTCACAGTTCAAAAGAAAAGGCAAGAAATGGAAACTTAAAAAAATTCGTTCTCTCAAATTATACAAAAAAAATCCAAAACCTATTTCTAAATTCATGTTTTAGTATCTACTTCGATCTAATATGCATATTGGATGGTTCGGTGATGATTTTGGGTCGATCGACTTTAATGTCATGGCGAGTGGAGAACTAGGGTTCGAGTTTTAGGTCAATTTGGTGCTCGATTAGATCTAGAAGGCTTTGATTTGTACTCGTGGTGGAAATGGAATCTCGGCAGTTAATTTTCGTAATGCACGGTAATGGGTGTGGGAGTGCGACCTGGCGCATGCATAGGAGGAAATAGGGTGTCGCGTTTTGTCTGGGGAAGCGTGGTGAGGTGGCGTCGATGTGAGGAGGTCGAGTTCGTCATGAGAAAAACAATGGCATTGTTGGATTTCGAATTCGAGTGGTGGTGCTCTGGATCGTTTTGGCGTGCACGCGGCTCAGTTGGGTTCTCTGTGTATCGTGCACAGGAAATAGAAAGGGAAGAAGAAGAGTGGGATTGAGGAAATGGGCTTGGGCCGGATAAAAAAAAGTATAATAGAAAGAAGAAAGAAAAAGGAATAAAAAACGGGGAGGGAAGGAGGACGGGCCGGCTTGTTTTGGTGGGCTGGTGGTATGGTTTTTGAAAATGTTGTTATATATATATATAAATTGTTAAGCTAATTTATTTTAAAATGTAAAATCTTATTTTAGTCGTATCTCATCCGTTTTAGGTCCGAATCCATCGCGGTCAGTCGCGTTGGGTTCATATGAACGAGATTTTTGCTATGGATTCAAATTGGTGAATTTAAAGCTTGCTGAAATTTTCATTTAAATTCGAACGTGCTCGAATTTTATTGGAAGCAGAACGTGAAAACGACAATAAAAATCAATGTGAGTTAATCTCACTCAATTTTGGATTACTAGTTAATTTTAAATAGTTAAAATTAATTATTGGTTATCTGGTTGAATTTGATAATTGTTATTAGTTGGATGTTATTATATATATAGTAGTAGTATATATTGGTAGTTGGATTGATATTCCCGCATATATTTAGCGGATGAGACCCTATGCGCCATGTATAATAGCGGATGACCCTATATACCGCGGTATCCCCCTCGAAGTGGGATTGGTATTTTTATGTTGTATTAACATCCGTGGATGTAGGAAAACAGGTTGGAGGGATCCAACTGGATTCCTCAAAATGTTGAATTAAATTTCATATATATTGATATATGGTATGTTTGAATAATCTTTGGTAGACTATAGTGTGATTTGAATTTATTGGATGCTAGGGTAGTTTTGGCTTAGATTTTGGAATTTTTAAATACCGATAATGAATGTTTGAAATTTGGAAAGAAAATAAAAAGGAAAATTGGAAGTAAAAATATTTATAGTGGAATTTGGATTAATTAAAAGAAATGAATTTGGGTAAAATAAATGGTTTGATTTTAAAATAGTACTTGATAATTTCGGAATATGAAAAATAGAGATTTTTGGAATAATGTAAATAAAAGGATTTTAAATAATAAAACTTAAGCGATATTTGTTTAAGTGTAAAAAGATTTTAAAATCGAGATTTAAAATAGTTTGGGAAAATAAAAAGGAAATTTGAAAATAAAATATGAAATTGTTATACCAGATTAAATAAGATTGTAAATTATGAAAAGGAAGTGGAATCTGAATGTAGTTGGGTTTTGGAATATAGTTGGGTTATTTGCGAACTTGATTTAAAAATGAAATTCAATTTAGAAACTGATTTGTAATCGATTAAGTATTGTGAAACCGTTATAAACGGGAAATGAGACTATGGAATTTATAAACAAGGTTTATAAATAAAGTGAAGTGATTATCGGTGGATAAATTGAAGTTATAAATTCACGGTGAGGATTTATAAAGAGATGGGTAAATCGGCTTAAAAATAAATGGTAGATTTATTTTTAGAAATGTGAAAAGGGGATTTACGAATTGGGACGTAAATCAAATTGGGAATAAATCGAGAGAGATTTATAAATGTTAGACTGGTTACATTGGAATTGGAAAAAATATTTTATCGAGAAATTTAGTTTGTTTTAAAAAGGAGGATTTTTAGTTATCAACTGGGTAATTTAAAAAAGGTGTTTAAAAATATTTCAGAAAATTAATTATTTAGTTGTTTAAAATTGTTTTAAGTATATTTAATTATTAATTAAGTTAGTTTATATTAATTCAATTATTATTTAAGAATTAATCAGTATTATTATTTTAAAAGGATAAATTATTCAATATTGATATTATATAATAACTTTTATAAAAGAGTATTTGCCTAAAATAAACTTGGAAATTTGTATAGGAATTTTATAAGTATTATTTTGAAAATTATTTAATAAAGTTTTTCGGGAAGTAATGGTATACTTTCATGGTGAAATCGGAGGCAGTGAGTGCCTGCAGTTAAGTTTTGGATTTCTCTGGGATAGAGACGTAACCATTGAGCTGTGAATCCATGGTTGATACCGCAGTGGTACTTTCCTTATTATTTTAAAGGGTTTTCAAATATTTTTGAAAAGGATAGTTTATGAATATACTAAATTCGGTAAGATAAGTATATATTTTGGATAAAGAGATTTAATTTATTAAAATTAAATAAAATAAGACTTAGTGTTTTTCAGTGGAAAACGAAATATTTGGTTGAATGATTGTTTATTTGATAGTTAAATAACCGACTATCAAATCTGGACCCAAAAACATAACTTTGGGAATATTTAAGGGAAACACGGGAATTATATGGTACAGTTACACTTTGAGGTGCTATACTGTACGTATAAACTCGTTTCGTTCTTCTAGGACGATTATAAGGAAATCCGTCCACTAACGGTTAGGAGGTGATCTCTGATCTTATTTTCGTCTGTTTATTTCCTAAAGAACCGGGGTTGAGTTTACCGGAAATATCGAACGTTGTTTCGAAGAGACCGGGATCGGATAAGTTATCCGAACACCTCTTCGATCCAACGAATACGTTTCGAAGTGAAACAAGAGCATGGAATCGAAGATGGAGCAGTGAAGTGCAAGGGCTAATCGCTACTAATCCTGAGGATGATTCCAAAATGGATGTAGTAGGAATAGTGCCTTCGGTTCCATTCGGACCCAAAACGGACTTGTATGGATGAATGCTATCAGTACGTTGTCATTGGAGGACAAAGAGCATTCTAAGTGAAAATTCCTTTAAAAGGTAATCGTAGCCTCTAGCCTCATCAACCGGGAATGACAGGAAATAAGGGAGATGCAGCAAGGCTAAGTGGGTCGTACCCAATTAGGATATGTTTATCACCTTTCTAGATACCCTTGGATATTATTACTATGGTGCGCGAAAGAGCTCGGAATGGGTGGGAACACCCGGGGTGATAGCATATTCGGTCTATCCAGGTTAGTGGTAGTCCGGTCTTGTGTCACAGGTGAACTGATACAGGTAATAGCATATATAACAGTGTAATTAACTAACAGCAGCATTTCAATTGTCGTTTTAATTGAAATCAGATTTAATAAATAAAAGAACATTAATCGTGAGTGATTGCTCACCTTTCGAGGCTAGAGAGATAAGAAGATGACACGGACAAAGGTACGCATACATAATAGCGACAAGCTAGGAATGACTGCGACAAATTCGATATTGAAATGATAAGTCAAGATAGGCATGATGTTTTGATGAAACAAGATATATTACATATATATAAATTTGAAAAACCAATTTAAAACATATTTTAAAATATATATATATATATATATTTAATTTCAAATCAATATTAAATACAAACATATAACATATCTTTATATATTTTGAAAACCAAATTCACATAAAACCTACACATAAACTAATGTATATAAACATATATATAACTTACATAAATGTTGAAATTTAAAAATCAATATTGTTTAGCATACTTTTTAAAGCAATACAACAACAACATTTATACACTACAGACCTAAATATAAACAACCAAAATGATATAGAACTCATATAAGTTCATATATATAAAACAAACAGATCTTTAACAACTGGTAGAAACATAGATATACTCAAATCAATATATATACAACAAATACCAATACATATGTAGATTTTGAACAAATATGCAAACTCATATATACATGCAAGCCTGAAACCGAGCAAAAGAAACATGTATGTAGAAAAATATATACATTTATTAATAAATCAAATATATACCTTAACATTCATTATATATGCTTTAAACAATAGTAGTACAGCTTCTATATAACTATATATATATATATATATATATATAAGACTTATATTATTTACTTGTTATATTATATACTTTAATCTAGAACAACATGATACACTTGCTGTTATACACGTAGCTTTAAAACATACAGTATACAGGCTCGCAAAACATATGTTTTACTGTGTAAAAAGAAATGTAGTTCTTCACTACTATTGAAATAAAGCGAACACAAAACATGCATATAAAAGATCTATACATATATAAACTGTAAAATAATTATATAGACAAGGGAATTAAAATATTTATACGGCTATAAACAAACATGTGCAGACCATAAGGTCATATATACTAATATATACACTGAATAAAACATGTAACAGAGTGTTCACTTGTATATTAATACACTTATACAGTTTTCTCCATAACGAAACATGCACTTTATATTTAATTAATTTTTTTTTCCAAAATTTTCTATATATATTTCTAACAATCAAAATATCTATATATATAGTTTAAAAATCAACATCTTCATATACATCAAGATCAAATTTTTAAATATAACATGTATTTAAAATACAGACATATCTATAGTTAATATACAGTCATAAAAAATATATTTATAACCAACAGTAAATGAAGACAAACTTTACTTAATATACAGTCATGAAAACAAACAAGTTCCATATAAATTTTTTTATATATAACAACAGCAAATGAAAACTTTACTTATTGCTTAAACATATGTATTCTTTCTACATATTACATAAACATAACACTATATATATAAATATAAATCTAACACATACCAGATATAGATATATATATATATACGGTATAGAACATGTGTAAACAACATATATAACTACCAGACATTATACAACATATATAAACTGTATGCCTATCTATACATCTCTACAGTACAGAATAAAATTGTGTCACTATATATATATTGTAATCCCTATAGCTTGTAGACTTATAGGAAATAGAATAAAATATATAAATCATCAGATCAAAAGTTTATAAACAAATGTATAGATATAGTAGATTGGTATAAAATAATATAACAAATGTATCTACAGAACATATATATATAAATCTAAACTTATACTTGTAACTTCGCATGTACAAAATCACTATTCCTTTTCAACATTTCTAAAAATCGAAATATACAAAGCACTATAATATAATAAATCCAGTAATATAATACTGATAATATATACCTTACATGATAAAAGGAGAAGTGAAGGTTTGATCGTTGAGGGGTTTGAGCTGTTGCTTGGGCGAGGCTGATGTAGTGAGAGAAAAAGAAGTTCTTCAACGAACACTTCTAGTTTGCAGGAATTATCACGAGCCTGTTTCCATGGGCCGGCAGCTTGACGAGGAGCAGAGGCGAGCTAATGGCTAGCGACGGTCGCATGGAGGTGCGGGTGGAGCTAGTTCGGTCAATGGAGGCGGCACTTGTCAGGGAGATGGAACGTGAGGGGAGGTGCTGCCGACTAGGGGTTGTGTGCTCGGGAAATAGCAAAGAGCTTGGGTGGTTCACGTGATGGAAAGTTGGGATGGGAAAGGTCGGGTGCGAACATGGCTGAGGAAAGAAAAAATGAAAGAACAGTTCAATGTAAACAGGGAAATATAATTTATTTCCTTCACCAGCCTAGGAAATGAACGCACCAATGAAAATTGAATACAGTGGGAATATCAAAAACAAGTACGTTGAATTTCACCAAAAATACTAATATCTAGTGGCTATTGGTATACCAGAGACAACTGTAAGTACACAAAAGCCAAAGATGCTCAAACGAAAAACCGATGCGGCAAATCAGTCTGTGGATTACTCGGCGTACAGGACTGCGAAGTATACAAATGAGTATACTGCGAAAGTCAGTACAACGAGGCGATTAAAACGGCATACAGACATTAGCAGTATGATTTAATTATAAAAATTGGAATTTTCTACTAGCGGAAAATGCAGCAAAAACGCAGGAAAATAAGATCGACGGAGCCACATATGTCCGAATTTGGAAAAACGGAAAATGACGTCTCGCTCAGAAGATGGTTTATAATTTTTCTATGTAAAAATATTTAGGTTTCGAAAACGTTTTATTTTCATCGCTTTTTAACCGATTAAATTGAAGTAAATTTACGCGCGAAATAAACTTTCATATTTTCGGACGAAAATTTACCAGTTGCTATGTTTAACTAGACGCATTCCAAATATCAAATTTATATTTCAAATTTTATCTTTTAAAATTTCGCACAATTTCAATTTATAACGTTATTAAAACCAGTTAAATTTACGGGTCGTTACACTCTCCCCCACTCAAAACTTTTCGTCCCCGAAAAGAAACGAGGTAGGAGAATAGAAACAACCAGAAAGAAAAACAGATTTGAAAAATAACAATCAATTTAAACCATATAAATTCAATTTTAAATTAATTGATATTCAATAATTGATTTAATCCATTTGATTTCACTAAAATCAATCTCAACTATTTCTAAATTCATTATCTTATTATCCAATTATCTTCAATTTACAATTTCTAAAACCATAAATTTGAATAGTCTTTTATCATAATCATATTTTTTTCAGCAATTTAAATTCTTCTTTATTCCAAATTATTGTTAAATTTATTCTACTTAATTTATCTAATCACATATATTTAACCCATATAAATTAATTTAAACCATATAAATTTCAATTTAAATTTTTTTTTTTCAATTTGGTTAAATCTATTTATATTAAATCAATAAATAGTCATTCAATTTAAATTTTGTTAGTTCAACTGTTAATTCTACTCATATTTCATTTTAAATCAATTAATATTCAATAATTGATCTTAATTCAAGGTATTTCATTAAGCTGATTCAATTCAATTTGTTAATTCTTTCAGAACAAAATTTACTTTATTTATCTCATTCAATTAACTTATTATTCTATCATCTTATTAGCATTTTATTTATTTATTTAAAATCTAAGTGCATAACATTTAATTTAAACACTCGAATTTTATTTATAAAATTATTTTATATTGTATATTATCCAATTACATTTTAACTTCTGAATAATTTAGGTAAGTTATATTGAAGTGCAATTTAGCACTATACAAATAAAATTTTCAAATTCAATTATTTCAAGTTTAAATATTTAACCAAAATTTAGCTTTATTTATAATTGAAAACATCCTTTATCATAATTTTAAGAATTAAATTTCCGTTTAATTTCAGACCCTTTAGAGATAATTATGTATATACTATATATATTAAATCAAATTAAATTTTAAAATAATATACCCATATAAATCAAGTCATACTTAAGAAATTCAAATCAAAATATTTTTCCAAAACAAAACCGTAGCAAAGCTACAGAATGGTCTCTCCACTTCGAAACTCAAAAATGAATGTCGATGATGCGGCCGCCATCACCGAAATTATTTTCCAGCGACAAAGAGAAGAGCACTGATTTCAATATTTTAAAATTCTTTGAAAACGGTTTCTATTTGAAAATACGTTCAATAATATACATTTTAAAAATTAAAAAACTAAATCTTGAAATTTTAGGAAATTAAATTCTCAAATTCTTACTTTAAATTAATTTCAAATCCTAAATCAGTTTATAAACCAAGTTTATAAATTCATTTATCGAACAATAGATGAAAATCAAATATTATCATTTCAAACAACGAATTAATTAACCTCTTCTTTCTTTCTTTTTTTTTCTAGAAAAATTTACTTATATATATTTAATATATAATCATACAAAATTATTTCATTTACCAAGTTTGAAAACAATATTGTGTCAGTTTGCTCTGCTCAAGTGTTTTGGAAATCCTATCGATAGCGTTGATCAGACGAATCGATCGAAAACCCAAATCAACATCAACAACTCAAACAACACAATATATAAAATATTTTTAAATATAAATTTACAAATACACTTCATCGCTCGACGATACAAGAATGGATTCAAAGCAAGGATAGGTGTAACGACCCAGAATTTTTGATAATTAAAATTCGAATATTTAATTAATTTTAAATATTAATAAGTGGAATTTAGAAGTCGAATAATTTATTTAAAGGATATTGGATTTAATTTGATAATTAAATCGATAAATTAATAATTGAAATTCCAGAGATAATTGAAAATCGAGTTTAATATGATTGAAATTGATTTGGAAAATTTTATTTAATCATACTGGAGTTATAGAAATATTATAGAACTTTTAAAATTGAATTTAAAGTTAATCTGTGAAAATGGAATATTTTAATATTTAATTATCGACTGTAAAAATAGCCAATTTTCGAACAGTCTCAGAATTGAACGAGACCAGTTCCATTGGATCCGTAATAGTTAGTTATTATCGGATTTCAATTTTCGTATCCATCGGAGTTGTCGTTTGACCGTGGCAGCTCGAAACGCATCGATATCATTTTAATTTTAAATCGTCGAGTTAAATTAGTCATTTTTCAAAAGGTCTTGGATTTCGACGAAACCAGTTTCATCGGATCCGTAATGTGATATTATTGTAAGATTTCAGATTTCGTAATTTTTGGATTTACCGTTTGTCCGGGGCAAGCCAAAACGCATCGAAATCGGTTTAAATCGGTTTAATTTAAAATCGATCGTTTTTCTTCATATCTTGCACAGACGATCGAATTAGCTTCCGAAACCTGTTCCATTGCGTTCGGAACGCGGGGTAAACCCCAGAAACGCCAGTCACCGCATGTAAATCGGAGTTCGGAAATTTAGAAATGAATAGTGTTCGTCGGTTCTCTATAAAAGCAACCCACCCCCTTCATTCAAGAGAAACCCTAGTCTATCTTCTTTCAGCCGCCATTTTCGAAACCAAGGGCTGAGAACATTCGATCCTTTTTTCCCTAAAATCTCCAAATCCATCGAGTTTTACGCAAAACATCCAACATCAAAGCTGTAGAGAGTAATGAGATCTATACATCCTATGGTGGATTTTTGTTATAATCGTCGAATGGGGCCGGAAATGGCTCGCGTTCTCCGACCATTCATTTTCGTTTTGCGCGTCAAGGGGGTGGCCGAGTGCCACATGGCTCTGGCCGTGGGTAGCTGGTGGAGGTGGCTTTCAAATGAAGGTGGTGGATCGGCTCGAAATGAAGTGAAGTGGGGGCGATTTGAAACCCTAGTTGCCGTTGTTGGGTTTCTTTGAGCGTGCCTCACCTGGAACGAAGATGGAGAAGTAACGTGGGAGGGCCTGGATCTTCCAGTGCAAATCGAACGGCAGATGTGGGTTTGAAATTAAAATAAAGTTGTAATTAATTTTATTTAAAATTGTATTAACATCAAAATGTTATATCTCTTTCATACATTATCAGAAAATCACGAAACTTTTTGCGTTGGCTTCGTATCATCGAATACTACGCAATGGAGCTGGTTTGGAGTCAATTGGAGTCAGTGAAAATTTCAGGTAAAATTAAACGCCCGTTTAATTTTATTCGAAATAAACGCTGAAATCAGAATTAAAATCACGGTGAGATTTTTCTCACTCAAAAATGAAGTGGAATTTTCAGTTATTTATTGATTGATTTGATTGCTATTGGATGTGATATTAGATATAGTAGGATATATCTATTATATATAGCAATATATACATATTGGCATATGTATATATTGGATTGATGATTTCCCGCCTCGTATAGCGGATGAGACCCTATTGCGCCGTTAGTAAGCGGATAATATTTATTAAACCCATATACCGCGATAATTCCGTACTGGAGCGGAATTGGTATTGTGCTAACATCTTTGGATGCAGGGAAACAGGTTGGAGGGATCCAACTGGATTCCTCAACTGTATTTATTTATTTACAGATATTGATGTATATTCTGTTATCATATGTTGATATATGATGTTTGATGTTGTGATGGACTAATTGATGCGTTGCATCATTGGATTCAAGTTTTTAAAATAACGACTTTTAATTTAAAAGGATTTTTAAAGTGATCTTTGAAATTATACGTTTTATTAAATTTTGAAGTGATTTATTTTAAATAAATAAACGTTCAAATATTAAAGTTATAAAAGTTAAGATCTTTGTGAAATATAATCGAAAAGTGATTTTTGGAATAAATAGTTGATTGATTTATAAAATGGTTTAAATTGAGATTTTTAAAATATTATAAACGGTTTACTTAAAAAGGTTTATAAAGTTGACATTTTATAAATTAAGATATTGGAATTATAAAACGAGTTTTTATAAGTGTTAAAAATGAAGTGATAATAAAAATCATATGTGAACGAGATTTATAGATTTATAAATTGTGAAGTATAAATTGTATAGAAATTGTAGGATAGAAGATTTATAAGAAATTTGCTTATAAATTAGATTTTTGCACTTAGATGAGATTTGAACAGAATTTGCTAATGAAATGATTTTATAAGTTGAAATCGTTATGAAGTATAAATGTGATTTATAAACGTTGTTTATAAACCCGAAGTCACTTATCTTGATAAGAAATTTTAGAAGTTAATAAAAGGAGAATTTTATAAATCGAAGTTGTTAGAAAATATAAAGTTGAATTTATAAACGTTGTTTTATAAATTCGAAATCAATTGGATTTGATAAATTGAATATAGAAGGTTGTTAAAGGAGATATATTCGCGATTTTGGATAGCGAATTATTATTGAAATAAAATGTGCAGAAAATAGTGAAATGTAATTAGTGGAGATATATTCACGATTTTGGATAGTGAATATATCGTTAAGTAAAATGGATAGTTTTGGGAAAAGTGACATTGAAAATGAAGTTAAACATTTTAGAGATATTTTTAAAATGTACTATGATATCGAATACATAGATTTCAACATTCATTGTTGAAATAGACGTTTTCGAAAAATAAGGAAACGGTGGACTATAACACTGTTGTTATAGTAAATGATTTCCGAAAGGAAATGTTTTATATAGTATTGGGATTTATATATCTATCTAAATTTCGAGTCGTCGTAACGATGTTTTACGCAACATTCGTTTTGACTCAAATAGATGTCAAATTTATGATTTCCTTAAAGAATGAAATATATACTTAATTTGATTTAAGTATATCGAATATTTTCAAGTGTTGAAAATGAATAGATTTGTGAAACACTTATTTTTAAATAAGTATGGAATTGTTTTTCCAATATGAATTGAACGTTTTGAGAATTTATCCTTGTAAAGATAAATTGAAATTGAATATTGAAATCGATTTGAAAAATCGAATATTAGTAGATATTCGAAAAATATAAATTCACTATGGAATTTATAAAAGGAAAGGGAAACTGTTTAGAAAAAATAAACATTGATTTATTTTTGAAGTGTGGAAAATTTTATATCTAGTAAAAGATATTTTTGAAGAATAAATAATTTGGGAAAATTATTTGGAATCTTATGATGTTGCACATCTTTATTGATAGTTAAATAACCGACTATCAATAATTACCTTGAGTAGGTATTTGTTGTGATTGGATGAATTTGAATGCCACACTTATTTTTAAATAAGCGCTCACTATTCGGGTTAGCCGGGAAAGGACCATGGGGTCGTATAACCCATTCCGAATATGTGATACGTCGTTATGAATCGCATTTGAAGACCGGTGTTGAAGACCGGATATTTTTGAAAACGGAAGGATTACCGTCGAGTTACTCTACATCGGTTGATCTCCGATTTAGAGGTTTTATCACCCTTAGTGACGGGAAGTCCTGACGTGATTGAAAATTATCCGGATGTGCAAGGGCTTCGTGAGAAGTGCCTTCGGTTCTGTTCGATCCCGGAACAGACTTGTATGGATTGTGTGTCTGACGTTACAATTTGAGATATAAAGCTGATTTCTTTCAAATACATTTCTGTTGGTGGCGGAGAATTTATTCTCTTAGCTTAACACCCTTCTCTGAGACGTACGAGCTCAGAGGTTATGTAGTTGAAATTTATCAGCGATATATCCCAATTTGGTAACGTGGCATACTGAGTGTTGCTGTGAAATGATCAGTGTTTGATCATTTGTGATATGATCATTTTTTTTATCTTATATCTTTGTGATCATAGGTTGATCATTTTTGTTTGACCCGAAGCAGGGCTTTTTGAGAAAGCGTAGCTTTGTGGACGAGACTTCGTCGAGCCTCACACCCCTGAAATGGTCGAAACAGGAAGGATGCGGCAAGGTTCTAGGGAGTAGCGCCCCTTAGTGTATGTCATTCCTTCTGGATAGAGGTGGTATCATGGTATGGAGCCCAGATACTTAACCTATGTGGTTGCTGCATTATTATCTATGTGGTTTGTTGGAAATCGGGGATCCTCGGGAAGATCGGTTACGATCGGGGGATGGCATACGCATGTCAGTAGTTACCTATTTTTGCAGAGGTAACCCGGCCTTGTGTTGGCAGAGATCTAACCGTAATGTTAGGTTATTTCTCGGGTCGTCTATTCCAGGGACGTACCCATCGTGGAAAAGGAAGTTCCTTAGCCTGACCATTTATTGGAAATCCAAAGAAACAATACGAGCCTTGTACGGTTTTAGTTGTAGAACCTGCCATTTAATATGGTAGCTATAGCAAGCATACTATAATGGTACCTATGCTGGGTAAGATTTATATTCTACTTTCGAAATGTTTTCTACACTATGCACTAATAATAATATCAAAAAGAATTTGATTTTTGCGTAGTAAGCATCTTTGACTATCATAAGAAGAAATCTCCTCCAAGTCTGCGTTTGCATTGTGTGTGTGGCGGGAGGTCTTATGGTAGTTTCATTTTCCAAAAGCATTGCGGATTGACATTAAAGTTTGCCTGTTGTTTATTTTAAAGATAAATAACTGTTTTACGATCTCACACCAGTCACCATGACTGACTCGGAGTTTATTGTTCCCTTCTAAACTCTGCGTGCCCACCAATTTCCACACGGGCAGCCTAGAGTTATGTTATCAGGATATTCTGGATATTCTGGAGCTTTGGAAGCAAGCTGGATGGCGAGACGTAGTATTTGTATCTGATAGTATTTATTCCGCTGTGTATTCTGTATGAGGACAAGTTTATATAACTGTCCATTGTTGTTTATTGACTCTGATGATATGATGTGATGTAATGTAATAACAGATATAATTCTTTTGTTTTTAAATGATATTCATTTATCTATTATATGTTGTTCCGCTACGATATGTGAGATTCTGATATTGTCTCTGTTTCTGATGTTGTTCTGTTGTTCTTCTCTCCTTTCTTCTTCTGTTTTCTTCTTCTTCTACTTTTTTCTTTTTCTTAAAACCCTCACTATTGGAGTTTCCGGCACTCGATTGCTCGACAGTCGATAAAGGGAGTATCGATGTCGAATTTTCGAAAGTCGAAAATCCCGTACGTGACAGCGTGGTATCAGAGCATATGGTTAAGCGACAACCCTGCTCTGTTGGGTGTTACTCATTAGAGATAGAGTCAGTAGTACTCTAGGATGAGTTTGAGTGTAATAATAGATACGAGCGCGTATTTGTTAGTGAATATAAAATTGTTTTATATTGTGATGATTGGTTTGTTGGGTGGTATATGGATTCTGGTCGGTATTGTCCGTACAACTCTATCGATAGGGATCTCTAAACACTTGTATAGAACAATTCGGCACAATATTGGTTTTAAATAGGGTAAATGAGATAAGTTTGCCCAAAACTATTTTTGTATAAAAAAGAAATGTTTTTCTATCAAGTACTATAGTATATGGTTGCATGGATGTTAGGAAGTAATAATAGTGAATTATCATCACTGAAATTGAATAAGAAATTGAAATCGTAACTCCAAAGTTAAGAGATAAATCCATATACTAATGAAATTTAAAGAATAAAAATTATAAATGAATTTATAAATGAAACGGAATTCCAGAGAAGTTTTTGGAAATGTTTTGAAAAAGATTTGAAAATTTTGGAGATTTGGAAGTTCAAATCATTTTTGATTTGAAAATGGATTTCGAAGGTTTTGAAAAGTATTTTGGAAGAGATGAGAGCTCTAAACTCTTTTCGGTCGCTGGAAAATAATTCCGATGATGATCGCGACATCACCGGTGTTCATTTTCGGGTTTCCAAAAGAGGAATTGCTGCCAAATTTTAAATGAAAGTTGTTTGAAAAATTTGGGTTTTGTTTTGGAAATTCAAGGGATAAATTGAATTGTTTTCAAAATGGCTTTGAAATGTTGAAAAGACTCTGGAATACTATAAAAAAATATTTATGAAATATTATGAAGTTGATAACTTGTAAAGTTTAGAGTTTAAATAAAAAAAATCCATTTAACGAATGAAATTTAAATATGAATTGAAAGCATAAGGAAACGAATTCATATATGAATAAAATGGTAAATATGAATTGTAAATGTGATTTATAAATGAAAATGGAATTCCAGATAGATATTGGAAAATTTAAAAATTCATTAATGAAATGAATTTGTAATATGAATATATAAGTGATTATATAAATCGAAATGAAAATAAGTTGATAACTTATAGAATATTTGAAATCTGATTGGAATGAAATTCAAATTGAAGACGAATGAATTAGTAATTGGAACTAATTTAAAATAGTGCAGTTATGAATGAAAGATAATTGATAAAATTCAATATTTCAGAATTGAAGATAAAATTGAATTCAAATGAGATTAGAAATGTAAAATTGAATGGATATGAATATGTAACTTCAACAGTGAAGTAAGCTAAAGATATATAAGCAGTTGATATTGAAAATTTTGTAATAGAATTTGCAAAATGGTTTGGATATGTAACTAGATATTATGGCTAGTAGGACATACAGGTGTTATAAAAGGAATTGGAATTTTGATTTCGAAGAGAATTTGAATTGCTCGAAAAAGGTATGTATTTAAATTTCAATATGAAATTTGATGATTTCTTGTCTAGCCGCTTGGCTTTTTCTTTTTCTTTTTGAAATCTGAGAGTCCGTAGGGACGTTTTGTAGTCGTGCCATGTTAACCGCGCAAAGGAGACGCTGACGAAATTTTTCGGAAATTTCGAGTGTTAGAAAATTTTTGATAAATTTTTGAAAGTTTAAAATTTGAATTTAAACTCGAATTTGAATTGAGAAGTTAAACAATGTTGTTTGAACTTATAGTTGAAGTTGAAATTTAGTTGAGTTAATAATGAATCTTTAGTAGAATGATTTGTTTTGATAAATTGATAAAACTATTGAATTGTGAAAAATAGTAGACGAGTTAAGGACCTTTCTTCCTAACTTGTAATTTCGAGGACGAAATTCTTTTAAGGGGGAAAGTTTGTAACGACCCAGAATTTTTGATAATTAAAATTCGAATATTTAATTAATTTTAAATATTAATAAGTGGAATTTAGAAGTCGAATAATTTATTTAAAGGATATTGGATTTAATTTGATAATTAAATCGATAAATTAATAATTGAAATTCCAGAGATAATTGAAAATCGAGTTTAATATGATTGAAATTGATTTGGAAAATTTTATTTAATCATACTGGAGTTATAGAAATATTATAGAACTTTTAAAATTGAATTTAAAGTTAATCTGTGAAAATGGAATATTTTAATATTTAATTATCGACTGTAAAAATAGCCAATTTTCGAACAGTCTCAGAATTGAACGAGACCAGTTCCATTGGATCCGTAATAGTTAGTTATTATCGGATTTCAATTTTTGTATCCATCGGAGTTGTCGTTTGACCGTGGCAGCTCGAAACGCATCGATATCATTTTAATTTTAAATCGTCGAGTTAAATTAGTCATTTTCAAAAGGTCTCGGATTTCGACGAAACCAGTTTCATCGGATCCGTAATGTGATATTATTGTAAGATTTAAAATTTCGTAATTTTTGGATTTACCGTTTGTCCGGGGCAAGCCAAAACGCATCGAAATCGGTTTAAATCGGTTTAATTTAAAATCGATCGTTTTTCTTCATATCTTGCACAGACGATCGAATTAGCTTTCGAAACCTGTTCCATTGCGTTCGGAACGCGGGGTAAACCCCAGAAACGCCAGTCACCGCATGTAAATCGGAGTTCGGAAATTTAGAAATGAATAGTGTTCGTCGGTTCTCTATAAAAGCAACCCACCCCCTTCATTCAAGAGAAACCCTAGTCTATCTTCTTTCAGCCGCCATTTTCGAAACCAAGGGCTGAGAACATTCGATCCTTTTTTCCCTAAAATCTCCAAATCCATCGAGTTTTACGCAAAACATCCAACATCAAAGCTGTAGAGAGTAATGAGATCTATACATCCTATGGTGGATTTTTGTTATAATCGTCGAATGGGGCCGGAAATGGCTCGCGTTCTCCGACCGTTCATTTTCGTTTTGCGCGTCAAGGGGGTGGCCGAGTGCCACATGGCTCTGGCCGTGGGTAGCTGGTGGAGGTGGCTTTCAAATGAAGGTGGTGGATCGGCTCGAAATGAAGTGAAGTGGGGGCGATTTGAAACCCTAGTTGCCGTTGTTGGGTTTCTTTGAGCGTGCCTCACCTGGAACGAAGATGGAGAAGTAACGTGGGAGGGCCTGGATCTTCCAGTGCAAATCGAACGGCAGATGTGGATTTGAAATTAAAATAAAGTTGTAATTAATTTTATTTAAAATTGTATTAACTTCAAAATGTTATATCTCTTTCATACATTATCAGAAAATCACGAAACTTTTTGTGTTGGCTTCGTATCGTCGAATACTACGCAATGGAGCTGGTTTGGAGTCAATTGGAGTCAGTGAAAATTTCGGGTAAAATTAAACGCCCGTTTAATTTTATTCGAAATAAACGCTGAAATCAGAATTAAAATCACGGTGAGATTTTTCTCACTCAAAAATGAAGTGGAATTTTCAGTTATTTATTGATTGATTTGATTGCTATTGGATGTGATATTAGATATAGTAGGATATATCTATTATATATAGCAATATATACATATTGGCATATGTATATATTGGATTGATGATTTCCCGCCTCGTATAGCGGATGAGACCCTATTGCGCCGTTAGTAAGCGGATAATATTTATTAAACCCATATACCGCGATAATTCCGTACTGGAGCGGAATTGGTATTGTGCTAACATCTTTGGATGCAGGGAAACAGGTTGGAGGGATCCAACTGGATTCCTCAACTGTATTTATTTATTTACAGATATTGATGTATATTCTGTTATCATATGTTGATATATGATGTTTGATGTTGTGATGGACTAATTGATGCGTTGCATCATTGGATTCAAGTTTTTAAAATAACGACTTTTAATTTAAAAGGATTTTTAAAGTGATCTTTGAAATTATACGTTTTATTAAATTTTGAAGTGATTTATTTTAAATAAATAAACGTTCAAATATTAAAGTTATAAAAGTTAAGATCTTTGTGAAATATAATCGAAAAGTGATTTTTGGAATAAATAGTTGATTGATTTATAAAATGGTTTAAATTGAGATTTTTAAAATATTATAAACGGTTTACTTAAAAAGGTTTATAAAGTTGACATTTTATAAATTAAGATATTGGAATTATAAAACGAGTTTTTATAAGTGTTAAAAATGAAGTGATAATAAAAATCATATGTGAACGAGATTTATAGATTTATAAATTGTGAAGTATAAATTGTATAGAAATTGTAGGATAGAAGATTTATAAGAAATTTGCTTATAAATTAGATTTTTGCACTTAGATGAGATTTGAACAGAATTTGCTAATGAAATGATTTTATAAGTTGAAATCGTTATGAAGTATAAATGTGATTTATAAACGTTGTTTATAAACCCGAAGTCACTTATCTTGATAAGAAATTTTAGAAGTTAATAAAAGGAGAATTTTATAAATCGAAGTTGTTAGAAAATATAAAGTTGAATTTATAAACGTTGTTTTATAAATTCGAAATCAATTGGATTTGATAAATTGAATATAGAAGGTTGTTAAAGGAGATATATTCGCGATTTTGGATAGCGAATTATTATTGAAATAAAATGTGCAGAAAATAGTGAAATGTAATTAGTGGAGATATATTCACGATTTTGGATAGTGAATATATCATTAAGTAAAATGGATAGTTTTGGGAAAAGTGACATTGAAAATGAAGTTAAACATTTTAGAGATGTTTTTAAAATGTACTATGATATCGAATACATAGATTTCAACATTCATTGTTGAAATAGACGTTTTCGAAAAATAAGGAAACGGTGGACTATAACACTGTTGTTATAGTAAATGATTTCCGAAAGGAAATGTTTTATATAGTATTGGGAATTATATATCTATCTAAATTTCGAGTCGTCGTAACGATGTTTTACGCAACATTCGTTTTGACTCAAATAGATGTCAAATTTATGATTTCCTTAAAGAATGAAATATATACTTAATTTGATTTAAGTATATCGAATATTTTCAAGTGTTGAAAATGAATAGATTTGTGAAACACTTATTTTTAAATAAGTATGGAATTGTTTTTCCAATATGAATTGAACGTTTTGAGAATTTTCCTTGTAAAGATAAATTGAAATTGAATATTGAAATCGATTTGAAAAATCGAATATTAGTAGATATTCGAAAAATATAAATTCACTATGGAATTTATAAAAGGAAAGGGAAACTGTTTAGAAAAAATAAACATTGATTTATTTTTGAAGTGTGGAAAATTTTATATCTAGTAAAAGATATTTTTGAAGAATAAATAATTTGGGAAAATTATTTGGAATCTGATGATGTTGCACATCTTTATTGATAGTTAAATAACCGACTATCTATAATTACCTTGAGTAGGTATTTGTTGTGATTGGATGAATTTGAATGCCACCCTTATTTTTAAATAAGCGCTCACTATTCGGGTTAGCCGGGAAAGGACCATGGGGTCGTATAACCCATTCCGAATATGTGATACGTCGTTATGAATCGCATTTGAAGACCGGTGTTGAAGACCGGATATTTTTGAAAACGGAAGGATTACCGTCGAGTTACTCTACATCGGCTGATCTCCGATTTAGAGGTTTTATCACCCTTAGTGACGGGAAGTCCTGACGTGATTGAAAATTATCCGGATGTGCAAGGGCTTCGTGAGAAGTGCCTTCGGTTCTGTTCGACCCCGGAACAGACTTGTATGGATTGTGTGTCTGACGTTACAATTTGAGATATAAAGCTGATTTCTTTCAAATACATTTCTGTTGGTGGCGGAGAATTTATTCTCTTAGCTTAACACCCTTCTCTGAGATGTACGAGCTCAGAGGTTATGTAGTTGAAATTTATCAGCGATATATCCCAATTTGGTAACGTGGCATACTGAGTGTTGCTGTGAAATGATCAGTGTTTGATCATTTGTGATATGATCATTTTTTTTGATCTTATATCTTTGTGATCATAGGTTGATCATTTTTGTTTGACCCGAAGCAGGGCTTTTTGAGAAAGCGTAGCTTTGTGGACGAGACTTCGTCGAGCCTCACACCCCGGAAATGGTCGAAGCAGGAAGGATGCGGCAAGGTTCTAGGGAGTAGCGCCCCTTAGTGTATGTCATTCCTTCTGGATAGAGGTGGTATCATGGTATGGAGCCCAGATACTTAACCTATGTGGTTGCTGCATTATTATCTATGTGGTTTGTTGGAAATCGGGGATCCTCGGGAAGATCGGTTACGATCGGGGGATGGCATACGCGTGTCAGTAGTTACCTATTTTTGCAGAGGTAACCCGGCCTTGTGTTGGCAGAGATCTAACCGTAATGTTAGGTTATTTCTCGGGTCGTCTATTCCAGGGACGTACCCATCGTGGAAAAGGAAGTTCCTTAGCCTGACCATTTATTGGAAATCCAAAGAAACAATACGAGCCTTGTACGGTTTTAGTTGTAGAACCTGCCATTTAATATGGTAGCTATAGCAAGCATACTATAATGGTACCTATGCTGGCTAAGATTTATATTCTACTTTCGAAATGTTTTCTACACTATGCACTAATAATAATATCAAAAAGAATTTGATTTTTGCGTAGTAAGCATCTTTGACTATCATAAGAAGAAATCTCCTCCAAGTCTGCGTTTGCATTGTGTGTGTGGCGGGAGGTCTTATGGTAGTTTCATTTTCCAAAAGCATTGCGGATTGACATTAAAGTTTGCCTGTTGTTTATTTTAAAGATAAATAACTGTTTTACGATCTCACACCAGTCACCATGACTGACTCGGAGTTTATTGTTCCCTTCTAAACTCTGCGTGCCCACCAATTTCCACACGGGCAGCCTAGAGTTATGTTATCAGGATATTCTGGATATTCTGGAGCTTTGGAAGCAAGCTGGATGGCAAGACGTAGTATTTGTATCTGATAGTATTTATTCCGCTGTGTATTCTGTATGAGGACAAGTTTATATAACTGTCCATTGTTGTTTATTGACTCTGATGATATGATGTGATGTAATGTAATAACAGATATAATTCTTTTGTTTTTAAATGATATTCATTTATCTATTATATGTTGTTCCGCTGCGATATGTGAGATTCTGATATTGTCTCTGTTTCTGATGTTGTTCTGTTGTTCTTCTCTCCTTTCTTCTTCTGTTTTCTTCTTCTTCTACTTTTTTCTTTTTCTTAAAACCCTCACTATTGGAGTTTCCGGCACTCGATTGCTCGACAGTCGATAAAGGGAGTATCGATGTCGAATTTTCGAAAGTCGAAAATCCCGTACGTGACAGCGTGGTATCAGAGCATATGGTTAAGCGACAACCCTGCTCTGTTGGGTGTTACTCATTAGAGATAGAGTCAGTAGTACTCTAGGATGAGTTTGAGTGTAATAATAGATACGAGCGCGTATTTGTTAGTGAATATAAAATTGTTTTATATTGTGATGATTGGTTTGTTGGGTGGTATATGGATTCTGGTCGGTATTGTCCGTACAACTCTATCGATAGGGATCTCTAAACACTTGTATAGAACAATTCGGCACAATATTGGTTTTAAATAGGGTAAATGAGATAAGTTTGCCCAAAACTATTTTTGTATAAAAAAGAAATGTTTTTCTATCAAGTACTATAGTATATGGTTGCATGGATGTTAGGAAGTAATAATAGTGAATTATCATCACTGAAATTGAATAAGAAATTGAAATCGTAACTCCAAAGTTAAGAGATAAATCCATATACTAATGAAATTTAAAGAATAAAAATTATAAATGAATTTATAAATGAAACGGAATTCCAGAGAAGTTTTTGGAAATGTTTTGAAAAAGATTTGAAAATTTTGGAGATTTGGAAGTTCAAATCATTTTTGATTTGAAAATGGATTTCGAAGGTTTTGAAAAGTATTTTGGAAGAGATGAGAGCTCTAAACTCTTTTCGGTCGCTGGAAAATAATTCCGATGATGATCGCGACATCACCGGTGTTCATTTTCGGGTTTCCAAAAGAGGAATTGCTGCCAAATTTTAAATGAAAGTTGTTTGAAAAATTTGGGTTTTGTTTTGGAAATTCAAGGGATAAATTGAATTGTTTTCAAAATGGCTTTGAAATGTTGAAAAGACTCTGGAATACTATAAAAAAATATTTATGAAATATTATGAAGTTGATAACTTGTAAAGTTTAGAGTTTAAATAAAAAAAATCCATTTAACGAATGAAATTTAAATATGAATTGAAAGCATAAGGAAACGAATTCATATATGAATAAAATGGTAAATATGAATTGTAAATGTGATTTATAAATGAAAATGGAATTCCAGATAGATATTGGAAAATTTAAAAATTCATTAATGAAATGAATTTGTAATATGAATATATAAGTGATTATATAAATCGAAATGAAAATAAGTTGATAACTTATAGAATATTTGAAATCTGATTGGAATGAAATTCAAATTGAAGACGAATGAATTAGTAATTGGAACTAATTTAAAATAGTGCAGTTATGAATGAAAGATAATTGATAAAATTCAATATTTCAGAATTGAAGATAAAATTGAATTCAAATGAGATTAGAAATGTAAAATTGAATGGATATGAATATGTAACTTCAACAGTGAAGTAAGCTAAAGATATATAAGCAGTTGATATTGAAAATTTTGTAATAGAATTTGCAAAATGGTTTGGATATGTAACTAGATATTATGGCTAGTAGGACATACAGGTGTTATAAAAGGAATTGGAATTTTGATTTCGAAGAGAATTTGAATTGCTCGAAAAAGGTATGTATTTAAATTTCAATATGAAATTTGATGATTTCTTGTCTAGCCGCTTGGCTTTTTCTTTTTCTTTTTGAAATCTGAGAGTCCGTAGGGACGTTTTGTAGTCGTGCCATGTTAACCGCGCAAAGGAGACGCTGACGAAATTTTTTGGAAATTTCGAGTGTTAGAAAATTTTTGATAAATTTTTGAAAGTTTAAAATTTGAATTTAAACTCGAATTTGAATTGAGAAGTTAAACATGTTGTTTGAACTTATAGTTGAAGTTGAAATTTAGTTGAGTTAATAATGAATCTTTAGTAGAATGATTTGTTTTGATAAATTGATAAAACTATTGAATTGTGAAAAATAGTAGACGAGTTAAGGACCTTTCTTCCTAACTTGTAATTTCGAGGACGAAATTCTTTTAAGGGGGGAAGTTTGTAACGACCCAGAATTTTTGATAATTAAAATTCGAATATTTAATTAATTTTAAATATTAATAAGTGGAATTTAGAAGTCGAATAATTTATTTAAAGGATATTGGATTTAATTTGATAATTAAATCGATAAATTAATAATTGAAATTCCAGATATAATTGAAAATCGAGTTTAATATGATTGAAATTGATTTGGAAAATTTTATTTAATCATACTGGAGTTATAGAAATATTATAGAACTTTTAAAATTGAATTTAAAGTTAATCTGTGAAAATGGAATATTTTAATATTTAATTATCGACTGTAAAAATAGCCAATTTTCGAACAGTCTCAGAATTGAACGAGACCAGTTCCATTGGATCCGTAATAGTTAGTTATTATCGGATTTCAATTTTCGTATCCATCGGAGTTGTCGTTTGACCGTGGCATCTCGAAACGCATCGATATCATTTTAATTTTAAATCGTCGAGTTAAATTAGTCATTTTTCAAATCAAAGAGAATTCTGAATCGAAGACAAATTCGAAAGAAAAGATAAGGTGATTAAATAACAGAATTGGGAGATGGGTAAGCTTATTTAATTTACGGGCAACCTTAACCGGATTGACCGTGACTTCGCGAATAAGACTGATGCAGAATTCCGAGGTAAATCGACATTCGATCTCAAGAAATAGAATTCAGGTATAGCAGGAAATCGATAACATCGTAAACCGAGGATACAGGAATCTCCGGTAAATCAATGTCTATTGTAAAGGAGTTTCACCCTTTATAAATCATTCGAAGTTTGGCGAGACCGCCGATTCATTATAAAGGTCATTCGAAGTGGAGTTCTGGGACACTCCGGAATTTGAAGAAGACGAATAGTGAGGGACACAAATGGATTTTGGAACCGCAGGGAACGTTCCAAAATTCAAAGGAATCGAGTCAAAAGGAAGAGATTGAAACTCGAATGAGAGTGATTCTGTAAATACATTTACCCTATATGCTAAGTTTTGCCTAGAGATACCAAAGCTCTGATACCAACTGTAACGGACCGCGTCAGTGGGGTAACGCCCACCGTAGCATACAGTAGTACCTGTGTTCTGCCTTTACAGCCAGCCTCTCGACTGCACCAACCCCGCAGGGACATGTAGGAGTAAGAGTCATCCGCTCGCTACCAAACCAAATGCGAGAACCCCCTATCATGCTGCACCCGCCAAGTGCATAGGCAGACACACATGTCGGACTTGGATAATTCAAAATACCGCGTTGTTAATTTAAATTTGGCAAAACTGAACATATACAGTAAATAAATAATCACAGACACAGAGTAATAAGTGCAGCGGAAATAAAAGATAGTAGTTCATGAAGCTACTATATACATATCAGAGTTAAATAAGGTACACCAGATGTCTCGAATACAATAGTCAAATACAATATCAGAATACATCACTGGAATCAACTGAATATCTGAAAGCTGGATAGATAGCTGGATCTCCAAGCGAAGCTCCAACTCCAAAGGTGAGTCTCGAATACTGGTACACTCAGTTTGACTCGAGCGTGAAGCAAAACACAAAACACTCGAGTCAGGATTAACATTCTTATATCAATAAATCCAACTCAAGTGAAATAGCAACTGAAATACAAGTAACTCAAAGGATGTTTGGAATACCATCCTTTAAGGATCCGTTAAACTATCTACTATGTAGTAGTGTACGATAAGTAGATAATGTTTATCAGTAATATAAAGTATCAAAATAGTGTTAAGGCGTTACCATTATCCCCCTTAACACATTTTTATAAGCATCATAGTCTATACAGCACTGTAAACTCCACCGTAAACTAGTGGGCTATCAGGGAGTACTCCATAGGTATAACGCAAAACAAATCGTAGTGGTCGCGTATAAAGGGATCCAAGTATGACAAGGCACATGAGGCAATACCCAAGGTAGTGAAACTACCGTTTGCCTGATCCGGACTGGTGAGAACGCATCGCCGTAGCGATCGCAACACCGCGAAACAACACTCCCAAATCAAGGGTGCACCAATCGACAACAAGTAATGAGTAGTTTTCGAAGAAGTGTGTCCGCTCGAGGTAGCTAACCCCCATTTGGCCCGGCACGGCTCCTGTTTTAGTCATTTCCAATTTGACACAAGTGTCAAGGCTATCCATTATCGTTCTCTTTCTTCAGTCATCACGTACATCATTCCAACCACTTCATTCTGGATCACACTCCGCGTGTAGTTATTAAAGTGGTTTTGGTTTAGACAGTAAGTATGTCCCTAACCGATTCCGGTCCCTTTAATAACTTCCGTAATTATTACACCGATTGGTCGTTTAATAAATTTCAAAACCAAATCAATTACAATTTCAATTAGAATTTGTAAATCAACATTTCATTTGTCTTTCTAAAACAATTTCCATAATTTACGTTTCAAAACTTCCAAATTACCATTTCAAAATCTTATAATTCAATTTCAATCTTTATTTTAAAACAATTCAAATATTGATTTAAATTCGTATATAAGTTTCATTCCGAAATCATTTAAATTAATTTAATTTAACATTCAAATCAATTTAACTCCATTTATCGATTTCATTCAATATTCCTTAAGTAAATTTATCATTCAAAACAATTTCTATTTAATTTCCAATTAATTAAATCAATTACTTAAGTTCAACTCCATTATATTAAAACTTACAAATTGCATTAAATTAAATTCATCAAATCAAATTCTTTACATTTTCAAGTATTACATAAATATCAATAAAACACATTTTATTTCTTATTAGAGAATTTCAATTTCACTTATCAATTTACTTAGTTACAATTTCAAAACTCAATTAATAAAGAAACTTGATTTCGCTTATTCAAGAAGTTCAATTTTTACTTAATAAAGAATTCAATTTTATTTATTTATTAAATAATTCAATCTCATTAAATTATTAAATAATTTCAAAACTCAATTCAATCATTTCTTAAATTAAACAACATTCTTTCATCAATTTCTTTATTAATATTTTGTTTCAGATTATTAAATATTCACATTTAAATTTCATTAAAATTCAATTTCCAACTTCGTTTCAAAACCATATTATTTATTCAAATAAAATCTTCATTTTATTTTTAAATCAAATTATTGGCCAATCGAGTTTTTATTTAATTCTCTATCCTAGGTCAAAGTTCAATTTGGGTATTTATCATTTCAACCCGATTCCATTCCAATTCAAAAATCAAAGCATAACAAAGGCAACTTGCAGTGTGATAACTGGGATGGTGTCAAAGTAAATAAACAAGCAATAACAACAATCCAATAATCAATTCAAATAATCCCAAAATAATCGTATTAATTCACATTGTTGTTTGTGCGAATTAATATAATTAATTCTAGAATCTACACTATCATTTCATGTAGATTAAAGATTATTACATTACGGTTTTTCACTTGATATTTATTATTCAATTTCAAACCACATCAATTTATACAACATACATTTAAATGGTTCAAGGTGTCGTTAACACTATTTCTACGTGTCAAATTATTTACATCCAAAGGGGTCATATTATACACATTTAACTAATCAAATTCAACGTTTAACTATCCTATATCAAGTTTAGTTGCATACTATTTATCATTTTAACATTAACAATTTAACGTCCAATATAAACATCAACAATCAATCAATTATCAGCCAAACAGTATTATCATTTCATAAAAAACAGATAATGGTGTCAAATGTCACAGGTGAACTGATACAGGTAATAGCATATATAATAATGTAATTAACTAACAACAGCATTTCAATTGTCGTTTTAAATGAAATCAGATTTAATAAATAAAAGAACATTAATCGTGAGTGATTGCTCACCTTTCGAGGCTAGAGAGATAAGAAGATGACATGGACAAAGGTACGCATACGGAACAGCGACAAGCTTGGAATGACTGCGACAAATTCGATATTGAAATGATAAGTCAAGATAGGCATGATGTTTTGATGAAACAAGATATATTACATATATATAAATTTCAAAAACCAATTTAAAACATATTTTAAAAAATATATATATATATATATATTTAATTTCAAATCAATATTAAATACAAACATATAACATATCTTTATATATTTTGAAAACCAAATTCACATAAAACCTACATATAAACTAATGTATATAAACATATATACAACTTACATAAATGTTGAAATTTAAAAATCAATATTGTTTAGCATACTTTTTAAAGCAATACAACAACAACATTTATACACTACAGACCTAAATATAAACAACCAAAGTGATATAGAACTCATATAAGTTCATATATATAAAACAAACAGATCTTTAACAACTGGTAGAAACATAGATATACTCAAATCAATATATATACAACAAATACCAATACATATGTAGATTTTGAACAAATATGCAAACTCATATATACATGCAAGCCTAAAACCGAGCAAAAGAAACATGTATGCAGAAAAATATATACATTTATTAATAAATCAAATATATACCTTAACATTCATTATATATGCTTTAAACAATAGTAGTACAGCTGCTATATAACTATATATATAGAAGACTTATATTATTTATTTGTTATATTATATACTTTAATCTAGAACAACATGATACACTTGCTGTTATACACGTAGCTTTAAAACATACAGTATACAGGCTCGCAAAACATATGTTTTACTGTGTAAAAAGAAATGTAGTTCTTCACTACTATTGAAATAAAGTGAACACAAAACATGCATATAAAAGATCTATACATATATAAACTGTAAAATAATTATATAGACAAGGGAATTAAAATATTTATACAGCTATAAACAAACATGTGCAGACCATAAGCTCATATATACTAATATATACACTGAATAAAACATGTAACAGAGTGTTCACTTGTATATTAATACACTTATACAGTTTTCTCCATAACGAAACATGTACTTTATATTTAATTAATTTTTTTTCCAAAATTTTCTATATATATTTCTAACAATCAAAATATATATATATATAGTTTAAAAATCAACATCTTCATATACATCAAGATCAAATTTTTAAATATAACATGTATTAAAAATACAGACATATCTATAGTTAATATACAGTCATAAAAAAATATATTTATAACCAACAGTAAATGAAGACAAACTTTACTTAATATACAGTCATGAAAACAAACAAGTTCCATATAATTTTATATATATATAACAACAGCAAATGAAAACTTTACTTATTGCTTAAACATATGTATTCTTTCTGCATATTACATAAACATAACACTATATATATAAATATAAATCTAACACATACCAGATATAAATATATATACGGTATAGAACATGTGTAAACAACATATATAACTACCAGACATTATACAACATATATAAACTGTATGCCTATCTATACATCTCTACAGTACAGAATAAAATTGTGTCACTATATATATACTGTAATCCCTATAGCTTGTAAACTTATAGGAAATAGAATAAAATATATAAATCATCAGATCAAAAGTTTATAAACAAATGTATAGATATAGTAGATTGGTATAAAATAATATAACAAATGTATCTATAGAACATATATATATAAATCTAAACTTATACTTGTAACTTCGCATGTACAAAATCACTATTCCTTTTCAACATTTCTAAAAATCGAAATATACAAAGCACTATAATATAATAAATCCAGTAATATAATACTGATAATATATACCTTACATGATAAAAGGAGAAGTGAAGGTTTGATCGTTGAGGGGTTTGAGCGGTTGCATGGGCGAGGCTGATGTAGTGAGAGAAAAAGAAGTTCTTCAACGAACACTTCTAGTTTGCAGGACTTATCACAAGCCTGTTTCCATGGGCCGGCAGCTTGACGAGGAGCAGAGGCGAGCTGATGGCTAGCGACGGTCGCATGGAGGTGCGGGTGGAGCTAGTTCGGTCAATGGAGGCGGCACTTGTCAGGGAGATGGAACATGAGGGGAGGTGCTGCCAACTAGGGGTTGTGTGCTCGGGAAATAGCAAAGAGCTTGGGTGGTTCACGTGATGGAAAGTTGGGATGGGAAAGGTCGGGTGCGAACATGGCTGAGGAAAGAAAAAATGAAAGAACAGTTCAATGTAAACAGGGAAATATAATTTATTTCCTTCACCGGCCTAGGAAATGAACGCACCAATGAAAATTGAATACAGTGGGAATATCAAAAACAAGTACGTTGATATCTGGTAATTTTCATTCTCCTAATAAGAACTCCAAAGAAGAATGGTTCAATATTTACAAAGCTACTAGATGGAGGAATTCCAGAGCTAAAGAATTGATGTCATTTCTTAAAATCTTTGTTTATGAAATTTGGATGGAAAGGAACGGGAGAATCTTCTCTAATAAATATAATTCAGTCAGTGAATTATTTTCAAGGATCATTAGCAAAATTTATAAATGAATGGCTTTTTGTTAACTGATTGACATTGGCTTCCTGATCCTCTGTTTGCTATACCTCAAATTGATTGTCATCATATTTTGGGTACTGACTTATGACATGGCTCTAATGTATAGATGCAGTAGCATGGGCACTGAAGTACAAGCATGGGCTTTAAGCAAGTCAAGTGGATAATCCATATAATATCTTCCTTGTATGGTTATTTTACCTGTATTCTTTGCATGATTTGAGCAGATGTAAGTTGCAATGTAATACTATTGTAATGATAATGAAGCAATAAAAGGGCAAGGCTCCCTTAGCCTATTGACTTTCAAAAAAAAAAAAAACAAGTACGTTGAATTTCACCAAAAATACTAATAGCTAGTGGCTATTGGTATACCAGAGACAACTGTAAGTACACAAAAGCCAAAGATGCTCAAACGAAAAACCGATGCGGCAAATCGGTCTGTGGATTACTCGGCGTACAGGACTCCAAAGTATACAAATGAGTATACTGCGAAGGTCAGTACAATGAGGCGATTAAAACGACATACAGACATTAGCAGTACGATTTAATTATAAAAATTCGAATTTTCTACTAGCGAAAAATGCAGCAAAAACGCAGGAAAATAAGATCGACAGAGCCACAGATGTCCGAATTTGAAAAAACGAAAAATGACGTCTCGCTCAGAAGATGGTTTATAATTTTTCTATGTAAAAATATTTAGGTTTCGAAAGCGTTTTATTTTCATCGCTTTTTAACTGATTAAACTGAAGTAAATTTACGCGCGAAATAAACTTTCATATTTTCGGACGAAAATTTACCAGTTGCTATGTTTAACTAGATGCATTCCAAATATCAAATTTATATTTCAAATTTTATCGTTTAAAATTTCGCACAATTTCAATTAATAACGTTATTAAAACCAGTTAAATTTACGGGTCGTTACACCATGGGTCGGCACTGACCCATGTTCCTTGGCCCAATGGGGCCCATCTTTTGCCTATCACCCCTCCTTGATGCTAAAACCCTATTTCGAGTGTTGTTTTGTTGATTCCACGCAACTATCTATCAATCTCCGCTATCTCCTGAATCAACAACTTTGTTCTTCCACAACTCCACCAATTGGACTCTGAAACAAGCTATTATTGATGCAAACAACTATGCAATCACAAAGTTAACCACAAGACGAGCCGAAGCGAAGATTTGAAGGTAGCTAATTTGGCTAACATAGGGGTTGGTACCGATCCATACCCATAGAGTCGTACCAATCCAAAATATTTGATGATGTGGCACCCCTATTTTCATGGAGAACTGCTCTATAGCAAGGAGAACAACCTGGAGATTTTTTGTGCGAGATTTAAGGCTCCGTACCTTTATAAATAGAGGGGAGGGCTCATTTTTTAGGATCGTTTTGGCTCTAGTTCCACTCTACTCTATATTCTTATAATTCTAAAAATCTAAGTGTCGGAGTTGCACCGACCCCTAAGAACTTCTAACGACCCAGATTTTTAGCCATTGGATATTGGGTAATTAACTGATTTCGATTATTGGAAATTTCTGAATGTATAAAATATATTGAAATCTATGTTAATTTTAAATTATAAATTCCTAGATATGATAAATTTTATTGAAATGTATATAAACTCCACCATTTAAATTTAAGATAAAATATCCATAAATGTGTATATATATAATATATGCAAGCTTTATGATGTTTAAAAGTATATATATGTATATATATAAGCCATATGATTATTAAAAATATATATATAAGTATATATATATATAAGTATATATATATATATATGTATGTATGTATGTATGTATGTATGCCATGTGAAGAAATGTATATGAAAGTATGTATTAATGTAAATAGGTATATTATATATGTATGCATATCTACATATATATACATATAAGTGGTTATGGTAAATAAATGTGTAAATGTGTATATCTAATGTATAGATGAATATGTAAATATATATGTATATGTAACTATATATATAAGTATATGAAACATGTATGAGTATAAATGTATATGTGCATGATGACAACAATATTCATAGGAATGGTTATATATGTTTATAAGAATAGTGTGTGTGTGTGTATAGATGTAAAATTTGAAGAATTATATATATATATATATACACACATATATGAAAGGATGTATGTATGAAAGGAGACATCATCATAAAAAAATTTCAAAATCAAGTCACACACAACATTAAATCAAGCACATAAAATATCATATCAACATGAAATCAAATCAGGTCAAAACAATTGTTCAAATCAAAATTAAAAGAAAAAAATATAAGATGATGTAAAGCCTGTAATAAGCCTCAGCACTATCTCTCCCTCATTCTCCTTTATATATATCACTTCCTTGTTTATACCATTCGAAACATTCATAAAAATATATAATAATAATAAAACAAAAGAGGTATGCTGCCATTAAAACAAAAGAGAAGATCAAAACCATAACAGCAGTTGTTCATTCTATTAGAAATTAAGAGTAAAGCTAAACTCTTGCTTACTGGAAATGATGTATGGATTTATATGTTGAAACTTTTGGATAAGTCATTTATGATGTCAAGTATTCATGTGCAAATGAGTTTTATACAGCATAATGGTATGATTAAGTCCGTAAACTCACAATAGCAAGCCTTAACACTCTGTTTCCTTGAAAAGCTGACATCTTACCACTTTAAAAATCCTTTTCTCTCTATCCAATGAATTTTAGCTTGTGGTTCCAGAAAGAAGTGTGTTTGTTTTTTAATGTAGTTTTTTTTAAATTAGTTTCGTTTGATATCGTCAAGTATAGAGTAAGGAAGGTATATCTTATAGTAAATAACTTATAAGTGATCAAAATTTGGATTTCGTAAATTAAAACTTTGATTACATGATTGTGTTTGTGATTGGAAATGATGATTTTTGAAGGAGTTTTGATGATTTTTAGTTACGTATTTGGAGTGATAGGGGGAGATTAACAGAAATTGGGTTTTCGATGAATTCCGGCGAGGTGGTCGTTTTCGTGGTAGAAGGTTGGGTGTGGAGGAGCATTGGATGATGGCGAGCCTGGAAAAAATCTTGCGGTGATTTGGAGGGCCGTGTGTCGGCTTGTCGAACTCAATTTAGGGTTTAAGAATGGTCGTTTTGGGGTCTCGGGTTTCTCGGACATAGCGACATGACGAGGAAACTAGAGGCGTGCGCTAGGTGGGACTTGGAAGACGAGGAAGTGGTGGAGCACTGACCGAAGTCTGGTGGTTGATGGTTGAGTATAGAGGCGAGGCGAGGCGTCTGTGTGAGTAACGGTGGTTTCCAGGCTTGGTTCAAAATTCTTTTTTTTGAACGGATTATTGCCGTGGAGTTTCAGGCTGGGGAACGTGGTGTGGTGGCCGAAGGGGATGTGTGGAGATGGTTGGTGACAAGAGATGTTGACCGTAGGTGATGTATATGTGCACGGTGGTGCACAGTTTTCGTGCACAAAATTGAAGTGATGAAGAATAAAAAACAGAGGAATAACTAGAAAGAAAGGAAGGAGGGGAGGGCGAGTGGGCCGGGTATAGGCCAAGAAAAAGAGAAAAAGAAAAACAAAAGAAAAGAAAATGAAAGAAAAAGAAATAAAACAAAGGAAAAAGAAAAGAAAAGAAAAAGGGAAAAAAGAGAAGAAATAGAACTTATATATATTTATATGATAATTTATATTTTCTCTATTTTTACTAAAAATCTACTGTCATTTCAAATCCGTAATTTAAAGTTCAATGATATTTTATAATTAAAATGGGAAATTAATTATATTATTATTTGGTTTAAAACTATGTAAATTAATAAATTAGATATTAAATAGAGTGTTTAACTTTGATTAACTAATAATAATTTGATTGATAATTTCTTTTGTAATTAATTTTGGATATAAAAAATATAAATGGATTCAGTTAGTTAAAGGTTAATTAAATCCTAATGTGTAAATTGTTTTGATATCAATCGTTAAATTAGTAACAAATCTATATCTTGGCCTATTTCTATTGGATATTTATTTCAAATTATTCTTGTCTGTACCATCAAATGGTCGGACGAGTTAAAATATTTAGATTAAAATGATGATATGTTTTATTTGAAATAAACGTCTGTAATAAATTTCCATATGTGAATATTGTCACCCTAAACATAAATTGTTATTTTAAACAATTTACCCTTTAAAATTTATTACTTGAATTCGAAGAGGCCGGGATCGGATATCAGTGTTATCCGGAACCACTTCGATTTGATAATCACTACGAACCACTACGGTTTTGGATTATAGAGTCTAATATGCTGAAATTTGGATAAATTTAACGAATTTGACCATTTTAAATAAGTAATTGTACTTGGACACAATTGCAATATTGATGGATTTCTATAAAAGTGCTTTGGTTTTAATAAGATAAAAACCCATCGTGTTTGTACGAGTTACCCTAGTTTTTCAAAAGATTTTTATAACTTAAGTATTTCAAATTAAGTGGGTTTACTCGCGCTGGTTTCCAGCCTGACTCGGGTGTTACTTTTGTAATGCTCGGGTCAGACCGAGTATTACAATTTTCAGGTTAGGTCGCTTTAGAGCTCAAGAGATGAGCTGGATAGCAGAGACGTATTGCACGTATTTGACTATATTCCGTTGTGTATTATAGGCTGCATAGTCAGCATTTGAGGACAAGTTATTATAACTATCCAGATTGATTGTTGATGATTGTACTCTGATAACTTGTGTGTATAATAACAGTTATAGCTTTCTTTTGTATAAATGTTGTTATTGTATATTATATTTTGTTCCACTGCGATTGTGAGATTTTGTGCTGTCGTTTCTGTTTCTTATTCTATCTCTTTTTTCTTAAACCCTAACAACCTGGTATTTCCGGCACTCAATTGCTCGGCACTCTATACAGTGAACGTATTAGTGTCGATTTTGAGGGTCGAAAATCACCCGGTCGTTACATAAAATCATTAAGTGGCCATAGGCTAGAGATTTCCGAACCACTGTAAATCTCTATGTGTTCATTTCTTACTCATTTTAATTTGTTTTTTTTTTACTTTTTATTCTCCTCAACTTTCTGTTAGGTGTATATGCCATTTTTGATTCAAACAACGTCCAAGGGGCTTCTTTATATTTTTAATAAGTACTATAAGTGTACTTATTATTGGAGAAATATCAAAGTTTAAATTTGTTTTTGATAATTATTTATGAATTATTAGAATAAAGGTTTTAAATTACAAAACATGTTTTTTATAGTTTTTAAATAAAATTATAAAGTAAGTATTTTTATGTGATATTAAAAATAAATGCATTAAACCATAGCATAAGCATTTTTAAAGAATTTTCAAATACATATAATCTTTAGAAAATTAGTTAAATATTTTATTAAAGTATTAAAAGCTTATGTAATATAATACCATTTAAATTGTTTTAAAATTTTATTAATTATATTAGCTTATAAATAAATTAGTATACCTATAAATATATGCATCACTTTAAAAAGGTTTTTAGCAAATATATAAGTTGGAAAAATAAGTTAAGTCTTTTATAAAGAAATGAATGAAGATTTGGGTTATAATACCTAAGTTAAAATAAATGGTTTTATAAAGTTAAGTAAAAGAATATTAACTTGTAAAATTAGTGTAGATATAAGTAAATATAATGAAATCTTTAAAAAGCTAGTTTTAAAGATAATGTTTAAAGTAGGGAATGTTTTGGGTTGTAGTAAACAATGTTTGGGCAACATTTGTTTTTAACCCTTGTGTAAACAATAAATATAAAGAATGGGATAAACAATATTCTAAATATGTTAGCATACAATAAGAAATCAGTTATTTGGTAAGTAGTTCTATACTCCTTGTGTAAACAATAAATTAAAAGAAATGAATTACTAAGTTGTAACAATTGATTTATTCCTCATCCCATTAATTAGTCCGCTTTGGAATTTATTTTGTAATCAATGGAATTAAATGCAATTGAAATCTTTCAAATAAAAGGAAAGAGAACATTAATTATAATTAATGGACGTAATAATAGAAACATATGTTTGAATTAAAATAAAAGAGGAAGTTGAGGAAATAAAAAGAAAACATATGTTTAAATTGAAAGAGAAATTTGATGTAATATAAAGAACATGTAAATCAAAATAAAAGGACAAAACTTTGTTTGAATTACTTAATGAAAATAAAACGATTAGTGTGTAACCAACATTCAATTGAAAATTTAATATTGAATTAATTGGAATTAAATCTTTTAATTTAGGTAAAGAGAAACAGATGGTAATTGATTCAGTTACGAATAAGCAACATATGTTGAATTAAATAAAATGAACATTTGAATGAAGGCAAACCAATGTTAATAAAATGAAGTTCAATTTAGTCAATTTTAAAATATATTATTATTTGAATTTAAATAAAATTTAAAGGTTAAAATTAAAGTACAAATTTTGGAATATTGAGTAATATATATTTCCAAATTCAATAAAGTAGAAAATTTTCGAAAATTTCAAATTTTGGTCAAACTTGGTCAAAGTTTGACTTTTGGTTGAAAAAATTTAAATTTGAATTTTAAAATGTTATTCTTTTTATATGATACTAGACTGAATTCTAATCTCCTCTCCACTTTTCGTTTCGTCAAAATCAAATTCCCGTTGCTCTATAAATATGAAATACTGTGAAAAATTGACATGAATTTGCAGTGTTTAGTTGTGTTTTATTTGGCTAAGTCCTATTGGGTTTGTTTAGTCTAATGGGCCTTGGTTAACCAAGAGTCTTGTGACCATTCCTTTGCCTACGACCTTTTGTTTCTTATCTGACTAAACAAGTACGTACAAAATTATTTCTCCCGGGAAACTTTCTCTTCACTTCCTTCTTCCTCTCCAAATCTACAGAGAAAGAAATCTAGATCCAAACTCCAAAATTTCTCAAATCCTAATACTCCTTTCCTCCACTCTTTCAAATCCTTCCATCCTCCTCCTATAGCCGCCGCCCTCCACCACCATCCAAGGCCATCTCCTCCCCTCTTCATCTCCACCACCATCCACCAAGCATAGGCTGAACCCCCTTTAGCTCCTCTTCTTCTCTAGTAAAAAAAAATCAAATCAAAAGGGAAATATATATATATGTATATATATATTGTAATCCATCAATTCAAGTTTGCTTTTCTTTGAAATTCGTGGTTCAAATTCATAGCTTTGTGTCATCAATTTTCTTAACCTCGAAAAGTGAGTCATTCACTCAAGATTTAAAATCTTATGATAAGTGAATGAATATCAATTGTTATGTTATTGGAATGTTGCAATAGTTTATATTTTGCGTAGTTTGTATATGATTTGATATGATCTATGTTCACATATGTTCACCTATGATTTTTAAATGATATTGTTATTTATATTATGTGGTTTGTTTATAAAAATAGATGTGATGATTTCGTTATTGATATGCTTCATGATGTTAATATGAAATTGCTATGTTGAAGAAAAAAGAAATGTTACATTGATTTAAAAGTTGTCACGCATGTTATGAAAAATGTCGCTAATATGATATGTGAAAATTTATGTGTGAAAAAGAAAAAAGAAAGGAAAAAAAAGGAAGAAAAAGAATAAAATTTATATGCATATATGTGTTACGTTGTAATATAGGAAATCGCCTAAAGTGCTATATTAGAAATGATTGCATATTATGTTATGTTATGGTAGGAATTTTATGTCACATTCCATGCTAAAATATGTTATTAATTATGCAAGTTACATGCTATGCTATGTAATTAATTATGTAAGTTACATGCTATGCTATGTAATTAATTACGTAAGCTACAAGCTATGCAATGTAATTAATTATGTAAGTTACATGCTATGTTATGTAAGTTACATGCTATTTTATGTAATTTGTTATGTAAGTTATATGCTATTTTATGCAATTTGTTATGTAAGTTATGTGCTACCTTATGTAATATGTTATGTATGAATATGTGTTATGTTATTTATTTTATGTAATTCATGCTACAAGTTCCCTTAGCTTTAGGAAATCACTATGGGTTGAAATGATACATACCCGAATGATCTTTTAGATTAAGGAAAATCGTTATGGGTTGAAATGATAAACCCAAGTGATTTTATTGATTTTGGAAATTTGGGATTGCGGGTTGAAATGACATATACCCGTAAATTTTAAATTATTGTGAATTGGAATGATAAATATCCGCATCACTTGACCCTAGGATAGAAAACTATATACGGACACCGTTGGTTTGCTTTTAAAGTGATTTCTGAAATTTTGGAAAGATGTGTTTGGAAAAAAACAGAAAATGATTTTTAAATTTAATATAAAGATTTTATTTAAAAAAATTATATTTTAAATTTAGATTTTAAAATTATATGTTTTAAGAATTCTAAATTTATAAGGTAGGTTTTAAAATGTAAATTTTAAGGTTTTACTTATAACTTTATTTACTTTTTTCACAATATAAGATTCAAATTTAATAAAATTTAATAAATATAAAATATATTATGTTTAAAATATTTAAATTAATATATTTATTTTAATATATAACCTATTTTAATATATAAACTATTCCTAATATATAAACTATTTCAATCTATAACCTAGTTTAATATATAAACAATTTCTAATATATAAACTATTTCAATCTATAACCTATTTTTAAAATATAAACTATTTTTAATGTATAACTATTCCAATATATAAACTACTTTCAATGTTCAAAATGTTTAAAGTTGGAATTGTAATGATTTAGATTTAGTTGATTTAAAATGCGAATATTTTGATATGATGGTTTAACCTATTTTGTGATTATGATTTCGAAAGTGATATGATTTCGGAAGTGAATATGATTTCGAAAGTGATATGATTTTGAAGTGAATACGATTTCGAAAGTGATATGATTTTGAAGTGAATATGATATTTTGATATAAATTATGAATCGGTTTTGGAAATGTAAAAGAACCAACTGGTGTGAAATAAGCGTTTGGTTGTTAAAGAGACTGGGACCAGATATTTTCATACTCTTTGTCAATACCGAAAACCACTTTAACAACTACGCACATGGTGGAGAATCCAGAATAAGGTAGGATGGTTTGGCGAACGCTGCTGGAATGAATTAAGAGAACGATGATGGATAGCCTTGACCTTCGGGTCATAATTAAAATGACTAAAACAAGAGCCATGCCGGGCCAAGTGGGGTCGCTCCCCATATCGGGCACATTTCTTCGATACCATATGATTACTTTGTGATTGATTTGGTGGCCACCCTTTGATTTGATTTTGGAGCGTGTCTCGAGGTGGGCGGTAGTAGCTGCTATGCGTTACCACCAGTCCGGATCCGCAAAACGGTAGTATCCTACCCTGGGCATTGCCTTGCGTGCCTTGTCATATTTATCCTAATCGCACAAATTATGACTTTGGTTTGTATCGTACCTATGGAGTGCTCACTGAGTAAACCACCGGTTTGGTGGAGCTTACAGTATCTATATAGACTACGGTATTTATATAAAAATGTGTTAAGGGGGATATGGGTAACGACTTAATGCTATTTTAATATTTTACTTTACTGTAGACATTATTTATGTAGCGTATTGTATTATGTATGTAGATAGTTCCACGGATCCTTAAAGGATGGAAATCCCAAACATTCTTTAAATTATTGCATTTCATTTGGACATTTCACTTGAGTTGATTTACTTGCATAAGATTGTTAATCTTGACTCGAGTGTTTTGTGTTTTACTTTATGCTCGGGTCAGCCTAAGTATTACAACATTTGAGACTCACCTTTTAGAGCTTGGCGCTTGGCTTGGAGATCTATCTTATCTATTTAGCTTTCCAGTTATTCTGTTATTTCAGTCATTTAGTTATTTATGTTCAGACTTGTCATTTGCTTCTGCATTAGAGACTTCTTTGTATTTGGACTTATGTTGTATTTTCTTTGGACTCTGATGTTTCTGTAGTTGCTTCATGAACTACTATTTATCTATTCTGCTGCGTATTGTTGTATTACTCTATGTCTGTGATTCTGTGATTGATTTATTTACTGTATATGCTAAGTTTTTCCAAATATAAATAACAATCTGTTGTTTTGCGCAATTCAAGTCTGACATGTGTGCTTTATTGTCGATTTGAATGGTTCAAAATAGCTAGTGGTTACAGTTGGTATCAGAGCTTCGGTTTAGGCAAAACTTAGCTTGTGGAGTAAAAACTCATTAGAAATAGGGTAGCAATGCCCTTGAATGAGTAGAATCAATTACAGAATCATCCTTCCTTTCGAGCCTATCTTCTTAGTTAGGATTCTCTTTTATTAGGGTTCCTCTAAATTTGAATCTCTATCTTTAGTCTAAAATCCATTCTTGAATCATCCTATGAGAGAGCGAATTTGTTAGTGTTATAAATAAATTGTTTCATATCATATTTTTATTTTGTTAAGTATGATTATATTTTATATATATAAGTATAATTTTCTGAAATTAGATAGTTAAATGAATTGGTTGTTAGAAATGATAATACTAGATCATCATTTATTGTTTTGTTAACATTCCTAAACCGGTAACTATTGTTGTATGTTATAAGGAGATGAAATTTTATAAACATGGTTTAAAAATCTGATTTGCAAATGAAATAAAATTAAATTGGGGATTTGAGAATTTAATTTTCGGTGCTTTTCAAAATTTGGTCTTCAAAGTCTTGAAAAAATATATTAATATTATTTGAAAGTATTTTCGATTAGAAATTGTTTCAAAAGAATTTTAAAGGAAGCAAGTCAGTACTCTCCTCTTATGTCGCTGGAAAATAATTTCGGTAATGACTGAAGACCATCGACATTCATTTTCGAGTCTCATAGTGGGGGAAACCACTTAGTAACTTTGCTACAGTTTTGTTTTGAAAATTGGATTTTGGTTTGAATTTCTTAAGTATGATTTGTTATACAAAAATATATATATATGCATATATGTATTTTAGAATGGTTTGAAGTGAAATCGGAAATTAAACTCTTAAGTTTATGTTAAGTAATGGTTTTCCATTATTGAAATGAAGTAAAATTTCTAAATAATTGGAGTGTCTAAAATGAGAAATGAAATTGAAACAACTTAAAACAGTTGAACTAGGATAAAATTAATTTGTATAATTTCAATTGCATTCTAGAACATATATAACTTACCTGAAATATTTAAAAAGTTAAAATGTTAACTTGAATATGTAATTGAAGGGTATACAAGAGGAACTTAAGTAATAAAAATGTTCAAACTAAATTTTTCTTAATAAAAATATTGTAAATAAAAGGTAAATTGTATAGTGCTCAATTACATTCTGAAATATTAATAAAAACTTACCGGGAAAAATGTCTGAATGTTAATGAGAACATGTAATTGAATGGTATACAATATAAAATGAAAGTAATAAGATGTCTAAAATGAAATTTGTTAAGGAAATTTATAAATAAACATTGAGTTGTTATAGTGAATGTTTATACACTTAATCTATGTTATAAGAAATGTTAAGTGAAATAAATTGAATAATAAAAAGAGAATGCTATTTAAGTAAATGAATATGAACTTAAGAAACTAAACAAGTAATAAATAAATTTATATTTTGTAAACTGTTTGTGATACAAAGGTAAATTACAAAGAATGGTTGAAATAGAATTATGAAGTGGAATTAACTTTAGTGAAGTCAAATGGATTAAATAAATGAAATGAGTTAAATAAAATAGGATTTGTTTTGAAAAATAAATAAATAAATGAACTTAAGTTATAATGATAAGGTGAATGTAAATCAATTATGAATGAAAGTTAATTAAGTAGAGATGTAAAAAATTTGGAATATATAAGCTATATAACTTGAAACTTGAGAAAATAGGAAGTAAAAATGTAACGACCCAGAATTTGGGTTATTTGAAATTGGAATATTTAATTGATTTTAAATATTTAAAAAGTTAAATTTTTAACTTGAATTTCAAATATAATGATTTTTGGATAATTTAATTATTGAATTTAATAACTGAATATTGGTTAAATTATTAAATTTTGAGTTTTAAGCTTGTTAAAAATAATTTAAAGGCTTATAAAATTTATATTTATAATAATGAAGATAATAAAACTTTTTAAATTGAATTTAAAAGGGATTTGTTCAGTTTTAAAAATATATCGTTTAAATTAACGTATAAAAATAGCCATCCGGGGCACAGTCTCGAAATTCGAGGAAACTAGTTCCATTGGATCTGTTATAGTGTATTATTATCGGATTTCAAATTTCGTAGTGTTTGAAGTTATTGTTTGGTCGTACGGGATATAAACGCGCTGGAAGTTATATCGAAAATTCAATATAATAATTGGGTCCAAAACGCTATCTTCTTCATACGATCGAATTAGGACTCAGAACCTTTTCCATTGTGTTCGAAAAAGGGGTATAACATTATGAACAGCCTAGCGGCACGCCTCGATAGGGGTTCGAAATGTTGAGATGCGTAATCGAGACGATTTGAATTTTCGTGGTGGAAATGGAATCTCGGCAGTTAATTTTCGTAATGCACGGTAATGGGTGTGGGAGTGCGACCTAGCGCATGCATAGGAGGAAATAGGGTGTCGCATTTTGTCTGGGGAAGCGTGGTGAGGTGGCATCGATGTGAGGAGGTCGAGTTCGTCATGAGAAAAACAATGGCATTGTTGGATTTCGAATTCGAGTGGTGGTGCTCTGGATCGTTTTGGCGTGCACGCGGCTTAGTTGGGTTCTCTGTGTATCGTGCACAGCAAATAGAAAGGGAAGAAGAAGAGTGGGATTGAGGAAATGGGCTTGGGCCGGATAAAAAAAAGTATAATAGAAAGAAGAAAGAAAAAGGAATAAAAAACGGGGAGGGAAGGAGGACGGGCCGGCTTGTTTTGGTGGGCTGGTGGTATGGTTTTTGAAAATGTTGTTATATATATATATATAAATTGTTAAGCTAATTTATTTTAAAATGTAAAATCTTATTTTAGTCGTATCTCATCCGTTTTAGGTCCGAATCCATCGCGGTCAGTCGCGTTGGGTTCATATGAACGAGATTTTTGCTATGGATTCAAATTGGTGAATTTAAAGCTTGCTGAAATTTTCATTTAAATTCGAACGTGCTCGAATTTTATTGGAAGCAGAACGTGAAAACGACAATAAAAATCAATGTGAGTTAATCTCACTCAATTTTGGATTACTAGTTAATTTTAAATAGTTAAAATTAATTATTGGTTATCTGGTTGAATTTGATAATTGTTATTAGTTGGATGTTATTATATATATAGTAGTAGTATATATTGGTAGTTGGATTGATATTCCCGCATATATTTAGCGGATGAGACCCTATGCGCCCTGTATAATAGCGGACGACCCTATATACCGCGGTATCCCCCTCGAAGTGGGATTGGTATTTTTATGTTGTATTAACATCCGTGGATGCTGGAAAACAGGTTGGAGGGATCCAACTGGATTCCTCAAAATGTTGAATTAAATTTCATATATATTGATATATGGTATGTTTGAATAATCTTTGGTAGACTATTGTGTGATTTGAATTTATTGGATGCTAGGGTAGTTTTGGCTTAGATTTTGGAATTTTTAAATACCGATAATGAATGTTTGAAATTTGGAAAGAAAATAAAAAGGGAAATTGGAAGTAAAAATATTTATAGTGGAATTTGGATTAATTAAAAGAAATGAATTTGGGTAAAATAAATGGTTTGATTTTAAAATAGTACTTGATAATTTCGGAATATGAAAAATAGAGATTTTTGGAATAATGTAAATAAAAGGATTTTAAATAATAAAACTTAAGCGATATTTGTTTAAGTGTAAAAAGATTTTAAAATCGAGATTTAAAATAGTTTGGGAAAATAAAAAGGAAATTTGAAAATAAAATATGAAATTGTTATACCAGATTAAATAAGATTGTAAATTATGAAAAGGAAGTGGAATCTGAATGTAGTTGGGTTTTGGAATATAGTTGGGTTATTTGCGAACTTGATTTAAAAATGAAATTCAATTTAGAAACTGATTTGTAATCGATTAAGTATTGTGAAACCGTTATAAACGGGAAATGAGACTATGGAATTTATAAACAAGGTTTATAAATAAAGTGAAGTGATTATCGGTGGATAAATTGAAGTTATAAATTCACGGTGAGGATTTATAAAGAGATGGGTAAATCGGCTTAAAAATAAATGGTAGATTTATTTTTAGAAATGTGAAAAGGGGATTTACGAATGGGGCCGTAAATCAAATTGGGAATAAATCGAGAGAGATTTATAAATGTTAGACTGGTTACATTGGAATTGGAAAATATATTTTTATCGAGAAATTTAGTTTGTTTTAAAAAGGAGGATTTTTAGTTATCAACTGGGTAATTTAAAAAGGTGTTTAAAAATATTTCAGAAAATTAATTATTTAGTTGTTTAAAATTGTTTTAAGTATATTTAATTATTAATTAAGTTAGTTTATATTAATTCAATTATTATTTAAGAATTAATCAGTATTATTATTTTAAAAGGATAAATGATTCAATATTGATATTATATAATAACTTTTATAAAAGAGTATTTGCCTAAAATAAACTTGGAAATTTGTATAGGAATTTTATAAGTATTATTTTGAAAATTATTTAATAAAGTTTTGCGGGAAGTAATGGTATACTTTCATGGTGAAATCGGAGGCAGTGAGTGCCTACAGTTAAGTTTTGGATTTCTCTGGGATAGAGACGTAACCATTGAGCTGTGAATCCATGGTTGATACCGCAGTGGTACTTTCCTTATTATTTTAAAGGGTTTTCAAATATTTTTGAAAAGGATAGTTTATGAATATACTAAATTCGGTAAGATAAGTATATATTTTGGATAAAGAGATTTAATTTATTAAAATTAAATAAAATAAGACTTAGTGTTTTTCAGTGGAAAATGAAATATTTGGTTGAATGATTGTTTATTTGATAGTTAAATAACCGACTATCAAATCTGGACCCAAAAACATAACTTTGGGAATATTTAAGGGAAACACGGGAATTATATGGTACAGTTACACTTTGAGGTGCTATACTGTACGTATAAACTCGTTTCGTTCTTCTAGGACGATTATAAGGAAATCCATCCACTAACGGTTAGGAGGTGATCTCTGATCTTATTTTCGTCTGTTTATTTCCTAAAGAACCGGGGTTGAGTTTACCGGAAATATCGAACGTTGTTTCGAAGAGACCGGGATCAGATAAGTTATCCGAACACCTCTTCGATCCAACGAATACGTTTCGAAGTGAAACAAGAGCATGGAATCGAAGATGGAGCAGTGAAGTGCAAGGGCTAATTGCTACTAATCCTGAGGATGATTCCAAAATGGATGTAGTTGGAATAGTGCCTTCGGTTCCATTCGGACCCAGAACGGACTTGTATGGATGAATGCTATCAATACGTTGTCATTGGAGGACAAAGAGCATTCTAAGTGAAAATTCCTTTAAAAGCTAATCGTAGCCTCTAGCCTCATCAACCGAGAATGATTGAAAATAAGGGAGATGCAGCAAGGCTAAGTGGGTCGCACCCAATTAGGGTATGTTTATCACCTTTCTAGATACCCTCAGATATTATTACTATGGTGCGCGAAAGAGCTCGGAATGGGTGGGAACACCCAGGGTGATAGCATATTCGGTCTATCCAGGTTAGGGGTAGTCCGGTCTTGTGTTGCAGGGGATCCTGGCGTGGTCCTCAATACATTTTTCTAGACGTGTACTATGACAGGTGGTACCCCAATGCCTAGTCATTTGTATGGAATCCATTCTCCAATACGTACCTTTACGGTTTTGGTTGTAGAGCCTAGTATGCTAGAATTTAATTAATGTAACAATTTCAGCTATTTGAATAAGTATTTGTACTTAGGCACTATTATAATATCAAATGATTTTGATATAAAATGTTTTGATTGTCTTAAGGTAAAAACCCGTCGTGTTTATGTGTGACGTGGTCTTATGGGATACCTTTGTTTTTCAAAGGATTTGATAACTTTAATAATTCAAATTGAGTGTGTTTTCTAACGCTGGTTTTCCAGACTGACTCGGGTGTTATTTTATTATAATGCTCGGGTCAGACCGAGTATTACAGATACATGATAGGATGCTATGGAGCTCAGGAGACGAGCTGGATGATGAAGACGTATTTCATGTATCTGATTGTATTCTGTTGTATATTGTAGGCTGTATATTCAGCAATTGTGAGGACAAGTTATTATAACCGTCCGGTATTGTGTTATTGATGTATTGTACTCTGATGATGAGATGTATAAGAAATGTTTTATAGCTCTTTTTATATAGAGATATGTTGATACCTATTATATATTATTCCGCTGCGATTGTGAGATTCTATGTTGTTATTCTATTTTCTTCTTCTACCTCTTTCTTCTTTTTCCCTAACGATCTGGTATTTCCGGCATTCGATTGCTCGACATGTAATACAGTGGACGTATTGGTGTCGATTTTCGAGCATCGAAAATCCGGGTCGTGACACTTGGTATCAGAGCTGAAGGTTAAGTGAGAATCTTGGCTTTGATGGGGTAACTCATTAGAGATAGGATCAGTAGTACCCTAGAATGAGTTTGAGTGTATAAATAGATATGAGCGCGTATTTGTTAGTGAATATAAAATTGTTTTATATTATGTTGATTGATCTATTGAGTGGCTTATGGATTCTGGTCAATACGAGTAATTAACATTATCGATAGGGATCTCTAAACACTTGAACATAGCAATTCGATATGATATTGTTTTGTAAAGGGGTAAATGAAATAATTTTACCCAAATTATTTTATATATGAAAGAAATAATTTTTCAGAGAAATTATTGTATATGGTGTGCTTGTTGGTTAAAAAACGATAATATTAAACTATTATCATTTGTTGCTCTAGTGATTGAATAAAACTTGATATTATAATCAAAAGTTAAGAAATAATTTTATAATCAAATGGGATTATATAACTAGATGATTATAAATGTGATTTATGATTTGAAATGAAATGAAATTCCGGTGTATATTAAAATATGATTTGTATAAAGGATTTAAAAGTTGGAAATTTGGGAGTTTAATTTCCCGTTGGATTTGAAAATGATTTTCGAAGTCTTGGAAAATAATGGTGATGTAATTTGGGAAATATTTGTGAATTGAAATATTTAAAATGGTTTTCAAAAGAGGAAAAAAAAGCACTGAACTCACTTCGGTCGCTGGAAAATAATTCCGATGATGATCGCGACATCATCGACGTTCATTTTTGAGTTTCCAAGGGAGGAATTGCTACCTCAATGATTTGAATTGGAGTTTTTTGGAAAACTGGTTTTGGGTTTTGAAATTCAAAGGAATCATTTGATATACCAAGGGATTTTGGGTATATATGATTTCAAAAAAATGATTTTGAAATATTTAAGTAATTGTTTAACTCTGGAGTTTGATCTAAAATGTTTTATGGAATATGAATGAGTTTGATAACTTATAAAAGTTTGAAATTTGATTTGGAATGGAAATTAACTTGAATTAAGTTAAATAAAGTGAATTTTGAGAAATTAAGCCTAAGTAGGCTAAATGGAATGGTTATTGAAATAGAATTTATTAAGTTGGAAATAAATTAGTGGATGAACTAATTAATTTAATCGGTAAGTGGATGAAATTGAAATTGAATATTGGAATGATATTTAACTTGAATTATGTAAATAAAGTGAAATTGAAAATTTAGTTTGAGTTGGACTAAATAAACTAAATTCTGGAAATAAAATTGATTAAGTTAAAGTGAATATAGACTTAAGTGTGAAGTGGTAATTAACCATAAGAAGTCGTATAAGATGTTTATAAACTTAAGTAAGGTTTATGAAATGATCCACAAATGGATTAATATGGAGAAGAATGAGTTAACTATAGAATTTGATGAAATAAATTCTCAAGTGAGATTAGTATGAAAAGGAATATAATAAGTAAGTATTTGAATGAAGATTAAATAAAAAGTGTGTAAAATGATAGTTATGGATAATTGATTGGAATGAAATAAATGATAATAAGAAATTGATATAGCTAATAATCAATTGAGATAAATATGTAAGTTGTACGTATATTATTTTATTCGCATGACGATTTGTTCCAAATTCGAGCATAGAAATTCGAGATAATTTATATCGATCAGAGTTAGGATTTTTCACTCGATTTTCGACGGCGAACACTAGATATGGATTTTTGATTGATTCTGGGATTCTCTATTATAGTTATGGCTATGTAAGGCGAATGACGGTTTTTGATCAAGAAACCATATTTGAGTCCGCACTAGAGAGTCGTGTGAACGATACTAGTTTGGAAGTGAAATTGTGTGATCGAGTGAGCAATCAGATTTGATATTGTGTACGAATGGTATATGTGCATCGTACGGGTTTTGGTGAAATAAATATTGAAATTTGAAAATGCTGAATAAAATGATTTTTAATTGTATGATTGGATACTATTGGTAAGTAAGATGCAGGTATTTAAAAGCAAAAGCTAAATTGATGTCTTCGATTTCAGAAATAAATTTGATTGCCCGACAAAAAGGTATGTGTTTAAATTGTGTTTGAAGTTGATGGTTTTATGATTGAGCCACTTGGCTTTTGTTTTCTTTTGTTGGGTTGAGCCCATAGATGTGATTTGTAGTTGTTCGGATCTAGTCGCACAAAGGAGACGCTGCCGAAATTTTTCAAAAATTTAAGGAGTTCGAAAATTTTGAGGAAAATTTTAATAACTAAAATTTGATTTTTAGATTATAACTTGAAGGGGTTGGGTAAATAATATTATTGGAATCTATGGATGAATCTGGAAATTAGTAAAAGTGATATTGTGTTTACAATAAATTAATTTTGGAAAGTTGTTTCAACCGTTGGTTTTGGGAAATAGTTATTGGGTTTTGGACCATTCTTCTTACTTGGCAATTTCGGGGACGAAATTCTTTTAAGGGGTAGGAATGTAACGACCCAGAATTTTGGTTATTTGAAATTGGAATATTTAATTGATTTTAAATATTTAAAAAGTTAAATTTTTAACTTGAATTTCAAATATAACGATTTTTGGATAATTTAATAACTGAATATTGGTTAAATTATTAAATCTTGAGTTTTAAGCTTGTTAAAAATAATTTAAAGGCTTATAAAATTTATATTTATAATAATGAAGATAATAAAACTTTTTAAATTGAATTTAAAAGTGATTTGTTCAGTTTTAAAAATATACCGTTTAAATTAACGTATAAAAATAGCCATCCGGGGCACAGTCTCAGAATTTAACGAAGCTAGTTCCATTGGATCTGTAATAGTGTATTATTATCGGATTTCAAATTTCATAGTGTTTGGAGTTATCGTTTGGTCATACGGGATATAAACGATCTGGTATTTTTGGCATTTGATTGCTCGGCATGTAATACAGTGGACGTATTGATGTCGATTTTCGAGCGTCGAAAATCCAGGCCATGACAAAAAACCAAAATAAGAATGTGGTTAAACATTTTGGATAGGCAAAAGAAAATATAGAATGTTGATATTAAACTTAAGTAAATTTGTAGAATGGTTAATTAAGTGATATTGACATTAAAGGAAATATACTATGTGAATGAAATAAAATAAATGATCATAAATAAATTTGAATGTGAAAGAGAATAACAAATATGATTGTAAAAGAATGTAAATAAATAGGGTGAATATAATGAACGTTAATAATTGAATGTAAGTTAATTGGACATAATAGAATGGAAATTAATGGAATGAGAATTCATTGAATATGAATAAGTAAGAATGGAAAAAAAATTTGTAAGAATATTAATAAATTGAAAGTAAATCAATTGAATGTAAACCAATTATATGTGGATGAAACAAATGTAAATAATTGAAAAATCAATTGAATGTAAATACATTAAATTGGAATCAATCAAATGTGAATGCAATGAATATTGATTGATTGAATAAAAATGGATTGAAACCAAATTAATTGAATGTAAATCAATTAAAATTTAATGAATTGAATATAAATCCATTGAATGATTAACGAGATGAATAATAAGTGAATGTTAATCAATTAAGTAGTAAATAAGGTGAACGCAAATAAATTGGATATGAATGTAAATTAATTGAACGTGAGTTAATTAGAATGATAATAATAAATGGATGTAAAAAGTAATAAAATGTATAATGTTAACACTCGAAAATGAAATTTATGTGGTTTTGAATTAATTGTTGTATGTGGAACTATGCATTTCGAATCCATCTTATCTTTCTATTTTACTTCTATTCTTCTATCTTCGTTACTTTTCGAGGACGAAAAGTTTTTGAGTGGGGGAGAGTGTAACGACTCATAAATTCAAACAAATTTTAAAAATATTAATTATAATTGTTGAGCATAATATGGTTAGAAATAAAGAATTTTCAATTATTACTGTAAATAATAATAATAATAAATTTGTTAGAATATAAAATGTGATCTTAGATAAAATTCTAAAACAACTAATCTTTATTGAAATAGAAGGTGGTAACGCATATTAGAATATAATTTAATAATATTGATTGAATATAATTGACAACTGTATTAATGCAATTTCAATCCACTGTAACAATAAATGTTACTAAAGAATGGGATAAACAATATTCTAAATATGTTAGCATACAATAAGAAATCAATTATTTGGTAAGTAGTTCTATACTCCTTGTGTAAACAATAAATTAAAAGATATGAATTACTAAGTTGTAACAATTGATTTATTCCTCATCCCATTGATTAGTCCGCTTTGGAATTTATTTTGTAATCAATGGAATTAAATGCAATTGAAATCTTTCAAATAAAAGGAAAGAGAACATTAATTGTAATTAATGGACGTAATAATAGAAACATATGTTTGAATTAAAATAAAAGAGGAAGTTGAGGAAATAAAAAGAAAACATATGTTTAAATTGAAAGAGAAAATTGATGTAATATAAAGAACATGTAAATCGAAATAAAAGGATAAAACTTTGTTTGAATTACTTAATGAAAATAAAACGATTAGCGTGTAACCAACATTCAATTGGAAATTTAATATTGAATTAATTGGAATTATGTAACGACCCGATATTTTCAACCATTCGCATCCGCACATGTCGAACTTGAATTGCTCAAAATACCGCGTTGTAAATAAAATTTGGCAAATCTCAGAATATACAGTAAATAAATAATCACATATCATAGACACAGAGTAAGAAGTGCAGCGGAAGTAAAAGAAATAGTAGTTCATGAAGCTACTATGTAAATATATCAGAGTTAAATAAGATACAACAGAAGAAATAAAGTACAACAGAAGTCTCAATATGATAACCAAGTACAAGCTGAATAGAACAACAGAACCGAGATAGATAAAACTAGATAAGCAGATAATCTCCAGCGATTCCAATCTCCAGAAAGTGGAATCCAAATCTGTGAATACTCAGGCTGACCCGAGCGTAAATAAAAATACAAACACTCGAGTCAGGACATACATACTTATACAATGTAAACCAACTCAAGTGAACTGTAGTAAAAGTACAAGTAACTTAAAGAATGCTTGGGATCACCCATTCTTTAAGGATCCGTTAAACTATCTACTATGTAGTAGTATTCGCTATTATAATAATGTCTAATCATAAAATAAACATACTTTAAAATAGCATTAGGGCTTTACATTTAATCTGAACTCACCCTAACACGTAATAGTGCCAATAGTCTATACAGTACCTGCATACCTCGCAAGGCTATGAGAAGATACTCCATTGGTACGGCACAAATAGAAACTCGTAGTAAAGCTCGATATGGTAGGTGACACGGCACAACTAGGCAATGCCAGGGTAGATATACCAATTACGCATCCGGACTGGTGGTGACGCATAGCAGCCACTACCACCCACCTCGAACAACACTCCCAAATCAAGGGTGCGCACCAAATCAATCACAAGTAATAGAATGGTATCGAAGAAGTGTGTCCGATCAGAGGTGCTACCTCATTGGTCCGTCAATCGCTCCTATTTTAACCACCTTATGCCAACTCATGGGAGTTGGGTCCACGTATATACCTTAGGATCGTCGCCACCATCCTACTTCATTCTGGAAACTCCACCGCGTACACAGTTGTTAAAGTGGTTTTCGGTATCGACAAAGAGTATATCCATATCTGATCCCGGTCTCTTTAACAACCAATCGTTATTATAACCCGTGGTTATAATTTTAAAATAATATTTAAACTTCAAAATAGAATATCATTTCAAATCCAAATCTTTATCAAAATAAAGATCAAATCAATTCCAAACCATTTCAATATATCTAAAATATCATATCATTTCAAATCATTTCAATATATCAAATATCATATCCTTCCAAAACTTCATTTTCAAATCATTTTAATATATCAAAATATCATATCTTTTCAAAACTTCATTATCAAATCATTATTTGAGTTCAAATCCAAATATTCAACTTTAAATGCCTTTTAAATTCAAAGATATCATTCATTTATTATCATTTCAAGTCACCTTTTAAATAGTTTATATTTCCATCAAAATAATTCATCTAAACCATTTAAAAGTGTAATTATTATACTTTCCAATCAAGTATTCAATTTCCAAAGTTTTAAACTATTCCGAGTTCATTTACTAAGTTAAAAACCATAAACATTGAAAATTTCAGCCTTTCACAACATTCAGAAAAAGCTGTTATAAGTTATTCTTGAAAACATTTTAATTTAGCAAAGACAGCATTTTAAAACTGCTGTTAAATCTCAGTTTAGTTGAAATTTAGTTTAAAACAGCAAAGACAGCATTTTCAGAAATGTTGTAATAGCTCAGGTTTCAAATTTAAGGGTTTCATTAAATTCAGCAAAAACAGCAGACCACTACAACAATTACAGAACTGCTGTAATAGACCTGAGTCAAGTTTTGGTCTATTTAGTTCAACTACAGCAACTACAACATTTCAGAAATGCTGTAATAGCTCTTTTATTCAATTTTAGTTCAAATTAGAAATCATAGCATTTCAGAATGCTATTAAAGAAATTTCCAGATTTTAGTGTATTTCCAGCAAATAATAAACTTCAATATTAAACCTTTTAAACATTATAAAAATCATATTTTGACATTCAAAAATGTTCATTAAGCTTACTCTTTTAATTTATGATTTTTATAAGAAACATTTACAGTAAAATCCAAATTTCCAATAATTTTACTTAACAAATCCAAATGTACAATTTTCTTTTCTTCACATTTTTAACAAATAAACTTAACACTTATATTTTATTTCCATTTCACAAATTAAACTAAATTTTCAATTTTATTTAATTAATTTGAACCTTTATTCAAAACCAAATTCCCATTTCCAAGTCAAGTTATATTTCAAAATTTCACATTTAAGCATTCATTCATTTAACCATTTTGTTCATAGAAAAATCAATAATACTTTATAAATTCAAATTTAAATCAAATTATCATATTTACCATTTTCCAAATATAATTAAGTTTCCATTTTATTTATATAACTTAATTTTCAATTTAAACCAAAATTCCAAGTTTTCCAACTTAAGTTATATTTCCAAAAATTCACTTTAACTAGTCATTTATTCAACATTTTTAACTTATAGAAAAATCATAAATTCTTATTCAAACCATTTAAAAATCTATTTAAATCAGTTTTCATAAATTTACATTTTTAAAATACTTAAAACTATTCCAAAAACACTTTATAAAATAACCACGGGCCTGTATATAGTTTTCTAACCTAGGTCAAGTGATACAGATATGTATCATTTCAATCTGCAGTTTACAAAGAAAAACCAAGTTCTATCATTTCAAACCCGCAATCCCAAGTTAAATAAAATAAATAAAAACCGTTCAGGCCTATCATTTCAGCCCATAACGATTTTTCCCTATTCTAAAGTCCGTTCGGGTATGTATCATTTCAACCCATAGTGATTTCTATACTAACAGGAACTTGCAGTGTGATAAACAGATATGAATGAACATAATAGCATCATATAACAGTAACTGATGATATAACAGGTGTAATAACAGGGATGAGCATTATATGATCATAATATAACAGTTATAACAGGATGATATAATTTTACAGATTCAAATGGTGTCAGTTTACTAGTTATATAAGTACACATCGTCTGGTGAGAATTACTCACTTGTTTAAGCTGGAGATGACAACCAAAGCACACAAAACAGAAACTACGAAGGCACGACAACTCGAATATGATTTGATAATGGGAGAGCCAAAGATTAATTTCCTTGAATACATTAAACAAAACAATATAAAAATATATAAGTTCCAAAGCAACACAACACCAAACAACATTAGAAATCAAAGCGCAAAACAAAGACAAATGCTTTGCACTTGTTCTCAACTTCACATACTTCAGTTATGAACTGAAATAGCACAGCCAAGGCATGGATTTGAGTCTGGTTTTGGGTCCATAGTGGTCGGCCTAGCTAGGTTTGAATGGTGATGAAGTATAGGTGCACACATATACAACTACAAGGTCATATACATCATCTCTAGGCTATAAATAGGTTCGGGCCTCAAGCTGTGTGGGCCCAGCCAGTGGTGCAAGTGGTGGTGGGTGATGTGGTAGAGGGTGGAGGTCAGGTCATAGGTGGTGGTGGTGGAAGAAGTGGCGGCAAGAGGAAGCTAGAGGTGGTGGTACCAAAACTAGGTCGGCTAGAAGGCATAGGTGATGGTTTTGTGGATTTTGGTGGTGATCTCTTACCAAGGCGGGCTCGGCCTGGTGTGGTGATGGACTAGAGTGGATGATGATAAGGTCATGGAGTGGTGGAGGTCGGCCAAGGGCTGGATGAAGGTGGAGCCGATCTACAAAGTTGAGAAACAAGGTGCAAATCAAAGTAGAAGATAGAAAAAACAAGAAAAAGAAGAAGAAGAATTTACCTAAAACTTTGATCAAAAGTGATGTGGCCGTGATTTTTTTGTTGAGAAATGGTTTGAGAAAGTTGTTCACGTGAAAAATGAAGATGAGGCTGAAAGGAAAAGGAAGTATACGGCCAAAAGAGAATGAATGCAAGAGTTAAGAAGATGAAGAGACGGGAAAACAAAAGGTCTTAAGCAAATCAAGAGTCACAACCTTTCAAATTTCCTTTTTATATATTTTGTAATTTATAAATACCCATAAAACTGATATATAAAGATAACAACTCAGAAAAGAAAATAAATATATAAAATAAATAATTAAATTTTAATTAAAAAGAATTTAAATTAAGAAAATGGCTTAAAATGCAAACTAGGCTTTAAAAATTAGAAATAAATTCAATAAGCTTTAGAAAATTTTTATAATCACTTTAAAAATATTTAAAAGTCAAAATATATATGATATAACCTAAATATAAAAATTAGAGTAAGATATATCAAATAAAATGTCATTTATATAAATAAAAAATAAAGAAAATTGTTAAATAACTAATATACACACAATATTGAAAACAATATAACTTTCACAATTTAAATCCGTTTTCAACGAAACGAAAAGCAGTATTCATGTTATTAAATCTATTATCATAATAAAAGATAAAATTTAAGAATTTAAATATTTAAAATTAAAATTTAAAAGTCAAAGTTTGACCAGAAATCCACTTTTCAGGAAAATATTCAATTTATACAAATTTGAAATTATAATTCACATAATAATCAAGATTTATATTTAAAATGAAATATTGAAAATAAAACAAGTTTAAAAATTATTTCAAAATAAAATAAAGTCAAATTTAAAGTATATGCAAAAATCTAGGGTTGTTACAAATTAAATCTTTTAGTTAAGGTAAAGAGAAACATATGGTAATTGATTCAGTTAAGAATAAGCAACATATGTTGAATTGAATAAAATGAACATTTGAATGAAGGCAATCCAATGTTAATAAAATGAAGGTTCAATTCAGTCAATTTTAAAATATATTATTCTTTGAATTTAAATAAAATTTAAAGGTTAAAATTAAAGAACAAATTTTGGAATATTGAGTAATATATTTTTCCAAATTCAATAAAATAGAAAATTTTCGGAAATTTTAAATTTTGGTCAAACTTAGTCAAAGTTTGACTTTTGGTTGAAAAAATTTAAATTTGAATTTTAAAATTTTATTCTTTTTATATGATATTAGACTGAATTCTAATCTCCTCTCCACTTTTCGTTTCATCAAAATCAAATACCTGTTGCTCTAAAAATATGAAATACTGTGAAAATTTGACATGAATTTGCAGTGTTTAGTTGTGTTTTATTTGGCTGTCCTATTGGGTTTGTTTAGACTAATGGGCCTTGGTTAACCAAGAGTCTCTAGCCATACCAAGAGTCTTATGACCTTTCCTTTGCCTACGACCTTTTGTTTCTTATCTGACTAAACAAGTACATACAGAATTATTTCATCTGAGAAACTTTCTCCACTCTTCCTTCTTCCTCTCCAAATCTACAGAGAAAGAACTCTAGATCCAAACTCCAAAATTTCTCAAATCCTAATACTCCTTTCCTCCTCTCTTTCAAATCGTTCCATCCTCCTTCTATAGCCGCCGCCCTCCACCACCATCCATGGCCATCTCCTCCCCTCCTCATCTCCACCACCATCCACCAAGCATAGGCCGAACCCCCTTTACTCCTCTTCTTCTCATTTATAAAAAAAATCAAATCAAAAGAGAAATATATATTCATATATATATATATATATATATTGTAATCCATCAATTCAAGTTTGCTTTGCTTTGGAATTTGTGGTTCAAATTCATATCTTTGTGTTGTCAATTTTCCTAGCCTCGAAAGGTGAGTCATTCACTCACGATTTAAAATCTTATGATAAGTGAATGAATATCAATTGATATGTTATTGGAATATTACAATAGTTTAGATTTTGCGTAGTTTGTATATGATTTGATATGATCTATGTTCACTTATGTTCACCTATGATTTTTCATGATATTGTTATTTATATTATGTGGTTTGTTTATAAAAATAGATGTGATGATATGGTTATTGATATGCTTCATGATGTTAATATGAAATTGCTATGTTGAAAAAAAAAAGAAATGTTATATTGATTTTAAAGTTGTCACCCATGTTATGAAAAATGTCACTAATATGATATGTGAAAATTTATGTGTGAAAAAGAAAAAAGAAAAAAAAAGAACAAAATTTATATGCATGTATGTGTTACGTTGTAATATAGGAAATTACCTAAAGTGCTATGTTAGAAATGGTTGCATATTATGTTATGTTATGGTAGGAATTTTATGTCACATTTCATGCTAAAATATGTAATTAGTTATGCAAGTTACATGCTATGCTGTGTAATTAATTATGCAAGTTACATGCTATGCAATGTAATTAATTATGTAAGTTACATGCTATGCTATGTAATTTTTTATGTAAGTTACATGCTATTTTATGCAATTTGTTATGTAAGTTATGTGCTATTTTATGCAATTTGTTATGTAAGTTATGTGCTATTTTATGCAATTTGTTATGTAAGTTATGTGCTACCTTATGTAATATGTTATGTATGAATATTTGTTATGTTATTATTTTTTGTAAATCATGCTGCAAGTTCCTTAAGCTTTAGGAAATCACTATGGGTTGAACTGATACATACCCGAATGATCTTTTAGATTAAGGAAAATCGTTATAGGTTGAAATGATAAACCCGATCTATTTTATTAATTTTGAAAATTTGGGATTGCGGGTTGAAATGATATTTACCCGTAAATTTTAAATTATTACTGATTGAAATGATAAATATCTGTATCACTTGACCCTAGGATAGAAAACTATATACAGACACAGTTGGTCTGTTTTTAAAGTGATTTCTGAAATTTTGGAAAGATGTGTTTGGAAAAAAAGGAAAATGATTTTTAAATTTAATATAAAGATTTTATTTTAAAACTTATATGTAACATTTAGATTTTAAAATTATATGTTTTAATAATTCTAAATTTATAAGTTAAGATTTAAAATGTAAATTTTAAGGTTTTGATTATAACTTTATTTACTTTTTTTCATAATATAAGATTTAATTTATAAAATTTAATAAAAATAAAATATATTATGTTTAAAATATTTAAATTAATATATTTATTTTAATATATATCCTATTTTAATATATAAACTATTTCTAATATATAAACTATTTCAATCTATAACCTATTTTAATATATAAACAATTTCTAATATATAAACTATTTCAATCTATAACCTATTTTTAAAATATAAACTATTTTTAATGTATAACTATTCCAATATATAAACTACTTTCAATGTTCAAAATGTTTAAAGTTGGAACCGTTATGATTTAGATTTAATTGATTTAAAATGCGAATATTTTGATATGATGGTTTAACATATTTTGTGGTTATGATTTCGAAAGTGATATGATTTTGAAGTGAGTATGATTTCGAAAGTGATATGATTTTGAAGTGAATATGATATTTTGATATAAATTATGAATCGGTTTCGGAAATATAAAAGAACCAACTGGTGTGAAATAAGCATTTGGTTGTTAAAGAGATCGGGATCGGATATTGTCATACTCTTTGCTAATATCGAAAACCACTTGAACAATTGTGCACGTGGTGAAGAATCTGGAATGAAGTAGGATGGTTTGGCAAACGCTACTGGAATGAAGTAAGAGAACGATGATGGATAGCCTTGACCTTCAGGTCATAATTAAAATGACTAAAATAGGAGCCATGTGTAACGACCCGCAAAATTTAATGGTTTTAAAAGTATATTTAACTGGAAATTTGTGGAATTTTAAACAATAAAATTTGAAATTAAAAAAATTTATTATTTGGAATACGTCTATTTTAATATAGCAACTGGAAATTTTTCATCTGATAATATTGAAGTTTATTTTCCTGTGAAATTTCATTTCAAATCAAACCGGTTAATAATAGTGAATTTAAAAGTTTTCTGAAACCAAAATATGTCAACAGGAGAAAATTTCTTCAGATCATTCTGAATCAGACTGCGAAGTTCGTTTTTCCAAATTTGGACTTCTACTGCTCCGTTTATCTTAATTCTGGCCAAATAGCAGCATTTCTGGTACCGATTATCGACTTTTGATCGGATAATCGTACCACTGATATCTGTATACCGTTTGGATCATCTTGTCGCGCTGATCACTGCGGTATATTTATTTCTATGTTTTGAGACCCATTACGCGACGAAAACAATAAAACGGCGCGTCGTAACGGTACCATAAAGTGTGACCTTTAGCTTTCTTTGCTTTCCAAATTTTGAACGTCCATGCCAAACAATCTAATAAATTGCTTTAAATCGTATTACTTGAAGTTGATACGTGGCACCCATCCTTTTATTTATTGCCTGCGTTCACATTGGGTCTCTTCGGTTTCTTTACTATTCATGATCATATATATAACGTTATATATTTATTTCATCCTGTAACTTACCTGTTCACTCTCCATATTGCCCGAACATTTTGTGTCACCTCTGCCCTTTCCTCTCCCATCCTCCATCGATCTTCACTCTGGCCTCCGCCGTGCCTTCTCACCGACCACCGTGCCCAGATAACAGCCCGCATATGCCAAGAAAAAACCAACGTCTCCAACAACCCTCCCCTGCTGCTCCTTCTTCCCGCACAGCTCGCCTTCCCCTCGGTTCACCGCCAACCCGAACGCCTTTCTTCCTCTTTCCCATCACTGCACGCAGATCTACAACCCATCACCACCTCGCCAAGCGTCGGCTCTAGACTACCACAGCCCGTGCTTCCTCCTATTTCCTCCGCCTGTGCAACCGAGACCGAGCCTCCAACCTTCCTCCGATGTCAGCCTACCCGCGTCCTTCACTTTCCTCCTCCACAGAGCTCGGCCGAAGCCATGCACAGCCAATCTTCTCGTTTTTTACCACCGTGGTTCCATTAGCCTTACCGTGCCTTCCCTTTGGACGGTCCAGGTGTATATTACCCTTTTCCTTTTTGCTATGTTATCAAAGCTTGCTGCAGTTTTAAGGGTAGGTATATACGAAGTGTCTTAAGTTATGTATTATATCTGTTTTGCTGGAACTTTATATATATTTACAAAATATATGCGCGTATGGTGTTATACATGTGTCGAGTAGAATTAATAAGTATGTCGTAACTTGTGTTGTATAAAGTATATAGGAAGTTATATAAAAGACTATATACTATATAGTAACTAAAGATACGTGTTGAAATGCTTGTTGCTGGCATAAGTCCTCTGTTTATTTAAATTAATTATTATTTATATGATCTATTAGGCTATATTAGCTATATACTGAGACTTTGAGTTATTTATAGAATATATTTCTTTTGTTTTATTTATGATTACCTTTCGATTCTTATATATATACGTTTTCTTTTATATATATTATTTTCATTCTGTATACGTATGTCTTATTCAGGTTACAGTATATATTAGTGTTTCTATATGTTATTATATTATATTATATTATACAGAAGTATGTTTGTGATTTTATATTTATGGTGATAAGTTTATATATAAGTTATAATCGGTTATAGAGAAGATTGTGTACTTTGCTGTCTACCTAAGAAAAAAAAGGTTAACTTAAATAGTTAAGTATGTCATGTTTGGTTATAAAGCTGCTAATGCACTTACGTCCCCTAATCTACTAGAACTTAGTAACAGTTGGCTATCAGAATTGTTAATATTTGAATGTATAGGTTAGTAGATTTAACTTCAAGCATGTTTAGATCAATCAAAGCAAGCAAAACTAAAGTTGCCTTAAAGGTGTATATAGTTATATGTATTGGAATAAAGCAAAGTTGTTTGATTTTTAAATGTAATATATATTGTGACTTTGTAGCTTACATATATAAGCTTATGTAGGTATTAAATATTGATTTTGAAAGTTTATAGTATTTTTAGTGTATTTGTCTAAAATTAAAAATATTGAAATAATATATATATTATAATAGTAATGTATATATTTTTAGGTTATATCAAAACTAATTCGTTTATTCATCGATTCCCATATCAGCTTCGCTCGCCAAATTCGCGTTCAATCTTGCTTTTCTTTGGGATTCGTGCCTGGATTCGTAACTCATCTCATTCTCCTTCGTCTCTAACCTCGAAAGGTGAGCAATCACTCACGATTAACGTTCTTTTATTATTTAAATTTGATTTCAATTGAAATAGCAATTGAAATATGCTGTTGTAGTTATTTACATTGTTATATATGCTATTATCTATAACTGTTCACCTGTGACATCTGACACCAGTATCTAGTAGTATATGCCTGTTATTACTATTATCTGTATATGTTCACCTATGACATTTGACACCAGTATCTGTTATTTATATTGATAATATATGCCTGTTGTTATATTTTATATTATCTGTTATCACTCTGCAAGTTCCCTGTTAGTATAGAATTCACTATGGGTTGAAATGATACATACCCGAACGGACTTTAGAATAGGAGAATTTCGTTATGGGTTGAAATGATAAACCCAAGCGATTTTCATTTGAATTGAAATTGGGATTACGGGTCGAAATGATATCTACCCGTATATATTTAAATTTCGGATTGAAATGATAAATATCCGTATCACTTAACCATATGATAAATATATATACAGACACCGTTGGTCCATATATGTAAATATTTTAAAAAAAATGAATTCTATGGTTTTGGAAAGAAATATATGGTTTTAATAAATGTTGAGCCTTAAATTATTATATATAAATGGGAATGATTGATTTAAATACATATAATATGTTGAGTATTTAAAATATATTTCAAAATAGATTTTGGTAATAATTTGAATAAGTTAAGGTTAGAAAGATAATTTGAATTTAGTTGAAATTGTATTCAATAAAGAATTTTATTTAATTAAACCGATTTGAAACTCATTGAAATTGAGATGTAAGATATGATTTATAACTTGAGTTTGATTTATAAGTAATCTAATGAATATTTCTTGTTTAAATAAAGTTTAAGGAAATATTTAGTAAAAATGTAATTTAAGGCTAGTTAAATGATATTGAATTTATTAAGTGAATATTCCCTGATTAAATAATAATGAAGTTAAATCAAGAGCTATATGAAACTGTTAAATTTAACTTTGAAAATGTTGAATATTAAAGCTTTGAAATATATTGAAAATTTAAATGATCCGTTTAGAAATGAATTAAATTGATGAATTGAGCTTTGAATAAATTTGAATTTGGAATTTGAAGTTGATTTGAATTGATTTGCTAGACTTGAGGAAATTAAATACTTTACTTTTCAAATCATTTAATATATATATATATACTATTTTGGAAAATAGATATATTTGAAATGAAATGATATTTGGGTTTTTGAAGTATAAATTTAATTGAAATGACCACGGTGTTAAAATGTATATTTCCACCTTGTAGATAGTTCTGAAGATCCTTAGAGGATGGTTATCCCAACATTCTTTAAGTTACTCGTATTTCAATTGATATTTCACTTGAGTTGGATTTATTTATATAAGAATGTTAATCCTGACTCGAGTGTTTTGTGTTTTGCTTTACGCTCGGGTCAGACTGAGTGATACAGCATTCGAGACTCACCTTTGGAGTTTGGAGCTTCGTTTGGAGATCCAACTTTTGATTCAGCTTCCAGCTTTCTAGTTGATTCGTTCACAGAAGTCATCTGTTTGGATTGGAGACTTCATTGCATTTGAGATATCCTGTTGTATTTTATTTCTAACTCTGATGTTTTTATAGTAGCTTCATGAACTACTATTTTATCTATTCTGCTGCGTATTATTGTATTACTCTGTGTCTGTGATTCTGTGATTGATTTATTTACTGCATATGCTGAGTTTTGCCAAATTTAAATTAACAATCTGATATTTTTAATTATTCAAGTCAGACATGTGCGGATTTATTGTCGATTTGAATGGTTCAAAATAGCGGGTCGTTACAGTTGGTATCAGAGCTTTGGCTCTAGGCAAAACTTAGCATATACGGTAAATTTATTTACAGAATCACTTTCGTTCGAGTTTGAATCTCTTCCTTTTGACTTGATTTCCTTTGAACTTTGGGACGTTCCTTACGGTTCCAAAATTCATTCTTATCTCTCCCTCTTTGTATTCTTTTGATTTCGGAGTATCCCATAACTCCACTTCGAATGATCTCTATAAGAATAGGCGATCCCGCCGATCTTTGAAGGTTTTGAAAAGGGGTGGAACTCCTTTACAATTGGCATTGATTCACCGGAGATTTATATATCCCTCGGTTTTGATGTTGCCATCTCTTATTATGCCGAATTCTATCTCTGGCGATCGAATGTCGATTTGCCTTAGATTTCCGCATCGATTATATTCTTGAAGTCACGGTTGACCCGGTTAAGGTCGCTCGCGATTTATATAAGTATATCTATCTACTGTTTTGTAATTAATTATCTCATCTTCGTTCGAGCTTATCTTCGAATCACAATTCTATTGATTAAGAGTTTCTCTAATTTGAATCTCTATCTTTGTTGAAATCCATTCCTAAATCATCCTTTGAAAATCGGGTTTATTCGTATTTTGGAAATTGTTTTATATATCGAAATTTTTTTCCGGTATGATTATATTCCATATATAAAAGTGAAAATGTTTTCGATAAGGATTATATATACCTTTTAAAAATAAGAATTTAAAATTTTGAAAGGATTTGAAATTTTGAAGTTATATAAGAAATTGATTTATATAAAAAAATGATTTATAACTAAAGGATTTTTAAATTCGAAATTCGAGAATTTAACTTCGGTATTTTGAAATTGATTTTAAGATTTTGAAATATATAATAATAGTATGATTTAAAAGTATTTTCCAAATAAGAAATGTTTCCAATGATTTTCATGAGTTTCGAATGATTTCGAAGAAATTCCAAAAGAAGTTTGAGAAAATAGAAGTCCAGAACTCACTTATGTCGTTGGAAAATAATTTCGGTGATGAGTGCACGCATCATCGACATTGATTTTCGAGTTTCAGAGTGAGGGATAGGCCACTTTAGTAGCATCGCTACACGGGTGATTTTGCGAAACCAATTTTTGATTTAAATTCCGAAGTAAGATTTGATATTCGAGATATATGTATATATATATATATATATTTGAAATGATTTGAAGTAAGCCGGTGTTCAATCCTCGAGTTTCGGATTTGATATAACCCTATTCTATTAAAATTGATTTACTGATTTGTTGCTGATTTCCAACTCTTAAATTTGAAAATGATTTCTTCAACTATTTTGAAGGTTCGAGCACTTCCAAATCAAGGTTAATCTTTCAAAGCTAAGAAATTTCGAAAGGTATAAAGTATATAAGTTTGGTATGTATGTTAAAGTATGTAGTAATAAGGTTTAAATAAGCCGAAACTGTTTTGTTAAGTAAATGAGTAAGGCTATTTTGAATTCTTTTTAATATGAAATTTAGATTTAAAATGCTTTGAAAAGAATTTGGTCTTCAAAAAAAAAAATTTGAATTTTTTTTTTAATGTTTTAACTTAGTAACATCTTTATGAAACTATATATTTAACAAGTTAGAATAAATATATAAGTTGTACGTATGCTGTTTTATTCGCATAATTAACTTGATCCAAGTTTGAGTATGCAAGTTCGAGGTGGATTACACCATTTCGTGTTAGGATTTTTCATTCGATTCTTGATGGCGAATGTTTGATATGGATTTTGGGCATGATTCTAGAATTCTCTATCATAGGATATGGCTATGCAAGGGGACTGATGGCTTCTAGTCGAGAAACCACATCGAAATCCGCATTAGGGAAGTCGAATGAACAATACTAGTTCGAAAGCGAACTTGTGTGTTCGAGCGAGCGATCAAATGTGATTCTGCGAAATGATGACGTATGTACATCTTATATTCTAATATCATTGATATATTTTGACGCTGAAATTGAAAGCTGTCGAGTTAGAATATCTTTGCTTACTAAAAGAAAATTTCCAATTTAAATTACAAAGATATATAACCCATAAAAGCAAAGATATTCAATCTCATATGGCTCTTAATACAGCGAAATTTATTTTTGAAAAATTTGATCCTTATATAAGATGGACCTTAGGTAAATATAAGATGATTTTGAAAACCATTTGATTTTGGAAATGAATTGGTTGACTTAAATTATTGATTTGGAAATTTGGATTTATTTTCAAAATCTATTATTTTGGAAACTTTGAAACTAAAGATAATTAATTTGAGAAGAAATAATTTGGTGAAATTGTGTATGATTTTGAAATTGAACTGATATTGTAACAAAGTGAAATTTGAGAACCTTATGTTACTAAATACTTGATTTGGGAGTTGTCGAACTTATATAAAATTGATTTGTATGAGTATGAAACTAATTCGAAAACTATAGATTTGAAAAGGTACTCAATTTGGAAGTGAAATCTTATATAATTGAAGTCTATATAAGTATGATTTGATATACTATTGATTTTGGAAAGTATTTGATTTGAAAATTAAATCTTATATATAATGGATTTTATATAAGTACGATATTTGAAAGTGATTTGAAAAGGTACTATATGATACATATTTTCGAAGTAAAGATATGGAAAGTGCCTTCTGCTTGATATCCGATTTGTGGCCACATCTTGGATTCATTCTATCGATATTATTCTCTCTGATTTTGGTTTTCCGGATATGATACTCGAGTGTCCTTCGAATTCCATGGCGTTACCCATGGTCTTACGAACTCGACTGCATAGCGTAATTCGTAAGGCAGTGATTGCTTAAAAGGTACGGATGTTTCCTGGGGGATCCAGGCGTAACCATTGTGTATCTGCGATCTATGGTCGTGTTAGTGGCGTAATCCGCAAGGCAGAGATTGCTTAAGGGATATGGATGTTTCCTGGGGGATCCAGGCGTAACCATTTTTATGTATCCTGCGGTCCACCGTTTTGTTGCATGGCGAAATTCGCAAGACAGTGAATGCTTAAAAGGTACGGATGTTTCCTGGGGGATCCAGGCGTAACCATTGTGTATCTGCGATCCATGATTTGATTCGTTTTGTTTTGTTGGATTGTACTTTCCATATCTATTTTTAAAAGTTTCCAGTATTTTCACTGGGTGTTGAAACAAGTCTACTAAGTACCTGGAGAATTCTAGTTTTGCGCCTGATCAACGCACTACCAGAGTCTACAGAAACAAGGATAAACTTGTTGAAACATCGAGTTATAAAAGTATTTTCGAAAGAAAATTTGTTTCGTTATAAAGGTATTTTATAATAAAAGTATTTCCAACAAAGAAAATTTTGTATAAATATTTGGAATCAAAACCCGTGTGGTTCTAAATTAACTATTCATGCCCGATACTATTCCTTGAATCTACCTTATCTGCTCAGCTTTATTTATTCACCTATATTCTGCTTTTCCAAATCCTCCTTCTTCTCCTTGTTGACTATATCCTCTTAAATATTGTTTATTTATATACTATATGGTTTAATAGAAAAAAAAACATATTTAAAGAAAATGATTATCGATTTATTAATGTTGAACAGTATCTTGAGATAAATTTATGAATTATGGATTAATGTTTTCAGATAGCTTCTTTGTAAATATAAGTAATAATGTAAATAATTGTTTTCAAATAGTTTCCATATAATTATAAAGGTGTTATAAACATATAAATGGTATTTATAAAGAAAGAAACTTTACAAATGAGTTTTGAAAAGTATTAAAGTATTAAAATAATTGATTTGCAGACGAAGTTTTCAAATGAATATTTCAAGTAAAATTTATATAATTTTAAACTAATTGTTTAATCTTGACCTTCAATCTATCTTTTCTGTCTGGTTGTTTCTATTCTTCTACTTCCTTCCTTTTCGGGGACGAAAAGTTTTGAGTGGGGGAGAGTGTAACGACCCGCAAAATTTAATGGTTTTAAAAGTATATTTAACTGGAAATTTGTGGAATTTTAAACAATAAAATTTGAAATTAAAAAAATTTATTATTTGGAATACGTCTATTTTAATATAGCAACTGGAAATTTTTCATCTGATAATATTGAAGTTTATTTTCCTGTGAAATTTCATTTCAAATCAAACTGGTTAATAACAGTGAATTTAAAAGTTTTCTGAAACCAAAATATGTCAACAGGAGAAAATTTCTTCAGATCATTCTGAATCAGACTGCGAAGTTCGTTTTTCCAAATTTGGACTTCTACTGCTCCGTTTATCTTAATTCTGGCCAAATAGCAGCATTTCTAGTACCGATTATCGACTTTTGATCGGATAATCGTACCACTGATATCTGTATACTGTTTGGATCATCTTGTCGCGCTGATCACTGCGGTATATTTATTTCTATGTTTTGAGACCCGTTACGCGACGAAAACAATAAAACGGCGCGTCGTAACGGTACCATAAAGTGTGACCTTTAGCTTTCTTTGCTTTCCAAATTTTGAACGTCCATGCCAAACAATCTAATAAATTGCTTTAAATCGTATTACTTGAAGTTGATACGTGGCACCCATCCTTTTATTTATTGCCTGCATTCACATTGGGTCTCTTCGGTTTCTTTACTATTCATGATCATATATATAACGTTATATATTTATTTCATCCTGTAACTTACCTGTTCACTCTCCATATTGCCCGAACATTTTGTGTCACCTCTGCCCTTTCCTCTCCCATCCTCCATCGATCTTCACTCTGGCCTCCGCCGTGCCTTCTCACCGACCACCGTGCCCAGATAACAGCCCGCATATGCCAAGAAAAAACCAACGTCTCCAACAACCCTCCCCTGCTGCTCCTTCTTCCCGCACAGCTCGCCTTCCCCTCGGTTCACCGCCAACCCGAACGCCTTTCTTCCTCTTTCCCATCACTGCACGCAGATCTACAACCCATCACCACCTCGCCAAGCGTCGGCTCTAGACTACCACAGCCCGTGCTTCCTCCTATTTCCTCCGCCTGTGCAACCGAGACCGAGCCTCCAACCTTCCTCCGATGTCAGCCTACCCGCGTCCTTCACTTTCCTCCTCCACAGAGCTCGGCCGAAGCCATGCATAGCCAATCTTCTCGTTTTCCACCACCGTGGTTCCATTAGCCTTATCGTGCCTTCCCTTTGGACGGTCCAGGTGTATATTACCCTTTTCCTTTTTGCTATGTTATCAAAGCTTGCTGCAGTTTTAAGGGTAGGTATATACGAAGTGTCTTAAGTTATGTATTATATCTGTTTTGCTGGAACTTTATATATATTTACAAAATATATGCGCGTATGGTGTTATACATGTGTCGAGTAGAATTAATAAGTATGTCGTAACTTGTGTTGTATAAAGTATATAGGAAGTTATATAAAAGACTATATACTATATAGTAACTAAAGATACGTGTTGAAATGCTTGTTGCTGGCATAAGTCCTCTGTTTATTTAAATTAATTATTATTTATATGATCTGTTAGGCTATATTAGCTATATACTGAGACTTTGAGTTATTTATAGAATATATTTCTTTTGTTTTATTTATGATTACCTTTCGATTCTTATATATATACGTTTTCTTTTATATATATTATTTTCATTCTGTATACGTATGTCTTATTCAGGTTACAGTATATATTAGTGTTTCTATATGTTATTATATTATATTATATTATACAGAAGTATGTTTGTGATTTTATATTTATGGTGATAAGTTTATATATAAGTTATAATCGGTTATAGAGAAGATTGTGTACTTTGCTGTCTACCTAAGAAAAAAAAGGTTAACTTAAATAGTTAAGTATGTCCTGTTTGGTTATAAAGCTGCTAATGCACTTACGTCCCCTAATCTACTAGAACTTAGTAACAGTTGGCTATCAGAATTGTTAATATTTGAATGTATAGGTTAGTAGATTTAACTTCAAGCATGTTTAGATCAATCAAAGCAAGCAAAACTAAAGTTGCCTTAAAGGTGTATATAGTTATATGTATTGGAATAAAGCAAAGTTGTTTGATTTTTAAATGTAATATATATTGTGACTTTGTAGCTTACATATATAAGCTTATGTAGGTATTAAATATTGATTTTGAAAGTTTATAGTATTTTTAGTGTATTTGTCTAAAATTAAAAATATTGAAATAATATATATATTATAATAGTAATGTATATATTTTTAGGTTATATCAAAACTAATTCGTTTATTCATCGATTCCCATATCAGCTTCGCTCGCCAAATTCGCGTTCAATCTTGCTTTTCTTTGGGATTCGTGCCTGGATTCGTAACTCATCTCATTCTCCTTCGTCTCTAACCTCGAAAGGTGAGCAATCACTCACGATTAACGTTCTTTTATTATTTAAATTTGATTTCAATTGAAATAGCAATTGAAATATGCTGCTGTAGTTATTTACATTGTTATATATGCTATTATCTATAACTGTTCACCTGTGACATCTGACACCAGTATCTAGTAGTATATGCCTGTTATTACTATTATCTGTATATGTTCACCTATGACATCTGACACCAGTATCTGTTATTTATATTGATAATATATGCCTGTTGTTATATTTTATATTATCTGTTATCACTCTGCAAGTTCCCTGTTAGTATAGAATTCACTATGGGTTGAAATGATACATACCCGAACGGACTTTAGAATAGGAGAATTTCGTTATGGGTTGAAATGATAAACCCAAGCGATTTTCATTTGAATTGAAATTGGGATTACGGGTCGAAATGATATCTACCCGTATATATTTAAATTTCGGATTGAAATGATAAATATCCGTATCACTTAACCATATGATAAATATATATACAGACACCGTTGGTCCATATATGTAAATATTTTAAAAAAAATGAATTCTATGGTTTTGGAAAGAAATATATGGTTTTAATAAATGTTGAGCCTTAAATTATTATATATAAATGGGAATGATTGATTTAAATACATATAATATGTTGAGTATTTAAAATATATTTCAAAATAGATTTTGGTAATAATTTGAATAAGTTAAGGTTAGAAAGATAATTTGAATTTAGTTGAAATTGTATTCAATAAAGAATTTTATTTAATTAAACCGATTTGAAACTCATTGAAATTGAGATGTAAGATATGATTTATAACTTGAGTTTGATTTATAAGTAATCTAATGAATATTTCTTGTTTAAATAAAGTTTAAGGAAATATTTAGTAAAAATGTAATTTAAGGCTAGTTAAATGATATTGAATTTATTAAGTGAATATTCCCTGATTAAATAATAATGAAGTTAAATCAAGAGCTATATGAAACTGTTAAATTTAACTTTGAAAATGTTGAATATTAAAGCTTTGAAATATATTGAAAATTTAAATGATCCGTTTAGAAATGAATTAAATTGATGAATTGAGCTTTGAATAAATTTGAATTTGGAATTTGAAGTTGATTTGAATTGATTTGCTAGACTTGAGGAAATTAAATACTTTACTTTTCAAATCATTTAATATATATATATATATATATATACTATTTTGGAAAATAGATATATTTGAAATGAAATGATATTTGGGTTTTTGAAGTATAAATTTAATTGAAATGACCACGGTGTTAAAATGTATATTTCCACCTTGTAGATAGTTCTGAAGATCCTTAGAGGATGGTTATCCCAACATTCTTTAAGTTACTCGTATTTCAATTGATATTTCACTTGAGTTGGATTTATTTATATAAGAATGTTAATCCTGACTCGAGTGTTTTGTGTTTTGCTTTACGCTCGGGTCAGACTGAGTGATACAGCATTCGAGACTCACCTTTGGAGTTTGGAGCTTCGTTTGGAGATCCAACTTTTGATTCAGCTTCCAGCTTTCCAGTTGATTCGTTCACAGAAGTCATCTGTTTGGATTGGAGACTTCATTGCATTTGAGATATCCTGTTGTATTTTATTTCTAACTCTGATGTTTTTATGGTAGCTTCATGAACTACTATTTTATCTATTCTGCTGCGTATTATTGTATTACTCTGTGTCTGTGATTCTGTGATTGATTTATTTACTGCATATGCTGAGTTTTGCCAAATTTAAATTAACAATCTGATATTTTTAATTATTCAAGTCAGACATGTGCGGATTTATTGTCGATTTGAATGGTTCAAAATAGCGGGTCGTTACACCATGTCGGGCCAAGTGGGGTTGCTCCCCCTATCGAGCACATTTCTTCGATACCATATTATTACTTTCTGATTGGTGGCCACCCTTTGATTTGATTTGGGAGTGTGTCTCGAGGTGGGCGGTAGTAGCTGCTATGCGTTACCACCGGTCCGGATCCGCAAAACGGTAGTATCCTACCATGGGCATTGCCTCGCGTGCCTTGTCATATTTATCATGATCGCGCCCATTACGACTTTGGTTTGTATCGTACCTATGGAGTGCTCACTGAGTAAACCACCGGTTTGGTGGAGCTTACAATATCTGTATAGACTACGGTATTTATATAAAAATGTGTTAAGGGGGATATGGGTAATGCCTTAACGCTATTTTAATATTTTACTTTACTGTAGACATTATTTATGTAGTATATTGTATTATGTATGTAGATAGTACCACGAATCCTTAAAGGATGGCTGTGCAGTTAATGCCCCACAATTACCCCGCTATAACCCTGCTATATCTCATAGCGTATTTCTGCCGCCACGATATTTCCATATAGCCCTAAATATAGCCTTTCCGCTTTAAGCCTTGCTATTTCCACTGTATCCTGTTATTTCTGCTATATTCCGCTATTTCTGCTATATCTTCTTTAAAAGAAATGAATTGAAAAATGATATTTATACATTATAAAAATTATTAAATTAATTTATTAATTAAATTTTAATATATTTTCAGAAATGAAAATACTCTAATATTCTGCTAAATTCAATTATATTATATAACAGTTTTACGTTTATTTACAGTTTATTCGTACATGTTTTTATTTAAAATTATTTATATATTAATTATAATTCAATTGAATGTTAATTTTTCACTTAAGTACCATTTATATATTTGTAAAAACATTAAGTACGAGTTTTATATGCTATTTTAGAGTCATCCGCTATATCCTGCTATATCCTCGCTGTATCCCCACTATGACTTTTTGCACCTCCGCCGCATTGAGTCTGCAGAGCGCTTTAACTACACAGAAGGATGGAAATCCCTAACATTCTTTAAGTTATTGCATATCATTTGGACATTTCACTTGAGTTGATTTACTAGCTTAAGGTTGTTAATCCTGACTTGAGTGTTTTGTGTTTTGCTTTATGCTAGAGTCGGCCTGAGTATTACAGCATTTGAGACTCACCTTTTGGAGCTTGGAGCTTGGCTTGGAGATCTATCTTATCTATTCAACTTTCCAGTTATTCTGTTATTTCATTTATTTAGTTATTTATGTTCAGACTTATCATTTGCTTCTATATTAGAGACTTCTTTGTATTTGGACTTATGTTGTATTTGCTTTGAACTCTGATGTTTCTGTAGTAGCTTCATGAACTACTATTTATCTATTCCACTGCGTATTGTTGTATTACTCTGTGTCTGTGATTCCGTGATTGATTTATTAACTGTATATGCTAAGTTTTGCCAAATATAAATCACAATATGTTGTTTTGAGCAATTCAAGTCTGACATGTGTGGTTTATTGTCGATTTGAATGGTTCAAAATAGCTGGTTGTTACAATAGTGTTTTATAACTTTTATAAATCTTTTTAAATTTCTTTTTAAGTTTAATGTTAAATCACAGATTTTCAGCACAAAATTGTATCAACAATCAATCACAAATGCAAAAATAGATAAAGTAAAAGCAGTAAAGTAGAGTAGTGATTTAGAGAGATGACATTAGAGATTTTATATAGGTTTGGATTTCTCCTACATCTACTTCCATACAATTGCTTACACAGATTTCTTTTCAAATGCCAATCTTTAAATGGGAAAATAGAAAATCCAATTACAATCTCAATTCCGAGGCTACGAGACACACCCTCTTGATTTTCCGCTCTTAGGGTACACTCACTTGATTTGGACGGGCTACAAGCACACCACCTTGTATTTCTAGGCTACAAGCATACCTAATTGATTTGAACGGGCTACAATCACACCTAAGCAAATACAACTAGAGTTTGATGATTTTTCCAAAGACAAATTCTTGAACTTTGGATACAATGGATTATATAACCACTTTAGTAGCACTTTAATTTGAATTGAGAGAGAGATGATTGATCAAAGAGTAAATAGTATAAAATCAATACAATGAAGATTGAATTGATTCCGATTGAATTTGAAGAGATTCGAAGAGTAAATAGTAAATTATGAGTCTTCATGTCCTTTCTTTGAGTCCTTATACTATACAGTTTTCGATTCAACACCTGTATAATATCCTGCACTATATACCATATTACTTGGCAAAACATTAGTATCCATATTTTATACAAATGTATTTTGTTATCAAGGTTGTTATTATCAAAATCAATAACCGAGGTATTAATAACCTCCCCCTTTTTTATGATGACAACCATTAATATCCTATATATATAAAATATGATATGACTCCTCCTGAGATAGATAACTCCCCTCGAATATATGCATATGTATATTTTATATTTTTCTCCTCCTTTGTCATCAACAGAAATGAGTGAAAAAGTAAAAGTTCTCCCTGAATCAAATACTTAGAGACTATAGATTCAAAATCAATAGTTAAGTTAAAATGATATGATTATGATGATTTTATGATATGCAATTCACTATTAAGCATAATGATATGTAATAATGAAGAATTATAAAGTACATTTTATTTATCCAAGTCAAACTATACATAATTCATATGTACAAACCAATCCAAACAAATCAAACTAAAACACACAAATCCAAGTATTAATAATTATTGTAAAACAATCCAAACTAATCAAATTCAATCCAAAAATACACATTGAATCAAACCAAATCCTAAGAGTATGTGTGTGTGTGTATGTATATATATATGTATATTTACCTATTAAATCCAAACCTAATAATTAGACGTTTTGTGGAACTTCAACCCAACTGTTGGACCCAAAGATTGGATCTGCTTTGCTGACATTCCAATCTTTATTATCCTTGTTTATAGTGCACTCTAGGTTATTGGTTGGTTCGTCTTTGATTAAGGAAGAAATCATCCATCGAAGGGTATCGAAATTATTTTCTTGCTCTTTGATCATCTGCATTTGACTTAACTCTACATGCCTTTGATTTATTAGGATAAAAGAGAGAATATGTTTGAAAGATTGAAGATTTTCACATAATTTTTTATGTAGGGAAGATATATTTGAAAAATATGTTTGAGAATAAAAATAGAGTATAGAATAAAATGGTGAGTGATTTTTTTGAATGAAATAGGCATATATAGGAGTAGAAAGTCGTTTGAAATGAATGGATGGTGATAGTTAATTTTATTTTTAAATTTAAATTTTTTGCTATCTAGACAATATATGTCGACATATATGTTATGTATGTCGATATACATACCTAAATTTTCAAAACTTGTGTATTTAATATAGTTTTTATTTTTATCTTATATCATTATATTTTTATAACTTCCAAAGACTAATAGACAATATAGGAAAGTAATAGATATACTTCATTACTTAGAATTAAAAGGTACATGGATTTTAATGATTAATAAAAGAAAATACATAAAACAACATGAACTTAAACTAAAAGCACACAATGCAAAGCTAGATATCATAAGAAAATAACTAGATAGGCTTAGAAAGATATAGATGATGATCAAGAAGAGCCGCCAAGTTTGCGAATGATCTTTCCAAAGTATTTGTCCACTTTGTTGGTGAACTTTTAACTAAATGATCTCTTAAGCTTCTTTTGGTTTTCAAGAAGCTTTACTTGGTTCCTTAGGATCTCTTTGTTGGAGGGATGTGATGGTTTGTCAAAACATTCCAAGGAAGTATCCAATTCTTCCTCCTCCCCTTCTTCTTCTTCTACTTCTATTTCATCGCCTTCATCTTTTTCTTCTTGTTGAATTTCTTGTTCTTCTTCCCATGCCAATCTTTGTTCCTTTTCAGAAAGTGTCTCATCTGGTTTGAAAAATGGTGGAATGTACATAAGAGAGATATTGGCTTTATCAAAAACTTTTCAAGGAATAGATTTTTCTCCTCTTAAATCAACACCAAAATATGTGAAAATTTTAGTAAGATACATACCATGGAAGAGTGTGTTCTCATTTATAGAAATGTTCCTTTGAATAAAGTCATCTAAAATGACTTGTGCCCAGTTGATGTTATGATGCCCATAAATAGCAAAAGGAGCTTTAAAAACTTTTTGACTAGGGTTATTGTAATTACCCGTCCTCAAGGTGATACTTTGTTGTAAAATGAGACTCATAAGTCTCGATTTTGATCGATTCTTGTGTTTAAATTCAAAATCTTCATTACTTTCAATAAAATGTGAAAAACTTCATGATTTTGTTCATCAATTTGAAAAGTGGAGAGGTCAATGCCACTTGATTTACAACTAAGAATATTACCCAAAAGTTCACAATTTAAAATGATTCGAGTACCATTAACACTACTCCAAACTTGACCTTCTTCTCTTTGATAAAAATTTTCATTTGAATTCGCATAAAACGTTTTGACCAAATCCGGATAATAAACAAAATCATTTTGAGAAGATTCAATTATACCAAGGATTTCATTTTCAAGACAAAGATTATGTAAACCATAAGAGGAAAAATCTTTGAATTTAATAAATCTTCTGGGAGAAACTTTTCCGAAAGTAGTATACTCCATATAAGCTTCAATGTCATCTTTCTCATTAAAGAGAAAGCTTTTAGTTTTCTTAGAGAGCCTTATAGTTTTAGGACTTTGACTTGAGGAAGCCATTTTTTAGTTTTTGAGAAGATAAGAGAATGAAGAGATATTTGAATTTTGAAATAAAGTGAGTGAATGAATGAGTAGAGATAGATTAAATTAATAAAGCGTGAAGAGTCATTTTCTCTGGTCAAAAATGTGCCTTTTCAAAACATCAGAGTAAGTGAAAAAAGAAAGGAAAGTTTGAAATTTGAATTTTGAATAGAAATTTCAAATTTCAGTTTGCTAGCATGTATGTCGACATATGACCTGAGGGTATTTCAACATATAGCCTGAAATGTTCAAAAATAGAACTAAGCTAATATATTCCTATATATATACATACTTATATATTTATATTCATCCAATATATTATTGTTAATCTATATGTTATTTCTAAAAACTAAAATCAACCCAAAATTTTTTTATTAAATAAAAGGTACCATTTTTGCTGCTTTTTGTTGATCAGTTCTAACTAGTCTATTGTTGCCGTGAAACACATATTCATATTTTTAGTATCTGATTCATTGTCACTAGAGGAAGTCTCTGAATCCTCTAAAGTTTCTGTATAAGCCCTTTTTCTTTTTCTAGATGAATCATTTTCTGGTGAGATCTTTGATTTATTCGGTTGTGGGCAATCTCTCTGAAAATGAATGGGTTCATCACAATTGAAGCATCTAGTAGCAGTTCCAGTTCTAGACATCTTGTTTTCAGGTTTTCGAAAGTTGTTTATCTTTCTACACTTCAGCAATTTTCTAAAATTTCTGGTAATGAAAGCAATTTCTTCGTCATTATCATCGACTGAATCCTAATCATCAGTTACTGCATTGAAGCGATGCATTTCGTTTTTGTTTCCATGATTTCTCTTCTACCCTACAATTATGGTTCATAGGATATTAAATTGCCTATTAATTCTTCAATTTTTAGAGTACTGATATCATTACCTTCTTTAATTGCTAGTACCTTTTGATCCCACTTTGAAGAGACTGAATTGAAGATTTTTCTAACTTTATCCTCTTCAAAATAGTTTTTACCTAATGCAACTAATGAATGCACTATATCCTAAAATCTACAATACATGTCAGAAATAGACTCATTTAGATTCATTTTAAATAATTGGTATTGATTAGTTAACATGGAAATTTTAGTATGTTTCACTTTACTAGTGCCCTCATGTGTAACTTGCAATGTTCTCCAAATTTCATATGCAGACTTACAAATAGAGACTCTATCTAACATTTTTATTTAGTGAACAAAACAAAATATTCGTGGCTTTAGAATTATTTTGTGCAAGTGCATGTTGGTCAGCAGTCCATTGTGCAAAATTAGTTTCTGGTTCATTGTACTCATTTTGTGTAACATTCCAAATATCTAAACCATTAGATTGTAAATAGATCTTCATCCTACATGATCAATAAGTGTAATTTCTTACATTAAAAAGTGGGGGCTAGCAGTAGATTATCCTTCGACAAAAGTGTTAACAAATGTACTCTCAATGTTGCTAGATATTAAAACTTTTCAAAAATCAAATTATGAGTTTTTGAAAAGCAGTGCTCTGATACCAAATGTGGGTTGCGGAATTATGGATCTTAAGGCTAAATAAACACTATAGGGGGGAATGAATATTGTTTTCTAACTTTTATAAATCTTATAAATTTCTTTCAAGTTTAATGTTAAATCATAGATTTTCAACATAGAATTGTACCAACAGTCAATCACAGATGCAAATACAGATAAAGTAAAAGCAGTAAAGTAAAGTGGAGAGTTAGAGAGATGACACCAGAGATTTTATACTACTTTGGATTTGTCCTACATCCAATCTCGTACAATTGCTTGTACATATTTCTTTTCAAATGCTAATCTTTAAACGGCAGAAGGCAAACCCAATTACAATCTCTATTCTGAGGTTGGGAGACACACCCTCTTGATTTTCTAGGCTTAGGGTACACCCACTTGATTTGGACGGGCTACAAGCACACCCACTCGAATTTTCGGGCTACCAAGCATGCCCCATTGATTTGAATGGGCTACAATCAAACCCAAGCAAATACACTAGAGTTTGATGGTTTTTTCAAAGACAAGTTCTTGAACTTTGGATATAATGGATCTTATAGCCTCTTGAGTAGCACTTTGATCTTGAATTGACAGAGAGATGATTGAAATTAGAGAGTAAATAGTAGAGAATAAATACAATGAAGATTGAATTGATTTCGGTTGAATTGAAGAGAGTTGAATAAATTTTTCATAAGAAATTTTGGTAGATTAAGAGGAGAGAAGAAATAAGTAATTAGTTGTTGAAAAAATTCACTCGAAACCAGCTATTTATACTCATGTCCTTTCTTTGAGTCATTATACTATACAGTCTTCGATTCAATACATAATACAATATCATGCACTATATACTATATAACTTGGCAAAATATTAGTATCTATATTTTATATGAATGTATTTTGTTATCAAGGTTGTTGTCATCAAAATCATTAACTAAGGTATTAAAATTAGTGTCATTTGAGGATCGAAAAGGCCATTCGTTACAATCTGGTATCATAGCTAACGGTTATGTGAGAACCTTGGCTTTGGTTGGGTTTAACTCATTAAGAGATAGGGTAGTGAATGCCCTATTATGAGCTGAGTGTATTATATAAATGTAAGCGTATCTGTATTTGATATATATTAGTCATATATAAGTACAAGTTGAGAGTGTAGTTGATTAATGAAGGGATTAATGATGTAAATTTATCCCTTATTTACTAGCTTAATCATGCTTGACCACTTTGTGAGCATTGGTTATTGTTTGTTGATTTTTATTGTTTTGTGTTTAACCAGATTATGAATACCTTGTGCATTAAGTGTCACTTGATTATAAGGCATTCGATGATAATGTTAGGTTAAAAAGTTAGTTTTAATAAAAGTTGCGTGTTATAAAATAAAAGGAAGGTAAGATATTTTGAGAATAAATATTTGTGAAAATATTATATATAAGAAGGTGAATTTATATAAGTACGGTTTCAAACTATGATTTATAAACAAAAAGGATTTAAACTGAGAATTTGAGAGCTTAAATCCCGGTGTTTTTGAAAACATAATAATAGTATTATCTAAAAGTATTTATGAATAGAAATATTTTAAAAAGGATTTTAAAGGAGATGGAAAGTACTAAACTCACTTCTATCTGTGGAAAATAATTTTGGTTATGACTGCAACATCATCGACGTTCATTTTCAAGTTTCAAAATAAGGGATGCTACTATAGTAGTTTGTTGTAGAGTTGTTCTGGTAAAATAGATTTTTGTTTAATCCCGAAAGTATGATTTGATATCTAAGAGAATATATATATGTATTATAATTTCAAATGATTTGAAATGAAATCCGGTGTTTAGTTTAAAAGTTTTCTTTGAAGGAGATTTGATATTGAAATAAAAGTTGAATTTTTATAACTCTTATTAAAAAGATAGTAGGTTAAAAAAAAGTTTAAAATTTATTGAGCATGCTTGAAAAATAAAATAAAGAAGAATGTTTTGTGTATACTCTTAGGAAGTAATGGAGTATTATATGATTATGGACTTAAGTCCTGAAATGTTTTAAAGTAAAATTATGTTTTATTGAAATGCTTTATAAGTGAAGATAAGTCTTTATAAAATGTTTATAAACTTAAGTAATATTTTATGAAATGCTTCATAAATAATTTTTGTGTAAATCAATATGATTTTAAAAATGTAAAGTAATTGGAGTAGTTAAGAAATCAATGAAATAATGTACGTATGTCATACGTAGATCATTTTATTCACATGACAGTTCTTGGTCTAGGATTTGAGTACATGGTTTCAAAGTGGTTACACCGGTTCAAAAAAGGAATTTTCACTAGATTCTTGATATCGAACACTTGATATGGATTCTTGGTATGATTCCAAAGTTTCTTATCATAGTATATAGCTACGTAAGGAAAATAGAGGTTTCTAATCAAGGAACCTGAGTGGAGTCCGCACTAGAGAAGTCAAGTGATCTATACTAGTTTGAAACTGAAATTTATGTGATTGAGCAAGTAATCAGATTGATATTTCATATGGATGGTCCATGTACATCATACGAGCTTTAGTATATTTGTATACTATGTTTGTTGGCTTATAGAAAGTTTGGGAAAAGACTCTTCGAATTGTTTGAGGTAGCATGAATAATTGACTAAGTAATAACCTGAGATTGTTGAGCGAAAGGTACGCTTAGTAGTTTATTTATCATCTCTGTGCAATGAGAAGTTTTTTGAACATAGGCAAACCGTGTGTTTTGTTTGCTAGTAATTGTAATACTGTTAAGTATTGCAATATGATTGTTTCCTTTTGTTGCTCGTGTTTGAATTCGAGGATGAAATATTCTAAGTGGAGTAGAATGTAACGATCCGAAATTTCGGGCACTTGTATTTAAATATCTAAATTATTTAAATATTTGAATTATGGATTTAATGTGATTAAACTGATTTAATAACCTTATTAACCCCCTTTTAAAATAATTATTGATAGGAAATTTGTTTTTAGAAATAAATTTACAAAAAAAATAGTTCGAAGAAATATCGACAATATAACCGAAAATCATTTTATTAATAAAATGGCCTCAAAACACGTGAAATTATCATCTCGGGACACTATCTCGAATTACGACGAAACAAGTGTCATCAAGACCAAAAAATAAGACAATGTATATCGACGAGTTTCGTAGCGATCCGACATCCCATGTGATCGTACGAGCTAATAACATATGATGATTTATTTGAGAAAATTAAATATAATATATATATGTATATTATATAAACCCACTACACATTCGCTTCTCTCACTCTCCTCACTTTTCTTTCTTTCTTCATCTCTTGTAAACAAAAGAAATAGCTGCCTTCTTCTAAAAATTAAATCGAGAGCTACAGTCAATGAAGGAAGGCAGCGTTGGATCCGTTGGACTCGTAAGGGGGAGAGCTTCACATCCATGTGAACTTTGAAGGGTGCGGTGATGCTTGGCTAAGCTTGACATAATGCACGTCAAACTAGGGTTAGAGATGGTCAGAGTTTGAGGAAGAGTTTGGCTCAACGAAGTGCGCCATCAATTTTCTCCTATCGAGGAGCACCTCCCCTCTAAATTGCAACAGCCTCGGTGGCTTAGAGAAAATCGCGATCTGGTAAGGTTGAGGAGGAGCATTCGAAGTCCCTTTTTGATAAGTGGAGCCAAGCATGATAAATTTGGGTCCATCGCATAGATCTTGCGAAGTGGAGCATGACGCGATAGGCGGTTTGTCAATTTGTTGACCAGAGAGAGAGGTGGAGGAGAGTAGGTGTAGCTATAGTGGTTCTATGCACAATGCATGTATAGGAGGGGGTTTTTGATTTTGGTGGAGAAGGTTTTTTAAAGGTAATTAGTTAATTAAATGATTAATTTAATTAATTAAATTTTATAAGTCGAATCTTATATTCATATCTTTTTCATAATAGGTCCAATCGAGACGTCGTCTTCATCATTGCACTCATAGTGAGTTTATCTATGTCTTGGTTTAGCTTAGACTTAGGTGAGTTTACTCACCATTGAATGGATATATGTTGTGTATATATGTTTGTTGTGTTAAAATGTAAAAGTTAAAATAAAGAACAATGCAAGTTATTACTTTTGCACCCCTCCTTGCTTTGGAAAGCAAGTGACAACATTATATATAGTATAATCTCTCTTATAACCCTTTAAAACATTTATCATGGCCAAGAATTGTTGTTTTCATGTTTAATAATGTTATATGTGAAGTTGAACTGTGTAATGAATGTTTGAAGCAAAATAGTTGCTATAAACGCACTTTGATATCCCTTATATTTAACATACATTAAATTGATTAAAATGTGAATAAATTGTGAAAGTATATATCTAAATGTTCTTTGCACATATTTTGGAGAATGGGGCAGCAAGGAATTGGTTTGAAAAGTTATAGAATTTGTGGAACAAAGTTGTGAAAGTTAAAAGCGAAAAGGTCGCTATGGATGCGCTTTGAAAATGCCTTGTGTTCGGCGATTTTTAAATTCAACTTTGAAAGACATCTTAGGTGCTTCTTTATATTTTTAATAAGTGCTATAAGTTTACTCATTATGGAGAAATATCAAAGTTTAAATATATTTTTAATAGTTATTTATGAACTTTTAAATAAAGGGTTTTAAATTATAAAACATGCTTTTTGTGGTTTTTAAATAAAATTGTAAAATAAGTATTTTTAAGTGATATTTAAAGTAAAGCTTTAACCCATAGTATAAGTATTTTTAAATTATTTTTAAATACATCTAATTTTTAGAAAATTAGTTAAATATTTTATTAAAGTATTAGAAGCTTAAGTAATATAATATCTTTTAACTTATTTTAAAATTTTATTAATTATATTAGCTTATAAATAAATTAGTACACATATAAATATATACATCATTTTAAAAAGGGTTCTAGTAAATATATAAGTTGGGAAAAATAAGCTAAGTTATAAGTAATAAGGAATTTTAATTAATAAAGGAAGTTTAATTGGTAATGGAGTTTAACTAATAAAGGAAGTTTAATTAGTAGTGGAGTTTAATTAATAAAGAAAGTTTGATTAATAGGGAAGTTTAATTAAACGAAAGAAGTTTTATTAGATAAAAAAGGGTTTTACTAACAAAAGATGTTTTAACTAATGAAAGAATAATTAACTAAAAAAGGAATTAAAATTCGTTTATGTGACTTAATCATTTTTTGTGTGTGCTAATCACTGCAACAAAAACAGTCATCGATAGCAGTAGAAAACTGCAATAAATGATAACTGTAGTGGTTCAGTAAATGATGTATATCGACATTGATAGAGTTAGGGGTATCCCCAAGGAGCAATTATATAATTTGTTACATATATCTAACTTGATAACCAATCTTGTTCAAAATAAAAGTGTTTTCTTTCTATTAAATACTTGATATACTGTGTTGTATTAATTAATTAATTTAATTAAAAGTATATTTAGTAAAACATCCATAAAGGAACATTTTGTGATAGTAGTTATAAAGTGTTGTAACCATGAGTAATTGATCACAATGAAGATAAATATACCATTTTAAACGTTCCTAGTCAAGATGCATCGAAACTGGATATCGATGTATCCGTTGAGACTAGAGTATGTAATGCTCCCCAAATGTCTGACTGTGTATTACTCATGGCTGTTGGGGGCACCTAAAGGCTACGTTCTGATGGTCATTGTATAACTATGGAATGACTCACTCGATAGTTTTCCGTTGGTTAACATAACTACGGTCAAACAGAAAATATCGATGTGACTGATTTACACAATATTCTCCCGACTTGAGAATATTATGGATCTTTAATATGAAAGATTCACTTTGATTATAGTCAAAACATAGCATGGCGCTCCATCAAGTGACTATAGTTAGGTCGAGTGGAAGTATTGGAAGTGAAGCGCTATTCAAGAGAAGATTCATCTCCTCAATTATATAGAGTTAGTATCACGGTCAACTCAAATTCAATGTCTCTGGCCAAAGCATTTCGGTTAATAATAATTGTTATTATTGAACCAAGGACTTTGTGTTTGGACTATAGAGTTGAAAATGGACGATGTTGGAATTTTGACCATTACCAAATTCAATAAGTCCAAAATGATATAGTTTTGATGAAGAGAATTGGTGTAAATAAATGTCACAATTGGGTTACGTTTAATAAAATATAATTAGATTTTACCAAAACTAAGTAAGCGATAAATTTGGCCAAAATGTCACACCACCTGTTAGGTGAAGTATGAACGTTAACATTCGAATATTTCGATTTTAATCGCTGACCAAATTTACACTTGACGAGTCACACAACCGATAAAATGAATTCTCTTTAGACCAAATTATTTAATTAGTTTATAATTATTTTAAATTAATCAAATATCTATTAAATATTAGTTATAAAATTTTGAATATGATTTGAGGAATAAATATTATTGTATATTTATAATAGTTATAAATATATATCGATCGATATGCGATATCAATAAGCAATAAATTAGATTTAATTAATAATATTTATTTGAGCTTAAAATAGGTTTACAGCCCATGAAAAGGGTTGGAAATTTTGACCAGAAGGATGAAGGGGGAGGCTAAAAAGTGGGCTAGGGGTACTTTAGACGAATGGCTCAGATTTATACACCTTTCCCTCTATTCCTTCCACTATAAATGAACTCCTAACCCTAATGTATATTGAATTTTTGGTCACTATTTTCATCTTCTTGCTGGCCGATCCCATCTACACAAAGATCCATCAAAGCTCATCTCAAATCAATTTCAAATCAATAACTATTTGATAGTTAACGGTCTACAATTCAAAGATTAGCAGTCCGCCGAATTGAGAAAAGTCCTAAAGAGGGATATTCATCATACCATGGTGTACTTTAAGGAATAATTTTGGAATGTTTTCTAATTTTATATAAGTTATAATTCATGTATAATATTCCAATGCTTGTACATATATATCATATTTATATTGTTAGTTAGATGAGATTCCTATATGTATGAATGTCATCACATATTGAATGGTTACGTGTATGTATGTATAATATAAAAATATTTTTTTATTATTTATATTTGATTCATACACAGTCGAAATTATTTATTTTAATTTATATATTTATTTATTATATTTATATTAATAAGTCATATTACACAAATTTAAATAACCAATAATTCATTTTGTCTTCATATCATGTTAAAAATTGATCTAATATTTTATATATGAAAATTTATACTAAATATAATTTTAAGCGATAGTAAATAATTTTTTTAACTACTTACTATTTTTTATTATTATTTAAATCAAAATAAAAGTTATATAATTAATATAAAATAATATCTGAATCCACAATTATATTTTAAATTTTATAAAAAAATTCTGCAACGACCTGTAATTTTCAATAATTAAAAATAGTTGATTTAATAAGATTTTGTGATTTAATGTTGGTAGAAATAAAAATTTGGGATTTAATAATAAGAATATATTTGGAATGAAATGTAATAGTATTAAATTAAGGAAATTGATAACTGCTTCAAATGAAATTCCAATTAATTGAAATAGTTAATGAGTTATAATTGGTAATATATTGTAAATAAATTGTAATAATGTGTGTATTAATTGATATTGGATTAAAAGAGAAATTGATAATTTAAATGTTGTATTAGTTAAATAGTATGTAATAAATTGTAAATTGAAAAAAATGAATGTTGTGTAAATAACTATAACGTTTGTGTGTAGATAACAAACATACAAATGTGATTAAATATAGAAATGGTGACAATTGTTATTTGTTACCAATTCATTTAATCAATTACAATTAAATGTAATTTTATGTTACTTTAATATGAGTTAAGACGATAATTGTAAAAGGTAAATGCAATAAAATGTGTAGAAATATTAATTATATTCACAAGATAATAACTGATTTAATAAAAGAGTGAAATAAAGATAAATTAATTTATTGGGATTTTAAACTATAATAAAATTTACAAAATTCAATGTAATTGAAATATTGCAACCAACTTGGTAAAAGGTGAAATTTGAGAATATTAATGTAATAAAGTATAAACCAAGGTCAAATATATACATAGGGTAATGATAGGTTGAATAATAAGACTGAAATCAAATTTTATTCAATTTATGGGGAATTAAATTATAATTAATTGGATTTAATTACAGTTGAAATTGAACACCGTAATTAGCGAAATATTTAACACTGAATTGATATGTAAATTTGTTTTAAATTAGTGTAAATGTCTATGTAATAAAAAAGGATGAAAATTTGTTAGTTTGTAAATATTGAATTAAAAAGTGATTAATTAATTTAATATTAGTTTATTTAATTAACGTGAAAATATCTTTTTTGGCCTCTGACTCGGATTTTAACGAAACCAGTTTCATCGAGGTTTCAAGTTTCGTAGCGATCAGACTTGTCGTTTGATCGTACGAACTAGAAACGCGCAGAAATCAATTTAATTAAATTCAATTGAAATCAATTTGAAATAAGCTGATTTTAAAGCTAACTTCTTCATACAATGGAATTAGGACTTGAAACCTGTTCCATTGAGTTTAAAATTATCAAAAACCTCTATTTTGATATATGGGATGACCCACTTTCGTTTCGGAAGCGAAACAGGCTTTTTGGGTCGTTGTTGTCGTTTCGAATCAATTGGATGTGTCATTCTTTTTATCAGGCCTTGTCCATATAAACACACTTTGTTTCTCAAACCTTAGCAGTCATTATCTAGTTCTGTACGTACAAATTCCATCTGTCTACTTCTCAATGGCAGAACCAAATCCAATTACAAAACCCTAATTCTCAAATTGCAGATTCAATTTCAAATTCAATTCCAAAATCAAACTCCTCTAAACCTTGACATATTATATACCGATTCGAAGCTCTCATTGAGCGCAAGTCAATTCTGCTGTTCGTTTTTGCAATCGGATTCTGGTTTGTCCGATATTGGCCAAATCATTCTCGGCTATTCATCATGTTTCGATCAACTTCGATAGATCGTCGAATCGAGGATATGGTAGCATAGAGATGGTCGAAGGGAGTGCATAGGCGGTGTTCATTTGGAAGTTCATCGGCCAGATCGCTCGGAAAAATTGGATAACGATCGAAACCCTAAAACTTAAGGTGGCGGCGCTAGGGCTAGGCGGAGGTGGCGTCGATGCCATGGCTGGGTGCGGCTCATCGTGGGCAAGCGAATGAAGGTGGTCGGAGGGCGTATAGTGGTCGGAGGCGCACGAATCTCGTGGTCAAAGTTGGTGCAGCGGTCGATCTTCATGGATTCGAAGTCTCTGATTCGCGTGGAAGACGGGTTTCGAGCTGTTGACGTGGCAGTGTTGGCTTGGTTCGTTTTTATTTTATTTTATTTTAATTTAACTTAAAATTTCAATCTTCCAATCTACATAACTTTTGCGTACGAGGTCCGTTTCCCGCATGGTTTGTTCCGATGGGATCATATCAAAATTCCGAACATTTTAAAGCTGGTTTGGGCGAATTTTGAGACTGTTGAATTTTGGGCCCTATTTTGGATTTCAAATCGATTTGAAATCAAAAGTGAGTGTTTTGACCCACTCACAACTACTAAATTTTCTTATGTTAGTTAAATTTAATTTATGATGTGATTAGAAATTAATTGATTGATGTTTGGTATGTTAAATTGTCATTCTTGTTAAATTTAACTTTTATTGCATTCAATCATCGTTTAATTTAATATTGAATTTAAATTGTCAATTTAATACCTGTTATTGATTATCAGTTATCTATTGATGTTTATTGATCGATTTGGGTGATGATTGTGATGGATGTTTGATCGTTGATATTGGATGACTGGATGTTGTATTTTACATTGTTATATCACTGCAAGTTCCCTATGGGTTGAAGTGATACATACCCGAATGATCTATAGATTAAGGAAAAATCGTTATGGGTTGAAATGATAGACTTAAGCGATTTTATGGATTTTATTTAATTCGGGATTGCGGTTTGAAATGATATATAACCGTAAAAAAAATATAAATTGCGGATTGAAATGATAAATATCTGTATCACTTGAACCTAGGGTAGAAAATTATATACGGACACCGGATCGGTTAAATTAAATGATTTTTATTCTTTAAAATTTTGAATTCAGCTAACAGGCATTTCGAAATAGAAATTGATTTATATAAACTGAATTATTTTCGATAATCCAAACGTAGTGTTGAAATTTGAATCTGATTTAATGAATTGTTCAAAGGATTTAAATTGGAATTTCAAAGTTGAAGTGTCAAATATAAATGAATTTATCGGAATTGAGTTATTAAAAATGTTGGGATATAACTTTGAAATCTATTTTAAACTAATTTAAGCTATTTTTATTAATTTAACTAGTTTAATCAATTTAAACTATTTTAATTTATTTTAATCCATTATAACCTATTTAATCCAATTTAATCTATTTTTACCTATTTTAAACATATTAAATTTATTTAATCTATTTAAAAATCTACTTAATATAATTTGAATCTATTAAATCTATATTTAATCTATTTAAATCATTTTAAAACTAATTAAATCAAATTTAAATCTATTTAAACTATTTCACTATTTAAACTATTTTAAATCTATTTAAACTATTTTTAAAACTATATAAACTATTCATAATTACCTAAACTATTTTCTAAAATTTCAGACTATGTAAAGTTTAAGTATTTATATTTAAATCCTTGATGATGATATAACATAAGTTGGAATTTGGAATTGATACCTTTTGTGAAATTATATAATTTAGTGAATAAGATGATTTGAAATGAAGAATTAATTAACATAACTTATCGATAATTTCAAAGTGAATGTGAATTTCAAAAGTGAATATGATTTGAAAGTGAATATGATTAGAAAGTGAATATGATTTGAAAGTGAATATGAGTTTGAAAGCGAATATTGTTTGAAAGTGAATATGATTTGAAAGTGAATATGATTTTGAAAGTGAATATAGTTTGAAAGTGAATATGATTTGAAAGTGAATATGATTTTGAAAGTGAATATAGTTTGAAAGTGAATATGGTTTCGAAAGAAATATGATTTGAAATTGAATATGATATTTTGATATAAATTGACTTTTTGAAATGTAAAAGAACCATCCGGTGTGAAATAAGCGTTTGGTTGTTAAGGAGACCGGGATTGGATATTGTCATACTCTCTGCCAATAACGAAAACCACTTTAACAACTGTGTACGTGGTGGAGATTCCAGAAATGAAGTAGGATGGTTTGGCAAACGATTCTGTATGAGGTATTTACGTGACCCTGATTCCCGTGAACCAGCTTAGATGTGACTAGAACAGGAGCCATACCGGGCCAAGTGAGGTCATTCCTCCTATCGGACATATTTCTTCGATATTATATTTATTACTTTGTGATTGATTTGGTGCCCACCCCTTGATTTTGATTATGGGAGTGTGTTCCGAGGTGGGCGGTAGTAGCTGCTATGCGTTACCACCAGTTCGGATCCACAATTGGTATATCTACCCTGGCATTGCCTCGAGTGTCGTGTTCACATGCCCTATCGCGCCTTCTACGAGTTTGTTTTGTGTCGTACCTATGGAGTGCTCCCTGATAGCCCACCTACGGGTGGAGTTTAGAGTATCTGTATAGACTACGGCATTAAATAAAATGTGTTAAGGGGGATATGGGTAACGCCTTAACGCTATTTTAATACTTTACTTTACTGTAGACACTATTATAATTGCGTATTGTACTACATAGTAGATAGTTTAACGGATCCTTAGGAGATGGAAATCCCCAACATCTCTTAAGTTATTGCACTCACGTTAGACACTGGATAGGAGATGTCAAACCCCGTAAACATCTCTGATGCCTTTACACTCATATTTATTTACTGTTGCTTTAACTTACATAAGATCTTTTAGTTCTGACTCGTGTGTTTTGTCTTTTCAATTTGCTCAGGTCAGTCTGAGCTTTTCAGTTTATCGAAGACTGCTTTCTAGAGGATGAAGACGAAGATTTTGTATTATTATTATGTATCATATTTGTTCCACTGCATCATGTTGTTCCGCTGCATTTATTTATTATTTATTCTTGTTATATGTAACTCTGATCTGTATTATAAAAGTTTAATCAATGTTATTTGTAAACAGCTTCATGAACTGTTTATTTATTATTATATTTTGTCATTCCGCTGCGAGATTCTGTATTTGTTTTCTTTCTTTCTCTGCTTTTTCTTATTTACCCCATAACAATCTGCCCTTTTGAATGGTTTGAGTCTGACGTGTGTGTCTGCTTAAAACGTCCAAAAAGGTAGGTCATTATAGTTTCCATCCCTATATTAAATTTCAGCGAAAATTCAAGAATTTAAAAATCAAATCTATTATTTTTTTAAAACCATTTGTAATAACAACCGAAATTAATAAAATAATAAAATTTATAATTTCAACTCAGAAAATTACTGAAATTTTTTGTGACCTTATAATATCATATTCGAATTTCAAAAAATGTAAAATTTAAAAAATATGTCACGAAATTATTTTAATATTATTTTAATGTTTTTCGGCAATTAAATTTATATATAAATAATTTAATAGTATAAAATTATAATAAAATAATTTTTCTGTTGTGTATCGAATCTAGAATGTTATATGATATATATGTATATTTTATTTTAATTAAGTTTATAATTGGTATTCTTATAATATATATATATACATACATATATAAATATTTTTAGTAATTACAAATATAATTATAAATAAATAAATACATATATATATTAATTTTATTGCTGTAAAACATACATGTATAAATAAATAAAAAACAAGTTTGCATAATTTATATATATATATATTAATATATAATTATTCATCAAGTTATTATCAAATTTAATATATGAATATATATATATATATCACATTTATGTAATAAATATTTTTTTAATATATATGCAAATGTTTATGTTGTTTTAATACCCATTTTAAAATAACAAGTTTGTGGATATATGTATACATGCATACATACATATATTTGGACAATATATAATACATGTAAGATGAGCTAGCATGTCCGTTACGATGCAAATCTCAACATTTATATACGAGAATGTTATACCTTGCACGGATTGTCATGTTACACATTTACACACATACACATATGTATATGATACATATGTGTACCATTGTACTTTGTTTAAAATAAATTAAATAAAATTCAATTTATTAATTATAAATTTAAATGAAATAAAGATTTTATTTAAAATAAGTTTAGAAATTTTCTAAATAAATTAGACTCTATAAGCCCAATAAAGATCCAATAGGGAATTATTTTTCTGAAATTCACTCATAACTCCCGCTACAAGCTTGTCCAGTTTCAGTAGACATGTTATAAAATACAATGGCTTATTTATAGCATAAATGATTTTTTATAGCGCTATTTTTCCGCTATTCTAAGTATTTTACAACGGTTTATAACGCTGTACATTGAAATGTTACAAAAACAGTGGCTTATTTATAGCACGAAATAACCGCTATAAAATAATCATCTTTTATAGCATTTTTTTCTTGCTATTGTAAGTATTTTATAGGGGTTTATTAAACGTTGTATACCAACAAATTATAATAGATACTAAACTATTCATAACATAAAAAAGCACTATGATTTTTTCCTCTTTCGATAATGCTTTTCTTGTATGCTTTCTATAACGTTTTTTTAAGTGTTATAGTATATTTTTTATAATTTTATAATCTACTACATCGCAATAAATCAGGATAGTCAATGCATATCAAAATACTGCATTAAGAATAAACATAAATCCACTTAGATAATGAAAAATCATAGAAAATATTAAACATAAATATATAACACATTGTATTAAATAGAACCAAATATTCATACACACAAGATCCTACAATTTTAACTACATGATATTCTACTGTATACGTACACGAAAACTAAGTAGCTAGTTGTTTGCATTAAAAAAAGAAGAAATATCCTAAATCTTTCGTTCTCTCACTTGCAAATGAAATGAATATCTCCATTAGAAATGAATATAAATACAAATATGAATAAAATTGAAAAATGAAGTATCTACATAAGAAAAAACATTTTTCTAAATATTTCTTATCAAAAATGTAACGCCCCACCTTTATTCCCATATTACCCAAGAATATTACAAGTAATTTTGTCGAGTAATACGGAGAATAAGACTAGATAGGAGCGACCATCCGTGTCTATTCCCTTGGGCTAACACTATCACGTCAACTTTTACCTCATAAATCCATACATAGACGTGAATAGTCTTGGCACAAAGCAATAAACACATTGGCTCAATTAGTACAGAACAATATATCACATAATAAACAACCTAGAATCACACATCGTAATGGAAATATAATACACCAAATATCTTTCTAAAGATGAGTCTACAAAAGGAAAATAATGGACTTAGATTTATAAACATATACATATATAGACAATGGTAGGTCTCAAATACACATAACTACAAAGTCTACAACATGAACAAACATACAATGAGTATATAAGCTAGACTCGAATGGTACATCAATATACAAGTAACACCATATATATGACTTCTTAAGCTAGCTCCAATCCAAGGTCACAGAGTCCCTGTACCCGTCGAGTTTCGGTCTGACCCGAGTATTATAAAATAATAAACGGGTCAAACTCACTCTAAATATCATAAAACGTGAGATCATCATGATAAGCTTGCATAAATATTAAGGGCATACAAACATTCATATAGTGTACTTTAATAAACATAATATGGCTTCCTTATTAAAACTTCGTGTTATAAAGTTAGACTATGCCCATCAATATCAAACACTGAAATCAAAATAATAACCACATCAAATCCACATACATGAAAAGGTACAATAGACAAGCACATCGCAAGCTAAAAAAAGCAAGCACATCTTAAGCTAACATAAGAGACGAGCACATCTCAAGTAAAACTAAAGAAAACACATCGCAAGATAACACAAGAGATGAACAAATCGTAAGTCAGACTAAAGCAAGCACATTGAAAGTTAATACAAGAAATGAGCACATCTAAAGTCAAAATAAAGCCAGTACATCGCAAGCTAACACAAGAGACGAGCACATCGCAAGTCAAAGTGATCACTTCTGATCGATAAGTGTAATTTACTTTCAATTGGTAAATAAACGGGTTTCACTCAATGTCCCATAACCACTTAGCGATACTTAAACATTTACTAAAAGATTGTAAATCCTACTCGAATAAAATATTCAATTGAACGAGTCCAAAAATTAACTGGTAAAGTGATACAAATGTTTTCATACCACTTGCATTGCTAAATCGTTTAATTAGACTTCTCATTCAAGTGAAGTAATAGTTTACATGAAAATATTGATCAAAGATCATATAAAAATCCCAAAATATCACAACCGAGCTAAAAGGATAACACAAAGAAAATACTAAAGGAGGAATTATTGCTCATATGTAATGGTTTGCCCTTTTCAACTCATGTATAATACTTTCCAAAATATTCATATATATAAATATACTTCTAAACTCTTTTTAAAGATCTATAACTCTTTTATTTTACTATATATATATATATAAGTCTATACTCATTCAATGTTACCATATGCAAGTTATAGGAAAATCAGAGTTGGTAGTCCGGTAAAATAAATGCATATATATACAACTAGTTATTCAGAATCTTGGAAAGTTTTAGAGCTTATAGAAAACTTCTCCAAATATATTTTTATAAATTTATTTTACTAAGAAATTATGAGTTGAAATTACCTCCATAACATATTACAATCATCCATCCAAAGCATTGTAACAAACAGCAATGAACGGGGCGACGAACGGAAGAATCAGGGGAGTTATTCCGGGAGCTGAAACAGCTCCAGACTGTTGCCTATCGGTCCACCGGTGGTGGCGAATCTTGGAGCTATTTCAGCTCTTGGAAGCCCTCCGATCGGACCCTAGTGATTGCACTTCGATCTTAAATTGTTTACAAGTGTTCTAGTGTATAAATGCATCAACTACAACTCAAACATGGCATCATAATTTCAATTAGAATATCAATTTGAATTTACAAGTGAACGCATCTTTCAACAATCAAGGCTTGAAAACAATAGCAAATAAATTCAATTGGGCATCAGAAATTTGTAGTAGAATGCATTAACAAACATGAAAACCCTATTTAGAGAAGAGTGGTGAGATTTACTCACCTTATAGTCTTATTACTCCATTGATTTGCCTTCTTCTTGCTATAACACTATTTTCCTGGATTTTTTCCGAATTGATTTTGATTTAAAAACTTGATTTTCGAAGAAGCTAGGTTTTGGGAATGAGGAAGAAAGAAGCTTTCTGTTTTCTGTTTTTTTACAGTAAAAGAAAATGAAAGTATATTTTGTTCAAATATAGGAAAGCCAATTTCTCAAACTCACAAAATGGGCTGAAGTAAATTTTAGCCCAAACCCAAAGATTAAATAAAAGAGTTAAATAAGTTTCATTTCATTTTCCCAATTTTAAAACTCTATTTTAAACATTGATTTACACCACTAAAAATTTACACAAAATACTATAATCCATTTCGATCTCTGAAATCTTCATTAAAAGAAAGAAACATATTTTATGTAATTATGTTAACCTTCATTTTACTATTTAAAATGTGACAGTGTTTTATTTTCAATTAAAGGCTAAGTATAACACTTCTAAAGTTTTAACACAAATAAACTCATTTTTATCCAAAAATAAGTTTACACAATATCTAGAAAACACTAACACATTTTTTAACAAGTTTTAAAATAAGAAGTTCGCATCATTAAATTCCAAAATGTACTTCACATAGATTATCCATAAATATTTATTAAAAATAAGATTTATTTCATAAATCTCAAAATATTCCTTTTTATAAATTAAATTCTCCCATATTCTTATAAATTTAGAATTCACATCCCAAAAGAATCTCATTACCTTTTAACAAAGAATACCAAATTCAAACTAAACAAATATTTTTGTTCAAACTCTAATTTCAATTATCTTCCAATAAAACAATTAAAATTCTAATTTCTTCAATATCAATACTTCAAAAATCAAATTTCTTATTTAAGTGTCCAGTTTAAATCATCATTTATTTCATTTTAGCAACTCAAAAATCAAGGTTGTTACAAACTTCCCCCCTTAAAGAAATTGCGTCCTCGCAATTTTCAATTCATAGAAAAGTCTGTAATTGATAAAAATATATTTCTATTAGTGGTATTTCCATTTTTCAAAATATACACTAACACTACAACAACCAAGCATCAAAGCAACAAAACAATCAAGTAATTCACAGGAAGGTTCTTGTATTTATACTTATATAAGATCTTTTAATTTATCTTTCAAAAGTTTAAAACATCCAATTTATGTTTCCTTCCAAGTTATTTCCAAGAATTTGGTTTCTTTAATCAATTTCAAATTTTAATTACTTCTTTTATAAACAATCCATTTCTTTTTAAATTAATATTTCAAAGTTTCTCTTATGCCTTCCAAAAATTAATTTCTCCAAAAATTTGTACTTCACAAATTGTACCATTATTTGGTAAGCTACTTCAATTTGAAACATTCTTATTAATTTATCATGTCTTCAAATCACACCATGACCACAATCAACAACCATCATAATCAAGAGAACCATCAACTTAAATCATAACAATAAACTAGCATGAAAGTGAGCTATAAATTCATCATAACAATAATGGCATGCACTTCACAAGCCAGCACAAAAGATAGCACTTCGCATGTCGAATACTAAAGGCAAGCACTTTGCTTGTCTGAACAAATGACCACTCTTCGCAAGTCCAACACGTATGACCACTCTTCGAAGTCTAACGCGGATGACCGCTCTTCACAAGTCTAACATAGATGACCGCTCTTCGCAAGTCCAACACTAATGATGGGCACTTCTCACGTCGTCACAAAATTGCCATATACCTTCTAATAGTAATCATTCGAGTAATACCTATGGGTCCCGTATCACATGGGTTTGCTTGAATATTTACTATAAGTTGGTAAACTCCAGTCACTCAAATATTTTATAAAATAAGTCATATAATGCAATGATCCGCTTTCCAAACCGCAGAAGTCGGCACTAATACATACACGGTATTCACGTACCGAACAACTAAGTGCCGAAAAGACAGATTGTTATGGGAAAGAAAGGAGATAGAAGATAAGAAGAAACTAAACAATCATAGAATTATCACAACACAACGGAAAAACATATATTAATCAATATAATACTTTACAAAGTCATTTCAAAAATGATACATCAGAGTCATACTAATACAATTCTACCCTTAGATAGTCATTGTAACTACCCGTAAAATTTAATGGTTTTAATAACGCAATTAACTGAAATTTTGCTTAAAATTTTAAAATTGATTTTGGAAATAAAAATTTAATATTTGGAATACGTCTATTTTAATATAGCAAATGGTAAATTTTCATCAAATAATATGAAAGTTTATTTTATTGTATAATTCTATTTCAATTCTAATCAGTTAATATTTGATAATAATAAAATGTTTTTCAAACCTGAATATTTTTACACAATAAATTTGTAAATCATCTTCTGAGTGAGACGTCATCTTCCGTTTCATCAAATTTGGACTGCTATTGCTCCGTTTATCTTATTTTCGACAAAATAGCAGCATTTCTGGTACCAATTATCAACTTTTGATCGGATGATCGTACCACCAATATTTGTATACCGTTTTGATCGTATCGTCGTGCTGATCTCTGCGGTATATTCATTTATGTGTTTTGAGATCCGATACGCGACGGAAGCAATAGAACTGTTCGTTGTAACGGTACCATAAATTGTGACTTTATTTCTTCTTTCGGTTTCAAAATTTGAAACGTACTGTCCAATCAACCCATTAATTGCTTTAATAATTTATTTTGCGGAATTCAAGGGACAGTTGTTACCATTGCCATCATTTCTATTTATTTTCAAACGGTCCATTTTTCATTTTCTTGCTTGGAACCGTGCTCACGTCCCATTCTATTTCTTCCCCTCTCTGTTGCTTTCTTCTTCCCCTTTATAAAATTTTCCTAGCACTTCATATTTTCAGCCTCTCCTTCACCTTTTCCAAATTTCACTCTCTTCTACTCGATCCATGCCACCGTCTCCTCCTTTTCCTGTCGCTCTCCCTCATTCTCGTGACCCGCAACCACACAACAACCCAAAGGCAATCCACTTCCGACTGATCTCCTCTGCCCAGATCTGGCCGAACATAGCCCATTCCCTTGCTCACCTCGTCTCCTACTCGCTGCCTCTACACCTTCGCAGCCGAGACGTAGCAGCCAGGTTCTAATTTGAAGCATTATGTATACTTTGATTTTATGTATTTGGTTAAAAGTATAATAATATATTTTGTTTATATAAATTTAGTTTAAAGGTTATACTATAAATTTTGCTCGGCTATAGTTGCACAGGTTGGTTATACACATATAATATATATATTTTGTTTATATAAATTTAGTTTGTCTATCTCTTTTTGGATAAGTATGTATGGTTACAAGTTTATATATTTATATATATATATATATAATTTTGTTCGGCCAGTTTATATACTTGCTGGAACGTATAAGTACAGTATTGCATATTATATTACATATATGATTTTATAATAAAGTGTGTATATATTTTCACGTACTAGCTTGGAGTATTATATATATTTGCTACCGCCTATATGTGTCTATAGATACATATACACGTATTATATATATGTGATTTCCTATAATAAGTGAGTGTAATATGTTAGTCGAGATTTTGAATATATTTTGGATATAAATTATACTTGCATGCTTCTGTTAAAGGACATATCTAAATTATATTACATAGTTTAAAGTCTAAGTTTTATTCTATATGAGTTATAAAGTTGGGTTGCAAGTCTTTTAACAGGTTTCCGTTTTGCATTCCAATATATATATATAGGATTAGACTATTATATTGATATATATATATTATACATGGTAGTTTTAAGATTTGTTAGTATATGATAATATTTGAATTGTGTATATATGTGTTACAGTATTTTCTATATATATAGAGTAAGTTTATATATATTAGTATATATTACGTATAGTAAAGTTTATATATGTTTGGTATATATATGTGTGGGTTTATTCAAGTTTTATATAACTGCAACTATGTGTATCGGTGTTTTTATATATATCGGTTTACATATGTGTTTCACTGTAAAAGCTGTAACTTTGATTTCATGCATCGGGTTGTTTTAAAATTTTATATGTGTCAGTTATATATATATATATATATATTTCATTATGTAAACTTATATACATTTAAAGTATAATATATATGTATGTTATATTTATTAATAGGAGCAGTATATATATATATTATAAGTTGTTTATGTATATATATTGATTTTTATTTATGGGTATGAAAGTTAAAATACTGATTTGAATATAGATACAATGGTTTTATTTGGACCATTTGTTTTAAAATACATATATAGGTATATATTAAAAAAATTATGTATTTTAGATTGATTGTTGGTTTTAAGAAAAAATATAATAATATATTTTATATTTTGTTCCAGTCTATATCAATCGAATTCTAATTATTTCATCGATCCCTTGTCATCAGCTTTATTCATCTAATTCGTGCCAGTCCTGCTTTGATTTGGAATTCGTGCTTGGATTCGTAACTCATCTCATTCTCGTTCGTCTCTAGCCTTGAAAGGTGAGCAATCACTCACGATTAACGTTCTTATATTTATTAAATTTGATTTCAATTGAAACAACCATTGAAATATGTTGCTGTTAGTTATTTACATTTGCTATATATATGCTGTCATCTGTATCTGTTCACCTGTGACATCTGACACCATTATCTGTTATTTATACTGATGATATATGCCTGTTATATTATTATTCATATCAATTATCTGTGACGCCCCACCTCTATGCTCATAATAACAAAGAGTATTAAAAGAAATACTATCTATTATTACGAAGAATAAGGCTGGATAGGAGCGACCATCCGTAGTTAGCCTTACACTAATATTGGTTATCTCGATAGGAGTGGTATATACTTTTTATTTTTTTTCATCTATTATTTATTTACTCCCATCGACACACCCAGTTATCAGTATGAAACAAACTACGATAGTTCATAATGGTTTAGGACATTAGATATAACAATAACACAGATAATATAAATGCGGAACACAGATTAACAAAAATCTCATATATATATAACCAAGGACGGATCTATTTGAAGTTTGGGGTGGGCAGCTGCCCACCCCACAAAAAAAAAGCAAAAAAAAAAAACAGAGAGGCTGGGTGGGCAATTGCCCTATTCAAGATTTGGGCAACAAAATACCAACAAAAGAAGAAACAGCAACAAAAAGAAAAAAGGCAAAAACCCTAGCCCTGTTTGCTGCTTGCCTGCTTCGACAAAGCCTCTCAAGCGACGAAAAAAGCATGCTGTCGCTTCCAGCCTTCCACGACTCCGCGCCTCTGCGCTGCGCCTCCGCCTTCGCGCTGCGCCTCCGCCTTCTTGCTTCCAGGTTCAATCAATTATCAATTGCTCATTTGTTTGTATTTTTGAGGTATTTTTACAATTTTTTTATTTTATTTGCATAATTGTCTGAAGCCTTGAACTAAACCATGCGAATTTGATAATACACTTGACTGAAACATATAGATTTGCAAGAAATTCACTGAAAGCATATGGAATTTGAACGATTTGATAATGCACTGAAGTCTAAAGCATGCGAATATGCCTGAAGCAGCTGATTTTTTTTTACACATCCTAGCCTTGCTTGAAAGTTGAAATTGCTTGAAACAATTTTTATTTTAGTTAATTTGAATCTGAATTTAAAGGTTAGTTCAAAAAAATCTCAAGATATCTTGAACGGGATTCATTCACTCTCGATCACAAAGACTCTTCTTTCTAATTTGAAAAATGATGATAAATGGCAAACACTTTTGAATAGTGTGACATCCTTTTGTGCTAGCAATTTAGTTATAGTACCTGATATGAATTCTCGTTATTTGGAAGGTACTAGACGATCTTGTCAACAACGCGATGAAATAACCGTAGAACATCACTACCGTTATGATATATTAAACGAAATTATTGACACACAAATAATGTAGTTAAACACAAGATTCTCGGACACAGCAATTGGACTTTTAAGTCTGAGTTCAGTTTTAGAGCCAAAAAATAACTTTGAAGCATTAATAGTTGAAGATGTATGTTTGCTAGCAAGAAACTACTACTCTGGAGATTTTAGTGAGTTGGATATTGATTTTCAATTGAGACACCAGTTGCAACATTATGAGCAAGATGTACGCCATGATCCTCACTTTTGTAATATTGCCACACTGTCGGAGTTAAATATGGAGTTAGTTAAAACAAAAAAGGCTGAAAGATATCACCTGGTTCATAGATTGATTTGCCTTATTTTAACTCTTCCAGTATCGACTGCAACTACTGAACGAGCATTTTCAGCTATGAAGTTAATCAAAACACCATTGTGCAATAAGATGAGTGACAATCTGCTTGGAAATCACATGATAATATACATTGAAAGTGAAATTGCTAAAAAAATTGATGTTGAGACGATTGTAGATGAATTTGATTTTCGTGAAGTTCGTAGAGCACGACTTAAGTAGGATATTTAGTAATTTATGTTTTTTTTGTTTAAGGATTTTTGTGAAAATTCTCTATGTTAATGGAATCAATCGAACTTAATTATTTTGATTATCATGAATGCGATGGAATTAATTATGTTAAAACAGTTTAGTTTTTTATTATTTAATTTTCTTCCATAATTCGCCCGCCGCAAAATAAATTCCTGGTTACGTCCCTGTATATAACCGATGTCAGTTACAATATAGTTGACACGATACATATGATACAACTACAACTGTCGACTCTAGAAGTTATATATACAAGTACATTATCAACTAATATACATGAATACATATCGTTCTATACAATGACACGACTACTACAAAATGACACTGACAACTTCAGAAGATGTGAAAAGTCTTCAAATCCTGAACAGCAACTCAAAGAAAGAAATCTACAACCTGAAATAACTCGGGTCTGACCCGAGTATTACATTCAAAAGAAAATAATACCCAGGTCAGTCTAATTCAAACCAGTTTATTAGTGCACAGAAGCAATAATACTCAGATATCAATTAGGCGACAGTCACAGAATCTCGTATATCCAACTCCTCGATAAAAGAATCGGATAACGGCAGATATAACACTAAACAGTGTTAGACAGCAAAACAGCAGATTTAAATCACCAACAAAAATAAGTAAAAAGATTATCAATGAAGGTAATCTTAAACACATCCGAATTGCCTATCGGCAATTAACAACAACAAAATAATCAACATAAAATATCAACTCTAGTAGGGCTGCAGCACACGCACGCGTGTGCTGCCTCGCCACTACAGCATGTATACTCAAAAGATCAATGCATCAAAAGCAAAAGAAATACCAACAAAATCCATACGGTATGGCTGTAGTGCACGCTCGCGTGCACCGCCTCGCCGCTGCAGAGATGAAATAATGGCCAGACACAAGGTCAAACCCAAGTTTTTAAAACTGGGTTCAACTCAAGGTCAATGCACAGTCTACACAATTTCAAGAAGGCGTCAAACAATAACATGAATACAGGTACGAATGCAACAATATGACCAGCAAGTGAACCAGCAAGCTACAGCTAAGAGAAACTCAAACAAGTGCACAGCAACACTACGGTGCAGTATGGTCAACTACACAAATGTAGTGAACAGTTCAGTACACTTCAATGATGCAACAGTTATATATGTACCAATATACTATGCAGTGGAGCCAAAGCAAATAGTGCAAATCAATATGGCAACATAGCTATGCAAGAGAATGAAACAGAGGTGGCTACAGGGATAAACAACATTGCCGAAGTCAAGTACAGACATGGTCAAAATGGAAATCGAACTACAGTTACAAAATATATGTACAGGTTGAACGAAATCAAATGTTGTTCAGCATCAATTAAAATCACAAGAAGTTCGAACCTCAACAACAACTACAACTGCAGTTACAAGACGAATGACCAGTATTCATGTTTAGACATGAATTGGAACCAACACAATATCATAAGTCATATAGCAACCTGGAAGCATGATTATCAATAGCGTATCAATGAACTAAAGAACACTACAGGCCAGAGGAGACTCGGACAAACTCAGGAAGGGTAGACCAAATTCAATCACAAGTCTCGACCACAAAGCACTGACATTTTTAAAGCTCTAATCCAAATGTCCAGACAACAACAGATCTCAATGCAACCCAGTGGCAACCACAAGATGCAGACGTAAACAATCATCAAAGAAACTAAAATGCAACCTGAGTCCTACCCCAAACTAAATGCCAAGCTCGGTGAAACTCAAGAGAGTACCCAACTAATATAACATGAATGATATAGTATATATGCAAGAATGGATCACATGTGCAGATGTCACAGTAATGAAATGGCCATGTTTGAAACCCACAACAGTGAACTACATGATGGACAGGTATGCAAGTAAATGCAGCAGGCACCAAATTGTATACTGGTAATCATCTACAAACTAATTACCAAGCTCGGTGATACTCAAGAGAGTACCCAACTAATATAACATGAATGATACAGTATATATGCAACTATAAAACTGGTCAGTGCAAAGATGAATGCATATATGGATGTAGACATGCCGAAATCCCCAAAATCCACGAAACAACAACTATAAAGTTAATAACTACTAATGATACTACTTCGAACAAATTCCAGAGATCATTCCAAATGGGCGAACGCACAAAAGAAATCAACAGCAGCAAGCTCAACCACGAAAACCAAAATCAACATATGAACAACATTACACTTGAAACAAAATTGAGTGGCCGAGCCGAAGACAAGCTCCTCTCAGTCGAACCCAATAACTAGTAAATTCGAATCGAACACAACAGAGAAAATCATCAACCTCCAAACGAAAATCGAACAGCTAACAACAAAGCTCAGAAAAACAATACGACTGGAAATCATCAAATTCGAACACGAATAAACTTGAGCTGGAATTAGATGTGAGCGATTATCCACTCACCTTAGCATTCGAAGTGAAGACGACTCCACAAGCAGCCGAGCACAAGTCAAGAAGATGATCGATTGCCGAAACAAATCAGATGAACAGCAATTGCATTCGATCGAACTACTGAGAGCGGCGACTTCATATAGAAACCCTAGTTATCAGAGCAAAGAACGAAGGAGGAGCATTCATTTTCACAAGCCCTAAATTCTCACAGAGGAGAGATCGAAGGAACGAACGAAGCCGCCATATTTTTTTTTTGAAGCCCTAGTTTCGTGAAAAGGAACGAAGACGATCCACCATTTATTTTCTTTCGTTTGTTTTTGTTTTAGGTTTCGAACGAATGGATGGATTACAAAGGGGGACCGAGTTTGGTTTGATAATCACGGCAACAAAAGAAATGGGCCAAGACAAATTTTAAAGCCCGTACAACAACGATGATGAATATACGAAAGAATTTCAATCGATTAAAATCTCAATAACAATCAGCTATTGATATTATCATTTAATGACGATAATTAACTGTTACGAATTTGCGGGTTGTTACATTATCACTCCGCAAGTTCCCTGTTAGTATAGAATTCACTATGGGTTGAAATGATACATACCAGAACGATTTGTAGAATAGGAGAAAATCGTTATGGGTTGAAATGATAAACCCAAGCGATTTTCATTTGAATTGAACTTGGGATTACGGATTGAAATGATAAATATCAGTATCACTTGACCATAAGATAGAAAATTTTATACAGACACCGTTGGTCTATATATAAATATTTTAAAATGATTTCTATGGTTTTGAAAGGAAATATATATGGTTTATTTAATATTGAAAATATTGTATATATATAAATAAGTTTTAATATAAAGTACATTTAATAATAAGCTTTAATTTAATAAAGTTTGATTTAATTTACATATAATATGTATATGTATTTATTTAAAAATTTATTTTAAAAATAGAATTTTATAATGATTTTATAAGTTAGGGTTGGGAAGATAAATTTGAAATTTATGTGAAAGTGTATTTAATTAAGAATTTTATTTAATTAAATCGATTCGAAACTATTGAATATGGAATTTAAAGATATGATCTTATAACTTGATTTTGATTTAAGTAATTTAATGAATATTTCACGTTAAAAGAAATTGAAGAAAATATATAGAAAAATGTAATTTAAGGTTATTTAAATAATATTAAATTCATAGAGTTAATATTTCAAGACTAAATAATAATGAAGTTAAATCAAGGTCTATATGAAACTGCTAAATTTAGTTTTGAAAATGTTGAATATTTGAAGCTTTGAAATATATTGAAATTCAAATGGTTTATTTTGTGGTTCAAATCTGTATTTGAAATAGATATAATTTGAATTTGTTTATTTAGAAACTGAATTGAATTGAAATTGACAAATTGAGATTGAATTAAATTTGAATTTGGAATTCGAGTTGATTTGAATCGATTTGTGAAATTTGTGGAAATTATAAATATTGTACTTTATAAATTATTTAATATATATACTATTTTAATACAAAAACTATTTTAATATAAACTATTTCAATATACTAACTATTTAATATAAACTATTTTATTTTATATACTATTATTAAACTGTTTAAGTGGTGGAAGTTATGATTTCAAAGTTATGGTTTTCCAAAGAATTATGATTTCAAAGTGTTTTGGGTTTCGAAAGTGTTGTAACTTTGAAAGTGCTATAATTTGGAAATTGATATATTTGAAATGGAAATGATATCTTGGTTTTGAAGTATAAATTATTTTGAAATAACCATGGTGTTATAATAACGTTTAGTTGTTAATAGCGTATATTTCTACAGTGTGGATAGTTCCATGGATCCTTAAAGGATGGGTATCCCAAACATCCTTTAAGTTACTTGTATTTCAGTTGATATTTCACTTGAGTTGGATTTATCGATATAAGAATGTTAATCCTGACTCGAGTGTTTTGTGTTTTGCTTTACGCTCGGGTCAGACCGAGTGATACAGCATTTGAGACTCACCTTTGGAGTTTGGAGCTTCGTTTTGGAGATCCAACTATCGATTCAGCTTTCAGCTTTCCAGTTGATTTTGTTCAGAGAGGTCATCTGTTTGTATTCGAGACTTCAGCTTATTTGAGATATTCTGCTGTATTTTATTTCTAACTCTGATGTTCATATAGTAGCTTCGTGAACTACTATTTATCTATTCCGCTGCATTATTATTATATTACTCTATGTCTGTGATTCTGTGATTGATTTATTTACTGTATATGTTGAGTTTTGCCAAATATAAATTAACAATCTGATATTTTAAGCAATTCAAGTCTGACATGTGTGGATGCGAATGGTTGAAAATACCGGGTCGTTACAATTGGTATCGGAGCTCTGGTTTTAGGCGAAACGTAGCATATGTAGTAAATTTCATTTCAGAATCACCTTCTTTCGAGCTTGAATTCCTTCCTCTTTGATTCGGATTTCTTTCAAACTTTGGAACCCTACCTTCGTTCTGAAATCCATTCTTGTCTCTCCCTATTTATATTCTTTGATTCTGGAGCATCCCATAACTCCACTTCGAATGATCTCTATAAAAATCGGCGATCCCGCCAATCTTTGGATGATTTGTAAAGGGGTGAAACTCCTTTACAATTGGCATTGATTCACCGAAGATTTCTATACCCGCGGTTTAGATGCTGCTATCTTTTGTTATGTCGAATTCTATCTCTGGCGATCGAATGTCGATTTGCCTTAGAATTCTGCATCGATCATATTCATGAAATCACGGTTGACCCGGTTAAGGTCACCCGCGATTTATATAAGTATATCCATTTGCTATTTTGAAATTTAATTATCTCATCTTCGATTGAGCCTATCTTCGAATCAGAATTCTATTTGATTAGAGTTCCTCTAATTTGAATCTTTATCTTTGTTTTGAAATCCAGCTGTGAATTATACTATGAAAATCGTGTTTGGTTATATTTTAGAAATTACTTTATATATCGAAATTATTATTTTGATAAGTATGATTACATTCTATATATAAAAGTGGAAATTTTTTCGATAAGGATTATATACCTTTAAAAACGAGAATTTGAATTTTCGAAAGGATTTGAAATTTTGAAAATTATATAAGAAATTGAGAAGCGAGCTCCAAATGCGAAGCAAACGCCATCCGCACCTACTAAACACTCAATCAAACAAATGAGAACATGTATATAGAAAATAATATCGATATACAACATATAGTAACATAACAACTACATATGTGTCAATATAGCAAATGCAACAAACAACAAATGCAACCATCATCCAATAAATTCACTTCTCATTAATATTCAATGGATTGGTTTTCAATTTTAAATCATATTTGATTTGTTTATCATTGGATTTTACTAACATCCATTTTCAATTCAACTAGTTTACATTCACATTAGTTCACTTACAAATTCAATTCTATTTAAGATTCACTTAACTTCCAATTTGATTTCAATTACTTTAGCTTTCAATTTGTCAATTCAATTTCATTAACACTTAATGAATTATATACAATCAACTAACATCCATATAACAACCAATGTACATCCATTACAACCAAATTTATTCAATTTACATTTCTTTACATTCAATTTGGTTCAGTACTACAAAGTCTAAATGCTATTTTAGCAAATATTGCACTTCCAAAACAGCAATTTTGGAGATTTTGCAAATTAAGGAGGGCCTAGTTCCTGTCAAGTATCTTGGGGTCCCTCTCTCAACTAATGTCATTACTGACAGAGAATGTGGTGAACTAGTTGGAAAGATCAGAGACAAACTTAATGGCTGGAGTTCTAAATTACTCTCATTTGCTGGTAGAATTGAATTGGTTCATACAGTTATTACTGCTAAAGTTAGATTTTGGCTTCAAACTTTTCACATCCCTAACAGCTCAATTGAGAAAATTAATTCAGCATGTGCTAATTTCATTTGGAGGGGGGGATTACATAAGGTTAGTTATGATATACTTTCCAGACCAAAATCTGAAGGAGGAGTTGGACTTGTCAACCTCAAAGACCTACGGAAGACATATCAAGTTAAACATGGATGGAAAATTATAACCTCTAACACTCTCTGGGCTAGGTGGATTAGGAGTAGATATTTAAAAGGGAGTTTTTGGACTATGCATGAGGATATTAACTCATTTGGGGTTTGGAAATGCATTTTAAGGAGCAGAGACCTTTTGAAAACTTGCATCTCAAGGAGAATAGCAAATGGTAGGGATACTTATCTCTAGAGGGACCCTTGGATAAATGGTCATTCCCTTGCTGCCAAATATGGCTGGGGTATGGTTTCATGTATTGGAGAGTATGATGATCTTGTAGCATCCATTATCCAGCATAATAAATGGATTCCGGTTCAGAAAGGCCTCCATGTTATTGCTGAGGATGTTAAGTTTGTTCCTATCTATTCCTCTGAATCTAATGATACTTGGACCTGGAACTACACTAAAGATGGTATTTTTACTACTAACAGTGCTTGGGAAGCTCTCCGTACTAAGCATACTATCAGATTTTGGGCAGATCCTATATGGTCTCGATCTAACAACCCAAAGATGGCGTTCACGACTTTCAAAGCCACTAATTTAAGACTCCCCACGGCTGACAGACTTGCTAGATGGGGTATGGAAGTCAACCTCAACTGTCAACTATGTAATTCCCACCCTGAATCTCACAATCATCTTTTTTTTGAATGCGAATACTCCCCTCGTGTTTTAAGTCAAATTAAGAATAAAAATAAAGTCTTGCATGCAACTTCTTCCCTAGAAGATGAATTAATTTACCTGAGTTCCCACAAGAAAGAAGATTTGTTGACCCAACTGCAGCTTATTTGCCTCACAACTATTGTTTATCATCTCTGGAAAGAAAGGAATCGACGAATCTTCCAGAGAACTGCTAAGAACCATCACCAGATTCAGATTGCAATTGAACAAGATGTTAGGATTCTTGTGAAAAGAATTAAAGGCAAGTTTTTTACCTGTGCGACAGAGCTGGAGAGAAGTATCCTTCAAGATTGGAAAGTGGATCCACCATGATTCTTTGTCTCTGAGCTTTCGAAGTTGAGTTCTGAAGTAGAGCCTACTTTTTAGCTTTCTGAGGGATATATGTTTTACTTTTGCCGATTAGGCTTCATGTCTTTGTCTTTTTGTATCAAGACTTTGTAAGTTTGTTTCGGTCTTTGAGACATCAATAAAATTTACCTTTTTCAAAAAAAAAAATTGGTTCAGTACTTTTAATTTCAATTGGTTGATATTGAATTGACTTTCATTCAATTTATTAAATTTCTCAACTCCATTAGCTTCTAATGAATTAACACCTATATTCATTATTTCATATCAATTATTTACATTCAATTGATTAACATTCAATCCATTTATTAATTCAATTGCTAATTCATTTTAACAAATAAAATTGAATTTCATTTATATAACTCAAGTTCACATCCATTTAATAAATTCACTTTATTAATTTACTTTGATATCAAAATCAACTTCATTTAACATTACTTAAGTTATTTTCCATTTCAAACATCATTTGTTTAACTTAACTTAAGTTTCCACTTATAAATCCAATTCAGATTTTGTTTTTCTTAACAAAATTCATTTAACCTTTTACCAAAATCAAATTTCATCAATCATTCAAATTTATATCACATTTGACTTAACAAAATTGTTTAATCACTTTATCATTTGATTTTACTTACATTCACTCATTTTATAAGTTATACAACTTATTTATTTAAATTCCCAAATCTGATTTAATCTATTTAACTTTCTTTTAGTTAAATTTCACATTATATTTCATGATGCTACTCAAATTCATTAACATTACCAAAGTTAAATCTATTATCTCATATTATAAGTATAAATCTCATTTCACTTATATTTATCACTTTACAACTTGGATTTTAAATCAAATTTGTTTATCACAACAAAACTTCAATTTTCAATTTACTATGGGTAGCAAATCAATCACACAGAAACTCGAAAATGATACTGATGATGCTGCAGTCATCACCATACTATTTCCCAGTAACAATAGTGAATTCAGTGCTTTAAATTCTTTCAAAAATTTCCTTGATTTATAAATCTCATTACAAATCTTTTACTTATAAAATTTCTCTATTTATATATAAGATATAAGATTATTTTACCATTGTAAATCATATTGATTATAACTCCATATTTATACTTCATTCTCTTATATAATTCATTTTTTTCACAATTGTTGTTTTATTTAACTTATTCAAACAACTTTTATTTACTTATACATATTTACATTTTCAACAACCAAACAATCAATTTAATTGTATACACTTTAATAATTTCCGAAAAATTTATTTCTTTATATACAAAATATAATCAAGGTAAAATTATTTCATTTACCCAATTTAAAACAATATCGTGCCGAATTGTTCTGAACAAGTGTTTAGAGATTCCTATCGATAGAGTTGTACAGACTATACCGACCAGAATCCATATACCACTCAACAAATCAATCATCACAATATAAAACAATTTTATTTTCACTAACAAATACGCGCTCGTATCTATTATTACTCTCACACTCATTCTAGAGTACTACTGACTCTATCTCTAATGAGTAATACCCAACAGAGCAGGGTTGTCGCTTAACAATATGCTCTGATACCAAATGTAACGACTCGACTTTTCATCGCTCGAAAATCGACATCAATACATTCACTGTATCAACTGTCAAGTAATCGAATGCCAAAAAACCGAATTGTTATGGAGAAAAAGAAGAGGTAGAAGAAAAGATAGAAGAAAAAGAAAAAAACACAGAAACAGAACCAATATCAGAATCTCACATTCGCAGCTGAACAACATATAATAGATAAATGAATAATCTTTAAAACAAAGAACTATATCATTTTATACATTACATCATCATCAGTGTGTACAACAACAACATACAACACAACTGGACAGTTATATGAACTTGTCCACATACAGAATACACAGCGGAATAATACTATCATATAAAAGTGGTACGTCTCGCCCTCCAGCTCGCCACTGCTCCACAGCATCTCCTGAATCCAGAATGACCTAATAACCTAACTCTAGACTGCCCGTGTGGAAAATGATGGGCACCCAGAGTTTAGGAAGGAAACAATAAACTCCGAGTCAGTCATGGTGACTGGTGTGAGAACTAAAACAGTTTATCTTTAAAACAAACAACAGGAAGATTTTAAAGTCAATTTCGCAATGCTTTTGGAAAATGAAACTACCATAAGACCTCCCGCCACACACACAATGCAAACGCAGAATTGGAGGAGATTTCTTCTTATGATAGTCAAATATGCTTACTACGCAAATCATTGGATTTATTATTATTAGTACATAGTGCAGAAAAACATTTCGAAAGTATAATATTAATCTTAGCCAACATAGACATTCCGAACTATGCCTACTATAGCTACCATCTAAACAGTGGGGCGCCACCATAAGTAAATGGCAGGTTCTACAACTAAAACCGTATAAGGTTCGTATTGTTTCTTTGGATCTTCCAACAAATGGTCAGGCTAAGGAACTTCCTTTCCTCCTGCCGAATAGGATCGCCTCTGGCTGGACGTCCCGAGAGACAAACTGCTCTCTGCCAAACAAGGCCGGGTTACCCCTGTAACAGGTAACTCACGAATATGTCATCACCCGGTCCTTTGGGACCTTTATCCGAGCGCTCGGTAACCAACATCACACATCATAAAGAAAGTGTATCCACATGAGTAAGTATCTGGGCTCCATACCATGATACCACCCCTTTCCAGAAGGAAATGACATACCCTAAAGGGCGCGACCCTCATAACCTTGCCGCAACATTCCTGTTTCGACCATTTCCGGGTTGTTGAGGCCCTGACGAAGTCTCGTCCACAAAGCTACGGTTTTTTTCAAAAAGCCACGCTTTGGGTCAACAGATGATCAACCTATGATCACAAAGATAAATGATCAAACAAATGATCATATCACAAATGATCAAACAATGATCATCACACAGCAACACTCAGCATGCCACATTACCAAATTGTGAATATATCGCTGATAAATTTCAACTACATAACCTCTGAGCTCGTACGTCTCAGAGAAGGGTGTTAAGCTAAGAGAATAAATTCTCCGCCACCAACAGAAATGTATTTGAAAGAAATCTGCTTTACACCTCAAATTGTAATGTCAGACACGTAACCATACAAGTCTGTTCCGGGATCGAACAGAACCGAAGGCACTTCTCACGAAGCCCTTGCAATTCCGGATAATTTCCAATCACGTCCGGACTTCCCGTCACAAAGGGTGATAAAACCTCTAAATCGAAGATCAACCGATGTAGAGTAACTCGACGGTAATCCTTCCGTTTTCACAAATATCCGGTCTTCAACACCGGTCATCAAATGCAATTCATAACGACGTATCACATATTCGGAATGGGTTATACGACCCATGGTCCTTTCCCGGCTAACCCGAATAGTGAGCGCTTATTCAAAAATAAGCGTGGCATTCAAATTCATCCAATTCACAACAAATACCCATTCAAGGTAATTATTGATAGTCGGTTATTTAACCATCAATAAAGATGCGCAACATCATCAGATTCCAAATAATTTTCCAAATTATTTATCTTTCAAAAATATCTTTACAAGATATAAAATTTCCACACTTAACCATTTGAAAACAATTTCAAATCAATTTCCACATTTCAATTTATCTCCAAAAGATAAAATTTCAAACCCTTCATTCATATCGGGAAAGCATTTCCATACTTATTTAATAATAGGTAATTCACAAATCCATTTATTTTCAACATTTGAAAATATTCAATATACTTAAATCAAAATTTAGTATATATTTCATTATTTAAGGAAATCATCCTCTTAAGCACATTTACTTGAGTTAAAACGAATGTCACGTAAAACATCGTTACGACGACTCAAAATCACTAGTATAGGGATTCGAAATTTAGATAGATATATAAATCCCAATACTACACAAAATATTTCCTTTCGGAAACTGTTTACTATAACAACAGTGTTATAGTCCACCATTTCCTTATTTCTCGAAAACGTCTATTTCAACAATAAATGTTGAAATCTATGTTGTCGATACTTAACACGTTTTAAAACATCTTTTAAAACAATTACTTCATTTCGTAATATCACTTTCCAAACCATACCCATTTTATTTAATAATATATTCACTGTCCAAAATCGTGAATATACTTCATTATCCAAACTTAACATTTCCACACATTTTATTTAAAGGATTATCCACTGTCCAAAATCGTGAATATACTTCCTTTAATAAGCTATATAACTTAACTTATCAAAATAAGTCATTTCTCGGATCTACAAATCTATTTATAAATTCCATTTGTATTTTATAACAACTTTAACTTATAAAACACTTTATTAACCAAATCAATTTATAACTCAATTATATACCAAAAATCTATATTATAAGTTAAATACTTATAATTCATTTATTTGCAAAAATCTATTCATTTTATAACTTCACATTATAAATCTATTAAATTTCATTAACTTATGAAATCCAATTATACTCCATTTTAACACTTATAAAAACTCGTTTTATAATTCCAACTTTTAAATTTATAAATATCAATTTTATAAATCTTTTATATAAACCGTTTATAATTATTCAAAAAAATCTCAATTTAAATAAACCAGTTCTATAAACGTATATTTTCAAAAAATCACTTTAAAATCCTTTTAAAATAAAAATCGTTATCTTAACTTCAAAAATGGATCCGATGATGCAACAGCACCAAATAGTCAATCATAGCATCCAAACATCATATATCAATATGACAACAGAATATATAACAATATCTGTAAATAAATTACTACGGTGAGGAATCCAGTTGGATCCCTCCAACCTGTTTCCCTGCATCCAAAGATGTTAGCACAATACCAATTCCGCTCCAGTATGGAATTATCGCGGTATATGGGTTTAATAAATATTATCCGCTATTATGCGGCGCAATATGGTCTCATCCGCTAAACAATGTGGGAAATCAACAACTCCAATATATACATATGCCAATATGTATATATCACTATATATATATAAATAATACCAATTCCACTTCAATGTGAAATTATCGCGGTATATGTTTTTAATAATTAACATCCGCTTAATAACGGCGTATAATGTCTATTTATCACAATAAATAACATTTATCATTCAATCCACATAATCAAGCAATTTTAAATCTAACTATTTAAAATTTAAATCGAAACAAAACATTCGATTGAGTGAGGAATTCTCACCTTGATTTCAATATTGTTCCAGCTTTTTATTTCGAATAAAATTAAACGTGCGTTTAATTTCACCCGAAATTTCGTTAACTCCAAACGACTCCAATTCAGTTGCATCGCGAAGAGCTCGACAAAACGAAGCCAACGCCGCTTGTTTCGTCAATTTTCGATCTCGTATGAAAGAGATATCGCAGTTTAAAGTTTATACGAATTAATTATATAATAATTTTACAAATTAATTAAATTTCAAACCCTCACTTTCATCTCAGCCGTTAATCCAAAAGCCCTAACATCCTGGCCATTGATGTTGTGAACGGCGGCTGGAAGAAAATGAAATAGGGTTTCTCACCTTTATACGTATATATATATATACGTATATAAATAATATTAAATTCATTTTAAACGACTTTTTCAAACGATCTCCAAATCACACGTGCCGACTGGCGTTCATAAGGTTTACCCCGCGTTCCGAACACAATGGAACGTGTTTCGGAGGCTAATTCGATCATATGTGTGAGATATGACAATAAATGATCAATTTAAATTAAACCGATTTAAATCGATTTCAAGGCGTTTTCGCTCACCCCGGACAAACGATAAATCCAATTGACACGAAATTTGAAATCTTACAATAATATCACATTACGGATCCGATGAAACTGGTTTCGTCGAAATCCGAGACTTTTTGAAAAATGACTATTTTAACTCGCCGAATTAATATTAAAACAATTTCAATGCGTTTGGAGCTGCCACAGTCAAACGACAACTCCGATTGCTACAAAAATTGAAATCCGATAATAACAAACTATTACGGATCCAATGGAACTAGTTTTATCCAATTCTAAGACTGTTCGAAAAATGGCTAATTTCACTAGTCGATTAAATACTAAAATATTCAATTTTCACAGATTAACTCCAAATTCAATTTTAAAAGTTCTATAACATCACTATAACTTCAATATGATTTACTATAACTTTATAATTCATTTTCAATCATTTTAAATCCATATTTCAATTATTTCTGGAATTTCACCTATTACTTTATGGATTTAATTATCCAATTAAATCCAGATATTCGAATTTTAAATTATTCGACTTATTAATTCTACTTATTTATATTTAAAATTAATTAAATATTCAAATTTCAAATATCAGAAATTCTGGGTCGTTACAAACTTCCCCCCTTAAAAGAATTTCGTCCTCGAAATTACCAAGTAAGAAGAAGATACAAAATCCATTAACTTTCCAAAACAAACCATTCAAATTAGATTTACAATCTCTTAAGTGTTTAACTTCTCCAAGATTCATAGTTTAACTTCTTACAAAAACTTTACTAAGTTTCCAAATCATACTTAGTCTTCAAAATTTTCCAATTTTCCCAAAAATATTCTAACGCCTTAAATTTTCAGAAAAATTCGCCGGAGTCTCCTTTGCGCGGCTTGATCCAAAAAAATAACAGTGTATATATATCACAAATATACATCTCATCAAGTGATGAGGCATCCCGTAGGGAAAAAGTGTAAAAGTACGATATTTAATCAGAGATATGTACCTTATTATATTTTTAGCGAGCATATATGGTTAATATAGCGCGAAAGCGAGCTCCAAATGCAAAGCAAACGCCATCCGCACCTACTAAACACTCAATCAAACAAATGAGAACATGTATATAGAAAATAATATCGATATACAACATATAGTAACATAACAACTACATATGTGTCAATATAGAAAATGCAACAAACAACAAATGCAACCATCATCCAATAAATTCACTTCTCATTAATATTCAATGGATTGGTTTTCAATTTTAAATCATATTTGATTTGTTTATCATTGGATTTTACTAACATCCATTTTCAATTCAACTAGTTTACATTCACATTAGTTCACTTACAAATTCAATTCTATTTAAGATTCACTTAACTTCCAATTTGATTTCAATTACTTTAGCTTTCAATTTGTCAATTCAATTTCATTAACACTTAATGAATTATATACAATCAACTAACATCCATATAACAACCAATGTACATCCATTACAACCAAATTTATTCAATTTACATTTCTTTACATTCAATTTGGTTCAGTACTTTTAATTTCAATTGGTTGATATTGAATTGACTTTCATTCAATTTATTAAATTTCTCAACTCCATTAGCTTCTAATGTATTAACACCTATATTCATTGTTTCATATCAATTATTTACATTCAATTGATTAACATTCAATCCATTTATTAATTCAATTGCTAATTCATTTTAACAAATAAAATTGAATTTCATTTATATAACTCAAGTTCACATCCATTTAATAAATTCACTTTATTAATTTACTTTGATATCAAAATCAACTTCATTTAACATTACTTATGTTATTTTCCATTTCAAACATCATTTGTTTAACTTAACTTAAGTTTCCACTTATAAATCCAATTCAGATTTTGTTTTTCTTAACAAAATTCATTTAACCTTTTACCAAAATCAAATTTCATCAATCATTCAAATTTATATCACATTTGACTTAACAAAATTGTTTAATCACTTTATCATTTGATTTTACTTACATTCACTCATTTTATAAGTTATACAACTTATTTATTTAAATTCCCAAATCCGATTTAAACTATTTAACTTTCTTTTAGTTAAATTTCACATTATATTTCATGATGCTACTCAAATTCATTAACATTACCAAAGTTAAATCTATTATCTCATATTATAAGTATAAATCTCATTTCACTTATATTTATCACTTTACAACTTGGATTTTAAATCAAATTTGTTTATCACAACAAAACTTCAATTTCCAATTTACTATGGGTAGCAAATCAATCACACAAAAACTCGAAAATGATACTGATGATGTTGCAGTCATCACCATACTATTTCCCAGTAACAATAGTGAATTCAGTGCTTTAAATTCTTTCAAAAATTTCCTTGATTTATAAATCTCATTACAAATCTTTTACTTATAAAATTTCTCTATTTATATATAAGATATAAGATTATTTTACCATTGTAAATCATATTGATTATAACTCCATATTTATAATTCATTCTCTTATATAATTCATTTTTTTCACAATTGTTGTTTTATTTAACTTATTCAAACAACTTTTATTTACTTATATATATTTACATTTTCAACAACCAAACAATCAATTTAATTGTATACACTTTAATAATTTCCGAAAAATTTATTTCTTTATATACAAAATATAATCTAGGTAAAATTATTTCATTTACCCAATTTAAAACAATATCGTGCCGAATTGTTCTGAACAAGTGTTTAGAGATTCCTATCGATAGAGTTGTACGGACTATACCGACCAGAATCCATATACCACTCAACAAATCAATCATCACAATATAAAACAATTTTATTTTCACTAACAAATACACGCTCGTATCTATTATTACTCTCACACTCATTCTAGAGTACTACTGACTCTATCTCTAATGAGTAATACCCAACAGAGTATGGTTGTCGCTTAACCATATGCTCTGATACCAAATGTAACGACTCGACTTTTCGTCGCTCGAAAATCGACATCAATACATTCACTGTATCAACTGTCAAGCAATCGAATGCCGAAAAACCGAATTGTTATGGAGAAAAAGAAGAGGTAGAAGAAAAGATAGAAGAAAAAGATAAAAACACAGAAACAGAACCAATATCAGAATCTCACATTCGCAGCTGAACAACATATAATAGATAAATGAATAATCTTCAAAACAAAGAACTATATCATTTTATACATTACATCATCATCAGAGTGTACAACAACAACATACAACACAACTGGACAGTTATATGAACTTGTCCACATACAGAATACACAGCGGAATAATACTATCATATACAAGTGGTACGTCTCGCCCTCCAGCTCGCCACTGCTCCATAGCATCTCCTGAATCCAGAATGACCTAATAACCTAACTCTAGACTGCCCGTGTGGAAAATGATGGGCACCCAGAGTTTAGGAAGGGAACAATAAACTCCGAGTCAGTCATGGTGACTGGTGTGAGAACTAAAACAGTTTATCTTTAAAACAAACAACAGGAAGATTTTAAAGTCAATTTCGCAATGCTTTTGGAAAATGAAACTACCATAAGACCTCCCGCCACACACACAATGCAAACGCAGAATTGGAGGAGATTTCTTCTTATGATAGTCAAATATGCTTACTACGCAAATCATTGGATTTATTATTATTAGTGCATAGTGCAGAAAAACATTTCGAAAGTATAATATTAATCTTAGCCAACATAGACATTCCGAACTATGCCTACTATAGCTACCATCTAAACAGTGGGGCACCACCATAAGTAAATGGCAGGTTCTACAACTAAAACCGTACAAGGTTCGTATTGTTTCTTTGGATCTTCCAACAAATGGTCAGGCTAAGGAACTTCCTTTCCTCCTGCCGAATAGGATCGCCTCTGGCTGGACGTCCCGAGAGACAAACTGCTCTCTGCCAAACAAGGCCGGGTTACCCCTGTAACAGGTAACTCACGAATATGTCATCACCCGGTCCTTTGGGACCTTTATCCGAGCGCTCGGTAACCAACATCACACATCATAAAGAAAGTGTATCCACATGAGTAAGTATTTGGGCTCCATACCATGATACCACCCATTTCCAGAAGGAAATGACATACCCTAAAGGGCGCGACCCTCATAACCTTGCCGCAACATTCCTGTTTCGACCATTTCCGGGTTGTTGAGGCCCTGACGAAGTCTCGTCCACAAAGCTACGCTTTTTTTCAAAAAGCCACGCTTTGGGTCAACAGATGATCAACCTATGATCACAAAGATAAATGATCAAACAAATGATCATATCACAAATGATCAAACACTGATCATCACACAGCAACACTCAGCATGCCACATTACCAAATTGCGAATATATCGCTGATAAATTTCAACTACATAACCTCTGAGCTCGTACGTCTCAGAGAAGGGTGTTAAGCTAAGAGAATAAATTCTCCGCCACCAACAGAAATGTATTTGAAAGAAATATGCTTTACACCTCAAATTGTAATGTCGGACACGTAACCATACAAGTCTGTTCCGGGATCGAACAGAACCGAAGGCACTTCTCACGAAGCCCTTGCAGTTCCGGATAATTTCCAATCACGTCCAGACTTCTCGTCACTAAGGGTGATAAAACCTCTAAATCGGAGATCAACCGATGTAGAGTAACTCGACGGTAATCCTTCCGTTTTCACAAATATCCGGTCTTCAACACCGGTCATCAAATGCAATTCATAACGACGTATCACATATTCGGAATGGGTTATACGACCCCATGGTCCTTTCCCGGCTAACCCGAATAGTGAGCGCTTATTCAAAAATAAGTGTGGCATTCAAATTCATCCAATTCACAACAAATACCCATTCAAGGTAATTATTGATAGTCGGTTATTTAACCAGCAATAAAGATGCGCAACATCATCAGATTCCAAATAATTTTCCAAATTATTTATCTTTTAAAAATATCTTTACAAGATATAAAATTTCCACACTTAAACATTTGAAAACAATTTCAAATCAATTTCCACATTTCAATTTATCTCCAAAAGATAAAATTTCAAACCCTTCATTCATATTGGGAAAGCATTTCCATACCTATTTAATAATAGGTAATTCACAAATCCATTTATTTTCAACATTTGAAAATATTCAATATACTTAAATCAAAATTTAGTATACATTTCATTCTTTAAGGAAATCATCCTCTTAAGCACATTTACTTGAGTTAAAACGAATGTTACGTAAAACATCGTTACGACGACTCAAAATCACTAGTATAGGGATTCGAAATTTAGATAGATATATAAATCCCAATACTACACAAAATATTTCCTTTCGGAAACTATTTACTATAACAACAGTGTTATAGTCCACCATTTCCTTATTTCTCGAAAACGTCTATTTCAAGAATAAATGTTGAAATCTATGTTTTCGATACTTAACACGTTTTAAAACATCTTTTAAAACAATTACTTCATTTCGTAATATCACTTTCCAAACCATACCCATTTTATTTAATAATATATTCACTGTCCAAAATCGTGAATATACTTCATTATCCAAACTTAACATTTCTACACATTTTATTTAAAGGATTATCCATTGTCCAAAATCGTGAATATACTTCCTTTAATAAGCTATATAACTTAACTTATCAAAATAAGTCATTTCTCGGATCTACAAATCTATTTATAAATTCCATTTGTATTTTATAACAACTTTAACTTATAAAACACTTTATTAACCAAATCAATTTATAACTCAATTATATACCAAAAATCTATATTATAAGTTAAATACTTATAATTCATTTATTTGCAAAAGTCTATTCATTTTATAACTTCACATTATAAATCTATTAAATTTCATTAACTTATGAAATCCAATTATACTCCATTTTAACACTTATAAAAACTCGTTTTATAATTCCAACTTTTAAATTTATAAATATCAATTTTATAAATCTTTTATATAAACCGTTTATAATTATTCAAAAAAATCTCAATTTAAATAAACCAGTTCTATAAACGTATATTTTAAAAAAATCACTTTAAAATCCTTTTAAAATCAAAATCGTTATCTTAACTTCAAAAATGGATCCGATGATGCAACAGCACCAAATAGTCAATCATAGCATCCAAACATCATATATCAATATGACAACAGAATATATAACAATATCTATAAATAAATTACTACGATGAGGAATCCAGTTGGTTCCCTCCAACCTGTTTCCCTGCATTCAAAGATGTTAGCACAATACCAATTCCGCTCCAGTACGGAATGTAATGCCCCAGAAATTCATGAAATCTTATTTTAGTTGAATTTTGAAAATATCTGAATTTATTTGTATAAGAATATATGGAATTAATTGTGTGCAAGTATGTGTGCATGTGTGCACATGCACACTGATATGGCACAAGGAAGAACTCCAGATTTCTTGAATTTAAAACAAGGATTAAAAAGCATTACAAACATGATTTTGTGATATGGATATTTGATTTCTGGAATTATATGGATCATCCCAGAAAATAAGAAAAGTAAGTTTTATTTTAAAATCAGTAAACAGATTTTATTTAAAACCCAGAAGAAAAAAAATTATACATATATATGTTATAAGGATTTGAAAACCTGTATACATATAGGTGCATATGTTTCTGAAATTAAAGAGGAATTAAATAAGCCTAGATAAGATATGTATACAAATATACATTTTTAAGTACTGAAAAGTATATATATAAGCAAGTGAAACTATAACATTAAAATGACATGAAATGTAATACAAGTCAATATGCTTGTGTAGGCAAAAATAGCAAAGGGGATTCTCAGGAATAATTAAAATATAAAATAGGGTAGTCACACTTTTAACATGACTAGGTGAGTGGCCATTTTCTGAAAAAGTAAAGAAAAGAAAATGCAGCCTTTAATTGGTAATATGACCGGGGGTAATTAGGGATAAAAATGAGAAAATGCAAACACACAATGCATGATGCTAGCCAGGACAGAAATGGAATTTTGTCTTGAGTAAAACCCTAGTAAAAATATGTTTATAAATAAGTAGTTATGGCCAGAGAAATTGTTTTACCTGAGCTACTTATAATAGGAAAAGAAGAAAACATTTTAAAGGAAGAGAAAATACACTCAGGGATTTTCTGGATTTATAAGAAGAAATATTCAAGTGAGTAATCTCACTAAACCCATGGCATTAAGTCCTGTTATGAGGCAGCCAGACTTATGTTACTTTTCTACATGTTTTTGATTCCATTACTATGGTTTTAATGGATGCTTCAATGGATGTTTTAATGGGTGTTTCTGGATGTTTTGATTGCTTTGATGTTTGAGTGTTTTGCTCTGTTTGGTTACACCCAGAAAGGTAAAAGTATGAAATCATGAAAGTAAATAGAGAATACTTGTAACTAGTTTAGATATGGCATGGAAAACATAGAAACCAAAATGTATATGAGTTGCATTACACTTGTGTAAGTGCTGAGGCTCAAATGAAAGATTCAAGGTTGCAATGGAAATATCCAAAAGTGCTGAACCCTTGATCAAATAGAAAATCCATGAGCCAGAAATCTTGTTTAAGCTAGATCTTGAATTTAGTTCAAACATGGTTGCTTATGAAACAATAATAACCCACATGCCTAGTCTTTATTCCCAGTTGTAAATATTCTTGTATTTTCTTTAAGCCAAAATACTTGAAAATATGATTTTCCCTGGACATGAATGTTAGATTGTTCTTGAGTTATGCTTGTAAACTCCATGTAATGTTTCATGTATAATGGGATTTAGTCACCTAGCTATCTCACGATAGGATTAAACATGAACACTTAGTAAATAAACTAAGGATTGTGAGCCAAGAAGACTGCTGGAATGCTTGTTATATTTGAAGTATGCAAGTTGGCACATGGTTTGTTTAAGCCCTGAGATCTTTGTGCAATATTGTGAATTATTTTATTGCAATGTGTCCCCGTGATTCCTTTATGGCAGATGAGGCTAGGAATTAATTTGGTAAATGCAACCTTAAATTGATGAAGTAGGAACTTGAGTTATTCCTAAGATGGTTGGACTGGAGCTATGATAGTTCCTGAGTATTTCTATTTGAAACATATGTTTGCATGGTTGAATGTGTGTACATGATTAGTCTTAAATACTGATCATATATGCACAAGTATATCATAAACAAGTCAGGCAAATTGTTCAAAGAAGATATGCCCACTTGTACAAAATATTTATGTCTCACTCATTTACTTAATATCATGGAATTTTTGATTTTACTCATACCAGATCTTGTATCTGACCCTTGTTTGCTTATGGCATCTGGGGTGTCTCATCTAAAATGGGGCAGCCTCTAATGTTCTTTCAGGGAATGCTGGATCTAAATAGGAAGCTGCTGTGGCTAATGAGAGTGATTATATAAGCATGCTAAATTAGAATTGAATAAGAACTTAGAATGAAATATTTGCATGTAATCTGGGGAGTTTTTACAGTTCTGTTTTGGTTGTTATATAATGGTCTTAAAAGTCTGGATTTATTGGTTGTTCTAAATGAATCTAGTGATGTACTAAGTTTGGGATTAATCTAAAGACTTGGTTGAATTTTTGCAAGAAAATATATATTTGAGTATTGTGGTGAAAATCTGTAAATGATATATGCCTGTATTTGAGAAATGGATATGTATATGTACATATATTGTATTAGTTAATTTCAAGTTACTTAAAACCTTAAGTTTGAAGGTTAAAATCTGAGTCTAGCTATAAAAACCTGGAATTATTCTTGTGGATATTTTTAAGTTCATATAAATTAGATATGCATAGGATTTACTGACTTGTTACAAATATTCAAAAGTATATAGTAATTAACTTTAGTCAGAACTGCTAGAATCCAAATCAAGTAGGATACTCTTGTTTAACAAAAATATATATACTCTGAATTTAAACAAGAGAAACACGTACATCCTCATATGTATGTGTATATTACTAGGGATGCACTGATATATTTATATTGGTAATAAGTTTTGAATCCTGGTTGAATTGTTTGAAAGAAAAAAAAATGACTCTGATAGTTCAAAAGAAGTTTAAATCAAACTTAAAAGTGCAAATGAATGTAGGTGGACATCCAGACACATATAAATTGAATGTGCATATGCATGTACCTAGAGATCAAATTTAGACGTCAGTCATAATAATTTAGACGTCTAAGATTAAACTTAGACGTCAGTCATAATAATTTAGACGTCTGAGGTTAAATGTAGACGTCTGTCACAAAAAATTTAGATGTCTGAATTTAGTTCAAAATGTCTTTTTCTCTCTGTTTCAATTTTAGATCTCTGAGCCGTCTGTCATAATTAGTTAGACGTCTGGGATTAAGTTTAGACGCCTGTCATTAGAATTTAGACGTCTGAACTGCTGATTTTGCCTAATTTGCCTATTTAGAAAAGAAATAAGTGGCTATGCCAATAGCTTGTATGGCATTTTGATTTCTATTTGATTTAAATTCCCTTTGATGAAGTAAAAAAAAATTCTTATGAAATTAAGGTAGAAAGAGGAGGGTCATTTCAGTTGGTATCAGAGCACTTGGTTGCATTGATTGCTAAGTATTATAGAAATGTATTTTGTCTGTTTGTTTTGGATGAAATAATTTAGATAAGAAAATAGTAATTATAGAAGTACTCATAATATACTAATACCATTTGCCCAGAACTTAGTTAGCAGACCATGGTAGGAAGAGGATCTCATCACCATGCAGGATCAAGTGCACCACAAATGCTTGATATGCAAGACTTTATGAGGGCTTTAAGGGATGGAATTGGGCATAGGCCTGAGAACCCACATGAAGAACTTTCAAAACTACTGAAGACTTATTCCAATTTGGGAGGCAGGAGTTTTGAAGGAACTGAGAATGTGATGGAAATTCAAGCATGGTTGAGAACACTGGACAGAGTTTTCAATGACATGCAATTGGATGATCAAAGGAAGAGGCAAGTAGCTTCAAGACAACTGAAAGGGGTAGCTTTAAGCTGGTGGGAGGTGATCATAGCTGGAAGAAATGAAAATGAGATCACTTGGAATCAATTCAAGGAGATGTTGGAAGCTAGATTTGTTCCAGCATCAGCCAAAACTCTATTGCTTGAAGAATTCATCAGACTTAGGCAGGGAACTTTTAATGTGACTGAATATACTCATAGGTTTGAGGGCTTGTCTAAGTATGGAGCTATGCTTGTGCTGATGAGGCATCAAAGAATGATAGGTATATTAAGGGTTTAAACCCAGGGCTTAGTAGGGCTATGTTGCCATATGCAGATAAAACTTTTGATCAAATCATTGATCTGGCCTTAAAATTTGAGCAACATGACAAGGAAAGGGAGAAGTATAAGAATTTTAAGAATAACAACAATAAGAAAAATAGGGGAAGGTATCATCCCTATGACAAAAAGAAGGAGGAGACAGAAGGCAAGAAAACCAATGATACTAAGACCATTGATACAAAGAGAAAAATAACATGTCATCATTGTGGAAAAGAGGGACATATCAAACCAAGGTGCCCAGAATTGAAGGGAGGAGCTTTCAAATGCTACCTATGTGGTAAGGAGGGACATATCAAGAGAAACTGCCCTGAGTATAAACAGCAAGGGAAGCTAGCAAGTTTGGAAAGCAGAAGCAAATCCACAGTAGAGGCTAATGCAGAAAACCATGGTCAAGTGGAAGGTACTTTATTTATTTGTACCCTACCCATATCAGTAGTGTATGATACAGGGGCAACACATTCTCTGATTTCCCATGAGTTAGTTGCATTGCTTAAATTAAATTGCATACTGGTTGAAACCCCTTTGTTAGTGCAAAGCCCATTGGGAAGTTCTAGTGTTTTAAACATGATGTGTGTGGATGTGGAATTAAACATAGGAGGAAATGTTTTTATTTCCAATTTATATGTTTTAAATTACCCAAATATGGGTGTTATATTGGGTGTAGACTGGTTAAGACAATACAAAGCAATAATTAATTTAGACTCATCCACCATATCATTACAAAATTCTAGAGGTCAAAGAATCACAATTTTGTGTGAAATAGCCAAGGAAAAAAAATTATATCACTTGATTGACTTAAGTAAGGATTCCAGTGAGCCTTCTATTGAAGAAATCCCCATAATTAACAAATACTTAGATGTGTTTGGAGAAGTCAAGGGTGTTCCACACCACAGACCAGTGGAATTTCAGATTAATCTGATACCAGGAGCAAGTCCAATTATTAAGAAACCCACTAGGACGGGGCAAAGTGAGTTGATGGAATTGAAGAAACAGTTAGAAGAGTTGGAAAGCAAAGGATTTATAAGACCAAGTAATTCATGCTGGGGTGCTCCAGTAGTGTTTGTAAGGAAACATGATGGTACTTTAAGAATGTGCATAGATTACAGGGAGCTAAACAAAGTCACTATCAAAAACAAGTACCCCTTACCTAGAATTGATGATCTTTTTGATCAACTTAGTGGAGCAAAAATATTTTCTAGGTTAGACTTGGCATCTGGATTCCATCAGATGAAGGTTGAGGACTCAAGTGTTAAGTACACAGCCTTTAACACTAGGTATGGTTTATATGAGTTTCTTGTCATGCCATTTGGGTTGACAAATGCTCCATCATACTTTGTAGACTTGATGAATAGGATATTCAGGGATTATTTAGACAAGTTTGTTTTGATTTTTATTGATGATATTTTGATCTATTCTAAAACAGTAGAGGAACATGAAAATCACTTACACCTTGTTTTGTCTAGATTAAGAGAAAAAGATTTAAAAGCAAAATTTTCTAAGTGTGCATTTTGGAAAGAAGAAGTGCATTTCCTTGGGCATGTTATATCTGCCAAAGGCATTTCTGTAAACCCCAATAAAATTGTGGCAATCCAAGCATGGAAAAGGCCAAGCACAGTGGGAGAAGTTAGGTCATTTATGGGAATGGCAGGGTATTATAGGAGGTTTATAAAAGATTTTTCTAAGATGTCATCACCTCATACCAACCTAACTAGAAAGAACCAACCCTTTATATGGACTGAGAAATGTGAACAAGCCTTTAGTAGAATCAAGGAGGCCTTAGTCAATGCACCAGTGTTGAAAGTACCAGAAGGAAATGAGGATTTGATTGTGTATACTGATGCAAGTGGTTTTGGGCTAGGAGCTGTATTGATGCAGCAAGATCAAGTTATAGCCTATGCATCAAGACAATTGAAGCCACATGAATCAAAGTATGCAACCCATGATCTTGAGTTGGCAGTAGTGGTATATGCACTAAAGCTCTGGAGACATTATCTTCTAGGTGCTAAGTTTATTTTGTACACAGACCATAAGGCATTGAAATATCTCTTTTCACAAAAAGATTTGAATATGAGGCAACATAGATGGGTTGAGTTTCTAGCAGCATATGATTTAGACATACTTTATACTCCAGGAAAAGCTAATAAGGTTGCAGATGCTTTGAGCAGGCAGCATGCAAAAGTAGCCATGCTAATGATAGAAGAGTTTAGAAATTTATCTCTACTTACTGATTTGGAAATTGAGGAAAACAGTGAGGTAAACATGGAGATGATTGAAGAAGGGAGTAAAGGAAAATTAAGTTTGATAACTTTGCAATCAGATTTAATTTTGAAAGTGGGAAAAATGCAAAGGGGAGATCCATATTTATTAGAAAAGAAGACTTTAATAGAAAAAGGAGAAGAAGTAGCAAACTACCACATTGATAAGAATGGTTACTTAAGGAATAAAGGTAGAATATGTGTTCCAAAGGATATAGAATTGAAGGAAGAGATACTTAATGAATATCATAGGAGCAAATATTCTATACACCCAGGCAGCACCAAGATGTACCAAAATTTGAAGAGGGATTATTGGTGGAGAGGGATGAAAACTGATTTGGCCGAACATGTTGCAAAGTGTATGACTTGCCAACAAGTCAAAGCAGAAACCCAAAGACCCTCAGGCCTATTACAACCTCTAAGTATACCACAGTGGAAGTGGGAAGATATATCTATGGATTTCATAGATGGTCTGCCTAGGTCAAAAAGAGGAAACACAAGCATTTGGGTAGTAGTTGATAGATTGACTAAAGTGGCACACTTTATACCAGTGAAGGCAGAAAGAAATGCACCTAAACTAGCTCAAATATTCATGAGAGAAATAGTAAGATTGCATGGAATCCCTAAGACTATAGTGAGTGATAGGGACACAATCTTTACATCCAGATTTTGGAAGAGCTTTCAAGAAGCCATGGGAAGTGAGTTATGCTTGAGTACTGCATACCACCCCCAATCAGATGGTCAAACTGAAGTGATAAATAAAGTTTTGGAGGATTTGTTGAGGGCATGTGCATTGGACTTTGGAGGTAATTGGGAAGATCACCTCCATTTGGCTGAGTTTACATATAACAATAGTTATCAAAGCACCATAGGTATGGCACCATTTGAAGCCTTGTATGGCAAACCATGTTTGTCACCAATATGTTGGGTTGAAGCAGGAGAAAAGGCTGTCTTAGGGCCTGAGTATGTTAAAGAGACTACAGAGAAAATTGAATTGGTGAGGAGAAGAATGGCAGCAGCTCAAGATAGGCAAAAGAAGTTTGCAGATATGAGGAGGAAGCAGGTAGAATATGAAGTTGGTGATTATGTTTTCATCAAAGTTTCACCTATGAAGAAGGTGTTGAGGTTTGGTAAGCAGGGAAAACTTACCCCAAGATATGTTGGACCTTACAAGATTTTGGAAAAAATAGGATCATTAGCATATAAGTTGGAGCTACCTGAAGAGATGAGTGCAATGCACAATGTATTTCATGTATCACAACTTAGGAGATGGGTGCATAATAAAGAGGAAATTCTAGAGAAACCAACTCAAGTTCAAATAAATCCTGACTTGGTCTATGAGAAAGAACCAGTGGGGATTTTAGCTAAAGAGGAAAAGAAGTTGAGGAGCAAAATTTTGAAATTGGTAAAGGTTCAATGGAGCCTAGACCCTAATGATTGTACATGGGAGTTAGAGGATAAGATAAAGATGGATTACCCTAAGCTTTTTGCAGTGGAAGGTAAAAATCTAAATCCCTAAAAAGTTTAATATGTATGGTTGTTTTGGCTGAATTGTTTGCTTAATTATGCTATGTGTGATAGATTTTATAAAATCTGGAAATGTTTAAAGTCAAAATGAGAAAAATTGTGAGGACACAATTCCTAAAAAGGTGGGGTGATTGTAATGCCCCAGAAATTCATGAAATCTTATTTTAGTTGAATTTTGAAAATATTTGAATTTATTTGTATAAGAATATATGGAATTAATTGTGTGCAAGTATGTGTGCATGTGTGCACGTGCACACTGATATGGCACAAGGAAGAACTCCAGATTTCTTGAATTTAAAACAAGGATTAAAAAGCATTACAAACATGATTTTGTGATATGGATATTTGATTTCTGGAATTATATGGATCATCCTAGAAAATAAGAAAAGTAAGTTTTATTTTAAAATCAGTAAACAGATTTTATTTAAAACCCAAAAAAAAATTATACATATATATGTTATAAGGATTTGAAAACCTGTATACATATAGGTGCATATGTTTCTGAAATTAAAGAGGAATTAAATAAGCCTAGATAAGATATGTATACAAATATACATATTTAAGTACTGAAAAGTATATATATAAGCAAGTGAAACTATAACATTAAAATGACATGAAATGTAATACAAGTCAATATGCTTGTGTAGGCAAAAATAGCAAAGGGGATTCTCAGGAATAATTAAAATATAAAATAGGGTAGTCACACTTTTAACATGACTAGGTGAGTGGCCATTTTCTGAAAAAGTAAAGAAAAGAAAATGCAGCCTTTAATTGGTAATATGACCGGGGGTAATTAGGGATAAAAATGAGAAAATGCAAACACACAATGCATGATGCTAGCCAGGACAGAAATGGAATTTTGTCTTGAGTAAAACCCTAGTAAAAATATGTTTATAAATAAGTAGTTATGGCCAGAGAAATTGTTTTACCTGAGCTACTTATAATAGGAAAAGAAGAAAACATTTTAAAGGAAGAGAAAATACACTCAGGGATTTTCTGGATTTATAAGAAGAAATATTCAAGTGAGTAATCTCACTAAACCCATGGCATTAAGTCCTGTTATGAGGCAGCCAGACTTATGTTACTTTTCTACATGTTTTTGATTCCATTACTATGGTTTTAATGGATGCTTCAATGGATGTTTTAATGGGTGTTTCTGGATGTTTTGATTGCTTTGATGTTTGAGTGTTTTGCTCTGTTTGGTTACACCCAGAAAGGTAAAAGTATGAAATCATGAAAGTAAATAGAGAATACTTGTAACTAGTTTAGATATGGCATGGAAAACATAGAAACCAAAATGTATATGAGTTGCATTACACTTGTGTAAGTGCTGAGGCTCAAATGAAAGATTCAAGGTTGCAATGGAAATATCCAAAAGTGCTGAACCCTTGATCAAATAGAAAATCCATGAGCCAGAAATCTTGTTTAAGCTAGATCTTGAATTTAGTTCAAACATGGTTGCTTATGAAACAATAATAACCCACATGCCTAGTCTTTATTCCCAGTTGTAAATATTCTTGTATTTTCTTTAAGCCAAAATACTTGAAAATATGATTTTCCCTGGACATGAATGTTAGATTGTTCTTGAGTTATGCTTGTAAACTCCATGTAATGTTTCATGTATAATGGGATTTAGTCACCTAGCTATCTCACGATAGGATTAAACATGAACACTTAGTAAATAAACTAAGGATTGTGAGCCAAGAAGACTGCTGGAATGCTTGTCATATTTGAAGTATGCAAGTTGGCACATGGTTTGTTTAAGCCCTGAGATCTTTGTGCAATATTGTGAATTATTTTATTGCAATGTGTCCCCGTGATTCCTTTATGGCAGATGAGGCTAGGAATTAATTTGGTAAATGCAACCTTAAATTGATGAAGTAGGAACTTGATTTATTCCTAAGATGGTTGGACTGGAGCTATGATAGTTCCTGAGTATTTCTATTTGAAACATATGTTTGCATGGTTGAATGTGTGTACATGATTAGTCTTAAATACTGATCATATATGCACAAGTATATCATAAACAAGTCAGGCAAATTGTTCAAAGAAGATATGCCCACTTGTACAAAATATTTATGTCTCACTCATTTACTTAGTATCATGGAAATTTTTATTTTACTCATACCAGATCTTGTATCTGACCCTTGTTTGCTTATGGCATCTGGGGTGTCTCATCTAAAATGGGGCAGCCTCTAATGTTCTTTCAGGGAATGCTGGATCTAAATAGGAAGCTGCTGTGGCTAATGAGAGTGATTATATAAGCATGCTAAATTAGAATTGAATAAGAACTTAGAATGAAATATTTGCATGTAATCTGGGGAGTTTTTACAGTTCTGTTTTGGTTGTTATATAATGGTCTTAAAAGTGTGGATTTATTGGTTGTTCTAAATGAATCTAGTGATGTACTAAGTTTGGGATTAATCTAAAGACTTGGTTGAATTTTTGCAAGAAAATATATATTTGAGTATTGTGGTGAAAATCTGTAAATGATATATGCCTGTATTTGAGAAATGGATATGTATATGTACATATATTGTATTAGTTAATTTCAAGTTACTTAAAACCTTAAGTTTGAAGGTTAAAATCTGAGTCTAGCTATAAAAACCTGGAATTATTCTTGTGGATATTTTTAAGTTCATATAAATTAGATATGCATAGGATTTACTGACTTGTTACAAATATTCAAAAGTATATAGTAATTAACTTTAGTCAGAACTGCTAGAATCCAAATCAAGCAGGATACTCTTGTTTAACAAAAATATATATACTCTGAATTTAAACAAGAGAAACACGTACATCCTCATATGTATGTGTATATTACCAGGGATGCACTGATATATTTATATTGGTAATAAGTTTTGAATCCTGGTTGAATTGTTTGAAAGAAAAAAAAATGACTCTGATAGTTCAAAGGAAGTTTAAATCAAACTTAAAAGTGCAAATGAATGTAGGTGGACATCCAGACACATATAAATTGAATGTGCATATGCATGTACCTAGAGATCAAATTTAGATGTCAGTCATAATAATTTAGACGTCTGAGATTAAACTTAGACGTCAGTCATAATAATTTAGACGTCTGAGGTTAAATGTAGACGTCTGTCACAAAAAATTTAGATGTCTGAATTTAGTTCAAAATGTCTTTTTCTCTCTGTTTCAATTTTAGATCTCTGAGCCGTCTGTCATAATTAGTTAGACGTCTGGGATTAAGTTTAGACGCCTGTCATAAGAATTTAGAAGTCTGAAATGCTGATTTTGCCTAATTTGCCTATTTAGAAAAGAAATAAGTGGCTATGCCAATAGCTTGTATGGCATTTTGATTTCTATTTGATTTAAATTCCCTTTGATGAAGTAAAAAAAAATTCTTATGAAATTAAGGTAGAAAGAGGAGGGTCATTTCACGGAATTATCGCGGTATATGGGTTTAATAAATATTATCCGCTATTATGCGGCGCAATATGGTCTCATCCGCTAAACAATGCGGGAAATCAACAACTCCAATATATACATATGCCAATATGTATATATCGCTATATATATATAAATAATACCAATTCCATTTCAATGTGAAATTATCGCGGTATATGTTTTTAATAATTAACATCCGCTTAATAACGGCGTATAATGTCTATTTATCACAATAAATAGCATTTATCATTCAATCCACACAATCAAGCAATTTTAAATCTAACTATTTAAAATTTAAATCGAAACAAAACATTCGATTGAGTGAGGAATTCTCACCTTGATTTCAATTCTGTTCCAGCTTTTTATTTCGAATAAAAATTAAACGTGCGTTTAATTTCACCCGAAATTTTCGTTAACTCCAAACGACTCCAATTCAGTTGCATCGCGAAGAGCTCGACAAAACGAAGCCAACGCCGCATGTTTCGTCAATTTTCGATCTCGTATGAAAGAGATATCGCAGTTTAAAGTTTATACGAATTAATTATATAATAATTTTACAAATTAATTAAATTTCAAACCCTCACTTTCATCTCAGTCGTTAATCCAAAAGCCCTAACATCCTGGCCATTGATGTTGTGAACGGCGGCTGGAAGAAAATGAAATAGGGTTTCTCACCTTTATACGTATATATATATATACGTATATAAAAAATATTAAATTCATTTTAAACGACTTTTTCTAACGATCTCCAAATCACAGGTGCCGCCTGGCGTTCGTAAGGTTTACCCCGCGTTCCGAACACAATGGAACGTGTTTTGGAGGCTAATTCGATCATATGTGTGAGATATGACAATAAACGATCAATTTAAATTAAACCGATTTAAATCGATTTCAAGGCGTTTTCGCTCGCCCCGGACAAACGATAAATCCGATTGACACGAAATTTGAAATCTTACAATAATATCACATTACGGATCCGATGAAACTGGTTTCGTCGAAATCCGAGACTTTTTGAAAAATGACTATTTTAACTCGCCGAATTAATTATAAAACAATTTCAATGCGTTTGGAGCTGCCACAGTCAAATGACAACTCCGATTGCTACAAAAATTGAAATCCGATAATAAAAAACTATTATGGATCCAATGGAACTAGTTTTATCCAATTCTAAGACTGTTCGAAAAATGGCTAATTTCACTAGTCGATTAAATATTAAAATATTCAATTTTCACAGATTAACTCCAAATTCAATTTTAAAAGTTCTATAACATCACTATAACTTCAATATGATTTACTATAACTTTATAATTCATTTTCAATCATTTTAAATCCATATTTCAATTATTTCTGGAATTTCACCTATTACTTTATGGATTTAGTTATCCAATTAAATCCAGATATTCGAATTTTAAATTATTCGACTTATTAATTCTACTTATTTATATTTAAAATTAATTAAATATTCAAATTTCAAATATCAGAAATTCTGGGTCGTTACATTTTCCAAATTTCACTCTCCTCCACTCGATCCATGCCACCGTCTCTTCCTTTTCCTGTCGCTCTCCCTAATTCTCGTGACCCGCAACCACACAACAACCCAAAGGCAATCCACTTCCGACCGATCTCCTCTGCCCAGATCTGGCCGAACATAGCCCATTCCCTTGCTCACCTTGTCTCCTACTCGCTGCCTCTACACCTTCGCAGCAGAGATGTAGCAGCCAGGTTCTAATTTGAAGCATTATGTATACTTTGATTTTATGTATTTGGTTAAAAGTATAATAATATATTTTGTTTATATAAATTTAGTTTAAAGGTTATACTATAAATTTTGCTCGGCTATAGTTGCACAGGTTGGTTATACACATATAATATATATATTTTGTTTATATAAATTTAGTTTATATATATGTGATTTCCTATAATAAGTGAGTGTAATATGTTAGTCGAGATTTTGAATATATTTTGGATATAAATTATACTTGCATGCTTCTGTTAAAGGACATATCTAAATTATATTACATAGTTTAAAGTCTAAGTTTTATTCTATATGAGTTATAAAGTTGGGTTGCAAGTCTTTTAACAGGTTTCCGTTTTGCATTCCAATATATATATATAGGATTAGACTATTATATTGATATATATATATATATATTATACATGGTAGTTTTAAGATTTGTTAGTATATGATAATATTTAAATTGTGTATATATGTGTTACAGTATTTTCTATATATATAGAGTAAGTTTATATATATTAGTATATATTACGTATAGTAAAGTTTATATATGTTTGGTATATATATGTGTGGGTTTCTTCAAGTTTTATATAACTGCAACTATGTGTATCAGTGTTTTTATATATATATATATATCGGTTTACATATGTGTTTCACTGTAAAAGCTGTAACTTTGATTTCATGCATCAGGTTGTTTTAAAATTTTATATGTGTCAGTTATATATATATTTCATTCTGTAAACTTATATACATTTAAAGTATAATATATATATATATATATGTTATATTTATTAATAGGAGCAGTATATATATTATAGGTTGTTTATGTATATATATTGATTTTTATTTATGGGTATGAAAGTTAAAATACTGATTTGAATATAGATACGATGGTTTTATTTGAACCATTTGTTTTAAAATACATATATAGGTATATATATTAAAAAATTATGTATTTTAGATTGATTTTTGGTTTTAAGAAAAAATATAAAAATATATTTTATATTTTGTTCCAGTCTATATCAATCGGATTCTAATTATTTCATCGAACCCTTGTCATCAGCTTTATCCATCTAATTCATGCCAATCCTGCTTTGATTTGGAATTCGTGCTTGGATTCGTAACTCATCTCATTCCCGTTCGTCTCTAGCCTCGAAAGGTGAGCAATCACTCACGATTAACATTCTTATATTTATTAAATTTGATTTCAATTGAAACGACAATTGAAATATGTTGTTGTTAGTTATTTACATTTGCTATATATATGCTGTCATCTGTATGTGTTCACCTATGACATCTGACACCATTATCTGTTATTTATACTGATGATATATGCCTGTTATATTATTATTCATATCTGTTATCACTCTGCAAGTTCCCTGTTGGTATAGAATTCACTATGGGTTGAAATGATACATACCCGAACGATCTGTAGAATAGGAGAAAATCATTATGGGTTGAAATGATAAACCCAAGCAATTTTCATTTGAATTGAACTTGGGATTACGGATTGAAATGATAAATATCAGTATCACTTGACCATAGGATAGAAAATTTTATACAGGCACCGTTGGTCTATATATAAATATTTTTAAATGATTTCTATGCTTTTGAAAGGAAATATATATGGTTTATTTAATATTGAAAATATTTTTTATATATAAATAAGTTTTAATATAAAGTAGATTTAATAATAAGCTTTAATTTAATAAAGTTTGATTTAATTTACATATAATATGTATATGTATTTATTTAAAATTTTATTTTAAAAATATAATTTTATAATGATTTTATAAGTTAGGGTTGGGAAGATAAATTTGAAATTTATGTGAAAGTGTATTTAATTAAGAATTTTATTTAATTAAATCGATTGGAAACTATTGAATTTGAAATTTAAAGATATGATCTTATAACTTGATTTTGATTTAAGTAATTTAATGAATATTTCACGTTAAAAGAAATTGAAGAAAATATATAGAAAAATGTAATTTAAGGTTATTTAAATAATATTGAATTTATTAAGTGAATATTTCAAGACTAAATAATAATGAAGTTAAATCAAGGTCTATATGAAACTGCTAAATTTAGTTTTGAAAATGTTGAATATTTGAAGCTTTGAAATATATTGAAATTCAAATGGTTTATTTTGTTGTTCAAATCTGTATTTGAAATCGATATAATTTGAATTTGTTTATTTAGAAACTGAATTGAATTGAAATTGACAAATTGAGATTGAATTAAATTTGAATTTGGAATTCGAGTTGATTTGAATCGATTTGTGAAATTTGAGGAAATTATAAATATTGTACTTTATAAATTATTTAATATATATACTATTTTAATATAAAAACTATTTCAATATACTAACTATTTAATATAAACTATTTTATTTTATAAACTATTTTATTTTATATACTATTATTAAACTATTTAAGTGGTGGAAGTTATGATTTCAAAGTTATGGTTTTCCGAAGAATTATGATTTCAAAGTGTTTTGTGTTTCGAAAGTGTTGTAACTTTGAAAGTGCTATAATTTGGAAATTAATATATTTGAAATGGAAATGATATCTTGGTTTTGAAGTATAAATTATTTTGAAATGACCATGGTGTTATAATGACGTTTAGTTGTTAATAGCGTATATTTCTACAGTGTAGATAGTTCCATGGATCCTTAAGGATGGGTATCCCAAACATCCTTTAAGTTACTTGTATTTCAGTTGATATTTCACTTGAGTTTAATTTATCGATATAAGAATGTTAATCCTGACTCGAGTGTTTTGTGTTTTGCTTTACGCTCGGGTCAGACTGAGTGATACAGCATTTGAGACTCACCTTTGGAGTTTGGAGCTTCGTTTTGGAGATCCAACTATCGATTCAGCTTTCAGCTTTCCAGTTGATTTTGTTCAGAGAGGTCATCTATTTGTATTCGAGACATTTGAGATATTCTGCTATATTTTATTTCTAACTCTTATGTTTATATAGTAGCTTCATGAACTACTATTTATCTATTCCGCTGCATTATTATTATATTACTCTGTGTCCGTGATTTGTGATTGATTTATTTACTGTATAGGCTGAGTTTTGCGAAATATAAATTAACAATCTGATATTTTGAGCAATTCAAGTCTGACATGTGCGAATGCGAATGGTTGAAAATACCGGGTCGTTACAGTCATAACAGCATGTCCCTACCTAACTGATACAAGATACATATAATACAGCAGAAAACAAGATAATAACTAGCTATCGATGAAGCCTCCTACTCCAAGCTTCTCCAAAATGCATCAGTGGGAAAACCTGAACTAGTTGGCTGCCCATAAAAATTTGAGCACCCAAGAGTTTTAGGGAAAGAAAATAAAACTCCGGGTCAGACATGGGTCTGGTGCGAGTAAACTCAAACAACTGAATTATTACGTTTAAAAGCCTTTTAAAATCAAAGGTATCTCATAAGACCACGCCGTACATAAACACGGACCGGTTTTTACTTTACGGTAACCAAAACACTTTTTATAGAAAATCCAGTGATATTATGATAATGTCTAAAGGTTCGATGTAAATATATAAAATAGCTGAAAAGCTTGCATCTTACATTCCAACATATTTGGGCACAACTAAAAACGTACGACACTTATTTGAGAATGGATTCCATACAATGACTGGGCTACTGGGTACCGCCCGTTACACTACACCTCTAGAAAAATGTACCGAGGTCGAACTTATCGACCCACGCCAACACAGGACCGGCCTACCACTTGACTAGTAGTACCGAATATGATCACCCCTCCGTTAATGGGCCCCGAAGCATTCAAATGAGAGATAATATCGACTTTAGGTAGGGATGATTATACCATATTTGGGAGCGACCCACTTAGCCCTCCTTCATCTCCCATGTTTTAGTCATTCCCGGTTGATGAGGCTTGAGGCTACGATTACCTTTTTATGTAGCAGCCATCTTGGAATGCTAACACTGCCTTCCAAGCAGCAATGCAGTGCCAACATTCATCCATACAAGTTCGTTCTCGGTCTGAACGAAACCGAAGGCACTACCTCCACTACACCCATTTTGGAATCACCTTCAGGGTTAGTAGCAAATAGCCATTGCACTTCAAAACTCCATCTTTGATTCCATACTCTTCAAGATGTCTTCAGTTCGAAATGCTTGAGTTGGATTGAAGTAATTTTTAGATAACATATCTGATCCCGGTCTCTTCAAAACAACTTTCGATATTTTCCAGTAAACTCAACCCCGGTTCTGTAGGAAATAAACAGACAAACGATAAGAGCGGAGTTCACCCCCTAACAGTTAGTGGACGGATTTCCTTATCATTTACCCAAAAAGAACGAAATGAGAATTATACGTACAGTACAACATCATTAGGGATGACTGTGCCATATAACTCACGTGTTTCTCCAAGATATTTCCAAAGTAACATTTTGGTCCAAGTTTGATATTCGATTATTTAACTATCAAATAATAATCATTTAAACATTGATTTAATTCCATTTGGGATCCACTAAGCCTTTATTAATTAATCCTTAATTAATGAAATACTTTATAAAACTTGATCAAAAGATCTTTACACAGCACTATTTCCCTTACTTCCCTTTGGGAAACATTTATACTTATCTTAGTTGTATAAGTATTTTATCAAAACATTTGAAAAACTCTCTCTTTTCAAATTCCTTTTGAAAACATTACTTATTATAAACCGATCCACTTATCCTTTATAAAAAGTTCCCTTTTAAAAGCTCACTTCATATTTAAATGCCTTTATAAATTTCCAAAATCAATTTATAAAACACTTTTATACGTCTACAAGTCAATTTACAAAATCTCTTTACAAACCTCTAAAAGCATTTTTAAAACATTTCCCTATTTAAAAATCCTTTGATAAATCTTCTTAAGAATATTCTTTACAAAATACCTTTTGCAACTCATCCTTTTAAATCACTATAAATAAACCTTTTTACTTAGTAAAACCCATTTTATAAACAAGTTATTATTTATAAATACTTTTGTAAATTAATTATATAACTTGAAAATCATTTATAAACTTTAAACCCCAAATTGATTAAAGAATTAATGTTAATTCAAAACCATACTTTATAATTTCAAAAGAGCTTAGCAATCCCAATGGTAGTAATTTAAGTTACCATTTAACATCATTTTCACTTTCAAGTCACTTAACCATTTATTTACATAAGTCAACATATATGTAAATGCAATTCATATCCAAATTAGAGAATAACATGTAAATACAACTCAACTAGGATATACATGTCCAAATAACATAATAGCAGGATGGTGATTTATCCTGCTAAATAGGTGTCCAACCATCAAGCAATTAACTTATAGCAGAACGAGGATTTATTCTGCTATATGTCCATACAAATTAAACAATCTATATTATACGCATTCACAGTTATATGGTTCCTTAATGGTATCGGCACTTGAATCCCTTGTATTCAAAACCATCTTTTAAAAAAAGAAGTTCCTTTAAAACAATTTGATTCTCAAAAACAAAGGATTTAAAACTTAAAACTCCCTTTTAAAATGATTAATTACAAGTTAAACTCTTATTAGATCATAATTAATCTTTATTAAATTTGAACTTAATTCAATTATAAATTAATAAATAATTAAACCTTTAATAAATAATTTATTTATAAAAAAACCCTTAATTGATCCTTTATTAATTATTAAATAAGAATTTAAAACCTTTATTAATAATTAACTATTAATTAATCTTAATTAATTAACTAAATAATATTTTAATTTTAACTTAAATAATAAATTAAACCTTTAATAAATAATTATTTATAAATTAAAACCTTAATTAATTTATAATTAAAAATAGTTTAAGACTTCATTAAATAAATAAATAAATAACCCTATAATTAGTTAATAATTTATTAAAATTAATCTTATCTTTAGAAGATAATTAATTAGAAACTAACTTCACTAATTAAAGTTAATAAACCTTATTTAATACTTAATTAATTATTAATTATTAAAAACCTAATTAATTAATAATTAATTATTAAATCCTTAATTAAATTTTTAAAACATTATTATTAGGTTTATAAGACATTTACAAAAAAATTAAAGTATAAAAACTCAACTTTTCCAAAAAAATCGAATTTTTACCGAAACTTCATCCTTAGCAACTATCGTTATGGATGTCGTTACTTCTAAATGTTTTCTAAGTTTACTAACTTCAAAACCTCTTAATTAACTTTTCTTTAACTTTAAAACCCTTAGTAAAAGATTTGGAAACTAAAAACAAAATTTTAAAAACCTTAACTTTAAAACAAATAAACAAAGTTTCCCAAGATTTTAAATCTCACTTAACATAACTTTGTAAGCTAGTTTACATACACCATCACATGCAAAGTTTATCTACAATACCATAACCAAAATTAACATAAACTTCATGATCTAATTTCACATACCTTATCACATCCAAATTCACAACTTTATAACCAAGCATATCACTTAAACCATTATTTTCAAATCTAATGCTAAACTACATATTAGCAACATGCATATCATCCAAATTGTACCATAATCCAACCGGCAAACAACATATTTTATAACCAATATAGATCACTAAATAAGGTTGAATCTTTCTAAAAAGGTTAGAAATTTACTCACCAAAATTTTACAAAACTCTTTTGAAAACTTGAAATACTTTAGAACTTGCAAAGTTTGGAAAACCACAAAATCAACTCAAAAATAGGTCATCTTCTCCTCGATTTTTGGTCATGTTACTCTTGGAAATTTAAAACGTTGTCAAAAGAAAAGTTCTTGAAAATTATTTTCTCTACCAATTAAAAGAAGAATCACTTAGTTTGGATTAGTTTTGAGGGAGATATGGTCAAAAGAAGAAGAGATATTTTCGGACTTGAAAATATGGGTCCGAAAATGAGTCAGAAAATAATACAATTTTGACCCAAAAATATTCAAAATTTGAAAAGGTAATTCAAATGAAAGTTGTATCCACTAGAATTCTATATGGTTTGAAAAAAATGTAAATCTTGATTTGGAGTAGTATGGAGGAAGTTATGGCCAAATTAATTAGGAGGAAAATGGAGAAGTTCCAAAATGAAAAGGAGGAGATTAAACAAGTTTGAAATCATTTTTAACAAATAAAAACTTTCAATTTAAACTTTAGACTTTTAAAGAGAAGACATTAGAGGTTCTCAAAACATTTAGAAAATTTTTAAATGAAAAGAAGAAATGAAAAAAGAATGAGAAAACGATATGAAAATTTGCTTAAATACTAAGTCACAAGTTGAATTACCGTTTTACCCGTATGTCTTTTACCCTCCACACACTTGCTTCCACCTCACCATGCAATATCTCCCCTTTCTAAATTTCAAAATTTCATGCATAAACATGAAAAGATGGCCAATGTAACGACTCGTTATTTTATCACTTTGAAAATGAGATATTTAATTTATTTTAAATATTCAAATATAGACTTTTCAAGCTTAATCATTATATTTTATGTGATAAATAAGAATGATAAACTTATTTTTAGAATTTGATTACAAATCAAGAAGTTTGGATTATCATCAAAAAGTGAAAAAAGCCGGTTTTCGATAAAATTTAATATACATTCGAATAATTATTTTAAATGGTAAATAACTTTTTTTAATGGTTATATAATGATATGATAATAATGTAAATCTGATTTATAATGATTTTATAAACATAAGTACTTGTTTATGAAAATTGACAAATTTTGTCGCACATTGACAAAACAACGCAGTATTTTTATAATTAGATTTTAATATTATTTAATATAGTTTTATGACTTAAATAAACTTGTTTTATTATTTTAATATGATAAGAAACTTATTTTCAAATTTTGTCCATATAAATAAATAGTTTACTAAAAACGTCAAAATATGATCGTAAAACATTTTGTCGAAAATCAACGTTTTATTCAAAATAAGTTATCGCAACGTTGTTGCACCTTTATTAGCATGTTTTAACATATATTACACAATTTAATAACTAAACAAGTTTACTTTTACTAATTATGATTAGGAAACTTCTAGAATATAATTAAGAAAAGTAAGAAAAAGGTTAAAAAAGTAAACATCAAATCAAATCACATCAAAAATCTAAACAAATCTTCTCTTTAATCAATTTTTCCATCCAAATACATTTACTTAAGCCTTAAGTAACTAAGACATAAAGTAAAATATGAATGATGGTAAGTGTTGAAAAAGTAAGTTTACTTTAAGTTGAAGTAAGGGTATTTTGGTCATTTTACATAATAATATTTTATTTCAAACTTTTTCTATAAATACCTACCACTTCTTTCACAAATTCCACACACTTTCTATTCTTCTTCTTCTTCCTTTTCTAAGCTTCTCCTTCTTCTTCCTTAGAGCTTTAATGGCTTCCATGCCTTTCTAAAAAAAATTCCAAAAGCGTAACAAAGTTAAGGCAAAAATAATCGACAATAAAGTATACCACTTAAGTCAAGTTCAAGCTAGTAAGTTCCATCCATCCACCCAAGGCCATGCCCACCTAGAAGCCATCTCCGCCTCTTTTCATCTCAACTTCTAGGATAGTGGAGCTATAGTCATCTTTCAAGAAGTTTCGGGAAATAGTAGCGAAGCTATAGTCAAATCCGTAGTGACAAAGTTAGCAAAATTGGTAGAAAGTATGGTTTAGATTTGGAGTTCCTTGCCTTAAAGTTTGACGGAGTGGAATCCAAAGTGAGTTATTTCTTGCTTTAAGTTCATTAAAATCATTGCTAAGTTGAAGGAACTTTAAGTGTTAAGTGTTGTTTGAAAATCCTTGTTGAATGCTTGTTTACTTTGTTTGCTAAAATTATGGTTTTATTTCCTTATTTGACTATTTGGATGGTTAATTAAGTATTTTAAAATTTAGAAGTTAAATACTTAATGGGGTATGCGGAAACGACTAGTACACGTGTTTTGTCTGTGAGATCCAAGGAGACTTGGGCAAGGGATGGAACATGTTGAAGGGAAAGCCTGGATGCTCCAAAATAAATATCAAACCGTTTTAACCCAAGATAAAATAAAAAGTGTTACAAATATTTGATAGAATGAAGCGTTGGTTATCATTTATTATTATGTTTATTTCATTGATTGATTGTTTAGATTACGCTCGGCCAGTTTATGAGCACTATTATTATTTACTGATTGGTGATTGTGCTCGACCAGTTTATGAGCAATTAATTATCCATATGCATCGGCTGGGTAGAAAATAATTGTAGGCGAACACCTTGTGATTTATTTCACGATTTGACTATAAAGTGTTTAGCGGTAATATTTGGTTCATTTCAATTTAACGAATTGTTTTGAAAGTTGGTTTTCATAAATGAAGTTTATGAAATGTTAAAGAAATAGAAATATTTGGAAATGAATATTTTGAAGTTATATTATATAAAAGTGATTTATATAAAGAATGGTGTTATAAAAATGTTTTATAAAACGGAAAGAATTTCAAGGTCTAAACCCGATGGTTTTAAAATGATTTTTGAAAGGATTTAGAAATGGAAATTATTATAGATTTGAAGTAATTTTAACTATTAGTGCAAATGATTTTGCCACTTGGGATATAAAGTGATTAGATATGTCACCAAATATTTGGGTAACCCATAATCTACGAAACGCATGGGCAAATGAGGTGCAGATGTTCTGTAGCCTCGGTGTAGTCCGCTCTTGGAATAGAGGGATGCACCAATCTATTATTTATTCGGAAGGCTAGACCCAGGGGCCTGGTTATGGCTAGAAACCTCCCGAGATTTGGTAGCATATAGTTTTGTATGCTTGTATATAGGTATCATTTCAAAAGGTGATTTGTTTTCAGATCCCAAAGTAAAGGACTAGTTTGAATATAAAAGATATATATATAGATTTCAAAAGTTTTGAAATAAGAATTCGGGAATAAAGTCCAAATAGATAATTTCCATAAAGTTAATTAGATTTTGAAAATCTAAAATTGAAGATTAAGCCTAAGTGGGTAGTTTTGGGAATTGCATATTGTTTGTTGCATCATAGGCTCCATGAGTCCTATTTGCGGTAGGAGAACTACGTTGGCTTGATCCTGTATCTAATTGGGTACCCAATTAGATAGGGGTACGTAGGCAGTCACAAGTGGTAGTGATGCAGCCCCAATAATAACATAACATTTTTCTATTTATTGTTTGCTATATATCGTGTATTGATGTATTTTTTCTGCTTACTATTTTATTACGCATTTGTCATGTTTATTGACTTTGCAGGAATGGCTATTGCTATCTCTCTTATTAGAGTTGTGCAGCGGTAGATTTATTTGTATTTTTATTTGTTACGTATTAAAGCACACCTAGTAGATTAAATTGATTACTCTGATAACTTGTACAATTGAAATTGTATCCTATACATTTTATAGTGTTGAATATTTATCAAATATTGTGTATTAAGTTGGTAGTTTTCATTCATAGTTTTAGAACGGACCGGTTTTTCGGTGATTTTGACTGGTCCGAAAACCCAGGTCGTTACAGCCAATGTACTCATGTCCCCCTTCAAGTTGCCAATATGTCACATCTTGTCTCCCTGATGTGACATTTTATATTTATTTTCTAAACTTAATTAACTTAAGTATATTTACGTATATATTATCCTAAACCTTATTTTATCTTAACTATGAATATTTACAAATAATTAAATGTTGTTTCCAAATACAAACTAGGGTCACAACTTTTATACGATGAACAGTCGAAAATTCGGAAAATGGTTTCCGATCACATTTTCTATTTTACATTAAACTACATATTTTTGTAAACAAATTTTGAAAACTATTTCACCATCATTATTTATTATTTAAATGATTTTTATTTTTATTATAAAATTTTCTATATTGAATTTTTAAAATTATTTAAATATTCGCAAATCAAAGCAGTGAAATTCCATATCGTTGCATATAATTAACCGATATGGTGATCCCAATGGATTACCAAATCGTTTAATCATAGTTCTAATTCTATAGAAGTAATGATTTGCAAAGAAACATTATCCCAAGGAATTATTTTTCATAACAAGGAATTAAAAATATTCAGCAGTTACTCATATTTACTTCCATTTACTTCAAATTTCTTTATTTTGAATTTATACTTTGGAAAAACCAACTCCCAATAAGAAGTTGCATAAATAATTAAACCAAAAGAATTTTCTTTTCTCTTACTAAAATATTTATCTACTCAAACTTCATTTGAGATATATTTTGGAGACCTCCTTTCCTAATTATAATTAAAAAAAATTGTATAAGTTATATCCTTATACTAAAATTCAAAACTAATTTTACAAATCTCTTTCTTAGCTTTATAAAAGAACTTCTATGCCTCAATACTAATCGTTTATAAAGCTTCTTGAATTTTGAAATATCCTTTATTTACTAAAATCAGAGTCTTCATAAATTCAATCGCTTATTTTTCATCAAATTTATTTTCAATAAAACTCTAAACTGCTTTTCAAAATTTAAATATTTTATTTTTGGATAAATCTTTTCTCCAAAATAATTTTCTAGCTTTATTTTCCTAAATAATATAATAACCACCTGTGGTATTTATTTATACCAATTCATGTTTATATAATTTATCCTTTAGAGTTCAAATCATCAAAATATAAAATATTTTTTTCTTTTTTCAATTAATTTCTTAATTTAAAATTCCAAAATTTATTCACACAATTACTTTACATCTTTTATTTCAACTTTCTTTAGGTTAGAACTCATATGTAAAGTTTGACATTCACTTAGATCATAATATAATATATACAACAAATCAAAAGCAACACACTAAATTCATTTTAGCATATATATTATAAATAAACATATACAATTTTACCTATATCAAATAATATAATGACATTGCCTTGCCATCTATTTATAGCGAATCGCTTTGTCAAATGGTTGCGATGTTGACCGTGAAATCAACATGGCCTCGCCATTGACCTCTGCTACTGCTAATGCTTGGTGGTTGCACATGTCATCTAAAATTAATACATATAATGCATCTTTACTATTTCATTATAATTTTCTAAACCATCAAAAAATTTAAACATGTATAGATAACTATTTTCATAGTAGATTGTTTTTTTCTTAATTCATTCACTAAAAATATTTTTCCATGCAATATTTTTCTTCTCAAATAAAATTATTCAATGCTAAAATTATCACTTAACATTAGTACCAAAACTCAATTTAATATTTTCCTTCCAAATAAACATATAACTCATAATAAAAATATTATTCATCTTTAAAACACTTTCTTTCCAAAATTCATTACATATGAATGTATATACATTTTTTTCCAAAATATCCATTCCATTTTAAAGTAATACTTAACTCACATTAAGCTTATAGCACATTCATAATTATTTAGAATACTTTAAATATTATCTCAAAATTACTTTTTCGACTGTCTTGTTCAAGTGTTTAGGAATTCCTATCGATAACGTTGATCAGTCGCATCGATCAGAATTCTTAAAGCACTCAATGGGCAATTTAACACAAAACTAATTTTTCAACAATTTCTTTTCCAATCTCTAAATTTTCATATAAATGATAATCTGTTATTAACAATACAATAATACAATCATTCATCCATTAATCCAATCAAACATATATAAACAAACCAATTACTATGCACATCGAAAAACAGTCTATCAGCTTCCGCTTCGCAACTGATCGCTAACGGATCATGACACCATTACTCAACACTAAACGTTTTAAAATCATTTTTATAACAGAAATTTGTAAAGTAATTCAAAAATTTATAAGTACGTCCCCATGACTATTCCCAATAATCATTTATACTTATATCTAAATAGGAAACAAATCCTAAATTCTACCCGACAAACCCAAGGGACGGGACTCTAATTCTGTCTAGGCCAAGATTTGTGTCTCTTACATTCTATATAGTTCTGAACCTTTGCTTTGATACCGAGCTGTAATGCCCTACCTTTATGCCCATATTACCCAAGAATATTTCAAGTAATATTGTCGAGTAATACGGAGAATAAGGCTGGATAGGCACGACCATCCGTGTCTATTCCCTTGGGCTAACACTATCACGTCAACTTTTACCTCATAACTCCATACATAAACGTGAATAGTCTCGGCACAAAACAATAAACATGTTGGCTTAATTAGAACAAAACAATATATCACATAATAGACAACACAAAATCACATGTTGCAATGGAAATATAATACACCAAATATCTTTCTATAGTATGAGTCTACAAAAGGAAAATACTAGACTAACATTTATAAACATATACATATATAGACAATGACAGGTCTCAAATATACATAACTATAAAATTCTACAACATGAACAAACATACAATGAGTATATAAGCTAGACTCGAATGGTACATCGATATATAAGTAACACCATATATATGACTTCTTAAGCTTCGCCCGCATCCAAGGTCACAGAGTCCATCTGCCTATCAAGTCTCGGTCTGACCTAAGTATTATAAAATAATAAGCGGGCCAGACTCTCTATAAATATTATAAAAGGCGAGATCATCATGATAAGCTTGCATAAATATTAAAGGCATACAAGTATTCATATAGTGTACTTTAATTAACATAATAAGACTTCCTTATTAAAACTTCATATTACAAAGTTAGATTATGCCGATGCCCCACCTCTATACCCACTCTAGCCAAGGACACTACGAGGTAATGCCGTCAACTAGCACGGAGAATAAGGCTGTTGAGGAGCGACCATCTGTATAATTGCTTTGTGCGAGTACCGATATGCCAGATAAAAATATAACTTTTCATCTCAAGAGGAAATCCGACATACCGATACAAACTCAAAGCTACTACACAGTGGCTATATGGACTTCGGAAACAAATATAGAAATAAACATAACACAAATCAGTCACAGACAATTCATATCACAAAGGCGGAAATAGATATGAATATAACACATGAAAATGTACATCAGAGTAGTGGTCAAATAAGATCCACAATAACACAAAAGAATAGATACAAGTGCAAGGCAAAAGAATATGTATACATCAAGGAGTCTAAATCTCAAATGTATACACCAAAAACTACTAAACTAGAGTAGTTAGCCAAAAGTCAGAAGATGGCTCCAGATAAGAAGTCATGAGGAAGCACCTGTAAAATCTCAGTCTGACCCGAGTATTATTTAAGAAGAAAATAATAAACGGATCAGTCTAGCTATAAATATCAGATAAAGTGATATAGAATAAGAGATATGACAAAAACATATGATAACCATAAAGTCATACTGTGATAAGTATCTAATCGAAAATCAATCCAGAGATTAATCAATATCACAAGAATCTTCTCAAAGATAAAAAGAATGTCATATTCTAAATTTAATTCACCAAGCCACAATAAATGACATACATATCAATGCCAACTGAAAAAGGTGGTGAAACATAAATCCCAGAAATCAATAATTATAAATCCAGGAATCACAAGAAAAGGATGGCCAATCCCAAGCGGGAGCATGAAAACTCACAAACACGTGTATCACAAATAATTTGGAATATTGACGCAGTGCAAACGGTACGTCCAATGAACCGAAAAGTCGAGACATTGATGTAGTACAAACGGTACATCAGATGAATCGAAACACAAAACAATTTGGAACATTGACGCAGTGCAAACGGTACGTCCAATGAACCGGAAAGTCGAGACATCGATGTAGTACAAACGGTACATCAGATGAATCGAAACACAAGACAATTCGGAACATTGACGTAGTGCAAACGGTACGTCCAATGAACCGGAAAGTCGAGACATCGATGTAGTACAAACGGTACATCAGATGAATCAAAACACAAGACAATTCGGAACATTGATGCAGTGCAAACGGTACGTCCAATGAACCGGAAAGTTGAGACATCGATGTAGTACAAACGGTAGATCAGATGAATCAAAACAGAAAACAATTTGGAACATTGACGTAGTGCAAACGGTACGTCCAATGAACCGGAAAGCCGAGACATCGATGTAGTACAAACGGTACATCAGATGAATCGAAACACATTAAAAGTACATGGGTTGCTAGCCCACAAAGAAATGAGACGAAGCTCAATAAAATAAAGTACAGTCTTTCACATGGACAAAGAGACATCGCACATTGCTAGTCTAAACCATAAAATGATCATCATCGATCATCAAGAAGTGTCAATTACACTAAGCTAGTAAATATATGAGTTTAGCTTCATGTCCCATAACCACTTGCTTAACTTAAATATTTACGAACAAATTGTAGATCTCCACTAGGAAATTGTCACAAGAGATTTAATCGAACAAGTCTAAGAATTAACCGACGAAGTAAACGCAAGCGTTTCATACCACTCGTTTTGCTAAGCCGTTTAATTAGATTTCTCATACGAGTGAGGTAAAGGTTTGTATATACTAGTAGATTGGAAAACGGTTTTATAAACGAGTTTGATATTGAAAATAGAGTTGAAATCGTTTTGATGAAGAAGTTTTGATATTTAATACTAGTATTGAAACCTTTATATTTTAAAGTGACAAACCACAAAAATGATTGTAGAAACAATCAATCATAAAAATTCACATTCGAAGACGTGAATCAAACTTAATTAAACCGATAAAGAATCCATCAAAAATGGATACTCAAAAATCACTAAAAAGGAGTCATCAAAGTCATAATAAATGATAACAACAAATAGGATCATCACAAATCGATTCAGATTGGAAATTCAATCCCAAAAGGCAAAGTGGGCTGAAACAGCAAATTCAGTTGACTAAACAGAGATTTTCAGTTGACTGAATTCTGCCTGGAAACTTTCTGTTTCCAGGTTCAGTCGACTAAACAGAGATTTTCAGTCGACTAAACCCTGCCTGGAAACTTTCGGGTTCCAGATTCAGTCGACTGAACAGAGATTTCAGTCGACTGAATCATGCCTGGGCTGTTTTTCAGCCTATCTAAATGAAGAGCAAACTCTTCCAAAACGCAACCGGACGAACATTGGCTCTAAGGGTTTATGCCAAACAGCAACCCGGCCCTATATGCTCCTCGGTGCATCACCAAAAGCATGATCAAACATCCATAAAAGGATTTTCACATAAATTTGACTTAAAACCCCAAAAATTGGAATATTCACAAAACCAATCCCAATCAAGGGCAAATACACATGAAGAGGTGTTAGGAATTCATACCTAACAACCAAAGATAATTATAGTCATAGATGTGAGATAAAAATCTCACCTTTTGAACCCAAACAAATGAAGAAGAAGCTTTGGAGCAATGGCAAGAGCAATTACTCTTCAATTCCAACACAACAAGCTTGAATCAAAGCTTAAAAGAAGAACATTCCCAAAGTTAGGTTTAGGAATTTCTGAAATTGGAAGGAGAAAGAGTTGGAGAAGAAGAAGGAGATGCTTACCAATGGGTTCTCTTTGATTTTGGAGCAAGAATCTGAGATTGAAAGAGGAACTAGGGCTTGGAGTTTTAATTTCCCATCTCTCTCACCATTTTTGCTTTAGAACTGAAAAGAGGAGGAAGTGCGAGTGAATGGGGAGGGATGGTTCAGTTTGGGGTATAAGGATGACTAGTGGGCTGAACCCAAACCCAAAGTCCAAAGTGAAAAAGTAGCAAAATTCTACTAACTCCAAACATATCAAAGCTTATACTCAAAAAGGTCGCAAATGACATTTTGAACTCAATGGAAGTGGTCTCGAGTCCCAATTCGACTGTTTGCAAAAAGTAGCTTTTCGGACTAAAATCCGACGAACGATGCTATATTTAAATAAAATATTTAAATATACAATCGATAAATATGCGGGTTGTTACAGATTGCCCATCAATATCAAAAATTGATATCAAAATAATAACCACATCAAATCCACATATATGAAAGGGTACAATAGACGAGCACATTGCAAGTCAAAAATAAAGCAAGCACATCGCAAGCTAACATAAGAGACAAGCACATCGCAAGTCAAACTAAAGCAAGCACATTGCAAGCTAACATAAGAGAAGACCACATCGCAAGTCAGACTAAAGCAAGCATATTGCAAGCTAACACAAGAGACGAGCACATCGCAAGTCAAAGTGATCATTTCTGATCGATAAATGTAATTTACTTTCAATTAGTAAATACATGAGTTTCGCTTAATGTCCCGTAACCCTTAGCGATACTTAAATATTTACTAAAAGATTGTAAATCCCACTCGATTAAAATGTTCAATTAAATGAGTCCAAAAATTAGCTGATACAGTAATACAAATTTTCCAAACCACTTGTATTACTAAATCATCTAATTAAATTTCTCATTCAAGTGACATAATAGTTTACATAAAAAGATTGTCTCAAATATCATATGGAAATCCTAAAACTTTACATCGAGCTAAAAGGATAACACAAAGAAAATACTAAAGGGGGAATTATTGCTCAAACGCAATGGTTTGCCCTTTTCTACTCATGTATAATACTTTCCAAAATATTCATATATATAAATATACTTCTAAACTCTTTTTAAAGATCCATAACTCTTTTAGTTTACTCTATATATATATATATATATAAGTCTATACTCATTCAATATTACCATTTGCAAGTTATTTGAAAATCTGAGTTGATAATCTGATAAAATAAACATATATACACAACTAGTTATTCAGAATCTTGGAAAGTTTTAGAGCTTGTAGAAAAAATCTCCAAATTTATTTTTATAAATTTATTTTTATAAATTTATTTTTCTAAGAAAATGTGAGTTGAAATTGCCTACATAACATATTACGATCAACCATGCAAAGCATAGTAACAAACAACAACGAACGGGTGACGAACGGAAGTATCGAGGGAGTTTCCTTGGAGCTAAAACAGCTCTACGCTCCACCGGTGCACCGAAGGTGGCGAATCCTAGAGATATTTCAGCCCAGGAAGCCCTCCGATCGGACCCTAGTGATGACACTTTGATCTTAAATTGTTTACAAGTATTCTAGTGTGTAAATGCATCAACTACAACTCAAACATGGCATCATAATTTCAATTAGAATATCAATTTCAAATTACAAGTGAATGCATCATTCAGCAAGTAAGGTTTCAAAAAAACAGCAAATAAATTCAATTGGGCATCATAAATTTGTAATAGAATGCATTTAACAAACATGCAAACCCTATTTAGAGAAGAGTGGTGAGGTTTACTCACCTTATAGTCTTATTACTCCATTGATTTGCCTTCTTCTTGCTAGAACTCTATTTTCTTGGTTTTTTCTCGATTTGATTTTAATTTAAAAACGTGATTTTTAAAGAAGCTAGATTTTGGGAATGAGGAAGAACGAAGCTTTCTATTTTTTTATAGTAAAGAAAGTAAACGTACATTTTATTCAAATACAGGAAAGCCAATTTCTCGTACACACACAAATGAGCTGAAGTAAATTTTAGCCGAAACCCAAAGATAAAATAAAAAATTTAAACAAGTTTCATTCATTTTCCCAATGTAACGACCCAACATTTTGGACGGTTCAAATTGACAATAAACCACACATGTCAAACTCAAATCATTCAAAGGGAGGATTGTTATGGGGTAAATAAGAAAAAAAGAGAAAGAATAAAAAAACAAACACAAAAGCTCACAGCGAAATGACAAAATATAATAATCAAATAACAGTCCATGAAGCTGTTTTACAAATAGCATTTGATTAAACTTTTACAATATAGATCAAAGTTACGTACAACGGGAATAAATAAATAAATGCAGCGGAACAACATGATGCAGTAGTATAAATATAATAAATAGCATACAAATCTTCGTCTTCGTCCTCTAGAGAAAAATGGTCTTCGGTGCACTGAAAAGCTTAGACTGACCCGAGCGTAATGAAAAGACAAAACATTCAAGTCGGACTAAAAGATCTTATGTAAGTTAAATCAACAGTAAATAAATATGATTGTAACGGCGTCAGAGATGTTTACGGGGTTTGATATCTCCTATCCAGTGTCTAACGTGCGTGCAATAACTTAAGAGAAGTTCGGGCTTCCATCTCTTAAGAATCCGTTAAACTATCTACATACATAGTACAATACGCTATTATAATAGTGTCTATAGTAAAGTAAAGTAATAAAATAGCGTTAAAGCATTACCCATATCCCCTTTAACACATTTTTGTATATTCCCATAGTCTATACAGATTGTGTAAGCCCCACCAAACTGATGGGATACTCAGGGAGCACTCAATAAGTACGGTACAAACCAAACTCGTAATGGGCGCGATAAGGCATGTGACAAGGCACGCGAGGCAATGCCCAGGGTAGGATACCACCATTTTGTGGATCCAGACTGGTGGTAATGCATAGCAGCTACTATCGCCCACCTCGAAACACACTCCCATAATCAAAATCAAGGGGTGGCCACCAAATCAATCACAAAGTCATAATATGGTATCGAAGAAGCACGTCCGATCGGAGGTGCGACCTCACTTGGCCCGGTGTGGCTCTTGTTTTAGTCACAACAAGCTGACTCGAGGGAGTCTGGGCTACATTAATACCTCATACAGAATTGTTCGCCAAACCATCCTACTTCATTCTGTAATCTCCACCATGTACACAGTTGTTAAAGTAGTTTTCGGTATTGGCAGAGAGTATGACAATATCCAATCCCGGTCTCTTTAACAACCAAATGCTTATTTCACACCGGATGGTTCTTTTACATTTCCAAAATCAATTTATAATTGATATCAAAATATCACATTCAATTCAAACCATATCACTTTCGAAATCATATTCACTTTTAAAATCATATCGATAAAATAGGTTAAATCCTCATTTCAAAATCATCATATTTACTCAAATATGTCATTTCACTAGAAAATATCATTTCAAATCCCAACTTAGGTTATAACATCATTTAACCATATTCGCTTTTAAATCAAGGATTTAAATATAAACACTTCAACTTTACACGGTCTGAAATTTAGAAAATAGTATAGATAGTGGTAAATAGTTTGAATAGTTTAAAATAGTTAGAATACTTCAAAATAGTTTAAATGGGTTAAAATAGTTTAAAATAGAGTAAAATATTTTTAAATAGTTAAAATAGTTTAAAATAGATTAAATAGTTTAAACTAGATTAAATTAGTTTAAATATAGATTAAAATAATTATAATAGTTTAAAATAGGTTAAAATAGTCTAAAATTAGATTTAATACAGTTTTAATAGTTTAATATAAAATAGTTTGATTATTGGAAATGGTTTATATAGTAGATAGTTTGAAAATCTAAATAAATCTGAATTTAAAATAATATATCTTTAAACAGTTTACATTAAAATAATTAATTTGAAATTAATATCAAATTAAACTATTTCTTCCCTTCAACAAATCTGCACCGTATCCATATTTCAACAAAACTAAATTTTCTTTCAATAAAATTCCCAAAAATCATTTCAATTTATATCGATTTCAAATTCATGTTTGAACTAAAATTTTAAAGCACTTTAAATTCATAGATTTCAAAGTTTAAATATTCAAACATTTCAATAACTCAATTTCGATAAATTTCATTTATATTTCACAATTTAACTTTGAAATTTCAATTAAATTTCTTCAAACAATTCCTTTAAACCAATTCCAATTTCAACATTTAAAGCTTCGATTTTCGAAAATAATTCAGTTTATATAAATCCAATTTTATTTCAAAATATCATTTAACTGAACTCAAAAATTAAGAACTTAAAAATCATTTAATTTAACCAATCCGGTCCCGTATATAATTTTCTATCTATGGTCAAGTGAAAAAGTTTTAATGGTCACAACAATTTCATTTCAAATAGTTTTGTTGGTTATGTTGGTTGCAAATTAATAGTGAAATTCTGTTGATGGGTGTTCGAAAATGAGATGGTGGTTAAGGTTGCAACGGATGATGAAATTTTGTTATGGGTGAAGGGTATTTTTGGAATTTACAAAAGCACCATGTAAATAATATTTATCGAATTCTCATTATTAAAAGTAGAGATATATATAAACTAAGTTATTTTTTATAAAACATAGTAAACTTGATTAATATTTTATAATTTATTACTTTATTACAATTATCATAAACTTAGGTAATTCTCCTAAACTTAGTTAATTTATTATTATTATTATTATAAATTTACTTAATTTTTATAAAACTTAGCTAATGAAGTTAAACTTTATGAACTTAGTTAATTTATTACTATTATTATTATATAAATTTAGTTGCTTTTTATAAAATTTAGATAACTTAGTTAATATTTTATAATTAATATTACATAAATTTAGTTACATTTTATAAAATTAGGTAACTTGGTTAATATTGTTTAATTTATTACTGTTAGTACTGTTATTATTAACATAAACTTAGTTAATTTTTATGAAACCAGTAGTTAATTTGTTATTATTATTATTACTATAAACTTAGTTAATTTATATAAAACTTATAGATAATCTATTATTATTATTATTATAAACTAAGTTAAGTTTTATAAAAAAAATTCAACTTGGTTAATATTTTATAGTTTATTATTATTAATATTCTAAATTTAGTTAATTGTTATGAAACTTAAATAAATTTAGTTAATTTATTATTATTATTATTAATATCACTATTATAAATTTATTTATAAGCTTATTTAATTTTTATATGACTTAGTAAATGAAATTAAAATTTATAATCTTAGTTAATTTATTATTATTATGTAAATTTAGTTAATTTTTATAAAACTTTGTTAACTTGGTTAATTATTATTATTATTATTATTATTATTATTATTATTATTGTAAACTTAGTTAATTTTTATAAAACTTATAGTTAATTTGTTATTATTATTATTATATGTGTGAACTTAATTAATTTTTATAAAACTTAGTAAACTTGGTTAATATTTCATAATTTATTATTAGTATTATAATTATTATAAACTTAATTAATATTCATAAACTTAATTATTATTCATAAAACTTTGTAAACTAGGCATCATTAACCATAAAATCCTATTTCATGTAGGTTATGCAAATAAAACATTAGTAAATTGATCTATAGATTATGGTATATGCAGACGTAGGTACCTTTCATTAATATGTCATAAATAATTTGTTAACTATGAAGAAAAAACCATATAACATTGTGCCTTAAGTTCATATAGGCAAACCTTATTATTTTTTTATAAACGGTATAGAAATGGGAGAAAAGATCCATTAAAATTACCTAACAAGCGATATTTCTGTAAGAAGGAGAATGAGGTTAGGGCATCCAAGCCGTATCAAGTCTTTGTAGGTGCTTGCATTCATCTTCTTTTAATGATTCATCCTTCAATAAAATCACACAGTGTGATAAAACTACTTCTAGATTTGAAATTTAATTAGTTAAGACCCATTCATGAAGTTTCAAAAATAGGTTGAATGGTCCATAAAGTATAATTTGTGCAACCATGATCGGGCTGCAACAAATGTAAAGCACAAAAGTGTGGTATATGAATATATAGGCTTGTAAGTAAAATAGACATATTACTTGATTAACGGTGAGCAATATAAAGACTATGAAGATGTATGTATTCAACCATCAAAATGTAGCGACAGAACTATGTCACATTAATATCATTAGAAAGAAGAAAAAATAATAATAATAAACCTAACATATCAAAGGTACAAAGGAGATGAAATATTAGGGAGCGGGCTATTTTTTTGGGGCAGCTTTTTGGTAATGTAGCGTATAGTTAAAAGTAAACAATAACGCTTTGAAATAATGTGTTATCTAGTGGTGTTATTAATAACAAAATTTCTTGTAGTGAATCATGCTTTGTTTGTTGACCTGTGTATGGAAAGTATTTAGTCATTTACTTAGCACTAATGCCGACGAAGAAGACTTGTTTCCATCTATTAGAGTTAAGAATGATGATTCGAGTAGGGTATAAAAGCAATAGTGCTCTAATATACCGGGCTTCACTCTTGACCAAGGGACAGCGAAAGGTTAGAAGGTTGAAAACGTGATAGGTATACGAAAATTAGTTTCCATATGTGATCGTTCTCATTGTTGTTGAATATGACCAAATTAACTTGGAAAGTATCTAGAAGAAACATAGAAATTATATGGTACGGTTATTCACTCGATGATGATATAACCTACATGTAAATTCGTCTTGCTCTTTTAGAACAAGTGATAAGGAAATATGTCCAAAAGGAGATGATCTCTACCTTTATCATTTTCTATTTACTTTTGAAAGAATTAGAGTTAATTTAATCGGGAAATTTGTCGATTCAACCTTGATGAGACCGGGATCGGTAAGTGTTTCATTTATCGAAAACCACTTCAAGCCTGAGATACGTGTTCTATCTCTTGAAAGTGGATCTATTCAAAATGTCGGAATCTATAAGAAGAATCAAGATCTGTTTGAGATGCTCGAACCCATGTAGAGGTTCGTGGTCTGTTCGAGATGATGGAATCCATTTGGGAATTTGTGATCTCTTCGAGTTGTGGCTCGTGTGTTTAGATGATGGATAACATGACTTCACCATCAGTAATGACAGAAAACAGATTACGATGCAAAACCAGTGGGTTTAGTTAACCCAAGGTATACTAACTCCATATCTAGATATGCTTTCGTTATGTTGGGCATTAGGAGTTGATGATATTCTGCATCACATGTTAGGGCATGGTCCAGCTATATTTACCTTATTGGTATATTTTATCTAAAGATATACGATGATCAAAAGGTACTTTCTGACCATTGTTTAGTGATCTGCCTCGATGAACCAAGGGCGTCTCCAATGGAAATTTCATATGCGTATGCGCCTTAACGGTTTTGATTGTACTTAAATATTGTTATGTCTTGAGATGCAAGCGGCACAACTATTTTCTGATTTATATTCTTCATCCTAGACATTATCTATTATATCACAATATGTACCTATTAGACTGCTGGTTCTTTTGAGGGGATAACTATTACGACAGTCTCAAAAGTATTGTTATATGCTAATCATATATTTCTTGAGTTTCTCATACTAAACTTATGTCTGACCCGTGGTTTTATTTTCCCCTTATTTCCATAGGTGCGCTTTCAAGTAGTATGAGATATGTAGGTTTTTGTTGATGTTTATTGGTCTCTGCGAGAGGAGCTGGATGTTTACCAATCGTAGTATTTATTTCCACTGAATTACTTTATATGTATATATATCAACAATTGTAAGGACGGAATGTTATAACTATCCAGGCTGATGGGTAGTACTTTGATTAGTAACTCTAAAATGCTATGTATATTAAAGTAGCCCTATGTACTATCTTTTGATATTATACATTATTATTCCGCATGTGAGATTTTTGATGTTTTTGTTCTCCTCTTTATTGTTCGTTTTCTTTTCTTCTTTTTTATTACCCTAATATTCTGTCTTTCCAGCACTTGGGTGCTTGGCACGTGATTATTAGTGTCGACATTAGGGGATCCAAAAGGTCGTTTGTTACAATCATGGAAGCAACTAAAGGTGCTCAAAATTATGAGTTGTCAAATAGTTTTATTAGTTTGTTTATGTTAGAGGATTAATGAATGAGGAGAAAAAATCATAATGGATTTGAGTGTTGTAGGGGTTAAGACTAGAGATGTGCTGGTGAATATAAAGAAAAATAATCCTGGAATGTTTCGACATTAAATACAATTTATAATGAAAAAGCTAAGATGATTATTTCAAAGATGGAAAGTAGATGCATTTTGTAAAAACTCATGAAATTTCTAGTAGATAATCATTATGCATATTGGTTCGAAAAGATGATAAGGTTGCTGTAATTATTAATATAGGCTCACCTAAAATCAACTACGTTGTGTAAATGCTTCACTACTTGATTGTATTTACAAAACAAAGCATTATAAAATGCCAATATTTGAAATAGTTAGCGTGACTTCAACAAATACGACATTCACCGCAACTTATAGTTTTCAATCCAAAGAACTGGAAGATAGTTATTGATAGGCACTATAAAACTTGAAGTTGATGTATAAGCCAAATAAGTTTCTAAATATTGTGATTATCGATGCAAGCCGAATAAGTTCATTGATTAGTGCTTTTAATATTTTTTGCCTAAACGCAGATCAATTATTATACGTTTATCATAATAAAAGCAATTGTAAAGTTTATTGTAAACCAAAATTTAAGACAAATGAAATGGTTAAAGTTTCTATTGTATATTAGATGCATGTTGTTCGTTTGCCTTCAGAAGAAGAATTCAATGAATTTTTGAAAATAATTTTGGGAGGTTTGTAATTTTTTCCCAAGCAAGTGAATTGTATTTTAGATAATTGAGTACATCTTAAGGAATAATTTACATTTCCATGGACCAATGAAGTGAAATGTCGCAACAACATTACTTCTAATGGAGCGAAAGTTGCTCAATCCAATTAAAGAATACTTGGGCACCTCACAAGCGGCTTTTGAAAAAATTTGGAAAAAGATAGATAAATATATCAAATTGTAACATTTGAAAAAAGTTTGGCAAACAAAGCACAATTCTCAAATTCGGTTATTCATATATCTCCAAATATCAAGTATATTATTTACTATGGATAAGATTTTAAATACAGTGGATAATATGCTTATTTTTTATTGCGGTTGTCTAAATCGAACTATATATCGCCTACCTTATTCTCATTAATTATATATATTACATATCGATCAACATTTTTACCACTTGACATGGTTGATTAGCATTGGAGTAAATTGGATATAGTTTTTCCATTGAGTAGTCAAATGAATTCATCCATACACCAGAACATATTTGTGATGCTCCACTATTCTTAATGCCTAAAAGAGTTAACCACCTTTTATGCTTACACACTAAAAACAGTGGGTCATTTGGGCGAATAATTTGAAAACTAAAGATATAAACATAGGGAAAAACCATACAACAGAATAATACTAATAAACATTAAGATGCACAACATTGCATATAATGATCAATATTAAAAATAACTCATCTAATGTTCAACTACATCCACATTGCTTCAAAATTTGTCTAATATGTTAAACATGTTAGAATAGCTCAAAATAAATATATAAAACTCATAGAACATACAAAGATAGATAATAAACTCACAAACTTCCATTATCTTTGCCCTAATTAGCAAACCTATGAAATATACATACATAAATACTGAAGGAACCAAGCCGTGTATATAGTTATTATGTACATTTATAGTATTGGGATTTACACTGCAATGGACACACAGCCTCTCTATATATGAATTTTGTTGTCACTGGTTATTATTAAAAACACACACATTCGTATACAGTTATAAATTGATTCTGAATTTATAATAAAATAACAACAATGTATATTTTTTGTTTAAAAAATAATTTTGACTAATTCAGTGTATATTCATTTTGAAACAAATGTTGATAGTTTAAAATTTAGTATTAACTTTAAAATATTCCAAATTAGATAATATAATGTTAAACAAAGCGATTCCTACCATGCGCTTCCCTATCCTATATAAATTTACCCGGGGGTATGGGGGCTTGGATCAGCGGACGGCTTTACTATACCCTCCTTAGGAGTTTACCGGTCCGCGGGGTTCTCCTGAGTTTTCAAAAAAAAAAATATTCGATTTTATAGAATTTAATTAAATAATATTATAACTAAAATAAATATATATTAAAATATAGCAAGGTACGCACACATATATATGCACGCATACATACATACAAAGATATATGTGTGTATTTGACCAAAAATTAAAAAATGTTTTTATTTCAAATCGGTATGGATTTAAATATATTTATCGAAATGTGTATGCATTCATATATATAAAATGATTTATAAATAATTAATTAAGGAAATAGATAATATAAAAAATCAATTTTTTATTTTTAAAGCCAAAAAAATACGATGATAAAATAATTTTTAATATTTAATAAATGTAATATATATAATGTATTTAATATGTTACAAATTATTTTGGTTAAAAAATAGTTTTTAAATTCCAAAAGTTAAATTTTATTTATATAAAAATTATACCAGATTTATAATTATCATTATAATGTTGTTTTGAAATATATTTTTTAAACATCAATAAATTCGACAACGCAAGCATATAGTTGTATAATATAAGATATCTAGTCCATACTATCTTGATATAATATATATCAACATTGAGGTTATATAGTTACCTTAAGATGTGGCTTAATACTCACACTTTAACTAATTGAATAACTCCGAGATTAGATTGAATTAGCTTTCAGATTTTTCTACGATCTAGAGATGAACACAATCTTCCTTTTATTTAATTTTGTTTCGATTTTGCCTCACAAATTTTTGGCTATCACTGCCATGAAATTCACGCCTAGAACTTTGAAAGGATAGAACAAAAAGAGTTATCTCTAGGGAGTGATTTAAATGGCATTAAGAAGAGGTAAAGGAGGAGAAAACATCTCCTTCTTTTACTCATTCTTTTATACCTTTTCAAAAAAAATTGAACACTTAAACTCCCTCTCCCTTCCACACCATTACCGGCCATGTTTTGGGCATAGACGGCTTTTAAAAATCCCAAGCACATTTGGTAAATAATCGACTTAAATAAAATTTAAATATTTATCGATATCGTATATCAGTAGATACATAATCAGTAGATACATACAAAACTTTTATCAGCCAATTGTGTGGCAAAGGGAATTATTATAATTCTTCGATAGTTCAATGGCTTCCCAAGCCAATCCCCCTCCCCCCCCCCCCGGCTCCTCCAGCTCCTTCATGCCCTCACCCTCCATCTTCCACATCCATTCCACCTGCTCCTACTTCGTTCGCCATCCCTCCCCCGATATCATTCGTTCCCAAAAAATATGCCTCCTTCCTTAACGCTAAGCTCATCACCCCCATCCCCCCTCATTCGTCCACTGAAAAACTTGATCCTAGCACTCAAAATACCAAACCTGGTAGCACCAAACCATATTATCCTCACCCTGTTATCATCAAAACCATTCCAGATAGATCATATGCACAAGTGGCTGCTTTACCACCACTTATTCCAGACCTCCCGACGCAGAAACGTCGACGTTCCTTGCCGCCTTTTGCCAATGTTCGCTCCATGATAGATTTTTTGGTATCCAAAGGTCGTTGTTTAAAATGCGCAGGGAATGGATACTTGGCAAGGAATTGTAGAGACTCAAAGATTTGCTATAATTGTAGTCTCTTCGGTCACCCACAATCAGCTTGTCCCGAGAAAACCAAAACCAAATCTCCTGCTTCGTTATCCGTGCGTGCCTCTGCCCCTCCCGCTAAAAACAAAATACCACGTCAATCTTATCGGGACCCAGCGCAACATCATTCCCCTGCCAAGTCGAAAAGCACATGTCCACCAATTAATATCTCGAAGTCTCCTCGTTTCTCACCCCATTCTCACTCCAACACTTCTCCTCACTCTCTTCACTCTGCTCCTGCTCTACAACATTTCTCAATGGAAACTCTTCACTTTATCTCACCGCCACGGTAATCAATGGCATTTGGACGTTAGAAACACTGCACCAAGCCCTCTCAACCGCTCTCCACCACCACGATCTGCCCATCTGAATCATTAACAATAACAGCTTTGCCTTTTGCTGCCCCACATACAAAACTTTAGGCCTCACCCTCCAACTCCGAACCCTATTTAAGCCAGGCGGGTCTGTCCTCATTCAACCCTGGTCCGATCCCAAGCCTTCCTCTGCCAGTCTCGAACAGGTCTCCTGGGCGTGAATTCAAGGATTCCCGGAATTTCTCCGTGATCGCCCGGATGCGGTGCGAGCTGCCTTGAATCCTTTGGGACGTTTCATAGAGTTCGATAATTGCAACTGGGCAATGTTAGATCACCGGTATCTGTTCATCAAAATGCAATTTTTTGTAGGCGTCTCAACTCCCTCCGTCATTGTCGCTAACCTCAACAACCACGACTACCTTCTTTCAGTAGAACGCTGGGAACACGCGCACCCGAGCCGTAGTCCGGAGACGCTTCCAATTGGCATTGATTTTGAGGAGGCATTTAGATGCTTTGATGAACACATTCCCATGGAGGATCTGAACTCAGACGACAGGTTTGACGCCATGAATTTCGATCCAGATACCCTTGCTCCCATAGCACCTTGAACCCACTCCTCTGGTTGACCAAATCCCTCTGACTGAACCCGAAGTTCCCCTCCCAATACCCAACCCTCAAGACAATTCTTTCGAAGTCATGGGCCCTCTTGGCTGGGACAATTGGCCGACAGTGGACCAAAGTTGGAATCCTTATGCGGATCTAGACCTCTCTACTCCATGGAATTTTCAACTTCCCATTCGCACTCACCCACCAGCTTGCCAAAATTCCCTTAGCCAGCTCGCCCTAATCCCCTCTCCTCATTCTCATCCTCCAGCTTATCATCAACCTCCACCCAACCAACCTATGGATAACTAACTTGCCCTCATTCCCTCTGACTTTCAAGCAACAGCGCCACCATTCCAGGACGATCAACAGTCACCCTTGGTCACTCCCACAGTTGTCAGACGCAGCGCCAGATTCCATAAAGCGGCGTCTCTCCCTGGTAGCTTTCTTAAACCTGTAGTTTTTTCCTCTGCTAACAAAAATATTAATAAAAAAATTGCACGCTGCATGGGTGTGAGTTTGCGCGATGAACACTTCACAGCCATGCAAACACTAGAATTGGAGCGTTTGCCCCTTTCCCAATGAAGATTATCACCTGGAATGTCAGGGGCTTAGGGGACCCCAACAAAAGAATCGCCCTAAATCTCATCCTGTCCCCTCATAAAATCGATATTCTCCCAATCGAAGAATCCAAACTTGTGGACCCCTCTCCTACCCAGATTAGGCAACTAGGTGGGCCTTATCTTTCTGGGTGGGCCCACTCGGATGCTGTAGGTTCCAGTGGTGGTTTAATCACCCTCTAGAACGAATCCATATGGTCCCATTGCCAAACCATTCTCCATCCTTCTGTCCTCCGTGTTTCACTTCGCCACATTCAAACTGATACCATTTACTTCTTCTCCAATATCTACGGCCCACAAAACGCGTCCGATAGAAATGCACTCTGGAATAACTGTCTCACCTTTGCCACCCACCTCAATGGCCCCTGGTTGTTAGGGGGAGATTTCAACACTACTAAAAACTCCCATGAAAGAAATTCTGGCAACATTTCACAAGACTCGGATTCATTCAACTCCTTTATCAACTCAGGTTCCCTAATCGACCCACCCATTAGCCATAGACTCTTCACTTGGTCAAATCGTAGATCTGACCCGACACTAGCAAAACTAGACAGATTTCTCTTCAATGTCAATTGGGATGACTTACACCCCCTATCCATCGTCTCCGGCCTAGCCTCGGTTATTTCAGATCACTGCCCTCTAATCTTAGATTCAGGCTCATCCTCTAACCTCAAACGTCCCTTCCGCTTTGAACGCCTCTGGTCTCTGGAACCCTCCTTTGACAATTTCATTAAGCTCGCGTGGTCCCAACCAGTAGTGTCCAATTCCGCAACCGCTAGGGTAGTTTCCAAACTCCATTCCCTCAGAAAGATCATAACACCCTGGGCTAAAAACATTTGGGGTTTCCTTCGTTCGCGCATCTCTTCCACCCAAGATGCTATCCTTGAGCTCAATACCCTCGAAGAATCTCGACCTTTAAACCCAATGGAATATTCTCAACTCAGGGGGCTAGAATCAGATCTAGATAGACTTACCAAACAGGAGGAAATTGGTTGGAAGCAAAGATTCAAAGCCAAGTGGCTCGAGGAGGGGGACATAAACACTTCCTTCTTCCATCGGATGGCCAATGGCAGACGCAGATCTATCAGCATCACGGAGCTATCCCACAACAACTCCACCTTCACCGAATTACCTGACCACCTCCGCCTCTTCACTGATTATTACCGAAGTATCCTCGGCAAGACATCCCCGGCTCTACCTCCCATAGACGGGAACCTCCTCTACCCAAATTGTTCCCCCATACCTGTAGACCACCCCTTTTCTGAAGAAGAAGTCTGGGCCGTGCTCAAAGATTTGTCGGATGATAAAGCTCCGGGCCCAGATGGTTTCGGCCCATTCTTTTTCAAAAACTTTTGGGAAACCATCAAATTCGATTTGCTAGACATGTGCGCGGAATTCCAAGCTGACCCCACCTCCATAGCCCGCCTCAACTATGCCAACATCATCCTCCTCCCCAAATCCTCCGGTTCAAACACTTTGTCCGCTTTCAGACCAATTAGTCTCCTCAATACCACACTCAAAATTATCACAAAGGTCCTTGCTAATAGACTCCAGACGGTCATCGATCCCCTAGTGGGGGCGGAACAGTCAACCTTCATTCTAAGCAGAAACATAATGGACTGTGTCGCCGCCACTCAAGAAGTTGTCTCTTATTGCCATAGAACATCAACCCCCGGTACCCTGCTAAAATTAGACTTCTCCAAAGCTTTTGACATGGTTCACTGGAACTTCATCCTGGACCTAATGAAGCACAGGGGTTTTCCACCTAAGTGGTGCGGCTGGATCGAAGGGATACTCAGCACTAGTATTTCGTCTATCTCAATCAATGGCTCTTCGGGTGGCCACATCAAATCAGCTAGGGGGTTGAGACAAGGAGACCCTCTCTCACCCTTAATCTTTGTCCTGGTTGCAGATGTGTTCAATCAGATGATCAAGCTCGCCTCGTCCAATGATTTATTCAAAGGTATCAAGCTTCAAGATTCAGATTTGTCAGTTTCTAACCTTCAATTTGCAGATGACACGATTTTATTCGCTTCCACCGAAACCAACCATATCCATAGTCTCAAGGTTGTGCTGTACGTCTTCGAAGCAATTTCTGGCCTCTCCATCAACTTTAATAAAAGTTCCATCATCATGCTTGGCAACTCAGACCATCTCGGCCCTCACATATCATCTTTGCTCAATTGTAGCGTAGCCCATTTCCCCATTTCTTACTTAGGTATTCCCATCCACCCCACCAAACTTCACCGCACAGATTGGCTCCCTCTCATCTCCAAAATTGAATCCCGACTCTCAACTTGGAAGGCACACTCGTTATCCTCTACAGGTCATCTCGTCCTTGTCAAATCGGTCCTATCAGCCATCCCCTCATACTGGATGTCCTTCCACACCCTTCCATCCTGGGTCATCATGAAAATAGACTCAATCAGGCGTTCGTTCCTTTGGAATGGAGGCAACGCAAAAAGACTGGTCAACTGGAGGACGGCCTGCCTACACCGCAACCACGGGGGTCTAGGAATTACGGACCTCCGCACCTTCAACCTAGCGTTGCTGTCCAAATGGCTTTGGCGTTTGCTCGCATCTGGAAACTTCATCTGGAAAACCTGGATCCTTTACCTACACTATCATTCAAACCCCCACCTAGCGCTCCACCCTCCCACCCGTTTCTGGCCATCCCCCTTCTAGACTGGGGTCCTCCAAACACTTCCTAGAGTCAAAGCACTTTTCCAAGTGAAAATTGAAAGTGGTAACAACTACCTCTTCTGGCACGACATATGGTATGGCCAACTGCCCTTATCTAAGCTCCTGCTCAACGTCTTCTCACACGTCACCCTCACTAACGCAACTGTTGAAGATTATTTTGCCCTTGGCCCTGAGCACCTTTGCCCTCCCACCATTTTCGATATAGGTATGGTTCCTGAACTCCTGACTGCAACAAATATACTCATATCACATCACCCCTCCAATAGTCAAGATCAATTCCTCTGGGCCCTTGCACCTTTAAAGGGCTTCACAATTTCATCCTGCTACCAATACCTTAATAACCCCGGCCGCCTTTTCTCCTTTCCCAGGATTTGGCGTTGTAATCTTCCACCTCGCATAGCTTTTTTTAAATGGTGCCTAATCTATGGAAGAATAAATACCAAAGATAGACTCAACCGTCTCAACATCCCTGTCGACCCACGCTGTGTCTTTTGTTCCACTCATGATGAATCTATCACCCACCCATTCTTCGATTGTGACTTCACCTACTCAATTTGGGTTGCAACCAGCGCTTATCTATTGGGGTATATCCCCACCTCGACCCCCTTCTTCGATTATTGGCAGTATAACCAGCAGAACATGCTGATGGACACTTACCTATCAATCTTCAGTTGGTGCATTTGGAAAGAGAGAAATGCACATGTGTTTGGGAAACCTTTACGCCACTTTGGCGGTACCTGTAGAAGTATCACTCACTTTTTCTCCTCCCTAACAGGTCAGAGCTCCTCCACGCCTTTCCGACTGAGCCTCCCGCCCCGCAACTCACAACCAGCAGAATCCCAGGGTAGCACTAGCGCAACACCGCGCAGGTAGCCTTCGCCTACCAAGGGCTCTTAGTCAACTGATATTTGTAATATTTTGTGATCATCTGACTATGTTACTCTAGTACTTTAGTTGGTTATTGTTGCTTTATGACTCTATTTTGGCCATCGATCGGGCTTGTCAATCGATCTCTTATAAATATTTAATATAACTACTTAACCGGCTGTGTAGTATCACGCTACACACCCGTCTCTCTCAAAAAAAACATACAAAACTTTATACACGCACTTTATTAAATATAATGGCATCTAAAAATCAAATATATTTTACTAGTTAATATTTCATAAATATTAATTAATTTAACTAATTTACAAAAATTATAATTAATAATCGTGTGGTGTTTTAGAGTATTCATCATTACGATTGTGCGACTCGTATGTGTAAATTTAGTCAGCGATCAAAATCAAACAATTTGAATATTAATGTTCACACATCACCTTAGCTAATGGTATGGCGGTTTAGCTTATTTTAACGCTTAACTTTTTGGTAAAATCCAATTTTACTATTTTAAGTGGCACCCAGTAGTAATGATTATTTATACTAATTTACTTTATTAAAATTATATCACTTTAAGACTTACAGAATTTGGTTTTGATCAAAATTCCAAAATCTTCCACCTTCAACTCAGTTAGTCGAAACATATAATCCTTGTTTTAATAATAACATTTATTATTAACTACACCCCTTTGGCCAAAGACTTTGACTTTGAGTTGACCATAATTAACTGTAATAACTCGTGCCCCAGTGGACTTGAATTTTCGCTAAATCGAAAACACCACTTTGGTCAGAGACTTTGACTTTGAGTTGACCATAATTAACTGTAATAACTCGTGCCCCAATGGACTTGAATTTTCGCTAAATCGAAAACCCAAGTCCACCAAAGTACGGATCGTTGGTTTGGTATCCTACAAGTAAATAAAACAAATGCATATCGGAGCGCTATCGATATAACACACAATGGAATAGTAAAGTATAATAAATCAAATAGTACTGACCATGATTGACACTTTCAATAACCAGTGTCCTTGTCAGTGCCAAGCATGCATAAGAAAACCTATCCTTTCACCGTTCCTGTCTTGCACAAGTACATGTCCTTCTAAAGCTATCATGTAGGTTGTAATGAGGAGAAGGGTCAGAACAACATTTTGGTGACTGGTAAATTATGTATTTTACACATAAAACTAGTTTATGTCGATTGTCTTCCATTACATGTTATGTCTTTTTATTTTTACTTAGTCGACTCGACTCTACGTACGCGTACGATATGCCCCATCTATCCGAAGTAGACCATAACTACATATGTATTATATATATAACACGTATATAGTTATCTATTTATATATAAGATGTATTATATATATATAAGTACCACAGTCCTCCTTTGGACCAAGATACCATCCCCGCTAGTATCCGTAATCTAACACTTCGTCAAAATCCATCATCAATGAAGTATTACGTCCTCGTCGTTGTGCATACCAAGGAACTCCTCGTAGTGCCTAATAACGGCGCCACAATAGTTTGGTCGTATTCTATCTCGCCTTGAGGATTTTCTGTTTATCAGCTTCCTATTATGGACTCAACTGCACGGAATATAGAGGACTCAACTCCTCGGAATATAGTGGACTCAGCTCCACAAACTATAGAGGACTCAACTCTTCGGATTATAGACTCAGACTATTGTGGACTCAACTCCATGGATTACCTCATTCGTTTTGAAAGACCTCTTTTAAGGGTTATATAGTCTTGTCTCCAAACAAGAAAACTAGCAAACAACTGTGGCGGTGCATGACCCAAATATGACCTACACTAGTAGAAAGTGTAGCCCGTTAGGTGTAACCCTCGTCTTTCCTATTAATCGCTCAGGACCGATGACGTTCATGACCTATGTACAGCTCCTACTCCCAAATATTGTACTAACACAATGGCATAGCGCCAATCTTTGCTCACTGCCCCATTTAATTTGCCTAACGCAATCAAGGCACTACCCCCCCTAAAAGATTAAAGCAGACCCTACTGGGGTATTCCTTTCACTTATACGCAAGCGTATATGATTTCACGAGTCCTACAGTTGGATAGGTCCAACATTAGTATTCTGCTGGTAGCCCCTTGCGATGAGCAAACTTTTGTTGTGTAATACTACGGACTTTGCATTCCAACACATTCTAATAACTATGTCATTCTTATCCATTTAAGTTATTTACTAACTTTAATAATAAATACCCGTCATAAACGCATAACTAAGGCTGTGTGTGTGCGCGTTCGTACTTATTTGATTATTACGCCTCCACTATTCACTGTTAGTAACATTTATTTGCTTCTTCGTGCATTTACATCCTATTTAATTTAAGGTCATTTACCACTTTCATTTAAAAGATCTAAATATCTTTTCCCATATACTTCCCTTTTCTCTATATCAAAATATCCATCTCTATTTCCTTTTTAACCTTTATTTCCTTCCCTTTTATTTTAAATTATTATTTGCCTGCTTTTTCATCGTTTTTATTTAATTCTGTCCCTATTAATTCTTCTCTTAGGCCGTTATTATAATCACATTTCTAATTCTCCAATTAATCCTTAGGGATTTCTGCATTTTAATGCATTGGAATTACGTCTCTCACAAATGGAAAGGTTGACACTGTAAATTCTATATCTTATCTAAAAGGAGAATTGTAACAACCCGCATATTTATCAATTTTATATTTAAATATTTTATTTAAATATTTTATCGTTAGTCGGATGTCAGTCTGAAAAGCTACTTTTTGCAAACAGTCGAATTGGGACTCGAGACCACTTCCATTGAGTTCAAAATGACGTTTGCGACCTTTTTGAGTATAAACTTCGATATGTTTGGAGTTAGTAGAATTTTGCTACTTTTCACTTTGGGTTTGGGCTTGAGTTTCAGCCATATATCCTAACTCAGCCCCTCTCCTCTCCATTCACTCATTTCATTTTGCAAACACTCAAGCTCAACTGAAAATGGTAGGAGAGATTGGAAATTAAAAATTCCAAACCCTAGTTCCTCTTGCTAACTCAAGTCCTTGCTCCAAATTCGAAGAGAAGCTATCGGTAAGCATCTCCTTCTTCTCCAACTCATTCTCCTTTCAGTTTCAGTAATTCCTAAACCTAACTTTAGGAAATATTTCTCTTTTAAGCTTAGATTCAAGCTTGTTGAGTTGGGATTGAAGAGTGATTGTCCTTGCCTTGCTCTATAGCTTCCTCTTCATTGTTTTCGTGTAAAAGGTGAGATTTTTTTCTCACATCTATGACTATAACCATCTTTGATTGTTAGGTATGAATTCCTAACACTATTTCATGTTCAATTGCTTTTGGTTTGAATTGCTTTGGCGAATTTTTGATGTTTTGAATTCAAAACTTTGAAACTCCTTGCTTTGAATTATGAACATGTTTTTGGTTGTGAATCGGAGTGCCTATAGGGTCGTATTACCGATTGACAAAAACCCCGAACTCCATTGCTCGACCGGGTGTAAGTGTGGGAGAGAGTTTGCTCTCCCACTAGGCTGAAAAACGATTTCAGCACGTCACCAGACGTCTGCAGGTAGGCTCAGACGTCTGGAGACTGTTTCAGGCAGTTCCTGAAACTTGCTGCAGACGTCTGAGCATATACCCCAGACGTCTGGAGCCTGTGACCTGCTCTATTTTGCCTGTTTTTGCCTATTTTATCTCGAGATTTCAATTTCCATCGATTCAAGGTTATCCGATAGGTCGTACCGTTTTAGACGGGGTGCTGCCCCGCACCCCACCGTGGGCGCTGCCCTCTGGACCCCCACGACCTGACCGGGCAGGTCGAACCCCGTACCCCCCTTCGTAGGGGATCTTATCTGAAAAACATTCATCAGAATTTCTACTTTGATGGTTTTGGGAATTGGTTTCTTTGGATTTTTCTCACGTCTTCGAATGTGAATTTATGTGATTCGATTTGTTTCAACAATCGTTTTGTGACATGTCACTCCAAAGATACGAAGGTTTTAATACTAGTAGTAAATATCAAAACCCTTTCATCAAAATGTTTTCAACTCTATTTTAATACCAAACTCATTTATCAAACCGTTTTCTAATCTACTAGTATATACAAGCCTTTACTTCACTCGGATGAGAAATCGAATTAAACGACTTAGTAAAACGAGTGGTATGAAACGCTCGCGTTCACTTTGTCGGTTAGCTCTTGGACTTGTTCGATTGAACCCTTTTGTGACAATTTTCTAGTGAATACCTACAACTTGTTCGTAAATATTTAAGTTAAGCAAGTGGTTATGGGACATGAAGCTAAACTCATATATTTACTAGCTTGGTGTGATTGACACTTCTTGATGATCGATGATGATCATTTTATGGTTTAGACTAGCAATGTGCGATGTCTCTTTGATTCGGTTCACTGGACGTTACGCTGTACGACGTCGTTGTTCTGTTTTATCGTGATTGGTTCATCGGACGTTACGCTGTACGACGTCGTTGTTCCATTTTACTATGTGTTGGTTCATCGGACATTACGTTGTACGACGTTGTTGTTCCATTTTACTATGTGTTGGATCATCGGACGTTACGCTGTACGACGTCGTTGTTCCGTTTTATCATGATTTGGTTCATCGGACGTTACGCTGTACGACGTCGTTGTTCCATTTTACTATGTGTTGGTTCATCGGACGTTACGCTGTACGACGTCGTTGTTCCATTTTCTTATGAGTTGGTTCATCGGATGTTACGCTGTACGACATCGTTGTTCCTTTTTATTGTGCTTTGGTTCATCGGACGTTACGCTGTACGACGTCGTTGTCCCTATTTATTGTGTCTCTGGATCATCGGACGTTACGTTGTACGACGTCGTTGCTTCGGATTATTTGATTTCTGGAATTTATGTTTCACCAACTTTTACAATTGGCATTAATATGTATGTCATTATTGTGGCTTGGTGAATTAAATAAAGAATATGACTTTCTTTTTAATCTTTGAGAAGATTCTTGTGATATTGATTAATCTCTTGTTGATTTTCAATTACGTACTTATCACAGTATGGTATTATGGTTATGATACGTTTTTGTCATATCTCTTATTCTGTATCACTTTATCTGATATTTATAGCTAGACTGATCCGTTTATTATTTTCTTCTTAAATAATACTCGGGTCAGACTGAGGTTTTACAGGTGCTTCCTCATGACTTCTTATCTGGAGCCATCTTCTGACTTTTGGCTAACTACTCTAGTTTAGTAGTTTTTGTTGTATACATTTGAGATTTAGACTCCTTGATGTATACATATTCTTTTGCCTTGCACTTGTATTTATTCTTTTGTGTTATTGTGGATCGTATTTGACCACTACTCTGATGTACACTTTCATGTGTTATATTCATATCTATTTCCGCCTTTGTGATATGAATTGTCTGTGACTGATTTGTGTTATGTTTATTTCTATATTTGTTTCCGAAGTCCATATAGCCACTGTGTAGTAGCTTTGAGTTTGTATCGGTATGTCGGATTTCCTCTTGAGATGAAAAGTTATATTTTTATCTGACATATCGGTACTCGCACAAAGCAATTATACAGATGGTCGCTCCTCAACAGCCTTATTCTCCGTGCTAGTTGACGGCATTACCCCGTAGTGTCCTTGGCTAGCGTGGGTATAGAGGTGGGGCGTCACAAGAATTTGTGTTACATTTGGAATTACAAGGAATTTTTTTATAGTTCTTGAAATAGACAGAAGAAATACGGTAAATATCCCTATTTTATACATCACTTTCTTTTAGGCGTATTCCTTATTATTTAAAATGATATACTTTTATTTATAAATCTGAAGTTGATAATCTATAGAAATTCACATTACAACACCATATATTCCAATGAGTTAAAATATTACTTAAATCACCAGAATTTATTTTGATAACTTAACCTACATTTTCACTTGCAAAATTCATTTAATTCTATAAATCTGGAAATATCATGTAACGACCCGGTATTTTTAACCATTCGCATCTGCACATGTTAGACTTGAATTGCTCAAAACAATAGATTGTTAATTTTATATTTGGCAGAACTCAACATATACAGTGAATAAATCAATCACAGAAACACAAACATAGAGTACTACAACAGTAAGCAGCGGAATAGATAAATAGTAGTTCATGAAGCTACTATATAAACATCAGAGTTAAAACAAAATACAACAGAAATCTCAAATACAGATTAGTCTCAAGTATAAAAGCAACTGACAAGTCTGAACATAAGTGACTGGAATAAACCGAAATAGCTGAAAGCTGGATAGATAGATCTTCAAACAAAGCTCCAATCTCCAAAGGTGAGTCTCAAATACTATGACACTCAGTCTGACCTGAGCGTAAAGCAAAACACAAAACACTCGAGTCAGGATTAACATTCTTATATTAATAAATTCAACTCAAGTGAAATGTCAACTGAAATACAAGTAACTTAAAGGATGTTTGGGATTTCCATCCTCTAAGGATCCGTGGAACTATATACTATATAGTAATATATGCTATTATAATATGTCTATAGTAAAGTAAAAGTATTAAAATAGCGTTAAGGCGTTACCCATATCCCCCTTAACGCATTTTATATATTCCCGTAATCTATACAATGTCGTACGCTCCACCAAATCGGTGGTTTACACAGAGGACACCACATAAGTACGGTACAAAACAAACTCGTAGAAGGCGCGATAGGGCATGCAACAAGGCACTCGAGGCAATGCCAGGGTAGATATATCGTTTGCAGATCCGGACAAGTGGTAACACATAACAACTATTACCGCCCACTTCGTGACACGCTCCCAAATCAAAGGGTGCACCCAATCAAATCACAAAATGCAATAGAATGGTATCGAAGAAATGTGCCCGATCGGAGGAATGACCTCACTTGGCCCGACATGGCTCCTGTTTTAGCCGCATCAAGTTGACTCACGGGAGTCGGGGCTACGTAAATACCATATGGAATCGTCACCAAACCATCCTACTTCATTTTGGAATCTCCACCACGTACACAGTTGTTAAAGTAGTTTTCGGTATTGGCAGAGAGTATGACAATATCCGATCCCGGTCTCTTTAACAACCAAAAGCTTATTTCACACCATGGTCATTTCATTTCAAATAGTTCATACTTCATATCAAAATATCATATTTATTTCAAAACCATATCAATTCGATATCATTGTTCACTTTAAACAATAGTCATTTCCAAAATCGTAACACTTTCGAAATCATAACACTTTCGAAATCATAACACCTTGGAAATCATAGCACTTTTGAAATCATAACACTTTGGAAATCATAGCACTTTTGAAATCATAGCACTTCCCACCTAAACAGTTTAGATATTGAAAATATTATATATATTAAAATAGTTATAAATTAGAATAGTTTATATATTAAAATAATTTATATAATAAAATTAGTTTCCGCAAATTTCGCAAATCGATTTGAATCAACTTAAATTCCAAAAATTCAATTTAAATCAATTCCAGTTTAACCATTTCAATTTAAAGGTCAAAGGTTCAATTCAAATTCTAAAATAAACCATTTCAATTTATATCGATTTCAAATCCAGGGTTGAACTATCACTTCCATTCCAATAAGATTCAAGTTTAAATATTCAAACATTCACAATATAAATTTCATTTATTTCAAAATTTAACTTATATTTTATTCAAATTGAGAAGTAGTCACTTAATCATTTTAAATAAAAATTTATTTAAAATCCCCATTTTATAACTTTAAATCAATATTTAATATTCAATCTCAGTTTTATTTAAAGTTGAGAATATTCATTTAATCACTTTTTATCAAATTCAAATCATAAACCAAGTTATAATCATATCTTTTCAAAATCTCAAAACCAATAAGTTTAAATCAATTCTTTCTTAATTTCAATTATTAACCAATTTAAATTCCAAGTCAACATTAATTTATCTTTCCAACCTTTATTATTAAAGTTATAAATCTATTTTAAAATATTAATATAAATTTTTAAACGGATATTTTAAAACAAATTATATACTAATTATATTAAATTTCATTAAATTAAATCTTATTATATATATATATATTTAGAAAATAAAATTATAAGAAAAATCTTAAAATTTATAATTTCAAAACTAACTTATAAATTTAAAATACCAAAACATATAATTTTTAAATCTACAATTTAGACATATATAAAATAACATTTATATATATTATAATTTAAAAATCAATATTTATATAAAACCATATATCTCCTTTTAAAACTTTGGAAATCATTTTCAAAATATAGACGAAAGGTGTCCGTATATAATTTTCTATCCTATGGTCAAGTGATATGGATATTTATCATTTCAATCCGTAATTTAAATATTTACGGGTATATATCATTTCAACCCGCAATCCCAAAAATTCACAATAAATGAAAATCGCTTGGGTTTATCATTTCAACCCATAACGATTTTCCCCTATTCTAGAATATCGTTCGGGTATGTATCATTTTAACTCATAGGGAATTCTAAATTAACAGGGAACTTGCAGAGTGAGAACAAATATAATATAGCATATCAACACAGGCATATATCATCAGTAATAAATTAAATATAATATACAACAGGATATGGTGTCATATGTCACAAGTGAACAGTTATAGATAATGGCATATCGTATATAGCAATTATATCATTAACAGTTCAATTTAGCAGCATATTTCAATTGCCGTTTCAAATGAAATCAAATTTAATAAATATAAGAATGTTAATAGTGAGTGATTTCTCACCTTTCGAGGCTGGAGGAATTTGAAACACAACAAGCTACGAATTGGATCACGGTCTAGACAATCGACCAATCCAAACAACAATCTCAAAGCGAAGTAAGCTGAACACGGATTTGACGGACAAAGCTGATAGATAGGAATCGATGAGAACAAATCAATCAACTTGATATAAATGGGAATATATATATATTATATTTTATAACAATACTCATAACAATATATATACTTATGAATATAAATTAATGTATAAACATGCATATAACTACATAATATATATATATATATATATATATATATATATTTCAATATTCATTATAAAAATCAATATAACAAATATAACATATTATATACTTTTAAATTTTATCCCTTTTAAATATGCGAGCTTATATATATATATATATATATATATATATATATTCAGATATATATATATACCTTTTAAAAAATTTCTTCAAGCTAATATATATATTGTTATATGCATACTAACACTACATAAAATCAATACATTTTTAAGCTCGCTTTCATAATACCCGCAGCCTTACGACAATACATATAATACCCTTTTACATATATAAATTTATGTTGTAACAAAAAATCTTTTGAAATTTACATTGTAAATAAACTTTTAAACGTATTATACCTATCATATATGTCTGATCAAAGGAAGGCTGCAAGAATATCTCAAACAAAAGCATGTAAACTAAAATATATATAATTAGAACCAAACTCATATACTTATTTACATAAACACATATATAAATAAAATCTCTATATACATACTTATATTTTAAACCAACCTCAAAATAAATCTTTATAAATATTATTTAAAATCAAAAATAAGACAATATTAATCTAGAATCTATATATATATTACAGAAAATCATTTACTTGATGTAAACACATATATTTAAGATTAAACATATATATTACATTTTAAAACAAGTGTATATATATATATCAGACTTTGAACAAGAGATATGCAAAACAATATATATCTAACATGTGTACTGAAAATATATAATACTAACATATATAATATAATTTACACAACAGAAAATAATAATATAAACTTACATACATAATAGTATCATATACAGTTAATAAAACTTACTTTATTATAAATTATATACCAATATATTATATAATTTATATAACCAACATGGGTATATTACTAACATTAGATTCAACAAACATAAATATACAAATCATATATGTACTACAGTAACCCTATATGCTGAAATTATATATATATATATATATATATAAAATCATATATATATGCAAACACATAGGTAACCATATATATACTAACATAATATATAAAATATATACAATACCTTAAAAAAAATTTCACAATACCTTTATAAATAAAGAAGGGGATCGGTGGTTTGGATCTTGGGCAGGCAAGGGGCGAGCTTGAGGAGAAGTGGCTTGTAACGACCCAGAATTTCTGTCATTTGAAATTTAGATATTTAATTGATTTTAAATATTAACAAGTGAAATTTGTAAGTCGAATAAATTTTTAATTTCGAATATAGTGATCTAATTGGGTAATTTAATCGATAATTTAATATTTGAAATTCCAGAAATAATTGGAAATTGGGTTTTATGTGTATGAAAATGATTTATAAAGTTATATTAAATCATATTTGAGTTAGAACGATGTTATAGAACTTTTAAAATTGATTTAAAAGTTAATTTGTGAAAATAGAATATTTTAATATTTAATTGACGAGTAAAAATAGTCATTTTTCAAATAGTCTCGGATTTCGACGAAACCAGTTTCATCGGATCCGTAATGTTAAATTATTGTAAGATTTCAAATTTCGGGTCAATCGGATTTACGGTTTGTCCGGGGCAAGCTGAAACGCATCGAAATCGTTTTAAATCGATTTGATTTAAAATTTGAATTCAATATTTTGAAATTGAATTCAATGATTTGGGAATTTTGGTCTAAAAGATTTTATAAGTGTAAAAGGTGTTTATATGGGTTTTTTTTAACCATTTAAAATATGGTTTTTGAAATTTAAATTTAAATTCAAGTTTTATACTTGGATGGCTTTAACCTGTGTAATAATAACCAGTTTTTCCCAAAAACGAAAACTATCTGTTTTCAAATAATAATAGCTTTCATAAAGTGAAAAGATTTCCAATTTGTATTGAAACAATTCAAGTTGAAATGAAATTGTAAATAGTTTGAGAAAAACTATGAATTAACCTTTGTGAAGATGATTGAGTTTTATTTTGAAATCAAGAAGATTTTAAATGGTGTATCTTTTATATTATAAAAGACTTGAATGGTGAATAGTTTTGAAAGCTATAAATTAAATCTTAATTTAAAGATTTAATGGGTTAATCCAATTGAAATGGAAATTGATTTGGAAATCTGTGGATGAATCTTTGTGAAACTGGGTAAACTTTGTGAAGTAAATCTTTTTGTTTAAAGATTTAAAATGGTAATTTGTTTACACCATTTAAAGGAAAGGATTTGGGTAATAAGTTGTGACTTAATTGAAATTCCTATATCCATATGTTTTAAATTTTGTGCTCACTATTCGGGTTAGCCGGGAAAAGACCTTTGTGTCATATAACCCATTCCGAATTAGTGATACGACGATATGGATCGTATTGAAAACCGGTGGTGAATACCGGGTATTTGTGAAAACGATAGGATGACCTATCGATTGTCTCTGCACCGTTGGCTACAGTATAGAGATTTCCTTTGTGATGGGAAGTTCGATCGGGATTGTGAATACCCGGAATGCAAGGGCTTCTTCGGAAGTGCCTTCGGTTCTGTTCGAACCCGGAACAGACTTGTATGGTTACATGTCTGACATTACATTTTGAGATATAAAGCTGATTTCTTTCAAATACATTTCTGTTTGGTGGCAGAGAATTTATTCTCTTAGCTTAACACCCTTCTCTAAGACGTACGAGCTCAGAGGTTATGTAGTTGAAAGTTATCAGTGATATACTCCCAATTTGGTAGTGTGGCATGCTGAGTGTTGCTGTGTGATGATCAATTATTGATCATTTGTGACCAAAGCGTGGCTTTGTGAAAAAGCGTAGCTTTGTGGACGAGACCTCTTCGGACCTCACAACCCGGAAATGGTCAAAACAGGAATGATGCGGCAAGGTTATGAGGGTCGCTCCCTTTAGGGTATGTCATTTCCTTCTGGAAAAGGGTGGTATCAGGTATGGAGCCCTGGTATTTAACCTATGTGGATACTCCAATCTCATTTACTGTGTGATTGTTTATTTGTCGAGGCACCTCAGATAAAGGTCCCAAAGGACGGGGGTGGCATATTCGTGTAGTAGTTACCTGGTGTTAGAGGTAACCCGGCCTTGTGTTGGCAGAGAGCTAGTTAGTTCCCGGGACGTCCCGCCAGAGGCGATCCCATGTGGCAGTAGGAAGTTCCTTAGCCTGACCATTTGTTGGAAATCCATTTTCCAATACGAACCTTGTACGATATTAGTTGTAGAACCTGCCATTTACTTATGGTGGTCACCACTGTTTAGATGGTAGCTATAGTAGGCATACAATAATGGTTGTATGTTGGCTAAGATTAATATTATACTTTCGAAATGTTTTCTGCACTATGCACTAATAATAATAATCCAATGATTTTGCGTAGTAAGCATGTTTGACTATCATAAGAAGAAATCTCCTCCAATTCTGCGTTTGCATTGTGTGTGTGGCGGGAGGTCTTATGGTAGTTTCATTTTCCAAAAGCATTACGAATGTCTTTTACTTCCTTCTTGTTGTTTTAAAGATAATAACTGTTTTAAGTTCTCACACCAGTCCCATGACTGACCTGGAGTTTATTGTTTCCTTCCTAAACTCTGGGTGCCCACCAGTTTTCACACGGGCAGTCTAGAGTCAGGTCGTCGCATCATTCTGGATTTAGGAGATGCTGTGGAGCTCGGTGGCGAGCTGGATGGCGAGGCGTAGCATTTGTATATGATACTATTTATTCCGCTGTGTATTCTGTATGAGGACAGGTTTATATAACTGTCCATTGATGTATTGTTGTTGTAAACTCTGATGATGATGTAATGTATAAAATGATATAGTTCTTGATTTAAAGATTATTCATTTATCTATTATATGTTGTTCCGCTGCGATATGTGAAATTCTGATATTGTTCTGCGTTTTTCTGTTGTTTCTTCTTTCTTTTTCTTCTGTCTTCTTTTACCTCTTCTTTTTCTCCATAACAATTTGGTTTTCCGGCATTCGATTGCTCGGCAGTTGATACAGTGGACGTATTAATGTCGATTTTCGAGCATCGAAAATCTGATTCGTTACATTTGGTATCAGAGCATATGGTTAAGCGATAAACTTGGCTCTGTTGGGTGTTACTCATTAGAGATAGAGTCAGTAGTACTCTAGAATGAGTGTGAGTGTAATAATAGATATGAGCTCGTATTTGTTAGTGAATATGAAATTGTTTTGTATTGTGTTGACTTATCGGTTGATTGTTTATAGAATCTGGTCGGTGCAGTCTAGCTAACTGTAATCGATAAGGGTTTCTAAACTCTTAAACAAGATGAACCGACACAGTATCATTTTGAATTGGGTAAATGAAATAATTTTACCTCGATTATATTTTGTATATAAAGGAAATAATTTTTCAGAATTATTAAAGTGTATATAAATTGAATTGTTTGGTTGTTGAAAATGTGAATATATCTAAATTAATAAAAGTTGTTTGAATAAATTATATAAAAAAACAATTGTAAAAGAATGAAGTATATAAGCAAATGAATTCTTAAGTATGGAATTATAATTAATATGATTTGCAGTTGTGAAATAATCTTATATATAAGAAGTGAAAATATATGAATATATTTATAATTATGAGTTGTAAATATAAAAAAAATGAATTTGAACTATGAATTTGAAAATTTTGAATCCTGTTTATTTTGGAAGTTATTTTTCAAAATTAAAAGTTAAATAGTGAAATTATATCAGTGGAAGATTTATAAATGTGATTTATAAATAAAAGGGAAATTTTTGAAAGAATTTAAGCACTGAATTCACTACTGTTACTGGGAAATAATAAGGGTGATAACTGCAGCATCATCAGTATCATTTTCAAGTTTCTGTGTGATGGATTTGCTACCATAATAAATTGAAAAAAATTGAAGTTTTGTTGTGATAAACAAAATTTAATTTAAAAATCCAAATTGAAATTGATAAATATAAGCGAAACGAGTTTTATACTTATAATATGAAATAAAGATTTTAGCTTTGGTAAAGTTAAAGAATTTATGTTAGCATAGTAAATATGTGATGTGAATTTAACTAAAGGAAGTTAAATAAATTAAATCAGATTTGGAAATTTAAATATATAAGTTGTATAACTTATAGAATGGGTAAAGGTAAGTGAAACCAATTATTAAAGTGGTTAAACAATTTTGTTAAGCAAAATGAGATATGAATTTGAATGAGTGATGAAATTTAGCTTTGGTAAAAGTTAAATAGAATTTACTTTAGAATTGGAATCTGAATTGGATTTATAAGTGGAAATTTAAGTTAAGTTAAACAAATGAAATTTGAAATGGAATATAACTTAAGTGATGTTAAATGAAGTTGATTTTGGTGTCGAAGTAAAAATAACAAAGTGAATTAAATGAATGGGAACTGGAGTTATGTAAGGAGATTCAACTTTATTTGTTAAATGAATTAGCAATTGAATTAATAAATGGATTGAATGTTAATCAATCAAATGTAAATGAATTGATATGGAATGATGGATGTAAGTGTTAATTCATTAAAGCTAATGTAATTGGGAATTGAATGAATTGAATGAAAATCAATAGAATATTAAACCAATTGGAATTAAAAATGTTGAACCTAATTAAAAGAGAATAAATTTGGTTATGTTGGATATACATTGGTTGTTATATGATTGTTGGTTGATTGTATATAATTCATTAAGTATTAATGAAATTGAATTGATAAAAAAATTGAAAGCTATGTAATTGAATTTGAATTGAAAGTGAACCAACTTGAATTTAAATTAGTGAATGTAAACTAATTGAAAATGAATAAATGAATGTCGTTGTATATGAATTGGTTGTAAACAATTACAAGTGATGTCGAAATTATATAAGTTGCTTATAAACCTTGTTTAGTATGCGTTTCTTTTAATATGCATATGTTGTAGTTGTTTGAAAGAGTAAATTGTTGATAACTTTATATATATGTCACTTACATATTTAAACTGAGTAAATACAGGGCCGGGGCTACCGTTTGGCGGGATTTGATCGCGCTAAAATGCTAAATTAATAACTGCTTTGCTTAAAAATGCTAAAAAGGTACGCCTACGCAATAAAAATAGGAAATATGAACTAATTTTCTGCTTTTCTGTAACATCCCACCTTTTTGTATGCTTAAGCAGACACACGTGCCGACTTAAACCATACAGAAGGGTGGATTGTTATGGGGTAAATAAGAAAAAGTGGAGAAATAAAAGAAACAAAATAGAATCTTGCAGCGGAACGATAAAATATAATAATCAAATAACAGTTCATGAAGCTGTTTTACAAAACATTTGATTATACTTATACAATACATATCAGAGTTACACATACCAGAGAATGATAATTATGCAGCGGAATACAATGGTGTAGTAGAATATATAACAAATAGTAATAATAAAATCTTCGTCTTCGTCCTTCAGAAATAGGGCCTTCAAATCCTGAAATGCTCAGGCTGACCCGAGCGAATTGAAAAGACAAAACACTCGAGTCAGAACTAAAAGATCTTATGTAAGTTAAATCAATGAAATAAATATGTGTGTAAACGGCGTCAGAGATGTTTACGGGGTTTGACATCTCCTATCCAGTGTCTAACGTGAGTGCAGCAACTTAAGAAATGTTCGGGATTCACATCTCTTAAGGATCCGTTAAACTATCTACTATGTAGTAATATTCGCTATTATAATAATGTCTAATATAAAATAAACATACTTTTAAATAGCATTAAGGAGTGACCCAATATTCCCCTTAACACGTAATAGTCCCAGTAGTCTATCCAGTATTAGCATACTCCCAAAAATGGGGGCTACCCTCGATACTCCACAGGCTACGGGAGAAATCACAAATCGTAGTAAAGCTCGATATGGTAGGTGACACGGCACACAAGGCAATGCCAGGGTAGATATACCAATTACGCACACGGACTGATGGAGCGGATAGCAGCCACTACCGTCCACCTCGAACAACACTCCCAAATCGAAGGGTGGCCACCAAAAATCACAAAGTAATAGAATGAAATCGAAGAAGTGCGTCCGATAAGAGGTGCTACCTCACTGGTCCGAGATCGCTCCTGTTTTAGCCACCTTATGCCAACTCACGGGAGTTGGGTCCACGTATATACCTTAGGATCGTCGCTACCATCCTACTTCATTGTGGAAACTCCACCGCGTACACAGTTGTCAAAGTTGTTTTCGGTATCGACAGAGAGTATGTCCATAACCGATCCCGGTCTCTTTAACAACCAAACGTTATTATAACACCGTGGTCATTTAAAAATATATACTTTTAGAAAACACAATCATTGCCCTTTTAAAACATATCCTTTACTTCAAAATAGTATATACTTTAGAACTAAAATATTTTTGCCATTTCAAACCCAAATTATCAATTTATTATTTCCATTTCAAAACCCAATTCAATAATATATCATTTCCATTTCCAAAACAATTCAATAATATCTTATTTAAATAAAACCAAATTTCCAATCACTAATCTTTCTTAAATTTAGATAACTTGAAATATTCTTTTAAATCATCTTAAACCCAAACCACATTTTGAAGTCATATTTCTAAATTTTCAATTTCAATAGGTTTCAAATCCATATATTCACAGATAATTCTTAAATAAGTTCTATTTCAAATAAATTCATTTTTCAAACCATATTACTTTCAAAGTTATAACAATTTCGAAAACCAATACTTTGAAAACAATAATACCTTAATTTCAATAAAACATTTCAATTTTGATATATTTCAAGACTTTAAATATTTCCAAAATTCCCAACCAAATCTGATAATCTTATATATACCTTAATTCAATTTACTATTATTTAGTTTAGAAATATTTATTTAATAAATTCAATATCACTTAAATAAAGCTCAACTTGAAATATTTGTAAATCAAACTTAAAACATCATCAAGTTATACATAGCTTAAATTTTAGAATTTAACCATATATAAAATAATATTTATATAATATCAAAATTAGTATATATATAAACCCTTATTTTCCAAAACCCATAGAAAATCACTTTAAAATATTTTATATATAGACCACGGTGCCTGTATATAATTTTCTATCCTATGGTCAAGTGGTACAGATATTTATCATTTCAATCCGTAATTCTAAAAATAAAGTTTACGGTTATATATCATTTCAAACCGCAATCCCGAATGGAATGAAAATGCATAATAACTTGCAGTTTATACAATATAAAATATAGCATCCATTCATCCAAATATCAATAAACAACCATTTATTACAATCATCATCCAATTTAAACAAAACATCAATATAAAGCATATAAAATATAACAAGCATCAACGAATAGTTTATATTCAATAAAAATTAATAACTGTTTAACTGGCAGTTTATATGCAATAATAAATAAATTTAACTGTCAAATTATATGCAATAAAAAAATTAAATAACAATTAAATTTAACTAAATGCTATCTAACTGAGATGATGATTAAATATATGCCCAAACAATCATAGATAAATTTTAAATCACATCAAAATTTAATTCAACAACCATAAGAAATCTTAGAAGTTGTGAGTGGGTTAAAACACTCACCTTTTGAATTTAAATCGAATTTAAATCTGATTTAAACCCAAAATTTCGACGATCTCCAAATCTGCCCAAACTAGCGTCAAAAGATCTGGAATTTAATTACGATCCTAACAAAAATAATCGTGCGTGAATCGGAGTACGTATGAGAAAGATATGCGTGTTTGAATGATTTGAAATCAAAATTAAAAATAAATAAAACAACAAAAAAAAACAACGAACCAATTTCGGCTATACAGAAAACTCAAATCCAAGAACGAACTGCAGATCTGAGATGCATACATCAAGAGTTTCATCATATATATTTTTTTAGGAATTTTCTGAGAAGTTTGGATTTTTTGACTTTGATTTGATTTTGAAATGAAAATAGATGTAGGGTTTGCACCCATTGAGGAAGAGGAGGAGTTGATGAAAAATGAACGCACAAATAAATGAGAATAGATGGAGGCTAGGGTTTATAATTGGGTTTATATAGATAGGTTAGAATTAGAGTAGATGGATCTGATAAACAAACGCGCTGAACGATAATTTAAATCAACGTAATAATTACATGTTTAATTTCAAATTAATTGCAATAAATCCAAATAAATACATAAAGCTTGATTCCCGTTTAAACACTTAACTCATTTGATTGCAATCAACATTTTTATAGTAAATTAAATCCCAATATATTAAATAAACTTTATTTCCATTCTTTATATACACTAACCATCATTTAATGAAGAATTCATTTACGTTATTTCTCATTTATGACCTTAATTTATTTAACGTAACATTAAATTTACATCTATTGCAATGATTTCCAATTTAGTTGAATGAACTATTTATATATAACTCCTAATAATTGTTGTAAGACTCTCAATCCCACATTTATAAGTATATTATTTCCACTCAAATAATATAGATATATACAGAGTATTGGTTTTCATTAAATCATTATTTATTATATATTTTAATTAAATAAATTCACTATTTAAGTCCGTTCAAATTTATTAACAAATATCCATTTACCTTTCCCGTTAAATTTGAATTCCCTTCAATTAATCTAACCAATCAAATTTCCATCCACACTTTATTATAGACCTAAAATATGCAATTCATTATCTTGTATTGATTTTATACAATTACCATTAACTTTACATTCCATCACTATTCCATATATATTTATTCATTGATTAATTAGGGAATTTCTATAACAGTTGTTAGCTACTTTTATATGAATTAAATAAATTCAAAATAAATAAATTAAATCAAATTTACCACTTCAACTCTAAATTATCAAAAAAAATTATCAGTTTGGATTACTTGGTAAATCTAGAATCTTTTAATAATCTCTACATTCATTTATCGTTAAAAATTCCAAATTCACAACATTTAGTTTTAAATTTTCAATTTATCCAGTAATTAAACTTAATTGCCCATGAAATCAATTTATTTGGTTTTTTTTTTAATTCTTATATTCACTCCATTATCACCAAGTAGATAAATCGGCATTGGTTAATGGTCTAATATATTGTTATTCTAGATTTCCAACTAAAACTCCACTAACGTAATATTTAACATCAAATTCCCATTTAATTGAAATAACCCAATTTCACAATTTAACCTCAAATAAATAAACAACCTTTTATATTCCTAAATCAATTACAATAGTTTAACAAATTTGAAAGTAAATTGAAAGTTGCTAAATTTATCGATTTCAGAAATTTCCCTTAAATCCATTTAAATTCAGAGACTATCTATTAAATTAACGAATCTTTAAATTTGAATTAGATGGATTAAATATTGGACTCACACTATTGCATTCATATTTTCCGTTTCACTTTTATCCGTATTAACTATTTCAATTTTACTTATTGTAACACTAACAAAATTTCAATATATAACGCTGATTTATTTCCTTGCATTAACATACCCCTATCCACATTTATTATTAAAGTAACGCTTGAAATCAATAACTACATTGAAATTACTCACATTCAAATGATCGTTATTTCAAATAAATTTATCAACCAATTAATTAGGGAATTCATAATAGTTGTTATCTACCCTTATATTTATTTCCTAATAAGGTACTACCTACTCTCCTCTAATTGTGATTTGAATTCCAACCTTTATTTCATACTAAATAAAATAACAACATATAAATTGTTACCTATTTCCCTACATGCCTATATAGGTTTATTACTTAACAATCACCGTTTAAAATCCCGTGTATACACAAATTATTACTTAACATAAGTCAATTCTTTTATTACTTTACGTTCACACTTTACTCTATAATAAATCACTAAGTAACGTTATCATCAAACCAACATTAATTAATATATTAAATGCTTACATTTATTTCTCTACATCCAATTTGTTCCAACTTAATTTATATTAATGCCATTCCCTTATGCTAACTTTTATTACCTAAATTTTCCGTTGTTGTAAGCCTTTAATATTTCCATTTAAATTAAATATAAATTCCAATTCAATCAACCCTTTCGACATGCAACTTATAATAACTGCTTACAAGTATGAATAGAATTATCATTTATTTCAATGTTTTCTAACTTTACATTAACATATTAGTTAATTCCCTTAAATGAAATTTATATCCAGGTATAATACTTACCCATTTAATTTATTAAAATTTATTCAAATTGCTAGTAAATAGGTTTTAAATCACCACTTATATTTTATTAGCGTTTATTTCATTATCTCTTTTCTTTTTTTTCTACTAAATTAAATTTACACAACTCATTAATTCAACCAAATTAAATCCACGAAATTTACGGGTCGTTACACTCTCCCCCACTCAAAACTTTTCGTCCCCGAAAAGGAAAAAAAGGGAGAAGGAAGAATTAGATAAACAATACATCTTATTCAAAATATTAACTTTGTAAACAATAATTTACAAAATTTATTACTTTAAATAAAATATACCCATTTTAATTATTATATCTTTTATACTTAAATAAATAAAGTTTGGAGAAGCATTTCAAAATAATTTTCTAAGTCCAAAAATTTACGAAAAATTTCGGCAGAGTCTCCTTTGTACGGAGAGCTCGGGAGAAAATATAATATCCAAAATATAACAATTATATTACATATATTATCCAAAATATTATATCCCAACTAGGGGAAATATATATAAAATAGCGCTATAAACCGTAATCCGAAACGTACCTATTTGTCGGCAATTTACGCTTATTTATGGAACCAAAAGCAGTAGCAATTGCTTCCATAACCTGCATTTTACTTATATAATCTAAAAGGGTTAACAATTATATAAGATGAAATATTTAAGGTTGTTTCAATCACAACAACAATCAATACACAAACACTTGCAACAAGGCATACAACCATAAAATCAATCATTCATTCATATCAAACAAAACAAATAGTTGTTCAGGTTCATAACTGTAAATTGTACAGAATGAAGAATAAACTACTAAGTGTACCCTTCACTCAGCAGTCTTAGGTGAAACTAAATAGATTATTCCTACATCCAAACAATGTTAAAGTATCCTTGCCCAAACAACCATAAGCCAAAAAAACAATAAATTCAACAATAGATCAAGTTCATTATTATTAATTTCATTCCATATATTGTTGTTTGATTTTCTCTTTATTCATTATTTATTTTTATCCATTCAACTAAATTCCTCGGTAGGTAAATTTATTTCTTAAGTTTTACAGTCAGTTTCCAGTATTCATCTTTTATTCTAAGGTAACTTCAACCTATTACTTAAGTTTATTATTATTTATATATAACATTTAAGTCCATAACAACTAGAACATCAATACTTATTAATTTCATTTATTCATTTTTATATTAATTTACTTTGCATATTTATTCATTTACTTGATTTTATTTATTCATTTATTAATAATATTCATGTTCAATTTTAGTTACTTGGCATAACAGTTATACTTTAATTCTTATTAATAAAAGAAATTTACTGAATATTTCATTACATAAGTTTACTTGTACAATTTACTATACATTTTCTTATTAAACATTTTCAACTTTTATAAATTTTTGGTAAGTTATATTTATGCTTTTAAAGAATGAAATTGAAAGTTATACAAGTTTTCTCATTTCCTTTAATTATTTTAATGTTCAATAATTATTTCCTTTATTTCATAGGTTACAATTTCACACTACAAGGGGAAACACGTTTTCCGACGGCCAGAAGCCGTCGGCGGCCGTCGGAAACCATCGGCCGCCGTCAGAAATAGCCGCCAGAAATGGCTTTGTCGGGAAGCAGTATTTCCGACGGCTTCCGACGGACATTGTCGTATCCATTTCCGACGGATCCAGACGGTTTCCGGTGGTTTCCAACGGTTACCGACGCCCGTCGGTAACCGTCGGAAACCGCCGGAAAGCGTCTGAAACAGGCCGCCGTTATTCGTCGTGAGCCGTCGGAAATTTTGACCAGTAAACCGTCGGAAGCCGTCAGAAATCTGCTGTTTTTTTTTAATATTTGCTGCAAATTTAGCCTTCCAACCACATTTCTCTTCCAAACACTATAATATCAATACTGCACAATCCAATATACAATAGTCCAACCAAATATTCAAACCCAAACCACAAAATATTTAATAAACACACAAATAAATAAAATTACATCAAAATATAAATAACCATTCCAACATTAACATAATCCTAACAATAACTGTTCTACCATGTTGTTAATACACAAATTCATTAATATTCTCATACACGTTCTCATACTACCATAGAACCAAATGTGTCAAACATAATTATACATAAATCAACAATTACCTATGCCGTCTACCAAATCATTCTAAATTAAAACAAAAAATACCTAAACGAACAAGAAAGCAAGTAATGAATCAATCTCCTGCAGATCCAGAGCCAGCCGAGGAAGGAAAGTGACCACCACCCTGCTGCTGCTGCATGTACTCTAACAACTGTGCGGTGTGCATGGCCTGTTGGCGGTTCTGCTCCTCTAACTGGGCAACTCTAGTCCGCAATTCTTCTATATCTGCAAGATCGCTCTGATGTCTACTCCGCCGTCCCCTACTCTGACTACTGGACTGCAATAATTGAAAAATAAATAAAATCCAAGTTTATTGTTTTGAAAAGGTGAAAATATCATATTTTAAGTATTTTAAGAAAAAGTAAATTATTTACCGCTAAATTGCCAAATCCGTATCGTCGACCATGCTCTGCTGGATCCATAACGGACTCAAAAATAACGTCTTCCTCATTGGTCGTCAGCTGATCTCGACCCGTGTCAGCAAGGAGTTTCTGCCGCTGCTCCATAAACTTCTCTTGCATTAACAAATTAATAATATCATATCTTATGTCATCATAGTTTAACAATTAAAACAATTACTAATACCGAATAAAATGAAATATGCTTACATGGCTTTTGCTGGATTTATCGTCCTGCCATGTGTACGAAACAGTCCCATCTGGATTAACATGCTCGACAGCATGCGTACGGGTGAACACGTCCATATAGCTGACAAGACCATGTGACTCGGCTTCCTGAAGTTGATTGTTACATACAATTATTATACATTTAAAATCATATAGTATAAACTATTTACATTTATTATTCAGTAAATTTACCAACTCCTGCTGATACTGCTGAAACGACTTCGATCCTCCGCGATGAGTGACGGGATTCTTATTTCTATTTGCAGAGTTTCTATCCGACTCTGCCTGTACATTCAAAATTTTATACATTATTTTTCGATCACGTCAATTAATAATTCAAAAAAAATTTGTATACTTGCCTTCGCCTCGTCCGTCTCCCAGTATCTCAACCAAGCTTGCCACACGCTCTCTCCCATCCACCGTGGTTTCTTACCAGATTTCTTAATCTCAGATATCGTATCCATGTAGTTCTTGCGCATCTTCTTCATCCAGTATGCTCGTGCCAGCATCATACCATCTGTCTGGATGTCTATCTCAGCCTGTGTTAAAAAAAAGATTACACTTTAAACGATATAAACAGTAAAAAAACGACAAAAACGAATTAAAAATGGAAAACAGAAAAATATGCATACTAGGACATCCTGCCAAATGCACTCTATAATGTGAGGAGGGATGTTATCCCACTTCGGCCAGCAGGCACTCATCCTACTGCGATAAGAAGCTCTAGAGACGTCCAACACAATCTTAGAAGGAAGTAGATCGAACCCCCTGTTTTTAAGTACGATATAGATAAGTACGTACGTATATCATAGAAAAAATAAGATGCTGAATAAAATTTAATTCTTACCCATCTACTCTAGGGACTAACGATACAACTGCACGCTGTGGCTCTTGCGATGGGCCAATGCCATCGCCTCCTGACGATCGGGAAGAGCTCCTACCTCTACATGACATATTGATAAACCTATGACATATACACATCATTATATAAGAGAATAAAAACATGATAATTAATATATTTCATATGAAAATGACATCAACGGTATAAATTGCTTAATTAATAACTGAAATGGAAATAGAAATGGAAGTGTGTTATACCTGATTCATAATGGGTGTACTATTCCAACGATAAGCAGAGTTCATTGCATTTTCAATAAAAATTGCTAAATAAATGACAAATGGAAATAACATAAAACATGCAAACAATAGTAAACGGATTTGGTTTCATAGTTACATCAATTTCATAATACATCAACAATTCAACATAGTTACATCAATTGCAAAAAACAGATTCAGATTTATATCAGTCATCATCGTCTTCTGATTCAGATTCGGTCTCGTTTTCGACGATATTTTCCTCTGCACTGTCAAACGCTTCTACCAAAACATTTGATTCATCGATCAAAGGACCAAAATCTGTATGATCGTCTGTAATTATTATTTCGTTATTTTGCTCAAGATCTGCCTGATAAGCTTGTTCATCCGGAATATTCTTCCCATCAAATGTGAATCTGGCCTTTGTTTTAAAAACTGCAGACCAATCTACTTTATCCCTTTTTAGAGACGGATAAGGAGCGTAATAAACTGCAAATGTCTACACCTACTACACGGACAACGAATTTCTGGATCGTTTCCGTTATTACTTAAAGCGAATTCAACAAACACGTTTATACCATTATAAAAATCTTCTTTTATTGAGCCCCTCAGTCCTTTTCTTTGGTACATCCATCTCCTCCGATCAACAAAATAATCAATCATTTTTCCTATTTGACAAAATGAGAAGTTCAAAATTTAATATTTATTTTGAATTGAAGAATACAAATTCGAAAAAGATTATTTTCATGGTCGTATAATATTTTGAATTTAAAGAACAACTTCACAAATTTAAAAATATTTTCAAATAGGGCACAATTTATTTTTTAACGTAACGATTTAAAAATATATATAATTTTTTTTTCATTGGTCAGGCATCCTACTTCCCATTACAAACACAGTAAGCATTTACATTTCGTATATTACTTCGTCTCAAACGATTCAACAAAATTTCGGCAGCATTTCCCTTTTGTTCCCTGCATTGTACACAAATGCGTATACGTAGGAAACAAAAAAGAAAAGTTAGGCCGAAATTTTATGAACCGTTTGAGACGAAGTAGTATACAAAATGTAAATGCTTACTGTGTTCATAACTTGTCCAATACAGGGACAAATCCGACAAACATTGTACCAGATGAATATAAATGGTCGTTTTTCGAAAAGAACGACTATTTATACAACGATCATGTACAACACTCGTCAGACGGGGCCAAAAACTCTCTAAGGGACATTTGTCAGTTACATGCGCGCATTTTACGAAAAAATACAGTTTTACTCAATGTTCACATTTACAAAAATATATATTAATTTAACACATTTATTCAACGTATTACATCAACTTAAGGTTGTTTTAACATTTTTGTCATTTTTCAATACACACAATATAATTTAGAGTAATGCATTTTTTTTGTTTCATAAGTAAATACGCGCACAATATAATACTCCTAGTTCATTCAATCAATTTATCTTATTCCAAATAACGTATACAATCGTCGAGTCAAGGCATACACAACAATTTACATATACATGAACAACCACAAATTATACGTATTTTTCACAATTTCACGATAAAAGATGAAATCAGTATACCATGTGATGCTATAAACTGTTATTACGCTATTGGAAACAATTGCAATCACTAATTGTCCTAATTTATCAATTTATGCAAATCTAGAATTAGGGTAAAAACTGAATATTTCACAAAAATAAGAGATTATACCTGAGATTAAGAGTAACGGAGGTTGATTAGGGAGCCTTGGAAGATCCGGAAGCTAGAAATTAGGGATTGGAAGTTTGGAGGTTGAATTTGCGGGTTTTTTGGGGGAATTTTCATATGAAGAGGAGGAGGAAGAAAGCTCTCGGCTGAGCCCTATAATCGCAGTTTTCCGACGGCTTCCGACGGCCGCCGACGGCCCGTCGAAAGCCGTCGGAAATTAGCCATTGGAAGCCGTCGGTCCTCGCTGTCGGAATTCAGGGCTTTTCTAGTAGTGTCAACTTTCATTTAATACCATTTATAACCTAGCATTTAAATCTCATATTTCCTTTAGAGGTTTCAATTTATTCATTACCTACGTTCCAATTCACTTCAGTAATTAGGACTATTTATTAATGGAAACTTAAGAATTAAATACCGGGTTTTATTCAAAAATCATTTTAAAATAATAGATAATATATATTTATAATTTATATATCCAATTATATTTAAAACAATTTAAAATAAAATAATCTTGTAGTAAAACTACTACAGTGGCCTTCCCACTTTGAAACTCGAAAATGAATGTCGATGATGCGGCCGCCATCACCGAAATTATTTTCCAGCGATAAAGAGGGGAGTACAACTTATTTCTTTGCGGAATTTCTTTTAAAACATTTCTTTCAAATTCTATTGAAATATTTATATTAGAAAATACTTCTAACAATATTATTATTATATTCCAAAATCAATTGAAAGAAATCTTCAAAAACCCCGGAACTTAAGCTCTAAATTTATAGTTTTCATTTATTTTATTTTCAACTTAGTTTCAACTATTATTTATATTTTCATTACCTAACACCCAATCTATAGCAACCAAATATATATCTTTATAAAATATTTTTATATATGGAAAATATAATAGGCAAAGTTATTTCATTCACCTATATTAAAACAAAAATTATGTCGGTCTGTCCTATTAAGTGTTTAGAAATTCCTATTGATGTCATAGCGTCCAATGCGCCAACTAGAATTTATAAATACAAAACGAAACAGATTAACACAATATTAAAACATTTTTATAACACTAACAAATACGCTCTCTCATATATATACGCTCAACGACTCCCATAGGGTATTACTACCCAATTAGTAAAGAGTCAAACCCCACAAAGCCAAGGTTTATCGCTAAACCAAAGCTCTGATACCAACTGTAACATCCCACCTTTTTGTATGCTTAAGCAGACACACGTGCCGACTTAAACCATACAGAAGGGTGGATTGTTATGGGGTAAATAAGAAAAAGTGGAGAAATAAAAGAAACCAAATAGAATCTTGCAGCGGAACGATAAAATATAATAATCAAATAACAGTTCATGAAGCTGTTTTACAAAACATTTGATTATACTTATACAATACATATCAGAGTTACACATACCAGAGAATGATAATTATGCAGCGGAATACAATGGTGTAGTAGAATATATAACAAATAGTAATAATAAAATCTTCGTCTTCGTCCTTCAGAAATAGGGCCTTCAAATCCTGAAATGCTCAGGCTGACCCGAGCGAATTGAAAAGACAAAACACTCGAGTCAGAACTAAAAGATCTTATGTAAGTTAAATCAATGAAATAAATATGTGTGTAAACGGCGTCAGAGATGTTTACGGGGTTTGACATCTCCTATCCAGTGTCTAACGTGAGTGCAGCAACTTAAGAAATGTTTGGGATTCACATCTCTTAAGGATCTGTTAAACTATCTACTATGTAGTAATATTCGCTATTATAATAATGTCTAATATAAAATAAACATACTTTTAAATAGCATTAAGGAGTGACCCAATATTCCCCTTAACACGTAATAGTCCCAGTAGTCTATCCAGTATTAGCATACTCCCAAAAATGGGGGCTACCCTCGATACTCCACAGGCTACGGGAGAAATCACAAATCGTAGTAAAGCTCGATATGGTAGGTGACACGGCACACAAGGCAATGCCAGGGTAGATATACCAATTACGCACACGGACTGATGGAGCGGATAGCAGCCACTACCGTCCACCTCGAGCAACACTCCCAAATCGAAGGGTGGCCACCAAAAATCACAAAGTAATAGAATGAAATCGAAAAAGTGCGTCTGATAAGAGGTGCTACCTCACTGGTCCGAGATCGCTCCTGTTTTAGCCACCTTATGCCAACTCACGGGAGTTGGGTCCACGTATATACCTTAGGATCGTCGCCACCATCCTACTTCACTGTGGAAACTCCACCGTGTACACAGTTGTCAAAGTGGTTTTCGGTATCGACAGAGAGTATGTCCATAACCGATCCCGGTCTCTTAACAACCAAATGTTATTATCACACCGTGGTCATTTAAAAATATATACTTTTAGAAAACACAATCATTGCCTTTTCAAAACATATCCTTTACTTCAAAATAGTATATACTTTAGAACCAAAATATTTTTGCCATTTCAAACCCAAATTATCAATGTATTATTTCCATTTCAAAATCCAATTCAATAATATATCATTTCCATTTCCAAAACAATTCAATAATATCTTATTTAAATAAAACCAAATTTCCAATCACTAATCTTTCTTAAATTAAGATAACTTGAAATATTCTTTTAAATCATCTTAAACCCAAACCACATTTTGAAGTCATATTTCTAAATTTTCAATTTCAATAGGTTTCAAATCCATATATTCACAGATAATTCTTAAATAAGTTCTATTTCAAATAAATTCATTTTTCAAACCATATTACTTTCAAAGTTAAAACAATTTCGAAAACCAATACTTTGAAAACAATAATACCTTAATTTCAATAAAACATTTCAATTTTGATATATTTCAAGACTTTAAATATTTCCAAAATTCCCGACCAAATCTGATAATCTTATATATACCTTAATTCAATTTACTATTATTTAGTTTAGAAATATTTATTTAATAAATTCAATATCACTTAAATAAAGCTCAACTTGAAATATTTGTAAATCAAACTTAAAACATCATCAAGTTATACATAGCTTAAATTTTAGAATTTAACCATATATAAAATAATATTTATATAATATCAAAATTAGTATATATATAAACCCTTATTTTCCAAAACCCATAGAAAATCACTTTAAAATATTTTATATATAGACCACGATGCCTGTATATAATTTTCTATCCTATAGTCAAGTGATACGGATATTTATCATTTCAATCCGTAATTCTAAAAATAAAAGTTTACGGTTATATATCATTTCAAACCGCAATCCCGAATGGAATGAAAATGCATAATAACTTGCAGTTTATACAATATAAAATATAGCATCCATTCATCCAAATATCAATAAACAACCATTTATTACAATCATCATCCAATTTAAACAAAACATCAATATAAAGCATATAAAATATAACAGGCATCAACGAATAGTTTATATTCAATAAAAATTAATAATTGTTTAACTGGCAGTTTATATGCAATAATAAATAAATTTAACTGTCAAATTATATGCAATAAAAAAATTAAATAACAATTAAATTTAACTAAATGCTATCTAACTGAGATGATGATTAAATATATGCCCATACAATCATAGATAAATTTTAAATCACATCAAAATTTAATTTAACAACCATAAGAAATCTTAGAAGTTGTGAGTGGGTTAAAACACTCACCTTTTGAATTTAAATCGAATTTAAATCTGATTTAAACCCAAAATTTCGACGATCTCCAAATCTACCCAAACTAGCGTCAAAAGATCTGGAATTTAATTACGATCCTAACAAAAAAAATTGTGCGTGAATCGGAGTACATATGAGAAAGATATGCGTGTTTGAATGATTTGAAATCAAAATTAAAAATAAATAAAACAACGAACCAATTTCGGCTATACAGAAAAAAATGAAATCCAAGAACGAACTGCAGATCTGAGATGCATACATCAAGAGTTTCATCATATATATATTTTTTAGGAATTTTCTGAGAAGTTTGAATTTTTTGACTTTGATTTGATTTTGAAATGAAAATAGATGTATGGTTTGCACCCATTGAGGAAGAGGAGGAGTTGATGAAAAATGAACACACAAATAAATGAGAATAGGTGGAGGCTAGGGTTTATAATTGGGTTTATATAGATAGGTTAGAATTAGAGTAGATGGATCTGATAAACAAACGCGCTGAACGATAATTTAAATTAATGTAATAATTACATGTTTAATTTCAAATTAATTGCAATAAATCCAAATAAATACATAAAGCTTGATTCCCGTTTAAACACTTAACTCATTTGATTGCAATCGACCTTTTTATAGTAAATTAAATCCCAATATATTAAATAAACTTTATTTTCATTCTTTATATACACTAACCATCATTTAATGAAGAATTCATTTACGTTATTTCCCATTTATGACCTTAATTTATTTAACGTAAATTTACATCTATTGCAATGATTTCCAATTTAGTTGAATGAACTAATTATATATAACTCCTAATAATTGTTGTAAGACTCTCAATCCTACATTTATAAGTATATTATTTCCACTCAAATAATATAGATATATACAGAGTATTGGTTTTCATTAAATCATTATTTATTATATATTTTAATTAAATAAATTCACTATTTAAGTTCGTTCAAATTTATTACCAAATATCCATTTATCTTTCCCATTAAATTTGAATTCCCTTCAATTAATCTAACCAATCAAATTTCCATCCACACTTTATTATAGACCTAAAATATGCAATTCATTATCTTGTATTGATTTTATACAATTACCATTAACTTTACATTCCATCACTATTCCATATATATTTATTCATCGATCAATTAGGGAATTTCTATAACAGTTGTTAGCTACTTTTATATTAATTAAATAAATTCAAAATAAATAAATTAAATCAAATTTACCACTTTAACTCTAAATTATCAACAAAAATTATCAGTTTGGATTACTTGGTAAATCCAGAATCTTTTAATAATCTCTACATTCATTTATCGTTAAAAATTCCAAATTTACAACATTTAGTTTTAAATTTTCAATTTATCCAGTAATTAAACTTAATTGCCCATGAAATCCATTTATTTGGTTTTTTTTAAATTCTTATATTCACTCCATTATCACCAAGTAGATAAATCGGCATTGGTTAATGGTCTAATATATTGTTATTCTAGATTTCCAACTAAAACTCCACTAACGTAATATTTAACATCAAATTCCCATTTAATTGAAATAACCCAATTTCACAATTTAACCTCAAATAAATAAACAACCTTTTATATTCCTAAATCAATTACAATAGTTTAACAAATTTGAAAGTAAATTGAAAGTTGCTAAATTTATCGATTTCAGAAATTTCCCTTAAATCCATTTAAATTCAGAGACTATCTATTAAATTAACGAATCTTTAAATTTGAATTAGATGGATTAAATATTGGACTCACACTATTGCATTCATATTTTCCGTTTCACTTTTATCCGTATTAACTATTTCAATTTTACTTATTGTAACACTAACAAAATTTCAATATATAACGCCGATTTATTTCCTTGCATTAACATACCCCTATCCACATTTATTATTAAAGTAACGCTTGAAATCAATAACTACATTGAAATTACTCACATTCAAATGATCGTTATTTCAAATAAATTTATCAACCAATTAATTAGGGAATTCATAATAGTTGTTATCTACCCTTAAATTTATTTCCTAATAAGGTACTACCTACTCTCCTCTAATTGTGATTTGAATTCCAACCTTTATTTCATACTAAATAAAATAACAACATATAAATTGTTACCTATTTCCTACATGCCTATATAGGTTTATTACTTAACAATCACCGTTTAAAATCCCGTGTATACACAAATTATTACTTAACATAAGTCTATTCTTTTATTACTTTACGTTCACACTTTACTCTATAATAAATCACTAAGTAACGTTATCATCAAACCAACATTAATTAATATATTAAATGCTTACATTTATTTCTCTACATCCAATTTGTTCCAACTTAATTTATATTAATGCCATTCCCTTATGCTAACTTTTATTACCTAAATTTTCCGTTGTTGTAAGCCTTTAATATTTCCATTTAAATTAAATATAAATTCCAATTCAATCAACCCTTTCGACATGCAACTTATAATAACTGCTTACAAGTATGAATAGAATTATCATTTATTTCAATGTTTTCTAACTTTACATTAACATTAGTTAATTCCCTTAAATGAAATTTATATCCAGGTATAATACTTACCCATTTAATTTATTAAAATTTATTCAAATTGCTAGTAAATAGGTTTTAAATCACCACTTATATTTTATTAGCGTTCATTTCATTATCTCTTTTCTTTTCTTTTTTTTTCTACTAAATTAAATTTACACAACTCATTAATTCAACCAAATTAAATCCACGAAATTTACGGGTCGTTACATTTTCCAACCGTGCGGGTCGATGTATATATATTCATGTCTATTGTGATCCTACTATGATCGAACCGCGCAAAGGAGGCTATGGCGAATTTTTCTGAAAATTTAAGGCGTTAGAAAATTTCCGGGAAATTTTGGACAATTTGTGAAAACTAAATTTTGGATTTGAAGTTAAAAGTTAAACGATATAATTTTTTTTGAAAAGTATAACTAAGTATGGATTTGAAAAACTTAGTAAAGTTTTTGAAAGAGTTTAACTATTGGATTTTGGGGAAGTTGTACACTTAAGTGATTTTGAAATCTAATTTGAACGAATTGTTTTGAAAAGTTAATAAATTTGGGGCATTTTTCTTACTTGGCAATTTCGAGGACGAAATTCTTTTAAGGGGGGAAGATTGTAACGACCAAGAATTTCTGTCATTTGAAATTCAGATATTTAATTGATTTTAAATATTAACAAGTGAAATTTGTAAGTCGAATAAATTTTTAATTTCGAATATAGTGATCTAATTGGGTAATTCAATCGATAATTTAATATTTGAAATTCCAGAAATAATTGGAAATTGAGTTTTATGTGTATGAAAATGATTTATAAAGTTATATTAAATCATATTTGTGTTAGAACGATGTTATATAACTTTTAAAATTGATTTAAAAGTTAATTTGTGAAAATAGAATATTTTAATATTTAATTGACGAGTAAAAATAGTCATTTTTCAAACAGTCTCGGATTTCGACGAAACTAGTTTCATCGGATCCATAATGTTAAATTATTGTAAGATTTCAAATTTTGGGTCAATCGGATTTACGGTTTGTCCGGGGCAAGCTGAAACGCATCGAAATCGCTTTAAATCGATTTGATTTAAAATTTGAATTCAATATTTTGAAATTGAATTCAATGATTTGGGAATTTTGGTCTAAAAGATTTTATAAGCGTAAAAGGTGTTTATATGGTTTTTTTAACCATTTAAAATATGGTTTTGGAAATTTAAATTTAAATTCAAATTTTATACTTGGATGGCTTTAACCTGTGTAATAGTAACCAGTTTTTCCCAAAAACGAAAACTATCTGTTTTCAAATAATAATAGCTTTCATAAAGTGAAAGGATTTCCAATTTGTATTGAACAATTCAAGCTGAAATAAAATTGTAAATAGTTTGAGAAAAACTATGAATTAACCTTTGTGAAGATGATTGAGTTTTATTTTGAAATCAAGAAGATTTTAAATGGTGTATCTTTTATATTATAAAAGACTTGAATTGTGAATAGTTTTGAAAGCTATAAATTAAATCTTAATTTAAAGATTTAATGGGTTAATCTAATTGAAATGGAAATTGATTTGGAAATCTGTGGATGAATCTTTGTGAAACTGGGTAAACTTTGTGAAGTAAATCTTTTTGTTTAAAGATTTAAAATGGTAATTTGTTTACACCATTTAAAGGAAAGGATTTGGGTAATAAGTTGTGACTTAATTGAAATCCCTATATCCATATGTTTTAAATTTTGTGCTCACTATTCGGGTTAGCCGGGAAAAGACCTTTGTGTCATATAACCCATTCCGAATTAGTGATACGACGATATGGATCGTATTGAAGACTGGTGGTGAAGAACGGGTATTTGTGAAAATGATAGGATGACCTATCGATTGTCTCTGCACCGTTAGCTACGGTATAGAGATTTCCTTTGTGATGGGAAGTTCGATCGGGATTGTGAATACTCGGAATGCAAGGGCTTCTTCGGAAGTGCCTTCGGTTCTGTTCGAACCCGAAACAGACTTGTATGGTTACATGTCTGACATTACATTTTGAGATATAAAGCTGATTTCTTTCAAATACATTTATGTTTGGTGGCGGAGAATTTATTCTCTTAACTTAACACCCTTCTCTGAGACGTACGAGCTCAGAGGTTATGTAGTTGAAAGTTATTAGTGATATACTCCCAATTTGGTAGTATGGGATGCTGAGTGTTGCTGTGTGATGATCATTTATTGATCATTTGTGATCAAAGCGTGGCTTTGTGAAAAAGCGTAGCTTTGTGGACGAGACCTCTTCGGACCTCACAACCCGTAAATGGTCAAAACAGGAATGATGCGGCAAGGTTATGAGGGTCGCTCCCTTTAGGGTATGTCATTTCGTTCTGGAAAAGGGTGGTATTAGGTATGGAGCCCTGGTATTTAACCTATGTGGATACTCCAATCTCATTTACTGTGTGATTGTTGTTTTGTCGAGGCGCCTCGGATAAAGGTCCCAAAGGACCGGGGGGTGGCATATTCGTGTAGTAGTTACCTAGTGTCAGAGCTCAGAGGTAACCCGGCCTTGTGTTGGCAGAGAGCTAGTTAGTTCTTGGGACGTCCCGCCAAAGGCGATCCCATGTGGCAGTAGGAAGTTCCTTAGCCTGACCATTTGTTGGAAATCCATTTTCCAATACGAACCTTGTACGGTATTAGTTGTAGAATCTGCCATTTACTTATGGTGGTCACCACTGTTTAGATGGTAGCTATAGTAGGCATACAATAATGGTTGTATGTTGGCTAAGATTAATATTATAATTTCGAAATGTTTTCTGCACTATGCACTAATAAAAATAATCCAATGATTTTGCGTAGTAAGCAAGTTTGACTATCATAAGAAGAAATCTCCTCCAATTCTGCGTTTGCATTGTGTGTGTGGCGGGAGGTCTTATGGTAGTTTCATTTTCCAAAAGCATTGCGAATGTCTTTTACTTCCTTCTTGTTGTTTTAAAGATAATAACTGTTTTAAGTTCTCACACCAGTTCCATGACTGACCTGGAGTTTATTGTTTCCTTCCTAAACTCTGGGTGCCCACCAATTTCCACATGGGCAATCTAGAGTCAGGTCGTCGCGTCATTCTGAATTCAAGAGATGCTGTGGAGCTCAGTGGCGAGCTGGATGGCGAGGCGTAGCATTTGTATATGATACTATTTATTCCGCTGTGTATTCTGTATAAGGACAAGTTTATATAACTGTCCATTGATGTATTGTTGTTGTAAACTCTGATGATGATGTAATGTATAAAATGATATAGTTCTTGATTTAAAGATTATTCATTTATCTATTATATGTTGTTCCGCTGCGATATGTGAAATTCTGATATTGTTCTGCGTTTTTATGTTGTTTCTTCTTTCTTTTTCTTCTGTCTACTTCTACCTCTTCTTTTTCTCCATAACAATTCGGTTTTCCGGCATTCGATTGCTCGGCAGTTGATACAGTGGACGTATTAATGTCGATTTTCGAGCGTCGAAAATCTGATTCGTTACATGGCTGCTCTCGGCCGAGGGGTGGAAAGGCTGCAAGGTTTGGGTGGATGTTGTGGAAGGTCTCGGCCTAGGCTTGAAGGTGGAGGATGGGCTACTGGAAAGGCATGGCTGGTGGGGTTAGGTAGAAGGCGCGGGGAGGAGATGATGGGTGAAGGAGTTGGTTAAGGCAGGCGGTAGAGAGAGAGAGACCGAGGAGGGAGGGTGCGCGCTAATGGTGGGGTGAGCAGTTCAATAATTATGAAGGCAACTGGAAGAAGAAGCAATACAACGAAATGTATTTTATGATTATATATATATTAATATAAAAAATTTATAAGAAAGAAAAACGCGGGAGAGAGAGAGAGATGAATCAAGAATAATAAGAATGAACCGGAAAGAAAAATGAAACAACATATATATATTAACTGGTAAGAATATCAAAGGTTGTACAATGACTACCAGGAAGAATAAAAGCTGATGGCTATTCGTTATCTCAGGGAGCAACGAAAAGGCACAGGTCCAAATACGGAACCGATACGAATGATCGATTTACTGATTCCATCGTGTCCCGAACTTCGAAACACACGAATGTATATACCGCAGAAATTACCACGAAGAGACGATCAAAACGGTATACAGATATTAGTGATACGACCATCCTATCAAAAGTCGATATTCGGTACCGAAAAATGCTGCTAAAACGCCGAAAATAAGATAAACGGAGCAATAGTAGTCCAAATTTGGCGAAACGAAATATGACGTCTCACTCGGAAGATGATTTACAAATTTATTATATAAAAATATTCAGGTTTGAAAAATATTTTATTATCATCAAGTATTAACTGATTTAAATTTAAATAAAATTACACAATAAAATAACTTCCATATTATCTGATGAAAATTTCTCATTTGCTATGTTTAAATAGACGTATTCCAAATATCAAATTTTCATTTCAAAATTTTATTATTTAAAATTTCACAAAAATTCATTTAATTACGTTATTTAAAACCGTTAAAATTTTCGGGTCGTTACACTCTCCCGCACTCAAAACTATTCGTCCCCAAAAAGGAACAAGGTAGGAGAATAGAAACAACTAGAAAGAGAAGATAGATTGAAATACCAAATACAACAATTAATTTAAAACCATATAAACTACATTTATTTTAAAATCGGTTTATATTCAATTAGTTGATTCCAATTCATTTTATTTAATCAATCAAATTTATGGTGTTCACATTTGATTGGTTTCATTTCCATATACTTTTATTCAATTGATTTGTTTCAAATTCATTAACATTTATTGCAACAATTTCACAACAAAATTTGTTTTATTTTACTCATTTATTAAATCTATTTGATCAACCATAGTTAATTACACCTCAACATTCAACTTCAACTATTCAAAACCATATAGATTTCAATTTTACATAAATTAATATTCAACAATTTGGTTTAATCCATTTTATTCAACTAATAAATAGTCATTCAATTTAAAATTTATTTTCTTTCATTTTATCAACATTTCTTTCAAACAAATTCCTTTTTAAATTAACTCATCATTTTATCCATTTATCTTCAGCTAAGTTGATTCCACAAAAATTCAAGTTCACTATTCTTAAGTTCATATTTATCTGCTTAAATAGTCTTCTTTTTTTATTTATTTAATTTATTTCACTTAACATATTTTGCAACACATATTAGGTGTATACATTTTATAACCATGTATTATTCAACAAATAAATTTTCCTTTTTATTGTTCAATTCATTATTCAATTTATTATTTACACATTCCCTTAACAAAATATCATTTTAGGACATCTTATTGCTCATATTTATATTGCATATTATTCAATTACCTATTCTTATTAACATTTAACTATTTCTAGGTAAGTTATTTTAAGGCTCTGAGTGTAATTAAATACTATACAAATTTTCTTTTATTTAAAACATTTATATTAAGCCAGATTTTGGTTTGAACTATTTATTACTTAAGTTTTCTTCTTGTACAACCCTTTATTATACCCTAACATTTTGACTTTTTGAATATTTTAGGCAAGTTATATATATTAGAATGCAATTTAGTATTATACAAATAAGTTTTTATTCAAATTCAACTATTTCAAGTTGGTTAGATTTCATTTATCGTTTTAGATATTCCACTTATTCAAAAATTTCACTTTATTTCAATAATTGAAACCATTTCTTAATGTAAAACTTAAGATTCAAATTTTCGGTTTCACTTCAAACTATTTTGAAATAATTATATACATATATATTTTATAAATCAAATTATACACAAGAAATTTAACAAATCCATTTTTTTCCAAAACAAAAGTGTAGCAAAGCTACTAAGGGCCTCTCCACTTCGAGACTCGAAAATGAATGTCGATGATGCTGCAGTCATCACCGAAATTATTTTCCAGCGACAAATGAGGAGAGTGCTGATTTACTTCATTTAAAATTCTTTGGAAACAATTCCTATTCTAAAATACCCTCAAATAATATATTCTTTCAAACCATGGAAACCAAATTTTGTAAAGCACCAAAAATTAAATTCTTAAACCTTAATTTAAATTTATTCCATTTTCAAATCAAATAAACCCTGTTTATAAAATTTCAACACCTTATAACATATAACAATAGAAAATGATTTAGTAGTGTTGACAAAATAATAAATGCAAATCTAGTATTATCATTCCTAACAACCAATTTAATTAACTATAAAATTCCACAAAGTTATGCTTATATATATAAAATATAATCATACAAAATTTATTTCATTTACCAAATTTGAAAACAATATTGTGTCAGTTTGCTCTGTCCAAGTGTTTTGGAATTCCTATCGATAACATTAGCTAGACGAATCGATCGAAACCCAAAATTCAAACTTAACAACTCAAACAACACAATATAAAACATTTTTATTTTAATTACAAATACACTCCTTATTCGATGATTCAAAGATGGATTTCAAAACAAGGATAGAGATTCAAATTTTGAAGGACCCTAATCAAAAGAATTTTAACTAAGAAGATAGGCTCGAAAGGAAGATAATATAATTATATTACAAAAGAGAAGGGATGGATATACTAACATTAATCGCGGGTGACCTTAACCGGGTCAACCGAGATTCCAGGAAATAGATCAATGCGGCAATTCAATTCCTGCTTAAAGGGAAGAGAAGTGACTTCACCCAATATCGGGATAATCTCTGATTATCAGAGCGGAGTCAATATTACAAGGGGATTACCCTGATCGTCTACTAGAGACGGTTCGGGCTTTGCAAGAAATAATAGCATCTAAACCAAGGATATGGAAGTCTCCGGTGAATCGACGCCTGTTGTGAAAGAGTTTCACCCCTTTACAAATCATATAGAGGTTGGCAGGGCATAAATGGAGTTATGGGATGCTCCAGTATCAAGAAGAACACGAATAGGGAGAGACAAGAATGGATTTTCAGAACAAAAGGGAAAGTTCCAAAATTCAAAGAAAATCCTAATCAAAGAGGAGAAATTTCAAGCTCGAACGAAGGTGATTCTGTAATTAAATTTACTCTATATGCTATGTTTGGCCTAAACCAAAGCTCTGATACCACTTGTAACGACCCGGTATTTTTAACCATTCGCATCCGCACATGTCAGACTTGAATTGCTCAAAACAGATTGTTAATTTTATATTTGGAAAACTTAACATATATACAGTGAATAAATCAATCACAGAATCATAGACACAGAGTATTACAACAGTAACAGCAGAATAGATAAATAGTAGTTCATGAAGCTACTGTATAAACATCAGAGTTAAAACAAAATACAACAGAAATCCCAAATACATAGTAGTCTTAAGTACAGAAGCAACTGACAAGTCTGAACATAAGTGACTGGAATAAACCGAAATAGCTGAAAGCTAGACAGATAGATCTTCAAACAAAGTTCCAATCTCCAAAGGTGAGTCTCAAATGCTGTGACACTCAGTCTGACCTGAGCGTAAAGCAAAACATAAAACACTCGAGTCAGGATTAACATTCTTATATTAATAAATTCAACTCAAGTGAAATGTCAACTGAAATACAAGTAACTTAAAGGATGTTTGAGATTTCCATCCTCTAAGGATCCGTGGAGCTATCTACTATGTAGTAATATACGCTATTATAATATGTCTATAGTAAAGTAAAAGTATTAAAATAGCGTTAAGGCGTTACCCATATCCCCCTTAACACATTTTATATATTCCCGTAGTGTATGCAATGTCGTACGCTCCACCAAACCGGTGGTTTACACAGAGGACACCACATAGGTATGGTACAAAACAAACTCGTAGAAGGCGCGATAGGGCATGCGACAAGGCACTCGAGGCAATGCCATGGTAGATATACCGTTTGCGGATCCGGACTGGTGGTAACGCATAGCAGCTACTACCGCCCACCTCGTGACACACTCCCAAATCAAAGGGTGCACCCAATCAAATCACAAAATGCAATAGAATGGTATCAAAGAAATGTGCCCGATCGGAGGAATGACCTCACTTGGCCCGGCATGGCTCCTGTTTTAGCCACATCAAGCTGACTCACGGGAGTCAGGGCTACGTAAATACCATATGGAATCGTTACCAAACCATCCTACTTCATTCTGGAATCTCCAACACGTACACAGTTGTTAAAGTGGTTTTCGGTATTGGCAGAGAGTATGACAATACCCGATCCCGGCCTCTTTAACAACCAAAAGCTTATTTCATACCGTGGTCATTTCATTTCAAATAGTTCATACTTCATATCAAAATATCATATTTATTTCAAAACCATATCAATTCGATATCATTGTTCACTTTAAACAATAGTCATTTTCAAAATCGTAACACTTTCAAAATTATAACACTTTCGAAATCATAACACTTTCGAAATCATAACACCTTGGAAATCATAGCACTTTTGAAATCATAACACTTTGGAAATCATAGCACTTTTGAAATCATAACACTTCCCACCTAAACAGTTTAGATATTGAAAATAGTATATATATTAAAATAGTTATAAATTAGAATAGTTTATATATTAAAATAATTTATATAATAAAATTAGTTTCCTCAAATTTCGCAAATAGATTTGAATCAACTTAAATTCCAAAAATTCAATTTAAATCAATTCCAGTTTAACCATTTCAATTTAAAGGTCAAAGGTTCAATTCAAATTCTAAAATAAACCATTTCAATTTATATCGATTTCAAATCCAGGGTTGAACTATCACTTCCATTCCAATAAGATTCAAGTTTAAATATTCAAACATTCACAATATAAATTTCATTTATTTCAACATTTAACTTATATTTTATTCAAATTGAGAAGTAGTCACTTAATCATTTTAAATAAAAATTTATTTAAAATCCCCATTTTATAACTTTAAATCATATTCAATCTCAATTTTATTTAAAGTTGAGAATATTCATTAAATCACTTTTTATCAAATCAAATCATAAACCAAGTTATAATCGTATCTTTTCAAAATCTCAAAACCAATAAGTTTAAATCAATTCTTTCTTAATTTCAATTATTAACCAATTTAAACTCCAAGTCAACATTAATTTATCTTTCCAACCTTTATTATTAAAGTTATAAATCTATTTTAAAATATTAATATAAATTTTTGAACAGATATTTTAAAACATATTATATACTAATTAAATTAAATTTTATTAAATTAAATCTTATTATATATATTTTTTTAGAAAATAAAATTATAAGAAAAATCTTAAAATTTATAATTTCAAAACTAACTTATAAATTTAAAATTCCAAAACATATAATTTTTAAATCTACAATTTAGACATATATAAAATAACATTTATATATATTATAATTTAAAAATCAATATTTATATAAAACCATATATCTCCTTTCAAAACTTTGGAAATCATTTTCAAAATATAGACCAACGGTGTCCATATATAATTTTCTATCCTATGGTCAAGTGATACAGATATTTATCATTTCAATCCGTAATTTAAATATTTACGAGTATATATCATTTCAACCCGCAATCCCAAAAATTCACAATAAATGAAAATCGCTTGGGTTTATCATTTCAACCCATAACGATTTTCCCCTATTCTAGAATATCGTTCGGGTATGTATCATTTCAATCCATAGGGAATTCTAAATTAATAGGGAACTTGCAGAGTGAGAAAAAATATAATATAGCATATCAACACAGGCATTTATCATCAGTAACAAATTAAATATAATATACAACATGATATGGTGTCATATGTCATAGGTGAACAGTTATAGATAATGGCATATCGTATATAGCAATTATATAATTAACAGTTCAATTTAGCAGCATATTTCAATTGCTGTTTCAAATGAAATCAAATTTAATAAATATAAGACTGTTAATCGTGAGTGATTGCTCACCTTCCGAGGCTGGAGGAATTTGGTACACAAAAAGCTACGAATTGGATCACGGTCTAGACAATCGACCAATCCAAACAACAATCTCAAAGCGAAGTAAGCTGAACACGGATTTGACGGACAAAGCTGATAGATAGGAATCGATGAGAACAAATCAATCAACTTGATATAAATGGGAAAATATATATATTATATTTTAAAACAATACTCATAACAATATATATATACACTTATGAATATAAACTAATGTATAAACATGCATATAACTACATAATATATATATATATATATATATTTCAATATTCATTATAAAAATCAATATAACAAATAAAACATATTATATACTTTTAAATTTTATCCCTTTTAAATATGCGAGCTAATATATATATATATATATATATATATATATATTCAGGTATATATATACCTTTTAAAAAAATTCTTCAAGCTAATATATTGTTATATGCATACTGACACTACATAAAATCAATACATTTTTAAGCTCGCTTTCATAATACCCACAGCCTTACAACAATACATATAATACCCTTTTACATATATAAATTTATGTTGTAACAAAAAATCTTTTAAAATATACATTGTAAATAAACTTTTAAACGTATTATACCTATCATATATGTCTGATCAAAGGAAGGCTGCAAGAAGATCTCAGACAAAAGCATGTAAACTAAAATATATATAATTGGAACCAAACTTATATACTTATTTACATAAACACATATATAAATAAAATCTCTATATATATACTTATATTTTAAACCAACCTCAAAATAAATCTTTATAAATATTATTTAAAATAAAAAATAAGACAATAGTAATCTAGAATATATATATATTACAGAAAATCATTTACTTGATGTAAACACATATATTTAAGATCAAACATATATATATTACATTTTAAAACAAGTATGTATATATATTAGACTTTGAACAAGAGATATGCAAAATAATATATATCTAACATGTGTACTGACAATATATAATACTAACATATATAATATAATTTACACAACAGAAAATAATAATATAAGCTTACATACATAATAGTATCATATACAGTTAATAAAACTTACTTTATTATAAATTATATACCAATATATTATATAATTTATATAACCAACATAGGTATATTACTAACATTAGGTTCAACAAACATAAATATACAAATCATATATGTACTACAATAACCCTATATGCTGAAATTATATATATATAAAAATCAAATATATATGCAAACACACAAGTAACTTATATATATATATATACTGACATAATATATAAAATATATATAATACCTTTATAAATAAAGAAGGGGATCGGTGATGGCTTGGCCGAGCTTGGCAAGAGGCTGACATGGTCGGAGGGGAGAGCTCAGGGCGTAGTGGTTTGGATCTTGGGCAGGCAAGGGGCGAGCTTGAGGAGAAGTGGCTGCTCTCGGCCGAGGGGTGGAAAGGCTGCAAGGTTTGGGTGGCTATTGTGGAAGGTCTCGGCCTAGGCTTGAAGGTGGAGGAGGGGCTACTGGAAAGGCAGGGCTAGTGGTCAGGTGGAAGGCGCGGGGAGGAGATGATGGGTGAAGGAGTTAGTTAAGGCAGGCGGTAGAGAGAGAGACTGAGGAGGGAGGGCGCGCGTTAATGGTGGGGTGAGCAGTTCAAGAATTATGAAGGCAACTGGAAGAAGAAGTAATACAACGAAATGTATTTTATCATTATATATATTAATAAAAAAATTATAAGAAAGAAAAACGCGAGAGAGAGAGAGATGAATCAAGAATAATAAGAATGAACCGGAAAGAAAAATGAAACAACATATATATATATATTAAATGGTAAGAATATCAAAGGTTGTACAATGACTACCAGGAAGAATAAAAGCTGATGGTTATTCGTTATCTCAGGGAGCAACGAAAAGGCACAGGTCCAAATACGGAACCGATAGACTGATCGATTCACTGATTCCGTCGTGTCCCGAACTCCGAAACACACGAATGAATATACCGTAGAGATCAGCACGACGAGACGATCAAAACGGTATACAGATATTAGTGATACGACCATCCTATCAAAAGTCGATATTCGGTACCGAAAAATGCTGCTAAAACGCCGAAAATAAGATAAACGGAGCAATAGTAGTCCAAATTTGGCGAAACGAAATATGACGTCTCACTCGGAAGATGATTTACAAATTTATTATATAAAAATATTCAGGTTTGAAAAATATTTTATTATCATCAAGTATTAACTGATTTAAATTTAAATAAAATTACACAATAAAATAACTTCCATATTATCTGATGAAAATTTCTCATTTGCTATGTTTAAATAGATGTATTCCAAATATCAAATTTTCATTTCAAAATTTTATTATTTAAAATTTCACAAAAATTCAGTTAATTACGTTATTTAAAACCATTAAAATTTTCGGATCGTTACATATCACATAATTTTATAAGTTTCAGATATTACTGATACCCAATACTAAATTTAGGGACTACTACCCAACATTTTCCAGATTCATATACATGCAATATATAATTCAAGTTATCAATTATAGAATATGTAGGCAGGGTTTATAAATTCATTCACGCATATATTATTAGCCTACAAGTCTAATTTACATTTTTGGCATATAGGAATAGGTTCACAACTATATAAATCCAATATTATATAAAAATATATAATTTTTCACTCACCTTTTTAGCTTTTCAAATCTCCAGATCAATTCCATGTTATTTAGTTTGACTCCCTTTATCCCTATTTAAATACATAGACCGCAAGCATAAGTATACTTCTCAGAAATCTAGATCAGAGGAGAGGTTTGAATTTAATTTAAATTCTAGATCCGGATTTATAATTTACTTTGACTTGATGGTTTGATTTGATCCTATTATCATTCTCAATCATCCTCTACTATTCTCCACTTGTATATACGTATAAACTATAACTATTTTTAGTAATTAAGAATTTTGTGGAGAAGAGAAAATGGTAGAGCTTCGTCGTGCTTCAGAAAATATGAGAAGAAAAGTAAAGGGTTGGGCCCGTATTTATAGAGGTTTGAATCAATGACAGCCGTTAGATTAAACTATTTTAAATCCAGCCGTTTGGCCACATCGAATTCCACAATTAACGTTTCGACCAACTGACGGGTGAACCATGTTGGTTCCATCGGTCAACCACTAGCGGTCGACCGGTCGAATCTGGGGTGCCAACCGATGGGCATTTATTTTCGTTGTCTGCTTATTCTTATTACTTTCCTGATTTTGTTTATTTAATGTTAACGTTAATTTTTCTTAACGCTTAATTAAGGTTTGGTCTAATTGTCACCCCTACATTAAAGTCAAATCCCGGTCTTTGCAGAAAACACTGTGCGACGATTCGTGTCTTATATCTTACGATATTATTTTAATCATTTCATTTTCTAACGAATATCGACTTATAACCTACTGATTTAACATTTTCTGATGTTTTCTCTATCAGACCGAACACACCATGTTTTTCGAGTGAATCAAGTTCAACTTGGATAGCATCTTTCCATTTTGGCTAATCATGTCTTTTTCAACAATCATTTATGCTTGTTGGTTCAGTATCGTTATTCTCATTGTAGTCGCAACTTTCATTTATTTTAGTCTATTGAGAATGAGAATACATCACCAATGATTAATTTACTTCGGTCTCAATTTCTCCATAGTCCATATAAAATATTGAGATCTTATTCTTATCGGGTACCATTTTACTTTTGGAATATTCTATTATTTCTTCTGGAAAAATAGTTCCTTCTATATTTTTAGGAGAAGTGGAATTTTCTTCCAAGTGATCTTCTAGAACATTTTTGACCTCTTTCGAAGGTTTATAAATTGATAATTTTTCATTAGGTTTTCTTTTTCTAAACGCCAAGTCTTTTGAACCAATGGGTTTTCCACGTTTTTTGTCTTTGCTATAGATTCGTTTGCTACTATATTCAACTTTGGTCCTTCTGGGACTTTAATTCTACCTAGTGTATTTGCTACTATTACATGAGATTTGGTTGTTTTTTCAACATCGCTAAATGGATCTGACATTTGATTTGCAATATTCTAAAGATGCAAAATTCTATATACCTCTTATTGGCATTGTTTGGTACGTGGGTCCAAACAAAACATAGATAGATTGTTCTAAGATATTTCACGTCGTTCTACTGGAACGGTCTTTTCTACCCCTAATGGCGGGGAAATTGTCTATATATCTCTTATTGGCATCGTTTGGTACATGGGTCCAAACAAGACATAGATAGATTATTCTCAGATATTTCACAATCGTTCTACTGGAACGATCTTTTCTACCCCTAATGACGGAAAAATTATCTCATCAAATTTACAGTTTGAAAATCCTGCAGTGAAAAAATCATATGTAAGAGGTTCAAGATCACGAATTATAAAAGACAAACCAAACCCAATATAGAATCCCAATCTACGTTTGACGACTCATTTGAGTAAAAAGTGGGAGACTAATGGGTACATGCATCGCGCAGTCAAATTTTCGTAAATGCGAAATATTTGATTGAAGGATATATTTCAATAATGCTCATTTAACATATTAACCCTTATAACTTATATATATTATAACAAACTTACATTATTAATAATTGATTAAATTGCGAAAAGAGAATTTTTGTAAAGCAAATGATTAAAGTTTCAAAATACACGGTTTTGTAAAGCAACTGATTTAAATTTCAAAATACACAACCACCTCTTTCTAAAAACAAGTTTTAAAAGACATCCTTATTTTTAAGTTTAGACAAACCACAAATATTTGGAAGTTCTAAATTGTACATATTTGCCGTGTAAACTGTAAATTTTTGCAGTTTTGCAAGAAATTTCTAAATAAAAAGAGTTTGATTTCGGTCATATTAACCATAAACCAAGTGCATATATAATTTTACTAAAAAAAGAAAAGAAATGATCAAAATTAATTTTAGGAGGGTAATTTAAAATTTATTTTTAAAAAGAGTTTTCGGTGTTTTAAATTTTAAAATAAATGGTGGGTCCTGATTTTCACTTATAAAAGTATAAAACCATTCTTTTTCCGCTAAATTGCAAATCAATTTTCCCTTTTTGTAGGTTGCAATTTTCAAAACACAAACTTTTTTTTTGTTTTTTAAAAAATTATTCTACTAAATTCAACTTATTTTGTATATTTCCACTGGCCTTCTACAATTTTTTACGAATTTATTAGGTGTAACACCTGCTTTACAAAATTTTTTGCATATGCTATAAATTTTGAAATGCAAATCAATTTACCTTTTCCAATAAATTTGTATCATTTTCCTTTAAATATGTTTTTGTAACAATCTGAAATTTGACTCAAACTTTTCAAAAAAGCATAAAGTCTTTCTTTTTTGCAACGTTCCCTCCTAAATAATTACTTCATTAAAAATCAAATTCGTTTATCCTTCAAAATATAAGTTTTATTACAACTCGAACACTCCCAATCCAAGGCTGTTGCAGCATAAATAACAATAGAGCAACCCTTTACCCTGTGATATGTTAACTCAGTCGATGCAGGACAACCAAGACACCATTGCAAAGACTTTCATTCGTACAAGAACAACAGCACATATATATCATTTTCATTCCATGGCATTTAAACATCATAAACAAAGCTTGCTACAAAATGAAAAACATCAAAACACCATACGTATGAAAATGCATGCACAAATCATCCATGTCTACACGCTAGTAGTCATAAAATAAGATGAACAATGTAAATGAATGTTGCTCAAAGAGAATCAAAATTTGAGATTTACTATCTAAAACAAAATCAACTGATCAAGCTATGATGTCCATCATAATTCAAAACCGCTTGTAGGAAGAAACAAGCAATGTATAGTTCACTAAACAAATGATAATGCTAAACTGTTTTATATCAGAGTGCATCTTAACCAGGCTCGTTATAATCATGCAGCAGTTGAAGAATCTCTTTGATGCCTTACTCCAAACAGATTCTCAAATAATTTTGGAGCCATGGCAGGCATGTTCATTGGCACTGGAGCCATGAAATTGACTAATTTCTCATGAGGTTTATAGTTTATCTTTCTATGTTTTGTTGCCATTCTAATGTAATCCTTCTTCTGCTTCTTCACTGAAACATTTCTTTCAATGTCATCTGGAAGAACAAGATTCACAAACATCGTAATTTAGGTGTAAATTTCTGTTAAACAATCATGGAAAACAAGAATATATTTGCACAAAGAATTACTGAAGTATTCGGAATGTGATTCTTTAAGCTCTTTAAATATCTCTTTGTGAAAATTGGAGTCGTCAAGAAGTTCAGGATCTCCACCGCCACTTGCATCCTACATAAATACATCACAGAGCATAACTTGAATGTGATAACTTATTAAGGTAAACTACCTGAATATTCACACTTTATATTTCCAGATGTGAAGTGATTACAACGAGGAGAGAGGGAAAGCTAAACAAATCATCCTAACCGTTGCATCTGATATGCCAAATAGTAGGTACAGGGAAAAAAATAAAATAGGTTGAAACTAAACAACACTAATAAAAGCATAAATTAGCCACTCAGCAAAAATAAGCAAACAAACGAAAATGCGTAGGTTTTATTTTTAAAGAAAAAGGAGCACTAGAACAGCTAGTTATAATCTCTCATTTCGTACTACAACAAAAAAACCTAAATGCACTTTCTGAAATATAATCTCTCCAAAGAGCATAAAAGAACAAGCTACAAAATATACAAAAACATGCGATTCAATACTCAAACATAGAGAAACAGAATACAATCTAACCTAATAGCTCTATTGCAGAAAATGCTCCACATACAAGAAATAATTGACAAAAGACTTAAGTTTTCTTACCTCCCCTTTTGCATGTTCAGGCTCTCTGTGAATCTGGGTAACAAAAAATACATGATTCAATGATTTAAAATTTGCTTATGCGTTAATATCGATTCAAGCAGATCACATCTAGTATGGCTAAATCTTACTTCACCAATAATGTCAACAGAAGCCCGAGGTAACTGCATCATCTTAATTGTTTTGCTTGGATCCCTCATATAATCGGCTACTACCGCACTGACATTCTACAGTTATAATTTACGAAAATATTACATAGATGAAATATATTCAAGTACAGAAGACGTTATTTACTTGTGATAAGCAAGTTTTAACTTTTCAGTTATACCTGATGAAAGGAACGCAGTTTCCCTTTCAAAGCTGCATCACCAGATTCTAATAGTGACTTAGTTTGCCACTTGTCTACTGATTTATTTCTAAATGGTGCTATTCTGCAAATTAATATGAAACGATATATTAGATAAAATACTTTTTCGGTTTTACCCTATGAGCTATGTAGTGAAGCTTGCCAGTATGGAGACGTGCAATAAAAGATAATAAAAATTAGAATTATACTGAAATATATTTATAAGAAGCTACTGAATTCCATGAATTTTCTTTATTATATATTATATATATATATATATATATATATATATTAAATATTGACACATAGATTAACCAAATAAGACAAAATTTCAAAACATATGTACACACAGAAGAGCATTAGATCTAGGTTTGAAGTTGGAACACCACTAACTAATTACAGTGATCAACATGGGTAATTCAGCCCACAAAAGAAATTTTATCGGAAACAAACCTGCAATTTAAACTGTGTATCTTGGACCAATATTCATCAACTACCCCATTGATATCACCAGATAAATCCTTTTTCTTGTCAGATAGCACAATGTTTCCTATCATAGTTTGAACACAATAGCATAAGCAAGAAATATTCAGCACGTATATAAGAAGAAGAAAAACTTCAACAGTTAAATTAAGGCTGTCAATGGATAACCAAAAAATCCGAAATCCGTCAACATCCGTATTTGAAAAGACAATAAATATCCTATATCCGAAAAAATAGATACAGATGCAGATACGAAGACATCCACATCAGAAAATTATCCATCCAGTTTTTGTTAACATTATAGTTTACTTTATGTGTTATTTAATGTAGTAAAATATATGTATTTATTTTTTAGTAAGTTAATAGTTTACATTGTATGCATTTAATGCACATTAACTAATCAAAATTATTTACTATCATCATATTTGTTGATTTTGCATACCATTATAATTTGTGGAATTGAAATTTTTTTTACGATAAATCAAAATTTCATATTTGTGTTTCTTGATTTATCAATCGTTAGCAGACATGATAATTATCCGATATCCGTCTATATCCGCGGATATCTGAAAATGATTGTGGATGCAGATATGGCATTATCCACATCCGAGAATATCCGTTGACAGGAGTAAAAGGTTTATAAGCTTGATAACTGAACTAGAAAAATCAAGGTTGAAACTTAGGAAGCAAGGTAGTATATGTGCATAAACTGCTTATTTCAATCCAAAATTGACAATCAAGGACAGTTACGATCCCTATTCAAAAAGGGTTTAGCTAAATCCCCTGTGGATGCGGATGCGGATATGGCACTATATGCATTTGAAAGTATCCGTTGATATTAGTAAACTGAAGCTGAACATCTTTTATACTACTTATTTTGATTTGTGATCATGATGTTCTATTCTCAAAACTGCATGCATATGCTGTTTTTTAAAGCACAAAATTCAGATTAATAGCAGTTTTTAACTGCAAAATTTTTGTGCAAAAGCACAAAAAATAATGTTCAAGCCTAAAAGGCGCATCAAAAACGCAAGGCATAGGCCTCGCTGACTACGATGAGATTTAACAAACAAAACTAACAACAAAATGTCGCTTCGTAAAAAAATAGTTGGATGTTTGTTTTCTTCTGTTGCTTTTTTCATACACTTGAACTATCATGTCACATGGAACAAAAACACAGGGTGTGACGTCTACTTATAGAGAGTGCCTATGCTTCATAAGTCAAACTAAACTTGTTCAAGCAGAGCAAAATTTTCAATAGCTAGCAGATCACATTCGATAAGTTTATATTATCTTAAAACATGGATATGTGAGAACAAATGATCTATTGCAATTTAGTTACATTACTTGAACATCAAAAGTTAATAATTCCACCATAACCTTACCAGTTGTTCCTTGAGTGATAGATGGATTTTTTTCCAACAAAGCCTGATCAATTTTAGGAGTATGAAAATTTATTTCATATGCATACATGTAAAAACGGTAAATTCAAGCAAAAAAAGAAATACCTCTTGTAAGTCCAACATACTATCTAAAGTTTCTTTACACGATGATTCTAGGTCAGAATAAGCTTTATCAACTAGTTTATCTGCGCTGCAAAATGACGACCTGATAGGCTCCTGGTATGTCCAATATGTTGTAACAAGTATTATATACAAAGTATAATGAATACTTCTAAAGCAATGATTCTTTAATAAATGCTTACAGGTGATCCAATTTTATGAATAAACATACCAGGGGTAATCTATTTGAATTGGAGAATGCTTTTTGCAATAACAATCTGATGCACAAAGCTTTTTTCCATAGTACCTATACAGGGGAAGTATAAGAGTTGATCTGTTAATGTATCAAAATTACAATAAAACATAGCGCAATTTATTAGTGATTTTGAAATCTTGGTAACAGTACATGGACCATTATAAGCAAATAAATGCATGATAGTTGGAATAGTTTAATGCCAGTTGATTGATTTTTTTCCCCAAAGAACACATACATAATTTAGTTGGTAATCTCAAATCATTAATCCTACATTTCTATGGTTGGATTAAATGTGCATCTCTAAATATTAACCCTGTTATCAATGTCAATACCTTCTGATTCTTCACAGCTAAACCTTTAAGGACTTGCTCATCCTTATGATGCTTTAGACCGCTCATCAGAACACTATTTGAAACAAAAATATTAACAATCGTTTAAGTACCATGAATGACAATTCATAAATTGAATAACAATTGAACATTCGAAAATTAGTATGCCCCGAGAGGTATGAAGAATATTCAGTTTCCAACAAATCTATGATACCAGATGATTTCATACAATAAAAACATGTGAACAATATAGTGCATTTAAAGAAGTATAAACATGCCAGCTGTCATAACATCTTCTTATTAGTTCATAGATAAATTAAAGTGCACCTAAGAATCTAAATCATGATTTGTGATGCCTGTGTTTTTCAGAAGAAAATATATAGTTTCAAAACATGGTTTTTCAACACGTTGCATTAGAAACATCACTGGAAAAGTTTAAAGAAGGGGATTGTGGACAGATAATATCATACATTATGATGTCCACCCTCTCCTACTTGACACAAAAATCTAATAAGATGCAAAATTTTATAATCTATACAATTTCTTTCCTTTGAAAAAGCAAGCCAATTAACATTATCATAATTCTTCCACATCATGAAAAACACTAAAGATATAAGAGCTAAAGAATTAAATGTATGGATTTTGCTTAACAATGATATGGTTCAAAACACAAAGAATAAAATATTCACATGTGATGTGCTAGCTATACAGAATCAATATTAAACAGATAAAAATGAGGACAGGAAGTTCCTTAATGTTAGTTGTGCAGAAGACTTGTAGTATCTTACTTATTTCTACAGATTTCATTCATTTCCTCTTCAAGTTTTTCCAACTCAGCATCTTTCATCTGCTCGCTTCTCTCACCATCATCATCATCACCATCATCATTATTCCCTTCCTCCTCATCCTCATCCTACATAACATATCTGCACAGTTAATGCAAACATTTCTAATGACATCAATTATATACAAAGCTACATATATACGTACCATTTCATCTTCTTCATCGCCGATGTCATGAAAATTGCTTTCGTCGCTGTTGTTGCCATGAGGATCATTACCATTACCCCCAGTGCTGTTTCCTTCAATATCACTTCCACTCCCATCATTCAACTGTTCATAATCGGAGTTTTGATCTGTATCAAAACCCTGTTCGCTGCCAGATCCAATATCAGCATCTGAGCTTTCTAACTCCTCTTCATATTGCTTAGATTTCTTCATTGGTCCCATTCTAAAAGATAATAAACAAGGACAAACACAGTCAAGGTCCCTCCAAAGAATTTGGTTTCCCAATCTCCTGAGTTACTCATGATTTTGGTTGACTTTTTATTTAAAATGGAACTATTTTGACACAACTCAACATGTTAACTCAGATATTAAACTTTGCCTCACATTCATCTAAATAAATTTTCTCTCTGTTGTTGTAACATGGGAAGATTTATTTTAATAAATTTTGATAGAAATTTAAGAGTGATAAAATAAGTGTGTTGCTAAGAGCACCAAGTTACCCTTTTCAACCACCGCGTAAAGTCGTTCTACACGGCGAACAACCGTCGACCAACATCATTTTCCACGGCCATCAACCACCGAACTACCGTTGTTTTATGGTTGTTCGTCCTGAAAAATGGTGTTGGTCGACGGTTGTTCGCCATGCAAAAAAGAATCGAAAACGATGTCTTTGATAACCCCTTGAAAAATCCATTATTACGAAGAGTGTACTGTAAAATTTTATGGTATTTTTTTAGCAATCATATTAGAAAAAAAAGATAAAGTGCCCTAAGCAAACGGTGTAATAAAAACAACGTTTGAGGATTAACTCAAATTAGTGTGCATGTTATGTCCAACAATTCTTAGAAAGAAGATTTTCATTGATGCCTTGACTACTATATTGTGCGCTTATTTTGGAATTCAGCATTAATCAGTGATTGCAAAAATCGCGAGATCGTACGTCCAAAGCGCGATTTGGGAGGAATCGCAGCCTTCCCGATCCAAGAGTTAAATTGCATCGCAACACGCGTAAAATGTACGATCCTATTTCAGAACGAAAATATCGGAGTCCAATACCGAACCGCGATTTTCAATTTAAACATCGAATTGAAACAATCAAAAGAGATTTAGTCCGGCATCGCAATCTCGATTCAGCAAAAAAGAAAACAAAAAAGGAGGAATAGGAAGAAGCAGCAGCAGCAAACCTGAATTGAAAATCTAGGATTCAGAGGCTAATTGATTTATTTTTCTTTTTTATTTTCAGATTTTGTGGAAACCCTAATCTTGAGGGAGGTAGATTATTGACATGAAGTAATAAGACGGTCGGTGTTGCCATGTCCAGACGTCAAATTATCACAGTTAAGCCCGTTTCAACCAAATACTTCACCAATCCATCAATATCCTGCAGTTTATTTTTAGGGAACGTTTGTCATACATCCTTAATAACTTTCATAATTCACCAAACATCCCTTAGATACAAAACATAAAAATTTCATCCCTATTTTTAAAGACCGTCTTTTTTTTTCCCAAACTACCCTAAAAAATCATCGTAAAACCCTGAACCCACGCTTTTTTTATCGTAACCTTTGATACAATTGAAATCACAGTTTCTTCAACAAAATCTGAAAACTCTATAAAATCGAACAACTGAACAACCAAAATCAAGTCGAAAATCTCACACGAGGCAAAATGGGAAGATCGAAGGTGATGTATCTCAATTTCATAAGTAGTCGATTTATATTCCACTGTTTTAAATCAATAGATCTTAGGGTTTTTGCAAGGATTTTAGAGATTTTCGAGTTAGCCATGCATGTAATCGAGCTTTTTTACGGTAATACAAAGAAGATTGAGAATGCAGATGATATACTAAAAAACATTCTGTAATTACTGCAATTTTTGAAAAATATTGTTCAAAAAACTATTTCCTCTCTTCAAATTTTAAGCAGATTCATATTTGTATTAAAGGTGCAATTATTTCAAATATTCGCAGATAATTCAGCAAATTTTAAACGTTTTTGATTTTTTTTGAAAATTTACAAAATTTGCAAATAATTGCAGATATATCTGCAACTATTGCGTATAGTTGCAGATATATCTGCAACTATGTGCATTAGTCGCAGATATTTCTGCAACTATGTGCAATAGATGCTGAAATTTATGCAACTATTCTGTATAGTTGCAGAAATATCTGCAACTATTGCACATATAAATCGAGTTAGCCATGCATGTAGCACATTCTTCATTTTTTTGAAAATTTACAAAATTTGCAAATAATTGCAGATATATCTGCAACTATTGCGTATAGTTGCAGATATATCTGCAACTATTGCGTATAGTTGCAGATATATCTGCAACTATGTGCATTAGTCGCAGATATTTCTGCAACTATTTCTAATAGTTGCAGTAATATCTGCAACTATTTGCAAATAGTTGCAGAAATGTCTGCAACTATTGCTTATAGTTGCAGATATATCTGCAACTATTGCGTATAGTTGCAGATATATCTGCAACTATGTGCATTAGTCGCAGATATTTCTGCAACTATTGCTAATAGTTGCAGTAATATCTGCAACTATTGCACATAGTTGCAAACATTTCTGCAACTATTGAATATAGTTGCATTTCTGCAACTTTATGCAATAGTTGTAGAAATGTCTGCAACTATGTGCAATAGATGCTGAAATTTATGCAACTATTCTGTATAGTTGCAGAAATATCTGCAACTATTGCACATAGTTGCAAACATTTCTGCAACTATGTGCAATAGTTGCTGAAATTTATGCAACTATTCGGTATAGTTGCAGAAATATCTGCAACCATTACACATAGTTGCAGAAATATCTTAATACTATATATCATCAAATTGAGCCTTAATTCAGTTACATATTCATTATAACTGCAAGTATTTAACATTACCTATCATATTATTAGATTGTGCATAGTTATTTCATAATATTTAATTTACATTTACAGAAGAACACAAAAGAAGATATAAAAGAAGGAAAAAAAGTTATGTTGGAAACATCTATTGTTCCTGTTGAACAACAACCAGGATCAAATATTCTACCGGAAAAAAGAAAAACAATAAGTGAAGGAAAAATCAAATCAACAAAAGATAATTACAGAAATAATTTGAGGTCTTTCATCGATGTTCTTCGCAAGATTAAGAATGAAAAATTGCTGACAATATCACATACAAAATATCTCCAGAATCTACCTTTCTACAAGTTCATTCATATGATCTATATTGGAATTATACCTGCAAAAGAAAACACAAAAAACTCAACGACAATAGACATAATCATCAAAGCATACAGAAAGAATTTGAACTGTTTCCAATTTGGAGATATGCTACTAACATTTACAGAGGATGATATAAGCCAATTGCTATCAATTCCTACAGAGGGAGGGTCAGCAAATCAAAACTTCTGGCCATATGAAAAAAGAGGGTAAAAGCAATGCTGAGTTTACATCATTCATCAGCAGGCACTTTAAAGGAGAAACAAGTGTCAACAAAAAAAACATAGAAAGGGAATTATTTGCAACAATAAAAGGATCATCAAAAGAAGAACAAGCAGATACTGCAAAGCTTTTGCAGTTGCATTTGGTTGCAACATTTTTAATATCAAATCCAAACTCAAGTATATCATGGAATATGATTCCATATTGTGTTTGTGAAGATAAAATGCAGCAGATATCATGGCCAAAAACGATTCACAAGCATTTGATAAATCAAATTGAAAAATATATTGACACCCCAAGGAAAATAAATGCATGCGTTACATTATTACTGGTATTAAATTTTTAATTAATTAGATAAATATCCTATTAATTAATAATTTATTCTAATACTAATTGTCTTTTTTGCAGTGGTGGATCTGTGAGAAAACACAAATTTTGAAATCTGCTAAATTCGAATACAACAACTCGTATCCCTTGGCTGGCAAATGGGATATATCAAAACTCAAGCCAATAATGTTATTGACCATAGAGTACAACTCAGTAAGTATAACTGCAATTTAATTTATAGAATTATTAAGCTTTAGTAAAAAAATAGCCAGTACTTTATTTGTTTGCAAACTTATCTGCAACATTTAACAATGGTTGCAGATATATCTGCATTTATTAGCAGCAGTTGAGCTTTTTTTGGCTGCAATTATTCACTACATATGATGACTTATCTGCAATTTTTATAAACAATTGCATATTTATCTGCACTTAAAACAACAAAACTGAACATAGTTATACAATTATTTACAATAATTAAAGATATATCTACTATTTTGTATAATACCTGCAGATTTTTCTGCCATTATTAAAAATATTTATGGACATACATACCAATCATAATTAATATTATATTCATTTTTCCAATTATTCACAGTTCTTACATAATTACATACAAATATTTTTAAGCTTCAATTTTGATTGAATTATTTATTCCAGGATTTTCAAGGAGAGGAACTAAAATTGTTGAAAGATGCAGTTGAAAAGGATGAAGAATATGAAGCATTCTACAAGAAAAGAGAAGAAAAATATAAAGAAATAATAAGAAAACTTGAATTGGACAACAGGAAACTTCAAGCTGAAAATACGCTGCTAAAAAAGCAATTGAGACAAAATGTGGAAACATCATCATCCACAGAATCTGATAATATAGAGCTACAACTAGTAGAAAGATCTGGTAGCAAACTAAATTCCTCAGATGAAAGTGAAAGTGAAGAAAACAAAGAAAGTTAGGATAATGAAACAGAAGAGAATACGTCATCTGGTAATACTTTCAGTAATATTTTGTTTTCCAACAAGAATGTAAAAATTTAAAATATTTGATGATATATCTGCAAGTATTCTTACTAAATGAAAAAAGCATTTTTAAAGAATAAATGCAGATATCATTGCAATAAGTATTAAAAACCGTAGCACATTCTTCATTTTTTACATAACACATTGTAACATAACACAAAATCTATAACTATGTCAAAAATATTAAAGAGTTGAATTGCAAACATATATTTCAGCTCAAAGGACAGAAGAAAATGAAAATTTAATTGATATTCAAACTGAAGACAAAACTGTTGAAGATGAATCTCAGCTAATGGAGATAGATGAAGAAAAAGAAGAACAAAAAGAAAAAGATGTTGATAATGGGGAAAAAATAAATTTTGAAGCAAAACAGAAAGACCGAGAAGATGGTGAAGAAACAAAAATAGTTGAGGAAGATAAAGCAATTGAACAAGATCCTTCATCTGGTAATGCTTTGAATAACTATAGTTTTTCAACCAGACTGTAAAAATTTAACATATTTGTTGATATATCCGCAAATATTCTTCCTATTATATATTAATAATATGAAGAATAATTGCTGATATTAATGCAACAACTGCTGTAGAGTGTAGCATATTCTTCACTTTTTCACAATTATTCACAAAATTTTTATTAACCAACAACCAATAATTGTATTTCAAAAACCAATAATGAAATATTAACCATCATTCAAATTAATTTCAGGTGAAAGCATTCAAAAATATACACAGTTACAAGGCAAACAAACCGAAAAAATATCTACTTCAGCAGAAACAAAAACTGAAGAAATCAAAGAAAAAACATTGGAAATTGAAAATCCAAAAAAAAGGGTTAAATTAGCTGAAGAAGTGAATTTTCAAACTGAAAAGAAAGCAAAAAAGGAAAAACAGCAAGTACAAACCCTACCAATAATAATTGAAGAATATGAATCTGAGCCTAGATCAAAAGAATTATCTACCAGTACAAAAATAAATGTCAGAAGGAGGTCAAATGTACGAAGTCTATCTGAAGAAAAAATCAAGCTGCTTGAGGACTTCTTTAATAACTCTGACCTCAGGTAAAACTGTATAATTCTTTTAGTAGCCAAGTATACCAATAATTGCTTAACTAAAAGTAATTATTTAAATTTCCTGGTTAGATATCAGCAAATATTTGAAAAATACAAACATTTATTAATATTGATCATTATATCACAGCAAAAGTGCATACTTAAATGGAGACGATGACATAATTATAACTGGAACAGCACTTGGTGAACTAATTATAGGAAGATTTCTTGATGGCCAGGTACAACTTTACTCAAAAGTACATTTATTTACAAATTTATCTGCAACATTTAATTAGACTTGTTGTTTTATCTGCAAAAACCCATTTATCTGCAATAACTCCATTTATCTGCATATTTATCAGCAATACTTCTTTAAACTTATTGTTTTGTCAGTAAAATTCCATTTATCCAAAACAATATCATTTATCTCCAGATTTTTCAGCAACATTTAATCAAACCTGTTGTTTTTATGCAAAATTTCAAGAACTTATTATTTTTTCTGCTAATCATATTATATTATTCTGTAAACAAATATACTATCACTATTTCCTTATAATAATATTTGTAGATCATTGACTGGTATTCACATGAATTGCGTAAAGTTCATCCAGAAAACTTGTACTTCAAAGTTTACGCTACTGTAAGTTTTATAATCTTCTACTGAAGAATTTGTTTAAATGTTCATCAATTCAATTGTCTAATATATTATCCTACAGACATTTCTACTGAGCAATTCAAAGAATGTAACACAAGCCCTAATCGATAATGTAGTTGCTAAAAATTTTGCAAACTGCAATAAAATGTTCTTCCCTATCCACCAAAAATCACATTTTACACTGTTGGAGTTTAATAAACAAGGTAGAATATGGATTCACTACGATTCCATAAAACCACGGCACGAAGCAGATCATCAGAAAGCGGCAAGAAAGATGGTATGTAAATTAAAAAATGAATAAATCAGAGAAAAATAAACTATTTAACAAAATCTTTGTTTTTTGTACAGAGAGTTTATGTCACTGCCTTACTAAAGAAATTGGAAAAAGCAGAGCATGAACCATCAAAGCAAATCACTTTTGCTAACAGCCCCCAACAACGTTCTGATACGTAAGTACACAACAAAAAAAATGTACAAATATTTCCATATCATAGAACATTTCTTCTAATAATTATATAATATTTGTCAATCATTGCAGAGTTGATTGTGACATGTTTGTAATGAACATTATGAAACAAAGAAGTGAAGACAAAGAAATCAACAATGAAGACCCTGAATTCTCATATGAAGCTATGGATTTACAAAGAGCTGAAATAGCACATCAAATTCTTTCTTGCAAACCTTATAGTTGGAGCTTAGAAGAAAGTTTGACACAAAAGTTTTTACTTTCTGAAGCAAATCAAAATAATTGATGTATCAAACTGTAATGTTTTGTGTAAGAATACTGAAATGTATGTACATATTTGCTAAACTTATGTAGTTGAAAGACAATATTACTGTGTTACCACAATATTAGAGTATATTACAAAAAAAATTATATATAAATTTCTAACAATTGTATTCAGCATTAAAAGCACATATCTGCAGTTATCTTGACAAATGTGTAGGTAATTAAATACTTGCTCTTAAAAATTGCAGAAAAATCAGCAATAAAAACATATATCAGCAGATATCTCTGTAATAATTTATTTTTTCCAAATTCTTACTCATAATAATTTCACAAATGTCAGCAAATGAAGCACATATCTGCAGATATCTCTAAAAATATTTAGCTATTGGAAATTCTTTCAATAGTTGCAGAAATTTCAGCAATAAAACCATATATCTACAGATATGTCCACAAATTTGTAGATATTCGAATTTCTTGAACCAGATAATTTCAGAAATGTCAGCATAACAAATAGATAATTGCCGATACCTCCATATTTATAAACAAAAATTGCACATACTTATGGATACATCTTATTTATTTCGATCCAAACAATTATACAAATATCAACTTCATATAAAAAGCATTATTCACAAAAGGGGTATAAAAAGAAAACAATTATTCAGAAAAACTGCAGAAATATGTGCAATTAACAGTAATAATTGTAGAAAATACTGCAACAATGATTACTCGAAAGCGAACCATGTTTAATACATTACAGACAGTAAACATCCAACCTAAGGATAGAGAAAATACCATTAAAATGAATAAGAAAAACATAAACTCAACTCCATACATTTTAGCTTTCCTATATTAAAGAGAGACTACATGTGTTTCACTGAACAAGTCCTTTTATTATGACCCAACTTCTTGCATATGCTGCATCTAATAGTCTTTGAAATTTCACCGGCAGATTTTATCCTCTTAAATGCAGATGGTCGACCAGGCATTCTTCTACCTTTAGGAGGTGCTACAACCACATCTTCAATCAAAACATCTTCTTTCACAAAGTTTATAATAGGATTGATTGGATGAGAATATGCCGATCGAAAATAAACAACTTTGAAATAATCTTCAATTTAATCATAAACATTTAACTTTCCACAGCTCAAAATACATCTAACAGCATGAGCACAAGGAAAACCATAAATTTGCCACAAATTACAAGAACAAGTCCGATTATTTAAATCAACAGATTGATGAACAGGAGAATGAACTTCAAACACATGATCACTAGATTTTATAACAAACCATGAAGCTCCTTCCAAATGAAGACTTTTCAACCGATTTTCGTTCACCGGACAAACAACACTATTCCAACTATTAGCAAGTTCTCGACGATCAGAAATTAACTTCATCAACTTAACTCTAATGCTATCCAAGCATGCAGTGATTGGTAAATGTCTTTCTTCCAAAATCCATTTATTGAAACTCTCTGAACAATTTGATGACATTTCACCATAACGACAAGCAGGGAAAAAAACATTAGTAAATTTCTCAAAGGGAATTCCATTCAAAAAGTTTGTCACAGTAGAACCACCAGCATCTTTAAAATTCTTCAATGCTAAATTGAAATCATCCAAATTAGAAGCATATGCAACACGTCCAAACAAATCTATCAACCATTTCTTTTTTTATTTGGAAAATTCAGACTTTAAAGCAACTTTTAAATTATTGTTTAAATGATAAAAACAGGAACCATGAACTGAATCTGGAAACACTTTGGGAATAGCAACAAGAATACCAGGATGACGGTCAGAAATGAAAACAAACTTTCTACAATCATCTTTCAAAAAATCTTTAAGCTGTTCACAATACCAAATCCAATTATTTTCATCTTCACCAGACACAATTGCAACTGCTATAGGAAAAAAACCTGATAAAACAATCACAAATATATAAATAACTGAACAAATTGCTTAATACTATTCACTTATATTGAAAAAATGCTGACAAAACTGCAACTATTACCAAATATTACTGCACAACAATTTTCCTTAATTCAAAAAAATTGCATACTTTTCAGCAATTTTTTATGTAAAATTGCTTCGATTTCCGCAATGATTTATGTAAGTAAAATATTTTATTTCTTCTTAATAAATATTGATGTTGCAGAAACATATAATAATTATTGCAGATATTGATGCAATTATAAATTAATGTACAACATACCTTCATTGCCATTTTTACCAGTAGCAGCCATCAAACAACCTTGAGCTCTACCCTTCATAAAAGTAGCATCAACAAATATTAAAGGCCGACAAAATTGAAAACCATGTGCACAAGCTTCAAAACCAATGAAAACCCTCTCAAATTGACGAGTATCATGATTACACTCCAAAACTACTTTACTACCAGGATTACTTTCAATTACAGCATCACAAAAAGACTTCAAATGGTGATAAGACATCATATCACTTCCATGTAAATCTTCTAAAGCCAATCTCTTCCCACTATAAGCAAAATAATACTTCAAAATGATATTATACTCAGTTTGAAATAGGTTAATAATGTCCTTTGTCTTCATTAACGGATTAGCTTGAATATGATCATAAACCAACAACTTAATCAATTTACTTGAAACAGGAGGATCATTAATATCATGAATTCCAGCACCACAGGTATGTTCAGGATGAAATCTCTTTATAACAAAATAGCCCGGAAGATTAAACTTAACAGAAGCATGAATTCTAAAAGTACATTTTGTTCGAGAACAAACAGCCGTAACTCTTTCCTTATCATTCTTAACCAAATCAAGCTTATACCCTGTCTTAATACTATATATCATCAAATTGAGCCTAAATTCAGTAACACCACCTGGAAATTGTTGACCAACACCCGTAAAAACAGATTGATTGGAATCATTTCTTAATAACTGCCTGAATTGAATATTAGAATCACCGGTACTAACAAATGAGGAATCACTGCTACATGTAACAGCATCTGATCTAATATTGGTAGCTAAAAAACTAGAAGGAACAACATCAACAAAAATAACAAAGTAATCCTCACGGTTATGAGCAGCCAACAACAAAATAGATTGAAGATCAAAATTAGTTTCAATATTCCTTCTCAATCCATCTCTAACATAGTACAATTCAAATGACATTGAACTCAATTCTGTCCATTTACCAGAAATAGCACTTCTCAACATAACAACCGAACTATCAAATTGAAGGCGTAACGAAAAGCTATCATATCCAAACTTCAACAGCACAAGCACTCCAGCATCACCAGGAACACTTTAATTTTAAAAAAACATAATTACAATTATAAAAAAATAAATACAAAAACGCAGGATATATATATTATATGCTGATATGTAAGCAATAATTATAAAAAATTGCAGACAAATCAGCACATAAAATAATATTTTAATACTTAAGCAATATCATTTGCTGATATGTAAGCAATGTTTATAAAAAAAAGCAGATAAATAAGCAGAAGTCTGAGCTTAAACAAATAAGTGAAATACGAACATTACTTGCTGATATGTATGCAATAATTGTAAAAAGTTGCAGATAAATCAGCAACAATTAGTAATTTGTACCATTTTCACCATACATATTCAAATTATTTGCGGACAAGACTGTAAAATACCTACAATAATTCCAGACAAATCAGAACTTAATCAAAGCTAAAAAAATAAATCAACGAACAGTACCCTATACATACGCATTAATTTTTCAGATAAAATAAAAAATAGAATACTTGTAATTTTCATTTACTTCAAACAAAAAAAAACTAACGAAACAGAAATAAAAAAATTATAAACGAATATCGCAATATCATTTAAAAACAAACAAAATCGATTACAAATCCAAACAATATTTTACCTGGAAGAAGGTAAAGCCATGATTCCGAAATAATATCTTAAAACAATGATCGAACTGAATCAGAATTTAAAACTTGAAATCGAAATCACAACCACCATAAAAAATTAGCGCGACATGTAAACAGGGGTATTTATGGAATAAATTGAGGCAGAAATAAAAACAGGGATCGGAAATATAAGTTTTCAAACGGGAGGAGTTTACGCGGACTAAGTTTAATTACAAGGACGTTGGCCTAATTTTCACTTATTTTTATTTCTTTTTCATCAACATGCGATAAAGTTTTTTCTTTTTTCAATAAAACATCATAAACTGCATTCAAAAATCACTTCGTTAATTCGTAGACATTTGTTATCAATTTTAAACGCAAAAACTTCTCAAACGCTATTATTTTCGTCATCCAATTTTTGTTCATCGATTGTTAAATATTCGGGTCGACGGCTATTTTTGGCAAATTTACCACGGTCTTGAAAGTGACTTAGATCAAAGAAACTAGACAACAAAATGACGAAGGAATTAGTCAGGAAGTTTGGAAGATGTCAAAACTAAAAAAAAAAAATCAAAAATTTGCCCAAGCTTATAAAATGCAAAACGGGTTGATAACGATATATTTTGCACCGACGTGATTGGTACCGACATGCTTGATACCAATGTGATTTGGGAACCATCGAGAATAATAAAAGGAAGGAGCACACAAATTTTGACTAAGTTTTAGAAAATAAAAACACGTCGACACCGACATGATTTGGTCGGTTTTAATATGATTTTGGATTTTGATTTGGCTTTGGAAGTATGAGACTCAAGCTACGAAGGATAAATAAAGTTTTGACACACAAAAACATTTCGGTACCAACATGTTTGGTTACAGTGGAAAACGTGCACAATGACTTATTCTTCATGCTGGAAGTTTTGATTTGGAAGAAATGACCTGTTTAAATCGAAAATTGCGAAATTTGTGCTAAATCCCGTCTGTAAATAGCAGCCTATCTTCAACTAGAAAGATGATCGATATTCTTCATCTTCTATTTCATAAGACTTTGAGAAAACCGAGATATGTTAGACTGTAACCCGAGTTTGATTGTAAATTGTGTGTTTTGGAGAGAATTCATAAATAAAACCTATTAAGTGGACGTGATCCGAAGATTTTGCCGAACCACTATAAAAATCTTATGTTTCTCTATAACAACTCTTTTTTTACGCTGTATAAATAAATAAATTTAATTAAAATAAAATTGTTCGAATTCAATTTTTGGTAATTATTATTTTAAAAATAAATTCTTATTTATTTGAAATCTAATTAATAAAAGATTTTGCTTTAATAAATTGAATTAATTTAATAAATCTTTTTGAACAATATATTGAAATTGAATAAAATGTTTTAATTAAATATAAAATATTTTTAAATGTAAATAATTATTATTTTGTGATTAGAATAATATAAAAATAAACAAGTATTGAAATGAATGAAATTAGGTAATTATACAAATATAATTTGTAGAATAAGGTGTAAATCAATTTATATTGAATTGGAATATATTTGCAAATAAATTTAGAGTTATTTAGAGGAAAAAGAAAAGAAAAGAAAGTAACCAAAGCTGGCCCAAGACTAATCAAGTCTAGCCCATCTATCTATTCTATTATATAAGAAATTAAATATTTGACCATTAGTATTATGCTCTCTCATTCATTCTTAGTCAATAATATACTCAATTCTCCTTAGTTCCAGGATCAAAATTTCATTTTAACCCTCTATGTGTTATCAATTTTTCTTCAAACCATAAAGATATTAATTCCTACTTCTTAAAATTCATATGATACATCTCAGGATGTTATAAAATCTATTATGTACATATCTTCCCATTTCTTCTTAACTCTCATTCTTTTTCCATATTCATTCTCAGCTAATATCATAATTCTTCTTCTTAATTCAAGTGATTATTTAGCATTCAATAAATCTTTTTCTCCCTGTGAACTATCTGAAGTATGTGTTGTGAGTTCGGTGTATACTTTCTTAGAGTTTAGAAGCAAAGCTTGGTTCTCTAGGTCTTCAATAAAAAATTAAATCATTTCAAAACTCAAATTTCTCTCCCATAACCTTCAATGTTTCAACTTTGAGTAATGAAGTCGATATTTTGAGAACATCTCAAGGTAAGTTTAAATTATTAAATTTATTTATTTTGGATTTTTTTTTAATTTTTATTGTCGTTCTTAATTTCTTATATTTAATAACAATAAAAGTAGATTTATTAATCCAATACCTTTTGTTTTTTCAAATTTTTATATTTAGTTATGCTCACTTTCTTTTTAGGGGTAATTATATGAATATCTTTATATGAATAAATAATTTATATAACACTTTTTGTAAATCCAACAATGTACTCTAAGTTTATAAAATGAATTCAGATTATAGATTTTGTTACTTGTTTCACTGTAACTGCTTTTCACGTTCATTAAAACCTTCATTAATCTTCTTACACAAATAAATTTCTTACATGAGGAAAGATCTATTGTGTATATCTATTTATGAATTGTACTTACTATTTTATCAATTATTATATATAGAAATTGAATTTAGAAACCAACAGTCTTCCATTTATGGCACTTTCATAATTTTCTCATTATTTTTCCTTAAATTGACAACACACTTATATCCCTTCTCACGACCATTAAAACCTATAGTAATCTTCTTACTCGAATAATTTTCATTCTCATTCCAAATCTATTATGTATATCTATCTATCTATGTATTATACTTACTGTTCTAATATATAAGAAAGTGAATTATTACAGGTTCTAAATAAACTTTTACAGTTTACTCCATCGATATTTTCTCATTTTAGATGAAACATCTCACTAGTGTATTTTTGTTTACTTTTATCTTTCACTACTTTTACAGTATGGTCCTAAGAATTTGAACCATTAAATTGATATTGTCACATTAATTGCCACAAAGACCAACGGTCTTCTATTTATGGCACTTTCTTAATTTATATCTTTGTTTTTTTGATAATTTACATGCTTATGATCCCTTCTCTCATCCATTAAAACCTACATTAACCTTCTAAATTAAATCATTTTCTTACTTGAGGAAAATATATTATATATATTAAAACCAACATTAATCTTTAAACTAAAAATGTCAGACTAATTACGATAGATTTCAATGGTCTTCCATTTATGACACTTTTTAATTTATATATTTCTCCTCCAATTTGCACTACGCTTTTATTTCCTTCTCACATCCATTAAAACCTAAATTACCCTTCTCACTAAAATTGTTTTCTTTCATAAAAAAAATATATTATCTAATATATATATATATATATATATTCTATTATATATGAAATTGAAGAAAGTGAATATAAGACATCAACTTATCTCTCACCTCATCCATTCAATTCCAAAGACTTAGTTATTAAAATTTCTCGATGAAATTTTACATTTACTCCCTCGATATTTTCTCCGTTTTGATGTATATCTAACTAATGTATTTTCATATATTCTTAACTTTCAATGCAATTAATGCAAAAGATTTATGATCATGCAAACTATTAATGCATCATGCTATAATTTCCTTTTATGTAAAAGGTATAATAAAGTTTCGTGTGAAGGTAACATTTCCATCGTAAAATAATAACCACGTGCCTTTTCATTTTCTTTTTCGTTGTTTGGATATATATTCCACTTTCACTTTTCTTTATTGTTTTCATTTCTATTTCTTCTTCATTATAAAAAATAATCTTAAATTATCATGTACTATCATCTATCTGTGCTCCTTTTCTTTTGAAACAAAAAGGAAAGTTTGCTTCATTTGTTATATGTGTTTTCTTATTGCTTTTGCTGGAGTCATAGAATCTCCTCTCTTCCTTCATCGAATATGTTATGGCTTTGGAAATGTGATATTTTTTCTATTAACTGAGTTTATAAGAATTAGAATTGACTTTTTTTTAAATTAATACGTAAACTAAACCAATTTTCAGTTTCCAACATGTGGCCATTTTGTATAATATAGTTTGATTTGGAAAAACAAGCTAAATGATATTATTATTCCAAAAAGTATTGTGACTACCTATCTTTTGTTGCAGGTAATCTATCTATTGAAATGTCAAAGCAAAGATATTAGAAGCGATTTTGATTCAACTTCCATGGTAACTTCTGTACACATATTATTAGTTTATTTTATCATCGTTTATAATATTTTGTATCAATTCTTCATCAGTTCTAATTCGTTATATTTTTATGGCTATTTAATTATGTTTTGTGCATATCTCATTTGGTTCTCAAGTATCTAGAATAGTTACCATATTTCAACATAATATAATTGAAATTTCTATTTTGTGTTTTGATTTCTTCAGTTATCCTTTTATATTAGTGACCTATTACAAGATGACCTATGACGAAACCACCTTAAAGTGTAACAAGTATGGGTTAATTTCTATGAGAATATGTCCCAATGGTAGAGAACTTATGCTTAGACCAATTTGTTATTTACTGTGTTTGATATCATTTTATAAACGAATCTATTATATCTATTTAATCTATTATGCTACATAGAAAGTTTGCTTCTCATAAATTTGATAAAAAATCCTAAAACGTAGTTTGGTTCACAACATTCTTATTTCAATCTACCCCACTCTCTGTATTCTTTATTCTTTTATAATTCAATGAATATATTTTTTCCTCTTCTTCACACTTTCAATTCAATTCAAGAAAAAACTTCTTATTTCTTCCACCTTCACTTTATTCTTCCTCTTCTTGCAATTTTATTTCTTCCTCTTCTATAGTTTCATCTATAAATATCAATTCTTAATCGAAATAAAGTAGAGAATCATTCCAAACAATTTATTTAATGATCTTAAATTATTTTTAAATGATTATGATTTGGTTGAATTCAATATTTCTTGACCTTTATATTATCCTTAATTATTTTATTCATATTTTGTAGTATTTGCTTTTCTACCGGTTGCTTTTAGATTTGGGATATTTTTTCTATATTCATGACTTCATCTCTTTGATTCAAATTCTGTGTCCAAATTTTTAGTCTCATATGATTTTTTGTTTTAATTAGTATGGTGATGACTTTGGTTTTCCTCATTTCTTGCAGGCGTTCATTGGATTTCATTATGCAAAAGCATCTTATAATTTGAAATTGTTCTGTAAATATTTTTAAAGGTAAAATTGATTCATTTTTCTATTCTTACATTTAACATCAAATTCTATCTTCATTTGACTTTTATTTCGGTTGAAGAATATGAATTTGAATTTTTTAGTTTAGTTTACAAGGATTTATAAGTATAATAACACACAGATTTCAAAAGACCTTAAGTTATTTTGTATAGTAAAGTAGAGGTAAAGTTAATTCATTTTTATTGTCAAACATAGGCATACAAGAATATCAGGTTAAGAGAAGCAAATTATATTTGTGGTAAAATAATATTTAAATAATAATTTCTCATATAATATTTTAGGATAATCAATATTTTTACCTAAAATTTAGTATTAGAAACATTTTTAAAACCAAATTCTTATTCAACTTAGTATAGTCCTAGTCAACTTGGACTTATATTTTTCTAATTCTTTTCCTTTTTAACCAAACTATACATTATTTTTTTTATTTTTTTCTTAATGTAATAGAAAACTGTTCATAAGAAACACATTTACTTTTCCATCCAAATTCTTGGTGATCTCGCTGAACAAGGGGGTAAATTAAATCTCAATAATTTCTTTTATATTTATTTTATATCACATTGTTTTGAATATTTTTGCAGCTTGAAAATGCTCATAGATAATTATATTGAAACCAATGATGTTATTATTTATAAATTTATAAGTGTCACGTACCGAAATTTTCGACTTTCGAAAATTCGACATCGATACTCACTTTATCGACTGTCGAGCAATCGAGTGCCGGAAACTCCAATAGTGAGGGTTTAAGAAAAAGAAATAGAAGAAAAGATAGAAGAAAAAGAGAAGAAGAAGAAAGCAGAACAACAGAACAACATCAGAACAGAAAACAATATCAGAATCTCACATATCGCAGCGGGACAATATATATAATAAATAAACACTAGTCTTTTAAAACAAAGAACTATATCAGTTTATATACATACATCAATCAGAGTCAATATACAACAATGGACAGTTATATAAACTTGTCCTCATACAGAATACACAGCGGAATAAATAATATCAGATACAAATACTACGTCTCGTCCTCCAGCTTATCTCCAAAGCTCCAGAATATCCAGAATATCTTGATAACATAACTCTAGACTGCCCGTGTGGAAATTGGTGGGCACCCAGAGTTTAGAAGGGAAACAATAAACTCCGAGTCAGTCATGGTGACTGGTGTGAGATCGTAAAACAGTTATTTTTCACAAAGAAAATAAAACAAATTCGCAATGCTTTTGGAAAATGAAACTACCATAAGACCTCCCGCCACACACACAATGCAAACGCAGAATTGGAGGAGATTTCTTCTTATGATAGTCAAAGATGCTTACTACGCAAAATCAAATCATTTTTGATATTATTATTAGTGCATAGTGTAGAAATCATTTCGAAAGTATAATATTAATCTTAGCCAGCATAGACATTCCGAACTATGCCTACTATAGCTACCATCCAAACAGTGGTGACCACCATAAGTGAATGGCAGGTTCTACAACTAATACCGTAAAGTCACGTATTGTTTCTTTGGATTTCCAACAAATGGTCAGGCTAAGGAACTTCCTTTTCCACGATGGGTACGTCCCTGGAATAGACGACCCGAGAACCTAACCGGATCTCTGCCAACACAAGGCCGGGTTACCTCTGCAAAAATAGGTAACTACTGACATGCGTATGCCATCCCCCGATCGTAACCGATCTTCCCGAGGATCCCCGATTTCCAACAAACCACATAGATAATAATGCAGCAACCACATAGGTTAAGTATCTGGGCTCCATACCATGATACCACCTCTATCCAGAAGGAATGACATACACTAAGGGGCGCTACTCCCTAGAACCTTGCTGCATCCTTCCTGTTTCGACCATTTCCGGGGTGTGAGGCTCGACGAAGTCTCATCCACAAAGCTACGCTTTCTACAAAGCCATGCTTCGGGTCAAACAAAATGATCAACCTATGATCACAAAGATATAAGATCAAACAAATGATCATATCACAAATGATCAAACACTGATCATTTCACAGCAACACTCAGTATGCCACGTTACCAAATTGGGATATATCGCTGATAAATTTCAACTACATAACCTCTGAGCTCGTACGTCTCAGAGAAGGGTGTTAAGCTAAGAGAATAAATTCTCCGCCACCAACAGAAATGTATTTGAAAGAAATCAGCTTTATATCTCAAATTGTAACGTCAGACACACAATCCATACAAGTCTGTTCCGGGATCGAACAGAACCGAAGGCACTTCTCACGAAGCCCTTGCACATCCGGATAATTTTCAATCACGTCGGGACTTCCCATCACTAAGGGTGATAAAACCTCTAAACCGGAGATCCGCCGATGTAGAGTAACTCGACGGTAATCCTTCCGTTTTCAAAAATATCCGGTCTTCAACACCGGTCTTCAAATGCGATTCATAACGACGTATCACATATTCGGAATGGGTTATACGACCCCATGGTCCTTTCCCGGCTAACCCGAATAGTGAGAGTTTATTCAAAAATAAGTGTGGTATTCAAATTCAAACAATCACAACAAATACCATATTCAAGGTAATTATTGATAGTCGGTTATTTAACTATCAATAAGGATGCGCAACATCATCAGATTCCAAATAATTTTCCCAAATTATTTTATCTTCCAAAATATCTTTTACTAGATATAAAATTTCCACACTTCAAAATAAATCAATAATTTTCTAAACAGTTTCCCTTTCCTTTATAAATTCCATAGTGAATTTATATTTTCAAAATATCTACTAATATTCGATTTTCAAATCGATTTCAATATTCAATTTCAATTTATCTTTAAGAAGATAAAATCTCAAAAACGTTTCATTTCATTTTGGAAAACATTCCCATACTTATTTAATAATAAGTATTTCACAAATCTATTTATTTTCAACACTTGGAAAATATTCGATATACTTAAATCAATATTAAGTATATATTTCATTCTTTAAGGAAACCATTTACTATAACAACATTTATTTGAGTCAAAACGAATGTTGCGTAAAACATCGTTACGACGACTCAAAATCACTAGTATAGGGATTCGGAATTAAGATAGATATATATAAATCCCAATACTAGATAAAACATTTCCTTTCGGAAATCATTTACTATAACAACAGTGTTATAGTCCACCATTTCCTTATTTCTCGAAAACGTCTATTTCAACAAGAAATGTTGAAATCTATGCTTTCGGTTCATAACACATTTTAAAACATCTTTAAAATGTTTAACTTCATTTTTAATATCGCTTCTTCAAAAATAAATCCATTTTTATTTAATAATATATTCACTGTCCAAAATCGTGAATATAATTCACTTAACCAAATTTCAATCATCTCTACACATTTTATTTCAATAAAGATTCGCTATCCAAAATCGCGAATATATCTTCTTTAATAACCTCCTACATTTAATTTATCAAATTCAATTGATTTCGAATTTACAAAACAACATTTATAAATTCTATTTCTATTTTCTAACGACTTCAATTTAATAAATCTTCTTTATTAACAATTCGATTCATATTCCATTTAAAGGCAAAAATCCAATTTATAAGTTAATCTCTTATAAATCTTTTATTCTACAGTTTCATCCATTTTATAACTTCACAATTTATAAATCTATAAATTCCATATCTTCATGATTTATAATTTTATAAATTTCATTTTTAACACTTATAAACTCGTTTTAAAATTCCAATATTTTAGATTTATAAATATCAACTTTTTAAATCTTTTAAATAAACTGTTCACAAAAATTCGAAAATCTCAGTTCAAACCATTTTATAAATTGCTTAAACTATTTATTTCAAAAATCACCTTACAGTCATAATTCACAAAAATCTTAACTTTTATAACTTCAAAATTTTAAACGTTTATTTATTTAAAGTAAATCAATTCAAAAATTCAATAAAACGTCTACTTTCAAAAATCACTTCAAAAAAATCATTTTTTTAAAGTAAAAATCATTATTTTTAAAACTTCAAAACTTGAATCCAATGATGCAACGCACCAATTAGTCAATCACAACATTCAATATCATATATCAATATGATAACAGAATATACATCAATATCTGTAAATAAATAAATACTGGTGAGGAATCCAGTTGGATCCCTCCAACCTGTTTCCCTGCATCCACAGACGTTAGCACAATACCAATTCCACTTCGAGGTGGAATATCGCGGTATATGGGTTTTATAAAAATAATCCGCTTACTAACGACGCAATAGGGTCTCATCCGCTATACGAGGCGGGAAATCAATCAATCTAATATATACATATGCCAATATGTATATATTGCTATATATATATATAGATATATCCTACTATATCTAATAGCACATCCAAATAACAATCAATAACTACAATTCAAATTTAAATCTGAGTGAGAAGATCTCACCTTAGCTTTTAATTTGCCATCCATTTCCATTCCAGTTTGTTTTCTCGACTTTATTTGACCTTGTATAAACATTTAATACAATTTATCAATATTCGAAATAATCGAATAACAATTTCTTTTCAATGGATTAAATTGATTAACACCTTAAATTTGAACTAATCTAATAATTAATTTCCTATTAGTTAAATTAATTTAGCCAAATTATTCTATTAACAAATTTTCTATTTTCTTATAATCGTTCAAAAATCTGCTTTACACTTAAAAAAAATCAATTTATTGTTACATTAAAAGTTTTAATGTAAATTAATTTCAGTTTTTATTTTTAATTTAAATATTGAATAAAAAGGTTAAATTAAATTTCAAAACATTGCTAATTCGAAATTTCGTTTGGGCCTAACCCAAAATAACAGCAAACCCGAGACTTTTCTCTCCTCCCCTCGTCCTTGTTTTTTTTTCCCTTTCCTTTCCAGTTTGAATATTTAAACTAAGATAGCCAAAAGTATACTCGCGTACGCGAGTTTCTTCCCGAAGCAAACGTACAAAATCTCGAGCTCGAACTCGAGTCGTTTCCTCTGTTTCCCCGAGTCACTTCCCAGCTCTCTCTCTCTCGTTTTGAAAACGCTGATACCCATTTCTTGCCGTGCACGTGCACACGGTGGCGCTGGTGCTCTGACGAACCACGCTACACTCAACAAGTCGCGAAACGAAACTATACTCGATATCAAAGTTCGATTCGACACGATCAAACCCCTGGTGGAAACGAGCTTCCAGCTCGAAAATTCAAACTTCCCTCTTCATCTAAACCGCCTCGTCCAAGCGAAACTGGCCACCAGAAAATCCACCACTCCGGCCTCACCTCGTCCATCCTCTACGCTACTCCTCACCTAAATTTCGTGCAGCTCGATCGATCAGGGAGGACACAATCCCCTTATCTCCGACCACATCCAAAACTCGTGCTTAAACCCTAAACTCGCCTCTACCCAACAATTTATACAATGGATAATTTTTTTAACAATTTTCGCGATATCTCTGATGTTTACACTAGCTTCCATTCAAGTTTAAGCATTTACTATTGATTCAATCACGAGAAATTGGTAAAATTCCATTTTTTATTCAAATGCGAACTGCTCTTGAATTACTGAGCTAAAAATCTTCATTCAAGTTTTAAAAATCATAATTTGAAGTATAGATTCAGATTAAAATCTTGAATGAATATTTTACAACAATTAATTTTTATCAATTTTAGTTGAACACCTGTAAACAATGTTTACAGTGATGATAATTATAGCCATGGTTTAAATCAACTTTTAAAAATCTTATTATTATTATTTTTTTTGTTTAACAACTTGTTTGTGGAGAATAAAAGCTTACAAAATGATTTAAACAAGAAAAGTTTGAGTGTTTGAACAAGAAAATGAAATCTGTAACAAATTTTCAGAGAACAAAGCTTATTCTCAGAAATCACTATATATCTATATAAAGACTAAATAATACTTGAGTATCATAAGATTGTTTACTCACTGTTGTTTAAGAAGTGAACAGAGAAGATTTTATCTTGAAACAACTTTGAACATGCTTGCTGAAACTTCTTTCCTTGATCCTCTGGGTGAATTGATTGTGTTGATTTTTATTTTATTTTTATTTTTTTAGTTGAGTTTTGTTTATGGTTTTAAAAAAAATGATATCACTTCAGTTTAAATGAACGAAGTAAGTTGTGGCAGTTGATGTATAAGAAAATGAAGCTTACAGGATATAATATGGTTTTGTACAAAAGGTATGGCTGAAGATTGACAGGGTGATATTCTTGTACAACAGGTGCAAGATCTTCTTCTTTTTATTAATATGCTTAGAGATTTCCTATTTCAAAGTGTTGTTGCAAAGATATGTTGAGGCTTACATTAAATGCTTTAGTCCTTTGATCCTTTGCCATACTTCATCCCCTACTTACCTTATTCTATTCTTATTAGTACATATGTTTACTTTTATTTTTCCTTTATTTATTCTTTTACTTGCATTTCTTTTAACTCGGCTGATGTAAATATGTTGTGCACCTAGATATCTTGCTTACAAACTTATCCTAATTGTATTACTACATTTGTTTCTATTTCTTATTTGACTTTATTTGGTATAAGTTTTATTACTTCTTTTGTTTCTAGTATTGTATAAATCTGTTAAATTTGTTAAAATTTAGCTATGATATTAATTTATATAATTTATCAACATATTGTTTGAATTTGAACTATGTGTATTTATTTATTTTGCTTGTTGACTATGCTTTTATTTCTATTCATAGCTTAAGTATTAATTATTACTTTATAAATATGTAAACTTCTATTTTTATCTTACTTTATATTTTTATGATTTATACAGAATTTATTTCGTTCTCGGGGAAACTCGCTTTCATTGATAATTAATTTTACAATTTTTATTCAAAAATTTAATAAATTATTAAATTAAATTAAATAAAAATTTAGGGTCGTTACAATAAGCGAACTTTTTAAATATTATTACCACTTATTTGTTAAAACAAAATTTCCTTCAATTCTAATCAAGTTGAATTCAAAGTAATCAAAGAACCAATTTCAATTAAATATTTTTTTAATTTTAATTCAAATTGATAAAACTAACTGCATATTAATTCCCTTTATTTGTAATCGGTTATAGAATTAATATGTAAATTTCTTTTAGTTTTTCCCTTTTATCGTCAACTTTTTAGATGTTCTAATTTGCAAGGTAATATGTCACATGAAATATTACAGGAAATTAATAAATATTTTCTAACTGTAAGAAATATATGTATCACAACATAGTAGTAAGTGTGAACTCATTATCTATTCTTAGTACACTTTTACAAAAAAATTATAAAAAATTAAAATGTTTAAGACAATATATATATATATATATATATTAGTTAATAATTTCTTCAATGAAATTTCACAAAATAATGTTGGGTGATATTTGCTTGCGCTTTAATGACAACATGATATTATGACATATTTACTTATGCTTCAAAGAGAATATTATATATATATTATATGCATAAATTGTATTGGGTTGTGATTATAATACCGCACAATGTTGGGTTATAAATGGTAACAGAAATATTTCTATAATCATATTGGGTTATAATTACATTTTATATTGATTGTTCACTTCATTGACTGTGATTATTACAGTATTTGATATTACAATTATCATCGATGTACTGTCATTTGAGTATTTTTTATGGGTATCAAAAAATAATTTTTCGTATGGCGACACATGATTTCACTTAGACTTGGCTTAATTTTTATATTGGTGCAATCATTATTTCGACACGTATTTGAAGTAACACAAAAGTTTATTTGATTTGTCCAAAAGTTAAACAACCTAAAGTTTATGTTTTATTGACATTTCTCATATCATGTTTTGTTTTAGTTGTTAGAAAATATAACGTGTGCTACAATAATATTTTTCTAATTTAGTTAGATATTGTTAAAAAGCATCAAATATTGGATTATTAATAATTTAAAATAAAGTTGAAACAATATTTCACTTTAAGCATGATTTTTCTATACTAGATTTAGAATACTATTATCATATAAAATATGTATATATTTGATTTATATGTTATATACAAGGTGATACAATGTTATGTTTATGCATATATTATAGGTGATACAATGTTATGTTTATGCATATCTTATGTTTGAAAGTTACTTGACATGCTCATTAATGTCATGCTTTTCAAGTAAGAATTAATTGGTGATTGATGTTTGATGTATAAATTCATCCAATTTATAAAGATTTGTTACACACCGTATGCTTTGAGATTACTTAAGTAGAATTAACAATAATTGTTTGTCAACAATGTTTAGGGATGTGGGTAAACTACAATCCATAAATGTAACGACCCGTATTTTTAACGGATCGACAAGTTCGACAGAATTTGGAATTTTAGAGTTTTTGAGCCATTTCAGATTTTAGGCGAAAATGGCTAAGTACTGAGTCGTGAACGACTTAGTGTAAGTCGTGAGTCGTATACGACTTAGGGGATAGGAGCGACTCAGGGGTTTTGCTAGTTAAGGTGATGAGTCGTATCTGAGTCATCTCATGAGTCGTACCCCAGGTTATCTGATGAGTCGTACCCCAGGTCATCTGATGAGTCGTATCTGAGTCATCTCATGAGTCGTACCCCAGGTTATCTGATGAGTCGTACCCCGAGTTATCTGATGAGTCGTACCCCAGGTTATCTGATGAGTCGTACCCCGAGTTATCTGATGAGTCGTACCCCAGGTTTTCTGATGAGTCGTGGACGAGTTAAGGGATGAGTCGTAGCCTTTGTGATGAGTCGTATACGAGTTAGTAGTTGAGTCGTCTAACCAAGTGAGGCGTGCGCATTTGAGTCGTAGACAGGGGGTCTGGTGAGTCGTAGGCGCATGCTATAAGTCGGAGACGACTTAGGAGATAGCTGGTTTATCGTGAGTTATAGGCTGAAGTGTGTTAAGTCGATGAGTCGTAGGGCTTTGAGTCGTGAGTCGTAAACGACTCATGGAGACAGACGAGATAGGGATTTCAGCTATAAATAGGAGAGTATCTCTTCATTTTTGGGATCCGAATTTTGAAGCGACGAAGTGCTGCCATTTTGAGAGCTCGACTTCTACACTTCTTCACTTCTTTTCTCCACTCTAATCTAGTGCTTCCTTCCATCCAAATCAAAGATCAAGATTGAAGATTCAAGAGCTAAAGTTGAAGATCTTCATCTTTTCAAGAGAGATTTCATCGTTTGAAGCGGATTCGTGATAGATCAAGCTTGATCCTTCGCTGTCCAGATCTGAAGCGTATTGATTTGAGGTTGTTTAGGTGATTTGGTGAGTGGTGATTATCTCTCACACGGATCCAAAGGAGTATATCGGATTGTTGGCTCGATTTGGTGTTAAAATAGAGATTTCCATGCATTTTCTTCATCCAAAGTGTAGATCAATATAGATCCATTGTTCATGATGATGTTACATCCATTTTATCATATGATAACCTATGCAAGTTCATTCATCAAGTTTGTAGAGATATAATCCATGTTTTCATGCTTATTGGACTTTCAACTCTTTAATTTCGAAAATGCCATTATTGTTATAATTGTCTACTTAGATCATTTTTGAATGCTTGATTGCTTGGATTGATGTTTGATTTGATTGATTGTTATGAACTAGATGATTGATGATTAGATTTAGATCGAAGGTGATTCAAAAGCTAAGGGAAAGGCTCTTGAATTGGAAAAGCTGCTCATGGCATATGTAGCGGGATGATGAAGCTCTTATGCATAGATTTGATGATGTGATGTTGAGATGAGGCTTTGCGAGGATGTAATGAAGCGAGGCAATCATGTGATGAAGACTTGGGCTATCCAGACGGGATTATTCCAAGCATGTTGATAACTCGGTGATATGATTCGAGTTGAGGATAATGAATGGATATGAGAATAGTCGTCGAGGAGGATGACTAGGAGGCTTGGATAGCATCGTTGTTGAAGGTTCTAGCATGCTCTAAGCAAGAGTACGTTTGGGCAGATTCGATAGTCCCAACGGCTAACTGTTGATGGTCGAGTACTCTGGGCAGATTCGATAGTCCTAGGCACGGGCTGCGACGACGTGCGGGAGTTATGTCTAGAACCGGGGTTTCCATTAGCCCTTGACGGACGGCTGAAAGAATGTGCCGGTCATTCAATTAACGGTGATATCGAAGCAATGATAACAGTGATAGCCAGAGTCATGGATGTTTGGTTGTAACGTCATTTCGGACTCAAGAGCGGTATTTTCTGGGTGCTTATCTGATTTAGGCCTTGGTACTTGGAAAACATCGCCCTTGACTCGAGTGATATTAGCTTTACTTTAAATTGTATGCTCTGCTATGTTTGCTTCTGCTTAGTGTGTGTCTGGAGGCTATCACTGTAGAATGAGGTTGGAGTGGGAGGGTTGTATTCCTATTCCTTTTCCGTTATGCTCTTTTGGTATGTTGTTAGTTAATTTACTGCTCACTAAGACTGTTGTCTGACTCAAGGCTTTATGTTTAATTCTTATTGCCTTGGGCTGTTCGTCCATTTTGGGACGGGCAGACTAGGTAGCAGGTGACAGGTGCTGTTCTCTTCTCACGATGCTGATATCGAAGACGAGCTAGAGGGTTGCATATTATCTTCTTATTATATGTACTGGTTATTCCGCTGTTTTGTATTCTCTGAGAGATATGTAGTGAGGCTAGATGTATTGACTATGTGGATGTTTGTATTCAACTATTAAGGAGTTTTATATGATGTCATTTTGTTCTGTAAAGCTTCACTATACATATGTTCTATTGTATTTTGTCCATGCGCTGTGAGTAATACGATAGATTGTTGTTTTAAATCTTACCTTGACAATCGTCCATGGTCGCCTGGCACACTTTACAGCGCACTGTCTCTAGATTCGGTGCAGGGGTCATGGGCGGTCGTCACATTTGGTATCAGAGCATTGGTTAATCGATTTTACCCAACGCTCGCTGAAGTAACCACGTATGAGAGACGTAATTGTATTTTGATGGATGAATACTATATATAATATAGTAGCTTAGTAGAGTGTGAGTTCTTTATGCAGTTGTTTCTCTAGATGTTCTAATCATTCCTTTTTATAGATATTGAGAATGAGTCGAAGAGGGAGACCAGCTGCTAGGGAAGGCCGTGCTACTGAAGAGACTGCTGACTATGCAGCCATGTTCGAAGCTATGATGACTTCGATCATGAGAAGGATACCAGTTCCGGGGGCAGCAGTTGATGTTGGAGTTCAAGTTCAAACTCCGAAACCAGTGGATTTTGCTAAGTTGTGCAAGGACTATACTGCTCTTGGAGGGAAGGTTTTCTTGGGAACAGAATCAACTATCGAAGTCCAGAGATGGATAGATGCTTATAGAAGGATCTTTGGTGATTTGGGAATTGATGATGCAACTAAGAGGAAGTTGGCATCAAGGCAGCTTCAAGGGAGAGCCTCTGATTGGTGGAACTCTATTACCATCACTACTCCGGAAGAAGAGATTACTTGGGAGCAATTCCAAGTCAGATTTGAAGCTAAGTTCATTTCTACAGCTCAGAAGTCTGTTCTGTTCAAGAGGTTTGTGGAGCTCAAGCAGGGTGGAAGATCTGTTCTTGAGTATGTTTCTGAGTTTGAAGCTTTGTCCAAATATGCCCGGTCATATATTGAGTCTGCTTATCAGAAGAATGAGAAGTTTGTGACCAGCTTGGATAGTTATCTTGGGAGACAGTTGGTGGATCATTTGGACGATTCATTTGAGAAGCTTGTGGAGAAAGCTCTTAGGCATGAGAGTCTGTTTCCTAAGGAAGGATCTGTTGTTGCTGTGACCAAGGGAGAATCTAAACCACAGCAGGGTGGAAACCAGAAGAGGAAGCAGCAGCAGCAGAAGGGTAAGGATGGCCAGAAGAAGCCGAAAGGCGAGGTGACTTGCTACAATTGTCAGCAGAAGGGCCATTTCTCTAAGGATTGTAAGAATCCGAAGGCACCGATGAAGTGTCACAACTGTGACAAGCCGGGACATTTCAGGAAGAATTGTCCAGAACCGAGAAGAGATAAGCAGATTGTGCAAGCTTATGCTTTGGGAGCTGTTCCGTCGTCTTCAAAAGCTCCTACTGCTGAAGAGAAAGGAAAGAGTGTGGTTGTTCAAGGTACTCTTTTCCTATGTGGTGTTCCAGTTAGAGTTTTGTTTGATACTGGAGCGTCGCATTCATTTGTTTGTAGTGAACTCGTAGGCCGGTTAGGTTTGGCACCGGATATTGTTGATAGGCCATTGGTTGTGACTAATCCAGTTGGGGGTTCGTCTTGTTTGTGTATGTTATGTCGTGGTCTAATTGTGTCGAGTCATGGTTGCTCTTTTGTTTGTGATTGCTTTGTTCTGAACTTTGTGGGGTTCGGAATTATCTTGGGTATGGACTGGCTTAGGATGTATGCGGCTAAGGTTGATTGTGAGAGGCTGGAGGTGACAGTCGAGAATGTGGAAGGGCGAAAGGTTGTGATACGATGTAAGCATGAGGAAGGCGTCTTCATGAGCTTCATGTATTCGCTAGTTGTTCCACGGGATGGACTGTCTTTAGTGCCAATCGCAAATGGATTCGAGGATGTCTTTGACGAAGTCAAAGGGTTGCCGCCGCATAGAGAGATCGAGTTTCGAATAGATCTAGTTGAAGGAGCCAGACCTGTTGTAATGCCTCTTAGGCGGATGGCGCCTAGGGAACAGCAGGAGTTGAGGGTGCAAGTTGATGACCTTTTACAGAAAGGATTCATTCGGCGTAGTGTGTCCGAGTGGGGTGCACCAGTTGTGTTTGCAACCAAGGCAGATGGGTCGTTGAGATTGTGTGTGGATTATCGTGAGCTGAATAAGGTAACTAAGAAGAACAAGTATCCATTGCCAAGGATAGATGACTTGTTTGATCAGCTTCACGAAGCTAAGGTGTTTTCTCAGATGGATTTGGCAACGGGATTTCACCAGTTGAGAGTGGCTAAGGATAGTGTGCCGAAGACTGCTTTTAGGACACCATCCGGTTTCTTTGAGTGGCTGGTAATGCCGTTTGGATTGACTAACGCGCCAGCATATTTTGTGGATCTTATGAATAGAGTGTTCAGAGATCAGTTGAACAAGTTCGTACTTGTGTTCGTGGATGATATTCTGATTTATTCCAGAACGGAAGAGGAGCACAAGACGCACTTGCGTATTGTTTTGGAGATCTTACGGAAACATCAGCTGAAGGCTAAGTTTTCGAAGTGTCACTTCTGGAAGAGTGAAGTGAGGTTCTTAGGCCATGTGATTTCTGGAAGTGGAATAGCGGTTGATCCCGCTAAGGTGGCAGCAATCCAGGATTGGGTTAGACCTAAGAATGCATCTGATATGAGAAGTTTTCTTGGATTAGCAGGATATTATCGACGGTTTATCAAAGACTTCTCCAAGATAGCTGCACCATTAACAGGATTGAAGAAGAAGAACCAAGTGTTCAGTTGGGATGCTAAATGTGAGCAAGCTTTCGGAATCCTGAAAGAGAGATTGACGAGTGCTCCTGTTTTGACTATTCCTAGTGGGAATGATGAGATGGTGGTTTACACTGACGCATGTGGTACTGGACTTGGAGCAGTACTGATGCAGAAGGATAAAGTTGTTGCGTATGCCAGTCGACAACTGAAGCCGCATGAAAGGAATTACCCAACTCATGATTTGGAATTGGCGGCGATTGTATTTGCTCTGAAGATGTGGAGACATTATCTGTTGGGAGTTCGATTCGAGTTGTTTACGGATCACAAGTCGCTGAAGTATCTTTTCTCCCAAAAGGATTTGAATCTTCGGCAACAACGTTGGCTAGAGTTTTTGGCATCATATGATTTTGGTATAGCTTATACTCCGGGGAAAGGTAACGCAGTGGCAGATGCGTTAAGTCGAAGGCATGCAGGATTGGGAGCCATGTTTTCTGAATGGAAGAATCTCGAGTATTTAGCTGGATTTGACTTCAGGCCTAGATGCGAATTGGAACCTGAGATGTTGGCAAACTTATCAATAAGACCCACTCTTGTGGAAAGGATTGGCGAGGGCCAAAAGCGAGATGATAAGCTTGTCAAGATTATCCGTGAATTGGAATCTGGATTGGATCCAGAAAAGGATAAAGGATTCGAGGTCGATCGAGAGGGTTGGCTTCGGAAGCAAGGACGACTAGTTGTTCCCGATATAGATGAATTGAGGAGTGAAGTTCTGAAGGAAAGTCATCACTCAAAGTTGACAATTCATCCCGGTGGAAATAAGATGTATCGGGATATGAAGAGAACCTACTATTGGGAAGGTATGAAGAAGGATGTTGGTAATTTTATTTCCAAGTGTATGAACTGCCAGTTGGTAAAAGCCGAACAGAAGAAGCCAAGTGGATTGCTTCAGCCATTAGAAGTTCCTACATGGAAGTGGGAACAAGTGTCGATGGATTTTATCGATGGATTGCCTAGAACCAGAACGGGAAATGAAGGGATTTGGGTCATTGTAGATCGTCTGACTAAGAGTGCACGATTCATTCCTGTTCGATCGACTAGGACTGCATCAAAGTTGGCTGAGTTGTATGTTAAGTGGATAGTTCGATTTCATGGTATTCCGAAGAGTATAGTGAGCGATCGAGACCCATTGTTCACTAGTGGATTTTGGAAGAGCTTCCAGGAAGTCTTGGGAACCGAGTTGTGTTTGAGTACAGCTTATCATCCCCAAACAGATGGTCAGACCGAGAGAGTCAACCGAGTTTTGGAAGATCTTCTCAGAGCATGTGTTTTGGACTTCGGAGGATCATGGGAAGATCACCTTCATTTGGTGGAGTTTGCGTACAACAACAGTTACCAGTCAAGCATTGGTATGGCACCGTATGAGGCATTGTATGGAAGACCGTGTAACTCTCCAACATGTTGGTTGGAAACTGGAGAAAAGCTGATGCTTAGGCCAGAGATGATTCGTCAGACTTCAGATTTTATAGAAATCATTCGGCAACGAATGAAGGCAGCCCAAGACCGTCAAAAGAGTTATGCTGATAAGCGTCGAAAGGATTTGGAATTCGACGCAGGAGATATGGTTTTTGTGAAGATTTCTCCACTAAAGAATGTTATTCGATTCGGGAAGAAAGGAAAATTGACTCCAAGATTTGTTGGACCATTCCCGATCATCGAGCGAATTGGAAAGCTCGCCTATAGGTTGGAGTTACCTGAGAAGATGTCGGGTGTGCACAATGTTTTTCATGTATCATATCTACGGAAGTATGTGCACGACTCGAATACAGTGGTTTCTGCTGATAGCTGTGAAGATTTTGAAGTTGATCCAGTCGATAGAAGACCTCGTAAGCCGCTTCGTGTTGTTGAAACCGACACGAAACAGCTTAGGAGAAAGGTAGTTAAATTGCTCAAGATACAATGGAGTGACGATGATAACGACTGTACGTGGGAGGTGGAAGAGAGGATGAAGGCAGCTCATCCTGAACTCTTCAAGGTATGGCCCTAAGGTGTCGTATCATCTAACAACATTGTAACTTGTTCTAAGTCTTAGAATTCTGTACGCTAAGCTAGAATTGGATGCATGGTTTGATGATTGTTATGGTTGGTAGGCGTACAGAATAGTCTTCGATTGCTTTGTTTGTTTGGAATTTCGGGGGCGAAATTCCTAAGGGGGAGAGAATGTAACGACCCGTATTTTTAACGGATCGACAAGTTCGACAGAATTTGGAATTTTAGAGTTTTTGAGCCATTTCAGATTTTAGGCGAAAATGGCTAAGTACTGAGTCGTGAACGACTTAGTGTAAGTCGTGAGTCGTATACGACTTAGGGGATAGGAGCGACTCAGGGGTTTTGCTAGTTAAGGTGATGAGTCGTATCTGAGTCATCTCATGAGTCGTACCCCAGGTTATCTGATGAGTCGTACCCCAGGTCATCTGATGAGTCGTATCTGAGTCATCTCATGAGTCGTACCCCAGGTTATCTGATGAGTCGTACCCCGAGTTATCTGATGAGTCGTACCCCAGGTTATCTGATGAGTCGTACCCCGAGTTATCTGATGAGTCGTACCCCAGGTTTTCTGATGAGTCGTGGACGAGTTAAGGGATGAGTCGTAGCCTTTGTGATGAGTCGTATACGAGTTAGTAGTTGAGTCGTCTAACCAAGTGAGGCGTGCGCATTTGAGTCGTAGACAGGGGGTCTGGTGAGTCGTAGGCGCATGCTATAAGTCGGAGACGACTTAGGAGATAGCTGGTTTATCGTGAGTTATAGGCTGAAGTGTGTTAAGTCGATGAGTCGTAGGGCTTTGAGTCGTGAGTCGTAAACGACTCATGGAGACAGACGAGATAGGGATTTCAGCTATAAATAGGAGAGTATCTCTTCATTTTTGGGATCCGAATTTTGAAGCGACGAAGTGCTGCCATTTTGAGAGCTCGACTTCTACACTTCTTCACTTCTTTTCTCCACTCTAATCTAGTGCTTCCTTCCATCCAAATCAAAGATCAAGATTGAAGATTCAAGAGCTAAAGTTGAAGATCTTCATCTTTTCAAGAGAGATTTCATCGTTTGAAGCGGATTCGTGATAGATCAAGCTTGATCCTTCGCTGTCCAGATCTGAAGCGTATTGATTTGAGGTTGTTTAGGTGATTTGGTGAGTGGTGATTATCTCTCACACGGATCCAAAGGAGTATATCGGATTGTTGGCTCGATTTGGTGTTAAAATAGAGATTTCCATGCATTTTCTTCATCCAAAGTGTAGATCCATATAGATCCATTGTTCATGATGATGTTACATCCATTTTATCATATGATAACCTATGCAAGTTCATTCATCAAGTTTGTAGAGATATAATCCATGTTTTCATGCTTATTGGACTTTCAACTCTTTAATTTCGAAAATGCCATTATTGTTATAATTGTCTACTTAGATCATTTTTGAATGCTTGATTGCTTGGATTGATGTTTGATTTGATTGATTGTTATGAACTAGATGATTGATGATTAGATTTAGATCGAAGGTGATTCAAAAGCTAAGGGAAAGGCTCTTGAATTGGAAAAGCTGCTCGTGGCATATGTAGCGGGATGATGAAGCTCTTATGCATAGATTTGATGATGTGATGTTGAGATGAGGCTTTGCGAGGATGTAATGAAGCGAGGCAATCATGTGATGAAGACTTGGGCTATCCAGACGGGATTATTCCAAGCATGTTGATAACTCGGTGATATGATTCGAGTTGAGGATAATGAATGGATATGAGAATAGTCGTCGAGGAGGATGACTAGGAGGCTTGGATAGCATCGTTGTTGAAGGTTCTAGCATGCTCTAAGCAAGAGTATGTTTGGGCAGATTCGATAGTCCCAACGGCTAACTGTTGATGGTCAAGTACTCTGGGCAGATTCGATAGTCCTAGGCACGGGCTGCGACGACGTGCGGGAGTTATGTCTAGAACCGGGGTTTCCATTAGCCCTTGACGGACGGCAGAAAGAATGTGCCGGTCATTCAATTAACGGTGATATCGAAGCAATGATAATAGTGATAGCCAGAGTCATGGATGTTTGGTTGTAACGTCATTTCGGACTCAAGAGCGGTATTTTCTGGGTGCTTATCTGATTTAGGCCTTGGTACTTGGAAAACATCGCCCTTGACTCGAGTGATATTAGCTTTACTTTAAATTGTATGCTCTGCTATGTTTGCTTCTGCTTAGTGTGTGTCTGGAGGCTATCACTGTAGAATGAGGTTGGAGTGGGAGGGTTGTATTCCTATTCCTTTTCCGTTATGCTCTTTTGGTATGTTGTTAGTTAATTTACTGCTCACTAAGACTGTTGTCTGACTCAAGGCTTTATGTTTAATTCTTATTGCCTTGGGCTGTTCGTCCATTTTGGGACGGGCAGACTAGGTAGCAGGTGACAGGTGCTGTTCTCTTCTCACGATGCTGATATCGAAGACGAGCTAGAGGGTTGCATATTATCTTCTTATTATATGTACTAGTTATTCCGCTGTTTTGTATTCTCTGAGAGATATGTAGTGAGGCTAGATGTATTGACTATGTGGATGTTTGTATTCAACTATTAAGGAGTTTTATATGATGTCATTTTGTTCTGTAAAGCTTCACTATACATATGTTCTATTGTATTTTGTCCATGCGCTGTGAGTAATACGATAGATTCTGTTGTTTTAAATCTTACCTTGACAATCGTCCATGGTCGCCTGGCACACTTTACAGCGCACTGTCTCTAGATTCGGTGCAGGGGTCATGGGCGGTCGTCACAATAAACTTGCATATAACTAAAATATTGAAAGGTAGGCCGTTAAATAAATTATATGGTGAACCCCATGTGCGTAGCATGGGTTCACACTTATTTAAACTATTATTCAAGAAATTGCTCCTTGCTTCACCAATTCAAGCCTGTAACTCATTCCTCTCAATTTCCACCAAATCGAATCACGTAAAAAAAAGTTACGCATGATGTCGCACGAGCTGGCGGTGAAGGCGATCGATGCATGTGAAGGGGGCGGCTCGGCTTGGCAATTGCGACCAAGCAATTATGCGCTCATGCCTGTCAATCAACAAGGAGGAGGTCGCGATGTTGAAGTGGGCATTGTCGATGAAGGCATTGAGTAGCTGCGTGCTAATGGTTGCAACGAGGTGTTGGCTACTTGGAGGAGGGTGGGTGCGAACCATAGTGTTGGCTGTAGGTACAAAGGGGTGTAGTGTTGATTTGGTTGTGAGCCAATGGTGATGACTACGAAGGGAAGCAAGGGTAGGGCTACGGTTGAAGCTAGGTGAAGGCAACTGTAACACCCCTAATTTTATTAACATTATTCATGAGATTTAATTAGAATAAATTAAATAGAATAATGTAGATAAGGAGATTGAGGTTGATTAATTAATTAGGTGTCCATGCTTATTAAACTAATGAACTTAAATAAATGGTTAGGAAATTAAACATAAGGGCATTAGGGTAAATGGCCATACACCCCACCCTTATAATATTCTCATTAGGTTTTTCACATTCATTTTATCTCAAAAAAAAAAAATTATAAACATAAGAAGCAACAAGGCCGACCATAGAAAGATAGAAGAGAAGAAGAAAATTTAGGGAAGCTTAGGATTCAAGCTAGAGGAAAATCAATCTCAAACAATCTCTAACCTCCTTATCTCAAGCAAGGTGAATAGTAGTTTCTACATCTCTATTTTGATTTTTACATCAAATGGTTTCGGATTTATGGATAAATCTATTTTATGATATGTGAATGATGATATGCTTGATTTTGATTTATAAAAGTTTAAACAAGGTTGTTTAAAAAAGGATATATACACGGTTTTAGGGAAAAACCGAGATGAAATGATGTTCAAACGCCATGGGAAAATTTCATGTTATATAAAACATGATTTTGGAGTTGGGTTTCAATTTTTATAATTTTCCAAGCTGTGGAGAATTTATTATGAATTTTCAAAGGAAAATATGATTATTTGGGTTTATAAATTATTTGGGAAAATATATTAAGAATTTGGGTCTGAAATTTTATTATGTTAGATAACATGATTAAAGCGAATTTCTAGAATTTTTGGGGATTTTTACCAAGTGATTTAGTATGTAAATTAAATTATTTTGAAAAGAAGACCTAAATGATTTAATTGTTTTATGAGAGGAATGGCTTATTTGTTAAATGATTAATTGGTTTAAATCTGAGAAAATTGAGCAAATATTATCCAAAATATTTAAAAAGTTATGAAAGTCAATCAAACATTTACAAGTAGGCAAGTTAGTTGCAAAAAGTTTACTTATTTTTGAAAAATCTGCTTTTACCCAGAAAAAGTTGGTTCCGCCTTCTTTGGCAAACCTTTCGCCTTAGACCTCTCGAACAAGACCTTTTGACTTTAATGACCAATAAGGTTGAAAGCAACACACATGATATCATTCAGGTGGTATGTAGTGAATTGATCTAAGTCGAAAGGTATGGTGTCGAAGGGTTGCATTCGAAGGGTTGCTTCCGAAGGAGACGGATCCTTAGTTTATTTTGATTTGAGAAATCACTTGCCTGTTTTCTAAAGACCTTTCGACACAATCGAAAGGTTTGGTTTTCAAAAGGTTGTTTTAAAAGGCCTTAAGACAAGGTCGAAAGGTATGGTTTTTATAAGTTGTTTTATAAGACCTTTCGACACAGTCGAAATGTTAGGTTTTGAAAGGATTTAAGATACCTTTCGACAAGGCCGAAAGGTTTGGTTTCGAAAGGTTGTTTCTAAGGGATTTTTGAAAAGAACTGACGCCTTTATTTTATTCAACCTTCCGAAGGGATCGAAAGCTGGAGCTTTCGACATAGTCGAAAGGTTTACTAGTTTTATAAATACAAGCCGCTTCCCAACCTTTCGAAGGTTCGAAAGCAGGAGCTCTCGACACAGTCGAAAGGTTTAAATGTTTTACCCAATGTTTTATATAGTAAAGGGTGATTTTGAAAACTTTCACCTATGACCCAAAGAAATATCTTTAAGTGTAAACCCAATGCTTTCGAAAGGTTTGATTTTCAATGGTTTCGAAAGGTTTGGTTTTCAAGGGATTTGAAGGGGTAACCTTCAATGCTTTCGAAAGGGATACTTTCAAGTGATTTTGAAGCTATGCTTCTACCCTTGTATAATAATACTTTAACATGGTCGAAAGGTTTTGAAGGAGGGGTTTTAAAGTATTATAAAGGCTGGAGCCTATTGTTTTAAAATTTATGGTTTATGCTTTCGAAGGGGGGTCAAAAGCAAACCTTTCGAAGTGGTCGAATGGTTGCTTTCGAAAGGGTCGAAAGCAAAGCTTTCGAAGGAGATACTTTCGAAGGGGTTAGAAAATTGTTTCTTTTAAACTTATAAAATGTTGTTTAACCTTGGAGATACCGGGGTGAGCTTAATGAGTGCAACACAATAGTTGGAGATAAATGGGATATACTCTCAATTAGGGTACTAATGGAAATAGGTTAATCATGTGGAGAGCATGAGATAATTATATTCATGGGGATAGCATGAGTTAAGTGGCCAAGTGAAGGGTTCATAATTATCCTAGGAAAACTATGGGATGTTAGATGGATATACAACATCAAGTTGGAGATGGATAGTCTCCATATGATTGAAGAAGTGTTCGTAGTTATCCTAGGAAAACTATGGGATGATTGATGGATAGTCAACATCATGTTGGGGATGGATAGTCTCCATATGTTTAAGGAAGGGTTTATAGTCATCCTAGGAAAACTATGAGATGTGAGATAGACAGTCCACATCCGCTTAAGTAAAATGAATATAGGATGGATAGTCCCTCTTTGAGGCAAATTAAAAATCTAATAGGGGATGGGGAAATCCTAAAGGTTTGCAAGCATGCATATCATCATAATATTTTGAAAATGTATGTTTTAACCATTGTGGATGCAGGAGCACAGAATATGGTTTCGTGAAGGTTTTAGGATACCAGTAAGGGGAAAACCCGCTTCACTAAGCGACGTAGTCTCACTAGATCTTTAAAAGAGTTGAGATGTTAGATTATTATTCATACCAGGCTTTATGTCCGACTCAAAGTTTTTGTTTTCCCCTTAAACTCTCGGGTACTCAATTGATTTTGAGTAGTTTGAGATTTAAGGTTGTCAGGTTTTCTTCTCTGACGAATAAAGCTTCCGAAGACGTGTAGAGGGCAGATAGATATTTAAAGTTTTTCTTTTCGCTGTGTGTTTGTTTGTAAAGGCATACTTATTAGCCTTACTATATTCTTTAATCAACCAAGGGAGCATCTTTATATGTCGCTCTTGGCGTAATTGTAATAATTATATTTTGTAGAACGTGGTTAACGTAATTTGAGGATTATGTAATGAACAAGAAATGTTTTGTTTTGAATGTGGAATTATGTTTTTGAATTGTTAAATTTTTTTCATATTTCTATGATTTGTGTATCAATGAATCAAGCACCACCGTATTTGGTCGCCGAAGATTAATAACTATGGATGACTGCAGCATCTGTAGCCGTTAGTTTTGGGCCTCCAAGTAGGGGGATTTTACAAGTTGGTATCAAAGCATAGGTTTATGATACTTTAAAAGAAAAGTAAAACCTAAAAGATTTTTCGAACATAATCCAATGAATTTGAAAATATGATCGGTGTTTGGGTTAACGCTATAGTAACATATTTGTATTTGATATATAGGTATATATCTAAGTACGTATTCCCCTCTCTCTTAGACTTTTCTTCTGTATCTTACTAAGGCTCGTATGCAGATGTACGAGAAAGAAGATATGGAGGCAGAAAATGGAAGAGGAAATCTGGGTGGAGGAAGCACCACTACCAATGGTAATGTTCGACCTAATACTCGAAGGAACCAAGATCGACAAGCTAACGCTAATCAAAATGCTGAGGCCACCGTAGGTGCTGGAAATCCGCCAATAGATGCAGGGATGGTGTATCAGTTGTTGGCTAATCTTTTACAAGCAAGAGCTGCTGGGAATGTTGGTGGAGCTAATCCTATAGTTCCAGCTAGTTATAACTATGCGAAGTTGAGTAGAGACTATGTCAGTCTGGGAGGAAAGCCGTTTGTTGGAATGGAAGATGCTGTGGAGGTAGAGAATTAGTTGTTGGACTATGAAAGGATCTTTACAGACTTAGGATTGAATGATGGAGAGAAGAGAAGGCTAGCATCTAGACAGTTGCAAGGGTTAGCGCTTCATTGGTGGAATAGTGTGACGGCAGGAGTGCTGGAGGAAGAGTTGACATGGGCTGACTTCAGAAGGAGGTTTGAGCAGAGGTTCTTGTCTGAGGTTGCCAAATCGGCATTGATGAGGAAGTTTATGGATCTTGTCCAAGGAGATATGTCTATGATCGAGTATGCAGCTAAGTTTGATGAGCTATCTCGATATGGTTATGCTTTGGTTGACACTGATGTTAGAAGGAATGAGAGATTCATTAGAGGGCTGAGACCAGATTTAGGCAGAATGACTAGGCCCATATCCGAGATCCTTCTAATGTGGTGGTGGAGATGGCCATCCGCCATGAGGAGATGCTTGCTATTTCAACTAGAGAGAAGCCAGTTGAATCCCATGGTCCTCAGGGGAAGAAGAGGAAGTTCTTTAAGAAGAAGGGCGCTCAGAAAGGAGGAGCAGCCAAGAAAGGGAAAGCAGATATAGTTTGCTACAAGTGTGATAACAAGGGGCACTATACTAATGAGTACTGTTCGGGAGATGGAAGGTTGGTTGTGGGGAAGCAGAATGTGCAATGCTATAATTGCAACCAGATGGGGCATTACAAGAACAAGTGTCCTGAAGCTGCCAAGGCAAGAAAAGGAAAGGTCTTTGCTTTGGAACCATCATCCTCTAAACCATCTGCTGCTGAGAAAGGAAAGTCTGTGATGGAAGGTACGCTTTTGATTCAGAGTATACCAGTTAGGGTACTTTTTGATACAGGTGCATCACACTCATTTATTTCACAGTATTTGGTTTATAGGTTATGTATAGAACCCACATACCTTGTTACTTCCTTAAGAGTTGCAAATCCAATAGGAGAGCATGCAACTCTTGGGATGAGATGTGACCAGTTAGAACTTGATTTGTTAGGTCATAAGTTTGAATGCAGTTTGTATGTTTTTGATTTCGTAGATTTTGGGATAATTTTGGGTATGGATTGGTTGGGTAAGTATGAGGTTAGGATATTTTGCCAGGATCGGGAAATATCCTTGAGGCACCCAGATAGTCATAACCAAATCATTTTCTCAGTGGAGAATTCCGGTAAGAGTGTTTCTGCTTTGTTGAGTGCCATGGAAGCTGGAGAAGAGCTTAGTCAGGTTTGTGTGGCTAGAGAGTTTGCAGATGTCTTTGAACCGGTTACTGGATTACCACCGAAACGAGCCGTTGAGTTTCGGATAGACCTTATACCAGGAGCTGAACTTGTCAGTAAACCACCTAGCAGAATGACACCAACATAGATGAAGAAATTGAAGGTGCAGCTAGTGGATCTTGAGGGAAGGAATTTTATTAGACCAAGTAGTTCGCCTTGGGGAGCGGCCGCGGTGTTTGTAAAGAAACCAGATGGATCGTTAAGGATGTGCATCGACTATCGTAAGTTAAACGAAAGGACGATCAAGAATAGGTACCCTCTACCGAGGATAGATGATCTATTTGATCAGTTGAGTGGAGGCAGAGTATTTTCCAATTGGATTTGGTAACGAGGTTCCATCAGTTGAGAGTGGCGGAGGATAGTATTCATTTGACGACATTCCGAACTAGGTATGGTTCGTATGAGTGGTTGGTGATGTCATTCGGATTGACGAATGCGTCTGCTTTCTTTGTTGATTTGATGAATCGGGTTTGCAAAAAGCACTTGGATAGGTTTGTTTTGGTGTTCATAGATGACATTTTGGTGTACTCTAAAGGTGAAAGAGAGCATGAGGTTCATCTTAGAGTGGTGTTGGAGACGCTGAGGCAGAATCAGCTAAAGGCGAAATTTTCCAAGTGTTATTTTTGGAAGAAAGATGTTAAGTTTCTTTGTCATGTAGTTTCAGAGAATGGATTGTCAGTCGATCCAGATAAGATCAAAGCTGTGAACAATTGGAAGAGACCAGAAATGGTGACCGAGATCAGAAGTTTTCTTGGACTTGCTGGCTATTACCGGAGATTCATTAAGGATTTCTCGCAGATAGCAGCGCCTTTGACTAGGTTGACCAGGAAGGAAGTGAAGTTTGTTTGGTCTGACAAATGTGAGGAAGCATTCCTTAAGCTAGAGCATTTGTTGACTAATGCTCCAGTAGTAGTAGTTCCAGATGGTAACCAAGGGTTGGTAGTATACCCGGATGCATGTGAGACTGGATTGGGAGCAGTATTGAAGTAGAAGGGCAAAGTTATTGCTTACGCATCTAGGCAGCTTAGGCCGCACGAAGTAAGATATCCTACTCATGACTTGGAGTTGGCAGCGGTAATTTTTGCCTTAAAGATTTGGAGGCATTATCTCTTAGGTGAGAGATTTGAGTTATATACCGATCATAAGTCATTAAAATATTTATTCTCTCAGAAGTAGTTGAATATGAGGCAGCAGAGATGGCTGGAGTTTTTGGCTGCTTATGATTTCGGTATAGAATATACCCCAAGGAAAGGAAATAAGGTAGCCGATGCTCTCAGTAGGAAACATCAGAATATGGTATTAGCAATGTTGACAGAATGGAAGGATCTAGAAGCCTTAGTCAGTTGTGGTGTGTAGTTGAGATCTACTGCTAGTTCTAACCAGGGTACTGCCATGTTGTCTTGTTTAGAAGTTCGACCAGTGCTGATCGAGAGCATAGCTTCTAAGCAGAGGGAAGATCCAGTTTTAGCTGAGAGAATCAGATGGCTTGAGGTTGGAACTGAGGTTAATGATTTGAAAGATTTTTGTCTTGACTAGAGAGGATGGTTGAGGAAGAAGGGACGATTATGTGTTCCAGATGTGGAGAACTTGAGAAGAGAAGTTCTCGAGGAATGTCATCGATCTAAGTTTTCGATTCATCCTGGAGGGACCAAGATGTATTAAGATATGAAGAGGAGCTTTTATTGGGAAGGCATGAAGAAGGATATTGGCTTGTGAGTTAGGCAATGTATTAACTGTCAACAAGTGAAGGTCGAACATTAGAAGCCGAGTGGGTTACTTCAGCCTTTAGATATTCCAGTTGGAAATGGGATTCGATATCTATGGATTTTATAGATGGGTTGCCAAGGTCAAGTAGAGGAAATGAAAGTGTATGGTTATAGTGGATGGGTTAACCAAGAGTGCCCATTTCATTCCAGTAATGTCAACCAGGACGGCACCTGTTTTGGCTAAGTTGTTCATAAAGAACATAGTTAGACTTAATGGGATTCCTAGTAGCATAATCAGCGACAGAGATGCATTATTCACTAGCGAATTTTGGAGGAGTCTACAAGAGGTATTAGGCACCAATCTCAAGATGAGTACAGCTTATCACCCACATACGGATGGGCAGATAGAGAGAGTCAACAAGGTACTTGAGGATTTATTTAGAGCTTGTGTGTTAGATTTTGGTGGGTCTTGGGAAGATCACCTACATCTGATTGATTTTTCCTATAATAATAGTTATCAGACTAGTATAAAAATGGCGCCTTTTGAAGCTTTGTATGGAAGACCATGAAAATCGCCAGCGTGTTGGTTAGATACTGGAGACAGATTAGTCTTAGGTCCGGAGTTGGTAAGAGAGGCGTTGGAAAAGATTGAGTTAATCCGAGGACGGATGAAGGAGGCTCAATCCAGGCAGACGAGTTACGCTGATAAAAGGCGTAAAGACTTATAGTTCTCAGTGGGAGACAAAGTTTTTGTTAAAGTATCACCGATGAAGGGTGTGGTACAATTTGGAAAGTCGGGAAAGTTAGCCCCGACGTATGTTGGTCCATTTCAGATTATAGAATGGATTGGAAAGCTCGCATACAGAGTATAATTGCCGAGCAGTTTGGCAGGTGTCCATGATGTATTCCACGTGTCTCATCTTTGTAATCATGTGCATGATCCAGAGGCTACTATTCCTCAAACAGAGTTGAGGGACTTAGTAGTGGAGCCTGATTTGACTTTTGTTAGACAACCAGTTCGGGTTGTAGCGAGAGATGAGAAAAGGTTGAGGACCAAGACAGTCAAGTTGGTAAAGGTTCAGTGGAGTGACAACGAGAAAGACTGTACTTGGGAGACGGAGGACAGGATTCGAGAGGCTTATCCTGATCTGCTTTAATGGTATGTCTATATCAGATTTATATAGATTGGTTGCTAGTCAGATAGGCTAGTATGGTTGTTAAGAGATGTTACAGATGATTGCTATGTTTGCTAGTTAGTCCTTACTGAATTTCGAGGACGAAATCTTTAAGAAGGGGAGCCTGTAACACCCTTAATTTTATTGAAATTATTCAAGAGATTTAATTAGAATAAATTAAATAGAATAATGTAGATAAGGAGATTAAGGTTGATTAATTAATTAGCTGGCCGTGCTTATTAAACTAACGAACTTAAATAAATGGTTAGGAAATTAAACATAAGGGCATTAGGGTAAATGGCCTTACACCCCACCCTTATACTATTCTCATTAGGTTTTGCACGTTCATTTTATCTCAAAAAAAAACTATAAACATAAGAAGCATCAAGGCCGGCCATAGAAAGGTATAAGAGAATAAGAAAAGTTAAAGAAAGCTTAGGATTCAAGCTAGAGGAAAAATAAACTCAAACGATCTCTAACCTCCTTATCTTAAGCAAGGTGAATAATAGTTTCTACATCTCTATTTTGAATTTTACATCAAATGGTTTCAGATTTATGGATAAATCTGTTTTATGATATGTGAATGATGATATGCTTGATTTTGGTTTGTAAAAGTTTAAACAAGGTTGTTTAAAAAAGGACATATACACGGTTTTAGGGAAAAACCGAGATGAAATGATGTTCGAATGCCATGGGAAAATTTCATGTTATAGAAAACATGATTTTGGAGTTAGGTTTCAATTTTTATAATTTTCCAAGCCGTGGAGAATTTATTATGAATTTTCAAAGGAAAATATGATTATTTGGGTTTATAAATTATTTTGGGAAAATATATTAAGAATTTGGATCTGAAATTTTATTATGTTATATAACACAATTAAACCGAATTTCTGGAATTTTTGGAGATTTTTACTAAGTGATTTAGTATGGAAATTAAATTATTTTGAAAGAAGTACCAAAATGATTTAATTGTTTTATGAGAGGAAGGGCTTATTTGTTAAATGATAATTGGTTCAGATCTGAGAAAATTGTGGCAAATATTATCCAAAATATTTAAAAAGTTATGAAAGTCAATCGAACGTTTACAAGTAGGCAAGTTAGTTGCAAAAAGTTTACTTATTTTGGAAAAATCAGCTTTTATCCAGAAAAAGTTGGTTCCGCCTTCTTTGGCAAACCTTTCGCCTCAGACCTCTCGAACAAGACCTTTCGACTTCAATGACCAACAAGGTTGAAAGCAATGCACATGATATCATTTAGGTGGTACGTAGTGAATTGATCTAAGTCGAAAGGTATGGTGTTGAAGGGTTGCATGCGAAGGGTTGCTTCCGAAGGAGATGGATCCTTAGTTTATTTTGATTTGAGAAATCACTTGCCTGTTTTCTAAAGACCTTTCGACCCAGTCGAAAGGTTTGGTTTTCAAAAGGTTGTTTTAAAAGGCATTTCGACAAGGTCGAAAGGTATGGTTTTTATAAGACCTTTCGACACAGTCGAAATGTTAGGTTTTGAAAGGATTTAAGATACCTTTCGACAAGGCCGAAAAGTTTGGTTTCGAAAGGTTGTTTCAAAGTGATTTTTGAAAAGAACTGCCGCCTTTATTTTATTCAACCTTTCGAAGGGATCGAAAGCAGGAGCTTTCGACTTAGTCTAAAGGTTTACCGGTTTTATAAATACAAGACGCTTCCCAACCTTCCAAAGGGGTCGAAAGCAGGAGCTCTTGACATAGTCGAAAGGTTTAAATGTTTTCCCAATGTTTTATAAAGTAGAGGGTGGTTTTGAAAACTTTTACCTATAACCCAAAGTAATATCTTTAAGTTTAAACCCAATGCTTTCGAAAGGTTTGATTTTCAATGGTTTCGAAAGGTTTGGTTTTTCAAGGGATTTGAAGGGGTAACCTTCAATGCTTTCGAAAGGGATGCTTTCAAGTGATTTTGAAGCTATGCTTCTACCCTTATATAATAATACTTTAACATGGTCGAAAGGTTTCGAAGGAGGGGTTTTAAAGTATTATAAAGGCCGGAGCCTATTGTTTTAAAATTTATGGTTTATGCTTTCGAAGGGGGTCGAAAGCAAACCTTTCGAAGGGGTCGAAAGGTTGCCTTCGAAAGAGTCGAAAGCAAAGCTTTCGAAGGGGATACTTTCGAAGGGGTTGGAAAATTGTTTCTTTTAAACATATAAAATGTTGTTTAACCTTGAGGATATCGGGGTGAGCTTAATGAGTGAAAAACAATATTTGGGGATAAATGGGATATAACCTAAATTAGGGATACTGATGGAAATAGGTTAATCATGTGGATAGCATGATATAATTATATTCATGGGGATACCATGAGTTAAGTGGCCAAGTGAAGGGTTCATAGTTACCTTAAGAAAACCATGGGATGTTGGATGGATAGACATCATCAAGTTGGAAATGGATAGTCTCCATATGATTAAAGAAGGGTTCATAGTTATCCTAGGAAAACTATGGGATGATTGATGGATAGTCAACATCATGTTCGGGATGGATAGTCTCCATATGTTTAAGGAAGGGTTTATAGTCATTCTAGGAAAACTATGAGATGTAAGATGGACAGTCCACATCCGCTTAAGTAAAATGAATATGGGATGGATAGTCCCTCTTTTAGGCAAATTAAAAATCTAATAGGGGATGGGGAAATCCTAAAGGTTTGCAAGCATGCATATCATTGTAATATTTTGAAAATGTATGTTTTAACCATTGTGGATGTAGGAGCATAGAATATGGTTCTGTAAAGGTTTTAAGATACTAGTGAGGGGAAAACTGGTTCCGCTAAGCGGCGTGGTCTCACTAGATATCTAAAAGGTTTGAGATGTTAGATTATTATTCATACTAGGCTTTATGTCTGACTCGAAGTTTTTGTTTTCCCCTTAAACTCTCTGGTACTTAATTGATATGAGTAGTTTGAGATTTAAGGTTGTCAGGTTTTCTTCTCTGACGAATAAAACTTCCAGAGACGTGCAGGAGGCAGATAGATATATAGAGTTTTTCTTTCCGATGTGTGTTTGTTTGTAAAGGCAAACTTATTAGCATTACTATATTCTCTGATCAATCAAGAAGGCATCTTCATATGTCGCTCTTGGCGTAATTGTAATAATTATATTTTGCAGAACGTGGTTAACGTAATTTGAGGATTATGTAATGAACAAGAAATGTTTTATTTTGAATGTGGAATTATGTTTTTGAATTGTTAAATTTTTTCCATATTCTGTGATCTGTGTATCAATAAATCTTGCATCGTCGTATTTGGTCGCCGAAGATTAATAACTATGGATGACTACAGCATCCGTAGCCGGTGGTTTTAGATCTCCAAGTAGGGGGATGTTACAGCAACGACCAAGGTGATGTAGCAACGATTTCTAGCCGGTGACGATGGCTGAAATGGAAGTGTTGACGCTGATGGCAGTAAATGTCCTTGCTTGGAATTTTGGTGAGTTATTTTTTTAACTAACAACTATGGTCTGAATGTTCATTTATTTCATTATATTTCTATTGCCTATTCGGATGATTTTTTACTAACGAATTGTTGGCTGAAATGGAATGTTTGGTATGTTGGTTTGAAACTTGGTTGATGTTAAGATGGTTGATTGTTTGTATTAGGCGAGAGTGTCAGTTTATAAATGGAACTCTATCTGTTTGTGAAGTGAACAATATATATTTATTCGAATATTGGTATAGGTGCTTCTATGGATATTTTATTTATTTTACTTGTTTTAAGAAGATTTTTGAAAGGCTTTGATAAATTAATTTAAGAGCTGAAAATCGTATAAAAGTAATTTATGAATAATTTAGTAAATTTTTATTTAATTCTAGTATTAAACAAAATGATACTTATAAGGCAAAAATTAAAATATATTGGTTTTTTGAAAATAGTACTTAGATACAACATGTCACTGGGACAACAAACCACAAATCATGTGTCAATAAATGTTCGAATCACGCTACGCAAGTTTCGAACTTGTGACCTCTCGCACCAAAGTCGAATCACTTAACCACTGAGACAATGGTGCTTGTCAACATATATTGTTATTATTTTATAAATATATCGATAAAGCAAATATCTTATTTCGAGTGTTATGATTATATGTTATTTAAATATTTTCAAACGAGTTTTATTTTTTATAGAAATAATTAAGGTTTTTGATATGTTTTGAATGAATCAAAATCTCATAATTCCAAATATGGTATAATTAAAAAGGAAAATGTTTTACTTCTAATTAATTTGAGTATAATGTGAAGATTTTGAATTGTATTCTATGGTTTGAAATAAATATAATTTCTTTTGGAGTTTATATAGTTAATTTAAAAATAGTAACTACCTATAGAAAATTATGGAAAGTTTTCTATAATAGATATTTTGTTTATAAATCGATCTTGACTGTTTTGAAATATACAAGTAAAAGTTTAAAAATAAAATTTTGTATTTAAATCTTTATTTTGGGATTATACAAATAAAGTGAGTGTATTGTTCAATATTATATATATATATATATTAAAGGTTCTTATTGTTTTCAGAATATAAAAATTGATTTAAGAAGTTTTATTACATTTGTATGAATATAATCACTTTCCTAATTCATATTTGAATGGCTTGAAATTATTTTATGGTTTGATTTATAAAAAAATTAAAATGATGGATTTGAATTATGTTTAATGGATTGAAATATAAGTAGAATATTTATTTTGGAAGCTATAAATTATTTCACAATAAAATTTGATTACAGAAATTTACATAGTAAATTATATAAATTATATTTGATTCATTAAATGATTTTGAATATTTTATATATGTATATAAGCAAGGTTTTGAAAGTAAATAATATTGATTAAACCTTTATTTTTGGTAGTTATATAAACGTGGTAACATTATTTGATATATAAATGTTTTACAAGAATTTATTAGTTTTTGGAATATAAAATTAGTTGAAGAAAAGTTCTATTCAAAATTATTAATTTATTGAAAGGAAATCGATAATTAATTTTAATGAATTATGTAAAATTTTATATAATTTTGAAAAATAAGTAGTTTATTTTTGTATTTGTTTAATGAATCTTTACCATATTTTTCTGATTTCTTATTTCATCTATATTGAATTCAGTTGTTATGAATGATTCACTATTGATATTGTTTTGAATAGTGATTTGATATGACACGGTGATGACATTCTTCTATTTGATTTTGTGTTATTTCATTATGTGTAATGATAAAATTAGAATAAATGGAGTTATAGTACCGTTTGGGATGTGGTATTTGGCCATATTTCTTTGGTTATTCTTTTAACTCGTTATATTGAATACTGTGGAGGAGCGAGTGTGATATATGAGTTTTGAATAAATGGACTAGTAACACGCGGTGGTATGGGACGCTCACTACAAGAAAAAGCCGATCTAGTGATGCAAATTTTGTGATGGAAAAATCTGTGACTAGTTTGTGATGGATCTAACTCGAATTTGTAATGTTTATTTTATTTTATTTTTGCATTAAAAAGTCATTGCCCAATACAAAAATTTGCGACGTAACAAAAATCCATCACAAAACCGTGACAAATCAATTACATATCTGTCAGAGATATTTGAAACATGGTTAACTTTTGTGCTAAAATGATGAAAAATGACACCAAATGGAATTTTGACATAAAGTGGCTAATCCGTCATAAATTAGTTATGGATCTATGATTGATACTTGAACATAACTAAAATCTATGATGAATAAGATCATTATAATTCAGTACCCGATCCTTCACAAATCCGTAACAATTAAAAAGAAATGATAAAACTTTGTCTTAAATACATATAATTAATTATAATTTTTAGTTGCAAATTTTTAACAGAATGTCTTAATTTTTCTTATAGCTAAATTTATAGTATAAGTGCCAATTTGTAACATAAATTAATCAGACATATATTATATCTCATAATTTTCGTTAGAATAGTACTGTAAAAAACAAGATGATTCCCAAATTCGCAAAAAATTAAATTGTATTATTTCATAAATAAATTTTTGAAGGAAGTATCTTTCTTATTGCTTAAAAAAATTAAATGAATGCTGTATTTATTAAGTATAACTCTTGTAGAAAAAAAGTATAATTTAATAAGGAAGAAATATTTTAAAGAACAAATTGTCCTAATAATTTAAGCAAAAGGACAAAAGCCTATTTTTTTGTCACAAGGACAGGTTCAAAGCCCATCGTTCAAGCGCACTTCCCATCACTCAATTTTTAGGGCATCCGCCGAAAGCGTCATTCTCTTTCTCAAATCCATTTATCGATCTCCACTCCTCAACTTCTACTGGACTTCTCCATCTCCCGATCTCCGGTACACTTTCCTCCTCTTCTTCCACTCAACTTGCCCTACCAACTTCATGTTCAACTCCCTCATCCACGCCTTCTTTAAATCCTACAACATACACTTTGATGTTCCTTTTCTTCATTCCCCAGTATATTTCTCTAAACTCTTTCTTTATCGACTATGCAATGGATTGATGTACAGGGAAACATTTTTCAACAAATCTGCATTATAGATGGGCAATTGAACTTTTAGTAAGTTTCTGTTGAGAAGACTAATTTTGAATATGTAATCGCTTATGTAGGAAACTGAGAATTAATCCAATGGAAACACTATTATTTTGCTACATAATCACAACGAGATATGTGACATCCCACCTCTATACTCACACTAGCAAAGGACACTACGGGGTAATGCTGTCGACTAGCACGAAGAATAAGGCTGTTGAGGAGCGACCATCTGTGTAATTGGTTTGAGCAAGAACCGATACGTCAGATAGTATATCATGCATTTCATTTCAAGAGGAAATCTGACGTATCCAATCCAAACTCAAATCTACTACACAGTGGCTAAGTGGCCTTCAAAATCAATATAAAATAAACATACCATAAAATCAGTCACAGATATTCATATCACTAAGGCGGAAACAAATATGAATATAACATATAGAAGTGAACATCATAGTAGTGGTCATACAAGATCCACTACATCACAAAAGAATAGGTACATGTTCTAAACAAAAGAATATGTATACATCAAAGAGTCTCTATCACGTATACATGAAAGACAAAAACTACAAAGCTAAAGTAGTTAGCCAAAAGTCAAAAGCTAATCCCTGCTAAGAAGTTAAGTGGAAGCACCTGAAACACCTCGGCCTGACCCGAGTATTATTTAAGTAGAAAAATAATAAACAGATCAATCTAGCTATAATTATCATGTAAGATGAGATAGGATAAGAGATATGACAAATATATATAATAACAACAAAAATTATACAATATCTCAAGTCTCCTCAAATACCCAAAAAGAATATCATATTCTTTAGCTTATTCACCAAACCTCAATTATTGACAAAACATATCAATGAAAATCGCAAAAATTGGTGAAACATAAATTCCAGAAATCCATAATTGAAAATCCAGAAAACATAAAAGGGGGAGGCCTATCACCACGGGAGCACGAAAACTCACCAACACGTGTATCATAAACGGGACGCTATCCCATGGGTCCCTAACCCATAGAGCCGGTGCAACGACGTAGTACATTGGTACGCCCGAGGAACCTGAAACTCAAATAAGCCAGAACAACGATGTAGTACAACGTTACGCTTACGCCCGATGAACCTGAAACTCAAATAAGCTGGAACAACTACGTAGTACAAGGGTACGCCCTATGAACTGAACTCCATAAAATGGTTAAAAGACCATGGGTCTAGCCCATAAAAATGAGATGAAACTCTATAGAACGGGGTATAGTCCCTCATGCGGACAAAGTGACATCGCATATCACTATCACAAAATGATCATCATTGATCAATAAGTGTAAATTACACTAAGCTAGTAAACAAATGAGTTAGGCTTCATGTCCCATAACCACTGGCTTAACTTAAATATTTACGAACAAATTGTAGACTTCCACTCGAAAATTGTCATGAGATTTCAATCGAACAAGTCCAAGAATTAACCGACAAAGTAAATGCAAGCATTTCATACCACTTGTTTTGCTAAGTCGTTTAATTGGATTTCTCATACGAATGAGGTAAAGGTTTGTATATACTAATAGGTTGGAAAATTGTTTTAAAACGAACTTTGTATTGAAAGTAGTGTTGAAATCATTTTTTTGAAAGAGTTTGAGTATTTACTACTAGTATAAAAGCCTTTGTATTTTAAAGTGACAAATCATAGAAAAGATTGTAAAAACATACTATCACCAAAAATCCACATTCGACGACGTGAATTAAAACCATGAAAATCGATATCAAATACATCAAATGGATATTCCCAAAAATCAAGAAAAGAAGTCATCAAAGTCGATAATAAATGGCAACAACTAACCAGATCAACAAAAATCGATAAAAAATGGAAATTCGCACAAAAACAGGCAAATTGGCAAAAATTCAACAGGACCAGACGTCTGAAAATTTCAACCAGATGTTTGGTTGCCTGGGCCTGGGCAGAATTTGCCTAGGCCAATGATGGCCAAATCAATTCGGAGGCGATCAGACGAGCGATGGAGGCTAGGGATTTATGCCAAATGACAACCCAGCCCTATAGGCTCTTCGATACACCCCAAACAACATGTCCAAACTTTCAAGGTAGGATCTTTAAAGATTTTGACTTCAAAATACCAAAATTGGGAAATTCGCCAAACCAATTCAAATCAAAAGCAATTGAACATGAAATAGATGTTAGGAATTCATACCTAACAACAATGAAAGGTATAGACATAGATGTGAGTTCAAGAACTCACCTTTAAACCCAAGATAGAAAAGACAAGCTCTAAAACAAGCTAGGATTGATTTCTCTTCAACTACACCTCAAAGATCTTCAACCTATTACTACATGCAAAGATTTTCCTAAGTTAGGTTATAGGAAAATTAAGAATTGAAGAGGAATTTAGATGGAGAAGATGAAGAGGATGCTTACCTAAGCTTCTCTTTGATTTTAGAACTTGAATTTGAGTTTTCTAAGAATCTAGGGCTTAAGAATTTTGATTTCCCCTCTTTTCCCTCATTTTTCCTTTAGCTTGAGTGTTAGGAAATTATGAGTGGAATGAATGAAGGGGAGAGTTGTTAGGGTATTTGGTAGAAGAGTTTGGGTTACCTTATTGGGTTAGTGGGCTAGAAAACAACCCAAAGCCCAAATGAAAATACCAAAACCCTAGTCAACACCAAACATATCAATGTTTATACTTAAACAAGTTGTAAACGTCGTTTTGAACTCAATGAAAGTGGTCTGGAGTCCGGATTTGACTGTTTACCAAAAGTCACATTTTGGATTTTAATCCAACTAACGATGCTATATTTAAATAAAAAGAAATTAATATATAATCATAGAATTACGGGTTGTTACAGACTCCCTTCCTTAAAGAAATTGCGTCCTCGCAATATTTAAGAAGGAAATAAGGAGTAACAACCATTCTGTGACATAATAACACAAAAGAAAATTGAAATGAGAAGTTCACCTTAAGGAGCACGAGAGAGTAAATCCGGATGTTCGCTCGATGAATTCTCTGGATTCCCAAGAATAATCCTTAGGATTTAAGGACCATTGAACTTTCACAAGCGAAACATCCTTATTACAAAAGTGTTTACCTTCCGTAGCAATGATGCGAATAGGATGTTGCTCATAAGTCAAATTAAGTGAAACTTCAATTTCTTCAATAACACTGGGCTCAAGAATAGAATCGGAATCTCTAAGGCATTTCCGTAGTTGAGAGACGTGAAATACGTCATGAATAGTGGAAAATTGAGCTGGTAATGAAAGACGATAAGCCACAGAACCAATGTGTTCAGTGATGGGAAATACGCCAATATACCGAGGTGCTAATTTTCCCGAACGACTGAAACGCACAACACCCTTCATAGGTGAAACACGAATAATACCAAATCTCCCATAGAAAATTCTAATTTTCTTCTTTGGTTATCAGCATAGGATTTTTGTCTACTTTGAGCTTCTTTCATCCTATGACGAATAAGGTTAATCTTTTCTGTGGAATCAGGAATAAAATCTGGACCTAAAACCAGCTTCTCACCAGCTTCTAGCCAACACGAAGGAGATCGGCATGGCCTTTCGTAGAGTGCCTCGAAAGGTGTCATACCAATACTAGATTGGGAGCTATTATTGTAAGAAAACTCGACAAGGGAAATATGATCTTCCCAACTTCCCCCAAAATCAAGAACACATGCACGAAGAATATCTTTAAGAGTTTGATTCACACGCTCGGTTTGTCCATCGGACTGAGGATGATAAGCGGTGCTAAAATTAAGCTTTGTTCCTAAGCTTTTTGAAGACACTTCCAAAATCAACTAGTAAATAATGGATCACGATCACTAACAATAGAAGTCCATGCAATTTAACAATTTCTTTAACATAGAGTTTAGCCAAAAGAGGCACGGTCCGGTTGGACCGAACGGGAAGAAAATGGGTGGATTTTGTAAGTCTATCTACAATCACCCATAGACTGTCATGACCCGAACGAGAACGGGGAAGACAGTCAATAAAGTCCATGGAGACTTGATCCCACTTCCAAACGGGAATGTCCAAAGGTTGCAATAACCCACCGGGTCTTTGATGCTTGGCCTTTACGAGTTGGCAAGTCATGCAATGCTTAATAAAGTTAGCAATATCAGATTTCATTCCATCTCAATAATAAAGTCGCTTTATGTCCGCGTACATTTTACTACTACCGAGATGAATGGCAAATTTAAAACGATGAGAATCTTTTAAAATGTCCTTACGGAGATCACTAATATTAGGCACAATAAGTCTACCAAATTTTCGAATGCCTCCGCGAGCATCAATTTCAAAGTCTTTCAAACCATCAATATTTCTATCCCTACAACTTTGGCTAAGATGAGCCAATTCGGGATCATGCTTTTGAGCTTCAAGGATGCGGTCTAAAAGAGAAGGATGAGCCTCAAGGCTACATAAAACAAGAGATGAACATGAATTGGGGTCATGATCTCGAATCTCACAAGTAGACAAAGTCTCGAGATCATTCCATTCAAATATCATCATGGAAATAACTGCTTGTTGCTTACGACTAAGGGCATCGGCAACACGATCTCCCTTTTCGGGAGTAAAGAGAATATCAAGATAATAAGATGCAAGGAATTCGAGCCAACATTGTTGACGAAAATTAAGTTTCTTTTGAGAAAATAAATACTTCAAAGATTTATGATCGGTGTAGAGAACAAATTTCTCTCCCAAAAGATAATGACGCCAAATTCTAAGAGTGAAAACAATGGCCGCGAGCTCTAGATCATGAGTGGCATATCTAGTCTCGACAGGCTTTAATTGTCTAGAAGCATAAGCGATAACACGTTCCCTTTTGCATGAGAACGACACCCAAACCAATAAGACTAGCATCGGTATAAACAGTGAAGTCTTGGTTCCCTTCGGGAATCACAAGAATAGGAGCATCGGAAAGGAGTTCTTTTTATTTCTGAAAAGCAGCTTCTATGCTAAATCATTTATTTCATGATCCTCTTTCCCGAAAAGCTAAGACATTCAAAATTATGATTAAACTTATGTAACCGTCTTTTTAAACAAAAACAAATTTACTTATTACAAGTCAATTTACTCTGTCCGACTGTCTCATCATAGCGTTTAGGAGACTTCTATCGATAACGTTGACCAGGCGCATCGACCATAATTCTTAAAGCACTCAATGGGCAATATAACACAAAACCATCTTCTATATGATAAACATGTCTCTTAAAAATTTTACGAATATTCTTTGCTCGTTTTAAGAACAAAATTCAATTATACTTATAAATATATCTTATTAGAAAGATTTGCAATTTTAAATAGCTGTTTCACCCATAATCAATGAATACAAGGACGGACTCATCGAGATATTCACAGAATACTCGATTCATAAGATTGATGAAATAAGCTAGAGGGTTCGTCAAACCAAATGACATAACGAGCTACTCATAAGAATCATATCAAGTGCGGAATGCAGTAAGTGGAACGCTATCCTCCACAACTCGTAGCTGATAAAAACCGGTGGCAAGGTCGAGCTAAAAAGACCTTAGCACCACTCGATTGATCGCTTAGGTGGTAATCCTAAGACAGGCTCAAAGATATTGGGAAATTCACAAACTACTTGAATGCGGGAAATAACATCTTCCTCATCATGTGGGTTTAAAGAATAAAATGATGCCACCGAATTGGAATCGAAATCATTAAGAACAATAGAATCTGCTCAACATATTGAGGATGTCGAAGATGGATAGTCCTCTTGGGATATAGGATATGGGCTTCATAATGATTAAGCCAATCCTTTCCCAAAATCAATTCTGAAACCTAAGTACCGCATAACATGCAAATCGGATCGAAAAGCATAATCACATAAAATAATCTCGACATTTTTATAAAGTAAATTGAGTGTTGCGGATCCACCAACCGAATTTGCAATTCTCAGTGAAGTCATCAAGCCCATAATATTTAAAGAAAAAGTATCAACAAGTTCTTTTGATATAAAAGATTGAGATGCACCCGTATCAAAAGAATCGAATAGGATAATCACGAAACAAAATAATGCCATCAAGGACTGAATGAGAAACACCTTGACCAAGAGAAGGGTTACTAGGGGCTTGCACAACATTCAGCTTTCCCTCTTTCTTGCATTGAAGTTTGGAACATGTATATATATGATGACCCGAACTTTTGCAATAACGACAAGAAATGGGCCTTGGACACTTATTTGCATAGTGGTCCTCAGAACTACAATTGTAGCATACTCCACGATCAGGGGTAAGAGTCTTTGCTACCGAAGTTTCTTTCTTCCCTTTCTCGTTGGGATTAGGGCTTTTGAACTTAATATGCCTCTTATTATTGTTATTGAGGCTCTTCTAGGCACATCCAACATCATTATCACTTCCTTTACCAGCCTCTTTAAGTCGAAGAGTGATATCTACAAGCTGATCGAAAGGCACTTCTAATTTCAGAGGTAAAACCTTTTTGGGGTTCTTATCCAAAGCACAGATAAACTTTTGATTATTTACAAGATCCAAAAGTTGTTGGACAGACATGAATACGCCATCCAGAGGAGGACCAATGGATTGACTAGCGCTAGGACTGCCAGGACTAACCATCTCTTCTTCTTTAAGAAAGAAAGAAAGAACGAAGAGGAAAAAGGTTATTCTCAGAATGAATTCAAATAATCTTGATTGGTAAAACAAAGCATCATAAAAGAAATAGGATAGAACGGGTCCTAAGACTCGGATTAAATCCTAAGGCACAATTCCTAAGAGAGACTTAGGACAATGATCCTTGTCAGATTATTCTATATTGTTTCGAAGTTTGGCTCTGATATCATGTTGTGACGCCCCACCTCTATACTCACACTAGCCAAGGACACTACGGGGTAATGTTGTCGACTAGCACAAAGAATAAGGCTGTTGAGGAGCGACCATCTGTGTAATTGGTTTGACCAAGAACCGATACGTCAGATAGTATATCATGCATTTCATTTCAAGAGGAAATCTGACGTATCCAATCCAAATTCAAATTTACTACAAAGTGGCCAAGTGGCCTTCAGAATCAATATAAAATAAACATAACATAATGTAACGACCCGCTATTTTGGACTATTCGCATCCGCACATATCGGACTTGAGTAATTCAAAATACCGAATTGTTAATTTCAATTTGGCAAAACTGAACATATACAGTAAATAAAATAATCACAAATCACAGACACAGAGTAATAAATGCAGCGAAAACAAAAGATAGTAGTTCATGAAGCTACTATATACATATCAGAGTTAAATAAGGTACAACATATGTCTGGAATACAATAGTCAAATACAAGAATCAGAATAAAATCACTGGAATCAACTGGATATCTGAAAGCTGGATAGATAGCTGGATCTCTAAGCGAAGCTCCAACTCCAAAGGTGAGTCTCGAATACTGGTACACTCAGTCTGACCCGAGCGTAAAGCAAAACACAAAACACTCGAGTCAGGATTAACATTCTTATATCAATAAATCCAACTCAAGTGAAATAGCAACTGAAATACAAGTAACTCAAAGGATGTTTGGAATAACCATCCTTTAAGGATCCATTAAACTATCTACTATGTAGTAGTGTACGCTAAGTAGATAATGCCTATCGGTAATATAAAGTATCAAAATAGTGTTAAGGCGTTACCATTATCCCCCTTAACACATTTTATATAAGCGTTATAGTCTATACAGCACTGTAAACTCCACCGTAAACTAGTGGGATATCAGGGAGTACTCCATAGGTATAACACAAAACAAATCGTAGTGGTCGCGTATATAGGGATACAAGTAAGACAAGACACATGAGGCAATACCCAAGGTAGTGAAACTACCGTTTGCCTTATCCGGACTGGTGAGAACGCATCGCCGCAGCGATCGCAACACCGTGAAACAACACTCCCAAAATTTCGAGGGTGCACCAATCGATAACAAGTAATGAGTAGTATTCGAAGAAGTGTGTTCGCTCGAGGCAGCTAACCCCATTTGGCCCGGCACGGCTCCTGTTTTAGTCATTTCCAATTTTGACACAAGTGTCAAGGCTATCCATTATCGTTCTCTTTCTTCAGTCAACACGTACATCATTCCAACCACTTCATTCTGGATCACACTCCGCGTATAGTTATTAAAGTGGTTTTCGGTTTAGACAGTGAGTATGTCCCTAACCGATTCCGGTCTCTTTAATAACTTTCGTAATTATTACACCGATTGGTCGTTTATTTATTTCAAGAACCAAATCAAATTCAATTTCAAATAGAATTTGTAAACCAACATTTCATTTGTCTTTCTAAATCAATTTCCATAATTTACGTTTCAAAACTTCCAAATTACCATTTCAAAATCTTATAATTCAATTTCAATTTTTATGTAAACAATTCAAATATTGATTCAAATTCGTATATAAGTTTCATTCTGAAATCATTTAAATTAATTAAATTTAACATTCAAATCAATTTAACTTCATTGATCGATTTCATTTAATATTCGTTAAGTAAATTTGATTCAAACAATTTGTATTTAACTTCCAATTCATTAAATCAATTACTTAAGTTCAACTTCATTATGTCAAAGCTTCAAATTGAATTAAATTAGATTCGTCAAATCAAATTCTTTACATTTCAAGTCTTTCATTAATTTTAATAAATCACATTTTTATTTCTTGTTAAAGAAAATCAATTTCACTTATTTACTTATTTGATTTAGACAAATTTCCCAAAATTTAATTATTTCATAACTCAACCTTTACTTATTAAAGAAGTTCAATTTCTCTTATTACGAAGTTCAATTTCACATATCAAGAGTTAAATTTCATTTAATTATTAATAATTCATTCTTATTTAATTATTAAATAATTTCAAAACTTAATTATTAAATAATTCCAAAACTCAATTATTAAATAATTCCAAACTAAATTATTAATTAAATTCAAAACAACGTTCTTTCATCAACTACTATGTTAATATTTTGTTTCAGATTATTAAATATTAACATTTTCCTTTGATTAAAATTCAAATTTCAACTTCATTTCAAAACCATATTATTTATTCAAATAAAATATTTATTTTATTTTTAAAATCAAATTATTGACCAATCGGGTTTTATTTAATTCTCTATCCTAAGTCAAGTTCATTTGGGTATTTATCATTTCAACCCGATTCCAATTCAATTCAAAATCAAAGCATAGCAAAGGGAACTTGCAGTGTGATAACTGGGATGGTGTCAAAGTAAATAAACAAGCACTAACAACAACCAATATCAAACCAATTATTAATTCAAATAATCCCGAAATAATCGTATTAATTCACATTGTTGTTTGTGCAAATTAATATAATCATTTCTGGAATCTACACTATCATTTCATGTAGATTAAAGATTATTACATTAATATTTAATACGGTTCTTCACTTGATATTCATTATTCAATTTATACTACATCAATTTTATACAACATACATTCAATGGGTTCAAGGTGAAGTTAACCATATTACTACGTGTCGAGTGATTAAACATTTAAAGGGGTCATATTATGCAAATTTAACAAATCAAATTCAACATATAGATCCAATTTAAATTGTGGACTATCCTATATCAATTCAATTGCATATTATTTATCACTTTAACATTAACAATTTAACGTCCAATATAAACATCAACAATTAATCAATTATCAACCAAACTGGATTATCATTGTATATATAACAGACAATGGTGTCAGATGTCACAGGTGAACTGATACAGGTAATAGCATATATAACAGTGTAATTAACTATCAGCAGCATATTTCAATGGTCGTTTCAATTGAAATCAAATTTAATAAATAAAAGAACATTAATCGTGAGTGATTGCTCACCTTTCGAGGCTAGAGAGATGGATAACACAATAGGATACGATTAGAATTGCGAAATTGTCCAAATCCAAATGATGATTTCCAAAGCAAAGAAAGATTGGCACGAATTCGACGATCGGAGCAAGGCTGAAAGTAACGAAGACGAATCAAAACTAATTTTGCATAACTGGAACTCGATGCACACATATGATATAATTTTTTTTTCAAAAAAAAAAATCAATTTGGAAACCTAATATTAAAATAGACTTTATATCATAAATTAAAATCAATATCCAAAATAAAATCTTTGGAAAAAAACATATAACATTCAAATTATATGCAATTAATAATATAAGTAAACCAATATTTTTACTGACGCACTTTAAAAACATAAGTAATAGTTCTGCACAACATATTACATATCCAATATAACATCCACTGACACTTATATACGTATAGCACCCATATAAATAATATAACTAACCTAATACAAAATATAAGTTACTACTTACATAAGTTTTATATAATGGCAACAATATACTTATAAACGGCACACACACACACACATATATATATATAACAATATTATACATGAAGCTAAATATATAAATACTATAAAATATACGTGTAAACTACACCCATATGCTACAGCTTCCAACACAATAATTTACTGTAGAGGTACATAACTTATATTCACTACTTCTTTAAAATTGCATTTCAGCAAGATGATGTCATAACTTTAACGTAAAGCTTTGCTACAAATTTCCCTTTTTAGTTACATTATTTGTTTACTATTATATCTTCTTGCATGCGTTGTATAAACAACTTATATACAAACAGAGACGCATATATTTCCAAAACAAAACAGAGATACCAAATATACAGACCCAAATGTAATCAAATATATTTCGATATAGATATATTTCGATATACTAAGTACATTACCTTTATTTACCTAAAACAAACAGAACAGAGGCTATGCAAGAAGAGAGCAGGTGGAGTCGGCAAGAGGCGAGTTCGGCTAGCCTGCATGCGTTGGCTCATGTGAAGTCGAACGAGGCGAAGCTGTTGGGGTGGCTTCTTGGCACTAGGTGGATGGCTAGTCGGCAATAGTGGTGAGGTGGTTGAGTTCTCGGCTAGGCTGTGGAGAAGAGCTGTGTTGGGTTTCACGTGAGGGGATTTGGAGGAGGAAGCGCATGGGGTTTCGGGTCGGGGTGTTGCGAACTCGGATCGGAGGGAGATGGGGTGGATTGCGTGGGATAGATGGTTCAGGGAACACGGCTTGGCGAGATTGCTGCGCGTGGTGTAGTAGTGGCAGGCCGGGACCTCAAAAGCGGAGCAAGGTCGTCGGAGGAGAAGGGCAGGGGAATGATGCGGCAGAGAGGGTAGAACGGTGGAAAGATGGCTGGGCTGCTCGGCCGTGAGGGAGAGGGTGGGGCCGAGGTGTTTGACGGGGTCGGAATTGGTTGAAAAAGTGATGTCATCGGTTGCTTTGGAGGGGAGGCCAAGGTGGAAGGGAAAACTGGAGAAGGTTGCGTGTGCCAGGGAAGCTTGGAGTTGTGAAGGAGATGCAACATTTTAAAACGTACATGCAAAATAGATTTAAGAAAAGAGAAGAGAGAGAGAGTGTGGTTTTTTCATTTATTTTTATTTGGAAGAAGAGAAAAGTAATAGAGGAAAGAGAAAAGGCAGCAGATCACGAGCAAATAGGTGATGAATAATAAATTTGGGATAGCAAAAGTCTCGAAATCAAAAGTCAAAAAGTTGGATATTGGAAATATTAACCACTGTTGGCCATACAGTTTCCCGATAGAAAACCAGTGGTCACAAGAGTAAGAGGCAATGAACCAGTATCGGTACAGTAGGCGTTACGCAAAGTGCAACGTACACCGGACTCTGATTTTGACTATTGAATATACCGTAGAGATCAGCACGACGAGACGATCAAAACGTATACGGATATCAGTGGTACGATTGAATTATAAAATTCGAATTTTCTACCAGCGGAAAATGCAGCAAAACACAAAAAAATAAGATCGACGGAGCTAAAGAAGTCCGAACTTGAAAAAACGAAAAATGTCGTCTTGCTTAGAAGGATTAAGAATTTTTCTATGTAAAATATTTAGGTTTCGAAAACGTTTTATTTTCATCGTTTTTTTAACTGATTAAATTTAAGTAAATTTACGCATGAAATAAACTTTCATATTTTTGGATGAAAATTTACCAGTTGCTATGTTTAACTAGACGCATTTCAAATATTAAATTTTTATTTCAACATTTTATTTTTAAAATTCCACAAATTTTCAATTAATAACGTTATTAAAACTAGTTAAATTTTCGGGTCGTTACACTCTCCCCCACTCAAAACTTTTCGTCCACGAAAAGGACGGAGGTAGGAGAATAGAAACAACTAGAAAGAAAATAGATTGGAATACAAGTAAAACAATTAATTTAAACTATATAAATTTCAATTTAGATTAATTAATATTTAACAATTTGGTTAAATCCCTTTGAGTTCACTTAAGTTAAATCAATCTATCTATTTCTAAATTCATTACCTTATTATCTAGTCATCCTCAATTAACAATTTCTAAATCATCAATTTGTATAATCATTTATTGTACTCATATTTTATTCAAAAAAAATTAATTCTTTTATTCCAAATTATTATTAAGTTTATTCCACTTAATATATCTTATCACATATATTTAAACCATATAAATTAATTTAAACCATAAAAGTTTCGATTTAAATTAATTTATATTCACTAATTGATTTTAAATTCAAAGTATTTCCGTAAGTTGATCTAATTTCAATTTATTAATTCCTTCAAACAAATGTATTTGTTTCATCTATTATTCAATTAACTTATTATTCTATTCATTTCAATTAATATTTATAACTAAAATTTAAGTGTATAACCTTTATTATAACAACTCAAATTCTATTTATAAAAGTCATTTTATATTGTATATTATCCAATTACATATTCAACTTTTGAATGATTTAGGTAAGTTGTATTAGAATATAATTGAGTATTATACAAATAAAATTTTCCAATTCAATTATTTCAAATTTGAATATTTATTCAAAATTTTGGCTTCATTTAATAATTAAAATCACCTTTAACATAATTTTAAGAATTAAATTTCCCTTTAATTTCAAACCCTTTAGAGATACTTATGTATATACTATATATAACAAATCAGATTAAATTTAAAATAATATACCTATATATATAAATCAAATCATACTTAAGAAATTTAAATTGATTTAATTTCCAAAACAATACAGTAGTAAATCTATGAATTGGTCTCTTCCTTTCGAAACTCGAAAATGAATGTCGATGATGCGGCCGCCATCACCGAAATTATTTTCCAGCGACAAAGAGAAGAGCACTGATTTCAACATTTTAAAATTCTTTGAAAACCGTTCCTATTTGAAAATACTTTAAATAATATACATTAAAATTCTTTGGAAACGAATTATAGTCAAAATACTTTTGAATAATGTACATTTTAAACCTTTAAAACCATAGTTCGAAATCATTGGAAATTAAATTCTCAAATTCTTAATTTAATTTCATTTCAAATTCTAAATCAGTTTATAAACCAAGTTTATAAATTCATTTATCGAACAATAGATGAAAATCAAATATTATCATTTCAAACAACGAATTAATTTACCTCTTCTTTTTTTTTATTCCAGAAAATTTTACTTATATATTTATAATATAATCATACAAAATTATTTCATTTACCAAATTTGGAAACAATATTGTGTTAGTTTGCTCTGCTAAAGTGTTTTGGAAATCCTATCGATAGCGTTGATCAGACGAATCGATCGGAAACCCAAATCAACATCAATAACTCAAACAACACAATGTATATTAAAACATTTTAAAATATTAATTTTCAAATACACTTCCTCGCTCAACGATACAATAACGGATTTCAAAGCAAGGATAGGGTTTCAAATTTGATTAATTCAATCAAAGAAAATTTTGATTTGAGAATAAGTTGGAACAAAAGATAAGATGATTATTTAACCGAATAAGGAAATAAATAATCTTATATAAATCGCGGGCAACCATAACCGGGTCGACCGTGACTTCAAGAATAAGATCGATGTGGAATTCCGAGGTAAATCGACATTCGATCTCAAGAAATAGAATTCAGGTATAGCAGGAGATAGATAGCATCGTAAACCGAGGATACAGAAATCTCTGGTAAATCAATGCCAACTGTAAAGGAGTTTCACCCCTTTACAAATCATTCGAAGTTTGGCGAGACCGCCGATTCATTATAAGGGTCATTCGAAGTGGAGCTATGGGATGCTCCAGAATTGAAAGAAGACGAATAGTGAGGGAAACGAATGAATTTTGAAACCGCAGGGAACGTTCCAAAATTCAAAGGAATTGAGTCAAAAGGAAGAGATTGAAACTCGAATGAGAGTGATTCTGTAAATACATTTACCCTATATGCTTAGTTTTGCCTAGAGCTACCAAAGCTCTGATACCAACTGTAACGACCCGCTATTTTGGACTATTCGCATCCGCACATGTCGGACTTGAATAATTCAAAATACCGAATTGTTAATTTAAATTTGGCAAAACTGAACATATACGGAAAATAAAATAATCATAGATCATAGACACAGAGTAATAAATGTAGCGGAAACAAAAGATAGTAGTTCATGAAGCTACTATATACATATCAGAGTTAAATAAGGTACAACAGATGTCTCGAATACAATAGTCAAATACAAGAATCAAAATAAAATCACTGGAATCAACTGGATATCTGAAAGCTGGATCTCTAAGCGAAGCTCCAACTCTAAAGGTGAGTCTCGAATACTGGTACACTCAGTCTGAACCGAGCGTAAAGCAAAACACAAAACACTCGAGTCAGGATTAACATTCTTATATCAATAAATACAACTCAAGTGAAATAGCAACTGAAATACAAGTAACTCAAAGGATGTTTGGAATAACCATCCTTTAAGGATCCGTTAAACTATCTACTATGTAGTAGTGTACGCTAAGTAGATAATGCCTATCAGTAATATAAAGTATCAAAATAGTGTTAAGGCGTTACCATTATCCCCATTAACACATTTTATATAAGCATTATAGTCTATACAGCACTGTAAACTCCACCGTAAACTAGTGGGATATCAGGGAGTACTCCATAGGTATAACACAAAACAAATCGTAGTGGTCGCGTATATAGGGATACAAGTATGACAAGGCACATGAGGCAATACCCAAGGTAGTGAAACTACCGTTTTCCTGATCCGGACTGGTGAGAACGCATCGCCGCAGCGATCGCAACACCACGAAACAACACTCCCAAAATTTCGAGGGTGCACCAATCGATAACAAGTAATGAGTAGTATTCGAAGAAGTGTGTTCGCTCGAGGCAACTAACCCCATTTGGCCCGGCACAGCTCCTGTTTTAGTCATTTCCAATTTTGACACAAGTATCAAGGCTATCCATTATCGTTCTCTTTCTTCAGTCAACACGTACATCATTCCAACCACTTCATTCTGGATCCCACTCTACGTATAGTTATTAAAGTGGTTTTCGGTTTAGACAGTGAGTATGTCCCTAACCGATTCCGGTCTCTTTAATAACTTTCGTAATTATTACACCGATTGGTCGTTTATTTATTTCAAGAACCAAATCAAATTCAATTTCAAATAGAATTTGTAAACCAACATTTCATTTGTCTTTCTAAATCAATTTCCATAATTTACGTTTCAAAACTTCCAAATTACCATTTCAAAATCTTATAATTCAATTTCAATTTTTATGTAAACAATTCAAATATTGATTCAAATTCGTATCTAAGTTTCATTCTAAAATCATTTAAATTAATTAAATTTAACATTCAAATCAATTTAACTTCATTGATCGATTTCATTTAATATTCGTTAAGTAAATTTGATTCAAACAATTTGTATTTAACTTCCAATTCATTAAATCAATTACTTAAGTTCAACTTCATTATGTCAAAGCTTCAAATTGAATTAAATTAGATTCGTCAAATCAAATTCTTTACATTTCAAGTCTTTCATTAATTTCAATAAATCACATTTTTATTTCTTGTTAAATAAAATCAATTTCACTTATTTACTTATTTGATTTAGATAAATTTCCCAAAATTTAATTATTTCATAACTCAACCTTTACTTATTAAAGAAGTTCAATTTCTCTTATTACGAAGTTCAATTTCACATATCAAGAGTTAAATTTCATTTAATTATTAATAATTCATTCTTATTTAATTATTAAATAATTTCAAAACTTAATTATTAAATAATTCCAAAACTCAATTATTAAATAATTCCAAACTAAATTATTAATTAAATTCAAAACAACGTTCTTTCATCAACTACTATGTTAATATTTTGTTTCAGATTATTAAATATTAACATTTTCCTTTGATTAAAATTCAAATTTCAACTTCATTTCAAAACCATATTATTTATTCAAATAAAATCTTTATTTTATTTTTAAAATCAAATTATTGACCAATCAGGTTTTATTTAATTCTCTATCCTAAGTCAAGTTCATTTGGGTATTTATCATTTCAACCCGATTCCAATTCAATTCAAAATCAAAGCATAGCAAAGGGAACTTGCAGTGTGATAACTGGGATGGTGTCAAAGTAAATAAACAAGCAATAACAACAACCAATATCAATCCAATTATTAATTCAAATAATCCCGAAATAATCGTATTAATTCACATTGTTGTTTGTGCAAATTAATATAATCATTTCTGGAATCTACACTATCATTTCATGTAGATTAAAGATTATTACATTAATATTTAATACGGTTCTTCATTTGATATTCATTATTCAATTTATACTACATCAATTTTATACAAGATACATTCAATGGGTTCAAGGTGAAGTTAACCATAATACTACGTGTCGAGTGATTAAACATTTAAAGGGGTCATATTATGCAAATTTAACAAATCAAATTCAACATATAGATCCAATTTAAATTGTGGACTATCCTATATCAATTCAATTGCATATTATTTATCACTTTAACATTAACAATTTAACGTCCAATATAAACATCAACAATTAATTAATTATCAACCAAACTGGATTATCATTGTATATATAACAGATAATGGTGTCAGATGTCACAGGTGAACTAATACAGGTAATAGCATATATAACAGTGTAATTAACTATCAGCAGCATATTTCAATTGTCATTTCAATTGAAATCAAATTTAATAAATAAAAGAACATTAATCGTGAGTGATTGCTCACCTTTCGAGGCTAGAGAGATGGATAACACAACAAGATACGATTAGAATTGTGAAATTGTCCAAATCCAAATGATGATTTCCAAAGCAAAGAAAGATTGGCACGAATTCGACGATCGGAGCAAGGCTGAAAATAACGAAGACGAATCAAAACTAATTTTGCATAACTGGAACCAAATGCACACATATGATATAATTTTTTTTTTTCAAAAAAAAAATCAATTTGGAAACCTAATATTAAAATAGACTTTATATCATAAATTAAAATCAATATCCAAAATAAAATCTTTGGAAAAAAACATATAACATACAAATTATATGTAGTTAATAATATAAGTAAACCAATATTTTTACTGACGCACTTTAAAAACATAAGTAATAGTTCTGCACAACATATTACATATCCAATATAACATCCACTGACACTTATATACGTATAGCACCCATATAAATAATATAACTAAACTAATACAAAATATAAGGTACTACTTACATAAGTTTTATATAATGGCAACAATATACTTATAAACGACACACACACACACACATATATATATATAACAATATTATACATGAAGCTAAATATATAAATACTATAAAATATACGTGTAAACTACACCCATATGCTACAGCTTCCAACACAATAATTTACTGTAGAGGTACATAACTTATATTCACTACTTCTTTAAAATTGCATTTCAGCAAGATGATGTCATAACTTTAACGTAAAGCTTTGCTACAAATTTCCCTTTTTAGTTACATTATTTGTTTACTATTATATCTTCTTGCATGCGTTGTATAAACAACTTATATACAAACAGAGACGCATATATTTCCAAAACAAAACAGAGATACCAAATATACAGACCCAAATGTAATCAAATATATTTCGATATAGATATATTTCGATATACTAAGTACATTACCTTTATTTACCTAAAACAAACAGAACAGAGGCTATGCAAGAAGAGAGCAGGTGGAGTCGGTAAGAGGCGAGTTCGGCTAGCCTGCATGCGCTGGCTCATGTGAAGTCGAACGAGGCGAAGCTGTTGGGGTGGCTTCTTGGCACTAGGTGGATGGCTAGTCGGCAATAGTGGTGAGGTGGTTGAGTTCTCGGCTAGGCTATGGAGAAGAGCTGTGTTGGGTTTCACATGAGGGGATTTGGAGGAGGAAGCGCATGGGGTTTCGGGTCGGGGTGTTGCGAACTCGGATCGGAGGGAGATGGGGTGGATTGCGTGGGATAGATGGTTCAGGGAACACGGCTTGGCGAGATTGCTGCGCGTGGTGTAGTGGTGGCAGGCCGGGACCTCAAAAGCGGAGCAAGGTCGTCGGAGGAGAAGGGCAGGGGAATGATGCGGCAGAGAGGGTAGAACGGTGGAAAGATGGCTGGGCTGCTCGGCCGTGAGGGAGAGGGTGGGGCCGAGGTGTTTGACGGGGTCGGAATTGGTTGAAAAAGTGATGTCATCGGTTGCTTTGGAGGGGAGGCTAAGGTGGAAGGGAAAACTGGAGAAGGTTGCGTGTGCCAGGGGAGCTTGGAGTTGTGAAGGAGATGCAACATTTTAAAACGTACAGGCAAAATAGATATAAGAAAAGAGAAGAGAGAGAGAGAGTGTGGTTTTTTCATTTATTTTTATTTGGAAGAAGAGAAAAGTAACAGAGGAAAGAGGAAAGGCAGCAGTTCACAAGCAAATAGGTGATGAATAATAAATTTGGGATAGCAAAAGTCTCGAAATCAAAAGTCAAAAAGTTGGATATTGGAAATATTAACCACTGTTGGCCATACAGTTTCCCGATAGAAAACCAGTGGTCACAAGAGTAAGAGGCAATGAACCAGTATCGGTACGGCAGGCGTTACGCAAAGTGCAACGTACACCGGACTTCGAATTTGACAATTGAATATACCGTAGAGATCAGCACGACGAGACGATCGAAACGGTATACAGATATCAGTGGTACGATTGAATTATAAAATTCGAATTTTCTACCAGCGGAAAATGCAGCAAAACACAGAAAAATAAGATCGACGGAGCTAAAGAAGTCCGAACTTGGAGAAACGAAAAATGTCGTCTTGCTCAGAAGATGATTTAGAATTTTTCTATGTAAAATATTTAGGTTTCGAAAACGTTTTATTTTCATCGTTTTTTTTAACTGATTAAATTTAAGTAAATTTATGCACGAAATAAACTTTCATATTTTTGGATGAAAATTTACCAATTGCTATGTTTAACTAGACGCATTTCAAATATTAAATTTTTATTTCAAAATTTTATTTTAAAATTCCACAAATTTTCAATTAATAACGTTATTAAAACTAGTTAAATTTTCGGGTCGTTACACTCTCCCCCACTCAAAACTTTTCGTCCCCGAAAAGGAAGGAGGTAGGAGAATAGAAACAACTAGAAAGAAAATAGATTGGAATACAATTAAAACAATTAATTTAAACCATATAAATTTCAATTTAGATTAATTAATATTTAACAATTTGGTTAAATCCCTTTGAGTTCACTTAAGTTAAATCAATCTATCTATTTCTAAATTCATTATCTTATTATCTAGTCATCCTCAATTAACAATTTCTAAATCATCAATTTGTATAATCATTTATTGTACTCATATTTTATTCAAAAAAATTTAATTCTTTTATTCCAAATTATTATTAAGTTTATTCCACTTAATATATCTTATCACATATATTTAAACCATATAAATTAATTTAAATCATAAAAGTTTCGATTTAAATTAATTTATATTCACTAATTGATTTTAAATTCAAAGTATTTCCGTAAGTTGATCTAATTTCAATTTATTAATTCCTTCAAACAAATGTATTTGTTTCATCTATTATTCAATTAACTTATTATTCTATTCACTTCAATTAATATTTATAACTAAAATTTAAGTGTATAACCTTTATTATAACAACTCAAATTCTATTTAAAAAGTCATTTTATATTGTATATTATCCAATTACATATTCAACTTTTGAATGATTTAGGTAAGTTGTATTAGAATATAATTGAGTATTATACAAATAAAATTTTCCAATTCAATTATTTCAAATTTGAATATTTATTCAAAATTTTGGCTTCATTTAATAATTAAAATCACCTTTAACATAATTTTAAGAATTAAATTTCCCTTTAATTTCAAACCCTTTAGAGATAATTATGTATATACTATATATAACAAATCAGATTAAATTTAAAATAATATACCTATATATATAAATCAAATCATACTTAAGAAATTTAAATTGATTTAATTTCCAAAACAATACAGTAGTAAATCTATGAATTGGTCTCTTGCTTTCGAAACTCGAAAATGAATGTCGATGATGCGGCCGCCATCACCGAAATTATTTTCCAACGACAAAGAGAAGAGCACTGATTTCAACATTTTAAAATTCTTTGAAAACGGTTCCTATTTGAAAATACTTTAAATAATATAAATTAAAATTCTTTGGAAACGAATTATAGTCAAAATACTTTTAAATAATGTACATTTTAAACCTTTAAAACCATAGTTCGAAATCATTGGAAATTAAATTCTCAAATTCTTAATTTAATTTCATTTCAAATTCTAAATCAGTTTATAAACCAAGTTTATAAATTCATTTACCGAACAATAGATGAAAATCAAATATTATCATTTCAAACAACGAATTAATTTACCTCTTCTTTTTTTTTATTCCAAAAAATTTTACTTATATATTTATAATATAATCATACAAAATTATTTCATTTACCAAATTTGGAAACAATATTTTGTTAGTTTGCTCTGCTCAAGTGTTTTGGAAATCCTATCGATAGCGTTGATCAGACGAATCGATCGGAAACCCAAATCAACATCAACAACTCAAACAACACAATGTATATTAAAACATTTTAAAATATTAATTTACAAATACATTCCTCGCTCAACGATACAGTAACGGATTTCAAAGCAAGGATAGGGATTCAAATTTGATTAATTCAATCAAAGAAAATTTTGATTTGAGAATAAGTTGGAACGAAAGATAAGATGATTATTTAACCGAATAAGGAAATAGATAATCTTATATAAATCGCGGGCAACCATAACTGGGTCGATCGTGACTTCAAGAATATGATCGATGTGGAATTCCGAGGTAAATCGACATTCGATCTCAAGAAATAGAATTCAGGTATAGCAGGAGATAGATAGCATCGGAAACCGAGGATACAGAAATCTCCGGTAAATCAATGCCAACTGTAAAGGAGTTTCACCCCTTTACAAATCATTCGAAGTTTGGCGAGACCGCCGATTCATTATAAGGGTCATTCGAAGTGGAGCTATGGGATGCTCCAGAATTGAAAGAAGACGAATAGTGAGGGAAACGAATGAATTTTGAAACCGCAGGGAACGTTCCAAAATTCAAAGGAATTGAGTCAAAAGGAAGAGATTGAAACTCGAATGAGAGTGATTCTGTAAATACATTTACCCTATATGCTTAGTTTTGCCTAGAGCTACCAAAGCTCTGATACCAACTGTAACGACCCGCTATTTTGGACTATTCGCATCCGCACATGTCGGACTTGAATAATTCAAAATACCGAATTGTTAATTTAAATTTGGCAAAACTGAACATATACGGAAAATAAAATAATCATAGATCATAGACACAGAGTAATAAATGTAGCGGAAACAAAAGATAGTAGTTCATGAAGCTACTATATACATATCAGAGTTAAATAAGGTACAACAGATGTCTCGAATTCAATAGTCAAATACAAGAATCAGAATAAAATCACTGGAATCAACTGGATATCTGAAAGCTGGATAGATAGCTGGATCTCTAAGCGAAGCTCCAACTCCAAAGGTGAGTCTCGAATACTGGTACACTCAGTCTGACCCGAGCGTAAAGTAAAACACAAAACACTCGAGTCAGGATTAACATTCTTATATCAATAAATCCAACTCAAGTGAAATAGCAACTGAAGTACAAGTAACTCAAAGGATGTTTGGAATAACCATCCTTTAAGGATCCGTTAAACTATCTACTATGTAGTAGTGTACGCTAAGTAGATAATGCCTATCAGTAATATAAAGTATCAAAATAGTGTTAAGGCGTTTTTGCTGCATTTTCCGTTGGTAGAAAATTCAAATTTTTATAATTCAATCGTACCATTGTTATCTGTATACCGTTGTGATCGTCTCATCGTGTTGATCTCTGCAGTATATTCAACTCTGTGTTTAAGGTTCGGTACGCGTCGGAAACGATGATAACGGTCCATCGTAACGGTATCAAATTTGTGGCTTTCCACTTTCATCTGCTTTTCAAACCAGCGTGCACCTCAAGCAACATACTAAATTGCTTTAATAACTTTTCCATAATTCAACGGTCATTTATTAGCCTTGAATTCATGTGTTACTCTTTCTCTTCCCTAAAACGTTCAAATCCTCTGCACCTACCCTGTTGGCTCTGTCATTCTTTTAAGAAGTATAGTATATTACCTAAAGTTATAATTATATTCTTGGAAACGTACACATTTTTTTTGTTTGTTTTGTTCTTCAATTTCTTTGCTTCGGTTCAGTTTCTAACCAAACATTACAATATAAAACTTTATGTATATTACCTGTAAGTTGTGATTTTCATTATTAAAAAAAAACAAAACTTCTCTCCTACCTACTCCATCGTTGGCTGCGACCAAGAGCATCCCGAAGTCCCGTCCCCTGGACCACTTGGTCACTCTAACCAGCCATAACCACAGGCTTAACTTAAATATTTACGAACAAATTGTAGACTTCCACTCGAAAATTGTCACGAGATTTCAACCGAACAAGTCCAAGAATTAACCGACAAAGTAAACGCAAGCGTTTCATACCACTTGTTTTGCTAAGTCGTTTAATTGGATTTCTCATACGAATGAGGTAAAGGTTTGTATATACTAATAGGTTGGAAAATGGTTTTAAAACGAGCTTTATATTAAAAGTAGTGTTGAAATCATTTTTGTGAAAGAGTTTGAGTATTTACTACTAGTATAAAAACCTTTGTATTTTAAAGTGATAAACCATAGAAACGATTGTAAAAACAATCTATCACCAAAAATCCACATTCGACGACGTGAATTAAAACCATGAAAATCGATATCAAATCCATCAAATGGATATTCCCAAAAATCCAGAAGAGAAGTCATCAAAGTCGATAATAAATGACAACAACTAACCGGACCAACAAAAATCGATAAGAAATGGAAATTCGCATAAAAACAGGCAAATTGGCAAAAATTCAACAGGACCAGACGTCTGGTTAGTGTGACCAACCGTATGACCCTAGGCTCTGCCATTTTTTTCTGTGTTCGTTATTTTTTTCTTTGAGACCTCAACCAGACATCTGAAAATTTCGACCAGACGTTTGGTTGCCTAGGCCTAGGCAGAATTTTCCTAGGCCAATGATGGCCAAATCAATTCGGAGGCGATCAGACGAGCGATGGAGGTTAGGGATTTATGCCAAACGACAACCCAGCCCTATAGGCTCTTCGATACACCCCAAACAACATGTCCAAACATTCAAGGTAGGATCTTTAAAGATTTTGACTTCAAAATACCAAAATTGGGAAATTCGCCAAACCAATTCAAATCAAAAGCAATTGAACATGAAATAGATGTTAGGAATTCATACCTAACAACAATGAAAGGTATAGACATAGATGTGAGTTCAAGAACTCACCTTTAAACCCAAGATAGAAAAGACAAGCTCTAAAACAAGCTAGGATTGATTTATCTTCAACTACACCTCAAAGATCTTCAACCTATTACTACATGCAAAGATGTTCCTAAGTTAGGTTATAGGAAAAATCAAGAATTGAAGAGGAATTTAGATGGAGAAGATGAAGAGGATGCTTACCTAAGCTTCTCTTTGATTTTAGAACTTGAATTTGAATTTCCTAAGAATCTAGGGCTTAGGAATTTTGATTTTCCCTCTTGTCCCCCATTTTTCCTTTAGCTTGAGTGTTAGGAAATTATGAGTGGAATGAATGAAGGAGAGAGGAGTTAGGGTATTTGGTAGAAGAGTTTGGGTTATCTTGTTGGGTTAGTTGGCTAGAAAACAACCCAAGCCCAAATGAAAATACCAAAATTCTAATCAACTCCAAACATATCAATGTTTATACTTAAACAAGTTGTAAACGTCGCTTTGAACTCAATGAAAGTGGTCTCGAGTCTGGATTCGACTGTTTAAAAAAGTCACATTTAAGATTTTAATCCAACTAACGATGCTATATTTAAATAAAACATTTAAATATATAATCGTAAAATTGCGGGTTGTTACAAGATCACTACGTACATAATCTCAAAATTCTCTTGTATATTGTTTTTTTACACGCATATATAGCTAAAATTTAATTTTACATGATATTAACCAAGATAAAAATGTAACGACATTTGGGAAACATTATGAATGATGTACAAAAGTACACAGGTCATGAAGAATGCATATGTTGGTAAGAGAGGTGGAAACACCAAGTTAATGCCTAATAGAAACATGTATTTTATGCACTCATTAACTTAACGAACACCTTGCTTTCCTCCTCGAATGCCCATAGGAGTACTAGTATTTTTTTTCATTTATTACTTAATTCAAAGGAGTTTCTATATAATTTTTTTCAAATTAGCTAATCAATAGATATCGAAAGAATATGGTGTGGTTTTATAGTGCTCACTTACTTACTTTATAAAGGAAAATTGATATCTAGTAGTTATTTGTTTGGAGTTGACGCTTACTTACTTTATAAATTATTTTAACTGTTATTTATAACATAACCGATACCTATATATATATATATATATGCAAAAATAATACCTAGTTTTTGTTTGATATAAGTTGATGCTCTGTAAATTTAATTATGTAGTTGACCGTCATGTAGGACAAAAGTGATATCAAAATAATGCAAAACTGATACTTAGTAGCAGTATGATTGAAATTCTTACTTGGTTATTTTATAAATTATTTTGACTGTTATTTATAACAAAACTGATACCTATACATATGAAAAACTGATACCAACTTTTTGTCTAATAAAAGTTGATGCTTTATAATCTTAATTTTTTATTTGACTGTCACTTATGACAAAAGTGATACCAAAATAATGCAAAACTGATACCTAATAGCTATTTGTTTGGAGTAGATGCTTACTTACTCTATAAATTATTTTGACTGTTATTTATATCAAAACTGATACTTATATATATGAAAAAATGATACCTAGTTTCTGTTTGATATAAGTTGATGTTTTGTAGTTTTAATTATTCATTTGACTGTCATGTATGACAAAAGTGATACCAAAATATTGCAATACTGATACCAAGCAGCTGTTTGTTTGGAGTCGATGCCTAGTTATTATATAAATTATGAGCGTTATAGTACGCGCTTCGTACGTGATGATGGCACACGCGTCGTGCGTGAATTATTTTTCTACAAATTGTATATGTTTATCACATTCAAGAGAAAATGAATTATATAAATATTTAACCATATTTTTGTGTTGAAATTATTTGTTGTTAGTTTAAAGTTTATTTCTAAATTGCAACATCTAATTTTTTTTTCAAATTTGAATTTTTATTTACATTATTAATTAATAATTTATTTGTTAGATTCTATTTTTAAGTGAAATTAAGATTTGGTAAAATTTGTAGATGGATGTTTTGAATTTGTAAAAGAACTTTATTTGTTAGATCTTATTTTTAAGTAATATTAAGATTTGATAATATTTGTAGACGTACATTTTGATTTTGTAAAAGAAATTTAATTGCTAGATCCTATTTTCAAGGAATGTTACTATTTGTTATTATAAGTGTTTTTGGTTGTTCACGCTGACACCAAAAAAATATGATACAAATGTATTACTGATATTATTAAAGATTTTTATTGTAATTTATATCAAATCTAATACCAAAATATATGCAAAAACGATACTAACATTGATACTAAAACTGTTAATTATTTTATTTTCAAAGCATATGATCTGTTTGCACCATTATCTCTTAAATACAATGTTATATATTTGTTACATACCTATTACTACAAGTGATGCAAATTGCTACTAACAATATATTTTGCTTTAAACATGATTGACTGCGGTGTACTTGTCGTGATATTCATCATATCATTGAATAGAAGCCAAATACCGATCAAAATATATCTGAACAAATGTTGCAAACAAGAGCAAGAATTATGTATGACATATTAATAGACAATGATCACTACTGAAATTTAGCGAAGTTCATGTCAACACTGAAAGAAGAAGAAGATATATAGAAGCGATTTTTTTTTGTAAAAACTACTGTGATGCTCATTTCAACTAATATACATTTGAGATATTGTGTTAGAACTAACTGAATTTAGATTTGTTTTATTGTAGATATAAACACTTGTTGAAATAATGTCATTTTGTTGTAAAAACTATAATCTTATTTCTGATGTTATAAAAATTAGATTTGTTTAACTTTTCTTACACATGATGTTATGTTATGACTATATTTTATATTAATTTATATCAACTGATACTATAATTGTAAGATTTGGTGATACAATATTTCCAATTGCAGAAGATTTGGAAGATATTGTTGATTTCAGTGATACAATATTTTCAATTGCAGAAGATTTGAATGATATTTGAGATAATTACTCAAATATATATTGCCTCTTTTATAGCATTAAAGAGAGTAATATATTACCTACGCGAGAAGAAGAATTATTTTGAGAGATTGAGGTAATCAATTAATTCCCTAATTAGCTGATTAAAGAAGGAACCTTATCAGGTGCATGTAAATTGGAGAAAACTGAAAAATCAAATAGATAAATGTTTCATGTATGAATAGGAGAATCAATGAGGCATTGATTTATGACCATAAATCAACTTCAACCCCAAGTAATAATCTCCATATAAAGGCAGAGATTAGCATGGGTAGAATTATCTCTTTCAGTTGTATTTCCTATTCTTCTTCTCCATTATCAATCTTGTAAAATTTTCTTCTCTTAGAAAGTAATAAAATATCCTCTCTCCAAGTGGATGTACACTACCTCGTGGTAGTGGAACCACTATAAATCCCATATGTTATTGTCTTTTATTGCTTGATCTATGATTGCTTTTAGCTAGTGACCATATGTTGTTTGTTTTGCCTCACTATCAATCCGGTCCTATTTGTTTTTCCATAAGGTTGGGTTTTTTGTTCCTAATGCAATCTTGAGGGATTTTTTCCTCAATAGTATGGTAACAGAGTGACACGGTTGATTGAGAAAGGGTGTTAGACATTATAGCAGGATATGAGGAGACTACAACGGTTGTACCAAGACCCTTTGTTAGAGGGACCTATATTGCATCATGATATAGTTTAGCAATAGAGAAGTGGAATGGTGTCAAAGACTTCGAGAAGTGGCAATGGAAGATGAAAGCTGTTCTGATGAGAAACGAAGTTCATCCTATAATGTTTGCTCCGGAGGAGTTGACGGTTGAAATTTCAGCTGCGGAAAGGAATGAGATGGAAAATTGGTCATTTACTACTTTGCAATTAGCTATGGGAGAAAATGTTATTTCTGAGATTAGCGGTGAAACTACTGCTAAGGCATTTGGACCAAGCTAGAAAATCTCTATCTGAAGAAATCTTTGACTAACCGTTTGATTTTGTTGAAGACATTTTCACCACGAGGATGAGAGATGGTACTTTTATCAAAGAGCATCTGGGTTTCTTCGACGATCTAGTGAAGAAGATGAAGATTGTGGATTTGAAGGTAGATGAAGAGCATACGGCTATGATGCTGTTGTGTTCCCTTCCAGAACATTACATAGGTTTCGCTAACAGGCTTATCTTTGTGAGAGATACTTTGACCATTGAAGATGTGAAGTCGGGTCTTCTATTTGAGGACTTGAGGGATCAGATAAAGGAGATGGATGAAGGTATAAGAGAAAGTAGTAGTCAAAGCCTATTTGCTGAGAGAGGGGGAGAGGAGAAGAAGAATTAGAATTCCAAGGGGCGTTCCAAATCTAGAAAGCCCGGTAATAATTATAGAGAAAAATCTAACTATGGGAAGTGTCACCATTATAAGAAACCAGACCATTGGAAAAGAGACTGTCCTGATTGGAAGAAGAAGAAGGAAGAAGATGGTTCTTCATCATTTGCAGTGGAGATAGCTGTATCTGATGATGTGTTATCTGCAGCGGTATCAGATGTATCAAACCATTGGATGCTTGATTCGGGGGCGTCTTTTCATATGACGCCTAATAGGGATTATTTCAGTTCTTTAGTCGACCGAGTGGGAAGTGCAATCCTTATGGGTAATGATGCTACTTGTAGAGCCATAGGAGAAGGTACAATGTGGATTAGGATGTTTGACGGAGTGATACGCACTTTGACATGTGTCCGGTATGTTCCGGGTCTTCGGAAGTCCATGATTTCTTAAGGGCAGTTGGCATTGATAGGGTGTAAGGTCACTTTAGAGAAGGATGGTTTGAAGGTTTCGAGGGGTGCTCTTATTCTTATGAAGGGAGAAGTGTTCTAGAATCTATACTTGCTTAAGGGGACCACAGTTCTTGGAGAGTCGTGTGTTGGAGTTGATAGTTCTCGTGCTTTGGATGCCACCGGACTTTGGCATCTCAGGTTGGGTCATATTTCTGAGAAGGGCTTAGAGTTGCTTCGTGGATGGAAGATGATCAACGATGACTTCGACAAGTTGGATTTCTGCCAGGAGTTTGTGTTAGGTGAGCCGACTAAGGTATCTTTTGGAGTTGGACTCCATAGATCAAGGAGGATGCTTTATTATGTGCATACAGATGTTTAGGGACCAGCTGCTACTGCTTCCATTGAGGGAGCGAAGTATTTTATCTCTTTTATTGATGATTTTTCTTGGAAAGTTTGGGTGTATGTGATGAAGGCCAAATCAGAGAGCTTTGAGAAGTTTAAGGCTTGGAAGGTGCTTGTTGAGAACCAATCTGGTTCTATGTTGAAGGTGCTAAGATCTGATAACGGCGGCGAGTTTGTCTCTGGGGAGTTCCTTGACTTTTGTAGACAACATGGCATTGAGAGACATTCCACTACACTAGGTGATTCGCAATCCAATGGGATTGCTGAGAGGATGAATAGGACTTTACTTGAGAAGGCTCGTTGCTTGAGATTGACGGCGGGATTATCTAGAGGCTTTTGGGCTGAGGCATTATAGATTGCAACACATATTATAAATCGGATTCCTTGCTCAGCCATAGATGGGAAGATTCCATAAATGGAGAGTTAAAGGCATGTACCTTGGTTATTTTCGTATTTTTGGCTGTCTTGTGTATGTTCAGCATACATGTGATGATAAGTTGGAGGCTAGAGCATAATAGGACATCCTCTTGGGATATACGGATGATATTAAATGGTATTGTATTTGGCGCCCTGTTGATAGGAAGATTTTTCATTCCGGACATGTTACTTTTAATGAGTCAGCAATGTTCAATCCTAAGAAAGACTTACCTACGGCCACATCAGATGTTTCTGATAGGCCTAAGGAGATGGAAGAGGTTCCCATTTTACAGCCTAGTAGTAGAGTTGTTGATGCTGTTGAGAGTGAGATAGATGCAGTTGATGTGACATCATAGAGTAGTCCACAAATGTCTTTTAGTAGTATTGGTGATGTGCATGAGACTAGAGGAAGTTCAGTTCAAGATGGAGCTTAAAGGAGTTTAGGCGAAATTGTACATACTCGGGCCAGTCGTAGGACTATTAGGCCACCTGAGAGGTATGGTGATTGGCAGTATGCAAACCTTAGCCTTAGTGATCGGTTTGATTATGCCTTACATGTGGTTCATGAGGAGCCGCTTGATCTTGATGAAGCTTTGAAGTCATATGACAGTTCAAAGTGGATGTACGATATGTTAGAGGAGCTAGAGTCGTTGAAGAAGAACAAGACTTGAGATTTGATACCTCCTCCTCAAGGAAGCCGAGCCGTAGGTTGCAAGTGGGTGTTCAAGGTGAATGATGATGGAAGATACAAGACTATACTTGTTGCTAAAGGATCTTCACAGAGGAAGAGATTGAAGTATGATGAGATTTTTTCTCCTATAGTAAGACACACCTCCATCTGTATTTTGCTTGCTATAGTTGCTGCTCTTGACTTGGAGTTGGAGCAACTTGATGTGAAGACCGCTTTCTTGCATGGAGACTTGGATGAGACTATTTACATGAAGCAGCCAGACGGATATGTCGTAGATGGAAAAGAGAATTGGGAAGTTAAAGAAGTCATTGTATGGACTTAAGCATTCGCCTAGACAGCGGTAAAAAAAATTTGATTCTTTTATGCTTTCCCTTGGTTTTGATCGTAGCATCAAAGACACTTGTGTGTACTTCAAGCATTTGAAGAATGGTTATTGGGTGCATTTACTCTTGTATGTGGATGATATGTTGATTACTTCCAAGGTAAAGCCAAAATTGATAGTTTGAAGTTGAAGCTTAAGGCAGAATTCGAGATGAAAGACCTTGGAGAAGCAAGAAAGATTTTGGGTATGGAAATCCAAAGGGATAGGAAGCTTGAACTTTTGAGGCTCACTTATAAGGAATATATTATGAAAGTGCTTGCTCGGTTTAGCATTGAAGGAGCAAAGAAAATTAGCATACCCATGCCTTTGCACATACAACTTTCTAGTAGAGGCTCTCCGATCTCGGAGAAGGACAAGGCTTATATGGAGAAGGTTCGCTATGCCAGTGCAGTTGGTAGTCTGATGTATGCCATGGTTTGCACTAGGCCTGACATTGCATAGGCAGTTGGATTGGTGAGTAGATTCATGTCAAATCCAGGAAAGACGCATTGGCGGTAGAGATAGAGATTTTAGCTTGGTTGGATTTTTTGATTCTGACATGCCGGTGATAGAGATCGAAGGAAGTCAACCTCAGATTATGTGTTCACCATTTGTGGGACAACTATTAGTTAGAGAGCGAGGTTGCAGACGATTGTGGCTTTGTCTACTCAGAGGCAGAGCTTATAGCTGTGGTTGAAGCAGCTAAGGAGACACTTTACTTGAGCGTTTGTTGTGTGACTTGGGCTTCGTGTATGAAGGTATAGAAGTGAATTGTGATAGCCAAAGTGTAATTCACTTAGCTGAAAATTCGGCTTTCAGCTCATGAATGAAGAATATTGAGGTGAGAGAGTCATTTCTTGTCTCTATGGATGAAGAGAAGCTTGTACATCTTCAAAAGGTTCACACAGAGGAGAATGCAAGGGATATGTTTACCAAGTCATTACCCTTTGCAAAGTTCGAGCATTGCTCGAACTTGATTTGCTTGATTAAGCGCTAGGTGCCATAGGGTGGCACGGGGGAGAGTGAGTTGGTAGATGGAGACGTTTGTTTTCATTGTGGAGATTGATAGGTCCTACTTGGAGAGGGTATTTTCAACTCTTTATTGGCGGGTGGTGGCTTTGCCGGAATTCGTTGACAAAGTGCAATGGCTATGCCGAAACACATTGAGAAAGTATATGTGGTGTCTTGTTCGTGAGCTACTTGAAGTAAGAGGATGTAGGTGGAGTTGATAGGCTTGTGGGGAAATATGGCATTAAGGTGGAGATTGTAAAATTTGGTGATACAATATTTCCAATTGTAGAAGATTTGGAAGATATTGTTGATTTCAGTGATACATATTTCCAATTGCAGAAGATTTGAAAGATATTTGAGATAATTACTCAAATATATATTGCCTCTTTTATAGCATTAAAGAGAGTAATAAATTACCTACGTGAGAAGAAAAATTATTTTGGGAGATTGAGGTGATTAATTAATTCCCCAAATAGCTGATTAAAGAAGGAACTTTACTAGACGCATGTAAATTGGGGAAACTGGAAAATCAAATGCATAAACATTACTTGTATGAATAGAAGAATTAATGAGGCATTGATTTATGGCCATAAATCAATTACTTCAAGTCCAAGTAATAATCTCTATATAAAGGCAGAGATTAGCATGGGTAGAATTATCTCTCTCAGTTGTATTTCTTATTTTTCTTCTCCATTATCAATCTTGTAAAATTTTCTCCTCTTAGAAAGTAATAAAATCTCCTCTCCCCAAGTGGATGTACACTACCTCGTGGTAGTGGAACCATTATAAATCCCGTGTGTTATTTTCTTTTATTGCTTGATCTGTGATTACTTTTAGCTGGTGACTATCTGTTGTTTGTTTTTCCTCACCATCAATCTGGTCCTATTTGTTTTTCCGCAAGGTTAAGTTTTTTGTTCCTAAGGCGGTCTTTAGAGATTTTTTTCCCCAACAATAATGTGCATGAACCGATACTACTTTTTGTCATACCTAAAACTGATATTGATACTAATATAATGAAAAACTGATAACATGTTCTATTATACCTAAAACCGATAATAATAACATGCAAAAGCTGATATTATATTTTGTAATACCTGAAACTAATACTAGTAGCATACAAAAACTGATACCGCTATTTTATATGCCTGAAACTGGTACTAATAGTATCAAAAACTGATATTAAATAACTAATATTGAATAAACTAACGAACATCACCACATAACCTACAAAAATAAAATAAAAATAAAACCGATGCCAATTATACTACAAAACTAATACTTAAAATGAAACTACAAATGTTAGTATATAACCTACAAACAAATAAATAATAAAACTGATACTGTAAATAAAACTACAAATGATACTATATAACCATGTTCCATTACAAAGAGCAAATTAACGACAAATTAAAAATAGGCTAAACCAATATACTTATATAACCAGGTTCAATTACATAAAATTACCAAAAAAAATCATAAAACAAAGTATAAATCTCAATAAATTCATAAAAACATGAAAAACAAATCATATCTTCTTTGAAACTTGACAATCACGGTTATTATGACCAAATTGCTTGCATACACCATATATATTTTGCTTATTTTTAAAATATGCAAATCATCCTTTCCGTTTTATAGAAAATCTACGGACACCATGTTTCTCCTTAGGTGGCTTAATAACGTCTTCAACACTTGCATCAATAATAGGCTTATTAAAATTGGGAATACAATTAATAGCATTAGCATAAGAAGAACGATAAGCATCTACGGTGAAATAATACTCAACATTTTCTTAAAGCATTTGTTCCATATGAAGATAGCAATAACTATAAAAGGATGAAGGAAAAACTTCACGAACACCTAAAATCAAATCTTGATGGCGATCCGACATAAAAACCAATTCACGACCTTCTTGAAGCATTTGTTTTAAATGATTCAAAAACCATTTGTAGTTATCCATATTGTAACGACCCGATATTTTCAACCATTCGCATCCACACATGTCGGACTTGAATTGCTCAAAATACCGCGTTGTAAATAAAATTTGACAAATCTCAGAATATACAGTAAATAAATATAATCATAGATCACAAACACAGAGTAAAATAATGCAGCGGAAGTAAAAGAAATAGTAGTTCATGAAGCTACTATATAAATATATCAGAGTTACATAAAATATAACAAAAGAAATAGAGTACAACAGAAGTCTCAATAAAATAACCAAGTACAAGCCGAGTAGAACAACGAAAATGAAATAGATAGGACAAGACAAGCATATAATCTCCAGCGATTCAAATCTCCAAGAGAGTGGAAATCCAAATCTGTGAATAACTCAGGCTGACCCGAGCGTAAAGAAAAACACAAAACACTCGAGTCAGGACAATATATACTTATATAATGTAAACCAACTCAAGTGAACTGTAATAAGGGTACAAGTAACTTAAAGAATGCTTGGGATCGCCCATTCCTTAAGGATCCGTTAAACTATCTACTATGTAGTAATATTCGCTATTATAATAATGTCTAATCACAAAATAAACATACTTTTAAATAGCGTTAAGGCTTTACATTTTCCACCTTAACACGTAATATGCCAATAGTCTACACAGCACCTGCATACCTCGCAAGGCTATGAGAAGATACTCCATAGGTACGACACAAATAGAAACTCGTAGTAAAGCTCGATATGGTAGGTGACACGACACACAAGGCAATGCTAGGGTAGATATACCAATTACGCACACGGACTGATGGAAACTCATAGCAGCCACTACTGCTCCACCTCGAACAACACTCCCAAATCAATGGTGCGCACCAAATCAATCACAAGTAATAGAATGGTATCGAAGAAGTGTGTCCGATAAGAGGTGCCACCTCACTGGTCCGAGATCGCTCTTGTTTTAGCCACCTTATGCCAACTCATGGGAGTTGGGTCCATGTATATACCTTAGGGTCGTCGCCACCATCCTACTTCATTCTGGAAACTCCACCGCGTACACAGTTGTCAAAGTGGTTTTCGGTATCGACAGAGAGTATGTCCATATCTGATCCCGGTCTCTTTAACAACCAATCGTTATTATAACCCGTGGTTATAATTTGAAAACAGTTTATACTTTAAAATAGAATATCATTTCAAATCCAAATCTTTATCAAAATAAAGATTAAATCAATTCCAAACCATTTCAATATATTTAAAATATCATATCATTTCAAAACTTCATTTCAAATCATTTCAATATATCAAAATATCATATCTTTCCAAAACTTCATTTCAAATCATTTATATATACCAAAATATCATTTGAGTTCAAATCTAAATATTCAACTTTAAATACTTTTCAAATTCAAAGAGACCATTCATTTATTATCATTTCAAGCCACCTTTTAAATAGTTTATATTTCAATCAAAATAATTCATCTAAACCATTTAAAAATGTAAGTATTATACTTTCAAATCAAGTATTAAAATTTCCAAAGTTTCAATTCAATTCAATCATTTATTTCAATTAAATGTCCATAGACCATTTCAAATCTTATAAATTTCAAATATAGATTTAATCCACAAAATAACTATTCAAATTATAAAATAGATTTCAAAGCTTTAATATCCTACATTTCATAAGTCCAATATCTTTTAAATAGATTCAAATTACAAGTAAATCAAATAATTTTCATACTAATATAAACTTCAATTATTCATTCAAATATTTAATATCATTTATTTAATTTATATTTAAATACCATTTAATCACATTTTCAAAATAGTTGTATTTCCCAAATCAACTATTCCATTTAAATCATTTAAAGTCAATTCATTATATTTAATAATTAAATATTTAATTTCCAAAATTTAATCTTTTTCAAAGATCATTTATTCATTTAAGTTTATTAAAACAATGAAAATTCAACTTTCGCAGCACTTAGGAAATGCTACGTAATGTTATGTTTAAAAACAGTTCATTAACAAAAGACAGCATTTAAAATGCTGTAATATCTTAATTTTGTTTCAATTAAAATTTTAGTTAAATTTACCAACTATAGCACTAACAAAGTGCTATAATATCCTTTAGTTCAAATTTTCTATTTGGTTCATTTAAAACAACTACAACATTTTCCAATGCTGTAATATCTTTACATTACATTTCAAAAATGCTGTCAAATCAAATTCAGAGTTTTAATTACGATTTCACAAACAATTAACTTTTAATATAAATCATTTTAACTTAAAAAATCATATATTTTCACATTTTAAAAACAATCATTTAAATACCTTTATTTCTATGATTTTATAAAGTCTAATTTCCATACAAAAATCAAATTAAATAACAATTAAATTTTCATTTCTTTAATTAAATTCTTAACTTAACAACTAAGTTTAAATTTCCAAAATATAACTAATTTCCATTTATTTTACTAAATTAAAATTTCACTTTTAAAACAAATTCCACAAAATTCAATTTAAGTTATATTTCCAAATTCAGCTTAAATATTCATTTATTTCATATTTTAATTTATACAAAATCATTAACACTTTTAAAAATTATTATTACTTAATAAAATCAATAAATTCATCTTTTAAATCAAATTTGTCACATTGTCTTACTTTACATAAATTCCATTTATAAACAAAATCATAAATTCCAAAATTAACTTATATTTCAAATTCTACTTCACCATTTACTTAATTCACTTATTTAATTTGTATAAAATCACAAATATTTAATAGAAATCATTTTAATAAAAATTAAATCAAAATATCATAATATTTACATTTTTAAAATATTTTAAAAATTTTCAGAAAAATATATAAACCACGGGTCTATATACAATTTTCTAGCCTAGGTCAAGTGATACGGATATGTATCATTTCAATCCGCAGTTTACAAAGAAAAACCGGGTTCTATCATTTCAAACCCGCAATCCCAAGTTAAATAAAATGAATAAAAACCGTTCAGGCCTATCAATTCAGCCCATAACGATTTTTCCCTATTCTAAAGTCCGTTCGGGTATGTATCATTTCAACCCATAGTGATTTCTATACTAACAGGGAACTTGCAGTGTGACAAACTGATAAAATAACAGAATAGCATTATATAATAGTAAATGATGATATAACATGAGTAATAACAGGGGTGAGCATCATATGATCATTATATAACAGTTATAACAGGATGATATAATTTTACGGATTCAAATGGTGTCAGTTTACTAGTTATATAAGTACACATTGTCTGGTGAGAATTACTCACTTGTTCAAGCTGGAGATGACAACCACAAACACACAACAAAGATTTCCAGAGGCACGAAAGCACGACAATGATTTGAGATTGGAAGAGCCAAAGCTATACCCCTTGAAAACATTACACAAAACAAATATATAAAACATAAGTTTCAAAACAGGATGCCACTAAACAATGTTAGGAACAACTGCATAAAACAAAACCAAAGTGTTTGCACTTTCTTTCTACCATCTATGCTTCAGCTCCAGATCTGAAATGCATGGCTAAGGGGTGGGTTTGGATCTGGTTTTGGGTTCCACAGGGTCGGCCTAGCATGCGTTAACAAAGTGGTGAAGTCTAGGTGCAAAAACTAGGTGTTCAAGGCTAAACAATGCAACATAACCTCACATCTTTGGCACAAATAGGTTCGGCCAGAGGTCATGGGTCACGGCCAGTGGGTGCTGGTGATGGTGGATGATGTGGCAGAGGGTGGAGGTCAGGTCAGAGGTGGTGGTGTTGGTAGTGGCGGCAAATGGTGGTAGAAGGTGGTGCTAACAATCTAGGCTCGGCTAGTGTAATATGTGGTGGTTTTTGTTGATTTTGGTGGTGCTCCTTGCCATGGATGTGCTTGGCCTGCCTTGGTGGTGTAGTAGGGTGGGTAATGATCAGAGAAAGGGGGTGGTGGAGGTCGGACCAGATCTGGTTGAGGAGGAGTGGAGTTATGAAGGTAGAGAACATATGCAAAAATCAATGTAAACAAGTAGAATAAGAATAAGAAAAAGTTGAAAATCATTACCCAAACTTTCCTCAATAGCCATGGCCGAAATTCTTTTATTTCAGAAATGAAAATGAATGTACGTGAATAGAAAATAGAGTATGCAGCTGAAAGATGTGGATAGTAAAGGCTAATTGATGAAAAGATAAGTTACAAATGTGAAAGGTTGGAAGATAAAAGGCCTTAGGCAAATCAAAAGTCATTATCTTTCAAATTTCTTTTAATTTCTTTATATAAGTTTATATTACTGAAAATAATAATACATTCAGTCACAAATTCGAAAATATAACAAAATATAAAATATATATAAATATTTATTAATTATATAAGGTTAAAATAAGAAAATAGCACAAAATTGCAAACTAGTCTAGAAAATTTGAAAATAAATGCAATGAACTTTGGAAAATTTTTATGTACTTGAAACGTATTTATAAATAAAGATAAGAACACAAAATAAAAATGAATTCACAAAATAAATAAATAAATTTTAATTAAATATAATTTTAATGAAGAAAATAGCAGAAAAATGGAAACTAGGCATTATAAATTAAAATAAATTCAAATAAACTTTGGACAAATTATATTATCACTTTAAAATTATTAAAAGATAAAAATATACATAAAATAACATATTAACACATATTAAAATAAAATATGACAAAGAAAATATAATTTATACAAATTTAAAATAACAAAATTGCAGAATAAAACAAATTGCACTCAATATTGAAATATACATAACCTTTACAGTTTAACTCCGTTTTCAACGAAAAAAAAGCAGTGTTCAAGTTATTACATCTATTTTCATAATAAAAGATAAAATTTAAGATTTTATATAATTTAAATTTGAAGTTTAAAAGTCAAAGATTGAACAGTTTGACCAGAATTTCAGTTTTCAGTGAAATATCCAATTTATACTAGTTTGAAACTATAATTCACTTAATAATCATCATTTATTTATAAAAATGAAATGTTTGAAATAAAATAAATTTAAAATAATTTAAAAATAAAAGAAAGTCCAATTTAAATAATATACAAGAATCTAGGGTTGTTACACTCTCCCCCACTCAAAACTTTTCGCCCCCGAAAAGGAATGAAGTACGGTAAAGCACAGAAAAAAAATAGAGTGGAATAAGATTAAGACAAGATGACAAGAAGATTGAAATTATACCTGATAACTATCGTTATAGGTAAGTTTAATAAGGTGGAGATGATCTTCCCAAGATCCTCCAGAATCAGGACCACAAGCACGAAAAGATCTTCTAGAATCTGATTTACTCTTTCCGCTTGACCGATAGTCTATGGATGGAAAGCAGTGCTCAGATTCAAAATGAGTATCAAAGATTATAGAAAGATTTCTAAGCAGAAAGATTATAGATAGATGCCTATACCAGTCTGTAGCACGATAAGGAAAATAAGGACAACTAGTAGACAGTTTGAAAACAAAATAAGATAATAAGTTAGAAACCAAGGAAATTTCAACTTAAATTGATGATTAAATTTACATAAGTTAAATAAATCTTAACTATCTCAAATTTCATTATCTTATTATCCAATCATCTTAAATTAAATTTTTTTAAAACCATGGGTTTAAAAAAAAATTTTATTACACTCACAATGTACTTAATAAATTTTATTCTTCTTTATTCCTAATTAAAATTAAATTTATTCCTCTCAATATATTTATCACTCATGTTAAATATACTTACACTTATTATAACTGCTTTCTTTTATCCTTAGTTCTTTTAACATTATTTTATTGTAAGTTATTCAATTACCCTTTATTATATTTACCTCTGTTAATCATTTTATAATTAAAGTTTAAGTGTATAACATTTATTATAACCACTCAAATTTCATTTATAAAATCTTTTTATATTGTATATTATCCAATTACATTGTTAACTTCTGAAATTAAGGTAAGTTATATTTGAATGCAATTGTGTTATACCAAAAAACTTTCCAATTCAATTATCTCAAGTTTGAATCATTTATTTAAATTTTTGATTTTCTTTTTATAATTGAATTTAAGAATTGAATTTCCGATTTCTTCAAACCATTTAGAGATAAATAAATGTATGTACATAACTTATCAAATCAAATTTAAATCATATATCCATATATATTATAAATCAAGTCATATTTTAGAAATTCAAATCAATTAAATTCCCCAAAACAAAACTGTAGCAAGTCTACAGAACAGTCTCTTAACTTCGAAACTTGAAAATGAACGTCGATGATGTCGCGATCATCACCGAAGTTATTTTCCAGCGACAAAGAGAAGAGCACTTTAAAATTCTTTGGAAACAAATTCTATTTGAAAATACTTTAAATAATATATCCCTTTTTAAAACTTTAAACCAAAGTTCGAAATAATCGGAATTTAAATTCTCAAATTCTTGTTTTAAATTCATTTGAGTTCCCAAATCAATTTATAAACAACTATTTATAGATTCATTTGTAGAACAATAAATGATAAATCAAGTATTATCATTTCAAATTATCAGTTTAAATCATTTTATTAAGTTCCATAAATATATATATATATATATCCAAATTTTATTTCATTAACAAAATTTTAAAATAATATTGTGTCAGTTTGTTCTGTCAAAGTGTTTTGGAAATCTTATCGATAGCGTTGATCAGACGAATCGATCGGAAGCCCAAATCAACGTCAACAACTCAAACAACACCATATATAAAACAAACATAGATTTACAAGTACAATTCAAAATGTTTGGAGATATTTTGGAAACAAAGACAAGATGATTAATTAACAAAATAAGAAGATAGATAAGCTTAGATAAATCGCGAGCAACCTTAACCGGGTCAACCGTGACTTAATGAATAAGATCAAATGTGTATTTTTCTGGGGTAAATCTACATCCGATCTCAAGAGATAGAGTTTGGAATAACAAAAGATATTAGCACCTAAACCAAGGATAGATATAAGTCTCTGGTGAATCGATGCTAATTTGTAAAGGAGTTTCCCCCTTTACAAGTCATTAGAGTATTGGCGAGACCGCCAATTCACTATAAAGCTCATTCGAAGTGGAGTTGTGGGATACTCCAGAATCAAAAGAAGATGAATAGTGAGGGACAAGAATGAATTTTGGAACCGCAGGGAACGTTCCAAAAATTCAAAGGAAATTCGAATCAAGAGGAAAAGATTCAAACTAGAACGAAAGTGATTATGTAAATAAATCTACTCCATATGCTGAGTTTTGCCTCAAAGCCAAAGCTCTGATACCAACTGTAACGACCCGATATTTTCAACCATTCGCATCCACACATGTCGGACTTGAATTGCTCAAAATACCGCGTTGTAAATAAAATTTGGCAAATCTCAGAATATACAGTAAATAAATATAATCACAGATCACAGACACAGAGTAAAATAATGCAGCGGAAGTAAAAGAAATAGTAGTTCATGAAGCTACTATATAAATATATCAGAGTTACATAAGATATAACATAAGAAATAGACTACAACAGAAGTCTCAATAAAATAACCAAGTACAAGCCGAGTAGAACAACGGAACTGAAATAGATAGGACAAGACAAGGAGATAATCTCCAGCGATTCAAATCTCCAAGAGAGTGGAAATCCAAATCTGTGAATAACTCAGGCTGACCCGAGCGTAAAGCAAAACACAAAACACTCGAGTCAGGAAAATATATACTTATATAATGTAAACCAACTCAAGTGAACTGTAATAAAGGTACAAGTAACTTAAAGAATGCTTGGGATCGCCCATTCCTTAAGGATCCGTTAAACTATCTACTATGTAGTAATATTCGCTATTATAATAATGTCTAATCATAAAATAAACATACTTTTAAATAGCGTTAAGGCTTTACATTTTCCACCTTAACACGTAATATGCCAATAGTCTACACAGTACCTGCATACCTCGCAAGGCTATGAGAAGATACTCTATAGGTACGACACAAATAGAAACTCGTAGTAAAGCTCGATATGGTAGGTGACACGACACACAAGGCAATGCCAGGGTAGATATACCAATTACGCACACGGACTGATGGAAACGCATAGCAGCCACTACCGCTCCACCTCGAACAACACTCCCAAATCAAGGGTGCGCACCAAATCAATCACAAGAATAGAATGGTATCGAAGAAGTGTGTCCGATAAGAGGAGCTACCTCATTGGTCCGAGATAGCTCCTGTTTTAGCCACCTTATGCCAACTCACGGGAGTTGGGTCCACGTATATACCTTAGGATCGTCGCCACCATCCTACTTCATTCTGGAAACTCCACCGCGTACACAGTTGTCAAAGTGGTTTTCGGTATCGACAGAGAGTATGTCCATATCCGATCCCGGTCTCTTTAACAACCAATCGTTATTATAACCCGTGGTTATAATTTAAAAACAGTTTATACTTTAAAATAGAATATCATTTCAAATCCAAATCTTTATCAAAATAAAGATTAAATCAATTCCAAACCATTTCAATATATTTAAAATATCATATCATTTCAAAACTTCATTTCAAATCATTTCAATATATCAAAATATCATATCTTTCCAAAACTTCATTTCAAATCATTTATATATACCAAAATATCATTTGAGTTCAAATCTAAATATTCAACTTTAAATACTTTTTAAATTCAAAGAGACCATTCATTTATTATCATTTCAAGCCACCTTTTAAATAGTTTATATTTCAATCAAAATAATTCATCTAAACCTTTTAAAAGTGCAAGTATTATACTTTCAAATCAAGTATTAAAATTTTCAAAGTTTCAATTCAATTTAATCATTTATTTCAATTAAATTTCCATAGACCATTTCAAATCTTATAAATTTCAAATATAGATTTAATCCACAAAATAACTATTCAAATTATAAAATAGATTTCAAAGCTTTAATATCCTATATTTCATAAGTCCAATATCTTTTAAATAGATTCAAATTACAAGTAAATCAAATAATTTTCATGCTAATATAAACTTCAATTATTCATTCAAATATTTAATATCATTTATTTAATTTATATTTAAATACCATTTAATCACATTTTCAAAATAGTTGTATTTCCCAAATCAACTATTCCATTTAAATCATTTAAAGTCAATTCATTATATTTAATAATTAAATATTTAATTTCCAAAATTTAATCTTTTTCAAAGATCATTTATTCATTTAAGTTTATTAAAACAATGAAAATTCAACTTTCGCAGCACTTAGGAAATGCTACGTAATGTTATGTTTAAAAACAGTTCATTAACAAAAGACGGCATTTAAAATGCTGTAATATCTTAATTTTGTTTCATTTAAAATTTTAGTTAAATTTACCAACTATAGCAATAACAAAGTGCTATAATATCCTTTAGTTCAAATTTTCTATTTGGTTCATTTAAAACAACTACAGCATTTTCCAATGCTGTAATATCTTTACATTACATTTCAAAAATGCTGTCAAATCAAATTCAGAGTTTTAATTACGATTTCACAAACAATTAACTTTTAATATAAATCATTTTAACTTAAAAAATCATATATTTTCACATTTTAAAAACAATCATTTAAATACCTTTATTTCTATGATTTTATAAAATCCAATTTCCATACAAAAATCAAATTAAATAACAATTAAATTTTCATTTCTTTAATTAAATTCTTAACTTAACAACTAAGTTTAAATTTCCAAAATATAACTTATTTCCATTTATTTTACTAAATTAAAATTCCACTTTTAAAACAAATTCCACAAAATTCAATTTAAGTTATATTTCCAAATTCAGCTTAAATATTCATTTATTTCATATTTTAATTTATACAAAATCATTAAGACTTTTAAAAATTATTATTACTTAATAAAATCAATAAATTCATCTTTTAAATCAAATTTGTCACATTTTCTTACTTTACATAAATTCCATTTATAAACAAAATCATAAATTCCAAAATTAACTTATATTTCAAATTCTACTTCACCATTTACTTAATTCACTTATTTAATTTGTATAAAATCACAAATATTTAATAGAAATCATTTTAATAAAAATTAAATCAAAATATCATAATATTTACATTTTTAAAATATTTTAAAATTTTTCAAAAATATATATAAACCACGGGTCTATATACAATTTTCTAGCCTAGGTCAAGTGATACGGATATGTATCATTTCAATCCGCAGTTTACAAAGAAAAACCGGGTTCTATCATTTCAAACCCGCAATCCCAAGTTAAATAAAATAAATAAAAACCGTTCAGGCCTATCATTTCAGCCCAGAACGATTTTCCCTATTCTAAAGTCCGTTCGAGTATGTATCATTTCAACCCATAGTGATTTCTATACTAACAGGGAACTTGCAGTGTGACAAACTGATAAAATAACAGAATAGCATTATATGACAGTAAATGATGATATAACATGAGTAATAACAGGGGTGAGCATCATATGATCATAATATAACAGTTATAACAGGATGATATAATTTTACGGATTCAAATGGTGTCAGTTTACTAGTTATATAAGTACACATTGTCTGGTGAGAATTACTCACTTGTTCAAGCTGGAGATGACAACCACAAACACACAACAAAGATTTACAGAGGCACGAAAGCACGACAATGATTTGAGATTGGAAGAGCCAAAGCTATACCCCTTGAAAACATTACACAAAACAAATATATAAAACATAAGTTTCAAAACAGGATGCCACTAAACAATGTTAGGAACAACTTCATAAAACAAAACCAAAGTGTTTGCACTTGCTTTCTACCATCTATGCTTCAGCTCCAGATCTGAAATGCATGGCTAAGGGGTGGGTTTGGATCTAGTTTTGGGTTCCACAGGGTCGGCCTAGCATGCGTTAACAAAGTGGTGAAGTATAGGTGCAAAAACTAGGTGTTCAAGGCTAAACAATGCAACATAACCTCACATCTTTGGCACAAATAGGTTCGGCCAGAGGTCATGGGTCAGGGGCAGTGGGTGCTGGTGATGGTGGATGATGTGGCAGAGGGTGGAGGTCAGGTCAGAGGTGGTGGTGGTAGTGGCGGCAAATGGTGGTAGAAGGTGGTGCTAACAATCTAGGCTCGGCTAGTGTAATATGTGGTGGTTTTTGTTGATTTTGGTGGTGCTCCTTGCCATGGATGTGCTTGGCCTGCCTTGGTGGCGTAGTAGGGTGGGTAATGATCAGAGAAAGGGGGTGGTGGAGGTCGGACCAGATCTGGTTGAGGAGGAGTGGAGCTATGAAGGTAGAGAACATATGCAAAAATCAATGTAAACAAGTAGAAAAAGAATAAGAAAAAGTTGAAAATCATTACCCAAACTTTCCTCAATAGCCATGGCCGAAATTATTTTGTTTCAGAAATGAAAATGAATGTACGTGAATAGAAAATAGAGTATGCATCTGAAAGATGTGGATAGTAAAGGCTAATTGATGAAAAGATAAGTTACAAATGTGAAAGGTTGGAAGATAAAAGGCCTTAGGCAAATCAAAAGTCATAACCTTTCAAATTTCTTTTAATTTCTTTATATAAGTTTATATTACTGAAAATAATAATACATTCAGTCACAAATTCGAAAATATAACAAAATATAAAATATATATAAATATTTATTAATTATATAAGGTTAAAATAAGAAAATAGCACAAAATTGCAAACTAGTCTAGAAAATTTGAAAATAAATGCAATGAACATTGGAAAATTTTTATGTACTTGAAAAGTATTTATAAATAAAGATAAGAACACAAAATAAAAATGAATTCACAAAATAAATAAATAAATTTTAATTAAATATAATTTTAATGAAGAAAATAGCAGAAAAATGGAAACTAGGCATTATAAATTAAAATAAATTCAAGTAAACTTTGGACAAATTATATTATCACTTTAAAATTATTAAAAGATAAAAATATACATAAAATAACATATTAACACATATTAAAATAAAATATGACAAAGAAAATATAATTTATACAAATTTAAAATAACAAAATTGCAGAATAAAACAAATTGCACTCAATATTGAAATATACATAACTTCTACAGTTTAACTCCGTTTTCAACGAAACAAAAAGTAGTGTTCAAGTTATTACATCTATTTTCATAATAAAAGATAAAATTTAAGATTTTATATAATTTAAATTTGAAGTTTAAAAGTCAAAGATTGAACAGTTTGACCAGAATTTCAGTTTTCAGTGAAATATCCAATTTATACTAGTTTGAAACTATAATTCACTTAATAATCATCATTTATATATAAAATGAAATGTTTGAAATAAAATAAATTTAAAATAATTTAAAAATAAAAGAAAGTCCAATTTAAATAATATACAAGAATCTAGGGTTGTTACACTCTCCCCCACTCAAAACTTTTCGTCCCCGAAAAGGAATGAAGCACGGTAAAGCACAGAAAAAAAATAGAGTGGAATAAGATTAAGACAAGATGACAAGAAGATTGAAATTATACCTGATAACTATCGTTATATGTAAGTTTAATAAGGTGGAGATGATCTTCCCAAGATCCTCTAGAATCAGGAACACAAGCACGAAAAGTTCTTCTAGAATCTAATTTACTCTTTCCGCTTGACCGATAGTCTATGGGTGGAAAGCAGTGCTCAGATTCAAAATGAGTATCAAAGATTATAGAAAGATTTCTAAGTAGAAAGATTATAGATAGATGCCTATACCAGTCTGTAGCACGATAAGGAAAATAAGGACAACTAGCAGACAGTTTGAAAACAAAATAAGATAATAAGTTAGAAACCAAGGAAATTTCAACTTAAATTGATGATTAAATTTACATAAGTTAAATAAATCTTAACTATCTCAAATTTCATTATCTTATTATCCAATCATCTTAAATTAACAATTTTTAAAACCATGGGTTTAAAAATAATAATCATTTATTACACTCACAATGTACTTAATAAATTTTATTCTTCTTTATTCCTAATTAAAATTAAATTTATTCCTCTCAATATATTTATCACTCATGTTAAATATACTTACACTTATTATAACTGCTTTCTTTTATCCTTAGTTCTTTTAACATTATTTTATTGTAAGTTATTCAATTACCCTTTATTATATTTACCTCTGTTAATCATTTTATAATTAAAATTTAAGTGTATAACATTTATTATAACCACTCAAATTTCATTTATAAATCTTTTTATATTGTATACTATCCAATTACATTGTTAACTTCTGAAATTAAGGTAAGTTATATTTGAATGCAATTGTGTTATACCAATAAAACTTTCCAATTCAATTATCTCAAGTTTGAATCATTTATTTAAATTTTTGATTTTCTTTTTATAATTGAATTTAAGAATTAAATTTTCGATTTCTTCAAACCATTTAGAGATAAATAAATGTATGTACATAACTTATCAAATCAAATTTAAATCATATATCCATATATATTATAAATCAAGTCATATTTTAGAAATTCAAATCAATTAAATTCCCCAAAACAAAACTGTAGCAAGACTACATAACAGTCTCTTAACTTCGAAACTCGAAAATGAACGTCGATGATGTCGCGATCATCACCGAAGTTATTTTCTAGCGACAAAGAGAAGAGGACTTTAAAATTCTTTGGAAACAAATTCTATTTGAAAATACTTTAAATAATATATCCCTTTTTAAAACTTTAAACCAAAGTTCGAAATAATCGGAATTTAAATTCTCAAATTCTTGTTTTAAATTCATTTGAGTTCCCAAATCAATTTATAAACAACTATTTATAGATTCATTTGTAGAACAATAAATGATAAATCAAGTATTATCATTTCAAATTATCAGTTTAAATCATTTTATTAAGTTCCATAAATATATATGTCCAAATTTTATTTCATTAACCAAATTTTAAAATAATATTGTGTCAGTTTGTTCTGTCAAAGTGTTTTGGAAATCTTATCGATAGCGTTGATCAGACGAATCGATCGAAAGCCCAAATCAACGTCAACAACTTAAACAACACCATATATAAAACAATAATAGATTTACAAGTACAATTCAAAATGTTTGGAGATATTTTGGAAACAAAGACAAGATGATTAATTAACAAAATAAGAAGATAGATAAGCTTAGATAAATCGCGAGCAACCTTAACCGGGTCAACCGTGACTTAATGAATAAGATCAAGTGTGTATTTTTCTGGGGTAAATCTACATCCGATCTCAAGAGATAGAGTTTGGAATAACAAAAGATATTAGCACCTAAACCAAGGATAGATATAAGTCTCTGGTGAATCGATGCTAATTTGTAAAGGAGTTTCCCCCTTTACAAGTCATTAGAGTATTGGCGAGACCGCCAATTCACTATAAAGCTCATTCGAAGTGGAGTTATGGGATACTCCAGAATCAAAAGAAGATGAATAGTGAGGGACAAGAATGAATTTTGGAACCGCAGGGAACGTTCCAAAAATTCAAAGGAAATTCGAATCAAGAGGAAAAGATTCAAACTAGAACGAAAGTGATTCTGTAAATAAATCTACTCCATATGCTGAGTTTTGTCTCAGAGCCAAAGCTCTGATACCAACTGTAACGACCCGATATTTTCAATCATTCGCATCCACACATGTCGGACTTGAATTGCTCAAAATACCGCGTTGTAAATAAAATTTGGCAAATCTCAGAATATACATTAAATAAATATAATCACAGATCACAGACACAGAGTAAAATAATGCAGCGGAAATAAAAGAAATAGTAGTTCATGAAGCTACTATATAAATATATCAGAGTTACATAAGATATAACAGAAGAAATAGAGTACAACAAAAGTCTCAATAAAATAACCAAGTACAAGCCGAGTAGAACAACAGAACTGAAATAGATAGGACGAGACAAGCAGATAATCTCCAGCAATTCAAATCTCCAAGAGAGTGGAAATCCAAATCTGTGAATAACTCAGGCTGACCCGAGCGTAAAGCAAAACACAAAATACTCGAGTCAGGACAATATATACTTATATAATGTAAACCAACTCAAGTGAACTGTAATAAAGGTACAAGTAACTTAAAGAATGCTTGGGATCGCCCATTCCTTAAGGATCCGTTAAACTATCTACTATGTAGTAATATTCGCTATTATAATAATGTCTAATCATAAAATAAACATACTTTTAAATAGCGTTAAGGCTTTACATTTTCCACCTTAACACGTAATATGCCAATAGTCTACACAGTACCTGCATACCTCGCAAGGCTATGAGAAGATACTCCATAGGTACGACACAAATAGAAACTCGTAGTAAAGCTCGATATGGTAGGTGACACGGCACACAAGGCAATGCCAGGGTAGATATACCAATTACGCACACGGACTGATGGAAACGCATAGCAGCCACTACCGCTCCACCTCGAACAACACTCCCAAATCAAGGGTGCGCACCAAATCAATCACAAGTAATAGAATGGTATCGAAGAAGTGTGTCCGATAAGAGGTGCTACCTCACTGGTCCGAGATCGCTCCTGTTTTAGCCACCTTATGCCAACTCACGGGAGTTGGGTCCACGTATATACCTTAGGATCGTCGCCACCATACTACCGCGTACACAGTTGTCAAAGTGGTTTTCGGTATCGACAAAGAGTATGTCCATATCTGATCCCGGTCTCTTTAACAACCAATCGTTATTATAACCCATGGTTATAATTTAAAACAGTTTATACTTTAAAATAGAATATCATTTCAAATCCAAATCTTTATCAAAATAAAGATTAAATCAATTCCAAACCATTTCAATATATTTAAAATATCATATCATTTCAAAACTTCATTTCAAATCATTTCAATATATCAAAATATCATATCTTTCCAAAACTTCATTTCAAATCATTTATATATACCAAAATATCATTTGAGTTCAAATCTAAATATTCAACTTTAAATACTTTTTAAATTCAAAGAGACCATTCATTTATTATCATTTCAAGCCACCTTTTAAATAGTTTATATTTCAATCAAAATAATTCATCTAAACCATTTAAAAGTGTAAGTATTATACTTTCAAATCAAGTATTAAAATTTCCAAAGTTTCAATTCAATTCAATCATTTATTTCAATTAAATTTCCATAGACCATTTCAAATCTTATAAATTTCAAATATAGATTTAATCCACAAAATAACTATTCAAATTATAAAATAGATTTCAAAGCTTTAATATCCTATATTTCATAAGTCCAATATCTTTTAAATAGATTCAAATTACAAGTAAATCAAATAATTTTCATACTAAGATAAACTTCAATTATTCATTCAAATATTTAATATCATTTATTTAATTTATATTTAAATACCATTTAATCACATTTTCAAAATAGTTGTATTTCCCAAATCAACTATTCCATTTAAATCATTTAAAGTCAATTCATTATATTTAATAATTAAATATTTAATTTCCAAAATTTAATCTTTTTCAAAGATCATTTATTCATTTAAGTTTATTAAAACAATGAAAATTCAACTTTCGCAGCACTTAGGAAATGCTATGTAATGTTATGTTTAAAAACAGTTCATTAACAAAAGACGGCATTTAAAATGCTGTAATATCTTAATTTTGTTTCATTTAAAATTTTAGTTAAATTTACCAACTATAGCAATAACAAAGTTGTGACGACCGCCCATGACCCCTGCACCGAATCTAGAGAAAGTGCGCTGTAAAGTGTGCCAGGCGACCATGGACGATTGTCAAGGTAAATTAAAAACAACAGAATCTATCGTATTGCTCACAGCGCATGGACAAAATACAATAGAACATATGTATAGTGAAGCTTTACAGAACAAAATGCCGTCATATAAAACTCCATAATAGTTGAATACAAGCATCCAAATAGTCAATACATCAAGCCTCACTGCATATCTCTCAGAGAATACAAAACAGCGGAACATCCAGTACATATAATAAGAAGATAATATGCAACCCTCCAGCTCATCTTCGATATCAGCAACGTGAGAAGAGAACAGCACCTGTCACCTGTTACCTAGTCTGCCCGTCCCAAAAATGGACGAACAGCCCAAGGCAATAAGAATTAAAACATAAAGCCTTGAGTCAGACAACAGTCTTAGTGAGCAGTAAATTAACTAACAACATTCCAAAAGAGCATAAAGGAAAAGGAATAGGAATACGACCCTCCCACTCCAACCTCATTCTACAGTGATAGCCCCCAGACACACACTAAGCAGAAGCAAACATAGCAGAGCATACAATTTAAAGTAAAGCTACTATCACTCGAGTCAAGGGCGATGTTTTCCAAGTACCAAGGCCTAAATCAGATAAGCACCTAGAAAATACCGCTCTTGAGTCCGAATGAGGATACAACCAAACATCCATGACTCTGGCTATCACTGTTATCATTTCTTCGATATCACCGTTAACTGAATGACCGGCACATTCTTTCAGCCGTCCGTCAAGGGCTAATGGCAACCCCGGTTCTAGACATAACTCCCGCACGTCGTCGCAGCCCGTGCCTAGGACTATCGTATCTGCCCAGAGTACTCGACCATCAACAGTTGGCCGTTGGGACTATCGAATCTGCCCAAACGTACTCTTGCTCAGAGCATGCTAGAACCTTCAACAACGATGTTATCCAAGCCTCCTAGTCATCCTCCTCGACGACTATTCTCATATCCATTCATTATCCTCAACTCGAATCATATCACCGAGTTATCAATCATGCTTGGAATGATCCCGTCTGGATTAGACCAAGTCTTCATCATATGATGCCTCGCTTCATTACATCCTCGCAAAGCCTCATCTCAACATCACATCATCAAATCTATGCATACGAGCTTCATCATCCCGCTACATATGCCACGAGCAGCTTTCCCAATTCAAGAGCCTCTCCCTTAGCTTTTGAATCATCTTCAATCTAAATCTAATCATCAATCATCTAGTTCATAACAATCAATCAAATCAAACATCAATCCAAGCAATCAAGCATTCAAATATGATCTAAGTAGACAATTATAACAATAATGGCATTTCCGTAATTAAAGAGTTGAAAGTCCAATAAGCATGAAAACATGGATTATATCTCTACAAACTTGATGAATGAACTTGCATAGGTTAACATATGATAAAATGGATGTAACATCATCATGAACAATGGATCTATATGGATCTACACTTTGGATGAAGAAAATGCATGGAAATCCCTATTTTAACACCAAATCGAGCCAACAATCCGATATACTCCTTTGGATCCGTGCGAGAGATAATCACCACTCACCAAATCACCTAAACAACCACAAATCTACACGCTTCAGATCTGGACAGCGAAGGATCGAGCTTGATCTATCACGAATCCGCTTCAAACGAAGAAATCCCTCTTGAAAAGATGAAGATCTTCAATCTAAGCTCTTGGATCTTCAATTTGATCTTCAACTTGGATGGATGGAAGCACTAGATTAGAGTGGAGAAAAGAAGTGAAGAAGTGTAGAAGTCGAGCTCTCAAAATGGCAGCACTTCGTCGCTTCAAAATCCGGATCCCAAAAAGTGAGAACAACCCCTCCTATTTATAGTAGAAAATTCCTTAAGTCGAAATTTGGCTATCTCCTTAAGTCGCTTCCGACTTACGACCTAACGCAACGCGCGACTTAACACATAGGCGCGACTTAACTTAGGTCATTGCCGACCTAACTGCCTACAAAACACACATGTCTTAACGCGACCAAACACTTAACTGCCTTGCCGACCTACGACATAACGAGGTTACGACTTAATACCTTAGACTCCCACGCGACCTAACGCTTAAGCCAACACGCGACCTAACGACTTACTAAGCTACGACCTAAGACTTACAAAACCCTGCGACCTAACAACTTAGCACCCACGCGACCTAATGGTGTTACGACCTACCACTCAACTCTTAGGTCACTCACTACAGCCCCAGCTTCCTTAGGTCGTTGCCGATCTAACTATATACTAGGTCGCTAACTCGCTATCCACTAGGTCGTAAGTTCCTTAGCTCGCGCTTCCCTTAGGTCGCAAACATTCTATAGGTTGACCCAAACTAACTCGCGACCTAAACCACTACGCAATCTAACTGCTGGTCCTCCTTAGGTCGTTACCGACCTATCCCTTAGGTCGCTCAAAACCCTTAACTCGCCCGAAACTCTTAAGTCTCCTATCTTAGGTCGTCTGCGACCTAAACCCTTAAACATCTACGCGACCTAACATAAGTCGCGAACAAACTGGGATACGACCTATCTACTAAGTCGTCTAGCCGACCTAACTATCCAATACCACACTTAGGTCGCTCACAACAGTTTCCTTAGGTCGCCTAAACCTCCTAAGTCGGTTACGACTCATCACTTAGGTCGGTCACTGCCTTAAGTCGGTCAACCACACTTCCTTAACTCGGTTAATTACTTAAGTCGGCAACTCGACCCAGACTTATCTCTTAACTCGTCCAAACCGACTTAGGACTTAGAAAAATCCTGAATGTCTTAACAACAATGCAATCAATTGTTAATTATTTTACGATGTTTCGATCCGTAAAATACGGGTCGTTACATTCTCTCCCCCTTAGGAATTTTTCCCCCGAAATTCCAAGCAAACAAAGCAATCAAAGACTATTCTGTACGCCTACCATCCATAGCAATCAACAAACCATGCATCCAATTCTAACATAGCGTACAGAATTCTAAAACTAGAACAAGTTACAATATCGCGAGATGAGACGACACCTTAGGGCCATACCTTGAAGAGTTCAGGATGAGCTGCCTTCATCCTCTCTTCCACCTCCCACGTACAGTCGTTATCATCATCACTCCATTGTATCTTGAGCAACTTAACTACCTTCCTCCTAAGCTGTTTCGTGTCGGTTTCAACAACACGAAGCGGCTTACGAGGTCTTCTATCGACTGGATCAACTTCGAAGTCTTCACAGCTATCAGCAGAAACCACTGTATTCGAGTCGTGCACATACTTTCGTAGATATGATACATGAAAAACATTGTGCACACTCGACATCTTCTCCGGTAATTCCAATCTATAAGCGAGCTTTCCAATTCGCTCGGTAATCGGGAATGGTCCAACAAATCTCGGAGTCAATTTTCCTTTCTTCCCGAATCGAATAACATTCTTCAGTGGAGAAATCTTCACAAAAACCATATCTCCTATGTCGAATTCCAAATACTTTCGATGCTTATCAGCATAACTCTTCTGACGGTCTTGGGCTGCCTTCATTCGTTGCCGAATGATCTCTATACAATCTGAAGTCTGCCGAATCATCTCTGGCCCAAGTATCAGCTTTTCTCCAGTTTCCAACCAACATGTCGGAGAGTTACACGGTCTTCCATACAATGCCTCATACGGTGCCATACCAATACTAGACTGGTAACTGTTGTTGTACGCAAACTCCACCAAGTGAAGGTGATCTTCCCATGATCCTCCGAAATCCAAAACACAAGCTCTAAGAAGATCTTCCAAAACTCGGTTGACTCTCTCGGTCTGACCATCTGTCTGAGGGTGATAAGCTGTACTTAAACACAACTCAGTTCCCAAAACTTCTTGGAAGCTCTTCCAAAATCCACTTCTGAACAATGGGTCTCGATCACTCACTATACTCTTCGGAATACCATGGAATCGAACTATCCACTTAACATATAACTCAGCCAACTTTGATGCAGTCCTAGTCGATCGAACAGGAATGAATCGTGCGCTCTTAGTCAAACGATCTACAATGACCCAAATCCCTTCATTTCCCGTTCTGGTTCTAGGCAATCCATCAATAAAATCCATCGATATCTGCTCCCACTTCCATGTAGGAACTTCTAATGGCTGAAGCAATCCACTTGGCTTCTTCTGTTCGGCTTTTACCAACTGGCAGTTCATACACTTGGAAATAAAATTTCCAACATCCTTCTTCATACCTTCCCAGTAGTAGGTTCTCTTCATATCCCGATACATCTTATTTCCACCTGGATGAATGGTCAACTTCGAGTGATGACTTTCCTTCAGAACCTCACTCTTCAATTCGTCTATATCGGGAACAACTAGTCGTCCTTGCTTCCGAAGCCAACCCTCTCGATCGACCTCGAATCCTTTATCCTTTTCTGGATCCAATCCAGATTCCAATTCACGGATAATCTTGACAAGCTTATCATCTCGCTTTTGGCCCTCGCCAATCCTTTCCACAAGAGTGGGTCTTATTGATAAGTTTGCCAACATCTCAGGTTCCAATTCGCATCTGGGCCTGAAGTCAAATCCAGCTAGATACTCGAGATTCTTCCATTCTGAAAACATGGCTCCCAATCCTGCATGTCTTCGACTTAACGCATCTGTCACTGCGTTACCTTTTCCCGGAGTATAAGCTATACCAAAATCATATGATGCTAAAAACTCTAGCCAACGTTGCTGCCGAAGATTCAAATCCTTTTGGGAGAAAAGATACTTCAACGACTTATGATCCGTAAACAACTCGAATCGAACTCCCAATAGATAATGTCTCCACATCTTCAGAGCAAAAACAATTTCCGCTAACTCCAAATCATGAGTCGGGTTATTCCTTTCATGCGGCTTTAATTGTCGACTGGCATACGCAACAACTTTATCTCTCTACATCAGCACTGCTCCAAGTCCAGTACCACATGCGTCGGTGTAAACCACCATCTCATCATTCCCACTAGGAATAGTCAGAACAGGAGCACTCGTCAATCTCTCTTTCAGGATTCCGAAAGCTTGCTCACACTTAGCATCCCAACTGAACACTTGGTTCTTCTTCGTCAATCCTGTTAACGGTGCAGCTATCTTGGAGAAGTCTTTGATAAACCGTCGATAATATCCTGCTAATCCAAGAAAACTTCTCACATCAGATGCATTCTTAGGTCTAACCCAATCCTGGATTGCTGCCACCTTAGCGGGATCAACCGCTATTCCATTTCTAGAAATCACATGACCTAAGAACCTCACTTCACTCTTCCAGAAGTGACACTTCGAAAACTTAGCCTTCAGCTGATGTTTCCGCAAGATCTCCAAAACAATACGCAAGTGCGTCTTGTGCTCTTCTTCAGTTCTGGAATAAATCAGAATATCATCCACGAACACAAGTACGAACTTGTTCAACTGATCTCTGAACACTCTATTCATAAGATCCACAAAATATGCTGGCGCATTAGTCAATCCAAACGGCATTACCAGCCACTCAAAGAAACCGGATGGTGTCCGAAAAGCAGTCTTCGGCACACTATCCTTAGCTACTCTCAACTGGTGAAATCCCGTTGCCAAATCCATCTGAGAAAACACCTTAGCTTCGTGAAGCTGATCAAACAAGTCATCTATTCTCGGCAATGGATACTTATTCTTCTTAGTCACCTTATTCAGCTCACGATAATCGACGCACAATCTCAACGACCCATCTGCCTTGGTTGCAAACACAACTGGTGCACCCCACTCGGACACACTACGCCGAATGAATCCTTTCTGTAAAAGGTCATCAACTTGCACCCTCAACTCCTACTGTTCCCTAGGCGCCATCCGCCTAAGAGGCATCACAACAGGTCTGGCTCCTTCAACTAGATCTATACGAAACTCGATCTCTCTATGCGGCGGCAACCCTTTGACTTCGTCAAAGACATCCTCGAATCCATTAGCGATTGGCACCGATGAAAGTCCATCCCGTGGAACAACCAGCGAATACATGAAGCTCATGAAGACGCCTTTTTCATGCTTACATCGTATTACAACCTTTCGCCCCTCCACATTCTCGACTGTCACTTCCAATCTCTCGCAATCAACCTTTGCCGCATACTTCCTAAGCCAGTCCATACCCAAAATAATTCCGAACCCCGCAAAGTTCAGAACAAAGCAATCACAAACAAAAGAGCAACCATGACTCGATACAACTAGACCACGGCATAACATACACAAACAAGACGAACCCCCAACTGGATTAGTCACAACAAATGGCCTATCAACAATATCCGGCTTCAAATCTAACCGGCCTACGAGTTCATTACAAACAAACGAATGCGACGCTCCAGTATCAAACAAAACTCTAACTGGAACACCACATAGGAAAAGAGTACCTTGAACAACCACACTCTTTCCTTTCTCTTCAGCAGTAGGAGCTTTCGAAGACGACGGAACAGCTCCCAAAGCATAAGCTTGCACAATCTGCTTATCTCTCCTCGGTTCTGGACAATTCTTCCTGAAATGCCCCGGCTTGTCACAGTTGTGACACTTCATCGGCACCTTAGGATTCTTACAATCCTTCGAGAAATGGCCCTTCTACCGATAATTGTAGCAAGTCACCTCGCCTTTCGGCTTCTTCTGGCCATCCTTACCCTTCTGCTGCTGCTGCTTCCTCTTCTTGTTTCCACCCTGCTGGGGTTTAGACTCTTCCCTGGTCACAGCAACAACAGATCCTTCCTTAGGAAACAGACTCTCATGCCTAAGAGCTTTCTCCACAAGCTTCTCAAATGAATCGTCCAAATGATCCACCAACTGTCTCCCAAGATAACTGTCCAAGCCTGTCACAAACTTCTCATTCTTCTGATATGCAGATTCGATATATGACTGGGCATATTTGGACAAAGCCTCAAACTCAGAAACATACTCAAGAATAGATCTTCCACCCTGCTTGAGCTCCACAAACTTCTTGAACAGAACAGACTTCTGAGCTGTAGAAATGAACTTAGCTTCAAATCTGACTTGAAATTGCTCCCAAGTAATCTCTTCCTCCGGAGTAGTGATGGTAATAGAGTTCCACCAATCAGAAGCTCTCCCTTGAAGCTGCCTTGATGCCAACTTCCTCTTAGTTGCATCATCAATTCCCAAATCACCAAAGATCCTTCTACAAGCATCTATCCACCTCTGGACCTCTATAGTTGATTCTGTTCCCAAGAAAACCTTCCCTCCAAGAGCAGTATAATCCTTGCACAACTTAGCAAAATCCACTGGTTTCGGAGTTTGGACTTGAACTCCAACATCAACTACCGCCCCCGGAACTGGTATCCTCCTCATGATCGAAGTCATCATAGCTTCGAACATGGCTGCATAATCAGCAGTCTCTTCAGTAGCACGGCCTTCCCTAGCAGCTGGTCTCCCTCTTCGACTCATTCTTAATATCTATAAAAAGGAATGATTAGAACATCTAGAGAAACAACTGCATAAAGGACTCAAACTCTACTAAGCTACTATATTATATATAGTAATCATCCATCAAAATACAATTACGTCTCTCATACGTAGCTACGACAGCGAGCATTGGGTAAAATCGATTAACCAATGCTCTGATACCAAATGTGACGACCGCCCATGACCCCTGCACCGAATCTAGAGAAAGTGTGCTGTAAAGTGTGCCAGGCGACCATGGACGATTGTCAAGGTAAATTAAAAACAATAGAATCTATCGTATTGCTCACAGCGCACGGACAAAATACAATAGAACATATGTATAGTGAAGCTTTATAGAACAAAATGCCGTCATATAAAACTCCATAATAGTTGAATACAAGCATCCAAATAGTCAATACATCAAGCCTCACTACATATCTCTCAGAGAATACAAAACAGCGGAACATCCAGTACATATAATAAGAAGATAATATGCAACCCTCCAGCTCGTCTTCGATATCAGCAACGTGAGAAGAGAACAGCACCTGTCACCTGTTACCTAGTCTGCCCATCCCAAAAATGGACGAACAGCCCAAGGCAATAAGAATTAAAACATAAAGCCTTGAGTCAGACAACAGTCTTAGTGAGCAGTAAATTAACTAACAACATTCCAAAAGAGCATAAAGGAAAAGGAATAGGAATACGACCCTCCCACTCCAACCTCATTCTACAGTGATAGCCCCCAGACACACACTAAGCAGAAGCAAACATAGCAGAGCATACAATTTAAAGTAAAGCTACTATCACTCGAGTCAAGGGCGATGTTTTCCAAGTACCAAGGCCTAAATCAGATAAGCACCTAGAAAATACCGCTCTTGAGTCCGAATGAGGATACAACCAAACATCCATGACTCTGGCTATCACTGTTATCATTACTTCGATATCACCGTTAACTGAATGACCGGCACATTCTTTCAACCGTCCGTCAAGGGCTAATGGCAACCCCGGTTCTAGACATAACTCCCGCACGTCGTCGCAGCCCGTGCCTAGGACTATCGTATCTGCCCAGAGTACTCGACCATCAACAGTTGGCCGTTGGGACTATCGAATCTGCCCAAACGTACTCTTGCTCAGAGCATGCTAGAACCTTCAACAACGATGTTATCCAAGCCTCCTAGTCATCCTCCTCGACGACTATTCTCATATCCATTCATTATCCTCAACTCGAATCATATCACCGAGTTATCAATCATGCTTGGAATGATCCCGTCTGGATTAGACCAAGTCTTCATCATATGATGCCTCGCTTCATTACATCCTCGCAAAGCCTCATCTCAACATCACATCATCAAATCTATGCATACGAGCTTCATCATCCCGCTACATATGCCACGAGCAGCTTTCCCAATTCAAGAGCCTCTCCCTTAGCTTTTGAATCATCTTCAATCTAAATCTAATCATCAATCATCTAGTTCATAACAATCAATCAAATCAAACATCAATCCAAGCAATCAAGCATTCAAATATGATCTAAGTAGACAATTATAACAATAATGGCATTTCCGTAATTAAAGAGTTGAAAGTCCAATAAGCATGAAAACATGGATTATATCTCTACAAACTTGATGAATGAACTTGCATAGGTTAACATATGATAAAATGGATGTAACATCATCATGAACAATGGATCTATATGGATCTACACTTTGGATGAAGAAAATGCATGGAAATCCCTATTTTAACACCAAATCGAGCCAACAATCCGATATACTCCTTTGGATCCGTGTGAGAGATAATCACCACTCACCAAATCACCTAAACAACCACAAATCTACACGCTTCAGATCTGGACAGCGAAGGATCGAGCTTGATCTATCACGAATCCGCTTCAAACGAAGAAATCCCTCTTGAAAAGATGAAGATCTTCAATCTAAGCTCTTGGATCTTCAATTTGATCTTCAACTTGGATGGATGGAAGCACTAGATTAGAGTGGAGAAAAGAAGTGAAGAAGTGTAGAAGTCGAGCTCTCAAAATGGCAGCACTTCGTCGCTTCAAAATCTGGATCCCAAAAAGTGAGAACAACCCCTCCTATTTATAGCAGAAAATTCCTTAAGTCGAAATTTGGCTATCTCCTTAAGTCGCTTCCGACTTACGACCTAACGCAACGCGCGACTTAACACATAGGCACGACTTAACTTAGGTCGTTGCCGACCTAACTGCCTACAAAACACACATGTCTTAACGCGACCAAACACTTAACTGCCTTGCCGACCTACGACATAACGAGGTTACGACTTAATACCTTAGACTCCCACGCGACCTAACGCTTAAGCCAACACGCGACCTAATGACTTACTAAGCTACGACCTAAGACTTACAAAACCCTGCGACCTAACAACTTAGCACCCACGCGACCTAATGGTGTTACGACCTACCACTCAACTCTTAGGTCACTCACTACAGCCCCAGCTTCCTTAGGTCGTTGCCGATCTAACTATATACTAGGTCGCTAACTCGCTATCCACTAGGTCGTAAGTTCCTTAGCTCGCGCTTCCCTTAGGTCGCAAACATTCTATAGGTTGACCCAAACTAACTCGCGACCTAAACCACTACGCAATCTAACTGCTGGTCCTCCTTAGGTCGTTACCGACCTATCCCTTAGGTCGCTCAAAACCCTTAACTCGCCCGAAACTCTTAAGTCTCCTATCTTAGGTCGTCTGCGACCTAAACCCTTAAACATCTAGGCGACCTAACATAAGTCGCGAACAAACTGGGATACGACCTATTTACTAAGTCGTCTAGCCGACCTAACTATCCAATACCACACTTAGGTCGCTCACAACAGTTTCCTTAGGTCGCCTAAACCTCCTAAGTCGGTCACGACTCATCACTTAGGTCGGTCACTGCCTTAAGTCGGTCAACCACACTTCCTTAACTCGGTTAATTACTTAAGTCGGCAACTCGACCCAGACTTATCTGTTAACTCGTCCAAACCGACTTAGGACTTAGAAAAATCCTGAACGTCTTAACAACAATGCAATCAATTGTTAATTATTTTACGATGTTTCGATCCGTAAAATACGGGTCGTTACAAAAGTGCTATAATATCCTTTAGTTCAAATTTTCTATTTGGTTCATTTAAAACAACTACAGCATTTTCCAATGCTGTAATATCTTTACATTACATTTCAAAAATGCTGTCAAATCAAATTCAGAGTTTTAATTAAGATTTCACAAACAATTAACTTTTAATATAAATCATTTTAACTTAAAAAATCATATATTTTCACATTTTAAAAACAATCATTTAAATACCTTTATTTCTATGATTTTATAAAGTCCAATTTCCATACAAAAATCAAATTAAATAACAATTAAATTTTCATTTCTTTAATTAAATTCTTAACTTAACAACTAAGTTTAAATTTCCAAAATATAACTTATTTCCATTTATTTTACTAAATTAAAATTCCACTTTTAAAACAAATTCCACAAAATTCAATTTAAGTTATATTTCCAAATTCAGCTTAAATATTCATTTATTTCATATTTTAATTTATACAAAATCATTAACACTTTTAAAAATTATTATTACTTATAAAATCAATAAATTCATCTTTTAAATCAAATTTGTCACATTTTCTTACTTTACATAAATTCCATTTATAAACAAAATCATAAATTCCAAAATTAACTTATATTTCAAATTCTACTTCACCATTTACTTAATTCACTTATTTAATTTGTATAAAATCACAAATATTTAATAGAAATCATTTTAATAAAAATTAAATCAAAATATCATAATATTTACATTTTTAAAATATTTTAAATTTTTTTAAAAATATATATAAACCACGGGTCTATATACAATTTTCTAGCCTAGGTCAAGTGATACGGATATGTATCATTTCAATCCGCAGTTTACAAAGAAAAACCGGGTTCTATCATTTCAAACCCGCAATCCCAAGTTAAATAAAATAAATAAAAACCGTTCAGGCCTATCATTTCAGCCCATAACGATTTTCCCTATTCTAAAGTCCGTTCGAGTATGTATCATTTCAACCCATAGTGATTTCTATACTAACAGGGAACTTGCAGTGTGACAAACTGATAAAATAATAGAATAGCATTATATAACAGTAAATGATGATATAACATGAGTAATAACAGGGGTGAGCATCATATGATCATAATATAACAGTTATAACAGGATGATATAATTTTACGGATTCAAATGGTGTCAGTTTACTAGTTATATAAGTACACATTGTCTGGTGAGAATTACTCACTTGTTCAAGCTGGAGATGACAACCACAAACACACAACAAAGATTTACAGAGGCACGAAAGCACGACAATGATTTGAGATTGGAAGAGCCAAAGCTATACCCCTTGAAAACATTACACAAAACAAATATATAAAACATAAGTTTCAAAACAGGATGCCACTAAACAATGTTAGGAACAACTGCATAAAACAAAACCAAAGTGTTTGCACTTGCTTTCTACCATCTATGCTTCAGCTCCAGATCTGAAATGCATGGCTAAGAGGTGGGTTTGGATCTGGTTTTGGGTTCCACAGGGTCGGCCTAGCATGCGTTAACAAAGTGGTGAAGTATAGGTGCAAAAACTAGGTGTTCAAGGCTAAACAATGCAACATAACCTCACATCTTTGGCACAAATAGGTTCGGCCAGAGGTCATGGGTCACGGGCAGTGGGTGCTGGTGATGGTGGATGATGTGGCAGAGGGTGGAGGTCAGGTCAGAGGTGGTGGTGGTAGTTGCGACAAATGGTGGTAGAAGGTGGTGCTAACAATCTAGGCTCGGCTAGTGTAATATGTGGTGGTTTTTGTTGATTTTGGTGGTGCTCCTTGCCATGGATGTGCTTGGCCTGCCTTGGTGGTGTAGTAGGGTGGGTAATGATCAGAGAAAGGGGGTGGTGGAGGTCGGACCAGATCTGGTTGAGGAGGAGTGGAGCTATGAAGGTAGAGAACATATGCAAAAATCAATGTAAACAAGTAGAAAAAGAATAAGAAAAAGTTGAAAATCATTACCCAAACTTTCCTCAATAGCCATGGCCGAAATTCTTTTGTTTCAGAAATGAAAATTAATGTACGTGAATAGAAAATAGAGTATGCAGCTGAAAGATGTGGATAGTAAAGGCTAATTGATGAAAAGATAAGTTACAAATGTGAAAGGTTGGAAGATAAAAGGCCTTAGGCAAATCAAAAGTCATAACCTTTCAAATTTCTTTTAATTTCTTTATATAAGTTTATATTACTGAAAATAATAATACATTCAGTCACAAATTCGAAAATATAAAAAAATATAAAATATATATAAATATTTATTAATTATATAAGGTTAAAATAAGAAAATAGCACAAAATTGCAAACTAGTCTAGAAAATTTGAAAATAAATGCAATGAACTTTGGAAAATTTTTATGTACTTGAAAAGTATTTATAAATAAAGATAAGAACACAAAATAAAAATGAATTCACAAAATAAATAAATAAATTTTAATTAAATATAATTTTAATGAAGAAAATAGCAGAAAAATGGAAACTAGGCATTATAAATTAAAATAAATTCAAGTAAACTTTGGACAAATTATATTATCACTTTAAAATTATTAAAAGATAAAAATATACATAAAATAACATATTAACACATATTAAAATAAAATATGACAAAGAAAATATAATTTATACAAATTTAAAATAACAAAATTGCAGAATAAAACAAATTGCACTCAATATTGAAATATACATAACTTTTACAGTTTAACTCCGTTTTCAACGAAACAAAAAGCAGTGTTCAAGTTATTACATCTATTTTCATAATAAAAGATAAAATTTAAGATTTTATATAATTTAAATTTGAAGTTTAAAAGTCAAAGATTGAACAGTTTGACCAGAATTTCACTTTTCAGTGAAATATCCAATTTATACTAGTTTGAAACTATAATTCACTTAATAATCATCATTTATATATAAAATGAAATGTTTGAAATAAAATAAATTTAAAATAATTTAAAAATAAAAGAAAATCCAATTTAAATAATATACAAGAATCTAGGGTTGTTACACTCTCCCCCACTCAAAACTTTTCGTCCCCGAAAAGGAATGAAGTACGGTAAAGCACAGAAAAAAAATAGAGTGGAATAAGATTAAGACAAAATGAAAAGAAGATTGAAATTATACCTGATAACTATCGTTATATGTAAGTTTAATAAGGTGGAGATGATCTTGCCAAGATCCTACAGAATTAGGAACACAAGCACGAAAAGTTCTTCTAGAATCTAATTTACTCTTTCCGCTTGACCGATAGTCTATGGGTGGAAAGCAGTGCTCAGATTCAAAATGAGTATCAAAGATTATAGAAAGATTTCTAAGTAGAAAGATTATAGATAGATGCCTATACCAGTCTGTAGCACGATAAGGAAAATAAGGACAACTAGCAGACAGTTTGAAAACAAAATAAGATAATAAGTTAGAAACCAAGGAAATTTCAACTTAAATTGATGATTAAATTTACATAAGTTAAATAAATCTTAACTATCTCAAATTTCATTATCTTATTATCCAATCATCTTAAATTAACAATTTTTAAAACCATGGGTTTAAAAAAAAAAATCATTTATTACACTCACAATGTACTTAATAAATTTTATTCTTCTTTATTCCTAATTAAAATTAAATTTATTCCTCTCAATATATTTATCACTCATGTTAAATATACTTACACTTATTATAACTGCTTTCTTTTATCCTTAGTTCTTTTAACATTATTTTATTGTAAGTTATTCAATTGCCCTTTATTATATTTACCTCTGTTAATCATTTTATAATTAAAATTTAAGTGTATAACATTTATTATAACCACTCAAATTTCATTTATAAAATCTTTTTATATTGTATATTATCCAATTACATTGTTAACTTCTGAAATTAAGGTAAGTTATATTTGAATGCAATTGTGTTATACCAATAAAACTTTCCAATTCAATTATCTCAAGTTTGAATCATTTATTTAAATTTTTGATTTTCTTTTTATAATTGAATTTAAGAATTAAATTTTCGATTTCTTCAAACCATTTAGAGATAAATAAATGTATATACATAACTTATCAAATCAAATTTAAATTATATATCCATATATATTATAAATCAAGTCATATTTTAGAAATTCAAATCAATTAAATTCCCCAAAACAAAACTGTAGCAAGACTACATAACAGTCTCTTAACTTCGAAACTCGAAAATGAACGTCGATGATGTCGCGATCATCACCGAAGTTATTTTCCAGCGACAAAGAGAAGAGGACTTTAAAATTCTTTGGAAATAAATTCTATTTGAAAATACTTTAAATAATATATCCCTTTTTAAAACTTTAAACCAAAGTTCGAAATAATCAGAATTTAAATTCTCAAATTCTTGTTTTAAATTCATTTGAGTTCCCAAATCAATTTATAAACAACTATTTATAGATTCATTTGTAGAACAATAAATGATAAATCAAGTATTATCATTTCAAATTATCAGTTTAAATCATTTTATTAAGTTCCATAAATATATATATCCAAATTTTATTTCATTAACCAAATTTTAAAATAATATTGTGTCAGTTTGTTCTGTCAAAGTGTTTTGGAAATCTTATCGATAGCGTTGATCAGACGAATCGATCGGAAGCCCAAATCAACGTCAACAACTCAAACAACACCATATATAAAACAAACATAGATTTACAAGTACAATTCAAAATGTTTGGAGATATTTTGGAAACAAAGACAAGATGATTAATTAACAAAATAAGAAGATAGATAAGCTTAGATAAATCGCGAGCAACCTTAACCGGGTCAACCGTGACTTAATGAATAAGATCAAATGTGTATTTTTCTGGGGTAAATCTACATCCGATCTCAAGAGATAGAGTTTGGAATAACAAAAGATATTAGCACCTAAACCAAGGATAGATATAAGTCTCTGGTGAATCGATGCTAATTTGTAAAGGAGTTTCCCCCTTTACAAGTCATTAGAGTATTGGCGAGACCGCCAATTCACTATAAAGCTCATTCGAAGTGGAGTTATGGGATACTCTAGAATCAAAAGAAGATGAATAGTAAGGGACAAGAATGAATTTTGGAACCGCAGGGAACGTTCCAAAAATTCAAAGGAAATTCGAATCAAGAGGAAAAGATTCAAACTAGAACAAAAGTGATTCTGTAAATAAATCTACTCCATATGCTGAGTTTTGCCTCAAAGCCAAAGCTCTGATACCAACTGTAACGACCCGATATTTTCAACCATTCGCATCCACACATGTCGGACTTGAATTGCTCAAAATACCGCGTTGTAAATAAAATTTGGCAAATCTCAGAATATACATTAAATAAATATAATCACAGATCACAGACACAGAGTAAAATAATGCAGCGGAAATAAAAGAAATAGTAGTTCATGAAGCTACTATATAAATATATCAGAGTTACATAAGATATAACAGAAGAAATAGAGTACAACAGAAGTCTCAATAAAATAACCAAGTACAAGCCGAGTAGAACAACGGAACTGAAATAGATAGGACGAGACAAGCAGATAATCCCAGCAATTCAAATCTCCAAGAGAGTGGAAATCCAAATCTGTGAATAACTCAGGCTGACCCGAGCGTAAAGCAAAACACAAAACACTCGAGTCAGGACAATATATACTTATATAATGTAAACCAACTCAAGTGAACTGTAATAAAGGTACAAGTAACTTAAAGAATGCTTGGGATCGCCCATTCCTTAAGGATCCGTTAAACTATCTACTATGTAGTAATATTCGCTATTATAATAATGTCTAATCATAAAATAAACATACTTTTAAATAGCGTTAAGGCTTTACATTTTCCACCTTAACACGTAATATGCCAATAGTCTACACAGTACCTGCATACCTCGCAAGGCTATGAGAAGATACTCCATAGGTATGACACAAATAGAAACTCGTAGTAAAGCTCGATATGGTAGGTGACACGGCACACAAGGCAATGCCAGGGTAGATATACCAATTACGCACACGGACTGATGGAAACGCATAGCAGCCACTACCGCTCCACCTCGAACAACACTCCCAAATCAAGGGTGCGCACCAAATCAATCACAAGTAATAGAATGGTATCGAAGAAGTGTGTCCGATAAGAGGTGCTACCTCACTGGTCCGAGATCGCTCCTGTTTTAGCCACCTTATGCCAACTCACGGGAGTTGGGTCCACGTATATACCTTAGGATCGTCGCCACCATCCTACCGCGTACACAGTTGTCAAAGTGGTTTTCGGTATCGACAAAGAGTATGTCCATATCCGATCCCGGTCTCTTTAACAACCAATCATTATTATAACCCATGGTTATAATTTAAAAACAGTTTATACTTTAAAATAGAATATCATTTCAAATCCAAATCTTTATCAAAATAAAGATTAAATCAATTCCAAACCATTTCAATATATTTAAAATATCATATCATTTCAAAACTTCATTTCAAATCATTTCAATATATCAAAATATCATATCTTTCCAAAACTTCATTTCAAATCATTTATATATACCAAAATATCATTTGAGTTCAAATCTAAATATTCAACTTTAAATACTTTTTAAATTCAAAGAGACCATTCATTTATTATCATTTCAAGCCACCTTTTAAATAGTTTATATTTCAATCAAAATAATTCATCTAAACCATTTAAAAGTGTAAGTATTATACTTTCAAATCAAGTATTAAAATTTCCAAAGTTTCAATTCAATTCAATCATTTATTTCAATTAAATTTCCATAGACCATTTCAAATCTTATAAATTTCAAATATAGATTTAATCCACAAAATAACTATTCAAATTATAAAATAGATTTCAAAGCTTTAATATCCTATATTTCATAAGTCCAATATCTTTTAAATAGATTCAAATTACAAGTAAATCAAATAATTTTCATACTAATATAAACTTCAATTATTCATTCAAATATTTAATATCATTTATTTAATTTATATTTAAATACCATTTAATCACATTTTCAAAATAGTTGTATTTCCCAAATCAACTATTCCATTTAAATCATTTAAAGTCAATTCATTATATTTAATAATTAAATATTTAATTTCCAAAATTTAATCTTTTTCAAAGATCATTTATTCATTTAAGTTTATTAAAACAATGAAAATTCAACTTTCGCAGCACTTAGGAAATGCTACGTAATGTTATGTTTAAAAACAGTTCATTAACAAAAGACAACATTTAAAATGCTGTAATATCTTAATTTTGTTTCAATTAAAATTTTAGTTAAATTTACCAACTATAGCACTAACAAAGTGCTATAATATCCTTTAGTTCAAATTTTCTATTTGGTTCATTTAAAACAACTACAGCATTTTCCAATGCTGTAATATCTTTACATTACATTTCAAAAATGCTGTCAAATCAAATTCAGAGTTTTAATACGATTTCACAAACAATTAACTTTTAATATAAATCATTTTAACTTAAAAAATCATATATTTTCACATTTTAAAAACAATCATTTAAATACCTTTATTTCTATGATTTTATAAAGTCCAATTTCCATACAAAAATCAAATTAAATAACAATTAAATTTTCATTTCTTTAACTACATTCTTAACTTAACAACTAAGTTTAAATTTCCAAAATATAACTTATTTCCATTTATTTTACTAAATTAAAATTTCACTTTTAAAACAAATTCCACAAAATTCAATTTAAGTTATATTTCCAAATTCAGCTTAAATATTCATTTATTTCATATTTTAATTTATACAAAATCATTAACACTTTTAAAAATTATTATTACTTAATAAAATCAATAAATTCATCTTTTAAATCAAATTTGTCACATTGTCTTACTTTACATAAATTCCATTTATAAACAAAATCATAAATTCCAAAATTAACTTATATTTCAAATTCTACTTCACCATTTACTTAATTCACTTATTTAATTTGTATAAAATCACAAATATTTAATAGAAATCATTTTAATAAAAATTAAATCAAAATATCATAATATTTACATTTTTAAAATATTTTAAAAATTTTCAGAAAAATATATAAACCATGGGTCTATATACAATTTTCTAGCCTAGGTCAAGTGATACAGATATGTATCATTTCAATCCGCAGTTTACAAAGAAAAACCGGGTTCTATCATTTCAAACCCGCAATCCCAAGTTAAATAAAATGAATAAAAACCGTTCAGGCCTATCATTTCAGCCCATAACGATTTTTCCCTATTCTAAAGTCCGTTCGGGTATATATCATTTCAACCCATATTGATTTCTATACTAACAGGGAACTTGCAGTGTGACAAACTGATAAAATAACAGAATAGCATTATATAATAGTAAATGATGATATAACATGAGTAATAACAGGGGTGAGCATCATATGATCATAATATAACAGTTATAACAGGATGATATAATTTTACGGATTCAAATGGTGTCAGTTTACTAGTTATATAAGTACACATTGTCTGGTGAGAATTACTCACTTGTTCAAGCTGGAGATGACAACCACAAACACACAACAAAGATTTCCAGAGGCACGAAAGCACGACAATGATTTGAGATTGGAAGAGCCAAAGCTATACCCCTTGAAAACATTACATAAAACAAATATATAAAACATAAGTTTCAAAACAGGATGCCACTAAACAATGTTAGGAACAACTGCATAAAACAAAACCAAAGTGTTTGCACTTGCTTTCTACCATCTATGCTTCAGCTCCAGATCTGAAATGCATGGCTAAGGGGTGGGTTTGGATCTGGTTTTGGGTTCCACAGGGTCGGCCTAGCATGCGTTAACAAAGTGGTGAAGTATAGGTGCAAAAACTAGGTGTTCAAGGCTAAACAATGCAACATAACCTCACATCTTTGGCACAAATAGGTTCGGCCAAAGGTCATGGGTCACGGGCAGTGGGTGCTGGTGATGGTGGATGATGTGGCAGAGGATGGAGGTCAGGTCAGAGGTGGTGGTGGTAGTGGCGGCAAATGGTGGTAGAAGGTGGTGCTAACAATCTAGGCTCGGCTAGTGTAATATGTGGTGGTTTTTGTTGATTTTGGTGGTGCTCCTTGCCATGGATGTTCTTGGCCTGCCTTGGTGGTGTAGTAGGGTGGGTAATGATCAGAGAAAGGGGGTGGTGGAGGTCGGACCAGATCTGGTTGAGGAGGAGTGGAGCTATGAAGGTAGAGAACATATGCAAAAATTAATGTAAACAAGTAGAAAAAGAATAAGAAAAAGTTGAAAATCATTACCCAAACTTTCCTCAATAGCCATGGCCGAAATTCTTTTGTTTCAGAAATGAAAATGAATGTACATGAATAGAAAATAGAGTATGCAGCTGAAAGATGTGGATAGTAAAGGCTAATTGATGAAAAGATAAGTTACAAATGTGAAAGGTTGGAAGATAAAAGGCCTTAGGCAAATCAAAAGTCATAACCTTTCAAATTTCTTTTAATTTCTTTATATAAGTTTATATTACTGAAAATAATAATACATTCAGTCACAAATTCGAAAATATAACAAAATATAAAATATATATAAATATTTATTAATTATATAAGGTTAAAATAAGAAAATAGCACAAAATTGCAAACTAGTCTAGAAAATTTGAAAATAAATGCAATGAACTTTGGAAAATTTTTATGTACTTGAAAAGTATTTATAAATAAAGATAAGAACACAAAATAAAAATGAATTCACAAAATAAATAAATAAATTTTAATTAAATATAATTTTAATGAAGAAAATAGCAGAAAAATGGAAACTAGGCATTATAAATTAAAATAAATTCAAGTAAACTTTGGACAAATTATTTTATCACTTTAAAATTATTAAAAGATAAAAATATACATAAAATAACATATTAACACATATTAAAATAAAATATGACAAAGAAAATATAATTTATACAAATTTAAAATAACAAAATTGCAGAATAAAACAAATTGCACTCAATATTGAAATATACATAACCTTTACAGTTTAACTCCGTTTTCAACGAAACAAAAAGCAGTGTTCAAGTTATAACATCTATTTTCATAATAAAAGATAAAATTTAAGATCTTATATAATTTAAATTTGAAGTTTAAAAGTCAAAGATTGAACAGTTTGACCAGAATTTCACTTTTCAGTGAAATATCCAATTTATACTAGTTTGAAACTATAATTCACTTAATAATCATCATTTATATATAAAAATGAAATGTTTGAAATAAAATAAATTTAAAATAATTTAAAAATAAAAGAAAGTCCAATTTAAATAATATACAAGAATCTAGGGTTGTTACACTCTCCCCCACTCAAAACTTTTCGCCCCCGAAAAGGAATGAAGTACGGTAAAGCACAGAAAAAAAAATAGAGTGGAATAAGATTAAGACAAGATGACAAGAAGAGTGAAATTATACCTGATAACTATCGTTATAGGTAAGTTTAACAAGGTGGAGATGATCTTCCCATGATCCTCCAGAATCAGGACCACAAACACGAAAAGATCTTCTAGAATCTGATTTACTCTTTCCGCTTGACCGATAGTCTATGGATGGAAAGCAGTGCTCAGATTCAAAATGAGTATCAAAGATTATAGAAAGATTTCTAAGCAGAAAGATTATAGATAGATGCCTATACCAGTCTGTAGCACGATAAGGAAAATAAGGACAACTAGTAGACAGTTTGAAAACAAAATAAGATAATAAGTTAGAAACCAAGGAAATTTCAACTTAAATTGATGATTAAATTTACATAAGTTAAATAAATCTTAACTATCTCAAATTTCATTATCTTATTATCCAATCATCTTAAATTAACAATTTTTAAAACCATGGGTTTAAAAATAATAATCATTTATTACACTCACAATGTACTTAATAAATTTTATTCTTCTTTATTCCTAATTAAAATTAAATTTATTCCTCTCAATATATTTATCACTCATGTTAAATATACTTACACTTATTATAACTGCTTTCTTTTATCCTTAGTTCTTTTAACATTATTTTATTGTAAGTTATTCAATTACCCTTTATTATATTTACCTCTGTTAATCATTTTATAATTAAAGTTTAAGTGTATAACATTTATTATAACCACTCAAATTTCATTTATAAAATCTTTTTATATTGTATATTATCCAATTACATTGTTAACTTCTGAAATTAAGGTAAGTTATATTTGAATGCAATTGTGTTATACCAATAAAACTTTCCAATTCAATTATCTCAAGTTTGAATCATTTATTTAAATTTTTGATTTTCTTTTTATAATTGAATTTAAGAATTAAATTTCCGATTTCTTCAAACCATTTAGAGATAAATAAATGTATGTACATAACTTATCAAATCAAATTTAAATCATATATCCATATATATTATAAATCAAGTCATATTTTAGAAATTCAAATTAATTAAATTCCCCAAAACAAAACTGTAGCAAGACTACAGAACAGTCTCTTAACTTCGAAACTCGAAAATGAACGTCGATGATGTCGCGATCATCATCGAAGTTATTTTCCAGCGACAAAGAGAAGAGCACTTTAAAATTCTTTGGAAACAAATTCTATTTGAAAATACTTTAAATAATATATCCCTTTTTAAAACTTTAAACCAAAGTTCGAAATAATCGAAATTTAAATTCTCAAATTCTTGTTTTAAATTCATTTGAGTTCCCAAATCAATTTATAAACAACTATTTATAGATTCATTTGTAGAACAATAAATGATAAATCAAGTATTATCATTTCAAATTATCAGTTTAAATCATTTTATTAAGTTCCATAAATATATATATCCAAATTTTATTTCATTAACCAAATTTTAAAATAATATTGTGTCAGTTTGTTCTGTCAAAGTGTTTTGGTAATCTTATCGATAGCGTTGATCAGACGAATCGATCGGAAGCCCAAATCAACGTCAACAACTCAAACAACACCATATATAAAACAAACATAAATTTACAAGTACAATTCAAAATGTTTGGAGATATTTTGGAAACAAAGACAAGATGATTAATTAACAAAATAAGAAGATAGATAAGCTTAGATAAATCGCAAGCAACCTTAACCGGGTCAACCGTGACTTAATGAATAAGATCAAATGTGTATTTTTCTGGGGTAAATCTACATCCGATCTTAAGAGATAGTGTTTGGAATAACAAAAGATATTAGCACCTAAACCAAGGATAGATATAAGTCTCTGGTGAATCGATGCTAATTTGTAAAGGAGTTTCCCCCTTTACAAGTCATTAGAGTATTGGCGAGACCGCCAATTCACTATAAAGCTCATTCGAAGTGGAGTTATGGGATACTCCAGAATCAAAAGAAGATGAATAGTGAGGGACAAGAATGAATTTTGGAACCGCAGGGAACGTTCCAAAAATTCAAAGGAAATTCAAATCAAGAGGAAAAGATTCAAACTAGAACGAAAGTGATTCTGTAAATAAATCTACTCCATATGCTGAGTTTTTCCTCAAAGCCAAAGCTCTGATACCAACTGTAACGACCCGATATTTTCAACCATTCGCATCCACACATGTCGGACTTGAATTGCTCAAAATACCGCGTTGTAAATAAAATTTGGCAAATCTCAGAATATACAGTAAATAAATATAATCACAGATCATAGACACAGAGTAAAATAATGTTGCGGAAGTAAAAGAAATAGTAGTTCATGAAGCTACTATATAAATATATCAGAGTTACATAAGATATAACATAAGAAATAGAGTACAACAGAAGTCTCAATAAAATAACCAAGTACAAGCCGAGTAGAACAACGGAACTGAAATAGATAGGACAAGACAAGGAGACAATCTCCAGCGATTCAAATCTCCAAGAGAGTGGAAATCCAAATCTGTGAATAACTCAGGCTGACCCGAGCGTAAAGCAAAACACAAAACACTCGAGTCAGGACAATATATACTTATATAATGTAAACCAACTCAAGTGAACTGTAATAAAGGTACAAGTAACTTAAAGAATGCTTGGGATCGCCCATTCCTTAAGGATCCGTTAAACTATCTACTATGTAGTAATATTCGCTATTATAATAATGTCTAATCATAAAATAAACATACTTTTAAATAGCGTTAAGGCTTTACATTTTCCACCTTAACACGTAATATGCCAATAGTCTACACAGTACCTGCATACCTCGCAAGGCTATGAGAAGATACTCTATAGGTACGACACAAATAGAAACTCGTAGTAAAGCTCGATATGGTAGGTGACACGGCACACAAGGCAATGCCAGGGTAGATATACCAATTACGCACACGGACTGATGGAAACGCATAGCAGCCACTACCGCTCCACCTCAAACAACACTCCCAAATCAAGGGTGCGCACCAAATCAATCACAAGTAATAGAATGGTATCGAAGAAGTGTGTCCGATAAGAGGTGCTACCTCACTGGTCCGAGATCGCTCCTGTTTTAGCCACCTTATGCCAACTCACGGGAGTTGGTTCCACGTATATACCTTAGGATCGTCGCCACCATCCTACTTCATTCTGGAAACTCCACCGCGTACACAGTTGTCAAAGTGGTTTTCGGTATCGACAGAGAGTATGTCCATATCCGATCCCGGTCTCTTTAACAACCAATCGTTATTATAACCCGTGGTTATAATTTAAAAACAGTAAAATAGAATATCATTTCAAATCCAAATCTTTATCAAAATAAAGATTAAATCAATTCCAAACCATTTCAATATATTTAAAATATCATATCATTTCAAAACTTCATTTCAAATCATTTCAATATATCAAAATATCATATCTTTCCAAAACTTCATTTCAAATCATTTATATATACCAAAATATCATTTGAGTTCAAATCTAAATATTCAACTTTAAATACTTTTTAAATTCAAAGAGGCCATTCATTTATTATCATTTCAAGCCACCTTTTAAATAGTTTATATTTCAATCAAAATAATTCATCTAAACCTTTTAAAAGTGCAAGTATTATACTTTCAAATCAAGTATTAAAATTTCTAAAGTTTCAATTCAATTCAATCATTTATTTCAATTAAATTTCCATAGACCATTTCAAATCTTATAAATTTCAAATATAGATTTAATCCACAAAATAACTATTCAAATTATAAAATAGATTTCAAAGCTTTAATATCCTATATTTCATAAGTCCAATATCTTTTAAATAGATTCAAATTACAAGTAAATCAAATAATTTTCATACTAATATAAACTTCAATTATTCATTCAAATATTTAATATCATTTATTTAATTTATATTTAAATACCATTTAATCACATTTTCAAAATAGTTGTATTTCCCAAATCAACTATTCCATTTAAATCATTTAAAGTCAATTCATTATATTTAATAATTAAATATTTAATTTCCAAAATTTAATCTTTTTCAAAGATCATTTATTCATTTAAGTTTATTAAAACAATGAAAATTCAACTTTCGCAGCACTTAGGAAATGCTACGTAATGTTATGTTTAAAAACAGTTCATTAACAAAAGACGGCATTAAAAATGCTGTAATATCTTAATTTTGTTTCAATTAAAATTTTAGTTAAATTTACCAACTATAGCAATAACAAAGTGCTATAATATCCTTTAGTTCAAATTTTCTATTTGGTTCATTTAAAACAACTACAGCATTTTCCAATGCTGTAATATCTTTACATTACATTTCAAAAATGCTGTCAAATCAAATTCAGAGTTTTAATTACGATTTCACAAACAATTAAATTTTAATATAAATCATTTTAACTTAAAAAATCATATATTTTCACATTTTAAAAACAATCATTTAAATACCTTTATTTCTATGATTTTATAAAGTCCAATTTCCATACAAAAATCAAATTAAATAACAATTAAATTTTCATTTCTTTAATTAAATTCTTAACTTAACAAATAAGTTTAAATTTCCAAAATATAACTTATTTCCATTTATTTTACTAAATTAAAATTTCACTTTTAAAACAAATTCCACAAAATTCAATTTAAGTTATATTTCCAAATTCAGCTTAAATATTCATTTATTTCATATTTTAATTTATACAAAATCATTAACACTTTTAAAAATTATTATTACTTAATAAAATCAATAAATTCATCTTTTAAATCAAATTTGTCACATTTTCTTACTTTACATAAATTCCATTTATAAACAAAATCATAAATTCCAAAATTAACTTATATTTCAAATTCTACTTCACCATTTACTTAATTCACTTATTTAATTTGTATAAAATCACAAATATTTAATAGAAATCATTTTAATAAAAATTAAATCAAAATATCATAATATTTACATTTTTAAAATATTTTAAAAATTTTCAAAAATATATAAACCACGGGTCTATATACAATTTTCTAGCCTAGGTCAAGTGATACAGATATGTATCATTTCAATCCGCAGTTTACAAAGAAAAACCGGGTTCTATCATTTCAAACCCGCAATCCCAAGTTAAATAAAATAAATAAAAACCGTTCAGGCCTATCATTTCAGCCCATAACGATTTTTCCCTATTCTAAAGTCCGTTCGGGTATGTATCATTTCAACCCATAGTGATTTCTATACTAACAGAGAACTTGCAGTGTGACAAACTGATAAAATAACAGAATAGCATTATATAACATTAAATGTTGATATAACATGAGTAATAACAGGGGTGAGAGGATGGTATAATTTTACGGATTCAAATGGTGTCAGTTTACTAGTTATATAAGTACACATTGTCTGGTGAGAATTACTCACTTGTTCAAGCTGAAGATGACAACCACAAACACACAACAAAGATTTCCAGAGGCACGAAAGCACGACAATGATTTGAGATTGGAAGAGCCAAAGCTGTACCCCTTGAAAACATTACACAAAACAAATATATAAAACATAAGTTTCAAAACAGGATGCCACTAAACAATGTTAGGAACAACTGCATAAAACAAAACCAAAGTGTTTGCACTTGCTTTCTACCATCTATGCTTCAGCTCCAGATCTAAAATGCATGGCTAAGGGGTGGGTTTGGATCTAGTTTTGGGTTCCATAGGGTCGGCCTAGCATGCGTTAACAAAGTGGTGAAGTCTAGGTGCAAAAACTAGGTGTTCAAGGCTAAACAATGCAACATAACCTCACATCTTTGGCACAAATAGGTTCGGCCAGAGGTCATGGGTCAGGGGCAGTGGGTGCTGGTGATGGTGGATGATGTGGAAGAGGGTGGAGGTCAGGTCAGAGGTGGTGGTGGTAGTGGCGGCAAATGGTGGTAGAAGGTGGTGCTAACAATCTAGGCTCGGCTAGTGTAATATGTGGTGGTTTTTGTTGATTTTGGTGGTGCTCCTTGCCATGGATGTGCTTGGCCTGCCTTGGTGGTGTAGTAGGGTGGGTAATGATCAGAGAAAGGGGGTGGTGGAGGTCGGACCAGATCTGGTTGAGGAGGAGTGGAGCTATGAAGGTAGAGAACATATGCAAAAATCAATGTAAACAAGTAGAAAAAGAATAAGAAAAAGTTGAAAATCATTACCCAAACTTTCCTCAATAGCCATGGCCGAAATTATTTTGTTTCAGAAATGAAAATGAATGTACGTGAATAGAAAATAGAGTATGCAGCTGAAAGATGTGGATAGTAAAGGCTAATTGATGAAAAGATAAGTTACAAATGTGAAAGGTTGGAAGATAAAAGGCCTTAGACAAATCAAAAGTCATAACCTTTCAAATTTCTTTTAATTTCTTTATATAAGTTTATATTACTGAAAATAATAATACATTCAGTCACAATTTCGAAAATATAACAAAATATAAAATATATATAAATATTTATTAATTATATAAGGTTAAAATAAGAAAATAGCACAAAATTGCAAACTAGTCTAGAAAATTTGAAAATAAATGCAATGAACTTTGGAAAATTTTTATGTACTTGAAAAGTATTTATAAATAAAGATAAGAACACAAAATAAAAATTAATTCACAAAATAAATAAATAAATTTTAATTAAATATAATTTTAATGAAGAAAATAGCAGAAAAATGGAAATTAGGCATTATAAATTAAAATAAATTCAAGTAAACTTTGGACAAATTATATTATCACTTTAAAATTATTAAAAGATAAAAATATACATAAAATAATATATTAACACATATTAAAATAAAATATGACAAAGAAAATATAATTTATTCAAATTTAAAATAACAAAATTGCAGAATAAAACAAATTGCACTCAATATTGAAATATACATAACTTTTACAGTTTAACTCCGTTTTCAACGAAACAAAAAGCAGTGTTCAAGTTATTACATCTATTTTCATAATAAAAGATAAAATTTAAGATTTTATATAATTTAAATTTGAAGTTTAAAAGTCAAAGATTGAACAGTTTGACCAGAATTTCACTTTTCAGTGAAATATCCAATTTATACTAGTTTGAAACTATAATTCACTTAATAATCATCATTTATATATAAAAATGAAATGTTTGAAATAAAATAAATTTAAAATAATTTAAAAATAATTTAAAAATAAAAGAAAGTCCAATTTAAATAATATACAAGAATCTAGGGTTGTTACACATATTTTCTAGATAAACTATACCCATAGCTAAAGGAAAAAATCTACAAATAAAAAAAACATTAAAACAAAATTTAATCAAGCATTAACTTAAAACCGATATTTAAAAAATGCTACCTGAAAACTAATACCTAAAAACTGATACCTAAAAATTGATACCTAAAAACCGATAACTAAATTCTGATACCTAAAAACTGATACTAAGCAATAATCTAATACACACCAATGCCACAAATGGAATACTACAAAATATCACTTTTTCACAACAATTGATACTACAAAGTATCAACCACGATAACTTTATTCTCAAGCATGTAAGAAATCTCAATGGACAAAGGAATAAGTTGAGACCAATAATGACAAATTTCATTCTTCAGATCATAAAAAGAAAAATTAAAGGACAACCGAGTGCTGAAGGTATTATTATCGAATAAAACAAAACAAGAAGACTATTGTCACCACTGCAAAAAACATCAGTAAAAAAAAATGTTTGCGTCGGCTAGTACAATAATTTTCTTTATACAACAACAATCACAAAAAAACAAAATTTTCAGAAATGATACCTACAATTTATAAAACTGATACCTAAAAAATGATCATTAAATTAGTAATAATACCAATAATCAAACAGACTTCATTAAATGTTTGATACTAACAAAACACTAATTCAACTCGTTGATTGTTTGGTGCATATCATCATATTTACTCTGTAACAACTTCATTTTTTTTGTACTCAAACAAACAAAAAGTTAAAAAACTTTCACACCGCATTATTGCAAAAAATGATACTAAAAAAAACAAAAATGATACCTAAAAACTGATCCTCGCAGAAATGAATACAGCTCTCAAATTTTCAAACTCAACTCTGTCTCTTCTTCAAACAAATACTTTTTTCAATTCAAAGTTCAGAAAAGTTAATAGAATTTCCCTGGTTTCTTCCTTGCTCTTCCAACTGAAACACAAATTGATGAAGAAGGTAATGGTGACATTCGCTTTTCCCATGTTGGTTGTTGGTGAAGGCAGTTAGGACATGGGCGAGGCTCATTTTAGCTTGAATGCGCCGGAGTGGTTGATCTTCGTATGGGAAGTCGCCTTAGTGTGCTGAGCATCGTGGTGGTCTCCGTTCATCTCCTAGCGTTCAAAGCTGAGACCTGTAACCATCGCAACTCATGTCGAGATGATTTTTGGGTTTGTCAGAAGTTCACAGAACTGGGATTGGTGATGGTCTGAAGATTCGTTGGAGGCTGCTGAGTTCAACAGATGTGGTGGTGCATAATTTAGTGGTCGGAAGAACGGAGTTGACGAAGTGTACGGATATGGGTTCTTTTGGCTTCAGGAAAAGAAAAGTTGGAATGAAAATAAAGAGGAAGAAGGTGATCTGCATAAAACTGGACAACTTGATAATTGCAGAATGGCATGTGAAGACAAAAGGGATAAAGACCGTTTTCGGCAACCGGAAATTTTGGTCGTTAAAACAAATAGTCATTAAAGCAAATAAGCCTATAAATATGTCATCTGTAATATGAGTGTTGTTATTGACACTCCAAAATTTGTTAAAGGGGGACAACTAAAAACATGAAATTCGACGTTCCCCCGTTGAACCAAGTCGAACCACCATTTTACACTACGTTTGGTGAGGAATAGTCGAATTTCAAACTTAAATTCGAAAGAGGTCGGCCGAATTTAAAACCTAAACTCATACACCTACTTTCAAATTCCCCCTCTTAGCAAATTTTGGAATGTCAGTGAGAATGCGTGTAATATTTCCCCGCTCTAACAATCACCTATGATCTCATCTTACCACAAATTTCTTTAGGTGCTTTGCTTTCCCTTACATTCACTCCATGACAATTGTTGTGCCTTAGCATTCCCTCCTATCTCATTCCCCCAAAATCAACCCGATGCCCTAATTAACCTACTTCAATCCTATCACTCCACATCACTCCCAATCGATCTCCATCGCAGCGCTAGTCGCTCCGCCCATCGCTTCTCGCTCCGCCGCAACCCTCCGTCGATCGTGTCCTCATCGCTACTTTCGGCCGCCACTTCAATTCTGCTCCGTCGCTCCACTTTTCTCTCGATTCCAGCATCGACAGCTTCGCATAGGCGACCGCTTAGACGCATAGGCGACTGCATATATGTAAGTTATACAAAGTAACATATAGTTTCTGTAATTAATTTTAGTTTATCTATCGTTCAATTTAACTGCATATATGAAAAGATTTAATCATATTAATTAGCAGTTTTATCAAGGTTAATATATAAGGTTTATGATGCAACTCTTGATCATGAGTCCTTCTCATTCAGTTCTTTGAGAAAACTTGTTTTCGTTAGGCTTTTTAGCATGATAATTTAATTTTTTATGACCTTAGTTCAAAACAGAAAAGCCAGTAGAATTAAGGTTGTCCTGCATTGAGTTTAGTTTAAGATCTTCAACTTATGATGCCTGTGTTGGATTTTTGCTTTAGCTTTAGTGTTTTGCCCAAACAATTTCCCAAATGTTCTCTCTTTAATTCAAACTCAATAAGACAGTATTCTTTGCAGCAATATCTACATAATAAAAGAAAGGTCAATTAGTAATATATTCATTAGCAAAAATATTTGCACTAAGCTTCCGAATTCACTGTTATAAAACAAAATTATATTTTAAATTGTTCATTCCTGAATAGTTGGATTCTTAACGATGTACTGTTGCATTATATAAGCTACTGTAGCAAGTACAACAGACAAATAGTTTGTCCATGTCAAAATATTTTATCCAAACAAAGGAAGAAGACTGAACTGCAGTACTATTTACACATTTTCAGAAAAATACATATTAAAAAAGCAAGTTATTATTTATGAAGGAATGCCTAGCTCAGTTAGCATTCCAATAGTATGTCCATTAAACAAATATATGACAATCACGTAGCATTCCAATAGTTGTGCCTAGGTCAGTCTCCATTCTGCAAAAAATTAAAAGGACAATGTTTGCTTTCTAAAATCATTTCCATTTCAACAAAGTAGTGTTGTGGAAAATAAATAAATAAAATAAGAGTTACGATTTGAAGCTATGTTGTCAAAATCTTGTTGCTTGCTATCTTCATCTACAGATGAAAGGCAGAATTAATCAATTTAGTTACAAAAAGTCATTTTAGAAAAGAAATAAGCTCTATAATTTGTAAAAGTATTCCAAAGAGAGCTGTAATCAAAATAGTATTAATTTGGAGAAAACATAACTCAAACATAAACTATCAAATTCAAAGCTAAGACCTCAGCCATCAATATAGCATAAATAAAAGGGCATCTTCGAAATTTGACTTTTTGAGCTTTATACTAGAATGCATAATAAAGTTTGAAGATTAACGTTTTCAAAGTAACAAAATTCCAACGGTTAGGCCTTGCAAAAAAAAAAATTCCAACGGTTAGAAAGCCCAAGTTGCTGGGATTTTAAGATTTAATTTTGAAAAAAAAAAGAATACTAAAGAGCACCATTTCAACTTTATAATATATAGAATAGATTAGGAGCTCTTCGAAATATTAGAAGTTATTAAAAAGGGATTGAAGACATACTTGCACTAAAAGGGAGTGTTATGGCTGGGCACAAAAGGAATTTGTGTTCATATTTGCACAACTCGGCAAGCAACTCAGTTTTAAAACCGAGTTGCTAGCAACTCAGTTTAAAAACTGAGTTGCCGCAACTCAGTTTACGCAACTCAAAGAGTTGCTGCGACACAACTCAGTTTAAGAGCTGAGTTGCTTGCAACTCAGTTATGACTGAGTTGGCAACTCAGTTGTAGAACAGAGTTGTGCAACTCAGTTTTGACTGAGTTGGGCAAACTCAGTTTTTTAACTGAGTTAGCAACTCAGTCAAAACTGAGTTGCACAACTCAATTAAAGTTAGGTGCATGAAACTGAGTTGTGCAACTCAGTTTTGAACTGAGTTAGCAACTCAGTTTAAAGTTGTGCAACTCAGTTTTAAAACTGATTTGCAAATTGCAACTCGGTTTTAAAACTGATTTGCAATTGCAGCTCAGTTTTAAACCTGAGTGCAAAAATATATAACTAAGTTATACTCCAAATAATACTATTTACAGTGAGGTAAAAACACGTTCCGTTCAAAAATAAAGTGCATTGAAAGCTATATACTGACTTACGAAGATATTTCTGGGTTGATTGGATTTAATCTTGATGATATTACAGGCTAAGTATCATGTTGCATGTAATGAGCAGTTGAATGCTATTTGAGAAAAGAACGACGGGGATACGGTGGAGGTTCCACAAGAGCAACAGACATTGATTTTTCATGCTTTGAGCCAAGGGCGGATCCAGGAATTTACATAGGGGTGGGCTAATTCTAAAGATGATCCATTTTTTTGTATAACAATATCACCGAATTACAGTTACATTATCCATTATGTATGCTTAAATTAGGTTGAATGTTATTCTTGCACCTCATAAAAATCTGCATAACTTTTTCCAAAAATAATAATAATAATAAATCAAAGTAAGCTTGTTTAGTATGTTAGATAAACAGACATAAATTACACTTTACCTAACATATGCATTTATGTATGGGAAACATCAGCGAAGGTCATACCTGTACAGCCTAATCTACTTCTAAACATTTATTACAGTAAAACTATTGAAATAATTAAACCCAAGTACTACCGGATATCCCTAAAAGATTGATTTCTCAATTTTTCCTAACCCTAAATCCAGTTAGAATTTATCATGCATCTAAGAATTGCTTCAAATTTAATCTAAAGATTGGTCTATTAACCCTAATTCATTCGTAAAAATGATCATTTATCAAAATAATTAAACGGACAATATCAATATCTACTAAAAAGAAATAAAACTATGTTGAGTAGTGGACTTCGGAGTACAAACTGAATGATCAAGTGGAATTGATTCGTAATCAAACTAGCTTAATAAAAAAATACCTTTGTTTCACCCTACATACAAAAGGGAGGATGAAGACTGAATGAAGTACAAACAGGTGAAATACACAGAACAGGAAGTTGTAATTGCGTTTTGGGCTAACAGTAAACATCTTGGGCTAGGATTTTGGAAAGGTGATTTTATTTTAAAAAAATGACCTGGGCTACAGCCCAGTTGAGCCCAGGGCTGGATCCACCCTTGCTTTGAGCCCATTAAATGCAAAGGGACGTGCATATCCTGGTGGCAACCTACCTGATGATGTAAGTAGTTTGATGAATAACTGATTTGCTACTTAGTGCATAACTGATAATGTTGCATACCAACATATATGTAAAATTTCATGTTCTTGAAGTGTATATTTTAAGCAAAAACATGGTTTTGTTAATTACACATCGGATTACATGCTGCTCAACGACGAAGGATACTAATGAGTGAAAGTACAACAGAGGAGTTACAATCTAGGCTTATTGCCTTAACGGAGGAAATGCAACGTGTCGAGGCTCAGGCAATGCAATTAAGTCAACAATCTGAAACAAAGCATCGAAGAATTGAGGAAAAGCGTGAGACGCATCGTCAACAGATTGAGCAAGAGAGTGAGACACATCGTCAATAGATTACAGAGGAGCGTAAGGTACAGTAAGGTTCATTTGCGGTGTATTGAGGATGAACGTCGACATGGTACTGAAAAACATAAAAAATTTGAGCTTAGATTGATGCAAGTTGTCGAACAGAGATTGTCGCAATCTGCTCCTCATTGATTATTATGGACTTGGTACAATTGATAGATTTTTGGTATGCATGTTGAAATTTAATATACGGGTATGTATTTTGGTATGCACATTGAAATTTATGCATTGTGACTTGTATTTTATTGGTTACTATTTGTATTATTTCTTTCTAGTTTATATTAGTCTTTTATCTATGCATTTATTAATATGCTCTTTTGGTATAGTTTCTAATGAAATTTGTTTATGTAATATTCTGAAGTAATAGATATAGTTTGATTATTCGAATGAAGCAAAAGAAAAAATAAATAATGCATAACTGTTATTTATCATGGATTTGTGATGGACTATATAATGTGTTATGCATATATTTTTATTTTCAAATAATTTCACGTGACAAATCCGTGGTTATTTCATGATTTTCGTACATTAAATTATGATGGATTTATGACGGAGTAAATTATTACTAATTTAATATTAAAAGTAAATCAAAATTTTATCATTAGTTTGTGACGGATTAGCAATAAATATTTATTATAATTATTTTACCTCAAAATTATAAAAAAATAAAATTTATTACGCATCGTGGCAAATCCGTCACAGATTATGTTGATTTTATCTTATTGTTTTGTTTGTGATAGATCTGCCACATATGTATTTGTGAGGGATCTATCATCATAAATCCGTCACAAATTTAGGTTTAGTGACGGATATTTGTGACGGATTTGTGATGTATTTGCTATCACTAAATCAGATTTTTCTTGTAGTGGCTGTTGTGTTATTTATTCGATGATTCTTTGCTCGTAAATGACACTCGTGTGGGGATTAGTATAATGAGTTTTTGATACAGGGCTCGCTGCGGTGATCAATATTTATACTTTTAGTTATGTGTTGGATTTTATGTATATGGTGTCGTATTTAGCTGTGTGTCAACATATGTATAGTGTCGTGTGTTGGTATGTATATTTGGTTGTGTGTCGTCAATATCTATATATAGTATATGTATTTGTTTACCACTGTACAACTTCCTTTGTGGTACGGATGTTGATCAGATTGGCTATTATCCATCCCAGCGGCCTGATCATGGTGGTCACGCCCCGAATTTATGACACCTTATTCTTATAGCCATGTGTCGGTAGTATATAAAGCCGTGTGTCAGTATTGTATCGCTCCTTTGTGTCACCTAGGCCAGCATATCATTTTGGGGGAATGTGTAGGGTCGTGACCGAGTCCTCGCATTGACAAGCACATCGATGGATATGAGTCACGATGGTCGTCGAGGTAACTAAGACTCTAGGAGCCGTGTAGGATGAACACATGTGTCGTGTTCGCCAAACACATATGCAATCTTCTGGAGCAAGTGTGTATGTCAGTCTTCCGTTTGATTTTGGTGTGTGATAGACAAATATATATTATTTATACTCCTTATGTGAGAGTTGTGATTATACTTGAGACTGTGTCCAGTGTATGGTCAATCTTTGTATCATTCTTTGGCATGTATCACCTATTATCTTTCATTGGTGTGGGTCGCTAATTACCATTCATTGGCATGTGTTGCCAATTATCTTTCTTAGGCATGTGTCGCCGATTATCCTTTACATGCATGTGTCGTCAACTATTCTTTACAGGCATGTATCGCCAATTGTATGTTTGGATATATGTTTACTATTTATTCCATTTTATGAATATGACAGACTCGAGAAAGTAAATCTCATTATTATCTAAGAGTTATACTTGATGATTATTCATGTACTGAAGATGTTTGTATATTTGGATGTTTCAATCATGAGATACTATTTAAATGAAACATATTTTGAATATGTTTATTTGGGTGATTATACATGTATGACATTAGATAGGTTTGTTATGTCAAGCTAGTAGTTACTATGACATCTACATTTTAGATATTGTCTGATCCATGTGTTATTTATACAATATTCGAGTCAGTCCGAGACATTACAGGTTTAGAGACGATGAGACCGACTAATGCATTTTTTGGGCATAGAGGAGACTAGTATATTGTATTTGGTCTAAGAATTATATGGTTTCATGTTTGTAAATTCTTGTATTGAATATTGGACATACCTTGTACATTTTGTACTATATATTATCGCTGTGATTCTGACTCTATGTTCTCTATTACATACTGTATATTGTGTATTCTTCAATTCTAGAGGCACACATGTTTATTGCTTTGTGCTGATACTGTGTACCTGTAACATCTCCTATTTCGAGGCCCAAAGTTAAGTGCTACAGATGCTGCAGCCATCTATAGTGTTTAACTTTCAATGACGAAATACGGTAATGTTAATGATATCCATAATATCAGAAGCACATGAATATGAAATAAAATCATCACAGATTTCAAAACAGCTTTTATGATTACATTTAAAATCAATATTTCATATTTAATTACATAATCCCAAAACGATTTCTAGGTTTTGATCAAAAATAATTATTATAAATTATGCCAAGAGTGACATATGAAGATGCCCCCTTAGATGATCAGAGTACTAGATAGATGACATATCAGTCATAATACATCATAGCGGAAAAAATACTAAATAACTCCTACATGGCTAGCTTTGCCTCCTGCACGTCTTCGGAAGCTTATTCATCCAACCTATTAAACCTGAAAAATTCTTAACTCTCAATCCACTCAAATCAAATTTTGAGCACTCGAGAGCTCAAGAGGAAAACATAAACTTTGAATCAGACATAAAGTCTGGTGTGAATAATTCTATTACATCTCGGTTTACTGATATTAAGTGAGACCACGCCGCTTAGCGGAACGGGTTTCCCCTCACTAATATCCTTTTAAAAGCATATCTTTTGCAAATCAAAATCCTACAATCAAACTGATTATAGCAACAATAGTAAATACATATATGCATAATAATCAGGTAATCAATGGACTATCTGTCCACACTATAGTCATGTAGGAGAGAAATAAGATGTATGTATACATCTTTCTCCTTCATTCTTCTATTTCAAACATCTGGGAAAGAAAAACCAAACCTCTTTTGTTCTCTAAATCTAGAATCAAAATCAAGCCCAAATCAAGATCAAAACAAAAGGCTTTTGCTCTATAATGAAAAGTAAGTAGTTTAAACCCTCTCTCTATCTTTTAAAAACATAAAAGTGTAATTTTGATCTCATTTTAATTAGAATTGTTTGCTGGTTGGATTTTGTTTTTGGGATTTTAGACAATTTTGGTGAAGTGGAAGGTGTAGGAAAGCCTAGGCAACGATTTGCAAGCTACAGGAGGCATTAAAGGTGAGTTAATCACTCACATACCTATTTCTAAATCTTTGTTCGCTGTGCATAATTGTTTGAATGATTATTGATTGAATCGTTTGCTATTTGGTTGAAAACTTGTGTGATTATTATGTTATTGTTTGCTGAAAATTTGATGAAAAGAATCGCTGCAGTAAAACAGCGATAATATGTGGTAGAATAATCCAAATTGACTCAATCTTTTTGTGGTATAAAGTTCTTTCAATTCGCTACAAGTTGTCTTTTAATGATGTTTCGAAATTTTGCTGTTTAATGGGTTGAAATTGAGTTTGAAACTTATGTTATAGCACAGCCATATAAAAAATTTCCGAGTTAATACCTGAGAGTAAAATGGACATAACTTTTGATTGATAAATCCAATTGTGTTCAATCTTTTTGCAGTAGAAAGATAATTTCCTAACGAAGAACTTTTGTTTTAATTAATTTCTTATATTTCGAAGATTATTTGGCCAAAAATCGGGTTTTTAACAGAGTAATAGTCTATGTCCTGTCAAATTTCTGTGCTAAACATTGTTAGTAATTTAAGCATAACTTTCTCATTTCTTATCGGATTTTGATAATATTTAAAGTTCTAGAAAGCTTAAACTTTGTGCTACAACTTTCATGTTGTAAGTTATCTATTTGTGATTTAAAGGGTCGAAATTGCATTTTAAAACTGAAACTTGTGACTGAGTTGTAATTGGTGAAGCGATTGAAATGACCGGTGCATTCCCGACCCATTGCTTGAACCCGTTTGAGTGTTATTGTGTTCGTAATGTTGTGCCCAGATGTTGGAGTGATTATTTTGGTAGTTGATTATATATAAATATATATTTATAATAATAAATTTATATTATTAGTTTGATTTGGTATATAGTTAAGAGTTAGAACTCTACGGTGTTAGCTCCTGACTAAAATCTAATATCTAGTTATAATGAATTCTAATGTATTTATGGATTTTGAATCATTTGATTCAAAGCTTTGGACTTAAATAAATAAATATTTAGTTATAGACACCAATAATTTGGTAAGGAGAGTTTATTAGAGTTATAAATATTAAACTTGTTTTATAAATTGGCCTAATTCTTTTATAACTAGTTTTATCAAATATTTATATTCATATTAAGTATTACTGGTATAAATAGTTATGGATTTAAAAATATGTTTTGTGAAATATAAATTTAATTTATTAAATAAAATGTTATGAGATTTAGAAATTTGGTTTTGAAGTATAAACATAAGTTGTTTTATACTAGTGTACGAATACTAATTTGGACATCTCTAAGAGTAATAAATAGGGTTTTAGAGAATAAGTGATTACTTATATATATATATATATATGGTTTTAAAATATGATTCGTGAATAATACAACTTTATGGAAATTTAGGTATCATTATGGTTTCAGAAAATGGAAAATCTTAGTTCACAAAATAAATAAAATTGGAACAATTTAAAATAATGGAAAATTTTAATAAGTGACAAATTAAATAAATGTTTTGAGAATCTTAACTCTATAATTTGGAAAGTACTAATAATCGATATAGTGTTATCGATTGGTTTAAATGCTTTCGAATAACACTTTATTGATTATGGTATAACTCATTGAATAGAATGTTTGAGTGGAATTTACTAACTCATTAGCGAATACATGAATTTCACCGGGTAGTATGGGATGCTTGGGTTAAGTTCTTGTGATCGAATTGGGAAAGTACTTAACACTTTAGAGTTGTATTCTCTTTTGGTGTGCAACAAGTGGTTGCTAGATCCTTAAGAGAATATGGTTCAGGTTTTCCAGTGGTATCCGTAATAAGTGATATTTACTAGCTTTTAGTAAATACTTGAATTTCACCATACGGTATGGGACGTATTGGTTAAATTCTAGTGATTACTGAAGGTGATAGTATTTGGCACTTTAGAGTTTACTCTCTTTTGGTGTGCGGCAAGTGGCTGCTAGATCCTTAAGAAGTTTATTCCTAGATTTCTTTTCGAACATAATAATTTAATAATATTAAATAAATATGGATTTATCGAGTCATGGTTTCTATGATCACCTTGATCGGTATGGACTATCCATGAGATCATTCTGTGATTCTGTTTTCCCGGTCTGAGTACGATCCTTGGTATCAGATCGGCTCGAGTGATACCAATTTGTTTGTTTGTTTGCCACGGATTTTGAGTACAATCATTGTGATTGTTTTGGACGATCATTACGGTCAGTTTGGATTAAGATCTCTTGGATTTTGGATATTTGAATTTTGTGACTATTCTGTGTTCGTGAAATAAGTATATATATTATTGTGCCTTGTGTTTGTGAAATAAACATATATTCTTGTGTCGTGTGTTCGTGAAATAAATATATGTTCTTGTGTCTTGTGATGGATGTTAAGCTAATTCTGTTATTTTGTGTTTAGTGACTAGTTCGTGTTTGTGATGTAAACTTATAACCCTGTACTGAGTTAATCATTGATATTTGCGTGCTTAGAGATATTGTGTTTTGTTTTGTGAATTCAATCCTGAACATCTGTATTTACTTATATGTTGTTTGTTCTTGTGCTATATCTTGTTCTCACCCTATTGGATATTTAGAGATAGTCTGACCCGGGTGTTATTTTGCTCGGGTCAGGCCGAGACTTTTCAGGTTACAGGACAGGTTGACCTTTGATTGGTTGTGCTAGCAAGAAGATAAACATTTGGACTTTTAGTTTATCCCATTTAGGAATTTGGACCTTGTATATAAAATGTATAATTGAGATTAGAGAATTGTTAAATTTGTATAACAATCGAGTTTAGTATTTCATTTTGTAAACTAAATAATTTGTGTATGTATAAGTTGAGATTTATTCCACTGTGATCTGTGATTGTTATTTATATGATATATTGTTCTGTCTGAGAAATTGGTGTGTCTATTACTTCGTATTAATATTGTACACGTCAAATTCAGTTCAGATATTAAGTGAAAAGGTATAAATGACGTGTCAGTATCAGTATAATGATATATTCACATTCGATTGCCCTTAACAAGCCGTATTCTCCGGATTAGCAAACGACATTACTTGTAATGTTTTTTGCTAATCTGGGCATCGTGGTAGGGTCGTTGCAGAAAGTATCCCTTTCGAAACCATTGAAACTATCCTTTTCGAAATTATTGTTTAAAACCTTAGACCTCCTCTTTCGAAACCATTTAAACATATCTTTCAAAACTCTTAGAAATATTCCTTTCGAAACACTCAAAGTATACCTTTCGAAAGCATTGGAAACTTTTCCTTTGCAACACTTAAAACATACCTTTCGAAAGCATTGGGTTCAAGTAAGAGTTTGTGGAAACATAGCTTCGAAACCATTTAAAAGTATTACTTTCGAAACCATTGGGTTTAACATTTAATATAACTATAGGGTCAAAGAGAACAAGCGAAAGCATTACTTTCAAAAGCATTAACCCTAAGTAAAAGAATTGGAGAAGAGGATAGCTTCGAAACCACCCTTTCGAAACCATTGTCTCCGAAACCATTATTAAAAGCGGCTAAAACAACTCCTTCGAAAACATTGGGAAGGTGGCTTCAATGTTAAGAAAATGAAAGCCTTCCTTTCGAACACATTATTATAAGGCTTTAAAGAAAAAAGGCCCTTAACTAATTCGAAAGGTATGAATGCGACAGCTAGGTATCGAATGAGTTCAAAAGCGGCACCTCTTTCAAAAGCTTCTTTAAAAACAAAGGCAAGTAATGGATTTGAAAGCTTATAAAAATGGCTTTAACCCCTTCGAAAGCATGCCTTCGACACAATCTCTTCCGCCTTTCTCCAATACACTACGTATCAATTGTTTGGTACCATATGCATTGGTTTCGAATGGGTACGAAGGCCTACTGGGCATAGTGACGGAGCAAGTAATGGAAGCGGCGAAGTTATAATTCGAAACAAAACTGAATTTTTGCCATCCAAAGTAATTCCTTTTTACCTAACTTGCCTAATTTGTCAAACTATGATTGGTTGCCAATTCTTTATCAAAATTCTTTTCTAAAAAGGCTGCCGAATTCAATAATTAATAATTGAAATCATTTTAACAAATAAGCCCTTCCCCTTAACAAAAACATTTAAAACATTTAAGTCCTCTAACTTATACTTTAATAACCACAGTAAATCACTTAGGAGAAATCCACAAAAATCATTGTAATTCAATTTAAATATGCTTTCAAACATATATAAATTTCAGAACCGAAAACAATGTTTAATTGCCTTAAATAATATAAACCCAACATCGACTATTTTCTATCATAGAAAATTCATAATAAATCCACAATCACGTAGAATTATGAAACTTGAAACCCACTTCTAAAATAATGTTCTTGAACATATATAAAAAACGCTAGTAATTTGGATGTCATTTAATAGGTTTTCTAATCTAAACATATCATAAAATCCATATGAAACCATATAAATCATCAACTACATCATATAATCATTAAATCACTGCAACATGGCATATACTTGCAAAAGAAAACAGGTTTACTCTTTAAACCGAAACCATTCATAAAAAATAGAGATGTAAACTAATTATTCACCTTGGCTTTGTGTTAAGAAGATTGAGATTTGCCCTTAGATTGATTTGCTTAAGCTTTCTACTTGAATCCTAGCTTTTCTTCTCCTTGAATCCCCTTAATGGTGGCCGGCTGAGTTTGCTTAGGGTTTTAGTTTTGTTTATTTGAAAGTTAAAACGAATAAGGAATGTAGAATGGAAGGGTTTAGGGTATTGGAATAAAAGCTATTCCCATTTTACCTTTACCATATTCCTCCTTCTTACTTATTTTTTATTCTCTTTTGCTAATTCATCCATTAAGGCAAGACTCCTTCTTAATTAACAAATCTCAACCTCTTAACTATCTACATTATTTTATTTTATTTATCCAATTAAATATTCTAAATAATGTTAGTCAAAACTAGGGTCATTACATAATCCCCTCCTTAAAGAATTTCGTCCTCGAAATTATGATACGGTACTCACAGCAATCAAACATAAAGGTAAAACATACCTTTAAACAAGTCAGGATAAGTATCTCTAACCCTGCTCTCGGTTTTCCAAGTACAGTCTCTCTCGTCGTCACTCCACTAGACTTTGACTAATCTGATTGTCTTACTCCTTAGTCTCTTCTCATCTCTCACAACTATACGAACTGGTTTTCTAACTATAGTCATATTCTATTCCACTACTAAATCCTCTGACATGGTTGGTGTAATAGTAGTTTCTATATCTCGAATACACTTCCTTAGATGAAAAATATGGAAAATATTATGGATTCCTGCCAAACTATTTAGCAACTCTACTCTATACGCGAGTTTCCCGATTCTTTCTATAATAGGAAATGGTCCAACGAACCTTGGTGCCAATTTTCCTGATTTTCCAAATCTGATTACACCTTTCATCGGTGATACCTTGACGAAAACATGATCTCCAACTGAGAACTCTAAGTCTTTCCATGTTTTATTAGCATAACTCTTCTGCCTAGACTGAGCTTCCTTCATCCTAACTCGAATTAACTTAATCTTTTCTGCAGTTTCTTTAACCAAATCCGGTCCAAGAATTAGTCTATCCTCGGTCTCTAACCAACAAACAGGAGATTTGCATGGCCTTCCATACAAAGCTTTAAACGGTGCCATCCCTATACTAGTCTGATAACTGTTGTTATATGAAAACTCGACTAAGTGTAGATGGTCTTTCCATGATCCTCCGAAATCTAGCACACAAGCTCTTAACAAATTGTAAGGACCCGATTCTTCGACTTTCGAAAATCGACATCAATACGTCCACTGTATCAACTGCCGAGCAAACGAATGCCGGAAAACCGAATTCTTAGGGTTTAAAAGAAGAGGTAGAAGAAATGATAGAAGAAAAAGAAAGAAGAACAACTACAGAAAACACAGAACAGAAACAATATCAGAATCTCACATTCGCAGCGGAACAATATATAATAGATAATCACTAGTCTTTTAAAACAAAGAACTATATCAGTTTATACATACATCAATCAGAGTCAATATACAACTCAATACAACAATGGACAGTTATATAAACTTGTCCTCATACAGAATACACAACAGAATAAATAAACAAATACGGATGTACGTTTCGCCATCCAGCTTGCTTCCAAAGCTCCAGAATATCCAGAATATCCTGATAACATAACTCTAGGCTGCCCGTGTGGAAAATAATGGGCACCCAGAGTTTAGAAGGGAAACAATAAACTCCGAGTCAGTCATGGTGACTGGTGTGAGATCGTAAAATAGTTATCTTTACAAAGAAAATAAAATTTATTCGAAATACTTTTGGAAAATGAAACTACCATAAGACCTCCCGCCACACACACAATGCAAACACAGAATTGGAGGCGATTTCTTCTTATGATAGTCAAAGATGCTTGATACGCAAAATCATATCATTTTTGATATTATTATTAGTGCATATTGTAGAAAACATTTCGAAAGTATAATATAAATCTTAGCCAGCATAGGCATTCCGCACTTATGCCTACTATAGCTACCATGTTCAATAGCAGGTTACCGCCACATTCCATGGCAGGTAATACAACTAAAACCGTACAAGTCACGTATTGTTTCTTTGGATTTCCAACAAATGGTCAGGCCAAGGAACTTCCCATTGCCACATGGAAACGCCTCTGGAAAGACGTCCCGAGAAATAACCTAACAATACGGTTAGATCTCTGCCAACACAAGGCCGGGTTACCTCTGCAAAAATAGGTAACTACTGACACGCGTATGTCATCCCCCGATCATAACCGATCTTCCCGAGGATCCTCGATTTCCAACAACCACATAAGAATAATAATGCAGCAACAACATAGGTTAAGTATCTGGGCTCCATACCATGATACCACCTCTATCCAGAAAGAATGACATACACTAAGGGGCGCTACTCCCTAGAACCTAACCGCATCCTTCCTGTTTTGACCATTTCCGGGGTGTGAGGTCCGACGAAGTCTTGTCCACAAAGCTACGCTTTTCACAAAGCCATGCTTCGGGTCAAACAAATGATCAAAGTAATGATCACAAAGATAAATGATCAAACAAATGATCATATCACAAATGATCAAACAATGATCATTTCACAACAACACTCAGCATGCCACGTTACCAAATTGGGAGTATATACGTCTCAGAGAAGGGTGTTAAGCTAAGAGAATAAATTCTCCGCCACCAACAGAAATGTATTTGAAAGAAATCAGCTTTATATCTCAATTTGTAACGTCAGACATACAATCCATACAAGTCTGTTCCGGGATCGAACAGAACCGAAGGCAATTCTCACGAAGCCCTTGCAAATCCGGATAATTTTCTAATCACGTCCGGACTTCCCGTCACTAAGGGTGATAAAACCTCTATATCGGAGATCAACCGATGTAGAGTAACTCGACGGTAATCCTTCCGTTTTAAAAAATATCTGGTCTTCAACACCGATCATCAAATGCAATCCATTTCGACGTATCACATATTCGGAATGGGTTATACGACCCAAAGGTCCTTTCCCGGCTAACCCGAATAGTGAGCGCTTATTCAAAAATAAGTGTGGCATTCAAATTCAAGCAAATCACAACAAATACCCATTCAAGGTAATTATTGATAGTCGGTTATTTAACTATCAATAGAGATGCGCAACATCATCAGATTTCAAATAATTTTCCTAAATGATTTATTTTCCAAAATATCTTTACTAGATATATAATTTCCACACTTCTAAAATAAAATCAACGTTTATTTTTAAACGAATTCCTTTTCCCTTTATAAATTCCATAGTGAATTTATATTTCAAATATCTACTAATATACGATTTTCAAATCGATTTCAAATATCCACTTTCACTTTATCCTTACAAAGATAAATTCTCAAAAACGTTTCATTTCATTTTGGGAAACATTTCCATACTTATTTAATAATAAGTAATTCACAAATCTTATTTATTTTCAATATTTGAAAATATTCGATATACTTAAATAAAAATTAAGTATATATTTCATTCTTTAAGGAAATCATTTACTATAACATCTATTTGAGTCAAAACGAATGTTACGTAAAACATCGTTACGATGACTCAAAATCACTAGTATAGGGATTCGAAATTAAGATAGGTATATATATCCCAATACTATATAAAAACATTTCCTTTCGGAGATCATTTACTATAACAACAGTGTTATAGTCTACCATTTCCTTATTCCTCGAAAACGTCTATTTCAACAATGAATGTTGAAATCTATGATTTCGATATTTAATATATTTTAAACATCGTTAAAACAATTAACTTCATTTTTAATGTCACTTCCCCAAAACATATCCATTTTACTTAATAATATATTCACTGTCCAAAATCGTGAATATACTTCACTAACCAAATTTCAATATTTTCTACACATTTTATTTCAAGAATTTATCCATTATCCAAAATCATAGATAAAATTCCCTTAATAACCTTCTATATTAAATTCATCCAATTTGATTGATTTTCGGATTTATAAAACAACGTTTATAAATTCTATTTCTATTTTATAACAACTTCGATTTATAAATCTCCTTTAATGACAAATTCAATTTATAACTCAATATATATACCAAAAGTCCATATTATAAGTTAAATACTTATAATTCATTTATTTACAAATTCGTTCCTTTAAAACTTCATAAATTTTAAATCTTATTACTTATAAGATTTCATTTATAACCTTATTTTCAACAATAACCGAACTACTTTTATAATTCCATTGTTTTGATTTATAAATATCAATTTTATAAACCTCATCTATGAACCATTCATACTTGTTCAAAAACCTCAATTAAAATGCCAAAATCCGATTTATAAGTTAATTACTTATAAATCTTTTATTTTACAAAATCTATTCATTTTGTAAATTCACAATTTATAAATTCTATAAATTTCACTCACTTATGAAATCTATTTATACTTCATTTTAACACTTATAAAACTCGTTTAATAATCCCAATATTTTAAATTTATAAATATCAATTTTGTACATCTTTTATATACATCGTTTTAATAATTCAAAAATCCAAATTTAAACCATTTTATAAATTACTTAACTATTTATTTCAAAAATCACCTTTCGGTTATATTTCACCAAAAATCATAATTTTTATAACTTTAAAATTTAAACGTTTATTTATTTAAAATGAATCAATTCAAAAATTAAATAAAACGTATACTTTCAAAAAAATCACTTTAAAAAATCTCTTTTAAAATCAACATCGTCATTTTTAAATTTCAAAAATGGATCCGATGATGCAACACACCAATTTGTCAATCACGACATCCAATATCAAATATCGATATGATAATCAACAAATATCACAATATCTGTAATCAAATAAATACTGGTGAGGAATCCAGTTGGATCCCTCCAACCTGTTTCCCTGCATCCACAGATGTTAGCACAATACCCATTCCACTTCGAGGTGGAATATCGCGGTATATGGGATTTTATAAAAATATCAATCCGCTATTATGCGGTGCAATAGGGTCTCATCCGCTATATAGTGCGGGAAATCAACAACTGCAATATATACATATGCCAATATATATATATATTGCTATATATAGATATATCCTACTATATCTAATATCACATCCATACATAAATCAATCAATCAATAACTGTAAAAATCAACTTTTCATTCGAGTGAGAAAATCTCACCTTTCCTTTAATTTGCAATCCATTTTCCATTTCCAACTTGATTTCACAGTTTCGACCTTGTATAAGCAATTATACAATTTATTAATATTCGAACAGATCGAATAATAAATTTTCATTTGACTATTTTGATTCATCGGTGATTTCATTTTAATAGTTAAATTAATTGATAGTTTTATTTAAACCAATATTTCTCCTTTAATAAATTTCTTTAAGTGTCTAAGAATAAATAAATTTTCCCATAGTTCATTATTTAAAAATTTCACTAGTAAATGGAAATAGGTATATTTGTGTTATTAATATTTTAACTTATCAAAGTATTCATTACCATTAAATAACAAATCAACTAATAATTAAATTTTACAAATCTCTTTAATTCCCTTTTGAAATTTCAAAAATACTGATAACATAACCCATACAGATTTTAAATCTATTTTTATACAATTCTATAACATTTTAAAATCATATATATATATATATATATCTTTAAACAAGTTCATTTCCTTTTGAGTTAAACTACAGATCTATCATAATTCATTATTAAAGAAAATAACTAGCAAGTTAAAAATGTATATACATCTATATTATTATCATTTCCTTTAATTCAAAATTCAATCTGTATATGTATTTCTGCATAAACATATATTCATTCGATTCCCAAAAAAAATTTCTTTCACGTCTATATTTTAAAACTTACTTTGAATTTATAAAACAATACCTTACTGCTCGATGTTGCCGTCACCATCGAACTTCGCGTGAACGAGTGTGCCTCCCTCTCGACTTCGCCTTCCCATCCCCTCTGTCGATTGAAATCGCTGCTGCGACTTCCCACGACACGCATCACGTGACTCCACCGCCGATGCTCAATCAACTCGCGACCACGTCGCCTTCCATCACCTCGCCCAGGTCGCCCATCGCACGCCACTCGAAACGCTGCGCCTCCTTCCTCCGCGATTTAGTTCGCGTGACGCCCCTCTTTTCCTCCACGAAATCGCGATGCCTTTCCCTTGCACCGGCCCTCGAATTACTGCCAGCTTTCGACTGCTCGACTCGGGCTGCAGTTCGCACGCGATGATTCGCGAATAATTTCGTGAATGGAAGCTCCGCCATTTTTTTTGTTTTTTTTGTTTGAGAAATCGATTTCGATATTTCTGGTTTTGAGGGAGGATTGGAAAGTGATGAAGAGAAGCTCGACATTAATTTTGAACTGGAGAGAATTCGTGAACGAAATTGAGGAGGCCGGATTCGTTCGAACGAAATAAAATAAAGTGGACGCCATTTAAATTTTCTCTGTGAATCGAAGTGAGGGAGAGGAGTATTTAAAATTGAAAGAGGAGACATCGTACATGATTTAACAGTGAGGTATGGGTCACACGATTTCTTTCGTGATTTTGAACGAGATTCTAGGCGTGGTTAAAGGAGATGACATGCATATAATATTGACCAAGTTTATAAATTTAAATTTTAAATTGAATTCAATTTAATTTCAACGCGTTTATGTGTCGTACGCTCACATAACAACTCCGGTCAATACGAAATTTGGAATCCGGTAATAATTCAATATTACGGATCCAATGGAACTAGTTTCGTCGAATTCCAAGACTGTGCCTCGGAACGCTATTTTTAAATATCGATTCAAACGATGTAATTTCAAAACTGATCAAATCACTTTCATATTCAATTCTGAAGCTTCTATTATCTTCAGTGTCATCAATATAAATTTCCCAAGCTCTGAAAATATTTTTAATCAGCTTAAAATTGAAGATTCAAATTTTTATTCAACTTTCAATAGATTAAATTTTTAAAATTTAATCGCCAAATTCATAGTTATATTGGAATTCAAGCTAAACCATTATTCAAATATTTAAAATTAATTAAATATTTTTAATTTAAATTGTTCAAAATTCTGGGTCGTTACAAACTTCCCCCCTTAAAAGAATTTCGTCCCGAAATTACAAGTAAAGAAGAATGCTCCAATACCCGTTAACTATTTTACCAAAACTAAATAGTTTTATCAAATTTCAAAACAAATCTTTCTATTAAAGATTCGTTATCACTTCAGCTAACTTTCTAAACACTTTCATAGTTTTCAAACAATATTGTTTTACTTCACAATTCAAATTTAAATTTAAATTCAAATTTTAAACTTTCAAAATTTTCTAACACTCGAGATTTTCAAAAAATTTCGCCAGCGTCTCCTTTGCGCGGCTAACTTGGTACGACTACAAAATGGCACAACGACCCCTCCGATTCTAAAAAGAAAAGAAAAAGCCAAGCGGCTAGACAAGAAAATCATCAAATCTCATATTGAAACTCAAATACATACCTTTTTGTCGAGCCTTTTAAATTTACCTTCAAAATCAAAATTCCAATTCTATTATAACACCTGTATATCCTACTAGCAGTAGTATCCAGTTACAACATTCAAACCATTTTGTCAATTCCATTACAAAATTTCGATACTTACTTCTTATATCATCTTTAATTTACTATTGAAGTTATATCCATTATCATTCAATTTTACATTTCAAAATTTCATTTGAATTCAATTTACAATTTCAATTTTATCTTCATTCAATCATCAACTTAGAATAATTTCAATATCAACTTTTACTTAAGAATTTCACTCTTCATTTCTTAGGTTCAATATAAATATTCCACATACACATTATATTTATTTTCAATTTACCACTTCGGTTAAATCTACTTACATTTAAACTAGATTTCCAATTCGAATTCAATTTACCTTTCTTTTATAATTATTGAATTTAATTCATTTCAAACCTTATTCATTTGGTCAATATTCAATTAGCTTCATTTACTAATTTTAGTTTAATACTTCACAAATCAAATTCAATTCTAGTTTTATTTACTTTCAATTTCAAAATGAATTTTAACATTCAATTTCATTTTCTTGCACTTGCAATTGCAAATTTATTCATTCATTCACAAATTCATTCATTTTCAATTTGAATCCCATTCCAATCAAATTTCAAATATTTTATAAGTTATCAACTTATTTACATTCCATCAATGAAATTTATTTTCAATTATCTTTCTGGAATTCCATTCCAAATTATAAATTCATTTACAATTTATATTCACAATTTTATTCATATATGAATTCATTTCCTTATATTCTTAATTCATATTTATAATTTCCATTTGTTAAATGTATTTATCTCCAAATCTTTGGTTATTATTTTAATTTCTTATTCAATTCCATATAATAATGATAATATTTCAATGTTATTACTTCATAACAACCAAACATCCGTATACTATGATAATTCATAGAATATCATTTCTTTTCTATACAAAAATAATTTTGGGCAAAATTATTTCATTTACCCTATTTAAAAACAATACTGTGTCAGTTTATCTTGTTTAAGAGTTTAGAAACCCCTATCGATTACAGTTGGCCACCCTGCACCGATCAGAATCTATAAACAGTCAACCGATAAGTCAACACAATACAAAACAATTTCATATTCACTAACAAATATGCGCTCATATCTATTATTACACTCACACTCATTCTAGAGTACTACTGACTCTATCTCTAATGAGTAATACCCAACAGAGCAGGGTTGTCGCTTAACCATATGCTCTGATAACACGTTGTAAGGACCCAATTCTTCGACTTTCGAAAATCGACATCAATACGTCCACTGTATCAACTACCGAGCAAACGAATGTCGGAAAACCGAATTCTTAGGGTTTAAAAGAAGAGGTAGAAGAAAAGATAGAAGAAAAAGAAAGAAGAACAACTACAGAAAACACAGAACAGAAACAATATTAGAATCTCACATCCGCAGCGGAACAATATATAATAGATAATCACTAGTCTTTTGAAACAAAGAACTATATCAGTTTATACATACATCAATCAGAGTCAATATACAAATCAATACAACAATGGACAGTTATATAAACTTGTCCTCATACAGAATACACAGCAGAATAAATAAACAAATACGGATGTACGTTTCGCCATCCAGCTTGCTTCCAAAGCTCCAGAATATCCAGAATATCCTGATAACATAACTCTAGGTTGCCCGTGTGGAAAATAATGGGCACCCAGAGTTTAGAAGGGAAACAATAAACTCCGAGTCAGTCATGGTGACTAGTGTGAGATCGTAAAACAGTTACCTTTACAAAGAAAATAAAATTTATTCGAAATGCTTTTGGAAAATGAAACTACCATAAGACCTCCCGCCACACACACAATGCAAACGCAGAATTGGAGGAGATTTCTTCTTATGATAGTCAAAGATGCTTGATACGCAATATCATATCATTTTTGATATTATTATTAGTGCATAGTGTAGAAAACATTTCGAAAGTATAATATAAATCTTAGCCAGCATAGGCATTCCGCACTTATGCCTACTATAGCTACCATGTTCAATAGCAGGTTACCGCCACATTCCATGGCAGGTAATACAACTAAAACCGTACAAGTCACGTATTGTTTCTTTGGATTTCCAACAAATGGTCAGGCCAAGGAACTTCCCATTGCCACATGGAAACGCCTCTGGAAAGACGTCCCGAGAAATAACCTAACATTACGGTTAGATCTCTGCCAACACAAGGTCGGGTTACCTCTGCAAAAATAGGTAACTACTAACACACGTATGTCATCCCCCGATCGTAACCGATCTTCCCGAGGATCCTCGATTTCCAACAACCACATAAGAATAATAATGCAGCAACAACATAGGTTAAGTATCCGGGCTCCATACCATGATACCACCTCTATCCAGAAAGAATGACATACACTAAGGGGCGCTACTCCCTAGAACCTAACCGCATCCTTCCTGTTTTGACCATTTCCGGGGTGTGAGGTCCGACGAAGTCTTGTCCACAAAGCTACGCTTTTCACAAAGCCATGCTTCGGGTCAAACAAATGATCAAAGTAATGATCACAAAGATAAATGATCAAACAAATGATCATATCACAAATGATCAAACAATGATCATTTCACAGCAACACTCAGCATGCCACGTTACCAAATTGGGAGTATATCGCTGATAACCTTCAACTACATAACCTCTGAGCTCGTACGTCTCAGAGAAGGGTGTTAAGCTAAGAGAATAAATTCTCCGCCACCAACAGAAATGTATTTGAAAGAAATCAGCTTTATATCTCAATTTGTAACGTCAGACATACAATCCATACAAGTCTGTTGTGACGACCGCCCATGACTCCTGCACTGAACAAAGGAATAGTGCGCTGTAAAGTGTGCCAGGAAGCCATGGATGATCGTCAGAGGTAAGATAAAACAGCAGAATCTATCGTATTACTCACAGCGCATGGATAAAATACAATAGAGAATATATATATAGTGAAGCTTCACAAAATAGAATCATCAATTAAGCTTCATAATAGTTGAATACAAACATCTGAATAGTCAATACATCAAGCCTCACTACATATCACTCAGAGAATTATACAAGCAGCGGAACATCCAGTACGTACAGTAAGAAAATAATATGCAAGCCTCCAGCTCGTCTTCGTCATCAGCATCGTTGGAAACTAAGATCAGCACCTGTCACCTGCTACCTAGTCTGCCCATCCCAAAATGGATGAACAGCCCAAGGTAATAAGAGTTGAACATAAAACCTTGAGTCAGACAACAGTCTTAGTGAGCGGTAAATTAACTAACAACATACCAAAAGAGCATAAAGGTAAAAGGAATAGGAACCCAACCCTCCCACTCCACCTCTTTCTACAGTGATAGCCCCCAGACACACTAAGCAGAAGTAAACATAGTAAAGCAAACATTTAAAGTAAAGCAATTATCACTCGAGTCAAGGTCAATGTTTTCCAAGTACAAACCCCCAAGGCCTAAACCAGGATCAGATAAGCACCCAGAAAATATTGCTCTTGAGACCGAATGACGATACAACCAAACATCCATGACTCTGGCTATCACTGTTTTCATTGCTTCGATACCACTATTAATTGAATAACCGTCACATTCTTTCAGCCGTCCGTCAAGGGCCAATGGTAACCCCGGTTCTAGACAGAACTCCGCACGTCGTCGTAGCCCGTGCCTAGGACTATCGAATCTGCCCAGAGTACTCGACCACCAACTGTAGTCTTTTGGGACTATCGAATCTGCCCAGCGTACTCTTGCTTTAAGCCTGCTAGAACCTTCAACAATGATGAAATCTCAGCCTTCTAGTCATCCTCCTCGACGACTATTCTCATACTAGCTCAAGCGCCTCTCGAGCCAACCATTATCCTCAAACTCGAACCATTTCACCGAGTTACCAACATGCTTGGAATGATCCCGTCTGGATTAAACCAAGGCTATCTCACATCATGCCTCGCTTCATCTCATCATAGCAAAGCCTCATCTTAACATCATCATCAAATCTATCCATATGAGCTTCATCAACCGCCACATATGCCACGAGTAGCTTTTCCAATTCAAGAGCCTTTCCCTTAGCTTTTGAATCATCTTCGACCATCTTGTCTAAATCCAACAACTAATCAACTAATTTATAACAATCAATCAAATCAATCATTAATCCAAGTAATCAATCATGTAAACAAGATCTAAAAGCAATTATAACTAAAATGGCAATTTTGTAAATAAAGAGTCCAAATCTAACAAGCATGAATCATGAGCAATATCTCTACAACTTGATGAATGAACTTGCATAGATTAACATGTAGTAAAATGGATGTCAAATCATCATGAACAATGGATCTATACTTAAGTTTACAAAAATGCATGAAATCACTATTTAAACACATAATCAAGCCACCAATCCGATATACTCCTTTGAATCCGTGTGAGAGATAACCACCACTCACCAAATGACCTAAACACCTCAAAAGCAACACACTTCAGATCTGGACAGCGAAGGATCTAACTCGATTCTCCAAAATTCCGCTTCAAACGATGAAATCTCTCTTCGAAGAATGTAGATCTTCAATCTAAGCTCTTAAATCTTCGATTTGGATGGAAGGAAGCACAAAATTAAAGTGGAGAAAAGAAGTGAAGAAGTGTAGAACTTGAGCTCTCAAAATGTCAGCACTCGTCGCTTCAAAATCCGGATCCCAAAAAGTGAAGTAGAACCTGTGCAGTTAAAGTGCTCGGCAGATTCAAAGCGGTGGAGGTGCAAAAAGTCATAGCGGGGATACAGCGAGGATATAGCGGGATATAGCGGATGGCTCTAAAATAGCATATAAAACTCGTACTTAATGTTTTTACAAATATATAAATGGTAATTAAATGAAAAATTATCATTCAATTGAATTATAATTAATACATAAATAATTTTAAATAAAAACATGTGCGAATATACTTTAAATAAACGTAAAACTGTTATATAACATAATTGAATTTAGTAGAATATTAGAATATTTTCATTTCTGAAAATATATTAAAAATTAAATCAAATAAATTAGTTTATTAATTTTTATAATGTATAAATGCAATTTTTCAATTCATTTTATTAAAGAAGATATAGCGGAACTAGTGGAATATAGCGGGAATAACGGGATATATCGGGAATAGCGGGGCTTAAAGCGGAAAGGCTATATTTTGGGGCTATATGGAAATATCGTAGCGGTAGAAATCTGCTATGAGATATAGCGGGGTTATAGCGGGGTAATAGCGGGGCATTAACTACACAGAGTAGAACCCCGTTTTTATAGGCAGTTCCTTAAGTCGTCCGCCCCCCTTAAGTCGTCCACGACCTAACGAAACCCCACGACCTACGACCTAACGGTATTGCCGACCTAACGACCCAACAGTTCAACGACCTAAGCCATAACACATGTGCGCGACTTACGACCTAACCTTAGCTCGCCCCTAGGTCGCTCACGACCTAACACTCAGCGACCTAACCTAACACACATGTGCACGACCTAGCAACTTAACAACATAAGTCCTCACGCGACCTAACTAAGATACGACTTAACGCATGCGCGACTTAGCGACAACGCAATTGCACGACCTAATGACCCAACGACCTAAGCCTCAACACTAATGCGCGACCCATGACCTAACTGAGATGCCGACCTAACGACTTAACAAGAGTACCGACCTAACACACACGGCTTACCACACGACCTAACGACTTAACACCTTAGGTCGTCTAACGACCTAACTACACACAGGGTCACAATCGACCTATACTAACTTCCTTAAGTCGCTCAACCGACCTATCCTCTTTAGGTCGTTAACTCGCACAGTCTACTAGGTCGCTACTCCTATGCCGCTAACCCCTAGGTCGGTAACCTTCTTAGGTCGGTCAACTTTTTAGGTCGGTCCATTTCTTAAGTTGCTAACTTCCTATAGGTCGCTCCAATCTCTTAAGTCATCCCAAACTATTGTATGACCTAAGCTACTACACGACCTAACTCTGGACGATCTAACTCTGAACGATCTAACAACACTAACGACCTAATGACAACTGCTTTACAATCTTTTGATCCGTAAAAATACGGGTCGTTACATTCTCTCCCCCTTAGGAATTTCGCCCCCGAAATTCCAAATAAACAAGAGCAATCAAAAACTATTCTGCATGCCTACCATCCATAGCAATCAACAAACCATGCGTCCAATTACTAGCCTAGCATGCAGAATTCTAAAATTAGAACAAGTTACAATGTCGTGAGATGACACGACACCTTATGGCCATACCTCGAAGAGTTCAGGATGAGCTGCCTTCATCCTCTCTTCCACCTCCCATGTACAGTCGTTAACATCATCACTCCATTGTATCTTGAGCAACTTAACTACCTTCCTCCTAAGCTGTTTCGTGATAGTTTCTACAACACGAAGCGACTTACGAGGTCTCTTACCGACTGGATCAATCTCAAAATCTTCACAGCTATCAGCAGAAACTACTGTATTCGAGTCGTGCACATACTTCCGTAGATATGATACATGAAAAACATTGTGCACACCCGACATCTTTTCTGGTAACTCCAATTTGTAGGCGAGCTTTCCAATTCGCTCGATGATCGGGAATGGTCCAACAAATCTCGGAGTCAATTTTCCTTTCTTCCCGAATCGAATAACATTCTTCAGTGGAGAAATCTTCACAAAAACCATATTACCTACGTCGAATTCCAAATCCTTACGACGCTTATCGGCATAACTTTTCTGTCGGTCTTGGGCTGCCTTCATTCGTTGCCGAATGATCTCTATGCAATCCGAAGTCTGTCGAATCATTTCTGGCCCAAGTATCAACTTTTCCCCTGTTTCCAACCAACATGTCGGAGAGTTACACGGTCTTCCATACAATGCCTCATACGGTGCCATACCAATGCTTGACTGGTAACTGTTATTATACGAAAATTCTACCAAATGAAGGTGATCTTCCCATGATCCTCTGAAATCTAAAACACAAGCTCTGAGGAGATCTTCCAAAACTCGGTTGACTCTCTCAGTCTGACCATCTATTTGGGGATGATAAGCTGTACTCAAACACAGTTCAGTTCCCAAAACTTCCTGGAAGCTCTTCCAAAATTCACTAGTGAACAATGGGTATCGATCACTCACTATACTTTTCGGAATACCATGGAATCAAACTATCCACTTAACATACAGCTCAGCCAACTTTGATGCAGTCCTGGTTGATCGAACAGGAATGAATCTTGCACTCTTGGTCAAACGATCTATGATGACCCAAATCCCTTTATTTCCCGCTCTGGTTCTAGGTAACCCATCGATAAAATCCATCGATATTTGCTCCCACTTCCATGTAGGAACTTCTAATGGCTGAAGCAATCCACTGGGCTTCTTTTGCTCAGCTTTTACCAACTGGCAGTTCATGCACTTGGAAATAAAATTTCCAACATCCTTCTTCATACCTTCCCAGTAATAGGTTCTCTTCATATCCCGATACATCTTATTTCCACCTGGATGAATTGTCAACTTCGAGTGATGACTTTCCTTCAGAACTTCATCTCTCAATCCATCTATATCGGGAACAACTAGTCGTCCTTGCTTCCGTAGCCAACCCTCTTGATCGACCTCGAATCCTTTATCCTTTTCTGGGTCCAATCCAGATTCCAAATCACGGATAATCCTGACAAGCTTATCGTCTCACTTTTGGCTCTCGCCAATTCTTTCCACAAGAGTAGGTCTTATCGATAAGTTTGCCAACATCTCAGGTTCCAATTCACATCTGGGCCTGAAATCAAATTCAGCTAAATACTCGAGATTCTTCCATTCTAAAAACATGGCCCCCAATCCTGCATGTCTTCGACTTAACGCATCTGCTACTGCGTTACCCTTTCCCGGAGTATAGGCTATACCAAAATCATATGATGCCAAAAACTCTAGCCATCGTTGCTGCCGAAGATTCAAATCCTTTGGGGAGAAAAGATACTTCAACGACTTATGATCTGTAAACAACTCGAATCGAACTCCCAATAGATAATGTCTCCACATCTTCAAAGAAAATACAATTGCCGCCAACTCCAAATCATGAGTCGGATAATTCCTTTCATGCGGCTTCAGTTGTCGACTTGCATACGCAACAACTCTATTCTTCAGCATCAGCACTGCTCCAATCCAGTACTACATGCGTCGGTGTAAACCACCATCTCTTCATTTCCACTTGGAATAGTCAAAACAGGAGCACTTGTCAATCGCTCTTTCAGGTTTCTGAAAGCTTGCTCACACTTAGCATCCCATCTGAATACTTGGTTCTTTTTCGTCAATCCTGTTAATGGTGCAGCTACCTTGGAAAAGTCTTTGATAAATCGACGATAGTATCCTGCTAATCCAAGAAAACTTCTCACATCAGATGCATTCTTAGGTCTAACCCAATCCTGGATTGCTGCCACCTTAGCGGGATCAACCGCTATTCCATTTCCAGAGATAATATGGCCTAAGAACCTCACTTCACTCTTCCAGAAGTGACACTTCGAAAACTTAGCCTTCAGCTGATGTTTCCGTAAGATTTCCAAAACAATACACAAGTGCGTCTTGTGCTCTTCTTCAGTTCTGGAATAAATCAAAATATCATCCACGCACACTAGTACGAACTTGTTCAACTGATCTCTGAACACTCTATTCATAAGATCCACAAAATATGTTGGCGCATTGGTCAATCCAAACGGCATTACCAGCCACTCAAAGAAACCAGATGGTGTCCTGAAAGCAGTCTTCGGCACACTATCCTTAGCCACTCTTAACTGGTGAAATCCCGTTGCCAAATCCATCTGAGAAAACACCTTAGCTTCGTGAAGCTGATCAAACAAGTCATCTATTCTTGGCAATGGATACTTGTTCTTCTTAGTCACTTTATTCAGCTCACGATAATCCACACACAACCTCAATGATCCATCTGCTTGGGTTGCAAACACAACTGGTGCACCCCATTCGGACACACTACGCCGAATGAATCCTTTCTGTAAAAGATCATCAACCTGCACCTTCAACTCCTGCTGTTCCCTAGGCGCCATCCGCCTAAGAGGCATCACAACAGGTCTGGCTCCTTCAACTAAATCGATACGAAACTCGATCTCTCTATGCGGCGGTACCCCTTTGACCTCATCAAAGACATCCTCAAATCCATTAGCGATTGGCACCGATGACAGTCCATCCCGTGGAACAACCAGCGAATACATGAAGCTCATGAAGACGCCTTCCTCATGCTTACATCGTATCACAACCTTTCGCCCCTCCACATTCTCGACTGTCACCTCCAACCTTTCACAATCAACCTTTGCCGCATACTTCCTAAGTCAGTCCATACCCAAAATAATTCCGAACCCCGCAAAGTTCAGAACAAAACAATCGCAAACAAAAGAGCAATCATGACTCGATACAACCAAACCACGGCATAGCATACACAGACAGGACGAACCCCCAACTGGATTAGTCATAACCAATGGTCTATCAACAATATCCGGTTCTAAACCCAACCGGCCTACAAGTTCATTACAAACAAAAGAATGCGACGCCCCAGTATCGAATAACACTCTAACTGGAACACCACAAATGGAAAGAGTACCTTGAACCACCACACTCTTTCCTTTATCTTCAGCGGTAGGAGCTTTTGAAGATGATGGAACAGCCCCCAAAGCATAAGCTTGCACAATCTGCTTGTCCTTCCGCGGTTCTGGACAATTCTTCTTAATATGCCCCGGCTTGTCACAGTTGTGGCACTTCACCGGCACCTTTGGATTCTTGCAATCTCTGGAGAAATGGCCCTTCTGCTGACAATTGTAGCAGGTCACTTCGCCCTTCGGCTTCTTCTGGCTATCCTTACCCTTTTGCAGCTGCTGCTTCCTCTTCTTGTTTCCACCCTGCTGTGGTTTAGACTCTTCCTTGGTCACAGCAACAACAGATCCTTCTTTAGGAAACAGATTTTCATGCCTGAGAGCTTTCTCCACAAGCTTCTCAAATGGATCGTCCAGATGATCCACCAACTGCCTCCCAAGATAAATGTCCAAGCCTGTCACAAATTTCTCGTTCTTCTGATATGAAGATTCAATATACGACTGGGCATACTTGGACAAAGCTTCAAACTCAGAAACATACTCAAGAACTGGTCTACCACCTTGCTTGAGCTCTACAAACTTCTTGAACAGAACATATTTTTGGGCTGTAGAAATGAACTTAGCTTCAAATCTGGCTTGGAATTGCTCCCAAGTAATTTCTTCCTCCGGAGTATCAATAGTGATAGAGTTCCACCAGTCAGAAGCTCTCCCTTGAAGATGTCTTGATGTAAGCTTCCTTCTAGTTGCATCCTCGATTCCCAAATCACCAAAGATTCTTCTACAAGCATCTATCCATCTATGGACTTCAATGGTTGACTCTGTTCCTAAGAAAACCTTCCCTCCAAGAGCAGTATAGTCTTTACACAACTTAGCAAAATCCACCGGTCTTGGAGCTTGAACTTGAATTCCAACATCAACTGCTGGCCCCGAAGCTGGCATCCTCCTCATGATCGAAGTCATCATAGCCTCGAACATAGCAGCATAATCAGCAGCCCCCTCAGTAGCACGGCCTTCCCTAGCAGCTGGTCTACCTCTTCGACTCATTCTCAATATCTATAAAAGAAATGATCGGCACACCTTGAGAAACCACTGCATAAAGGACTCAAATCCTTCTAAGCTACTATATTATATATAGTAATCATCCATCAAAATACAATTACGTCTCTCATACGTAGTTCGTTAGCGAGCGTTGGGTAAAATCAATTAACCAAAGCTCTGATACCAAATGTGACGACCGCCCATGACTCCTGCACTGAACAAAGGAATAGTGCGCTGTAAAGTGTGCCAGGCAGCCATGGATGATCGTCAGAGGTAAGATAAAACAGCAGAATCTATCGTATTACTCACAGCGCATGTATAAAATACAATAGAGAATATATATAGTGAAGCTTCACAAAATAGAATCATCAATTAAGCTTCATAATAGTTGAATACAAACATCTGAATAGTCAATACATCAAGCCTCACTACATATCACTCAGAGCATTATACAAGCAGCGGAACATCCAGTGCATATAGTAAGAAAATAATATGCAAGCCTCCAGCTCGTCTTCGTCATCAGCATCGTTGGAAACTAAGATCAGCACCTGTCACCTGCTACCTAGTCTGCCCATCCCAAAATGGATGAACAGCCCAAGGTAATAAGAGTTGAACATAAAACCTTGAGTCAGACAACAGTCTTAGTGAGCGGTAAATTAACTAACAACATACCAAAAGAGCATAAAGGTAAAAGGAATAGGAACCCAACCCTCCCACTCCACCTCTTTCTACAGTGATAGCCCCCAGACACACTAAGCAGAAGTAAACATAGTAAAACAAACATTTAAAGTAAAGCAATTATCACTCGAGTCAAGGTCAGTGTTTTCCAAGTACAAATCCCCAAGGCCTAAACCAGGATCAGATAAGCACCCAGAAAATATTGTTCTTGAGACCGAATGACGATACAACCAAACATCCATGACTCTGGCTATCACTGTTATCATTGCTTTGATACCACCGCTAATTGAATGACCGACATATTCTTTCAGCCGTCCGTCAAGGTCCAATGGTAACCCCGGTTCTAGACAGAACTCCGCACGTCGTCGCAGCCCGTGCCTAGGACTATCGAATCTGCCCAGAGTACTCGACCACCAACTGTAGTCTTTTGGGACTATCGAATCTGCCCAGCGTACTCTTGCTTTGAGCCTGCTAGAACCTTCAACAATGATGAAATCTCAGCCTTCTAGTCATCCTCCTCGACGACTATTCTCATACTAGCTCAAGCGCCTCTCGAGCCAACCATTATCCTCAAACTCGAACCATTTCACCGAGTTACCAACATGCTTGGAATGATCCCGTCTGGATTAAACCAAGGCTATCTCACATCATGCCTCGCTTCATCTCATCATAGCAAAGCCTCATCTCAACATCATCATCAAATCTATCCATATGAGCTTCATCAACCGCCACATATGCCACGAGCAGCTTTTCCAATTCAAGAGCCTTTCCCTTAGCTTTTGAATCATCTTTGACCATCTTGTCTAAATCCAACAACTAATCAACTAATTTATAACAACCAATCAAATCAATCATTAATCCAAGTAATCAATCATGCAAACAAGATTTAAAGCAATTATAACTAAAATCGCAATTTTGTAAATAAAGAGTCCAAATCTAATAAGCATGAATCATGAGCAATATCTCTACAACTTGATGAATGAACTTGCATAGATTAACATGTAGTAAAATGGATGTCAAATCATCATGAACAATGGATCTATACTTAAGTTTACGAAAATGCATGAAATCACTATTTAAACACATAATCAAGCCACCAATCCGATATACTCCTTTGGATCCGTGTGAGAGATAACCACCACTCACCAAATCACCTAAACACCTCAAAAGCAACACACTTCAGATCTGGACAGCGAAGGATCTAACTCGATTCTCCAAAATTCCGCTTCAAACGATGAAATCTCTCTTCGAAGAATGTAGATCTTCAATCTAAGCTCTTAAATCTTCGATTTGGATGGAAGGAAGCACAAAATTAAAGTGGAGAAAAGAAGTGAAGAAGTGTAGAACTTGAGCTCTCAAAATGTCAGCACTTCGTCGCTTCAAAATCCGGATCCCAAAAAGTGAAGTAGAACCCCGTTTTTATAGGCAGTTCCTTAAGTCGTCCGCCCCCCTTAAGTAGTCCACGACCTAACGAAACCCCACGACCTACGACCTAACGGTATTGCCGACCTAACGACCCAACAGTTCAACGACCTAAGCCATAACATACGTGCGCGACTTACGACCTAACCTTAGCTCGCCCTAGGTCGCTCACGACCTAACACTCAGCGACCTAACCTAACACACATGCGCACGACCTAGCGACTTAACAACATAAGTCCTCAGGCGACCTAACTAAGATACGACTTAACGCATGCGCGACTTAGCGACAACGCAAGTGCGCGACCTAATGACCCAACGACCTAAGCCTTAACACTAATGCGCGACCCACGACCTAACTGAGATGCCGACCTAACGACTTAACAAGAGTACCGACCTAACACACGCGACTTACCACACGACCTAACGACTTAACACCTTAGGTCGTCTAACGGCCTAACTACACACAGGGTCACAATCGACCTATACTAACTTCCTTAAGTCGCTCAACCGACCTATCCTCTTTAGGTCGTTAACTCGCACAGTCTACTAGGTCGCTACTCCTATGCCGCTAACCCCTAGGTCGGTAACCTTCTTAGGTCGGTCAACTTTTTAGGTCGGTCCATTTCTTAAGTTGCTAACTTCCTATAGGTCGCTCCAATCTCTTAAGTCATCCCAAACTATTGTACGACCTAAGCTACTACACGACCTAACTCTAGACGATCTAACTTTGAATGATCCAACAACACTAACGACCTAATGACAACTGCTTTACAATCTTTTGATCCGTAAAAATACGGGTCGTTACATCTGTTCCGGGATCGAACAGAACCGAAGGCACTTCTCACGAAGCCCTTGCAAATCCAGAAAATTTTCTAATCACGTCCGGACTTCCCGTCACTAAGGGTGATAAAACCTCTATATCGGAGATCAGCCGATGTAGAGTAACTCGACGGTAATCCTTCCGTTTTCAAAAATATTCGGTCTTCAACACCGATCATCAAATGCAATCCATTTCGACGTAACACATATTCGGAATGGGTTATACGACCCAAAGGTCCTTTCCCGGCTAACCCGAATAGTGAGCGCTTATTCAAAAATAAGTGTGGCATTCAAATTCAAGAAAATCACAACAAATACCCATTCAAGGTAATTATTGATAGTCGGTTATTTAACTATCAATAGAGATGCGCAACATCATCAGATTTCAAATAATTTTCCCAAATTATTTATTTTCCAAAATATCTTTACTAGATATATAATTTCCACACTTCTAAAATAAAATCAACGTTTATTTTTAAACGAATTCCTTTTCCCTTTATAAATTCCATAGTGAATTTATATTTCAAATATCTACCAATATACGATTTTCAAATCGATTGCAAATATCCACTTTCACTTTATCCTTACAGAGATAAATTCTCAAAAACGTTTTATTTCATTTTGGGAAACATTTCCATACTTATTTAATAATAAGTAATTCACAAATCTTATTTATTTTCAATATTTGAAAATATTCAATATACTTAAATCAAAATTAAGTATATATTTCATTCTTTAAGGAAATCATTTACTATAACATCTATTTGAGTCAAAACGAATGTTACGTAAAACATCGTTACGACGACTCAAAATCACTAGTATAGGGATTCGAAATTAAGATAGGTATATAAATCCCAATACTATATAAAAACATTTCCTTTCGGAGATCATTTAATATAACAACAGTGTTATAGTCTACCATTTCCTTATTCCTCGAAAACGTCTATTTCAACAATGAATGTTGAAATCTATGATTTCGATATTTAATATATTTTAAAACATCGTTAAAACAATTAACTTCATTTTTAATGTCACTTCCCCAAAACATATCCATTTTACTTAATAATATATTCACTGTCCAAAATCGTGAATATACTTCACTAACCAAATTTCAATATTTTCTACACATTTTATTTCAAGAATTTATCCATTATCCAAAATCATAGATAAAATCTCCTTTAATGACCATTCGATTTATAACTCAATATATATACCAAAAGTCCATATTATAAGTTAAATACTTATAATTCATTTATTTACAAAATTGTTCCATTAAAACTTCACAAATTTTAAATCTTATTACTTATAAGATTTCATTTATAACCTTATTTTCAACAATAACCGAACAACTTTTATAATTCCATTGTTTTGATTTATAAATATCAATTTTATAAATCTCATCTATGAACCATTCATACTTGTTCAAAAACCTCAATTAAAATGCCAAAATCCGATTTATAAGTTAATTACTTATAAATCTTTTGTTTTACAAAATCTATTCATTTTGTAACTTCACAATATGTAAATTCTATAAATTTCACTCACTTATGAAATCTATTTATACTTCATTTTAACACTTATAAAACTCCTTTAATAATCCCAATATTTTAAATTTATAAATATCAATTTTGTACATCTTTTATATACATCGTTTTAATAATTCAAAAATCCAAATTTAAACCATTTTATAAATTACTTAACTATTTATTTAAAAAATCACCTTTCGGTTATATTTCACCAAAAATCATAATTTTTATAACTTTAAAATTTAAACGTTTATTTATTTAAAATGAATCAATTCAAAAATTAAATAAAACGTATACTTTCAAAAAAATCACTTTAAAAAATCTCTTTTAAAATCAACATCGTCATTTTTAAATTTCAAAAATGGATCCGATGATGCAACACACCAATTTGTCAACCACGACATCCAATATCATATATCGATATGATAATCAACAAATATCACAATATCTGTAATCAAATAAATACTGGTGAGGAATCCAGTTGGATCCCTCCAACCTGTTTCCCTGCATCCACAGATGTTAGCACAATACCCATTCCACTTCGAGGTGGAATATCGCGGTATATGGGATTTTATAAAAATATCAATCCGCTATTATGCGGCGCAATAGGGTCTCATCCGCTATATAGTGCGGGAAATCAACAACTGCAATATATACATATGCCAATATATATATTGCTATATATAGATATATCCTACTATATCTAATATCACATCCATACATAAATCAATCAATCAATAACTGTAAAAATCAACTTTTCATTCGAGTGAGAAAATCTCACCTTTCCTTTAATTTGCAATCCATTTTCCATTTCCGACTTGATTTCACAGTTTTGACCTTGTATAAGCAATTATACAATTTATTAATATTCGAACAGATCGAATATTAAATTTTAATTTGACTATTTTGATTCATCGGTGATTTCATTTTAATAGTTAAATTAATTGATAGTTTTATTTAAACCAATATTTCTCCTTTAATAAATTTCTTTAAGTGTCTAAGAACAAATAAATTTTTCCATAGTTCATTATTTAAAAATTTCACTAGTAAATGGAAATAGGTATATTTGTGTTATTAATATTTTAACTTATCAAAGTATTCATTACCATTAAATAACAAATCAACTAATAATTAAATTTTACAAATCTCTTTAATTCCCTTTTGAAATTTCAAAAATACTGATAACATAACCCATACAGATTTTAAATCTATTTTTATACAATTCTATAACATTTTAAAATCATATATATATATATATATATATATATCTTTAAACAAGTTCATTTCCTTTTGAGTTAAACTACAGATCTATCATAATTCATTATTAAAGAAAATAACTAGCAAGTTAAAAATGTATATACATCTATATTATTATCATTTCCTTTTATTCAAAATTCAATCTGTATATGTATTTCTGCATAAACATATATTCATTCGATTCCCAAAAAAAATTTCTTTCATGTCTATATTTTAAAACTTACTTTGAATTTATAAAACAATACCTTACTGCTCAATGTTGCCGTCACCATCAAACTTTGCGTGAACGAGCGTGCCGCCCTCTCGACTTCGCCTTCCCATCCCCTCTGCCGATTGAAATCGCTGCTGCGACTTCCCACGACACGCATCACGTGACTCCACCACTGCTGCGCCTCCCTCCTCCGCGATTTAGTTAGCGTGACGCCCCTCTTTTCCTCCACGAAATCGCGATGCCTTTCCCTTGCACCGGCCCTCGAATCACTGCCAGCTTTCGACTGCTCGACTCGAGTTCCAGTTCGCACGCGATGATTCATGAATAATTTTGTGAATGGAAGCTCCGCCATTTTTTTTCTTTTTTTTGTTTGAGAAATCGATTTCGATATTTCTGGTTTTGAGGGAGGATTGGAAAGTGATGAAGAGAAGCTCGACATTAATTTTGAACTGGAGAGAATTCGTGAACGAAATTGAGGAGGCCGGCTTCGTTCGAACGAAATAAAATAAAGTGGACGCCATTTAAATTTTCTCTGTGAATCGAAGTGAGGGAGAGGAGTATTTAAAATTGAAAGAGGAGACAGCATACGTGATTTAACAGGGAGGTATGGGTCGCATGATTTCTTTCATGATTTTGAACGAGATTCTAGGCGTGGTTAAAGGAGATGACGTGCATATGATATTGACCAAGTTTATAAATTTAAATTTTAAATTGAATTCAATTTAATTTCAACGCGTTTATGTGTCGTACGCTCACATAACAACTCCGGTCAATACGAAATTTGGAATCCGGTAATAATTCAATATTACGGATCCAATGGGACTGGTTTCGTCGAATTCCGAGACTGTGCCTCGGAATGCTATTTTTAAATATCGATTCAAACGATGTAATTTCAAAACTGATCAAATCACTTTCATATTCAATTCTGAAGCTTCTATTATCTTCAGTGTCATCAATATAAATTTCCCAAGCTCTGAAAATATTTTTAATCAGCTTAAAATTGAAGATTCAAATTTTTATTCAACTTTCAATAGATTAAATTTTTAAAATTTAATCACCAAATTCATAGTTATATTGGAATTCAAGCTAAACCATTATTCAAATATTTAAAATTAATTAAATATTTTCAATTTAAATTGTTCAAAATTCTGGGTCGTTACACAAATCCTTTAAGACTTTGTTAACTCTCTCCGTTTGCCCATTTGTCTACGGATGATAAGTGATAATCATCTTGAGCTTGGTACCTAAAGTCTCATGCAGACTCTTCCATAACTCACTACTGAATAAGGAATCTCTATCACTTACTATACTACTAGGAATTCCATGCGGCCTAACTATATTCCTCATGAATAACTTAGCTAAATCCGGTGCTGTCCTGGTCAACTTAATGGGTATAAAGTGTGCACTCTTAGTCAATCTATCCACTATAACCCATGTACTTTCATTTCCTCTATTCGACCTTGTTAACCCATCTATGAAATCCATTGAGATAGAATGACATTTCCAGACTGGAACATCTAAAGGCTGAAGTAATCCACTCGGTTTCTGATGTTTGGCTTTTACCTGTTGATAGTTTAAACATTGTCTCATCCATAAGCCTGCGTCTCTCTTTATACTTTCCCAGGAAAAAAATCCTTTTCATATCCTGATACATCTTAGTTCTTCCTAGATGAAAAGTGAACTTCGAACGATGACATTCTCTAGGAACTTCCTTCCTAATGTTTCCCACACTCGAAACACATAGTCGTCCTTTCTTCCTCAACCACCTAGTCTGGTCAAGACTGAAATCTTTCAAGTCATCGCTCTGTGTTCCATTCCTTAACTTTCTGATCCGTTCAGCTAATAATGGATCCTCTCCTTGTTTAGAAGCAATCCTTTCAATCATCACTGGTTGAACTCCTAAACACGACAACATACCAGTTTCTTGACTAGAACTACTCTTAGATCTCCATCGTACTCCGCATGTAGTCAATGCTTCTAAATCTTTCCACTCAACTATCATTGCCAATACTGCATTTTGATATTTTCTGCTAAGTGCATCTACAACCTTATCACCTTTTCGCGGTGCGTATTCAATACCAGTCATAAGCGGCTAAAAACTCCAACCACCTCTGCTGTCTCATATTCAACTACTTCCGAGAGAATAAATATCTCAATGACTTATGATCCGCATACAACTCGAATCTTTCTCCCAAAAGGTAATGTCTCCACACTTTCAAGGCGAAAATTACCACAACTAATTCCAAACCATGAGTCGGATATCTAAATTCATACGGTCTGAGCTGTCGAGAAGCATAAGCAATCACTTTACCTCTTTGCATTAACACAGCTCCTAACCCTGTTCCACATGCATCCGTGTACACCGCCAAGTCCTGATTCCCCTCTAGAACGATAAACGCAGGTGCGTTAGTCAACAAATGTTTTAGTTTCTGGAATGCCTCCTCACACTTATCAGTCCAAACAAACTTCACATCTTTTCGAGTTAGCTTAGTCATCGGTGCCACTATCCGTGAAAAATCCTTAATGAATCTCCGATAATACCCAGCTAATCCAAGAAAATCTTTATCTCAATCACTGTCTCGGGTCTCTTCCAACTATTCACTGCCTCGATCTTAGCCGGATCTACTGACAACCCTTTTTCCAAGACTGCATGACCAAGAAACTTTACTTTCTTCTTCCAAAAACGACACTATGAAAATTTCGCTTTCACTTTATGCTGTCTCAGCATCTCAAGCACCAATCTAAGGTGAATTTCATGCTTTCTTTCATCCTTAAAGTATATCAAAATGTCGTCTATGAATACTAACACGAATCTGTCCACATGTTCTCCGAAGATTATGTTTATCAAGTCCACAAAGAATGTTGGTGCATTAGTTAGTCCGAACGACATCACTAACCATTCGTACGATCCATATTTGGTCCTAAACGTCGTCAAAGGAATACTATCATCTGCTACTCTAAGCTGATGGAACCCTGTTGCCAAATCCAACTGGAAAAATACTTTGGCTCCACTCAGTTGGTCGAACAAATCGTCAATCCTAGGTAACGGATATCGGTTCTTTATCGTCCTCTCATTTAGCTTATGATTATAGATACATAACCTTAACGATCCGTACGGTTTTCTTGCAAACACTATGGCTGCTCCCCAAGGCGAACTGCTTGGTCTGATAAAATTCTTACCTTCTAAATCCACCAACTGCACCTTTAACTCCTTCATCTCGGTAGGTGTCATTCTACCTTGCGGTCTACTAACAGGTTCTGCTCCTGGTACTAAATCTATCTGAAACTCAATGGCTCATTTCAACGGTAGTCCTATCACGGGCTCAAAGACATCTACGAATGCTTTAACAACGAAAACTCAATTTAACTCGTCTTCTGCCTCCATAACACCCAATAAAGCATTAACCTCAAAACTAGGGTTTTCTACGGAGTATATAATTCGATCACTACAACTAGGTAGTCGCATCTCATCCCAAGAGTCACATACCCTCCTATTAGATTCACAACCCTTAAGGATGCAACTAGGTATGAGGGTTCTAGGTTAAGATTATCTACCAAACAATGAGATATAAAAGAATGCAATGCACCAGTATCAAATAGAACTCTAATTGATACACCATGAATCAAAAGAGTAGCTCCCAACACAGCTTTTCCTTTCTCCTCTGCTGTTGGTCTCGAGGTAGCTGGTTCCAGTGCAAACACTTTTCCCTTTCCATCCTTGGCTGGTTCCTTACACTAGTTTTTATAATGTCCAATCTGATCACAGTTGAAACATTTCACCCCTTTCTTGTTAGCAGCCTTCTTTTGTTTGCATGTCCGACACTTGTGAGCAAAATGTCTCTTCTTATCACACTTAAAGCAAACCAGATCAGCTTTTGCCTTCTTGGAAGCTCCTCACTTCCGAGCTCCCTTCTTGTGGAAAAACTTTCTCTTCTAGTTCTGCCCACCTTGAGTTGCCACTGCTTTATTACCATTAAAGAAAGCGAGCATCTCCTCATTCCTCAAAGCCATCTCAACAACTACATCCCACGGATCCTTAATATGCAGTAAGTTGCTTTAGCAAGCTCGGGTCTCAATCCACGGATGGACTTCTCATTCCTTTTGATAACTGAATCAACCGTAGCATATCCGTATCTCGATAATTCCTCAAATCTGGTAGCATATTCAAGCACTATCATGTCTCCCTGCACCAACTCAGCAAACTTACTGAACATAGTTGATTTGGCGATCTCCAACATGAATCTTTCCTCAAACCTCCTTCTGAATTCTTCCCAAGTCATAGCCTCTTCATCTACTCCTACAGTAACACTGTTCCACTAGCACGGTGCTGCTCCTTGCAACTGTCTGGATGCCAATCTTCTTTTCTGCTCATCGTTAAGTCCTAAATCAGCAAATATCCTTTCTCAATGAAGCAACTAATTCTCCACTTCAATTGCGTCCTCAATCCCGATAAACGGCTTCCCCTCAGCCTAGCATAGTCTCTGCTCAATACTGCATAGTTATTGACCGCCGGAGCTCCCTGATTTCCTCCTTCAACATTTCCTCCAACTAATCTTGCAACAGCTCCAGCTTGCATCATCTTAACGAAGAACTAAGACATAGCTCCTATATCAACTTGCGGTGCTCTAGCGCCCACTTTAGCAACTTGTGCCCGACCTGGATTCCTTCTAGTGTTTGGTCTGGCGTTTCAATTAGTTGTGGTACTTCCTCCACCAAGGTTAACTCTTCCATTCCTTGCATCCATATTTTACTTCCTTAAAATCTGCATTTGAGCCTTTGTAAGATAAAGAGGAATAGCCAAAGAGAGATAGGAGAATAGAGATAAAGCGTATACTTATATATAGAAAATACAAGTACGCTACTATAGCATTATCCCATACCCCAATCTTTTCTCTAATTCCTTAGGATTATGTTTTCAAAAATCATTTTAAGTTTTAAAATTTCTTTTTAGTTTTTATAAACCTATGCTCTGATACCGAGTTGTAACATCCCCTATCTCGAGGCCCAAAGCTAAGTGCTACAGATGCTGTAGTCATCTGTAGTGTTTAACTTTCGGTGACGAAATACGGTAATGTTAATGGTATCCATAATATTAGAAGCACATGAATATGAAATAAAATCATCATAGATTTCAAAACAGCTTTTCTGATTACATTTCAAATCAATATTTCATATTCAATTACATAATCCCAAAACAATTCCCAGGTTTTGACCAAATATAATTATTACAAATTATGCCAAGAGCGACATATGAAGATGCCCCCTTGGATGATCCGAGTACTAGATAGATAGACATATCCGTCATAAATACATCACAGCAGAAATAATACCAAATAACTCCTACATAGCTAGCTTTGCCTCCTGCACGTCTTCGCAAGCTTATTCGTCCAACCTACTCAACCTGAAAAGTCCTTAACTCTCAATCTACTCAAATCAAATTTTGAGCACCCGAGAGTTTAAGGGGAAAACAAAACTTTGAGTTAGACATAAAGCCTGGTGTGAACAATTCTATTACATCTCGGTTTACTAATATTAACGAGACCACACCGTTTAGCGGAACGGGTTTCCCTTCACTAATATCCTTTTAAAAGCATATCTTTTGCAAATCAAAATCCTACAATCAAACTGATTATAACAATAATATAAAATACATATATAAATAATAATCAGGTAATCAATGGACTATCTATCCATACTATAATTTTATCTGGCTAACTATTAACCTTGGCTGACTCGGGCCTACCAGACATAATCAATAATCTAACTTCCATTGGATATAATACTGGGCTGTCTGCCCTTAACTATCTTCTTCTAGGGTCAATTGATCCTAATGGTTTTGCGGGCCCACTAATAACCTATCTTTACTCTATATATTCCCTTCTATGTGTACATCATTTTAGTCCCATCTGCGATAAAGCCCTACACACTGGAATTTTGGACTTATATTAGCTATGGACTACCGACTAAAGTATAGGGTATGACCCTACACCAGTCCCATCTGGTCTTCTAATATCCGAGTTATAAACTTTGAGTTAACTACCCCATTAAATTTTCCTTGAAAAAATTTCATCAATGGACTATCTGTCCAACCTTTCATTTAAACTGATTTACCCCTTTCAATGTAAAGTAAAGAACATATTCTCCTTGTTTAAGTAATTCCTTTTTACATAACTTATTTTTTATTCTCTTTTGCTAATACATTCATTAAGGCAAGACTCCATCTTAATTAACAAATCTCAATCTCTTAACTATCTACTTTATTTTATTTTATTTATCCAATTAAATATTCTAAATAATGTTAGTCAAAACTAGGATCATTACCGTACATATATGTGAGTTGCTTATTCAACATTTAAATATGTAATAGTGTTGGTCCAAGGGAATATTCACGTGTGTACACCATATAGCCTCATTCTCCATATTATATGATAGTATTATCCAGTAATACTCTTGGATAGTATGAGTATAGAGGCGAGGCGCTACACTCTTCTTCATTCTCTTTTGATTTCTTCATTTTAATATTTGTTTGATTCGTTTTTTAGTGATATTAGGATGTTGCACCAATTTTTTGGGCAACATTTCTGGTGCTTCAACTAAGATGAACTCGGATCTAATACTTGGGAAAAGTAAGAGACAAATTATAAGTGTTATTGTTGGACTAAGTCATCCAAAGCATGGGCAATCAGGAGGTGTCAACTAGTTCAACTCCACATTTTATTTATGTGACTAGAGAGATGGATGAGATGATGATAGGTTTGCAGGTGAGATTGATAGCTCTATAAGAAAAGATGATGAATGAATTCTTCTAAAGGATGGAACAATAAAGATTAGTTGAAGTTATTGGAAATTAGAACCGGAGGTTAGAAGGAGTAAATGGACAAGGAAATGAGGTGGAAAAAGCTGGAACCATCCCCCAACACGCCAAAATTCGGTACCGAGAGGTCCAGACCAATTGTTAATACCTCATTGATTTTGATGATAATAACCATAAAACAGTCATATAAAATATAGAAACTAATGTTTTGCCAAATTATATAGTATATAGTGTAGGATATTATACAGATGTTGAATCGAAGACTGTATAGTATAAAGACCCAAAGAATGGACATGAAGACTCATGAGTATACAGATCACGATATGAAGATCTAAGACTATAGTAAATTTTATAGAGTCATAGAATATTGTTAAAGTCATAGATTTTCAAAACATTTTAAAATAAACAATTTTAAAAACACACTAGCCTATGTCGACATATAGGCAGATGATATGTCGACATACATGCCGCAATTTTGAAATTCAAATTTTGAAATGATATGTCTCTTCTTACTCTGCCAAAATATCTAGTGAAAAATATATTCGAATTTTATCAAATTCAACCAGAATCAATTAAATCTCCATTGTATTAATTCTCTACTATTTACTCTCTGATTTCAATCATCTCACTCTCTTAATCAAAGATCAAAATGCTATCCAAGTGGCTATAGGATTCATTGTAACTAAAGATCAAGAAATTGTTTCTGGAAAAACCATCAAACGCTAGTTGTATTTGCTTGGGTGTGATTGTAGCCCATTCAAATCAATTGGGCGTGCTTGGTGCCCCAAAAATCCAAATGAGTATGCTTGTAGCCCGTTTAAATCAAGTGGGTGTATTTTGAGCCCAGAAAATCAAGAAGATGTGTCTCGTAGCCTTGAAATCGATATTTTAATTGGGTTTGCGTTCTACCCGTTGAAAGATTAGCATTTGAAAAGAAATCTGTACAAATAATTGTACGGGACTGGATGTAGGGTAACTCTGAACCAGTATAAAAATCATAGCGTGATCTCTCAAATTCTTTACTTTTTACTTTACTGCATTTATACTTAGCTGTGTTTGCATCTGTGATTGTTGATTCTACATTGATTAATAATAATCTTGAAAGAATTTTAAAAATATTCATAAGAATTAGAAAACACTATTCATCCTCCTTTAGTGTTTAATTAGCCTTAAGATCCATAATTCCGCAACCCGCATTTGGTGTCGGAGCACTTGGTTTTCAAAAACTCGTAATTTGATTTTTTGAAAAGTTTTAATGGCTAACAACACCGTTAGTACATTTGTTAAAACTTTTGTCGAAGGACAATCTACTGCTAGACCCCCACTTTTTAATGGCAGTAGTTACATGTAACAACCCGAGATTTGCATTACCAATTAATAAATAAAAGTTAGGATTTTATTTATTTTAATGAAGCATAAAAGGATTTGAAATAACAAAATTTATTTGAAAAAGGCTATTTTAATTAAATATGAAATATGGGATTTTAAAATGAGGATAAAATGTTATTTTTGGAAAATTAAATATTTTAGGAGAGATTTTAAAACGGGTTTGGATAAGAAAAATGAGTTTTATAAACATATATGAACACTTAGACTAATTTTTGGAAACATGTAAATAACTCTCTTCTTATTGGGTTACTAAACCTAGCCCAATAACCCACCCTAAACCTTCTCTATAAATCATGTCAAACTCTCCAAACCTCATTCATTCAACCCTAATCAAAACCCTAATCATTTCCTAAAGCTTTCATAACAAAAATGGCCTCTATCTTCATCTCCTTCTAGTTTTAGCTTATGCAAGTCATTCTATGAAAAGGTAATGCAAATACCCACCTCAAATCCATTTTTATATCCTTTTCATTTCTAAAATTTAATTAGTAACACATGTTTTATTATGTAACATGTGAATCATAGCTCTTTGATCATCTTTGCTTTCATTTTGGGTGTGCACATAAGGTGTTTGTGCTATTGCTTCTTAAGGTAATGCTAAGCTTTGGCCCTTTGTTCCCTTTAATATAGTCTAGTAATCATAATAGTGTAGTTAGTGATTGATATTGGTGAAATTTTGATGCCAAAAATTGAAAAAACACCCCTAAATCACCAAAAACAACAATTATTGTTGGCTGGAAATGTTCAGCCTGAAAACAGGCTGAAACAGGCTTCTGAGAGCACCAGGGCAGGCCTGGGTTGCACCCAGGCTGCTGCCCGGGCCCAGTAGCCCAGCCCAGGCGGACTGGGGCCTGCTCCCACCTCCCCAGCCCAGGCGGGCTGGGGCCTGTCCCCTACTTCCCAGCCCAGGCGGGCTGGGACCTGCCTCAACTCCCCAGCCCAGGCGGGCTGGGCCTGTCCCCTTCTTCCCAACCCAGGCGGGCTGGGACCTGCCGCATCTCCCCAGCCCAGGCGGGCTGGGCCTGTCCCCTGCTTCCCAGCCCAGGCGAGCTGGGACCTGCCCACATCTCCCCAGCCCAGGCGGGCTGGGCCTGTCCCCTTCTTCCCAGCCTAGGCGGGCTGGGACCTGTCCCATTTCCCCAGCCCAGGCGGGCTGGGGCCAGACTAAACCCCAGCCCGCATGGGCTGGGGCATTTACATCCCCAGCCCATGCGGGTTGGGGCTAGATCAAACCATGAAATGGGCTGCACCCGTTTGGTGCAGTCGGGTCCGACTTTGAAGTGTCGTTGCAACTTCGTTTCAAGTCGGAATCGAATAATTCTTTTTGCATTCTGAAGTAGGAATGTCGGACTACGTTCCTACCAATTTTCATGCCATTCGGATTCAGTTTGCTGGTCCGAATAATTTTCCAAACTTGGGTTCGTGTCAGTTTTGGACTATTTTCCAACACTTGGAATATTTTCAGTGATTTTCTGGTTTTATCGATTTCTTTGAGATTTGTCTCTGGATTTCATACACGGGCCTTATAAAAAGGTTTTAAAATGATTTTTCACTCCGAAATGGCTTTCGAAATTATTATATAATATTATTTTTAATTAGTAAACTATTTACTCGATAATAGGAGAGTTTTCAAAGACCGCTTTAAAGTGATTTCAAAATCAATTATAAAACCGTTTCACACCATTATTTTCTATAATAAAAATCTCACGCTCACTTTTTAGCACGTCGAGCGAAGTGGAAAGGTGCTTAAACGGTTAGGAAATCTCCGGCCTATGGAACCGTGTGTATTTTCTTTCCGGTTAATCCCCGACCTATTCGATTGATCGTTTTGACCTTTGGGTCTAGTTTACCGATGATACGAGGTGGACTTTTTATTGTTTGGAGTGTGAGCTTGCTATTGGTTAGGAAACCGTTTAGTGCGAACGTGGGGTATGGGACTCATTGTTAACACTTTACGGGTTCCTCTCCTAGAAGTTTGTGACACATTAGCCTCTGGGCGGCCAGTACTGGACCTCTGGGTCACCACGCCTCTGGGCAACCGTCTCTGGACACCTGCTCTTTGGAGCAGTTTATTTTCGGCATGCGCCTCTGGGCCTTTATCCTTTTGGGAAGGATCTTGCCGTCTCGCGCGTTCCGCATCTGTGCGAGTAATCGATCACAACTCTACAGTACTTGGCAATAACGACTCCGGTCGGTGCACGTGCTATACTTCTATTATCTGATGATTTTTATATCCATTCGAGTACCGCCATTCGGTGTTGGTTCTATGGAACCATACGATGTAAGTGCGATTACCTTGTGGATTCACAGTGTCTCTGGACACTGCTTTTCAGTGTTTGATTTCATTGACTTTTCAGTATATCCCCATTGCTCTTTGGAGCATCGATCTTTGCTTGGGCATTGATTACAGACTCTGGTCACACTTGGGATTATTGCCTATGGGCAACTTTATATAGCTTTGGCTACGCCGATGATATGAGGCGATTTTATTTATTCAACACTTTGGTGCTGATATTCTCTTTGGAGATTTTTACTGTTGATTGATGATTAGGGACCGTCATCATATTCATGTGGTCCAAAATACTTTTCTCTTAGGGAAAGTACTGTTTTATTTATGTACCGCATTATTTATATATCTCAGTTATTACTGATTGTTAGCTAGCCTGACCCGAGTGTTTTTCGCTCGGGTCAGACCGAGTTGTTTCAGGTTAGGTCTCTGGACTTAGCTTTTGTGCTTCCGCTTGGACATTATCTGCTATGCTGATAGATAGCGCTTTTATTTGTCCACTATTCCGCTACTCTGTTATTATTCAGACTTTGATATGTACATATTTTTGACTCACATGTGTGAGCAGTGGCTTTGTACCCACTTATAGTATTTGGATCTGTATTGACGATGTATTGTTCTGGGATTTTATATCTGTAATGTGATTCTGTTCTGTGATGTTTTATCATTTATTATTATGCTTTGTCCTGATAGATCTTTAGCCATTTGTAATTTCGTTATAAGTATTTACCGAATATGTCGAACCACTTGAAAAAAATAATATAGATACCATCCTTTCGACGTATTTAGTAGATAGTTATAGCTTGATTACAAATGGTCGCTTCCACTATACTCTATTCTCCGCTTTAACAGACAGTATTACTCCCATAATACTCTTTGTTACAGTGGGTCTCAGAGTGGGGCGTTACAGCTTGGTATCAGAGCCTGGTTTCAGGAATAAGCATTATAAACACAGAACAGATACACTTAGTACAATGCATTTTAATTAGATCCGAATTAAATCAAATCCCTTCCTTATGTTTATTGATAGATAAGTTAGGAATATGTATAGGAATCCGTTATTCCGTAGTATTCCTTAATTAATTATCTATCTTTGAATCGTGCTTAACTAAATCTACTGATCATATGTTCGAGAGTGTCCCAAACCTCTCTATTGCACCTTCTGCAAGAAGGAGGGACACATGATCTCCGCTTGTCCTATTGCTCCAGCTAGTGCCAAGCCTGGCAGGCTTAATGCTGCCAAGGCTCCTACCACTTCTGCTCAGCCTAAAGGTACACATCCTTCCATTCTTGAAGGCTCTATTTTATTTCATGGTAGATCTATTAGAGTTCTTTTTGATACGGGTGCCTCTCACTCATTCGTATCAAAGGAACTAGTTGATACTTTATCTTTGGATGTTACTTGTTTGGTTTCTTCATTAAGGATTGTGAATCCCATCGACGGATCCACGACCCTTAGCTTGCTTTATGAGGATATAGATATTGATCTTTGTGGCTTTTCTTTCCATGCAAATCTGCACGTTATGGAGTATTTGGGCTTTGATATGATTCTTGGCATGGATTGGCTCGTTCAGCACGACGCCAAAATTATTTGTTCGGAGCGGATATTATTCATTCATCACCCTGACTCGTCCTCTCCGTTAGCTATTGTTCTTCAAGATGTTGGGCTTTCTGATGTTACTTTATTTTCTCTCGATTCACGAGATGAGGATTTGAACTTATCTCGTATTCCTGTTGTTCGGGATTTCCCCGACATATTCGAGCCAGTATCCGGACTGCCGCCCAAGCGAGCTATTGAGTTCCGCATCGATCTCATTCCAGGCTCTCATCCAGTTGGGCGTCCTCCTACGAGAATGTCTACTAAAGAGAATGAGGAACTCAGGAAGCAGTTAGTTGAGCTTGAAGAGAAGCAGTTCATTCGTTCCAGTTCTTCGCCATGGGGTGCTGCTGTGGTCTTCGTTAAGAAGGCGGATGGCTCTCTTAAGCTTTGCATTGACTATCGCAAGCTCAATGAGCTGACCATCAGAAATCGCTACCCACTACCTCGGATAGACGACATGTTTGACCAATTGAGCGGTGCGAAGGTCTCCTCTCAGCTTGACCTTGCCACCGGATTCCATCAGCTACGAGTCGCGGAAGACAGCATTCCTCTTACAACATTTCGCACTCGTTATGGTTCTTTTGAGTGGTTGGTCATGCCGTTCGGCTTGACGAATGCTCCGGCTTTCTTCGTCGATCTCATGAATCGAGTATTCCGGGAATACATCGATAGATTCGTTCTGGTTTTCATCGACGATATTCTTATTTATTCTAGATCCGAGGCAGAGCATGCTCATCATTTGCGGATCGTCTTGGATACTCTTCGTTAGCATCAGCTTAAGGCCAAGCTCTCCAAGTGCCATTTCTGGGAGAGCAAGGTCAAGTTCTTAGGTTATATTGTTTCTTCTGAGGGTATTTCTGTTGATCCTGTCAAGATTGAAGCTATTCAGAATTGGAAGCAGCCTGAGAACGTTCATGATATTCGCAGCTTCCTTGGTCTGGCGGGTTATTACCGTCGATTTATCAAGGATTTCTCTCGTGTTGCACTTCCCCTTACGACTCTGACTCGTAAGGGGGTTTGCTTTATTTGGTCTGATAAGTGTGAAGTTTCTTTCCAGCGATTGAAGGAACTTCTCACGCATGCTCCTATCCTTGTGGTTCCTGAGAGTAACCAGGACCTTGTTGTTTACACCGACGCTTGTGGTAGCGGCCTCGGTGCTGTGCTTATGCAGAAGGATCGGGTAGTTGCTTATGCTTCTAGGCAGCTACGTCCGAATGAGGTTCGCTATCCGACTCATGATCTTGAGTTGGCAGCTACCGTCTTTGCATTGAAGACGTGGCATCACTTTCTATTAGGCGAACGCTTCACTCTTTACACCGATCACAAGTCGCTGAAATATTTATTCAGTCAGAAGGATCTCAATATGAGGCAGCAGCGATGGCTTGAGTTTCTCACCTCATATGACTTAGACATTCAGTATACCCCTGGCAAGGGTAATCGTGTGGCTGATGCACTCAGTCGCAAACACTCGGCGGTAGTTTCTATGATGATAGCCAAGTGGAATATTCTTGAGACTCTTTCTATGTGTGATATTCGAAATCGAGCTCCGTCTTCTGATTCTCAGATCTTGTTATTCAGCTTGGAAGCTCGACCTATTCTATTGGATCGCATTGCCCATGCTCAGCGGTAGGATCCAGACTTGTTGCGATATATTCATCTCCTTGAGTCGGGATCCAGTGATGAGACATTGTCGGATTATTCTATTGATTCTCATCGGTGTCTTCGCAGGAAGAACCGTATTTTGGTACCATCTGATTTATCACTTAGGCATGACATTCTAGACGAGTGTCATCGCACTAAGTACACTATACATCCCGGGTCGAGTAAGATGTATGCCGACATGTGTCGCCTATTTTATTGGGAGGGCATGAAGAGTGATGTTGCAAGTTATGTAAGCCGTTGCATGACTTGTCAACAGATCAAAGCTGAGCATCAGCGTCCATCTGGTCTTCTTCAGCCGCTAGAGATTCCATTGTGGAAATGGGATCAGATATCCATGGATTTTATTGACGGTCTGCCTCGATCGAGGTCAGGCCATACTTCTATTTGGGTCATCGTCGATCGCTTGACCAAATCAGCTCATTTCATTCCTATTAAGTCCACTCGGACTGCTCCTCAGCTTGCCAAGCTATATGTGAAGGAAGTCGTTCGACTTCATGGTATTCCTAGCTCTATCGTCTGTGATCGAGACACTATCTTTACTAGTCACTTCTGGAAGTGCCTACAGTCAGCTTTGGGCTCAAAGCTAAATCTCTCGACTGCTTATCATCCTCAGACCGACGGTCAGACGGAGAGGGTGAATCGTGTTTTAGAGGATCTTTTACGCTGTTGTATTCTGGATTTCGGAGGTAGTTGGGAGGATCACTTACCACTTGTAGAGTTCTCCTACAACAACATCTTTCAGTCTAGTATTGGCATGGCTCCTTTCGAGGATCTTTATGGAAGGCCATGTCGTTCTCCTACGTGTTGGTTAGAATCTGGCGAGAAGCTCCTTCTTAGGCCAGATTCAGTTCGGGAATCTTCTGAGAAGATTATTCTTATTCGTCAGAGAATGAAAGAGGCGCAGAACCGTCAGAAATCCTACGCGGACAACCATAGGAAGCCTGTTGAGTTCTCCAATTGTGATTCTATCTTTATTCGGGTATCTCCCATGAAGGGGGTTGTGCGTTTCAACTCTACAGGGAAGTTGGCTCCTCGCTATGTTGGACCATTTCCTATTACGGAACGCATCAGCCCCGTTGCTTATCGTGTGGCTCTACTTGCTCACTTCTCTGGAATGCACGATGTGTTCCATGTTTCCCAGCTTCGCATGTGTGTCCGCGATCCTGATTCTATCATTGAGCCGCATGCTGTGCCTGATTTAGAGATCTTACCTGATTTATCTTTGGAGCAGCAACCTCATCGTGTGCTTGATTCGGAGGTTAGACGCCTTCGCAACAAAGAGGTTCCACTTGTGAAGATTCAATGGTCACCGAATCCTAAGGACTGCACTTGGGAGACCAGAGAATCTATCGAGCGCTCTTATCCTGGCTTTCTCCCATCTTCTTCTACGGGTGAGAATTCTCTATTTTATCTCTATCACTTCTTTTGTGGATTTGACGTTATAGACGACATCTATCTTAAGGAATGGCGAGGACGCAATTTTCTTAAGGGGGGAGTCTGTAACAACCCGGGATTTGCATTACCAATTAATAAATAAAAGTTAGGATTTTATTTATTTTAATGAAGCATAAAAGGATTTGGAATAACAAAATTTATTTGAAAAAGGCTATTTTAATTAAATGGGAAATATGGGATTTTAAAATGAGGATAAAATGTTATTTTTGGAAAATTAAATATTTTAGGAGAGATTTTAAAACGGGTTTGGATAAGAAAAATGAGTTTTATAAACATATATGAACACTTAGACTAATTTTTGGAAACATGTAAATAACTCTCTTCTTATTGGGTTACTAAACCTAGCCCAATAACCCACCCTAAACCTTCTCTATAAATCATGTCAAACTCTCCAAACCTCATTCATTCAACCCTAATCAAAACCCTAATCATTTCCTAAAGCTTTCATAACAAAAATGGCCTCTATCTTCATCTCCTTCTAGTTTTAGCTTATGCAAGTCATTCTATGAAAAGGTAATGCAAATACCCACCTCAAATCCATTTTTATATCCTTTTCATTTCTGAAATTTAATTAGTAACACATGTTTTATTATGTAACATGTGAATCATAGCTCTTTGATCATCTTTGCTTTCATTTTGGGTGTGCACATAAGGTGTTTGTGCTATTGCTTCTTAAGGTAATGCTAAGCTTTGGCCCTTTGTTCCCTTTAATATAGTGTAGTAATCATAATAGTGTAGTTAGTTTGATATTGGTGAAATTTTGATGCCAAAAACTGAAAAAAAAACACCCCTAAGTCACCAAAAACAACAATTATTGTTGGCTGGAAATGTTCAGCCTGAAACAGGCTGAAACAGGCTTCTGAGAGCACCAGGGCAGGCCTGGGTTGCACCCAGGCTGCTGCCCGGGCGCAGTAGCCCAGCCCAGGCGGACTGGGGCCTGCTCCCACCTTCCCAGCCCAGGCGGGCTGGGGCCTGTCCCCTACTTCCCAGCCCAGGCGGGCTGGGACCTGCCTCAACTCCCCAGCCCAGGCGGGCTGGGCCTGTCCCCTTCTTCCCAGCCCAGGCGGGCTGGGACCTGCCGCATCTCCCCAGCCCAGGCGGGCTGGGCCTGTCCCCTGCTTCCCAGCCCAGGCGGGCTGGGACCTGCCCACATCTCCCCAGCCCAGGCGGGCTGGGCCTGTCCCCTTCTTTCTAGCCCAGGCGGGCTGGGACCTGTCCCATTTCCCCAGCCTAGGCAGGCTGGGGCCAGACTAAACCCCAGCCCGCATGGGCTGGGGCATTTACATCCCCAGCCCATGCGGGCTGGGGCTAGACTAAACCCCAGCCCGCATGGGCTGGGGCTTTTACTTCCCCAGCCCATGCGGGCTGGGGCCTGACTGAACCCCAGCCCGCATGGGCTGGGGCCTGCTACTATTTCCCCAGCCCATGCGGGCTGGGGCTTGATCAAACCATGAAATGGGCTGCACCCGTTTGGTGCAGTCGGGTCCGACTTTGGAGTGTCGCTGCGACTTCGTTTCAAGTCGGAATCGAATAATTCTTTTTGCATTCTGAAGTAGGAATGTCAGACTACGTTCCTACCAATTTTCATGCCATTCGGATTCAGTTTGCTGGTCCGAATAATTTTCCGAACTTGGGTTTGCGTCAGTCTTGGACTATTTTCCAACACTTGGAATATTTTCAGTGATTTTCTGATTTTATCGATTTCTTTGAGATTTGTCTCTGGATTTCATACATGGGCCTTATAAAAAGGTTTTAAAATGATTTTTCACTCCGAAATGGCTTTCGAAATTATTATATAATATTATTTTTAATTAGTAAACTATTTACTCGATAATAGGAGAGTTTTCAAAGACCGCTTTAAAGTGATTTCAAAATCAATTATAAAACCGTTTCGCACCATTATTTTCTATAATAAAAATCTCACACTCACTTTTTAGCACGTCGAGCGAAGTGGAAAGGTGCTTAAACGGTTAGGAAATCTCCGGCCTATGGAACCGTGTGTATTTTCTTTCCGGTTAATCCCCGACCTATTCGATTGATCGTTTTGACCTTTGGGTCTAGTTTACCGATGATACGAGGTGGACTTTTTATTGTTTGGAGTGTGAGCTTGCTATTGGTTAGGAAACCGTTTAGTGCGAACGTGGGGTATGGGACTCATTGTTAACACTTTACGGGTTCCTCTCCCAGAAGTTTGTGACACATTAGCCTCTGGGCGGCCAGTACTGGACCTCTGGGTCACCACGCCTCTGGGCAACCGTCTCTGGACACCTGCTCTTTGGAGCAGTTTATTTTCGGCATGCGCCTCTGGGCCTTTATCCTTCTGGGAAGGATCTTGCCGTCTCGCGCGTTCCGCATCTGTGCGAGTGATCGATCACAACTCTACAGTACTTGGCAATAACGACTCCGGTCGGTGCACGTGCTATACTTCTATTATCTGATGATTTTTATATCCATTCGAGTACCGCCATTCGGTGTTGGTTCTATGGAACCATACGATGTAAGTGCGATTACCTTGTGGATTCACAATGTCTCTGGACACTGCTTTTCAGTGTTTGATTTCATTGACTTTTCAGTATATCCCCATTGCTCTTTGGAGCATCGATCTTTGCTTGGGCATTGATTACAGACTCTGGTCACACTTGGGATTATTGCCTATGGGCAACTTTATATAGCTTTGGCTACGCTGATGATATGAGGCGATTTTATTTATTCAACACTTTGGTGCCGATATTCTCTTTGGAGATTTTTACTGTTGATTGATGATTAGGGACCGTCATTATATTCATGTGGTCCAAAATACTTTTCTCTTAGGGAAAGTACTGTTTTATTTATGTACCGCATTATTTATATATCTCAGTTATTACTGATTGTTAGCTAGCCTGACCCGAGTGTTTTTCGCTCGGGTCAGACCGAGTTGTTTCAGGTTAGGTCTCTGGACTTAGCTTCTGTGCTTCCGCTTGGACATTATCTGCTATGCTGATAGATAGCGCTTTTATTTATCCACTATTCCGCTACTCTGTTATTATTCAGACTTTGATATGTACATATTTTTGACTCACATGTGTGAGCAGTGGCTTTGTACCCACTTATAGTATTTGGATCTGTATTGACGATGTATTGTTCTGGGATTTTATATCTGTTATGTGATTCTGTTCTGTGATGTTTTATCGTTTATTATTATGCTTTATCCTGATAGATCTTTAGCCATTTGTAATTTCGTTATAAGTATTTACCGAATATGTCGAACCACTTGGAAAAAAAATATAGATACCATCCTTTCGACGTATTCAGTAGATAGTTATAGCTTGATTACAAATGGTCGCTTCCACTATACTCTATTCTCCGCTTTAACAGACAGTATTACTCCCATAATACTCTTTGTTACAGTGGGTCTCAGAGTGGGGCGTTACATTACACTTATTGGTTATATAGGATGAAGATCGATTTACAATCCTAATGGTTTAGATATTTGGAATGTTACACAAAATGAGTACACCGAACCACAAACAATTTTTGCACAATGGATTGCTGATCAAAAGGCACTTGCATAGAATAATTCTAAAGCCATGAATATTCTATTTTGTTCACTAGATAAAAATGAATTTAATAGAGTGTCTACTTGTAAGTTTGCATATGAAATTTGGAGGACGTTACAATTTACATGTGAGGGCACTAGTAAAGTGTAATAGACTAAAATTTTCATGTTAATTAACTAGTTTCAATTGTTTAAAATGAATCAAATGAGTCCATTTCTAACATGTACCGTAGATTTCAAGATATAGTGCATTCATTGGTTGCATTAGGTAAAAACTTTTCTAAAGAGGATCAAGTTAGAAAAATCCTCAATCCATTCTCTTTAGAATGGGATCAAAGTACACAAGCAGTTGAAGAGGCTAATGATATTAGCACTCTAAAAATTAAAGAGTTAATAGGCAGTTTAATGTCCTATGAAGCACAATTGCAGGGCAGAAGAGAAAGCAAGGCAACAGAAAAGAAATCCATCGCTTTCAATGCTATAACCGACGATCGGGATTCAGACGATGACAATGACGAAGAAATTGCTTTCATGACCAGAAATTTCAGAAAATTCCTAAAGTATAGAAAGATAATTTTTTTTCGAAAACCTGAAAACAAAACATCTGGAACAGGAACTACGACTAGATGCTTCAACTGTGATGAACCCGGTCATTTGTAGAGAGACCGCTCGCATCTGAATAAATCAAAGTCCTCACTGGCAAATGATTCATACATAAAAAGAAAAAAGGGCTTATACAGCAACTTTGGATGATTCAGACACTCCTCCAGCGACAATGAACCTAATATTGAGATTGTAAATATGTGTTTCACGGCAACAATAGACTAGTCAGAACCGATCAACAAAAAGCATAAAAAACGGTACCTTTTATCTAATAATTTTTATTTTATTTTTTGTTGATTTTTGTTTTTAGGAATAAAATATAGATTAATAATAATATTGGACGAATATAAGTATATAACTATATATATTGGAATATATCAGCACGGTTTTATTTTTGGAAATTTCGGGCTATATGTCGACATACCCCCATGTCATATGTCGACATACATGCTAGAAAACTGAAGGTTGAAAAATTCAAATTTCAAACTTCCCTCTCTTTTTGCATATACTCTCATGTTCTGAAAAGATGTCTTTCTTACCAGAGATTATGTCCTTTGATTCTTTACTTATTTACTCCATCCTATCATTTCTCTCACTTTATTTCAAATATCATTTCACTCTCTTATCTCCTCAAACTTTCAATAATGGTTTCCTCTAGTCAAAATCCAAAAACTATTAGGCTCTTTAAGAAATATAAAAGCTTTCTTTTCAATGAGAAAAATGTCATTGAAGCCTATATGGAGTATACTACTTCCAGAAAAGTTTATCCTGGAAGATTTTCTAAATTCGAAGATTTTTCTTCTTATGGTTTACATGATCTGTGTTTTGAAATTGAAATTCTTGGTTTAATTGAATCTTCTCAAAATGATTTTCTTTGTTATCCCGATTTGATCAAAATGTTTTATGCAGATTTAAACGGAAAATTTTGTCAAGGAGAAGAACGTCAAGTTTGGAGTAGCGTTAATGGTACTCAAATCATTTTAAATTGTGAAATTTTGGGTCATATTCTTGGTTGTAAATCTAGTGGAGTTGACCTCTCCACTTTTCAAATTTATATACAAAATCATGAAGTTCTTAATGATATTTTCGAAAGTGATGAAGATTTTTAATTTAAACACAAGAATTTTCGACCAAAATCGAGACTTATGAGTCTCATTTTACAACAAGGTATTACTCCGGGGACGTAATTACAATAACCCTAGTCAAAAAGTTTTCAAAGCTCTTTTTGCTATTTATGGTGTTACAACATAAATTGGGCACGAATCATTTTAGATGACTTTGTTCAAAAGAACATATCTAGACATAATAACACACTCTTACATGGTGTGTATCTTACTTGATATATCTTATATTTTAGTGTAGAATTAAAAGGAGAAAAATCCATTCCTTGAAATGTTTTCGAAAAAGCCAATATCTCTTTTATGCACATTCCACCTTTTTTCGAACCATATGATGTTAGTCGCTATGCGCTAGATCAATGATGGCCAAATATACAGATACAAAATTGACGCGCGCTAATCACAACAGCAATAATATAAATATAATAGCAGCGGGAATAAATAGTAAAGTAAAGCAAGAAGCAATCACACCAAAGTTTTTATACTGGTTCAAACCTCCAGTCCTACGTCCAGTCCTGGACTCCTTCTGGAATTAACAAATAAACACGCTCACTTTGCCCGGAGGAATAGGCACTTGAGCAGCAGAACAAGATTTCAGTACACTTGTCCGAGCAGCCAAACATGACTTTGATATTTTATTTTACAAAGAAATTACTTGACTATATACTGTGTCTTCAATACACTAATTAGTCGAACTGGAGTACAACTTCTATAACCTTTAAAAATAATGTAGAATGAGTATGCAGAGGTTAGGAAGAGGATTAAGACAAGACCCAAATAGAGTGAAAAGAGCGCCGGTCTAAACTTGCTTTTGGAATGAATATGGAGTTTAGAGCGTTTGGAAGAAATATGAGAATGATTTGGAATAAGATTGCATGTCTTCTTTTAGGATGGTGGGAGGCTTCAAATAGGAGTGATAAGATGCCATTAATAGGAGCAACCCTACAACAAGTCAATTTGGAAGAGATGCAACCATTGAAACTTCACAATTGTTGAAGAAGAGGCTTGAAAGTCACTTTAACCATTCATTTTATAACGGTCGTATAAAACCGTTTGCAAGTAATGATTCAAAATTGGTCGTGGCAAATTGGAAGAGGCGTGTGCATTTCTCCTTGATGGTCTGGGTTTGAGTCCCATTGCTGCTTGTTTTTCAATCCTTTATTTCTTTTACTTTCTTATGTGAACTTGCTAGCATGCTTTAACGTGAAAGTCCATGTGGTGTGATGGATGGAACACATGCTCCTATGCATGCCACTGGGGATTGAATCCCACTTCAGACATTTTCTAAAATTCTTTATTTTCGTTGTTTTGTCAAGTAGACCTAGTAGTAGGCTTCAACATAAGTGGGTGTGGTAGAATGGTTAGTGTGGACGCTTCCTCCCATGCAATCTATGTTCGAATCCCACTCCATGCAATCTTTTACCAATTTATTTTTCCATGTTCTTTGGATAACAAAATACATTATCTATAACTTTACTTTAACAATTTATCTTTTATAAACTCTATCATTCCTCCTTTACCCGGTTGATCTGAAATCACTTAACAAATATATTAGTAGTATTGTCATATTGTTGTTATCATCAAAACATCAAATTTGTGTTTTCAACATCCTCCCCATTTTTGATGATGACAACTATACGACTTTCTAAAATAATATTATATTGCTCTCCTTTAATATTTGCTCTCCCTGAATTTTGTATACTCCCTCTATCAACATGCCCAATTTTCTCCCCCTTTGTCATCAACAAAAAGGTTGAAAATCATCATCAGTTTTGGATCATATATTAATTTAGTTAATTTAGTCGAAAATAATAATAATTTTTATGTTTAAATTCTACTTTTTGAGCTTGTCAAAAAAATTCTTATTAATCAGCCAATTTTGAAAATATTTTACTAAAATTGGCATAATATTGGCTAATGTTAAAAAAATGATTTATACAACATTAATCATAGTTATACATTTAAAAAATATTCGTTGCTTTCAAAAAATATTTTTATTTTCCTTGAAATAATTTTTCATACTCATTTAGCATAACGGAAAATATGTTAAATATTTTTAGCACTTTTAAAAGCAACATCTTATATAAAAGAGTGTCTAATTTATTTATTTTTCAAAAAATATTACTTTGTGATACTCCAAAATTAACAATACCAACCCCAAACTATTTATAAAAAGAAAAATAAATTAGATATACCGAATTTGCTGCAATACCATTATTTGTAAATGCTCGTTCTTCATTGCATGTATGAAACATTTTCTATTTGAAATTCATCTCATCCTTTCATCTTTCTTTGGTACATGCAAGAAATAAATTTTATATTTGGTATCCACTTCCTACGTTAGGGTCCAGGGGTTAGATCGAAGGTAACCATACCCAAGAGGGTTTGGTGGAACCTTTAAAAATAATTTTTTTATTACTAACTACTGTATCAAAATAATCATCAATGTATTTTTTCTCTGTTTTTACAATTAACAGGAACCTAAGTACTTAGATATTTTTTATTCATATTTCCTGTCAATGATTTTAAACTTCTAGAAATATTATAAACATTATTGGTCATGTAAGTACTTAAATTTTTATAAAAATTGGATTTAGATTTTACTCGAAATTTAGTACTAGTACTAATATTTTTACCATACATGAAGAATATCTAGTACTATCTATAAAATTAATTTTATTATATCCTAAACCACTTTTATTAATTAAAGGTCTAGAACTAGATAAAATCATGTATAAATCATTTTGACCTTTATTAAATTTCATGAATTCATTTTTACGTTTTTCAAATTTAGTTATAAAGTCACGATTATTATTTTCAAAAGAACTATTGCTATTTTTTAGAATATTAATTTCTTTTTTTAATTCAGAATTCTCACTTTTAACATATAGTTCACATTTCAAAAAGAAAAACTCGAGATTCTGAATTATCTAAAGATGTTTGTAATAAATCATTTTGTCTTTTCAAATCCAAAATTTCTTTCGAAAATTTTTCTTTTTCTTTTTCAGAAATATTATTTCGTTCATCTAGAAAATCTTTAAGAGTCATAAAATTATTTTTCAAAACACCATGTTGATTTTCTAAATATAACTTCTCATTTTTTAATTTCTTATTTTTTAATTTCTCATTTTCAAGTTCGACAGATTTAATCTTTTCTAAAATAACAATATTAAGCTTTGATATCTTATCGTTTATACAAACTAATTCATCATTATCTTTTACTAAAATTTGTAAATCAAAAAGTACCTTTTTATAGTCCTCATTTGTCGTAGCTCTGATAGTACCAGACCTTTTGCTTGTTGTATTTCAATTGGATCTTTTTTTGGCCATTTTTCTACGATGTTGTGACGATCGATAGAGTTCCAGGCTCTGATACCACTTGTTAGTCGTTATGCACTGGATCGATGATGGCCAAATATATAGATACAGAATTGATGTGCGGTAATCACAACAGCAATAATATAAATATAATAGCAGTGGGAATAAATAGTAAAGTAAAGCAAGAAGCAATCACACCAAAGCTTTTATACTGGTTCAGACCTCCAGTCCTACGTCCAGTCTCAGACTCCTTTTGGAATTAACTAACAAGCACCCTCACTTCGCCCGAAGGAATAGGTACCTGAGTAGCAGAACTGGATTTCAGTACGCTTGCCCGAGTAGCCGAATGAGACTTCAATCTTTTCTTTTACAAAGAAATAACTTGACTATATATTGTGTCTTCAATACACTGAGTAGTCGAACTGGAGTATAACTTCTATAACCTTTAAAGATGATGTAGAATGAGTATGCAGAGGTTAGGAAGTGGATTAAGACCAGACCCAAATAGAGTGAAAGAGCGCCGATCTAAACTTGCTTTTGGAATGAATATGGAGTTTAGAGTGTTTGGAAGCAATATGAGAATGATTTGGAATAAGATTGTATGTCTTCTTTTAGGATGGTGGGAGGCTTTAAATAAGAGTGATAAGATGCCATTGAACATGAGCAACCCTTCATCAATTCAGTTTGGAAGAGATGCAACCATTGAAACTTCACAACTGTTGAAGAAGAGGCTTGAAAGTCACTTTAACCATTCGTTTTATAACGGTCATATAAAACCGTTTGCAAGTAATGATCTAAAAGCTATCGTGGAAAATTGGAAGGGGCATGTGCATTTCTCCTTGATGGTTTGGGTTCGAGTCCCACTGTTGCTTGTTTTTTAATCCTTTACTTCTTTTACTTTGTCATGTGAACTTGCTAGCATGCTTTAATGTAAAAGGCCATGTGGTGTGATGGATGGAACATGCGCTCTTATGCATGCCACCTGGGTTCGAATCCCACTTCAACCATTTTATAAAAAAAATTATTTTCGTTGTTTTGTCAAGTAGACCTAGTAGCAGGCTTTAAAAAAAGTGGATGTAGTAGAATGGCCAATGTGCGCGCTTCCTCCCATGCAACCTGTGTTTGAATCCCTTTCCATGTATTTTCACCAATTTATTTTTTCATGTTCTTTGGATAAAAAAATACATTATCTATAACTTTACTTTAACAATTTATCTTTTATAAACTCTATCATTCCTCTTGTACCCGATTGACCTGAACTCACTTAACAAATACATTAGTAGTATTGTCATATAGTTGTTATCATCAAAAGATCAAATTTTTGTTTTCAACATATGAGACTCTTCCCGAAAATGAGCAAAGGTTGGAATAGGGAGAACAAGAAATGCACAAGAAGAGAAAGAAGAAGGGGATGAAATGGAAGTGGAAGAAGAAGATGAAGAGGAAGAGGAGGAAGAAATGGAAAGTTCCTTAGAAAGTTTTGTCAAACCATCCCATCCCTCAAACAAGGAGATACTAAGGAACCAAAAGAAACTTCTTAAAAACCAAATGAATCTTAAACGTTCAGTTAGTAAAAAGTTTACTTCCCTTTCCAACAAAGTGGAAAAATACTTTAGAAAGATCATTCACAAGCTGGGTGGCTCTTCATCATCATCATCTACATCTTTCTAAGCCCATCTAGTTGTTTTCTTATGATATCTAGCTTTGTATTGTGTGCTTTTTAGTTTAAATTCATGTTGTTTTTATGTATTCTCTTTTATTAATCACTAAAATCTATGTATCCTTTTATTCTAAGTAATGAAATATATTTCTTACTGTCTTATATTTTTTTATTAGTCTCTGGAAGTTATAAATATATCATGGTATAAGATAAAAAAACAAAATTATAGCAAATACTCTTGTTTTGAAAATTTATGTATGTATATCGACATACATATTACTTATATGTTGACATATAATAGGTAGAAAACATTTTTTTCAAAATTTAAAATATAAATAATTACCAACCATCCATTCATTTCAAACGACTTTCTACTCCTATTTAAGCCTATTTCTTCTAGAAACTCATTCATCATTTTATTCTATACTCTCTTTTCATTCTCAATGTCTTCTCCACATGAAAAATTATGTGAAAATACTAAACAAACTCTTCAATCTTTCAAAGACATTCTCTCCTTTATCCTATGAAATCAAATGCATTTAGAGTTGAGTCAAATGTAGATGATTAAGGAATAAGAAAAGCATTTTGATGCCATTCAATGGATGATTTCTTCCTTAATCAAAGATGAACCAACCTATAACCCAGAGTGCACTATTAACAACGATAATGAAGATTGGGATGCCATCAAAGCAGATCCAATCATTGGATCCGACGGTTGGGTTGAAGTTCCATGAAACATCTAGTTATTAGGTTTGGATTTGATATGTACACTTAGGATTTAGTTTGGATTGTTTGATTATTTGGTTTGAATGATTGGGTTCTTTTGATTTTTATTTGGAGTTGGATTGGCTTGTATATATGAATTGAATTTATATAGTTTGAAATAAAATTTAACTTATAAGTCTTCATTATCATATTTAGTATACAATAGTGCATTATTTATCATATACTTATATCATCATAATCATATCAGTTTAACTTGGGTTATTAATTTTAAGTATATATTTTCTAATCATTTGTGTTAGGGGATTTTTAGGTTTTCACCCATTTTCGTTGATGATAAACAGGGAGTAAAATACAAAATATACAAAATAAAATAAAATACACATATACATATATTTAGGAGGAGTTATCTAACTCAGGAGGAGTTATATTACATTTTATCTATACAGGATATTAATGGTTATCATCATAAAAAATGGGGAGATTGTTAATGCCTCAGTTATTGATTTTGATGATAACAACCTTCATAATAATAAAACATTCATATAAGATATGAATACTAATGTTTTTCTAAGTTATAAAGTATATGGTGTAGGATATTATACAAGTTTTGAATCGAAGACTGTACAATATAAAGACTTAAAGAATGGACATGAAGCCTCATGAGTATAAAGATCAAGACATGAAGATTTCAAGACAATAGAAAAGTTTAGAGTCATAGAATATTGTTAAAGTCCCTAGTAGCAATCTTTGATCTCTATTTCTCATTTTCTAATCCTTTAGCTTTAAAATAAAATATATTTAAAAATATTTTATAAAAGTTTTTCGAAGGTTAAAATGTTTATAACTATGTTTAAACTATTTTACAAAGTATCAAATTATTTTACATAGTATAGGATTTTCAAAACATTTTAAAATAAACAAGTTTTCAAATTACACTGGCCTATGTCGACATATAGGCATATGATATGTCGACATACATGTTGCAATTTTGAAATTCAAATTTTGAAATGAAGTGTATTCGTCATAACTCTTCTCGAATGGTCACATCTGTTTATTCTCTATATAAGGGGTTTTCAAATGAATTTTTAATAGCTACTTCCTTATTATCTTCTCTATTCTTACTCTGTCAAAATTTCTAGTGAAAAATATATTCAATTTTTCTCAAATTCAACCGGAATCGATTCAATCTCCATTTTATTGATTCTCTACTATTTACTCTCTGATTTCAATCATCTCTCTCTTAATCAAGGATCAAAGTGTTATCTAAGAGGCTATAGGATTCATTGTAACCAAAGATCAAAAAATTATCTTTGAAAAATATATCAAACTCCAATTGTATTTGCTTGGATGTGATTGTATTCCGTTCAAATCAATTGGGTGCGCTTGGTAGCCCAAAAATCTGAGTGGGTGTGCTTGTAGCTCGTCCAAATCAAGTGGCTATATCCTGAGCCTAAAAAATTAGGAGGGTTTGTCTCGTAGCCTTGAAATCAAGATTGTAATCGGGTTTGCCTTCTACCCATTGAAAGATTGGCATTTGAAAAAGAAATCCATACAAGCAATTGTATGGGACTGGCCGTAGTTTAACTCCGAACCAGTATATAAACCCTAGTGCGATCTCCCTAATTCTTTACTTTTTTACTTTACTGCATTTATACTTATCTGTGTTCGCATCTATGATTGTTGATTCTGCATTGATTAATAATAACCTTGAAAGAATTAAAAAGATTCATAAAAATTAGAAAACACTATTCACCCTCTTTAGTGTTTAATTAGCCTTAATATCCATACCGCAACCCACAATCGATACCAACATGTTTGGATAAAGGCATGGTCAATCTGAATGTCGAGCATAGAAGGGCACATCAGTTGGATGATGTCGAGCCTTGAAATCAATATCAGAATGCAAACTTTCAACCGTAAAGATTAGAACTAGAAGTTTCCAGTTGGAATGGGGGCACGAAGAAGATTTGAATCAAAGGCATGCAAAGAGATTTCAAATGAATCTAGATGATTGCTTATTTAAGATGGTAAGACAGGTACTTCGAGGCGAAGAGATTTCAACTGAATCAATACGTAGACCGAGTTAGTGGAAAAGTTTATGAGCCAATCCAGAGTTCATATAGTTTGACCAAGGAATATGACAATCTGTTCGTAAATATTTGAGTTAAGCAAGTGGTTATGGGACATGAAGCTAAACTCTTATACTTACTAGCTTAGTGTAATTGACACTTCCTAATGATCATGACGATCATTTTTGTGATTTAGACTAGCGATTGAGCGATGTCTCTTTGTTTGCGAGGTTAGACTAGACACCATTTGTGTGATTTCGATTCACACATATCTCTTTATCTTCAAGGTTAGTCTATACCTCATTGGTGTGATTTCGATTCACACATATTGAAACTCTTGTGACAATTTTCTAGTGCAGATCTACAATTTGTTCGTAAATATAAAGTGTAAATTAGAGAGAGAATTAGCTTTGCAGAGTTATTTGATTAGATTTAACATAGTAGCCGCTGCATTTCAGAAACTAGACTCGTTGATAGTACTGATGATAACGGTTTCCCAAGTCGCTAGTAAGACTGGTTTTAAGAAAGCATTGGAAAGAGATCCGAGATTAGTGGATCTCATGGACTTTTACTATCAAGATGAGAGATATTTGTGCCAAGAGGACATAGAAGCAGAGAGTGGTGAAGTTAACGCTATGTACGATGGAGGACCATCTAAGGTAGGATCTGGAAAAGACAAAGGAAAAAAGAAAAGCTGATGAAGGCTTTAGATGATCAAAGCGGTGAAAGAGGAAGTTGAAGTTTTCCTCTTACACTAAGTTGACGGAGACCCTGAAGAGTATTTATCTTGATACTAGGGGTAGATTATCCAACTCTGTAATTATGTAATTTATTATAAATTATCTAACTCTGTAATAAATCTCGTTCAAAATACAATGCATTTGATTGCTTTTATATGATTTGTTATATTGTGATATAAAGTAATTAATTAAAAGTATATAAATAAGACAGTCCTTAGATAATTGTCATGTAATTGCAATTTCAATTAATTGCAATCATGAGTAATAAATTACAACACAAAATAGCATTTTGTTTTAAATATTTCTGGCCAAGTGTTTTGAGAAAGGAAATCAATGTACCCATTGATACCAGAGTTCGTAACGCTCTCCAAATATTAGGCAGTGCATTAATCTTGACTACTAGGGCACCAAAGGGTTATGTACTTATAGTTATTGGATAACCATGGAATGTAATGACTATTCGAGAGTTTGCTATTAGCTAGTAACAACCTTGTCAAATAAGAAATCTCATAGTGACGATATTACAAAGTTGTAACAACCCACACCTTAATGGGCTCAAATTTCGACAAAAGTTGAAACCCAAGTCCATCAAATTCTATTGACTTGAGAATACTATTGAACTTCGATGTAGATACTCCAATTTGATTATACTTAAATTATGGCATGATGACCATCGAATGACTATAGTTTGGTTTAAGTGAAGCATTAGAATTGAAACAATATAAATATTTAATAGGGGATTCGTCTCCTCGGTTGTGTCAGGTTGGTATCAAGTCAACTATATTCAACTTAAAGTCCTGGTCGGAGTAGCACGGTTAATAGTAAATCTTATTAGTGAACTAATGACTATTTTAATAGACAAATCGAGTTTAATATGGATAATATTGGAATTTGACCAATACCAAATTCCATACATTCTAAAGTGATACATTCTTGACGATGAGAATGTGTGTAAATAATCGTTGTTAAAAAGTACGACTTGAGAAGTCGTAAAATTTGATTTTACCAATGAAATCATTAAGCGATGAGTTAAGCCAAACTGTCACACCATTAGCTAAGGTGATGTGTAAATGTTAACACTCAAATTGTTCAGTTATTAATTGCTGACTGAATTCACGTTTGTGTGTCGCAAGACTGAATTCGTTCAGTCTTTGAAACACTACCCGATATAATTGGTTTATAATATTTATAAATTAATTCATACTTAAGCAATATTAGTTATTGTTATATTTTATGTTTGCGATGTATTTAGTAAATGGAGTAGTCTCTAGAAATATTCTGGGTGCTAATACTAATTAATACGTATATAAAAGTTATACATGTACATATTAATATACGATATCGATGTATATTTAATTTGGATTTAAATTGAATAGATTGCAGTTGGGTTTTGTAGTTTATTAGTCCATTAATGGACCAATAAGGGGCCGACCATAAGGGAATGAAGAAGAGGACTTACGAGTCGGACTTAAAATAGAGAACAGTTGAAGATATTTTCCACTTATCCCTCTATATAAGCAATTCAAACTTAAATTGTTTTGGTTCTTTTTTTCTGCCATCCTTGGCCTACATTTATATCTATCCTCCCTCATCATAGTTGATCTCCATTCAGCCCTATATTCACCCCTAAAATGTCAAATAACTCAACTTATGTGGTGATAACGCCGAAACAAATAAATTTGGGTAAGGATCTAAGAGATCTACGAGACTTTCAAAATTGACTGCATCTCAATTAGGTAGATTCTAACTTACATATGCATTATTATTGTATGCTATTTAGAATCATTGTATATACATTAATTTCCATGCTTTGGTTATAATTCAATATATTAATCTAATAGTAAGTTAAATGCATTTATTCATTTTAATAAAATAAAATAAATAAATAATATATGTATATTTTTGTTTTGTCCATATAATCATTCTGAAGTATGTAAAATAATTTTTTGAATTCGAAATATTTTTTACTACTTTTATTATTAAATAAAATCGTTTAAACTAATATATATATATATATATTTATATCAAATTTGAATTAAAATAATATATGCGACATTTAAAATTAAATTGCTCTCTGCAATTAGAAAAGGATTTGGCTAAAAGATATATATATATATATATATATATAATAATATAATTAAAATGTACTTTTAAATTATATGTTAGTGTGAGTGTGTTTATTAAATTACTTTAGGCATTTTATAAAAAAAATATTGCCGAAAGTTCATATATACACATAATTTTTATAATATTTATTTATACTCAATTTAAATACAAATATATATTTTTTAAATTTAATTAAAAACATTATTTTCAGTCGCATTACATTTAAATCAATATATTTATTTTATAATAATAATAATACTTAGTGAAATATAAGATATTTTACAACTTTGAATTAATATCTTAGATCTAAATTTGTAATTAAATTTTTGTTTACCAAGTCAAAATTAGATATTTTGTTTAAAATTCAAAATTGAAAATCTTGAATTGGTTAAATTATATATGATATTATATAAAATTGTATTTATTATTTTATTAAATAAAAAATTATATATATATTATAAACATATTTTTTATCAAATAATTTAATCACGATAACTTATACGCGCGTACACACGGTAGATATAAATCTTATTATCTATACGTGTATATTTGATCGTGCTTTTTTCTGATATTATAGACATCACACATATATGTCATCTCACATATGCATGAACACACACACACACACACACACATACATTCATAATTATATACATATTATATTTAATTATTACATATTAATTAAATAAAATGAAACAATAAATAAAATAGGATTTTGTTACAAACAACCATATTGAATCTAATGTTAAATATTAGATTTCAGAGGGTCATTAAGATTCAATTAAGGAATTTTTTTTTGAAATTTACTCATTTCAACCGTTGCCAAATGGGCTGGATCTAGTACTTTTCAAGTTTTCAACTACCGAAGTCATACTTCTAATAACATTGCTCTTCTTATGGTTGTATAACTTCTCCCTTCATGTTTGGATGGTTAATGACTAGAAATTTTTGTATAACATCGACATTTATCAAGTATTTATATATTTAGTGAATACTTAATTATAGACATATAACATTACATAAAATGTTTAGTTAATTTTTTTTATGTCTTAGCAACTTAATGTCGTATTTATTTAGCCATGGACCATATGTCCAATTTCTAACGACAACCAAATATGTTTACAGTTCTTCTTTCATAATGCAAAAATGAATTGCATAAGTTTCATTAATGAGTACACTCTATTTTTACAAATGTTGTTAAATTAATTAAAAATAGAGTGTGGAATTTCACAAACAAATACACTCTATTTTTACAACTTATAGTTTGAATCCTACTCGGATTTATGAGTCACGATTCGAATCCCATTTCGGTTCAAATTTTAAACTTTACGGTTTAATATTAGAACCTCATATTGAAATCATTACGAATAAAAACTACTTCATACAAAATCAAGAGTTCTTGTAAATACAACTTCCCACTTCCAAAATCTCAGTGGTTTTTTTTTCTGGTCATAAGGTCTACACATTACGTTCTTTCAATATTAAAACACGACAATCATTTTTTATATTATCTAGTTCAATTGTACTTCTTTTTATATACTAAGCATTGAATATAACTAAAAACTAACTAAACGACATTGATTTATTCATCTTGCTAAAACAGAAGGTAATTCCAGTTGCACTTTAATACAAAATGTATCTACTGCGCATCCATGAGCATCACTTTTTTTGTTTTACCATTAAAAAACTGCAATTCAAAGATGTAATTAATAAAACTTAATTTTTGACTCCAAAAATTGCGTATAAATGCAATATTGAGAATAAATTATAGGACAATCACAAACCAAACTAAGATGGCACAAAGCCATTCAATTTAAGTCCACAAACAACAAAAACACATGAAATATAGAAATTACAAGAACATTACTCAAAGTCTTAACTAATGTTTTTAAACTTTGAGTAAGGATAAGCTGTGGTGAGAAGAGAACTAACAACAAGAAGGATGAAGGCAATGGCAGCGAGAAGGCTGGTGGCAACGACAACAACACCGAGGATAAGCGATAGCGGTGACACTTCGACTGTTTGAACTAGGGTTTTATTTTGGTTCTATATCGATTTTTTAGTAAACGAAGTTTTTTCTTAGGTGGGGAAAATAAGGCATCGATTTTTATTTTTGACATGTAACTGGGCTCCATTTTGGGTTTGCTCGTCCAGACGTATGCATAAACCGTGAATTAGTGCCTTTTGGCTTTTTTAGCACATTCTATATGATAGGCAAAGGCATAAAAGCCCTAGGTTGACATCTAAGTGAGGGTTTTAATAACACAAGTTGACCGTCCTAATTGTATTAAACTCCAAAAATTTATTTGCTAAATCATTGTCTTCGTTTTTTGTGCATAGCATCTTAAGATACATTTTAAGTAAATTAGGTTACAACAAACTATTTAATTTTGAAAAATATAATTTTATTTAAAATTGATGCATTAACTTTAAATTTAATGAAACAAGACAACATACATCAATCCAATTCAAATTTTAATTAATACCCGAGCATACTATAAACTTGGTCCTAAATTTAATTTTTAAACCCTAACAAAATATATCCCAAACACATATTACAACACAATATTTCTTTAAACACAATACAAAACAATCATAGAATCACTTTAATACACAATTTAATGATACAACTAAATTCAATAAGAAAATGAAAACTCATTACTAGTAGGAATCAGAGGCTAAAGGTATGTAGGAAGCTTGGAGAGTTATTATAGAGGCATGATAGAGTTGTGTAGGAGATATCGATGATGAGGTGGTGGAACGTAAGGGAGGTGAAGGAAATAATTTATAAATCCCTAATGATTTTAGAGGCAACAACAAGAAAGACCTCTATTATGTGACCATCTACCATATTATACCTGAAAGACCATTGTTATAGTACCCAAATTTTTTTTGGTGATTTTGATTGAATAGCATGTAGCACATGTATTGCACACAGTAATGGTGTAAAAACATGATAATTGAACTTCAGATATGAGCGTTATGGCACATGCTTCACGCATATATTATTTTTCTACAAATTATATATGTTTAATACATTTAAAAACAATAATTTGCATAAATATGTAGCTATATTTTTGCATTGAAATCATGTGTAGTTAGTTTAAATTTTTATTTCTAAGTTGCAACATCCAATTTTTTGTTAATTTGAAATTTTATTTATATTATTAGTTAACAAAGAATGAATTTGTAAAGGAGGTTTATTGTAGATCTTATTTTTAAGTGATATTAGGATTTAGTAATATTCATAAAGGGTTGTTTTGAATTTTTTTAAAAGGTTTATTTGTTAGATCATATTTTAAGTGATGTTAAGATTTGGTAAGTATGTAGATAGAGGTTTTTAGTAGTTCATGCTGACACTAAAAAAGTATGACATCAAAGGTATAATGTAACGACCCAGTATTTCGTGCCATTCGCATCTGCACATGTCGGACTTGAATTGCTCAAAATAACAGATTGTTAATTTATATTTGGCAAAACTCAGCATATACAATAAATCAATCAATCACAGAATCACAGACATAGAGTAATAAAATAATAAGCAGCAGAATAGATAAATAGTAGTTCATGAAGCTACAACATAAACATCAGAGTTTGAAATAAAATACAACAGAATATATCAAATACAATATAGTCTCGAATACAATAGATGACAAGTCTGAACAAAAACCACCGGATAGTTGAAAGCTGAATAGATATGGATGGATCTCCAAGCGAAGCTCCAATCTCCAAAGGCGAGTCTCAAATGTTGTAACACTCAGTCTGACCCGAGCGTAAAGCAAAACACAAAACACTCGAGTCAGGATTAACATTCTTATATCAATAAATTCAACTCAAGTGAAATGTAAACTGAAATACAAGTAACTTAAAGGATGCTTGGGGTACCCATCCTTTAAGGATCTGTGGAACTATCTACTATGTAGTAATATACGCTGTTATAATATGTCTATAGTAAAGTAAACTATTAAAATAGCGTTAAGGCGTTACCCATATTCCCCTTAACACATTTTTATAATGCCGTAGTCTATACAGATACTATAAACTCCACTCGCAAGTGGGCTATCAGGTAGCACTCCATAGGTACGACACAAAACAAACTCGTAGAAGGCGCGATAGGGTATGTGACAAGGCACTCGAGGCAATGCCAGGGTAGATATACCGTTTGCGGATCCAGACTGGTGGTAACGCATAGCAGCTACTACCGCCCACCTCGTGACACACTCCCAAATCAAAGGGTGCACCCAATCAAATCACAAAAGCAATAGAATGGTATCGAAGAAATATGTCCAATCGGAGGAATGACTTCACTTGGCCCGGCATGGCTCCTCTTTTAGCCACATCAAGCTGACTCACGGGGGTCAGGGTTACATAAATACCATATAGAACCGTCACCAAATCATCCTACTTCATTTTGTAATCTCTACCACGTACACATTTGTTGTTTTCGGTATTGGTAGAGAGTATGACAATATCCGATCTCGGTCTCTTTAACAACCAAACGCTTATTTCACAACGTGGTCATTTCATTTCAAATAGTTCATACTTCATATCAAAATATCATATTCATTTCAAAACCATATCAATTCGATATCATTATTCACTAAAAAAATATATATATTCATTTCCAGAATCGTAACACTTTCAAAGATTGTAACACTTTTGAAATCATAATACTTTTGAAATCATAGCACTTTGAAATCATAACACTTTGAAATCATAACACTTTGAAACCATAACACTTTGAAATCATAACACTTTCCACCTAAACAGTTTAGATGTTGAAAATAGTATATATATTAAATACTTTATAAATTAAAATAGTCCATATATATAATAAAATACTTTATATAATAAAATTAGTTTCCTCCAATTTCGCAAATCGATTTAAATCGTCTAAAATTCCAAAATTCAATTTAAATCAATTCCAGTTTAACAATTTCAAGATTCAAGTTTAAATATCCAAACATTTACAATATAAATTTCAATTATATTTCAACATTTAACTTTAAGTTTATCCAAATTGGAAATTATTCCCTTAACCATTTTTATAATAATTTATTTAAATGCCAATTTATATCCTTAAATCAATATTAAATATTCAATCTCAATTTTATTCAAAATTGAGAATATTCATTTAATCACCTTTTATCAAATCAAGTTATAAATCAAGCTATAATCATATCTTTTCAAAAACTCAAAACCAATAAGTTTAAATCAATTCTTTCTTGAATTCAATTATTAACCAATTTAAATTCCAAGTCAACATTAATTTATCTTTCCAACCTTTATTATTAAAGTTATAAATCTATTTTAAAATATTAATATAAATTTTAAATAAATATTTTAAAACATATTATATACTAATTAAATTAAATTTTATTAAATTAAATCTTATTATTAAATGTATATTTTAAAATAATGAAATTATAAATAAAATCTAAAAATTATATTTTCTTCAAACTAACTTATAAATTAAAATTTCCAAAACATATTATCTCTAAATTTAGACATATATAAAATAACATTTATACATATTATATTTTAAAATCAATATTTAATAAAACCCATATATTTCCTTTTAAACTTTGGAAATCATTTTCAAAATATAGACCAACGGTGTCCGTATATAATTTTCTATCCTATGGTCAAGTGATACAGATATTTATCATTTCAATCCGCAATTTAAATATTTACGGGTATATATCATTTCAACCCGCAATCCCAAAATTTCAAATTCAATGAAAAATCGCTTGGGTTTATCATTTCAACCCATAACGATTTTTTCCTATTCTACAAGATCATTTGGGTATGTATCATATCAACCCATAGGTAATTCTAAACTAACAGGGAACTTGCAGACTGAGAACAGTTATGATAATAATATAACATATCAACAACAGAGATATATCATCAGTGATAAATAAAATAAAATATAAACAACAAGATATGGTGTCATATCTCATAGGTGAGCAGATACAGATAATGGCATATCATATACAGCGATTATATAATTAACAGTTCAATTTAGCAGCATATTTCAATTGTCGTTTCAATTGAAATAAATTTTAATAAATATAAGAATGTTAATCGTGAGTGATTGCTTACCTTTCGAGGCTAGAGATAATGATGGTGAAGAAAGTGTAATGGACATGCACAAGGATATGGATACTAGACTCAGATATGGGTCCAGACAGCGATGAATCTAAAAATTTGAATCGATTGAAACAAATCGAAGCTAGATTGAACAGAGATAATACATATATTATAAATTTCTATTCTAAAATCAATATTCCTTTTAAAAACACATATAAAATAAAATATATATTTTCAAAATCATTATCGTTAAAATATATATATATTCAAAATCATTATCGTTAAAACATACGTAAATAAGGTAGCCACTATGTAAAATTTTTTTGAAGACATATATATATATATGAACGTACTTTGGTATTATTATTATTATTATTGTTAATTATAGACACATATATAAAAAACCCAGAAATCAACAGGCACCATAAAGTATAATATATAATATGACTTAATATATCTATGCGTTCTAAATCCAACATAACGTATTAGACATACATCCATATACTAGAACACAAATAGTATAACCCATATAATACTCTTTTTATATCCTTATATAACATATACAGTAAACCCGTACATACTATCAACCTATATACATCTTCTTTTATAACACAATGGCTGCTATAAACATATATACAATATATATCTATATTTATTTAACTAATATATAAACTAACAAACAAATTATATTTTTAAAATCAATATATATATAAATTAAACTTGATTTATTGAAATACATCTATCACAAACAGATTAAATATATATAGTACTAATATAACCTATACAAACCGATAACTATTTATATATTTATATATATATATATATATAAACAGCTTGCACAGCATATATATAACATATGAAGTGAAATTTATATATTATATATAATACGGAACCCAAGTGGGTGGGGAATTGGAGAGGCTTTGGTGGAGGTTCGGCAGGAAGCACGGGAGAGCAGAGGGGCGAGAGGTCTAGGGTGTCACGGTGAAGGATGATGACAAAGAAGAGACGACGTGGCGAGGTCCGTGTGGGTTGCAGACTTGGGTTTGGAAGTTGCATGGGTAGGTCGCGGTTTTACGGAGTGAAGGTGGTTGGTTGATTGGCTTGGAATGGGTGGTGACGGGAGGTCGGATGAGGCGCTGGATGGTGATTTCGGTGGTTCGGTTGTAGGAAAGGAGGGGTTATGCTTGGTTGTGGGCTGTGGCAGCGGGCTGGAAGGAGATTGAAGGGTTGCGTGGTTCAGCCATGGTTGTTGCTGTCACAGGGCGGTGGGAAAAAGGTAGAGGCAGAGGAGAAGCTTGCGTGAGGCTGAGGTGGCCAGTGGAAGAGAGAGGGGAGGGAGCGGGTTAGGTCAGGGAGGAGTTTACTGGGTTGCTTGGTCGGGTTGTTCAGGCGGGTCGCCGGAGGCTGTGAACGGCTGGAAAGGAGATGGGTGGCAGGCTGCTGTGCGCTAGGTCACGTGTAGGGTATGTTGGCGCTGTACGGCGTTCGGTAGTGGAAGGTGGAAGGCAGGTTGATGGTTTACGGTGGTGATGCGATGCAGTTTGGCACGCGTGAATCGGATAAAGAGAGAGTGAGGTGGAGGAAAGAGGTGAAGGAGATTATCTTCAAAGCAACACGCGAGCTTGAATCTCAGATAAATATACGAAGCTTGTAATATTATATTTCTAAATTTTTATCGAAAAACAAGAACAGAAGTAAGAGGAGAAGAGGAAGCAGGTTTTTCTCAGATCTCAATTTGTATAGCTGTTATATAAACGAATAGGTATACTTTATATATATTAATTATTATTATAAAATCGTTCGAAGTTACCAGAGAATGAACAGTCACTTAATATATATAATAATGATTCAGCTGAAAAGTTATTAAAGAAATTTGTTATTGTGGTCCGGGCTGCACGTTTCAAATTTGAAAAGTAAAGGAAAGCTAACGGTCATAATTTATGGTACCGATACGACGCACCGTTTTATCGTTTCCATCGCGTACCGGACCTCAAAATACAGAAATAAATATAATGCGGAGATCAGCACGGCGAGACGAATAGAATGGTACACAGATATCAGCGATACAATCGAATTATAAAAACTCGAATTTTCGCTACCGAAAATGCTGCAAAATGCTGAAAATAAGATAAACGAAGCTATAGAAGTCCAAATTTGATGAAACGAAATATGACGTCTCACTCAGAAGATGATTTACAAATTTATTATAAAGAAATATTTAGATTTCGAAACATTTCAATTTCATCAAATTAACTGATTTTAAATTGAAATTGAAAATTACACAATAGAATTAACTTTCATATTTTCAAATGAAAATTTTCCATTTACTATGTCTAAATAGACATATTCCAAATATCAAATTTTCATTGCGAAATTTAATTATTTAATTTCAAGCAAAAATTTCAGTTAATTACGTTATAAAAACCATTAAAATTTATGGGTCGTTATATATTACAACTATTATTAAAGATAATATTCAAAAAGTAGAATTTTTAATGCAATTTATATAGTGCGAACCCGTGCTACGCACACGATATTCATTGAAAACGCTATGATGAATAAGTTGAATATATATAATAATTTACAAACTATTAATATACATATAATTTTGATCAACCTACTTTGTATATATGACATTCACCTTGTGCAGTAATCATAATTTAAGATTCATCCAGATGAATTACAAAAGGATTACAATAATTTCTACATTTAACCTAAGGAAACTAAAATTTTACTCGAATACAATTAACACATTTCAAATAAATACATGCAGCATCTTATTCACACAAATTTTGTGGTATAATTCAATATCTGATACAAACCAATTTCAATGCAGTTTAGATATTTTTAAACTGGTGACAGATATTAATCCATGGCTTTGACAAACATTTCTACCTTTTCTGCATTAAAATCAAAATTTGTATGTTCATTGTTGATATCAGCATATTATAATCTAAATTTAGTATAGAAAAATTAAAGAATAGTTATTTTTTTGAAATGGTACTTAGATACAACATGTCACTGGGACAACAAACCACAAATCATGTGTTAATAAATGTTCGAATCACGCTACGCAAGTTTTGAACTTGTGACCTCTCGCACCAAAGTTGAATCACTCAACCACTGGGACAATGGTGCTTGTCAAGAATAGTTAATATTGATAAAATACATTTGTATTCCTAAAATTCCTCCATGATAACTAATACACCTTTTTGCACATGATGGTATAAACTCCATCTATAGATTCCAATATCTCAACAAACTCATATCAGCCATTAGAGACATTCACTCATACCGGCCATTTGACACATTCATTTTAGGTAAATTATATAGTTAGATGTCATGCTCAAAAGGATATATTTATATTTATTGCTTTTACTTTGTTCCACTCTATCACACCATATCATTTAATCGTCTTACACACAAAATGAGGCAATATATTTGCATATTTTCTCATATTATTTTGATTATGAAAGCAATAAAAATATGGATATATGGATTGTATTTTACTTCGGATTAAAATTTATGTAAAAATTTATGTAACATAGAGAAATCATAACATATTTGATTCCAAAAACAAAGAAAATATGGACAGATTATTGCAAGGAGAAATTGTACTTAAAGTTCTTTTTGAAACCCAGGATGGGAAACATATTTCCCAGCCGATAAATTTACATTAAAAACAAAGTTTTACAACCCAACACAACTACAACAAAGTTTCCAGATAACCCACACATATTGAGTACAAAAAAAACCACAAAATACCCACTTACATATGAAACCCAGAACAAACTTGACCACAAAAGCCTAACAAGCTAGAACTATTTACATAACAGCACTACATATACATATACAATATAACATGACAGTAGGTAAAAGAACAGCAAAGCCACTGCTGCTATCAAGCTTCCCCATCTCCCCTCTTTTTGCGCACCACCCTTTAGCCAATTGAGTCTAAGCTTTCTCTAACTCTTTTCTGTAGCTCTGGGAGTACAACTTTCCACTCCTGCCCATAAGGAAAAGCAGCACCTATCCAGAATGAAATATTAGAAATAGAAAGTCTAAGTAGCACATCAAAAGACTTATTTCTATGATTGAAGCATCTATCATTTCTTTCACACCATAACACCCAAGATAAACTCGTATTAATAAGATCAGTTAAGACTCTATCAACTTTGTTAGAAATCGGTTTTCTATCTTCTTCCCAATACAAAAATTGATTATAAAAATGAGGAGAAGGGTTGATTTGAAGACTCTGAAAACATTTAACCCACATCAGATAAGAAAAAGGGCATTGAAAGTAGATATGATTTGTATCTTCATCTCTATATCTGCAGAAAAGACATCTAGAATCAATCCTCAGGCCTTTATAAATGAGAAGAGCTTTGGTATTCAATTTATTGTTTATGGCTAACTACATATGTAACTTCACTTTAGGTGGAACATGTGTCTTCCATAAGGTTTTGTAGTATTTCACTTTGACACCTCCAAAATTTAAAAGCCTATATACAGAATTAACACTGAACTTCCCATCTTTTCCAAAAACCCAAGAAACACTGTCATTGCCATTATTAATTGATATATGTTCCAGCAGACTTATTAGCTTGCAGTATTGAAACAGTAAGTCACCAACCAGCATTCTGTTAAAACTTAGATTCCACTTCAGTACATTTTTGTCTCTGTAATAAATCTCACTAATTCTGGCATTCTGATTCAAGGAGATGTTAAAAAGATCAGGGAATAGATTTTTCAATGGAATGTTGCAGATCCAAACATTGTGCCAAAATAATATTCTACCACCATTTCCCAACTGCCATCTCAAACCAATTTTGAACATAAATTCCAATTTAATAATGCATGCCTAATATTTGGGGATTTGATGCATATTAAAGATATTAGTGTTAAAATTTCCATTGTAGTATTTATTCTCTACCCACATTTTCCAAAGTGATTTGTTATTATCAGTGATTCTCCAAAGCCATTTACATAAGAGAGCACAGCTTAAATCCTGTAAATTAATCACACCCAAGCCTCCTTGCTCCTTCGGTTTACAAATTGTTTCCCAAGCCACTAGATTCTTCATCGAACTCCCAGTTTTACTACCTTTCCACATGAAGTTTTTCCTAATTGAGTCAATTTTCCTAATTACCCACATTGGAAATTTATACAATGACATCCAATACAAAGGTACAACAGTAAGGACAGGGTTCAATAGGACTAATCTCCCTGCTCTAGATAGTGTGTGACATTTCCATCTTGCTAGTCTAGAACCAATCTTATCAATCAAAGGTAACCAATCATAATGCTTAAGAACTTTTGGTCTAATGATCATACCCAGATATGATAAAGGAAATTCACCAGTCTTACAATTTAAAGTCGAAGCAATTTCCTCAACACTATAGCCTGAGCCACCCACTGCCATAACCAGACTCTTGTTGAAATTAATTTTTAAACCTGATAGGTTCTCAAAGCCATAAAGCAGTAACTTAAGAGCTATGATAAAATGTGGCAAAGGAGAACTAAAAATGATAGTGTCATCTGCATATTGTAAAGAGGGTATACCACCATTGACAAATGAATTACTATTGAGTCCAACACACCATTTCTAGTAGCTACTCTGATTAATCTTGGAAAAATGTCAACCGCAATGTTGAATAATAAAGAGGAAAGAGGATCCCCTTGCCTTAATCCTCCTCTTGACATAATTTTCCTACCTTCCTGACCATTTAATAAAATAGAGGATACACCACTACTCAAAAGACCCCTTATCCAACCACACCAGTTACTACCAAAACCCCTAGCATGAAGCACTTCTAGAAGGAAATCCCAATTTGTAGAATCAAAAGCTTTTGAATAGTCTAATTTCAATGCTACAGAAGGAAAATCCTCTCAAACAAAATGATTGATCACTTCTTGCACTACAACAACATTTTCCATAATATTCTTGTTTCTTATAAAAGCAGATTGACTATTAAGAATTAGAGAATCCATCAAAACCCTAAGCCTATTTGCCATAACTTTGGTAATGATTTTAAAGATACAGTTTAATAAACTAATGGGTCTGAAATCCTTAACATCATTTGCTCCCTCCTTCTTAGCCAGTAAAATAATAAAAGCATAGTTCATGCACTTAAAATCCAAATTTCCTGCATATTAATCATTGAATAAGGCAATAACACCTGATTTGATAACTGACCAATATCTTTGAAAGAAGAAAGAAGGATATTCATCTGGCCTTGGTGCTTTATCTACTGGCAGACCCTTAATAGCTTGCAAATTTTCCTCCTCAGAAAATACTTGCTCTAAACAATTCAAATTTACTTTCTCATTATCATCAAATATTATATCCCAGTTCATAGAAGTAAATTTCTTTTGTGCACTACCAAACAAATCCTTATAGAAATCAGTAAACTTATTAAGGATTTTACTTTGGCCAGATTCCTCAACCCCCTCAATCATGATGTTATTGATATAATTAGTTCTCCTTCTTTCATTGGCAATCTTGTGAAAATAAGCTGTATTTGCATCTCCATGATTGAGCCATTTAACTCTTGATCTTGCTTCCACATGATTTCCTCTTGATCAATAATCTTCATTAACTATTTTTCCTTCAATTTTAAATATGTTAATTCCTCCTGGTTTAAACCTCTAGGCTTTTCCTTATTATTAAGAGCTAATAACTCCTCATTCAACCTGCCTTCTTAGCTTTCAAATTACCAAAATTCTCCTTTTCTCATTGTTTAATACTAGCTCTAATCATTCTAAGCTTATGCATGATATTCTTTGTAGAATTATCAAGACTACTGAAGCTAATCCATTTATCCTTAACAAGCTCATCAAAATCATTTTCTAAACACCACATCTTCTCAAATATAAAAACCTTTTTGAATTTCACATTATCCTTGCTATCCAGCACAATAGGGCAGTGATTAGAAAAAATCATAGCATGACCATATTGTATAGAAAGAGGAAATTTGTCAACCAATGTGAATTGATTAAAAATCTATCCAAACTTGTCATTATAGGGTTTTCTTGTCCATTGCTCCATGTATATGACCTATTGCATAAAGGCAAATCAATCAAACTACATTCTCCAACAAAATCGTTAAATCTCTCCATATGCAAATGATTTCCTTCTCTCCCACTCCTTTCACCTAAGAATCTCGTAACATTAAAATCATCCCCAATTGCCCAAGGACCATTAACTTCTTTCAGGAATTTTAGGAAGCATTCCCAGAGAGTTTGTCTTTCATTTTTATCATAAGGGCCGTGGACATTAGAAACAAAAATATTGCATCCATCTCTCACATTTTCAAATTGCAGGTGCAAAACATTTGTGAATTTAAATTCTTTTAAAAGTTTTAATTTATCACCTCTCCAACCTACAAAAAGGTCACCCTTACTACCCACAGCATCAACAGCACTCCAATTTTCAAAAAAGTTTCCACCCAATGATTTAAAATTAAAGTTTGAAGTGCTATTTTTGTCTCTTGAATTAACACTACATCAACATACAAATAGCCAAACATGTTCTTCACTCTAGCACATTATTGTGGAGTGCCAAGGTCCCTCACATTCCATGTAAGTATCTTCATGAGTTATTGGAAACCCTCAATAACTCCAAAGATTTTAAACTCTCCATATCCACTATACCATTATGAAAAGTAAGACCAATTTTTCTAGCAATATCATAAAGTTGTTCAAAAGAAAGAGCATTCAGTGTAGCAGGAACATGAACACTTCCGAAAAAAGGGTGAGAAGATTTACTTGATGTAGCAGCATGCTCCAAAGCTTTGACACGTGCTCTTTTATTAGTTTTCTTCAAAGTATCCTCCTTCTGCCCCTAAAGTCTAGCACTTCTGCGCACTTTGTTGATATCAGCAGCTGAAGTAACATCTTTACTTGAATTGTCACTGAGTTCAACATTTGGAATAGGTTCTTTTCAACTTCAACAATTTCAACACTAGTCTCCACAGATCCCACATCTTTATTTGGAACATCCACATTAGCACCTCCCGCAATAATCGTTTCAGTATTGTTGAGAAATTCTCCGACTTCTTCAGAGTTATTAGTTCTAAAAACCATGGCATTAGCATCATCAGAGTCTGTAATAGCATCTTCAACATACACTTTATCAGGAATTTCAAAAGGATTAACCACATATGCCATATTATTATTCACAGCATCATCAGTGTACTCTTTGTCAGGAATAGCAAAAGGGTCAACCACATTCGCAACATTATAATTCTTTGAGCCAGACTTTTTACTACTGCTATCTGAAATATGAGTGACAACAACTTGATTACCACTTACTTCATGATCAATCAAATTATCTTCAAGAACTCTATCTTTTGAAATCTTGTGAGTACCGTCTTTCTTTCTCCAAAACTTACTTGTGTCTGGTCCGAAATAAGAGTGATTCCAAGTATCAAGATCTAGGTCACCTTCTATAGACGTCTCTTTAACAGATATAATATATCATGCATAACCAATAAAAATTACCAGGAATGGAAACATTGATATCCCTCTCAATCTCTACATCTAGATAAGAATAATCGAATTTTGCTTATTCAGCTAAATCCATGTTAACCAGGTAGCCAATGCCACTGACTACCTCTTCTAAAAATCTGGTTCCCAGCAAATATCAAGTAAATCGAAAAGTCTTAACCAGATTCTAACTGAAAGATTTTTGTCTACCTTTCCCTCATGCAAACTCCATAACCTCAGCCTGACTGCCTTATTAAAAAGCTTTAGAACATTTCTCATAGCAGCATCCATAGCAAGGCTAAAACTTGGGAAAAGAACTTTGAACTCCCGATTATACTTATAGACATCCCAATTATGATTTCCAAAATGAAAAGTGAGAAGATCTACAATATCTTATACAGTAAATTCAACTTGAATAATCGTAATAATCACCCACCTTCTGCACTTCTTGTAAGCACTAGCGAAACCATCAGAATTATCTAGAGTCATTCCAAAGGTTTTGTTAATATCCACACCGTTAACCAGCTCTACAAATCCAATCTTCTTTGTAGCATTTTCCTCCGAGTGCTCCAAGGGTGCGTTTTCCTTAATAGCAATTCTTTTTCCCCCGTCTTCCTGAAATCTTGCACGATTTGGTCAATTTGAAGATCTATGCCCAGATCGGTTGCAGTAAAAGCAAATTAGACCATTCCGACAATTTCTTGCACGATGGTTCGCCATTCCGCACCTGAAGCAGAGATTTTGCGTTTTGATATTTGAGATTTTTTTGTAAAGAGAAATCGCTTTGCTATGCCTAAATTGAGAAGAAAAAACTTTGCCAGATTTGACACATCGGCATAAGAAGCGATGAAGATTTTGAATAGCACGTGTCTGTGAAGGGGATATGCTTGTAAATGATGAAAAGAAACCATTTTCTTGAAACTCCCCATCAAGTAACTTTTTTCGGATAAATTTGAATATAAAGATGGTTTTTACCTAGGTAATTTTACTTAAAGTGAAATGGTGTTTAGATTCAGAGAAACAAAATTTCAAATATTGCATAAAGAAGAATAAAGTATTTTATAAAAAGAAGTACTTATGCATCGAAGCAACAAATATTAAAATGAAAGTAGGAGTGATATGTAGTAAACAACGACTTTAAAAAATGCAAGGGCTAAAGTTAATTTATTTTATTATGAGTACAAAGTTACATGAAGCATGAACCATGATATACTTGAAGCTAAATTATTAATTGTTTTTGCAAAAATAAAAGGTAAAACTTGCAAATAGTATTAAATCTTCATTATTTTCATGCAACCTTATGATAGTTGACTTAACGGAAACTTCTTTCACTTGTCTCCTCAATCAGAAAACCAACGTCACTTGATACATATCTCTACGTTCAAACATACTTATGGTTTAAATTTGACTCTTTATTTAATAATTACCCACTTTCACGTTATTATTTATTCATGCAATCAACCTTAATTATTTTCTAATCTTTACTTTATTTTGCGGCTCTAAACTTTGATCATGAATTTTTTGTTGAGTTCCGGTTGAACATTTATCTGTTTTTATATGCATCTTATAGTTTGTATCATTTTTTGTATAATCGCACAAAATAGACGTCTGATATTCAAATTTCATTTGCATAGTAACGTGAGAAATAAAATAAATTCGATTTTACCTTTACAATTTGAATGAGTTCATGCAGGTATATATTTTTATATTGACCGAAAAAGCAAACGTAATATGAACATGCTATATCGATATTTGGTTCCAGCTTCTTAAGGCAGGTCAAATCACATTGGAATATCTCCAAATTTCTCACTCAGACGATAGGTCAAATTATAAGAGATATCTCCAAATTCATTCACAAAACCTTAGAGTTGGCTCTGGTCCGCCTCCACCGTCAAGTCTTCTGTCTCTCAACAAACCCTCTATTGCTGCAAGCCTAAAACCACCTGAAAACCCTTTTTCTCGCCTCCTCTACCACGTTGAGTGCACTACTCCCAATCAACTTACTGGAAATTAAGACATGCTAACACTACAAGACACACAGTGCATTCCAATGGCGGCTGGACGTTGGAAAGCCGTTGATGGACGTGGGAAACGCCGTTGATATACATTTCAACGGCGTCCAACGTCTACCAACGGACCTAATGCCCATATACCAACGTCTTCCAACATTCAGGTTGTCCACGTGGAAGAAGATGTTGACCAAATAGACGTTGGAAAGACGTTGGAAGACGTTGGAAGATCCAATGGAGGACGTTGTAAGATGTTGGAATAAATGTGCCAGTAAACCATTGGTGGATGTTGGAAGACGTTGGAAATCTGGGTGTTTTTTTACAGAACCAACAATGCATGCTTCCAGCCACCTCCAACATCGTATATCTTATAAAAGCTCAATTTCGAGCACATATACAACAACATATCTCACATATAATCAATCATAATAGTAAATCCAAGTAATAAGCATATATACTAATCAATATACACAATACAAATCAATATAAACAACATAAACCATCCAACATCAACATCCAACAAAACGTCCAATCCAACAATATCCAAACTACTACGTCAACATCTCAAAAATCACATCCAAATCAACATCCAAAACATCAGAATGTATCAAATCCTCACACTCTCCAAATATACATGTCCATTGCAAAACAAATCAAATCATACCTGAAATCACTCTCCTCTAGAACCACCAAAAGACGAAAACCGGCCGTATTGCTCCATAAACTCCGTAAGACGCCTATTCATCTCCTCCGTCTTGGTTTCGGTGCGGATATTGCGTTCCTCGAGCGCGGCGACCTGGGCTCTGAGCTGTGCAATCTCCTCCTTATCTTGAGCTTTCTGATACTCAATCTGAGCCGTCTTAGCCTGTAAATAAAATTTAAATTATCAGTGTTTAATAATTGTAATTCGTGTTTACTATAATCCATCACAATGTGCAACAGTTGATTCAGAATAATTATTTTAAATTTAAGTTAAAGTTATTACCGATTGGTTCCCAAAACCATAGCGTCTGCCATGTGCCGCTGGATCCATGCCAGACTCACAAATAGCGTCCTCCTCAATGGCGGTCAACTCGTCACGCCCAAAGCCCTCGAGAATGGAAGTCCGTGCCTGTTGAAACTTTTGCTGTTATGCAAAATAAGTTGAATTTAGATAACATTATTTTAATTAACTTATATAAGTGTTAAGTCATTATGTTACTTACATATGCGGACTGCGCTTTGGCATCATGATCCCAGGAGTATGAAACGGTGCCTGCTTCGTCGACCTGGCTCAATGCATGAGTATGCGTGAAAACATCCCAGTAACTCACAGAAGCACCACCATGCTGTCTCTCCTGAAATATGTCCATATACATATATATTATATATATATATTGTTACATTATCTACAACTTAGAACTTAAAATCTTTAAATTATTATCGTAATTAATAAATATACCAAGTCCTCTCGGTGATGCTGAAATGACTTGGAACCACCACGATGTGTGACAGGGTTCTTGCTCCTATTGGCTGAGTTCCTCTCCGACTGCCTCTGTAAATTTAATTTAAAAACAAAAATTGTTTAACATTTCTAGTTAGTATTTGCGTAGAAGAATTTAAATTAAACATGTGATAAATTTACCTGAAACTCCTCGTTTTCCCACCATGTCACAAAATCATCCCACACAGCTGCGCTCATCCACTGAGGCTTCTTTCCCGCTGTTTTTAAGCTGTTTACTATTTCCCGGTAGTTCTTTGCGACTTTGCTGCACCAGTGGCGATATACGACTGAAATATCAGCGTCCTGAAGGTCCACTTCCTCCTGCACGTTTGACAAAATAAGAGTTATACATCTTTTGTAAATAATGTAAACATGAATTGATATAACATGTTCCTAATATATAAAGTGACATACCAAAAAATCCTGCCAAATAGTCTCTTTAACATTATCTGGAATCAATGTCCACTTAGGCCAACATTCGGTCATACGACCCATGTACGCCCGTCGAGATATAGATAGAACTACTTGAGTCGGCTCCAAAGAGAAACCACTGTGTTTAAACAAAGAAAAAACATTTAATATTTCATGACTACTATATATTTTCAGAGTAGATTGTACGAAAATGAAATTTAATTTTGAAATTTAATACTTACCTTTGACCTGCTTTTGGCTTTAGCCACACCACAGGACGCCATAGCTCCTGTGATGGACCACCGCCATTACTACCGTCCGGACAAGCATGCCCTCTCTGTGAGGAAGAGGGAGACCCAGAATGTCCACCGGTACGTCTATGTGACGACATACCTATATAATACATGTTACAAACAAACATTATAACATAAAATAAAATGACTATATGTAAAACATACAGTATGGCGTAACATAAAAACGAGATGTGATACATATCATATATTAGCATACCATTTCATTTTTAAAGAAAACAGGATAATGTTTAAAAAAATATAAATTTACCTTCTCAAAATGTAGATAGTTGATCAGTCCTCGTCATTTTCGGATTCAGACTCTATTTTGCACTCTATATTTTGTTCCTCTGTACTCTTAAATGCTTCAATTAATGCATTTGATTCATCGTTTAGAGGTCCAAAATCTGTTTGATCGTCGGTTATTATTATTCCTCTATTTTCCTCGATATCTGCTTGGTAAGATTGTTCTTCGGGAATATTCCGTCCATCAAATGTAAACCTTGCCTTTGTTTTAAAAACGGCCAACCAATCTATTTTATCTCTTCTTAGAGATGGGTAAGAAGCATAATAAACTTGAAGAGCTTGTTTGGCAAGTACAAAAGGATCGTATTTATAATAACACGAAGTATGTTTTATTTCTATAAGATTATATTTTGGGTGCACATTGATTCCAGAACCTGGAACGTTGCTGAACCAGTTGCATTTAAACAAAAATACTTCTTCCGCGGGTCGTGTGAAATACATCAATTGCAAAACCTGGGTTAGCACGCCATAAAAATCATGTATATGATCATTTGGATCATCACTACCTTTAACAAATACACCAGTATTGTTAGTTAATTTTTCGGCACCGTATTCTTTGGTATTAAATTTATATCCATTGACAAAGAATATTGGATAGGTCTTCACTTTCCTTTTTGGTCCCATAGCTAAATGTTTCAATCCTTCGTCTACAACACAATTTGTTGTATCAAAAATGTACTTAGAAAACCAAGAAGCGAATTCTTTGCCGATATCGCCGTTAGGATGTTGTGATTCGTAATTACTACAATTATATAACAAATGTTGCATTATGATTAAGATACACGTGTGTGCATATATTTGTGTATACACACGTGTTGATGATATATATATATATACATATACATACATATATATATATATATATATATATATATATATAAAAGTAAATTACCTAACAAACGGTGCAACTTTGGCACAGTTGAGAAGAACATATGTGTGTGCAACATGATAATCTCTATCATCCAACCATACTTCCACACAAGCACCAGCAGGCCGACCTTGTTTTTTAAAAATTGATAAGGTCGTTTGACAATCATCTTGATCAATGCCTTCATCATTACGCGTAGCACTTTCAAATGATATGTTCACATGGTCACTAAAATAAGGAGAGAAAAAAATGAAGCTTCTTCTTCGATGTATGATTTGCAAATCGAACCTTCAACTCGAGCTTTCTGTCTCACTTTTTTTTAGATGATTTAAATACCTTTCAAATGGATACATCCATCCATATTGCACAGGTCCTTGAAGATGTGCTTCTAATGGAAGATGAATAGGAAAATGTTCCATAACATTGAAAAAACCTGGAGGAAATACTTTTTCCATTTTGCTGAGCAATATCGGGATTTCTTCCTCAAGTTTACGTAGACGATCAACTTTTAATGTAGTAGAACAAATCTCTTTATAAAAAAGACTAAGTTCTGTTACAACAGTCCAAACTTTTACGGGCAACAGTTCTTTAAAAGCGACGGGTAGTAAATTTTCCATCATAACATGACAATCATGACTTTTCATCCTGCTAAGTTTATTGTTCTTATAGTCGACACATCTACGAATATTAGAAGATATACCATCCGGGAATCTTAGTCCTTCCACCCATTTTAAAAGTACTTTAACTTGATTATTGTCTAGCTCATAGCAAGCTTTTGGCTTTTTTGTGTCATTTGGCTTTATATGAAGCTCATGACGATTACATATTACTTCGATATCACGTCTTGATTTCAAATCATCTTTCGTCTTCCCCATGACATTCAAAATTGTATTAAAAACATTATCAAACACATTTTTCTCATTATGCATCACGTTAATATTATGACGAATCAGGAGATTTTTCCAATAAGGCAACTCCCAAAATATGCTTTGTTTGCACCGGTTATGAATCGATGATTTACCTTGAATTTCAATTTGTTCTCCGGTTTCATGTATCTTTGGATAATCCTTTACAAGTTCATAAATATCTTCGCTTGACCAAACCGTAGGTGGTCTCAAAGTTTCATGTCTCTTTTAAAAGGATGATTAATATGAAGAAAACATCGATGACAGTCAAAGCATGAGATTTTCTTTCCATGATGTAAAGAAAATGCTCGTGTATCTTCCATGCAGTACGGACAAGCTAGACGACCAACCGTACTCCAACCTGAAAGCATTGCATAAGCAGGAAAAGCGCTGATTGTCCACATCAAAGAAGCATACATGCGAATTTTTTTTTTTTGGAAATATCGTATGTTTCTACTCCTTCGTACCACAGTGTTTTTAATTCTTCAATCAAAGGTTGTAAATAAACATCGATTCCTTGTGTTGGATCATTAGGACCAGGGACAACAACTGTGAGAAACATATATGGAGTTTTCATACACATCCATGGAGGTAAATTATAAGGTGTGACAATTATAGGCCATGACGAATATTTAGAACCAAACTAAGAAAATGGTGAAAACACATCTGTACATAAACCAAGTCGAATATTACGACTCTCGGATGCAAAATCAGGATATTTGTGGTCAAAATGCTTCCATGCTTCCCCATCAGCTGGGTGTGTTAACGTACCTTCTTCCCGTGTTCTAACACTATGCCATCTCATATGTTGCGCGGTTACAGAAGATGCATATAACCTTTGAAGTCTAGGAGTAATTGGTAAATAATGCATACGTTTGTACGGGACTTCCTTTCCTTTTTTCTTTCTTGATTTGTACCTTTCCTGATTACATATTTTACAATTTCTAAGGTTGATATCTTCTTTCCAAAACAACATGCAACCGTTTAGACATGTATCTATTTTATGATACGGTAAACCAAAAGCTGACATAATTTTTTTTACTTCATAATGATTTTCGCACAATAAATTATTGGCAGGCATATGTCGTTTCGCAGCTTGTACAACGTCTATAAATCCAGCTTCTGTGAAGTTTTATTTAGATTTCATCGCAATGTATTCAGCAGTTACTGATAATTGGGTTCCGCTTGTACAGCCTTCCCAAAGGGGTTTCTTTGCGGCATCTAATAAATCATATTTTTTTTGCCCCAATATTTGGTTCTTCTTCAGCATTACCATCATCATCAATTAATTGAGGAACAGGAAACATTGACCGTACAGCATCTTCAACCATGTGTTCTACGAGGTTCGTCGTATCAATTTCAGTACACAATACCTCCTCAGCTTGTACATGATTAGATGCTAACGGTTCTCCATGACGATCCCAAACCAAATTCGGCACGAAACCGTATTGACGCAAATGAACTCTAACCATTTCTAGTATCAAATGCTTTAACATTTTGCATTTAGTACATGGACAACGGATTTCTTCGTCGTTTCTGTTATTACTTAAAGCAAAATCAATAAATACGCGAACACCGTTATTAAACTGTTCACTTATTGAGCCTCCATTTTCGACCCTTCTTTTTTTGTACATCCAGCTTCGATCAGTAAAATAATTGTCCATTTACCTACGTATATAATTAAAAAGTACGATATAAATTTAAAGAATTAACATTTTATTAAAACAATATTATTGGTGAATTTTATATTAATAGATCATTGACACTTTGTCGATGGGTCATCCTACCTCCCATTACAAATATAATAATGTAATTAAATCGCGTAAATCATTTCAATTTAAACGATTCAACAAAATTTCGGTAGCACTTCGCTTTAGTTCCCTGAACAGTACACATTTGTGTGTACACAGGGAAACATAAAGGAAGCACTGTCGAAATTCTATGAACCATTTAAAATGAAATGTTTTACGAGATTTAATTACGTTATTGTGTTCGTAACTTGTCCAATACAGGGACAAATCCAACAAATATTGTATACGATGAATATAGATGTCCGTTCTGTTAAAAAACGAATATCCACATAACGATCATATACAATACTTATCAGACGGGGCGCGAAAGACACTCTAAGGGTTTCATGAATATAGAATATCATTTTTGAAATTTTCTAAAATACATAAACTAATTGTATGCTCACTAACAACTAACGTTTCCAAACAAACCTAAAACTAATTGTATGCACATTATTCTATTGTTAACACAAACTTAAATATATATAATCTTGCAATACATAAGTTAATAACATAAATTATGCCTCAACAAACTAGATTATACATACAATAAGGCAATACAAACATTTAATACACAAATTTAACAAATTTAATTAAATATAGGGATTAGGGTTTATACCTTTTCTCGAGAGATTAGGGAGTTAGAGAGAACGAGAGGGAGGCTTGGAGTCGTCGGAGGAGCCGTTGATCGTCGGAGCAGCGGGGGAGGTCGAAATCGGAGCAAATTTGGGAATTGGGGGGGATGTTTCAGCCGAATGGGGAAGAAGAAGCTGGGCTTCTGTTTTGCTCGCGGATTTCCAACGTCATTCAACGGCCGCCAACGTCTACCAACGTCTAGCAACGCCAATGTCTACCAACGTCCTACAGTTTTTAACTAATAAAATATACGAGAAAACACTGGACGTTGGAAGACATTGTTCAATGACGTTGGAGGCCGTTGGAAGGCTCCGTTGGAATACACTATGTGTCTTGTAGTGTAAAAAGGCGTCTGCCAACTTCTCAAAGCTATTAACGAACACATTGATAAAGGCAGTAGCAAAAGACACTTCATAGATTTTATAATGGAGGAACTTCACTCTAGTTCTATGTTTACCAATTTATCCACGGTTCAAAAGAAGCTGAATCTTGTTCGTGGGTCTTCATGATCACTAGTGTGCATCACCATAAGGAGCCGTTGTTCTCATATAACATTTCTATGCATAGATTAGGTGGAAAAAAGAAAACTAATCAAATCTACTGCAAGTGTTGGGCTTTAGCTTCTCGATGTTTATCAACCTTAATTCTGTAATTAATCTGGATCTGACCCAGAAAATGCATTCAGTGGCTAAATTTCAGCTTAGTTATCGAGCTGCTAATTCTGTTTATTCTTTTATTTTTTTTAAGTCACATTTCTAGTGGAGAACTTATTAAGAGTTATGGACATAAAGCTTAGTGAAAATTAATTTGACCGATGGGAAATTTGTGGGTATATTGTTTAAGCAAGCTTGCTATAGTATTCTTGAAGGAAAAAAATATACTAATTTGTTACTTTACTATATTAAAGAAACATAACTTTTATACAGTTTTCGTGATGATCCTTTATGTTTCAACTTAAATTTAAAATTTGCAGTTCAGCAAGGAAGGCTCTCTTTTTTGTTTGTCGGATACATTTGATGTCTTTGGCATGACCTGTTTAAAAGCTAAAAGATGTTGTTAACTTAGCTCGATGAGCTATTCAACATATGCAAATAGATTTTGTTACATGACGTGCTTATGTAAAATTTAGGGATGAAATAATAGGCTAAAAATAATATGAATAACATATGCATTTGATTAGGATTTTACCGATATTTTTTAGTTACTTGTACGTGGAATAATAGATAATAATTAAATGAGTAAAGGATATTTTAGAAAGTTTACGATCGGACCAAAAGTTTGCGCTTCCAAGCCAACTATTAATAAAGATATGGACCTTGACCCTCATGGAACGCAACCACTTTAACCCAAAGGGAAAAGCTTCCAAATAGCAATATATCATATTTTTTCTTCCAAACATTTCCTAGTCCAAAAATTAACAAATTTGAATCAAGACAATGGTGTACATCATGGTAATAAATTAGTAAACCTTTACTTTCAACAAAAAGTATATAATCAAAACAGTTATATAAAGAATATTAAAAACAAAATAAAACACTGAGCTGACCATGGTATTTGCCTAGCTAAGATTTCCTTAAGAGGGTAAGGTTCTATATTTTTAGCATAAATGATTTCCAAATATGAGCTCAAAAAATTAATTAAAAAAAACAATACATTAGAAGTAAAAAAAGAACCTTTGTTTTTAATTTTAATACTTAAAATGAGAAAGGATACTTGATTTGTAAGGTAATATTCTATTTGGAAATTGATTAGTTTTGAAAATTGTATATTTGAAAGTTAATTTTTTAAAATGAACGTCAACAAAACAGCCAAAGAATACCAGAATTATGCATAGGTGGTCTAAAATAAAACAATTAATTGAATCGCCGAAGGCATTTGTCCATTTATCTTTTTTGTAACAGGCTAAGATTCTTACTTTTTGCATGAATTCAACTTACAAAAGATGAACTCAAGATAATAATTAAAGGGTTTTGGACCAAAGGTCCCTATTTTCAAAGCCCATGCAAAAAAAGTCCCTATTAATAAATTCATGTAAATTAGGTCCTTATTTTGTTATTTTTTACCAAATTGTCCCCTTCTAGAAAATCGACCCAGCATTGAAATCAGAGGCAAAAGTGGCATAAATTAGTCAAAAACTAATAATAGGGACCAAATTTTCATAACTTTTTTGGGAGGGACTTTTCTTCCATCATCTTCTAATTCTAGGGACTTAGCAGCCATTCCTTGATAATTAAAAGATATTGCAATTCAAAAGATAACACGCATTCCTTTTTTGTTCTCTTCAAAAATGAGAAATAAACTCAAAGTTGGTATGGTAATATATAACTTATTAGTGATATATAGCAACTGTGTTTAGAAATGTAACACAAAAAACATATGCTCGAAAAAAATCGAAGATGAACAAAAAGCATGTCTTTAAGACAAATTATTCTTTGTATTAAAGGTGCATAATTGCAAAATCCGTGTACTCAATTACTAAAATAGATTTGTAACATTGCTTGCTTTCTTTATATTTATTCCCAGGGCAAGAATTTTAGTTTTATCAATACATAAATTGTTTTGGAAACCAACTTAATAGTAGACATACTCTAATTTGGCATGGCATATGTTTAAACAGAAATTTACTTGGCTTTTGCAATTATCATTCAGGATACTACACATGGGCTATATGTTAGTATCATGTTAGTACATGAGCTACATATCTCTTTTTCAAACATTCACTATATTTTTCCTTAAAAAGGTAACAACACACAACTTAAAATCCTTTGAAATAATCTACTTCCTAATTAAAACCTCTTTAAATGGAAGTTTTTTCATATTTATATGTAGTATGGTTGAGTATACATCAAAAACTGGAAATTATTTGAACATTTATAACATAAGTGGTATATATATATACCTTTTTGGAATTATCCCACCGATGATATCAACATAAATAGTGGAAAACATACAACTAATGAAAAATTCTCTAAATTCACTAATTCCAACAAACTTGTGTAACAGGGAAGAGAAAATACATATCTGCAAGGATGAGAAATTAGTTGTGCTTGGTTCACCAAATGACTCCATATTGTTAGTCTATGCAAGAATTACTTAATCTAAAATTCTTGAGGAGGAATAAAAAATATAATATCCAAGTTAAAGAATTTATCTACATATAGAACACCGATAGTGGTTGAGATAGTAGACAATCTCACCCAACCTTGGGTAGTTCTCTTCTCAACAATTGATTGTTATATGTCTAGTATACCAAAATAGAGAATAATCAATTATAAACTCGTCTCACAAGTTTATCAATCAGATTTCCACTACTCAGGAAGTCTGTATTAGCTAATTAAAGCAATAGGTATTTCGTAGTTAAATTACAACAACAACGTTATACCATCGTATAACATTGCACAACGTAGAAATCGGAAAGATAAAAGAATGATGTATAAGAATATACAAACATACTAGAACCTAACTAGTTAACTAAGAAAATTTCATCTGAGGCTTGTCGAAACAATTTCCTTAAGAATTTTTTATTCAAATTCTCCCAAGATACAATAGACGTAATCTGCACGAGACTGTAATGAGTATGTCAACTCTGTTGTGACGACCCGGAATTTTTGAATATTTGAAATGTGAATATTTAATTTATTTTAAATATTCAAAGGTTAAATTTTTTAACTTGAATTTCAAATATCATTAATTATTGGATAATTAATTGTTGAATTTAATTATCGAAATTGGTAAATTATTGAATCTGGAGCTTTAAGCCTGTTAAAAATAATTTGAATTTGAAGACTTATAAAATTTATATAGATAATACTGAAGTGGATAGAAGTGTTGGAATCAGCTTTAAAAATGGTTTGTTATGTTTTGAAATTTTATATCAATTAAAAACGTGTTCAACTGGTAGAACACGCGTTCCCCTTAACAAAAATAAACAACTCAACACGTGTAATGTTTTAAACACGCCAACATTCCCACTTGGCTTCTCCATTCTTCTTTTAATAAGCATGTTGCAGAATTTTATAAAAATAAAATTTCAAAGAGAAAATAGTGGTGGATATCTTCGTTTCCTTTTTTTCATTTTCACGAGTTCGATACTAAAAAGAGAAGAGAAAGGGGGCAATCGAAAATCAAAATCAATTTGTTCTTCCTCCTTAAATCAAGTTACGGTTCAATATTAATCTCCATATCGTGAGGTTTGAAACCGAGAGAAACTGGGGTTTCAAAAATCGACGCCTTCGAGATAATCGTCGCTGCGTACTCAGCTATTCCATCAGCCATCGCGGCTCATCCTCCTCCTACGCGATATTTTCTACTGCTGATTTGAAGCCCGGCTACAGTCCTTTTATACTGTCACTGCTAATTAGTTGAGGCGACAAGGCGGTGGCGGCCTGGGGTTTCGCGAGCAAGAAGAGCTAGGGTTTGGAATCGGAATCGCGAACGACAGCATGCGAGGTGGGAGCTCGGATTCGTGGGGGCGGCATCGATGAAGTCGCGAGCTGATAGGGGCTCCACGTTAGTACAGTTGAGACCCAGATTCGTTCGATTTCGAACGTGGCAGTGAGGTAACTTCCATGTCTACTTAAATTTACATGTATATAACATATCTTTGAATTTTAAATAGGCAGAAAACCTTAACTAAGTTAGTAATGATCATTAAAATTAAGTAAATTTAATTGAAAAGTGATAAGTTGATTTGTTCGAAGTTGTTTCAGTAATTAAATGAATTTATATAAAATAAGGTTGTCGGGTTAAACCTATGTAAGTCAGAGAAAAATATATAAGGGTTTAGACATTGAAGTATCTATATAAAGTTAGTTTAAAATTTAATCTTTAGATAAGTTAAATTTTAGTTTGACTTAGAGAAATAGATAGGAATTTATTTCCTGATTTATTTGGAATATTAATAAACTGTAAATGGTCAAACAAGATTTGAGAAATCGTGGAAATAAATTTATTTAGTTAACTTATATATAATTATTTGATAACGGGAAAATTACCTTATTAAGTAAAATAAAATTTATTAGAAAGAAATTGATTTGTCCAAATTGTTTGAATATTAATGAAATCATATAATATGTATTCAAGGTCTGGCATCGTGAAGAGGACTATTGATTTGGGTTGAATTGCAAAATAGAAGGGGCAAAAGGTGAGTTAATCTCACTCAGTTGAATTTAAATTTAAATGGTTAAATTTAAATAATTGATTGGATGATTGCATTGATTGATGTGCTATACTATATATAGTAGTATATACCAATATATATATATTGGCATATGTATATATTGGAGTTGTTGATATTCCCGCATTATATAGCGGATGAGACCCTATGCGCCGCATAATAGCGGATGATATTTTATAAAACCCATATACCGCGATATTCCACTTTGAAGTGGAATTGGTATTGTGCTAACGTTTGTGGATGCAGGAAAACAGGTTGGAGGGATCCAACTGGATTCCTCAAAATTATTTAGATTATTTGATATTCTGTTCTATGAATATTGATATCCTGTGATGATTTTATTGATGATTGAAATATTGGATGATATGGTTGGATTGAATATTTCAATAAAAAGGAGTTATCAAAATATATTGAATTGGATTTTGAAAGAAATAAAAGAGTAAATTTTAAGTAAATAATTCAAGTGAATTGGAATAAGGGAATTTCGAAATAACAAAGGAAATATTAACTTTAAACTAAAGTGATATTAAATTTAAAGAATAAAGGATTTATTTTGAATGTAAGAATTAAATTTAATTAAAGGCTAAAGAAGGAATTTTGGAAGTTTAAAATTGGTATTTTCGGTTAAAAAGGGTTTTAACTCAAATAAAGGAATAAATCTAAAAGATAATGTATTTTGAAATAAATGAAGTAGTAAAGGAAATTTATTTCAAAGTAAAGTAAAGTAAATTGGAAAATCAGTTGGAAATTGATTTAGTTGTTTAAAATTGGAATTTTAGAAGAGAAATGAGATTTTGGAATTTATAAACTGGGTTTGTAAAGTAAAATAAAATATCAGTGGATATTAGAAAATATAAATTCAAGGTGGGAATTTATAAAGGGATATGAATTGGTTTAAAATAAATGTTGATTTATTTTTAAAGGATGGAAATGAGAAGTGTATTTCTCTGGATAGCCAAGTACGTTTTCAAGGTAGTTTTTAATATAAGTTAAAAGTTTTAATATGTTTTAAAAAGCATGTTTTAGAAAATTTATTATTTTTAAATGTTAACTTTTTAAAGTAAGTATTTTAAAAAAAAATATTATTGTAGTAATTATATAAAAGTGATTTGCTATTATGTTTTAAAAGGAGAAATTTAGTTTATATTTATAAAGTGGTTTATTTTAAAGTATATATTTTTAATAAAGTACTAAAGTAGTTTAATTTCAATGTTATAAGATATATTTAAAATAAAGTGTTTTTAAATTATTTTAAAATCTAAGTGTTTTGTACTTGGTGTTTCAGAGAAATAAATATTTGGAAATGTATTCCGTAAGCGGAAACTGTTTGAAATTGTTTTCAAAAGGAATTTGGAAATTTGGAAATATATCTTGGAAAGATATTTGGGCAAATAAATAATGTGGGAAATTATTTATTGTGTGATGGTTGCTTGTGGATGTTAATTGATAGTTAAATAACCGACTATCAATATTGGCCAATGCGCTGATCGTTTCGAAGAGACCGGGATCGAGTTTCCGTATACCGGGATTCTAGGTCTGGAGACTCGAATACCACTTCGATCCGGTTTGTACGTTTCGTGTAACGTGTTCGGAGTCGAAGATGGAGCTGTGAAGTGCAAGGGCTAGTCGCTACTAATCCTGAGGATATTTCCAAAATGGATGTAGTAGGAGTAGTGCCTTCGGTTCCGTTCAAACCCAGGACGGACTGGTATGGACGAATGCTTGCGAAACATCGTCAGCGGACGATGGGCATTCTAAGGGATATGTTCTCTAAAAGGTATCGTTTAGCCTCGAACCTCATCAACCGGGAATGACTGAAAATCAGGGGTTATGCAGCAAGGCTTCGTGGGTAGCTTCCACTGGAGGGTAAGGTCATCCCTGTCTAGATGTCCCTTTTTATTTCGGCTTAGTGGTGCGGTTGCTGATCCCAACCGTGGGGTGATTTTATTCGGGATCATCCAGTAAGGGATGGTTCCGGCCTTGTGTTGCAGGGGAGCGGGCGTACTCCTCGGTACGGTGATCTAGGCCACGTACTGTGATAGGTGGTACCCCAGTGCCTAGTCATTCGTTGGAAATCCATTCTCCCTACGTGCCTGTACGGTTTTGATTGTGCCCAACTATTGTTGAAATGTGAGATGCAAGCATTTCAGCTAGATTCTATTTTACTTTCTGTAGACACTATTATAATATCAGAGGATATTGATATAAAGTGTTTTAGCTATCGTAAGGTAAAAACCCGACATGTTTATTTGTGACGTGGTCTTACGAGATGCTTTTGTTTTCAAAAGATTTGAAACTTTAATAATCAATTTGAGTGTGATTTTCTCACGCTGGTATTCCAGACTGACTCGGGTATTGTTTTATATGATGCTCGGGTCAGACCGAGTATTATAAATTACAGGAAATGATGCTGTGGAGCTGGATGGCGATACGTACTTTCGTATTTGAGTTATATATTCCGCTGTGTATTCAGATTGTGAGGACAAGATATGATTACTGTCCAGTTGTATGATATTGATGTGATGTACTCTGATGATGTATTGGGATGATGTATATATAAACAGATATAGATTTCTTTTTGTGTAAAGATCTGTTATTACCTATTATAGTTTATTCCGCTGCGTATGAGAGATTCTGTTGTTGTTTTCTATTTTTCTTCTTCTACCTCTTCTTCTTAACTAAAATGGTCGGGTTTTTCGTGTTAGAAAAACTCGGGTTGTTACACTTGGTATCAGAGCTTAGGCTAGCGATAACCTTGGCTCTGGTGGGAATTTTGAGAGTATTAATAGATATGAGCGCGTATTTGTTAGTGAATATAAAATGGTTTTATATTGTGTTGGTTGGTTTATTGAGTGGCATATGAACCTTCGTCGGCACAGTCTGTACAACTGTATCGAAGGGGTTTCTAAACACTTGAATAGAACAGTTCGACACAATATTGTTTTAAATAGGGTGAATGAAATAATTTTTCCCAAATTATTTTGTATATAAAAGAAATAATTATTTGAAATTATTATAGATATATATTTGGATGCTTGGTTGTTAGAAAATGACAATAATGAGTTAGTCTCATTATTAAGTAGAAATTGAAAACTTATAACCTAAGTTGAAGAATAAATTTATATAACAAAATGGAATTTGAGAATGTAGATTATAAATGCAATTTATAAATTGAAATAAACTTTGTATACAAATGTGAATTACAAATGTGATTTATAATCAAATGAGATAAATTCATAAACAAATGAAATTTGTAAATGTAAATTGTAAATGTGTCTTATAACTTGGAATAAAATGTGATAGAATTCCAGAGTAATGTTTGGATATAAAAATTGGATGGATTTTTGTTTTGGGAAAGATTTAAATTCCTTTGGATTTAAAATAGTTTCAAAGGTTTTGGGGAAATAATGGTGATATTATTTCATGAATATTTTTGAAATTGAATTCATATCTGGTGGGATTTGGAATTTAAAAATGTTTGAAATGTTTTAAAGTGATAAAAGCATTAAATTCTCTTTCGGTCGCTGGAAAATAATTTCGGTGATGACTGCAGCATCATCGATGTTCATTTTCGAGTTTCTAAAAGAGAAATTGCTACCAAACTATTTTAAATTGGAAACGATTGTGAATTGGGTTGGTTTTGAAATTCAAAGGGAAAATTGTTTGGTAAAAGCAGATTATTTTGGAAATTGGGATTTGAGGTGATATACCAGATATGTATGAGTTATTTATGGATTCAAAATGGTTTTTGGAATAAAATCGGGCAATTGGATTCTGAAAATTCTATTTGAAATTTAAATGTGGAAATTTAAATGAATCAACAATATAAAGTATAGAATGAAGTTGATTGAAATAAGAAAGGAATGAAAGTTAAATTCTGGGATTATAGTTATGAGATGAAATTAACTCAATGAGTAATATAAGCTGGTAGATAAAAGAGTTAGAGAACTTGAAGGTGAATGAATTGTAAAACTTGTATAAAATTGTATTCTAGAATTAAAATTTAATTCGAGTATATGAAGGTGAATAAAATATATTTGAATTTAACTTAAGATAAGTTAAATAAAAATTGAGAATTGGAATGGAATTAAATGTAAATAAGTTGAAGTCGAATTGAATTGAATATAAGGGTAGTGTAAAATGCTTATAATTGTGTAAAGAAATTCATATTCTTAAGTTCTTAAGTGAAATAATTTGAGATTTGATTGTAAAGATGGAAATGGACTTAAATGAATAGTCCTAGATCTTAAGTAAGTAAGTTAAAACTTATGAATAGAAATGAAATTGTAAGTCATAAAGGGGAATTCATTTCTTTGAACCATTAAGAGTTATAATTTGAAATTGTAATTATCAAATGGAAACGACTAAGATGAGCAATCTTAATTTTTAAATAGATCCAAACTTGAATTATAAAATAAATTGAACTTAAGATAATTAAGTAAAGTGATATTTTGGATTTAAAAAGCAAGTATTTAATTTTAACCAGCGGAGGAACTAATTTGATAATAAATTAGTTAATGAAATTAAATTGTGAGTTAATGAAATTGGATTAACACAGTGATGGTTTGAATTACGAGTGAAATCCAAATAAGTGAAAATAAATTGGAAATGACCTGGTTATTGATAAAATAATTCCAGATGAATTGAGTATGGGAAATAAAATTCATAATGATTGAGTGAATGAACCACTTATATTAAATAAATAAATGGATGGAATTTGATTAAATAAGAATCAAATGAAAGATGGAAATAAACTTTAAAAGGGTTGGTTGAATGGAAAATAAACTTAAGTTATTGACTTAAGTAAATGTTGAATGGAAACTAAACTCAACAGAGGAGTGATTTAAATAAGTTGGGAAATAGTTATTGAATGAATTAACTTGGATTGTTTTCGAGCTAAATAAAATTCAATATTCAGAAGTTGGAGATGAATTGAATTTAGGAAAATTTTTAGAAATGAAAATCTGAATGAAAATGTGGAATAAGTATTTATATTTGAAATGAAGTGGTAAATTGAAGTAAATTGAAATTCATATGAAATTGGGAGTTCAATTTGAATATATACACTTCGACGGTGAAGTAGTAAATAAATATAAGAAAATTTATATGAACTTAAGAATTGAAGAATGAAATTCTTAAGAAATTTTTTATTGGAAATATACTTAGTAATTTTGGAATGGAAAAATAAATAAAAAAATATACTAAGTGAATAGTGAATGAAGACTAAAACTGAAGTTGTGAAATGGGATAGTTGTGAATAAGGGGATAACAATCAAAAAGGAATGTGAATAAAAGAGAATTGATATAACTGATAATCAATTGAAATTAATACGTAAGGTGTACGTATATTATTTATTCGCATAGCTATTTGATCCGGATTCGAACACAGAATTTCGGGATAGATATATCGATCCGAGTTGAAATTTTTCACTCGATTTTCGATGGCGAGCCTATATATGGATTGTTGATTGATTCTGGATATTCTCTATCATAGTTTGTGTCTATGCAAGGAGAATGACGGTTTCTGATCAAGAAACCAGATCTGAGTCCGCACTAGGAAGTCGGGTGGACGATACTAGTTCGGAAGTGAGATTGTGTGATCGATTGAGCGATCGAATGTGATATTGCGTACGGATGATATATGTGCATCGTACGGGCTTAAGTAAAACAAATATTGAAAATTTGTAAAGGAAAGTATAAAATGACTTTGGATTTGTGATTGAATATTATTGCTTAGTAGGATATACAGGTGTATAAAAGCAATGGATAAATTGGGATTTTTGATTTAGAAGATAAAATTTAATGGCCCGACAAAAAGGTATGTATTTGAATTTCTATATGAAATCTGATTGGGTTTTGGATCCAGCCACTTGGCTTTTTGTTTTCTTTTTGAGATTGGGAGGCCATAGAGCCATTTTGTAGTAGTACCGAGCTAGCCGCGCAAAGGAGACGCTGGCGAAATTTTTCGGAAATTTAGGGAGTTAGAAAATTTTTGGAAAATTTTGATAAGTTAAAATTTGAATTCAAATTTAAATTTGAATGGATAAGTAGGTGGTATGGGTTGAACTTATGAATAAGTTTGGGAAGTTAAAAAAAATGATTAGTGTATCATTAATAAAGGATTTGTTTTGGGAGATGGTTAAAACTATTTGGGTTAAGGAAATAGTTAATGGGGATTGAATCATTCCTCTTAACTAGTAATTTCGGGGACGAAATTCTTTTAAGGGGGGAGGAATGTGACGACCCGGAATTTTTGAATATTTGAAATGTGAATATTTAATTTATTTTAAATATTCAAAGGTTAAATTTTTTAACTTGAATTTCAAATATCATTAATTATTGGATAATTAATTGTTGAATTTAATTATCGAAATTGGTAAATTATTGAATCTGGAGCTTTAAGCCTGTTAAAAATAATTTGAATTTGAAGACTTATAAAATTTATATAGATAATACTGAAGTGGATAGAAGTGTTGGAATCAGCTTTAAAAATGGTTTGTTATGTTTTGAAATTTTATATCAATTAAAAACGTGTTCAACTGGTAGAACACGCGTTCCCCTTAAAAGAAATAAACAACTCAACACGTGTAATGTTTTAAACACGCCAACATTCCCACTTGGCTTCTCCATTCTTCTTTTAATAAGCATGTTGCAGAATTTTATAAAAATAAAATTTCAAAGAGAAAATAGTGGTGGATATCTTCGTTTCCTTTTTTTCATTTTCACGAGTTCGATACTAAAAAGAGAAGAGAAAGGGGGCAATCGAAAATCAAAATCAATTTGTTCTTCCTCCTTAAATCAAGTTACGGTTCAATATTAATCTCCATATCGTGAGGTTTGAAACCGAGAGAAACTGGGGTTTCAAAAATCGACGCCTTCGAGATAATCGTCGCTGCGTACTCAGCTATTCCATCAGCCATCGCGGCTCATCCTCCTCCTACGCGATATTTTCTACTGCTGATTTGAAGCCCGGCTACAGTCCTTTTATACTGTCACTGCTAATTAGTTGAGGCGACAAGGCGGTGGCGGCCTGGGGTTTCGCGAGCAAGAAGAGCTAGGGTTTGGAATCGGAATCGCGAACGACAGCATGCGAGGTGGGAGCTCGGATTCGTGGGGGCGGCATCGATGAAGTCGCGAGCTGATAGGGGCTCCACGTTAGTACAGTTGAGACCCAAATTCGTTCGATTTCGAACGTGGCAGTGAGGTAACTTCCATGTCTACTTAAATTTACATGTATATAACATATCTTTGAATTTTAAATAGGCAGAAAACCTTAACTAAGTTAGTAATGATCATTAAAATTAAGTAAATTTAATTGAAAAGTGATAAGTTGATTTGTTCGAAGTTGTTTCAGTAATTAAATGAATTTATATAAAATAAGGTTGTCGGGTTAAACCTATGTAAGTCAGAGAAAAATATATAAGGGTTTAGACATTGAAGTATCTATATAAAGTTAGTTTAAAATTTAATCTTTAGATAAGTTAAATTTTAGTTTGACTTAGAGAAATAGATAGGAATTTATTTCCTGATTTATTTGGAATATTAATAAACTGTAAATGGTCAAACAAGATTTGAGAAATCGTGGAAATAAATTTATTTAGTTAACTTATATATAATTATTTGATAACGGGAAAATTACCTTATTAAGTAAAATAAAATTTATTAGAAAGAAATTGATTTGTCCAAATTGTTTGAATATTAATGAAATCATATAATATGTATTCAAGGTCTGGCATCGTGAAGAGGACTATTGATTTGGGTTGAATTGCAAAATAGAAGGGGCAAAAGGTGAGTTAATCTCACTCAGTTGAATTTAAATTTAAATGGTTAAATTTAAATAATTGATTGGATGATTGCATTGATTGATGTGCTATACTATATATAGTAGTATATACCAATATATATATTGGCATATGTATATATTGGAGTTGTTGATATTCCCGCATTATATAGCGGATGAGACCCTATGCGCCGCATAATAGCGGATGATATTTTATAAAACCCATATACCGCGATATTCCACTTTGAAGTGGAATTGGTATTGTGCTAACGTTTGTGGATGCAGGAAAACAGGTTGGAGGGATCCAACTGGATTCCTCAAAATTATTTAGATTATTTGATATTCTGTTCTATGAATATTGATATCCTGTGATGATTTTATTGATGATTGAAATATTGGATGATATGGTTGGATTGAATATTTCAATAAAAAGGAGTTATCAAAATATATTGAATTGGATTTTGAAAGAAATAAAAGAGTAAATTTTAAGTAAATAATTCAAGTGAATTGGAATAAGGGAATTTCGAAATAACAAAGGAAATATTAACTTTAAACTAAAGTGATATTAAATTTAAAGAATAAAGGATTTATTTTGAATGTAAGAATTAAATTTAATTAAAGGCTAAAGAAGGAATTTTGGAAGTTTAAAATTGGTATTTTCGGTTAAAAAGGGTTTTAACTCAAATAAAGGAATAAATCTAAAAGATAATGTATTTTGAAATAAATGAAGTAGTAAAGGAAATTTATTTCAAAGTAAAGTAAAGTAAATTGGAAAATCAGTTGGAAATTGATTTAGTTGTTTAAAATTGGAATTTTAGAAGAGAAATGAGATTTTGGAATTTATAAACTGGGTTTGTAAAGTAAAATAAAATATCAGTGGATATTAGAAAATATAAATTCAAGGTGGGAATTTATAAAGGGATATGAATTGGTTTAAAATAAATGTTGATTTATTTTTAAAGGATGGAAATGAGAAGTGTATTTCTCTGGATAGCCAAGTACGTTTTCAAGGTAGTTTTTAATATAAGTTAAAAGTTTTAATATGTTTTAAAAAGCATGTTTTAGAAAATTTATTATTTTTAAATGTTAACTTTTTAAAGTAAGTATTTTAAAAAAATATATTATTGTAGTAATTATATAAAAGTGATTTGCTATTATGTTTTAAAAGGAGAAATTTAGTTTATATTTATAAAGTGGTTTATTTTAAAGTATATATTTTTAATAAAGTACTAAAGTAGTTTAATTTCAATGTTATAAGATATATTTAAAATAAAGTGTTTTTAAATTATTTTAAAATCTAAGTGTTTTGTACTTGGTGTTTCAGAGAAATAAATATTTGGAAATGTATTCCGTAAGCGGAAACTGTTTGAAATTGTTTTCAAAAGGAATTTGGAAATTTGGAAATATATCTTGGAAAGATATTTGGGCAAATAAATAATGTGGGAAATTATTTATTGTGTGATGGTTGCTTGTGGATGTTAATTGATAGTTAAATAACCGACTATCAATATTGGCCAATGCGCTGATCGTTTCGAAGAGACCGGGATCGAGTTTCCGTATACCGGGATTCTAGGTCTGGAGACTCGAATACCACTTCGATCCGGTTTGTACGTTTCGTGTAACGTGTTCGGAGTCGAAGATGGAGCTGTGAAGTGCAAGGGCTAGTCGCTACTAATCCTGAGGATATTTCCAAAATGGATGTAGTAGGAGTAGTGCCTTCGGTTCCGTTCAAACCCAGGACGGACTGGTATGGACGAATGCTTGCGAAACATCGTCAGCGGACGATGGGCATTCTAAGGGATATGTTCTCTAAAAGGTATCGTTTAGCCTCGAACCTCATCAACCGGGAATGACTGAAAATCAGGGGTTATGCAGCAAGGCTTCGTGGGTAGCTTCCACTGGAGGGTAAGGTCATCCCTGTCTAGATGTCCCTTTTTATTTCGGCTTAGTGGTGCGGTTGCTGATCCCAACCGTGGGGTGATTTTATTCGGGATCATCCAGTAAGGGATGGTTCCGTCCTTGTGTTGCAGGGGAGCGGGCGTACTCCTCGGTACGGTGATCTAGGCCACGTACTGTGATAGGTGGTACCCCAGTGCCTAGTCATTCGTTGGAAATCCATTCTCCCTACGTGCCTGTACGGTTTTGATTGTGCCCAACTATTGTTGAAATATGAGATGCAAGCATTTCAGCTAGATTCTATTTTACTTTCTGTAGACACTATTATAATATCAGAGGATATTGATATAAAGTGTTTTAGCTATCGTAAGGTAAAAACCCGACATGTTTATTTGTGACGTGGTCTTACGAGATGCTTTTGTTTTCAAAAGATTTGAAACTTTAATAATCAATTTGAGTGTGATTTTCTCACGCTGGTATTCCAGACTGACTCGGGTATTGTTTTATATGATGCTCGGGTCAGACCGAGTATTATAAATTACAGGAAATGATGCTGTGGAGCTGGATGGCGATACGTACTTTCGTATTTGAGTTATATATTCCGCTGTGTATTCAGATTGTGAGGACAAGATATGATTACTGTCCAGTTGTATGATATTGATGTGATGTACTCTGATGATGTATTGGGATGATGTATATATAAACAGATATAGATTTCTTTTTGTGTAAAGATCTGTTATTACCTATTATAGTTTATTCCGCTGCGTATGAGAGATTCTGTTGTTGTTTTCTATTTTTCTTCTTCTACCTCTTCTTCTTAACTAAAATGGTCGGGTTTTTCGTGTTAGAAAAACTCGGGTTGTTACATCTGTGATTTATTCTATAGAGCAGTAGAGAAGAAGAAAGACAGAATTGAAATCGAATGAGAATGTGAACAGTATTCTCTCCTAGTTATAATTTCATCCGCATCCCTTCAAACAGTCGCATCCGCTTGACGGGTCGCACACGTTGACTTTTTAACTGCTACTGTTTGTTAACGGGTCGCACCCGCCTACTACTCGTATCCGCTCGCGTCGCACCTACTTCTGTTCGCCCGCGCATCTTCAGTCGGGTCGCACCCGCCTGCTACTCGCATCTGTTCGCCCGCGCCTCTTCAGTCAATCCACATCCGCCTCCGAACAAATCCGCACCTGTTCGTATAACCTGCAACTGTCTAAAAACCCAGTCCAATTTTACAGTAAAAATAGGATTGTACCAAACCCAAACCCGGACGGACGGCGGCGGTGCGCGCGTGTGGTGGTGATGCATGATCTCCCTCCTCATAACGAAGCAAACATTTGGGTGCCCCAAGGCCCCAACCCCTTCATTGCAAAGCTATTAATATACTAGAATAGTTTTGCAATTTTTGGCGATGTGGGACTATGTTATTTTCATTCAATTTAGTATTAGGAATTCCAACAATCCCCCACATGAATGATAATATACATATCCCCCACACAAAGCGAAATATCACAGAGTACATATGGAATAATGCTTTATAGTGGATAAGTAGATATTTCACTTTGAACTTTCTCTAGTTAAAACTTATCGGATCTACTTGGCTAATCGGTCAATTATTTCATCTTCAACCGTCAGCCTTTATTGTATATTCAGACAATAAGCTTTACGAAGCATTGATTCCCTTCTCATCCAATCTCTTGGTTGTGTTCATTTTGGTCCTGAGCACATTTTGGTTCTGTGAGTGTTATAGAGAATTTAAGCCTTTAATATTCTCATAGAGCCGACCCAGCTCACACTAACATAGGTGATAGTAACCATTAAGAGTATCCTACATATACCCCACTTGTTATTTCCAAGATATGGTCATCATTAAAAAACATAGTTTTAACCTTTAACTACTTCTGTAGGCATGCATTATATTTTGCACCATAGGAATGGAGTCGGACTAAGTCCAAACAAATGCATTGCTTCTTGATTTACTCATAACTGGTTTGCCTATTAATCCTAGTCCGTAGGATCTCCAGTTGCTAGGATAGGTTTCCGTATAAGGTAACTCTTGTTGGTTTAGGCTTTTAAACCCATTCCCCTCGATGCACAGTCAATTTGTTCTCTTGATAAACCTTTAGTAAATGGATCCGCTAGGTTATCATTTGTTCTCACATAATCAATGGAAATAGTTCCATTAGAAAGTAACTGCCTAACTGTGTTATGGCGACGACGAATGTGTCGTGATTTGCCATTATACACAAAGTTTTTCGCTCTACTTAGCGCTGCTTGATTATCGCAGTGAATACATATGGCCGTTACAGGTTTGGGCCAAAATGGAATATCTTCTAAGAATTGACGAAGCCATTCTACTTCTTCGCCTGCTTTATCTAATGCGATAAACTCAGATTCCATAGTGGATCGAGCTATGCATGTTTGTTTAGTATATTTCCATGACACTGTTGCTCCTACAAGGGTAAAGACATAACCACTTGTGGATTTTGATTCCTCTAAATCTGCGATCCAGTTTGCATCACTATATCCTTCTAAGACCGCAGGATATTTTCCATAATGTAAAGAAAAATTAGTGGTATTCTTTAAATATCCCAACACTCTCATTAGTGCTTTCCAGTGTTCCTTCCCTGGGTTACTTATATATCTGCTTAGTCGACTTACTGCGTAAGCGATATCTGGTCTAGTGCAATTCATGAGATACATTAAGCATCCTATTACACGAGAGTATTCCAGTTGCATTACACTCTCATTAGTGTTTTTATGCAGTACTTCTAATGGATTAAAAGGTGTTCTCACTCCTTTAATTCCATAGTCTTGGAATTTTTCAATCACTTTGTCTACATAGTGTGACCGAGACAATTTAATTCCAGTAGGTGTTCTTATTATTTTGATTCCCAAAATAATGTCTGCAACTCCTAAGTCTTTCATATCGAAATTGTTGAAACATCTTCTTTATGGTCTCTATTACTTTAGTGTTAGGACCAAAGATTAGCATATCATCTACATATAAACAAATCATAACGTATGATTGTCCAACTTATTTGTAATATACACATTTATCACATTCATTTATACGAAAACCATTTTTCATCATGACACTATCAAATTTTTCGTGCCATTGTTTTGGAGCTTGTTTGAGTCCGTATAGTGATTTTACTAACCGACATGCTTTGTTTTCATTTCCTTTGGAAATAAAACCCTTAGGTTGTTCCATGTAAATCTCCTCATCGAGATCTCCATTTAAGAATGCTGTTTTTTCATCCATCTGATGAATCTCTAGATTATATATGGATGCAATTGCTATTAACATTCTTATAGAGGTTATTCGTGTAACCGGTGAATAGGTATCAAAGAAATCTACACCTTCTTTTTGACGATATCCTTTGGCTACTAATCTGGCTTTATATTTATCAATAAGCCATCTGGTTTCATTTTCTTCTTAAAAATCCATTTGCAGCCAATTGGTTTTATTCCAGGTGGAATATCAACTATTTCCCAAGTTTTATTACTTAGAATTGAATCAATCTCACTTTGGATTGCTTCTTTCCAACATGAAGATTCGGAAGATGACATTGCTTCCTTGTACGTTTGAGGTTCGTGTTCTAACATATAAGTTAAAAAATGTAACGATCCAGAATTTTGAATAAATTAAATTGAAAATATTTAATTAATTTTAAATATTTGAACGATGATTTAATTTGAATCCCCGATATAACTTTGAATTTGGCGATTAAATTATAAAATTTAATCTGTTGATAGTCGAATAAAATTTTGAATCTTCAAACTTTAGCTGAAGAAAAATATTTCAAAAGCTTTTAAAATTCGAAATGATAATACTGAAAACAATTTAAGCTTTAGAAATTGATTTGGAAACAATTTGTTCAGTTTTGAATTTATATCGTTCAACTGATATTTAAAAATAGCCGTCCGAGGCACAGTCTCGGAATTCAACAAAACCAGTTCCATTGGATCCGTAATATTGTATTATTATTGGGTTTCAAATTTCGTACCATTTGGAGTTGTTTTGAGAACACACGATAGATAAACGCATTGAAATTTAAACGGATTTGATTTAAATTTAAATTTTTAATTGGTCACGTCAATTACTATTCGTTCCTTAAAACACGCCCCGTTGTTCACGCCTAAAATCGCGATGCAGAATCGTGCAAACCATGCTCTTCGTTTTTAAATACGTCCTCTTCCATCAGTTCGAAGAAGAAAAAATCGAAAGCATCTCGTTCAAATTTTATTCAGAGAAAAATAAAAATGGCCGAGCTCGAATCAGTTAAACATTTTTTCCATTCCTTTTCCATTCTCTCGTCCCCAGTTCGAAACAAAATATATATATTTGAAAGCACGACCGAAGCCTTCAAATTGAGAAATCAAAAATCGAAATCAAAAAGGGGCCGCTCCTTTGTTTAAATCCAAATCAAGTTTACCTCCCTCCTCTCTGTTAATCAAAATCGCGTACGGTCGAAATGGGGCACTCGCGTTCGAATCGTGTGAATTTCGAAGGAGCAGCCTTCGAATAAGTTGGGTTTCGCGAGGCCGTAGTCGCGTCGTAGCAGCAGGTCTGGGAAAGTGCGATGCCGACGTGGGGAGCATGGCATTCGCTCTTGAAGGCGAGCACGAGGTAGCAAGACGAAGTTGAACTCGATCGACTTAGGGTTCGTGGATTTTGTGCTCGCGAGTGGGTTCTGGACATCGTGATGGAAGAATGGGGCCGCGTACGCGGAGGATGATGATCGAAGTCGACGTTGGTTTAGCTCGATGTCGTGATGGTAGTTGCGTTGATTTATCAAGCAGCGAGGTATATTTATTTTATCTTTAATTTAGTTCAATATATATATATATCTATAGATTGGAAATATATATATATATATATAGATAAGTTTTAATCTGCAGTAAAGGGAAAAATATATAACAGTCAGTTTATAAAAACAGTGGATTTATATACATATATACAATAAAGAAGATTATTGTTGTTATTTACAGGAAAAGAAAGCAAATTTTTACACACATATTTATATTTATATATATATAGGAAATCCAGAAAAATAAATATATAAGTACCCACACGTTTTAAATATATATATATATATATGTAAAACAGAAATTATTATAGATTTTGGAAAAATATAAGCATTTATATAAAATAGATTTTTTTTAAATCTATATAGAATATTTTTATAAGTGTATAGGCAGTTCAAAGGAGAAATTGGTTAAGTAAATAAATAGAACAATAATTTAAGTGTTCGATTTAATTCGAATATTGATATATTGTATAAATTGTTATACAAGGTTAAACCGTGAAGAAATGATCAAAAATGGAAATGGGATTGCAAATTAAAAGCTAAGGTGAGATCTTTCTCACTCAAATAAATTTTGTATTACAATTATTAATTTGACTGATTGATTGACTGTTTGGATATGTGATATTAGATATAGTAGGATATATCTATTATATATATAGCAATATATACATATTGGCATATGTATATATTGGATTGATTGATTTCCCGCCTCGTATAGCGGATGAGACCCTATTGCGCCGTTAGTAAGCGGATTATTTTTATAAAACCCATATACCGCGATATTCCACCTCGAAGTGGAATTGGTATTGTGCTAACATCTGTGGATGCAGGGAAACAGGTTGGAGGGATCCAACTGGATTCCTCACCAGTATTTATTTATTTACAGATATTGATGTATATTCTGTTATCATATTGATATATGATGTTTGTTGTTGTGATTGACTAGTTGGTGCTGTTGCATCATCGGATTCAGTTTTGAAATGTAAAAATAACGACTTTTATTTTAAAAGGGTTTTTAAAGTGATTTTTGAAAATATACTATTTATGGAATTTTTGAATTGATTTATAAACGTTAAAATTTTAAAGTTATAAAGGTTATAATTTTTAGTGAAATATAACCAAAGTGTCGTTTTTGAAATAAAAGTCGATTTATTTATAAAATGGTTTAAGTTGGGATTTTTGAATAACTATAAACGATTTGTATAAAAAGATTTATAAAAATTGATATTTATAAATCAAAGTATTGGAATTATAAAATGAGTTTTTTTTAAGTGTTAAAAATGAAAAAAATATGGAATCCGTAAGTGAATGAAATTTATAGATTTATAAATTGTGAAGTTGAAAATGAATGAAATTGTAGAATAAAAGATTTTTAAGAAATTGACTTATAAATTTGATTTTTACCTTTAAATGGATCTTGATTGAATTTGTTAATAAAGGAGATTTATAAATCAAAGTTGTTAGAAAATAGAAATAGAATTTATAAACGTTGTTTTATAAATTCGAAATCAATCAAAATTGAGGAATTTAATATAGAAGGTTATTAAGGGAATTTTATCCACGATTTTGGATAGTGGATAATTATTGAAATAAAAGGTGTAGAGATTATTGAAAATTGGTTAGTGAAGTATATTCACGATTTTGGACAGTGAATATATTCTTAAGGAAAATGGATATGGTTTTGGGAAAGTGATATTTGAAATGAAGTTAACTATTTTAAAAGATGTTTTAAAATGTGTTAAATATCGAAACCATAGATTTCAACATTTTTATTGTTGAAATAGACGTTTTCGAAAATATAAGGAAATGATGGACTATAACACTGTTGTTATAGTAAATGATTTCCGAAAGGAAATGTTTATATAGTATTGGGATTTACATATCTATCTTAAATTTCGAATCCCTATACTAGTGATTTTGAGTCATCGTAACGATGTTTTACGTAACATTCGTTTTGACTCAAATAAATGTGCTTAAGAGAATGATTTCCTTAAAGACTGAAATGTATACTTAATTTTGATTTAAGTATAACGAATATTTTCAAATGTTGAAAATAAATAGATTTGTGAATCACTTATTTTTAAATAAGTATGGAATTACTTTTCCAATATGAAATAAACGTTTTGAGATTTATCTTTGTAAAGATAAATCGAAAGTGAATATTGACATCGATTCGAAAATCGTATATCAGTAGATATTTTGAAATATAAATTCACTATGGAATTCATAAAAGAAATGGAAATCTGTTTAAAAATAAATATTGATTTATTTTTGAAGTGTGGAAATTTTATATCTAGTAAAGATATTTTGGAAAATAAATAATTTGGAAAATTATTTGGAATCTGATGATGTTGCGCATCTTTATTGATAGTTAAATAACCGACTATCAATAATTACCTTGAATGGTATTTGTTGTGAATTGGATGAATTTGAATGCCACACTTATTTTTGAATAATCGCTCACTATTCGGGTTAGCCGGGAAAGGACCATGGGGTCGTATAACCCATTCCGAATATGTGATACGTCGTTATGAATTGCATTTGAAGACCGGTGTTGAAGACCGGATATTTTTGAAAACGGAAGGATTACCGTCGAGTTACTCTACATCGGCTGATCTCCGATTTAGAGGTTTTTATCACCCTTAGTGACGGGAAGTCCGGACGTGATTAGAAATTTATCCGGATGTGCAAGGGCTTCGTGAGAAGTGCCTTCGGTTCTGTTCGATCCCGTAACAGACTTGTATGGATTGTGTGTCTGACGTTACAAATTGAGATATAAAGCTGATTTCTTTCAAATACATTTCTGTTGGTGGCGGAGAATTTATTCTCTTAGCTTAACACCCTTCTCTGAGACGTACGAGCTCAGAGGTTATGTAGTTGAAATTTATCAGCGATATGCTCCCAATTTGGTAACGTGGCATACTGAGTGTTGCTGTGAAATGATCAGTGTTTGATCATTTGCGATATGATCATTTATTTGATCTTATATCTTTGTGATCATAGGTTGATCATTTGTTTGACCTAAAGCATGGCTTTGTAGAAAGTGTAGCTTTGTGGACGAGACTTCGTCGAGCCTCACACCCCGAAAATGGTCAAAACAGGAAGGATGCGGCAAGGTTCTAGGGAGTAGCGCCCCTTAGTGTATGTCATTCCTTCTGGATAGAGGTGGTATCATGGTATGGAGCCCAGATACTTAACCTATGTGGTTTCTGCATTATTATTATGTGGTTTGTTGCGAATCGGGGATCCTCGGGAAGATCGGTGACGATCGGGGGATGGCATACGCGTGTCAGTAGTTACCTATTTTTGCAGAGGTAACCCGGCCTTGTGTTGGCAGAGATCCGGTTAGGTTCTCGAGTCGTCTATTCCAGGGACGTACCCATCGTGGAATAGGAAGTTCCTTAGCCTGACCATTTGTTGGAAATCCAAAGAAACAATACGAGCCTTTACGATTTCAATTGTATAACCTGTCTCCTCAGGAGGCAGCTATAGCAAGCATAATATAATGGTACCTATGCTGGCTAAGATTTATATTCTACTTTCGAAATGTTTTCCACTATGCACTAATAATAATATCCAAAATGATTTGATTTTGCATAGTAAGCATCTTTGACTAACATAAGAAGAAATCTCCTCCAAGTCTACATTTTGCATTGTGTGTGTGGTGGGAGGTCTTATGGTAGTTTCATTTTCCAAAAGCATTGCGAATTGACATTAAAGTTTTCCTGTTGTTTATTCTAAAGATAAACTGTTTTACGATCTCACACCAGTCACCATGACTGACTCGGAGTTTATTGTTTCCCTTCTAAACTCTGGGTGCCCACCAATTTCCACACGGGCAGCCTAGAGTTATGTTATCAGGATATTCTGGATATTCTGGAGCTTTGGAAGCAAGCTGGATGGCGTAACGTATCACCTACACTTTGTATTATTCCGCTGTGTATTCTGTATGAGGACAAGTTTATATAACTGTCCATTGTTGTATATTAACTCTGATTGATGTATGTATAAAAACTGATATAATTCTTTGTTTTAAATGGCTAGTGATTATCTATTATATATTGTTCCGCTGCGATATGTGAGATTCTGATATTGTTTCTGTATCTGATGTTGTTCTGTTGTTCTTCTCTATTTTCTTCTTCTCTTCTTCTTTCTTCTTCCTTCTTCTTCTGTCTTCTTCTTCTGCCTTTTTCTTCTTTTTAAAACCATAACTTTTCGGGTTTCCGGCATTCGATGGCTTGGCAGTCGATAAAGCGAGTATCGATGTCGAATTTTCGAAAGTCGAAAATTCCGGGATGTTACAAAAAATCCGAACCAAATGTCTTGGAAGTTCTTGCCCTTACGCTTCTTCTTGGTTCAACTTCATCTTTGTCCTTATGAGTTTCATCTTCATATGTCTCATCCCTGTTATCTCTTGTCCTCTTTAGGACAAGGTTTCCATCGTTTCTTTTATGTGGGAACACATCTTCAAAGAACGAGGCATCTCCTGATTCCATGATTGTATTTACATGAACATCAGCTATATCAGACTTGAATACCAAAAATCTGTAGGCACTACTATTTTGGGCTGGCCCTAGATAGTAACAATCTACTGTTTTTGGTCCAAGTTTGACTTTCTTGGGAGGCGGAACTGGAACTTTTTCCAAGCACTCCCACACTTTGAGGTATTTAAAACTTGGTTTGTGTCCTTTCCATAATTCATATGGAATTGTTCCTGTTTTATTGTAAGGGACTTTGTTTAATATGTGATTAGACATATTTAAGGCTTCCCCCCACAAGTTCGTGGGTAGACCAGAGGTTAAAAGCATGGCATTAATCATGTCTTTGAACGTTCCGTTCTTCCTCTCGGCTACACCATTTTGTTGTGGTGAATATGGAGCTGTTGTTTGATGAATTATACCATTTTCAGCACAGAACTGTTCAAATGGTGATTCATATTCTCCACCTCGATCAGATCTCAATATCTTGATCTTTTTATTTAACTGATTTTCTACCTCAGCCTTGTACTTTATAAATGATGTAATTGCTTCATCTTTACTATTCAAAAGATAGACATAGAAATATCGCGTATAATCGTCAATAAACGTGATAAAGTACTTTTTTCCACCTCTTGTAGGCAACGATTTAAAATCACATAAATCTGTATGAACCAAACCTAGTGGTTCGGTGCTTCTATCAACAGATTGAAATGGTTTTTTAACCATTTTTGCTTCTACACATGTCTCACATTTGTAGTTCTTATCTACTTGGAATTTCGGAATTAATCCCAAGTTTGATAATGTTTTCATTTTTCGGAATTTTATGTGTCTCAATCTCTAATGCCATAGTAAAATTTCGTGCTCAAGCAAGTAAGAAACTTCAATTTTATTAATAACACAATCAGAATACATAGTTTTATTGCCGATAACGGCTACATTTGCCTTAAATAGGCCATCACATAAATATCCCCTACCGATATACATTCCAGCTTTGGACAGAACCATCTTGTCTGACTCAAACACCATTTTGAATCCTTTCTTTGATAGTACTGAGGCAGAAATCAGATTCTTGCGTATGTCTGGAATGTGGAGCACGTCATTCAACTTGACAGTTTTTCCAGAAGTAAACTTGAGGATTACTGTGCCACTGCCTTCGATCATGGAAACAGCAGAATTACCCATGTAGAGTTTTCTTTCTGATCGAATTTCTGATATGTAGAAAACATGGATTTATCAGAGCAGACATGACGAGTAGCTCCTGTGTCCACCCACCATTGGTTAGGATTATGAACCAAATTGCATTCAGATATAAATGCTGAAAAATTAGACTCGTCCACTTCCATGTTGTCAACTATATTTGCCTCTGAGTTGCGTTCCTTCTTGTGTCTGCACTCTAGCGGCGTGTCCCATTTTGCCACAAACCCAACATTCGCCATTAAACTTCTTGGTTTTATTATCTTTGGGTTTGTTTTCAGGAGCTTTCCTCTTCTTTGAGAAGTTCTACTTTTTGTTGAAGTGGCCTTTATTCTTGTTTTTCGACCCTTCTGTTACCAACGTCTCCTCGCTTTGTTTGGTAATTCCACGGTTATCTGCCTCAATCTTTAATCGTACGATGAGGTCCTGCAAATAAATCTCTTTATTTTTATGCTTTAGATAGTTGCGGTAGTCTCTCCATGACGGCGGTAGTTTTCCCGTGATGGCTTCAACCAAAAACGATTCTCCAACCTTATGACCTTCCGCTTCGAGTTCATGAATGATGATTTGTAGTTCATGAAGTTGAGCAGTCACCGGTTTGGAGTCAACCATCTTGTAGTCCATGAATTTGTCTACAATGAATTTCTTAAGACTAATATTCTGCGTCTTGTACTTCATGGCAAGTGCATTCCAGAGTGCTTTTGCTGTCTTTAGAGGTTGATATACTTTGTATAGCACCTTGTCGAGACAATTCAGAATATAGTTTCTGCATAGAAAATCGGAATGCTTCCACGTATCAACATCTGATTCCTTGCCTGGTGCAGGAATCGGTTCCTCCTCGTCGAGATACCGTTGCAGAACGAGTGTGGTGAGATAAAATAACATCTGATTCTGCCATGTTAGAAAGTCGTCACCATCTCCTTTAAAAGGATCGGGCCTGTTGTGTGTAGTAGCCTTTGTTGAGAGCTCTACTGTTGCCATCTCTGACTGACTGACTAAGAAAAATAAATTCTTAAGATGTTATATGTCTAGTATACCAAAACGGAGAATAATCAATTATAAACTCATCTCACAAGTTTATCAATCAGATTTCCACTACTCAGGAAGTCTGTATTAGCTAATTAAAGTAATACGTATGTCGTAGTTAAATTACAACAACAACGTTATACTATCATATAACATTGCACAACGTAGAAACCGAAAAGATAAAAGAATGATGTATAAGAATATACAAATAGACTAGAACCTGACTGGTTAACTAAGGAAATTCCGTTTGAGGCTTGTCGAAACAATTTCCTTAAGAATTTTTTATTCAAATTCTCCCAAGAGACAACAGACGTAATCTGCACGAGACTGTAATGAGTATGTCAACTCTGTGATTTATTGTATAGAGCAGTAGAGAAGAAGAAAGACAGAATTGAAATCGAATGAGAATGTGATCAGTATTCTCTCCTATTTATAATTTCGCCCGCATCCCTTCAAACAGTCTCGCACCCGCCTGCTACTCGTATTCGCTCGCGTCGCACCTGCTTCTGTTTGCCCGTGCATCTTCAGTCGGGTCGCACCCGCCCGCTACTTGCATCTGTTCGCCCACGTCTTTTCAGTCAATCCGCGTCCGCTTCCGAACAGATCCGCACCTGTTCGTATAGCCTGCAACTGTCTAAAAATCCAGCCCAGTTTTGTAGTAAAAATAGGATCATATTAGACCCAAACCCGAGCCCGGCCCGGTCGGACGGACAGCGGCGGCATGCGCACGCGCGGTGGTGATGCATGATCTCCCTCCTCACAACGAAGCAAACATTTGGGTGCCCCAAGGCCCCAACCCCTTCATTGCAAAGCTATTAATATACTAGAATAGTTTTGCAATTTTTGGCGATGTGGGACTATGTTATTTTCATTCAATTTAGTATTAGGAATTCGAACATTGATAATAGAGAAGAAATTCTAATATGAGAGAACAAGGAATAAGGTATGTTTTCTATGAAAAATCCTTGTTATTACTTAAGATAAACATATTGTGCGGTTATACCAATTAGGCTTGTACGCATCCCTCCTATGAGAAATAATTAAGTCGTGTATGCCTTAGAAAACCATCGAGTTAAATCATTGAACTATAAATTCACTAAAGAAGTCATTATATTTGTTTAAAATAAAAACACATGCATACATGCATACATACGTATACATATACGTACACAAACACACACATATTTGTGTGTACACACGCGTGTGTGTGCAATGTGCATGAACACATAAACTTCTACATGTTGGGATTTACTTACTCATGTGTGCAATATTCTGAATTTGCACTACATGCCCACCAAAAAATTTCATTCGACTACAATGATTTTTTTTGCTATCTTTAGGTTATTATAAATTGTAAAAATGGCTAAACTAAAATATGTGATGGGTGCATTAGTTATAAGACTACAAAATTTAATAATAGACAACTATAGCAATAATAAATTAAGCAAGACTTAAAGCTATTTTATAATTTGCAATATATATTTGTTATGCACTTGGCCGATACTGTTAGTTTTTGCTATTATGCCGGTATAGATATGTGTATCCTTTTCGATAGGTTTTAAGAAAATTTTAGTCACTAATTTTTTAGTGTAGAAACAGTACAATAGAATTTAAAAAACATCCAAACAAAAATCTATCAATATTTTGAAACAAAATACAAACCTAATTTAACAACTATGGATCAGGACAATAGCGTAAATCAAAACTTAATTTTCAATATCCTCAACCCTTTTCAAACCAACAAATTGCAACAAGTTAAAATTAGGTTGAAGGGCTTCTCATTACAGGGTAGTAGGTTTTAAGGACAATATTCCTGAATACTTAGTTTTAAGGACAATTTACAAGAAAATGATAAATTCATTTATCTTTTTACGTTATACAGGAAAATGATAAATTCATTTATCATTATTTATTTATAACTGAAAATGATAACTTCATTTATATTTTCTCTGAAAATTGTTCTTAAAACTAATTTTTCGAAAGTACTGTCCTTATTACCGTGCACAAAAAAACCTTTTGAGTGAAAATTTCCTTGCAACAATTAGTATATTCATTTTTGGAGAAAAATACGCACATATATGATTTCTTATATACAAAAATTAGGCGGAACAGACCCATGAATTTGTCAACACAATGCAAAGGTGCAAATAGAATAGACAAGCGCACATATACATTTTGCAAAATCATATTTATTTCTCCTTTTATAAAGCATAAATAAATATTTCTTTTTATTTACTTTGTTCAATATCTAACATTATAAATTGGATGCAGAAAAAGAAATTATAACTTAACGTAAATTTAACTACAGAGAAGTGAAATGCTGATACAAATACCAAATGAATTCTAGTATGTACCCATTAGAAATATTATTTGTTATCATTTGAACACAACCACCCTATTTCTTTATGGCAATAACAAATAAAAATATAGTAGCACTATACCTAGACTGATCTTTTATCGACAATGGATTTATTAAGTAGTTTTTTTGTGACTTTTTTAACAGTAATATATTGCTAAGTAAAAATATGAATGATTACCTTCGAAATAGTGAAAACTTAATCGAGTAAAGCAATAATTGTGCATTATAAATATAAAAAAACTTTTAGAAAAATAAGAATATAAAATTATTCAAATCTAAACCAAATTTAACCAATTCAAAAAGAGTGAACCAAACTTATGATGACTGGAATTCACTACACCAAACATGTCGTTTTGTAACACCTTTTCCCCATCAATTTCTAACAGTTATTATCGTAATAAATTAGTAACGGATATTTCTGTTGTAATCAATTACAACGGGGTTATTACTGTTATAAATTTTGTTAATTTCGTAATTAAACTAAAGTACAGTAGACATATTTGTAATTTCCTCCGTATTCTTGCTTAGCGCAATCCTAACGCTTAAACGTTTTCATACGTCCTCCTTCCTGCTTTTAGTCTAGGGTTGCCGCCTTGTCCATGGATCTGAGCCCTAAGTCTTTAGCGGCCAAAACTACCCCGAATCTAATGTTTGCAATCCTGATTTGCTGTCAATTTCGCGATCCATCAAATCTAGAGTTTGAGATATAGTTGGATGTTGTTGCTTGAAGAACTTCGATCCGTTGGTATGGGTTTCCATATAAAATTAGTAATCACCATCGCCTATAACCGTCCGCCATCACCTCGTCTAGGGTAACCATCATCTCCTCTTCAACCCTTTAGGTATTTATCATTTTTCTTTTTGTAAAATTGTAATTTTATTTTCGATTTGATTTTAAATTTCGATTCAAGTTATTATTTAAGGTCGAAATTTATTTCATGTATCATATAGTTGAAATTTCATTTTATGTGTAGGTTTTGATTTTGAATTTTATTTCATGTAACAAATAGTTAAAAATTTCGATTTGATTTTGAATTTTGTTTCCTGTATCAAATAGTTGTCTTCTGTCAATTAAATAGACTCGATTTTTTAGCATTACAAAAAACTCGATTTTCTGTTTTGCAACTGCCCATCTTTATTGATATGTTATATTTGCATTTTTATGAATTTTATTGGTTAATTAAAGTCTCAAAATAAGCTAGCAGAGTTAGCTAGCAAGTTGTGTATATAACTGGTAATTTGCTTGAAGAGTTAGAAACAAACTCATTGGATTTTGTAGTAGATTTGTTTAAAATATTTTGGATATTAACTGAAAAAAGGAATCCACCGTATCTTTTAGAAAATCATTACTTATACTTGAATAAGATCAAATTCTTGGATTAATAAGAATATGCGACCCATAGTGAACTGTAGTTGAGTGTTGAACTGTTTAAATATGGCCTGTAGTTCAAGTGCTGTTTTTTTAGTCAAGTACAAATTATTTGCAAACTTGATTTTATTATTAGTACTTAGAGAGAACTTTAGTAATACAAATAGTAAAAAAATGGTACATCTAACATAATAGATTATCAAGCTATTTGTATGAATAAGGTAATGTTGCCTTGCATGCTCTTAGAATAAAGTGTATGCGTACAACTATATATAGTAGCAAAGTAATGTTAACATATAAAACAAAGCTATCAACAAATGGATTTTTTGTTGTTGTTGGATTCCATCCTTGCAACTTATTGAGATATCAGTGATTTTATCAAATTAGCATCATTCGATGGCTAATCAAATATGATGGTATGATGCACTTCTATATATCCATCAATGTAAGCATTAGAATCTTCCATAAAAATAAAACAGACACATTAAGAGTCTAAGACAATATGTACTCATTTTTAATAAAAAAAAGAATAAAAATAAAATAAAACTTCTTCCTCCTCATCCAGTTTCTCTCTCTGACAGTGAAAGCACAATGCAGTGGCAGATGAACCTAATTCATAAATGTTTGCGATGTCCTTTATTATAAAATTCTATAGCCTATCTGGTGTATATATGGTTTGTTACATTTTTTGTTTGAAAACCAAAAACACTATTCTACAATGAATCCCTACAGTAGTTTAGGGCTCTCATTTTCTACATTCCTACTATTTCATTTCTTGCTTCATGAAATTTTGCCTTGTAACACTGTTTGTTTGATTATACTTACTTTTGGTTCTTGTTCGTGAAATAATTGACAATTTACTCACCACATCTTGCATCAGCTGATTCAGGAATATCTGTCACCAACTGTAACCACATCAAACATAATTACTCTATCAATATCCGTATGCCATATTTTACGTATAAAGTTTAATTTTGATAAACAAAACCTTACCACAATAATGCCCTTTTTTGGGTTGGGTTGGCTAGTGTTGGTGCATCAGAGTCTAGCAGCAGCTATATACTTAGTTTTCCAGTCATATAATCTTATACATGCATAATGCATAAATTAGATTGATGTTTGATTACCAATATATTTTAGTTTCTCATAATAATATAGAAGCATATACATGGACATGCCAAAGAGTAAAGTGATCTTGCGTCACATCCTTCAAGTCTAACACGTGGCTTATTTATCGCTTCTCTCTTCCTAAGCCTAGCACCTATATTAATTCATAAAATCAAAGGTTGCTTTAGTCTAAAAACCAAAGCTTGCTTCTGTCTAAATACTGAAGCTTGCTTCTATCAAAAAACTAAAGCGCTTCAGTGCAAAATATTGAGCATTTCACTGAAACACTTTAGCTTTTAGACTAAAGCAAGCTTCAGTTAAAACTGAGGACACTGAAGCGCTTCAGTTTTACACTAAAGCGCTTCAGTTTAAAATAGAGGCGCACTTCAGTTTTACACGAAAGTCCTTCAGAAGCGCTTTAGTTTTTACACTGAAGCGCTTTAGTTTAAAACTGAAGTGCTTTGGTTGTTTCAGTTTAAAACTGAAGCGCTTCGGTTGCTTCAGTGTAAAAACTGAAGTGCAGTTTTTAGACTGAAGCACTTCAGTGTTTACATTAAAGCAAGCTTTAGTCTAAAAACCGAAGTGCTTCGTAGTCTAAAACTGAAGCTTGGAACATGGTTTCTCATTTATTGAATGTTAGCTTGATTGGTCCTGTCATGTATTAGGTTCCTTCGTCTCCATGATCTCAAACTCCAAAATGCGCATCTACAAACCACTTCATTTGTGACTGCACATTGTGATGGCTTCATCCAACTAAAGTTTATCCGCCTCTATAATCTCAAATTCAAAGATTGGTCAATATATTTAGAAGAAAATATAATCAACAATTTAACAAAGGTATTCTATTCTTGTTTGAGATGATTTTTAAGCTTTTTTAGTTGCTACTTTTCTTTTCTTTATAAGCAGTTTGGATATTTCAAAAAGAACCATGGATGCGCAAATGATTTTTTTTCATGATGATTATGCTATCAATGTGTGGTAGTAAAGCAAATTTCTTTTTAATTTACACCAGTATGCATACATGTCCATCGTGCGTAAAGGAATTTGATCAAATTTGGAAATTAGTTTTGAATTGGACAATATCGCCTTACCAATGGTCATTACTTCATTGGTGAATCATTTATGTAGATGTACAAATTATTTTTATTATCTGCGTTAAAACCATTATTAAGAGACAGTAGTAGATATTGATAACATAGACCCTACAGATTTTGGTGCACTTCATAATTAAATCATGAGATCCAATTTGATAACATAGACCCTTGTCATGATTTTTACGACCTCATCTTCTCACAGAGACATTTCTTGGGAAAACGTAAAGGTATTTCCATTTTTTTTGTAAAAATCGTCTTTGTTATGGAAATTGATCTAGTTTCTCTTTAGAATATTGAGTATAATTTCAGATCCGCTTTTCCTTATAATTTTTTACCATTCTTTGTTCAATTTTTAACTTTTCTTCATATTATAAGAGTAAATACCAAACTTGTGTTTCATTTTTGAGTAATTATTTTTTAATTAGGATATTATTGTATTAGTTTTTTCCTAAAATTTTTGTAATCATTCTTCTTTAATTTAAGGTTTAATATTTTAGGTTTGTCCACCTACCACTATTTTGGTTTAGTTCTTCCTTTCTTGTATCATTTGCTTGTGTTCAAGTGTGAATTTGAGGTTTTTTCCCTGTATATGTAGCAAATTATTCCTTATGCTTCTGCCGTTTCCATCTAGGATTATGCACGCCTGCTCCAGCTTGTCTTTTCATTATTTTCCTTCCACTTTCAATCTGGGGTTACCGCGCGTCTCCTCCACCTCATCCTAGCACCGCCTCTGCGTTGTTCAAGTAATTTTTCCTCCTCCTACCATCTTAGTGTTAGAAATTGGTACCTAATCCATGACGCAGAGGCTCACGGAGGAAGGAAAGCAGGCCGAAACCCTAGGCGTTGGGTTTGAAGAAGCCAAACTCGTTCGGTGAAATTAGAGGAAGAAGACGCAGTGCTAGGGCTTGGAAGAGATCTTGAGCGGTGGTTGAATCGTTCAGCAATTTGGAGTGTAGAGAAAAGAAAGCTTCGTTCGGCAATTTGGAGCAGAGGAAATTTTTGCCGAACGAAATAATTGGAGCGGTAAAAAGGATTGCCAAACGAAATGTTTCGTTCGGTATTTTGCCGAACGAAATATTTCGTTCGGGATTTAAGTATGCCGCTCCAATAAGGCAAATGCTGGTCCAAATTTTTCTCTCGGCGTTTTGCCGAACCAAACCAGATGCATGCCGAACCAAACCCCAGGGCTGCTATGTAGCAGCTATCCCTCCTCATTTCTTCACTATATAAATAGAGGAGCTTCAAGACAACAATGGCAGCCGAAATTGAGAGCTAATTTCAGCCAATTTCAGAGCCATCCTAGAGAGCTGAAACTCTGCAGAATTTTGTATGTATTGTAAATTCTTCTTATGTATAGCCTCCAAAAGTGAATCAATCTTGTAACTCTAACCTTTCACTGATTAATAAAATCTTCTCTCCCTAAGTGAAGGTACACTGCCTAGCGGTAGTGGAACCACTATATATAGTGGTGTTATTTATTTTTCTACATTGCATAGATCTGTGACTGTCTGTTCTGGTGTTTATCTCTGTTTGTATCACTCACTACAATCATGATCCAATTGTTTTCTGCTGCGTTGGGTTTTTTATTCCCTTATACTGATCATCTGAAGGGATTTTCCCCAACTGTCTAGTATCAGAGCTGCAAGGTTGATTGAGGAGTGTTAGACACTATGACAGGAGATGAAGTGACTCCAGTGTTATAAGACCCTATACTAGAGGGATGTATATCGCGTCAGGATCACAGTTGGCAATTGAGAAATGGAATGGGGATAAAGACTTCAAGAAGTGGCAATGGAGGATGAAGGCTGTTCTAATGAGGAATGAAGTCCATCCTATAGTGTTTGCCCCTGAGGAGTTGACGGTTGACATCTCAGTCGCGGAAAGGAAGGAGATAGAGAAATGGGCGTTTACTACTTTACAGCTAGCTATAAGAGAGAATGTTATCTCAGAGATTAGCAGTGAGATCACTGCTAGGGGCATCTGGACCAATCTAGAAAATCTTTACTTGAAGAAATCATTGACTAACCGTTTGATATTACTGAAGACATTTTTCACCATGCAGATGAGAGAGGATACTTCAGTGAAGGAACATCTTAATTTCTTTGATGATCTCGTGATAAAGATGAAGACTTTTGACTTGAATATGGATGAGGAGCAAATGACAATGATTCTTTTGTGTTCTCTTCCAGAGTGATACATAGGTTTCGCTAACAGCCTTATCTTCGTTAGAGACATATTGATAGTGGAAGATGTGAAGTCAGGCCTTCTATCTGAGGGCTTGAGAGATCAGATGAAGGAGATAAGTGAAGGAAGTAGAGGTGGAAGTAGTAGTCATGACCTGTTTGTTGAAAGAGGTAGAGAAGATAAGAAAAATTGGCACTATAGAGGGCATTCCAAGTCTAGGAAGCCCGGTAATGGCAGGAGAGGAAAATCTAAGGACGGGAAGTACTTTATCTGCAAGAAACTTGGTCATTGGAAAAAGGATTGTCCAAATTTGAATAAGAAGGAAGAAGACGGATCTTCATCATTTGCGGTGGAGAAGTTTGTATCTGATGATGTGTTATCTGTAGTAGTGTCGGATGTCTCAGACCATTGGGTGCTGGACTCGGGGACGTCTTTCCATATGACGCTTAATAAGGATTACTTTAGTTCTTTCGTTGGACGAGAGGGAAGCTCTATTCTTATGGGTAATGATGCTAGTTGTAGAACAATGGGTGAAGGTACAATGAGGATCAGGATGTTTGACGGAGTGATACGCACTTTGACAGGTGTCCGGTATGTTCTAGGTCTTCAGAAGTCTTTAATTTATTTAGGACAATTGGCATCTTTGGGATGCAAGGTAACTATCGAGAAGGATAGTCCGAAGGTTTCGAGAGGTGCACTAGTTCTTATGAAAGGAGATGTGTTCTGAAATCTATATTTGCTAAAAGGAACCACAGTTCTTGGAGAGTCGTGTGTTGGAGTAGATAGTTCTCGTGCATTGGATGCCATAAAGCTTTGGCATCTCAGATTGGGTCATATTTCAGAGAAGAGCTTAGAGTTACTTCGGAGACGGAAGATGATCAAAGGAGAAAGCTTCGACAAGATGGACTTTTGCCAGGAGTGTGTGTTAGGCAAGCAAACTAAAGTACCTTTTGGAGTTGGACTCCATAGATTGAGTCGAGTACTTGAGTACGTGCATACAGATGTTTGGGGACCGGTTTCTACTCCTTCTCTTGGAGGAGCAAAGTATTTTATCTCTTTCATTGATGACTTTTCTCAGAAAGTATGGGTGTATGTGATAAAGGCCAAATCAGAGAGTTTTGAGAAGTTCAAAGACTGGAAAGTGCTTGTTGAGAACCAATCTGGTTCTAGGTTGAAGGTGCTGAGATCTGATAATGGCGGTGAATTTGTCTCTTGGGAGTTTCTCGACTTTTGTATACAACATGGCATTCAAAGACATTTCACTACACCCGGAGATCCGCAATCCAATGGGGTTGCAGAAAGGATGAACATGACTCTACTGGAGAAGGCTCATTGCTTGAGATTGACGGCGGGCTTGTCTAGAGGCTTTTGGGCTGAGGCATTATCAACTACGGCACATATCATAAATCGAATTCCATGCTCAGCCATAGATGGGAAGATTCCAGAGGAGAAGTGGAGAGGTAAAGCAGTGTATCTTGGTTACTTCCGAATTTTTGGTTGTCCTGTGTACGTTCACCATATAAGTGATGACAATTTGGAGGCTAGAGCATACAAGGGCATACTAATGGGATACACCGATGGTATCAAAGGGTATCGAATTTGGAACTCTGTTGATTGGAAGATTGTTCATTCCAGGCATGTTACTTTTGATGAGTCTACTACGTTCAGTCCGAAGGAGAAGCTACTTACCACATTAGAATATTCTGATAGGCCTAAGGAGATGGAAGAAGTTCCCGTGATCCAGCCAAAGAGTAGAGTTGTTGTTGATGCTGTCGAGGAAAACACAGTTGATGAAACATCACAGGATAGTCCACAGGTACCTTCTAGTAGTGCTAGTGATGTGCATGAATCTAGAGGAAGTTCAGTTCAAGGTGGAGCTAAAAGAAGTTTAGGCGAAGCAGTACCTACCGGGTCAGTCGTAGGACTATTAGGCCGCCCGAAAGGTATGGTGATTGGCAATTTGCGAACCTTAGCCTTGGTGATCAGTTTGACTATGCCCTACATGTGGTTCATGAGGAGCCGCTTGACCTTGATAAAGCTTTGAAATCATGTGACAGTTTGAAGTGGATGTGCGTTATGGAAGAGGAGTTAGAGTCGTTGAAGAAGAACAAGACTTGGGATTTGGTACCACCTCCTCAAGGAAGCCGAGCCATAGGTTGCAAATGGGTATTCAAGGTGAAGGATAATGGAAGATACAAGGCTAGACTAGTTGAAAAAGGATTTTCATAAAGAAAGGGATTGGAGTATGATGAGATATTTTCTCCAGTAGTGAGGCATACGTCCATCCGCATTTTTCTCGCTATCGTCGCAGCTCATGACTTGGAGTTCGAGCAACTAGACGTGAAAACTGCTTTCTTACACAAAGACTTGGATGAGGCCATCTACATGAAGCAGCCAGAAGGATTCATTGTAGATGGAAAAGAAAATTGGGTTTGCAAATTGAAGAAGTCATTGTACGGACTTAAGCAGTCGCCTAGACAATGGTACAAGAGTTTTGACTCTTTTATGCTTTCACTTAGTTTTGATCGTAGCATCAAAGATGCTTGTGTGTACTTCAAGCATTTAAAGAATGGTAGATGGGTGTACCTACTCTTGTATGTGGATGATATGTTGATTGCTTCCAAGGATGAGGCTGAAATCAAGTTTGAAGCTAAAGCTAAAAGCAGCATTCGAAATGATAGACCTTGGAGAAGCAAAGAAATTTTGGGTATGGAAATCCAAAGGGATAGAAAGCTTGGACTTTTGAGCCTCACTCAAAAGGAGTACATTCGAAAGGTGCTTGCTCGGTTTAGCATGGAAGGGGCCAAGGAAATCAGCACACCCATGCCTTTGCACATACAGCTTTCTAGTAAAGGCTCTCCGATCTCGGAAAAGGACAGGGCTTATACGATGAAGGTCCCATATGCAAGTGCAGTTGGCAGCTTGATGTATGCCATGGTCTGCACTAGGCCTGACATTTCACAGGCTGTTGGATTGGTGAGTAGGTTCATGGAAAATCCAGGAAAAACACATTGGGAAGCAGTGAAGTGTATCTTCGATACCTTAGAGGAACTCCAAACCATGTACTTGTCTTTGGCGGTAGAGGAAGAGATTTCATCGTGGTTGGATTTTGTGATTCCGACTATGCCAGTGATAGAGATCGAAGGAAGTCAACCTTCGGATATGTGTTCACCATTGGTGCGACAACGATCAGTTGGATAGCGAGGTTACAGACGATTGTGGCTTTGTCCACTATAGAGGCAGAGCTCATAGCTGTGGTTGAAGCAGCTAAAGAGGCGCTTTTTTGAGGCGATTGTTGTGTGATTTGGGCTTCAAATACGAAGGAGTGAATGTGTACCGTGATAATCAGAGTGTAATTCACTTAGCTAAAAATCTGGCATTCAGCTCGAGGATGAAGCATATTGAGGTGAGAGAGTCATTCCTTGTCTCGATGAGTGAATAGAAGCTAGTTCGTCTTCAGAAGATTCACACAAAGGAGAACGCATCAGACATGTTTACCAAGTCATTGCCTATTGCTAAGTTCGAGCATTGCTTGGACTTGATTCGCTTAATGAAGTGCTAGGTGCCACTGGGTGGCACGGGGTGAGAGTTGAGATGGTTCATGAAGACATTTGTTTTCATGGTGGAGATTGATAGGTTCTACACGGACTGGGTACTTCGAACACTTTGTTGACGGACGATGGCCTTGCCGGAGTTCGTTGACAGAGTATAATGGGTGATGGCATTGCTGAAGCTCATTGGGTAAGTATCCATTGCTTGGAGCATGAAGGTGTAGATGAAGTTGGAAGGTTTGTATAGAATTAGGTACCAAGGTGGAGATTGTTAGAAATTGGTACCTAATCCATAACGCAGAGGCTCGTGGAGGAAGGGAAGCAGGCCGAAACCCTAGGCGTTAGGTTTGAAGTAGCCAAACTCGTTTGGTGGAAGAGCAACTTTGTTCGGTGAAATCAGAGGAAGAAGACGTAGTGCTAGGGCTTGGAAGAGATCTGGAGCGGTGGTTGAATCGTTCGGCAATTTGGAGTGGAGAGAAAAGAAAGCTTCGTTCGACAAGTTGGAGCAGAGGAAATTTTTGCCGAACGAAATAATTGGAGCGGTAAAAAGGATTGCCGAACGAAATGTTTCGTTCGGTATTTTGCCGAATGAAATATTTCGTTTGGTATTTGAGCATGCCGCTCCAATAAGGGAATGCCGGCCCAAATTTTTTGCTCGGTGTTTTGCCGAACCAAAACAGATGCATGCCGAACCAAACCCAGGGTTGCTATATAGCAGCTGCCCCTACTCATTTCTTCACTATATAAATAGAGGAGCTTCTGGACAACAATGACAGCCGAAATTGAGAGCTAATTTTAGCCAACTTCAGAGCCATCCTAGAGAGTTGAAACTTTGCAGAATTTTGTCTGTATTGTAAATTCTTATTATGTATAGCCTCCAAAAGTGAATCAATCTTGTAACTCTAATCTTTCAGTGATTAATAAAATCTTCTCTCCCCAAGTGGACGTACACTGCCTAGCGGTAGTGGAACCACTATAAATACTGGTGTTATTTATTTTTCTGCATTGCATAGATCTGTGACTGTCTATTCTGGCGTTTATCTCTGTTTCTATCGTCTCACTACAATCATGATCCAGTTGTTTTCCCTACGTTGGGTTTTTTATTCCCTTAAACTGATCATCTGAAGGGATTTTCCCCAACACTTAGACAATTGTTTCTTCGATTTCATTCCAAACTTGATATGCTTTCTTAATGCTGAGCATAAATTAGATTTCATAAGATGAATGTTAGCATGTTTGCGTCCATTTTTGTGATTCCATGATTTTATTAGATGTCGAGCATCAATTAGATGTTCCATTTTGTTAGCATCATCATTCCATGATTTTATAACCATACTTATTATTAATACAAATGTTAGCCTATTTGTATTGTTAACAAAGGAGGAAAAAGAAGCCAAAAAACGAAAATGATTAGGAGACTATTTCTCTTATCCTCTTCACTAATCCAAGGTATGCATGATTTTGTATTTGAATGCTTGCGATAAATAATGTGATCTTATTCATTATTCTGTACCAAATTCAAAATCAAACATGTACATTTTTCTTCTTCTGTTTATCTCTTTTTTTTTCTTATAGGAGTTATCTCCTTCCTCAATATGGGAGGACTACAAGACATTGCTTGTAGATTGCCAACAATATATCCATATATGTAAATTACATATCATTTATCGATTGCTTTAATCCTACCTTTCATAATTTTAATCTTTTTTTAGTTCCTCCATTGAAGAAAGTTTTAGAAGAAGATTTTAGAAAAGTAGGTTGAACATTTGAAAGAGGTAGCCGTTGAAAAGGAACTGAAATGGGAGGAAGACAAGGTATTGTATCCGTTTCATTGAACTTTTAGCTTTTATTTGGTTTGGCACGGCCTCCAATGAACTCTCATAAGTTCATTTTTTTGTTATTGAATGAAATGCCACAATTTTTGTCTTTTATTATTAATACCATAATTTTGTTATTTTGTCATATTTAAGTTTTATAAACATCCCGACAAGAAATCATAATTGGCTAAAAATTCAGGAAATTTGGTGCTGTTTTTGTTTGATTTTGTCCATATTAAAAACCAAATTGTCAATGGCAACCCCCATTACATATTGGACATCATACTCTTTATTAATATATATGAGAAGGCTTCCTTAAATTTTAAATATATGCATTGGGCGTCATACTGTTTATTAATATAAAACGGGCTTATATGTAGTGGTTTTTAACATTTTCATAATTTCATGTGCAGCCAAAGAAAGAGAACGACAAAGAGGGAGCAAAAGTAAAGGATAGATAAGATAAGGAGAAAAGGAAAGAGAAAAGAATGGGACAACACAAAAGGAGAATCAATTTTTGAATCATCGCAAAACGGTACGTACATACTAGTCAATCTAGTTGGTGGTGGGTTTGTAATTTGGTCGGATTATCGCTTGCGTTATGTAAACTCTTCTTGACCTATTCTTTGTAAGCTTCTTGACATAATTTGTAGGTTGTGACACTTTGAATTTATTTGATATTTTGATGTTTTGTATGGTGAATGGTTGTATGTTGAATTGTGATATTTTGTTGTTTGTTGTATATGGTGTGTGATGAAGCAACTTTGTATGACATTTGTGGAATTTAATATTTTATTTTTATATGTTATTAAAATTGATTATAGAAAATTTATATAAAATCGAGTTGAAACTGTTATGTGAAATTTGAATGCTGGAAATGCCTAACGGTTATAAGCGTTAGTACTTTTGGTAAGAATGTAGCAATTAGTAACAGTTATTACCGTTACAATTCTCTAATTAGTCACGGTAATAACCGTTACAATTTTTTATTCAGTCACGGTAATAAACGTTACAATTATTTTGAATAGTAATGGTTATAACTGTTGGGAAATAACAAATTTCGAACAGTTATAACCGTTGGGAATATGAATTTTCCTAACGGTTATAACTGTTTGGAAATCTGTTACATAAAATACCATGCACCTATTAGTAACAGTTATAACCGTTACCAATTTCATTTACAACACTTATAAGCATTGGGAAATTGCAATTCTGGTGTTGTGATTGTTTATGTTAAATTTGGATGATTTAAATCTATTCTAAATTTATTAGGGCAATGATATTAATTAATTTATGTAATCAATCAAATATGGAAAACAAATTGGAAAGATAATTAACTAGTATCAGAAGAGATATTAATTAATTTTAGGAATCAATAAAATAAGGATGTATATGGAAACAAACAAAAATATGTTAAATTTGTGTTGAAATCAAATCCGGAAATATTTCATCCTTAAATCCAAGGCAGTCTTCATCCTTGCCCCTATAAATATGAAGACATTTGCTCATTTTGTTAGGTGTGGCTCGCATTTGAGAGTGCATAGGTTGAATGTTAAGTCACACATCGCAAGAAATATGGCGCATAACGTGGTATATATGTGGAATTGGTGCTACGTAACATTGGGAATTCCGTTTGTTACAAACAAGTGTTGCGAAGACCACGTATGTGCCCGTTCCGGGAGGCAATGGAGGGATGTTCAATCGGGACGCTGGCACATCAGAAGCTTCATTAAGATGACACCATTGCGGATCAGTGAAGCGCGCGTTCATAGGGTCGCGTTGGAGTGTCGAAACACAACATGGTATTAGAGCCGATGGTTCGAGGGACCATTATACGATGTGAGAGTGACCGAAGCAAGGACTCCTTGAGGCTTGGAGACATGTAAGCAGCTTGACTCCACTGCTAGATATGCAGCCTGCTATCCTATGTTGAGAACTAATGCTCTAAGATGGCTTTAGCAGAAGTACTTGCCTTAAGGTGGAGATTTGGTAACGAGCCTCTACAACTGCGTAAAGAAGTGGAAGCAGCCTGGCCAACTGCAAAGCTTCTTCAGCATGCTCCAAATGAAGGTTAGAGGAAATGCTCGCCAAGGTGGAGATCTGTTAGGTATGGCTCGCATTTGGGAGTGCATGGGTTGAACGTTAAGTCCCACATCGCAAGAAATATGGCGCATAACGTGGTATATATGTGGAATTGGTGGCATGTAACATCGGGAATTCCTTTTGTTACAAGCAAATGTTGCCAACACCACGTATGTGTCCATTCCAAGAGGCGATGAAGGGATGTTTATTCGGGATGCTCGCACAGCGGAAGCTTCACTAAGATGGCGCCGTTACGGATCAGTGAAGTGCACATTCATGGGGTCGCGTTAGAGTGCCGAAACACAACACATTTTTCATCACAACCAATAAGAGTATTCTCTACCTAAATATCCTCAATAAGTTCCACATTTCTATAATTTTTAGGATGAGTGAAATTTATTGAGCGATTCATAAGCTTCTTATGCTGTACTCTCTCTCTCAAAGTGAAGAAATAATAAAGGGTTGTAGGGTCTCCGTGGATGTAGGATACTTATATTCGAACTACGTTATATCTTATGTGTCTCTTTCTCTTTTTCTTTCCTTTATTTGTTTTTGTGTTATTTCATAATTGATTTTAAGTTGCGTTGGCATTCAAATAGGCAATACTATATTCTACTTAAACCGCTTCGGCTCATCAATTTTTCACCACGGTTTGGTATTGGAGCTAGTGTTATTATTCTGTTTTGATATTACTGGCTACTTCTTGAAATTTTATTGGTAGATCTGATGTTAATTATGTTGTTGCACGTTTTGATGAAAAGAGAGATTTTGGAACCTGGAAGATGAAGATAGAGGCACTGTTGAGAAGGAGAAGAATTTTAAGGTTATTTCTATGCTTGACAAATTGAAGGATGTTGAAGTAGATGTTTCGAAAGAGATGGAAGATGAAGCTCTTACAACAATCCAATTAAGTCTTTCGGATGATATTCCTAGAGAATTATCTTAAAAGAAGATGGCAAAGGAATTATGGGATGCATTATCTAATGCATATCAAGAAAAGTCTTTCACTAATCGAATTATTCTTCAGCAACAACTTTATTCGTTTAAGATGAAGTTGGAGCCGATCTTATGGAGCATGTAGATTCTTTGACCACTTTGATTATAAACCCGAAGGCAGCGGATGTTGATATTACTAATGAGGCTCAAGCAGTTATCCACTTGGGTTCCTTGCCCAAGGAGTATATTGCTTTTTTTTATTCCATGATATATGGCCCAATAAAGATTAGCATATGTGATGTAAAGGCTGGTCTTCATAATGAAGCATTGAGAGGAAGGTTGGCAAGCACTAGTTTAGATAGTGATTCAAAAGGCTTATTTTTCAGAGAGGTAGAAGCCAAAGCAAGTCAAAGAATGGTGGAGGTAGATTTAATTCAAGGTTTCAATCTAGAGGGCCTAAGCGATTGTCTTGCCATTATTGTAAGAAGCCAGGGCACTTTATAGCACAATGTCCCAAGCACAAAGGAAGAAGAAAAAACCCAAAGCAAGCTTCAACATCTATTGTAGAGAAATCAGATACAGAGAGTGACACCGATGTATTTACAACTTCTCCTTCTTATGGAAAGAGCAACTTATGCCTTATTGATTCTGGCGCATCCTATTATTTGACACATGATAGGAACTGTTTCACTACTGTTATGCAAAAATTGAACAAATGCGGAAAAACAATAAACAAGATCTAGATTTGCCAATTTGAACATCACTCAATCTAGAAACAATTATTCTATTACTCCAAATAAATAATAAACAACTATAAAGAAGGAAAATAGAGGCACAATATTTCTACTGGTTCCACTATCATCAAGATAGTGTATGTCCAGTCCAAAGGATAGAGATTTTATTACACATGAGAGAGTTACAAGAGATTACAAGATAAGAGTTTACAAACCAAAGCCCTAAATTAGGGTTAAGAAGAAGAGACACTCTATTAGGGGATCACTAGCTGAATGCTAGGATGGATTTACAATGAAGTCTACCCTCAATATATAGCCAGTGCAAATCCTTAAAAGTCGTCGATTAAATTACCAAGATATTGTAAGAAGATAATGGAGGCAACTTACAATGATAACAAATGGTGCAAACATAGCAAGTAATTCACTCATTCCTTTAATTAGCAAAGATGGAAGAAAATAATCTCAAAGCAATGTGATTACTGAGAAAGGAATAATATGCATATCCTTTTGCATATATATTATTCTATAACATGAGCATGCATTTATTTCCTTGCCATCTAATGGAAATGCGATCCAATAATTTATGCATTTCTATAATAAACACACGTGATTACTTTCCTTTTTGCATATTTGTTTCCTTCTATTTGTGATTTTGTATCACCAAAATTTAACAATTACATACTGTGAGATTGATGGAGGAGAAGTTCTAATGGGCAATGATGCTTCTTACTATATGGTTGGTGTTGGTAGTATGAAGGTCAGAATGTTTGACGGTGTTGTTCATACTATTACTGATGTTAGACATATACCTGATTTGAGAAGGAGTTTGATTTCTACTGGGGCTTTGAGTAGGCTTGGGTTGAAGATTGTAGTTGAGGGAGAAAAAATAAAGATATTGAAGGATTTCATGATTGTTATGAAAGGCATGAGGGCAGGAAATCTTTATTTATTAAAGGGCATTATAATAGTTGGTGAATCATCTTCTGCTACTTCTGCTGATTCAGATTCTTCCCAATTGTCGCAATTATGGATGGAACATATTAGTGAATGCAGTATGGATGAGAAAGTAAGGTTTGACTGATGGTTTTCAACATTTAAAGCTTGGCATTTGTGAGGAGTGTGTTCTTGGAAAGTAAACAAAGATTTCTTTTGGCACTGGTGAGCATAAAGCAAAAGATGTTTTGGAGTATGATCATACATATGTTTGGGGTCCCTCCCCTTGTCCATCCTTAGGTGGAGCCAAGTACTTCGTTTCATTTATAGATAATTTCTCTCGTAAAGTATAGGTATACTTCCTACAGTCTAAGAGTGAAACCTTTGCCAGGTTTCAAAAGTGGAAATCTACGGTTGAAATGCAGTCATGGAAGAAGTTGAAAGTTCTCCATTGGATAATGGCGGTAAATTTGTATCATAGGAATTCATCTATTTTTGTGGGTTCAAAGGCTTTAAGAGGCATTACACTACACCTGGCAACCCTCAGTAGAATGAAGTTGCTGAAAGAATGAATCAGACATTATTGGAGAGAATTTGTTGCCTTAGATTGACAGCTAAGTTGAAGAAGAAAATTTGGGTAGAAGCTTTATCTATGGCAACTTTCCTCATCAACTGCACACCTACTGCCATAGATATGAAGATCCTTGAAAATATATGGAAAGGAGCATCTATTAGCTATTCATTTCTCAGAGTGTTTGGATGTCTAGCTTATGTACATGAGAGTAGAGGAAAGTTGGAACTTGAGCTCGCAAGTGTATCTTTCTAGGTTATTGAAGAGGAGTGAAGGGATATAAGTTGGAGTGTCCTGTTAGCAAGAAGATCACTATTAGCAGGCATGTGACATTTTATGAGAAGGCTATGTTGAAGGTGGAGTCTTCCTCATCCGATGAAAGTGTGAGGACGGATGCAAAATACCAAACACAAGGCAAGTCATCATTAGATTTTTTTCCATAGAGGTTCAGATGGTGTTTCTGATGGAACCGTGGTTGATGAGGATAGTGCAGATGTTGGTACAGAGGATCAGACTCAAAGTGGAGCTCATTCAGAGATTAGGCCTGTTAGATAGAGAAGGAAGCTTAAGTGGCTTGAAGATTTTGTTGGATTGAGCATTGAAGACATTAACTTTGATGACATGGCAACATATGCATTGAATGTTGTCTATGATGAGCCTAGAGATTATTGAGGTGCTATTTCATCATTGACAGTTCCAGTTGGTTAGCTGCTATGGATGAGGAGATTGAATATTTGCAGAAAAATCATACTTGGGATTTGTTGCCTCTTCCCATCGACAAGAGAGTCATTGGATGTAAGTGAATCTATAGAGTGAAGGACATCAGTAATGGTGATCTCAAATACAAAGCAAGGCTAGTACGAAGGGAGTGAAGAAAGGGGCAGAGTATCATGATATCTTTGCTCCAATTGTCAGGCATACATCCATTCGTATTCTATTGGCATTAGTTGCTCATTATGACATGGAACTGCAACTAGATGTCAAAATTGCATTCTTACATGATGATCTAGATGAGATCTATTTGAGGTAGCCAGAGGGGTTCACTGATAGTAGCAAGCCAACTTATGTTTATAAACATAACAAATATCTATATGGACCGAAGCAATCTCATAGACTATGGTATAAGAGGTTTGATAAGTTTATGCTTTCATAGGGATATTCTAGAAGCTTCAAAGACCAATGCGTTTATTTTAGGAGGTGTGATGGAGATATGTTATATCTTTTGTTGTATGTTGATGATATGTTGATTGCATCTCGGAGTATGGTCAGAATTACGGAGTACATCGAGAAGGTCCCTGCTTGATTTGGTATGGAGAAAGCTAAACCGGTTGGTACTCCAATTAGGCTCTCATTTCAAGTTGTCGAAAGATTTATCTCCTACATTGGATGAAGACAAGAGGTATATGGCTGGTATAAGTTATTCCAATGCTGTTGGTAGTTTTATGTATGCTATGGTGTATGCGACAAGAGATTTGGCCTATGTAGTAGGTGTTGTGAGTCGATATATGTCTAACCCAGGCAAAGAGCATTGGCAAGCAGTGAAGTAAATACTCAGATTTCTTCGTGGCACTTCTTCAGTTGGCTTGTTATATGGTGGAGTAAGTGGCGACGGCTCTCTTAGAGGTTACTGTGATTCAAATTATGCTAAAGATAGAGACGCACGGAAGTCGGTGTCAGGCTATGTTTTTTACACTTGGCATATGCTCAATTTCATGAAGATCAAAGTTGCAGTCTATAGTAGCTTTGTCAACTACCGAGGCCGAGTTGATATAGATTGTGGAAGCAACTAAGGAGGGATTGTATTTACTTCATCTATTGGATGATCTTTCGATGGTCCCACAGATAGTAGAGCTATATTCAAACAATCAGAGTGCGATTCATCTTATAGAGAATCAAGCTTACAGTTCTCAAACGAAGCACATTAATGTTAGAGGATTCTTTTTTATGCTTGAGGAAGAAAAAAGCAAGATCAAGTTAATGAAGGTGAGTACTATGGATAATCCTTCAGATATGACGACAAAGTCACTTCCTAAGGACAAGTTTGAGCATTGCTCAAACATGATCAGTTTGATTTTAGCTGCTTGAGCACCATGGGGCACTAGCCCAACAACCAGTTTTGTTTATTGATGAATATATTTAAATCGAGATGGAGTATTAAATTAAATCTATTCCAAATTTATAAAGGAGAAGATATTAATTGATTTATATAATCAATCAAATACGGAAAACAAATTGGAAATATAATCAATTAGTATCAGAAGGGATATTAATTGATTTGATGAATCAATCAAATAAGGATATATGTGGAAACAAACAAAAATATGCTAAATTAGTGTTGAAACCAAACCAAGCAAATTCGGAAACATTCCGCCCTTATCTTCAAGGTAGTCTTCATCCTTGCACCTATAAATATGAAAACATTTGCTCATCTTTTCATCAAACCAACAAGAGTGTTTTCAACGTAAATATCATCAATAAGATCCATATTTCTATAATTTTTAGGGTGAGTGAAATTCATTGAGTGATTCATACTCTTCTCATGGTGTACTCTCTCTCGAAGTGAAGAAATAATAAAGGGTTGTTGGATCTTCATGAATGTAGGATACTTATATCTAAACCACGTTAAATCTTCCATGTCTCGTTCTCCTTTACTTTCCATTATTTGTTCTTGTGTGATTTCATAGTTGATTTTAAGTTGCATTAGTATTCAAATAGGCAATATTAGATCCTGATCAAATATGCTTCCACTCATTCAAAATTTTCACAATAGTTTAATTATCACAAAACATTTGTCTGTCAATAATTTCGACTTTCAGCAGAAGCTTGTAGAAACATATGACAAATTCAATGAACCTCTCTTTTGGGAATGGCCATTCATTCGCCAAAAGGATCTCGTGTTGAGATTTAACCCGGTGTGGACCGTGATCATATGAAGCAGTAAAGAGATAGGGCTTGAACAAAAGGGAAGAAGAGTGATGGATTCAAACTGAGAAGTAGCGACAAAATTTACGTGGATAGAATTTGTAGAGAGAACCGAGAGAAAGCAAAGAAATTTATTATTGGAATGATAATTGGGGGTATTTATATACTCTAGAAAAGCTACAATGTAATAAATATTGTCGGCTGAGAAACTTGAAAGTTTCTAATTATCGATTCTATGAACAATAAAAAAACCCGAAGGGGATAAGTGTTAAAATGGAGCTCAATATAAGGAGAAGGCAGTTTTTTAATTGAGATGAAATGTGGTGAAAGAATACCAATATTCAATTATTGAATTTTATATATAATAGAATAGATTTGTTGAGATAATGTTATAAATTGAGTTTATCATTCTTATTTATGTATATGTAGTCAATATCGAATAATATCGCTAATATATCACCGATATATCTTCTATCATTCTTTAATAATATTTTTTTCAAAATATCTCTTAAATATCATTATCGAAATATCATTTGATATTTTATGTAAAATTCCTTATTTTTTTAGAATATTGTTCATTTATATTATTCTTGGAGAAAATAAATATGCAGATAAATATCTTTACATTTTCATATTCGTTTTTAGCATATGGTGAATGACAAATGCAGACCATACTAGAAACCCAAATATACTAATTTTTTTAGTTTTAACCATATTTTTTTAGTCTTCTTCATTTGTAACAACCCGATTTTTGAAGCCATAATATTGAACAAATTTAATTATAGTAAAAGTATTCGAACTCGATTTTTGATAATGAGTATTTTGGAAATTAAATTTTATTTAATTGCAGTCTAATTTATAATAGGTTTTGTTTTAATAGATTGAATTAATTAATAAAATAAACATATTATAATAAATTTGGGAATTTAATTTGGATTTTTGGAATTTGTTTGGGATTAAAATGGATAAAGTTGATTAGAATTCAATTTGGGATTTTAATTTTGTTTTGTAAACCCAAAAGCGATTAAAAACTCATATTAATGAAAAAAAATAGTATTTGTGAATTTTTGGATTTATTTTAGGAAATAAAACGATTATTTTAAAAGTGTGAATTATTTTTATACCATTGAAATTGTTGAGAAAAATTAAATCTATTTCATAATTAAACGATGAATAATCAAATAAATAAATGAATATTGAATTGAATTAATTGCATTGTTATTAGAATATAATTTATCGAAAGAAGTATAAGTCAATTGAAATTAGAGAAATAAATTTAAAAAGCGATAAAAATATTAATTACAAGGAAAGTAAAGAAAAGAAATCAAATAAATTAATAAACATGCCAAAAAAAATTAATTCAAGCCCATTCTTATTTTCACCTTGTTTCAAAACATCCCTGCCTTCATTATTCTCAAACCCGTTTCCCTTCGCATGCCCTAACCCTCAAAATGATTCACGAAATACGACATTAAAAAAAAACGAACGAATAAAATCACGATTTGGCCAATGCCGCCGGGGGGGAGGGGTGGGGGAGGGAGGGGGAGCACCGCGATGGTGACGATGCAATGAAGCTCAGCTTCAGACATGGGTGGCGATGCGATTGAAGGTGGCTTGGCAATGGGCGCGACCTGAGGGTGATAGGAGGAGGGCGTGTATGCGAGGATGATGCAGTTGACGTCGTTGGTGGAGTAGTTGAGTCGTGAGGGCGGAGTTGTTGTTCCAATCAATGGTAGCTAGGGTTTTGGATAGCGAATCAATTTGGGATTTTGATGCTTCTATCGGAGCCAGTAAGGATGTTGATATGCCACTTTGCATGCTTTACTTAGCTTAGAAATCAATTAGTTAAGGTGAGTTATTCTTTCAACTCACATTACTATATCTAAATAAGAATATTCCACTTTGCATGCTTTACTTAGCTTAGAAATCGCTTATGAATTACGTAAAATAGTACTAGCGATTGGATGAAATTAATGATTGCATGCCATGGGTTCAATTTGTTTGATGAATGATTGTTGAATTGTGTGTTCTAAATATTAGATTCGATTACATGATTTTGAAAACCATCAAAATACATTTGATCAGTTGTAATTAAATTATATGGTTGCTGTGCATTGTTGTGTGACCGGAGTTGTCGAAAAGCAATTGGGTCGCTAAATAATTCCATATTATGGAATTATATTTTATAGAGCGATGTTGGCTCTAGATGTTAAATTTTAGATAATTTTGTTGTTTGAAATTTTTAGATGTTTTAAAAAATGAGATTTTTTCTATTTTGATTCTTATTAGAATTTAGTTTATAGAATATAATTTAATTATATCATATTCTTAACTTATTTCATATTTCCATATTTTCTATTCAAAACTTTTTAGGAGTAGTAATATTTGTTCATAAAACCTTTTAAAAATGTACTACTATAAGTATATTAAAAGTTTGGAAATGTTTTAGAGGCAAAAGATAAAATATAGTATTATTTATAAGAAATTGTTATGAAAAGTACTTATATAGATGGATGTTAAAATAAAGAAAGTTATATATATATATTTTAAAATAAATAAAGTTTTTATTTATGAGAAATATTGGTTTGATTTCTAATCATAGTAAGGAAATTTTAATTTTAAATTAGAAATCTTTTAACACTTTTCTTTTGATTTATTAATAAACAAGCTTCATTGAATTTTGATGGAATTTTTTGATTTTCTATGAGGCAAAGAATTTTAATAAACGATTGAATTGTCGGATTAGTATGAGACATTTCGTACAATTCTTTCGCTTATTATTATAATTTGTTAAATAGAGTTTGAGTGGAATTTACAAGCTTTTAGTAAGTACTTGAATTTACTATTTGGTATAGGCTATTGACTACTTAAGTGACAACAATTAACACTTAAAGTGATACTATCATAGGGTGTTCGGATTTCAAGCCGATAGGTCTCCGAGAGACGATGACTCATCTTTCATTGACCTACAAATCGATACATTCTTAGATTTGAGTAAGCGGACCTATTTCGGAGGATTAGGTTGTTAGAACTTGAATTTTGGTGTTTTGATTGTGATAACTATATAAGTAAATATATCGTTTAGATCTAACTAAACTTGCAAAAGAAGATATTGTTTTTACTCGAGAAATAGTCTAACAATTTGAAGACCAGATTCCGAATCGAAGCTTCAGCAAAATAGTCTGAGTTTAGTAGTAAAAATATGTTAAAATCTCTCCGAAGTGGTATATGCACACACACACATATATAACAATTAGAAAATCCCAGAAAACACTAACTCAAAAGGCTGAATGGCTTGAGTCAGCCGGCTGACTACTGTGCATATGCACAAATAAGTTTGAATATTCAGACGGCTGAATATGATAATTCAGTCGGCTGAATTATGCCTTTTTTGCACTACTTCTTTGCTATTTCGATTTTAAATCAATTCAGACGGCTGAATCTTCATAACGGCTAGTTTTCAAGAGACACTTCATTTCAATGAACATAAACAACTCTTGATTCAAGAGTTGCTTTCGTATCTTTTCACGAATATCTTTCAGGAACAAATACAACTCTTAAATCTCTATAAATAGCCATGAATTTCATTGTTTTAACAATCAATTCTTATTCTTATTTCTAATCTATCTTTGCTATTTGAACTTTAAGCATTCAATCTTAAAAACTTCATTCGGATCACTTGTTTATTCAAGAATACTTCATTGGTGATTTAATAAACTTCCTGTCTTCACGAACTACACGATATACCACAAAGGAGAATATTATAGGAAGGGTGTACTCTAAAGACTTATCCATGCTATTAAAAGAGCACATTCAGTCGGATAATTTTCTATATTATTGAAGTCCTGTTCGGTTGCTCAAGCGGTTGAAGTCCTATTCTGTTGCTTAGGCGATTGAAGTCCTGTTCGATTGCTCAGGCGGTGTAATACCTGTTTCTCCCGGTTAAGTAAGGGTTGATAGTTAAATTTCAGAAGGAGTCTGGGACTGGACGTAGAATGGGAAGTTCGAACCAGTATAAAAATCTCTGGTGTCATTTACTTTATTACTTTACTTTTACATTTATATTCTGCATAAGTAGATAGTTTATTTAACACTCCATATTGCATGATCCTTAGTCACTTTCATTTGGTATCAGAGCCTGGAATTCTATCGATCGTCACAACATCGTAGAATAATGGCCAGTAAAAGATCCAAACGAAATACAACAAGCAAAATCCCTGTTAAAGACACCAACGAGGACTACAAAAAGATACTTTCTGATTTACCAATTTCAATAAATGATAATAATGGATTAATTAGTATAAGCGATAAGATCTCAAAGCTTAATTTTATTATTTTAGAAAAGATGAAATCCGTCGAACTTGAAAATGAGAAATTGAAAAATGAAAACCTAAATTTAGAAAATCAACTTGGTGTTTTAAAAAAAACTTTATAACTCTTAAGTTATTTCTAGATGAACAAAACACCTTATTTGAAAAAGAGAAAGAAAAATTTTCGAAAGAAAGTTTTGATTTGAAAAGACAAAATGATTTATTACAATCCTCTTTAGATAATTCAGAATATCAAAATTTTCTTCTCAAAAATGAGAACTGTACGTTAAAAAATGAGAATTCGGAATTAAATGAGAAAATTAATATTTTGAAAAATAGTAATATTTCTTTTGAAAATAATAATTGTGACTTTAAAACTAAATTTAAAAAACATAAAAATGAATTCATGAAATTTAATAAAGGTCAAATGATTTAAACATGATTTTATCTAGTTCTAGACCTTTATATGATAAAAGTGGTTTAGGATATAATAAAACCGATCGTAGAAATAGCACTAGATACACTTTCATGTATAATAAAAATGTTAGTGCTAGTACTAGATTTTGAGTAAAGACAAAATCCAATTTTTATAGAAATTCAAGTACTGCTATGACCAATATTGTTTATAATATCTCTAGAAGTACAGAATCATTGACGGGAAATATGAATAAAAATTATCTAAGTATTTCGGTTTTTGTTAATTGGAAAAACAAAGAAAAATATGTTGATGATTATTTTGATATAGTAGTTAATAATGAAAATAATATTTATAAAGGTTCAACCACGCCCAAATGGGTATGGTTTCCAAAAATTTAGGAAATTATAAGAATCTTGGGTAGCGTATGCTTTAAATGTTATTTTTTGGATACCCTAGTTTATAAGTAGTGCTTAGATAAAATTGTTTCACTATTTTTATTTCTTTTAAAGGGTACAACCACACCTATTTGGGTAAGGTTTTTACCCTATGATTAACCCCTGGACCCTAACGTAGTAAGTGGGTACCAAAAATGTTTATTATTTATTGCAGGTACTTGAAGAAACAAAAGGAAAAGGATAGATTTTGGAATATGGACTTCAGCAAATACAGTAAAATCTAATTTATTTTCTCCTTAATTAATATTGGGTTTATCTTGCTATTCCAAGATATTTTATAAAATTTATAATATTCCCTCATTCTTTGTTTCGATGACAAAGGGGGAGAAAAAGGTACGTCATAACGATAGGAGGAGTATAAATCTATTTATTTATATTTATAACTTACATGGTTGTTATCATAAAAAAGGTGGAGAACGTTAGAACCTCGAATTTTGGTGTTTTGACTGTGACAACTATATAAGTAAATATATCGTTTAGATCTAACTAAACTTGCAGGAAAAGATATTGTTTTTACTTGAGAAATAGTCTAACATTTTGAAGACCAGATTCTAGATTGAAGCTTCAGCAAAATAGTCTGAGTTTAGAGTAAAAATATGTTAAAATCTCTCCGAAGTGGTATATGCATACACACATAATATAAAGTTCATCAAAACAAGTAGAAAAACCCAAAAAACACTAACTCAGCCGGCTGAATGGCTTGAGTCAGCCGATTGACTACTGTGCATGTGCACAAATAAATTTGAATATTCATACGGCTGGATATGATAATTCAGCCGGCTGAATTATGCCTTTTTGCACTATTTCTTTGTTGTTTCGATTTTAAAGCAATTCATCCGACTGAGTTGCTCCATTCAGATGGCTGAATCTTCATAACGGCTAGTTTTTCAAGAGACACTTCATTTCAATGAACAGAAACAACTCTTGATTCAAGAGTTGCTTCCATAGCTTTTCATAGCTATCTTTCATGAACAAATACAACCCTTAAATCTCAATAAATAGCCATGAATTTCATTATTTTAACAATCAATTCTTATTCTTATTTCAAATCTACCTTGCTATTTGAACTCTAAGCATTCAGTACTTAAAAACTTCATTCTGATCACTTGTTCATTCAAGAATACTTCATTGGTGATTTAATAAACTTATCGTCTTCACGAATTACACGATATACCACAAAGGAGAAGATTATAGGAAAGGTGTACTCTAAAAACTTATCCGTGCTATTAAAAGAGCACATTCAGTCAGATAATTTTCTGTATTATTGAAATCCTGTTTGGTTGCTTGGGCGGTTGAAGTCATATTCTATTGCTTAGGTAGTTGTGGTCCTGTTCGGTTGCTCAGGTGGTGTAATGCATGTTCCTCCGGGTTAAGTGAGGGTTGATAGTTAAATTGCAGAAGCAGTCTGGGACTGGACGTAAAATGGGAAGTTCAAACCAGTATAAAAATATCCGGTGTCATTTACTTTATTACTTTACTTACATTTACATTTTGCATAAGTAGATAGTTTATTTAATATTCCATATTGCACGATCCTTGGTCACTTTCTTAGGTTTGTTATGGTATGACATGGCCGCCCATTTGTTCCTTGGACAGGTGTTATATGCAGACCTATCAGTTTATTTTATGTTCAGTAGATGATGTTTGCCTATTTTGTGGGATTAGGTAAATTCACATAGTAGTCTATCTTGTGGGACTAAACTATTACACTATGTGGCGGAGTATTTTTGGTTTATTAGACTATTATCAGTCTATTTTGGTTTGTTAGACCCTGTGTCGCTATTTTTAAACTCATAGTTGACTACCATTATTATTTCATTATTGATGATTATTTCTTCAGAGATTTTTGGCAAGATATTTAGTATCATTTGGCTCTGTAGAATTTTGAATTGTTATCACCATATTTTTTATGATAGTCCATTTGAGACTTGATATGGATTCGTGAAATGGTGATTTTGGATTTGATATGCCTCTTTATGTTGATTTTGTTTTAGGCATATATTTATTATGGCTTATTATACTTTTAAGTCATATAATTACAATATAATTAGTCTCATCTTTTTATTAGATATTGTCTGACCTGTTTATTTTAAAATACTCTGGTCAGGCCGAAACTCTACAAGTACAGGGACTCCTTGACTTTTGGATTTGTGCTAGCATTGGAGTTGACTATTTTGGCTGTTTCAGTTTACTTCATCAGTGTATATATTGACATTTAGAAGGATATGCCATGTATATTATTTAGTAGTCACTGTGTACCATATAGTATATTAGATGTGAGGTATATATTATGCGGGTCCAGTACTAATATTTTGTAGACTCATATTTTCTTATGTATATGATGTATATTATTACACTATTATTTATGACAATGATTTTGATTTATCTATATTATATATTGTTTTGAATATTTTTAATCGGTGTGTTTATTACTTTGTATTAATACTGTACACGTCACAACTTTTAGTTCAGATCCTCAAAAGGTAATAAAGGCATGTCAGTGTTAGTACAAAGATATATTCACATTCGATCGCCCTTAACCAGCCGTATTCTTTGTGTTATTATACGATATTACTTGTAATGTTCTTTAATAATTTAGGTATAGTGGTGGGGTCGTTATAGCTTGGTATCAGATTTGTGTACAAAATATTATAGAATATAATTGACACAGAGTGAGATTTAAACCTAGATAGAATTAGAGTCATGTCCTTTAGGTATGCCAGGTAGAATTAGAATTTATATTCCTATTTAGGATATAAATGTAAATGATTATTGGAATAACCATTGGGACATAGTTGTAATTTTTTTGAATTACTATACTAATTATTGTTATGAAATGATTCTAAAGTTGGAACTTACTTCTGTAAAGAGTGAGATTTAATGGATATTATAAATGGGACCTTAGATGGCTTAGTATTGAATTGTTGTGTTCTGATTTGTTAGTGATTGGAGTTGCGCAGCGAAAGCTGGAAGGTAACTTCCCGCTAAAGGCGATTCTTTAGTTGTCAAATTAAAATGTATGTTGTTTGCATCAATATTTGTTTTTGTTTATGCTTTGTTTAAAATGTGGAATTGAATAAAAAGCTATCATTCAAATAATTTATAAGCCCATTTGAATTTGAACGAACCCAATTATTAATAAAAGCCAGCGGCTTTTTCAAAATAGAATCACTAGGGAATAATAATGTTTAAACAATTAATATTATAAAATATAGAATGATAAATAATATGTATCTAATTAAATTTGGAATTTGAAAATATACTTAATAAATAAATCTAGATATAATAAAAATTGATTGGTTGATGGATGCTTGGTTATTTTAAAATTGTAAGTGACTCTGCAAAATTAATATTGAATAGGAATCACTATTGAGAGTTGAAACCTGCTCAATAATAACAATAAGAACTTGCAGTGTCTTCAGTAGTGTAGCTACCACAAGAAATACTGAAAATTTAAATTTATATAAAATAAAATGGTAACTCATATTTGTCACTAATTAAATGTTAAGATGAATTAAAAATTTGATGTTTGCTTGAAGTATTATGGATAAACGAGTGCTATGGAATTGTTTCCTATGAATTATTATTATACGTAGATTCTAATATTAATTGAAAGTATTTGAATAAAAGCAAGCATCCTTTTGATATTGGATACACATATATATGGAATTTGATTATATTTATTATAAACAAGCAAATATTTTGGAAAATGCTTAAGTGTTGAAAGATATATGTATATCATATGGAAATAAATTTTGTGTTAAATTACCCGTTGGGTGTTTTAAGAATTATAGTCGATGCACCTGATCAACGTTATCGATTTGAATTCCTAAACACTAGTATGAGACATTCAGACAGTGTTTTGGACAATAAAATGTTTTCAGTAGTAATCCTTAGTAAGTATATAATATCTTGTAAAGAAGATTTAATTTTTGGAATAAGTTAAATATTATATATATATATATATATATTAAAATGGACAGTTGGTAGGATTGTTTTGAAAGTAAAAAATATTTTATAGAAGTGTATAAATTATATTTTTGAAGGAGATGCCTAGGGTATTTTGAGAAATAAAATAAAGTATATGAATTAAGGAAGCGGTATTTTGTAAGTGATGACAAAATGAGGTTAAAAGGGAAAGCTTTTCAAATATGAAATAATAGATTTGAAAATAATGACAATAATAATAATATATACGATTGAAAATTTAAATTTATGGATAAAGAAATTGGAAAGGAAAAAAAATGATAAACTAAAATTTCAAGATGAAAATCTTAGAAGTAAATTTATATTTAGTCAAATTCTCGAATGATCGTTTTGATTATTGGAAATGTAAATTTTGTCACTTTTGAATTAAGTGTGGGGTATTTGATTCTTAGGGAGTATGCACCTAAGGTGTAGGGTTCTTTATCTAGCAAGTTACAGCTGCAACTTATAAAATTTGAATCTTTCAAACAAAATTGACTATTAAAATTTATTATAATTTAGAATAAAAGTAAACAACCAACTATTTTAATTTTTATTATACAACAATCTACTATCCTCATTCGAGAACTATATAAGAACTAATTTCTATTGGAAAAGAATTATGTCATGAGAATGCTAGTTGGTGTTTCTCTCAACTTGTTGAATTGGAAAACAAGTAATCAAATGCAAATATCATTTCTATTTAAAGTACATATTTGTTTCAACCAAAATAAATTGCAAGCAGTTGGAAGCTGTTGCTCGATGATTTAACCACCATCCCAATGACTAAATAATATCTTACATTTAAATTGCTAGTTTGTTGATGTATCACTTCAATTTAAAATTATCATACTCAAGTTGGCATATTCCACAATAAATAAAATAAATTTACTACTATTAAAAACGTATACTGTATATATATATGTCTGTTTGCTGCACTTCAGTACCTTCCTAGTACACTTTCATATAATGTGATATCAAAGTTGATTCAAACTGCAAGGCTAAAATATAAAGCTAACTTAGATGGATGCGAGTTTATTTAATTTTTCATACCTGTTTTGAACATTGTAAATACATTGGGAAGTTAAACCAAATTTTCATTATTTGCATATTCTCTTGTATGATTCTGAATTATAAAATTTACCCTATAAATTAATGTTGGGTCAGTATGCAACTTAAGTTCATGCCAATCGTATCATAGGTTTTTCTAGCAGGTACATAGAAATTAACTATATCATGCCGTTTTTCATTCTATACATAATAAGATACGTGTCTTACAACATAGTTTAGACATTTGGTAATGTAAAACAAGCCATTAATTTATAACATATGCATGTCTTAAGACCTTACTACTATTTATATACTATGGAAAATATTCAACTAGAATGGTAGATGTAACAAGTATACTACTTATACCCATAAACAAATTATTAACTGTAAATACATTTGACACAATTTATACATTGCAAGAGGTTGTAGTTCTTACTAATTTGATCATAAGTTGTGAAGCTTTGATCTAGTTTTGTTGATTCTTCTTTCATTGATAATCAATTTTAATAAGTAACAACTTTGTTGTTTATCACTTTCCAAAATTTTGAGTTTAAGTGAGGTAAAAATATAAATTTCGACGAGTAGTGTTTGCTGTTTCGAAATGATAATTTATCAAAACTGAGCTGAACCCATTTAGCCATAACTTTCGGACAATTTTTCCGATTTCAATAATTTTGCCTATTCCAAAAAGCTAAGAATCTAAGCTACAACTTTTGACATTTGCTAGACCAAAAGTAATGTTTTATATCGCTGAACTGGTGTTTTTTTTTGAAAATCTGAGTTGACCGTTTTTTTAATTCTCCATAACTTGCGTTGTACTTAATGTTTTGTAATCGGAATGTTGTTTTTGGAAGCCAATACATTATGAACCAAATTGATCTTTGAAACCATTCTCAAATTATGTATTTCGATGCTTGAAATCTTTGTTGAAATATGGTCTAAAAAAGAATATTAGGATTGTCTATTTATTGAATGAATGCATGCTTATCTTATCTCATTATATGCGACTGATATGCAAACTTGAGTTAAGCATAGGTTAAGGAAGGTAACATGGATTGGTATGCGGCGCAAACTCGCTCTCGCTCGCATAAGAATATAATAAATTGCTTTGAAACACTAAATAAAGGTACATTTTCGTATTAAAATACAAAATGATAGAAATATTATTATACACTGTGTTTCCGATCTGTGGTCGATGCATATCATATATATCATATTTGTTAAATTGCAAATGGTTGACTCTATCGAAATATTTCAAAAATTCTAAAAATTAGAAAAAATTTCAATAAATTTTGTATGTGAAGTACTAAAAGTTAATAAACGAGCCTATTTAAATGTATGACATACGATAAGCTGATTCTAATATTAACTTCTTAGAGAATTAAATGAGATTCAATTTGATTTTAGATTCGATTTCAATTAATGGTTTAGTATATGTGTGTGACTTTTCCCTATAAGAAATTATGAGGACGTAATTTTCATAAGGGGGAGGTCTGGAACAATCCTATTTTCGAAGCCGTAATATTGGACAAATTTAATTAGAGTAAAAGTATTCGAATTCGATTTTTGATAATGAGTATTTTGGAAATAAAATTTTATTTAATTGAAGTCTAATTTATAATAGATTTCGTTTTAATAGATTGAATTAATTAGTAAATAAACATATTGTAATAAATTTTGGGAATTTAATTTGGATTTTTGGAATTTGTTTGGGATTAAAGTGGATAAAGTTGATTAGAATTCAATTTGGGATTTTAATTTTGTTTCGCGAACGCAAAAGTCATTAAAATTCATATTAATAAAATAAATAATATTTGTGAATTTTTGGATTTATTCTGGGAAATAAAACGATAATTTTAAAAGTGTGATTATTTTTATACCATTGAAATAATTGAGAAAATTAAATCTATTTCATAATTATATGGTGAATAATTAAATAAATAATCGAATATTGAATTGAAGAAATTGGGTTGTTATTGGAATATAATTTGTCCAAAGAAGTATAAAACAATTTAAATTAGAGAAATAAATTTACAAAGGGATAAAAAGATTAATTACAGGAAAAGTAAAGAAAAGAAACCAAATATATTAATAAACGGGGCAAAAAAATCAATTCAAGATCATTCTTATTTTCACCTTGTTTCAAAACTTTACTGGCTTCATTATTCTCAAATCCATTTCCCTTAGTATGCCCTAACCCCCAGAATGTTTCACGAAATACAACATTCAGAAAAGAAAAAAAATGAGCGAATAAAATCGCGATCTGTGACTCTGATTCTTTGTATCGATATTTTGTAGACCTACATTTTCTTATGTATATGATGTATATTTTTGCGATATGTGATTGTGATTTATCTATATTATATGTTGTTCTAAATAATTTTAGTCAGTGTGTTTATTACTTCGTATTAATACTGTACACGTCAAAATTTTCAGTTCAGATCCTCAAAAGGTGATAAAGGCATGTCGGTGTTAGTACAAAGATACATTCTCATTCGATCGCCCTTAACCAAGCGTATTTTCCATGTTATTAGACGATTTTACTTGCAATGTTCTTTAATAATATAGGTATAGTGGTGGGGTCGTCACATCATTCATTTTTAGTAAAGGAAACTTTACTTATTCCATTATTTTATATGTCTTATTTCATGTGAAGACCTTATCAGTTATCACTAGAACCTAGATCGCGCAAGTGCTAATTCTCTTTTTGGTTATTTTTTGGTCCCACCATTTCTAATTAGCTTATGGAAATTGATTTATTTAGTTATAATCATGCACCAAGAGCTAAAACTTGAGGAGTATTAAGGTTATCAAGTTATATATTTGACATATCTATAAAGAACATGCAAAAGGTTGTAATCAATATCAAATCAACATTAGTATTTGATAAATTAAGTGAAAACAAAAACGAAGAAACTATTATGGAAAAAAATTACAAAGTACTATAGATGAATAGATGACCGAAGAAATAATCAATATAGTATAAAAATGAATAAAGTAATAAAGATGGATATTATATGAATTTCCCGATTTTATGAGCCTATTATATGACTTAATTTCAATAGAATATCTTGGTAAACAGATTGTAACCTGTGAACTATATGTAATCACTCTTTAATAGTAATTTGGAAATATTAATTCAAATATTTAAAAACACTCATTGTAACATTATAAAATAGTACAATATCATTTGCAGCATGTTCTACACATATCCGATATTTTACCGATATTATCTGGTATTATTGCGATATTTTAGAATATCTCATATCAGTACTTGGCCGATATGTACCTAATGCTAATATTAACTACTTAGATCTAAGTATAGTTTTATGTTGTATGATTTACATATTTTCATATATTAATAAAAGTTTAAATCAATCATTTGGTAATGTAAGGTACATATTAAATTTAGGGGCATTTCACCAGAAGGACAAACTTTGTAGTCCAATTAGTTTCTAGGACACACATTCAACGAAATTACTTTCAAGGCCAAAGTCTGCAGAATAATTACTTTCAAGGACAAAGTCAGCAGTCCAATTACTTTCAAGGACATAATTTCATAGGTTTTTAGGCCCTAGAAACTAATTCCACCTGCTAAAGAGGCCCTTGTGGCTAATTTCCACTTAAATTTATTTCTTTAGTATTTAATATTCTTAAATGTACGAATGAATATTAGATACTTAGATTAATTGCATTAATTTGATTATTCAAAAACTTCATAATTACTTGCATTCATTAAGATAAATATTTATATAGTTAAAATTTGAATTTAATAACTGGTATATAATAATATATTTAGTTAGATAATTGAAGTATATATATTGAATTTTAATACTATTTAAGAGGGTGATGAAGGTATCTAAAACATAAAAATGGAATAACAATGACTTGGTATTTTCAGCATTAAAACAGTTTGCAATGATTTTTAAAACAATTATCCCTGGTATATACATAATATAACCAAATATAAATAAAATACTTAATTATATATAAAAAATAGAAGTGCTAACGAAACTTAGAATGTGAGAACCATATTTTATTCTATTTTTTAAAAAACAATAATCCATTATTTCACACTTAGATTTTCCTTTGTGATACTAAAACGTTTGTACTAAAATGTGGCATAAACACCCAAGAATTTAAGTAGAGAATGAAATTGAAGAAAAGTAAATGAAAATGAATAAGAAACAAGAAAACAAACGTTTATAGTGGTTCGGGTAAATCGTTGCCTATGTCCACTTGAGATTTCTATCGATTTTCTTTTTGTTTACAAGGGCAATTCTTATGATTCGATATCAATCCATAGGCAATTACAAGAAAATATGTTAAAATTGCAAGGAAGTAAAAAGATCCCCGAAAATGGATAGAAATCTCAAGTGGACATAGCCAACGACTTAGCCGAACCACTATAAATGTTTGGTCTATTGTTTCTTACTCATTTTCGTTTACTTTTCTTCAGTTTCATTCTCTACTAGTTTCTTGGGTGTTTGTGCTACATTACTATTGTCAAGTTTTAAAATGTAAAAAAAAACAAGGATAAAGAAAGGCAGCGTTGAAGAGATAAAACATGAGTAGCCCTATGATTTAATATTATCAATAAAAATGATTCAAAGGCAAAATGATACTTGATTAGCAACCTCTTTTTAGAAAACAAATCATTTCTATAACAAATTATATTTTAAAATGTAAAAATAAATATTTTCCTATTCTTACAATGATCATCATACCAAATTTTAAGAAACGGTTACAAAAGGTTTACCTTTTTCATTTAAAACCATGTTTTAGTATATTTCGAAAACTCAAAACGAAGTGGATATGAAAGTTATCTAACAAGTTTATAGTATATAAATAACAAGCTCAATTACCAAAACAAAAAAAAACACAAATCGTTTCTTGTTGTACTAGTACTAGTGTGTAACCCATGCATTGCACACGGTAATGTTGTAAAAGAAATTATCAAATATACATGGTTAAATAATTGATGTATAATATAATATACTAACTTTAAGCATATATTATTGTAAGTCATTTATTTCGATTATTGTACAAGTAAGTTGTAATAAAATATCAATTTCGAAAGAAAAATAACATTATAAACTTGAAAATAATTTAGTTAAATGGAATTAAAGAGAATCTTCTAAACAACTTACAAATTATATTTCAATATAAAATAGTACAAAGAACTAAAGAGAGTCTTGGTTATCGTGTGTGTATTCTTTTGTTATTGAATATCTTCGTAAAAAGAAAATAATAACACAAACTTGAATGTAAAAAAGTTAAAGATAATTAAAATATGGTAAAACTTGTACTTCAAACTGAAATGGTTGGTCAAGATACTTATTAATAATCATAGAAAACATAAACTATGTGGATTTGTATATAAAAGCTAGAGGTGAAATAATAGGAGACTTTACGATTCTTTGAATTCATAAGCGAGTTATAAATTCAACCACCTTACTATTATCTAATAGAATATATTTAATAAATTAATCTATCAATAATTAAGTAACATAAGAATAAATTATAGAGTAATTATATTTATTATTATTTTGGATTATAAATATTTAAAATGAAATGTTTGAATATAAATATATTTTTAACTGATTTTGAAATTTAAATAAATTATACACTATGTATAATAGTTGACTAATTTATTTGTATATTAATAAGTATATAATAAATTAACAAAAAATTAGTATCATTATATATATTTCTTTAAGTATTAAAATAATATTTTTGTTGTTGTAAAGTAGTCTAAAGTAATATTTTTCAATAATTCAATTACATTTTAAATATCATACTTAAATAATTTATATTATTTAAATAATTTGTTTTGAATTAGTTTCAAAATAACATTTTTTTAATTTTAGTAAGTAATATTTTAAATTATAAGAAATATTGAAAAATGATTTAAATGAGAGTATCAAATTGTATTGGACATATGTATAAAAATAATAGAAGATAACCAAGGATAATGATATTTTTCTATTTATTGAAATTGTGAGGGACTTAATGACAAAATAATAGAGATTATAAATAAGAACATATAATAAGAGATAATTAAAGGGAAAATGTATTTTCTTCTATTTTACTTTTATTGAGCCGATCAATATCTAGATAAACATACAGATTAATTAATTTGATATATTTTTTGCTGAAATTAATTTGATATATCAATAGAATAAACTTTAGGTAATTATACTTTTCTCGAATTTTAAATATCCAAAATAATATATTTGGATTATAAATAATTTTGAAATTTAAAACATGCATTAAGTATAATATTTCATTGACATATATTTGTTAAACACAATAAGACGGACTTATAAAAAAATATCATTAGAATCTTATATTTTAATATGTTAAACATATGTTTCAAAACAATTTAAAATATTATTTTTTAAATATAATAAATTATGCTTTAGGTACCGTGAATAACTAATTTATATACCATTATTAGTTATAATTAATCATATATTGTATTATTTTCATATTTAACTATTCTAATTGCAATATGCTATATATTAAATTAGGTTTAAAATAATATTTTTAAAATGTCAAAGAAAATTTCATTAAACATAAAATTTTATTAATTTATATATTTTAAATAAATGTAAATAAGTTTTATAAAGAAACATTATTGCTATTTCCAAAATTTTACGTTTCGAAACATAGTTTCCAATTTTTAAATAATATTTATGAATTTTAAGAAATTATGAATTAAATATATAATATTTATCCAATATACATAAAAGTGTGAAATATTTGCAAGTAATTTTATGTAATAAATTTCAAAATCTAAATGTTTAAATAATATTTGCTTTTTTGAAATAATATTAAGATAATTCATGATCATGTGTGTACTTATGCACCAACGCACATGCATATGTGTATGATAACGGGTTTCAGATGTTATATTACGAAATCGATCTTGATAATAATTGTAAATTGTAATAGAATATAATTAAAGCGAAAACTATTTTTTTTTATTAAATAAATTTATGGATATTGATAGCAAAGTAATAGCGGGTAATCCACTTTGCATACGGTAATATTGTAAAAACTTGCTATTCATACTTTGAACACTATTAAAATAAAATTTTGGTATACAATGTATAATATATCAACCATAAATTAAATTTATTATTATTGTTTATCCATATGACTTTTGTTAACAGATTTATATATTTCTATATTTAAATTAGAAATTCTTTTTATATTTCGTTAATACAAACGTGGTATACAAATACCAATTTCATTTTTTTGAAACTATTAGATAAATTATTGAATATTACCCCTCCGTTAATGGGCCCCGAAGCATACAAATGAGAGATAATATTGACTCTAGATAGAGATGATCATACCCAACTTGGGAGCGATCCACTTGGCCCTACCGCATCTCCCCTATTTTAGTCATTCTCGGTTAATGAGGCTTGAGGCTACGTTTTACCTTTTATATAGCACTTCCCACTTGGAATGCTAACACTGCCCTCTAGGCAACAATGTAATACCAGCATTTATCCATACAAGTTCATTTTGAGACTAAACAAAATGCTTCAGAGCTCCGTCTTCAATTCCATCATCTTCAAGATGTCTTCACTTCGAAATGCTTGAGTTGGATCGAAGTGGTTTTTCAGATAACATATCTGATTCCCGTCTCTTCGAAACAACATTCGATATATTCCGGTAAACTCAAATCCAGTTCATTAGGAAATAAACAATCAAAGATAAGAGCAGAGATTACTTCCTAACCGTTAGTGGATGAGTTTCTGTATCATTTGTCATAGGAGAACGAAACGAGATTTATATGCACAGTACAGCATCATCGGAGATGACTGTGCCATATAACTCACGTGTTTTCTCCTAGATATTTTTAAAATTACATTTTGAGTCCAAATTTGATAGTCAGTTACTTAACTATCCATAAACACACATCCAAATCAGGGATTTATTCCATGGGGAGAATCCAACATTGGTTAAGCACATAAGCAAACACTAGCCTCTTTTAATAAATCTTTTTATTAACTAAAATCACTTGTAAATGTTTATACCAAAATACGTTTACAAAGATTCATTCACAAACCTTATATTTCAATACTTGGAAAATATCCATATATTATCTCAACGGTGTAATTCACCAAACACCGAGGAAGATTCTCTTTTTATACAATTCTAAATCATTTATAAACTCCGTTATACATTTCTAAAACCATTTATAAACTATTTTATAAATCTCAGGAACCATTTATAAAACTCTTTTACACATTCCAAAAATCATTTATGACCCCATTATAAATCCATAAAACCTTTAAGCCCTTAAACCATTTTAAATAACTTCCCTTATAAAAGCCAAGTCCGTTATAAAACTCTATTTATAAATCTCAAACATTTATAAATAAATTCTAACCATTTATTTTAAAACACTATTATATAGTAATAAACAATATAAATAAATAGTACATAACTTCAAAACATCTTAAAGATAATAATTAGTAATTTCAAAACATTCTCAATAAAATAATAATAATTTAATTTCCAAAACTTTATTGATAAATAATTATATTTAATTTCAAGCTGTATTAATAATTTAAATAATTAACTTTTAAAAATATTAAAAATATTAATAAACAACTTTAAAACAATATTAATATAAATAAACAACTTTTAAACAAAAATATACATCCTTGATAAAAATCCATACTTAAATTTAACATAATCATTTCTATATTTACAAAACTATATTTATAAATCTCTTTCTATTTTATAAAAATCCCTTTATTTAAAAAAAGTCACATTTATAACTCTATCCCTTTGTAAATCTCACTTATTCATAGGATCCCATTTAGAAACATCAATCACCATTTGTTTTTAACGTTGCCCCCGTATGGATAAATTCCTTTTTAAATTCCTTTCTATTTATAAAATATTATTTGTCGCCTCCAAATTTACCCTCACCTTCAATTTCCAAAATAGAATCCACCATTTTCTAAACAACATTCCACATCTTATAATAAATCCACCGTTTGATTTATTTCTCCAGTCTATTAAATGATAATAGTTTCCTTTTAATTTATAAATCACTGTTTATAAATCTATGCCTTTATTAATAAAATACAATTTTACAGATCTTTACATTATCTGTAAAATGCCACATTTATACATTACCACATTTATAAATAAATCTTAATATATGTGTATATTTGATATAAAATGGTTAATAATTATTTATACCAAAATATTTCTATATTCTTGTTAAAATATTTCATAAACTATTAATTTATAATATCTAAAAATCATACTTTAAAAATAAATCCTTCTTTAAATAAACTTCAAGAATAAATATTAATGTATATAAAATTTTGAAATCACTTAAAAATCCCTTTAAAAACTAAATTTTCATTTTATAGTATTTCAAAATACTAAAAATATGGCCCAACATAATCATAGCACTAAATTGGGAAAAATCATCCATGTCATCAAATATGGCATCCAACATATCATATATCAAATTATTTGGAAAATAAAGTCAACAGTGTGAGGAATCCTGCTGGATCCCTCCAACTTGTTCCCCTGCATCACATATAGCTATAGTCATAAAACATAAATCAAGCGCTTCGTGGCGGGATCGTATACAAAAGGTCATCCGCTCTTACACAGGAATATAATAGGGTCTCATCCACTCCATGGGTGGGAATATATCCAAATCAACAAATAAAATAGTAAATCATCCATACAGTCAATAACAGTTAACAATAATATATCCATACATTCAATAAACAATTTTTACCGACTATATAATATTTCTGGTTAACCAAAAAGGTGAGTATAACTCACATTGATTCCAGAAGTCGCCAAAGCGCTCAGGTTCAAATTAAATTTGAACAGACATTCAATTTTAACCCAAATTCCCACTAGCTCCAAATCCATCCAATCCAACTCCGTAACGTAGGTTTCATCAATACGAATAGAATGCAACTTGTTGTGCTTGAATCCGATCTTGTATGAAAATGTTATACATTTTTGAACATACAATTTTAAATAATTATTAATTACATCATTACTTTTAAACTAATCACCGTTCAAACTAATCACCTGCCTAACCCTTCTTCATAAATGTGACCATCACCTAGCTTCTCTCGTGATTCTTGCCTCACCTTGCCACCGCCAATGACCACTAGAGATCGTCGTGTCTCGTCCAAAGCATGCCCCGACCTCCAGCTTGTCATCGACCTTGACCTCGGCCTCTTAAACGCCACAATCGCCGTGAATTCGACCAAAGAATGTACACCGTTCATCCTCCAATTGCGCCTATCACGACGCGATCTAGCCTAATCCGACCGTCCATCTCCTTCCCCTTACCCAGACGCACAACTCTTCAGTTGATCTCGAGGCCTATTACGGCCTCCAGTGGCTCCGATCAATATGGGTCATTGGCAGTGAGAGGGGTTTAAATTTAAAATTAAAAGAAAAGAACTAAACCATGTTGACAAAACGTGATTTATATATAGGGGAGAATGGTATGGCTGGGCATGGGCACGTTTACAATGGGTATGGGCTATTGTAACATCCCTTATTTTGAGGCCCGAAGCTAAGCGCTACAGATGCCCCAATCATTTATAGTATTAACTTTCGGTGACAAAATACGGTGATGTTAATGATATCCATAATATCAGAAGAACATAAATATGAAATAAAAGCAACGCAGATTTCAAAAACAGCTTTTTGATTACATTTCAAATCAATATTTCATATTTAATTACATAATCCCAAAATGATTCCTACGTTCTGATCAAATAAAATTATTATAAATTACGCCAAGAGAGACATATAAAGATGCCCCCTGGATGACCAGAGTACTAGATAGATAGATAAGTCAGTCATAAATACAACATAGCGAAAGTAATACTAAATAATTCGTACATAGCTAGCTTTGCCTCTTGCACGTCTTCAGAATCTTATTCGTTCAACCTAGTAAACTTGAAAAGTCCTTAACTCTCAATCTACTCAAATTTAATTTTGAGCGCCTGAGAGTTTAAGGGGAAAAAATAAACTTCAAGTCAGACATAAAGCCTGGTGTAAATAATTCTATTACATCTCGGTTTATTGATATTAAGTGAGACCCCGCCGCTTAACAGAACGGGTTTCCCCTTACTAAAATTCTTTTAAAATCATATCTTTTGCAAATCAAAATCCTGCAATCAAACTGATTATAAGAACAATAGCAATAACATATATGCATATATATCAGATAACTAATGGGCTATCTGTCCGAATAATACAGTTTTATCAGGTCGACTATTAACCACTGGCTGACTCGGCCTACCAGACATAATAAATATTCTAACTTCTGTTAGATACAATACTGGACGATCTATCGTTAACTTACTTCACCTAGGGTCAACTGATCCTAATGGTTTTCAGGTTCACAAATAATCTACCTCTACTTTGTGTGTTCCTTTCTGTATGTGAAATCATTTTAGTCTTAGCTGTGACAAAGCCCTAGACACTGGAAACTTTGGACTTATATTAGCTAGGGGCTACTAGCTAAAGTATAGGCACGACCCCACACTAGCCCCATCTGGTGTTCTAATATCCGAGTCATATACTTAGGGTTAACTATCCTATTCAATTTTCCTTGAAAACATTTCTTTCAAATTGATTTAACCCTTTTAAAGCATACTTAAACAAGGAAAATATTCTCTTTTATTTACGCAAAATACCTATGCCATGGTATATGCTTTTTAAATAAAACAATGTTGATGAAAACTTAAAATCAATAGGGTTATCTCCCTTCGAAACAAGATAAATACTTTAACCTTGAAAACATTAGGCTGAAAGGCCAAAACCTTCTTTCCGAGTGATTGGAAATTGACATTTCGAAATCATTACTTAAAATCTTAGACGTCATCTTTCGAAGCCGTTAAAACATATCTTTCGAAACATCTAAAACATACCATTCGAAACACTTAAACATACCTTTCAAAGGCGTTGGGTTTAAGTAAGAAGTTATGGAAGCATAGCTTCGAAACCAACTAAAAGTATTACTTTTGAAACCATAGTTTGAAAAAAAATACATAGCCCATAAGGGGAATTACGCAAAAGCTATTCCTTCGAAACTCTTAGGGTGACGATGACATACTTCCGCATGTATACTTGGGTTTAAACAAGAGGCTTCAACCATGTCGAAAGGTATGGGAGCGACACCCACCCTTTCGCATGTATAAGTTAAAAGAAAAGCAACTTCAGTGGTCGTGGAAGAGTATCGATTTGAAACCCTACCTCCATACTCAAGGATTTAAAGAGTTATAAAAGTGGCTTCTTACTAAGGCGAAGGGTATAAATGCAACAGCTAGGGTATCGAAGGAGTTCACAAGCAAATAAAGGCGGCTTCAATCCTTTTTGCAAGCATGCCTTTAACACCATCCTTTCCTTCCGCCTTTCTCCAATACACTACGTACCAAATGCTTGATACCATGTGCAAAGGTTTCGAATGGGTGCGAAAGGTTTATTGAGTATGGTGACGGAAGTAAGCAATTGAAAGTGGTGAAGTTGTAATTCGATATAAAACTGATTTTATGCCTTTTAAAGTAATTCCTTTTCATCCAACTAACATAATCTGCCAAAATAAAATTGGTTGCCAATACTTTACCTAAATTCTTTTTCAAAAAGTTGCCTAACTCAATATTGAATAATTGAAAATTTTTAGCACTTAAGCCCTTCTCCTTAATAAAACGTTTAAAACATTTAAGTCCTCTAACTTAAATAATTTATTAACCATAGTAAAACACTTGGGAAAAATCTCCAAAAATCACAATAATTCACATTAAATATGTTTTCTAACATATATAAATTTTAGATCCGACGGCGTTATTTAATTTCCTTAAATAATTTAAACCCAAAATTAACTATTTTCTCTCATGGAGAATTTATAACAAATCCATATTCACTTGGAAAATTATGAAACTTGAAACTCTCTTCTAAAATAATATTTTTGACCATATATCAAAAACACAACTTAATTGGATGTCATATGATAGATTTTCTAATCTAAACATATCATAAAACTCTTATTAAATCTCCATAAATCATCAACTTAAAACATATAATCATTTAATCACTATAACATGGCATATACTTGCAAAAGAAAACAGGTTTACTATTAAACCGAAATCAATCATCAAAAATAGAGATGTAAACTAATTATTCATCGGGTTTTGTGTTAAGAAGGTTGGGATTTGCCTTTAGATTGATTTGCTTAAGCTTTCTACTTGAATCCTAGCTTTTCTTCTCCTTGAATCCTCTTAATGGTGGTCGGCCGAGTTCTTTAGAGTTTTAGTTTGTTTGTGAAAGTTAAAATGAACGAGGATGAAGAATAGAAGGGTTTAGGGTATAGGAACAAAGGATATTCCCATTTTACCCTTACCATATTCCTCATACTTACTTATTTTTAATTCTCTTTTACTACTACATTCATTAAGGCATGGCTCTTCTTAATTAACAAATCTCAATCCCTTAACTATCTACATTATTTCATTTAATTTATCCTATTAAATGTTCTAAATAATGTTAGTAAAAATTAGGGTCATTACAAACTCCCCTCCTTAAAGAATTTTGTCCTCTAAATTATGATAAGGTACCCACAACAATCAAACATAAAGGTAAAACATACCATCAAATAAGTCAAGATTACTATCTCTAATCTTGCTCTCAGTTTCCCATGTACAGTCTCTCTCGTTGTCACTCCACTGGACTTTGACTAATCTGACTGTCTTGTTCCTTAGTCTCTTCTCATATCTCGCAACTATAAGAACTGGTTTTCTAACTACAGTCATATCTGGTTCTACTACTAGATCCTCTGATACAGTCGGTGTAATAGTACTCTCTGGATCTCGAATACACTTCCTTAGATGAGAAATATAAAAAACATTGTGGACTCCTGCCAAACTATTCGGTAACTCTACCCTATATGTGAGTTTCCTCACCCTTTCTAAGTGGTCCAACGAATCTTGGTGCTAACTTCCCTGATCTATCGAATCTGATCATGCCCTTCATCGGTGACACTTTGACGAAAACATAATCTCCAACCAAGAATTCTATGTTTTTCCGTCTCTTACCAGCATAACTCTTCTGCCTAGACCGAGCCTCTTTCATTCTAGCCAAAATTAACTCAATCTTCTCTACAGCTGTTCTAACCAAATCCGGACCAAGAATTAATCTATCCCCAGTCTCTAACCAACAAACAAGAGATTTGCATGGTCTTCCATACAAAGCTTGAAACAGTGTCATCCCTATACTAGTTTGATAACTGCTGTGATACGAAAACTAGACCAAGTGTAGATGGTCTTCCCATGATCCTCCAAAATCTAGCACACAAGCTCTTAAATAATCTTCTAAAACTTTATTACTCTCTCTGTTTTCCCGTCTATCTACGGATGTGTAACATCCCCTATCTAGAGGCTCAAAGCTAAGCGCTACAGATGATGCAGTCATTCATAGTATTAACTTTCGGCGACTAAATACGGCTATGTTAATGGTATTTATACTATCAGAAGCGCATTAATATGAAACAAAATCACAGATTCCCAAAAAACAATATTTTTGATTACATTTCCAAAACATGTTCCATACTCAAATTGCATAATCCCATCGCTTTCCCAGGTTAAGATAAAATATAGTCATTACAATATTACACCAAGAGCGACATATGACGATGCCCCCTTGGTTGATCAGAGTACTATATATATAATACGGTGGAATCAATCTAAAATATAACAACAACTCTAGATTAGCTATCCGTCAGCCACCTACTCGTCACTGGAAGCTTTATTTGCCAACCTACTAAAACCTGTAAACCTCAACCCTCAACCTACTCAAATCAATTTTGAGCACTCGAGAGTCTAAGGAAAATAAACTTTGAGTCAGACATAAATCCTGGTGTGAATAAAATTATACATCTCGGTTATCTGATATTAAGTGAGACCACGCCACTTAGCAAAACGGGTTTCCCCTCACTAATATCCTTTTTAAAACATATCTTTTGCAAATTATAATCCTGCAACCAAACTGGTTGAATCTATAAAGCAATATCATGTATATGTACATATTAGTTATCATATGGACTATCTGTCCATACACTGTAGTTTTGTTTGGCTAACTACTAATCCTTGGCTGACTCGGGCCTACTAGAAAATATAAAAAATCTAACATCTGTTAGATACTCCTCTTCTGGACGGTCTGTCCTTACTTACTTCTCCAGGTCTAACTAATCCTAATGGTTTTACGGGCTTACCAATAACCCGTCTTTCCTTTTTAGAATTCCTTTTTGTGTGTAACATAATTTTTGTCTTACTTGTGACAAAGCCCTACGCACTGGAATTTTGGACTAAATGAGCTAGGGGCTAATAGTTAAAGAGTATAGGGTGCGACCCTACACTAGTCCCATCTGGTCTTTTAATCTGAGTCATTTTCGTAGGGTTAACTACCTTTTAAATTTTTCCTTGAAAACCTTTTCAAAATGATTTAAATCTTTAAATGATACATATACAAGAAAATTATTTATATATACTCTTTACTTTACTCAAATCACCTTGCCATGTTACATATTCTTTACACAAAACCTTATTGATGAAAACGTTTAAACTTTCGAAAGTACCCCTTTCGAAACCTTTGAAAGTATCTCTTTCAATACAAGTAAAACTTTAGGCCAAAGGCCAAATCACACCTTTCGAAACCATTAATATTTATCCTTTCGAAAGCATTAAAAACATCTCCTTCGAAAGCTTTAAAACCTTAGACATCCTCTTTAAAACACTTAAACATTGCCTTTCAAAACCATTGGAAAACCTTTCCTTTTAGACCTTTCGAAACCATTGCAAAACCTTTCCTTTTAGACCTATCAAAAACATTGGGGAACCACCCCTTAGAAACCTTTCGAAAGCATCAAAACATCAAGCCTTTCGAAAGCACTTGGGTTCAATTTATAACATGTGGAAACACCTTTAGAAACCATTAAAACTATCTCTTTCGAAACCATTTGGGTTCTACCTTTTATAGACCAAAAGGGTCATTAAACATTTAAGTCGAAAGCATTTCCTAAGTAAAGAAGTGATGGTGTCGAAACCATATCTTCGAAAGCATTGGTGAAGTGGATTGGTTTTAAAAACAAAATAACCCTTTCGAAACCAATCTAGGTCGAAAGGTAATAAGCGGAAACCAAGGGCTTCGACCTAGTCGAAAGCAGTTACTTCAAAACAAAGGCGCAACCTCTTAAAACCATTCTTTTGGAGTCTTTGACCCAGTCGAAAGCAGACCATGTCAAAAGCTATTTAGTCAAAAGCAAAGCATGTGCATTTTCATCTAAAAGTAAAGTAGTGCTTTAACCCCTTCGGAACCCCTGGTTTCAACCCAATACCTTCCACCTATATCCAATTCACTACATACCAGATATCTGATACCATGTGCATTGGTTTCGATGGATTTAGAGGTAAGGAGTGGAAAGCCTGGTGCCGAAAGCATTGAAATAGGAAAAAGCATGTAGATTTGACTTTTTAAACTATTTCTTTGTAACTAACCTGTCTTGTTTGTCAAATTATGATTGGTTGCAAAATTTTCTTTTCTAAAAGTACTTCCGATTTTCAAAAATAAGAATTTGAATTATTTACAAAATACCCCTTCTCCTTTTTATAAATATATAAAACATTTACGTCTCATACATTAAATAATTTTATATATCCATTAAAACACTTAGGCAAATTCTACAAAATTCCAAAAAATCATTTTTATATGTTTTCTAACATATATAAATTTTGGACCCCAAGCAAATATAATTTGGCCGTAATAAATTTTAAACCCAAATTAGCATTTTCTTCACTAGAAAATTCATATAAAATCCACATTAATTTAGAAAATTATGAAAATTGAAATCCATTTCTAAAATATCATTTTTGATCTATATCTAAATTCGCAAGGCAATTGGATGTCATATAATAGGGGTTTCATATCAAAACATATCACAAAATCTATGTGAATTAGAATAAAACATCAACAACATATAGATATACATTTTTATCATCCAAAACATGGCAAAAACATTTGCAAATAATTCGAATTTCATACTAAAACTGAAAACTATTAAAAATTGAGATGCAGTCATTATTCACCTTAGCTTTTTGATTAAGGATGTGAGATTTGTTCTTGATTAAGTGATTTGATTCTTCCTCTTGAATTCTTCTTCTTTGCTCTTCCTAATGGTGGCTGGCCTTAGCTCTATTTTTTGTTTGTGAAAATAGAATGAATGTGTAGAATAAATCCCTAAGGTGGTTTAGGGTATAAGGATATGCCTTGTTCCTATTTTGCCCTTGCATATTTTCTAACCCTTTTTATTCTTTAGTTCACTTATTTAACATGGCACGACTCCCTCTTATTTAATCACAAATCTCAATCCATTAATCGACTTACATTATTTTATTTTATTTATCTAATTAAATATCCTAAATAAGGTTACTAAAAATATGCGGTGTTACAGGATGGTTAGTGGTACTCGTATTCAGCTTGGTACCTAAAGTATCCTGAAAACTCTTCCAGAATTCACTATTGAATAAGGGATCTCAGTCGCTTACTGTTTGTACCAAATTTGGGCACAACACTCTTCGGATGTAATTAAAGAGATTAGAATGAAGAAATTAAATGGAAAAAGAGGCTAATATAACAATCACACCAATAAAAGTATGCAGAAATAGAAAGAGACAAGAGTTTATAGTGGTTCGGCATTGTAGCCTACGTCCACTTTGAATAGTTTGCTGTTTATTGATGATTCTCAACGGATTACAACAGAACATATCACTAACACTCAGGTTACAATGGAGTTGCAGTAGAGTAACGATGTAGAAGCTTCAAAAGTCCTTTTTTAGTGGGCGTAGGGGTGCTATTTATAGGAGTAGATCTGAAAATATCTCCCTCAAACCTCAGAATACTTCTTCTCACACGTGGGTGGGCCACCAGATCGATCAGGGGTTGTTTAGGATCGATTCCTGATTGATCCATGTGTACTTCGTATCGATCAAGGAATGGCCCAATGGAGCTGCGATCGATCATGATGGTTCTTCAGTAAATAAGCAAGCTTCTATGAAAATTTCATGGCATTTGGACTTGTAGTTTTTGAGTTATGATAGATCCAAGATTGAATTTGTAAGTAGGCTAATGGATTCGTATCGATGCTTGCGTATCGATGGATTCGTATCGATGACGTGGAGCGAGAATCCTGGGAGATCCACATTTCATGCTGAGATGCCGCTTCCTTTGGTTAGACCACGTTTTTCGTATCCATCTGGCACATTGTCCTTCATATCGATGCTTCGTCTTTGCCTTCGTATTGATGCTTGGTTTGTGGCTTCATATCGATGCCTGGCTCCTTGCTTTGTATCGATCGATTGGCTGATGGATGCAAAACATGCTGAAGTGGGATCGATACGAAATGGGTGAGTATGAAATGAATGGATACGAAGTACATGGACACGAAGGGAATGGATTCGAAGTAGATGGATACGAAGTACATGGATACGATGGGAATGGATTCGAAGTAGATGGATACGAACTAGACATGTTTCATATGGATCTTGATCGATTCATAACTTGAGCATACAAACTCCGATTGACCTAAAATTTGGAATGTTGCCTTTCATAGCTTTATTTGTCGTACTATGATAATTGTAGCTCGATCTAGACTCGAGCCAAGTTTGCTTGTATCCATCATGGATCTGTAGATAACTGATCTCTAGGGCAGATTACCCTTAGTTTCTAGTCAACTCCTTGGTGTCACGGCCTTGCCAAAAGGCAGGATAACATTTGCCCCCCAAAGTACGTCCTGTGTGAACATGACATGCTTTGAAAAGCTGCAATCTTTATTCTGAAAAAGTTCTATCTGATTCGTTGAACAGTTGTTGTCTCTTCATCAAGAGATGTAACCTTTGATTAATTTCCAGTAATATAAATGTCGAATTGTAGACTGCCAATGATCATGCAGCTTTATGTTGTAACCGAAGATCAAGTGCTAGCAAGTTGTTGTTCGTTGTTCTGGTTGTCACTAGGTAAGCATTTAATTCCTGTTAACTTTGAAAATCAAATGATCATATGACATACATGCACACATGGTAACCTGACTCCCGTTCATGTTTGCACGTTCGCGGGTCATTGTCAAGTTCCTTGGTTCTTATTTGGATCGAGTTTCGTATCGATCCTCTCCTGGATCGATGTGAAATTCGAGTTGTAACAATGGTTGATAGTAAATTTGATCCACTCCATCGTATCGATCCTCTCCTGGATCGATCTGGGATGTATGAATATAGGCATCGTATCAATGGCTATTGATATGAGATAGATGGTCTCTAAGAGTGCTTCGTATCAATGGACACAAAGTTTTGGGTCTCGAATAGATGGATATGAAATTGACGTTTCGTATCGATGGAGTTGAATGGTACATACATGATCTTGCAGTGACTGTCGTATCGATGGTTATGAAATATTGGTCTTCAGATCGATCAGTATTGATGGATACGAATGCCAACCTTCGTATCGATGGATGTTGACCGATTCTCTTGGTTTAGTAACTAGGATACGAAGCATCCTTCTTTGGTTACGAAGGCATATAAAAAGCTTTTGGACTTAGACAATTTTTTTACTTGTTTTCATTTTCTCTTCGTATCGCTCCGAAAAGAAACAGAACTATCAAAATCTTTGTTTCCAAATGATTAACCCATTAATCTTCAATCCAATTCTTCTAATCTAGGTAAATGATAAGTAGACCCATGTTTAAAGTGACAAGGATCGAGCTTGATGCCACTCCGTTCATGGAAATGGCCATCTCCAGCGCCGTTGGTGTCGGAGCTTGGTTAGGGCAAGGTTGAGGAAGCAATTGATGGCGTCTTGGAGGCTTGGGGAAGAAGGAAAGTGATCGATGGAGACGATGGAGTCACAGACTTCCAATCCTTTGCTTCAAACTCGTATCGATATAAGATGGTGGAAGTTGCTTGTATCGACCTGGAAATCGTGGGAGTTCATATCGATTCAAGTTGATGGATACGAAACCGCTCGCCTTGGATCGATACAATGAGTATCGATACGCAGTTGATCGATACGCAGAGTATCGATACGAATAGGCTATCGGTCCAGGTTTTGCATCGATACGAATTCATGCTTCAGGGGAACGATCCAATTCGAACCATGATGAATATGAAACATAGCCTTTTGCATATTCGAGCATTTAACTCCGACGATTTTTAGCTTGCATACTTGGACTTGATTGAAAAACTGCATATATGACCACCCATCAAAGCTCGGGATGGAACTGTAATTTGAAAAACATAACAAACTTTAGCATGGATCGTTCTTTGAAGTCAGAATGGCATGGTTGGGACAGTCAGTGATGACGGTCACTTCGGTCGAATCTTGAAGTCTTGCCGCTTTACCATCTTTTAAACTCGTAGAAATTTAAAGTTTTATGCAGCGCTTCATTACACAACCTAATCACTCATTTGACACTAGGGGGAACATGGGTTTCTTGCCATCTAATAATGGTTTTTACCGAGTTCAATAGCGATGGATCCTGGAAGCTCTAAGCAGCAGGGAGTTTAGAGCCCTCCACTTCCTAGAATCGAAGTGCCAGACATCGCGGCAGATGTAGTAAGTCCTGCTCTGGTTGAACTGCTGGGTGCAGTGTTTGTCTTGAATCCGGAGGACTCAGCCCGTTCCAAGATTTCTGAAGATATGCAGAGTAGAATTTATCTCAGGCATGGACTATCTCTAGAAGACGTTCTATTATTGGGGCCGGAAGGCAGAGCGCACAATCCCCCGGAATGGTTTACTGCTTGTAACAGATTTATGTGTGTAGCTGGAACATTTCTCCCGTTCAACCAATTTATTCGGGGTGTGCTGTTCTTCTTGAGGATTGCGCCTTCTCAATTGCATCTGAACAGATATGCATTTCTCAACAGCTTATATATCATCTTCATGGAGCATCTTCTCCGATCCCCGACCGTCGACGAAATCAGATACTTATTCAATGTCAAGTGTCATGGGGACAACCCTTCGTTTACTTTCCTAGAAGTGGTGAGGAATTGCCAAGTCGTGGCAGGTTCTTGGAGTAAGTTAAGCTACTTCAAGACATAATGGTTCTTTGTTAGGTGTCCACTATGATTTGCTAGATGGTGGTTAGTCAGACGCAAGTGCTTTAACTTCTTCGTCAATTAATTATGTAATATAATTTGACGCTAAATCAATTACTGCATTTCTTTTTACAGCTTCACTTCCACGGCCCGAAGGAGCACAGTTCAAGGAGATAGTAAGGACACTCCAATTGGTGCCTGCTGATCTTAGAGAAATAGATGAAGTTCTTACTGATGAAAACTTGATCGTCGTTGGGCTTATCGAGAGAGGTCAAAGCGTTGGGCTAACAGGAGTTCCCAGGGTAGCTCCGGTAAGGCAAGAAGGAAGAAAGGCTCCTATCGTGCCCCCAGTCGGGGTGCTCAAAAGTGTGCCTGGAATTACAATAATCGAAATGGGTGATAACCAAAGTGCGGCTGTTACAACTCGAATTCCAGTGGGTTTGGATTTTTCGCAAAAATGCTAAAACCCAAGCCCACTGAAACCCGAGTTAGAATCTGGTATCCTGCAAATAGGCAAAGACAAATATATCAGAGCTCAATTAAATATCTCACAGTGGAATTGACTAAAATATAATAGTAAGTAAATACTCACCAATATAATAACACTTTCTAAATAAGTGTCTTAAACCTGGGAAGTCTCTGTCATCTATCTAACCTGTAAGATGTTATGAGGAGGGGCCAGAACAAAAGATCTGGTGAATGAATAAATTATATACTTTACTTCCAGTTTTAATTCCATATATATCGTTTTATTTCCATTTACTATTATATTAGGTTCATTAGGTTACAATACTCTGGCCTCTGTTCGTGAACCATGCCCATCTACTCTATAGTAGATTAAAACCTAATAACTAATATATACATATATATAGCTATATACCCAATGACCATATTGGTCCTAGGTACCACCCATGGTACCTTCCGTATCCTCCTCGAAAAGGGCTCCATCGTCTTGCTTCGAGAGCGTTCCGTAACGACATCTGTAAAGGACTGCTTCGAAAGGCCTACAATACAGATGCTCCATCGTCTTGCTCCGTAGCTATATCTGTAAAGGACTGCTTCGTAAGGCCTACAATACAAATACTCCACTACTTACTATGAAAACGTAAATCATGTCCGCACTAGTTTATGCCAGTGCTCGGACATCCACAATGTACCACCCAGTGCGTACATTGAGGACTACGTAATCGTTCTGTCTACTATCTGAATCCCACCAACAAGGTCTACCTTGTACGGAATTCAGTCGGGGATTTTCTATATTTGTAAAGGACTTCTTTGTTAGGCTTACAATATAGTTGGTCTGTCTCTTTTTGATCATGGTTGTGGCCCCACGCAGCCACCCCTCAACTAACCGAAAGACTCCTAAAGAGTTAAGTGGCCGTGCCCTACTACAAACAATCTAACATCCAAATGGCGGTGCCCCTCATTCAATGTCTCGATAGTGAAAGAATCATTGGCATGTTGGTTTAACTTTAGTCTTTTTCGAAATCGCTCTTGGTCTTGATGCTGGCCGATATCCGCATGCGACAATCCTTAAACTTACTTGCAAGTACTGGACATATGAATACCCTACTCCGAACACCAAGCCCTTCTGACTGCCTACAAAGGTCTGCTTCGTTAGGCCTACAATGCAAATGCGTCAAGGCATACTCTCTTGATGGAACACCTACAGACCTGCCTCCGGGGGTGCAGCTTCGTCAGGCCTACCCAGAGGGCCATCCAAGAGTATCCTCACGTCCCGTTGAAGTCTCGTACTTCCTTGAAGCCCAAAAATACTAAGTTTGACGTGCTTCTCCATTTCTGAAATATGTGAAGAACTGCTTCGTTAGACATTTCATCCTTTGGGCTGCTCCAACTGCATCTCAATTCTTTTATTAGACCCTAAGTCTAATCTTTTAATTTGCATTTAGTTTACTTTCTTATTCTGTTGGCTACTTATTTACCATAATTAGCATATTCTTTCCCTCGTCTCACCTCTATCTATTGTGAGATTTTCATTTATTTAATAGGGAATGCTGTTGGTATGAGCCACATTCATTATCTTGCTTATTTAACTTAATATAAATCTTAAGTTTATTAAAATAAGCCTCTTTTATCATTTCTGCTTTATTTGCTTATTGACTTAATATAAATTATTTAAATAAGCTTCTACAATTATTATTGCTCATTAATTTATTCAAAGTCTCAAAATAAGCTTTTCCGTTCTTATTACTTAATTATAACCTATGTTATAATTCTACCTGTAATTGTCATTTTCTCTTCTTTTATTATCCGTACATAATTCCAGCATTTCTTTTCCGTTCTAATCTGCCTTCTTTTATTATGATATAGAATATTCTTTTATTCTCTTATATTATATAATTCACTTATCATAATAACTATCTTCTTAAATAATCTGCCCAGTGAATGCAGACCTAGGTTCATTATCGTTTACAGCTTCAAGTTCTTATCTAATAATTTACTTAATTCATGTCATACTTTGCTTTATTATCTTCTATTCTAGGAAGTACTTCTATTTTATTTGGTTGGTTATGAAATCTATATTTAAAAATCCATTTCCATATTTTAATATAATACTATAAACAATAATCCGTAACCTGCTAGATATTTCTTTTACTATTTTGGAATAGTGTAAAATACAGTGGTTTCTCTATTTTACACTAATTCTCTTTTTCTTTCTTTTTTTTCTAGCAATTACGTTCATTGTTGTCTTTTAAATATTAAATTATAGAAATGTATCCTATTTTCTAAACCAACCAATTAACCTTTTAGTTACTCCCAAGTCAGTTATTAGATTAATTAACTTTTCTCACTTTAACGTAATTTATTACAGTAATTCCATTCCTCAAACTTTTATTATTTTACATCTTATTTCCTTCATTTTGGTATTCTTAATTATTTAATCCATATCCACGTTTAATCTATTCCAACCATATGCGAAGTAAGAGGAGAAAATAGAAGAAGAATGACGCTTGTATAGAAATCCAAAACGTAGAAACAGATGTAAATAAATACTAATACTGTAAATAAACTGTAAATTCCTTATAGTTTAGCATAACTTAATTAATAGGAATAATTATTGAATAAAATTATCTAAACGGAAATTTAACGATAATATATCTTAAACTTAAAAGATATATAAATAAATCAACTCACATTGCTAGCTTTCCAAATCTCCCTGTTTTTATTTCAAATCTGTCCCTAACATCTATATTCACCTCCCTTATAATCCCTATTTGGAATTACAAACGATATATTTACAGATCTATAATATTTGAAAGAGAAAAGGAAGAGATTTGGATTAGAAATAGCAAATAAAATTCAGATCTAGGGTTTTACCTTTGACATAGCCTTCTGATTTGAACCAATTCCTAATTCCTTAATTAATTCTATTCTCTTTCTATTTAGATCTAAATTCGTGTGAATTAGATCTAAAATTTTGTTATTAAGAAAGTGTAGAAGAGATAGAAAAATGGCAGAGCTTCTGTAGGCAAGAGAAAAATAATGAGAATAAAAATGAGGCTCTGCACCTATATTTATAGTGGTTCAAATCAGTGCTAACCATTAGATATAAAACCCTAAAATCTAAAGCATACACTCAGTCTATGGACATTAAATTAATATGTTTTCTTCTGCATTTGTTTTTATTTCAAATTGATTCTCCAACTATCTTTTCATTAATCACTTTCCTCTTCTCTCTCGCAATCTATGGAAATATATATTTTTAGATGTGACGTTTCTTTTAAATAAGATTCCCCTATTAATCACCCAATTAATAGATTTCATATATACTTAGAATTAATTTAATCCAATTAATCCCTGCCTGCACTGTGATTTCTTACCAAATTAATATGCTAATCAACACCATATTAATTCGTCACATATATGCATATTAATTTATTTTATTCCCATAATTATTGCATGCATATATTCTACAATTGAATTTTGAATCACAAACTTAATTATATATGTTACCATAAGTCTCCATGTTTATTAATTGACAATTGATTACTTGCATAAATTACTCTTCCTCCATTTTATTCTCTTGCACTAACATATATGTTTCTAATCATATCAATTAGTTGCTCAATATATGTTCCCTTTCTTGTCAGTTCTTGTCAATTAATCACCTCTACTAATTAATTGAATATTAATTTCCCTTTTAAACAAACACCATCAATTAATCTTCCCTGTTAATTGATTTTATATAATTTCTCTCTCTAATTTATTTGTTGCACAAATATATATGTATTCCAAATAATATTAATTAGTTGCCCCATTTACAAACATTTCTTTGTTTTAAAATTTCAAATGTATATAACTTAATTAGATTATTTGCATATATAATTGTAATTTAATGTGGGGTGTTACAGCGGTAGCTAGGCATAATCCCATGATTGTGCCTCCATAGGGCCTTCGATTATCAGAATAAAAAAGAAAGGGTAAAACTCTTACCCACAAAGCCAAGAGGCATAAAACCGTTGTAATAACTCAGCCCATTGCAACTTCTACAGGTTCAGGGACCTCTTCTACACAAATAGAAGGTTCATTGAGAGGATTGTCAGATATTCCTATTCCAGATGACATATCTTCATTATCTTGGACTAGAGGAGCTCCCTTCCCCACCGTGAACTGGAGCAGGCCTAACTTCTTTAGACATAGGGGAGCCAACTCCTACGAGTAAGGCTACCACAATCGATCGGTTGGGGGGTTCGCACATGCATACACACAGTTTATGGCATCACACAACTTCTAATCACATGTTTTCTCATCTTTAGATGACTAATTCTGCTTCTCTTTTCATTTTTCAAACATGATGGTGAAACAAGGGTCTATGCTCAGCAAGCTTCGCTCTTCATGTCATTCTTCCAACTCATACTCTGAAGCATATAGGCAGGAAAGTCATAGAGACTACGGTCGCAGCTATCATTCTAGCCAAGAGCATGAGCTTTATGATAGGAAGAAGGATAGGTTACATCAAAGTAGGCGTCGCTCTCGGTCGCGATCTCCACCATTTATAGGACTCTCAAAACCATCCGGCTCTGGCAGGCAATCTTCTGAAACTGCACACCAAATAGTGCCACCTCACACTTCGAAATCCGACGATCAACGCGTGGAACTGAAACGGAAGCTCCCATCGTCACCGAACAAACTGCTATAGAGCCCACAGAGGAGGGAGCCATCTGAATCGCCAAGTTAAAGAAAGACTTCCCGAATATTTATTTCGATGGCTTCCACTTCCCTCCAAACTTGAAAAGAGTCCCCAACGACATAGAAAAAATGGTACAAGATTACGTGCACAATGCATACAACCAGTACAGGGAATGGGTTAAGACGGCTGAGAGGTTGTCGGCGGTATCTTTCGAGCGAACTAAAATGATTGAAAAATTGGAGAGCGACCTTTCTTAAAAAGGCAAAATAATAACAGCGCTTACCAATGAGCTCGAATCTTCGAGGAAAACCTTGGTGGAGGCCGAACAGAAAGCCGAGGAGGCCAGGAAGTCCATGGAAAACATGAGGAAGACTCGTATGGACTTAGTGCTGAGGTGGGTCACCATAACACCGTCATTACTTAGGAAAGAGACTCTGCATGGAAAGAGATTGAGGAGCTAAGGGCGAAGCTAGCCGAGGCCATCAAGGAAAAAGACAAGGCCAACAAAGCCGCCCAGGAGGCATGTGAATAGGTGGTGAGACTTAAGGAGGAGAGGGATGCAGCGAATCTGAAGGCTGAGGAGACTGCTGCCAGGACTAAAAGGGAAGTTAAAGCGGTTGAGGAAAGGATGGAGAGCGAATTTGAAGATCTCCTTGTTACTTACAATGCTAATGTCTTGAGAAACCGCAACTTAAAGTGGCTCGGCGAAGATTATCATTTCCAATTATACAAGGCCTGGAATCGCTTGCTCGATGACGAAAAGGCTATCCGCAATGTGGCAACTGTGGATGATTTTGAACTAGAAACCCAAGTGCTGGTCGGAGATGAATCTAAAGTCCTCTATGATACAATCATCGCTCTTGAGAAAGAAAAACTGGCTGCCAAAAATTTGAAAGCTGGGGAAGGATCTGGAATTGAACATCACGAAGTAGGCTCTGAAATGCCTGCAGCGTCCCAACCTAAGCTTGCTTCTTCTATTGCTCCTCCAGCTATTTCGGAATATGACCCTGATAGGTCGCATCTCTCCCCAACAATCGAGCGGCTCGGAAGGCACGTCAACTCAGCATGGGAGCCGACCCGAGAAAGGTATTATGGACACTTCTCCTATTCCTCAAAATGCAGGAGCACTATAAGATGATATTACTAATATATTCTCTTATCTTCATTCAGTCTTAGATTCTGCACCAACTGATCCTCCTACAGCTCAAGAAGTACATCATGAGCAGGAGGTGCTAGTGACAGAGGCTACAACCGTGATGGCTACCACATTGGCTGGAGAGATGCACGATAGCAGCTGCTTGCTTGATGAACAATTGATGGAAGCACTCTTAAGCCATCAATGTGATCCAAGTATCGAAATACTATTCAATATAGATGAAGATATGGTCATCATGGGCTCATCAGGTCCGACCAGTAGCATTCCAATGAGCATACGTGCAGACCGGGCTGAGCAGATAATGGAGGAAATAAAAGCCGAAATTGAGCAAGCTGAGCAGGCTTGTAGAGCTGGTGGGGGCATGGCAGGTCCCGGTCTGGTTTCGATACTTTTCGTTTCTCCGGGTGGCACTATCATCGAGACCAACGCGCCTCCTTCCTTTAACATCGAAAGTGCCACCATTCCTCCAGTTCCACACACAGAGGATATTCCGGTCCCTGTGAGTTCTCATGAGGAGACTGCTTCAATTCCCCAGGCTGGAGACAAGCCAGCTGGAGCAGGCCGGGGAGGCAAAGGTTCAAAAAGGGTTTTGAATGGCAGCTCGAGCGGGTCCACGCCAAAGAAAAGCAAGAAGGATAGAAAACCAAAGGAGTAGACTTGCATTTTTGTTTCCTCTCTTTTGTAGGTTGCTAGAATAAGCTTTTCTTTTGCTTTTGTAGGCCATATATAGATGCGGGTTTGGCCTCCGCTTATAGGAATTCTTTGAACATATTTTGTACTTACTTTCTCAAAGAATGGTGGAAATAAAATTTCCTTTTGTTTTCAGCATAACTCCGTGTTTATTTGTCTAAGTATTTAAGCACTCGCGGTTCCATACAATGTGCTTGTGAGGCTTCAGTATTCGAGTCGAACTTGAGTCCGGCCGTTAAATCCCGAAGTCATGGCTTTAGGTCACAATCAAACATCGAGTCGAGTCCCAACGTTGCACTGTCTCGGTCAGTGGCTGATACTTGAGTTATACCCCCAGTTTTGGGGAGAATTGAAGTAGTCAGTCGTCGGTCGACAGTCGTCTTCCGCCTTTACTAACTTTAATTTAACTTAGTCGGAACAAAGTTAAAGTGATGTGAGTTTGAGTGGTCGGATCACACTCACTGGATTGATGGTATTTACATCCACACCCTGGGGATTAAACTTGTATGTCGGCGGTTGGTCACACCTGCTTAATGTTTGGAATCATATCCGCGCTACGGGGACATAACTTAATTTACGGGCGGTCGGTCACACCCGTTTAATGCTAAGAATTATATCCACACTCCGGGGACAAAAGTTAATTTACGGGCGGTCGGTCACACCCGTTTGGCGTTTGTACTCCAGTCCGCGCTCTCGGGACTGGAGTTAGTCGATGGGTGGTCAGTCACACCCATTTGGTGTTTTATACTCCAATCTGCGCTTTCGGGACCAGAGTTGGTCGATGGGTGGTCGATCACACCTGTTAATGTTTATACTCCAGTTCGCACTCCGAGAATCTAGAGTCAGTCGACAGACAGTCAATCACATCTGTGTAAGTATTAGGATCCCGTTCGCACTCCGGGAATAAAGAGTTGGTCAAGGTTGTGGACGGTTAGATCACATCCACCTTGATTTGGTAAGCAAAGTCGTAGATGGACGGATCCATCCTCTTCGAGCTTGGAAAATGAAGGCGAGGTCATGGACGGATGGATCCATCCTCCTTGAGCCTAGATTGAATGAGGTCGAAGTCGTGGGTGAACGGATCCACCCTCTTTGAGCCCGTATTTTTATAGTTTGTACTCCAGCTCACACTCAGGGGGCTAGAGTTCGTTAGAGGATCATCACGTTTCAATCCTTTTTACTTTATCGTTGCTTGCCCCCGAGCTCGGGGTTTCACTTAGCGAGTGACCGATTGGATCATGGTCACTCCCTATTTGAATAAGTCCCACCACAAGATGGAACTTAGCTCTTCATACATCGTGACGGTCGCACGATATTCCAAGAATTGCCAATCTAGCTTGATTAGTCTGCATTTTATTGCTAAAACAAGAAAGCAGCAAAGTCAGTTGCCTTATTACAAGTTCGAATTCAAAAAATGCATAAACAAATTTCAAAGGAAATGTAGACTAAATGAATAAAAGTTAGTTATGTGTAATAGCGGCGTAGACTCTCGCTGTTCTATGCTGTTGGTAAAGTGAGACCATCAACAGTTGATAGCTTGAATGTGCCTTCTCCAAGTCTCCGCTCGATGACCTACGGTCCTTCCCATGTCGGTTTCATCTGTGAAGGAACCAGATAAATTCGCTTAAGTATGAGATCGCCAACTTTGAAGGTTCCGGGTCGGACCTTAGCATTGTACAATCGGGCAACTCGACTGCGATGTGCGGTTGCCCTTAAATTAGCCTTTTTGCGCTTCTCATCCAGTAAATCCAGAGATTCTGCAAGTAGGATGGCATTCGTCTTTGGATCGTAATAGGTCACACGGTGAGAAGGTACTTCTAGTTTAACTAGAATAACAAGAGCCGTAGGAAAGTGCAAACAGAGTATGGCCGGTTGCAGACTTGTGGGTAGTTTGATACGCCTATAGGGCCATGGGAAGCTCATTGACCCACTTACCTCCAGCATTTTCCAGTCGTTTCTTTAGAATGGACTTGATAACTTTGTTGACAACTTCACTTGCCTATTCGCTTGAGGGTGAGCTACTTCTGAGAACTTTTTCTGGATGCGGAAGTGTCGACAGAAACCTTTGAACTCGAAACTATCAAATTGGGCTCCGTTGTCAGTGATAATCGTTCATGGGAGGCCAAAGCGACATATGATATTGCGCACAACAGATTGATTACTTTCTTGGTTGTGATAGTGGCAAGGGGCTCAGCTTCCACCCATTTAGTAAAGTAGTCAACTGCAATGATGGCGTACCTCGCACCACCCTTGGCTAAAGGTAGAGACCCTATTATATCAACGCCCCATGTGGCAAACGGCCATGGAATGACCATCTAAGTGATTTCGGTAGGCGAGGCTCTTGGAATCCTGGCATGCTTCTGGCACTTATCGCATTTCTTAGCATAATCTGATGTGTCTCGATTCACGGTTGGCCAGTAATATCCATATCTAAGTATTTTCTTCGCAAAGGCTTGCCCCCAGTGTGATCGCCACACTCTCCTTCATGCACATCATGCAACACTCGTTTGATCTTGTCGTGGGCGATACACCAGAGCAAAGGAACAGAATATCCCCTCCCATACAGGTCTCCATTCTGGATAATAAATCATGAAGCTTTTCGGAGAACCTGTCTTTTCACACTTCTGCGCTTGGGTAAAGTTCTGTGCTCAAGATAGTTTCTGAATGGAGTCATCCGCGACTCCTTCGTGGGCGGTGCCTCATACACTCAGTTTGTCTCTATTTGATCGATACTCGAAGCGGTAAGTGTCTCGACGGGGACGAGTCCCATCTGTTGTGCTTCGCTAGTGCTGGCTAGTTTTGCTAAAGAATAGGCTTTCTGATTGTGCTCTTGGGGTATAAAATGAATTGCATAATAGTCGAACTGATTCAAAACTTCTTGAACTCGAGCAAGGTAAGTGGCTAATCTCCGGTCTCTAGCTTGATACTCCCCTCGAACCCGACATACGACCAATTGTGAATCACAGTAAATTTCCACAGCACTAACTCCCAAGTCTTTGGCAAGCCTTAGTCCAACAAGCAAAGCTTCGTACTCGGCTTCGTTGTTAGTTACGCGGAAGTCAAACTTTAAAGCATAACATATGGATCGACCTTTTGGGGTTTCGAGTACCACTCCAGTGCCCGAGTAATGGTCGTTTGATGCACCATCAACGTATAGCTTCCATGTACGCTTAGGAGATTCACTAGCTTCGGGAAAATGCTCTGGTACGGTGAATTCAGCTATGAAGTCTGCCAGAACTTGTCCTTGAATAGCTCGCCTCGGCGTATAAGTGATATCAAATTGACTCATCTCGATATTGCACTTAAGTAATCTACCAAACGTCTCAGGTCACTTAAGGACTTATCGTAATGGCTGGTCGGTGTAAACAGTGATCGAATGAGCCTGGAGATATGGACGGAGCTTCCTCGAAGCTATGACAAGATAATAAGCTAGCTTTACCACCTTCGAGTAGTTTCTTTCTACCCCCGTTTGCCTTTTGCTGATATAATAGACCGGTCATTGGATCCGGTCCTCTTCTCGAATCAATGCAGCACTGATCGCGTTTGCCGAAACCGCCAGATAGATATATAATCTCTCGTGATCAACCGGCTTCGACAAGATAGGTGGGGTCCCCAGATGTTGAACTAGTGTTTGGAATGCGCCTTTGTACTCCTCTGTCCACTCGAAATTTTGTTTTCCTTTTCTGGTCAAATCAAAGAAAGGGATGCACTTGTCCGTGGATCTGGAAATGAATATGGTTAAGGCTACCACCTTCCCGTTGAGGCTTTGCACCTGCTTTATGGTTCTGGGAGTTTTGAGATTCTGAATCGCCCAGATTTTCTCAGGATTGGCTTCATTCCTCTAGTATTGATGATGAATCCAAGGAATTTTCCTGACGCTACTCTGAAATGACACTTCAACGGATTGAGCTTCATTCTGTACTATCGGAGTATGTTAAACATCATTTCCAAATCACCGACATGGTTGATGGACAGTCGCGACTTCACGAGCATATCGTCCACGTAAACCTCCATGGTTTTTCCGATCTAGTTAGTGAACATTCGGTTCACGAGCCTCTGATAAGTTGCTCCATCGTTCGTGAGTTCGAATGGCATCACCTTGTAGCAATAAAGTCCCAAATCAGTGACAAAACTAGTATGTTCCTGGTCGGAAAGGTGCATTGGGATTTGATTGTAGCCGGAGTAAGCATCCATGAAAGACCAGAGTTTGTGTCCGGTTGTTGAATCCACAAGTTGATCGATTCTGGGAGAGGGAAACTGTCTTTGGGGCAAGCTTTATTCAATTCTGAGTAGTCCACACATGTCCACCATTTTCCATTCGATTTTCTGACAAGCATTGGATTCGAACCCATTCCGAATATAAAGCATCACGGATAAACCCATTAGTCTTGAGTTTATCTACTTCTTCCTTCAGGGCGGCAGATCTCTATGGATCCATACCGTGCGTTTTTTGTTTCACCGAGACATGTCGCGGGTCGATGTTTAATGCATGGCTCGCAATGTTCAGCGAGATCCCACACATGTCTGAATGAGTCCAGGCAAACACATCAATGTTTTCCTGGAGAAAATCAACAAATTCCTATCTCATCTGGGGGATGAGTTGAGATCCGACCTTCACTATCTTGTAATCGTCATTGTTGTGGATCAGAACATCGATTGTCAACTCTGCCGGGGAAGCCTGGTAATCTTTTACTTCCTCCTTATCATTATTTTCTTGGAGATCAAGGTCTTTAAGGAACTGGTTATGGTGCCCAGGCCAAGGCCCAAGCGTTAGCTTTCAATTTTCTGAAAAAAGGACGCAGAGAGATTCCTCTACGCCCTTTCCTTTCTCCTTCCGCTGCGCATCCCGCAGCTCTGCAACATAACAGGCGCATCTAGCTGCCTGATCACCATGTACTACTCCGACCCCGTTATCAATGGGGAACTTCAGAGTTAAACACCATGGGGCAATCACTGCCCTGAAATCTACAAGGGCCGGTCAACTCAAGAAAGCATTGTAAGGGGAATGTATGTCTAACATAACAAACTGCAACATCCGGACTCTCTGGTGATCTCCAATACCCAACTCAATGGGCAATTCCACCATCCCAGCTCGTATAGTCATGCTTCTGTTAAAACCATGAATACGTGATTGACATGGTTTAAAGTCTTTCGCTTCTATCCTCATTTAGTCATAAGTGCGCTTGAAAAGAATGTTCACAGAGCTTCCGCTGTCAACAAAGATCTTGTTCATCCAAGCAGGACCTATTTGGGTTGGATGACCAACGGATCAATAGTAGGGGCCTCGACTCTCAGTATCACGGTTCTTGAAAACAGTGTCATCTGTCATCGTCCTTTGTTGTTTTGCCGGGGCCCCATCATCAACATTACTACAACATTCAAAGTCCACATGCCTAATCGAACGGGCATATGACTCCATTTCCTTCCAGCTGTAATCAGCCGGATGAGAACCACCACTCACAGTATTTATTACCAACCTCTCGCCACTACGTGTGGGTTCTTCGGGCCTAGCCTGGCCTTGACCTTGATTTGGATTAGACGGGCCCACACCTCCATCCTGTGGCGCCCGAACAAAATGCTCTAACTTTCTTTCTCTGATCAACCTCTCGATGATATCTTGCAAATGACGGCACTCATTAGTGTTATTGACGCAGCAGCGGATAACAAAAATTGATAAAACGGTGAAAGTAGAAATTGGTGGATTGAAGAATGCCGAAGGCCCAACTCCGTTGATCCAAAGATGCCGGATTCTAGCTATCCCAAACACGTTGATCATGCACGATACCGTGTTTAAAGATCTACAATTCTTCAGACGTTGATCAAGCGCACTTGATACCGTGAATTGGCTTCTACGATCGTTGATCCGAGCGCACTCCAATGCCGAAAGAGGAGATAGGAGATCACACTCAACTACCAATTTAATGAAAGCACAAAGCTAACAAACAAAGTTTATTTCAAAATCAACTAACTTTCAAAGTTACAACTCACTCGCTATTTATAGCATTTACACATCCAGCACACTAGGTCGTTTCGCGACCTACGACCTAACTAAGGTCGGCAGCGACCTAACACAACACAAGCATTACATCCCACGATATCACATATTTACAACACATAGGTCGGCCTCGACCTAAAATACAACTCACGCGACCTAACTTTCGCCCATTGATCGCGACCTACGACTTAAAGAAAAATACAAACACATTACAACATAGTATCAACGACATACGACCTAGATAACAAACGACTTATCTCTTCACAGCAACAGGAATCTTCATGCGACTTAATGTACTTCAACATCTCTGGGAAGCGACCTAAGATAATTGTTTCATGCGACTTATCAAACAACGGCTTAGAGCAGAATGCGGCAGCGACCTAAGATCTGAGCGACCTAACTCGTACGCGACCTAAAGCTTCACAATGTGTTACATTACTTATCTCGTTAGGTCGTGTCTTCTTTAGGCCGTAACTCGTTAGCGACCTATGGCTGACTTTACTTATCTCATTAGGTAGTGGCTTCGTTAGGTCGTAACTCGTTAGCGACCTATGGCTTACTTTAAGCGCTGCATCCTGTTTTACTGCATCATCTTTAGGTCGCAAGTCGTTCACGCGACCTATCTTAGGTCGTAACTCGTCCACGCGACCTAAGACTGTAACATTCTGGCCTGCATCATCCTCTCTTGGTTGGGAAAAATTCGTCCTCGAATTTGCACCTTCCTCTTCCACAACACACTCATCCCCATGATTTGGAAATAAGTATTTGACGTTGAAAACATCAGAAGTATGAACACTATCCGGTAGTTTCAATTGATACGCATTCTCATTGATTTTCTTCAAAATTTCTATTGGACCAATCTTTCGCGCCTTCAATTTATTGTACGTTCCCACTGGAAAACGATCTTTTGTCAACACGGCGTAAACCAAATCCCCTTCTCTGAAGTTCACACTCCTTCGTTTCTTATCCGCCAGTTGTTTATACTTCTCATTTGATGCAAGTAATCGTTCATGAACAGTTCTGTGGCACTCTTGTAACTCAGTCACAAAATCACCAGCTCACTTAACAACTCCCTTCTGATATGGTATTGTTGTCAAATCCAACGGTCCCTTTGGCAAGCTTGAATATACAACCTGAAACGGACTGAATCCAGTACTTCGATTGACTGTATGATTATGTGCAAACTCTGCCTGACATAACTTCATATCCCAGCTTTTCAAGTTATCTTTCACGAGACATCTCAACAAGTTCCCCAATGATCTGTTAACCACCACCGTTTGCCCATCAGATTGCGGATGGTAAGCGCTACTAAAGTTCAGCTTTGTTCCAACCATCTTCCACAAACTTAACCAAAAATGTCTTAGAAATCTAGTATCCCGATCAGAAACAATAGATTCATGTAGCCCATGTAATCGATACACCTCTTTAAAGAATAACTGAGCAACACAGACGACATCCGCTGTCTTCTTACATGCTATGAAATGTGCCATTTTCGAAAACCGGTCAACCACAACAAATATAGAATCATTTCCCCTTTGAGTTCTTGGCAATCCCAAAACAAAATCCATGCTCACATCTACCCACGGTCTAGTAGGCACAGGTAATGGCATATATAACCCAGCATTTGTAGCGATTCCCTTCGAAACTTGACAGATATGACATCTCTCCACAAATCTCTCAACTTCTTTCCTCATCGACGGCCAAAAATAAGATTGAGAAATCAACTGCAATGTACGATCTCTACCCACATGGCCTTCCTCATGTAACTCCTTTACAATCTTCATCCGTAAACTGCAATCTGGTACACATAATCGATTTCCTTTAAACAGAAAACCATCCACCAACACAAACTCATCCGTCTCCCCCTTCTTTACTTCATCTACAATCTTCATAAAGTTAGGATCTTCAGCAAATAACTCTGGAAGTATCTCAAACCCCGTCACTTCAACCTTCATTGTAGTTAACAAATGATTCCTTCTGCTCAATGCATCCGCCACACGGTTTGTAACTCCAGATTTGTGTTTCACAACAAATGTAAACTGCTGCAGATATGCAATCCACGAGGCATGCCTTGCTGAAATTTTCTCCTGTCCTTGCAGATGTTTCAAAGCCTCATGATCAGTGTATAGCACAAACTCTTTGTGAAATAAGTAATGTCTCCAATGTTTAATGGCTTGCACAACAGCATAAAATTCCACATCATACGTACTATATCTCATCTTTGCTCCTGATAACTTCTCACTGAAAAATGCAATTGGTCGCCCCCTCTGACTCAACACCCCTCCAATTCCAACCTTGGATGCATCAGTATGTAGCTCAAACAATAACTGAAAATCTGGTAATGCTAAAATTGGTGCTGACGTCAAAAGTTCTTTGATTCGTTCAAAAGCAACCCCTGCTTCCTTCGTCCATGAAAACTGCTTGCCCTTCATACAATCTGTAACAGGTGCCATCACACTACTAAAGTGTGGAATAAACCTTCGATAAAATGAAGCCAACCCGTGAAAACTTCGAACTTCCGTTATCGTCTTGGACTGTGGCCAATCTCTGATCGCTTCGACTTTACTTTGGTCCACCTGTATTCCTTCTTCTGATACAACATACCCCAGAAATAAGACACTCCGTGCCATAAACACACATTTCTTTGTAGCTGCATAGAATTGTTCTTCACGAAGAATAACCAACACCTTCCGTAAATGCTGAACATGCTCCTCTGTACTAGCACTATAAATCAAGATATCATCAAAGTAAACTACCACAAACTTCCTAATGTACGGTCTAAAAATTTGGTTCATCACTCGCATAAATGTACTTGGCGCATTCGATAGACCAAACGGCATAACCAGCCATTCATATAATCCTTCCCTCGTCTTGAACGCTGTCTTCCACTCGTCTCCGGGCCTAATTCGAATTTGATGATAACCACTTTTAAGATCAATCTTCGAAAAGATCACAGACCCACTGATTCGATCTAACAGATCATCAAGCCTCGGCATCGGAAATCTGTATCTGACAGTTATCTTGTTCAGTGCCCTGCTATCCGTACACATCCTCCACGAACCATCCTTCTTCGGCACTAACAATGCTGGTACAACTCAAGGACTTAAGCTCTCTTGTATGCGCCCCTGTTCAAGCAATTATTCTACCTGCCTTCGCAACTCCTCGTGTTCCTTCGGACTCATCCTGTAGTGTGGTTTATGTGGTAACACAGCTCCTGGAACAAGATCTATTTGGTGTTGTATAACCCTCAACGGTGGCAACTCCGTTGGCAGCTCTTCAGGAAATACATCGTCAAATTCTTCCAGCACTGGCTTTACTTCTTCAGGTGTTTCAACCACTTCATTGCTTTCTCGCCCAATTAACAAGAACACTTCAGGCTCCTCTTCAACTTCTTTAACAAACTCCTTCAAAGATAGCAAAGTTTTAAGTTCTTCAATCTCCTCCAACTTGCTTTCTTCCTGTTGTCGTTTCTTGGGAACTAAAGTGATCTTTGTGCCTTCAAACATGAAACTATAATTGTTGGTACGACCATCATGTTGCACTGCCCTATCATACTGCCACGGTCTCCCTAACAACAAATGGCATACATCCATGTCCACAACATCACACCAAATTTCATCTTTGTATTTCTTCCCAATCGAAAAATTAACACAAGCTCTTCGTCCAACCTTCACCTCCCCGCCTTTCCTCAACCAAGCTAACTTGTATGGTTTCGGATGTTTCTCAGTTTTCAATGCCAATTTCTTCACAGCTTCTGTAGAAATAATGTTATCGCAACTTCCAGCATCGATAACAAACTTGCAAACTCTTCCCAAAATAGTGCACGTAGACTGGAAAATGTTGCTCCTCAACCAACTAGAATCATCCTCTTGCTTTGGTGTTAGACAAGACCTCCTCATCATCAAGTTACAACCCTCATCTCCGGACAACTCTTCTTCCTCCTAATCATGTGGTGAATTAGAACATTCAGCTTCTGCATCCTCATCCTCTGCCTCAGCAACCATCACTCGTTTCTTTGGCTTTGGACATTCATTGCTTTTGTGACCCACTTCTTGGCAATTATAACACTTGAAACTATTATTGACCTTCGCCTTCACAACCTCCTGCACAAATGGTTTACTAACAGCTTTTGAAATATTGGAACTTCCACTAATACCCTTTACTTGATTGTTGGAATTTGTAAACACACCACCACCTCGTCTTCCCTGCTTCTCCCAAGCCAACGCCTTCTGGTGTGCTTCCGCAACAGATCTGGGATCGAACATATTCTCCATATCATGAATCTGCATTCGCAACCCTCCAACAAATCTAGCTGTTAATTGTTCCTCCGTCTCCATGATGTCATTCCTTGCAATCGGTTGATAAAATTCATCAGCATAGTCATTAACAGTCTTTGTTCCTTGCCTCAAGTTCTGTAAACGTTGATACATAAGAGATTGATAATTGTAAGGTAAGAAAGTAGCTTTCATCAATTTCTTCATCTTCTCCCAAGATTCAATCTTTGACTTCCCCATTCTCTCCCATGTAAGTTTAGTTTGCTGCCACCATGCCATAGCTCTCCCTTTCAAACGAGTAGCAACTAACTTCACTCTTTGATGCTCGGGAACCTCCTTAAAGTCAAAAATTTCTTCCATATTAGACAACCAATCCAAAAATTCCTCCGTTACCATTCCACCCTTGAATTCTGGAATTTTAGTTTTCATCCCCGATTCCCATCGACGATCATCTTCAACATCCCGATATGGATTTCGCACTTGGTCTCGATCTCGAGAATGAATACTACATCTACCACCATCTTCATCAAAAACAGATGTACTTCGATAACGATCTCGACCACCCACATCTCTATGATCACGCATATCTCTTCGACTTTGTCTTTCATCATCACGGTATGGTTCATGTTCAAACTCACGTGGAGTTCTTCTCTCTTCATCTCTATACTCATGTTGTTCTCTTCTCATTGAAACTGATGATTCTCTTCTACCTCGATCAGATTGTGGCGACACCCTCCTCGCTTCCGTAACCGATGGCGAAACTCAGTTTCCTCCATGGTTCGAGATTGGCGACCTTCTCCTTTGATTTTGATTCAAATCATTCATCAACTTCTCTAACCTCCCAATACCTTCATCCAACTTCTCATTGAATTTGTTACTAATGCGTTGTTCCATTTGTTCAGCATCTTCTCTTTTGTACAAATCTTCCACATTTTGATGACGATTGGCTCATCTCGGCGGCATTGTCAAATGAAACAATCTTCAAACACACTTCAATTCTCGGCTTTGAACAAACAAAATGATCAAATGATGCACGACTTGAACTTCTCAAAATGAATTGGCTCCAAGACTCGGCTTAGCTATGATTGGCTAAGTCTAGCTCTGATACCAAATGACGCAGCAGCGGATAACAAAAATTGATAAAACGGTGAAAGTAGAAATCGGTAGATTGAAGAATGCCGAAGGCCCAAATCCATTGATCCAAAGATGCCAGATTCTAGCTATCCCAAACACGTTGATCGCGCACGATACCGTGTTTGAAGATCTACAATTCTTCAGACGTTGATCAAGCGCACTTGATACCGTGAATTGGCTTCTACGATCGTTGATCCGAGCACACTCCAATGCCGAAAGAGGAGATAGGAGATCACACTCAACTACCAATTTAATGAAAGCACAAAGCTAACAAACAAAGTTTATTTCAAAATCAACTAACTTTCAAAGTTACAACTCACCCGCTATTTATAGCATTTACACATCCAGCACACTAGGTCGTTTCGCGACCTACGACCTAACTAAGGTCGGCAGCGACCTAACACAACACAAGCATTACATCCCACGATATCACATATTTACAACACATAGGTCGGCCTCGACCTAAAATACAACTCACGCGACCTAACTTTCGCCAATTGATCGCGACCTACGACTTAAAGAAAAATACAAACACATTACAACATAGTATCAACGACATACGACCTAGATAACAAACGACTTATCTCTTCACAGCAACAGGAATCTTCATGCGACTTAATGTACTTCAACATCTCTGGGAAGCGACCTAAGGTAATTGTTTCATGCGACTTATCAAACAACGGCTTAGAGAAGAATGCGGTAGCAACCTAAGATCTGAGCGACCTAACTCGTACGCGACCTAAAGCTTCACAATGTGTTACATTACTTATCTCGTTAGGTCGTGGCTTCTTTAGGTCGTAACTCGTTAGCGACCTATGGCTGACTTTACTTATCTCGTTAGGTAGTGGCTTCGTTAGGTCGTAACTCGTTAGCGACCTATGGCTTACTTTAAGCGCTGCATCCTGTTTTACTGCATCATCTTTAGGTCGCAAGTCGTTCACGCGACCTATCTTAGGTCGTAACTCGTCCACGCGACCTAACTGCTCGTTAGGTCGCTCGCGACCTAAGACTGTAACATTCTGGCCTGCATCAGTTATGGCTGTAACAATCATGGAATCTACAGAACTTCCCGGTCTGAATTTGTTTCTTAGATGATAGTTTCAGAGCTGGCTTCTTATACTGTCCAGTATTACAAGTCTGAAGGTAAACATTTTCCAGCGATGTGTTTACTGTAGTATATCGGTCGAACATGGGAGCTCTAGGTCTCGGTCCACGATGTGGGTCTCTCTTCTTTCCCTGACCTCCATTGCCCTTCTGTTGACCTTGCTTGTTATGTATGTTCAACTATACTTTACCAGAATTCTCTCCGGTCTGCTTCACAGCAACATTACTCTGAATGCCTTCACCATTGGGCCCCACTACGTCCTGCTTCCTAGATCGTCTAGCGTCTTCTCTCCTCAAAAACTGGGTCGCCTTAGCATAGAAACGATCCAACGAAGCAGGGGTTTCCTAGCCAACCAATCACCAAACTCGGAATCAGGATCGACTCCTTTAGTCAATGCCATCAGAATAGAATTATCATTGGAGTTGCTAACCTCAGCACAAATAGCATGGAACCTTTTCAGATAACGTCTAAGTGTCTCTCCTGGAGCTTGAGTAACATTGGACAGGGTGTTGACATCCTTTGGTCTAGTAGCATGCATGCGGAACTGCTCGACAAACTTAGTAGCCAATTGATCAAAACATGAGATGGATCTAGGTGGTAAATGAGTGAACCACATAGTTGCAATGCCTCCTAAGGAGATAGGGAAGCTCCTGCACTTAACTGCATCGTCAGCTCGAGCGACATTCATGAGCCATTCATATTTCATGATATGTTGGTTAGGATCCGAATTTCCTTCGTACACCGGCAGAGTCGACATCCTGAATCGGCGGGGTGGCTCTACATAAAGAATGTCATTAGTGAATGGAGTGTAACTTTGGGAGATTCCCCTAATCGTCGTTCGTAAGGCCTTGACTTTCTCTAATCATTTAGCGTATCATGGTTGGAATGACAGGCATCTGAATGTTTGGGGATAAGGCATGGTCGGGTTCCACATTGCGAGGACGGTTCGGTCACTGTCTACGGTCCGTTCCTTACCTCCTTGGCTTCCGATCTTCAAGGAAGTGAGGATCCTAAGCATGAACGTGTTGGCGATGAGCTAGATCTGGTTGGTTTTGGATCTCGGCATCCAGATCTATAGCGGCTGCAGCTACTTGGTCATCAATGTGTGATAAGGAAGTGCTCTTCCTCAGGAAGAGGGTCCAGCTTGATGCCCTTATTGAAGGACCAACCCCGGCTTGTCCGAGATTCACAGCCTGTTGGTGCCCAGAGGCTTCTACATGATTTCCATCCAGCCAACGGTGTGTAGATCTATGATTGAAGTCAGATGAAGCCAAACTTTCGGTCGAGGAATGGGAGACATGATCTCTTCTAGATCTCCTTCGCCTTTCTTCGTTCAGTTGGTTTGCGAGCTCCATGTTGACACAGATCTGCTGAGTGAGCTCTTGAAGGCTTTGAGTAAGCTCTTGCATGAGGGTCTAGAACTCCTCTCTAGTCACAGGACCTTGTGGATCTAGAGCTCCAGTTGACGTTTGGCTTGTTGTGGTCAGCTGTGTGGGATTTTCCTATCCCTTTCTTCTGGATCTGCAGCATTTGAAGCGGTTTTGGTAGTGCGCACCATGATGAATGTAGCTCTTTCCTAGATCTGGAGTAATCTGAATAGAATAGAAAGAACTACTAGAAGATAGATCTGGATCTCCTCCTTAGATTTTAGCAATCCAACAATGGCAGGGGATTCACTGAATCAGAGAAAAGCAGAGTTTCTCCGTGAAAGCACCAAAGTGTTTGTACCAAAATTGGACACAACACTCTTCGGATGTAATTGAAGAGATTAGAATGAAGAAATTAAATGGAAAAAGAGGCTAATCTAACAATCACACCAATAAAAGTATGAAGAAATAGAAAGAGATAAGAGTTTATAGTGGTTCGGCGTTGTAGCCTTCATCCACTTTGAATAGTTTGCTGTTTATTGATGATTCTCAACTGATTACAATAGTACGAATTACTAACACTCAGGATACAATGGAGTTGTAGTAGAGTAATGGCGTAGAAGCTTCAAAAGTCCTTTTTCAGTAGGCGTAGGGGTGCTATTTATAAGAGTGGATCTGAAAATATCTCCCTCAAACCTCGGAATACTTCTTCTCACACGTGGGTGGGCCCACTAAATCGATCACGGGTTGTTTAGGATCAATCGCTGATCGATCCATGGGAACTTCGTATCGATCAAGGATTGTCCCAATGGAGTTGCGATCAATCATGGTGGTTCTTCAGAGAATAAGCAAGCTTCTGTGAAAATTTCATGGAATTTGGACTTGTAGTTTTTGAGTTATGATCGATCCAAGATTGGATTTGCAAGTAGGCTGATGGATTCGTATCGATGCTTGCGTATCGATGGATTTTGTATCGATGACGTGGAGCGAGAATCCTAGGGAGATCCACATTTCATGCTGAGAGGCCGCTTCCTTTGGTTAGACCACGTCTTTCGTATCCATCTGGCACATTTTTGCTTCGTAATGATTCTTCGTCGTTGTCTTCGTATCGATGCTTGGTTAGTGGTTTCGTATCGATGCCTGGCTCCTTGCTTCGTATCGATCGATTGGCTGATCGATACGAAACATGCTGAAGAGGGATTAATATTAAATGGGTGAGTATGAAATGGATGGATACGAAGTACATGGATACGAAGGGAATGGATTCGAAGTACATGGATATGAAGGGAATGGATTCGAAGTACATGGATACGAAATAGACATGTTTCATATGGATCTTGATCGATCCATAACTTGAGCATATGAACTAAGATTGACCTGAAATTCGGAATGTTGCCTTTCATAGCTTTGTTTGTCGTACCATGCTAATTATAGCTCAATCCGGACTCGATCCAAGTTTGCCTGTATCCATCGTGGACCTGTAGATAACTGATCTCCGAGGCAGATTACCCTTAGTTTCTAGTCACGTCCTTAGTGTCACGGCCTTGCCAAAAGGCAGGATAACACTTACTATACTACTAGAAATTCCATCCAATCTAACTATATTCTTCATGAATAACTTAGCTAAATTTTGTGCTGTCCTGGTCGACTTAAATGGTATAAAGTGTGCACTCTTAGTCAACTTGTCCACTACAACCCAAATACTCTAATTTCCTCTATTCGACCTTAGCAACCCATCTATGAAATCCATTTAGATAGAATCCCATTTCTAGACTAGAACATCCAAAGGCTGAAGTAACTCACTCTGTTTTTGATATTCAGCTTTTACATGTTGACTGTTCAAACACTGCCTCACCCATAAGTCTACAACTCTCTTCATACCTTCCCAGTAGAAACTCCTCTTCATATCCTGATACATCTTGGTCCTCCTAGGATGAATTGTAAATTTTGATTGATGACATTCTCTAAGGACGTCCTTCCTTATGTTTTCTACATTCCGAACACATAATCGTCCCTTCTTTCTCAACCACCCTCTTCGGTCAAGACTAAAATCCATCAGATCATCAATCTCGATTCTGGCCTTTATCCTTCTAATCTTCTCAGTTAACACCGGGTCATCTTTCTGCTTAGATGCAATCCTTTCGATCATAATCAGTCGAACTTCTCAACATGATAACATGGTGGTTTCTCGACTAGAACTAGCCTCAGATCTCCATTGTACTCCGCATGTGGTCAATGCTTCTAAATCATTCCACTCAGCTACCATTGCCAAAACAGCATTCTGATGTTTTCTGCTAAGTGCATCTACAACCTTATTTCCTTTTCCTGGCTTGTAATCAATACCAAAGTCGTATGCAGCTATGAACGCCAACCGTCTCTGCTGTCCCATATTCAACTCCTTCTGAGAGAATAAATATCTTAGTGACTTATGATCCGTAAACAACTCGAATCTTTCTCCCAAAACGTAATATCTCCACACCATCAACGCAAATTTACCGCAATTAATTCCAAATCATGAGTTGGATATCTAACTTTATGTGGTCTGAGCTCTCGAGAAGCATAGGCAATCACTTTACCTCTCTACATTAACACAACTCCTAATCCTGTTCCACATGCGTCCGTGTATACCACTAAGTCCTGATTCTCCTCTGGAACAACTAACACAAGTGCATTAATCAATAAATGTTTCAGTTTCTAGAATGCCTTCTCACACTTATCAGTCTAAACAAACTTCACATCTTTTCGAGTTAGCTTAGTCATCGGTGCGGCTATCTACGAGATCCTTAGTGAATCTCCGATAGCAGCCAACTAACTCAAGAAAACTATTTATCTTAGTCACTATCTCGGGTCTCTTCCAATTATTCAGTACCTCGATCTTAGTCGGATCTACTGACAATTCTTTCTCTGAGACTGCATAACCAAGAAACTTCAATTCCTTCTTCCTAAAGTGACACTTCGAAAACTTTGCCTTCAACTAATGCTGTCTCAATGTCTAAAGCACTATCTTAAGATGAACTTCATGATCTCTTTCATCCTTGGAATAAATCAATACATCGTCTACGAATTTTAATACAAATCTGTCCAGATGCTCCTAGAAAATTCTGTTTATCAAGTGCACGAAGGATGCTGGCGCATTAGTTAGACCAATCGACATCACTAACCATTCATATGATCCATATCTTGTCCTAAACACCGTCAAAGGAATAATATCCTCTGCTACTTTAAGTTGATGAAACCCTGTTGCCAAATCCAACTGAGAAAATACTTTGGCTCCACTCAAGTGGTTGAACAAATCGTCAATCCTAGGTAACATATATAGGTTCTTTATCGTCTTCTCATTCAGCTTACGATAATCAATACACAACCTCAACGATTTGTCCGGTTTCTTAACAAATACTGTGATTTCTCCCCAGGTGAACTGCTTGGTCTGATAAAATTCTTACCTTCTAAATCCACCTACTGCACCTCTAGCTCCTTCATCTCAGTGGGTGGCATTCTACTTGGCGGTCCATCATAGGTTAAGCTCCTGGTACTAAATCTATCTGAAACTCAATGGCTCATTTCGGTGATAATCCTATCACGGGCTCAAAGACATCTGCGAATTCTCTAACAACGAAAGCTCGATTCAACTCGTCTTCTTTGTCCATAACACACGACAAAGCACAAGAATCTAATTTCGAGTTTTTTATAATGTATATAATCCAATCACTACAACTAAGATGTCTAAGTGACATTTTCCTATCATGGCAAAAGTTCCTAGCATCGTATTTACTTAACCAATCCGTACCCAAAATAATTCCGAAACCTACGAAATTAAACACATGCAAATTGCAAGCAAATATATGACGTAACAATTCAAGCTCTAACCGGTCACATCTTATCCTCAGAGTTGCATACCCTCCTATAGGATTCATAACCCTTAAGGAAGTAACTAGGTATGAGGGTTCTAGATTAAGCTTTTCTACCAAACAATGAGATATAAAAGAATGTTATGCACCGGTATCAAATAGAAATCTAACTGACATGCCATAAATCAAAAGCGTACCTCCCAACACAGCTTTTTCTTTCTCACCTATCGTTGGTCTTGAGGTAGTTGGTTCTAATGCAAACACTTTGTCCTTTCCATCTTTGGCCGGTTCCTAGCACTGGTTCTTATAATGTCCAATCTGATCACAATTGAAGCATTTCACCCCTTTCCTGTCAGCAACCTTCTTTTGTTTGCCTGTCCGACACTCATGAGAAAAATGTCCCTTCTTATTACACTTAAAGCAAACCAGATCAGCTTTTTCCTTCTTGGCAGCTCCTCCCTTTCGAGCTCCCTTCTTGTGGAAAAATTTCTCTACTAGTTCCTCCCACCTTGAGTTGCCATTGATTTGTTACCATTAAAGAAAGCGAGCATCTCCTCATTCCTCATAGCCATCTCAACAACTACATCGCACGGATCCTTAATATGTAGTAAAGTTGCTTTCGCAAGCTCGGGTCTCAATCCACGGATGGACTTCTCATTCCTTTTGATAACTGAATCAACCGTAGCATATCCGCATCTCGATAGTTCCTCAAATCTGGTAGCATAATCAAGCACTGTCATGTCTCCCTGCACCAACTCAGCAAACTTACTGAGCAGAGTTGACTTGGCGATCTCCGACATGAATCTTTCCTCAAACCACCTTCTGAATTCTGCCCAAGTCATAGCCTCTTCAGCTACTCCTACAGTAACATTGTTCCACCAGCACAGTGCTGCTCCTTGCAACTGTCTGGATGCCAATCTCCTTTTTTGCTCATCATTAAGTACTAAATCAGCAAAAATCCTTTCACAATGAAGCAACCAATTCTCTACTTCAATTGCCTCCTCAGTGCCGATAAATGGCTTTCCTCCAAGCCTAGCATAGTCTTTGCTCAATATTGCATAGTTATTGACCACCGGAGCTTCTCGATTTCCTTCTCCAACATAACTAATCCTGTAACAGCTACAGCTTGCATCATGTTGACGAAGAACTGATACATAGCTCCCATATCAACTTGCGACGCTCCAACACCCACATTAGTAGCATGTGCCCGACCTGGATTCCTTCTAGTGTTTGGTCTAGCATTTCCATTGGTTGTGGTGCTTCCTCCACCATAGTTAACTCTTCCATACCTAGTAGCTATATCCAACTTCCTTAGAATCTGCATTCGAGTCTTTGTGAGATACAGAAGAATAGCCTAAGAGAGATGAGAGAATAGAGATAAAGCGTATACTTATATATAGCAATACAAGTACGTTACTATAGCGTTATCCCATACCCAAATCTTTTCTCTAATTCCTTACGATTATGTTTTCAAAAATCATTTTAAGTTTAAAATTTCTTTTAAGTTTTCATAAACCTATTCTCTAATACCAAGTTGTAACATCCTCTATTTTGAGGCCCAAAGCTAAGCGCTACAGTTGCTGCAGTCATCTATAGTATTAGCTTTCGATGACAAAATACGGTAATGTTAATGGTATCCATAATATCAGAAGCACATGAACATAAAATAAAATCAACATAGAATTCAAAAACAGCTTTTCTGATTACATTTCAAATCAATACTTCATACTCAACTACATAATCCCAAAATGATTCTTAGGTTTTGATCAAATATAATTATTACAAGTTACGCCAAAAGCAACATATGGAGATGCCCCCATGGATGATCAGAGTACTACATAGACAGACATATCAGTCATAAATAAATCACAGCGAAAATAATACCAAATAACTCCTACATAGCTAGTTTTACCTCTTGCACGTATTCAGAAGCTTATTTGTCCAACCTACTAAACCTGAAAATCCCTTAACTCTCAATCTACTCAAATTTAATTTTGAGCACCCGAGTGTTTAATGGAAAATCATAAACTTCGAGTCAGACATAAAGCCTGGTGTGAATAATTCTATTACATCTCGGTTTACTAATATTAAGTAAGACCACATCGTTTCCCCTAACTAATATCCTTTTAAAATCAAATCTTTTGCAAATCAAAATCCTACAATCAAATTTATTATAACAACAATAGCAATAACATATATGCATATAAATCACGTAATTAATGGACTATCTGTCCGAACAATATAGTTTTATTAGGCTAACTATTAACCACTGGTTGACTCGGGCCTAACAGACATAATAAATATTCTAACTTCTGTTAGATACAATACTGGACAATCTATCCTTAACTTAATTATCATAGGGTCAACCGATCCTAATGGTTTTGTGGGCTCACCAATAACCTATCTCTACTCCGTGTATTCCTTTTTGTGTGTAACATCATTTTAGTCTTACCTATGACAAAGCCCTACACGTTGGAATTTAGGACCTATATTAGCTAGGGGCAACTAGCTAAAGTATAGGGCGTGACTCCACGCCAGTCCCTTCTGGTTTTCTAATATCTAAGTCATATACTTAGGGTTAACTACCCTATTCAATTTTCCTTGAAAACATTTCTTTCAAATTGATTAACCTTTTTAAATCATATTTAAACAAGGAAAATATACTCTTTGCTTTAATAAAAATAACTATGCCATTGTATATGATTTTTACATAAAACAATGTTGATGAAAACTTAAAATCAATAGGGTTATCTATCCCTTCAAAACAAGATAAATACTTTAACCTTGAAAACATTAGGCTGAAAGGCCAAAACCTTCCTTTCGAATGTATTGGAAATAGACCTTTTGAAATCATTACTTAAAATCTTGGACATCCGCTTTCGAAGATGAAACACCCCACACCCCTTAATATATCCAAAAGGACACATTAAAAACTGTGGTGCATTGTAGGTATAACTAAAACCAACAGAGAGTAAGATTCACAAGACAAAAATAGATAAAAACAGTGGAAACTTAAAATAAAGACTTAATTAAAACAAAACTTCATAATTGCTTCATAAATAAGTTAAATACCAAATAACACATACATGTCTAAAAATCCAATATGTCTCATGAAACAAAAACTCATAGTCTCAAAAATCAGAGTACATAATATCCCTTATAATAAGCTAGTACATAGGAAGAACTAAAGCTGAAATAAAAGAAATACATAGTAGAGAACTCCTCCAAGAAACCGCCAAACAACTGAAATCTACTGCCCTCTCCCTTGATTGCCTATGGGGGGGAAATAGAGGAGTGGGTCAGACAAAAAGTCTGGTGAATGATGGTAATTACCAGAGTCTTTAAGCAAATTAAAAGCAATAGACTCCACAACGGTTCTAGTATATAAAGAGGAAACAAAGGAAATAGGAAAGAGATAAACTGGAAATACATACGATTAACTATAAGATAGGTTAATTTCGATTTCTTGCACTTGTCCTTGATTTCTGCTTTGATTAGGCTGAATTCCTAATCCTATAATTAGGATGTAATCCTAATTCTACCCTTTTCGATCGGCCTGCTACTCCATAGACCTTACTGCGGACCAGACGCTATATAACTCCCTACACAGCAGCCAATGGTATCTACGAAAGATGCATAAAGCACCCACTGTAGATCCGAATGACATATATAGTCCCCTACACAAAAGGCAATGGTGTCTACGAAAGACACCCATACTAAGCCCTTGGAACTCATAGCGATTACTGAGCACCATAATGAAAGTCGCACGCGTAACTGCCACCATGCCTATGCTACCTTTTGCTCCACCTATTGGGTCTTCTTATTACCTCAAACTCAAGCATAAGCATGCCCCTCATCCCACTTCAGGCTAACAAGAGATCACCGTGTGTCCATAGATTCTATAGGCGAAACGATGTTGGTACTAGCCCGTTATCCAAACAATATCTAGTTGCGCCCCTTATCCAAATCCCCTGTGATTTGGACTTCTATTTGACCAATTACTACCATTCTTAACATAAGCATGCCCTCATCTCACTTCAGGCTAATGTGAGACACCGTTTTGTCTAATAGGGAATGCTATACGGTACAGGTTCTACTTTCATCTTTGCTTATTAACTTATGTAAATTATTTAAATAAGCCTTTACATTTTTCTCTACTATCATTCTAATTAATTTATCCTAAGTTTTAAAATAAGCCTTATTCCGTTCTTTTTCTTATTATAACCTACGTTATAATCATGCTTATTACTTAACCCAAGGTCTAAGTGTGAAAATAAGCCTCTTTCATCTTTTACTCTTTTTAGTTATAATTCTAAGTTATAACCAGGCCAATCTTTTTTATTCAGTCCAATTAACGTCATAATCAGGCATAATTTCAGTCCAATTCCATTTATATTACAGTCTTTGAAATTTACATCTTATATTCCCCTATTTTAGTTTTCTTACAATTTAATCCATATTTGCGTTAATCCTATTATAATCCATACGCGAAGAAGGAGGAATAAAAGAAAACTAAAAATAGAAGATAATCCCAAGCGTAGAAAGAAGATGTAAATAACGTATAAATATCAGTAAATAAACTAAAATACTGTAAATAAACTGTAAATAAACAGGAAAAGCTATAATTAATAGAAATAAACTAAAATTACTGAAAAGAATAGTTGAAAGGAAATAGACTGAAAATAATTCTAAAAATTATATGTAAACTACTAAAAAGACTATTCCAAAAATCATAGTAAAACTACAACTATTGGAAACCCTGTTGTTTTAAATTACTTAAAGAAATATAATATAATTACAGTCACTCACCTTCGGTCCTAAGCTCTTCCTTTGGTCTTCTCGGATCCACTTGGAGTTGTAAAATAATTTAATTTATAATGATTTTCTCCTTTGGAAAAATTATTCCATTTGGGTCCTTCCTAGAAAGGTGAACCCAATTGGAGAAAACCTAGAATGAGAAAAAGTGTTAGGTCTAGGGGTCTATTTATAGGGGTAGAAGTGAATCTCGGATCTTTGGATTTGGGGATTGAATAGGATGCAACCACGTCGTAGGCTGAATAGTAGCCATCGGATGCAAAAATAGATGGACCAGATTGGTCAGAAGAATGCAAAACACGTCAGTTTGAGGATCTGGAACGTTCAATCGAACGAACGTTCGTTCATTCGTAAATAACAGAGGCGGGTCGACCGCCTTGGTGCCCAGGTCGACCAGCCGGTCGACCTGCCTATATATATATATATATTTTTTGTTTTCTGCTTATTTTGTTTATTTTATAACTTGGTCATATTAGCTCGGTTTCTGACATTTTATATATGGAAATTGACCTGAAAATTACCACGGACACAACAGTGCAATTCTCGTGGCTCAATTATGATAATTTCACAAAGTTATTTTATTATTTAGTTAATTAACGAATTAATTATTATGGGTTAAATTTTGGATTGTCACATTGTCCCCTCCTTAAGGGATTTTGTCCCCGAAATCTCTAAGGATAAAAGAATGTACTAAATGTTTTCATCCAATTCTACAACCAACTACTCAATCATCAACCATTCTTCCATTGTCCTTAAGTTTTTCTAATGCAATTTATGATACTTATGCAATTCGTGTAGTGTAAATGTCCCTAACTAATGCAAAAGATTAGGTGGTCCACTGATTCAGTTGACCTCCTTTAATGCAATCATGTCCGTGCCATGTATCCAAATGAATGCAAAAATTTCCAAATGATAACTGATAATTCTATATGCGTGCTACAAACATCATCCAAATGCAATAATCATGTGATAAACATCCATTTATATCAACCATGGAAATAAAATAAAAATGCACACACATCCATATGCATATGCTCTAGTGTCCTAGTTACGCCGATCCCTAAAGAATAATAGTGCCTAGTGTACCTATATGCGTCCATAGCATGCACTAGAAAACACTTGCAATCACTAGCATACATCATTCGTAACATGTTCTATTAACATGTTTACATCAAATACTACCATCCATAGGTTAAATCCTAAGTTCTACCCTCCCAAAGGATAATAAAGGAAAGAACCTATTCGTATCTAAAGATGGAAAAAGGAATTCTAAAACGTACTGTCAAAAAGATGAGGATAGGAAGTACGAATCTTCTCTTCTGCTTCCCAAGTGGCGTCTGCAACATCATCTCCTTATTGCACTTTCACCAGTGGAACCTCCTTATTCCTTAGTCGCTTGATGTCTCTTCCAACAATCTTCGTAGGGATACGCCGAACAGAAGCTTCCCTTTCTACCTCCACCTCCTCCAACTGACTAGGCTCTACAACCTCCGTAGAGTCATGTAAGCACTTTCGCAAGTGCGAAACATGGAAAACGTCGTGCATTCCTGCGAGCCTATTAGTTAGCCTTACTCGGTAAGCCATCTTCCCGACTCTCTCTATGATAGGAAATGGTCCAACAAATCTAGGGGCTAACTTTCCATTTGATCCGAACCTTACCACCTTTCTAAGCGGGGATACTTTGATAAAAAATAAGTCTCCAACCTCAAACTCTATGTCTCTCCTCCACTTGTCTGCATACGACTTATGTTTGTCTTGAGCTATCTTCATCCTTCGCTGAATCAAATCCACCCTCTTAGAGGTCTCCCTAACCATATCGGCTCCAAGTAATAACTTCTCCGTAGACTCTACCCAACATGATGGTGAATTGCAAGGTCTCCCATATAAAGCCTCAAATGGTGCAATTCCTATACTTGTTTGGTAACTATTATTGTACGCAAACTCAAACAACGGAAGATGCTCCTCCCAAGTTCCTCCAAAGTCCAAAATGCACATTCGCAGCAAATCCTCAAGCACCCTATTGATCCTCTCCATTTGGCCATCTGTTTGGGGGTGATAGGCCATACTCAACCTAAGTTGCGTCCCTAGCTCCTCCTGTAAGCTTCTCCAAAGCTCACTAGTGAAAATGGGATCTCTATCTCTAACAATGCTAGAAGGAACTCTATGTAGACGGACTATCTCTCGAATATACAAGGATGCCAAATATGAAGCCGTACGCTTACTCTTAACTGGGATGAAGTGGGCACTCTTGGTCAATCTATCAACAATCATCCAAATGCTAGTGTTCCCCTTCCTAGAATGGGGTAAACCATTAATGAAATCCATAGAAATACTGTCCCACTTCCACTCCAGCACATCTAAGAGATGAAGTAATCCACCGGGCTTCTGCTGCTGTGCTTTTACCCTTTGGCATATGGGACACTTAGCTACGAATTCCGCCACGTCCTTCTTCATGCCACCTCAATAGAACATCCTCTTCATATCCCGATACATTTTGTCTCTAGCCGGATGAATAGTCATACGGGAATTGTGCGCCTCTTCCAAAACTGCTCTAAACAAGTCACTGGCGCGTGGAACACAAAGCCTCCTATCTCTCCTAAGCCACCCCCTGCTATCTATGGAATAATGTTGGAGATGCCTAGAGACATCTCTTCGGCTAATCCTTTCCATAATGTCCATGAGCTCCAAATCCTCCCGCTGCCACGAGCTAATCTGATCTATAAGGGTAGGCCTCACCTCCAATGTCGCCAACAAACCTGGAGTAATGTCTGTAGAGGGATTAAAATCAAAAGTAGAAATAAACTCCAAGCTCCTCCACTCTACGAACAAAGGGCTAAGGGTTGGTTTCTTTCTACTCAATGCATCCGCAACCACATCACCCTTGCCAGGGGTATAAGCTATCTCAAAATCACACGAGGCTAAAAACTCCATCCACCTCTGTTGCCTCAAGTTTAAGTCCTTCTACGAGAATAGGTAAAAGACTTATGGTCGGTAAAAAGCTTAAACCTCTATACAAGCAAATAGTGCCTCCAAGACTTAAGTGCAAAAACTATGGCAGCCAACTCCAAATCTTGGGTAGGGTAGTTCTTATCATGCGTCCTCAATTGCCTACTACCATAACACACCACCCTCCCTTCTTGCATCAACACTGCACCTAGACCCGTTCCGCATGCATCAATGTATACTGTGAAAGGCTTAGCTCCGTCGGGTAAAACTAACACTGGTGCACTAGTAAGGGCTCTCTTAAGCTTCGTGAAGGAATGCTCATAATCCACGTCCCACATGAAAGCTTTATTCTTCTTAGTAAGGCGCGTGAGTGGTGCCAAAACCTTCAACTGTGACTTTCCTACCTCTATCTGGAATGTTAATGGAAGGTGCTGCATCTAACGCCTGAATCTGTGCAACTGGCGCACTCGCTCCCTGACCAGCTCTTTGGGGACAACTCCTATTTATATGACTGGGCTGCCTGCAACCATAGCACTTACCCTTCATCTTATCCTTCCTGCAATCCTTGGCCATATGTCCAACATTCCCACAACTATGGCACTTTACTCCCTTCTTAATCTGCTTCTGAGGACCATCAATTTCTTCTTCTACTTATTCTTTTCCCACCACTTATTCTTTGAACCTTCTGACTTAACCTCCTCTTTAGACTCTCCCTCCTTGACTGTATTCGACATAAGTGCCATCTCGACCAAAGACCATAAGTAGCTCCCATCGGTACATGAGTCAGCAATAATCCCTGAAGGGGTTGATTCAATCCCTTCGCAAACTTCATAGCTTTCTTGTGCAGCGTGTTCACCAAATCCATACCAAATCGCGACAGCTCATTGAATTGATTGATGTATTCCTTAACAGACCAACTCCCTTACTTCAAATTGATAAACCTCTCCAGTTGAACACTCTCTTCCGCCTGAGACAGAAACTTCCTATCAAATCGCTTCCAGAATCCATCCCAAGTAACATTTTTACCCTCCTACTCTATCACCTCCCACCAATAGGATGCCTCCTCCTTCAGCAGCCAAGCGGCTAGCTAAACCCGCTGCTGACCATCCAATCCCAAAAGACCAAAAATCCTCTCTATGTCCCTAAGCCATGCTCTCACCTCCACATAAGTCTCCTTGCCATTAAAGGTCTTCCTGACCAAACTTGCAAAATCTTTACAAAGCTTAGAGAAATACCCGCTGGTGCAGGATTGGGCGCAGGCCCGTGCACCTCTGTAGTCATGGCTTGTAAGTACCTACGAAACCATGCTGGGACCGGAATGCCATCGGGAAGGTTCAGGGCATCAGCCATTCTACAAAAAGAAAAGGATAGTTTAGGAAAGAGTCAAAGGGAGATTGAACGGGTCTTATAAGGGGATTTTTATAAAAATTATTTTATACTTAAAATCATTTCTAAAAGTTCATTTCTGAAAAATACCTTTAAAACAAGTTATTTTGAAAAATACTTTACTTTTAAAAAAAAAATTGGAATCCTGTAACCTTGGGCTCTGATACTAAGTGAAACACCTCACACCCCTTAATATACCCAAAAGGACACATTAAAAGGTGTGGTGCGTTGTAGGTATAACTAAAGCTAATAGAGACTAAGATTCATAAGACAAAAATAGATAAAAACAACGGAAATTTGAAATAACAACTTAATTAAAACAAAACTTCATAATTGCTTCATAAATAAGTCAAATACCAAATACCATATACATGTCTAAAATCCAATATTTCTCATGAAACAAAAACTTATAGTATCCAAAATCAGAGTACATAATATCCCTCATAATAAGGCAGTATGTAGAAAGAACTAAAGCTGAAATAAAAGAAATACATAGTAGAGAAATCCTCCAAGAAACCGCCAAGCAACAGCAATCTACCACCCTCTCCCTTGATTGCCTATGGGGGAGGGGGAGGGGGGAAAGGGGAAAAATAGAGGAGTGGGTCAGACAAAAATTCTGGTGAATGATAGTAATTACTAGAGTCTTTAATAAAAGTAAAAGTAATAGACTCTACAACAGTTCTAGTATATAAAGAGGAAACAAAGGAAATAGGAAAGAGATAAACTGGAAATAAATACGATTAACTACAAGATAGGTTAATTTCGATTGCTTGCACTTGTCCTTGATTTCTGTTTTGATTTGGCTGCATTCCTAATCCTGTAATTAGGATGTAATCCAAATTCTACCCTTTTTGATCGGCCCGCTACTTCATAGACCTTACTACGGACCAGACGCTATATAACTCCCTACATAGCAGCCAATGGTATCTACGAAAGATGCATAAAGCACCCACTGTAGATCCGGACGACATATATAGCTCCATACACAGAAGGCAATGATGTCTACAAAAGACACCCATACTAAGCGCTTGGAACTCATAGCGATTACTGAGTACCATAATGGAAGTCGCAAGTGTAACGGCCACCATGCCCATGCTACCTTTTGCTCCACCTATTAGGTCTTCTTGTTACCTCAAACTCGGCGTGCCCCTCATCCCACTTCAGGCTAACGTGAGATCACCATGTGTTCATAGAATCTATAAGGGAAATGCTGTTGGTATTGGCCCATCATCCAAACAATATCTAGTTGCGCCCCTTATCCAAATCCCCCGTGATTTGGACTTTTGTTTGACCAATTACTACCATTCTTAGCATAAGCATGCCATCATCTCACTTCAGGCTAATGTGAGACACTGTTTTGTCTAATAGGGAATGCTATACGGTACAGGTTCTACTTTCATCTTTGCTTATTAACTTAGGTAAATTATTTAAATAAGCCTTTGCATTTTTCTCTACTATCCGTGCTTATTAATTTATCCTAAGTCTTAAAATAAGCCTTATTCTATTCTTTATCTTATTACAACCTATGTTATAATCATGCTTATTACTTAACCCAAGGTCTAAGTGTGAAAATAAGCCTCTTTCATCTTTTACTCTTTTTAGTTATAATTCTAAGTTATAACTAGGCCTATCTTTTTTATTCAGTCCAATTGACGTCATAATTAGGCATAATTTCAGTCCAATTCCATTTATATTATAGTCTTTTTTGAAATTTACATCTTATATTCCCTTATTTTAGTTTTCTTACAATTTAATCCATATTCGCGTTAATCCTATTCCAATCCATACGTGAAGAAGGAGGAATAAAAGAAAACTGAAAATAGAAGAAAATCCTAAGCGTAGAAAGAAGATGTAAATAACGTATAAATAACAGCAAATAAACTAAAATGCCGCAAATAAATGGAAAAGCTATAATTAACAGAAATAAACTAAAATTACTGAAAAGAATAGGTGAAAGGATATAGACTGAAAATAATTCTAAAAACTGTATATAAACTACTGAAAAGGCTATTCCAAAAATCGTAGTAAAACTACAACTATTGGAAACCCTATTATTTTAAATTACTTAAAGAAATCTAAAATAATTACAATCACTCACCTCTGGTCCTAAGCTCTTCCTTTGGTCTTCTCGGATCCACTTGGAGTTGTAAAATAATTTAATTTATATCGATTTTCTCCTTTGGAAAAATTATTCCGTTTAGGGTCCTTCCTAGAAAGGTGAACCCAATTGGAGAAAACCTAGATTGAGAAAAAGTGTTAGGTCTAGACCTCTATTTATAGGAGTAGAAGTGGATCTCGGACCGTTGGATTTGGTGATTGAATAGGATGCAACCACGTCATAGGCTGAATAGGAGCCATCGGATGCAAAAAAAGATGGACCGAATTGGTTAGAAGAATGCAAAACACATCAGTTTGAGGCTCTGGAACGTTCGAACGAACAAACGTTTGTTCGTTCGTAAATAGCAGAAGCGGGTCGACCGGCCGGTCGACCTGCCAATATATATATATATATATATATATATATATATATATATATATTCGTTTTTTGCTTATTTTGTTTATTTTATAACTTGGTCATATTAGCTCGGTTTCTGACGTTCTATATATGAAAATTGACCAAAAAATTACCACAGACAAAATGGTGCAATTCCCGTGGCTCAATTCTGATAATTTCACAAAGTTATTTTATTATTTAGTCAATTAACGAATTAATTATTACGGGTTAAATTTTGGGTTGTTATAGAAGCCATTAAAACAAACCTTTCGAAACACTGAAAAATACCTTTCGAAACACTTAAAACATACCTTTGGAAACACTTAAAACATACCTTTCAGAGGCATTGGGTTCAAGCAAGAAGTTATGGAAGCATAGCTTTGAAACAAATTATAAGTTTACTTTCGAAACCATAATTTGAAAACAAAACAAAATACATAGCCCATAAGGGGATTTATGCGAAAGCTCTTCCTTCAAAACACTTTGGGTGATGATGACATACTTTTGCATGTACACTTGGGTTTAAACAAGTGGCTTCAACCATGTTGAAAGGTATAGGAGCGGCACCCACCCTTTTGCATGTATAAGTTAAAATAAAAGCAACTTCAATGTTTGCGGAAGGGTATTGATTCGAAACTCTACCCTCCATACTCATTGATTTAAAGAGTTATAAAAGCGGTTTCTTACTAAGGCGAGGGTATAAATGCGGCAGCTAGGGTATCGAAGGAGTTCACAAGCAAATAAAGGTGGCTTCAACCCTTTTGCAAGCATGCCTTCGACACCCTCCTTTCCTTCCGCCTTTCTCCAATACACTACGCACAAAATGCCTGATACCATGTGCACATGTTTCGAATGTGTTCGAAAGGTTTACTGAGTATGGTGATGGAAGAAAGCAAATAAAAGTGGCGAAGTTGTGATTTGATATAAAACTGATTTAATGCCTTTTAAAGTAATTCCTTTCACCTAACTTATATAATTTTCCAAAATACGATTGATTGCCAATACTTTACCAAATTTTTTTTTTTTAAAAGCTGTCGAACTCAACATTAAACAATTGAAATTTTTAGCACTTAAGCCCTTCTCCTTAATAAAACGTTTACACCATTTAAGTCCTCTAACTTAAATTATTATTAATCATAGTAAAACTCATAGGAAAAATCTCCAAAAATCACAATAATTCACATTAAATATATTTTCTAACATATATAAATTTCAGACTCGAAGGCATTATTTAATTGCCCTAAATTTAAACCCAAAATTAACTATTTTCCCTCATAGAAAATTTATAATAAATCCATATTCACTTGAAAAATTATGAAACTTGAAACCCACTTCTAAAATAATATTTTTGACCATATATCAAAAACGCAACTCATTTGGATGTCATATGATAGGTTTTCTAACCTAAACATATCATAAAATTCTTATTAAATCTCCATAAATCATCAACTTAAAACATATAATCATTTAATCACTATAACATGACGTAGACTTGCAAAAGAAAACAGGTTTACCTTTAAACCGAAATCATTCATCAAAAGTAGAGATGTAAACTAATTATTCAACTTGGCTTTGTGTTAAGAAGGTTGAGTTTTGCCTTTAGATTGATTTGCTTAAGCTTTCTAATTGAATCCTAGCTTTTCTTCTCCTTGAATCCTCTTAATGGTGGCCAACCGAGTTTTCTAGGGTTTTTGTTTTGTTTATGAAAGCTAAAATGAAAGAGGAATAAAGAATAGAAGGGTTTAGGGTATAGAAACAAAGGCTATTCCCATTTTACCCATACCATATTCCTCCTACTTACTTATTTTTAATCTCTTTTACTAATACATTCTACGGCTCCTTCTTAATTAACAAATCTCAATCCCTTAACTATCTACATTTAATTTATCCAATTAAATGTTCTAAATAATGTTTGTCAAAATTAGGGTCATTACAGCTAAAGTATGGTATATGTATAGCTATATATATATATATATATAATTAGAAAATATCCACCTTTAAACATCTGAAATTCTCAAACTCCAAATGAGGCATGCCGCAAGACATTTTATATGTGATACGCCTATTCCAAACATAATGGAACTAGTCTCGAGGCCTAATTCAATCATATATAGAAGATAGCATTTCAAACCCAATTATATTATATAATTTCCTTTAATTAATTCCTACATGTTTCGAGCTCACACGACTAAACGATATGTCCAACTGCCTCGGAATTCAAAGACATACTATAATTCACTGTTATAGATCCAATGGAACTGGTTTCGTCCAATTCCGAGACGGTGCCCAAGAAGGCTATTTTACACGTTAATCAAAACGAGTTATTATTAAATCAGCTTTTTCACTTTTAAATTCAAAAGTTTACTATCTTCATTCTTATTCAAATAGAATTTAAATCAACTTCTGAAATCATTTTTCATTCATATTAAATTCAAGATTCAATTATTTAAACATTTCCAATATTAAATTTAACAATTCAATTATCAAATAAATGGCTATATTTGAAACTCAAGTCATTTAACTTATAAAATTTATTTTTCAATATTAAAAATCAATTATATATTCCAGTTCAAATGATTGAAATTTTGGGTTGTTACATTCTCCCCCTTTGAACGAATTTTGTCACCGAAATTAGCAAGGTAAGAAAAATGCCCCAAACACATTAACTTTTCAACCAATTAGCTGAATAGATTATAAAATTTCTAAGTCTTTAAATTCATTCACCAACACCAACTAATACCGTTCCAAGTTATAGTACTAGAATCAAATTTTAGTTATCAAAATTTTCCCAAAATTCTTAAAAATTTTCTATCGCCTTAAATTCATGAAAAATTTCGCCAACGTATCCTTTGCACGGCTCGATCAATTTTTTTACAATATGTATATAATCACAAATATACATCTCATCTTCAAGGACAAGGCATCCCATAGGGGAAAATATAAAAATACGTAATCCGAGATATGTACCTTTTATTAGTATTAGCAAGCACGTACAATCACTATAATTCAAAACCGAGCTCCAAATGCGAAGCATGCGCCATCCACACCTACTAACCGCTCAACAACCAATGAGAACAAGTATAGAGGAGGTAATATCAATATATAACGTGGACTATCCAATATAATATGCAAATGTAACAAGAGAAACCATCAATCAAATAATATCCAACAAATTTATTTATCATCATATCAATTTGCATTTCCAAATGTCAACATTATATTCATACACTTTCATTTCTTGTTAACATTCAATTGATACGTTTTCAATTTATTTACATTCAATCAATTTACATTCAATTTATTTCCACTCAATTGATTTACATTCAATTATTAACATTCACTTTATTTTCATTCACTTTACTTACATCCACTTTAAATTCAATTTACGTTTAACAACATTTCATTGCATACAAAACTCGTTTAGAGACCATTTCATAAAATCATTACATTTCAACTTTTCCTAAGTTAAACCTTATTTCATCATCACTTAGTATATTTCTTCAATACTAATATTCTTTATGAACCCTTCCATACAATAATTTCTTAAGTTTATTACAAACATTTTATTCTACAACATAAATGTTTATTATCACTTAAAAAATTAAGTTCATATTCAATTCTATCAAGCAACACTCCAAACAAATTTAATTCATTTTATTAACTCAATTTATTTAACTTTACATAAGTTAAGTTTTAATTTCATATCTCAATTCCAAATTTCTTTTCTTATCTATACCATTTCCAAATTATAAGTTCAAAAACTTATTTTCATATATTTATCAAATCATTCTTTGTATTTTAAACTCAAAACTTGTTTTACCAAACACAACTTCAATGGTAGCAATGCATCACTTAGAAACTCAAAAATGAACGCCAATGATGCTGCATTCATCACCAGAATTATTTACAAATCGTATTTATAAATATACTTATACAAGTTCATTTCATTTCCATTTATTAATCACATTTATAAATCATATTTATATAATCTCACTTCTTATGTAATATCATTTCACAAATATTGATTATTTTAATTATAATAAATACTATATAATTCATATTTATAAATTCACTTTCTTATGTAACTCATTTTACAAATGCTTTCTTTGTTTAGATTATAATAATAACAACTTTTATTAGAACAACAAACAACAAATGATAATAATATAATATTATCATTCAATAACATCCAAACACACCCTATATAACTATAATAATTTCTGAAATATTATCTTTTATATATAAAATATAATTTCGGTAAATTTATTTCATTTACCAATTTCAAAACAACACTGTGTCGGTTTGCCTTGTTTAAGTATTTAGAAACCCCAATTGATATCATGGCGTTCCACGTACCGACAAAAATTCATAAACCATTCAACAGATAAATTAAAATAATACAAAACATTTTTTATAAAATTTAACAAATACGGTCTCATATATATAATACACATAAACTCGTAATAAGGCATTCCACTACCTTATCTCTTGATGAGTTACCCCAACAAAGCCAAGGTTCTTGCTTAACCTTGTGCTCTTATACTAGCTGTAATGACCTGCAAATCCGCACAATTCAAACTGACAATAAACCGCACATGTCCAACCCAATTTGAATGGAAAGGCGGATAGTTATCAGAAAGAAGAAGAAAGAAGACGAGAAGAAGAAGAGAAAAGAAACTAAAAACAACACAGAATCTCACAATCGCAGCGGAACAATGCATAATATAATATCAATGATCTTTACAAAAGAGAAATTTTTATATATATACATCCATCAGAGTACAACAACAAATCATAATCATCAGGCTGGACAATTATAACAACCTTTCCTCACAAATGCTGATAATTTCAACAACAATGCAGCCGAAAATAAACAAATATGGGGATACATCATGGAGGCCTCCAGCTCGTCTCCTGAGGTCCAATGCATCCACAGCAATATGAAATTATGCTCGGTCTGACTCGAGCATTATAATAAAATAACACCCGAGTCAGTCTAGTAAACCAGCGTGAGAAAACACACCCAGTTGGATTTTTAAAGTTATCAAACTCTTTTCAAAATGAAGGTATCTCGTAAGACCACGTCGCACATAAACACGGACGATTTTTTACCTTATGATAACCAAAACATATTCTACAGAAAATCCAGTGATATTATAATAATGTCTAAGATGCAAATACTTAGTAATCATAGCCGAAATTGTTACATTAATTAAATTCAAGCATAATAGTTATACAACAAAAACAGTAAAGGCTCGTATTGGAGAATGGAATCCATATAATGACTGGGCAACTGGGTACTACCCTTCATGGTGCATCTCTAGATAAAATAACACCGAAGACCTCGTTAGGATCCCCGGTCAACACAGGATAGCCTACCACTTGACTAGTAGTACCAAATGTGATCACCCCTTTGTTAATGTGCCCCGAAGCATACAAATGAGAGATAATATCGACTCTAGATAGGGATGATCATACCATACGTGGGAGCGACCCACTTAGCTCTGCTCCATCTCCCCTTTTTTTAGTCATCCCCGGTTGATGAGGCTTGAGCTACGTTTTACCTTTTATATAGCACTTCCAACTTGGAATGCTAACACTGCCCTCTAGGCAACAATGCAATGCTAGCATTTATCCATACAAGTTCGTTCTGGGACTGAACGAAATGCTTGAGAGCTCGCCTTCAATTCCATCATCTTCAAGATGTCTTCGCTTCGAAATGCTTGGGTTGGATCAAAGTGGTTTTTCAGATAGCATATCCGATTCTGGTCACTTTGAAACAACATTCGATAGTTTCTATTAAACCCAACCCCGGTTCCTTAGGAAATAAACAGTCAAAGATAAGAGCGGAGACCATCTCCTAACCGTTAGTGGATGGGTTTCTTTATTGTTTGTCTTAGTAGAACGAAATGAGATTTATACGCATGGTACAACATCATCGAAGATGACTAGCCATATAACTGACGTATTGCTCCTAGATATTTCCAAAGTTACATTTTGGGTCCAAATTTGATAGTCGGTTATTCAACTATCCATAAACACACATCCAAATCAAGGATTTATTTCATAGGGAAAAACCAACATTGGTTAAGCATATAAGCAACCACTAGCCTCTTTTAATAAATCTTTTCATTAACTAAAATCACTTGTAAATGTTTGTACCAAAATACTTTTACAAAGATTCATTCACAAACCTAATATTTTCAATATTTGGAAAATATCCATATACTTATCTTAACGGTGTAAGTATATTCACCAAACACTGAAGATGATTCTCTTTTTATACAGTTCTAAATCATTTATAAACTCCGTTATAAATTTCAAAAACCATTTATAAACTATTTTATAAATCTCAGGAACCATTTATAAAACTCTTTTATACATTCCAAAAATCATTTACGACCCCTTTATAAATCCATACAACCTTTAAGCCCTTAAACCATTTTATAAAACTTCCCTTATAAAACCCAAGTCCTTTATAAAACTCTATTTATAAATCTCGAACATTTATAAATAAATTCTAATCATTTATTTTAAAACACTATTATATAATAATAAACGGTATAAATAAATAGCAATTAACTTCAAAACATCTTAAAGATAATAATTAATAATTTCCAAACATTCTTAATAAAACAATAATAATTTAATTTCCAAAACTTTATTGATAAATAATTATATTTAATTTCAAACCGTATTAATAATTTAAAAATTAACTTTTCAATTAAAAATATTGATAAAAAACTTTAAAACAATATTAATATAAATAAACAACTTTTAAACAAAAATATACTTCTTTTTATAAAAATCCCTTTATTTAAAAAAATCCGATTTATAACTCTATCCTTTATAAATCTCACTTATTCATAGGATCCCATTTAAAAACATCAATCACCATCCTTTTTTAACGTTGCTCCCATATGGATAAATTCTTTTTATAAATTCCTTTCTATTTATAAATTATCATTTAACACCTCCAAGTTTACCCTCACCTTCAATTTCCGAAATATAATCCACTATTTTCTAAATAACATTCCACATCTTATAATAGATCCACCGTTTGATTTATTTCTCCAATCTATTAAATGATAATAGTTTCCTTTTAATTTATAAACCACTATTTATAAATCTATCCCTTTATTTGTAAAATACGACTTTACAATTCTTCACTTTATTTGTAAAATGCCACATTTATACATTATCACATTTACAAAAAAATCTTAATATATGTGTTTATATATAACTTTATATAAAATGGTTAATAATTATTTATACCAAAATATTTTTATACCCTTTTAAAAATATTTCATAAACTATTAATTTATAATATCTAAAAACCATACTTTAAAAATAACTCCTTATTTAAATAAACTTCAAGAATAAATATTAATACATATAAATTTTCGAAATCACTTAAAAATCCTTTTAAAAACTAAATTTTCATTTTATATTATTTCAAAATACTAAAAAGAAGGCACAACATTATCATAGCACTAAATAGGGAAAAATCATCCATGTCATCAAATATGGCATCCAACACATCATATATCAAATTATATGAAAAATAAAGTCAACAATGTGAGGAATCTTGTTGGATCCCTCCAACCTGTTCCCCTGCATCATATACAGTATATAATCATAAAACATAAATCAACTGCTTCGAGGCAGTTTCGTATACAAAGGGTCATCTGCTCTAGCACGGGAATGTGATAAGGTCTCATCCGCTCCAAAGGCGGAAATATATCCAAACCAACAAATAAATAGTAAATTATCTAAACAGTCAATAATAATCAACAATAAAATATCCATACATCCAATAAACAATTTTTTATCGACACTATATAATATTTATGGTTAACCAAAAAGGTGAGTTTAACTCACATTGATTCCTGAAGTCACCAAAGCATTATGGTTCGAATTAAAATTGAACAAACATTCAATTTTAACCCAAATTTCCACTAGCTCCAAATCCATCCAATCCATTTCCAAGCATAGGTTTTCTTGATACAAATATAATGCAACTCATCACGCTCGAATCCGACCTTGTATGAAAAGGTTATACATTTATGAGCATTCGATTTTAAATAACTATTAATTACATCATTAGTTTTAAATTAATCACTGTTCAAACTAATCATGCGCCTAAACCTTCTTCATGCACGCGACCATCACCCAGGCACTCTCGTGATTCTCACCTCATCTTGCCGCCACCAATGACCACCAGAGATCACTGCGTGTCGTCCAAAGCATGCCCTGACCTCAAGCTTGCCATCAACCCTGACTTCGGCCTCCGAAACACCACCATCGCGGCGAATTCGACCAGAAAATAAACGATGTTCATCCTCCAATCGCGCCCACCATGACGCGGCCCAATCCGGCCGTCCATCTCCGTCCCCTCTCCCAAACACGCAACTCTTCAATTAATGTCGAGGCCTATTACGGCCTCCGGTTACTCTGATCAATATGGGTCGTTGGATGTGAGGTTTAAATTTAAATTAAAAAATGAACTAAACCTTGCTGATAAAACACAATTTATATAAAGGGGTGAATGGTATGGCTAGGTAGGGCACATTTATAATGGGTATGGGCTAATGTATAATATAGGTATGGTATGGGTATGGCTATATATATATATATATATATATATATATTAAAATATCCAGCTTTAAATGTCCGAAATTCTCAAAGTCCGAATGAGGCATGCCGCCTGGCGTTCTATATATAATGCCCATATTCCGAACATAATGGAACTAGTCTCGAGGTCTAATTCGATCATATACAGAAGATTTCTTTTCAAGCCTAATTATATTATACAATTTTCTTTATTAATTCCTACGCGTTTCGAGCTCGCACGACCAAACAAGACGTCCAATCACCAGGGAATTCGATGACATACTATAATTTACTCTTATGGATCCAATGAAACTGGTTTCGTCCAATTCTGAGATAGTGCCCCAGAAGGCTATTTTACACATTAATTAAAACGAGTTATTATTAAATCAGCTTATTCGCTTTTAAATTCAAAAGTTTACTATCTTCATTCTTATTCAAATAGAATTTAAATCGACTTCCGAAACCATTTTTCATTCATATTAAATTCAAGATTCAATTATTTGAAACACTTTTAATATTAAATTTAACAATTCAATAATCAAATAAATGGCTATGAAATTCTAGTCATTTAACTTATAAATTTTACTTTTCAATTTTAAAAATCAATTATATATTCCAATTCAAATGATTAAAATTTTGGGTCGTTACATATATAGTTTGAATCTGAAGTGTTTGATTATATTTGAATATATGGATTTGATATAAAATAATAAAAGAGAATTGGTGAGAACTTTGTAAATAACCATAAAAAAATATAAAATCTAGGTATATGAATTAAAATTATGGAAAGAATTAATGCAGCATTTTGAATAATTATAAAAAGATATTTACATGCATATCAAAAAAACTGAAAGAATGAATGGAGTGGGGTGAAGATTTCTAAAATTATCAAGATGGTTTGTAATTCTAAGCACTCCTTTACTAGACCAACCATTTATTAAGACAAATGAATTATACATTAAAGTTGTTAACATTATTTTTTATGTGATCAATATATTTTTATATTTGAATGAGAATATAATTACCATTTTGTTATTATGAGTCTGGTATACATATTGGGATTATTACTTTAGGATTTATTAGAAAATTTATAATAGATAATAGTTAATATAATTTATTTTAACAGTTGATACCTAAGATTTTCAGTTAATCTAAATATGTGGGTTAAATGTAAATTTATATGTGAAAATCGAGGAGAACTTTGAAAATAATGGCAGAAATCAGATAATGTAGGTATTTGAATGTAAAACTATAACAGGGAATTAATATATATCAGATATAATTGTAAAAATAAAAAATTGTATTGAATTCAAAATTAAATATCAATAAATATCTAGTGAATTAAGAAGAGTTGAGAAAAATCCTAAAATCATTGCAAGAGCTAAAAATTCTTCTACTTTACTATTATTTAATGGATTTTATTAATATTTTCATATTGGTCCTTGTAAGTATCCTTTTTTAAATGGTTAACTTTATTTATATTATTCCAAGTTACTTGTAAATTGAATATTTAAATTAGAACTTTTCCTTCCATTCATATGTCTATGATATTTTTCAAGGTTATACAAACGAATTTTCAAAACAAAAGTTTGATATGTATTAGGTTTGAAACCAAATTTGAAATGCACAGTAAACATAAGTAATGAATGGTTGTCATCACATCATATGTACACAGTGATTGTACAAATATGAATATTAATATAAAGTTTCATTTGAAACTTCAATGAATTGTGAAAGTCCTATGAGGTTTCCAGAGGACTTAACGATGTTTATAGAATAAAATCTCAGTCGTAATTTAAACCCGGTGTACCCATTTAAGGTTTCTGAAAAAAATAATCATACTTTGTAACACCCCTCGTTAAATTACAATTATATATGCAAATAATTCAATTAAGTTATATACATTTGAAATTTTAAAAAAAAGAAATGTTTGTAAATGGGGCAACTAATTAATATTATTTGGAATACATATATATTTGTATAACAAATAAATTAGAGAGAGAGAGTTATATAAAATCAATTAATAGGGAAGATTAATTGATGGTGTTTGTTCAAAAGGGAAATTTATATTCAATTAATTAGTAGAGGTGATTAATTGACAGGAACTGACAAGAAATGGAACATATATTGTAGCAACTAATTAGTATGATTAGAAACACATATGTTAGTGCAAGAGAATAAAATGGAGGAAGAGTAATTTGTGCAAGTAATCAATTGTCAATTAATAAACATGAAGACTTATGGTAACATATATAATTAAGATTATGATTCAAAATTCAATTGTAGAATATATGCATGCAATAATTATGGGAAAAAAATAAATTAATATGCATATATGTGACGAATTAATATGGTGTTGATTGGCATACTAATTTGGTAAGAAATCACAGTGTAGGCAGGGATTAATTGGATAGTAAATTAATTCTAGGTATATATGAAATCTATTAACTGGGTGATTAATAGGGGAATCTTATTTAAAAGAAACGTCACATTTAAAAGTATATGTTTCCATAGATTGCGAGAGATAAAGGGAAAGTGATTAATGAAAAGATTGTTGGAGGATCAATTTGAAATAAAAACAAACGTAGAAGAAAACATATTAATTTAATGTCCATAGACTGAGTATATGCTTTAGATTTTAGGGTTTTATATCTAATGGTTAGCACTGATTTGAACCACTATAAATATAGGTGCAAAGCCTCATTTTTATTCTCATTATTTTTCTCTTGCCTACAAAAGCTCTGCCATTTTTCTATCTCTTCTACACTTTCTTAATAACAAAATTTTAGATCTAATTCACACGAATTTAGATCTCAATAGAAAGAGAATAGAATTAATTAGGGAATTAGGAATTGGTTCAAATCAGTAGGCCGTGTCAAAGGTAAAACCCTAGATCTGAGTTTTATTTGCTATTTCTAATCCAAATCTCTTCCTTTTCTCTTTCAAATATTATAGATCTGTAAATATATCGTTTGTAATTCCAAATAGGGATTACAAGGGAGGTGAATATAGATGTTAGGGACAGATTTGAAATAAAAACAGGGAGATTTGGAAAGCTAGCAATGTGAGTGGATTTATTTATATATCTTTTAAGTTTAAGATATATTATCATTAAATTCCCGTTTAGATAATTTTATTTAATAAATAATCCTATTAATTAAGTTATTCTAAACTATAAGGAATTTACAATTTATTTACAATATTAGTATTTATTTACATCTGTTTCTACGTTTTGGATTTCTATGCAAGCGTCATTCTTCTTTTATTTTCTCCTCTTTCTTCGCGTATGGATTAGATTAGATTAAATGTGAATATGGATTAAATAATTAAGAATACTGAAATGAAGGAAATAAGATGTAAAATAATAAAAGATCGAGGAATGGAATTACTGTAATAAATTACGTTAAAATGAGAAAAGTTAATTAATCTAATACCGGATTTGGGAGTAACTAAAAGGTTAATTGGTTGGTTTAGAAAATAGGATACATTTCTATAATTTAATATTTAAAAGATAACAGTGAACGTAATTGCTAGAAAAAAAGAAAGAAAAAGAGAATTGGTGTAAAATAGAGAAAGACGACGGAGCATCTGTATTGTAGGCCTTATGAAGCAGTCCTTTACAGATGTAGTTACGGAATGCTCTCGAAGCAAGACGATGGAGCCCTTTTCGAGGAGGATACGGAAGGTACCATGGGTGGCACCTAGGACCAATATGGTCATTGGGCATATAGCTACATAAATGTATATATTAGTTATTAGGTTTTAACCTACTATGGAGTAGATGGGCACGGTTCACGAACAGAGGCAAGAGTATTGTAACCTAATGAACCTAATATAAGATTAAATTGAAATAAAACGATATATGTAGAATTAAGCCTAAAAGTGTATAATTTATCCATTCACTGGAACTTTAGTTCTGACCTCCTCCTCATAACATCCTACAGGTTAGGTATATGGCAGATACTTCCTAGCTTTAAGACACTTGTTTAGAAAGTGTTATTATATTGGTGAGTATTTACTTACTATTATATTTTAGTCAATCCGCTGTGAGATATTTAATTGAGCTATGATATATTTTTCTTTGCCTATTTGCAGAATACCAGATTCCCAGCTCAGGTTTCAGTAGGCTTGGGTTTTAGTATTTTTGCGAAAAATCCGAACCCACTGGAATTCGGGTTGTTACATTCTTTTTAACATGTTGGAGAAATTCATTAAAGGTTCTTAGTTCAATTAAAAAAATGAGATTATATTCTTTTATTATCAAGGGTCGGCATTTAAAACTCCATTGTGCAACGGGTAGTCGAAGAAAACTTCTACCATGTCAACGACGATAAAAAATGGATACTTATTACCAGTTAATGAAATTTTACCCTAAATTTTCTCCCATGTTGGTATTGATATTAATATTGGATGTAAAAACTAATTCGGGTGGTCCAATTAATACTATGAGTGGTATAGATAATTCATAATTCATGTGAGTTTTTTTATTGCTTTTCCATTTAGAAATTGTTAGAAAGCAATCAGAAGTAAATGGAAGCAAATAAGGGAGAGTACTTTTATGATAGTAGTTAAACAACCTTGAGTGGATGAGACTGAAGAGGTTGGTGATGGAGGTGACATCAGAAAAAGTGGAGGAAGGAAATTGTCTACAAAGTGAGCTACCAAACAAAGAACTACTAAAATGATCGGCTGTACTGCAACCGGCAAGAGAAAGGCTTAGACCCCTTCGTAATTTTCACGTATTTTCCTGTTGCTATCCGATTTTCATCTGTATTCTCCTTCAGGACCTTCCAAGGGTATTCAATGTCCTAGTTGAATTATTCTTTCTTTTAAATGCCCCTTGATTCAACAAACAACTATAAGAAACAAAATGTAAATTCTACTATAAAATTTGACCAAGGTTCAAAATTTCATTTCCCATCCGATCATTCATAATTTTTAAATTTCTGGTTCTATTCTAGGAATATCCAAAGTTTTGTTTTAATTTTGGTTTTCTAATTTTGGTACTTTTTTATATTTAAACTATAAATTACTCTAACAAACATTCAATACTATCAGAAATTTATAGTATATTCTTTACATTACATAAGAAATACATACTCTAATGAAAAAAAAATCATGGTTTAAGATTCTGTTTTGTTCATTTGAGATTTTCAAACTTTTAATCAATTTTGAATTTTTTTATATATTATGATTTCGGTGTAAATTAACAAAAGATTGACAACTTTTTATCCTGTCTAATCTTTTGTCCATTTATTTGCTAACTTATTGTTAGTGACCAAAACATGCCTTGCTATTGGAAGGTGTGTTTTGAATAGCCTTAAATCCAATATCCGAAGTCCATATGTTATCTGTAGCCATACTTTCCGATTCATAATCCAATCCATTTTATCCAAGTGCCATTGCCATATCCTTATCCAAATCTACGACTGCTCTGAGTCGATATCCAATTCCTATTCAATAACCAAATCCTCATCCAATTCCACATCCATCTAAAATCAACTAACCGAATCCACGATCTCTCTCTTCGGGTCCTGTAGTCCAAATTGGGGACCTTTTCAGTCCAAATCCAAAGTCGGGACCTCACCGGGTCTTAAAATCCATATCCGGGACCTCACCGGGTCCAAATCCTAAACCAAATCTGAATCCGATAGCTGAGCTCTAATCCATCCATATCCAATAACCAATAACTTAATCCATGACCTCTCCGGGTCGATATCCAAATCCGGGACCGCTCCGGGTCCATGCCTAAATCCTTAGCTGTTCATAGCCAATATCCAAATCCATAACCTCTCCGGGTTCTTGCCAAGCATAATCCACACTCGGCGACCTGTGTTAAGTAATGCCTTGGTGTTCCTAGTTCAGTGTCCTTGAACGCTAAGTAATGCCGTGGCTTAAATTCTAAGCCGAATCCTGGTTGCTGCGGACCCTTACCGAGCATAGTCCATACTCGACAACCTGAAATTACAAGTGATAGAACGGAAAGGGCCTAAGTCCTAGGCCGAATCCTGGTCACTTCGGACCCTTGCCGAGCATAATCCATACTCGACGACATAAAATTACAAGTGATAGACCGCAAAGGGCCTAAGTCCTAGGCCGAATCCTGGTCTCTCCGGACCCTTGCCGAGCATAGTCCATGCTCGATGACCTTTTAGCCAAAATCCAGAGGAAAATCTAATCAAAATCCAGTTCGAAATCCAAATCCAAACAAAAAACCAGAAATCCATATCAAAAATCCTAATCAAAATTCAAATAAAAAATCAAGTATCCAAACCAAAATCCAAACCAGAAAACCAACAAAACCGAGAGTTCAAACCAAACTCCAAAACCAAAGCGGAAAAAGCAAGTGTCCAAGCCGAAAAGGAAAAAAACAGATTTCACAAACCAAAGCATCATGGTTTATCATCATCTCAGAGCATGCTTAGGGGTTGTCTCCATCCCCGTACATGAGTAAGTAACTTAGTCGTTTGCCCAGAGTTTGCTACTTATTCCATACCATCATGATTAGTTGATGACCAACAGACCACCATTCCAGGGCCTTGCACCATCGTCGTTCAGGGTAGGCGGTGGCTGCTCCTGTTCCACTGCCGCATTCCGAGTTTTGACATATTGTCGTAACTGACCATTCCTTACATGCTCCTCGATTATATCCTTTAGATGTCGGCAGCTGTTAGTATCATGCCCGTCTAGGTCATGAAAGAGACAGTGCCTTCCTGATGCCTTTTTGTGTTCTGAGGGTTCCCTCTTTGCCGGCCTTCGATAAGCAAGGCGATCCCGAGTATCCAAGAATATCCGCTCCAATGTTGCATTCAATCCTGCGTAAGTGGAGAATTTTGGTTCTCCCCAACGCTTCCTTTTACCTTTATCCTTGTCTTTACCCGAGCTTTCACCGGGCGGTCCTCCATCCTTAACCATGTTTACTTCCTTTGACTTCATATCCAAACATGCATCCTCTTGTCGGAGAAATCTCTCGGCTTCATGAAAGAATTCCCCGAGATCCATTGGTGGGTCCCGTATCAACGATATTTGAAATCTGAATTATCCTTGACTCCTGATACTACAGCCATCAGAACCATTGATGGATCCGACCGATCCAACGAAGCAAGTGCTGCATTAAACCGAGTTAAGAAAGTCCTGAGCGATTCATCTACCCTTTGTTTAACTGACGTCAGTGTCATCAAATTCTTTGGCCTTTTTATGTGAACTCGAAACTGACTCAAGAACTTATCCACCAGTTCTATCCATGTTCCAATAGATCCATCCTCCAGCTGTCTGAACCATATAGCAGCTATATCGGTCAAGTACAGTTGGAAACATTGGGCCATAACCTCCTATGATGCCCCCAGCACTTCCAGATGCCTAGTGTACCTCATTAAGTGGTCAGTGGGATCCGTCTTACCGTTATACACTTCCAGAGTGGGTAGCTTGAAATCGGGTGGATTCCTAGCTATCCTGATGTTACGGGTAAACGGACTTTTGTTTACTCCCTCCAAATCCCTGTTTCTCAGACCTCCACGAATAGTTCACCTGATGATGTCAGCCAATCCATTGTTACCTGCCAAGGGTTGCGTCCATCTACATTCCCTAACTGCCATCCAAGTCCTCGAGGGTATTCTGGCACATACTCCTCGTCATGTACTCCTGTATTCCTGTTGGAGTCGAGCAGCACAGCGTCATCTGGTATCCCTCCATGGATTGGTCCAGCATTACCTGGTGGTGTGCCCCCAAATCTAGGTCCATCCAGATTGATAGCTGTTTGCTGATTGGGGGCTGCCCCCTGCTGAACCACTACATCTCCTTTCCTATTGAGTCCTTCTGATCCAACTCCATGGATCTAAGCTCCTGTAGTTCCTGCTTGTCCAAATTGTCTGAAAAGTGTCTGCATCATTTCCTCTTGCCTTTTCATCAACTGCTCCTACGTAGAATCCATCATAAGCTGCATCTCGTCCCTAGTGATGTAGATTGAGGCTTGATTAGCTTTGGAGGAAGCCTCCTGACTTTCCTCTTGCAGACTCCTCTCTGTCCTTTGCCTCCTGGTTGATTGCTTTGCCATAGTCTCCAGAATCCTTGTTCCTAGGCCTTTAAATCTGAAATCCAAGCTTCTGAATCCCTGAGTGCTAGCTCTCTCAATGAAAAGCACCAAAAGGTTAGCGCCAAAATTGGTCACTAACACCCAAATCCAGATGAAAGCACCGACCAACAGTCATAGATAACAGATAGAATGTATGTAGAGAGTATAAATATGAAGAACAATAGAAATTAAAAGGAAAGCAATAATAACAGAGGATTTATAGTGGTTCGGCTGACTCCGACCTACGTCCACTCCAGAAATTTCCTTTTTATTGATGTCAGAATTAATGACAGTTACAATCCAGAGTTTTCAGAACAACAATGGCAGAGCAGCCTTAGTATAGAAGATGAAGGGAAACAGAATGAAGATCCATTTTCTGAAGCCCCACATGCTGTATTTATAGGCAAAACCTGAGTCACTAGGCTTCCTGAGTGGTCTGGGCCCACCAAGACCCTAACCAATCCAAACCTCAAACACCACGACCGACCCCGAGTTCATAATATGCCAACCCGATCTCCCCCGGGCATGATTCGATATAGGCCTATCCATGACTCGGAGTAAACAAGGCTAGAACTCGAAGCATACTGAAGCCGATCCCTTCCTTTAACATGCCGATCCATAGTTTGCTGCCGATCCATAGTTTGCTACCGACCTGAAGCAAGTAACTCACATCCAATCATGTCGACCGACCCTGAAACCAAGCTGGCAACTCAAGTATATTCGAGTGTTGACCCAAATGTAATCCTGCGTTGATCCCAAGTTCACCGTTCCAAGACCAATCCACCGACCCGAGTCCATCTCGAGGATAAGCCGACCCTCCTTAATCAATCCACTCTGACCTAGTTAAGCCGACCCACCTTGACCGAACCATGCCACCAAGACCGGACCATACCACCAAGATCAGACCATACCACCAAGACCGGGCCATACCATCTAGACCGAACTAGGCATGATCTCCACTCCTCGACCGAGCCATGTATGACCGAGCCACCTTGACCGAACGGCTGACCCACGTGGCCGAACTCTAATGACCAAACCATGTTATTCTGAACCCCAGCTTTGTAATCATATATGTATATATATATATATATCATTCGTGATTGATCGTCTATCCATCTAATTGACTCAAACACATCGTATTCCAGCCTCGACAAATGAGCAGTCGATTTAGTTAAATTCGCCTGTCCACGGCCTTGCCAAAAGGCGGGTTAACACTTATTGAATTTGTTTTCTTTAGTAATTTTTTGTATATATATTGTGTTTTTTTATTTTCTGAAATTTTTACTATTTTTTCAATAATTGAAGAGCAAATCTGAAATTTTGACCAGGATTAGAATTTTCACCAGATTCCGTTTCGATAATGATCGGAACGGGAACAGAATTATCGAAAAAACCAAAAGTTTAACAGAATTTTGAACCATGAATTTAACATCAATCAAAAAATATAAATCATCAAAAAATGTAAGTGTCAGCATCATATCCTAACACATCAATATTCATGTAAACTTCTCACATTTTTTGAAGCAAATTCTTCTATTATTTCTTTATAGATAAGCATATCTAAATTCTTGTTTTCAATTGAAATCATAACTAGACACTTGACATGATAGTTCGAAGATATATTTTCATCAATTTCAATACTAAAAACCTTTTTTTCATCAAAGCAACCGTAACCGGAATGGTCAATAAAGCTTGATAAGCAACCCACACATTTAGAAATCCAGTTACGTCATAGTAATATCTCAAGAAATTTAATATCAATTGATGTAGCTACTTTTGGTAATAGAATTACTTTTAGTTGTTAAAGCTCAAAAAATAACTCTTTACCACAAATATCTTGCTATTCATTGTACTTCAAAAAACCTTCTAGATACATGCAATGATCCTTAAATTAATCATCATCAATAAATCTATAATTTAGAATCTTAAATTTAACAAAAAATCCAAAAATTCCTTTATAAAGTTTAAATTGCTAAAACTATCTCTAAGTGAAGCTAAAGCTTGATCTAATATTACCGTAAGTAAGCAGTAAATAATAACCAAGTAAACAATAACAAAATAACCATTAATCATTAACTATTATTACTCACATTATTAATTAGCAGAGAAGACAACAGGTGGTAGAGTTGGGGGTTTAGGGCTATGTGATTTTAGATTTAGAGCCATGCGATTTAGGGTTGCACAATTTAGAGCAGGCTGATCCAAGACACTAGAGAGACTGGACACTAGCGCTATTGTTTGAGAGGCGGTGAAGCCATGCAAATGCGGCAGCGACTGCCAGTTAGATAAAATCATGAGATGTGAGACTGGGAGAAATGCTCTTCGGTCGCTATAACATAAGGAAACTAATAATTAAACCGAATGAAATTTGGGTAAGGAAATTGAGGCCAAAACCCTAGTTTAAATAGCGGTTATAGAAAATGTGCTAGAAATCTTTTAAAATGGAATTTATCAGCTTAGGACATTAATCAAGTTCAGGGACCATAAAAGTTTCAAGCACACAAGCATCAAAATTATATTCATATATGCATTTTATAAGAGTGATGCTATTATCATCCATTTAAATATTTAGTAACGCCACTTAAACATTTAATAAAATTAAAGAGGGAATTAGTTTAAAGGAAAAACTTGAGGCCGATTTTAGTCTAAATGATACAAGTTTTTAAGTTTAGTTTGAAGGATACTGGATGCTATATTAATGTATCAACGGATAAAACAGATTGCTATATTAAACTAGCATCATATACATGAAATGATAATTAAACTAGCATCGGATGAACTATACTCGATGAACTAAAATATCATTCATTTTCACAGTTAAAGAAATGCCAAATTAACATATCGTTACAAATATATAATTCCAAGTTCATATAGTATTATACATATATATAATGCTAAGTTCATATAGCATTACATATATAATGCTAAGTTCATATAGCATTCGTTTTCATAGTTCATATAACATCTGTTTTATCTCATGATATATTTAATATAGTATTCAGTGTCCTTCAGACTAAATTTTAAAACTTGTGTCCTTCATTCAAAATTTTCCCTTCTCCTAATTTTCCATAAAATTAAATCATAAAAACTACTTCGAAACTCCACCTTGAACTTAAAAGATGAATATAAGTAAATACGATCGGTTATGCACAACCAAGCAACTATTACTGACATAATTACTTTCAATCCTTTCAACAACTAATGATAATAATGAAATGAACAGTAAAAATAAAAATATTATATTCAATTTTATATTAGAAGTTGATGAGATAAGGTATTAAATTATATTTAAAATATTGTAAATCAATATTTTTGCGACTCCTTAATGTTCTAGAAAAAAACATGATAATTAAATATATTATGACTATATCATACTGCTTTTTATTACAATTGGTTCCATTATTTTTTTCTTTCCCTACTGAAACAATGACAAAAGTAATAATAATTCGATATTTTTTATTGAAGTAGCAAAGAAGGTTTATCACTATGTTCTACAGTAGCACGAAATTTGAGTTACAAATTATTCTTTACTATGTTTGTCTTAGTTATGCTTTTATAATTAAAAAAAATGAAAATCTACATATAATTAAAGTCGACAAACTATAATCACAACCAAATTAGTTGGATTCATATGTATTGATGAAGCAGTAGATGGAAATAAAAGAATATCCGGGGAGAAATTGGACGAGGAAATTTTGATTTTATTTTTTAAAGATAGAGATGAGAAATTGAGTTATGATCATGTGAAAATTTAAAAATAAGAAAAGGCAGGTATAGGTGAGTAAGTGAAGTATTTTTAGATAAGAGAATAAATAAGTGAGAGAAGTGTTTAAGTGGGTGTAGATAATATCATCCTTTTTAAATGATGAAATATGTTTCCCTTCTACATGCACATGCACATGGAAAAATAATCCATTTCTTTCTTTTCCTTTTTCTTCTGGAAAAGCTATTTTTTGGTTAATAATAAATAAATTATGAAATTGATATCAATATAATTTGGATGTCTCTGGGTTTGAAACTAAGACCTCTAGAACCCTCGTATAAAGCACTCATTTAGCATGGGTACTTATGTAATTTCAAAATGTTCGAATGGATATTCTAGTTATAGCTTAGGGGTAGAAAGATTGAGATATTTTTTTCGAATTCAAAAACAAATCTTTGTCATCATCATCCAATCTCAAAAAACTCAAATCTCCAATCGATTTATTGATGATTTCAAATATGGATTTCTGAAGGATTATTGTTTGAGTTATTTAATGTTCTAATTTAAATAAGTTATAGTAATAACCCTAAAATTAATAATTAATTAAATAAGTTAATTAAGGAGAAAATGGTGGGTTAATAAAAAGGGGGTAAAAGGATATGAATTAATAGAAGCGGGTATAGGGCCAGACCCAACTTATTATAGAACAATATACGTTACTCATTTCTATTCATTCATTTCATTCTACTTAAGCTAAAAACAAAGGTAGAGAAACTCGTTAATAGTGGAAGAATAAGAAGGCAAATAAAAGGAAGATACAAAAATGCAAGCTTGAAAAGGCTAAGGATCAGTTTAGATCTATATGTTTAGATCTTGGTGAGCAATACTTAAACCTTCTAATCCGATTTCTTATATGCATAGGATCGGTTTAGATCTATATGTTTTATGTATGATGGGGTTCATACGGGGTTACATGAAAAGTATAAAAGGTTTAATGAATGTTTTGGGGAAGGATATGTATACATGGGGTGTTTTCATGTATTTTCCCCATTTAAATAGTTTCAAAACCTAATGAAAGTTTCATATGAAGTTTATAACTAGATTTCTAAAGTGGGATCTTATCTTTGTAGATTTCATAAGCCTGTATAAATTTATATGAATTTTTGAAGTTGTTTATGCTATAAAACAAAAAGGAGAATCCCCTAAAAAGGAGAACAAAGTTAAATAAGAGAAGAACTAGGATTCTGACGATTTAGGGAATTTTTTAGAATTTTATATAACCAAATAGAATTAAAACTAGCTTAATATAGTGCTTGGGTAGATGGGTACTGGAGAAGACGCAGTAAAATAAATTCTGTGTAAAAATATATTGAAAGGGGTTGGTAAAAAGGGGACTCGATCGAAATTATTTGCTGAAAAGGACACTGCAAATAACAGGAAGTATAATAGGAATGAGTAGAAAATTGACACGTGTAAAGACATTGTCAGGGATGTCAGGGTTATCGGGGTATGACATTAGGATGGCAACTCAGTTTGTATAAGTAAGAGACGTGCGCTAAATATGAGGGGATCATACCGCGCTAAAAGTTTGAAAGAAAGAAACACTGACAAGTAAAGTGTAAAGCATATTGCATAGGTCAAGCGGATTCTGCGCTATAAAGATAGGTATATGTATAAAAATTATAAAGGATAAGTCAAGGGGACTCAAGAAAAGGCCGGGTCAGAATGGGGGAAGGGACCCTACATTAGTTAAAGGAAGGGTAGGAAGTGATATTGATGTCGGGTAGGGACCACTCGAATGCACACGCAAGAAAGTGAGGAGAGGCATTCAACTTTTAGAAACTACGGTGGTGAGGGCTAAGTAGTTCCAAATTAAACAAAAGAGTGTTTAAAGGCTACATGTGTGATTCATTGTAGTCCACCGTAGTGGGTTATTTCAAGCAGGTTGAAGAAAAATAAGTAAATGAATTACTGTGGTGGGGTGATTCTAAGCAGTTAGAAAATTTTGTAAATAAACATAAGACTAAAGGTGGCTATTTCTTTGTAGTCCAAAGATGAACTAACTAAATAATTAAATACCACGGGAAGTTAGGTCTACGCCATTCGAGATAAAGAATGAATTTAAAAGTATACTACGGTGGGGGATTTCAAGCAGTATTAGGCAAAAGACAAACTTCTAAAGAATGGCTTTAAAAGAGTACTATGGTTGGTGATTCCAAGCAGTAATAGTTAATAATCAAACCTTAATAGGAGGATAAGTAAGCACTGCAAGGGACGCGGTATAAAATCAATAAAGAATGAAAAAGTAATGTGCAGGGGTGCAGGAGTAAATGGACAAGTAATGAAGAGTCTATAAAGGAAACCAGGGTGGGTCTGCATGAAGAGCGCAGTATATCATACCTAGATTTTAAAATATTCTAAATCAGGACTCCGATAGGTTAGTGCAGGATGCGCAGTAGTAAAGTAAAATCCGCTTAAGAAAGAATTTAATTGAAGAAGTAAATAAGAAATAATTACGTTAAGTAGTTTAAAATATTTCACACATGATTGATTGAATAATGAGGGGGAAATCTAACCTATGCAGTGTAGGTTGGTCTCACTATGTGTTTGTTTTTGGGGACAGTGTTATTCACATCAGACTTTATTGTCTGACCTGTGTTTTTATTATTGTTTCCCTATAAACCCACGGGTACTCATTTGAGTAGGCTGAGTTTATAGGCTTAGGTAGGTGGGATAATGGCCGCAGTACGAGGATTGAAGATGGAACATGAGGCTCTTTAGCTAATAAATATTTTGTTTCTGCCGTATAAAGGAGTACGGGCCGCATTTTCATATGTAGACCTGACTGTTTATTATGTTATTTGTCTATTATATTTTAACCCCAACGTAGGCACGTTTTTAGGAAAATATTGACCAAAGTGTTGTAAAGAATATTTAAAAGAATTTGTTGCGTAATAGAATTACTTAGTTGCTTTGTTTATTTAACCGTGTATTTATATTTTACTAAAATCACTTTAGTCGTCAAAAGATAATTTTGGTGATGACTGTAGTATTATCGACGTTCATTTTGGGTTTCAAGTGGGAGATGTTACAAGTTTGATATCAAAGCATAGGTTAGGGACACCTAAATAAAACAGAGCTAATAAAAGATAAGGGCAGTAATAAAAATAAAAATAAACACTCCGAGGAGGGGATGCGTTAATATATAAGTGTGTGTATATATCGTACTTGCATATTGCTATATATATATAGGGAGATATATATGTTCTTCTATTGTGATTCCACTTCCTATCTTTTAGTTCTAATGAAGACTTGCTTAATGGAAAATGTAGATGGACTTGAGAAGTGGATGGATCATAATAAAAGGGGCTAGTGCGAGAAGGGAGAATAAAGGAACTCATGCTAATGAAGGGAATGAGGGGAGAATTCCTAGAGCAGTAGGAGAAGGAACTGTGTAGCCAACTAATGTGGCAGGCATATATATATAAACGTCTTGTTTAGAGAATTTATGGCTTAGATGTTGAGGGAGGCTGCATTGGAGGCAACATATATAAGAGCTACGGTTGTAAGGGATTTCCCTGGGATGAGGAAGGATTATAGAATTTTGGGAGGAAAGGCATTTACTGGAAAAGAACCTTTAGCAAAAGTACCAAACTGGTTGAGGAGCTGAGCATCTTTGGTGATCTGGGATTGAATGATGCATAGTAGAGGAGACAAACATCAAGGCATATACTAGATGATGTGCTGGATTGGTCTGAGACTTTTATTGTTGAGACCCCAAAGGAGGGAATCACTTGGGAGCAGTTCAGGGAAAGATTTGAAGCGTAGTTTATTTCTGAATCTCAGTAGAGTGAATTGTTGAGGAAGTTCATTGATTTGAGGCAGTGTGACCACATTGTAGAAGGGTACATCCAAAAGTTTGATGCATCAATCAAGTATGGTAGGGAGATCATTAATACCTTTATGAAGAAGAATGAGAAGTTCATTTGAGGCTTGAAGCTAGGGCTTGATCATATGGTGATGGATCATATAGTATCTCCTTTTGAGTTTGTGGTTGATATATCTAGGAGATATGATAGCATGTATCCAAAGAAGAGAAAGGTGGAGACAAAGTCTAAGGCCGAACAGAAGAAGAAGTTCAGCCCATACACTAAAGGCAAGAAAGGAATGCCAAAAGGGAAGGGTGTAGTTGTTAATACTGAAGTTGCCATTGAGGAGTTAGTCTGCTACAATTACGAATAAAAGGGACACTATGCTATGGAGTGCCTATGCATAAGAATCCTGCAAGGGTAAAGTGCTTCAAGTGTGATAAGATGGGATATCCGAAGAAGGATTGTCAAGTGTATGTTATGGAGGGACCAAGAGAAGGATTTTACATGTCTAAACCAAAAATACAAAGGGATTTTCAAATCATCATTCATACATTAACATGTGGGCAAAACGACAACTTTTATGTAAATTAATTTGAAGAAAATTTACTTGCACATTTTTATTTTGTTTTATAGGAATTTTGGGCTCAAAATGGAAGAGGCTTATGCATGCATATACATGGGAAATCAAAAGAATGAGAAGAGGATGGAAATAATGCAACATAGAGGAGCCCACATGCCACTTGCTTATAGACACAATTAAAAGCTAATGCATATGTTAATGGAGATTAAAGGCAAAAGCACATGTTAGTGGGATTAATTAATTCCTTAATGATTACTTGGATGATACACAAACTAAAGGGTATTTTGGGTAGCTCCCTAAAAATAGAATTATGGTTTTAGGCATGTATAAATACCCATTTATGTTTCATGTAATGCTTTTTTTATGCAAGTTGTAGTCACTAAATCAATAATAAATAAAATGGCTTCTTAAGCCTTTTCTTATTTTCTTTTATTGTCTACATGTTTTTCTTCGTTTCATGCTATTTTATTTCATGGTCTTTTATTTAGTTTATGGTTCTTATTTCATATTAGTAGTTAGTTTTAATTTATGCAATTAGTTTAGTTTCATTTCATGCAAGTAGTTAATTCTCTTTTCTTTTGATTAGCTCCCATTTTCCTTGCTTTTTATGTTTAAATCATTTTGTGTTGACATGAATTCAATTATGAGAAGCTAAACCCCTTCAATTTAGGGGTAATGAAGCTCTCATGAATCATACTAAATCAACATAGAATGGTTGCATTTGCAGTCTCTTGTTTAGTGCTTAGTGGAAATTAATAATGATGGGCGTTTATGTTTTTTAGTGAATTTGATAGCCTATGTTGACAACTCAAATAGGCTATGCTTAATCCAATATAAACTTTAACTATTTGATCATTTGCTTAAGTGATTTTGATTATAAATTTTGTAACGACCCGAATTTTTGAACGGTTTATAATTAAATATTGGAATTATTTAAATAATTGAATCTTGGATTTAATTCGAATAAAAATGATTTCAAAAGCTTATTTAAATTCAGTTTGAATAATAAATGGTTATTGAAAATTTTAATTTATGATTTAAGTGATTAAAATTATTTTAAAAATAATTCATTTTTATTAACGTGTGAAATTATCATTTCGGGCCACTATCTTGGATTTGGATTAAATTAGTGCTATTGGATCCGGAATATTGAATTGTTGTACGCCAACGAGTTTCGTGACGATCGAGCTTGCTGTGTGACCGTGCAAGCTCAAAACGCACAATGAAAATTAAAAGAGAATAAAATATAATATTATTTTACTATAAATACACATCAATTCCTAAACCCTTCTCCTTACTTCCCTATTTCTCCTTCTTTTTAAATTTTGTGTGCCGCTTATTTCAGTTTCTTCCATTAATTGTTTTAAGAGAAATACTCAACGAAATCCAGAGATTTTTGATCCGTTGGCTTCATATTATTGAGGGCTTCCTAATGGTGTGTGTGGATTTGGGTGTGTTAGAGTTTGTTTTGCTCGACATGAGCCAGTGGAACAAGTAGTAGGTCGCTTTAGGGGATAGATGGTCGAAGGTGATGCAAGTAGGTGCGTTGGGCTCGGGATGCGATGAGGAGGTGTTTGGCGATGGTAAGAGGGCTTGAAGTTAACCGTGGCAAAATACGACCTGGGCAGGGTCTACTTAGGGCACACTGTCGGCGAGAGAAGATGGTGGCCGGAGATGTAATGGAAGGTATGGTCGGTTTCATGGTGGAAAGGTGAATTGATCGGTTGTAGTTGGAGGAGCTCCAAGTGGTCGGAGTAGATCACGAAATTGGGAGGCAAATAGGGAGTCACCAGGTTGGAAATTGACACGGTTGTGCAGAGGAGTTGAGGTTGAGTCCATCGCCAAGCTCATGCGATGAGAAGTTCGTAGGCGCTGGTCGTTTGATGGATCGTCGCTTGTGGAGAGAGAATTAAGGGATGGAAGAATTCGGTGATGAGTTGCCTGTGCATATCACTATGTCAGTGTGCACATTTGGGGGAGCTGATGAGTGGAAGGATTAAGAAATTAAAAATGGATCAGTGTTTAATTAAATTATATTTATATTATCTGAATTCTTATAAAATCTATAACTTTTGCATACGAGGTCCGATTGAGGCGTCGAATTCCCTGTTGCGTTCATATCGGGATTATCTACGCAGTAGAATCAGAGTCGTCAAGTTTGGAGCTAGTTGGAATTTTAGTCAAAATCGAACGGTGTTCGATTTTGGACAATTCAGAAACACGACACTGTTAACTAGAGCTTGGGTGAGTTTTACTCACTAGTTGATTATATATTATTGTATATATAATTGTTGTTGTATTGAAAATATAAACTATATAATGATTAATGCAAGTTATTACGTTTGGACCCCGCCTTGTTTCGAAAAAAAAGTGAGAACATTATTACTAAGTATAATAATCTCTATTTGATCATCTATAACATGTATCATAGCCCAGACTACTTGTGTACATGTTTGATATTTCTTTGTGAAAAGTGATAGTATATTACGAATGTTAGAAACAATTTAGTCATTGTAAACGTGCTTTGAAATCCCTGATAACTCACATATGTCAAATCAGATAAATTGGATAATTGTGGAAAATAGTGGATATATATATATATGGGTTGTTCTATACACAGTTTGGTGTGTTAGGCATAAATGGGATTGGTTTGGACATTTGTGGAATTTGGAAATGGAAAAGGAAAAATGGTGGAAGCAAAACGGTCACGATGGATGCACTTTGAAACCGCTGTGATCTGTGATTTTAAAGTTAACTTTGAAAGACATCCTAGAGGTTTTTTATATCTAATTAGTAAGTACTATTAGTGTACTTATTATGGGAAATTATCAAGGTTTAAATATATTTTTGAAAATCAATTATGGATTTATAAAGTGATGGCTTTAAATTATAAAACAGGTTCTTAAATGGGTTTTAAATAAAAGGTTTAAAAAATACAATATAAGTATTTTTAAAAGTATGTTTATTATATATATGGTTTTGAAAGTTATTAAAGATTTTATTTAAGAAATAAAAGGATTTTATGTTATAATATTTTACAAATGGTTTATATATTTTATTAAATATCTTAGTTTTAGAAATAAATTAGTATATGTAAATATCTATCTTTCAAAGGTACTTAGTATATTTAGAGGTTTTTAAAGAGGAATTTGGGAACAAAGGATATTTACAAAGGATATTTAAAGAGGATATTTATAAAGGATATTGATAAAGGATTGTAATGGAATATTTTGTAAAGGGATTTAAAAGGAGTTTTGGATTATAACGCTTATGTTATAATGGATTGTTTTATAAATTGATTAAAAAGGTATATTACCTTGTTTAATAAGTAAAGCTATACTTAGAGTTTTGAAATGGAAATTTCAATGTTAATGGCAAGCATAAAAGTGGATTTTGCGTTTATAGTATCGATGTTTGTGCAACATCTATTTTAACCCATATAACTATACTTTTGAAAAGTGATTAAATCTTTAAAATGGAGTTTTAAAGGTAATAGGATAGTAAAGTGTTTTGGGGTTTGTCGTAAACAATGTTTTAGTAACATTTATTTTTAAACCCTCGGATTATATTTTAAAGTGTTAAAATATTGTAAATGATTTTGGAAAATACTTAGATCTTTAATAATGGGATTTTAAAGATAAATAACATGTATGATTTGCCTTTAACCCATTTTGGTTATACTTGTAAACTTAAATAAATTTTTGAAATGGAGTTTTAAAGATAATCATAAGTGGAATGGTTTTGAGTTTGTAGTAAGAGTGTTTCACTAACATTTGTCTTAAGCCCTTTGAAATTGATTTGTGAATATACTTATACGATTGGAATAAGTTATGAATACTTTTGGGAAGTGTTGAAATGAATAGTGATGTTTTTAATTAAATAGCAGAGTTTATTTAGCAAATGGAGTTTCATTTATAAAGTGTTTATTTAGTAAAAATGAGTTTTACTAATAAAGAGGATTTTAATTAATAAAGGAAGATTAATTAAAAAGGGGATTAGAAGTTGTTTGTATGACTTGATCATGCTTGTTTGTTTCGATTGTGCTTTGCGTGTTACTGCTTATGGACAATATACGAGACTTGGTTTTTCTGTATGCGATTATTCTCATTGTATTGGATTGTTTGTTTATTTGATAGTTAAATAACCGACTATCAAATCTTGGCCAGAATATACTCTGGAAATATCTAGAAGAAACACGAAGATTGTATGGTACAATTATCTTAGGTGGTGCTATACTATATGTATAGACTCGTTTTGCTCTTCTAGGACAAATGATAAGGAAATCCATCTGCTTAAATGATTAGGAGGTGACCTCCTCCCTTATGTATGTCTGTTTACTTCCCACAAAATCGGGGTTCAAACTCCCGGGAAATCGATCGATTGGTTTCAGAACACCTGGTAAGCCGGAGAACTGTACTTATATGAGATGAGTTGAAATCGTAACCACTCCAAAACCATATACGTGTTCTTGGTTCGTGATCGGTTTGTGGTCGGTTCATGATTTCTTCATGATGGCTTTGTGATTGCTTCATGATGGTTTCATGATTGATTCGTGATTGCTTTGTGATGCTGGAATCTATGTGGAGATTCGAATTCTGTTTGAGATGCTCGACCACATGTAGTTGTTAGTGATCTATTCAAGATGTGGGGATCCTTGTGAGATTCCGAAACCTGTTGAGGTATGGGAATCCGTGTGAGATTCCAAGATCTATTGAGGACTCCATGTGTGGTTCCGTGATCTGTTCGTGTTGGAGCTCATGTGGAATATCTGTTTGGGTGGTGACTCGTGGGCTGGAATGGCGGACGTTGCATCATCATCGGTATGGCAAAAACCAGATATAGAAGACATAGCCAGTAGGGTTGGAAAACCCACAGGGCGCATACGACTCCATTTCTAGAGATACTTATTGGGATATGCATGTGGGAGCGATGCATCAGGTCTTAGCAAGACCAGTTTTCCTATAGTACATGCACTAGAGATGTACGACGCTTCGGAAGGATATCTCTGATCCTGGTGTAGTAGTTCGAATTCGGCTTTCCCGAAGAGATCTACGTGGAAATCCTACCCAATTAGCAAACGCGCCTTAGCAGTTATGATTGTATACCTATTATTGATGTGATGTACACTCACTTGCATCGTAGCTATGTGTTATATTCCATACCTTAGACATTATTATATTATCACTGGACTTTATAATAGAATGGTTTGGTTATCGTAAGGGAAAAACCTATCCGTTTTTATTGACGGCGTGGTCTTACGATATACCCTTATTTTGAAAGGATTTACGATAAAATAAATTCTATGTGATGTGAGCTTCGCACGCTGGTTTATTAGACTGATCCGGACGTTATTCTCGTATAATGCTCGAGTCTGCTTGAGTATGTTTCCAGATTTAGCTGTGGTTCATTGGTGCTTTTGGAGAGGAGCTGGATGGTTTCCTACCGTACTTATTTTCTGCTGCATTACTTGATTGTGTCTATCAGCAATTGTGAGGACATGATGTTATAACTGTCTAGGCTGATGATAGGTTAGTTTTCTCTGATTGATGTATGTATATAAAAGTTTTCTTTTTGGTAAAGACCTTTTGAGATATTATATATTATCGTTCCGCATATGAGATTCTGATATTGTGTTCTCTTCTTTCTTGTTCTATTTCTTTTTATTTTTTATTTTACCCTAACTATTCACCTTTCCGGCCCTTGGGTGCTCGGCACATGAGTACCGTGGATGTATTATTGTCAACATCTGAGGATCGAAAAGTGTGTCGTTACAAAATTAAAAGTAGAATCAATATTTGGTGTTTTATATTACTAATCTCAAAGTAGTAAATAGATCATACTTAAATTAGATTTTATTATTAATTACATGTTCATTTTCATGAGATTTTAGAAGTGAGTTTGAATGGTGTGTTATAGTTTGATGGTTTAAGTTTTGCTAATTAATAGCACAAATAGGCCATGCTTAGAATAAACACATCAATCATTTCTACTTGAAACTAGAATGAGAGATTATAGATTAATTTTGTGTTGATTTATATGAAAATTTGAAAGTGGATTTACCTCTAAATTGCCCTTTAATCTCATAGTTTTATTCTCATTTTTATTCTAGTTTCTACTCTCATTCCTCTAAACATTTTAGTTAAAAATTCTCTCAATTTTTGGGTTAATTTGATTGAGTAATTATAGAATTTTTTCTTTCTCCATTGATCGATCCGGACTCGCATACGTATTACGATTGTAAGCTGTGCACTTGCGGCTTTTATTATTACATTTTCGACGGTATTCTAATCGATAGAGTTTTCCATCGCGAATAAGTTTTTGGCGTTGTGGTCGGGAAAGAAATTTATTTTTAATTTTACTTTTCAAATTAATTTTTTTTCTTTTAGTCTGTGTTAGTTATCATAAAAAACCAAAAACAAAACAAAACAAAAATTTGTTGTGCAATTGTTTCGTGTTTTCCTCGCTTGTTTTTTTCACTTGTGTTCATTTTTGTGTTGTGTTTTGTTCACTTCTATATTAAAAAATAAATAAATACACAAACATGTTGTAATATTTAGTGTTACGTTATTTGCATTTATGTTCAAGTTTGTGATACGTTTCTGTTCATTTTATTCCTGCTGTCATATTTGCATTTTGTTCACTGTTTTTGTGCTCTCTATTAGTTATTTTGTTTTCAGATTTTTTCCCTCGCTGTTCACTATTGTTGACTTTGTTGTTCACTGTTTCATTCTCAGTTATTTGCTGTTACAACTCCATATAAAATCTTGTATCAAACTCTGTTTTACATTTTACAGGCAGTTCTTTGTTTACATTTTGTATCACATTTTGTTTTAAATTTCTAAACACTGCACAATGCAACCTGATCGCCACCAGAAGCCTGCTCATCCTTTCGACAACAAACATCCATCAACTCATCACAACAACTACAACTTCTTACTCATCCTCACTGCCTGAAATCTCATACCTCCTCCTGGTTACCCTGCCTTCACAGCATACAAAACCAATCCACTACAACTCAAACATCAACTACCTAACTACCAACCTCCCACATCCAAACTACCTCCTCACCAAACCAATTCATACTCCTCTACCTGATATATCAACCATTTCTTCAACCCACAGCACTCACTCTACTCCTCTTGCCTAAAACACACCCAACTAACACACACCCACACCACTACCATCTCCAAACCTCAGTAGTTACTTCACCTACAACCAAAACCCATAACTTCCTCCTCCTCCGCTCAATTGGAAACTAAAGACATCTCCAATCTCCGCAACCCATACAACAGTCCATCCTCTACGACCATCACACAAGCATCACCATCCACTCTTAAATTCAACCATCTCCATGCTTCAACTCCTCTATCAAACAAGTTCATTAACCACACTCAAGCATCATCAACACAAACACCTTGACAAGCACATCCCCTAGAACACATGCAAAATGCTAACATCAATCAACCCAATTTCACCGTCTACAAACTGCCAACCCCCCTACGATCATACTTAAAACCGAGACAATCTCCATTCAAAGGCCGACCTCCAATAGAAACTGCCTCCATAAATCGCTTTCACCAAATCGACGCTATCGCTAACATCATTAGTCGACGCCCTCGCAACCACCAAACCGGTACTTGTGACCTGCTGTTCGCCTCCATCTCCTCATTTGCCTCTATTTCATAACCCAAAAATATGCCTCCTCAAATCGCTACCTCCATGAAATTGAAATCAATCGCCTCTGCTTAAACCCTCAATCACAACTCTAGTCTCGAACGACCGTCTTCTACTCCTCAAAACCAATCGCGGACAAGATTTTGGAATTTTTCAAAAGCTTTTGGAACTTTGTTTGTTAATCAAGAACAGTCGCTGAATAGTTTTTTTAGGGAAATCATTGAACAAGATTTTGAAATTTTTGTGGGTTTCCAGTTGAAATTGTTTATGTGATTTTGTTCGTGGTGCATTATTATCAAGGCTGTTGCGTGGGCTTGTTATCGTGGACTAAGTGCATGTGTGTTGCGTGTTATTTAATTTAAGTTTTTCATTCATTCAACTTTTTTTCTGTTTTTTTCTTTAAAAAAATAATTTCGTTTGACTAAACGATTTTTATTTTTATTTTTTTAAAACCTATTGCTTTCGTTCTATCCTTGTAAAAAATCATTTTCAACAATATTTCAGGTTGCAAAAGCAGAAGGAGAAGGATTGCTTGCTAAAAAAACTGCCATGCTCTGTTTACCCAAAAAAATTACGCCAAAAAATATCGCTGCTTTTAAATAAATAATTCTGCACGCTCTGGTATCGTGTTCTTATCTCTTGTTTTTATTTCCCTTGCATTATTGGTTGCTAGCATTTAAAAAATCCAAGAAAAATCTCATTCGTAGTTGCATTGTTAGTACACGTTTAATTTCCGTTTTGCATTCATTTCATCTTATTTTCTTTTCCCAGGACAATACCCAACTTCACAAAAGGTGGGGGCTTTCATCACCCCTTCTTGGCCCACAAATTGCATATCATCTTAGAATTTGACTAATAATAACGGTTAGACGTTGGATTTAAGGGAGTCATGAGCTCATTTATGGCAAAACTGTATCTCGACAAGTTGATTTCTTTTAACAATATATTTCTGGTGTCTAGGCTACGACAGAGCAATAATCATTTATAAATATTACGGCGATTCGTAAATATTATAGTGATTGTTTCTCCGAAGGTACTTAAACCTTCGGCTACATTGCTACCGTGATTCGTGATGCACCGATAACTCCTGTCCGTTACCTGGCTAAGAACTATTTTGTTGAAGTCAATGTGTGATTATACAGTTTTGGGTTAGGAGCTACTAAGGACAGAAAATTTCTAGGTAATTCCTTGCATTCATTTAGTCGCATTAGTTTATGCATATACAAAAAAACAACAAGAAAAAACAAAAAAAATCCAAAAGTAAAAAAATAACATTTCCCTTAACTTAGTTTTTAAACAGAAACCCAAAAAAACTTATTCAAAAACAAAAACTAAAAAACATTTAAAAAAAATATTTTTAGAATCCAAAAAACAAAACAAAAATAAATCTTCCTTTTGAAAATAATTGCCTTTTGGTAAATATTTTTAAAAAAAAATAAAACATAAGAATTTTTCACTTCATTTCATTCTCCAAACCTTGTTTCATTCTCTTAACCTTGATTTTCATGTCTTTCTCTCCTTGATCTTTTCACTTGTGCATGAGTGTCTGCACTCGCAACACAACAACGAATCATTTAACCCGAATGAACGAACCTCCAACGATGGATAATGAAAACCCTCCCCGAACTCTCATGCATAGAATCTTTCCCGATAGAGTTTCTATTCCTTCTTATATCACCTTACCCGCCCCAAGGGTAATCACTTCAAAATTCATTCAAATCATATTGCCATGCTCCCGAAATTTGGCAATTTTTGAACACGATGACTCATACATCTTCTTAACAAAATTGAACAAGTCTGCGCAACAATTAAACATCAACAATTATGTGACGATGGAATCAAACTTAGGTTAATTCCATTTGCCCTTACCTATTATGCAGAAAAATGGTTGTATAACTTTCCTTCGAATTCAATCAAAACTTAGGACAAATTCGTTCAAGTTTTCTTAAAAAAGTTCTAGCCATTGAAAAAAAAACCAAAATACGGAATGAAATTGTAAACTTTCATCAATTTAAGGGGGAACCTTTCGAAAAATGCTTTGAAAGAATTAAAGAGCTTTTGATAAAATGTCCACACCGTAATTTTGAAAAATGGAGTCTTTGCCAAATCTTATACGATGCATTTGAAAATAGTTCATGAACCATGCTTCAATTGATGTGCCAATGCAATTTTCTCGCCCAATGTCACAACGATGCTTGGAAATTCCTTGGGAACTTGGCCGAAAAATCATCCCAATGGGAACGTTATAACGAGGAATCCATTTATTCACGATTGAACACACACTCGATGGATCATCCTTGGATTTAGAAGCAAAAATTGATGCGATGATGAATAAATTCGACAATGTTCTCACCCAACCAAATGAACCAAGCTTCCCAACCATTGTGTTATAAATGTAACGATCAGAATCACATCATCGATTAATGCCCTCAATCATTAGAACAACTCAACGCTTTTAACAAAGTTAAGAATGACCAGTTTTCTCCAACCTACAACCCCGGTTGGAGAAATCATCCTAACTTTGCATGGAACCAAAATAATTCTAACACAAATTTCGTTCGACCCATTTTTCAAGCATTTCCAAACAATGCTTCGAATCCTCCATTTCAATCCAACCACTTTCAACAAAATTTTACACCTCCGTCTCAAAATCAACCGCAACAATCTTTTGCTCCCTAAGACGATGAATGACTTCACTTGAGAAAAGTCTTAAAACTTTGGCTAAAGTGACCACTCAAAACCTCCAATCAAATAGAAATTTGCAAAATTTATTAACCTCGTACATGCAAGATACGAGTCAATTAATTGCTAAACTCAAATGCAAACGAGTCAATTAGTTACTTCTGTGAGTGAACTTGAACGAGGCACGTTCCCAAGCCAGGCAGTTCCGAACTCTAGAAATCAAAACACGAACTTGAATCAAGCTCATGTCATTCAAGATAGTAATGTGAACCAAATAAATGCCATCACAACTTTGTGTTCTGGTAAACTAATTGATAACCAAGTTGTCAATCCAAACGATTTACCGAAAGCTCCTCTTGACACTTCGAAAACGACAAGCGATTCTGAACAAAACATCAAGTCAAATATCAAATCAAATTCCAATCCAAATTCTTCTTCTACTCAAATAGATCGACCTACTGAGTATCGAATTCCATTTCCTCATCGACTTCGACCTAAGAAACATTCCGATCAAATGGAAAAGATGGTGGAAAGTTTCAAACAAGTCAAAGTGAACATCCCTCTCCTTGATATCGTTCAATAAGTCCCAACTTACACTAAGTTTCTAAAGGACTTGTGCACTCAAAAATAACATACTTATGTACCCAAGAAAGTTTTCTTAGCTGCCAGTCTTAGCAAAGTCTTGCCTCAATCAATTCCCACAACATACAAGATCCTGGATGTCCTACGATCTCGTGCACGATAGGAGATAAAACGATTAATAAATACTTATTAGACTTGGGTGCAAGTGTCAATTTGATTCCTTATTCAGTTTACCAACAACTTGGCTTGGGTGTACTAAAATCGACTAAAGTAACTCTTCAATTTGTTGATTGTTCAATAAAGAAACCCATAATAGAAATCGAGGACATACTCATCAAAATTGGTCAATTCATATTTCCAGTCGATTTCATCGTCCTTAAACACAATCCGTGAACAATCTGATGAGTCAAATCCCATTGATTTTAGGATGACCTTTCTTAGCCACTTCAAATGCCCTAATCCATCGTCGAAATGGTTCGATGAAAATATCTTTTGGTAACATGACATTGGATCTTGACATCTTCAATCTTGAAAATCAATCAAATGAACCACTTGACCAAACGTTGGAAGTTATTTCCATTCAAGAAAATTTAGATAATGAAATAGTTGACCCTAACCACGAACATGAGACTGAATACAAACAACTGTTTCAAGACGAGACTAATGAGATGGAAAACACGGTTCCATTTGAACCCCTTATAGTTGAGTCAAAACTTCAACAAAATTCTTTGATTGAGCAACCTTGTAGATTGGAACTCAAACCTCTTCCTGATCACCTTAAGTACACATACTTAAGTGACAACGAAATGTTTCCTACCATAATCTCTTCAAATCTTTCTCTTGATCAAGAAGCCTCCCTTCTTTCAATTCTGTTGAAAAACAAAGAGGCATTTGGATGGTCAATTAATGATATTAAGGGAATTAGTCCTGCTCTTGTTCAACATCACATCTACTTAGTTGATGAAGCCAAGCCTTTTCGTGACACGCAATAAAGGCTAAACCCAAAAATGAAGGATGCAGTTCGAGACAAAATTCTTAAGCTCCTTGATAATGGAATCATATATCCCATCTCTAATAGTTCATGGGTTAGCCCAATTCATGTCATGCCTAAAAAGTCCAGACTTATCGTTATCACGAATGACGCTAATGAACTCATTCCAACCCATTTCTGTAATCGATAATTTGAAACTCTAATGAAGAAATACTCGATAACCCACAAGTTATCCACTCCTTATCATCCCCAAACATGTGGTCAAGTTGAAGTTTCAAATTGCCAAATCAAGAAAATTTTAGAGAAAACTATGAATAAAAATAAAAAAGATTGATCATAAAAATTGACAGATGCACTTTGGGCTTACAGAACTGCGTATAAAACTAACCTTGGGATGTCTCCTTTTAGATTAGTATATGGTAAAGCATGTCACTTACCTATTGAACTTGAACATAAAGCATTGTGGGCGATTAAGAACATAAATTTTGATCTTGAAAAAGCTGGCGAAAATAGAAAATTGCAACTCAATGAATTAGAGGAGATTAAGAGCGACGCGTATGAAAATGAGAAACTTTACAAAGAAAGAACAAACGTTTTTCATGACAAGTCAATCTTAAGAAAAACATTTTTACCAAATCAAAAGGTTCTTTTATATGACTCTCGATTTCATTTGTTCCCTGGAAAATTAAAATCAAGGTGGACAGGACCATACGTGGTACGTACTGTTTTTCCACACGGTGCCATAGAAATTGAAAATCCTAGGGATGGGTCGATTTTAAAGTCAATGGCCATCGTTTGAAACCTTACTTGGAGTTGGCGAGTGATCGAGAGGAGGAGCTCATGATTCTTTATGAGCCACACCACATCTAGTAAGAAATTTTAACCCTCTCTTCTAAAAATGTACATATTTTTCTCCGTCACACTCATTATATCATGCATTAACTGTCGGGACACAGTCAAAATCAAGTGTGGGAGGGAGTCTCATGTTTATTTTGATTTTTCATGGTTTATTTTTTGCATTTTCTTTCCAAAAATTCCCCAAAACAATTTTTTTAAGTATATTGATTTACTTTTAAAGAAACACGATATAATAAGTATACGTTTTTGGTTATTAAATTAAAAAATTTGAAAAATTACTTGTCTCAACAAAAATAAAAAGAAAAGCTGATACAAGTAACTCTGGTGTAACTAGTATATAGGAAGCTTCATAGGTGATAATTATGAAGTATATCCTAATTGTAATGTTTGTTTAAAAGAGTGGTTGATTTAAAATAAAGGCGATAACATTTTTGATCTCCTAAGTTAAGTGGTGCTAAGAAGATTTTGCATAACTCTCTCTTTTCAAAAAAAATCACAATAATAAGAAACACCTAGAGTCATGTGTTCACACGTAAGTGTGTACACTCACCACGCTTTATACCCTTCTCACATAAGATCGAAAGGCAGTGCATGATTGGTATATCTGACCTTAGTATATCTAAGTTAGGTGTATGTAAATAAAATTAAAATAATAATAATAATAAACACCAAGAGTCAGTGTTCATATGCAAGTGTGTACACTCGTCACGCTTTGTACTCTTTTCACGTAAGCCCGAAAGGCAATGCATGATTGGTATATCTGGCCTCAGTATATCTGAGTTTGGTGTGTGAACAATAATAATGTTAATATTTTTCAAAATAGAGAGAGCAAGCAATTGAAACCCAAGCACTATCTTCACTTAATTGATTTGACTTGTTATTCAAAAGAAATAAAAATGCCACTTTGCAAAACTTTGATAATCAACTAAAGGATTCAATTTATAGTTGCATTATGTTATCAACTAAAACAACTAGCCAAACTAGAGTCCAATTGTGATGAAACTTAATATTTGTTGCAAGTTTTGATGAGTAAAAAGACTAAAATTTCTTGATAATAACCAAAACTTATATCGAACTTACTCGTATCAATTTAAAAGTAAATTCTTCATTTGTAAATATTTTCGAAAACTTGCATCGTGTAGTCGCATTAGAATTTGCATATGGAATTTGTATTTTGTGAGTATTATCAGCTGAAAACCCCCATGAGACAACCCTTAAAATGGAAGAGGCTTATGCATGCATATACATGGAAAATCAAAAGAATAGGAAGAGGATGGAAATAATGCAACATGGTGGAGCCCACATGCCCACTTACTTATGGACTGCAATAAAAAGCTAATGCACATGTTAGTAGAGATTAAAGGTAAAAGCACATGTTAGTGGGATTAATTAATTCCTTAATGATTACTTGGAGATTACACAAACTAAAGGGTATTTTGGGTAGCTCCTTAGAAATGGAATTAAGGTTTTAGGCATGTATAAATACCTATTTATGATTAATGTAATGCTTTTTTTTCATGCATGTTGTAGTCACAAAATAAATGATAAATAAAATGGCTTCTTTAGCCACTTCTTATTTCCTTTTATTGTCTACATGCTTTTCTTCATTTCATGCTATTTCATTATATGCTCTTTTATTTAGTTTATACTTCTTTATTTCATGTTAGTAGTTAGTTTTAATTTATGCAATTAGTTTAGTTTCATTTCATGCAAGTAGTTAACTCTCTTTTCTTTAGATTAGCTCTCATTTTCCTTGCGTTTTATGTTTAAATCATTTTATGTTGACATTATTTCAATTATGAGAAGCTAAACCTATAACCACTCGCAACCGCACCCGATTCGAGCTGACAATAAACCACACATGTCCAACCCAAATCTAACAGAAAGATGGATAATTATGGGGAAAGAAAGAAGAAAGAAGACGACAAAAGAAGAAGAAGAGAAAGAGAAACTAAAACAATACAAAATCTCACAATCGCAGTGGAACAATATATGATATAATATCAATGATCTTTACAAAAAAGAGAATTGTAGTATAATTTACATACATCCATCAAAGTACAACAACATATCACTAAACATCAGCCTGGACAGTTATAATGACATGTCCTCACAAATGCTGATAATTTAACAACAATGCAGCCGAAAATAAATATATACGTGAATACGACCTAAAGAACTCCAGCTCGTCTGCTGAAGCTCCAAAGCATCCAAATCTAAATATGTAAATATGCTTGGCCGGACCTAAGCATTGAAATGGAAGAACACTTGGATCAGTCTGGTAAACCAGCGTGAGAAAACACATCTCAAATGAATTTTAAAGTTATAAAAAAATTTCTTTATCAAACAAAGGTATCTCATAAGACCACTCCGCGCATAAACACGAATGGGTTTTTACCTTACGATAACAAAAACATTTCATATCAAATCCTGTTATATTATATTAGTGTCTAGTAAACAAATAATATTAAAATAGCCAAAAAATTTACATTTGTTAAATTTGATGGCATAATTGGTTTACAAATAAAATGGCAGGGACATACTGGAGAATTGATTTCCATCCAATGGTAGGTAAGGGACTACCTTTCGTACAGTACATCTCTAGAGGAATGTACCGAGGATACACAAACAATCCTTCGCATCTGGCAAGACCGGTCTATCCCCATTTGGCACTCATACATGGCCTGGATAAAAACCGAATATGTCATCACCCCGGTCGTTACTGACCTATCCGAGACGTCTCATAGCATACACCAAATACCCAACATATAAAGGGTTATCTAGAAAGGTGATGATCATATCCTTATGATAGCGAACCACATAGCCTTACGGCGTACCCTGTTTAAGCCATTACCAAGTGATGAGGCTTAAAGTAACGTTTACCTTTCACATAGCACATTCCACTTTGAATGCCACATTGCCATTCCTTAGATATCCATTGACTTTCACAAACATACAACCTCTGAGCTTGTACGCCTCAGAGAAGGGTGTTAAGCTAAGAGAAGTTGTTATCTCCGCCACCAAACAGATGTACGTTTGTAAAAGTCAACGTTGTGATCTTAGAAATGCAATGCAAGACATTCGTCCATACAAGTTGGTTAGGAATAGAACAAACGAAGGCACTCTCCTACCACATCCTATCGGGAGTTAACCCTAGGATTAGTAGCGAGAAGTTCTTGCATATCCTAGATTTTCATAACGAAGCACTATTGCCACCATATATATATAATATGCAACGTGGGTCTAGTGGCAAGTAGCCCTGCATCATGAAGATCATCGTCTTCAAAATCATCATCGTAAACCTGCACTTTCGAACATATACATTAGTCTGAAGTGGTTATCGGATAAATTCGACCCTGGTCTCTCCGGACCATCAATGATTAAGAGGCCCTCAATGTCATACGGAAACCAAGTCTCGTAGACTTATCTTCTTTCCAACTCTCAAGTTGCTATCCTTCGGCCAAGAAGGAAGCCCGGTAGATTGGAGTACGAAAGACACTCCGCACTATTTGAATCAACATCCGTAATCCAAACGATAATCAAGCCTACTCAGCCGGCTTTGTGCTAAGTGCATGACTAATCAGTTCCCACATTAAGTTAAGGAACCAAAAATGGCCAAATTTGATAGTCGGTTATTTAACTACCAAAGCAACAAACAATATCTAGCGCATAAGTAATCACTAGGCCCATTTAATTAACCTTTTATTAATTAAATCAATTTCAAAATATTTACTTCAAATTATCTTTAAAAAGATATATTCTCAAAACCATTTTAATCTTTTGATATTGGAAAACATTTCCATATACTTATATCAATGGTATAAGTATATTTAATAACACTACCATTTTGGAGACACGCCAAATAGATTTCTACAACCGTACAACTTTCGAGTTCATATGCCTCAAAACGGGTGTTAAGTATAAGAAGCAATGCTCCTATACCACCAAGCCTTAGTACGATCATATGAACTAATTCATGCATTTCACAATGGAATGTCGAAACATTATTTATTGGGTCAAAACGAATGTTGCATAAAACATCGTTACGAAAACCCAAAAACACTAGTATAGGCATTTCATTAATTATATATATATAAATCCCATATACTATAAAACATTTCCTTTCGGAAATCATTTACTATAACAACAGTGTTATAGTCCATGCCTTTCATACTTCCTCAAAAACTTCTATTACAACAATTAATGTTAAAATCTAAATTTTCGATACTTATCACATTTTAAATCATTTTTCAAACTATAAATTTCCATTTTGAATTATTACTTTCCAAAACATTCTTTTAAAAAGATAAATTACTTTTAAAACCATTAACTCTATCAAAATATTACTTTCAAACATTCCTTTTAAAAGATTATTTAAAAACATGAATGTATTTCCTTTATATAAAAATCCATATTTAAAATCTCAACATAAATCATTTCCATATTTTATAAAGCTATGTTTATAAATTTCCTTTCTATTTTATAAACATCTATTTTATAAAATCTCTTTATTTATAAAATTCTATTCATAAATCATTCTTTTGTAAAATCTCATTTTACTATCAAAATCCACTTATAAATCCATTTATTTATAAATCTAATTTATTTATAAAATCCATTTACCAAATACTTTTCAAATCCATTTACAAAATATTTATAAATTCCAATTATAAATCTATTTTCTTTATAAATCAAATTTATTTATAAAATTCATTTATAAATCCATTTACCAAATACTTTTCAAATCCATTTACAAAATATTTATAAATTTCGATTATAAATCAATTTTTTTATTTATAAAATATCACTTTTATAAATCCTTCCTATAAACTATTCAAAAATTCGTAATTAAATTATTTCTCAAAAACTATACTTTTATGACATCATAAATCATACCTTTTATTTGTTTAAAAATAAATTCATCCCTTTTAATAATTTTAAAATTATTAAAACATATATACTTCCAAAATCATCTTGAAAATCATTTCAATTCAAAATCACTATTTTATAGTATTTTAAAATACTAAAAATATAGCCAAGTGCTACTATAGCACTAAATAAGCAAAAACAATCCATGTCATCAAATATGGCATCCAACACATCATATGTCAAAATATATGAAAAGAAAAATCAACAGTGTGAGGAATCCTGTTGGATCCCTCCAGCCTGTCTCCTTGCATCACATACAGTATATAATCAAATAATATAAATTAACCACTTCCAAGCAGGATCATATACAAAGGGTCACCCGCTCATACATAGGAACGTAATAGGGTCTCATCAGCTCCAATAGGCAGGAATATATCCAAACCAACCAATAAATATAGCAAATCATCCAAACAAGCAACAAAAAGTATAAATAAAATTATCTACACTTATATGAAATATAAGTGGGCCAAAGAGGCGAGTTAACTCACAGAAATTCCAAAAATTGCCAAAGCATTCCGGTTTGGACTAAAATTGAACTGTCATTCAATTTAACCCAAAATTTCCACTAGCTCTGAATCTATCCAGTTCATCTCCATAGCGTATTACTCACTGATACGAACGCAACGCAACTTGTTGCGCTCGATTTGGACCTCGTACGAAAAAGTTATGGATTAATTAACATTAAATTAAATTAACTAAATTTGAACTAAGCCTATTCCCTCTTCCCTCTATCTCATTCGTTAATGTTCCAACCGCGACCTTTTTTTTCAAATTGATCGTGCAACCAACGTTCGTCATCGCCGCCTGAGCCTGCACCTCCGCCTACGCCTTCGCCGCTCTCCCGCTCCGTCGCCTCGCCACGTGCGTGTTCTCTGTGCACGAACCCAAAAAAAGAACATGGCTACTTATGAATGCAGCCCCATAGCCGCCGCGTTCGTCGACGATTCGACGCTCCAACCGTTGATCTTCTATGTTCCATTGAGCTATATGTTTTGTTAGTTGGGGTCGAGGCTTGAAGGTGGACGGAGTAGCTCTGATGAACCATGGTCGTTGGATGTTAGGGTTTAATGGCTGCTGAAGCTTTTAGGGTTAGGGTTTTAGCAAATGAAAGAAGGCTGATGGCCTTATATAGAAAATTTTTGCGGCACTATTCACACTTTAAAATTTCGAACTCCAAACGAAGCGTGCCGCCTGGCGCTCAATATGTTATCCCATATTCTGAACACAATGGAATATTTATCGGAAGCTAATTCCATCATATACAAAAGTTAGCTTTTCAAAATCAAATTATATTAATTTAAATTCTTTTAATTAATTTCTATGCATTTCGAACTCGCACGACTAAACGATACATCTAATCGCCACGAAATTCGACGGTATATAATAGTTCACTATTACGGATCCAATGAAACTAGCTTCGTCGAAATCCGAGACAGTGCCCTAGAAGGCTATTTTGACATGTTAATTAAAACGAATAATTTCCAAACTTAGTTTAATTCTTTTAATTCAAATTTAAAACTTTACATCCTCCTTATTTAAACAAAATTTAAATCAGTTTCCGGAATCATTTTTGTCCACATTATATTCAAGATTCGATTATTTTAAACAATTTCAAATATTAAATTTAACAATTTAATTATCAAATAAATCGATGTATTTGAAATATAAGTTATTTAACTTATAAAATTAACTTTCGAATATATAAAATCAATTAAATATTTCAAATTCAAATGACTGAAATTCAGCATCGTTACAAACTCCCCTCCTTAATGAATTTCGTCTCCGAATTTACCAAGAAAAATGCCCCAAATCCCGTTAACTTTACAAAACAACTAATTGAAACTTTGTTCTCACATTTTCTAAACCTTTAAATTCATAATTAAATTTCCAAAACCAACTAATACCATTCCAAGTTCTAAAACCAAAATCCAACGAGTTATCAAATTTATTTCCCGATTTCTCAACAATTTTCCAACTCTTTAAATTTATGGAAAATTTCGCTAGCGTCTCCTTTGCTTGGTTCGATCGGAAAAATTTAAAATATATATAATCACAAATATACATCTCATCTTCAAGGATGAGGCGTCCTGTAGGGAAAAAAATAAAAGTACGATATATAATCCGGGATTTGTACCTTTTATTAGTATTAGCAAGCATATACAATCAACATAATGTGAAATAAAGCTCCAAATGCGTAGCATACACCATCCGCACCTACTAAACACTCAACAACAAATGAGAACAAGTATAGAGAAAGTAATATCAATATATAACACATAATATACAATAACTACATGCAAATGTAGCAAATGTAACAAGAGAAACTGTCAAACAATTTAATATTCATTCAATTAATTCATAACCACAACAACTAATTTATTCTGCCAATCTATTTTAAAATATCGAATTCAACTTCATTTTATATTTTTCGGATATCATTTAAAACTCTCTTGTATAAATATTTTTAAAAATCTCTATTAAACAATTTACGAATAGTTAAGTACAACCAAAACTCAAATTAATCGTTTATTCAACAAATCTCTTTTTACATAGTCAAATTTTCGATAAAATTATTTTTATATTCAAAACCTCCTTGTAATTTCTTAAATTCAAAAATAATATTTATGGTATTTAAAATACCAAAATTAAGGCCAGTGCTACTATAGCATCAAAAATTCAATCACAACAAGATCTATAGCAGATTTATTCACATACATCATATATCAATATATATGAACAATTAATATATTTTTGAGGAATCCAACTGGATCCCTCCAACATGTTTCCCTGCATCCATAGATGTTAATACAACATAAAAATACCAATCCTGCTTTGAGACGGAATATTGTGGTAATATAGAGTCATCCGCTAATATGCATGGCGCATAGGGTCTCATTCGCTCCAATAGGCGGGAAATATATCCAACTACTAACATATACTACTATATATATAACATCCAGACTGATAATAATTTATAAATTCAACCAAGCCTCCGATGATTAATTTTAACTATTTAAAATTAAATTCGGCAATCCAAAAAAGTGAGAATTTCTTATCTTGACTTTTATTTGCAAACCATTCCAATTTTAATTCTATTGCGTAGATTCAGAGCTACGATCCAAACTCGACTGGTTTCGTGATTTTCAAATCTCGTATGACAAAGACATTAAATTTATTAGCATTCGAATTTATATAACATGATCGATAAATTTTTAATCACTATTAGTTTCTCAATTAACTTAGCTAAAATTAAACTGGTCGTTACCTTCCTCAAAATCACGCTCGATCACACGCGTCTACCCAGCAACCCCAGCATCTCACCCACTTTGCACGATCGCTAGAATTTCTTAAGTTTTACTTCTGCCTGTACCCAAGATCTTCGAACCAATTTCTAGCTAAAATCCTAACCTTGCTTCACTTGCACTACCATCTTACTGACGCTCACCTTTGACATTTTTACTAATAACCACATCGATGTATAAACCATTGCCTGGCACTGCCATCGTTCAAGGCTGCCACCGCCTTCGTCGCTCTATCACCCAAAACCCTTCACGCGCCTCCACCACCATTCGCACACAAACCCTAAATCGACACACAGTCATAGTCGTCCCTCTCTCCATCACGACATCGATCAACTCGCTATGGAACGCTGAAGCCCATCGCACTGCTTCGATTCGCCATCGAGCTCCAACCGATCATCCCTACGTGTTTGCAGCCTCTCAGGAACTCACGAGCAACGCCATCGATCGAGATGGTTTCTCATTTTTTTATTGTGAATCGATTTCGTTCTCTTTATTTTTCTATCTTGTTTCGTTTATTTCAACTAGAAAAGAAGTGAAGGGAGAAGCGCTATTTTAAAAGAAAGGGGTAAGAGTGAGCATATGTTAGGGTTAACGTGACTGATGGTAAGTTTTGTGGGCTGATGTGAATGGATATGAAAATATACATATATTAAAAATTCCAAATATCTAGATATCTTATTTGAACCCCTATCGAGGCATGCCATCTGGCGTTCTGATGTAAAACTGCTATTTCAAACCCAATAGAACAAGTCTCGAGGCCAAATTTGATCGTACGTGGAATATAGCTTTTTAAATCGACTATTTACATTAAATTCAATTAAATTAATTCTAGGCATTTTCAGATCGTATGACCAAACAGTAAATCCAAACACTATGAAATTTGAAATCCGATAATAGTACACTATTACGGATCCAATGGAACTAGTTTCGTCGAATTCCGAGACTACGCCCCGGATCGCTATTTTAACGCGTCAATTTAAATTGACGATTTCAAAAATTTGCGAAATCGTTTGAAATTTCAGTATTAAAATCTTACTAAATAAATTATAATTCAAAATTCAGTAATTAAACCATTTAAATATCCCAAATCAAACATCGAAAAATCTGGGTCGTTACATTCCTCCTCCTTAAAAAAATTTCGTCCCCGAAATTGCTAAGCCAGGAAAAATGCTCCAAACCCATTAACTTAAGAAAACCTACTTAGTTAATACTTGATATTCCACCTTCCTAAATCTTTTAATTTCAACCAAAACAATTAGTTTCCATCTTCTAATTCAAAATTCTTTATTTTCATTACAATTTAAAAATCACCTTTTTTAAGTTAACAAAAATTTCCAAAAATTTTCAAGATTTTTCTAACACCCTTAATTCTCGAATTTTTTTGGTAGAGTCTCCTTTGTACGGAGAGCCTTTTGCAATATGACAAGAGAGATAAAAACATATACATCGACCCACACAGTCGAAAAACACATTATATAACAATATTTAATCCAAAAACGTACCTTATTTTAGCATTTTTAAGCGAGCGACTTATTTAATATGTAATTTCGCAACCCAAATCTAGCCCAATAGCCTCCCGGTACCTATACTTACTCAATTTAAACCACGTAAGTTTCATAAATATGAAAATCAATAACATTTCATTCCTTTAACAACTTTAACACATAATTTTTCACTAACAACCATGTCATAGCATGAATTTATTAATATCCACAAGGTTCCAACGTTCGATTATTCATTTCAATCGATTTATATATCATTTCGTTCAATTCGATGATTTACAACCCAATTATTTGCATTGAATTCATATTTATACCAAACAAACTCATATCCATTCCAAATTGATTTAAAAATCAATTTATTCACTTTCTATTAATTAATAGAATTTTATTTACTTCCGTTTACGTCAGACGATAATTTTTCTATGCAAATTCGGCGATATTCGTAACCATTTCAGTTTATAGCTATTGATTCCAAATCAATTTATATTTAATTCTATTCCATTTCAGATTGATTCTCAATCGATTAATTTACATTCCATTCATATCCACATTTATTATATTCAAATCCATTTTATTAAACTCGGAATCATTCCTTGCTAATTTACTTGTGAACCATTATTTATGCCAAGCTTTCATTCAAAATATTTACTTAAGTTAATCCATTTAGTTTAAATTATTTCAACTATATAACTTACGTTTATTTTTATTTCAATCAAATTCCATTTTAATTTTTTTTATTCCTTACTCAAATTCATTCTCGATTTTTTTTAAAATAATATCCAAGGTTATATTCAATTTATTTTTACTTACATTGAATTTATTTATAACTTAAATCATCACTATTTCAAACAATTTCCATTTCATTCGACACTATTTCCAATTATATTTAATTCACTTACAATTTAAGTCGAATTCTAATTTATAACTCAAGTTCCATTTCCAATATCCACTTTTAATCCACAATCCAATTTACTTAACCAAATTAAACTCCATTACTATATTCGATTAACTAATTAATTTATTTGATTAGGTCTCTTCCAATTTTTAATTCAACATCTGATTTTATTTCAAAAATCACTTCATTTAAGTTACTTGAGTTCAAATTTATTTTATACTTCAAGTTTGGATTTTTATTTCATTACCAAAATATCAAACCATTTTTATTTTGGTTTTACCATTCCATTTTTCAATTTTATAAGTTACACAACTTATTTCTCACATTTCCATCAATTTTATACCCGAGTGTATTCACATTTTATTACTGACTCAAGATTATACAATACTTTATAGCTTAAATATATATTTATTCCATTAACTCCAATTTTGAAAGCTATTCAAACTTATTTATTCACAATTCCCGAATTTTCTTTTCCACTCAAATTTTTATTCCATTCACTAACCTATACCTCATTAAATATATAACCACTTTACAATTCAAACACTATATTCAATTCCATTCAATATCATTTATAATTCAATCCAAATTTATTTTCAATCCAATTTTATTTAACTTAGCTCAAGTTAAAATTTATTCATTTTAACTTACTCAAGTTAAAATTCATCTCCAAAATTCAATTTCCATATTTTTCTTTAAAATCATTCACCATTTATAAGTTCATAACTCATTTTATGATATTTCTAGAACATTTAATAAGGATTTCAAAATTCAAATACCCGGTATTTATTTCAAATATATATACATACACACACTTTCTTTGGTTTAACAAACCACTTCCTTGGATTTTCAAAATCAACATGATTTTTTTTCCAAAACGATTCCTTCCGGAATTTCCAAAACAACACTTGTTTTCCCAAAAATCTCCATATCAAACTACCCTGGTAGCAATCCATCACTTAAAAACTCGAAAATGAATACTGATGATGCTGCGCAGTCATCACCTAGATTATTTTCCAGTGACTAAAGTGAGTTCAGTGCTTTATCACTTCCAAAATCCATTTAAAACAATTTTCTATTCAAATATTCCAAATAATATCACTATTATTCATTTTCAAACACTTTGGAAAATATTTCCAAAAATCTCCGGGATTTAATTTTCCAAATTCTAGTTTGAATCCATTTTTAGTTTTTAACTCATTTGTATAATTCATTCTTATACAATTTTATTTTGGTTTCTATAAGCCATTCCCAATTTTTATAATCTTGTTTTGATTATATAATAATAACCAAACACACCAATATACTATAATAATTTCAAAACATTATTTCTTTTATATCAAAATATAATTTGGGTAAAATTATTTCATTTACCCACTTTAAAACCATACTGTGTCGAATTACTCTATTCAAGTGTTTAGAAACCCTTATCGATGTCGTGGCGTCCCACTACTCGACCAGAATTTATATACCACTAAACAGATTAATCAACACAATATAAACCATTTCTATTCACTAACAAATACACGCTCATATCTATTAATACACTCAAACTCATTCTAGGGTACTACTGACCCTATCTCTAATGAGTAATCCCCACCAAAGCTAAGGTTTCACTTAACCTTTAGCTCTGATACCAAGTATAACGAACCAGATTTTCGACCCTCGAAAATCGACAACAATACGTTCACTGTATAGCATGACGAGTAATCGAGTGCCGGAAATACCGATTGTTAGGGGTGAAGAAGAAAAAGATAGAAGAAAATTAGAAACAACCAACATAGAATCTCACAATCGCAGTGGAACAAAATACAATATATAATAACAAATTTTTATACAAAAGAATCTATAACTGTTTTATACTTACAATCATCAGAGTACAACAATCAATACATCAATCTAGACAGTTATAATAACTTGACCTCATACAGCGGAAATATAAATCTAGTACGAAAATACGTCTCTGTCATCTAGCTCGTCTCCTGAGCTCATAGCATCTTATCCTGAATCTGTAATACTCAGTCTGACCCGAGCATTATAATAAAATAACACCCGAGTCAGTCTGGAAAACCAGCGTGAGAAAACACACTCAATTTGAATTTTATTATATTTTCAAAATCCTTTGAAAAACAAAGGTATCTCGTAAGACCACGTCACACATAAACACGACGGGTTTTTACCTTACGATAAACAAAACATTTTTATCAAAATCATCTGATATTGTAATAGTGTCTAAACAAAGTAAATAGAAAATAGCTGAAATGCTTGCATCTCACGTTTCAGCATAGTTGGGCACAATCAAAACCGTACGGCGCTTATTGGAGAATGTATTCCATACAATGACTGGGCTACTGGGGTATCGCCCATCACAGTACACCTCTAGAAAAATATACCGAGGACCTCGCCGGGATCCCCTTCCACACAAGACCGGCCTACCCCTAACCTGGATAGTACCGAATATGTTATCACCCCGGGTATTCCAACCCTTAAAATTAAGCGCTCAGTTTTCCATGCACAACCATATCCATAATTTATAATATACCCAAGGGTATCTAAAAAAGTGATAACATACCCTAATTGGGTGCGACCCACTTAGCCTTGCTGCATCTCCTCTGATTTAGTCATTATCGATTGACGAGGCTTGAGGCTAACGTTTACCTTTCAAGAACTATTCCACTTAGAATGCTCATCATCCTCTAATGACGATGTTCAGATAGCATTCGTCCATACAAGTTGTCCTGGGTCTGGACAAACCGAATCACCGTCTCGAACCGGATCGAAGTGGTTTTCAGATAATTAAATCCGATCCTAGTCTCTTCGAAATGATTAATGAAATTGGCCAATATTGATAGTCAGTTATTTAACTATCAAATAACATCCATAAGCGGTCACTAGGCCCATATTTTAATTTTCCAAAATTTATTTTCAAAATATCTTTATAAGATATATATTCAAATCCCTTCCAAATTTTCAATATTTGAGACAACTCAAATACTTATATCCATATCAGGATATTTCAAACCATCTCTTATATCAACACTTAGAAGAAATATTTAAAATATATTTTTCAAAACCTCTTACTTCTCAACACTTAGGAAAATTCCATTCTTTTCTCTCTTCTCAAAATCCTTCGCAATTTATATTGTAAATTCTTTAACTCGTTTATAACAAATTCTATAAGTTCTGGGGTTCCTTAATTAATTTCCTTTAATATTTCCAAGTCAAAACACTTGTCTAAAATTCCAGATGTCCATTTCTAACTTCTTTTATGAATCCTAATTCATTTTTTGAAGTTCACTTTTATTTAAATACTTCGGAAATTTTCCTTACATTTTTTCCAAATTCCATATTGAGAATTTCTCTTATAAATCCCATCTACCGAATAAACCCTGTTTCCAACCCTCGAGAAGATTTATAAATAAATTTAAATCATTACAAAACTCTATATATATATGAAATAAGTATTTAAAGAACAATAATTTATTTTTAAAATTATTCAAATAATTATTTGAAATATCAAACAGTTTTCAATAAAAATTAGGATTTATTTGAATTGATATTCAGTATTTTAAAAATGCACTTCTGAAATACTTCATTAATAACTAGCTTTTAATTACATAGTTTAATAAATAAAATTTCCCTTTAAAACAGAACCTAGTTTTCTTGATAAAAATGTATTTTTCTTTAAAAATCCCAATAACCAATTTAATTTATAAATCCCTCTCGATTCACAACACATCAATTCCATCCAGATTCCTTAACCATTCTCACTTTCCAAAATAGAGTCTAGCATTTTTTTCCAAAATCTATTTTCATATCTTGATAAAAATTCACACTATGAATTTATATTCCAATTTATCAACTAATATCATTTCTCTTATTTATAAACATCGTTTATAATTTACAAACTCCCTTGGTATTACTTGTTTATAAGAATTAATCTTATTTATAAAATTCCATCATATAAATCCATTTCCTTATAAATTCCATTTATTCTGCCAATCTATTTTAAAATATCGATTTCAACTTCTTTTTATATTTTTCGGATATCATTTAAAAATCTCTTGTATAAATATTTAAAAATCTCTATTAGACAATTTACGAATAGTTAAGTACAACCAAAACTCAAATTTATCGTTTATTCAACTAGTCTCTTTTTACTTAGTCAAATTTTGCGATATAATCATTTTTATATTCAAAACCTCCTAGTAATTTCTTAAAATTCAAAAATAATATTTATGGTATTTAAAATTCCAAAATTAAGGCCAGTGCTACTTTAACATCCAAAATTCAATCACAACAAGATCTATGGCAGATTTATTCACGCACATCATATGTCAATATATATGAATAATTAATATATTTTCGAGGAATCCAGTTGGATCCCTCCAACTTGTTTCCCTACATCCATAGATGTTAATACAACATAAAAATACCAATCCCGCTTCGAGACGGGATATCACGGTAATATAGGGTCATCCGCTATTATGCTGGGCACATATGGTCTCATCCGCTCCAATAGGCGGAAAATATATCCAACTACTAACATATACTACTTTATATATATAACATCCAGACTGACAATAATTTGTAAATTCAACCAAGCATCCAATGATTAATTTTAACTATTTAAAATTAAATTCGGCAATCCAAAAGAGTGAGAATTTCTCACCTTGACTTTTATTTGCAAACCATTCCAATTTTAATTCTATTGCGTAGATTCGCAGCTACGATCTAAACTCGACTGGTTTCATGATTTTTGAACCTCGTATGATAAAGATATTAATTTTATTAGCATTCGAATTTATATAACATAATTAATAAATTATTAATCACTATTAATTTCTCAATTAACTTGGCTAAAAACAAACTGGCCGTTACCTTCCTCAAAATCGCGCTCGATCACATGCATCCACCCAACAACCCCAGCGTCTCACCTACTTTGCATGATCGCCAGAATTTCTTAAGTTTTGCTTCAGCCTGTACCTAAGATCTTCGAACCAATTTCTAGCTAAAACCCAAACCTTGCTTCACTTGCACTACCATCTTACTGACGCTCCCCTTTAACATTTTTACTAATAACCACGTTGATGTATAACCATTGCCTGACACTGCCATCGTTCAAGGCCGCCGCCGCCTTCGTCGCTCTATCACCCAAAACCCTTCATGCCCCTCCACCACCATTCGCAAACAAACCCTAAATCGAGAAACAGTCGTAGTCATCCCTCTCTCCATCGCGGCCTCGATCAACTTGTCATTGAACGCGGAAGCCCATTGCACTACTTCGACTCGCCATCGAGCTCCAGTCGACCATCGCTTCGCGTTTGCAGCCTCACAGGAACTCGCGACAAACTCCATTGATCGAGATGGTTTCTCTTTTATTTATTATGAATCGATTTTGTTCTCTCTTTTTTCTGTCTTGTTTCGTTCATTTCATCTGGAAAATAAGTGATGGGAGAAGCACTATTTTAAAAGAAAGGGGTAAGTGTGAACATAAGTTTTGTAGGCTGATGTGAATAGATATGACAATATACATATACTAAAAATTCCAAATATCTAGATATCTTATTCGAACCCCTATCGAGGCGTGCCGTCTGGCGTTTCTAATGTTAAACCGCTATTTCGAACCCAATAGAATAAGTCTCGAGGCCTAATTCGATCATATGTGGAAGATAGCTTTTTAAATCGACTATTTAAATTAAATTCAATTAAATTAATTCTTGGTGTTTTCAGATCGTATGACCAAATGGTAAATCCAAACACTATGGAATTTGAAATCCGATAATAATACACTATTATGGATCCAATGGAACTAGTTTCATTGAATTCCAAGACTATGCCCCGGATCGCTATTTTAATGCGTCAATTTAAATTGACGATTTCAAAATTTTGCGAAATCACTTGAAATTTCAGTTTTAAAATCTTACTAACTAAATTATAATTCAAAATTCAATAATCAAACCATTTAAATATCCTAAATCAAACGTCGAAAAATCCGGGTCGTTACAATAGGGCAAGCGCTAGAGGTCGTAGGGAAGGGGCAGGATGCTACAGCACTTCAAAGCCCCAAGCTTATAGTAATCCAAGCCTCTAAACTTCTGATCGAGGTAGAACAGTGAGAGATATAAGCAAAGCACCAATGCTAGGTTCATAAGCTCAGATGAATATCATCCATGTTATATCCCTTCAGGGGTCACGGTAAGACTTGATCTCTCGCAAGGGATCATCGCTATCCCATAGCTCATAGGTGGTAGTTAGGAGGAGTAGTATTCTTCAGTTGTTATTTTTCTTCTAGCATTTGCTTTTCTTTTGCGCTTTGGGTTGAAAGCATCAGTTGTCTCTGCTTGTATAAAAACACATATGATATTTTATGAAAAATGTTACTTTTATTAATGTGTTAATTTTTCTAAATTGACCGCTACATAGTTTGGAAAATAATATAAATAAGGAAATCTCATGAAGCCACTTAACTATTGCTAAGTAAGACTACAAATTTATAAAATAAATTAGGAAATTTATTAAATTAGCTATTAAAGGTAAATAATGTTAAGTCCCAAAAGCATTAAAATTTTGAAAAGATATATTTTAGCGAGCGAAGGACATGGAAAGGTTGTTGCGGAACCATGGGTTACTATCCCTATGCCTTAAAAGCTGAAATTTATAAATGTAATTCCATACTGATTGTTGTTCTAAAATAAGAGGAAAAGTTTTTTAAATTTGAAAATTTACTATGTAATACGCTAAGATCAATCATAGGCATTAACCCATTGGCTAAATCTCAATTTCATTGGATGTGGGTTAATTTGTTTTGAAAAGTTAAAAACAAATACTTAGGAAAATTTGCTCAAAAATCTTTAATTTTTAAAATATAAAATATTTTTGAATTTTTTTGAAAAATGAGTTTTTATTTTGAAAATTTTCCAACTATTTCATAATTTAATTGAAAATGCTATAGAACAGAAAAGGAGAAAAATGTTAATTTTTGAAATACCACATGCTTAGCATATACAAATTCAATGAGTACCAAATATGAACTTTACTGTTGAGCAAAAGTGATAGCACGTAAAATATAGTTCATGACAAGAGAAAAATCTATTTTAGCTTTGGAATTTCTTTTTCCATAACTCGTTGATAGTGGAACAAAACTTATTTTGAAATAAAATTGTTTTAAAAGAAAGTTAAAATAAATTTCCTTATGCGGATTGTACTTGGAAAAGTTGAAAAAGATTTAGGGGCAAAAGAAAAGGTTCCATGTACAGTGGAATGAATACACAAAAGAAGAATGAAAATATGGAATTCTCCATCTAAATTCCTTTTCCAGCTTAAGAATATAGATTTAGGAAACAGGATTTTCAAATTTTGGATGTTAGAAATTATGTGTTAGGTATTGGATGGTAGAGAATGGATGCAAAATTGGTTGAGCCATACTCCTATTCATAAGAGACTGAGAAATTGTTGTGTGAAAAAGAATTTTTGATTTTTGAAAACTTGCATACCTATAGAACTGCCTGTATATATAGGTTGTTCGCATAATATTTTCAAAAATTATTTTAAAGAATGCACTCAGATAGGAGATGCCGATTTAGTATTCTTCAGTATACATATCATATGTGTTGTGATACACCATGCACTTGTACACGATTAGCTACAAATTTGATTGCACACTAATTGGTTGGATAACTTTGAATGGTTTGCATGTTATGTTACATGATTCGGTCCATGAGGAATTTCAAGGATGAAATTATTTTAAGGGGGAAGAATGTAACACCCCGTAAATTAATAAGTAGTTAATTAAAAAGATTAATAAATTTTATTAATGCTTAAAAAAAGAATTTTTACAAACGTTAGAATTTGGCAATGAAACTTGCAACGTTGTGTTCATGGCGATTTTTTAATCAATTTTCATATTTAAAGTTTTACGATCGGAGTTCAAACGAAAAGTTTATTAATTAGACTTTAAGTTAATTTCAGATTTGGTTATTTAATATTATAGGTTGCTAAACTTGAATGTAAGATGTTTCTAATATTTATATTTTAATTCTTTGGAATGAATAATGTTTCTACGTGAATTTCTACAAATTATCTAACTTTACAATTACATATAATAGCTTAGAATGCAATGTAGATATACTATTATTCAGCATTCATATCATATGTATTGTGATACACCGTGCACTTCTACACGATTGGTTGCAAAATTGGTTGCACGCTAATTGGTTGGATAGCTTAAAATGGTTGTGCGCTATGTTACATGATTTAGTTCTTAAGGAATTTTGGGGATGAAATTCTTTTAAGGGGAACAATGGAACACCCCATAATTGAACATTATTTAATTAAAACGATTAATAAATATTTATTAATTCTCAAAAAAAGAATTTTTACAAGTGTCCGAATTTGGCTACGAAACTTGTACCATTTTGTTCGCGGTGTTTTTCTGATCAACTTTCATACATAAAGTTTTACAATCGAAGTTCCAAATTTGGTTATTTGAATATTACAAGTTGTTAAACTTGATCATGTGATGTTTCTAATTTGATTGGGACTTAAGTTTATATTTTAAATCTTTGGAATAAATAATGTTTCTACGTGAATTTCTATAAATTATCTAACTCTACAATTACATATGAAAGTGCGTCGTTTGAAATAACAAGGAATATGCCTAAAGGAAATGGGTGTGCGAAATAGGGATGTTTACGATATTTTCTTTTCTCTATTTCAGTAAAAACAGGAAATATAATTCCTTGTAATTCCAAACATAACACTAATCCCTTGGTTAGATAATTTATGGGAAATTACAGTGATCACATTTCCTTTTTGGGGAAGATACAGTTCAAATGCATTAAAATGCAGAAATCCCTAAATGTAGAATTATCATGTTATAAATAGAATTAGTAACAATGATCCTATTATTGATTTAATATTCATGATTAAATATAAGTTAGAAAATAAATAACTAGCGCTGAAAGTACGAATAAGACAATGGAATAAAGAATTAGGAAAGTTATAGTAATTAGGTAAAGTAGTTATTGATTTGAAGGAAAAAAATAAATTATACTTAACCGTATTAATTAAAAAAAGTAGTAAAAGATATTTAATGTATTAATTAGAAATAAGTAGTAAATGATATTTAATGGCATTAATGAAATAAGAAGGAAGTTCATGCAAGTAAATGAATACTAATAATTGAACTTAGAAGGAGTACTAATTTTCCAGCTAAAATTATATGGCCTCAAACATACATTTATGAAGGGTGTGGCTTATTGGGTCTAGCCAATATTTGGATTAATTATAAATGACATGGTCATTAGGAAGGTTGGGATGCGAGGTCAGTAATGTTACATAATAGAAGTCTGCCCTCCATAAGGGGCTACTAGTAGTTGTGTGTAAATTATACTGATGTATGACATCTCCGGCTATACGATCTGTGGGGATATACATTCGTGTATAGGTTTAGGAAATATACTAAAGTGGGTTCGCCTTGGATTTGAAGTCTTAAATAGACAATTAGAGTCTACTTCAATTCCAACATGGGATACTAAGTTATCTGGTGGGCATTTCCTTGATTTGTGTTAGGCAATCTAAACTGGATGATGAGAGAAGGCTCGGTGCCATGTTAGCAATGTTGGTACCATATATTTCAGGGCTGTATACATAGGTCGATGTTGCCATTGGTCCTGAGCATTTTATAGCCCGACACTAATGGGAGGTTCCTCGGTGTATGTTGGCATTTCGGCCTAGACACCATTATTAAATGCCAAACACTGTGCAATAAGTGGCGTTACCAATGAGAGGTGGACATGGATGCATTAGACCTTAAGTCGTCTTTGACGTGAGTCAGCATTGGTGGCTCTCCCTTAATGTGTAAGTACAATACATTGTATTCGTAGTTTGGAATTTCGAATTGGGTATTCAATAAGAACCAGTTAGATCATTAGGGTGCGATGCCTAGTTGTGGATACTAGCGAGGAAAGTATCCTTATCTGTGGGGGACAGTGATGCTCATATATATGTATATATATATATATTATTCTTTGGAGTCAGTAGGGTTTATCATACATGTATATGAAGTCAAAATGACTAAGCTTTGAACAATAGGCATACCACGTAATGGAAAACAATCGACATAAACTAGTGTTATGGATAAAGTATGTAATTTACTAGTCATATGAACATTATTCTAGCCCTCTCCTTGTTACAAACCACATGATAGATTTAGATGGACATGTACTTGTACACGACGGGAACGGTGGGAGGACGGATTTCTTCGTGCATGCTCTACACTAACAAAGGCACTAAATACTCAAAGTAATAGCCTCAGTCAATATATAAATGTTTTGTATACCTTATTATTCCATTGTGAGTTCTTATCGATAGTTCTATGATATGCTCTTATTTAATTTAAGTTACCAACATAAACGATATGTACTCTATTGGACTTGGGTTTTCGATTTAGCGAAAATTCGAGCCCATTAATGTGCTAGTTGTTACAACAACTCAGAGGGAGATCTGAGGACCAATTTATTTCTAATTCTTAGAGGAGTATATTGTTGAGGGAGTTCATCAATCTCTAGCAAAGGTATCTTCATTAGAGGAATATATTCAGAAGTTCAATGCCTTGGCAAAGTATGGTTGAGAGTTGGTTAATCCCCCACTGAAGAAGAACAAGAAGTTTGCTAGGGGTTTGAAGCAGGGTTTGGATCACAAGGTGATGGCATACCTGCGGCACCTTTTGAATTTGTTGTGGACATGGCAAGGATATATGACATCATGTACCAAGCACAGAGAAGGGTGGAAGTGAGGCCGATGATAGAGCAGAAGAAGTGGTTTAACCATTACCAGAAGGGGAAGAAGGGGCAACCGCCGAAAGGAAATATTTTGGAAGGGGGAAACAGAAAGGACCTTTCAGATATTACTTGTTACAATTGCACGTAGAAGGGGCATTATGCTTCAAAATATTTGCAACCAGCTGTAGTGGTTAAGTGTTTCAATTGTGATCAACCGGGGCACAAAAAAAGGACTAACTTGGACTAAACCATATGAGACTATTTGCCTTGGAAGACCCAATAGTAGGACCTTCTGTCGAGGAGAAAGGCAAATATGTTATCTTGGAGGGTATGATTTCCTTTTTCAGTTTTTTAGTTAGAGTTCTTTTTTATACTTGAGCTATGCATTCTTTCTAAGGATATGGTTGATAGAGTAGGATTGATGTTACATAGTTAGTTACTTCTCTGCATGTAGTTAATCCGATCGATGGGTATGCCATTCTTAGCTTGAGGTGTATTGACCTAGTATTTATCTTATACCACCATTTTTTGTGTGATCCATTTATGTTTGACTTTGAGGGGTATGGAGTAATTTTGGGTATGGATTGGTTGGTATAAAAGGAGGCCAAAATTTATTGCGCTGAATCTAAAAAGAAGAGAGATGATCTTAGTATCCTTGAATGAGATGAAAACAAAGTCAGGGGTTTCATATGTGCAATGGAGTGCCTTGAGGTGGAAATATATATAATTTTTGTAGTTTGAGAATTTGCTTATGTTTTTAGCAAATGATGGGTTTACCTCTAAATATAGTGATTGAGTTTCGTATTGATTTGGTGCTAGGGGCACAACCCATTAGTAAGCCACCTAACAGAATGTTGCCTGAGGGGATGGAGGAATTGAAGCACAAATTAGTGGAACTTGAGCATAGAGTTTCATGAGGCGAAGCAGTTCACTATAGTGAGCTTCACCAATATTTGTGAACAAATCGGATGGATCACTTCGGATGTGTGTCAATTATAGGAAGTCGAATGAGCTGGCAATGAAGAATCATTATCCACTGCTTAGGATATATGGCTTATTCGATCAGTTGAATGGAGCTAGCGTATTCTGGTAGTTATATTTAGCTATGGGTTCCATCAACTAAGAGTTGTGGTGGAGAGAAATCCTTTGACCGCGTTTAGGACGAGGTATGGTTCATATGAGTGGTTGGTATGCCTTTTGTGCTAACCGGTGCTCTGGCTTGCTTTATAAATCTTGTTAACCAGTCTTTCACGATCAATTGGATAGATTTGTGTTAGTCTTTATAGATGATATTTTGGTGTATTCTAAAGATGAGCGGGACCATCATGTTCATCATAGATTGGTAGTAGAGACCTTGAAACAACATGAATTAAATGCGAAGTTTTCCAAATGTCATTTTGGAAACGGAAAGTGGCATTCCAAGGCCATGTGGTCTCAAAGGAGGGATTGGCATTAGACATGAATGATTCTCTAATATAGCAGCCCCATTGACCAGGTTTACCTGACAGAATGAAAGGTATGGGTGGATGGGAGAATGTGAAGCAACATTCCAAGAATCAAAGCTTTGGTTGGTAGAGCTCAACTATTGGTTATTTCAAAAGGAAATAGGGACATGGTTGTCTACACAAACACTTTGGGTTTAGGTTTAGGAGCAGCGTTGATGTAGAAGGACAAGCTCATAGCTTATGCATCTAGGCAGTTCAGGCCCTATGAGGTTTGGTATCCAACACATGATTTAGAGATAGTGTAATCATCTTTGCACTAAAAATTGGGAGATATTACCTTTTAGGAGAAAGGTTCGGACTATTTACGGACCATAAGTTTTTGAGATATTTGTTTTCTTATAAGGATTTGAACATGCTACAATAAAAAACTTGAAATACTTGGCATCATATGATTTTGGAATAGCATACACCAGAAAAGGGAAATAAATTTGCTGATGCCTTGAGCCAAGAACAATAGAATTGTGTTTTGGCAATAATTGAGGAGTGGGATGTCTTAGAGATGCTAGAATCTGTGATATGCAGTGTTGGTCGAAGGCTGGCTTGACTCAAAACTCAAGGATGTTGTCTTGCTTGGCAGTTTAACCAAATACTTATAGAGAGAATTACTAAAGGGAAAATGCAGGATCCTTTATGTGTCAAAATGATCAATGGCCTAAAGGGTGGCACTGAGATTGAAGAACTAAAGGGGGTTCGGTTTTGATACGAAAATTGGCTTCTGAAGAAGGGAAGACTATATGTTTTGAATCGAGGAGACCTTCGAAAGCTAGTCTTGGATGAGTTCTATCATTTCAAGTTTTTCATTCACCCAGGGGAACAAATGTAACACTCCGTAATTTTACAAAATTAAATAATCATATTAAAAGGGTAAAACTACAATTTTAACATAAAGAGCAAAATAGTAAATTTCTACAAAAGGTGGAATTAGGTTCGGGACCTATTCAAGCAGAATGTCGGTTTTAGTTAGAAAACATATATAATTTGCTAAATTTGGTTAAATGGGCTAGAAACTATAAAAAGTCAAATTCAATGGCATTTTCGTAAATATATTGATATGAAAATATATCCTAATTATTAATATTTTCAGCCTATAAATAGAACATCACTCTCGTTTATTTGGTTGAAAAATTCTTAACTCCACTTCTAAAACCCTAATTCCTAAATCAATCCCAATTAAGCAAATCAATTAAAATTTCCCCAAATTAAATAAATTAATATATGAAGTTAGACGCCACGAAGAGATCTATGCAAATAAATCAACGATATCCACAAAGTTGGAGTTTTGAAGGTGAGTGATTTCTGGATAGCAATGATAATTCACATCAAATTGGAGGAGATGCATGGATAATCGTGAGTAGAATTTATCCTATTTGTGTAAATATTGATAAGACGTAGTAATTCATCCCTTATGTTCTTGAATCAAATCCATAAATGATGTAATTGATAATTAAAACCGATCTTTTTCTTATTATATACATCTGATTAGGATGTAGTATACCATGGCTGGATAATTAAAAATTTAAATTTTTACTGATTGTAATTAACGAAGTTAATCCCTTTATAATTTAAAAAGTGCGAAATACAACACTATTTCAAAATAGACATTTATATATATCAAAATTGTATTTCTCGAACACGAATCTAGTGGTGGTCATCCTTCATTAATTGGGTGTACAGTTTTATCAGAAAACGTGCCCGAAGTTCGATGAACGAGGACCGTCGATTTTGATCCAACGGTGAAACGACAATGATATGGCGATCCGGAAACATGGATGTGAATAGAAGGTTGAGTATGCTATCACGTTGGTATCAGATTGACCAAACATGTCGAAGATCGTCGAATCTAACTGTAAAAGGTGGCGATGGCATATGTAAAAAGGACGATCGAAGGGAGCCGCGTTTTGGTGGCGTTAGGTGGAGCTTCGTGCGTGGTGGTCGATGACGTGGTCGAATCTGGTCCTAGGATGCCAAGGCGGCAACAGTTAGCGTTTGAAGGTGGTCGAGCTGGGTTTGAATATGGTCGTGTTTGGGGAGATACTGCAGCGACAACATGAATTAATAAATAATTAAGTTATTAAATCAAATCAAATAATTACCATAATGCCCCTACCTTTCAAATGTTTATAAATCTCACATATGACCTCTGTTTTACACATCGTTTGCGGGATCATGATCGGGGTGAGACGAGGAACATTTTAGTGTATTGTTTGCTGTGTTTTGAGATACTTAGAAAAGTGCTTAGTTGGGTAGGTTCGTTACGCATTATTCGACCGACGATTTTGAGGTTAGATGTTACGGTACATTTTCAGAGGAAATGAGTTCTTTTGTTTAATCGGTAACATCTAGCGATGGTGAATATGACTAAAGGCATGGCGATACATTTTTAGAGGAAATAAGTTCTTCAGGGCAAAGCATGGATACAACACATTTTTAAGAGAAATGAGTTCTTTGGTGTGATCAGTGATCTCTATTGATGAAGATTTTGATAGTGTAGGCATTACCGTACACTTTCCATAGGAAATGAATTCTTCAGTGTGACCAATGACGTCTAGAGATAAACGGGCTGAGACATGTATTTCTTCGGTAGCGAGACACATGTATTTTGATGAGATGATGTTTAGAGTAGTCGAGTCCTTTGTATATTATTTAATGATAGTGGGATGGGACTTGGAGTCTACTTAAGTGCATGTGATTAGATATGGCTTAGTTTTAGTAAGACCTTATCCTATGTTGCAACTATGGTATTATATTTTGTTAAGCTGACTTATTGGGTGTAGGTGACACATGTTAAGGTATGGTTTTTGAGCATAAGTGTTGTTTTACTAGCTTAATTGAAACACCCCACATCCCTTAATATACCCAAAAGGACACATTAAATGGTGTGGTGCGTTATAGGTATAACTAAAGCTAACAGAGACTAAGAGTCACAAGACAAAAATATATAAAAATAGCGAAAACTTAAAATAATAACTTAATTAAAACAAAACTTCATAATTGCTTCATAAATAAGTCAAATACCAAATACCACGTACATGTCTAAAAATCCAATATGTCTCATGAAACAAAAACTCATAGTCTCAAAAATCAGAGTACATAATATCCCTCATAATAAGCCAGAACATAGAAAGAACTAAAGCTGAAATAAAAGAAATACATAGTAGAGAACTCCTCCAAGAAACCGCCAAGCAACTGCAATCTACTGCCCTCTCCCTTGATGGCCTATGGGGGGGGAAGGGGAAAAATATAGGAGTGGGTCAAACAAAAAGTCTGTTGAATTATAGTAATTACTAGTCTTTAAGCAAAGTAAAAGTAATAGACTCTACAATAGTTCTAGTATATAAAGAGGAAACAAAGGAAATAGGAAAGAGATAAACTGGAAATAAATTCGATTAACTACAAGATTGGTTAATTTCGATTGCTTGCACTTGTTCTTGATTTCTGCTTTGATTAGGATGAATTACTAATCCTGTAATTAGGATGTAATCCTAATTCTACCCTTTTTGATCGGCCTTCTACTCCATAAACCTTACTGCGGACCAGACGCTATATAACTCCCTACATAGCAGCTAATGGTATCTACGAAAGATGCACAAAGCACGCACTGTGGATCTGGATGACATATATAGCTTCTTACACAAAAGGCAATGGTGTTTACGAAAGACACCCATACTAAGCGCTTGGAACTCATAGCGATTGCTGAGCACCATAATGGAAGTCGCACGCGTAACTGCCACCATGCCCATGCTACCTTTTGCTCCACTTATTGGGTCTTCTTATTACCTCAAACTTTAGCATAAGCGTGCCCCTCATCACACTTCAGGCTAATGCCTGAATCTAATGCCTGAATCTGTGCAACTAGCGCACTCACTTCCTGACCAGCTCTTTAGGGGCAACTCCTACTCATATGACCGGGCTGCCCGCAAACATAGCACTTACCCTTCATCTTATCCTTCCTGCAATCCTTGGCCATATGTCCAACATTCCCACAACTATGACACTTTACTCACTTCTTAATCTGCTTCTGAGGACCATCACCTTTCTTCATCTTCTTATTCTTTTCCCACCACTTCTTCTTTGAACCTTTTGACTTAGCCTTCTCTTTAGACTCTCCCTCCTTGACTGTATCCAACATAAGTGCCATCTCGACCAAAGACTCATAAGTAGCTCCCATCGGTACATGAGTCAGCAATAATCCCTGAAGGGGTTGATTTAATCCTTTCGCAAACTTCATATCTTTCTTGTGCGGCATGTTCACCAAATCCATACCAAACCGCGACAGCTCATTGAATTGATTGATGTATTCCTTAATAGACAAACTCCCTTGCTTCAAATTTATAAACCTCTCCAACTGAACACTCTCTTCCGCCCGAGACAGAAACTTCCTATCGAATCTCTCCCGGAATCCATCCCAAGTAACATTCTACCCTCCAACTCTATCACCTACCACCAATAGGATGCCTCCTCCTTAAGCTGCCGAGTGGCTAGCTGAAGCCGCCGCTGACCATCCAATCCCAAAAGACCAAAAATCCTCTCTATGTCCCTAAGCCATGCTCTCGCCTCCACATAAGTCTCCTTGCCAGAAAAAGTTTTCCCATCCAAATTCGCAAAATCTTTATAAATCTTAGAGAAATTAATGGCGGCAGTTGGGTTGATGGGATTCCCACCCGCTGGTGCCGGATTGGGCGCAGGCCCGTGCACCTCTGGAGTCGCGGCTTGTAAGTACCTACGAAACCAGGCTGGGACCGGAATGCCATCGGGAAGGTTCGGGGCATCAGCCATTCTACGAAAAGAAAAGGATAGTTTAGGAAAGAGTGAAAGGGAGATTGAACTGGACTTATAAGGGGATTTTTATAAAAACTCTTTTATACTTAAAATCATTTCTAAAAGTTCTTTTCTAAAAAATACCTTTAAAACAAGTTATTTTGAAAAATACTTTACCTTTTAAAAAAAATTGGAATCCTATAACCTTAGGCTCTGATACTAAGTGAAACACCTCACACCCCTTAATATACCCAAAAGGACACATTAAAAGGTGTGGTGCGTTGTAGGTATAACTAAAGCTAATAGAGACTAAGATTCATAAGACAAAAAAAGATAAAAACAGTGGAAACTTAAAATAATAACTTAATGAAAACAAAACTTCATAATTGCTTCATAAATAAGTCAAATACCAAATACCACGTACATGTCTAAAAATCCAATATGTCTCATGAAACAAAAACTCATAGTCTCAAAAATTAGAGTACATAATATCCCTCATAATAAGGCAGTATGTAGAAAGAACTAAAGCTGAAATAAAAGAAATACATAGTAGAGAAATCCTCCAAGAAACCGCCAAGCAACAACAATCTACCGCCCTCTCCCTTGATTGCCTATGGGGGAGGGGGGAAAGGGGAAAAATAGAGGAGTGGGTCAGACAAAAATTCTGGTGAATGATAGTAATTACTAGAGTCTTTAAGCAAAGTAAAAGTAATAGACTCTACAACGGTTCTAGTATATAAAGAGGAAACAAAGGAAATAGGAAAGAGATAAATTGGAAATAAATACGATTAACTATAAGATAGGTTAATTTCGATTGCTTGCACTTGTCCTTGATTTCTACTTTGATTAGGCTGAATTCCAAATCCTATAATTAGGATGTAATCCTAATTCTACCCTTTTTGATCGGCCTGCTACTCCATAGACCTTACTACGGACCAGGCGCTATATAACTCCCTACACAGCAGCCAATGGTATCTATGAAAGATGCACAAAGCACCCACTGTGGATCCGGACGACATATATAGCTCCCTACACAGAAGGCAATGGAGTCTACGAAAGACATCCATACTAAGCGCTTGGAACTCATAGCGATTACTGAGCATCAGAATGGAAGTCGCACGCGTAACTGCCACCATGCCCATGTTACCTTTTCTCCACCTATTGGGTCTTCTTGTTACCTCAAACTCCAGCATAAGCGTGCCCCTCATCCCACTTCAGGCTAACGTGAGATCAATGTGTGTCCATAAAATCTATAGGGGAAATGTTGTTGATACTAGCCCGTCATCGAAACAATATCTAGTTGCGCCCCTTATCCAAATACCCCGTGATTTGGACTTCTATTTGACCAATTACTACCATTCTTAGCATAAGCGTTCCCTCATCTCACTTCAGGCTAATGTGAGACACCGTTTTACCTAATAGGGAATGCTATATGGTACAGGTTCTACTTTCATCTTTGCTTATTAACTTAGGTAAATTATTTAAATAAGCCTTTACATTTTTCTCTACTATCTGTGCTTATTAATTTATCCTAAGTCTTAAAATAAGCCTTATTCTATTCTTTTTCTTATTATAACCTACGTTATAATCATGCTTATTACTTAATCCAAGATCTAAGTGTGAAAATAAGCCTCTTTCATCTTTTACTCTTTTTAGTTATAATTCTAAGTTATAACTAGGTCATAGTCAAAAAGATGGGGCTCGAAAGCACTAAACCATATCTAGCTGATTTAGCAAGAAAGTAGTGCGTCTCGTCAATATTATAGATAGTCATGACTGCTGGAGCAGCGTATTCGGGAACTATGTCCATTATATGTCAATGGTTCCGACCAGGTTTTTCTACATCTTTTTTATTCAGTCCAATTAACGTCATAATTAGGCATAATTTTTGTCCAATTCCATTTATATTACAGTCATTGAAATTTACATCTTATATTCCCTTATTTCAGTTTTCTTATAATTTAATCCATATTCGCGTTAATCCTATTCTAATCCATACGCGAAGAAGAAGGAGGAATAAAAGAAAACTGAAAATAGAAGAAAATCCCAAGCGTAGAAAGAAGATGTAAATAATGTATAAATAATAGTAAATATACTAAAATACTGTAAATAAACTGTATATAAATGGAAAAGCTATAATTAACAGAAATAAACTAAAATTATTGAAAAGAATAGCTGGAAGGAAATAGTCTGAAAATAATTCTGAAAACTGTATATAAACTACTAAAAAGGCTATTCCAAAAATCATAGTGAAACTACAACTATTGGAAACCCTATTATTTTAAATTACTTAAAGAAATCTAAAATAATTATGATCACTCACCTCCGGTCCTAAGCACTTCCTTTGGTCTTCCCGGATCCACTTGGAGTTGTAAAATAATTTAATTTATAACGATTTTCTCCTTTCGAAAAATTATTCCTTTTAGGGTCCTTCCAAAAAAGGTTAACCCAATTGGAGAAAACCTAGAATGAGAAAAAGTGTTAGGTATAGGGGTCTGTTTATAGTGGTAGAAGTGGATCTCGGACCATTGGATTTGGGGATTGAATAGGATGCAACCACGTCATAGGCTGAATATGAGCCATCAGATGCAAAAATAGATGGATCGGATTGGTCAGAAGAATGCAAAACACGTCAGTTTGAGGCTCTGGAATGTTCGAACGAACGAACATTCGTTCGTTCGTAAATAGCAGAGGCGGGTCGACCTGCCTATTTTTTTTATAACTTGGTCATATTAGCTTGATTTCTGACGTTCTATATATGGAAAGTGACCAGCAAAATTACCACGGACACAATGGTGCAATTCCCATAGCTCAATTATGATAATTTCACAAAGTTATTTTATTATTTAGTTAATTAACAAATTAATTATTATGGACTAAATTTTGGGTTGTTACATTATTGGTATTATACACTTATATGATGCGTTTAACTCATCAGACGTATGTTTGACCCTTTCTATCATTTTCTTCTTTTAGTCATACTCTGATGGGTCAATAGAGAGGACTTATGGTGACTTGAAGGCACGATGATGCAACGGAGACATCATTTCTTTGCCTATTAACTATCTACTGTTTTTATTTCATTTATTCCCAGACATTATACTATTTTCAATATTTTATAGGAATGGATGTTATATTTGGAATTTAATTTATTATGTATTGTTATATTTATCTAGGATTGTATTACTAATTACTATTATATTTTATTCCTTTCGTTGTGAGTTTCAGAAAGTGTAGAATATTGTAGATAGCTCTGTGATTTATTTTATATCATTTTATTTAAAATCAATCCGACATCTGCGAGGTCCGCGGTGCCAGTTCCACTTTTAGATGTGGGTCGAGACGTCGTAGATGGCGGGTAGTTACAACAAAGATATACCAAATATGAAGTAGAGTTTCTCCTATAGATTATTGTAGATGGAAGTTAGAGAATGTATTAGGAGATGCCTCATATGACAACAAGTTAAGGCAAAACATTAAAAGCCAAGCGGTCTTCTCCAATCGCTAGAAGTTCCAGTATGGAAGTGGGAGTTGGTTTAAATGGATTTTGTTGATGGTTTGATAAGAAGAGGGCCCGGAACAATAGTATATGGGTTATAGTTGATATGTTAACTAAGAGTACTAATTTCATTCCTTAAAAGTCCACAAGAACGACAGCAAAGTTGGCTGAAATATATGTTTACACTATCATAAACTTCATGGAATTTTATGTACTATAATAAGTGACTGAGACCCATTATTTGCTAGTGCATTTTAGTGAAGCCTACAGAGTGCTTTTGGTTCAGAGGTATTTATAAGTACTGCTTACCATCCGCTGACGGATGACTAGACCGAAAGGGTCAACTGAGCATTAGAAGATTTGCTAAGAGCTTGTGTGTTAGACTTCACTGGATCTTGGGAAGATTACCCTTACTTATTGGAATTTTCATACATTCCACTATTGGTGTTAACCATAAAATCTCCTTGAAGGCGAAAGTATGAAAGGAGAATAATAAAATTGGAGTTTTAATGAAGAGATTGTCCAAGTCATCATGAATGACTTAAAAAGGATGTTCAGAGAGTCCAATTACTCATATAGTGAAAAGCCTTCGGCTCAGATGAAAACAAACAGAACCTTCAGCCACAATCAACCTTTTGACATAAATGAAAAAGTAATGATGACTTTAGAGCCCCTTTCGAAAGCAATCAATGGTGATCTCTCAACTACACATCAAACCTTTCGAAGCCGAAGATTTCACCCCAGAGTAACCTTTTCGAAAGCATAGAAAGCCTTTCGAACCAGTAAAGACACATCAAGGATACCTTTCGACGGCGTCAAAAAGTTCTATGAAGAAAGCAACACTCAGAAGTCGGCAAAGAATGAAAAGCAAGCTCTCGACAACATTCAAGTGTAGACAAACCTTTCGACAAGGTCGAAAGGTTCAGAAAAGAGATAAAAGGCAAACCTTTCGATGAAGTCGAAAGGTTAAAGAAAGCATAAGAGTGGCAAGCCTTTCGACAAAGTCAAAAGGTCCATAAAGTCATATTGAAGTCAAACCTTTCGACAACGTTGAAAGGTTAAAAACAACATTTTGAAGACAAACCTTTCAACAAAGTCGAAAGGTTAAAGAAAGCATAAGAGAGGCAAGTCTTTCGACAAGGTCGAAAGGTCCATAAAGGCATATTGAAGACAAACCTTTCGACAATGTTGAAAGGTTCAGAATAGCATATTGAAGACAAACCTTTCGACAATGTCGGAAGGTTCATGACAAAGCAAACCTTTCGATGAGGTTAGAGGGTTCATGGCAGCATGTGGAAAAAAAACCTTCCGATAAGATCGAAAGGTTCACAACAGTATACAAAGAGGAGACCTTATGACAAGGTGGAAAACGAGGAAGCAAAAGAGATAAGCCAAGAAGCACAAGAGATTTATAACCTTTCGACATAGTCGAAGGGTTTATAACTTTCCGATGAAGACGAAAGGTTTAAGGTGGTATAAAAGGGGACCTTTCGACTTAGTCGAAAGAATGGAGTCGAAAGGGGGGCCGCTTGCATCTATAAATAAGACCCAAGGGGTCCAGTTTTGGGGACCGAATTCTGGATATTGAATTCATCTTCTTTTCTCTACTTTCATAGTGATAATTGTACTTAGAAAATCCCCAAATTGAATTTGGGAGAGAGTTCAATTTCTTGTAACTCATTTTGGATATGAATAAAATGGAGTTGGCTCGTTATTGATGGATATTGGCAATGAGGAGAATCATTAAGATCATTAGCTAGTCTAATGATCAATTGCACATGATTTCAACCTTTTTCTCATAAACTCTTTTGATCTATGCTCTATAAATATAAGATCGACTTAGATATCCCCATCAAAGCATGTCGTCGTTGAAACCATATTTAATGAAAAGTGATAATGACGTGTTACATATGCTAAATGCATGGTTATGGGAATAACTAAATTGGTCTTATATTGGAAAAGTAAAGGGGTTAAAGATATAAACTGGGACTGCTTCGAAAGGAGGAAAACCTTCCGACTTAGTTGAAAGGTTTCCTTTCTAATGAAATCCTGGGTTATATATCTTATAATCACTCAAGATGGATTTAATTCGAAGGGAATCTACTTCTTAAAGCATTAATAAACTCTTCGAATTGATCCCATAGAAAGAAAATGGACATCAATGGGGTTGAAAGTAATTAAGGTTGGCAATTAGCAATACATCTCCTTACAACAATGTCGAGAGGTCTCATATATTACCTTTCGACACGATGAAGAAGGAAGTGATAGACATCAACCAAAATTGCTTTCGACTCTAAGGGGAGATGGAATTCACCTAGTTACTGATTTCTGAAAGTTAAATGACTAAGAGTTACTTCAACCAATCGAAAGGTTGGAGAAGTCTTGTCACACCTATCGACAAAGTCCAAAGGTCTGGCAACTTACATTTATTCCAACCTAGTCGAAAGTTAGGAGTGACCTTGTTAACAACCTTTCGACAAGGTCAAAAGGTTGGACTAACTCCTTCCATCCTAACCTAGACGGAAGGTTGGGATGGTCATGCCTATGACTTTTCGACAAGGCCGAAAGGTTGGACAATCTAATATATTATTAACCTGGTCGAAGGGTTGTAGTAGCCTCATTAACCTTTCGACAAGGTCGAAAGGTATGGCTACTCATCGTTCTTTTCTCCCAGGTTAATTTGATTAAGACAATTTATTCAAAGATACACTTTCAAAGGTGAGAATCATCTCAACCACATAGTTATGTCCAAACAAAATCGTCTTATTAAAGCATTATGGATCTTTACAAGTTTTCTTGTTAACATTTTTGGCGCTAGAAGGAGGGCCCGAACCTCCGACCCTATCACTATATATAGACTAATTATGGTTTGTTTCTCTTGCCTAGGAAAAATGAGATCAAAACGCTTGAGTGGACTCGAAGAGGGAGTAGTGGACACTTCCAACCTGGAGGAAAATATAGCTCCTACTTTCAACCTGGATGGGGTCCTTCCAAGGAAAACTTCGTCGCCAGCACCACAGGATGAAAATACAGAGAAAATCAAGCGCTTAGAGCAACAATTACAGAAAATGCAGGATTTGTTGAAGATGGCTTTATCTCAAAGATCATCAAAAACTCCAAGGCAAACTCAAGGAGAGGTAGTTTCTCCTAGAAGAAATCTGAAAACCAGTTCCAAGGAATGCAAAAATAAAGTATACTAGACCTTCTCAAAGAAGAAAGACCTCCCATAAGCAAAAGCTAATCATCAAGGGAGAATTCTTAACTAGTCATTAGAGCAGTCTGGCAGCTTGACTTCAAAAGAGTATTACCCGAAGCAGAATAATTATGACAATGTAAAAGCTTTCCTTAAAGATGCTGCTGAGAAGGCAATCAAGGACGCCATGAATTCAAAAGGGAAAAGAACTATGGACGTGAATGTAAATGACAATGAGTGGGTGCCACCTTTCATCGACGAGATCATGGCAACAACAATACCTCCATATGTCAAAATCCCATCTATGAAATATCACGGGGATACGGATCCTGATGATCATCTTATGGCTTTTGACAACCAGATAGACATTCTCAGCTCAATTTTGTATTTGCAAAAGGATCCTACTATTGATTACACGGTCTTGGCAAACATAAAACAAAGGAAGGGTGAATCTTTAGTAGACTATTTAAGAAGATTCAATACAAAGCTTTGAAGGCCAAGGATATGAATGATCGTGATAAGCTCATAGCTGTGCATTCTGGCTTGATCGAGAATACCCCTTTCTGGAAGCAGCTCTTTGTCAATGGCTGCAAAGATCTACAGGACTTACACTTTCAAGCAGATAAGTTCATCCGTATGGATGAGCTTTATTATGCCAAGAAGAAAATAGTTCCCAGGAAGGAAGGGGGAAGGTTTCGCCAGGACCATGGCCACAAAAGGACCTGATGGGAAGAACCAGTTGCTAATGCACTTGCTTTAAACAAGCCACTGTCTTACATATATGCTACAGCTAAGGAAAAGTCAACTTTCCAACCTCCTACAAAGATAAGAATAATCCAGAGCAGAGGAAGGGAGGGGACTATTGCACTTATCATAAAGCTAACGGTCATAAAATAGATGAATGTAGAGTTCTGGCCGGAATAATTCAAAAGCTGATCTGAGAAGGTCATCTTAAAGAATTCATCCAAGATCAGCACAAAGCCCGAAGAACTGAAAGTGCTTCATAAAAGCATTCGGGCAATGCTGTAAATGTTTTGGAAGATGAAGATCCCCTCAGCTTAAGCCATCCAATTAACAGGATAGATGTAATCCACGGCGGGCCACATTCGGTAGGGAATAGTAAAGGTGCTCGAAGCAAATATATTAAAGAGGCCAAGGAGGAAATTTATTCTGTTCAAGAGGAGCCTCCAACGAAGAGTCCCCGACTCAATATTCAAATGCCAAATCTGGTGGTCACCCTGCAAGAGCTACGCAAAGAAGTCCATCACCCACACAACGACCCCCTTATGATAACTTCACGAGTTGGGCTTTCTATCATCTCCAAGATTCTGGCTGATACAGGTAGTGTAGTTAATGTCATTTTCAAGCATGCTTTTTAACAGATGAATATCCCAGAGCATAAATTGGAGCCGAGCACCGAGCGGATATTTGAGTTCAACAACAAAGGGTTAACTCCAACAGGGCAAATAAAGCTTCTAGTACAAATGTGGGTGCCTCCTACCTGTCGAACATTTGAAACCATCTTTGTGATAATTGATCAACCCTCCTACTAAAACGCTTTCTTCGGTAGGCCAGCCCTGGATGAAATTGATGCTTTCGTCTCGCCAAAGTACCCCACGGTGATGTTCTTGACAAAGCAAGGCTGGGGGACTATGCAAGGAGAACAATTTAGCTCCCGCGAAATGTACTTTGCCACTCTCGATCAATATATAAGGGAATATTTTACTTATTTTTATTCTTCTACTAATTTACAGCCTTCGAATGATGGATATTTACATCCAACATTCCAAGCAAAGATTAATGATAAGAAGTCTAATAAGCGTATGTATCAAAAGTACATTTCTGCAGGAAACAAGAGAAAGGAGTGTGACACTTATTCAGCAGAAGAGGCACCAATAGTCACAGAATTTGATTGCCGGGGTGAGATAGAGAGAATAAGGCCTATAGAGGACCTTGAAGAAACCCACATAGATTCTGAGGATGTTCCTAAAGTGGACAAAGTAGGAAAAGAACTTGATGGCGAGTTAAAGAAAAATCTAATTCAGTTCCTCAAAGACAATAAGGATGTGTTTGCTTGGTCACATTCCGATATGGTGGGAATTGACCCGACTGTTATGTGTCATGCCCTTAACATCAACCCAGGAGCAACCCCTATAAGACAAAGAAAGAGGCAACTGGATAAGGTTTGAACGGATGCCCTGAAAGAGGAGGTTGATAGGCTCTTGGAAAATGGATTAATCCGAGAAATATATTACCCCAGATGGTTTGCTAACCTAGTTCTAGTGAAAAAGTCAAATGGAAAGTAGAGAACATGTATTGATTACACAGACTTAAACAAAGCATGCCCGAAAAACAGTTTCCCGTTGCCACGAATAGATCAGCTGGTAGATGCAACAAGTGGACACAAGTTGTTATCTCTTATGGATGCTTACTCAGGGTACAATCAGATACCGATGTTCAAGCCAAATGAAGATCATACCATCTTCATAATAGAATGAGGAACTTATTGTTATAGAGCCATGCCATTTGGTCTAAAGAATGCTGGGGCCACTTATCAGAGTTTGGTTAATCGAATGTTCAAAGAACAGATCGGTAGAAGCATAGACGTTTATGTTGATGACATGCTAGTAAAATCTAATGAACCTGAAAACTATCTCAAGGATCTAGAAGAAATGTTCGGGACATTGCGAAAATATCAAATGAAGTTAAATCCGCAAAAGTGCTCTTTCGGGGTCCGTTCTGGAAAATTCTTAGGCTACTTGGTAAGTGCATAAGGGATAGATGCAAGTCCCGACCAATTCAAGCTATAAGGGATATGGCCGAACCAAAAACTAGTAAGGAAGTGATGAGCATAAATGGAAGAGTAGCTGCCCTAAGCGAGTTTATCTCCAAAGCTACTTGTAAGTGCATACCTTTCTTTGATGTAATTAAGAAAAGGAAGAACTTTGAATGGGGAGAGGATTGCAGAAAAGCTTTCTTGGAATTGAAAAGCCATTTGGAGAGACCACCAATACTCTCAAGACCCAAGAGTGGGGAAACCTTGTATCTATATATGGCAGTATCGGAACATGCGGTCAGTTCAATGCTCATTCGGGAGGATAAAGGAGTGCAACTCCAGGTATACTATGTAAGCAAGAAGTTAAAAGATGCCGAAATCTGATACCCGGTTATTGAGAAATTAGATTATTGTTTGACTCTTACCGCTTGAAAGATCAGAGCATATTTCCAAGCACATTCAATCAAAGTATTAACAAATTTTCCTCTTAAGCAAGTTTTCAGTAAGCCTGAGACTTCAGGGAGATTGGTAAAATGGGGGATTGAGCTCAGCCAATACAAAATAGAGTTTCAACCAAGGGTTGCAATCAAAGGCCAAGCACTACCATACTTCGTAAATGAATGCACCAGTTTTATAAAGGAACAATCAAAAAAGGAAAAAGACCAGAAGCCCATGTGTGTAGGATCTAGATTAACCCTAGAGGGGGGGGGGGTGAATAGGGTTATAGCAAATTTTCTCGAATTAAACACAAAAACAAACTACAGAGAAGTAAATATGTTGAAAAGTAAATCACACACAATATTTACCCAGCTTCGGCAACCCCTGCCTACTGCTGCATTCCCAGATTTCTATTAGAATTAAACAGTCTCTCGCTTACAAACCCTGCTACCGCCTTGTGAGTTTTGCAAACTCGCAAACCCTGCTTACTGAACTAATCCTAACTAGACAATCTGACACAACCTAAATCCTAGGTGGTGATTTACCCAGATTTGATTCGAAAAGTACAGAAAATAAAAACAAGAACAACTCAAAAACCCTAATTTAAAATATACCAAAGCCTTATATAATTAATTAAATAAACAAATAAACCAGGCCGACCCAAAGTAAAATAAGAGTAAATTCCCCTTTATTCTCTTTTATTTCTTCGGCCGACTCCTCTTTGAAAATGGTTGCTACGTTCTTGTTCGTTTCCTCTTTGAACAAAATTAGGGTTTGTGAAATTGGGGCTGTCGACTTCGATTTCTCGATTGGATGATGGTTTAGTGTCCCTTGCTTCGTCAATCGACGATCACTGCTTAGCTCACGGCTGCCCCAATTGTTGATCGAATTCGACTCCTGACTTCGGTATGTAATTTTTGCCTTTTGTTCTCTGGATTGAATACTTGAACTCGATAATTCTTATTGCCGATGATGATTGGAATTTATAGGGTTCAAAATCCTTGATTTTTGTCTGATTTGATCTCTTGCTTGGCCTCCACGTCGTTGAATATTTTCCTGATTTTGTTGCGACATTTTGGGTATATACGATTCGAATTTTTTACTTAGTACCCACGGCTTTGAATATTTCCACAATTTTGAGATTTGAATTGTTGATTTCGTTCTGGAATTTATTTTCATTTCTATAGTAGAAAATTTGGATTTTATTCCTTGGTCCATAAATGCATTCGAATTCTTTGCTCAAATATGGAAATAAAATCTTTTCCGTATATTTTGCATTTCCAGGATTTGTTTGCCATATTTGATTTCTTGACCAAATCTTCTGATTTGTTTCTTTTGCCGTAGAAAAAATCTTTCCATGTATATTTCCTGGTAGCTTGATTCACATGGTTTTGATTCTTTGCTTGGTCAATATACTTGGCCACCACGGTATTGAATTTGAACTGTTCGATACTTGACCACCTCGTCTCTGACTTGTTCATCATATTCTTTGGTCATGACATTGACTTAATTAGACTTTGACTCGATCATAACTGCATTGATTTCGAATTTGTAATTTCTTGATGACCTTTGGTTTGCTATTATTACTTCCCTGTCCTCTGACTTGAGTCTGGTTCCATTTGCTTGATGTCTTCATTGCACTTGATTGTGATGTTGTGATTGACTTCATTAAACTTTAACTTTGCATTTGGTTTGAGATTTTTTGCATACAGTTGCATTGTTTCATTTAGTCTTCATGTACATGCTATGTCTGATCGAGTTCAATGCTGTTTTGTTGTTATGTTGACATAGTGTACACATATTCATGTACATTTGCCTTGTTGCCATATTGATCCCTCTGGCCTTTGAGTTGTTTGTTGATCTAGCTTGGTTGACACTTTGTACTCTGGTTCTTCGAGCTTGCTAGTAAGTTGCATTTGTGAACTGTTGAGTTGAGTTTTGTAATTGTAGTCTTTGTACCATGCTTGTTGTGAGTTTGAAGTTGAAGTAGTCATGTGTACTTTCTGGTCTTGTTGCCTTGATCATTTTGACTTCATGTGTATAGTTGCCTTTCACTCGAATCAGTTGTTTTTGCTGCCTTCATGCTTGTGTAGCCTTTGCCTGTGTATGTTTGTGTGTGTATTTGGTTCTGGTGCACTTGGTCATTTGAGCCTTTGCACTTTGTTGCTGCAGTTGAGTTGAGTCAGTGATTTGACCTTTTGCATTTTGCATGATTGCTTTTGTTGACCGTGCACACGAGTTGGCGAGGCAGTGCACACGTGTATAAATGTACTCGTGTGTATTACAGCCACTCATGATTACCTGTCCCTGATAAGAATACCGATATGCACAGATATTACACAATCGAAAATGATGACAATAACCCATATATCTGAGGCACCAATAAAAACAAATTTATATTTTTGCAAATTCAAATTTGTTTATTTTCAGATTACTGTTGTAGTTGCTAATTATATAGGTACACAGAAGACAGGACAAGAACTGGAGTTGGACAATGCAGATAGATGCAGATGTGCAGACAGAGTGAAAAACTAAGTATTGTGAAACAACCCGACTTCCATAGCCCAGAAAGTCGCATCGTTTTGAAGAAAGAAAGGGATAGAAAGAGAAAAGAAGAGAAGAAAGAAAGAAATAACAACAACGATCTCACAGCGGAACGAATAAATTATATTAATAACATAAACTATTACATAGTATACAACAATTTACAGAGTTACACAGCATATACATCACTTACTAGACAGTTATAAACATCTGTCTAGACATTACAACTCAATACACTACAGAGATACAGACACAGCGGAACTACTATATATATCTACAACGCTGAAGCCTCCTGCTCCATTGCTCCTCCACAATTCGTCAAAGCTAAACCTGAATCCCTTGGCTACTCGTAAAAATTTGAGTACCCAAGAGTTTATAAAACAAAATAAACACTTGGGTCAGACATGGGTCTGGTGTGAGTAACAGGTTAAACTTGTTTAACTTCAAAACCTTTTAAAAGAAAAGGTATCACGTAAGACTCCCCACAAATAAACATGGGTAAGTTTTTACCTTACGCTAACCAAAACATTTGATAGGAAATCTGATTTTTATTATAATAGGGTCTAGGGTTTTCAAGTAAAATATAGAAATAGCTGAAATGCTTACATCTCACATTCCAACATAGTTGGGCACAACTAATACGTACGGCACTTATTGGAGTTTGGATTCCATACAATGGCAGGGTTACTGGGGTACCGCCCGTCACAGTACGTGGCCTAGATCACCGTACCGAGGAGTACGCCCGCTCCCCTGCAACACAAAGCCGGAACCATCCCTTACTGGATAATTCCGAACAAGATAATCCCGTAGTTGGCGCGACCAACCACACACTAAGCCGAATAAAAGAAAAGGGACCTCTAGACAGGGATCTATCTTGCTCTCAGTGGGTGCTACCCACGAAACCTTGCTGCACCTCCCCTGTTTTAGCCATTCCTGGTTGATGAGGCTTGAGGTTACGATTACCTTTAATCAGAACATATCACTTAGAATGCTCATCGTCCGCCTGACGATGTGTTGAAAGCATTCAATCCATACAAGTTCGTTCCGGGTTCGAACGAAACCGAAGGCATTATCTCGTTACACTCGTTTTGGAATCACCCTCAGAGTTAACGACAATAACCCTTGCACTCTGAATCTTCATCTTCACTTGAGATTCACGACCTATCGTAAATTTGGATCGATGTGGTATTCGGGTCTCCAGACCTGGAATCCCGGTATACGGAAACCCGATCCCGGTCTCATCGAAATCCAAAACGTATCTTTTAAGTGCCAAGTTGTTTAAGGTTAAAACAATTCAATTCTTATCTATATACACAAAGATAGATAATTCAATAGATAATCTACATTATCATACCAAACAGATAATTCACATTATCATTATAATTCAACCAAACATCCATATCATATATCATTCATATCTCATCAGAGATATCAAACAATGAAATACATTCAATCTCATTCATCCATTCTTAAGCAATGATTTATATCATCTAATTAATTTAAAGTGAATTAAACTAATTACTTCATTCTATAAATCCTGCTTACTTAATTATTAATTAAACCAATTAATTAATCATTACTCTAAGTATCCATCTTAATTAATCATTCCTGATTAATAATCCTTTAATTACTTTAAGTAATTAATACTTAATTAATTTCACAAATTAATTATCTTAAACCATTCAGTAATTAATCTTTAATTACTTCATTAATTAATTAACTATATTTAATTACATTAATCCTTAATTAATTACAATTAATTAATTACTTTAATCACTAATTATTTATTAATTAATCTTAATTAATCAATCCTTAATTACATCATTAATTTTATTAATTAATGATCCTTAATTACTCTTAATTAATTATCTTATTTAAATTAATTACATTTAATAATTAATTAGTCACATTTATTAATCACCTTTGATTAATCTCATTTAGTAATTAACTTCCCTTAATTACTCCACTTCATAAATTAATTACTCCTTAATTAATTATCTTTTAATTAATCCCTTGATTAATTATACAAAGTAATTAACCTTAAATTACTTTCATTATCTCCATTTAATTACATCCAGTAATTACCTTTAATTACTTTCCTAAGTAACTACACTTCATTAATTACATTTAAGTAATTATACTTATCAAATCACCAAGTGATTATCTTAAATTAATTTAACTAATTAATTTAAACTTATCAAATTTATTTAATTAATTACCTTAAGTAATTAATTCCTTTAATTACTTCCATTAAGTAATTATATTAATTAATTAATCTAATTGATTATCAAAATTAATCACATTAATTAATTATCCCTAATTAATGATCTCTCATTAATTATTAACCATTCTTTACTTACATTCCTTAAGTAATTAAACTTAAATCAAACATTATTAATTACAATTTAATTAATTCTCAATTAATAAATCTGTAATTACTTAATTAATTACTTAATTAATCTTTAATCACTTATTATTTCATAACTTAAACTCGTTTATTTGCTTTTAAACTCGAAAACAACTGGAAATCAAGTTCCAGTTTAAACCCAGAACAACCCGAGCTCCAGCAAAACAAACCCGAGAAACTACACTTCTTCCCGAACTAGCTTCGAGTCCAAAAGCAAAACATCACGAGACTTTCCCGATCAACCTTCGATACACTCGCGACCTTCATCTGCTTCGAGTCGCACACGCGTAGGCTTCGACAACAACTCGAGATGCTCTCGAGTTCAACTCATCTTCCCCAACCACTATCGTACCCAGATATCCCAAACGTGCACACGTGCACACGGTGCACCTGCACCATCGCCGCCCACTCCTGATGATCGTCGCGGCCACCTCTGTTGACCACTCGAACCCCCTCGAACATGAATTCAAACCTAGATCGACGAGAATCTTCACGAAACAAAAACGAGCTGAAATGTCGATCATCAGGAAACGTAACATGCCGGAAAATCACCCATCCCCTTCGCCTCTGACCTCGAGATCGCCAGGCTTCTTTACTATAGCCTCGTCACACCTTCCAGCAACCATCCCCACCATCGCGAGCCACTCCGGTTCTTCGCCCACGTCGAAAACGCTTTGACAACTATGACGAGCAAAACACTTACCTAAACCCTAGTTTAATCGAATACGATCAATTTAGACATTGGAAAAATTCTATTGTATTTTTCCCTTTATCCACAACATTAAAGCAAGCTTCGATTACAAATTTAGCTTCAATCATTTAGTTTATCATCGGCAATTGATCAAATTGCCAAAACCTTCCATTCCCAAATTCCCAGTTGAATATCAACTTAAAAATTATGAAATGCATGTTAAAATTCATCATTTCTTATTACAAATCATATTCTATAATCACTAATTTAAATTGGCATAATTGATTCTACCCATATTTTTGATTAGCCCTGTAAATTATAAATTTTTGAGCTGAATACATGATATATATTTCTGAAACTATATTTTTTTTAAAATTACAATATACTGCTATAATAATTCTTTATTCAAAGATCAAGCCTAAATTTTTGATTGCATCAGGTGATATGAAAATTGGTTTGTGTGAGCTTGAGACTGCATATCTCAGAGCAGATTTTGTTTATTCATACATATATGTTTACAGGCATTACAAACATCTCACATATACATACATGCACTCATATCCATATACTAAGAAACACAATCTAAAATCATTCATCACATGCATCATAACAACAGATTTTTAAAACTGTTTTTAAAAGAAATTTACTCACCTTTTTATTTCCAGAGAACAAAACAGAGCAGTGTTTTCCAGGCTTCTACATTTGATTTGCGAAAATGTTGAATTTGAAATCCTACTGCATGCTTTCAATTTGATGTTGAAACTGAAACTGATGTTGATTCTTGTTTGATATTAATTTCTCCTCAGGTTGATCTTTGAAACGGTTGTTTGATTTAGTTGCTTGATCTTCTTCTTAATTGTAGATTTGAATTTCAGGTTTCTGTTTTGCTTTGAGAATTTTATTTGAGGAATGTTGAATTTGATTTTCTGGTTTTGCTTTTAGAAGTGGAAAACGAATTTCAGATTTTTGAAATGAAGATTAGAAAGAAAGGAAGAGGGTGGAAACATGTTTTATAAGTATAAATGATTTATTTTTTAAAATAAAAAGAAAAATTGTAACAAAAATGACACTTGTCTTTCTCATACTATAATTTTACAACACATGTTATATTAAGCCTTATAAAATTACACTTGTCCTTTTAATTAATTTATATTTAATTTAAATGTAAAAACCTTTTTCTTTATTTATTAAATACTTATCTAAATATATATAAATTACTTTAAAGAAAATAAACTAATTATACTTATAAATAAAAGCTTATACATATATTTTAAAATCCAAATATTTAAATATCTATCTTTGAATTTCAAAACTAATTTACATTCAAATTCAAATTATATTTAAAATCCAATTTAAAGTCAATTTATATACATACATATATAACTACACATTTAATTTGAAAATAACAATCTTATTTTATTAAAGTCTATTTATATCTATAAATAAAACAATACACTATTAATATTGTATTTTAAACTTACCTATATATATATACTCTTAAATCTTATTTATTAAGCAATATCTCAAAAAGAAAATAACCTTATTATTAATCTTATTTAAAACCATATAGATATTTTGTTTAAATAACTTTGAAAAGCAAATATTAAAATTTCCAAACTATCAATATATATATATTAGAAATTTAAAAACAAGATTTTATTTATTTATTATATTTCAACCCAAAGCTAATCTATTTACAATATATATACTTATATATATATATATACATTATAAATAGAAATCATTTTATTGGTTTTTAAAAGATACATTCACTCAGTAAATATTTATTTAATCAGATTATTAAACCAATTCAAATTTTATTATCAAAAATTTATTAATCAATTTAATTATTTAAACAGATTATTAAATTGATATTGTCCAAAAATTCCGGGATATTACATATTGAGTGTTGGAGTGAGAAAAAATGTGAATGTTAAATGTATGAAACCGGTGTTTGTATATAGAGAGAGCTGAAAACTTTGTACTGTAAAAGTGTTGAAATAAAATATTATGTTGAATAAAAAATACTGATTGAATTATATAAATTCTGTGCAATAGTATTATTATTCAATATGAATATTTATTCCTATATGTGTATAGTACAATCTGCAAACACATATATAAATTGATATATGTTTGTTATCATCAAACAAAAAATCACATCAAACAGCAATTATGTAACGACCCTGAATTTTTGACATTTGAAATGTGAATATTTAATTGAGTTTAAATATTCGAATGATAGTTCAATTTGAAATTCACATATCAGAATGAATTTGGCAATTAAATTATTGAATTTAATTACTGAAGTTGGGTAAAAAAATTTGAATCTTCTGTTTTAAGCTAACTAAAAATATTTTCAAGGCTTAGAAAATTTATATTGATAATACTTAAGATAATGGAACTTTCAGAATTGAATTTGAAACTGTTTTGTTCAGTTTCGAATTTATATCGTTTAAATTGAAATTGAAAATAGCGTTCCGAGGCACAGTCTCGGAATTCGACGAAACCAGTTCCATTGGATCCATAATAGTGTATTATTATCGGATTTCAATTTTCGTAATGTTTGGAGTGATCGTTTGGCCATACGATAAGCAAACGCACTAAAAATTAAATCGAAAATTTAATTTAATAACTGGTCCAAAAGGCTATCTTCTCCATACGATCGAATTTGGACTCGGAACCTTTTCCATTGTGTTCAAAATAGGCGTATAACATTACGAACGCCTAGCGGCACGCCTTGACTGGAGGTCGAGATTTCAAGTTGTATTTATCGAGACATTTGAATTTGAATTTAATACTTATTTATACCCTAGTCAACACAGCTGAAATTTCTTCCCATCAGCTTCTTTTCTTTCTCCATCAAAACTTTTTCTGCCTCCTCTGTAGGGAGCATTTACAGGCACGCTAACATCAGATTTTGTCCCCTGTTCCCACCTTAAAACACGCGACATATCCCTTCATTTCAAAATCATGGCCGATACTTCAGCTCATTATCTCGAACGAATTCAAAAGAAAAAAATGGCCGTTGCCTTTAAAAATTTTCAAATCGAAAGCAAACAAATCCTATCTTCGTTCGTTTTTCTTCCCAGCTAACTAAAATCTTAATGGCCGAAATTAAATCGAGAGGGATGGAATCAAAAATCAAATAGTCGTGTAGAGGCGATGTGAGCTCGAGGCTCGAACGCGAAGCAGCGACACGCGATAGGAATGCCGCGTTCGATTTTTGGGAAGCAGGCATGGTCGAATGCAATCGGCAGGAGCGCGATGGTCGTGTGCTCGAATTGGACGGTGGCGAGTCGAGATGTCGTGATGTCGTGATGTCGATGAGCACGGTGAAGTCGAATAGCATGGAGGCCCAGGTAGCGATTTGATCTGGACGAGGCAGGGGATGTCGATGGTTGCTATGCGTCGAGGTTTATTTTCTTTCTTCTTTCTTTTTGATTAAACTTGATTCCACACACACACACACATATATATATATATATACCCAGATTGAAAAATATATGTTAAGTTTAAAACAGGAAATTTATAGCAGTAAGGTTTATGTTCAATTTAAATTTGAAAAAAAAAAGAAATTAAATAAACATTGTACAGTAAGATATATAAGTAATTCTATTTTCATTTAATATACGGGTTTTAAATTTTTATTAGAATTTAATATATATACATATAAGATTTTGGAAATTATATGGAAGTTTTAAAAGGTTGTATAATGAGGAATTTTTAAATGGAATTAAATACTGTTTTTATCATGTTTGAACTGGAAAGTACATATAAGAAAAATTAAATTATTAGTTAATCAAATTATTAAATGGCAATTGATAATTCGATTTACTTCGAATATTAATAAATCATATAATTGTTTATACAAGGTTTGAAACCGTGAAGAAATGGTCAAAATGGAAAATGGATTGCAAATAAAATAAAAGGTGAGATCTTCTCACTCAAATGAAAGTTGAAAATTGCAGTTATTGATTGATTGACTATTTGGTTGTGATATTAGATATAGTAGGATATATCTATATATGTAGCAATATATATATATATATTGGAATATGTATATATTGGAGTTGTTGATTTCCCGCATTATATAGTGGATGAGACCCTATTGCGCCGCATAATAGCGGATGATATTTTATAAATCCCATATACCGCGATATTCCACCTCGAACTGGAATTGGATTGTGCTAACATATGTGGATGCAGGGAAACAAGTTGGAGGGATCCAACTAGATTCCTCAAATTATATGAATTTGTTTCATATGTTGTATGAATTTGTTTCATATGTTGTGTGATGATTTATTTATAATCTGTGAATGATTATATCAGTGATTGAATTTGTTGAAGGCTATAATTTAGCCGAATGTATTTTTGGTATCGTTGGATACCAGAAATAAATGAAATTGGATTTTTGAAATTTAAAGTTGGAAATGTTAAGTGAATTTCTTTTGAAAGAATTTGGTGAAATTAAAAGAAGGAATTTAAAAGCATAATGTTGATTTTGAAATCTTATCGAATTATTTCCAAAATATAGAAAAGGATTTTTATAAATGGATTTTTAGAAATATTGTTGAAAAGTTGAAGAATTTATTGAAAAGGGAATTTTAAATGGTTTGGAAGAGATAAAGGAATTTATTTTAAAAGGTGATAAATTTGGTTGGAATCCAATTAATAATTGATTTGGCATTTGAAAATAATCTTTGGGAAATCGATATGAAAGTATATTTGATGTTGAAGAAAAAAATTGATTTGTGTTGAAATAAATTTGGAAATCAATTTGCAAATGTTTTGGTATTTGGAAATAAATTTAGAAATCGATTTGTAAAATGATTTGGTGTTGAAATAAATTTAGAAATCAATTTGGAAATTGATTTGGTGTTTGAAAGTGAATATTTGGAAAACGATTTGAAAATCGTATATAAGTGAATATTTGAAAATTTACATTCACAATGGAATTTGTAAAGGAAAAGTGAAAATAAATAACATTCGGAAATTTTATTTCGCAAGTGTAAATATGATTTGAAAATTGTTTTCAAAGTGATGAAGTGTGGAAAATATATATCTTGCGAAGATATTTGAAATTTAATAATTTGGGGAAAATTATTTAAATTGGTTGTTTGTTGTGAATGTTGTTTGATAGTTAAATAACCGACTATCAATATTTGCCTTTGAAATGGCACTTGATTTGTTTTTAAAACAAACGCTCATTATTCGGTTAAGCCAGGAGAGGACTTTGAGTCATATAACCCATTCCGAATAGTGATACGTCGTGAATGGATAACATTTGAAGACCGGTGTGAAGACCGGGTATTTTCGAAAATGAAAGGACAACCTGTCGAATGTCTCTGCACCGAGTTGCTCCGGTATAGAGATTTATATCACTCTTCTTGTGATGGGAAGTCCGGACGTGATTAGTGAATACCCGGATTGCAAGAGCTTCTTTGGAAGTGCCTTCGGTTCCGTTCGATCTTGGAACGGACTTGTATGGATGTGTGTCTGACGTTACACTTTGAGATGTAAAGCTGGTTTCTATCAAATACATTTCTGTTGGTGGCGGAGAATTTATTCTCTTAGCTTAACACCCTTCTCTGAGACGTACGAGCTCAGAGGTTATGTAGTTGATGGTTACTAGTGATACATTCCCAATTTGGTAATGTGGCATACGAAGTGTTGTTGATCATTTGTTGATCAAAGCATGGCTTTGTGAAAAAGCGTAGCTTTGTGGACGAGACTTCGTCAAGCCTCACAACCCGGTAATGGTCGAAACAGGAATGTTGCGGCAAGGTTTTTAGGGGTCGCACCCCTAGGGTATGTCATTTCCTTCTGGATAAAAGGTGATATCATGGTATGAAGCCCAGATATTTTACCTATGTTGATGCTGCAAATTTATTATACTTTGTGGTTGTTGCTTTGTGGTTGAGGATCCTCGGATAAAGGTCGGTAACGACCGGGGGATGGCATAGCTCGTGTGTTAGCTACCTAGTTACAGCTGTACAGCGTGAGGTAGCGTCGGCCTTGTTTTTGCAGAGATCCGGTTAGGTTCTCGGGGCGTCTTTCCAGAGGCGTTTCCATTTCGGTGTAAGGAAGTTCCTTTGCCTGACCATTTGTTGGAAATCCAAAGAAACAATACGAACCCTGTACGGTTTTAGTTGTAGAACCTACCATTTACTTATGGTGGTCACCACTGTTTAGATGGTAGCTATAGTAGGCATACAATAATGGTTGTATGCTGACTAAGATTAATATTATACTTTCGAAATGTTTTCCACACTAGACATTAATAATAATATCCAATGATTTTGCGTAGTAAGCATCTTTGACCATCATAAGGAGAAATCTCCTCCAATTCTGTGTTTGCATTGTGTATGTGGCGGGAGGCCTTATAGTAGTTTCATTTTCCAAAAGCATTGCGAAGTTGTTTTATTTTCTTTGTGAAAATAACTGTTTTACGATCTCACACCAGTCACCATGACTGAATCGGAGTTTATTGTTCCCTTTCTAAACTCTGGGTGCCCATAATTTTCCACATGGGTAGCCTAGAGTTATGTTATCAGGATATTCTGGATATTCTAGAGCTTTGGAAGCAAGTTGGATGGCGAGACGTACTCCCGTACTTGTTTATTTATTCCGTCGTGTATTCTGTATGAGGACAAGTTTATATAACTGTCCATTGTTGTATTGCATTGTATATTGACTCTGATGATGTATTGTATAAACTGATATAGCTCTTTGTTTAAAAGACTAGTGATTATCTATTATATATTGTTCCGCTGCGAATGTGAGATTCTGATATTGTTTATGTTTCTATTTTTCTGTTCTTTCTTTTCTTCTGTCTTCTTCTACCTCTTCTTTTTAACCCTAATGGTTCGGTTTTCCGGCATTCGATTGCGCCGCATTTGATAAAGTGGACGTATTAATGTCGACTTTCGAGCGTCGAAAGATCGTATCGTTACAAATTATTTGTAGATGGGGCATCAAATGAGCAAGGTGTCGGAGCAGGATATGTGATTATAACCCCAGATGGACATCGATTGCACTATGCCATGAAATTGGGATTTCTTGCAACCAACAATGTAGCAGAATACGAGTCAATGGTAGCGGGACTAACTTTGGCATTAGAATTGAAAATTCCCCGAATACAGATTTTCAATGACTCACAACTGATGGTCAATCAAGTGAAACAGATATATCAAACAAAGGATCCCAGGCTATCTTTATATGTGAAGAGGATATTGCAAATTCTTGCCTTCTTTGAGGATTTTTCAGTAAATCAAGTACCAAGGACAGAGAACGCACATGCAGATTCATTAGCAAAATTGGCCAGCTCAAGGGGAGCCCCAAAAACATGAATTGTTCCCGTTGGATTTCAGGAAAAACTGAGCATTGAAAAAGAAATACCTAAATAAGGAAAAGAGTTGCTTGTGATGACTAGATCTTAGGCCAAATCTCAAAAGGAAGATGAAGTCGAAAATGGTCAAGAATTAGCAAATGAAAAGATGAATCAATGCAGTCTGAAAAGCACATATGATGGTACATGGATAGCGCCCATTGTTGAGTATTTAATTAAAGGAACATTACCGTCTGATAAAGGAGAAGTAAGGAAAATCAAGAGGCAGGCTCCAACCTTTGTCATGATAGACGAAATCCTCTATAAGAAGGGATATGCACTACCTAATCTTCGGTGTGTGAGCATAAATGTTGGGGCGAGGGTAATAGCAGAAGCACACGAGGGGTTGTGCGGCGATCATTCAAATGGAACAAAGCTTGCAAAGAAAGTAAGATGCAAGGATTTTATTGGCCGCACATGGTAAGCCAACCTATAGACTATGTGAAAAGATGTGAGAAGTGCCAGAAGTATTCAAAAATACCCAGGTTGCCTCTAAGTCAGCTAACTCCAATAGCAAGTCCATGGCCCTTTGATGTTTGGGGAATAGATTTGATCGGCCCATTGCCAATTTCAAAAGGAGGAGCTAAATATGCCGTAGTGGCTATCGACTATTTTACCAAATGGGTTGAAGCCGAACCACTTCCAAAAATTACTTCGGGAAAAGTTTTGAGATTTTTCATTAAGAATATCATAAAAAGATTTGGAATTCCCTAAAGATAATCTTTGACAATGGGACGCAATTTGAAAGCGAAGAGTTCTCTCGATTCTGCCACAAAAATGGTATTATTAAAAAAATTTCATTTGTCGCCATCCAAAAGCACATGGGGCAGTTGAAGCTGCAAATAAGACCATAAAAACCATTCTGAATAAGCGACTGAATAAAGTAAAAGGAAATTGGGTAGAAGAATTATCATTAGTTTCATGAGCCTACCGAACATCTGCAAAACGGCAACGGGACATACTCCGTATTCTTTGACATATGGGTGTGAGGCGATGCTACCTGTTGAGGTTGAAATACCCTCACACCGAAGGATTTGCCTATGCATTTGATAAGAATCAAGAATTGAAGAAAGAATCGCTAGATTTGATACATGAGCTAAGAGATGAAGCAGCGGTAAGAACCGTAGAATATCAGTAGAGAATTTCTAAATATTACAACTCAAGAGTAAGAGCTAGGTCATTCCAAGAGGGGGATTTAGTACTCCGCAGAGTAATGGCCAATACTAAGAACCCTGCAGATGGACCCCTAGGACCAAACTAGGAGGGGCCATTAATCATATGCAAAGTAATCCCACCAGGAGCTTACAAACTGTGTCACCCAGACGGCAATATGGTGCCTAGGACATGGAATGCCGAATATTTAAGGCCGTATTTTCCAAAGATGGATGAATAAAGAACTTCTTTTTGTGAAGAGGAAATCTACATGGTTGGAAGTGAAATGGTCCTCAAATTTGGATACTACCTAAGATGGTAGTCTACCTAAGACGGTAGAAAAGCCTCTGTCCGCGCCAAGATGGCCAAGGCAGAGTGCCTCCTGGAGGGAGGACAGAGTAAGCCTTTATCCACGCCTAAGATGGCCAGGGTAAAGCACCGAACAAGCCTTTATCTACTCCACGCTATTGCCAGGTTAAGGCACCTCCTGGAGGGAGGATGGAGTAAGCCTCTATTAGCGCCTAAGATGTCTAGGATAGAGCACCGAACAAGCCCCTGTCCGCACCCCAAAAGGGCTAGGCCAGTGCGTCTCCTTGAGGAAGGTCGGGTAAGTCCTTGGTTCCAGCCTCTAAGATGAGCTAACCAAGAGCACCGAACAATGGACTAAGATGTCCAGGCCCAAGAAAAGGCCCAATAAATAAAGGACTAAGATGTCCAAGCCCAAGTGAGGCTCATTCAATCATGGTGTGAGGCTCAATCAATAATGGACTAAGACGTCCAAGCCCAAGAAGAGGCTCAACCAACATTGGACTAAGATGTCCAAGCCCGAGAGGAGGCACAATCAACTAAGGACTAAGATGCCCTAGCTCAGATGAAGGCGGCTTATCTAATTACGGACTAAAATGTCCAAGCTCAAGAAGCAGCTAATCAAACTATTTCTATGCAAAACATGAAGGGTTCTCATATGTCAAAAGGGACAGAAGCAAAGGAGTAAAACAAATCTCCATTAATTATTACCCGAATCTGGGTTCCGGGACTTTCTCAACATCATCTATTATTGCCTGAATCTGGGTTTCAGGATTCTCATTTCTAAACATTAACTATTAAAACCCAAATTTTGGTTTTGGGTCTTCCATATGAAGATTTCATCATCTAACACCCGAAACTGGATTTCGAGTCATTAACAATCACTTACTTATTATGCCCAAATCTGGATACAAGATCTTTGGATTTCTATTCATCTCAAATGCTCGAATTTGAGCTTTGGAATTCTTACATATGAATTTCAACGTCTAATACCCGAACCTGAGTTTTAGCATTTTACCAATTGGCATCTTTACTAAGCCTAAATCAAGGCATGTTAACATTATCGATCGCTACAATTCATGATACTCAAACTGGGTTTCGGGATTATTATCGTATTTTGCCTAAATACCCTAATCTAGGTCCATGGCATCTAATATGAAGACTATTTTCATGAACTTCTGGTCATTCAAAATACGCCCTAATACGGGCAAGGGATATCTATTTTAACAACTATCTGCCTACACAAATATGTGCCCTAATCTAGGCCGAAGATTCTTTCTGTAAAGGGAATTGATTCAGACATGTCTTGATTTGAACTCGAGGTTTAATATGAGAATCATTCTACTAATTCTCGTTTAGTTGGCCATAAAAGCCCGAATCTAGGTTTATAAAGGCCAAATATGGAATCATTTTAGGGATATTGTCGTTTGGGTCCTAAATATCATATTATCCATCTCTAAACTTCACTAGTTAAGACCCTAATCTGGGTTAGATTTTATGGGTGATATAATGCAAGTGAATCTATTGTAGGAAACCAAAAATCTCAAACCGGTATTTTTAGTGTTAAAATTAAAGTTGGTACATATGGAATTTAAGTGATGCTTATCAGACGAATAAGGGCATTAATATGTTGATCTACTACTGAACGTACATGTAAGTATAATAACAACAATGGAACTTTTGATTTTGAACTTTGCAGGAAAGACAAAATTATGAAGAGTAAGAAGGCAATGGAAACTTTGTCCTAAAGAACAAAAACTTCTTTCATACATGGGGGAGGGAGCAAAATGTTAACCATAAAATCTTCTTGAAGGCAGAAGTATGAAAGAAGAATAATAAAATTGGAGTTCTGATGAAGAGACGGTCCAAGTCATCATGAAATACTTAAAAAGGATGTTTGGAAAGTCCAATTACTCATACAGTGCAAAAGCCTTGGGCTCAGATGAAAACAAACAGAACCTTCCACCACAGTCAACCTTTCGACGCAGATGAAAAAGTAATGATGACTTCAGAGCCCCATTCGAAAGCAATCAATGGTGATCTCTCAACTACACATCAAACCTTCTAAAGCCGAAGAATTCACCCCAGAGTAACCTTTTCGAAAGCATAGCAAGCCTTTGGCACCGGTAAAGACACATCCAGAATACCTTTTGACAGCGTCGAAAGGTTCTATGAAGAAAGCAACACTCAGAAGTCAGTAAAGAAAGCAAGCTCTTGACAACATTCAAGTGTAGAAAAACCTTTCGACAAGGTCAAAAGGTTCACAAAAGAGGTAAAAGGAAAACCTTTCGATGAAGTCGAAAGGTTGAAGAAAGCATAAGAGTGGCAAGCCTTTCGACAAAGTCGAAAGGTCCATAAAGGCATATTGAAGACAAACCTTTCGACAATGTTGAAAGGTTTAGAATAGCATAATGAAGACAAACCTTTCGACAATGTCGGAAGGTTCATGACAAAGCAAACCATTCGATGAGGTTAGAGGGTTCATGGCAGCATGTGGAAAAAAACCTTCCGATAAGATCGAAAGGTTCATAACAGTATACAAAGAGGAGACCTTTTGATAAGGTGGAAAACGAGGAAGCAAAAGAGATAAGCCAAGAAGCACAAGAGAGTTATAACCTTTCGACACAGTCGAAGGGTTTATAACTTTCCGATGAAGACGAAAGGTTTAAGGTGGTATAAAAAGGGGACCTTTTGACTTAGTCGAAAGCATGGAGTCAAAAGGGGGCCGCCTGCATCTATAAATAAGACCCAAGGGGTCCAGTTTTGGGGACCGAATTCTGGATACTGAATTCATCTTCTTTTCTCTACTTTCATAGTGATAATTGTACTTAGAAAATCCCTAAATTGAATTGGGGAGAGAGCTCAATTTCTTGTAACTCATTTTGGATATGAATAAAATGGAGCTTGCTCGTTCATGATGGATATTGCCAATGAGGAGAATCATTAAGATCATTAGCTAGTCTAATGATCAATTGCACATGATTTCAACCTTTTTCTCATAATCTCCTTTGATCTATGCTCTATAAATTTAAGATCGACTTAGATATCCCCATCAAAGCACGTCGTCGTTGAAACCATATTTAATGAAAAGTGATGATGATGTGTTACATATGCTAAAAGCATGGTTATGGGAATAACTAAATTGGTCTTATATTGGAAAAGTAAAGGGGTTAAAGATATAAACAGGGACTGCTTCGAAAGGAGGAAAACCTTCTGACTTAGTCGAAAGGTTTCCTTCCTAATGAAATCCTAGGTTATATATCTTATAACCACTCAAGATGGATTTAATTCGAAGGGAATCTACTTCTTAAAGCATTAATAAACTCTTCGAATTGATCCCATAGAAAGAAAATGGACATCAATGGGGTTGAATGCAATTAAGGTAGGCACTTAGCTATACATCTCCTTACAACAATGTCGAGAGGTCTCATATATTACCTTTCGACACTATTAAGAAGGAAGTGATAGACATCAACAATAACTGCTTTCAACTCTAAGGGGAGATAGAATTCATCTAGTTGCTGATTTCTGAAAGCTAAATGACTAAGAGTTACTTCAACCAATCGAAAGGTTAGAGAAGTCTTGTCACACCTTTCGACAAAGTCCAAAGTTCTGGCAACTTACATTTATTCCAAACTAGTCGAAAGGTAGGAGTGACCCTGTTAACAACCTTTCGAGAAGGTCAAAAGGTTGGACTAACTCCTTCCATCCTAACCTAGACGGAAGGTTGGGATGGTCATGCCTATAACCTTTCGACAAGGCCGAAAGGTTGGACAATCTAATATATTATTAACCTTGTCGAAGGGTTGTAGTAGCCTCATTAACCTTTCGACAAGGTCAAAAGGTAAGGATACTCATCGTTCTTTTCTCCCAGGTTAATTTGATTAAGACAATTTATTCAAAGATACACTTTTAGAGGTGAGAATCATCTCAACGACATAGTTATGTCCAAACAAAATCATCTTATTAAAGCATTGGGGATCTTTACAAGTTTTCTTGTTAACATTTTTGGCGCTAAAAGGAGGGCCCGAACCTCTGACCCTATCACTATATATAGACTAATTATGGTTGTTTCTCTTGCTTAGGAAAAATGAGATCAAAATGCTTGCGTGGATTCGATGAGGGAGTAGTGCACACTTCCAACCTGGAGGAAAATATAGCTCCTACTTTCAACCTGGATGGGGTCCTTCCAGGGCAAACTTCGTTGCCAGCACCACAGGATGAAAATACAGAGAAATCAAGCGCTTGGAGCAAAAATTACAGAAAATGCAGGATCAGCTGAAGATGGCTTTATCTCAAAGATCATCAAAAACTCCAAGACAAACTCAAGGAGAGGTAGTTTCTCCTAGAAGAAATCTGAAAACCAGTTCCAAGGAATGCAAAGATAAAGTAGACTTGACATTCTCAAAGAAGAAAGACCTCCCACAAGCAAAAGCTAATCATCAAGGGAGAATTCTTAACAAGTCATTAGAGCGGTCTGGCAGCTCGACTTCAAAAGAGTATTACCCAAAGCAGAATAATTACGACAATGTAAAAGCTTTCCTTAAAGATGCGACTGAGAAGGCAATCAAGGACGCCATGAATTCAAAAGGGAAAAGAACTATGGATGTGAATGTAAATGACAATGAGTGGGTGCCACCTTTCATCGACGAGATCATGGAAACAACAATACCTCCATATGTCAAAATCCCATCTATGAAATATCACGGGTATACAGATCCTGATGATCATCTTATGGGTTTTGACAGCCAGATGGACATTCTCAGCTCAATTTTGTATTTGCAAGGATCCTAATATTGATTACACGGTCTTGGCAAACATAAAACAAAGGCAGGGTGAATCTTTAGGAGACTATTTAAGAAGATTCAATACAAAGCTTTGAAGGCCAAGGATACGAATGATCGTGATAAGCTCATAGCTGTGCATTCTGGCTTGATCGAGAATACCCCTTTCTGGAAGCAGCTCTTTGTCAATGGCTGCAAAGATCTACAGGACTTACACTTTCAAGCAGATAAGTTCATCCGTATGGATGAGCTTTATTATGCCAAGAAGAAAATAGTTCCCAGGAAGGAAGGGGGAAGGTTTGGCCAGGACCATGGCCACAAAAGGACCTGATGGGAAGAACCAGTTGCTAATGCACTTGCTTTAAACAAGCCACTGTCTTACATATATGCTACAGCTAAGGAAAAAGTCAACTTTCCAACCTTCTACAAAGATAAGAATAATCCAGAGCAGAGGAAGGGAGGGGACTACTGCGCTTATCATAAAGCTAATGGCCATAAAATAGATGAATGCAGAGTTCTGGCTGGAATAATTCAAAAGCTGATCCAAGAAGGTCATCTTAGAATTCATCCAAGATCGGCACAAAGCCCGAAGAACTGAATGTGCTCCCTAAAAGCGTCCGAGAAATGCTGTAAATGTTCTGGAAGATGAAGATCCCCTCAGCTTAAGCCATCCAAATAACAGGATAGATGTAATCCACGGCAGGCCACATTCGACCGGGAATTGTAAAGGTGCTCGAAACAGATATATTAAAGAGGCCAAGGAGGGAATTTATTCTGTTCAAGAGGAGCCTCCAACGAAGAGTCCCTGACTCAATATTAAAATGCCAAATCTGGTGGTCACCCTGCAAGAGCTACACAAAGGAGTCCATCACCCACACAACGACCCTCTTATGATAACTGCACAAGTTGGGCTTTCTATCATCTCCAAGATTCTGGCTGATACAGGTAGTGCAGTTAATGTCATTTTCAAGCATGCTTTTGATCAGATGAATATCCACGAGCATAAATTGGAGACGAGCACTGAGCAGATATTTGAGTTCAACAACAAAGGGTCAACTCCAACAGGGCAAATAAAGCTTCTAGTACAAATGGGAGTGCCTCCTACCTGTCGAACATTTGAAACCATCTGTGTGATAATTGAACAACCCTCCTACTATAGCGCTTTCTTCGGCAGGCCACCCTGGATGAAATTGATTCTTTCGTCTCGCCAAAGTACCTCACGGTGATGTTCTTGACAAAGCGAGGCTGGGGGACTGTGCAAGGAGAACAATTTAGCTCCCGCGAAATGTACTTTGCCACTCTCAATCAATATATAAGGGAATATTCTACTTATTTTGATTCTTCTACTAATTTACAGCCTTCGAATGATGGATATTTACATCCAACATTCCAAGCAAAGATTAATGATAAGAAGTCTAACAAGCTTATGTTACTTGATGGCGAGTTAAAGAAAAAACTGATTTAGTTCCTCAAAGACAACAAGGATGTGTTTGCTTGGTCACATTCCGATATGGTGGGAATTGACCCGACTGTTATGTGTCATGCCCTTAACATCAACCCAGGAGCAACCCCTATAGGACAAAGAAAGAAGCAATTGGATAAGGTTCGTACGGATTCCCTGAAAGAGGAGGTTGGTAGGCTCTTGGAAAATGGATTAATCCAGGAAATATATTACCCCAGATGGTTTGCCAACCAAGTTCTAGTGAAAAAGTCAAATGGAAAGTGGAGAACATGTGTTGATTACACAGACTTAAACAAAGCATGCCCGAAAGATAGTTTCCCGTTGCCACGAATAGATCAACTGGTAGATGCAACAAGTGGACACAAGTTGTTATCTCTTATGGATGCTTATTCAGGGTACAATCAGATACCGATGTTCAAGCCAAATGAAGATCATACCATCTTCATAATAGAATGGGGAACTTATTGTTACAGAGCCATGCCATTTGGTCTAAAGAATGCTGGGGCCACTTATTAGAGATTGGTTAATCGAATGTTTGAAGAACAGATCGGTAGAAAAATAGAAGTTTATGTTGATGACATGCCAGTAAAATCTAATGTACCTGAAAACTATCTCAAGGATCTATAAGAAATGTTCGGGACATTGCGAAAATATCAAATGAAGTTAAATCCACAAAAGTGCTCTTTCGGGGTCCGTTCTGGAAAATTCTTAGGCTACTTGGTAAGTGAATAAGGGATAGAGGCAAGTCCCGACCAAATTCAAGCTATAAGGGATATGGCCAAACCAAAAACTAGTAAGGAAGTGATGAGCTTAAATGGAAGAGTGGCTGCCCTAAGCGGTTTTATCTCCAAAGCTACTGATAAATGCATACCTTTCTTCGATGTAATTAAGAAAAGGAAGAACTTTGAATGGGGAGCGGATTGCAGAAAAGCTTTCTTGGAATTGAAAAGCCATTTGGAGAGACCACCAATACTCTCAAGACCCAACAGTGGGGAAATTTTGTATCTATATATGGCAGTATCGGAACATGCGGTTAGTTCAGTGCTCATTCGGGAGGATAAAGGAGTGCAACTCCAGGTATACTATGTAAGCAAGCGATTAAAAGATGCCAAAATCTGATACCCAGTTATTGAGAAATTAGCTTATTGTTTGATTCTTACTGCTCGAAAGGTCAGAGCATATTTCCAAGCACATTCGATCAAAGTATTAACAAATTTTCCTCTTAAGCAAGTTTTCAGTAAGCCTGAGACTTCAGGGAGATTGGTAAAATGAGGGATTGAGCTCAGCCAATACAAAATAGAGTTTCAACCAAGGGCTGCAATCAAAGGCCAAGCACTACCAGACTTCGTAAATGAATGCACCTGTTTTATAAAGGAACAATCAGAAAAGGTAAAAGACCAAAAGCCCATGTGGCAATTATTTGTTGATGGGGCATCAAATGAGCAAGGTGTCGGAGCAGGATATGTGATTATAACCCCAGATGGACATCGATTGCATTATGCCACGAAATTGGGATTTCCTACAACCAACAATGTGGCAGAATATGAGTAAATGGTAGCGGGACTAACTTTGGCATTAGAATTGAAAATTCCCCGAATACAGATTTTCAATGACTCACACCTGATGGTCAATCAAGTGAAACATATATATCAAACAAAGGATCCCAGGCTATCTTTATATGTGAAGAGGATATTGCAAATGCTTGCCTTGTTTGAGGATTTTTTAGTAAATCAAGTACCAAGGAAAGAGAACGCACATGCAGATTCTTTAGCAAAATTGGCCAGCTCAAGGGGAGCCCCAAAAACATGAATTGTTCTCGTTGGATATCAGGAAAAACCGAGCATTGAAAAAGAAATATCTGAACAAGGAAAAGAGTTTCTTGTGATGACTAGATCTTAGGCCAAATCTCAAAAGGAAGATGAAGTCGAAAATGGTCAAGAATTAGCAAATGAAAGGATGAATCAACGCAGTCTGAAAAGCACATATGATGGTACATGGATAGCGCCCATTGTTGAGTATTTAATTAAAGGACACTATGCCATAAATGACCTTCTGCAACATTTTTGCAAGGTGTTGCCAGCTAAAATGTTGCGATAGCTATAAAATTTTGGTCCTACTGCAACGTTGTATTTTTGGTGTTACCTTAGCCATAAAAATGTGTTGCTCTAGCTAAACAAGTGTAACACGATGCAACATTTTTATATAGTGTTGCTATAGATGTTTTCAAATTAAAAAATTAATAAAATTAGCAATCCGCGTGAATACGATCCAACGGTCTACATTTAATCTGATTGTTAACATGGATCACCGCTACAATTTGCCCTAAATTTTCGTTTTCCCGCTTTACTGTTCATACCATTTCGTTCTCACCCCCAATTTCCAAATCCAAATCCCCAATTTCCAAATCCCTAATTTCCAAATCATATTTTCGTTCCCATTTCGTTCTCACCCCCAATTTCGCTGCTGTTTGCCTACATGTCGATACGCAACCTCTCCCAAATCCTACCAACCGCAGCCCCCAACAAAACTCCACTACCCCCCTCCGTTTCTACAGCCTGATTCCGATGGACATCGAGCACACATCCCATGGCCAGCGTGCCTGCGATATCTTTTCCCGGCTTCTCAAAGAGCGCGTCATCTGCCTTAACGGACCCATCGAGGAGGATACGTCGGCGATAGTTGTGGCTCAGCCGTTGTTCCTCGAATCTGGTGGTTTCGTGACGGCAGGGTTGGCAATTTATGATACTTTGACCAGATCTGATGCTTGAATCTTTCTCGCCAATGTTCAGAAGAAGTTCGATTCTGATGAAGCTTTGCTCGATTGCTTCAAAAAGTACCATTTTCGGATTCAAGGAAGATGTCAAACGCAGATTTCTTGTTTGAGAGAATGCCGCTTAAATTTTCAAATTGGCCAGCAATCATAAAACCAGTTTCAATTCCTTGATTGATTGCTCGAATTGCTTTGACTTCGTCGTCGGGTGAGATGTGATATTATTTGGTATGTTTTATGCCTTCTGGTTTACTTGATTATTCTCGATTTTGGTTACACTCGCATGCTTTTGCCGATGATGAATTGGGATTTATTTATAGGCTTTATTTCCTATAATCTCGGGTTTAATCTTTCTGTTGGACTTTGATAAATCTGGTATGTTGGATTGCGATGATGTATTGGTATGTTGGATTGCGATGATGTATTGGTATGTTGGATTTTGGTTCACTGGCTTGATTTTGCTTTGCCGATGATGAATTGCGATGTGATATTATTTGGTATGTTGGATTTTGATTCACTGGCTTGTTTTTTATTTATGGTCTGAGCTTGTTAGCTCCTTTCTGCTGCATTTGTTAAACCAGAACATGAACTGGTGCTCCAAGTCCTCTGTATATCATATTACTGCCTATGTTTCTCTTGTACATGCCTGATGCATTCACTGTTTTTGCTTGATGGGCTGCCTATGTGTACTGCTGTGTTTCTTGCACTGGATTGTCTATATTTTGCTAAACCTGGTTCTTGTTTGTTTTGTTGGTTGCTTGGCCCTGAGTTGAATCCAGTCGATGACTCGGGTTTGACCTTGTGCCGTGTCCTTGTATCCATGTGTTGCATTCATGTTTGGCTTATACACTTATGAAAAGAAACAACCCAAATACCTGAGGCAAATATTATAACAAAAATATTTTCATTTTCTGTTTGAGTTAAATATTATTTTCCAGATTACTGCTTTTGAATTATATATGACAGGTATTGAAGACTGGACAGCTGGATACAAGCTTGAAGACAGAGTCAAATCAAATGTGCATGAGTGTATGAATGCATGAGCTGAAGACAGGTTTCAAAGAAGGCTCGATCTTCCAAAATCGGATGAATCGGGCGGTGCCCCGGACCCCCGCCGGCGCTGCGCCCGGACCCGCTTCTCGGCTCGGCACTCGGCTCGCCTTCGGCTCGGCATATATTTGTCAGTGTCGGTGTATGTATAAATTGAAACTGCATATGTAATGAGTGAACTGATTGATGTAGCGAGGAATATCTGTATATGTGAATATCAGTGTTATATATCATTGAATTGTAAAATAGTGGAGTCAGGAATTTGTACTATTTCAAATGTTGAAATAAAATATTTTCTTAAATAAATTACTGTTTAAATATCAAATTCTGTGTGATAGCATTTTATTAAATAAATAATTATTTTTATTAAAAAATCAAATATGCTCTACATTGTGGGCCCCACAAATTCAGAAAGTTCATATCTATAGCAACATTTTGGAATGTTGCTACAGATACCTATGGGTGTTGCCATAGACCCAAATAGGGTTCTATTGCAACAATATTACTTATGTTGCCTTAGATAGTCAAAATGTTGCCTTTGAGGTCTAAGACAACGACAAAAATTGCATCACCCTAAAAGTGTTGCCATAGACCTATGGCAACATTTTTTGGGCCTGAGCCAACATTTTTTTTGTGTTGCAGTAGGCCATTTATGGCGTAGTGGGAACATTACCGTCTGATAAAGGAGAAGTAAGGAAAATCAGGAGGTAGGCTCCAACCTTTGTCATGATAGACGAAATCCTCTATAAGAAGGGATATGCACTACCTAATCTTCGGTGTGTGAGCATAAATGTTGGGGCGAGGGTAATAGCAGAAGCACACGAGGGGTTGTGCGGCGATCATTCAAATGGAACAAAGCTTGCAAAGAAAGTAAGATGCAAGGATTTTATTGGCCGCACATGGTAAGCCAAGCTATAGACTATGTGAAAAGATGTGAGAAGTGCCAGAAGTTTTCAAAAATACCCAGGTTGCCTCTAAGTCAGCTAACTCCAATAGCAAGTCCATGGCCCTTCGATGTTTGGGGAATAGATTTGATCGGCCCATTGCCAATTTCAAAAGGAGGAGCTAAATATGCCGTAGTGGCTATCGACTATTTTACCAAATGGGTTGAAGCCGAACCACTTCCAAAAATTACTTCGGGAAAAGTTTTGAGATTTTTCATTAAGAATATCATAAAAAGATTTGGAATTCCCTAAAGATAATCTCTGACAATGGGACGCAATTTGAAAGCGAAGAGTTCTCTCGATTATGCCACAAAAATGGTATTATTAAAAGTTTTTCATTTGTCGCCATCCAAAAGCACATGGGGTAGTTGAAGCTGCAAATAAGACCATAAAAACCATTCTGAATAAGCGACTGAATAAAGCAAAAGGAAATTGTGTAGAAGAATTACCATTAGTTTTATGAGCCTACCGAACATCTGCTAAAATGGCAACGGGACATACTCTGTATTCTTTGACATATGGGTGTGAGGCGAGGCTACCTGTTGAGGTTGAAATACCCTCACACCGAAGGATTGCCTATGCATTTGATAAGAATCAAGAATTGAAGAAAGAATCGCTAGATTAGATACATGAGCTAAGTGATGAAGTAGCGGTAAGAACCGTAGAATATCAGAGGAGAATCTCTAAATATTACAACTCAAGAGTAAGATCTAGGTCATTCCAAGAGGGGGTTTAGTACTCCGCAGAGTAATGGACAATACTAAGAACCCTGCAGATGGACCCCTAGGACCAAACTTGGAGGGGCCATTAATAATATGCAAAGTAATCCCACCAGGAGCTTACAAACTATGTCACCCAGACGACAATATGGTGCCTAGGACATGGAATGCCGAATATTTAAGGCCGTATTTTCCAAAGATGGATGAATAAAGAACTTCTTTTTGTGAAGAGGAAATCTACATGGTTGGTTGTGAAATGCTTCTCAAATTTGGATACTATCTAAGATGGTAGTCTACCTAAGACGGTAGAAAAGTCTCTGTCTGTGCCAAGATGGGCAAGGCAGAGCGCCTCCTGGAGGGAGGACGGAGTAAGCCTCTATCCGCGCCTAAGATGGCTAGGGTAGAGCAACGAACAAGCCTTTATCCGGGCCACGCTATGGCCAGGTTAAGGCACCTCCTGGAGGGAGGATGGAGTAAGCCTCTATTAGCGCCTAAGATGGCCAGGATAGAGCACCGAATAAGCCCATGGCCGCACCCCAAAAGGGCCAGGTCAGGGCGCCTCCTAGAGGGAGGTCGGGTAAGTCCTTGGTTACAGCCTCTAAGATGAGCTAACAAAGAGCACTGGACAATGGACTAAGATGTCCAGGCCTAAGAAAAGGCCCAATATATAAAGGACCAAGATGTCCAAGCCTAAGTGAGGCTCATTCAATCATGGTGTGAGGCTCAATCAATAATGGACTAAGATGTCAAAGCCCAAGAAGAGGCTAGACCAACATTGGACTAAGATGTCCAAGCCCGAGAGGAGGCACAATCAACTAAGGACAAAGATGCCCTGGCTCAGATAAAGGCGGCTTATCTAATTACGGACTAAAACGTCCAAGCTCAAGAAGCAGCTAAACAAACTATTTCTATGCAAAACCTAAAGGGTTCTCATATGTCAAAAGGGACAGAGGCAAAGGAGTAAAACAAATCTCCATTAATCATTACCCGAATCTGGGTTCCGGGACTTTCTCAACATTATCTATTATTGCTTGAATCTGGGTTTCAGGATTCTCATTTCTAAATGTTAACTATTAAAACCCAAATTTGGGTTTCGGGTCTTCCATATGAAGATTTCATCATCTAACACCCAAAACTGGGTTTCAGGTCATTAACAATCACTAACTTATTATGCCTGAATCTGGATACAAGATCTTTGGATTTCTATTCATCTCAAATGCTCGAATTTGAGCTTTGGAATTCTTACATATGAATTTCAACGTCTAATACCCAAACCTGAGTTTCAGGATTTTTCAATCTCCATCTTTACTAAGCCTAAATCAAGGCATGAGAACATTATCGATCGCTACAATTCATGATACTCAAACTGGGTTTTAGGATTATTATCGTATTTTGCCTAAATACCCTAATCTAGGTCCATGGCATCTAATATGAAGACTATTTTCATGAACTTCTGGTCATTCAAAATACGCCCTAATATGGGCAAAGGATGTCTATTTTAACAACTATCTGCCTACACAAATATGTGCCCTAATCTAGGCCGAAGATTCTTTCTATAAAGGGAATTGATTCAGATATGTCCTGATCTAAACTCGAGGTTTAATATGAGAATCATTCTACTAATTCTCGTTTAGTTGGCCATAAAAACCTGAATCTGGGTTTATAAAGGCCAAATATGGAATCATTTTTAGGATATTGTCATCTGGGTCGTAAATATCATATTATCCATCTCTAAACTTCACTAGTTAAGACCCTAATCTGAAAGTCTATATGAGTGGATCATATAGATTATATGCAAGTATAAACAGCTAACTATATAATATAACTCTATAAACGATAGTAGCAAAGTAAATGAAAATAATCACACCGGTATTTTATACTGGTTCGGACCTCCCGTCCTACGTCCAGTCCCGAAGCTCCTCTTCGGAATTTCCTTTTAACTAACCCTCTCTTAACCCGGAGGAATAGGTTTACAATAGCAGAGTTTCTTTGTCAAGAATGTGTTCTGTAACACGGATGTTGACTATTGAGTACAAAAGTGCTTCCAATATATATCTATCTTGAGAATATCTGAATGAGGAGTTCTATATATATGGAAGGGTTGATTACAGGTATTTGATTGCTTATAGATCAGGAATAAATCAGAGTACAAGAGATAAGAGTGTAAGTAAGTCAGGTTGGTTCTTCTCTTGAATTCCTGATGCTATTTATAGTGATGAAGAGTTTTCTTGTATAGTTGCATCTGTTCTAATCTCCATAAAGTCGCTTCTGATGGTGATGAAGAGTTGCGACAAAGAGAAGTGGATGTGTCTTTTCGAATGTGGCAGTTGAGCTTTGAAAATGCACAGTCGAGTCTCGAATCAGACGTCTGGAAAGTAACCTCAGACGTCTGGTCTTCATATCTGTTATAAGCCTGGGTACTTTTCAGACGTCTGACGTTGGTAACTAGACGTCTGATTGCTTCTGAATTATGAACCAGAGGAATCATTCTGACGTCTGTATAGTGCTCTCAGACGTCTGAAAGTGTGCATGTTGCTTTATCTTGTGCATGTCCCATTTCTCTTCAACTTCTACTGATTTTACGTCTTTTGATTCTTCTCTTGAGTGTTGTTTCAGTCTCTTTGGTGATGTTACTCTATCAACTATCTGTAAATATAGATATATATGTACATTCGATTTCCATTGTATAGTTGTTATCATCAAAACCATAGAATTGATTTCCTAACAATCTCCCCCTTTTTGATGATGACAACTATTCAATGTACTTATATATATATATATTTCAAATCTCCCCCTGAATATGTGCTTAGTTTTGTTGATAAGATTATATATATATTTATATCTCCCCCTTTTTGATGATGACAACTATTCAATGTACTTATATATATATTTCAAATCTCCCCCTGAATATGTGCTTAGTTTTGTTGATAAAATTATATATATATCTCTCCCCCTTTGACATTATCAAAAAGAATATATAAAAGATCAAGTCAAAAAGAATTTTTCATTAAAGCTGGAGAGGAAGTACATACAAAGATTTTTACACAAAATACAAACAACTAAAAGACCTAAGTTCTAGTGGTATTTTGGATTTGGATCGTCTTGTTTTGGTGAAGCTTGTTTTGGATCTCCTTCCTTTGTTGAAGCTTGATTTGTATTATCTTCCTTTTGCTCATCTTTTGTATTTAATATAAAACATTTTGAGCCAAAAGTTTTAAAGTATGATACTTTAGGTTTTTTACCAAAAAATATTTCAAAATAAGTTTGTTTAGTCATTGGGCGAATAGTTACTCGATTCAATACATAACAGGATGTAGCAATAGCTTCGGCCCAAAAGTGTTTTGGTAATCCGCTACTATTTAATAATGTTCGTCCGCACTCTTGTAATGTACGATTTTTTCTTTCTACGACACCATTTTGTTGGGGTGTACGAGGAAAGGAAAAATTATGAGTTATTCCCTTTTTGTTGCAAAAATTTGAAAAAAGATCGTTTTCGAATTCTCCTCCATGATCACTTCTAATATTTTTAATTTTTAAATTCATTTGAGTTTTAATCCGTTTTGCAAATATTTTAAACATACCAAAAGTATCGCTTTTATGTTTTAGAAATAAAGTCCATGTATATCTTGAGAAATCATCGACTATTACAAAAACATATTTGTTATGATTAATAGATCTTACTTGTGTTGGACCAAATAAATCTAAATGTAATAATTCTAATGGTTGTTTTGTAGAAATATTATTTTTAGATTTAAACGAGCTTTATTTTAGTTTACCAATTTGACAATCATCGCATAAATTTTCTACTTTGTAACTCATTTTAGGTAACCCTCTTACTAACTCATATTTAGCTAACTTATTAATATTCTTAAAATTAATATGACAAAATCGTTTATGCCATAACAATGGATCATCATGTTTGGCAGTTAAGCATAAGCTTGAATCTTTATTAATATTCATGTTTAATATATAAATATTTTTGTTTCTAAAATCTTCAAAAATGAGTTGTTTGTTATTATCTAAAATGTTACATCTATCTTTTTCAAAATTTATTTGAAAACCTTTATCACATAATTGACTAATGCTTAATAAGTTGTGTTTTAAATTTTCTACTAGTAAAACATTAGTAATAACAGGAGAGTTAGATATACCAGAGTTGATGACTTCTCCAATGCCTATGACAAATCCCTTTGAATTGTCCCCAAATGTTACCGTTCCACCATCGATGTATGTTATATTTGATAACATTTTTGAATTTCCATTCATATGTTTGGAGCAACCGCTATCTAGTATCCATTTCTCCTTATTTTTTATTTTGGGTACCTGCAAGATAAAAAATATTTTAATTGGTACCCACATATTTGATTAGGGTCCTAATTGTTAGAGGGAGGTAGCCATACCCAAGATGGTTTGGTACCTTTATAAATATAATTTTTATTATAAACTACATTTTCTAAGTAACTATTGATATGCTTTTGTCTAATCAATTTATTATTTGTTTTAGGAATCCAAATTTTCATATTTTTGGTATTCAATTTTTGTTTAGATAAACTAATATTTTTATCATTATTTTCTTTTTGTTTAGAGCATTTTTCAAATCCTATTCCATTTCTATTACCTGATGGTTTTGATGTTTTGATAAGATTTTCCAAATCTTGTTTTCCATTGTTGAATTTTGACACATTATTGGTAATTTTATCTAATTTTTCTTTTAATTCTCTATTTTCTGTTTTCAATAATTCAATATCCTTTTTAAAATCAACATTTTCTTTTAGCAAATTTTCTTTTTCTAGAGTAATGTTCTCACTTTCTATCACATTATCTCTTAATTTTTCTTGAGATATTTCAAGTTCTTCTTCTAAAATAGTTTTTTCATCTTTCAACATTCCTACTTCAAGTTCTAATCTATTTATTTTTACTATATATTCTTTGTTCAATTTTTTAATTTGTCTAAATTTATCATCTAATTCCATGCTAAGTTCAAATAATTCTTCATAGCTAAGTTCCGGACATTCCTCATCTTTTTGTGCCATAAAACATACATTAGCTTGTTCTCCATCACTATCGTTATCACTTTCTGAAGATGAAGAATCGGAGTCATCCCATGTTATTTTGAAAGCTTTCTTCTTTTTATCATTGTTAAGTTTTGGGCAATCCTTTTTCATGTGTCCGTATTGATCACATTCATAGCACTTAATTTGAGATAGATTTGTTGAGTTGGTTTTTCCTTCTTTTTGAAACTTGGTCATCTTTCTAAATTTCTTGAATCTATTATAGTTTTTGGCAATGAATACTATCTCATTTTCATCTAAATCTGAGTCATCATTCTTTATTGATGGAAATGTTATGTTCTTCGTCTTCGAATTTAGTTCTTTACGTGCCTGCAAATTAGCTTCATAGGACATCAAATTTCCTATCAACTCTTCAACTTTGAGAGTGGAGAGATCATTAGCTTCTTCAATAGCTAATACCTTTCTCTCCCAATCAGGTGTTAAAGAATTGAGTATTCGAGAAACTAAATCAAAATCAGTAAACTTAACTCCTAATGCCATAAGATCATGTTGAATAGTTTGAAATCTAGAATACATGTCTACTATAGTTTCATTTTGTTTCATTTTAAATGATGAAAATTGATTTTGTAAAATTGAAATTTTAGTTTGTTTGACCTTTGTTGTACCTTCATGTGTAATTTGTAAGGTACGCTAAATATCAAATGTAGTGGTACATAACATGACACGTGAAAATTCATTTTTGTCAAGTGAGCAAAACAGAACATTCATAGCTTTAGCATTATTTGATGCTAAGGTCTTTTGTGCATCGGTCCATGTGTTCATAGCAGTAGTTGGAGCTTCATATTTATCTTAAGTGGCTGACCAAATTTCTAAACCATTAGCTTCCATAAAAATTCTCATACGTGTAAACCAATATGAATAATTAGAGCCATTAAAAAGTGGGGGTCGTGCTGTGGATTGTCCTTCTTGAAAAATACTTGCCATATTAGAATGATTTAAAAAACGTGTTACTGTTCTTTTAAACGAACCTTGCTCTGATACCAATTGAAAGTCTATATGAGTGGATCGTATAGATTATATGCAAGTATAAACAGCTAACTATATAATATAACTCTATAAACGATAGTAGCAAAGTAAATGATAATAATCACACCGGTATTTTATACTGGTTCGGACCTCCCGTCCTACGTCCAGTCCCGAAGCTCCTCTTCGGAATTTCCTTTTAACTAACCCTCGCTTAACCCGGAGGAACAGGTTTACAATAGCAGAGTTTCTTTGTCAAGAATGTGTTCTGTAACACGGATGTTGACTATTGAGTACAAAAGTGCTTCCAATATATATCTATCTTGAGAATATCTGAATGAGGAGTTCTATATATATGGAAGGGTTGATTACAGGTATTTGATTGCTTATAGATCAGGAATAAATCAGAGTAAAAGAGATAAGAGTGTAAGTAAGTCAGGTTGGTTCTTCTCTTGAATTCCTGATGCTATTTATAGTGATGAAGAGTTTTCTTGTATAGTTGCATCTGTTGTAATCTCCGTAAAGTCGCTTCTGATGGTGATGAAGAGTTGCGACAAAGAGAAGTGGATGTGTCTTTTCGAATGTGGCAGTTGAGCTTTGAAAATGCACAGTCGAGTCTCGAATCAGACGTCTGGAAAGTAACCTCAAACGTCTGGTCTTCATATCTGTTATAAGCCTGGGTACTTTTCAGACGTCTGACGTTGGTAACCAGACGTCTGATTGCTTCTGAATTATGAACCAGAGGAATCATTCAGACGTCTGTATAGTGCTCTTAGACGTCTGAAAGTGTGCATGTTGCTTTATCTTGTGCATGTCCCATTTCTCTTCAACTTCTACTGATTTGATGTCTTTTGATTCTTCTCTTGAGTGTTGTTTCAGTCTCTTTGGTGATGTTACTCTATCAACTATCTGTAAATATAGATATATATGTACATTCAATTTCCATTGTATAGTTGTTATCATCGAAACCATAGAATTGATTTCCTAACAAATCTGAGTTAGATTTTATGGGTGATATAATGCAATTGAATCTATTGCAGGAAACCAAAAATCTCAAACCGGTATTTTTAGTGTTAAAATTAAAGTTGGTACTTCTAGAATTCAAGTGATGCTTATCAGATGAATAAGGGCATTAATATGCTGATCTACTACTGAACGTACATGTAAGTATAATAACAACAATGGAACTTTTGATTTTGAACTTTGCAGGAAAGACAAAATTATGAAGAGTAAGAAAGCAATGGAAACTTTGTCCTAAGGAACAAAAACTTTTTTCATACATTGGAGGGGGGGCAAAATGTTAACCATAAAATCTTCTTGAAGGCAGAAGTATGAAAGAAGAAGAATAAAATTGGAGTTTTGATGAAGAGACGGTACAAGTCATTATGAAAGACTTAAAAAGGATGTTCGGAAAGTCCAATTACTCATACAGTGCAAAAGCCTTGGGCTCGGATGAAAACAAACAGAACCTTCCACCACAGTCAACCTTTCGACACAGAAGAAAAAGTAATGATGACTTTAGAGCCCCATTCGAAAGAAATCAATGGTGATCTCTCAACTAAACATCAAACCTTCCGAAGCCGAAGAATTCACCCCAGAGTAACCTTTTCGAAAGCATAGCAAGCCTTTCGAACCGGTAAAGACATATCCAGGATACCTTTTGACAGCGTCGAAAGGTTCTTTGAAGAAAGCAACACTTAGAAGTCAGTAATGAATGAAAAGCAAGCTCTTGACAACATTCAAGTGTAGAAAAACCCTTCTACAAGGTCAAAAGATTCACAAAAGAGGTAAAAGGCAAACCTTTCGATGAAGTCGAAAGGTTAAAGAAAGGATAAGATTGGCAAGCCTTTCGACAAAGTCGAAAGGTCCATAAAGGCATATTGAAGACAAACCTTTCGACAATGTTGAAAGGTTAAGAATAGCATATTGAAGACAAACCTTTCGATAATGTTGAAAGGTTCATAATAACATATTGAAGAAAAACCTTTCGACAATGTCGGAAGGTTCATGACAAAGCAAACTTTTCGATGAGGTTAGAGGGTTCATGGCAGCATGTGGATAAAACACCTTCCGATAAGATCAAAAGGTTCACAACAGTATACAAAGAGGAGACCTTTTGACAAGGTGGAAAACGAGGAAGCAAAAGAGATAAGCCAAGAAGAACAAGAGATTTATAACCTTTCGACACAGTCGAAGGGTTTATAACCTTTCGATGAAGATGAAAGGTTTCAGGCGGTATAAAAAGGGGACCTTTCAACTTAGTCGAAAGCATGGAGTCGAAAGGGAGGCCGCCTACATCTATAAATAAGACCTAAGAGGTCCAGTTTTGGGGGCCAAATTCTGGATACTAAATTCATCTTTTTTTCTCTACTTTCATAGTGATAATTTTTCTTAGAAAAACCCTAAACTGAATTGGGGAGAGAGCTCAATTTCTTGTAACTCATTTTGGATATGAATAAAATGGAGTTGGCTCGTTCATGATGGATATTGGCAATGTGGAGAATCATTAAGATCATTAGCTAGTCTAATGATCAATTGCACATGATTTCAACCTTTTTCTCATAATTTGTTTTGATCTATGCGCTATAAATATAAGATCGACTTAGATATTCCCTATCAAAGCATGTCGTCATTGAAACCATATTCAATGAAAAGTGATGATGACGTGTTACATATGCTGAATGCATGGTTATGGGAATAACTAAATTGGTCTTATATTGGAAAAGTAAAGGGGTTAAAGATATAAACTGGGATTACTTCGAAAGGAGGAAAACCTTTCGACTTAGTCAAAAGGTTTCCTTCCTAATGAAATCCTGGGTTATATATCTTATAATCGCTCATGATGGATTTAATTCGTAGGGAATCTACTTCTTAAAGCATTAATAAACTCTTTGAATTGATCTATAGAAAGGAAATGGACAATGGGGTTAAAAGCAATTAAGTTTGGCAATTACTATACATCTCCTTACAGCAATGTCAAGAGGTCTCATATATGACCTTTCGACACAATTAAGAAGGAAGTGATAGACATCAACCATAACTGCTTTCAACTCTAAGGAGAGATGGAATTCATCTAGTTACTAATTTCTGAAAGCTAAATGACTAAGAGTTACTTCAACCTAATCAAAAGGTTGGAGAAGTCTTGTCACACCTTTCGACAAAGTCGAAAGTTCTAGCAACTTACATTTATTCCAACCTAGTCAAAGTTAGGAGTGACCCTGTTAACAACCTTTCAACAAGGTCCAAAGGTTGGACTAACTCCTTCCACCCCAACCTAGATGGAAGGTTGGGATGGTCATGCCTATAACCTTTCGACAAGGCCGAAAGGTGGGACAATCTAATATATTATTAACCTGGTCGAAGGGTTGTAGTAGCCTCATTAATCTTTCGATAAGGTCGAAAGGTATGGCTACTCATCATTCTTTTCTCCTAGGTTAATTTGATTAAGACAATTTATTCAAAGATACACTTTCAGAGGTGAGAATCATCTCAACTGCATAGTTATGTCCAAACAAAATCAGCTTATTAAAGCATTAGGGATGTTTACAAGTTTTCTTATTAACAACTGGGATGACACATTTTGAGGTGTTGAATGGAAGGCCTTGTAAGTCACCAGTAAGTTGGTGTGAAACGGGAGATAAACTTGTATTATGTCTAGTTTTGGTAAGGGAAGCTACAGAGATGATCGAATCGATTAGGAAAAGGGTGAAGGATGCTCAATCCAGGTAAAAGAGTTATGTCAATCGGAAGTGAAGAAACCTAGAGTTTGATCTAGGAGACCATTTGTTTCTAAAAGTGTCGCATATGTGAGGCATCATAAAATTTAGAAAGGCCGAAAATTTAACGTCGAGATATGTTTGTCTGTTCCTAATATTAGAGAAGATCGGTAATATAGCTTATAGGGTCAATTTGCAAAGTGCTTTCGCTGGGATGCATAACATGTTTCATATATCACATCTACGAAAGTGTGTTCGAGACCCTAAGGATGTTGGGATTCCAAGTGCTACAAAAGACTTGGTTATCGAACCAAACTTGACTTATGTTAGAAAGCATATTTAGATTGTAGGTCGGGATGAGAAAAGGCTTCATAATCAAGAAGTAAAGCTTGTTCGGGTCTAGTGGAGTGAGGACCAAGATGATTGTATTTGGGAAATTGAGGACAAAGTTAGGAGGACTTATCCCGAGTTATTTGCTTAGCTTGTTTGATTCTTTGTCTATTGTATGCAATATGTATATGTGATATTGTGGTTGATTTTTGTTATGTATTGGTAGAAACACTAATACATTTTTATTGAGAGGCATGGTTGAAGAACCTATATCTTTGCATGTTAGATTAGGAATAAGAATGCCTAGAGCTTAGTATTTCGTCTTGTTTGAATTTCGAGGATGAATCTCCAATAGGGGAAGCCTCTAACATCCCCATAAATTAACAAATAAATAATTAAGTAATTAAACATGAAGTTAAAAAAGTGAGATAATGCAAAGGGGTAACTATGCATGGAACATTTTATTTACTTATTATGATTGAATGAATCAAGTGATACTAGGTAAATCCTTTTTGAAAATCTGAACTAATGAGAACTAAATGTAATTGTTAAGGCTAACAAATTTATAAGAAAATGGTATAGTGGGTCGGAGGACCAAATTATTCTTTTGAAGTAAAGATAACCACCTCCCCCTTTCCATTTCATTTTGCATTCAAAATTGAAAACAAAAGCTTGAGCTCTTTAATGGTGCTTGCGACCTAAACAAAAAGAAGAAAAAGGAAAGGATTAAAGCTAAGGGAACTAGAGACTTCATCAACAAAAGTATAGGTAAGCAATATATTCCTTAATTTTTTCTTCCTTGTATTCCTCACAATCGTATCATAATATGGTTATTACTTTGATTTTGCTTGTTTAATTGGTATGCGGTGTTTAATACGAGGATAAGAATATCATGTTAGAAAATGATTTTGATCAATAAAATTTATCCTTTAGTTGATAAATTGTTATAAATTAATTACATGGAGAAATTTAGTTAGTTATGAGGAATACCATACAAGATTAATCTTACTATAGAAAAACTAGGAATATATTAGGTATTTTTCGAAGGAAATTAAGTCTAGCTGAAGGGTTATAATTGGAAACTAGAAGGTAAGTAGGTGATGATCGAAATGTTATTTAATTAAAGAGTTTAATTAATTATTAGGTTTATAGAACAGATCCACATTTCATGTTGAACGTGTCGATAAAGTACATAAATCGATAAAAGATGAAGTCTAATGAACGTAAACCTAATGTTAAACGTGCAGTGTGTAGTTCCTAACATGTATGGAAGGATTGTGCCGAAGGTATTAGAGCCGAACCGAAGGATAAATAAACTAAAATCTTAGGAGCAAAAGACTTAATATGAAAGCTAAGGTTGGATAAATCAAGTATGCTAGTTGAGAAATGATGGCGATCGATGATTAAGGAGGAATTATGGGAAAAGAGAGGGATACTGGAAATTTAAAGAGTTATTTTCACAAATCACTAAAACTAAACTATAAAAGGCTTTCCTTAAGGAGATCAAAACTGGTGATAGCAAAGAGCAGCATACTCTCGGAAGAAGGTGTAAACAAGAACTAGTAACTTCCATAAATAATAAGACATGATGAGATTCAAGATGGCCGAGTGTGGGAACCTTGATACTGATGGCAATATGACAATTAATATTAATAAGCAAAAGATGATTAGTTGAAGCGTTAGCTTAATAAATAGCTAAGTAAAAAGCCTAATAGCGAATGGTTTGGAAGTAGATTCGATTATTGATGTCAGGCCTTTATGGAAGTCAAAGAAACCAAAAGTGAAGGAGTAAGGGCTCTGTGGCATCCAAGACATGAACGTGTAGGTGTAAGTCCTGTATGGAAACCAAAAGCATTTGTGTAAGAACTTAAGAGGTAGCCGTCCGGACTACAAAAACAATTGGTGTAAGGCCAAATGTGGCAACCAATGGAACAATGGGTGATGTAAGGCCTGAGGTAGTAGTCTAGAAGCCGAAAGCAAAGGTGTAAGGCCTGTGTTACAATAGAAATAAAAAGCGAAGTAGGTTTAAGACCTGTGTGGCAACTGGAGTATGAAAGCATTGGTGCAAGGCCCGAGTGGCAGCCAAGAATGACAAGGCATAAGTCCTTAGTGATAGCCGAGAAACGATGTAAATATATATACTGCATAGGCATGAGGCCTTAATGGCAGCCGAATGATAGTACTTCAAAGATATTGTTATCCACATATTTTTTGACTATTATGCTAGAAGAGTCGTCGAGGGAAAAGAAGCAGCTAAATAATTAGAAGGAAATGGAAGCGTTGAAAGATAGGTGTCGAGTCTATATGAAAATATAGATAACGAGCCAGTAAGTTATTTGAGGATGTTGCGCTTGTAAACAAAGAAAGCAATTAAGCATAAATATAAGAAATAGTACCGAACATGTTTAAGTAACGAAACCAAGTGCCTAAAAAGAAGATTATGGTCCTAAGATGATCTTGAACTTGTAAATAGAAAAGATGTCAAATGTATAAAATAATGAAGCTGCCGAGCTTATAAATAGAAGATATGTAGAGCATGTAAGTAATGGACTTATCGAGCATGGAGATGTTAAGCTTTTATCCGAAGGTAGTATCGAGTGTCTAAAAGAAAATAGCTGTCGAGCCTATATAGCCATGGAGATGTCAAACAGTTAAATAGATAATAAGCTTCTAAAAAGAATGAAGAGGTACTGAGTTTCTAAAGGATAACAAGCTTCAACAATAGTAGGTGTTGTCGAGCAACTACGAGTAGAAGGTAATGACGAGCATCTAACAATAAAGAGAACATGTCGAGCCTGTAAAGTGAGGGAGATGTCGAGACAATAAATACTTGAAGATATCGCGCTACTGCAAACTTGGAGAAACAAGAGTTATCGAGCTTCTACAATGCAAAAGTTATTAGATCTGGAGATCGCAAGGATGTCAAAGATGTAAAAGGGAGTGTCGAACTTCTATAATGCGAGGTGTAACCAATCATGTAACAAAGAAAGGATGCCTAGTTTCTACAAAGAGGATTGTATTATTGAACTTGTACAAGTAAGTGAAGTCGAGCCTCTACAAAGAAAGTATGCCATGTGCCAATCATCAAAATGTACAAGCAAGTGATGTCATACTTGTGTTATGGAGTTTCTACAGGGATGTTGAAATTTCACCAAAATGGAGCTAGCGGAGCCCTCAGCACGTGTTAATCATCCTACGCGATTGACATCTCTATAAATATATCCCAATCGTCACTTAAGAGGGGAATCGTTTTTCTTTCCCCGTTTCTCAATTTAAAGTTGGAAACCCTTAATCAATTTGTTGGTTTTAGAGCAGATTGTAACTTTTGAACTTTTGCATATAAGGACTTGGACAATTAATTTTGCATAGCGTACTTCCCTCGAATGTGTATACTTGACTATTATTGAATAATGGACATGCATATGACTTTGTATTTGGACTTGGACTTGTAAAAGGCAACTTAAGCCCTTATTTAAATTGAAGTTTACATTGAATATTGCATATTATGCCCATTGACATATGAATAAGGGGCTATTATATATTTATGTGAAATTCCCATTTTACCTCTTAACATGTGAATGAAGGCATATCGCATATTTACGTGACTCGCATATTCTACCTTTGAACATGTGACTTGAACTTTTGGCAAATCAAAGGATATTATTTGAACATTTTCAAATAATACCACCTTGCATAACATCATGGCTATTGAGCCGAAATTCTGATTCAACATTTTGGTGCTACAAGCAGTGCTCGAACCTCCGTCTCATCATTTCTTTGCTTTGAAATTGATTAAGTAAAACTTTTGTTTCAGGAAAATTGTGAGGACCAAGAAAATCAATGTTCTAAATGAGGAAGTTGTACAATAGACAACCTTAGAGGATAATTTCATTTCGAACATCAATTTATAGAATACAGAGATTGGACAAACTTCAATCCTAACAAAGCCCATAGGTAGTGAAGCTAAATTCAAGATTTAACACATCGACTTATAGTTATGAAGAGCTTCTTGATAAAATTCTCTATTAGGAATCTTCTAAGACAAAGCTTAATGAAGGAGGAGAATAAGTGGAGTCTCCAAGAAGAAACCTAAAGACCTGTAACATTCCCTACTTGGAGGCCCAAAACTAACGGCTACGGATGTTGTAGTCATCCATAGTTATTAATCCTCGACGACCAAATACGGTAATGTTAGATACATTGATATAACAGAAACACATGAATATGAAAAAAATTTAAAATATCAAACAAGTTCCACATTCCATTCCAAAGCATTTCAAATTCATTACGTAATCCCAATACGAGAACCACGTTCAAAAAAATACTTATTACAACATACGCCAAGAGCGACATATTTGAAGATCAGAGTATATATAGGCAATTTAACAATTTTTCCTTTACAAAAAAAAACAGTGGAATCAAAATAAAAGAGAACTTGAGATAGTAATCATGCCTCCTGCACGTCTCCGGAAGCTTAATCGTCTAAGAGGTACCTGAAAACCTCGACTCTCAAACTACTCAAAATCAATTAAGTACCCTAGAGTTTATGGGGAAAATATAAACTTTGAGTCAGGCATAATGCCTGGTACGAATAATAATCTACCATCTCAAGCCATTTAGATATCTAGTGAGCACGCCGCTTAACGGAACGGGTTTTCTCCTCACTAGTATCTTAAAACCTTTATAAAACCATATACTGTGCTCCTACATCCACAACAGTTAAAGCATCTCAAAATATTATGATGATATGCAAATATGTGACGCCCCACCTCTATGCTCATAATAACAAAGAGTATTGAAGGAAATACAGTCTATTATTACGAAGAATAAGGCTGGATAGGAGCGGCCATCTGTAGTTGGCCTTACACTAATATTGGTTACCTCGATAGGAGTGGTATATACTTTTCATTTTTTATCTTATTTATTTACTCCCATCGATATACCCAATTATCAGTATAAAACAAACTACGATGGTTCATAATAGTTTAGGACATTAGATATAACAATAACACAGATAATATAAATGCGGAACACAAATAAAAACAAAAGTCTCATATATATATAACTGAGGTCGGTTATAACATAGTTGACACAATACATATGATGCAACTACAACTGTCGACTCTGGAAGTTATATACACACGTACATTATCAACTAATATACATGAATACATATCAACCTATACAATTTGACACGACTTCTAAAAATGACGAAAACTACTCCAGAAGATATAAAAGTCTTCATAGCTCTAGCAGCAACCCAAAGCTAAAAATCTACAACCTGTAAATACTCGGTCTGACCCGAGTATTACATTCAAAAGAAAATAATACCCGGATCAGTCTAATTCAAACTCAGTTATTAATGCACAGAAGCAATAATACTCAAATATCAAATAGACGATAGTCATAGAAATCTCGTATATCCAACTCTCGATACGAGAATTGGATAACGGCAGATATAACACTAAACAGTGTTAATCCACAAAACAGAAATCCAAAGTAGTTTAAGCAATTGAAATGTCAATTTAAAAATATCAATGCTAATTGGCTGCAGAACACGCTAACGTGTACTGCCTCGCCAATACAGCCTATGAATTACGCAACAGGTCGATGAATCAAGAACAAAAGAAATATCGATTAAAATCTGTCAATTCGGTGTGGCTGCAGTGCACGCACGCGTGCACTGCCTCGCCACAACAGAATATAAAGTCACCACAAGGGACAAGGGTAAAACTGCTACGAAAATGCAGCAGGTCAGCAAGTGCTCAGGGATGAACAGATGTAAGTGAAAATGACACATGGATATGCAGAGTATACCCAAGTATAACTAAAATAGAAATAGGTCAAGCATATATAGATATGCAGTGACAAAGTGAACCAAGTCACAATGTCACAGCAAGATCAAGTGACAGTGGATCCAGTAGACAACTCAAGTGCAGCTATAGTGAACAAGTACAAGACAAGTTAGCAAAGTGCAGATACAAGTAAAGTGCACAGTGTTCCAGATCCAAACAACATGAATGTACAAGGACAGTTGAACAAGAGCAAGTGCATCTCTCCTAAATGTACATGAATATTTGCAACAAAATGGTGCAACATGAACCAACAGTGTGAAAAAGGTTCGAACTCATGTCAGTGCACAAATTACTACACTAACATGCAAAATGAAACCGAGATTTGACTGTCTAAACCAATCCAAAGAAATGAACTGGTAGGAGCAAAGACAGTACGCAAGTCAAAGACCAGAGACCAGTGCACTAGACAGTTGTGATTCAACAACTAACATGAAGTGTGGATACGAAATGATACAAGTAAAGTGCACAGCATAAGTATGAATCAACTCATATATATATATATATATATATACTGCATTAGATGACAACAATGGATATGAACTTGAATTTCAATGGAGACATGAACAATATTCCAGAAAAACGGAATGCATCCATGAGACTAAAGCTTGCACTAGTAACAGAGAATAGACTAATTGCACATAAACCCAAACTATCTCAAAGCAATACCACTACAACATGACCCAATCTAGTGCAAATAATACAACAGTAGGTTCGAAATCACGAAGTCAAGCATCAGCTCACAAAATCAAAGATGGAGGAGCAGCAGTTTCAAAAATGATCAACGACAAGCAATACTTCATAATGGAGCCACTTATTCAGTTCAAACTCAAAACAGTGCACTTCAATTACAAACTATATAAAGGCAATACACTAGTACAGTGTCTGGGAGGAACCACATGAATTCGCTAATGGACAGTGCTAAGCTATACCAGACAGCATGACAAAGATACAATGTGCACAAGAATGATATCGAACAAAACTAGTACTGCTCCTTCACAACTCAAAATCGTATCGAAACAGCTAAAACAACTCAATGCTTTGGCCACTAAATAAAAACGTCAGACACACTGTTTGTGAGCACTGACCAGTCAACGGAACAAAGTCGAAAGATCAACACTGTCAAACAATATCAAGAATCGAAGTCGTGGCGAACAAGGTGTCGGACAGTGGCAACCATTAGCGAAAAGTAAAGGGTTTGAAGTTAAAAGGTGAACAAGTCACGAAAATCGAACAACACGAACGAAACTGCACTGTACAAGTGCATACAAATGAACAGTTTTTCTCAAAGCCACAATCCAAAAAGAAATCAAGTTTCCGATCAAGCCCGATACAACTGCAGTTTGAATCAAAGCTAAAGGGGATTTCAAAACATTTGATAGTTGAAACAAAATTCGGGCCGAGGTCTTAAAGCAACTTGTAAAATCCAACAAGGACGAGAGTACCACTAAACCATATGGCCAAAGTCGAACAAAAAAACGTCATCATCAAACTTAAATAAAAAATCTCATGAAATTAAAATCAGAGAAACCAACAACATTCGAACAAAATTGAACTGTCGAAACACGAGTTGAAAAAGATGTGAGTGACAAAGATCACTCACCTTTGGATGCAATCGAAGCAGCCGAGCACACCTGAAATCGAGCGAAGTCAAAGCTTGAACTCGATTGAGAACTGTTGAAGTTGGCGCCTTCGATTTGAACGAGCCCTAGTTCTCGCAGATGGACGAAGAAGAGAACAAGCGCCACCATTTTTATTTCTCTATTCGATTTTTTTTTGGGTTAGGGCATACGAATGGGAATGGTTAAATGGGAAATGGGTATCAGACTCGAAATAATTTGGTACCAATAATAAATGACCCGAGAAAATTTGCAAAGCTCAATAACACTTAACAAATTTTCAAATTAATTCAACTTTGATTCAAATTCCAATAGTAACTAGCTAGGAAAAAGAAATCGTCAAAAGACGATAATTAATCGGTACGAAATACCGGGTTGTTACAAAATAAGTAAAGAAATTTTGGACTTCCCATCCTCATTCATTTCTGACTAGCTGTCTCATTTATAGTTTTTAGGGTCACTATTAACCAATTAGTTTTCATGGGATTACTAATAACCTATTTAATGTTAAAGGAATCCCTGTCTAGTTACATAGTTTTCATGTGAACACTAAGAACCTATTGGCCCTTGCCAATATCTTCACTATTTCATGGGTTCTCCCTGAACCTCCAATATCTTTCCTCTTATCCTAGTTTTCAAGGGTTGACTAGGAACCTATTGGCTTCTTTCAATATCTTAATCTAGATATAGTTTTCATTGGATAACATAAACCTATTGGCCCATGCCAATATCAAATCATAGCTTTCATGGGCTAACTATGAACATGTCTTCCTAACATCTTCATATATACATAATTTTCATGGGTTTACTATGAACCTATTGGCCCCTACCAATATCTTTTCCTATACACAGTTTTTATGGGCTTACTGTGAACCTATTGGTCCCTGCCAATATCTTCCTTTAATATTTTAGCATCCTATATTCTGGTCTTCCTGACCTCCTGGATGCAATTCTACTCATTCAGGAGTAAACTTAATTTATATTCACCACTAGTTTAACATAGCCGGCTATTCTACCCTTCCCTAAAATACAGTTATGGGTCCATTACAATGTGAGTATATACATATATGAAGAAGAAAACATAATAACTTGGTTAATCCTTTTAATCTATTAATCAAGGAAAACTTCTTCAAAAACTCCATTTCAAAATACTTTATTTATTAATGCCATGGTTTTTCTTTAAAATGAGATTGGGTTGTTTGTTTTGAAAACTAAGGCTTTTGAAACCTTAAAACATCACTTTCAAAACCCTTGGATAACCTCCTTCGAAAGCATAGAAATCTCCTTTTCAAAACATTATATATCAACCTTTCGAAGCTCTTTAAATCCTCTCTTTCGAAACCAAAATATACCTTTCGAAGGTATCAAATCATTACTTAATAGTCTTTAAAACATAGCTTCGAAACTAATGAAAGTACCCCTTTCGAAACCATTGGGTTTACTCAAAAACACCTTTTGGGTCAAAGTGAATATATACAAAAGTATCTCTTTCGAAACCTTTAATCTTCATATAAACTTGTTTGGGGAAAACTTGATGGCGTCGGCACCATCCTTTCGAAAGCTTCAAAACCTTTAAGCAAAACATTGAAGGTTAGCATCGAAACCTTTTTTCGAAGCTATTTCCTTCGAAACCCTTGAACCCTTTCAAAAGCATTTAGGTACATCTTTAAAACAAAAGCTACCCTTCGAAAGCATTGATGTCTTCTAATACACTCGAAAGTCAAAAGAACCGCGGCTAGGTTTCGAATAAGTCGGAACCACTACTTTCGAAAGCATCATTTTATAAATAAAGGAACCCTTTCGAAAGCCTATACTTCTAAAACATAAAATGGCAACTCCCTTCGAAAGCTTTTAGAAAACCCCTTTCGAAAGCATATGTTTCAAATTCTTCGAAAGCTTCAGTAAAACAAAGCAGGCGCTTTTCTTTGGAAAACAAACAAAGGTTTCGACCCATCAATTAATTTATTAAAGCCTGTACGATGTACATATATCATCTGTATGCAAAACCATACCTGATCGCTCGCTCGATCACACAATTTCACTTCCGAACTAGTATGGTTCACATGACCACTTTAGTGCGAACTCAAATTCAGTTCCTTGATTAAAAATCACTATTCTCCTTGTATAGTCATAGACTATGATAAAAAAATATCAGAATCAATCAAAAACCCATATCCACTGTTCACCGTCAAGAATCAAGTGAAAAATCCTACCTCGAATTGATGTAAATCACATCGAAATCGTATATTCGAATCTAGATCAAACAGTTATATGAATAAAATAATATATGTACAACTTACGTATTTATTCTAATTGGTTTCTTATTATATCCCATACTTTTTATCTACATTCATTTCATTTTCATTATTCATATTGCTTTATTCACATTCATTTATTACTTAGTATATTTCTTTCAATACTAATATCATTTATAAATTATTTTATAAAACCATCACTTAAGTTTATTATAAACATTTTACATAACCACTATGTTTATTTTCACTTTACAGCTTAAGCTCATATTTATTTCTAGCAAACAACATTCCAAAACATATTCAATTCATTTTACAACTTAAGTTGAATTTCATTTTATAATTCAAGTTCATATCCATTTCACTAGTTTATTTCATTCGTTCATTTCATTAATTCATTACAAATCAAATTTAGTTGTGCTTAACTTTTCTTAAGTCAAATTTCATTTCAAATTCATTTTATTTAACTTAAGTTAAATTTCATTTCATAGTTAAATTTCAAATTTACCTTTCTTAACATTCATATTCAACAAATTTTAAAAATTTGTTTTATCTCACTAATTTTCAAAATTTATTAGTTATAAAACTTATTTTCTTATGTTGTCAGCAAAACACTTAGATAACAACTTTCAGAATTTAAACACCTAGTTTTTTTGTTTTCAAATCATTTTGAAACCATATAAATATATAATTCCTTTTTATATCAAATTATACTTTTGAATTTTAAAATCAAAACTAGTTTTACCAAAACAAGACCTCAATTATAGAAATCTATCACTTAGAAACTCGAAAATGAATGCCGATGATGCTGCAGTCATTACCAAAATTATTTTCCAACGACTAAAGTGAGTTTGGTGCTTTTATTTCTTTTAAATTCCATTTATTTACAAATCATATTTATAAATTTTCCTTATATATAATTTCACTTTGGTTATATAAAACCATTTCTTAGCTGTTTATCTTTGTTTACATTATAATAATAATAATAACTTATACTAGAACACAAACAACAAATGATAATAATCAAATATTATCATTCATTATCAACCAAACACACCATATATACTATAATAATTTTTGAAAAGTTATTGTTTTATATGTAAAATATAATCAAGGTAAAGTTATTTCATTTACCCAATTTCAAAACAATACATTGTCGGTTTGCCTTGTTCAAGCGTTTAGAAACACCTATCGATAACATGGCGTCCCACGTACCGACCAGAAATCATAAGCCACTCAATAGATAAATTAATACAATATAAACCATATTGATAATAACTAACAAATACGTGCTCATATCTATAATACACTCAAACTAATTTTAGGGTGCTACTGACCCTATCTATAATTAGTACCCAACCAAAGCCTAAGTGTTCGCACAATCCTAAGCTCTGATACCAACTTTAACGACCTGCAACCGCACCCAATTCGAGCTGACAATAAACCACACATGTCTAACCCAGATCGAACAGAAAGATGGATAGTTATGGGGAAAGAAAGAAGAAAGAAGAAGAGAAAAGAAGAAGAAGAGAAACTAAAACAATACAGAATCTCACAATCGCAGTGGAACAACATATATATAGTAGAATATCAATGATTTTTATAAAAAAAGAGAAACTGTAGTATAATTTACATACATCCATCAGAGTACAATAACATATCACTAATCATCAACCTGGACAGTTATAATAACCTATCCTCACAAATGTTAATATTTTGACAACAATGCACCGGAAAATAAACATATACGTGAATACGATCTGAAGACATCCAGCTCGTCTGCTGAAGCTCCAAAGCATCCAAATATAAATCTGTAAATATGGTCGGTCTGACCCGAGCATTGAAAGTGAAGAATGCCCAAATCAGTCAAGTAAACCAGCGTGAGAAAACACATCTCAACTAAATTTTAAAGTTATAAAATCTTTTCTTTATTAAACAATGGTATCTCGTAAGACCATGCCACACATAAACACGGACCAGTTTTTACCTAATGATAACCAAAACATTTCATATCAAATCTACTAGTGTATAATATACAAATAATATTAAAATAGCCGAAATTGTTACATTGGTTAAATTTGATGGCGTAATAGGTTTACAAACAAAATGGCAGGCACGTATTGGAGAGTGGATTTCCATACAATTGTAGTTAAGGCACAACCTTCCGTACAATACATCTCTAGGGGAATGTACCAAGGATACACAAACAATCCTCCGCATCTGGCAAGACTGGTTTATCCCTATTTGGCACTCATACATGGCCTGGATAGAAACGAATATGTCATCACCCTGGTCGTTACCGACCTATCCGAGACATCTCATAGCATACACCACATACCCGACATATAAAGGGTTATCTAGAAAGGTGATGATCATACCCTTATGTTAGCGAACCACATTTCCTTACGGCGTACCCGTAAGTGGGCCAGAGAGGCGAGTTAACTCACAAAAATTCCAAAAATCGCCTAAGCGTTACGATTTGGATTAAAATTGAACGGTCGTTTAATTTAACCTAAAATTTTGAAAGTGGACAGAGTGGCTCTGATGAACCATGGCCATTAGATGTTAGCGTTTAATGGCTACTAAAGCTTTTAGGGTTAGGGTTTTAGCAAATGAAAGAAAGTTGATGGCCTTATATAGAAAATTTTAGTGGCACTATTCACACTTTAAAATTTCAAACTCCAAACGAAGCGTGCCACCTGGCGTTCTATATGTTATAAACCCTATTCCGAACACAATGTAATATATATCGGAAGCCAATTCCACTAGATATAGAAGTTAGCTTTTCAAAATCAAATTATATTAATTTAAATTTCTTATATTAATTTCTACGCGTTTCGAACTCGCATGACCAAATGATACGTCCAATCGCCACGAAATTCGACAGCATATAATAATTCACTATTACAGATCCAATGAAACCGGTTTTGTCGAAATCCGAGACAGTGCCCTAGAAGGCTATTTTTACATGTTAATTAAAACGAATAATTTCCAAAATTGGTTTAATCGCTTTTAATTCAAATTTAAAAGTTTACTATCCTCCTTGTATAAACAGAATTTAAATCAGTTTTCGAAATCATTTTTGTCCACATTAAATTCAGGATTCAATTATTTTAAAAAATTCCAAATATTAATTTTAACAATTTAATTATCAAATAAATCGCTATATTTGAAATATAAGTTATTTAACTTATAAATTAAATTTTCAATATTTAAAATCAATTAAATATTCCGAGTTCAAACGACTGAAATTTTGGGTCGTTACAAAACCCCTTCGATTTAGGGGTAATGAAGCTCTCATGAATCATACTAAATCAACATAGAATGGTTGCATTTGTAGTCTCTTGTTTACTGCTTAATGAAAATTAATAATGATGGGATTTTATGTTTTTTTAGTAAATTTGATAGCCTATGTTGACAACCCAAATAGGCTATGCTTAATCCAATATAAACATAAATTATTTGATCATTTGCCTATGTGATTTTGATTATGAAATTAAAAGTAGAATCAATATTTGATGTTCTATATCATTAACCTCAAAATAGTAACTAGATCATGCTTAAATTAGATTTTACTTTTAATTACATGTTCATTTTCATGAGATTTTAGAAGTGGGTTTGAATGGTGTGTTATAATTTGATGGTTTAAGTTATGCTAATTAATAGCATAAATAGGCCATGCTTATAATAAACACATCAATCATTTCTACTTAAAACTAAAATACTTATAAACCATACTCGCATACGTACTATGATTGTACGCCATGCGCTTGCAGCTTTTATTGTTACATTTTCGACGGTATTCTAATCGATTAAAAGCAAACCAAACGCACTGGACAAGCATTTAGTACCGTCTCCAAGGCCTTGCTAAAGTGCCTTCTATAGAGAGGTTAGGTAAGTTTTTGGTTCTGCTTAAGATAGCAAACCAAACGCACCAGACAACAATCATCACCTAAGATGGGGACAATCAAATTCAAAAGCAAACCTAGCTCTATCCTAAAGAATGGATCAAAAATAATCTTCCAAAGGATGATCTGTCAAAAACAAGCCATTTATACTTTGAAACAAAATCAATAAACTTATAGAGGAAGATCTATCAATAATGAGCCGATTAGCGCTCCAAAGAAAAAAGCAATCTTCTAGAGGAAGATCTGTCAAATATGAGCCGTTTATGCTCCAAAGTAAAAGCAATTTTTAGATTCCAGATGGATTTTCTAGTCTTCCTTATGAATTACCATATAGGTTTTCTGGTCTTCCATCATTGTTACTAGATGGGTTTTTTGATCTTCAACTGGCAGATGAGTTTTTCGGTCTTTTGTTTTTACCTCAAATGGTTTTCTAGTCCTCTATTCACACTATAACTAGAAAGGTTCTCTGGACTTATATTCAAATCATTATAAGAAGTATTTTATAACAGCTTAACTTCCTTAAATTAGCTCTCGTTCTTTTAAGTTAAGATTGAAATTCATCTTTCTTAGTAGATGAGAATCTTCGTTGCTAAACAAACTGTGGAGTATCTATAAATGAAGAAGCAAACTCTTACATTAGGATATAAACTCATGGTCTATTGAAATGATGAATGCTTAATCAGTCAAACTTATGGTCCTTTTTAACAAGAAAATATTTTGTTTATATGGCAAAAACTCGAAATACTGGAAAGCAGACAATGCATCTCGGATAATTCAACAAACTCAGAAAGAGAAAAGTGCATACAATACATTCAAGGTAACGTATATTTAAATACAAATTTATTTACAATCTAATCCATTATGTGCAAAGTTGTAGATATAAAAGTTAGACAAAAGAAAAGCGTGTTTAAAGTAATCCGTTGCTAAAGCTCAAAGCTCTGTGCTATTCTGACCAAATCTTTAGCAATTGAAGGATCAGTAGTGTGGCGAATGGCCACGCCCAAAAGTTCTTTGATTTTTTTTCCTTTCCTTGAATAGTATTTGCATCATCAAAAAATTCAAATTTAATTTTTAAAGCATGTTGTAGAGTCTTATTGGCTCCTATAAGAGTTTGAACCATGCTCTTTAGTTCTTTAATTTCCTATTTAAGAATATACTTCTCGTGCCCAAGCTTTTCAACTTGGCTTTCATAGTCATTGAGATGTTGATAAACTTTTTCGTTCCATTTCTTACTAAAATATTACATGCATGTCTGCTCCATTTGGAGATTGCAGCATTACTGGCCTAGAGGAGGATTTAGCAAAGTAGGAAATTTTGGACTAGCCAAAGATCGAGATCGAGATCTGGCTATTAGTCTATCTTTAATCTTGATCACTCGCTAGAAAAAATCTAGAGAATCAGATGCTAGTGCTAGTTAGTTTCCCTAATCAAAATAAATAAAAGAAAATTAATACATGAAAAATGTTCTCTTTCATTAATTACAACAAAAACTTACAAACGATAAGGAAATTCAAATTACATCATAGTTCTATTTTAGAACATTCAACCAACTCTTAAAATTTTGAAACAGCAATTTTGGCCTTTTTAAATGACCCAATAGACCGGGTAAGAGTAGAATCAAAAGAAGCTTTGATCCTTTCTGGGGTGTTAAGGGGAGGAAATCGATGATAACCCCATTCCCCGGTTGGAGAGTTAACGTGATCGCATATCAGTTCGGCGTGATAAGTTAGAATTTCACTGAGTAATTTATCCTTCTAATCACCCAAGAAATCAAAGCAAAAATGAGGAAATTGCATGTAAACTTCTTGTAAATCTTTAAGAAGGCAGTGTCTCACTTGCTATGATGTTATGAGAATTAAAGATTTTTCTTTAAAATCATTATTTAACTTGACAAATCTACTTAAGAATTCCATGGGAATAGGACTACTTCAGGTTTCTTTAATCTGTATGATATGATAAATTAGACTAATATTAGAAGAAAAGAAACAATAAAAATCATATGGTACTTTAGTTACATAGTACAACTATACAATCATTCGGGTTCAAAAAAAATTGATTTCCTATAGAGTTCAAAAATAAATTTCTTCCTATTATATTTAATTTTTTTGGGAGGAAGAGAACGAGAAGAAAGAGCGATAGAAGCAACTTTTGGTAGATTCCAACATGCCCTGGGATGAGGATCCGACCTATGTTGTCTAAGTATCTTCGATGAAGGCGCCTAAGTAAACCCTCGCAATTATCGCCTAAATAGGAGAAATCAACGAATTTACCCCTGGAGTGAACTCTATAGAGAAACTCCTCCAGTGCATTCCTGTCATCGACCAGCATCCAAAAAAGGGTCATAAGCTCTGCATTCTCTGTCAAAAGTCGATGAATACATTCTTTCTTCATCCATCGAGCAACTTTCCTTTCTTTAAAAAACTTAATTTTGATGCACTAGCAGTAAGACTCTTATATTTCTCGAACAAATCATTATACTCTTTCAATTGTCTATCCAACTCCCTATTCAGTCGATCTATTTCCAATTGTTCCTTTTCAAGCATAACTTCATAATGATATTTTTAATTTTTCCTTGACTAAAATGATTAATGTACTAACTACAAACTATTTGATAATTTAAAAAATTTAAATAAGAAAATCCACAACTGAGAAAATGGAATTTGAGATGAGGAATTCTGCTCCTTCCCTTTGGATTTGTGACTTTGGGGAGCACTGTCCTTCAGAGGAAAGTCCTTCCTTGAAGGATCAGGGATATTAACAACCTCTGTGTCTTGGACTATTGAGTCCAGGTTAACTCTCCCGGTCCATCCTTTTTGTCTAATGGTCCAGGGCGATCCTTTCCATTACCACCACCATTATCATCAATGTTGTTATCATCATCATCATCACCTTCATTATCATGATTATCATCACCTTTGTTATCATCATCATCTTCCTCCCCATCTCACTTGTTCTTCATCAATTGGAGGATCGTCAAATGTTAGCCATTTGTCATTATAAATTTCCTCTTCAGTAGGAAATTCTTCCCGAAGAGTCTTATTCTCCTTCTTTATCTTAAGATTAAATTTCTTTTAAACCTTTCATTCCAATCCGGAAGAAATGGAAAGTCCAAGTCTAAGTATTTTTGGATATTATTAACATACGCCATAAGAAAAGCATCTTCATAACACTTTTAAGTGATGTTAGGAAGGCAATATTGAGAAATAAAGTGACTTTCTTCTTAGCATCACTAATAATGTTATTTGAATAAGCTACGATGTTGGTCTTCCTTTGTAGCCTACCTTCTAGTGATTTGTTCTTCTTAGCTAGCTCGGAATTTTCTTTGATCACCTTCTTGAGATCTACTTTGAATTTATTAGCCTTCTTAAGGTCAGCCTTCAAGTTTTTCACTTCTTCGAACAATTTCCTAGCTTTCTTTTCCTCATCAAGAGAGGAAGCGAGTTTGTCCTTTCTAAGAACAGCCTCATCTCCTGCCGCAACAACACCAATCATACCATTGTTAAGCAAATATATTTTCCTTTAAGCTCGGCCACTTCGTTGGAATGCACTTGAGAAGCTTCTCGAAGAAGAAACATATGCTTTCCTTCCTAGAATATTTAACAAGTCTAAGTTAGAATAGGGTTTATAAAGTTGAAATTAACCAAGTAAACAATATAAGCTATTTAAGAATGATGAAAAGGTGATCATTATAATAAGTTGGAGGCTGTGATGATCCAAACGAAGTAATGGAAGGAGAATGAATGGCCAATTGAACAAGTACGTCAAAATTCTTCATAGGAGGTTGAGCCTGAACCTTTGAAGGAAGGGGATCATCTGAAGAAAGAAACAGACTAAGATCAGTGCACATGCAATTGATGGCTGTTGGAGAGGTGGGAAAAGAAATATATATAACAGGCTTGGGAATCTAAGCCTCCTTTGGTTGTTCCGAAGCTTTATCCAAATTCACTGCTTCAAGACTCGAATTGATCTTTATATGTTCCTCCTCATCCTTAGTAATGGGAGTGAAATTACCCACAAGTTTGGGCCTTTTACTTTGAGGAGGAGGATGAATATCAATAAGAACATCGCTACATGTTCTTCTTCTTCTAACACTTCAATGGCCCTAGAAACGGAGTCCATAATAGAAATGGATTTTCTTAACTGAGAGAAAGTGGAAGCTTTATCTTTATTCTTTCTCTTTTAGGAACATCATCTTTAACCCTTGCCTCTTGAAGCAATGAAAAGGGCTGATGAGCATAAAACAAAAATAGAAGTTAACAAAATAATAACATTAGGAATACAATATTAGCTATATTGAAATTTACGGGTAGGCTCAAGTTGAATTGGAGAAGAGGTGGAGAAAACAGTTTTTTGGTAACCAATGATAGTTTCCCTTGAGTGTTTCCTTTCATCATTGGGGGTTCGCCAAGTATCATATGATTATCTTGAACCAGCAAGTATTGATGGAGATTCTTCCGTCAAAAGTGTAAGTCAATCACCCCTGCTTTTAGATGCCACGGTCAAGGATTGAACAGTTTTACTATCGGTGGAGCTTAACTATTTAGGACCCGAATCTAAAAGGAAATACCTATTGTAAGAAAGTGATAATATGACGTGGGTAACAGGAAATTGAAACTTACTCGCAACAGAAAAAGTTCCCTTAATCCCAGAGTAGCATTTGATATATAAGAATTGAGTCTCCTAGTGCTTGGTTTTATTGATAGCATTGGTAATTAAACTCTTCGTGAGGAGACGAATGCGATACGATGGGTTACCCAGATGCACACTGAGTTTTGTAAGGCAAGCTATGTAATGAAGAACTTCAACATTTAAGGAGGAAATTTTAACCTCCCTGCCAAGAAGCTCCAAGCAAGTTAAGTAAGTGTATGAGTTTAGAGATAACTGGATTGGAGCAATATTTAGGCATTCAAAGAATCTTAAGATAAAACCTGAAAAGGAAGATACGCTGAGTGTCGTATGTGGATTAGAGTGAAGGCAAAAAACCCTTCTGGAGTGCTATCGATTCTACCAGAAGGATTGGAAGGAATAGCTTAACCCCAATAAGAGGATTGGAAGGAATTGGCGTGAATTTCCTAATTTGGTTTCGTCGACATCTTCAAGAAAGGGGACAAGTCAAGCTTAACCCCAATAGATGACCCTTTAAAGTGACCACTGGGTGCAGTTCCAGCTCACCCATCTGCCACCGATTTTTCTAAGTTATGTAAGGACTTTGCGAGCATAGGAGAGAAGCTGTATGTGGACCAAGTCATATGTAGAATCGAGTACAAGGATTCACAATTGTGAGAGGATTTTTGGATTAATGGATCTTGTTGACGAGTAAGGAGACAACTTGCTACATGCTTTTACGGGGAGAGGCCATGAATTGTTGGGAGGTAGTAGTGGAAAAGACTGATGATGGAGGTCTCACTTGGGGAGAGGTTTGGAGATGAATTTTAGTTGGAGAAGTTTATTCATCTGAAGCAAGGAGACATGTTAGTGAAAGAGTATGTCAATCAGTTAAATGAGTTGGCTAGGTTTGGAATGGAGCTGATTAATACCCCTCACAAAAAGGCTCTGATGTTTTTGAAGGGAATGAACCAACCTCTTCAAGGTTTGGCTCTTAGTCATATCCCAAGTGGTGTGACATATGAGGGTCTAGTAGAGATGGACTTGCTGAATACCGTCTCCAAGGAGGAAGTGAAGGAAGGAACGGGACCCAAGAGAGAGATTAAGAAGTAGTGCAGGATATGTGGTAAGAAGGGGCACTTTTCTAGGGAGTGTAGAGCTGAAAGTCTGAGGATTAAGTGTTACAACTGCAATCAACTCGGGCACATGAAGCGAGTGTGTCCAGCACCTCCAAAGACCACTGCCTAGATGGTTCCAACTTGCGCACTTGATGCAGTTCCTAGCTCGAGTTCACCTCTAGTAGCGGACAAGGGGATAAAGGTGGAGATTGAAGGTGTGTTAACTCTATCTGGTTTATCCATTCATATCTTATTTGATACTAGGGCATCATATTCTTTTATTTTCAGTATACTTGTAGATGAGTTACACTTAGACACTAGCATAGTTACAAACGCTTTGGTAGTTCAAACCCCATTGAAGGATTAGCCTATTTGTGTATGATATGTAGGGGTTTGAAATTATTTATTTGTGGGTTGAGTTCAATTGTTATGCTTTTGTCTTGGGATTTTCTTAGGAGGCCGGGGTTCAAGATTGATAACTGTAGTATAGTAAGGATGAATGAGAGATTGTGCATTCCATATTTTAATGGGATTAGTTAAGAGACATTAACAAATAGTCATCATTCACAACTTGCGATACATCTTGGAGTTACAAAGATGTATCCGGATATGAAGCAGACTTTATGGTGGGAAGGTATGAAGAGGTATGTTTCCATATTTGTGAGTAGGTGTTCTAACCGCCGATAAGTCAAATGCAGCCATCAAAAGACAGCTGGACTGCTTCAGCCACTTGAGGTTCCAAAGTGGAAGTGGGAACATATATCTATGGACTTTATAGACAGACTACCTTGGTCGAGGAAGGGTAATGAAGGCGTTTGGGTTATGGTTGATCGACTGACCAAGAATTCACACTTCTTATTATTAAATACAATGAGGACGACTTCTATTTTAGCTAAGCTGTATGTTAAGGAGATCGTTTGTTAGGCTTCATGGGGTTCCTTGTGATATCGTGACCGATAGAGATATGATATTCACTAGTCAGTTCTGGAAAGGGTTGCATGATGCCTTAGGGACAGAGTTGAGTTTGAGTATAGCTTGCCATCCACAGACTGTGGTCAAACAGAGAGGGTTAACTTTGAATTGATGGACTTGCTTTGAGATTGTATATTAGATTTCGAGGGTTCATAGGAAGAGCATTTATCTCTTATTAAGTCTTCGCATAACAACAATTACCAGGCTAACATCGAAATGACACCTTTTTGAAGCATTGTATGGCAAGCCTTGCAAATCTCATCATGTTGGATGGAACTTGGAGATCATTTAGTACTTGGGTCGGATAAGATTCGAGAGTCATTTAATAAGGTAAAAGATATTTAGAAATCTATAAAGGAAGCATAGAATTAGCAGAAGTGTTATGCAAATCGGAGGTGCAGGGATTTGGACTTCTCAGTTGGAGACTTTGTGTTCATAAAGGTTTCTCCAATGAGAAGTGTTGTTCAGTTTGGAAGGAAAAAGAAGTGGACTTCTCATTATATATGACCATTACCTATACTAGAGAGGGTTGGTTCACTTGCTTATAGATTCAAGTTACCGGCTAGGCTATTGGGTATGCATAATGCGTTTCATGTACCGCATTTGCATAAGTATGTGCACGATCCTTATTTGATAATGGAAGCGTCGCAACAAGAAGACTTGGAGGTTGAGCCTAACTTAACTACATTAAGGCAACCTGTTCACATTATTGATCAACATGCAAAGCAATGGAGGACAAAGGTCATGAAGTTGGTTAAGGACACTGGAGTGAGGATGCTAGGGATTGTACTTGGGAAATGGAGGATAGTGTGAGGGAGTCCTATCTTGAGTTGCTTCTAGATTAGTGATTTCTTATTATAGTATAGCTTTTGTAGTATACTCATTGCCTAAGGTAGAGTCAGTATGCATTTTGGTTTGTATATTTTTTTACTAGTACTCTATATATGTACTTGTTTTTCTGTAGCTTCTTTTATTATTGTTCTTGTTTGAATTTCGAGGACGAAATGTCTTAAGTGTAAAAGAATGCAACGACCTGTAATTTTGAACACTTCATCTTTGAATATTGAAACTTTTGAAATATGATTATGTGTTATAAATGTAATTTTATAACCTTTTTAAAGTCCTTTTAATTAATACCTAACGATAGAAAACTTATTTCTGAAATTTATTTACAAATATAAATACTTTGTAGAAATATCAATAATATGACCGACAATCGTATTATCGATAAACAGATTTTTATTCAATATAAGTTATTCAAACTTAATGGACATGTCTAAATAACATATGAAATCATTAATAACTAACAAAAATATTTTCACTTAATGTGGTTAACTAAATTTGTTTCTAGAAGTTCATTAGGAATTAGATATTTTGAGTGGAGTTATTTTGAAGTAGATATAATCTTGTGTGTGTGAGGTGGAAAGCAAGTCACATAGGGGTGGGGGGTGAGGGGTTTGGTCAGCTAGAAAAGGTGAAGGGAGGGGTAACCTTACCACTTGAATGCTTATATAAGTGCACCCTTAGTCATAGAAAATGCTTTCACAATTTTAGCAAATATATCAAAGCTCTTCAACTTCAATCTGTTCTATTCTAACTTTCTAAAACTAGAAGCAAATTAAAATCTTCACCATACTCAAGTATAAGGTTTACAACAACATAGCAATAGCTTTCATCAACTTGGAGCTTGAAGATTTGGAGCAGACACCCCAAAACAAGCAATGTTGTGAGCAATTTTAAGGCATTTCTTGCCTTGGCCGTGAGCAAAGTGGAGAAGGTAGGAAGTTAGGGAGCTTGCAAGGTCGAGGTAGGAAGTGGAAGCTAGGTCAAGGCTTATGCTTGATTTTTTACTTATTGAATGGTGAGAAAACTCACTATATGAATGTATATGAAGTGTATATGTGCTTGTTTAAACTATGGTAATGTGCTTGAATATATATTGTTGTATACTTTTTTTATTCTTGCTTTGAAAAGCAAAAGACATATGTAAAGTGATGTGCTTGGACTTATATGACTTTCTATGACTTATTGCATATCCTTGAGATGATGCATATATGTTTGGTTGGACTTTATTTGAATCAAGGCTTGTATATTTGAATGGTTTTATAGTGACTAGTGCTAAAGAAGCACTTAGAAATGCATTATGTTCGGCAATTTCTATGACATTTTGTAGAGATATCCCTAGGGTTTTCTCACTGTGATTGTGATGTATATTGAGTATATTGATTACTGTAAAAGGATTGAACCTTAACAAGATCATTATCATATTGAAAAATGGTAAAAAATTTAAGTATATAAAACTGTCCCAGTTCATAGTCTGTGACAACAATGAACGATAACATTTTCTGGCCATTGTAGTAAGCCCAAACCTTTTTACAGCATTCTGGAAATGCTGTAGTTTCTATTTTGATCTTTAATTATTTTAAAATGGCTTTTAATTTAGGTATTTTTCTTCAATCTTTTTACTTGACTTCCAAAACATATATCAGAGTATTTTAAAAGTGGTTCAAAATTTAAATATATTTTAATAACTAATTATGAATTATTAAAGTAGAAGGTTATTTTAAATAAAAGAAAACATGTCTTTTTTATAGTTTTTAAATAAATTATAAAATAGATATTTTTAAGCAATATTTTAAATGAATGTTTAGACCATAATTATAAGTACTTTAAAGTGTATATAGTTTTAGAAAAATTAGTTAATTATTTTATTAAAGTATTAAAAAGCTTATGTAACATTTTATGTTTTAAATTATTTTCTTAATTTTATTAAATACCTTAGCTTATAAATAAATTAGTGTATATATATATCATTTTCAAAATCTTTCTAAATTATAAACAAATGTTTATAAAAACGATTTAAGAGTGGCTTAAGTAGCTTAGACGTGCTTTGTTTTGTTTACTTGTTTATGGAAAGTAATTAATACTATAATTAGCACTAAAATCCGATGAAGTAAGCATGTCTAAGGGATTGTATAGGTTGAGAAAGTTGGAAATGTGATAAGTATATAAGACTTGATTTCCATAGACAATCGTTTTTAAAACTAGATAATCGATTAGTCGACTATCAAACTTGAGCAATTAACTTAGGAAGTATATGACATCTTCACGGCTCTACACGATTTTAGATTCCCCCGAAGAGGACTCATTGGTATAAAACGTCTCTTACTTGTATATATACGAGATCCCTTTAGAGGACTCCTTTATATATAGTTCGCTTACTTCTAAAAGAAATAGAATCGAGTTTATTGGAAATTCATCAATTTAGTTTTGCGATGTCCGGGATCAGTTAAGTATACTTATGAAGTACTTACCGAATACCACTTCAAAACTAGTATACGAGTCTACATTTTTGAAGCAGTTGTGAAGAGGAATATTATAGAGTTAAACTGTCTATGCTAAGGTTACGTCCAAGGAAGAGGTCGGCATTAATATTTTAGATTAATGCTATATAGTTTAGTTGTCTATCCTAAGGTTAAGTCCAAGGGAGAGGATAGCGTTAGCATTTGTTTGATGACTTGTGCTGGAATCCGTGTAAGGATTCATAATCCGTTCGAGTGATGAAGACTCGTGTGAGAGATGCGGAATGTGACTTTACCATCGGAAATGACTAAAGAATGGTAGGCTGCATAGCCTGGGGTTTATTAACCCAAATGGGTATATCAACTCCATATCTGGATATGTTTATCGATGTTACTAGCGGGAGTTGTTGATACATGGTATCACGTGTTCGGATGTGGGCCAGTGGTGTTTATCATATGGCATATTTTATCTAGAGATATACGGCGCTCAGAAGGTAATTTCTGATCCTTATGCATGAGGGCTAGCTTTAGTTTACTGAGGGGACCTCAGTGGAAAATCCATATTCGAACGTACCTTAGCGGTTTTAGATGTACTTCTAATATTGTTGTGTTGTGAGATGCAAGCAACACAGCTATTTTCTGATTTATACTCTACACCCTAGACACTAACTATTATATCGCTATATTTACTTATCAAATGGTTTGGTTTCTTTTAATGGAGAAACTGTTACAGTGATTCATACTATCTCAAAAGTTATTGTTATATGTATGCATGTGCCTTGAGTTTCTCATACCAGACTTATGTCCAATACGTGGCTTTTATTTTCCCTAAATTCCTCATGTACTTTTTCGAGTAGGCCGAGTAAAGTACGTTTGATTTTGAATGCTATAGGGCTTTAGGAGACAAGTTAGAGGCTTCCATTTATCTATCTATTTCTATTTTCATTACACTATTAGTACGTATGTACCAGCATTGTGAGGACATGAAGTTATAACCGTAGGTTGATGATAGTACTTAGGTTTTGTAACTTTGAAATTACTTTGTATTTTGGAGTAACCCTTTGTACCGTCTTTTTGGATATTGTATATTATCGTTCCGCTGTAAGATTCTGATATTTCATTCTTTATTTCTTGTTTTTTCCCTTTTATTTTTACCTTAACAATATTTCATTCCAACACTTGGGTGTTCGGTGCACTAATCCTATGGATGTATTAGTGTTGACATTCGAGGGTCGAAAATTTAGGTCGTTGCACCAATGCTTCAACTCAAACCCAACTATAGTCGTTCGATGGACGCCATGCCATAATTTAACTATAACCCGAGTGGATTATCCCTATTGACATTCCACAACATTCTCAAATTGAGGGTACGATGTAAAATCATCACTTCAAGGTTCTCCTTTTAATCTTAGTTGTATTAACCAACACAAAACTCTAGACCAAGTCATTCCTTAATTATCCAATAACTATCAATACGTGAATCCTAGGTGTCTCCAACAACCATGAGTAATACACAATCCAACATTTAGAGAGCATTATGTACTATAGTCTCAATGAATTTATCGACATCCTATTTTGAAACATCTTAACTAGGAATATTTGAAGTAATATGTTATTTTTAATGTGACAAATTTCTCATGATTACAACACATTGTAATTATTATCACACATCGTATCATTTAAGGATTTTCAATTTAACATACTTTAAATTAGTTAATTAATTATATCACAATATAACAAATATATAATAGGAAGAAAACACCTTTTATTTTGAAACGAACGGTTATCGAGTTAGGTATATGTAACAAATTACATAATTGTCCCTAAATCATAATTCTAACTCTATTAATCTCCCACTTGCACCTGGGATCAATTATTGAATCTTATTCCAACTTCTTTAATCAATTCCTCAAAACTAATAATGCTAGCCCCTTAATGAATGGGTATGCTATTTTGTCTTAATTATCTACTCTGTCAATTAACTCTCTTTGATGTTGATAAACTGCCTTTATCTTGTGGAGCATATTAGATTATATTTCTAGGCTTCTAGTAAGCACTAGTTTATTTCAGGATGTATTGTAGCATTGTTATCATATAACAATGTCATGGGGTTCTCAACATTTGGAATCACCCCTAGCTCGGTTATAAATTTGTGCATTTATTTGTACTTCTTTTATTATAGCGCTATTCAGGGCGATGTACTTAGTCTTTGGTTGAAACAACCACTACTTATTGTTTGGAACATTCTAACTTAAAGTTCTCAAATTAATATCGAAAAAGAATCTAGGATTGACATACTACACTCGATATCATTTATGAAGTTTGGGTCGTGCATTCCTTCATAAGGAGTTCATTGTTTCTATAAACAATTCTCCAATATTTCATAAATACTCAAAAACACTCTAAACTATTATATAATGATCTTAATCAAGATTTGACACTTTCTCTCTGTATCGAATAAATAAGCCAAGTGTGATATTGTAGATAGTATAGCATGTATGATGATTCTTATTGCTAGTGCGTAAGGACCCATCATATATGCTCCATATTAAGCAATTTATTACAATGTCTGCATGTATTGATTTGGGACATACAACATCCTTTTATACTAATTACAAAATATGTCTTTTCAAATTCGGTAGTTTTAGAATACATTAGTACCTTTATAGTGTTTTCTTACAAAGCCACGCTTCCTCTGTATTTTGACCGAAATTCAAGCTATTTGAGATCTCCATCAAAAACTTGCTTAACTCATGCTTATCGAACAATACTTCTGTATCATTTATTGGGTCATACCCAATATTCACTAACCCAATTATCGCGCCTGCTAACATCGAGAAATTTTAGTTGTTATCTGCAAATAGTTTATTCTAGATTATTTTAAAAAATTATTTCAACATGTAAGTACAAAAACTCAAAGTTACAGAGGATGATAAATTTTGTGAGAAAAATCCGAATTAATTAAAGAACGTTGAATGATGAATCTATAACATTAATTCCGATAATTGAAATTTACGATGTTATTCTATCAATGTAACAACCCGCTCTGAAATGGGCCTAAATTCCAACCCAGAAAAGGCCCATCGAAACTTAGAACCATCTCAAAATTGGCTTTTGGTTGGTAAAAAGAATAATACAGAGCTATTTATCTACACATTCAGAATCTCATAGTGGAAGGATAAAATATAATAATAACAATAGTACCCATTTCTTTCAGATTTCAAAATGTCACTCAAAACCATAACAAAATATCCATAATTCCAAATCCCAACATTAACCGTATATATCCTCAATATTCCAAAATTACAACATTGTTTTTATTTCATGGGTACAATAAAAACAATAGAAGATAACAAGTAAATAAATAATCTATTGTCACAAGCATCATCAACGTCTCCGCCTTTAACATCGACCTTCATAACCTGTGTTGTAATTAGGAGGGAGTCAGAACAACATATCTCTAGTGAATAAAAATCTCGAGCCTTACTACGTTAGTACTTGGGCAGTATAATTCAAATAGGAATATGTCTAACGTTTCGACCTACAACATAAGTCTTTTCAAATGTAAGCCCAAAGGCTTTACTCAAATTTAAATAAAAGGCTTCCTAAATATAAGCCCATAGTTACCCCCAATAACCCATATCTATCGTCCATAACATCATATAAATGTAAGAGATAGTACTCAAGTCATTTAATACCTTTTAAAGGGAATTAGGTAGACTCTAACCATTTACCTTGTTTAAGGCAGGTCCACATCATTTACTACCTAAAATCCCATGGCAGACTCCTCACTTGTAACTATCTAGCTGATATTGCACAGAATCTCTTTAGCCACTTAATACTTCCTATTGAAGCGGGCCCTTTCCAGAGATATCCTCTACAATGCCTAATCCATAACCCCGACCATTTACTTCCTACATAGAGAAGAGGCGGGTTCTCACACAACCACTTAATACCCTGAATCTCTGAAGCATGTCCTTCGTATTATGACCCGTACCCCATGGTGATGTCTCACATTAGCCCGACTATTCGTAGGTATTGGTAGCCAAATTAGCTGGGCAGATTTACCCTATAGAATTTAGGACTAACCTCACATCATCATAGTTTCTTATTATAGGCAATGTCTCACATAATCCTCAAAGTCACTCTACCGGTAGCCAGGTTAGCTGGGCAGACTTCTGTGTGCTTTTGGCTGACCTCGCATACTTATAACTTAGTCATAACTTATATCACAGTACAAGTATTATCACACATCTCACTGTTTCCATAATCAAGGCCTTATAAGAAATCTTACTTATTTCGCCTTTAACATTAATTACCTTCCAAAGGGGGATTTAATAGAATTAATAACCTATTTAACAATGCAATTATATGTTTTAATTATATGTTAATTACGCTAATATGTGTGTGTGCACGTGCGTGTGTGTTTATACATGCCTAGTAATTTCTAAGTATATGAAATATACGCCCTAATCTAGCATTTAAAGGCCAATTCTTAAACAATTATACAAGTCTCATTCCATGTTATCAACAATACCAAAATTCCAATATTCAAGTCCAAAAATTCTAATCAATAGACCTGTATACAATAAAAAAAATTAAACTCAATTTATTACATCAAAATAATGGAACATATTGATGATAGAAATATACAATTCCAAATTTTACGCTTTATTCAACACCCTTTTCAAATAAAAATAAACAAAGGAATTTCTATTTAATTTAGGGGAATTAGCAGTACAAACTATGAATAAAATTCGTACCTTACACGCTATTTCATAATCAAAATCCTTTAACTAAATTCGAAGAAAAAGAATAAGGAGGGGAATATAAGGTAAAATTAAAAAAACTACAAATCAACACAATTTCCATTATTTTGACATAAACAAGTTGAAATTTCAACCTAGAATTAACATTTCTCATTAAAGGAGTTTTTGGGGTTTATAATATGACGTTTTCGCAAACCAAAACTCCCCAAGACATACTCAAACCCAAACTATATTAATCAATTACTAAAATGGAAAAGTAAGATTTCCACTCATAATTAGACTTAGCATTGCCTTCTTTGGATTTGACATGCCATTAACAAACTCTTATGAGGTCTCTTCTTTTTGATACATATATACAGCAAGGGATTTGCATATACGTTATATTCAGAAAATTAAAGATTTAGAGGAGAAGAAGTCCAAAAATAAATAATAAACAAAAATTGATATATAAGATTTCTTAGCTGAAACACTAATGGAGTTTTCTAAATCTTTAAAGAGATGAATTGACAGAGCTTCGCTAATGTTTCCAAAATATTATGTGAATAAAAGTGAGGAGCCTAGGGGTCTTATTTATAGCGGTTCGAAAGCACCAGAACCATCAGATTTAAATAATTAAATCCGGAATGTCCAAAATTAAAAACCCAAGCCACCACCTGATAAGGAGCGATCGACCACCCCTATGCCACCGGTCGATCGCTAGTGTTTGATTGGTAAAGGTCAAGGGGTTAACCTCTTTATCTATTTTGGGAACATTGATTTTCAGCCGTTTTTATTTTTATTTAATTCCTCAATTAACATTTAATGTTAAGGTTAATTTTAGCGTTTCCTTATTCCCCAAGTCTATCTACTGTTAACTTTTGAATTTAAAATTTTAAAATTAATTATTCATTTGAATTTGAATTCTATTTAACTTATTTTGAATCTAAAACTTCAAATGTCCATAATTTTCATTGAGCCCTGTTTTCAACATATTATATATGGAAATTGGCCAGAATTTTTCATGAACGCAATAGAATTACTTTCATGGTCAAAATCCAACTTTCGCAAAATTTTAATTTTTATCCCTACTTATTTGATATAATTTATCCAATTTATTTATGGTTGATTTTACGGGGTGTTACATTTTTCCCCCTAAAAAGGATTTCATCCTCGAATTCTTTTCCAAGAGGGAAAAAATGTAACACGCACTAAATATCCATCTCATACAACCAAGTTATCTACATATCCATATACTCGTCCAAAAGTGCAATGTGATTATGTATTGCAGATATATTATAAATAAGCTCAATCCTAGCATGAGTCTGTGACTGTGATATATAAGTATGTATACAAAACACCCTAAACATGCATAAGAATTTCTACATGAGTGCAAAGTAACGGTGAAAATATAGCAACCATCTCCTTCCATCAAATGTAACAATAACGATGCAACCAAAATCTAACTTTAGAGAGAAAAATTTATCGGTGAAAAGCATAGGATGTGAGATTCTCATCTTTTCTCCGGTCTTCTATGTGCTTTCCGCCATGTTATCTTCCTATTGTACTCGGACCAACCTTATTTCTTTGTTGTGAAGCTTTCTAGTTTTGTGCCCTATAATGCGTGAGGTGGTACGGGATGCTATTGGCTCCGTCTTAATATCCCCCAATTGATCAAGCTCTATCATAATAGTTGTGTCATGAAGGCATTTCCTCAGGTGAAAAATGTGAAAATCATAGTGGACTCCTGCAAATCTATCAGGTAGCTACAAATGGTAAGCCAGTCATCCTATTCTTTCCATAATTCGAAAAGGCCCACTAAATCTTGGTGCCAACTTTCCTGATTTTCGAATCTCACGACCTTTTTAAGAGGGAAGGCTTTGAGAAACACCATGTCTCCAACCTCAAATTCCAAATCTTTCCTTCTCTTATCCGCGTAGGATTTTTAGAGATCTTGTGCCACCTTCATTCGCCGCCTAATCAACTTTACCTTCATCAAAGTTTCAGGAATCAAATCTGGTCCAAGTAAAATTTTATTGGTGGTTTCCCGCCAATAATTTTGTGATTTGCATGGCCTCCCATAAAGCGCTTCAAAGGGTGCCATACCAATCGTCGATTGATAATTATTATTATGTGCGAACTCCACTAAAGGTAGGTGCTACTCCCAATGTCCTTCGAAGACCATGATGCATGCTTTCAGCAAGTCCTCTAAGATCCTATTTACTCTTTCCGTTTGTCCATTTTCCTATGGGTGGTAAGCAGTATTGATTTTCAATGATGTCCTAAAGCTGTCTACAAACTCCTCCAAAATCGCCAATAAATAAGGGGCCTCTATCACTAACGATGCTAATTGGAATTCCATGAAGCCAAACCACTTCCATAATATAAACTTGGGCTAAAGATGATACGATCCTGTTACTCCTAATGGGAATAAAATTGGCACTCTTAGCGAGTCTGTCAACTATGACCCAAATTGCTTAATTACCTCTTTAACTCCTAGGCAACCCATCTGTGAGATCCATTAATATGTGTTCTCATTTCCAAGTCAGGATTTCTAATGGAAATAACAATTCTCTAGGTTTCCCTTGCTTAGCTATAATCCTTTGATACGTTAAACACCTAGAAACAATTTCAACTACTTTCTTCTTCATCCCTAGCTAATAGAAAATCCGTTTCATATCCCTATACATCTTATCTCCTCTATGGTGGATAGTCATTCATGAATGGTGACATTCTGTAAGCACTTCCTCTAACATACTATCAATCCTTGGGACACAGAGCCATCCATCTCTCCTTAAACATCTGTTCTCGTCAATTGCATATTGACTGACGTAGGGAAATTATTCTCTTCTTCTTAGCTTATCCAAGATATAAATTATCTCTTTATCTTTATTCTCTCAAGTTCAATATAGTCCATCAATATTGGTGTAACTCCATTATTGCTAAATAAGTTTGAGTGGGATCTATTGGTGGTTGGAAGTTTAAATTTGTAAGGAACTTCAACTTCCTCCACTCATATATAACACCCAAGGTAGCATGGCTCCGGCTAAGGGCGTCGGCGATGACATTCCCTTTTCTAGGGATATAATGTATCCCAAAGTCATAGGATGCTATAAACTCAATCCATCTCTGCTACCCAAGATTTAAGTCTTTTTTTGGAATAATAGATATTTGAGTGATTTATGGTCAGTAAAAAACTCAAACCTTTCCCCTAAAAGATAGTGCCTCCACATCTTTAAGGTAAAAACAATGGCTGCCAACTCCATACTGGGTATCTCTTCTCATGGTCCTTTAGTTGCCTACTAGCATAAGCTATCATTCTTCCTTCTTCCATAAAAACTTCTTACAAGCCTGTGCCACATGCGTTTGTATAAATCGTAAAAGGCTTCACTTCATCAGGGATGACAAGTACCGGTGTACTTGTCAATAGTTCCTTTATCTTCCCGAAAGTTTTCATGCATTTCTCATCCTAAGCAAAGACTAAATTCTTTTTAGTCAAATGGGTTAGAGGAATAGCTATCTTTGAAAAATCTTTTATGAATTTCCTATAATAGCCTGCTAACCCTAGAAAACTTCTAACCTCCATGGCATTCTTTGGAGTCTTCCAATTCAGAATAGCTTCTACTTTTTTGGGGTCCACAGCTAATCCATGTTACAAAGGAATATACCTAAGAAATCTCACTTTTTTCTTCCAAAAGTGGCATTCTAAGAATTTTTCTTTAATTTGATGCATTATCAAGGTACCTAATATCTCTCTTAAGTGACTTTCATACTCCTTTTCACTTTTGGAAAATACCAAGATGTCATCTACAAAAACTACGACAAAATTGTTTAATTGTCCCCTAAATACTCTACCCATCAAATCTACAAAGTATGCGGGGGAATTTGTCAATCCTAAAGGCATCACTTCTCATTCATAGAGTCTATTTGGTGTGCAAAATGCATTCTTTTGTTTGCTACCCTCTCTGATCCTTAACTGATGAAATTCAGTTTCCAAGTCTAAATGGGAGAAGATTTTAGCTCCTACAAGTTGATCAAACAAATCATCTATCCGAGTTAAGGGATGCCTACTCTTCTTCGTTAACTTGTTGAGTTCTCTATAATTAACACAAAGCCTTAATGAGCCGTCTGCTTAAGTGGCAAAGACAATAGAGGCTCCCCATTTCGAGGTACTTTGTCAAACGAATCCTTTCTACAGCAGCTTCGAGATCCACTTATCTAATTCTCGCCTTTCCTTAGGGGCCTTGTGTCATAATTGCAGAGCGACTGGTCTAGCGTCCTTCTCCAAATCAATCCTAAACTCAATCTCTCTTCGGGGTGAAAATCCTGAAATTTCTTCAAAGCCGTCAGAGAATTCTCGAACTATGGGTATGTATGAAAGTTCATTTTGCGATTGATTCGCCGAGTATAGATAACTTAACTTGATTGAATTTTTAGTTGTACAACGAACATCTAGATCTTGCCCTTTACAACTCTTAAGCCATACTACCCTCTTATCGCAATTAAATACTGTCACGTAGTGCGACAACCAATCCATACCCAAAATAATTCCATATCCCTCGAAATTTATAACATATGCGTTGCATACGAAATTACTGTCACATATGTCTAATAATTGTCTTTGAAAATTAAGAAAAGATGTGTTGTCCCCCCAATAGGATCTGAAACTATTATTGGGTGGGTGATAGTTTGGGTTTAAAGGTTTAAGGAGTTAATCACATTCCTAGCTATGAATGAATGTGATGCTCCAGAGTCAAATAGAGTGTGAATTTTATTTCCTAAACTGAGAGTTATACCTTCCATAGCTGCCTTTCCTTGGTATCTCGGGGGTGGTCTACTCCAAATAGAGGTAGGCTCGATGGTTTAGGCCTGCCTACTCTACCCTTCCTTCACCATCTTCGAACACTGATTTTTGAAATGCCCTTCCTCGTGACAATGGTAACACTTCCCCATAAAAGTTTCCTTCAACAGATTCACTTTACAATCCTTCGTGGGGTGTCCTTTCTTTTGGTATATATTACACACATTTCCTTCTTTCTTGAATTTCCCAACCAACTTCTTATTTTTCCAAAAATTTCTTTCTTGACCCCTCCATGATTCAGTGCAGGCCTGCCTTCTCCTTCTCCTTCTCTATTTCTTTCTCCTCAGCATTCATCATCTATAGTAAAGCCGTCTCAACAAGCTTCTCGTAGGTAGCTCTAGTGGGTATCTAAGTCAACAACCATTCCCTAAGCAGGGAGTTCAGAACTTTTTACAAACTTCATGGCCTTTCTCATGGGTGTATCGGTCAAAGTCATTCCGAATTTAGCTAATTTAGTAAACTTGCTAATATACTCCTTTATGGTGGAGTCTCCTTACCTAAGTTGTATAAAATTTTCTAATTATAAGCTCACTTCTGCTCTTGATATAAACCTTGTCTCAAATCAATTCTTGAACTCATCCCTAGTGACGACCCTACCAACGTCCTTCCCAGTCACCATGTTCCACCAATCTAAGACCTCTCCTTTATGGTGCTAAGCTACCATTGTCTGCTTCATTTGATTCTCCCAACCAATCTCCTGAAATATCCTCCTGCAGTAATTTATCCATGCCTTAGTCTTGAAAAAGCTTTCCTTTCTAGAATATACTCTTCCTCCCATACTCATAAAATCATTACACATTCTAGAAAAATTGATAGGACGAGGTGCTGCCTCGGCAGGCGGAACAACGGGTGCAGCCGGTGTAGTCTACTAGGGAACGGAGACTTGTCCTACGTGCCTGAGGTATTTTTTAAACCATTTGAGCATCCCTCGAATGGTGGACATTCCTATGGCGGGGTTTGTTGTCTTAGAAGACAAAAGATTTTCAGCCATAGTCTACTATCTGTAGGTTAAACTTTTAGTTATAATTTCCTAAGATATTATTATACACTGGAAGAAAGATTTGCCTAGTATATATGCTTGTGTTGATAATAGAATGTATATATAATATGGTTTATGGAAATGTAATAACCTGCAAATCCGTATAGTTCAAACTGACAACAAACCACACATGTCCAGCCCAAATTGAACGGAAAGACTGATAGTTATAGGAAAGAAAGAAGAAAGAAGAAGAGATGAGAAGAAGAAGAGAAAAAGAATTAAAAAAACAACGCAGGATCTCACAATCATAGCGGAACAATATATAATATAACATCAATGATCTTTACAAAAGAGAAACTGTAATATACATACATCCATCAGAGTATAACAACAAATCACAATCATCAACATGGATAGTTCTAACAACCTGTCCTCACAATTGCTGATGATTTCAACAACAAAACAACAGAAAATAAAAATATACGTGAAAACGACTTGAAGACCTCCAACTCGACACTTGAGCTCCAATGCAGCCAAAGCAATCTATAAATATGCTCAGTTTGACCCGAGCATTATAATAAAATAACACCTGAGTCAGTCTGGAAAACTAGCGTGAGAAAACACACCCAACTGGATTTTTAAAGTTATAAAACCCTTTGAAATCAAAAGTATCTCGTAAGACCACGCCGCACATAAACACAGATGGGTTTTTACCTTAAGATATCCAAAACGTTTTCTATAGAGAATCCATTTATATTATAATAATGTCTAGGGATCAAAGTAAAATGTAAATATAGCTGAAATGCTTGGATCTCACGTTTCAGCATAGTTAGGCACAACTAAGTCCGTACGACGCTTATTTGAGAATAGATTCCACACAATAAATGGGCTACTGGCATACCGCTCATCACGGTGCATCTCTAGATAAAATAACACCAAGGACCTCGCCTGGATCCCCTGCCAACACAGGACCGACCTACCCCTTACTGGATAGTCCTAAATATGATCACCCTCCGTTAATGGGCCCCGAAGCATACAAATGAGAGATAATAGCGACTCTAGATAGGGATGTCATACCTTACTTGGGGGCGACCCACTAGCCTTGCTGCATCTCCCTTGTTTTAGTCATTCCGGGTTGATGAGGGTTGAGGCTACATTTTACCTTTTGTATAGCTCTTCCCACTTGGAATGCTATCACTGTCCTCTAGGCAACGATGCAATACTAGCAGTCATCCATAAAAATTCGTTCTGGGACTGAACAAAACACTTGAGAGCTCCGTCTTCAATTTCCATCATCCTCAAGATGTCTTCACTTCGCAATACTTAAGTTGGATCGAAGTGGTCTTCGGATAACTTATCTGATCCCGGTCTCTTCGAAATAACATTCGATAGTTTTCAGTAAACTCAACCCCGGTTCTGAAGGAAATAAATAGTCAAAGATAACAGCGAAGATCACCTCCTAACCGTTAGTGGATGGATTTCTTTATCATTGTCCTAGGAGAACGAAACGAGATTTATATGCATAGTATAGCATCATCAGAGATGATGTGCCATATAACTCACGTGTTTCTCCTAGATATTTCCAAAGTTACGGTTTGGGTCCAAATTCGATAGTCAGCTATTTAGCCATCGAATAAACAAACATTCAAATCGGGATTTAAATTCCATAGGGAAAAACAAACATTGGTTAAGCACCAAGCAACACTAAGCCCTTTTTTACCAAATCCTTCCATTAGCTCAAATTACTTTGTAATATTTGTACCAAAATACTTTTACAAAGATTCATTCACAACACTTATATTTTCAATACTTGGAAAATATCCATATACTTATCTCAATAGTATAAGTACATACACCAACACCGAGGAAGATTCTCTTTTTATACAATTATAAGTCATCTATAAATCCCATTATAAATTTATAAAACCATTTATAAACCATTTCATAAATCTCTGAAAATCACTTATAATCTCTTTAATCAATTTCAATTACTTATAACTCTTTTTAACCTCTAAAATCATTTATACATCCTTAAAACCATTTTTAAAAATCCTTTTATAATCTATAACTCATTTCTAAAATTCATTTCAAACATCTAACCATTATAATACTCTTCTACCCCTTTTCAATCTTCCTTTAAGTCTTCCAAACCTTGTTATAAGATTCCTCTTATAAAACTCACATCTGTTTATAAAACTTTATTTATAAATCTCGAAAAAATCTTAATACTTTTAACTTTAAAACACTATTATGTAATAATAAACATTATAAATAAATAAATATTAATTTTAAAACATCTTAAAATAATAATTAATAAATTTCAAAACATTCTTAATAAAAGAATAATAATTTATCTTAAATGCTACTATAAATAAAATTAATTAGTTTCCAAAACCTTATTGGTAAATAATTATATTTAATTTCAAATCCATATTAATATTCTAATTACTTAACCTTTCAAATATTAAAATATTTATAACGAATTTAAAACAATATTAATATAAATAAACAACTTTTAAAACATAATTATATTTCCTTGATAAAAATCCATACTTAACTTTCCATATAATAGTTTCCATATTTATAAAGCTATATTTCTAAATCTTTTCTATTTTATGATAATTCCTTTCATAAAATCCATTTATTTATGAACCTCATTAATAACTCCATTCCTTTATAAATCTCACTTATTCATACAGTTTCATTCAAAACATAATTTCAACCGTTTTTACCCTTGCTCCCATAGGTATAAATTTCTTTTATAAATTTCTTTCAATTTATAAAATATCTTTTAACGATCCCAGTTTACCCTCACTTTCAATTTCCAAAATAGGATCGACTATTTTCTAAAATATCATTCCACGTCGTATAATAAATCCACAATTAAATTTATTTTTCCAATCTATCCAATGATAATAGATTCCTTTTATTTATAAACATCGTTTATAAATCCATACATTTACTAACAAAATACGATTTTACAAATCTTCCCTTTCTTTGTAAAATATCACTTTTGTAAATTATCATATTTATAAATTTCACCTTTATAAATAAATTATAATATATGTACCTATATATATATCACTTTATATAAAATGGTTAATAAATATTTATATCAAAATATTTTATTTTCTTTTTAAAACCATATTCCTTTATTATAAAAGACTAGCTTATTTTCCAAGATATTTAAAATCTTCACAGTTCAAAAACTCTATTTAAAATGTTTCATAAAATTATCAATTTATAATATCTAAAAATCATACTTTTATTTTAGAAAAATTATTTAAATATATATAATTTCCAAAATCACTTGAAATTCCTTTTTCAATCAAATCATTAGTTTATAGTATTTTAAAATTCCAAAAATAAGGTCAGTGCTACTACAGCACTAAATAAGCAAAATCATATCCATGTCATAAATATAGCATTCAACAAGTCATTATATATATGAAAAATGAAATCAACATTGTGAGGAATCCCATTGGATCCCACCAACCTATCCCTTTGCATCACATATAAGGTAAAGTCATAAAAATATAAATCAACCGCTTCGAGGCGAGATTCGTAGACAAAGGGTCATCCGCTCTTACATGAAAACATAATGGGGTCTTAACTGCTCCAGGGGCAGGAATATATCCAAACCAACATTATAATTTAGTAAATTATCCAAACAGTCAACAATAAAATATTTACACATCAAATCAAAAAATTTATCGACTAAAAATATTTCTGGTTAACCAAAAATGTGAGACTTACTCACTTTGATTTTAGTAGTTGCCAAAGCATTTCATTTTGAATTAGAATTAAACGGATGTTCAATTTTAACCCAAATTTTCTACTAGCTCCAAATCCATCCAATCCAACTCTGTAGCGAAGTACTCACCGATACGATCGCAACGTGTACGACCCGTAAATTTTAACGATTTTATAATGTAATTAATTGAAATTTTTATGAAAATAAATTATTAAAATTTTGCAATGAAAATTTGATATTTGGAATACGTTTATTTAAACATAGCAAATGTCATATTTTCATCAGTGAATATGGAAGTTTATTTTGTCGTGTAATTTTATTTAAATTCAAACCATTTAAATTGATAAAAATAAAATATTTTCAAAACCTGAATATTTTATAGAATAAAAATTGTAGACTATTTCTGAGTGAGACGACATATTTTGTTTCACTAAATTTGAATTGCTCTAGCCCTGTTTATCTTATTTTCGCCGTTTTAGCAGCATTTTCTGTAGCGAATGTCGACTTTTGATAGGATGATCGTATCGCTCATATCTATATACCATTCGTCATGCTGATCTCCGTAGTTTATTCATTTGTGCATTTCGGTGTCCGGAACGCAGCGAAGTCGAAAAAATGATTTGCTGTATCGGTTCCATATTTAGGCTTTTGGATTTCCTTTGTCTTTTCATTATCCACCGTGATAATCAATAGCCATCAACCATTGATATTCCTAACAATTCAGCTTTTGGACTTTTGATATTCCCAATATTTCAATATAATTGTTCGTTGCTTCACTGATTCATTTTCTTACCTCCTCTCTTCTCCTTTCTCTGTTTATTTTCCATGCTCTTCAGAAGAAATATATATATATATATGCGGAATATAGTAATATATATATATATATTTGTTTATATTTATAACCTGCTCACGCCCTCTTCGTGCCAACCTACTCTGCCTCCGCCCATTTAACGACCCGTTATTTCGAACTATTCGCAGACACACATGTCGGACTTGAATTGCTCAAAACAACAGATTGTTAATTTAAATTTGGCAGAACTCAGCATATACAGTAAATAAATCAATTACAAAATCACAGACACAAAGTAATATAACCATAAGTAGCAGAATAGATAAATAGTGGTTCATGAAGCTACTATATAAACATCAGAGTTTGAAACAAAATACAACAGAAACCTCAAATACAAAAGTAACTGACAAGACTGGACATAAATCACTGCAAACAACTGAAGTAACTGAAAGCTGGATGGATAGATCTTCAAACGAAACTCCAATCTCCAAAGGTGAGTCTCAAATGCTGTGACACTCAGTCTGACTCGAGCATAAAGCAAAACACAAAACACTCGAGTCAGGATTAACATTCTTATATTAATAAATTCAACTCAAGTGAGATGTCAACTGAAATACAAGTAACTTAAAGGATGTTTGGGATTCCCATCCTCTAGAGATCCGTGGAACTATCTACTATGTAGTAATATACGCTATTATAATATGTCTATAGTAAAGTAAAAGTATTAAAATAGCATTAAGGCGTTACCCATATCCCCCTTAACACATTTTATATATTCCCGTAGTCTATACAATGCCGTACGCTCCACCAAATTGGTGGTTTACACAGAGGACACTACATAGGTACGGTACAAAAAAAACTCATAGAAGGCGCGATAAGGCATGCGACAAGGCACTCGAGGCAATGCCAGGGTAGATATACCATTTGCACTCCCGGACTGGTGGTAATGCATAGCAGCTACTACCGCCCACCTCATGACACACTCCCAAATCAAAGGGTGCGCCTAATCAAATCACAAAAGCAATAGAATGGTATCGAAGAAATGTGCCCGATCGGGGGAATAACCCCACTTGGCCCGGTATAGCTCCTGTTTTAGCCACATCAAGCTGACTCACGGGAGTCAGGGCTACGTAAATACCATATAGAATCATCGCCAAACCATCCTACTTCATTCTGGAATCTCCACCACGTACACAGTTGTTAAAGTGGTTTTCGGTATTGGTAAAGAGTATGACAATATCTGATCCTGGTCTCTTTAACAACCAAACGCTTATTTCAAACCGTGGTCATTTCATTTCAAATAGTTCATACTTCATATCAAAACACAATATTCATTTCAAAATAATATCAATTCGATATCATTATTCACTTTAAATAATATTCATTTCCAGAAATCGTAACACTTTCAAAATTATAACCCTTTCGAAATCATAACACTTTTGAAATCATAATACTTTTGAAATCATAACACTTCCGTAATCATAACGTGTTTGAAATCATAACACATTTTGAAATTTATAATAGTTCCAACTTAAACTGTTTAGATATTGAAAACGGTATATATATTAAAATAGTTATAAATTAAAATAGATTAAATATAAAAAAAATACTTTATATAATAAAATTAGTTTCCGTCCATTTCGCAAATCGATTCAAATCAACTTAAATTCAAAAATTCAATTTAAATCAATTCCATTTTAACCGTTTTAATTTAAAGGTCAAAGATTCAATTTTATATATTCAAACATTTACAATATAAATTTCATTTATATTTCAACATTTAACTTTAATTTATTTCAGATTGGCAAATATTCACTTAATTAATTTAATAACAATTTGTTTGAATCCCAATTTATAAATTTAAACCAATATTAAATGTTCAATCTCAATTTATTTAAAGTGGAGAATATTAATTTAATCACCTTTTATCAAATCAAGTTATAAATCATATCTTTCAAAACCTCAAAAATTAATAAGTTTAAATCGATTCTTATTTAAATTCACTTATTAACCAATTTAAATTCCAAGCCAACATTAATTTATCTTCCCAACCTTTATTATTAAAGTTATAAAAATCTATTTTTAAAACATTAATATAAATTTAAATAAATACTTAAACATATTATAAACCAATCAAATTAAATTTTATTAAATTAAATCTTATTATTAAATGTATTTTGTATTAAATCTTATTTTATATATTTTAAAATAATAAAATTATAAGAAAATCTTAAAATTTATATTTTCCAAAATTAAATTATAGATTAAAATTTCCAAAACATATTATTTTAAAATCTAAATTTTTATACATATATAAAAATAGCATTTATATATTATATTTTTAAAAGCCAATATTCAATAAAACCCATATATTTTCTTTCAAACTTTGGAAATCATTTTTCAAATATAGACCAACGGTGTTCGTATAAAATTTCTATCCTATGGTCAAGTGATACGGATATTTATCATATCAATCCGCAAATTAAATATTTACGGGTATATATCATATCAACCCGCAATCCCAAAATTTAAATTCAATGTAAATCGCTTGGGTTTATCATTTCAACCCATAACGATTTTCCCATAATCTATAATATCGTTTGGGTATGTATCATTTCAACCCATAGGGAATCCTAATCTAACAGGGAACTTGCAGAGTGAGAACAATATGATAAAAATATAACATATCAACAACAGGCATATATCATCAGTAACAAATTAAATAAAATATACACAACAGGATATGGTGTCATATATCATAGGTGAACAATTTTAGATAATGGCATATCATATTTAACAATAAATAACTAGCAATTCAAATATAACAGCATATCTCAATTGTCGTTTCAAGTGAAATCAAATTTACTAACTATAAGAATGTTAATCGTGAGTGATTGCTCACCTTCCGAGGCTAGAGGAACACGAGAAATGAACATGACAAGCTATGAATTGTATCACGATCGATACAATCGACTAATCCAAACAACAATCTCAAAGCGAAGTAAGCTGAACACGGATTTGACAGACAAGGCTGATAAATTGGCATCGATGAGAACAAATCAAATTAGCTTGATATGAACGGAAAATATATATATTGTTATTATTAGAATTCTCTTTCAAAAATCAATTCAAAGACATAAAATCTTTATATATATAATTTCGGATCATTATTAAATTTAAACATCCGTAAAATAAATCTCTATACACATATTTGCAAAACAAAACACATGAATACTTATAAAAACTAATGTATATATTTACCTATATATTATATTTTAAATCAATATTTATTATAACATCAATGTAGAATTTGAACACGCATATTAAAAATAAAACATATATATACACATACATTAAAATCAATATCAAATTTTAAACACATATATAACAAAGCCTATATATATTCTATTACAAAATCATTATTCCTTAAACACCCATGTTCTCTAAAATCAAAATATATACATATACGCATTATCTTTTAACCAATACCTAAAATTCAATATTGCCCAAGACCTATATTTTATTTATATTTTATATATACTTCAGACTATAAACAGTTATATGCAAATTGTATTGCAAACAAATATATATATGCATGCGGCTTATATATATTTAGAGAGAGCTTGCTTTAGGACTTCCAGGAGCAAAGTATACATGTAACTATATATATTCTTCAATATTTAAATAAGAAAACATATTACCTTAGCATTCAAATTGTAGTACTTTAAGTATATAACAATTATACCTTTAAAACATATTATCAAATACCCTAAACATAATATATACATACCGTTATAAATAAATAAAGAAATGCGAATAGAAAAAAGGAAACAACAACTATAGGGTTAGCAAGCGGGTTACACTAATAAAATAAAATATACGAAATATGTAGAGATGCAAGGATGACCTGGAATAAAAAAATCAGGCGAAGGGTGAACTGCAATTTGGAAGAGTGGGTTTCCCAGTTACATGTAGTTTATATGTATATAAATATATGTAAGAAAAGGGTCGGAGGAGGCTAGACGCTGGCGGGGTCTGGTATGGTGGAGGATGTTGTGGCACCGGGTTTTGTCGTGAAGCCATGGAGGTGAATTGCCAGTGGCGGAGAGTGGAGGCTAGGTCGGTCTGGGTTGCCGAGTCGTTTGAGGAATGGTTCAGGTGGCGGGTCGACAAGGCAGAGAGGGTTTGGCATGCGGTAGGGGAGGTTTGTTCGAAGGGAAAGTGGTCAGCTTGTGGTGAAGAGGAGACAGGTAAAGGAAGGCGGATGTGAACAAAGGATGGACGAGCAGGCGGTTGTGGAAGAAAGAATATGTGCGCAGGTTCATGCAAAAAATGACATGGAGATGGGCATACTTCAGGCAACAGAGAAGAAGATGCTAGTTTCTCAAAAATATAAAAGCAACTGAATGTAAATGGTGAACATTGCTTTATCATTATATTATTTATAAACCTCTCACCTTTATATATTAATTTAAAGGCAATGAACAGAATACAGAGAGAAAAGGAGATGTAAACTATATTATACTATCTATATGTGACAGCCCATAGTTAGGCTAGTATATATATATATATAAATATAATATATGTATATATGTATTTTGAATATTTTATAAAAGAAAGACAATTAATTAAAATAAAACTTTTTCTCTGAAAATACTTGTGTGTGTATGAGTGTGCATGCTCTTGTGCATGTGCACACTGTTTTAGTCAGCTACATGAACAAGGCACTTTTGTGAGTAAAGGCCTTATAAATAAATACAAAATAGCAGTAATAACAAATGAGTACATGACTTGTTAGTGTGTACACATTATCCTAGTTACAATACATAAATAACTTAGGCAGACTTTAGTCTTAATTTCCATAGGTTAAATAGGAGCATAGTTGCTTGTGTAGGTAGGAAATGCATGAATATATATGATGTGCAAAATGTTTGATTCATACACACATATAGCTGGTTATACAAATAGGTTTATATACATGATTAAAACTAGAAAAGACAAATAATGTCTGAGCCATAGTCATGCAAATAATATGTGGAGAAATTTGCCAAAAGTAGCCAAGACAAGGAAAAAAAAGAAATGGTGGGAAAGGAAAGTGGAGAGGGTGAACTATGGATGAAACCAGAAATGGTGATGAGAATTCTGATAAAAATAAATTACTTAATTAACCTTAAAACCCTAGTAACTCCCTTATATACATCATTATTTCCTACGGTTACATGTTAGAACCAGGAAACAAAAATTAGAAAAAAAATAGGCAGCAGTTTAGAAAATCAATGGCAGGCCTGAACCAAGACTTGGGAAGGAGAACTATGGTGAGTAAATCCTCACTTGGCAAGGCATTAAGACCTATGAAAGGCAGCCATTAACCTTTAGTTATTTTAATTTATGTTTGATGTTTTGCTTGCATTTTCTTAGTTTAGAAATTTTCTGTTATTCCTGAGATTTTGTGACTTTCATTGCTTGGTTGTCACTCAACCTATGCTTGTTTATGTATGACAACTTATTGAAGGAATAACAACTGATTTATTTATATGTTTATGAATTTGAGAAATATTTTTAGATAAAGCATGGATTAATAAGGAAAGTAGGATGCAAGGCAGTAAGAGGAAGGGGTTCTCTGGCTTATGTCTTGCAACTAAAAAGATGGTTGGGGTGCAATGGAATTTCCATGTGTTGAGTCCTAATCCATCAGTAAGTATTCTTTGGAAATAGGGTTGAGTAACAAGCAAACACACTTTAATATGTGGATTGATTGTGAGAACCTTATTACTGGGGAAACCACAGAGGCATTTCACTTTCTAAAATGCTCAGACCTATGCTTAGCTAAAGATATATCTCTGAATGAAACTGACTTGAAATATCTACAAGTGTGACTGATTAAATTGTTGAATGGATGAATGGGTGAATGATTGATGGATATATGAAAACTGCTAGCACATATTAGTTAACATACCACAGTTTTGGGCATGACACTGCATATGTAATATTGGGTCATATGAAAGAACTTAGTGATTAAACTAAGGATGTGGGTCACCTCTATCAGGTTGGGTATGAGGGAAGTGGGTATGACATAGTGGTTGGCTCGCATCAAGGCTGGGGTGTGAGTTTGCACATGGCATGTTTATGCCCAAATAGCTTATAGTGCACTGGAAACCAGGTAGTGGTTCTAGGCAGTGTGCACCAGTGCAACCATGAATGTAATACTGGACTTTAGAATAACATGAAATAATTATACATGCAAGGGTAAATACGCTAGAAGTATATGGGAGTCCTAACATGTAGACTCAGGTTTGATACTTTGGCCCAATACCATGAATATTGTCTGTGCATGTTTATGTATGATTGTGCATGTTTTGGGTGTTAGCACCAACTTGTGTGTATGTATGATGGTTGATAGGATTTCTGGACCAATGTTTTTGATGACAAGTTAGTCTAAGAATACACACTTGTCATTACACATACACCACTTGATAAACACTTTGTAAATTTGAACATGAGAAGGAGACTTGTTATCTTGAATAAAATATTTAGCCTCTGAGAACAGAAACTATAATAATGGAACATACTTCATTAGTCTTTATGCATTAACAAGTGATTCTACTCACACCAGACATAAGTCTGACCTGTTTGTTGCTTGCATCAAATGGGTGCTTCATATGTATTATGGAGCAGATCATGAGATGTCTACAGGAAAAGAGAAGGCTAAGTGATAAGATGCAGATGTGTGATGCTAAGAAGAAATTTGGTGATTCAGTGAACTATGAATGTTTGCTGAAGAATGTCCTTTATGTTTTATTTTTAATTAGAAGACTTTCTGTAATAATATTGTATTTGTGCTGGATTTTGATGGTGATGTAATGAATGGTCTAAAAGGTTATTATGGGATGAAACTGCTTTCAGTAGAAAAGATAAATGTGTTTAGCTTTATATCATAACCTGTAAGTATGCAAATTTTCATGAGTCAAGCAGTGAAATCAGTAGTAAATCTGAAGCATATGTGAACCAGTAATGTATACATATGTGTTAGATTGTTTAGAGGTTAGAACCTATTTACAAACTAACTGTAACATTATGAAGTAAGGATAAACCCATAGGTAGAAAAGGAAAAAACAAAGGAAGCATGAACTCAGATTTTTGTATGAGTTTGAGGTTTTAAATGAATAAGCAGAGATAGTAATCATAACAAGACAGTATAGGGATCCAACCTAATCAAGTTGATCAATCTGCAAACTAAGGTGTAGTAAATAGCAGTTGTACATGTTTATGTGCACACAGGTGCACAGAAGCATGCACAACCTTCTGCTTTGCTATCTGAAAAGCCATATTGCAAAAGTCTAAGTGTTATGACTCAACTCACATGTTTCATTAAATATACAGAGGTAAACACAAACAAACAAACAAGAATTAGTTTGAAAATAATTGCACAAAGATTTAAATGGGAGAGGGTTTTTCCCAATCCTTTTTACTATGGCTAAAACATAGTTATTTTGTTTAGAATAAACTGAGTTATTCTTTATTCAAAAAAAACTCTGATATTAGAATTAAAATGATTTGTATGTTTATATGTACATACAAATAGTTTTTTTACAAGAAGTATATCAATATTTCTATATTGATCAAGTTGGATCTTGGGAAATAAATAAAATGATGAAAAAAAAGAAAGGAAATAGTTGGTTTTGGAAGTAAGTAACCCCGAATTTAGCATAAACTAAATTGAGTCACTCAAACAATTTGTTGACTAGGGAGGGTTGCTTCAGTTGGTATCAGAGCTATGTTATTAAATACATAGCCAATACAAATACTTGGTTGAATCTGTGTGCATTGTTTGTACTGTTTGCATTGGTTGTTTTACTTATTATGTATGAATGAGTTCACTTCTAGTTTAAAAAGTGAAGTAGTGAATAGGAATTAGAACTAACCATACTAGAAATGTCAATAGAGGCCCAGAGCTGTTAGGATCAATCCCCAGGCTGCTGGAGAAAGGGAGGACAATCATGATGAACAGACAACTGGAATGGCCACTGATCCCCCAATGATTAACATGCAAGATTTTGTTAGAGTATTAAGGGATGGGATGGTACCTAGAGTAGATAATCCTCATGAGGAGCTGTCCAAATTGCTTAAAACATATACACACTTAGGAGGCAGTAGCTTTGATGGCACAGAAAATGTCATGGGTGTCCAAACATGGCTAAGAACAGTGGAGAGGATCTTTGCAGATATGCAGGTTAATGACCAGAGAAGAAGGCAAATAGCTTCAAGACAACTAAAAGGCCTTTCTTTGGATTGGTGGGAAGTGATCATTGCAGGCAGGCAAGAGCAAGAGATCACATGGAATCAGTTCAAAGAAATGTTAGAAGCCAGATTTGTCCCAGCCTCAGCAAAAGCTTCATTACTTGAGGAGTTTATCAAGTTGAGGCAAGGATCTATGAGTGTCATTGAATACACTCAGAAATTTGAAGGGTTGTCCAAGTATGTGGCAGTACTAATCCCAGATGAAGTTTCAAGGAATGCAAGGTACATTCAGGGATTAAATGTTGGATTGAGTAGAGCCATGTTACCATACAAAGACAGAACCTTTGATCAAGTTATGGACTTGACATTGTCATTTGAGCAGCATGACAATGCCAGGGAAAAGTTTAAGAATTTCAGGAATAACAAGAAAGGGAAGAATAGAGCACACCCATATGAGAAGAAGAAGGGAGAAGCAATGAACAAAGAAGGAAGTAAGGTGGCAAGCTCTGACAATAAGAAACCTAAAGTGATCTGTTACAACTGTGGGAAGGAAGGCCATATAAAGACCAAATGCCAAGCACCCAAGTCAACTGTTGTTAGGTGCTACAACTGTGGTAAAGAGGGGCACATGAAAAGGCAGTGTCCAGAAATGGCAAGGGTGGATGTACTTGAAGGGAAGGGCAAGACCATGGAAGCACCTAGCCAAGTGGAAGGTATATTATTCATTAAAGGCATACCCATATCAGTTATTTATGACACAGGAGCTACACACTCTTTTATTTCATGTGACATAGTTCAGAAACTAGGGTTAACATGTGTTTTTGTTGATAAGCCATTGCATGTTAATAGTCCTATAGGTAATTCCTGCATTACAAATATGAAATGCATGCAAGTAGAATTATGTATGGGTGGTCACACCTTTATTTCAGAATTATATGTGTTGAATTACCCTAAGTTGGATATTATACTGGGAATGGATTGGTTAAAAGCTTTTTGTGCTATCATTAACTTGGAAAATTCCACAATCTCATTACAACTTCCTGATGGCAAAAGAGTTTTGGTCATGTATGAGGCAGCCAAAGATAGGGGTATGGGCAGGATGTTCAACTTGAACAGTGGTGAAGTTGAATCAAGCCTAGAGAAGATACCCATAGTTAACCAATACACTGATGTGTTTGGTGAAGTGAATGGCATTCCTCATAATAGACCAGTAGAATTTCAAATAAGACTTAAGCCAGGAACAAGCCCTGTCATTAAAAAACCAAACAGAATGGGTCCTAAGGAACTGATTGAGTTGAAGAAACAATTAGAAGAATTAGAACAAAAAGGCTTCATTAGGCCAAGTAGTTCAAATTGGGGATCACCAGTAGTATTTGTTAAGAAGCATGATGGTTCCTTGAGAATGTGCATAGACTATAGGGAACTAAACTCAGTCACCATAAAAAACAAATACCCTCTACCTAGAATTGATGATCTTTTTGATCAATTAAATGGTGCTAAGGTATTTTCCAGGCTTGACTTAGCATCTGGTTTCCATCAAATGAAAGTGGAAGAAGAAAGTATCAAGTATACAACTTTCAATACCAGGTATGGCCTGTATGAATACTTAGTAATGCCATTTGGTTTGACCAATGCACCATCCTATTTTGTGGATTTAATGAATAGGATTTTTAGAGATTATTTAGATAAATTTGTACTGATTTTCATCGATGATATATTGGTATACTCTAAATCAGCTGAGGAACATGAGAAACATCTGCACATGGTACTAAGTAGACTAAGGCAACAAGGCCTTAAAGCCAAGTTTGCAAAATGTTCCTTCTGGAAGAATGAAATAAAATTCTTAGGCCATATAATTTCTCAAGAAGGAATTTCAGTAGATCCTAGTAAGGTCATGGCAGTACAAGCATGGAAGAGACCAAGCAATGTTACTGGGATAAGATCATTCATGGGCATGGCTGGATACTACAGAAGATTTATAAAAGACTTTGCTAAAATAGCAACCCCATTAACTAAGCTAACAATTAAAGACCAACCTTTCTTATGGACTGAGAAGTGTGAAGGGGCATACAACCAATTGAAGAAAGCACTGATGGAAGCTCCAGTGCTGAAAATCCCAGAAGGCAATGATAATCTGGTAGTGTACACTGATGCATGTGGGTCAGGTATAGGGGCTATTCTTATGCAAGATGGTAGAGTAATAGCCTATGCATCAAGGCAATTGAAACCAAGTGAGACCAAGTATGCAACACATGACTTGGAATTGGCAGCTGTGATGTATGCATTAAAGCTTTGGAGGCACTACCTATTAGGAGCAAAATTTGAGCTTTATACTGACCACAAAGCTTTGAAATACTTATTTTCTCAAAAATATTTGAACATGAGACAACATAGGTGGGTGGAATTCCTTGTTGCCTATGATTTGGACATTATGTACACACCAGGAAAAGCAAATAGAGTGGCAGATGCATTGAGTAGGCAACATGCCAAGTTGGCTACATTGATGATAGAGGAGTTTAAAATGTTATTGGCACTATCTGATGTGGAAGTGCAAAGTGTGGAAGGCCAAACTATGGTGATAGATGTGGACATGGAGCACTATGGCAAGCTCAGCCTTATCACAATAAAATCAGACTTAGTGGAAGAAGTGAATCAGTCTCAAGACATGGATGCATTCCTAAGAGAGAAGAAGGAACTGTTAAGGAATGGTTCAAATATTGATAAGTTTGAATTGGATGAAAAAGGATTTTTGAGATACAAGGGAAGACTATGTGTGCCTGGCACAGAAGCACTACAAAGAAAAATCATGGATGTTCATCACAAGTCTAAGTACACCATACATCCAGGTGGTACTAAAATGTATCATAATCTAAAGAGGAGTTATTGGTGGAAAGGAATGAAAAGGAGTGTGGGTGAATATGTGGCAAGATGCATGACTTGCCAACAAGTCAAGGCTGAGTACCAAAGACCCAGTGGACTGTTGCAACCTCTGGAAATTCCAAGGTGGAAATGGGAAAGCATATCAATGGATTTCATTGATGGCTTGCCAAGATCAAAGAGAGGTAATGATAGTATTTGGGTGGTGGTAGATAGGTTGACTAAATCATCACACTTCATACCAGTAAAGAGTGATAGAAATGCATCAAAATTGGCACAAATTTTCATGAAAGAAATCGTAAAACTACATGGAGTTCCTACCACTATCATTAGTGACAGAGACACCATATTCACATCAAAGTTTTGGAGTAGTTTTCAACAGGCAATGGGGGTTGAATTGTGCTTGAGCACAGCCTACCATCCTCAAACTGATGGCCAGACAGAAGTAGTTAATAAATTTTTGGAGGATCTACTTAGAGCCTGTGTACTTGACCATGGTGGTAATTGGGAAGACTACCTTCATTTAGCAGAATTTGCTTACAATAATAGCTACCAGAGTAGTATAGGGATGGCTCCCTATGAAGCTCTATATGGGAGGCCTTGTTTGTCACCTGCTTGCTGGTTAGAGGTAGGAGATAGGGTGATGTTAGGACCAGATCATGTGAAAGAAACAAATGATAAGATCACACTGATCAGACAGAGAATGAAGGCAGCACAAGACAAAATGAAATCATATGCAGATAGAAGAAGGAAACCACTTGAATTTGAAGTAGGAGATTTTGTGTATTTGAAGGTCTCACCTATAAGGAAGGTGTTGAGATTTGGTAAGGCAGGGAAGCTAACCCCGAGATACATAGGGCCATATGAGATCATAGCAAGAATAGGAAAGATGGCTTACAGGTTGAGGTTGCCAGAAGAAATGAGTGGAATACATAATGTATTTCATGTATCACAATTGAGAAAATGTGTACATGATGAAGCTTCAGTGATTCAGCCACAAAACCCAGTAGAAGTTAGACCAGATTTAGTTTACGAGAAGGAGCCAGTGGGCATTGTAGCTAAAGAAGATAAGAAATTGAGGAACAAAACTATTAAACTGGTAAAGGTGCAGTGGAGTCTAGACCCTAATGATTGCACATGGGAGGTTGAGGACAAGATAAAAGTCCAGTACCCTCAACTATTTGCAACTGACAATTAGATTAGAGGTAATTTATCATTTATGCTTGTATTCAGTTAGTTAAACATAGTATTCAGTGTTGAATGTGCTTGCTTGATGTGTGCTTTGGTTGAATTAAGAGTATGTGTTTATGATGGTGTTGATATGTGACTAACACAGGAATAAGATGTTAAATTGTGGGATACAATTTCTTAAAGAAGGGGTGTATGTGACAGCCCATAGTTAGGCAAGTATATATATATAAAAAAATATAATATATGTATATATGTATTTTGAATATTTTATAAAAGAAAGACAATTAATTAAAATAAAACTTTTTCTTTGAAAATACTTGTGTGTGTATGAGTGTGCATGCTCTTGTGCATGTGCACACTGTTTTAGTCAGCTACATGAACAAGGCACTTTTGTGAGTAAAGGCCTTATAAATAAATACAAAATAGCAGTAATAACAAATGAGTACATGACTTGTTAGTGTGTACACATTAGCCTAGTTACAATACATAAATAACTTAGGCAGACTTTAGTCTTAATTTCCATAGGTTAAATAGGAGCATAGTTGCTTGTGTAGGTAGGAAATGCATGAATATATATGATGTGCAAAATGTTTGATTCATACACACATAAAGCTGGTTATACAAATAGGTTTATATACATGATTAAAACTAGAAAAGACAAATAATGTCTGAGCCACGGTCATGCAAATAATATGTGGAGAAATTTGCCAAAAGTAGCCAAGACAAGGAAAAAAAAGAAATGGTGGGAAAGGAAAGTGGAGAGGGTGAACTATGGGTGAAACCAGAAATGGTGATGGGAATTCTGATAAAAATAAATTACTTAACTAACCTTAAAACCCTAGTAACTCCCTTATATACATCATTATTTCCTACGGTTACATGTTAGAACTAGGAAACAAAAATTAGAAAAAAAATAGGCAGCAGTTTAGAAAATCAATGGCAGGCCTGAACCAAGACTTGGGAAGGAGAACTATGGTGAGTAAATCCTCACTTGGCAAGGAATTAAGACCTATGAAAGGCAGCCATTAACCTTTAGTTATTTTAATTTATGTTTGATGTTTTGCTTTCATTTTCTTAGTTTAGAAATTTTCTGTTGTTCCTGAGATTTTGTGACTTTCATTGCTTGGTTGTCACTCAACCTATGCTTGTTTATATATGACAACTTATTGAAGGAATAACAACTGATTTATTTATATGTTTATGAATTTGAGAAATATTTTTAGTTAAAGCATGGATTAATAAGGAAAGTAGGATGCAAGGCAGTAAGAGGAAGGGGTTCTCTGGCTTATGTCTTGCAACTGAAAAGATGGTTGGGGTGCAATGGAATTTCCATGTGTTGAGTCCTAATCCATCAGTAAGTATTCTTTGGAAATAGGGTTGAGTAACAAGCAAACACACTTTAATATGTGGATTGATTGTGAGAACCTTATTACTGGGGAAACCACAGAGGCATTTCACTTTCTAAAATGCTCAGACCTATGCTTAGCTAAAGATATATCTCTGAATGAAACTGACTTGAAATATCTACAAGTGTGACTGATTAAATTGTTGAATGGATGAATGGGTGAATGATTGATGGATATATGAAAACTGCTAGCACATATTAGTTAACATACCACAGTTTTGGGCATGACACTGCATATGTAATATTGGGTCATATGAAAGAACTTAGTGATTAAACTAAGGATGTGGGTCACCTCTATCAGGTTGGGTATGAGGGAAGTGGGTATGACATAGTGGTTGGCTCGCATCAAGGCTGGGGTGTGAGTTTGCACATGGCATGTTTATGCCCAAATAGCTTATAGTGCACTGGAAACCAGGTAGTGGTTCTAGGCAGTGTGCACCAGTGCAACCATGAATGTAATACTGGACTTTAGAATAACATGAAATAATTATACATGCAAGGGTAAATACGCTAGAAGTATATGGGAGTCCTAACATGTAGACTCAGGTTTGATACTTTGGCCCAATACCATGAATATGGTCTGTGCATGTTTATGTATGATTGTGCATGTTTTGGGTGTTAGCACCAACTTGTGTGTATGTATGATGGTTGATAGGATTTCTGGACCAATGTTTTTGATGACAAGTTAGTCTAAGAATACACACTTGTCATTACACATACACCACTTGATAAACACTTTGTAAATTTGAACATGAGAAGGAGACTTGTTATCTTGAATAAAATATTTAGCCTCTGAGAACAGAAACTATAATAATGGAACATACTTCATTAGTCTTTATGCATTAACAAGTGATTCTACTCACACCAGACATAAGTCTGACCTGTTTGTTGCTTGCATCAAATGGGTGCTTCATATGTATTATGGAGCAGATCATGAGATGTCTACAGGAAAAGAGAAGGCTAAGTGATAAGATGCAGATGTGTGATGCTAAGAAGAAATTTGGTGATTCAGTGAACTATGAATGTTTGCTGAAGAATGTCCTTCATGTTTTATTTTTAATTAGAAGACTTTCTGTAATAATATTGTATTTGTGCTGGATTTTGATGGTGATGTAATGAATGGTCTAAAAGGTTATTATGGGATGAAACTGCTTTCAGTAGAAAAGATAAATGTGTTTAGCTTTATATCATAACCTGTAAGTATGCAAATTTTCATGAGTCAAGCAGTGAATTCAGTAGTAAATCTGAAGCATATGTGAACCAGTAATGTATACATATGTGTTAGATTGTTTAGAGGTTAGAACCTATTTACAAACTAACTGTAACATTATGAAGTAAGGATAAACCCATAGGTAGAAAAGGAAAAAAAAACAAAGGAAGCATGAACTCAGATTTTTGTATGAGTTTGAGGTTTTAAATGAATAAGCAGAGATAGTAATCATAACAAGACAGTATAGGGATCCAACCTAATCAAGTTGATCAATCTGCAAACTAAGGTGTAGTAAATAGCAGTTGTACATGTTTATGTGCACACAGGTGCACAGAAGCATGCACAACCTTCTGCTTTGCTATCTGAAAAGCCATATTGCAAAAGTCTAAGTGTTATGACTCAACTCACATGTTTCATTAAATATACAGAGGTAAACACAAACAAACAAACAAGAATTAGTTTGAAAATAATTGCACAAAGATTTAAATGGGAGAGGGTTTTTCCCAATCCGTTTTACTATGGCTAAAACATAGTTATTTTGTTTAGAATAAACTGAGTTATTCTTTATTCAAAAAAAAACTTTGATATTAGAATTAAAATGATTTGTATGTTTATATGTACATACAAATAGTTTTTTTACAAGAAGTATATCAATATTTCTATATTGATCAAGTTGGATCTTGGGAAATAAATAAAATGATGAAAAAAAAAGAAGGGAAATAGTTGGTTTTGGAAGTAAGTAACCCCGAATTTAGCATAAACTAAATTGAGTCACTCAAACAATTTGTAGACTAGGGAGGGTTGCTTCACTATATTTCACAAAAGCGCAAAAACGAAAAGTTAACAGAGGGGAGAGAAAGAGACGTGTAATGAATGGTAAATATAATTAGATTTCAAATGAAATAATTGGAAACAACAGAAATAAAAGGTCAGGACGTAAATTCTAGGAATATCTATGGCAAGTGGTCGTTTGGCTTTGCACTTTTGCACGGTAGATAACGAAAGGACATATGGAAATCAAAAGGCTCAAAATGGGTACCGATACGGTCCACCGTTTTACAGATTTCTTCGTCCACCGGACGCCGAAACACACAAATAAATATACTGTGGTGATCAGCACGACGAGGCGATCAAAATGGTACACAAATATCAGCAATTCGACCATCCTATCAAAAGTCAAATTTCGGTGCCAAAACTACTGCTAATTTGCCGAAAATAAGATAAACGAAGGTAGAGATGTCCAAATTTGACGAAACGAAATATGACGTCTCACTCAGAAAATAGTTTACATTTTTATTGTATAAGAATATTCAGAGTTCGAAAACATTTTTGTAACGACCCTGAAATTCCGACCCAATTTTAAATTTTTGAATCCATTATTTTAATATAAAATATGGAACTTTCATACGATTTCAATTAGCGTCCAAACTTTGTTTATAAATTTCGCCTAGATGGTTATAGATATGAGAAAAGTTTCGTCGGAAAATACCGCAGTAAATTTCGTTCGCGTTTATTTCACACCAGTTCATTTTAAACGCGAAATTTTTTATCTTCTGAACCGGAATATTTTTACATAGAAAAATTCTAAATCATCTTCTGATTAAGACGTCATTTTTTGTTTTTCAAATTTCGGACATCTTCAGCTCCGTCGATCTTATTCTTCGGCGTTTTGCTGCATTTTCTTCACAATATAAAAATTTCGAATTTTAAAATTTAATCGTACCACTGATATCTATATACCGTTGTGTTCGCCTCGTCGCGCTGATCAAAATGGTATATTTATTTGTGTCAATCGGAGTTCGGCGGTGCAAGTTACAATTGTTTAACGGAGTATAAACTGGTCCGTTACGCAGCCCAAACCGGTACCCAATAATCTACCCTGTTGGAATTCTAGGAGCCTTGACTATTCAGCTGCCTAGAAACCCAACAGCCTTTCGGTTACCGTGAAAATTAATTGAGGCATTTGGAATTCCTATAATATTTCATATAAACTAAGCTTAATGCCACAAACCCTTTCGTTTGCATTCAAACTTCTCTGGTATGTATGCCTCTGCCTTCTCTCCTCTTTTATATTTTCTTTTGCCCTTAACTCTCCTCTCCAGAAAATGCTTGCACTCGCTGCTACAGCCACCATCAGCCCCACCCAGTCCGACCCCCACTGCCTCACCTGACCTCGCCCTGCCTCCATTCGCCACCGCCTCCCACTGACCCCGTCTGCCTCCCACTGTCCCCACTGCCTAGCCTGCCCCAGCAGCCCCCCTGCCTCGCCTGACCCACGCCCAGCCTCCCCATTCGCCCAACCCTCCGCCCAGGCCCTGCCTCCGCCCGTCCCACTCCCCTCCGCCCAGACCTCCACCCGCCTGCCCTACTCCCCTCTACCAGCCGAGCCACCCGTCCCCAGTCCCCTCCACCCACCTGCCCAATCCCCTCTGCCAGCCGAGCCACCGTCCCCAGTCCCCTCCGTCCCTGCCCAGTCCCCTTCGCCCACGCCCAGCCCAGGCCTACGCCCGCCTGCCCAGTTCCCTCCACCAGACCCAACCGCCACCAGACCCACTCGAACCCCACCGCGCCCAGCCCATCCCCGCCGCGCCCAGCCCCGCCACCCGTCCCTGCCCACTGCCCCATGCAGCACCCAGTCCCCAGCCCATACCCGCCAGCGACCCCAGCCGAACCCCAGCCCGCAACCGCCAGCGACCGGCCCGCTTTACACCCGACCACCACGTTGTTCCCTGCTCCACCGTCACGGTTGTGCCTCGCCTTGGCCGCAGTCGAATTTTCATTGCACTTCCGTTTTATATATAAATATATATATGAGACTGTATATTTTATAGCAGTATATAACTTTGAATTTCTGGTTACTCATATACAGTGTTTTACTATGTTTTGTTCCAGCTACTGCTACGAAGACTTAGGCTTCCATTGAGCTTGTCAGATCTATCCAGTTTCTTTGCTTTGTTCGTGTTCGGATTCGTGCTTGTGTCGTCTATCTAGTCTATTCATTTTCGTGCTTCGCCGTCTTCTTCTTTAACCACGCAAGGTGAATATTTCATTCACGACTCAATCTATTATGCTATGATAATCCAGTGATAGATGTTATTGATATTAATTTGAATGTTAAAATGGTTGATTTTAAATTGTGATTTGAAGTTAGTTTATGGAAAATAGTTGTGACACTAAATTGTTATGATGTTGAAATTGGTCGTTAATATAAGTGATGATTAATATGAAATTTAAATTGATATAGGATAGTCTAAAATTTAAAATAGATTATATATGTTGAACTTGTCCCTTTAAATGTTAAATAAATCGACACGTAGAAATAGTGTTAACTACACTTTGAACCATTGAATGTATGATTGATGTAATAATTTGATAATAAACGCCAAGTGAAAACCCATAATGTAATCATCTTTAATCTTCATGAAATGATAGTGTGGATTCTAGGAATAATTTTATTAATTTACATAAATAACAAATGTAAATTAAATACGATTATTTCGGGATTGTTTAAATAAACGGTTGAATTGTTACGTATGGTTGCTATTGATTGTTTATTTACTTTGACACCATCCCTGTTATCACACTGCAAGTTCCCTTTGCTATGCTTTGCTTTATTTAATGATATTGGGTTGAAATGATAAATACCCAATTGAAAAACTTTGGCCTAGGATAGATAATTAAAAATAAGAAACCCGATTGGTCGACAAAAATCATTTTGGAATTGAAATCTATTTGAAATTAAGAAATGAACTTAAAAATTTGTTGGAAATTAAGTAATGAAATTAATGGACTTAATTGTAATAAATTAATGGATTTAATTGTAATAAATCAATGTATTTAATTGTAATAAATTAATGGATTTAATGGTAATAAATTAATAGGATTAATTGTAATAAATCAATGGACTTAATTGTAATAAATTAATGGATTTAATTGTAATAAATCAATGGATTTAATTGTAATAAATTAATGGATTTAATGGTAATAAATTAATAGGATTAATTGTAATAAATTAACGAACTTAATTGTAATAAATTAATGGATTAAATTTTAATAAATTAATGGAAATAAATAAGTGGATCTAATTGAAATAAATTAATGGATTTAATTGAAACGGGTTAATATATCTATTTAATTAGATAAAACGGATTGACACATTTAATTGAAATGAGATTTGAACAAGTAAGTTTTAGAATCTAATAATCTAAATTTATTAGATTTGAGATTAGATCTAATTCGGATAAATTTAATAAATTTGGAATTTGCTATAAAATTTAATTTGAGATTAAGTAACAAGGTGACTTAAGGGAATGCAAACCAACTAAAGTTTAAGGATTTGATTTAGCTGTTGAAATTGATTAAATCAAAGTTCTGATTAAATTTAATGTAACGATGAATGGGAATAGGAATTAAATTGAAATTGAATACTTAATTATTGTTGACTTAAGGGCTTGAACTAAAACTTCATTCGGAAATATGATTTTTAAATGTTCAAAATAAATTGAATTGTGAAGTGTCAAATTTTGAAAGTCAAACTTGCAACTTGACTTTTGGACTTTGATTTGTTTAAACTTTAATATTAAATGACCATCGGGTAATTAATGCGTAGTTATTAAAGAGACCGGGATCGGATATGGACATACTCTCTGTCGATACCGAAAACCACTTTAATAACTAATATACGCAGAGTGTTGATCCAGAACGAAGTGGATGGTTTTGGTGAACGCGTTGACTGAAGAAAGAGAACGATTTTGGATGACCCTTGACATGACTAAAACAGGAGCCGCGCCGGGCCATTGAGGATTGCCATCTCTAGCGGACACACTTCTTCGATACCTTATCTATTACTTATGTGATTCGATTTGGGTGCACCCCTTTGATTTGGGAGTGTTGTTTCGCGGTGTTGGGATAGTAGCTGCTATGCCCAACATCAGTCCGGATCAGGCAACTACTAGTATCCTAGTTGGTATCGCCTCATGTACCTTGTCATACTGATTATCCTATTCGCGACCACTTCGTTTGTTTTGTACCTTTAGTATATGGATTGCCCTTTGGTGACTTCCGGTTTTGGGGAAACTACGGTCTTGTATATGCTCTTGGGAATAAAATGTGTTAAGGGGATTATGGTAACGCCTTAACACTATTTTGATATCATACTTTACTGATTAGACATTATATATTTAGCGTATTCTATTGTATATATAGATAGTTTATCGGATCCTTAAAGATGTGTATCACATTCATCTTTGAGTTATGAACTTTATTATTTGCACCTGATTATCCTGTATAAGATTTTGAGTCCTGACTCGAGTGTTTCTTTTGTATATGCTCGGGTCAGTCTGAAGCTATCCAATTGCTGATCAAGGTTGATTGAAGATGCTGAAGACTTAGCATTTATCTTTATCAGTTATTTCCTTTCTAGTATTTGATGAACTTTTGTATTGAACATCTTGTATTTCCTCTTTGTCACTTTATGTTGAAACATTGTTGTATTCCTGTAGTAGCTTCATGAACTACTATTATGATGATGTACTTTTCCGCTGCATTATTCCGTGACTATTCTATGTCTGTGATGTTGTATTGATTCTCATTTACATATATGTATTCATAATCCCATAATGATTCGTGTTTTGTATTATTTAAGTTGACATGTGTGGATTATTGTCAATTTAAATGGTCCAAATATACGGGTTGTTACAGTTGGTATCAGAGCTTCGGTTTCCCTAAAAACCTTAGTTCAGGATTATGAAACTCATTAGAGATAGGGTAGCAATACCCTAGAATGAGGAGAATCGATTCAATATCCAAACCCTTTCTATTCGAACTCCTTTGATTCGTCGATTGAATTTTCCTTTGAGTTCTATGATTTTATCCTTGGTTCTAAATTTCTTTTGGTATTTTAGGATGAGTGCCAGAAGAAACAATAGGGGTGGAAGAGGCAATGGTCCTGCTCAGGCTGCACCTGCCGCTCCGGCTCCTGTCAAATTCACCACTCTTAGTAAGGAGTATACACAGCTTGGAGGTATTAAGTTTTCTGGATCCGAGAACATTATCGAGGCTCAGCAATGGCTTAAAGGCTTAGAGAAGATATTTTCGGGTCTGGAGATCACTGATGCTCAGAAGCGTCAGCTTGCTGCTTGGCAACTTCAAGATGCCGCACAGGATTGGTGGGAATCTGTTACTTCACGTATTGAGGAAAACACCATCACTTGGGCCCAGTTTAGGTATAAATTCGTTTGGATTTCGCAGCATAAATTCTTCTTTCAATCTTAGGAATGTTATTTATCTAGTCTATCTTTTGATTAGGGATACTTTCTCGGCACAATGGATGCCAACTGCTGGGAAAACCCAACTTTATAGAGCTTTCATGGATCTTAAGCAAGGCAGTATGACTTTTTCTGAGTATGAGAGGAAATCAAACGAACTCTCAAAATTCGGACCTGGCTTGATCGATACACCACTTCTGAAGAACGAGAAATTCATTTTGGGAGCTAGACCAGAATATTATGACTTGCTTACTGGCCACACTCACTGCACCTTCACAGAGCTTGTTGATTATGCTCTTAGATATGAGGCGAAGCCTAAGGGACCTACTGCCAAGGCCACTCCTACTCAGCCCTCTTCTAGCCAGCCCGGGAAAAGGAAGATGAACTTTGATCAACAAAAGAAAGCTTGGCAGAAGACTATTGGATTGGGATATGCTCAGAAAAGCCCAATCGACCTTGCTAATATCACTTGCTTCAAATGCGATAAGAAGGGCCATTATGCTAATAGTTGTCCATCTACCGGTGCCGCTGTTCCACCACCTTCTACGACTAGGAAAGATTTATGCTATGTCTGCCTCCAGCCGGGTCATTTCAAGAAAGACTGCCCACTGTATAAGCGTGGCACACCATCTGGAGTATTTGCTATCACCACACCTGCACCCCCTGCACCACCCACCCAGGATGACCAAGGTACCTTACGAAGTATTTTTCATTTACATGCTACACCTGTTAGGGTATTATTCGATACTAGTGCTTCACATAGCTTTATATCAGTTGACCTTTGTAATAAACTCAAATTAGAACCTACTCTTGCTACTACCTCCTTATGTGTCTCAAATCCTATCGGAGGACCCGCTAACCTCCGAAGTGTTTGCAAGGGAGTTGCACTTATGTATGATTTTTCTCGATTCACTTGGGATTTCTATGTACTTGGATTCCAAGCATTCGACTTTCTTTTGGGAGCTGATTGGTTAAGCAAATTCGATGCTGTTATTTCCTGCAAAACTCGTTCAGTTTCTTTGGTGAGCGACGAGGGTCAACCACTTGTCATTGAATGCAAATCGCCTCAAAAATATGCCGGAAGCTTCATATTCTCTCTTGATGCTCATCCGGATGATCTTAATACTACCCCTATTGTTCAGAAATTCCCCGATGTATTTGGAGAGGTCAACTCTCTACCGCCTAAACGGGAAATCGATTTCCGTATTGATCTTATTCCTGGAGCTACTCATGTAGTTATCCCACACCGAAGGATGGCTCCTAAAGAAAAAGCTGAACTAAAAACTCAAATTGATGATCTATTTGCTAGAGGGTTGATTAGGAGAAGTTGTTCTGAATGGGGCGCCGCAGTTGTATTTGTCACCAAATCAGATGGATCTCTTCGCATGTGTGTTGATTACCGAGAACTGAACAAACGCACTCTCAAGAATCGTTATCCAATGCCTCGCATCAACGATTTATTCGATAAGCTCCATGGAGCTAAAATTTTCTCACAACTTGATCTAGCCACTGGGTTCCACCAACTCAGAGTTGCTGAAGATAGTATCCATAAGACAGCTTTCTGTACCGAGAATGGATTCTATGAATGGTTAGTTATGCCATTCGGTTTGACCAACGCACCTGCTTATTTCGTCGACTTGATGAATCGAGTCTTTCGGGATGTACTTAACAAGTTTGTTCTTGTATTCATTGATGATATTCTCGTCTTCTACAAAGACGAGAAGGAGCATGAAACACATCTCCGTTATGTTCTAGAAACTCTCCGAAACCATCAGCTTAAAGCCAAGTTCTCTAAATGCCATTTCTGGCGAGAGGAAGTAAGATTCCTTGGCCATATTGTTTCTGAAAATGGGATTTCGGTTGATCCAGCTAAGATTGCCATAATCAATGTAAGTTCTATCTTATTCGTTGTTCTATTCAAACAATCTTGTCTTTTGCTAATTTGAATCAATTAATCTACAGGATTGGGAGACTCCTAAAACTCCTACAGATATTCGTAGTTTCTTGGGTTTAGCCGGTTATTATCGCAGATTTATTGAGCACTTTTCCCGGATTTCTGCCCCATTTACTGCTTTAACCCGGAAGGATGTTAAGTTTATTTGGAGTGAGAAGTGCGAATCAGCTTTTAATGAGTTGAAGCGTAAGTTAACTTCAGCCCCTGTTCTTGCGGTAATCGATGGAAGTGAAGGATTAACTGTCTATACAGATGCTTGCCGAGAAGGTTTAGGCGCTGTTCTTATGCAAAATGGAAAGGTTATTGCCTATGCGGGCCGTCAGTTGAAGACCCATGAATTAAACTATGCCACACATGACCTAGAGCTTCTTGCCGTTGTATTTGCTCTGAAAATATGGAGGCATCATCTTTTAGGAACAAAATTCGATTTATTCACTGATCATAAGTCCTTGAGATATATCTTTTCTCAGAAAGATTTGAACCAGAGGCAAGTCCAATGGCTCGAATTTTTAGCTGCATATGATCTCGACATCACTTATACTCCTGGGAAAGCAAATGTTATAGCCGATGCATTGAGTCGTAGCAAAGCATTGTCTTGCTGTAATATTGTTGAAGGCATGTTATTTCAGCTTGTCATCTCTCCATCTCTTATGGATCGCATAAAAGCTAAACAATATGAGGACACTTTGCTCTATCGTATGAAGGAGTTAGTTCTTGGTAGAGTCGGAAATGTTGACGGTAAAATAGGAGCGCAGATTGATAGTAATGGAGTTCTAAGGATCGACAACCGTATTTGTGTTCCTAATGTCGAAGGATTGAGACAAGAAGTACTTAGAGAGAATCATCAGTCATCACTTTCATTTCATCCTGGTGTCACTAAGATGTATCGTAATATGAAGCGTTTATATTGGTGGAGTGGGATGAAGAGAGATATTTTATATATGTCAGTAGATGCACCACTTGCCAACAAGTCAAGGCCGATCACTAGAAGACTGCCGGTTTACTTCAACCCCTAGAGATTCCTTGTTGGAAATGGGATCAGATTTCTATGGACTTCATCGATGGATTACCGAGGACCAGAAAAGGTAACGAGAGTATATGGGTGATTGTTGATAGGTTGACCAAATCTGCTCACTTTATTCCTGTTAAGACCACTCGTACTGCTTCAAGTTTGGCAGAGATTTATATGAGAGAGATTGTTAGACTTCATGGGGTTCCACCTAGTATTGTGTGCGATAGAGACCCTATATTCACTAGTAAATTCTGGAAGGCGTTTCAGGACGTCTTAGGCACTAAACTGAATCTGAGCACAGCTTATCATCCTCAAACGGATGGCCAAACTGAAAGGGTAAATCAGATTTTGGAGGATTTGCTCCGAGCTTGCATAATTGATTTCGGTGGATCTTGGGAAGACCATCTCCATTTGGTTGAATTCACTTATAATAACAGTTATCAGGTATGTCAAAATTTTCAAATTGAACAAGCAAATTTGAATTGGAATTTAACCACCTTTATAATCAGGCAAGTATCGATATGGCACCGTTCGAAGCTTTATATGGATGGCCATGCAAATCGCCAGCTTGTTGGATTGAGCCTGGTGATCGATTGGTTCTTGGCCCAGATATGATTATGGAAGCATCCGAGAAGGTAAATGAGATCAGAAGGAAGATGAAAACCGCACAGGATAGGCAGAAGAGCTATGCAGATAGGCGCAGAAGAGATTTGGAATTCCAGGTTGGGGATGTGGTATTTCTGAAAGTATCACCTTTGAAGAATGTTATCCGATTTGGTCGTAGAGGGAAGCTTGCTCCAAGATTTGTTGGACCATTTACTATCACCGAGAGAATTGGCACACTAGCTTATAGAGTTGCATTACCAGAAAAGTTTGAGGGCGTGCACAACGTATTCCATGTTTCACATCTACGGAAAGTCGTGCGTGATCCATCCATGACCATTCCAATTGCTCAGTTAGATGAAGTAGATATCGAGCCAGATTTGACTATCGAAAGAAGACCACTTCGAATAGTCGATCGGGAAACAAGGCAACTAAGAAGGAAGTCTATAAACCTCGTCAAAGTCCAATGGAGTGCAGATGAGCGAGATTGCACATGGGAAACTGAGGATAGTATCCGGGATTCAAACCCCGAATTACTGATTTCAGGTATAAATCAAATTCTCTTAAAATCTACCTTGACTTTTCCCGCTTACTCCATTCTTACTTCACTGTCTCGTTCTTTTCGAGGACGAAAAGTTTTGAGTGGGGGAGAATGTAACGACCCTGAAATTCCGACCCAATTTTAAATTTTTGAATCCATTATTTTAATATAAAATATGGAACTTTCATACGATTTCAATTAGCGTCCAAACTTTGTTTATAAATTTTGCCTAGATGGTTATAGATATGGGAAAAGTTTCGTCGGAAAATACCGCAGTAAATTTCGTTCGCGTTTATTTCACATCAGTTCATTTTAAACGCGAAAATTTTTATCTTCGGAACCAGAATATTTTTACATAGAAAAATTCTAAATCATCTTCTGATTAAGTCGTCATTTTTCGTTTTTCAAATTTCAGACATCTTCAGCTCCGTCGATCTTATTCTTCGGCGTTTTGCTGCATTTTCTCCACAATATAAAAATTTTGAATTTTAAAATTTAATCGTACCACTGATATCTATATACCGTTGTATTCGCCTCGTCGCACTGATCAAAATGGTATATTTATTTGTGTCAATCGGAGTTCGGCGGTGCAAGTTACAATTGTTTAACGGAGTATAAACTGGCCCGTTACGCAGCCCAAACCGGTACCCAATAATCTACCCTGTTGGAATTCTAGGAGCCTTGACTATTCAGCTGCCTAGAAACCCAACAGCCTTTCGGTTACCGTGAAAATTAATTGAGGCATTTGGAATTCCTATAATATTTCATATAAACTAAGCTTAATGCCACAAACCCTTTCGTTTGCATTCAAACTTCTCTGGTATGTATGCCTCTGCCTTCTCTCCTCTTTTATATTTTCTTTTGCCCTTAACTCTCCTCTCCAGAAAATGCTTGCACTCGCTGCTACAGCCACCATCAGCCCCACCCAGTCCGACCCCCACTGCCTCACCTGACCTCGCCCTGCCTCCATTCGCCACCGCCTCCCACTGACCCCGTCTGCCTCCCACTGTCCCCACTGCCTAGCCTGCCCCAGCAGCCCCCCTGCCTCGCCTGACCCACGCCCAGCCTCCCCATTCGCCCAACCCTCCGCCCAGGCCCTGCCTCCGCCCGTCCCACTCCCCTCCGCCCAGACCTCCACCCGCCTGCCCTACTCCCCTCTACCAGCCGAGCCACCCGTCCCCAGTCCCCTCCACCCACCTGCCCAATCCCCTCTGCCAGCCGAGCCACCGTCCCCAGTCCCCTCCGTCCCTGCCCAGTCCCCTTCGCCCACGCCCAGCCCAGGCCTACGCCCGCCTGCCCAGTTCCCTCCACCAGACCCAACCGCCACCAGACCCACTCGAACCCCACCGCGCCCAGCCCATCCCCGCCGCGCCCAGCCCCGCCACCCGTCCCTGCCCACTGCCCCATGCAGCACCCAGTCCCCAGCCCATACCCGCCAGCGACCCCAGCCGAACCCCAGCCCGCAACCGCCAGCAACCGGCCCGCTTTACACCCGACCACCACGTTGTTCCCTGCTCCACCGTCACGGTTGTGCCTCGCCTTGGCCGCAGTCGAATTTTCATTGCACTTCCGTTTTATATATAAATATATATATGAGACTGTATATTTTATAGCAGTATATAACTTTGAATTTCTGGTTACTCATATACAGTGTTTTACTATGTTTTGTTCCAGCTACTGCTACGAAGACTTAGGCTTCCATTCAGCTTGTCAGATCTATCCAGTTTCTTTGCTTTGTTCGTGTTCGGATTCGTGCTTGTGTCGTCTATCTAGTCTATTCATTTTCGTGCTTCGCCGTCTTCTTCTTTAACCACGCAAGGTGAATATTTCATTCACGACTCAATCTATTATGCTATGATAATCCAGTGATAGATGTTATTGATATTAATTTGAATGTTAAAATGGTTGATTTTAAATTGTGATTTGAAGTTAGTTTATGGAAAATAGTTGTGACACTAAATTGTTATGATGTTGAAATTGGTCGTTAATATAAGTGATGATTAATATGAAATTTAAATTGATATAGGATAGTCTAAAATTTAAAATAGATTATATATGTTGAACTTGTCCCTTTAAATGTTAAATAAATCGACACGTAGAAATAGTGTTAACTACACTTTGAACCATTGAATGTATAATTGATGTAATAATTTGATAATAAACGCCAAGTGAAAACCCATAATGTAATCATCTTTAATCTACATGAAATGATAGTGTGGATTCTAGGAATAATTTTATTAATTTACATAAATAACAAATGTAAATTAAATACGATTATTTCGGGATTGTTTAAATAAACGGTTGAATTGTTACGTATGGTTGCTATTGATTGTTTATTTACTTTGACACCATCCCTGTTATCACACTGCAAGTTCCCTTTGCTATGCTTTGCTTTATTTAATGATATTGGGTTGAAATGATAAATACCCAATTGAAAAACTTTGGCCTAGGATAGATAATTAAAAATAAGAAACCCGATTGGTCGACAAAAATCATTTTGGAATTGAAATCTATTTGAAATTAAGAAATGAACTTAAAAATTTGTTGGAAAGTAAGTAATGAAATTAATGGACTTAATTGTAATAAATTAATGGATTTAATTGTAATAAATCAATGTATTTAATTGTAATAAATTAATGGATTTAATGGTAATAAATTAATAGGATTAATTGTAATAAATCAATGGACTTAATTGTAATAAATTAATGGATTTAATTGTAATAAATCAATGGATTTAATTGTAATAAATTAATGGATTTAATGGTAATAAATTAATAGGATTAATTGTAATAAATTAACGAACTTAATTGTAATAAATTAATGGATTAAATTTTAATAAATTAATGGAAATAAATAAGTGGATCTAATTGAAATAAATTAATGGATTTAATTGAAACGGGTTAATATATCTATTTAATTAGATAAAACGGATTGACACATTTAATTGAAATGAGATTTGAACAAGTAAGTTTTAGAATCTAATAATCTAAATTTATTAGATTTGAGATTAGATCTAATTCGGATAAATTTAATAAATTTGGAATTTGCTATAAAATTTAATTTGAGATTAAGTAACAAGGTGACTTAAGGGAATGCAAACCAACTAAAGTTTAAGGATTTGATTTAGCTGTTGAAATTGATTAAATCAAAGTTCTGATTAAATTTAATGTAACGATGAATGGGAATAGGAATTAAATTGAAATTGAATACTTAATTATTGTTGACTTAAGGGCTTGAACTAAAACTTCATTCGGAAATATGATTTTTAAATGTTCAAAATAAATTGAATTGTGAAGTGTCAAATTTTGAAAGTCAAACTTGCAACTTGACTTTTGGACTTTGATTTGTTTAAACTTTAATATTAAATGACCATCGGGTAATTAATGCGTAGTTATTAAAGAGACCGGGATCGGATATGGACATACTCTCTGTCGATACCGAAAACCACTTTAATAACTAATATACGCAGAGTGTTGATCCAGAACGAAGTGGATGGTTTTGGTGAACGCGTTGACTGAAGAAAGAGAACGATTTTGGATGACCCTTGACATGACTAAAACAGGAGCCGCGCCGGGCCATTGAGGATTGCCATCTCTAGCGGACACACTTCTTCGATACCTTATCTATTACTTATGTGATTCGATTTGGGTGCACCCCTTTGATTTGGGAGTGTTGTTTCGCGGTGTTGGGATAGTAGCTGCTATGCCCAACATCAGTCCGGATCAGGCAACTACTAGTATCCTAGTTGGTATCGCCTCATGTACCTTGTCATACTGATTATCCTATTCGCGACCACTTCGTTTGTTTTGTACCTTTAGTATATGGATTGCCCTTTGGTGACTTCCGGTTTTGGGGAAACTACGGTCTTGTATATGCTCTTGGGAATAAAATGTGTTAAGGGGATTATGGTAACGCCTTAACACTATTTTGATATCATACTTTACTGATTAGACATTATATATTTAGCGTATTCTATTGTATATATAGATAGTTTATCGGATCCTTAAAGATGTGTATCACATTCATCTTTGAGTTATGAACTTTATTATTTGCACCTGATTATCCTGTATAAGATTTTGAGTCCTGACTCGAGTGTTTCTTTTGTATATGCTCGGGTCAGTCTGAAGCTATCCAATTGCTGATCAAGGTTGATTGAAGATGCTGAAGACTTAGCATTTATCTTTATCAGTTATTTCCTTTCTAGTATTTGATGAACTTTTGTATTGAACATCTTGTATTTCCTCTTTGTCACTTTATGTTGAAACATTGTTGTATTCCTGTAGTAGCTTCATGAACTACTATTATGATGATGTACTTTTCCGCTGCATTATTCTATGACTATTCTGTGTCTGTGATGTTGTATTGATTCTCATTTACATATATGTATTCATAATCCCATAATGATTCGTGTTTTGTATTATTTAAGTTGACATGTGTGGATTATTGTCAATTTAAATGGTCCAAATATACGGGTTGTTACACAATAGAAATTGAAAGTGGATTATTTTCATCTAATTAACTGATTTTAAATTGAAATTGAAAGTTACACAATAGAACTAACATTCATATTTACCAGTGAAAATTTTTCATTTGCTATGTTTAAATAGACGCATTCCAAATATCAAAATTTCATTGCTAAATTTTATACTTAAATTTCAAGCAAAATTTCAGTTAATTACGTTATAAAAACCATTAAAATTTACGGGTCATTACAGCCCATCATCGGAGCACCTTGCCTTCAGCCGTTCTCCTCCACTGGTCGTCCATCAACCTATCACCAAAGCCACAAACCCTCCACCACGTTCTCCTACCCTCCGCCCTCTGTTTTTCTCCCTAGCCCGCATCACCTTAAGCCCGTGACCATCATTCCATATCCCTCCAATCTAATAACCGTAACTCCCCTCCACTTTTCCGACAACCGCCCATAGTCGAACCACCACGTGACAGTCCCTCCTTCCATCTAACCGACCACGTCATCCGCCTATGACCGAGCGCACTGCCTCCCCTCCTCCGTGCTCCGCCTCACACCACCTACTCACGTCCCGTTGAAGTCTCGTACTTCCTTCTAGCCAAAAATAACTAAGTTGGACGTGCTCTTTCTGTACTAAAATCTGCAATGAACTGCTTCGTTAGGCTCTTTATCCAGATTCCTTTCGGGCCGCTCCAAACGCACCTTACCATTTTATTAGACCCTACGTCTATTCTTTTATTATGTGTTTAGTTTACTTTTCTTATTCTGTTGGCTACTTATTTACCTTAATCAGCATGCCCAGCCCCACCCATGTGTGAGACCATCAGTCCTAGACTTGAAAGGGAATTGCTGCAGATACGGGCCACTTCTACTATTTTTTCTTATTAACTTAATCCAAGATCTAAGTTTGATAAAATAAGCCTCTTCTATTTATTACTTTTTAATTATAACCTACGTGTTACAATTATACTTACAATTGTCACTTTTATATTCTTTTCTTTCCTTTATAACCTACTTGTTATAAATGTAATTGCAAGTATCTCTTTTCTATTCTAGGTTGTCTTCTTTTATTATGATACTAAATTCTCTTTAGTTCTCTTATATTATATGACAGTCTTAGCTTGGGACTATGTCCAACTATCACAAATTACTTATCATAATAACTGTTGTACCTATTATTCTACTATTTGCGTAGTATATGCGGATCTAGTCATATTTTCTGTTTATTATTTCTAGTCTTATCAAATATTTTAACTTGATTATTTTGACTTCTTTAATTTCTTTAACGCTTCACGTTATTCTCTTTTATTTTAGGAAGTAGTTCTATTCTATTTGGTTGGTTACAAAAACTATACTAAAATCCATTTCCATATTTTTAATACTAAATATGCCATAAATGATAACTCGTAACTGCAATATATTTCTTTTACTGTTCCTTTAATTATTGGATAATGCAAAATACAGTATTGTCTCTATTTTGCACCAATTCCATTTTTCTTGCTTTTATTCTTGCAATTACGTTTACCGTTTTTCTTACAATATTAAACTATGGAAATGTATTCCCTTTTCTAAACCGGCCAACTAATCTATCTCTAACTTCCAAATCAAGTTATTAGATTTTCCCTTTTTATTTCATTCCCCTAGTTTTAACATAATTTACTGTAAATTTTTCACTTTTAGGCTTATGCCTTTCTCTACAATTTTTAAGCCTAATATTACTTATATTTAATTGGATTCCTTTCTTTTTCCATATAAGTAACATTTAAATATAAGTACACTTCTCTTATAAAATTTATAGTTTCAACATAACTAACCAGTAGAACTAATTACTGAAATTAGTTCAAATGCTGAATTAAAATACATAAAGGGAATCTAACGATAATATATATCATCAACATAAAAGATATATAATTTAAATCCACTCACCTGAAAAGAAAACACTCCAAATTCTAGATCTGATTTTTAGTCCAGTCCTATTATCCATAACCTTCCCCTTTGCAACCATATTTGGATACACAAACTGGGATTTGTATGGATTTATAAATCTAGATCTAATTGAAGAAAAATAAAAAGATAAACTAGAAAACCAGATCTGAAAAGTCACCTCATACGAATGGCTTAATTTGGACATCTCTTCTCTAGAACTACAGTTTCTACTTCCAAATTGCAAATTAGAAAACCTATAATATATTTGATTTTTAAAGAATTGGAGGAAAAAGAAAAGTGATAGGGCTTCCGCGCCCATTCAGAAAAATATGGGTTTGAAGGCTAGCCCCACACGCCTATTTATAGAGAGCCAAAGCAATGTCATCTGTTCGTTTAAAGCAATTGAAATCTAGCCGTTAAAAACAAGCAAAACGCGTCAGTTTTGACGTGTCTAGCCTTTTTGTTTTCTACGTATTAATTTATTTCCTCTATTTTTAAATGTTAACTTTTAACCATTGCCTATTCATTCTAATTAATTTCCATCAATTGCAAATTTAATTCTCTTTATAACACATGTTTATTTTGAAATTCAAACGTTGCTAATTAATGTAAATTAATTTCCCTTAATTGCTGATTTGATTAACATTGCCTACTAATGTTAATTAATTACCTCTAATTGTTGATGTCAATTAATTTCTTTTATGACGTGCATCTATTTTGAAATTCTAATGCGCGTTATTTCTAGAATTTATACATGCATATATCTATAAACAAATATATTCACGCACATTTACACGTATAATTATTTTTCCATACGGAACTTCGAACGTCAATAAGTTTTTCATACAAAGGTCGTTCGAGGCATATTATATATGTAAATTAATAAGAAAATCGCCAAGAACACAATGGTATAAGTTTCGAGGCCATATTCTAACAATTCCAAAAACGCTCATTTTCACTGTTTATAATTATTTTGGTTATTTAATTATCTAAAAATGCGGGGTGTTACATTCTTCCACCTTTTAGGAAATTTCGTCCCCGAAATTCGATAAGGGTAAAACTATGTAATTCTCCGCATCAATCACATCCATTTAGTGTACATCCAATTTTTGCAACCATCTGTGTCTTTGTGCAAAGTCTCATTCAACATAAAATATATGCATGTACATGAATTTCTAAGCGGTACCTCCTATATGAATGCTTTTCTTCTTTAAAAACTCCTTTTTAAAATATGATGCTCACATCCTAAATATACTTGCAATTTTCATATGAATGCAATCTTTTGAAAACTCAAAACATTTTTCATCCAATTTTTCCCACACTCTTACTAAATAGGGGCGTAGTTCAACAATTATTTTACATCCAAATCCTACTGCACAACCTTTAATATTCGAATTTTAGAAAAATCTAATATTTTTTCCAAACTTGTTTTCTTATGTCAAAAAGAAGGTAGAAAATGGAAAACATCACATTTACCGTTTTACTTTTGCGCACCTCTTTCCCCGTACTTGGAACTTATGCCGCTATTCTATAAAAATCTCTATTTTCTTTCCCAAGCACGGTTTACATAAGAAAAACTTCCTTTCCAAAAAATTTCCCAAGCTTAATTTTTGGAAAAAATGTAATTTTCTTTTGCAATTCTCATTTATTTTTATTGACGTTCCAGTCGCTTTCTTTAGATTTTATTGTTTTTCTTTTAGTTACTTTTATCTGCTTTTACTTTTCTTTTATTATTTACGTCCTATGTTTTTATTCTCTTCTTGTGAACATCACAGAAAAAGAGCATCATACTAATCAGTACTGACTTGCAATAATAAAGACAAAATGCTTACATAGGAGTACGATCTCATAACTAAAAGAGAAAACAGGTCCTACTACAAAGCGATACTAGATAAATAAATATAGCAGCTAACACAACTATCATCTAGGGCTAGGAGGCCTTGGACCATGTCCACCCTGACATAGAAAGGTCCTACTCTAGAAATCCAAGTAACTCATATGCTCCTCCTGCCGCCAATTACTCGTTACTAACTTATGCTGTATTACTCACGATGAATAAGATCTATTCATCTCTTCCATTCCATACTCAATATGGAATAACCAAGTCTCATTTACTGCAACGAATAAGGATTTCAATCTATGCGGTCTCTATCAGAAAAGGCAACTAAGCTTGGGGAAATTTTCTCTTTACCTTTACCTTTCATTTTCCCCCAACTAAGGTCTACCTATCCTAACCACGTGTGTCATACTATCTTACTAATATCACTTCACTATTCTTCTATAGTCTACACACATGAAGCAACATTCCTAGGTTCTCACCAGTGTCATATAAACTTTAAGGGAACTTTTATTATTACTACTAAAAGTAATTACTGCTATCTCCTACATAGCCTTATACTTTTCCCGTCACACGGAGGAAATGATTCCTATCTACTCCATATTTAAAAGTTTGGTTTGGTATTTATCATTTCATTTCAAAAATTAAAGCTTCTAAATTTTTGAAACATCAAATCCCAAAATCCTTGCCTTTAAAAGTGTTGCTTTGAAGTTTCTATTAAATTCAAAGGTACTTAGTTACTTAACATTTTATCTTTCTAAACTTGCATCTTTACAGCTCTTTGAATTTAAATTATTCCCCAAACCTAGAGGGGAAAACTTACAAATTCTAAGTTCAAAACTTATTCCTCTTATCCTTTTAAAGATCATTACAGCTTTCCATAAAAAAATTTGGATTTTTAAATTTAACTGTTTACTAAGTTTTTCTCTTCCAAAAACTTATTTACTTTTTCACCCAAACCATTTTTCTTTAAAACATGTCTTGCTTGTCCTTAAAACAATTTTTTTCTTGACTTCCAAAAATGCCGTCACATGTTTTCAAAACATCTTCTTTTCATAGATTTTCAAATTTACGAAAATTGGAGTAGATAAGAACAATTATTTTATCAAAATTCCCTTAACTTTCATACTCTTCCAATTACCTAACCTTGGAGGAGTTTCTAACTTACTACAAATGGGGACTTTCCACAAAGGCAAGCAACCAATGTGCATAATCAATGGAAAAATATGAAATTTCCATTGCTTAGCTTTCCTACTAAGGCTCTCTATAATATCCCTCCTAACTAACACTGTCTCGAATTATTACACTTCTTATTACACCTAATGGTTTTATACCTTAATGTATTGGAACTACTTTCTCTTATAAAAAACCATTAACGCTAAAACCTTCTATGAATCCTTTAAAAGAGGATTTCATGTTTATGTGAAATTACAAGGAACTTATTTTATAATTTATCGAAATAGGTTATACAAAATATGGTGCTTTCCATACCTTGTACATCTCTTTCACGTATTCCTTGTAACTTACACAAAACATCTTTATTTGTGATTTGGTTTCATATAAAATTATATCATTATTCATTTCATTCCAATAGATTAAAGTATGTTTAATCATATTCACTTACAATAGACAATTCCTACGAAATTTATTAATTTCCTAATATTTAATTTACATTATTCTCAGAAGAACTTATTTTCAAAACCGTTTTAATATACTAGAAAATATTTCCATATACTTATTTAAATAATAAATGTACTTACAAACCACTTTATTTCTATACTTAGAAAGTATCTTCAAAACACATTTTTATTTGGGTTAAAACAGATGTTGCACAAAATACCGTTACCACAACCCAAAAATACTAGTATATGGATTCAATTAAAATAAATATTAATAAATCCCATATGCTATGTAAAAACATTTCCTTTGGGAGTCACCTACTATAACAATAGTGTCATAGTCTATACTTCCTTTATTTTTCATGAAAACATCTATTACAACAATAAATGTTGTAACTTGTGCTTTCGATACTTAACACACTCTAGGTTTTTATATTTAAAATCTTTGTTTACCTACAAAGAAACTAGCGAGCTATACATGCTCTATAATTCTTCAAGAAGAATTTCACTTTTAACAAAATTTACATCATATAAAAACCAATGTAAATTTCATACCACTTTTTTTTTTCAGAAACCCAATATTTACTTCCTCAAACATATTAATAATTATATTTTTCAACTTTTCAATTCCAAAAGTTTCATTTTATTGGGCTAGACATAAAGTGGATTTTCTTCTTACTGCCCTAGGAATACCCTTCCTAAACCTTGAAAATCTCATTTCCTTACTAAAATCTCTTATTCCTTCCAAAATAAAAATACTCTCTCTACTATCCTTGGGGAACTTTCCCACTTCCTATAACATATGGATTCTAATCTTCTCTCAAAACATAGCTTATTGTACACTATAAATCGGCAATAACATAGGGCACAACATCCTTGGGTCATCCCAAACCCAACTAGCAAACTATGCACAAATATACTTCTAAAAACTTTCCATATGTTAAAATCTATAATTGGGGACTATTTGGATTTTAGAACATAATATATTTATATTTTATTCAAAAATACAAATACATTCACTCATATTTTCTAATTTACTTAGGATCTACTAACCTAAGCTCTGATACCAAATGTAACAACCTGAATTTCAGTGGGCTTGGATTTTAGCATTTTTGCGAAAAATCTGGACCCACTGGAATTCGAGAGGTTACATACTTCAAAATATTTCATTGTGATCTCATTACTTCAAATCTCTCCAAGCATCATATTTTATCTCAAAAATGGTATTTTTCACAAAAACCATATTATTATTTATATAATCTCATTTTACTAAATAATAATGATAAACTTCCCAATCTTAGTTTAAAAATATATTTTTCATTATTATTAATGAATTTCCTCAGAAATCTATAAATAATAACCTTATTAAATCTATCCCATTAATTTTACTCTATTTCATTCAAACATTATTACATACATACATTTTATACAAGCAATAAACAATCATGTTTATTATTTATCTATCTAATTTTCACCTTATTTCACAATTTTAACCACTTCATTTCAATTAATTATTTTCCAATTCAAATTAACAATTGATTATAATTGTACACCCAAAAATACAACAATCAACAATAATTGTCCAATTAAGGCACAACACATCCAAAATGTCATCAGTCCAAACAAACATCCAATAAACACAACATATCTCAATAAATAAGATATTTCATCATTAGATATATATTTAATATTATAAAATTCAACTAATTGAATTAAATAAACCATATCAACATGCATTTTCTAGTAATCTCCAAACTCAACAAAATAAGTGCCATATAGTTCAGAATTCTGCCACGAGTCCAACAGAAGAAATCGCGCATGAATCGAAGTTTGTATGCAGAAGTTATTCAAGTTAGAAGTTTCAAGATTTATATTTGCAATTAAATATTAAAAAGGGACTACATTGAATATACTCTCCTTCCCCAACTGCCCTCGTTAGCCTATTGCACCGTGACTTTAAGGGACAAATTCTCCCTTAACCCACCACTATAGCCTTCGCCACTAACTTTACTGGACTCACCACCTCATGCTCCACCTCCCCACATCCTCACGACAACCAGATTCGGCAAGAAACATCATCGACAAATCCCCATATTGCACCATATTTCACTAAATTCCTACTGCTATAAGTGCCTATTCATTAATTCGATCTCATTTCTGAACTCTACTTGATGACCTCTTCAATACCCATAAATTAATTTCGCCAATTGATGCCTAGATTAAAAACGCCCAAAATCAACCATTAGGGTTTCACCGATGCCTACTTTGACCATGAATTCTGACCACCTCGAGCATCGTATGCAAAAAATGAACGCTTGCCATCTGTTTCATTTGCTTAGAGCTTTCCAATGATATATAATTCAATAAAGTTTGGACAGTTCAAATTTCATTCACTTTTTAAATTAATTTGCTAATAAATATTAGAGAGTAATTAGGTTTAATTTTGGGATTTGGGAAGGAAACCAAAGATAGAGGTAACAACTAGGGATTCATAGCTTCATTTATATAGTAGGCTGGGTATGAGTTGTTTATCCGGTTTGACCAGAAACAACCATGTATGCTATTTAAAACACTATAATGCCCGTATTTCCCAAACAGTAACTCCAAATACATTTAAATTATATATCAAACTAATCATCTCAGAAATACCTTCATTATGGTTATAAACACGATACCAAATTCACCCTTTTATTAAAAATTCACTTTTAATTACTTTAATATTTTGCAGTATCAAATTTTCAATCGTTACACTTCTCCCCCTTAAAAAGAATTGTGCCCTCGCTGTTTCTCAAATATAACCATCAACTAAATCAATAAAGTCTCATCATGGGTTTAATCACAAAATACAGGGAAGTATATTAATCAAAATCAGTCATTAATTGTAATGCACAACACAATCAGTCATGACACGCAAAAATTCATTCATAATAATGAATTACTCTAGTAGCACCTATAATTCTTTAATCATTTATCCAAACTATATTATATAAAAATAACAGTCCATCAATAAATGGTGAAATAAACACAACCATAGATCAATCTCCATACCCAAGTCACAACATGCATCTCAACAATCCAAACTCAATCGTCCATGGCAGAAACACACAACAAAATTTAGGTTGGTAGAAACATGCACGCATAACAAGAATATACATAAATCAATAATCAACATAGATTATTCAAGTAAAGCATGCACACACCCCAAAAATATAATCATAACATCATCATACCAACAAATAACACATGTGTGCTAGTCCCTACGCCAATTACACTTCCACTATAATACGTATATCTTCCAACCTATCAATGAACTTCCTCATCGTCTCATTCTCATAACAATTGGTGTACCATCTCTTGCCTACACCTTCCAAAATAATATATACACCCACTTATGGCTACATCTTTAAAATAATGCTACATTTGCATCAGCCCTTGATTTCCCGGTCCCTCTTATACAGTCGGAAAATATAAACCATCACTTAGGCAAATTAGACCATCACTACTCTTCACATCATATTAGCCATTATAAAGGTCTCACCTTGCCACACATCATCACTGAAGTCTCACTTCACCGCAATCCTCACCAAAGCCTCATTTTTAAGATTTTCATTTAAGTCTCACTTTGCCATGATTATCTCCGGAGTCTCAGTCTCTATTCGACTTTCTCAAAGTCTCCCTTCATCGCAACCTTCTCAAGGTATCCTCGAAGTCTCACTTCACTATGATCATTTGGAGTCTTACGCCATCGTGATCATTTTCGGAGTCTTACTTCAGTATGACTTTTTCAAAGTCCTCCTTCATCATGACCTTCTCAAAGGCCTTTTGGATAATTCACTCTATGACCTCTAAAGACGACAGTATCTCATGCCATAATTCTGGCATTCTTTCGGATACCTATCTCATAGGTACTTTCCTCTTAGGACAAGTTAGACGTCTCAAGGTCTAGGATACATTGGTGAGCGTCCTCACATACCACTGCTCCTAGGAACAACCGTTATATCTACATTTAGCAATGATCCCTTCAACATCCAACTTGATTCGGAACATCTTATGCTCAGCCACATTGCTTCACCTTGTTGAATGTGCTTCTTCAAATTACTCTAGTCTCATTCACTTCCCACTTGAAGTAATCGATCAAATACCTTGCATCGTCGATCCATCAAAGTTTGGAACACTTCACTTAGCTCTTAGGATTTCCTTGCACTTTATCCACCATTTTCCCTATTCATTCCCCAAAACCAATTACATAAAATCTCACCATTTTCCCAATGCACATCCTTAGGAAAGTTAACATTGGGTAGCTACCTTATCATAAGAATATTAACACTAACATATATTTATCCTACAATACAATATACAAAATCATAACAAGGCAAACAATAAGCAACCAACAATTAAGCGGATTGAAGCAAAATAAATAATCAATAAAAATATTATACAACCAAAATAATTAACTCAAAAGTGCATAACATAACTAACGAGCAACCATTATCAAAGAAGTAAATAATAATAATACAATACAAATTGAATAATTTAATTCAAACAATCATAAAATAAATGCAGTCAAATGAAACAAACAAATTAATATAACCAATGTTAATAAGCAATATAACAACACAATCAATTCAAAAAAAATGAACGAACACTACTAGAGTAAAATATTTGAACCCCATACATCAAAATGGATTTTGAACAAACTTAAAACTTGCATCAGTAGGCGTCCCATATCTCATCTCAGATAGCTTGGTTTTACAATCTTCAAATTGAATTTTTCCAAATAAAACACACCTCCAAGACTTTATTCAAACTAAATATTTTACTTCTTTTCATTTCAAAAACCCACTTTTGAATCAAATTATTTCCATCATTGTAAAATATTTTTCATAAAATATTTAATAATATTATACAGTACATATTTTTTATTTCGAAAAGAGAAATTTCTTCACACATATTCTTAATAAAATATTCTCTTTTAAAAATTGGGTACTCTCCCAATCAAAATCCTATTTAAAAAATGTTTTCCCTTCAAACATCATTTTTCAATGTTCCACTAAAATAGCTTTTTTCGCAAAACATCCTCGAAACAAACTTTCATCAAGTCAGATATTTATTTTCACCTTTTTAAAAGTTCAATAAATCTCTTTAAGTCCAAAGCATACATTTTAACTTCTTAAATAAAATACCTTTCAAAAATCCAAAATGTATATTTTTAATTTAACTTCTCAAGTTAAAATTCCATAAAATAGGCCCAATTTTTAAGGTTGGTTTCTAATGTCAAATGTGTGTCACATGGGTTAAAACTAGCACTTAACACCTCCTAAAATTGCTCATCCTACCCAACTCCTATAGTATTTATTTTCCACTCAAATGTCACTATAAATAACTAACATCTTAGGGTGTAGTAATGGTGGTTACGCACACAAACTATACATACAAAACATATAACTGTCAATAAAAACGCTCTCTCATTCTATATTTTTAACCCAACTAAAAGCGTAAATTAACCAACCATAAATGGTTAAGTCTACCCAAGGCTCAGGGAGTCGCTAAATCTAAGCTCCGGTACCAAGTATAATACATTATTTTTAACTTCAGAAATCAATTAAAAACACCATAAAATATGCTATAACTAATTTTTAATATTAAAAATGGTGGATCGTTTGTTTTATAATTTAAAATTTGAAAATGACAAAAATAGAAGAAAACCTTGCAGCGGGATCAAACATCAATATAAATATACATCATTTAATAATAAAATTACCTTACAATATCATCACAACAATTTTCATCTTAATACACGAACTATCATTAACTCATTAACAATAAAACATTGGTAAAAAATATATACCAATCAACTACCCATGACATAGCTTGCGTCCAATTTTCATTCTCTCTTCTGATCCTACCTACAACTTCACACATATACGGATATATGAAAAAAAGAAAAAATGTTTCAACTATGTTTGGACTGCACCTAACCCTATACACCCTAACCCAACCAAAGGAATCCGGTAGCCATTGCATAGGAAAAGACTGCCTACGTACCCCATTGGGGGATCAATCCCACGTAGATCTATTCTTGCTCTTCTCCTACATCCATATAGTCATTAGTGCATAACACGCATAACATCCATGCAACAATCGTAACCAATGCAATCACTGCAACCAACACAATCAATACAACTATCGCAATCCATGCAACCAATGCAAGCAGGAAACACTACTCATACTAAACCATTCCAATCAATCATCATAAGTATGAGGTAACATCAATAATAGCACACCTAGCTATTAAATATTACAGTCATTTGACAACATACAATGTCAACCCCAAACATCAAACAAACCTATCACAACACACACACACACTCTCATATATACCAAATTATCAACTAGTAATAACATGTAACAACTCGCACCTTAATGGGTCTGAATTTTGGCTAAAGCGAAACCCAAGCTCATAAGGGTATGAATCATTGGTTTTGGTAACCGGTAATAAACATACGTATATTAGAGAGCTATCTACAAAAACTCACAGTGAAATAGAAAAATATAGTAGAACATATATGCTGGCCAAGGCTACTACCTGTTAATCAATATTATTCTTTAAGCATTTGATTACCTTGTCAGCACCGATTATGAATAAGAAGACTTCACTACCTGCAGTTCCCGTCTTGCACAGTAACCTATCCCTTTAAGTCTATCATGTGGGTTGTAATGAGGAGGGGGTCAGAACAACGTTTTAGTGATTTGAAAAATAACATTCTTTATCCATAGCACTGATTTATGCCAATTGATTTCTATTTAAGTGTTATGTCCATTATTCATGGCTATTTTGTGTATTTCCATCCACATGAACGATATGTCCAACCTTCTCCGTGATATACACACACACACGCATGCATACATACATACATACATATATATATATAAACATTGTAATACCTAAAAGAAAACCCCGGTCACTTAATACTTCTTAAATAAAGAGGATGCAGACACAATGGCCATTTAATACCTCAACCCCATAGCAGGCCCTCTGTAATATAATCGCTAGTCAATTGGCTCTAGCTACATAGACTGATGACCCCTAGATATGGCTTTATAATTTTATTTGCCATATTACTAACGCATTTCAAAGACTTATCTAAAGGTAAACTAGCCCAGCTCCAACAAAGATTAATTAACTAATTTAACTTTGAGGTCTTTGCGTATCCAATACAGATTCTACACTAGTAGGAAGGGAAATCCATCAGGGCATAACCCAAGTTTTTGCTAACGACCGCTAAGGACCGTTGGTGGTCATAACCTATATGCCAGCCCTATTACTAAATAGCAGTATAACAACAATGCTGACATAGCCCACCGACCTCCCAACGACCGAAATCCCATCTAGACTAACCTAATGTAAGTCAAGAAAAATGCTTATTCTATTTACTTAATGCCTCTTGTTAGAATTGAAGCAGACCCATTTTCCTATTAGGTACTGTCATAAGTTATTTAAGACTTGTTAAATAGGAAGGAGGCATATCTAATGGCTATTTAATACTTTCCACCCCGAAGTAAACCCTTTGACATCCTTAAAGATACTAAGTCATTTAACACTTCAAATTTGAGGCAAACCCTTGGTATACTTTCCCCTACCTATACGCAAACACATATCCCTTTTCCACAGGTCCTATATTTGGAGATGTTCCACATCAGCAGTGAGTATACACAACTGCTAGTAGCCTCTAAGTGAATGACATACTTCTATTGTGTAACTCTACTGACCTCGCATCCCAACCCATACTAAACTAAGTCATTGTTAATTAACCTAATTAACTCTAACTGAAGGGAATTGTTTCCCTTAACCTGCGTGTTGTAGCAAACAGGGGGTTAGAACAACAATGTGTGGTGAATGAAAATCTCAAGCCTACCATAATAGTATTTAGGCAGTATCATTTAGATAAGTAATATGTCTTATGCATCTTATACTATACTCTACGAAGAATATCTCCAAGTGTAAGCTCGAAGTCTCTTGCAATCCAACTCCATAATGTACCTTTAACTGTAGCCCAAAGGCCCCTTTTCAGTCCAACTCAGCTATTGTCAATCATGTCCTAATAATGGGATAGAAAGCATATGAGCCACTTAATACCCCTTTAATATGAATTAGGTCGACTCTAACATTTAATACCTATATCCTAGGCAGATCCCCATCATTTAATACCTAAACCCAAGGCGAATCTCTCTTTGGTACTCCCTAACTGATATCCCATGAAATCTCATCAGACTACTTAATACCTCTTTATGGTTAAAGGTGGATCCTACAATAGCCACTTAATACCTCGACCCCAAAGCAAACCCCTTTCGATATTCCCCACTACCGCACGTAAAAGATAATCTTGACCATTTAATACTTCTTAAAGGGAAGAAGGCGGACCCTACAACAACCACTAAAAACCCTTAACCCAGAAGCAGGCCCTGCATCTTATGACCCTTGTTGGCATCAAAATTGGCCACCAACACCCAGTTATGTGAAAGCACCAATATCCAATCACAGATCTCAGATAGTATCTAATGTAGATAATATAATTTGAAGAACAAATAAATTAACAATGAAAGCAAGTAAAAAGAGACAAGATTTATAGTGGTTTGGTTAACTCCGGCCTACGTCCACAACAGAATAATCTTTTTTATTATATTATAGTTTGTTTACAGTTACAATTCGAAATCCAAGAATCAAATTGACAAGCCTAGGTTCAAGATAAAGAGAAGCAAAAAGAAGATCCTTTTTCTAACACTATGCCCACTATATTTATAGGAGGAGACGTGCATGCATCGGGCTGAAATTTCGAAGGAAAACCTCCAGGCCATGACGAGGCCACCCAAGAATTTTCAAGCCCATTGGGGCCCACAATAGGGATTGGTACCGATCCTTATTTTGGTGTCCAAATAGGGTGCGATCCCTCTAGGAGGTTCCCCATGATATTAGCCACTTTCCCTCCAAGTTTCATGCCATTCCAACTTACGGTTTGTGAGGTATTGCGTTTTCCGTGAAGTAGTGTTGCATATATTCTGATTTTAGCCGATCCCTTTGGAGGGATAGGGTATGATCCCTCCAAACTCCTCTAAATGACATGTGATCCTTAGAGTAGTTTCTCCATGTTATATTATGTATAGCCTTCAAGTTTCATGCCAATTGGATTAGTAGAAATCGAGTTATTGATCGATCTTTGTTGCAATATGATGCGAAGGTTGACTATAGCCGATCCCTACGGAGGGATAGAGGTCGATCCTTCCAACTTGCTGCAAATGATGTGTGATCCCTATGGGGTGTTCAACATGTTGTAGTTAGCCAGTGCCCTAATTTTCATGTCAATTGGATGTCCAGATATTGAGATATTGATCGATCTTTGCACTAAAGTTGGATTTAGTCGATCCCTACGAGGGAAGAGGCCCGATTACTTTGGAGGGATAGGGGCCATTCCCTCCAAACTCCTTCAAAGGCCATGTGAGCCCTATGGTAGACTTCTTAGGGTCCCATCTTCCTGTTTCCAATGTTTCACTTCAATTTTCCTTGTGGTTGTTGAGTTATGGAGCGATCATCGTTGAGTTGTGTTGTGTGCATCCTGTTTAATCCGATCCCTCTATTCTGATCCCTCCTCTAGGGGAAGTATAAGTTCCATACATAGTCCTTTTTTTAGTGTTGTCCACCTGAATCCATTCAGCTAAGGTCCATAGTTTCAAATATAATCGACCTCCAATCCTGGTAACCATCTTTCCGGGCTTTCTGCCTCGATGATCATGAAGTCTATTAGGCCGAATCCTCATGTATACTGCCTTGCCAAAATGTGGGTTAACGACCCATAACCCAAACTGTTACGTCTCACATTAGTCCAACTATTCGTAGGTGTGAGTAGCTAGATTAGTTAACCAAACTTACCCTACAGATGTAGGACTAACCTCGCGTCCACCAGGGGTACTTAACATAGGCAATTTCTCACATCACATCCAAAGTCATACTACTGGTAGCAGATTAGCTAAGCAGACTTCATGTGCTTTTGACTGACCTAGCATCCCTATAACTTAGTCATATTTTCGCTCTTCTAACATACTACCATACACACATACATACATACATACATACATACATACATACATATGTATGTTTGTATGTATAACTGCATTTCGCATGATGACCATATAAGGAAAACTCCTTATTCCGCATTAAACTATGGATTAATTTCCATAATTATCCGTAACTTCCTTCCTAAAGGTTTAACATTATTTACTAACCTATTTGTAACGACTCCACAGTGATGCCCAGATTAGCAAAGAACATTACAAGTAATGTCGTCTGCTAATCCGGAGAATATGACTTGTTAAGGGCAATCAAATGTGAATATATCTTTATACTAATACCGACACGTCATTTATACCTTTTCACTTAATAGCTGAACTGAATTTGACGTGTATAATATTAATATGAAGTAATAGACACACCGATTTCTCAGAATCAGAACAATATATCATATAAATAACAGTCACAGATCACAGTGGAATAAATCTCAACTTATACATATACAAATTATTTAGTTTACGAAATGAAATAATAAACTCGATTGTTATATAAATTTAACAATTCTCTAATCTTAATTATACATCTATATACAAGGTCCAAATTCCTAAATGGGATAAACTAAAAGTCCAAATGTTTATCTCCTTGCTAGCACAACCATTCAAAGGTCAATCTGTCCTGTAACCTGAACAGTCTCGGCCTGACCCAAGCAAAATAACACCCGGGTCAGACTATCTCTAAATATCCAATAGGGTGAGAACAAGATATAGCACAAGAACAAACAACATATAAGTAAATACAGATGTCCAGGATTGAATTCACAGAACAAAACACAATATCTCTAAGCACGCAAATATCAGTGATTAACTCAGTACAGGGTTATAAGTTTATGTCACAAACATGAACTAGTCACTAAACATAAAATAACAAAATTAACTTAACATCCATCACAAGACATTAGAACATATATTTATTTCACGAACACATGACACAAGAATACATGTTTATTTCACAAACACAAGACACAAGTATATATACTTATTTCACGGACACAGAACAATCACAAAATCCAAATATCCAGAATCCAAGAGATCTTAATCCAAAATGATCGTAATGATCGTCCAAAACAATCGCAATGATTGTACTCAAAACCCGTGGCAAACAAACAAACAAATTGGTATCACTCGAACCGATCCGATACCAAGGATCGTACTCAGACTGGGAACACGGAATCACAGAATGATCTCAAGGATAGTCCATACCGATCAAGGTGATCGTAGAAACCATGACTCGATAATTCCACATTTATTTAATATTATTAAATTATTATGTTTAAAAAGAAATCCAGGATTAAACTTCTTAAGGATCTAGCAGCCACTTGCTGCACACCAAAAGAGAGTAAACTCCAAAGTGCCAAATACTGTCACCTTCAGTAATCACTAGAATTTAACCAATACGTCCCATACTGTATAGTGAAATTCAAGTATTTACTAAAAGCTAGTAAATATCACTTATTACGGATACCACTGGAAAACCTGAACTACATTCTCTTAAGGATCTAGCAACCACTTATCGCACACCAGAAGAGAATACAACTCTAAAGTGTTAAGTACTTTCCCAATTCGATCACAAGAACTTAACCCAAGCATCCCATACTACCCGGTTAAATTCATGTATTCGCTAAAGAGTTAATAAATTCCACTCAAACATTCTATTCAATGAGTTATACCATAATCAATAAAGCGTTATTCGAAAGTATTTAAACCAATCGATAACACTATATCGATTATTAGTACTCCCCACATTATAGAACTAAGATTCTCAAAACGTTTATTTAATTTGTCACCTATCAAAATATTCCATTCTTCCAAACTGTTCCAAAAGTATTTATTTTACAAAATAAGATTTTTCATATTCCAAAATCACATTGATTCCTTAAATTTCATAAGAATATAATGTTATACACCATATTCCAAAAGCTACTTGTAAAGTATTCATTTATTCATGAATCCATAAATTCATTTTCAAAACAAATTTAGTATTCTAATAATTAGTCAAAACCTCGTACAATTGTATTTCCAAAATTTGAAATTTCAAATCCATAAAATCATTTATAAAGGTAATTAAACTACTTTAGAAAACATGTTTGATATTTAGAACTTAAATAAACTCTCTTTGCGAAATTATTTGTATACCAAACAAAGCATTTATATACATTCGCAAAAATAGATAGATTTAAATTCATAAATTTCCAAAGCTTTGAATCAAAAATGATACAAAGTTCATAAAGCACAAGAAATTCACTATTACATATCACAAGATTGTAACGACCAATGGTTTCATAAAGTTTGATTTTCATATCATCTCTGAACACAATTTATAACTTAACAAACCAATGAAAAAATATATATCAAAACGACCACGATAGAACATTCATAGCACATTTAAACAATATCACAAACATAGCAACAAATCATAGGCCACACTAGATTTTCAGTTTTGAAACACCATTTCGACCTCTTTTTCCTAAGAATTTTCAAAAATATATAACATGAAACTTGTTCCTCAAAGTCACAGATTTTCACTAGAAAAAGTTTTGCACCATTTGGATTTACAGTTAAAATATTATGGTGGTATTAGTTTTAGGTTTCAACTCAGAAAATCGACAGAGCAGAGCATGTGTATCAGTTTTAAACCCAATTTCGGACCTATATTCGTAGAATTTGAAAAAAATTACAACATGAAAGTTGTAGCACAAAGTTTAAGCTTTCCAGAACTTTAAATATTATCAAAATCCGATAAGAAATGATAAAGTTATGCTTAAATTATTAACAATGTTTAGCACAGAAATTTGACAGGGCAGAGACTATTACTCTATTAAAAACCCGACTTTTGACCAAAAAAACTTCGAAATATGAGAAAGTAATTGAAACAAAAGTTCTTTCTTAGGAAATTATATTTCCACTGCAAAAAGAATAAACACAATTGGATTTATCAATAAAAAGTTATGGTCATTTTACTGTCAGATATCAACTTAGGAAATTAGAAATGGCTATGCTATAACATCAGTTTCAAACTTAATTTAGACCCTTTTAAACAAATAATTTCGAAAAATAATCAAAACATAACGTATAGCTTATTTAAATATCTTTCTACCACAAAAAGAATGAACCAATTTGGATCATTCTACACAAAGATATTGCTGTTTTACTACAGCAATGCTTACACTTAATTTTCAACAAACAATCAAATGATCGTCCAAATTCAAGCAACCAATTTACAACCAAATTTAAAGCAATTCAATCGACAAATCATTCATTTCAATTCAAACAACAATGAATAGTTATACGTATGGATTAGAGATAGTAAGTGTGAGTTTTAAATAACTCACCTTAGATTCCAATTGGCGAAGAACAAGGTCTAAATTGATCCTATTGCAATCCCTCTTCTAATTCAAGCTTCTAAACTTCCTCTAAGCACCTAGAACCATCAATTACCATCTCCATACAAGGATTTCAGAAATTAGAATGTGAATAAAACTGAAAATAAATTGGAGAATCAGATAGAGGAGAGAAAGAGCATGCTTACCCAAGTCTCCTTTTGATTTTAGGATTTTTTTCTATGAATTGATCCTAATTTTCTAAGACCTAGGTTTTTAGAAGAAGCAAAGAAGAGGTGGATTGAATATGTTATTATCTTTTTGCTGGTAGGAATGAGATGGAATAGATAATAAAAGGGGAAATAAGAAGAAGGTAGAAGACTAATGGGCTTTAATTCAATTAAGACCCAAAACAAAGTTAAAATAAATAAATTCATTCTTTTAGCTTAATCAACACTTAACTAATCAAATAAAATCCTAAACAAAATTAAAAGCTAAATTTCTAATTATTTAACCACTCAAAGAATATTTTATTTCATATTGATTTTGAAATCCAATAATCAATTTAAACTATATTTCGACTAAATCAAAATTCACAAATTAAATCATTCATTCAATTTAGATTAAATTTCATAAATAAATTATAAAATTTTAGATTTGAATTAATCAACACTAATTAATTTCCATTAATTAGTTCATTAACAACTGGGTTGTTACACTATTTATTCTACATTATGCTATTAATACGTTATTAATATATTTATAGGCTAATATATTTATACGTACGTAATTTAGGCCAGCTGAATATTCCTATGCGTGCAAGGATTTCTGCTTCCTATACTAATTGTTTAAAATGTCAAAACATCCAAACTCATACAAGTCTAACTCCATATAATAACTTATAACATAGCCAATATCCTAAGCAAACAATAAACGTGCATTAACAAAATAGAATTAAATACCAAACCTATTTTATATTAATATAGTAGAATCAACGCCTCCATTTCAAGGAATAAAACTTACAATTTAAACCATTTATATTTTATTCAACCTTACATATACAATGAAAAAGGGATTCATATATTTAAATTATGGAAATAGGTCATACAAACTACGAATAAGAGAATTCATACTTTACACACCATTTCCTAACTTATTTTCTTTTTAGAATCTTTTATTACAATAACTGAGAAAATTTTGAAGTGGAATAGAATATAAACTATTCAAATTTCTATAACAACAAATTATACTATTGTAATATAAAACAATTGAGATTCCAATAAACCTAAGAATTGATATTTCGTTTGGGGGAATTTTGTGGTTTTAGTTTTAGGATTTTGGATACAAAGTTCCACAACGCGTAAAACAAATCCAGACTTCTACTATACAAATATTTAAATGTGAAAAACTAATATTTCCACTCATAGATAGATTCTAGCTTCCCTTTAGATTAGATTCATGTCTTTTTCTAACCGGTTATTCGGATTTCTTTTCTTTGAAATATACAATAATTCAATTATGTATATATATTATGTTATCCCGCCTTTTGGCAAGGCCGAGATACCAAGGGACTGACTAAAGACAAAGTAGCGATTGTCAAAGATATCGATGAATTTTATCCGAGTCCGGATCGAGCCACGATTGCTCAAACATGAAAAGCAAAGCCAAGAAAGATAGCACTCCAAAATTCAAGCCAATCCGAGTTCGTATGCTCAAGTTAGGATCGATACAAGTTGAAGGATATATGTTCGAATCCACCAACTTACCCCTGTTCGAATCCATAAGTGTTGCCCCTGTTCGAATCCATAGCATTCGAATCGATCGGAAGGGAGATAGCCTCGCCTCCATCTGTTTCGTATCCATCAAACTTGAGGTCATTCGAATCCATTCGGACCCCACCAGTTCGTATCGATTAACTGGATCCCATCATGATCGATACAAACAAAGCTCTATTTCGACTCCATGCATAAGTGGTATGCTCGAATCCATCGAGATGCCTTCCTTCGAATCCATCAAGTCAAAGTAGCAGAGTCTCCGGGATGACTCGATCAAATAGGCGAATAAAGCGGATCAAAGCTAGAGTTTCGCTCCACGTCATCACGAAGTTATGTGCCATGGTCGATTCGAAGTGATCGATTCGATCATATCGATTCGAACGTACCAGCCTACCGAAAAACACCAATTCAAATCGATCATAACTCGAGATCTATAAGTCCAAATGCTATGAAATTTTCACAGAAGCTTACGCACATATTGAAGAATGTCCACACCAAATTTCAGCTCGATTGGACAATTTCTTGATCGATTCGAATGGATTTCGAATCGATCCCAAAGTGGGCTCGGATTTCCTGAAAGCGGGCATGCGGGCCCCCTCACGTGCCAGAAGTGGTCTCCCGAAATTTAGGCGAAATATCAGCCTCCTACAACTATAAATAGAGCCCTTGGTCATTCAGAAAAGGGGTCGGACAATTTTGAGAGCTAAGGAGCGCCCGGATCCTGCCAGATTTACTCCAAATCACCGCCGCTGCCTTAGATTCAGATTTAGCTCATAAAATCAGTTGTACTACATTATAAGAAATTGTAATCTTCAAGTATCGAGCAATAAAATCATCAAACTTCATAGTGGACGTAGGCGAAACGCCGAACCACTCTAAATTGTTGTCTTCTGTGCAATTTACTTTCTGCTGTTTGGAGTTTTTGTTAGATAATCCTCAGTTTTAATTTTCTTTCTTCACTTTTATCTCTTCAAAAACTTCCGAAGAGTGTTGAGCCCATTTTTGGTACAAACATATTAGATTCAGAATTCAAAGATTGGTAAAGAATAAAAATAGAAAAATGTATGTCTATACAAAAGCTATTACCTTTCCCTTTGGACTTGAATTGTAACGACCCGTATTTTTACGGATCGAAAAGTTCGTTCAAATCTGGAATTTTTAGCGTTGTTAAGTCATTTCAGATTTTGGGTAGAATTTGGTTAAGTCTTAAGTCGTGACCGACTTATAGGATTGGCGACCTAAGGGGTAGGTCGGCAGTGACTTAAGGAATTCGGCGAGTTAGGAGATAAGTCGTAGTAGCTTAGGTCGTAGGGTGTTGGAGCGACCTAAGGTAGTGGATGACTTAAGGGGTAGGTCGGCTAGACGAGTTAGCGAGTTAACAACCCAGTAGTTACCGACTTATTAGAGTTAGACGATTTAAGGAGGTGTATAAGTCGTAGGTCGTAAGTCTTATCCCATGGTAAGCTGTAGGTCGAAGGGATGTTAGGTCGTACCCATATCCAATGTGTTAAGTCGTGACCGACTTAGGAGATTGGTTGTTAGGTCGTAGTATTTTTCTAAGTCATAGGTCGGAGGAGCATAAGTCGCGACATTGTGAGGTCGTAAGGCGTATGGCCTGTTAGATCGGAGATTGTCATGTCGCGCAGAGTGAAGTTCTGGTAGGTCGTGAGTGCTAAGTCGTAAGTCGTATAGGCGCGTGTGTTGAGTCGGAGGTTTCTAGGTCGGAAGAGGCTTAGGTCGGAAGGTTATAAGTCGGAGACGACTTATGGAGATGGCCGAGTTAAGGAGAAATCAGCCTATAAATACTCGTCCATTTCTTCATTTTTTGATCCGGATTTTGAAGCAACGAAGTGCTGCCATTTTGAGAGCTCGACTTCTACACTTCTTCACTTCTTTTCTCCACTCTAATCTAGTGCTTCCTTTCATCCAAATCGAAGATCAAGATCGAAGATTCAAGAGCTTGGATTGAAGATCTTCATCCTTTGAAGTGAGATTTCTTCGTTTAAAGCGGATTCGTGCTAGATCAAGCTAGATCCTTCGCTGTCCAGATCTGAAGCGTGTTGATTTGGGGTTGTTTAGGTGATTTGGTGAGTGGTGATTATCTCTCACACGGATCCAAAGGAGTGTATCGGATTGTTGGCTCGATTTGGTGTTAAAATAGTGATTTCCATACATTTTCTTCATCCTAAGTGTAGATCCATATAGATCCATTGTTCATGATGATGTTACATCCATTTTACTACATGCTAACCTATGCAAGTTCATTCATCAAGATTATAGAGATATTGTTCATGTTTTCATGCTTATTTGACTTTCAACTCTTTAATTACGAAATTGCCATTATCGTTATAATTGTCTACTTAGATCATATTTGAATGCTTGATTGCTTGGATTAATGTTTGACATGATTGATTGCTATGAATTAGATGATTGATGATTTGATTTAGACCGAAGATGATTCAAAAGCTAAGAGGAAGGCTCTTGAATTGGGAAAGCTGCTTGTGGCATATGTAGCGGATGATGAAGCTCTTATGCATAGATTTGATGATGATGTTGAGATGAGACTTTGCGAGGATGTGATGAAGCGAAGTATGATATGAGATAGTCTTGATCTAATCCAGACGGGATCATTCCAAGCGGGTTGAGGATAATGGATGCTCGAGAGGCGCTTGAGCTAGTATGGAAATAGTTGTCGAGGAGGACGACTAGAAGGCTGAGATCTCATCGTTGTTGAAGGTTCTAGCATGCTCAAAGCAAGAGTACGTTGGGCAGATTCGATAGTCCCTGAAGGCTACTGATTGGGTAGTCAAGTACTCTGGGCAGATTCGATAGTCCTAGGCACGGGTCACGATGACGTGCGGGAGTTATGTCTAGAACCGGGGTTACCATTAGCCCTTGACGGACGGCTGAAAGAATGTGCCGGTCATTCAATTAACGGTGATATCGAAGCAATTATAACAGTGATAGCCAGAGTCATGGATGTTTGGTTGTATCGTCATTCGGTCTCAAGAGCGGTATTTTCTGGGTGCTTATCTGATCTTGGTTTAGGCCTTGGGGGTTTGTACTTGGAAAACATCATTCTTAACTCGAGTGATAATTGCTTTACTTTACTTTGTATGCTCTGCTATGTTTGCTTCTACTTAGTGTGTGTCTGGGGGTTATCACTGTAGAAAGAGGTTGGAGTGGGAGGGTTGTATTCCTATTCCTTTTCCTTTATGCTCTTTTGGTATGTTGTTAGTTAATTTACTGCTCACTAAGACTGTTTTCTGACTCAAGGCTTTATGTTTTAACTCTTATTGCCTTGGGCTGTTCGTCCATTTTTGGGACGGGCAGACTAGGTAGCAGGTGACAGGTGCTGTTCTCTTCTCACGATGCTGATATCGAAGACGAGCTGGAGGGTTGCATATTATCTTCTTATTATATGTACCGGATGTTCCGCTGTTTTGTATTCTCTGAGTGATATGTAGTGAGGCTTGTTGTATTGACTATTCAGATGTTTGTATTCAACTCCTATGAAGTTTTATTGATGGGATTCTATTCTGTGAAGCTTCACTATATATATGTTCTATTGTATTTTGTCCATGCGCTGTGAGTAATACGATAGATCTTGTTGTTTTTTTATCTACCTTGACAATCGTCCATGGTCGCCTAGCACACTTTACAGTGCACTATCTCTACATTCGGTGCAGGGGTCATGGGCGGTCGTCACATTTGGTATCAGAGCATTGGTTAATCGATTTTACCCAACGCTCGCTGACGTAACTACGTATGAGAGACGTAATTGTATTTTGATGGATGATTACTATATATAATATAGTAGCTTAGTTGAGTTTGAGTCCTTTATGCAGTTGTTTCTCTAGATGTTCTGATCATTTCTTTTTATAGATATTGAGAATGAGTCGAAGAGGGAGACCAGCTGCTAGGGAAGGCCGTGCTACTGAGGGGACTGCTGATTATGCAGCTATGTTCGAAGCTATGATGACTTCGATCATGAGAAGGATACCAGTTCCGGGGGCAGCAGTAGATGTTGGAGTTCAAGTCCAAACTCCGAAACCAGTGGATTTTGCTAAGTTGTGCAAGGACTATACTGCTCTCGGAGAGAAGGTTTTCTTGGGAACGGAATCAACTATTGAGGTCCAGAGGTGGATAGATGCTTGTAGAAGGATTTTTGGTGATTTGGGAATTGAGGATGCAACTAAGAGGAAGTTAGCATCAAGACAGCTTCAAGGGAGAGCTTCTGATTGGTGGAACTCTATTACCATCAATACTCCAGAGGAAGAGATTACTTAGGAGCAATTCCAAGTCAGGTTTGAAGCTAAGTTCATTTCTACAGCTCAGAAGTCTGTTCTGTTCAAGAAGTTTGTGGAGCTCAAGCAAGGTGGAAGACCAGTTCTTGAGTATGTTTCTGAGTTTGAAGCTTTGTCCAAGTATGCCCGGTCGTATATCGAATCTGCATATCAGAAGAATGAGAAGTTTGTGACAGGCTTGGACAGTTATCTGGGGAGACAGTTGGTGGATCATTTGGACGATTCATTTGAGAAGCTTGTGGAGAAAGCTCTTAGGCATGAGAGTCTGTTTCCTAAGGAAGGATCTGTTGTTGCTGTGACCAGGGAAGAGTCTAAACCCCAGCAGGGTGGAAACAAGAAAAGGAAGCAACAACAGCAGAAGGGTAGGGATGGCCAGAAGAAGCCGAAAGACGAAGTGACTTGCTACAATTGTTAGCAGAAGGGCCATTTCTCTAAGGATTGTAAGAATCCGAAGGTACCGATGAAGTGCCACAACTGTGACAAACCGGGGCATTTCAGGAAGAATTGTCCAGAACCGAGGAGGGACAAGCAGATTGTGCAAGCTTATGCTTTGGGAGCTGTTCCGTCGTCTTCAAAAGCTCCTACCTCTGAAGAGAAAGGAAAGAGTGTGGTTGTTCAAGGTACTCTTTTCCTATGTGGTGTTCCAGTTAGAGTTCTGTTTGATACTGGAGCGTCGCATTCGTTTGTTTGTAGTGAACTCGTAGGTCGGTTAGATTTGGAACCGGATATTGTTGATAGGCCATTGGTTGTGACTAACCCAGTTGGGGGTTCGTCTTGTTTGTGTATGTTATGCTGTGGTCTGACTGTGTCGAGTCATGGTTGCTCTTTTGTTTGTGATTGTTTTGTTCTGAACTTTGCGGGGTTCGGAATTATTTTGGGTATGGACTGGATTAGGAGGTATGCGGCAAAGGTTGATTGTGAGAGGCTGGAAGTGACAGTCGAGAATGTGGAAGGGCGAAAGATTGTGATACGATGTAAGCATGAAGAAGGCGTCTTCATGAGCTTCATGTATTCGCTGGTTGTTCCACGGGATGGACTGTCATCGGTGCCAATCGCTAATGGATTCGAGGATGTCTTTGACGAAGTCAAAGGGTTGCCGCCGCATAGAGAGATCGAGTTTCGTATAGATCTAGTTGAAGGAGCCAGACCTGTTGTGATGCCTCTTAGGCGGATGGCGCCTAGGGAACAGCAGGAGTTGAGGGTGCAAGTTGATGATCTTTTGCAGAAAGGATTCATTCGGCGTAGTGTGTCCGAGTGGGGTGCACCAGTTGTGTTTGCAACCAAGGCAGATGGGTCGTTGAGATTGTGCGTCGATTATCGTGAGCTGAATAAGGTGACTAAGAAGAACAAGTATCCATTGCCGAGAATAGATGACTTGTTTGATCAGCTTCACGAAGCCAAGGTGTTTTCTCAGATGGATTCGGCAACGTGATTTCACCAGTTGAGAGTGGCTAAGGATAGTGTGCCGAAGACAGCTTTTAGGACACCATCCGGTTTCTTTGAGTGGCTGGTAATGCCGTTTGGATTGACTAACGCGCCAGCATATTTTGTGGATCTTATGAATAGAGTGTTCAGAGATCAGTTGAACAAGTTTGTATTTGTGTTCGTGGATGATATTCTGATTTATTCCAGAACTGAAGAAGAGCACAAGACACACTTGCGTATTGTTTTGAAAATCTTACGGAAACATCAGCTGAAGGCTAAGTTTTCGAAGTGTCACTTCTGGAAGAGTGAAGTGAGGTTCTTAGGCCATGTTATCTCTGGAAATGGAATAGCGGTTGATCCCGCTAAGGTGGCAGCAATCCAGGATTGGGTTAGACCTAAGAATGCATCTGATGTGAGAAGTTTTCTTGGATTAGCAGGATATTATCGACGGTTTATCAAAGACTTCTCCAAGGTAGCTGCACCGTTAACAGGATTGACAAAGAAGAACCAAGTGTTCAGATGGGAAGCTAAGTGTGAGCAAGCTTTCGGAAACCTGAAAGAGAGATTGACAAGTGCTCCTGTTTTGACTATTCCAAGTGAGAATGATGAGATGGTGGTTTATACCGACGCATGTGGTACTGGACTTGGAGCAGTGCTGATGCAGAAGGATAAAGTTGTTGCGTATGCAAGTCGACAACTGAAGCCGCATGAAAGGAATTACCCGACTCATGATTTGGAGTTAGCGGCGATTGTTTTTGCTCTGAAGATGTGGAGACATTATCTATTGGGAGTTCGATTCGAGTTGTTTACAGATCATAAGTCATTGAAGTATCTTTTCTCCCAAAAGGATTTGAATCTTCGGCAGCAACGTTGGCTAGAGTTTTTGGCATCATATGATTTTGGTATAGCTTATACTCCGGGAAAAGGTAACGCAGTGGCAGATGCGTTAAGTCGAAGACATGTAGGATTAGGAGCCATGTTTTCAGAATGGAAGAATCTCGAGTATTTAGCTGGATTTGACTTTAGGCCTAGATGCGAATTGGAACCTGAGATGTTGGCAAACTTATCAATAAGACCGACTCTTGTGGAAAGAATTGGCGAGAGCCAAAAACGAGACGATAAGCTTGTCAAGATTATCTGTGATTTGGAATCTGGATTGGATCCAGAAAAGGATAAAGGATTCGAGGTCGATCGAGAGGGTTGGCTTCGGAAGCAAGGACGACTAGTTGTTCCCGATATAGATGAATTGAGGAGTGAAGTTTTGAAGGAAAGTCATCGCTCGAGGTTGACAATTCATCCAGGTGGAAATAAGATGTATCGGGATATGAAGAGAACCTACTACTGGGAAGGTATGAAGAAGGATGTTGGAAATTTTATTTCCAAGTGTATGAACTGCCTGTTGGTAAAAGCCGAACAGAAGAAGCCAAGTGGATTGCTTCAGCCATTAGAAGTTCCTACATGGAAGTGGGAGCAAGTGTCGATGGATTTTATTGATGGATTGCCTAGAACCAGAACGGGAAATGAAGGAATTTGGGTCATCGTAGATCATTTGACTAAGAGTGCTAGATTCATTCCTGTTCGATCGACTAGGACTGCATCAAAGTTGGCTGAGTTGTATGTTAAGTGGATAGTTCGATTCCATGGTATTCCGAAGAGTATAGTGAGCGATCGAGACCCATTGTTCACTAGTGGATTTTGGAAGAGCTTCCAGGAAGTTTTGGGAACCGAGTTGTGTTTGAGTACAGCTTATCACCCTCAAACAGATGGTCAGACCGAGAGAGTCAACCGAGTTTTGGAAGATCTCCTCAGAGCTTGTGTTTTGGATTTCGGAGGATCATGGGAAGATCACCTTCATTTGGTGGAATTTTCATACAACAACAGTTACCAGTCAAGCATTGGTATGGCACCGTATGAGGCATTGTATGGAAGACCGTGTAACTCACCGACGTGTTGGATAGACTCTGGAGAAAAGCTGATGCTTGGGCCAGAGATGATTCGACAGACTTCAGATTTTTAGAGATGATTCGGCAACGAATGAAGGCAGCCCAAGACCGTCAGAAGAGTTATGCCGATAAGCGTCGTAAAAATTTGGAATTCGACGTAGGTGATATGGTTTTTGTGAAGATTTCTCCACTGAAGAATGTTATTCGATTCGGAAAGAAAGGGAAATTGACTCCGAGATTTGTTGGGCCATTCCCGATCATCGAGCGAATTTGAAAGCTCGCCTATAGATTGGAGTTACCTGAGAAGATGTCGAGTGTGCACAATGTTTTTCAGGTATCATATCTACGGAAGTATGTGCACGACTCGAATACAGTGGTTTCTGCCAATAGTTATGAAGATTTCGAAGTTGATCCAGTCGATAGAAGACCTCGTAAGCCGCTTCATGTTGTAGAAACCGACACGAAACAGCTTAGGAGGAAGGTAGTTAAGTTGCTCAAGGTACAATGGAGTGATGATGATAACGACTGTATGTGGGAGGTGGAAGAGAGGATGAAGGCAGCTCATCCGGAACTCTTCAAGGTATGGCCCTAAGGTGTCGTGTCATCTCACGATATTGTAACTTGTTCTCGTTTTAGAATTCTGCATGCTAAGCTAGAATTGGATGTATGGTTTGTTGATTGCTATGGATGGTAGGCGTGCAGAATAGTTTTTGATTGCTTTGTTTGTTTGGAATTTCGGGGGCGAAATTCCTAAGGGGGAGAGAATGTAACGACCCGTATTTTTACGGATCGAAAAGTTCGTTCAAATCTGGAATTTTTAGCGTTGTTAAGTCATTTCAGATTTTGGGTAGAATTTGGTTAAGTCTTAAGTCGTGACCGACTTATAGGATTGTCGACCTAAGGGGTAGGTCGGCAGTGACTTAAGGAATTCGGCGAGTTAGGAGATAAGTCATAGTAGCTTAGGTCGTAGGGTGTTGGAGCGACCTAAGGTAGTGGATGACTTAAGGGGTAGGTCGGCTAGACGAGTTAGCGAGTTAACAACCCAGTAGTTACCGACTTATTAGAGTTAGACGACTTAAGGAGGTGTATAAGTCGTAGGTCGTAAGTCTTATCCCATGGTAAGCTGTAGGTCGAAGGGATGTTAGGTCGTACCCATATCCAATGTGTTAAGTCGTGACCGACTTAGGAGATTGGTTGTTAGGTCGTAGTATTTTTCTAAGTCATAGGTCGGAGGAGCATAAGTCGCGACATTGTTAGGTCGTAAGGCGTATGGCCTGTTAGATCGGAGACTGTTATGTCGCGCAGAGTGAAGTTCTTGTAGGTCGTGAGTGCTAAGTCGTAAGTCGTATAGGCGCATGTGTTGAGTCGGAGGTTGCTAGGTCGGAAGAGGCTTAGGTCGGAAGGTTATAAGTCGGAGACGACTTATGGAGATGGCCGAGTTAAGGAGAAATCAGCCTATAAATACTCGTCCATTTCTTCATTTTTTGATCCGGATTTTGAAGCAACGAAGTGCTGCCATTTTGAGAGCTCGACTTCTACACTTCTTCACTTCTTTTCTCCACTCTAATCTAGTGCTTCCTTTCATCCAAATCGAAGATCAAGATCGAAGATTCAAGAGTTGAAGATCTTCATCCTTTGAAGTGAGTTTTCTTCGTTTAAAGCGGATTCGTGCTAGATCAAGCTAGATCCTTCGCTGTCCAGATCTGAAGCGTGTTGATTTGGGGTTGTTTAGGTGATTTGGTGAGTGGTGATTATCTCTCACACGGATCCAAAGGAGTGTATCGGATTGTTGGCTCGATTTGGTGTTAAAATAGTGATTTCCATACATTTTCTTCATCCTAAGTGTAGATCCATATAGATCCATTGTTCATGATGATGTTACATCCATTTTACTACATGCTAACCTATGCAAGTTCATTCATCAAGATTATAGAGATATTGTTCATGTTTTCATGCTTATTTGACTTTCAACTCTTTAATTACGAAATTGCCATTATCGTTATAATTGTCTACTTAGATCATATTTGAATGCTTGATTGCTTGGATTAATGTTTGACATGATTGATTGCTATGAATTAGATGATTGATGACTTGATTTAGACCGAAGATGATTCAAAAGCTAAGAGGAAGGCTCTTGAATTGGGAAAGCTGCTTGTGGCATATGTAGCGGATGATGAAGCTCTTATGCATAGATTTGATGATGATGTTGAGATGAGACTTTGCGAGGATGTGATGAAGCGAAGTATGATATGAGATAGTCTTGATCTAATCCAGACGGGATCATTCCAAGCGGGTTGAGGATAATGGATGCTCGAGAGGCGCTTGAGCTAGTATGGAAATAGTTGTCGAGGAGGACGACTAGAAGGCTGAGATCTCATCGTTGTTGAAGGTTCTAGCATGCTCAAAGCAAGAGTACGTTGGGCAGATTCGATAGTCCCTGAAGGCTACTGATTGGGTAGTCAAGTACTCTGGGCAGATTCGATAGTCCTAGGCATGGGTCACGATGACGTGCGGGAGTTATGTCTAGAACCGGGGTTACCATTAGCCCTTGACGGACGGCTGAAAGAATGTGCCGGTCATTCAATTAACGGTGATATCGAAGCAATTATAACAGTGATAGCCAGAGTCATGGATGTTTGGTTGTATCTTCATTCGGTCTCAATAGCGGTATTTTCTGGGTGCTTATCTGATCTTGGTTTAGGCCTTGGGGGTTTGTACTTGGAAAACATCGTTCTTGACTCGAGTGATAATTGCTTTACTTTACTTTGTATGCTCTGCTATGTTTTCTTTTACTTAGTGTGTGTCTGGGGGCTATCACTGTAGAAAGAGGTTGGAGTGGGAGGGTTGTATTCCTATTCCTTTTCCTTTATGCTCTTTTGGTATGTTGTTAGTTAATTTACTGCTCACTAAGACTGTTGTCTGACTCAAGGCTTTATGTTTTAACTCTTATTGCCTTGGGCTGTTCGTCCATTTTTGGGACGGGCAGACTAGGTAGCAGGTGACAGGTGCTGTTCTCTTCTCACGATGCTGATATCGAAGACGAGCTGGAGGGTTGCATATTATCTTGTTATTATATGTACTGGATGTTCCGCTGTTTTGTATTCTCTGAGTGATATGTAGTGAGGCTTGTTGTATTGACTATTCAGATGTTTGTATTCAACTCCTATGAAGTTTTATTGATGGGATTCTATTCTGTGAAGCTTCACTATATATATGTTCTATTGTATTTTGTCCATGCGCTGTGAGTAATACGATAGATCTTGTTGTTTTTTTATCTACCTTGACAATCGTCCATGGTCGCCTGGCACACTTTACAGCGCACTATCTCTACATCCGGTGCAGGGGTCATGGGCGGTCGTCACATGAATTGTTGAATCTAACAAAGGTAAAAGACCGATAGAGTTTTGCTAGTGTTTCGAATGTTTTGTGAATAAAAGTGTAGGGGCTAGCCTCTTATTTATAGTGGTTGGAACGTGTCAGGCCGTACGATTAATATCGGTTTTAAAAAATAAAATCCAAACCATTCATGCCTATCAAGACCATAGCTGTAACAAAACCATCGGTTGACTGCTCCTCCCCAAGCGGTCGACCGACCCAAGGGAGGCAGTCAACCGGTCCAACTGAATTAGGCAAATATTAATTGTTACTATTTTTTTATTTGTTCCTATTTTAAGTCCTACCATTAATGTTTATTTAGTATTTACTTAAATCCTAAGCTTTCTTTCAACATTAAATATTCATTAACGTTTTTAATTTAAAATGTTAACCTTAATTAAATTTTTAATTTTAATTTCATTCGAATTATTTTAAATTTGGAAACTTTAAACGTTAATAACTTTTTTGTTTATCGTTTGATCATAAAACTTTATATATAAAAGTTAATCAAAAATTCGTCACGAATGCAATAGTGTAACTTTCATGGTCAAATTTCAACATTTATGAAATTTCCATTCTAGACCTTATTATTAATTGATTAGTTCTTGTTAAATTTTACGCGGTGTTACATTCTCCCCCCTAAAAAGGATTTTATACCAAAGTTCCCTAAGGGACAAATAGTGTAACACGCACTCCACAACTTTTTATACAACCAAGTTATCTACACAACCATCAACTCAACCAAAAAGGCAATGCGATTATGTATGCAACATATTATAGGTGAGCTCAATCCTACTGTGAATCTAAGATCTATGACATATAGGCATGTATGCAAGCATCCTAAGTATGCATAAGATTCTACATGAGTGCAAAAATAACAGTAAAAAGTGTGGTAAGCATCCCCTACTATCCAATCTAGCAATCACAATGCAATCAAAAACCTTAATTTTGGAAAGAGAAAATTTATGAGAGAAAAGCTTAGGATGAGAAGCCTTCATCTTCTCTTCGGTTTCCCACGTGCTTTCCACTGGATTATCTCCCCATTATACTCAAACCAGCCTACTTTCTTTGTTATGAAGCTTCCTAGTTACATGTTCTACTATGCACGTGGTGTCACGAGATACTATTAGCTCCATCTCTATATTTACTAACTAATCCGGGTCCACTATGGTGGTGTCATGCAAACATTTTCACAAGTGCGAAACATGAAAGTTGTCATGGACTCCCATTAACTTATTTGATAGCTCCACTCGATATGCAAGCTTCCCTATTCTTTCTAAGATCAAGAAAGGCCCAACAAACCTTGGTGCCAACTTCTCCGACATACCTAAACTCATAAACTTCCAAAAGGGGAAACCTTAAGAAATACCATGTCTTCGACCGAAAACTGCGATTCCTTTCTTTACATGTCAACATAGGACTTCTGAAAGTCTTGTGCGGCCTTCATTCATCGTCCAATCTTCTATATCTTTTTCGAGGACTCATTGATCAAGTTTGGTCCAAGTATAATTTTGTTGGTAGTTTTCCACCAACAATTTGGCAATTTTCATGGCCTCCCGTACAAGGCTTTAAAGGGTGCAATGCCAATCATCGCTTGGTTACTATTATTGTACGCGAACTCTACTAAGGGTAAACGCTATTTCCAATGTCCTTCAAAAACCATCATGCAAGCTCTCAGCAAATCATCCAAAATCCTATTCAACCTTTCAGTGTAACTATCAATATGTGGGTGGTAAGCGGTGATAAGTTTCAACATCGTTCCTAAAGCTAACTGCAAACTCCTACAAAATTCTCTAATGAATAAGAGGTCCCTATGACTAACAATACTAAGTGGAACTCCATGCAGTTGTACCACTTCTTTAATATAAATTTGCCAAAGGGATGTCATAGTTTTATTGCTCCTAACTAGAATATAGTGGTCACTTTTGGTGAGTCTATCTAGTATAACACAAATAGCTTTATTGAATCTTTGACTTCTCGGTAGCCCATCTATAAAGTCCATCGATATATGCTCCCACTTCCAAGTTGTCACCTATAAAGGCAATAACAATCCTTCGGGCTTTCCTTGTTCCACCTTTACCTTTTGGCATGCTAGAAAAAAATTCTGCTACCCACTTCTTCATCCCCGCCAATAGAAAATTTGCTTCATGCCCCTATACATTTTATCTCCTACGGAGTGAATGGTCATCCGAGATTGGTGACATTCAGCCAGAAATTCTTTAAAACATTCTCCACCAAAGGAACACAAAAGTGTCCATCTCTTCTTAAACATCCTCTTTAATCCATTGCATATCTACCGCTATGGGGGAAATGCTCTTCTGTACTTAGCCTGTCCAAAATATCAACTATTGTCGCATCTTTCTTTTGCTCTTGCCCGTAGTAGTCAATCAATGTTGGCCTAATCTCAACTGCTGCCAAATAGCCTAGAGTGGGTTCCAATGGCGGTTAGAAATTGAATTTCGAGAGGAACTCTAACTGCCTCCACTCATATTTATAGCACCTAAAGTAGCTTGCCTTCGGCTAAGGGCATCGGCAACAACATTTCTTTTTTCGAGGTATACTATATGTTAAAGTTATATGATGATATGAACTCCATCCACCACTATTGCCTAAGATTCAAATCTTCTTAAGAAAATAGATATTTAAGATATTTTTGGTTGGTAAAAAATTCAAATATTTCTCCTAAAAGATAGTGCCTCCACATCTTCAAAGCAAAGATGATAGTCGCTAACTCCAAGTCATGAGTTGGGTACCTCTTCTCATAGTCCTTCAACTACCTACTTGCATAGGCTATTACCTTACCCTCTTGCATAAGAATAGCTCCCAGTGTTGTACCACATGCATCAATGTAAATAGTGAAAGGCTTCATCCCATCCGGAATAGGAAGTACTGGCGGACTAGTCAACAACTCCTTTAGCTTCTCGAATGCTTCCATGCATATCTCATCCCATGCAAAAACAAGATTTTTCTTGGTTAAGCGAGTTAGTGGGACTGCTGTCTTGGCAAAGTCCTCGATGAACTTCCTATAGTAACCCACCAGCCCAAGGAAAATCCTAACTTTCGTGGTGTTCTACAGAATCTTTCAGTCTTGAATAGCTTCCATCTATGCAGGATCCACAGACAATCCCTTCTTGGAAACAATATGATCGATAAATCTCACTTCTTTCTTTGAAAAATGACACTTGAAGAACTTGGCTTTTACTTGGTGCCTTCTCAACGTCTCTAGTACATCCTTTAAGTGATTTTCATGCTCACATTCACTTTTAGAGAATACTAGAATAACATCCACGAACACTATGACGAACTTATTTAGTTGTCCCCTGAAGACTCTGCTCATCAACTCTACAAAGTACGCAGGGGCATTTATCAACCCAAAAGGCGTTACTTCCCATTCATATAGGCCATCCTCAGTGCAAAATGTGGTCTTCTGCTTGCTACCTTCTCTACCCTTAATTAATGGAATCCAGTGGCTAAGTCCAACCGAGAAAAGATTTTGGTTCCAACAAGCTGGTCAAATAAGTCATCAATTCTACGTAAGGGATACCTATTCTTCTTTGTCAACTTGTTGAGCTCTTGATAGTCTATGCATAGTCTTAAAGAGCCATCTGCCTTGGTGGTGAAGACAAATGATGCTTCCTATTTAGAAGTACTTCGGCGAATAAAATCCTTTCTATAGTTGCTCCGAGATATGCTTATTTAACTCTCGCCTTTCTTTGAGGCTATATGTCTTAATGACAGCGTGACGAGTCTAGCGGTCTTCTCTAAATCGATTCTAAACTCTATCTCCTTTTGGAGTGGGAGAGCCAAGACTTCTTCAAAAATGTGAGGAAATTCTCAAACTACGGGCATATACGAAAACTCATCTCGTGATAGGCAAAGAGAATATAAATAGCTTACCCCAATTGAGTTTTGGGGTGTACACTAAATGTAACGACCCGACTTTCCAGACCCGGAAATCGAACCATTTGATTTAAGAAGAAGAGGTAGAAGAAGAAAAATAGAAAACAAAATCAGAATCTAACCATCGCAGCGGAATAAAATATAATATATTAACAGATCTTTACACAAATCAAAACTATATCAGTTTTATATAATATAGCATCAGGGTATACACCAGAGAACATATAACATACAACTGGACAATAACCATATCATGTCCTCAATACAACAGAGTACAACAATCAACACAGCGGAATATATATATAAACAAGTACGGGAGATACGTCTCGCCATCCAGCTCATCTCCTGGGCTCCACAGCATCATATCCTGTAACCTATAATACTCAGTCTGACCCGAGCATCATATAAAACAATACCCGAGTCAGTCTGGAATACCAGCGTGAGAAAATCACACTCAACTTGATTATTAAAGTTTCAAAATCCTTTGAAAACAAAAGCATCTCGTAAGACCACGCCACAAATAAACATGTCGGGTTTTTACCTTACGATAACTAAAACACTTTTTATCAAAATCCTCTGATATTATAATAGTGTCTATATACAAATACTTATAAAATAGTCGAAATTGTTACATCTATTAAATTCCGCCATACTAGCCACAACGTGGGTAATATAAACAAAACTCGTACAAGGCACGTAGGAAGAATGGATTTCCAACGAATGACTAGGCACTGGGGTACCACCTGTCACAGTACGTGGCCTAGATCACAGTACCGAGGAGTACGCCCGCTCCCCTGCAACACAAGGCCGGAATCATCCCTTACTGGATAATTCCAAATAAAATCACCCCACGGTTGGGATCAGCAACCGCACCACTAAGCCGAAATAAAAGGGACATCTAGACAGGGATGACCTTACTCTCAAGTGGGGGCTACCCACGAAGCCTTGCTGCATAACCCCTGATTTTCAGTCATTCCCGGTTGATGAGGCTTGAGGCTAAACGATACCTTTTTCAGAACATATCCCTTAGAATGCCCATCGTCCACCTGACGATGTCACGAAAGCATTCGTCCATACAAGTCCGTCCCGGGTTCGAACGGAACCGATGGCACTATTCCTACTACATCCATTTTGGAAATATCCTCAGGATTAGTAGCGACTAGCCCTTGCACTTCACTGCTCCATCTTCGACTCCGAAATCGTTACACGAAACGTACAAACCGGATCGAAGTGGTATTCGAGTCTCCAGACCTAGAATCCTGGTATACGAAAACCCGATCCCGGTCTCTTCGAAACGATCAACGCATTTGGCCAATATTGATAGTCGGTTATTTAACTATCAATTAACATCCACAAGCAACCATCACACAATAAATAATTTCCCACATTATTTATTTGCCCAAATATCTTTCCAAGATATATTTCCAAATTTTCAAAGCTCATTTGAAAACAGTTTCCGCTTACGGAATACATTTCCCAAATAATTATTTCCACTGAATTCACCAAGTACAAAATACTTTTAATTTTAAAATAATTTAAAAACACTTTATTTAAATATACTTTATAACATTGAAAATTTAAAACTACTTTAATACTTTATCAAAATATATATTTTAAGAATATTTAAAATAAAACCACTTTATAAATATAAGCTAACTTCCTCTTTAAAACATAATACCAAATCACTTTTATATAATTACTACAATAATAGATTTTTGAAAATACTTACTTAGGAAATTAACATTTAGAAATAATCAATTTTCTAAAACATGCTTTTAAAAACACAATTAGAACTTTTAACTTATATTAAAAATTTCTTTGAAAAACGTACTTGGCAATCCAAGGAAATACACTTCTCTTCACATCCTTTAAAAATAAATCAACATTTATTTTTTTTAAACCAATTCATATTCTTTTATAAATTCCCACCTTGAATTTATATTTTCAAATATCCCCGATATTTTATTTTACTTTATAAACCCAGTTTATAAATTTCAATATCTCACTTCTCTTTTAAATTCCAAATCCAAAGTATTTAAATCAAATTTATAATTGATTTCCCAATTTATTTTACTTTGAAATAAATTTCCTTACTTAATCCATTTATTTCCAAATTCATTAACTTCCAGATTTTATTTCTCATTATGATTTAAAATCTTTAAACTGAAACACAAGTTTCAGATTTCCCAAATTCCTTCTTTCTTTTTAATTACATTTAAACATTAAATTAAAATAAATTTTTATCCCTTTAAATAACATCTCATAAGTTTTCTTTAAATTCAACATTTCTCTGTTTATTCAAAATTCCTCTTTTCCATATTTAATTTATTCGAATTCACTAGAATTACTTAACTTAATTTTACTCTTTTATTTCTTTCAAAAATCCAATTCAATTGCTTTTGATAACTCATTATACTGGGAAATTCAATCCAACCAGATTATCCAATATAAATCATCACAGGATATCAACAATCATACCACAGAATATTTAAACAAAATTAAATATTTTGAGGAATCCAGTCGGATGCCTCCAACCTATTTCCCTGCATCCACAGATGTTAGCACAATACCAATTCCACTTCGAGGTGGAATATCGCGATATATGGGTTTTATAAAATATCATCCGCTATTATGCGGCGCATAGGGTCTCATCCACTATATACTGTGGGAATATCAACAATTCCAATATATACATATGCCAATATGTATATATTGCTATACTACTATATATATCACATCAATCAAATCACCCATTCAATAAATTATTTAAATTTAACCATTTAAATTTAAAATTTAACTGAGTGAGATTAACTCACCTTTTGCTATTATTTGCAATCCATTCCAGACCATCTTGTTTCTTTCCCGATTTTGACCTTGTATAAATATTTGTACGGTTAATTAATATTTGAATTAATCGAAAAATTAATTACTACTTATTTATTGAATTTAATTTAATTTAAACTATTCCCTTTTGAATAAAAATACCTTTTTTAGTGGCATATAATTAAACAGGTTTATTAGACAAATTTATCACTACTTAATGAATCTAATTTCAACTTATTACCTGATTGAAACCAATTTTTCCTTGTGAACTATATATATACCCTTATTAACATTTATACTTCCAAAAATTTAACTTTATAAATTCTTCCTTGTATATATATTAAAAACAAGTATGTATATGAATATATATATATATATATTATTATTATCTATTTTAAATCAAACTGAGATAAAATTCTCCTAACATATGTACATATATATGACATTCAAGTTAAGTTAAATTGGAAAATTTAAAAACAAAATACCTCTGACAAAATCGAACGAACCCAGCCCTTCACATCTTCGCGACATCAAGACCACTGTTCCCACTGCGCACGTGCACCCCAGTTCCCAACCTCAACACGCCAACTGACCTCGTCGATTGCTCAGCTTCGTCGTCCCCGCATGATCCCCTCGACTTATTCGCGAGCGCCACCATCAGTTGCTCGAGCACGAGCGCCTCCGTCACGATGTCGCTGGCCCAGATGCTCTTTGACTTCAACATCGCGTTCGAGATCGAACTCGAATGTCATCCCCCAATCCAACCGCGACCAAGATTCCGACTACCTTCCCCTTTACCTCGCGAGCGTCGCGCGCGTCACTAAAGTTTCGATGAAAATCGAATTTGATTTCATTTGAAACTAGAAGAGAAAAAGGAAAAACGAGTCTCGGCTTAATTTCGTTCGAACTGGACATGAGAAAGATAGTCTCGAGCTCGGCCCTGTTTTCGTTTGATTTCGATTTAACTGGACAGAGGGAAGGAGATTGACGCTTAAAAGAAATGAGGAGGGAAAGAATTTGTTTCCACTGATGTTCACTAAAAGGGAAGGGAAGAAAGGAACGAGATTTTATTTGTGAGCGATTTGATTATTATTTTCTTTTTCTGGGTTCGATTTCGACTTGTGAAATTATAGAGGAAGAAGGGAGGAGTGATTAGGTTTCGTGAAAATAAAACTGGGAGAGGGACGAGGAGAAGATATCGATCTGGGAAGCTTCCAGCGTACGCTTGTTTTATAAATATCTCTAACTAGTTGACTTTAAATATATTACATTATAAAACTTCAAAACGCCTCGCTACATAACGCGAAATCCCGGACCCCGAATAAGACATGCCGACAGTCGTTCTTAAGATTCTACCCATATTCCGAACATAACGGAACGCGTTTCGGAGGCTAAATCAATCGTATGGAGAAGATAGCATTTTAGATCGAGTTATTATATTAAATTCTGATATGAATTATAGCGCGTTTATATATATCGTACGCTCACTCAACAACTCCAATACTACGAAATTTGAAATCCGATAATAATACAATATTACGGACCCAATGGAACTGGTTTCGTCGAAATCCGAGACTGTGCCTCGGAAGGCTATTTTTTAATAAACGGTATAAATTTTAAAACCGAACAAACCACTATAAATTTCAATTTTACAAATTCTATTACCTTCAGTATTATCAATATGAATTTTATAAGCCTTCAAAATATTTTTAGTTAGCTTAGAATACCAGATTTACTATTTTATCCAACTTCAATATAAATTTAATTTAATTATTAAATTACTCAATAACAGCGATATTTGAAATTTAAGTTTATAATTAACCTCTGAATATTTTAAATTAATTAAATATTCCAATTTCAAATGCTCAAAAATTCCGGGTCGTCACATTCCTCCCCCCTTAAAAGAATTTCGTCCCCGAAATTACTAGTTAGGAAGAATGATTCAATCCCCGTTAACTATTTCCCAAATTCAAACAGTTTTAACAATACCCAAACAATCTTCTATTGATGATACTCTAATCATCTTTTAACTTCCCAAACTTATTCATAAGTTCAACCCATACCACCTACTTATCCATTCAAATTTAAATTTGAATTCAAATTTTAAATTATCAAAAATTTCTCAAAATTCTAACTCCCTAAATTCCCGAAAATTTTTGCCAGCGTCTCCTTTGCGCGGCTAGCTCGGTACTACTACAAAATGGCTCTACGGCCTCCCAATCTCAAAAAGAAAACAAAAGGCCAAGTGGCTGGATCAAAAACCCAATCAAATTTCATACAGAAATTCAAATACATACCTTTTTGTCAGGCCATTAAATTTTATCTTCTAAAATCAAAAAATCCCAATTTATCCATTGCTTTTATACACCTGTATATCCTACTAAGCAATAATATTCAATCACAATTCCAAAGTCATTTTATACTTTCCTTTACAAATTTCCAATATTTGCTTTACTTAAGCCCGTACGATGCACATATATCATCCGTACGCAATATCACATTCGATCGCTCAATCGATCACACAATTTCACTTCCGAACTAGTATTGTCCACCCGACTTCCTAGTGCGGACTCAGATCTGGTTTCTTGATCAGAAACCGTCATTCTCCTTGCATAGTCATAAACTATGATAGAGAATTTCAAGAATCAATCAACAATCCATATCCAGGCTCGCCGTTGAAAATCGAGTGAAAAATCCTGATTCGGATCGATAAAACTATCTCGAAATTCTATGCTCGACATCTGGATCAAATAGCTATGCGAATAAAATAATATACGTACATCTTACGTATAAATTCCAATTGATTATCAGTTATATCAATTCTCTTTTATTCACATTCCTTTTTGATTGTTATCCCTTATCCACAATCATCCATTTCACAACTTCCAGTTTAAGTCTTCATTCAACTATTCACTTAGTATATATATATATTTTTTCCCAAAATTACTAAGTATATTTCCAATACAAATTTTCTTAAGAATCTCATTCTTCAATTCTTAAGTTCAAATAAATTTTCTTATATTTATTTACTACTTCACCACCGAAGTGTATATATTCAAATTGAACTCCCATTTCATATGAATTTCAACTTACTTCAATTTACTACTTCATTTCCAATTTTTTCCTCAAATTCAATTCATCTCCAACTTCCAAAAATTGAATTTTATTTAGCTCGAAAACAATCCAAGTTAATTCATTCAATAACTATTTTCTCAACTTATTTAAACCACTCTTCTGTTTGAGTTCAGTTTCCATTCAACATTTACTTAAGTCAATTACTTAAGTTTATTTTCCATTCAACCAACCCTTTAAAGTTTTGTTTCCATCTTTCATTTGATTCTTATTTAATCAAATTCCATCCATTTATTTATTTAATATAATTGGTTTATTCACTCAATCATTATGAATTTTATTTTCCATACTCAATTCATATGGAATTATTTTATTAATAACCAGGCCATTTCCAATTTATTTTCACTTATTTGGATTTCATTCGCACTTCAAACCATCACTATGTTAATCCAATTTCATTAACTCACAATTCAATTTCATTAACTAATTTATTATCTAATTAGTTCCTCCGCTGGTTAAAATTAAATACTTGCTTTTTAAATCCCAAATATCACTTCACTTAATTTTCTTAAGTTCAATTTATTTTATAATTCAAGTTTGGATTTATTTAAAAATTAAGATTGCTCATCTTAGTCGTTTCCATTTGATAATTACAATTTCAAATTATAACTCTTAATGGTTCAAAGAAATGAATTCCCATTTATGACTTACAATTTCATTTCTATTCATAAGTTTTAACTTACTTGCTGAAGACCTGGGACTATTCATTTAAGTCCATTTTCATCTTTACAATCAAATCTCAAATTATTACACTTAAGAACTTAAGAATATGAATTTCTTTACACAATTATAAGCATTTTACATTACCTTTATATCCAATTCAATTCGATTTCAACTTATTTACATTTAATTCAATTCCAATTCTCAATTTTTATTTAACTTATCTTTAAGTTAAATTCAAATATATTTTATTCACCTTCATATACTCAAATTAAAATTTAATTCTAGGATACAAATTTATACAAGTTTTACAATTCATTCACCTTCAAGTTCTCTAACTCTTTTATCTACCAACTTATATTACTCATTGAGTTATTTTCATCTCATAATTATAATCTCAGAATTAAACTTTCATTCCCTTCTTATTTCAATCAACTTCATTCTATACTTTATATTGTTGATTCATTTAAATTCCCACATTTTTATTTTAAATAGAATTCCCAGAATTCAATTGCCCGGTTTTATTTCAAAAACCACTTTGAATTCATAAATAGCTCATACACATCTGGTATATCACATCAAATCCCAATTTCCAAAACAATCTGCTTTTACCAAACAATTTTCCCTTTGAATTTCAAAATCAACCCAGTTCACAATCATTTCCAATTTAAAACAGTTTGGTAGCAATTTCTCTTTGGAAACTCGAAAATAGACATCGATGATGCTGCAGTCATCACCGAAATTATTTTCCAGCGACCGAAAGAGAATTTTAATGCTTTTATCACTCTAAACATTTCAAATTTTTTTTTTAAATCCCAAATCCCACTAGATTTCAATTCAATTTCAAAAATAGTCACGAAATAATATCACCATTATCTCCCCAAAACCTTTGAAACTATTTTTAAATCCAAAGGAATTTAAACCTTTCCCAAACTTCAAATTCAAAATCCATTCAATTTTATATCCAAACATTACTCTGAAATTCTATCACATTTTATTTCAAGTTATAAGTCACATTTACAAATTTCATTTGTTTATGAATTTATCTCCTTTGATTATAAATCACATTTGTAATTCACATTTGTATATAAAGGTTATCTCAATTTATAAATTTCATTTAGTCTATATTTCAAATTCCATTTGTTATATAAATTTATTCTTCAACTTAGGTTATAAGTTTTCAATTTCTACTCAATAATGAGACTAACTCATTATTGTCATTTTCTAACAACCAAGCATCCAAATATATAACCATAATAATTTTCGAATAATTATTTCTTTTATATACAAAATAATTTGGGCAAAATTATTTCATTCACCCCATTTAAAACAATACTGTGTCGAATTGTTCTATTCAAGTGTTTAGAAACCCCTTCGATACAGTTGTCCAGACTGTGCCGACGAAGGTTCATATGCCACTCAATAAATCAACCAACACAATATAAAACCATTTTATATTCACTAACAAATACGCGCTCATATCTATTAATACTCTCAAAATTCCCACCAGAGCCAAGGTTATCGCTAGCCTAAGCTCTGATACCAAATGTAACGACCCGACTTTCCAGACCCGGAAAATCGAACAATTTGATTTAAGAAGAAGAGGTAGAAGAAGAAAAATAGAAAACAAAATCAGAATCTGACCATCGCAGCGGAATAAAATATAATATATTAACAGATCTTTACACAAATCAAAACTATATCAGTTTTATATAATATAGCATCAGGGTATACACCAGAGAACATATAACATACAACTGGACAATAACCATATCATGTCCTCAATACAACAGAGTACAACAATCAACACAGCGGAATATATATATAAACAAGTATGGGAGATACGTCTCGCCATCCAGCTCATCTCCTGGGCTCCACAGCATCATATCCTGTAACCTATAATACTCGGTCTGACCCGAGCATCATATAAAACAATACCCGAGTCAGTCTGGAATACCAGCGTGAGAAAATCACACTCAACTTGATTATTAAAGTTTCAAAATCCTTTGAAAACAAAAGCATCTCGTAAGACCACGCCACAAATAAACATGTCGGGTTTTTACCTTACGATAACTAAAACACTTTTTATCAAAATCCTCTGATATTATAGTAGTGTCTATATACAAATACTTATAAAATAGCCGAAATTGTTACATCTATTAAATTCCGCCATACTAGCCACAACGTGGGTAATACAAACAAAACTCGTACAAGGCACGTAGGAAGAATGGATTTCCAACGAATGACTAGGCACTGGGGTACCACCTGTCACAGTACGTGGCCTAGATCACAGTACCGAGGAGTACGCCCGCTCCCCTGCAACACAAGGCCGAAATCATCCCTTACTGGATAATTCCAAATAAAATCACCCCACGGTTGGGATCAGCAACCGCACCACTAAGCCGAAATAAAAGGGACATCTAGACAGGGATGACCTTACTCTCAAGTGGGGGCTACCTGTAACGACCCGCTATTTTGGACCATTCAAATCGACAATAATCCACACATGTCTGACTTGAATAATTCAAAATACCGAATTGTTAATTTAAATTTGGCAAAAACTCAGCATATAAGTACATAAATCAATCACAGAATCACAGACACAGAGTAATACAATAATACGCAGTGGAATAGATAAAATAGTAGTTCATGAAGCTACTATATAAACATCAGAGTTAGAAATAAAATACAACAGAATATCTCAAATGCAGTGAAGTCTTCAGTACAACGGATGACTTCTCTGAACAAATCAACTAGAAGAGCTGAAAGCTGAGGCGATAGTTGGATCTCCAAAGGAAGCTCCAAACTCCAAAGGTGAGTCTCAAATACTGTATCACTCGGTCTGACCCGAGCGTAAAGCAAAACACAAAACACTCGAGTCAGGATTAACATTCTTATACTAATAAATCCAACTCAAGTGAAATATCAATTGAAATACAAGTAACTTAAAGGATGTTTGGGATAACCATCCTCTAAGGATCTTCAGAACTATCTACAAGGTGGAAATATACATTATAACACCGTGGTCATTTCAATTTAATTTATACTTCAAAACCCCAAATATCATTTCATTTCAAATATAACTATTTTCCAAATAGTATATATAGGTTAAATAATTTATAAAATAAAGTATTTATAATTTCCTTAAGTTCCATAAATCGGTTCAAATCAACTCGATTTCCAAATTTAAATTTTATTCAAAGTTCAATTCATCAAATTAATTCATTTCTAAACAGATCATTTAAATTTTCAATATATTTCAAAGCTTTAATACTCAACATTTTCCAAAGTTAGATTTAACAGTTTCATATAGCTCTTGATTTAACTTCATTATTAATTAATCAGGGAATATTCACTTAATAAACTCAATATCATCTAACTAGCCTTACATTTCATTTTTACTAATTATTTTCTTAAATTTATTTAAGCAAGAATTTTTCATTAAATTATTTAAATAAACCCAAGTTATAAATCATATCTTAAATCTCAATTTCAATAAGTTTCAAATTGGTTTAATTAATAAATTATCTTTCCAACCTTAACTTATTCAAATTATTACCAAAATCTATTTTGAAAATAGAATTTTTATACTTAAGCATCTCATAAGTATTTAATCCATCCTAATTTAAATTAAATAATTTAAGGCTCAAACATTTATAAAACCATATATTTCTTTCCGAAACCATAGAATTCATTTCAAAATATTTATATATATGGACCAACGGTGTCTGTATATATACATCATATGGTTAAGTGATACGGATATTTATCATTTCAATCCGAAATTTAAATATATACGGGTAGATATCATTTCGACCCGTAATCCCAATTTCAATTCAATTGAAAATCGCTTGGGTTTATCATTTCAACCCATAACGATTTTCTCCTATTCTAAAGTCCGTTCGGGTATGTATCATTTCAACCCATAGTGAATTCTATACTAACAGGGAACTTGCAGAGTGATAACAGATAATATAAAATAAAACAACAGGCATATATCATCAATAAATAACAGATACGGGTGTCAGATGTCACAGGTGAACAGTTATGGATAATAGCATATATATGACAATGTAAATAACTACAGCAGCATATTTCAATTGTCGTTTCAATTGAAATCAAATTTAATAAATAAAAGAACGTTAATCGTGAGTGATTGCTCACCTTTCGAGGCTAGAGAGAGTAGATAACACGACAAGCTACGAATTCCAAAGCAAAGCTAGATTGGCACAAATTCGAAGGAAAAGCTGAGAGATAAGAATCGACGAAATCGAGTCAGAACTAGATCGATGAAGATAATTGGTATAAGTGAACTAATAACTATAACCAAATATAAGGTAACGTATATATATTTAATATAAAACAATGTTATATCTAAATTGCAAATACAATATTAATATAAAACGGTTATACTAAGCTTAATATAAGGTAAAGCATCTAAATACGTAGACTATCAACATGTATATGCAGACAAAAATGTGAACAATAATTACGAAACAAATGCAGACCACGCTTCACCAAATATTTTTTTTATATATATTTATAAAAATGTAACATATCCTCTTATATAAAATTGTTTACTAAACTTAAAATAGTCATTTGAAACTGGTAGAGAATATATATAAGCAAATAGGACTAGGAGTATGAGGAAAGTACATATAAATGCGAATAACTTAAAATATAAAACTGTATAACTTTTTTTTTTTTAAACTTCAGACCATTTTACTTATATACAAGCCAAACTTATATATACGTACATTATAAATTTTATACAGCAGCTTATATGTATACTAAACTAGTATCATTTATATGTAAATACCTTTAGACAAATAGGTCAGTAACTTAATTAACAACAATATGCAATACTTTGAACAACATATATATATTACTGTAACTAGATATAACCTATAAAGCCGAAACACTACATATATATATTATATGTGAAACCCACACACATACGAACAGTAAAATTTATAAACCTCCATACACATTTTAAAATATACGCATCATACATATAACTAATCAGCTTATATTATAATATAAATAATAGGTTATAAAGTTTTTGTACTAGATCCTATATGTGTAACCACAATCAAACTTAAAATGTATACACAGTTCACTATACTAATATTAATATACATAACATATATTAAAACACTTTTAAAAAAAACAAAATGAAACCTTATAAACATATATAAGTTGCTGATATAGAGATCTTATACCCTAACAGACATGTATTATAACCCTTCGATATAATAATACTCTAAGTAAAATTTATATTACACATATACATAACTCACGGATCATATAAACTTATGTAGTATAATATATAGACTAAACCTGACAGTATGTATAACTAATATATATAAGCCTTATATTTTACAAATATATTAATACCAAATATGTTATGATTTAACATATCATATAATTTAAACATTTGAACACAAATATAGTATAATTATATACTTTGAAAACAGTTTTAGATACATATATCTATTCACGAAAAATACAAGCAGGACAAATTTCATATATGTTTTATGTTCAAATATAAATTTAAGAATACATACATGAACCTCAAGTACTATCAGAGATCGGTTACAAAGATGAGTTCTAGGCGGTGAGGGAGGTGATAGCTTCGGCGATGATAAGCTATACAAAGAGAAGGCGGAGGATGGTGGGGTAGAAGCTGGAGCTCGGCTGTGAGGTGGTCGTTGGTCATGGTTGAGGGGACAGGGGTAGCAGCTCGGGTGGATCACATGAAGGAAGGTGGTATGGCGGTGGCTGCTGCGTGTGAACGAGGTGGTGGTTGCGTGCCTTCGGCGTTGGAGCTTTGGGTTGGAACTGTGGGCTCGGAGGTGGTGATAGGTAGGGGCAGTAGGCGATGGTGTTGGCGAGGCTGATGGGAGGCAAGGCTGTGGGCAGTGGTGAAGGTGGAAGTGGTGACGTGGGGAGGAGGTGAAGCTTCGGTTGGGAGAGGAGGTCGTGGTGGTTGCTGGTCGTGGGGAGGAGGAACCCGAGTGTGGAAATGCGGTTGGGTTTTGCTGAGGCGGATGTGTGGAGATGGTGCACCGGGTTTGAAGAATAGCAGAAAGAAACGAAAAAAATAAAAGAGAGAGGAGGAAGAAATAGATCTGGGAGGAAGAAGAAAGAGTTTCAGAGGAAAAGAAATAAATATATGGAAGTGTGAATAGGAGAGAAAGGGGCAAAAGAAACGTTCCACCTTAATTTTAGATATAAATTCAAAAGCTAAAGGAACGTGCACTATCCATTGATTCCGCAAAAGTTTTAAAGCAATTAATTGTGATGCTTGGACAACACGGCTAAAGTTTGAAAGGCAATAGAAAACAAAAGGTCACGAATACGGTACCGATACGGTGAACAGTTTTACAGATTCCGTTGTCCATCGGACGCCGAAACAAGCAAATGAATATACCATGGAGATCAGCATGACGTGACGATCAAAACGGTATACAAATACTAGTGGTACGATCATCCGATCGAAAGTCGATAATCGGTACCAGAAATGCTGCTATTTTGTCAGAATTAAGATAAACGGAGCAGTATAAGTCCAAATTTGGAGAAACGAATTCCGCAGTATGATTCAGAATAATCAGAATAATTTTTCTCCTGTTGACATATTTTGGTTTCAGAAAACTTTTAAATTCACTGTTATTAACCGGTTTGATTTGAAATGAAATTTCACAGGAAAATAAACTTCAATATTATCAGATGAAAATTTACCAGTTGCTCTATTAAAATAGACGTATTCCAAATAGTAAATTTTTATTTTCAAATTTTATTGTTTAAAATTTCACAAAATTTCAATTAATTACGTCATAAAAATTATTAAAATTTACGGGTCGTTACACTACCCACGAAGCCTTGCTGCATAACCCCTGATTTTCAGTCATTCCCGGTTGATGAGGCTTGAGGCTAAACGATACCTTTTTCAGAACATATCCCTTAGAATGCCCATCGTCCACCTGACGATGTCACGAAAGCATTCGTCCATACAAGTCCGTCCCGGGTTCGAACGGAACCAAAGGCACTATTCCTACTCCATCCATTTTGGAAATATCCTCAGGATTAGTAGCGACTAGCCCTTGCACTTCACTGCTCCATCTTCGACTCCGAAATCGTTACATGAAACGTACAAACCGGATCGAAGTGGTATTCGAGTCTCCAGACCTAAAATCCTGGTATACGGAAACCCGATCCCGGTCTCTTCGAAACGATCAACGCATTTGGCCAATATTGATAGTCGGTTATTTAACTATCAATTAACATCCACAAGCAACCATCACACAATAAATAATTTCCCACATTATTTATTTGCCCAAATATCTTTCCAAGATATATTTCCAAATTTTCAAAGCTCATTTGAAAACAGTTTCCGCTTACGGAATACATTTCCCAAATAATTATTTCCACTGAATTCACCAAGTACAAAATACTTTTAATTTTAAAATAATTTAAAAACACTTTATTTAAATATACTTTATAACATTGAAATTTTAAAACTACTTTAATACTTTATCAAAATATATATTTTAAGAATATTTAAAATAAAACCACTTTATAAATATAAGCTAACTTCCTCTTTAAAACATAATACCAAATCACTTTTATATAATTACTACAATAATAGATTTTTGAAAATACTTACTTAGGAAATTAACATTTAGAAATAATCAATTTTCTAAAACATGCTTTTAAAAACACAATTAGAACTTTTAACTTATATTAAAAATTTCTTTGAAAAACGTACTTGGCAATCCAAGGAAATACACTTCTCTTCACATCCTTTAAAAATAAATCAACATTTATTTTTTTTAAACCAATTCATATTCTTTTATAAATTCCCACCTTAAATTTATATTTTCAAATATCCCCGATATTTTATTTTACTTTATAAACCCAGTTTATAAATTTCAATATCTCACTTCTCTTTTAAATTCCAAATCCAAAGTATTTAAATCAAATTTATAATTGATTTCCCAATTTATTTTACTTTGAAATAAATTTCCTTACTTAATCCATTTATTTCCAAATTCATTAACTTCCAGATTTTATTTCTCATTATGATTTAAAATCTTTAAACTGAAACACAAGTTTCAGATTTCCCAAATTCCTTCTTTCTTTTTAATTACATTTAAACATTAAATTAAAATAAATTTTTATCCCTTTAAATAACATCTCATAAGTTTTCTTTAAATTCAACATTTCTCTGTTTATTCAAAATTCCTCTTTTCCATATTTAATTTATTCGAATTCACTAGAATTACTTAACTTAATTTTACTCTTTTATTTCTTTCAAAAATCCAATTCAATTGCTTTTGATAACTCATTATACTGGGAAATTCAATCCAACCAGATTATCCAATATAAATCATCACAGGATATCAACAATCATACCACAGAATATTTAAACAAAATTAAATATTTTGAGGAATCCAGTCGGATCCCTCCAACCTGTTTCCCTGCATCCACAGATGTTAGCACAATACCAATTCCACTTCGAGGTGGAATATCGCGGTATATGGGTTTTATAAAATATCATCCGCTATTATGCGGCGCATAGGGTCTCATCCACTATATACTGTGGGAATATCAACAATTCCAATATATACATATGCCAATATGTATATATTGCTATACTACTATATATATCACATCAATCAAATCACCCATTCAATAAATTATTTAAATTTAACCATTTAAATTTAAAATTTAACTGAGTGAGATTAACTCACCTTTTGCTATTATTTGCAATCCATTCCAGACCATCTTGTTTCTTTCCCGATTTTGACCTTGTATAAATATTTGTACGGTTAATTAATATTTGAATTAATCGAAAAATTAATTACTACTTATTTATTGAATTTAATTTAATTTAAACTATTCCCTTTTGAATAAAAATACCTTTTTTAGTGACATATAATTAAACAGGTTTATTAGACAAATTTATCACTACTTAATGAATCTAATTTCAACTTATTACCTGATTGAAACCAATTTTTCCTTGTGAACTATATATATACCCTTATTAACATTTATACTTCCAAAAATTTAACTTTATAAATTCTTCCTTGTATATATATTAAAAACAAGTATGTATATGAATATATATATATATTATTATTATTATCTATTTTAAATCAAACTGAGATAAAATTCTCCTAACATATGTACATATATATGACATTCAAGTTAAGTTAAATTGGAAAATTTAAAAACAAAATACCTCTGACAAAATCGAACGAACCCAGCCCTTCACATCTTCGCGACATCAAGACCACCGTTCCCACTGCGCACGTGCACCCCAGTTCCCAACCTCAACACGCCAACTGACCTCGTCGATTGCTCAGCTTCGTCGTCCCCGCATGATCCCCTCGACTTATTCGCGAGCGCCACCATCAGTTGCTCGAGCACGAGCGCCTCCGTCATGATGTCGCTGGCCCAGATGCTCTTTGACTTCAACATCGCGTTCGAGATCGAACTCGAATGTCATCCCCCAATCCAACCGCGACCAAGATTCCGACTACCTTCCCCTTTACCTCGCGAGCGTCGCGCGCGTCACTAAAGTTTCGATGAAAATCGAATTTGATTTCATTTGAAACTAGAAGAGAAAAAGGAAAAACGAGTCTCGGCTTAATTTTGTTCGAACTGGACATGAGAAAGATAGTCTCGAGCTCGGCCCTGTTTTCGTTTGATTTCGATTTAACTGGACAGAGGGAAGGAGATTGACGCTTAAAAGAAATGAGGAGGGAAAGAATTTGTTTCCACTGATGTTCACTAAAAGGGAAGGGAAGAAAGGAACGAGATTTTATTTGTGAGCGATTTGATTATTATTTTCTTTTTCTGGGTTCGATTTCGACTTGTGAAATTATAGAGGAAGAAGGGAGGAGTGATTAGGTTTCGTGAAAATAAAACTGGGAGAGGGACGAGGAGAAGATATCGATCTGGGAAGCTTCCAGCGTACGCTTGTTTTATAAATATCTCTAACTAGTTGACTTTAAATATATTACATTATAAAACTTCAAAACGCCTCGTTACATAACGCGAAATCCCGGACCCCGAATAAGACATGCCGACAGTCGTTCTTAAGATTCTACCCATATTCCGAACATAACGGAACGCGTTTCGGAGGCTAAATCAATCGTATGGAGAAGATAGCATTTTAGATCGAGTTATTATATTAAATTCTGATAAGAATTATAGCGCGTTTATATATATCGTACGCTCGCTCAACAACTCCAATACTACGAAATTTGAAATCCGATAATAATACAATATTACGGACCCAATGGAACTGGTTTCGTCGAAATCCGAGACTGTGCCTCGGAAGGCTATTTTTTAATAAACGGTATAAATTTTAAAACCGAACAAACCACTATAAATTTCAATTTTACAAATTCTATTACCTTCAGTATTATCAATATGAATTTTATAAGCCTTCAAAATATTTTTAGTTAGCTTAGAATACCAGATTTACTATTTTATCCAACTTCAATATAAATTTAATTTAATTATTAAATTACTCAATAACAGCGATATTTGAAATTTAAGTTTATAATTAACCTCTGAATATTTTAAATTAATTAAATATTCCAATTTCAAATGCTCAAAAATTCCGGGTCGTCACACTAAACATATATCTCTTGTCCCCTACAACTCCTTGACCAAACGATTCTTCTGTAACAACCATATTGTCAATTACCTAATTAATCAAGTTTAATTAGGAATAATTAATTCTAATTTGTGGTTTGTGAAATTTAATTATGAAATTAAATCTAGTTTTGAGAATAGTTGATTTGATTTATTTAAGGAATAAGTTTCATTTCTTGAGAAGGATTTCAATTTAAATTTGAAATATTATTAAATCAATTAATTGAATTTGGCATTTAGGATAAATTGTTAATATTGAGATTTATTGCTTTAGAATGAAAATTTGCAATTAATGGTTTATTTTATTTTATTGAAAATAACGAGTATAACTTGTATTTTCAAAAGTCCTATTTAATTGTACAAAATATTTCAATATTAATAGAAATGAGTATTTTAACTTGTTGATTGGTTTTGGTAAATTTGAGAAATTAACTTAAGCTAAATAAAACATTGTTTAAGCAGAAAATAGTGTTTTACAATAAGTAAGACAAAGGGAATTAGTAATCTTTTCTTTTATTGGGTTCATGTAAACCCATTTGGCCCAAGTAATAGATTTTGTGAGAAGAAAACGAAACTTATGTTCATTTCCTTCTCATTTTAATTACAGTTCAAAAATCTGAGAATAAGAACTTCTTATTCTCAACACCCTAGCTTCATTCTCAACCCAAATCTTAGGCAAACCAAAGGGCTTTTGGCTAATTATTGTAGGAATAGAAACAAGGAAATCTTCTCCATCTTCTAGTATGTCTATTTCAATTGTTATTCTCAGCTTTTTTGATAATCCCCTTTTTCAATTTCTAAGCTAGGAAGTTATCAAAGGAGGATAGCCTAGAAGGATTCAAGTCCTTAACTTCAATTCAAGTGCTTATTGGTGAGTTAAACACTCACTCAACTATCTCTAAATTTATATTAAGTACATGTGTTGTTTTGTATGAATTGTTGTTATAAACCTTTGTCGAAATGATCTCTATTTCTTGTGTTGTTTGCATTTTTTGGATATGCAACATTTTGTTTGCTGAATATCCTAGATGTTTGATCTCTTGATTCATCAAATTATAGTTGAAAATGTGTTTGCATGACATCAAAATCAGTACCCTTGAAGCCAAAATCATTCGTCCCATGAAACTCACCATCGACGAACCATCGGGAAGCGACGAATACTACTTGGGGCTCGGCCCAGGCTGTGCCACCGGTGGACCACTCACACGTGACCGGTGTACCGGTCACGACCTGGGCGGAGCCCCATATTATGTCCATTTGCCTCTTGATCGCCCTGTTCGACCATTTGTTCTCCCAGTTGTTTCTTTGATTGTTATTTGCATTGTTTTGTGTTGATGGTTGCTATGATCTTGTGTTGTGTAGTAGTGTATTCTCTTGTGTTATGGACTTTAAATCACCTTGATTCAAAGGTTTGGAATTTTATAAACTTATATCTATATATTTTATTTATATAAATATTTTTATAAAAGGGAGTTTATTTTATGTTTTCAAATATTAAACTTGTTCCCAAATTAATCTAGTTCCTTTATAAATGATCTTTCACAAGTAATTACTATATATTATGTATTGTTAATAAAATTGGAATAGGATTTGAAAATATGATTTTGGAAATATAAATTTAAGTTGTTTTTAAACAATTGTTAGAATATCAAATTAGGTTGGAAAATGAGTTTATGGTTTCGTAAATAAACGGGTTCTTATATAAGTGGCTTTGAAATATGGGCTTTTGGAAAAATACAAAACTTAATTTATTTCTAACTGAAATGGTAAATGGGTTTGGAAGACTAATAAATATAGATTTATAAAATAAATGGCTACTTATATATATGGAATTTGGAATATGGTTTGTGAATAATATAACTTTATGGAATTTTTGAGATAACCATATATATATTTTGAGATCTAAATGCAATATATGGTTTATTTTATCTAATGATAAATAAAGTATTTAGAAATCATTTCTTATATGGAATGTTATATTCTTGGATTTCTAAATATAAACTTTTATAAGATAAGTGTTTTGAGAACCTTAGTTCCATAATATGGGGAGTGCTAATAATCGACTTAGTGTTACCGATTAGTTTAAATGCTCTCGAGTAACGCTTCATCGAATATTGTATAACTCATCGAATAGAATGTTTGAGTGGTACTTAATAGCCCATTAGCAAATACTCGAACTTTACCAGGTAGTATGGGATGCCTTGGATAAGTTCTTCTGATTGCTTTTTGGAAGTATTTAACACTTTAGGGTTGTATTCTCTTTTGGTTTTCAGCGCGGCCGACAGATCCTTAAGAGAATGTAGTTTAGGTTTTCTAGCGGTATCCGTAATAAGTGAGATTTACTAACTTCTAGTAAATACTTAAATTTCACCAGGTGGTATGGGAAGTTTTGGTTTAGTTCTAGTGATTACTAAAAGCGATAATATTTGGCACTTTAAAGTATTTCCTTTTAGGGTTTGGCCAGGGGCCGATAAATCCTTAAGAGATATACTCTTGGATTTCTTTTCGAACACAAATAAATAATAACATTGAATAATCTAGAGTTTTTGAGCCATGGTTGCCACGATCGTCTTGATCTCGAGATTTGGTTTTCCTTGATCCTTGTAATCGTGTCGAGATTCTATGTTCCTCAATCCTTGTGATCATGTCGAGACTCGGTGTTCCCCGATCCTTATGAACGTGTCAAGATTCCGTGAACGTGTCGAGATTCTGTGTTCTCGATCTTTGGTATCATATCAGTACGAGTGATACCACAATTGTTTGTTTGCCAAGATATGGAATTGGTTTCTTTGTGTTAGGAATATTGTGATTTATTCTGTGATTTTGTGTTTTGTGACTAATGTGTGTTTGTGACCAAATATATATATATGTGTGTGTGTGTGTGTGTGTGTGTGTGTGTGCCTTGTAGTAAATTCTGAGTTAAATTAATTAAGCGACCTGTTATATTTTAGACATCCGGATTTACTTGTATGTTATTTATTTTTGTGTTATATCTTATTCTCACCCTTTTGGATATTTAGTGATAGTCCGACCCATTTATTTTGTAATACTCGGGTCGGGTTGAGACTTTTCAGGTTATAGGATAGGTAGACCTTTGGATGATTTGGCTAGGAGGGAGATAAACCATTTTGACTATTAGTTTATCTCATTTAGAATTTTGTGTTGTACATGAGATGTATATCCGAGTTAGATATTTGTAACACATGTATATTATGTGGGTCTAGTATTTTATTTTGTAGACTCACATTTGGTATATGTGTATGAGATTTATTATTCCGTTGTGATCTGTGATTTACTATTTTATATGATATGTTGTTCTGAATTTGAGAAACCGATATTTTTATTACTTTGAACTAAGACTGTATACGTCAAATTTTATTCTAGAGATTTAGTTAAATGGTAATTATGACATGTCAGTGCTAGTTTAAAGTTATATTCACATTTTGTCACCCTTAACAAGCCTTGTTCTCCATATTATTAGACAACATTATTTATAAATGAATATTAGGCTTAGGTCCTTAAAATAAAAATTAATATACAAAAACTCCTCCCCAAAAATAGATTGTAAATTAGGTTACTAGAATTAAGTTATTGATAATTGCGGAAATTTCCGCAATTTTTTTTGGTGAATAATTGCAGAAATTTACACAATTATTGAAAAAATTGCGTAGTATGCAATTTTTTAGTGAATAATTGCATAAATTTCAGTAATTTTTCAATGAATAATTGCGGAAATGTCTACAATTTTTGGATATAATTGCATAAATGTCTGCAATTATTCACTGAATAATTGTATAAATGTATGCAACTATTCAGTAAATTAATTCTAGGGACCTAATTTACATACTTTTTTTTGGCAAGGATGTTTAGTGTATTTTGAAACTTAATAGGGACTTTAGTCCCTATTTATAATGTTCTGTAATAATATGGATATAATAGTGAGGTCGTTCATAATCTAAGATAGCTATATAGTCAGATAACCAATCCATCCCTAAGATAACCAAGAACATACCATTACATATAAAATCAATGTTAGCACAACTAGGTCTTTACAAATCAAAGAAAGGTGTGTTGACCCCCCAATAGAATTTGGCCCGACTATTGAGTTGGTGACAACTTGGTCAAAAGCGGCCCCTTAAGTGGAGTATTTAGGCCTTTAATGAACTTTATAGCCTTCTTCATGGGGGTATCGATCAAACTCAATCCAAACTCAGCCAATTCTATAAACTTACTTGTAACAACCTGCATTTTTGACCGTTCAAGTCGAGTGCATAGGCAGACACACATGCCAACTCAAACAATCCGAAATACGGATAGTTATTGGGGTAAATAAGAAAAGAAAAGAAAGAATAGAAACAAACTCAGAATCTCGCAGCGGAAGGAACAAGATATAATAATAAAATAACAGTTCATGAAGCTGTTAAATAAATAAATTTGATTATTATTATACATCATAAATCAGAGTTACATACATATCAGAGATAATACAATAATGCAGCGGAAAAATAATATGGTAGTAGAATACAAATTATGTAATACCAAACTCCGTCTTCGTCCTCCAAAATAGATCTTCAACCTTATCTGAAATGCTCAAGCTGACCCGAGCGTGATGAAAAGACAAAACACACGAGTCAGGACTAAAATATCTCATGTAAGTCAAATCGAATAAGAAATATGAGTGTGACGGCGTCAGAGATGTTTACGGGGTTTGACATCTCCAATCCAGTGTCAACGTGAGTGCAATAACTTAAGAGATGTTACGGGATTTTCCATCTCTCAAGGATCCGTTAAACTATCTACTATGTAGTACAATACGCTATTATAATATGTCTACATTAAAGTAAAAGTATTAAAATAGCGTTAAGCCATGGCCCATTCCACCCTTAACACAGTTTATATTCCCAAGAGCATATACAAGACCGTAGTTTCCCCAAAACCGGAAGTCACCAGAGGGCAATCCATATACTAAAGGTACAAAACAAAACGTAGTGGTCGCGAATAGGATAATCAGTGTGACAAGGTACATGAGGCGATACCAACTAGGATACTAGTAGTTGCCTGATCCGGACTGATGTTGGGCATAGCAGCTACTACCCCAACACCGCGAAACAACACTCCCATAATCGAGGGGTGCACCCAAATCGAATCACAATATTAATAGATATGGTATCGAAGAAGTGTGTCCGCTAGAGATGGCGATCCTCAATGGCCCGGCGCGGCTCCTGTTTTAGTCATGTCAGGGGTCATCCAAAATCGTTCTCTTTCTTCAGTCAACGCGTTCACCAAAACCATCCACTTCATTCTGGATCAACACTCCGCGTGTATTAGTTATTAAAGTGGTTTTCGGTATCGACAGAGAGTATGTCCATATCCGATCCCGGTCTCTTTGATAACTACGTATTATTACACCGGTGGCTCTTTTACATTTCAAATCGATTCATAATTGATATCAAAATATCATATTCGCTTCAAAATCAAATCCGTTCAAATATCATCATATCTATTCAAGATGTAAGATTCCGTTTCAAAATCATTTTTCGCCTCAATATCTCATTTCGATTTCAAAATTATTAATTTCAACTCGATTTAGCTTCTCAATAAACCATTTCAAATTATCAATTTCAAATACATATTTGAACCACAAAATAAACAATTTCACTTTCAATATATTTCGAAACTTTAAATATTTCACATTTCAAAACAGCTCATATATTTATATAAGAATATAAGATTCACTTTAAAACCATTTCGTATTCAAATTAGAATATACTTCAAATTAAACATCCGTATTAAGTAGTTTACTTAATTTTTGGAACAATTCCAATTCAATAAACTTAGATTAACATTCGGATTTCAAGAATTCATTTAAGTATTACATTCCAACTCAATTTCAGTTCAAATTCTATTCAAATCAATTTTATCTTCAAATTTAATTCAATAGTTTCAATTTAGTCCAATTCACGAATTTCTTTGAATTTCAATTAAATTCCAAATTAATTAAATCTCAATTTCAAATTAATTTTCAATTCCAAACTCAAACATGAAATATCATTTCATATAAATTTTCTTAGAAATATTCAGAGTTCGATTAAAAGTCCAATCTTTTAAAACAAATCAACTTTCGAATATTTACGTCGTATTTCAATCCTTTTCTTAAAAATCTAAACTTCGAGTAATTAAACAATTTCATTTACCAAGTTTAAATTCCAACATATCGAGCTTCAATTCAAAATAATTCAATTTCCATAAATTGGATTTTATTCTTAAAATCAATTCATTTAAATAATTTCAAAACAACTTTTAAAATCATTTAATTTAACCAACTCGGTGTCCGTATATAATTTTCTAACCTATGGCCAAGTGATTATTTATTTCAATTAAATGTCAGGGATGAATATATATCACATAAACCGATCACAATGTCATATGTATGTATAACAGGATACATATAAGCAAATAAACATCCAAACATTTAGATATCAACCAATAGCATCCATTGAAATAAATCATCCAATAGACAATACAATTCACGGCAATTTCATAGTTATCAATGTCAGGTAATTTAATCGCAATTCAATTTTAATTTCAATTTGACTGTCAATTTAATTTTCAACGGTGAATTCAAATGACAATCTATATGACAATTAAATTTTTATCAAACAACGACAAATAAAATTCATATCACTTCATAATATCAAATTTAACTAACAAAAATTATTTTAGTCAATTGTGAGCGTATAAACACTCACCTTTTGAATTTAAATTGAATTTAAATTCAATTTAAACCCAAAAATTTGACAGTCTCCAAATCCATCCAAACTAGCCTCAAAGTGTCCGGAATTTCGATACGATCCTAACAAAAGAAACCTCGTCCAAATCCGAGTCCGTATGCAAAAGTTATGAAAATTTGAAGATTGGAAAATTCTGGTGCTGAGTCGACTTCGAGTTCAACCCGGTCCGCCGCCTCAAATACCTGATGCCTGCTTGGAGTTTTTGCGAAAACGACCCGATGACCCGAGTAGTTTTCTTCCTGACTCGAAGTAGCTCCAGGGTTTTTCCCCCTGAAACCCCAAGCGCGACCCGAAGCGCGTAAATCTCGAATTTTTTTTTTTAGATTTTGGAATTTGGGAATTAGGTTTTGTCTGCCATTGGAATGAGAAGCTAAGAAGAAGATGAATTGTACGTACAGACAAATGAAGATTAGGGAGGCTAGGGTTTATAACTGTGTTTATATAGGTATGTTAGAGATAGAGTAGATAGACTGGATAGATGAACGTGCGGAACAAACTATGGCCCGAAAAGCCCGTTCTGACCCCGGAACGAAATTGAGTAAACCCATATATCGAAATAGGTTTTTTAAAATATTCTGAGCGCGATGGAAAATGTTTCAAGTCCAAATTCCATTGTATGAAGAAGTTATGCTGAAAAAGAAATTCTCAAATTGATTTCAAAAATTGATTTCAATTAAATTGATTTCAAGGCGTTTCGCGTTCGTACGATCAAACGACAAGTCCGATCGTTACGAAACTTGAAACCCTACAATAATATGACATTACGGATCCGATGAAACTGGTTTCGTCGAAATCCGAGATTTTTTGAAAAATGACTATTTTCTCTCGCTGAATTAATATTAAAACAATTCGATGCGTTTCGAGCTACCACGGTCAAACGATAACTCCGATTGCTACGAAAATTGAAATCCGGCAATAACAAACTATTACGGATCCAATGGAACTAGTTTCGTTCCATTCTGAGACTGTTAGAAAAATGGCTATTTTTCAGTCGATAATTAAATATTAAAATATTCAATTTTCACAAATTAACTTTAAATTCAATTTTAAAAGTTCTATAACATTACTATAACTCCAATATGATAAGATAAAATTTTACAAATCATTTTCAATCATATTCAACTCGATTTTCAATTATTTCTGAAATTTAAATTATCGATTTAATTGTCTAATTAAATCCAATATTCGAAAAATAAATTATTCGACTGTTTAATTTCAATATAAAATTCCCAATTTTAAATTATTAACTTTTAAATCAAATTTCAATTGTTCACAAATTCCATTTTTAATTTCATAGTAATTAACAATCTTTTACAATGCAATTTTCCATTATAAATCCAATATAAAAGATTATATTAGATTTAGCGTTCAATTATATTGTAATTCAAATTCAAGTTATTTAATTCCAAATGAATTCTTTTATTTCGATTTACACTTTCATTATTGAATCAACCATTTACTTATACATTATTATCAATAGTTTATAATTCATTTACTTTCATTTTCTTCAGCTATCATCTTATTTAAATTCACAGTAATATTAAATTACATTCATTTACGTTGATTTCCATATTATAACTTCAATATTAAATGTAACATTTTATTTATTTCGTTGTTTACAATCAAATTCAATTCAATTCAATTACTTGTTACATTCAAATTTAAATCTTTTACTTACGTTCAATTACAAGTTAACATCTTTATCAAATTACAGTTTCAGTTATTATCTGCTTTCAATCAACTGTAATATTAAGTTACATTTATTTATATTAGTTTCAATAACATAACTTCCATTATTAAATCTACCATTTTACTTATTCTTTGTTTACAATCACAACATATTTGGTTTACAATCAAATTCAATTCATTATTTACATTCACTACAAGTTAACATCCATATTTAATTTACAAATAAGTTATTTCAGAATTCAGTTTTGTATTTTAACTTGTAATTCACATTTAACAACACAAAATTTTATTTCCTTCGGATTTTTATCCAAAATTTTCATTTTAATTCGTATTTTTAAAGTGTTAAAAATACGGGTCGTTACATTCTCCCCCACTTAAAACTTTTCGTCCTCGAAAAGGAACGGAGAAGGGGAAACCATCATTTAGATATAATTCATTCAAAATATTCTACTTATTTGCAAAATTTAGTTATAGGATTTCTTTTTTTTCACAAAATTTTCTAACTCCCGGATTTTTGAAAAAATTTCGGCAGCACTTCCTTTGCACGGCTAGGACCGAAAAATTTCATAGTAGTAATAATTGCATGATATACATCTCATTACAAGAATGAGGCATCCCAAAACATGGGGAACACAATAATATACCACAACATAAATTGTAATCCGAGAACATACCTTTTATTTAGCGTTTATTAGCATTTTAACTTACATTTTGCATTAAGCGCAGAAGCGAGCTCCACAAGCGAAGCGCAACCCCTTTGCTACCTACTAAAATGCTCAATAACCAAGTTAGAACCATGCATATAAAGATAGATCGATATGCTTATCATAAACAACACACATATAACATGTTTAGCTTCAAAACTGAAATTCAATTTCCAGGACAGCAAACGAATGTCAGTTTTTGGTCACCTAAACGATAAAATTTGACAATGGAATCTAAACAAAAGTTGTTTCATTCGTTTCAGACTTCCCGGAATGTCCAAAATCATTGAATTCGGACCTTCCGTTCAAAAGTTACGACCGTTTTACTAAATAGATACGCCTCAGCCTGGCAATGAATTGCGCAGGTCAGCGACGTTTGGTCACGTTTTTGACCTTCTAAACGACAGCAAAACACCAAATGCTTAAAACAAAAGTTTTAGCTTAAGTTCTAAGCTTTCCACAAATTGCAAGATCATCAAAATCCGATAAACCAGTAAAACGTTATGGCAAAAATACTAAGAGTATATGCTACTGATTTTGCTTCCCTTTTACACAGGCCAGCGAGAAGATTCAAATTTTTAACTAAGTAAATGAAGGAATTTCTCAATACAGTCTAAACAAAAGTCGTGCTACAGTTTCTAAGCTTTCCAAAAAGTCTAATATCGTTGAACTTCGTCCAGCCATTTAAAAGTTATGGTTGTTTTCGTTTCAGCATATATTGGACAATTTTGGATTTTTTTCCAAAATTTTGCTTTTATTATTTCAAAGTACAAACCATCAAACTTTAAATTTTCTACAGAAACAATCATAAACACAAAGTCGTTTATTTTCTTATTTATCCATGAAATACGTTTACATTCAATTTGTTTCCGATCTATTCAAGTTTGTTTCATTCACATTTTAAATTCAAGTCAATTTGCTTCAATTTAAATTGGATTCAATTATATTTAATTTCACTTTGCTTCAAATTTGAATTTAATTATTTTAAAATTTTATTCCGTTTATTCAATTCCATTAACACTAATGAATTCTACTAAATCAATTACCATCCATCAAACAACCAATGCATATCAAACATTACCATCCATCCAGAATCTACACTAAATCAATTATACATTTCCAAGTTTATTGACATTAAGTTATATTCAACTTTAATTAGTTTCCATTTTCAAATTTTATATTTCATTAATTTTAAATTTTATTCATTCACTTGTATATATCATTCATTTTACAGCTTAAATTTCTTTTATATTTACAACTATCAATAAATCTTCACATTTTATTATTCACTCTCACACTGGTATATTATTCCTCTACTTATCCTTATAAGCATTTTAAACTTTTTAAGTATTTGGTAAGTTTTTGTTATGCAAATAGAATGTAGTTAAACAACATACAACCCCTTTTCATTCAAAGTTGAATTTTCAATTAATTAATTCTTAAGTCATTACTTAAATTTCACTATAATTTAATTTCACATTTACATTCACATATAGTATTTCCATTTTATATTAACAAAATGGTGAATCACCTTTAAATGTTACTTTAAATTCCAATTATTTACTAACAATTTTATTTATATTTGCAAACCATTAATTAAATGCATATTTCATTATTCAAACCTAAACTTGTATATTATCCAATTAACAATTCATATAACATTTTTGAACTTCTTAAATATTTTGGTAAGTTATATTTATGCTATAGAATGAAACTTAATACTATGCGAGTTTTACAGTTTCAATTTTATTTTAAATTCATAATTTCCTAATTCTAAGGATTTCTACTTCAATTGATATTTTCACTTAGCTCTTAGGTTCATTTCTCATTTCACAATTTAGAAGTTTCGTAATGATTCAAGTATTTGTTTATCTCAATAGTTTAAAGTCATTAAATATTAAAGAACTTAAGAATTTCATCTCCGGTTTCATTTCAAATCAAGTTTGAAATAATATATACTTATATTAATGTGTATCAAGTCATACTATAGAGAATACAAAATAAAATTCAATTTTAATCAAAACGGGGTTTAGAAAAAGCTATTAAGTGATCTCCCCCACTTAGACTCTCGAAAATAAACGTCGATGATGCGTGCAATCATCACCGAAATCATTCTCTAGTGTCAAGAGGGGAGTATAACACTTACTTCATTTCAAAATCCTTTGAAAACAATTTCTAATCGAATATACTATCATATAATACTTGTATTATACATTTCAAATTTTTGTTAATAAATTTTCAAAACACCGGAATTTAAATTCTCCATCTTAATTTAAATTCATTTTATTTTATTTTATTTACCATTTATATTCATTGTCAATCATATTTACAAGTTTCATTTCTTAAAATCGTCCAATAGTCAATAGTTAGAAATATTGACTAATCAACAATAAACGATGATAATCTAATATTATCATCTCCTAACAACCAATACAATCAAAATTTATAAATTTTCAAGATAGTTCTTTTATATAAAAATATAGTCCAAAACAATGTTATGTCAATCTGTCCTATTCGAGTGTTTAGAAATTCCTATCGATGCCTTGGCGTCCCAAGTACCAACGAGAATTCATAAATACTCAACGGAACAATTTAACACAATATAAAATCATTTTTATATAAAAATTACAAATACGCTCTCTCATATACACTCGAACTCATTCATAAGGTTTAACCCTATTTCAATGAGCTATTCCCCACTAGAGCCAAGGTAATCTAAACCAAAGCTCTGATACCAACTGTAACAACCTGCATGTTTTACCGTTCAAGTCGAGTGCATAGGCAGACACACATGCCAACTCAAACAATCCGAAATACGGATAGTTATTGGGGTAAATAAGAAAAGAAAAGAAAAGAAAGAACAGAAACAAACTCAAAATCTCGCAGCGGAAGGAACAAGATATAATAATAAAATAACAGTTCATGAAGCTGTTAAATAAATAAATTTGATTATTATTATACATCATAAATCAGAGTTACATACATATCAGAGATAATACAATAAAGAAGCGGAAAAATAATATGGTAGTAGAATACAAATTATGTAATACCAAACTCCATCTTCATCCTCCAAAATAGATCTTCAACCTTATCTGAAATGCTCAAGCTGACCCGAGCGTGATGAAAAGACAAAGCACTCGAGTCAGGACTAAAATATCTCATGTAAGTCAAATCGAATAAGAAATATGAGTGTGACGGCGTCAGAGATGTTTACGGGGTTTGACATCTCCTATCCAGTGTCAACGTGAGTGCAATAACTTAAGAGATGTTACGGGATTTTCCATCTCTCAAGGATCCGTTAAACTATCTACTATGTAGTACAATACGCTATTATAATATGTCTACATTAAAGTAAAAGTATTAAAATAACGTTAAGCCATGGCCCATTCCACCCTTAACACAGTTTATATTCCCAAGAGCATATACAAGACCGTAGTTTCCCCAAAACCGGAAGTCACCAGAGGGCAATCCATATACTAAAGGTACAAAACAAAACGTAGTGGTCGCGAATAGGATAATCAGTATGACAAGGTACATGAGGCGATACCAACTAGGATACTAGTAGTTTCCTGATCCGGATTGATGTTGGGCATAGCAGCTACTACCCCAACACCGCGAAACAACACTCCCATAATCGAGGGGTGCACCCAAATCGAATCACAATAGTAATAGATATGGTATCGAAGAAGTGTGTCCGCTAGAGATGGCGATCCTCAATGGCCTGGCGCGGCTCCTGTTTTAGTCATGTCAGGGGTCATCCAAAATCGTTCTCTTTCTTCAGTCAACGCGTTCACCAAAACCATCCACTTCATTCTGGATCAACACTCCGCGTGTATTAGTTATTAAAGTGGTTTTCGGTATCGACAGAGAGTATGTCCATATCCGATCCCGGTCTCTTTGATAACTACGTATTATTACACCGGTGGCTCTTTTACATTTCAAATCGATTCATAATTGATATCAAAATATCATATTCGCTTCAAAATCAAATCCGTTCAAATATCATCATATCTATTCAAGATGTAAGATTCCGTTTCAAAATCATTTTTTGCCTCAATATCTCATTTCGATTTCAAAATCATTAATTTCAACTCGATTTAGCTTCTCAATAAACCATTTCAAATTATCAATTTCAAATACATATTTGAACCACAAAATAAACAATTTCACTTTCAATATATTTCGAAACTTTAAATATTTCACATTTCAAAACAGCTTATATATTTATATAAGAATATAAGATTCGCTTTAAAACCATTTCGTATTCAAATTAGAATATACTTCAAATTAAACATCCGTATTAAGTAGTTTACTTAATTTTTGGAACAATTCCAATTCAATTAACTTAGATTAACATTCGGATTTCAAGAATTCATTTAAGTATTACATTCCAACTCAATTTCAGTTCAAATCCTATTCAAATCAATTTTATCTTCAAAATTAATTCAATAGTTTCAATTTAGTCCAATTCACGAATTTCTTTGAATTTCATTTAAATTCCAAATTAATTAAATCTCAATTTCAAATTAATTTTCAATTCCAAACTCAAACTTGAAATATCATTTCATATAAATTTTCTTAGAAATATTCAGAGTTCGATTAAAAGTCCAATCTTTTAAAACAAATCAACTTTCAAATATTTACGTCGTATTTCAATCCTTTTCTTAAAAATCTAAACTTCGAGTAATTAAACAATTTCATTTACCAAGTTTAAATTCCAACATATCGAGCTTCAATTCAAAATAATTCAATTTCCATAAATTGGATTTTATTCTTAAAATCAATTCATTTAAATAATTTCAAAACAACTTTTAAAATCATTTAATTTAACCAACCCGGTGTCCGTATATAATTTTCTAACCTATGGCCAAGTGATTATTTATTTCAATTAAATGTCAGGGATGAATATATATCACATAAACCAATCACAGTGTCATATGTATGTATAACAGGATACATATAAGCAAATAAACATCCAAACATTTAGATATCAACCAATAGCATCCATCGAAATAAATCATCCAATAGACAATACAATTCACGGCAATTTCATAGTTATCAATGTCAGGTAATTTAATCGCAATTCAATTTTAATTTCAATTTGACTGTCAATTTAATTTTCAACGGTGAATTCAAATGACAATCTATATGACAATTAAATTTTTATCAAACAACGACAAATAAAATTCATATCACTTCATAATATCAAATTTAACTAACAAAAATTATTTTAGTCAATTGTGAGCGTATAAACACTCACCTTTTGAATTTAAATTGAATTTAAATTCAATTTAAACCCAAAAATTTGACAGTCTCCAAATCCATCCAAACCAGCGTCAAAGTGTCCGGAATTTTGATACGATCCTAACAAAAGAAACCTCGTCCAAATCCGAGTCCGTATGCAAAAGTTATGAAAATTTGAAGATTGGAAAATTCTGGTGCTGAGTCGACTTCGAGTTCAACCCGGTCCGCCGCCTCAAATACCCGATGCCTGCTTGGAGTTTTTGCGAAAACGACCTGATGACCCGAGTAGTTTTCTTCCCGACTCGAAGTAGCTCCAGGGTTTTTCCCCCTGAAACCCGAAGCGCGACCCGAAGCTAAGAAATGTTACATTTTATTTATTTCGTTGTTTACAATCAAATTCAATTCAATTCAATTACTTGTTACATTCAAATTTAAATCTTTTACTTACTTTCAATTACAAGTTAAAATCTTTATCAAATTACAGTTTCAGTTATTATCTGCTTTCAATCAACTATAATATTAAGTTATATTTATTTATATTAGTTTCAATAACATAACTTCCATTATTAAATCTACCATTTTACTTATTCTTTGTTTACAATCATAACATATTTGGTTTACAATCAAATTCAATTCATTATTTACATTCACTACAAGTTAACATCCATATTTAATTTACAAATAAGTTATTTCAGAATTCAGTTTTGTATTTTAACTTGTAATTCACATTTAACAACACAAAAATTTATTTCCTTCGGATTTTTATCCAAAATTTTCATTTTATTTCGTATTTTTAAAGTGTTTAAAATACGGGTCGTTACATTACTGATATACTCCTTTAATGTGGAGTCTCCCTGCCTAAGTTATATAAACTTTTCCAATTGCAAACTAACTTTAGCTCTGGACATGGATCGTGACTCAAAGCGAGTTCTGAATTCAACCCAAGTGATTCCCTCCTCAGCAATCTCCACAGCCACTGTAGTCCACCAATCTAGCGCCTCCTATTTTAGACGCCATGCAGCCATTCTCCTCTTGATCCGGTCTTCTCATCCAAGCTCCTAAAATTTACGTTCACAGTCGTTAATCCAAGCCTTTGTATCCACGAAATCTTCATCCCCCATATATGCGTGTCCTCCCCTATTCTGGAAGTCTGTACACATTTATGGTAGTCTAGTGGTTCGGGTGCTGCTTAAGTATGCGGAGCAGCGGGTGTCGCTGGTTCAGTTTGTTGAGGAATGTGAACTTGCCCCGCATGAGTTAGGTATTTCTTGAACCATTCCGGCATCCCTCGAATAGTGGTTATCACTTGGGTTGAGGAGTTGCCAACCTCTGAGCTGTTGTTTTCATCCATAATCTACTATCTGTAGGTTTGAGCTTTTAGTTACAACTTCCTAAGATAAGTATTATTTGTTGAAACAAAATATTTGCCAAGTTTGTTTGCGTATGTTTATAAAAGTAATTATATATGTCACGTACCGAAATTTTCGACTTTCGAAAATTCGACATCGATACTCACTTTATCGACTGCCGAGCAATCGAGTGCCGGAAACTCCAATAGTGATGGTTTTAGAAAGAAGAGGTAGAAGAAAAAGAAAGCAGAAGAAAGAGAGAAAAGAGAAAGAAGAACAGAACAACATCAGAACAGAAAACAATATCAGAATCTTACACATCGCAGCGGAACAATATACAATAGATAATTACTAGTCTTTTAAAACAAAGAACTATATCAGTTTTTATACATACATTAATCAGAGTCAATATACAACTCAATACAACAATGGACAGTTATGTAAACTTGTCCTCATACAGAATATACAGCGGAATAAATACTATCAGATACAAATACTACGTCTCGTCCTCCAGCTTATCTCCAAAGCTCCAGAATATCCAGAATATCCTGATAACATAACTCTAGGCTGCCCGTGTGGAAATTGGTGGGCACCCAGAGTTTAGAAGGGAACAATAAACTCCGAGTCAGTCATGGTGACTGGTGTGAGATCGTAAAACAGTTGTTTTTCACAAAGAAAATAAAACAAATTCGCAATGCTTTTGGAAAATGAAACTACCATAAGACCTCCCACCACACACACAATGCAAACGCAGAATTGGAGGAGATTTCTTCTTATGATAGTCAAAGATGCTTACTACGAAAAATTAAATCATTTTTGATATTATTATTAGTGCATAGTGTAGAAGACATTTCGAAAGTATAATATTAATCTTAGCCAACATACGACCAGTATCGTATGCCTACTATAGCTACCATCTAAACAGTGGTGACCACCGTACGTAAATGGCAGGTTCTACAACTAATACCGTACAAGGTTCGTATTGGAGTTTGGATTTCCAACAAATGGTCAGGCTAAGGAACTTCCTTTTCCACGATGGGTACGTCCCTGGAATAGACGACCCGAGAAATAACCTAACATCACGGTTAGATCTCTGCCAACACAAGGCCGGGTTACCTCTGCAAAAGTAGGTAACTACTGACACGCGTATGCCATCCCCCGATCGTAACCGATCTTCCCGAGGATCCCCGATTTCCAACAAACCACATAATAATAATGCAGCAACCACATAGGTTAAGTATCTGGGCTCCATACCATGATACCACCTCTATCCAGAAGGAATGACATACACTAAGGGGCGCTACTCCCTAGAACCTTGCTGCATCCTTCCTGTTTTGACCATTTCCGGGGTGTGAGGCTCGACGAAGTCTCGTCCACAAAGCTACGCTTTCTACAAAGCCATGCTTCGGGTCAAACAAATGATCAACCTATGATCACAAAGATATAAGATCAAACAAATGATCATATCGCAAATGATCAAACACTGATCATTTCACAGCAACACTCAGTATGCCACGTTACCAAATTGGGAATATATCGCTGATAAATTTCAACTACATAACCTCTGAGCTCGTACGTCTCAGAGAAGGGTGTTAAGCTAAGAGAATAAATTCTCCGCCACCAACAGATATGTATTTGAAAGAAATCAGCTTTATATCTCAATCTGTAACGTCAGACATACAATCCATACAAGTCTGTTCCGGGATCGAACAGAACCGAAGGCACTTCTCACGAAGCCCTTGCATATCCGGATAATTTTCTAATCATGTCCGGACTTCCCGTCACTAAGGGTGATAAAACCTCTAAATCGGAGATCAGCCGATGTAGAGTAACTCGACGGTAATCCTTCCGTTTTAAAAAATATCCGGTCTTCAACACCGGTCTTCAAATGCAATTCATAACGACGTATCACATATTCGGAATGGGTTATACGACCCCATGGTCCTTTCCCGGCTAACCCGAATAGTGAGCGCTTATTAAAAAACAAGTGTGGCATTCAAATTCATCCAATTCACAACAAAACATCCATTCAGGGTAATTATTGATAGTCGGTTATTTAACTATCAATAAAGATGCGCAACATCATCAGATTCCAAATAATTTTCCAAATTATTTTACCTCCAAAATATCTTTACTAGATATAAAATTTCCACACTTCAAAAATAAATCAACGTTTATTTTTCTAAACAGTTTCCCTTTCCTTTTATAAATTCCATAGTGAATTTATATTTCAAAAATATCTACTGATATACGATTTTCAAATCGATTTCAATATTCAATTTCAATTTATCTTTAAGAAGATAAATTCTCAAAAACATTCATTTCATATTGGAAAAGCAATTCCATACTTATTTAAAAATAAGTGTTTCACAAATCTATTTATTTTCAACATTTGAAAATATTCGATATACTTAAATAAATGTTAAGTATATATTCATTCTTTAAGGAAATCATTTATTTTAACAACATCTATTTGAGTCAAAATGAATGTTACGTAAAACATCGTTACGACGACTCAAAATCATTAGTATAGGGATTCGAAATTTAAGATAGATATGTAAATCCCAATACTATATAAACATTTCCTTTCGAAAATCATTTACTATAACAACAGTGTTATAGTCCATCATTTCCTTCTTCCTCGAAAACGTCTATTTCAACAAAAATGTTGAAATCTATGGTTTCGATATTTAACACGTTTTAAAACGTCTTTTAAAATAATTAACTTCATTTATAATATCGCTTTCCCAAACATAACCATTTTTTTTTCAATAATATATTCACTGTCCAAAATCGTGAATATACTTCAATAACCAAATTTCAATCTTTTCTACACATTTATTTCAAGAATTATCCACTGTCCAAAATCGTGGATAAAATTCCCTTAATAATCTCTATATTTAAAATCAATCAAATTTGATTTATTTTCGAATTTATAAAAACAATGTTTATAAATCCCATTTCCATTTTATAACAACTTCTATTTATACATCTTCTTTAATGACCCATTCAATTTATAAGTTAATATAACGTATAATTCATTTATTTTAAAAGAAATCGTTCTTTTAAACTTCACAAAATTTAAAACTTTCAGATTCCATTAACTTATGAAATCCCATTTACACTTCGTTTTAACACTTATAGAAACTTGTCTTATAATCTCAATATTTCAAATTTATAAATATCCATTTTTGTACATCTTTTAAATAAACCGTTTATAATACTAGAAATCCCAATTTAAATCATTTCATAAATTTCTTAACTTTTATTTCAAAAATCACACTTTGATTTTATTTCACAAAAATCTTAACTTTTATAACTTTAAAATTTTAGACGTTTATTTATTTAAAATAAATCACTTCAAAAATTTAATGAAACGTATAATTTCAAAGATCACTTTAAAAATCCCTTTAAATTAAAAGTCGTTATTTTTAAAACTTGAATCCGATGATGCAACAGCACCAATTAATCAATCACAACATCAAACATCATATATCAACATATGATAACTGAATATACATCAATATCTGTAAATAAATAAATACTGGTGAGGAATCCAGTTGGATCCCTCCAACCTGTTTCCCTGCAACCACAGATGTTAGCACAATACCAATTCCACTTTGAGGTGGAATATCGCGGTATATGGGTTTTATAAAAATAATCCGCTTACTAACGGCGCAATAGGGTCTCATCCGCTATACGAGGCGGGAAATCAATCAATCCAATATATACATATGCCAATATGTATATATTGTTATATATATAGATATATCCTATTATATCTAATATCACATCCAATAGAAATCAAATCAATAACTGAAAATTCCACTTTTCAATTTTTGAGTGAGAAGATCTCACCTTAGCTTTATATTTTGCCATCCATTTTCCATTTCAGTTTTGTTTTCTCGATTTTAACCTGGTATAAATAATTTGTACCATTCATTAATATTCAATATAAATCGAATAATCAACTTTTCGTTTTGATAGTTTTAATTAACCATTTTCTCCTTTTATAATTTTATTTAACTACAAATTTAAAGTTGAGACTAAATTTTCTTTTTCTTTGAAAATCTTCTAGTAGCAAATTTAGATTATATAAACTAACTGGAAAATTTTATCCCCAAATCAAATATTTGAAATAGACTAGTAACTTTAAAATATGTGTACTTTTCCTTTACTGTTTATACATATCTATATTCATATTTTCTTCTTTGTCGAAAAATCAAACAGTAATTTCTTTACTGTAAATTCCTAAAATCATATACATATACTTCTATACTGTTTACATTTATAATCTACAGATTAATATTTGTTTTAAATAAAATTTAAATTAAACAGTTATACCTCACTGTGAAAATTGAAATCGATGCTAACTACGACGAATGCAAAACCATTGCGATGTCGACCTCCTGCTCGAAACAAGCTCTAGTGTTCGAACATCTGGAAACCCTACTCCTAAGCCCTCCACGCGAGCGCGCCTCTTCCCTAGTCGTGAGCTCCACTGCCAGAACCATGCCACCAACAACGCGAGAACTTCCACATCCAAGGTGTTCTTCCCTCGCGTGGTTGTCGCCTGCTTCGATTCGAACGCGAGCTTCCCGATTCTACCCCTTCACGCACGAAACCCCTAAACTTGCTCGACTTCAACCAACGACGGCCACGAATGACTCGCGACTGTCACGCGAGCGAAACTCCCAATTCGCGATGCTTGATGGCCACCGCGACCTCGATTTTCCTTTGCCGCTGTTATCCCGCCTTTTGGCAAGGCCGTGACACCAAGGACTTGACTAGATACCGGTAACAGATTGTCTCGGAAGTCGGTAACACGTAAGGATCACTACGGATATCGATGAATTTTGTCCGAGTCCAGTTCGGGCTGCAATTAATAAGACGCGTCAATCAGAGCCATGGGAACCAGCGATCCGAGTTTCAAGTCAATCCGAGTTCGTATGCTCGAGATATCGTCGAGAAAAGATGGAGTAGGGCACCCTTAGTTCGAATCCACAAGTTTCGCCTATGTTCGAATCCATGGGCCAGGAAATAGTTCGAATCCATCGAACTTCCAGTGCCTCGACTCCAGCAGCTCTCCCTTGCTTCGACTCCATCAGCATAGGGCCTCTCGTTCGAATCCAGCCGGACCAAGTAGTTAGTTGTACTTCGAGTCGATTCGAACGATACCTTAAGTCCGAATCGATTGGAGCTTTCTACAATTCGAATCCATCAAGAGAGGAAACTTCGAATCCAGAAGACATTGCTTCACTTCGAATCCACCGAGACATAGCTTCACTTCGAATCCACCATCTTCGAATCCACTCAAACGGAAGTCCTCGAGTCCACCATCTTCGAATCCACTCAACTGGGAGTCCTCGACTCCACTATCTTCGAATCCAAGTCATGGATTCGACCCAGTCAAACAGGAGTACAAAACGGATCGAAGCGAGAGACATGCGCCACGTCGCAGCAGATATCGAGTCAACCGAATCGATTCGAAGTAAGATCGATTCGAAGTATCCCTGTTCTCCAGAAATGCAACATTGAATCGATCATATCTCGAGTTCTACAAGTCCAAATGCCATGAAATTTTCACAGAAGCTCAAACACATGATGAAGAATGTACACACCAAATTTCAGCTCGATTGGATGATTTCTTGATCGATTCGAACCAAGGGTCGAATCGATCCCAAAGTGGGCCCGGATCTCCAGATTTCGGCCATGTGGGCCCCCTGACGTGCCAGAACTGGTCTCCCCACATTTTGGGCGAAATACCAGCCTCCTACGCCTATAAATAGAGCCCCTGGTCATTCAGAAAAGGGGTCGGAGAATTCTAAGTACTGAAGAGCGTCCAGATTCTGCCAGATTTACTCCAGAACACCGCCGCTGCTTTAGATTGACACTTAGCATTTGAATTCAGTTGTATTACATTATCAACTACTGTAATCCTCAAGTAATCGAGCAATAAAATCATCAAACTTCATAGTGGACGTAGGCAAAACGCCGAACCACTCTAAATCGCTTGTCTTTGCAATTTACTTTCTGTTATTTGGAGTTTTTGTTAGATAATCCACAGTTTTAATTTTCATTCTTCACTTTTATCTCTTCAAAAACTTCCGAAGAGTGTTGTGCCCATTTTTGGTACAAACACTTTGGTGCTTTCACTGAGAAAAAACCAGCTTTTTTCTCCTGCTCCTTGGATCTACCATCGATACCGGATTGCACAAATCCAAGAGGAAGATCCAGATCTTTGATTCACAGTCCTTCCATTCTACTCAGATTTGCGTAAAATCTAGGAAAAGGATTCATCATTCGAAATGGTTAGCACAAGAACCACTTCTACAGCTGCTGGACGAGAAGGTAGGGATGGACAGAATCCTGCTCAACAGCAGCCATCCAACCAGGACAACACTGCCCACTCAAATCCGTCTGGGGCAGTCACTAGACAAGAATTCCAAGTATTGCTACAAGAGCTGACTCAGAGTCGGCAGCAATTAGCCGAACAGTTGCGTGCCAATATCGAATTGACAAACCAACTAAACCGCCAGGGCCGTAGGAGGTCCAGAAGGGATGTTGTTTCCCGCTCATCCACTGAAAGTTCTGCTTCATCAGACTACTATCACAGATCTACCCATCCTCGATTAGGCGGGAGTCATGCACAAACAACCGGATATCAACCCGCTTTAACTGTTGGACAGTTGAGGGCAGGACCGTCTACCAGCTTTCAGGCCGGGCCCTCCACACAAGGAGGCCCTACTACCCAGCATACCGCGGACAATCATGCCGCAGCTGCCACAATAGAAACAAGGGTTGATACCCGAAATCTTTCAGAGCCAAATAATCGGCAACGTGGACGTACTCCTGAACCGTACGTCTTGGATGACGCTGAGCCAAGGAGGCAAAATTTGGACCGTCGACAGCGCCCGGTCCGAACTCGCGCTGTGGAACCCGACCACACCTTAGCTCGGCAAGCTCAAAATGTAGCAATGCCAGACATCTCGACTATGATACGTCAGATGATCCGCGAAAGCCAAGGCCTTACCAACGATGACTGGGGACTTTCCCGTAGTCACACTCCCTTCACAGACGAGATACTGAGTGCTGAACCTCCCCGGCGATTCAGAATGCCAACCCTTCCTATGTACGAAGGAAATTCTGATCCCAATCAACACATCTTGAAATATGAGTGGTCAATGAGCGCCGCAAGGGCCGATGACGCAGTAAAATATCGCAGTTTCCCCATCTCTCTAGGTGGAATTGCAACGATGTGGTTCACGAGATTGCCACCTAGGTCTATCTCTTCATTTGATCAACTGGCTAAGAAATTTGTGGAACAATTTCGCATGCATGTCGCTAGACCCAAAGATGTCAACACTTTATCCAGTGTTACCCAGGCTCGAGGGGAAACGTTAAGGCGTTACTTAGAGAGATTCCATGCGGCATGTGTGGAGATTAGTAATCCCAACGATAACTCAATCTTAATGGCATTAACAAAGGGAATTGACCCGGATTCTGAATGTGGAAACTGGTTGGCGGGAAAACCGCCCGCATCATTGGACCGTTTCTACTCCAAAGCCGCGCAATTCCTACGACAAGAGGACGCAAAACAGTCTAGGAAGCAAGACGATGCGGGACCCAAGAGTGAAGGGATACAGAGCAATGTAGCAGTAAAACAGTCAGGAGACAATTCCGGAAACGTTCAGTTGAACATACAAACACTTTCCAACGATGTATTCAATGGTGTGTAATTATCGAACATTGGGGCCTCACGTCGTGGACCCCGATTTGGATCTCTTTTCTTATTCTGACCATTGCCACCCCTTGGCTGAGTTTATCTATTTAGTTTCAATTCTGTTTTAAAATTTGTTTCTGCATTTCGAAATTAGAATTTGTAATAAGGCAACTGACTTTGCCATGCTTTCTTGTTTCAGCAATAAAATGCCATCTCTTTGAGCCAGAGCTGTGATTCATTAAATACAATGTACAACATCACGATGCACGAAGAGCTAAATTCCATCACGCAATGGAATTTATTAAAGCAGGGAGTGGCTATGAAGCAACCAACCACTCACCAAATGAAACCCGAGCTCGGGGGCAAGCCATCACATCAGGCCAGAAATGGGTTGATACACGACAACCTTTTTCCTTAACTCCAGCTTCCGAGAGCGCGAACTGGAGTATAAACATTAACCAACTCCGTACTCCCAGAGTGCGAGGCGGAGTATAAACATTCACAAAACCCTAGAGTACTCCGAGAGCGCGAGCTGGGTATAAATATCAACAAACTCCAGCTTCCGAGAGCGCGAACTGGAGTATAAACATTAACTAACTCCAGCTTCCGAGAGCGCGAACTGGAGTATAAACATTAACCAACTCCGTACTCCCAGAGTGCGAGGCGGAGTATAAACATTTTCCTAAATCCCAGAGTACTCCGAGAGCGCGAGCTGGGTACAAACTTTTTAACTAACTCCGTACTCCTAGAGTGCGATGCGGAGTATAAACATTTTCCCTAAATCCCAGAGTACTCCGAGAGCGCGAGCTGGGTACAAACTTTTTAACTAACTCCGTACTCCTAGAGTGCGATGCGGAGTATAAACATTTTCCCTAAATCCCAGAGTACTCCGAGAGCGCGAGCTGGGTACAAACTTTTTACTTAACTCCGTACTCCCAGAGTGCGAGGCGGAGTATAAACATTCATTCAACTCCGTACTCCCAGAGCGCGAGACGGAGTATAAACATTCACAAAACCCCAGAGTACTCCGAGAGCGCGAGCTGGGTATAAATATCAACAAACTCCAGCTTCCGAGAGCGCGAACTGGAGTATAAACATTAACTAACTCCGGATTCCGAGAGCGCGAACCGGAGTATAAACATTAACAAACTCCAGCTTCCGAGAGCGCGAACTGGAGTATAAACATTAACTAACTCCGTACTCCCAGAGTGCGAGGCGGAGTATAAACATTCTCTTAAAAATCCCAGAGTACTCCGAGAGCGCGAGCTGGGTATAAACACTAACAAACTCCAGCTTCCGAGAGCGCGAACTGGAGTATAAACATTAACGAACTCCAGCTTCCGAGAACGCGAACTGGAGTATAAACATTAACTAACTCCGTGCTTCCAGTACGCAAGGCAGAGTATAAACATTAACGAACTCCAGCTTCCGAGAACGCGAACTGGAGTATAAACATTAACTAACTCCGTGCTTCCAGTACGCAAGGCAGAGTATAAACATACATCAACTCCACACTAATCCCCAATACTGGGGGCAGAACCATAACACATAGCAAGTTGGAGACAAAAGTGAATACATTTTCATTTCCATTATCAACAAAAAGAATCTGACTACAAAATGGTTCAAGAAATTGCTACTAGTGGGAGCCGAATCCACATCTATACACGGCTATAGAAGAATCAACAAAATGCTACCCTACACAACAGAGATTTAAAGAAAGAGTTCAGTCTTTCTCCTTCCTTATCTTCTTCTTCGGGGTAGCTCCACCCGATCCGCTGCCCGATTTCTTCCTCAATCGCTTGCTCTTTTCAGGCTTGCCCTCCGGCAGCGATATAATGTCGACATCTTCCTCAGAGCTGGAGGCGACGGAAGTCCTTCTAGGAGGACGAGCTAGAGGCATAGGAGTAGTAGCAGGAGGAGGGGCAGGAGCGGTCTCAATCATTACAGTACCGCCCGGTGAAATCACCATTAACGGGGCAGGCCCGGGCGGATTCACACCAACATTCCCTGTTGCCATCTCGGCAGCAATCTCAGCAATAACATCGTCCTCACGAGATACTTGGGCCGCATCAGATGTGCCAATAGTTGGCATAGATGAACTAACAGCCGGAGCAGCCTCACTCACAATATCGGACGGGTTGGCAGAGGGGTCGATGGGTTCATTGAGAAGCTCCTCAATCATTTGAGCGCTAAAAGAAAACATATTTGCATCTCCCTCCTCGCCAATCAAAGTGGAAGTCGTGACGGCTTCAGAAAAAACGACCCCTTGTGTTTGATGAGGAACTGATAGAGCAAGGGGCGCAGACACAATAGCTTCAGTCACTGAAATGCGACAAAACGAAGATTGTTAGCCGAGTGTGTTGCTTAAGGTTTTTTCACGACTATACTACGAGGAGCGTTCAAATACCTTCCTTGGTCTGGACCGAAACATGGGTGGAATCATCGGCAGAAGATAATAACGGCTGGTCAGGATTATATGCAGGAACAGATTGGGGGTCTACCGCACCAGTGGTTTCGGGCAATGTTGGGAGTACAGCTTCAACACTTGCCTCGTGATGCGCGGTCCCCGAACCTTCGCCTGTCTCTAGAGATTGAACGCCAAGCTTTTCTTTCGCCATGGAGACCACCACCTCATGAAGGGTCTTCCTCTCATCGTCGGTGAGCAAACGCATCTCCAGCTCAAAGTCGTCAAATGTTTCATCTGGATGCACTGCCTTCTTCTCATTCACCAGCCGGGTCCAGGCATTGTACAAGATCATGGAGTCATCTCCCAGCCACGCTAAATTTCTATGCTCCAGCACATTAGCGTTGTACGTGACAAGGAGATCGTCGAACTCAGCATCCAGCCTGGACCTCTCCTCCAAAATCTTTTCCTGGATTTCTGCTTCCGCAGACTTAGACTTGACCACCACCGCAGCAAGTTCGGCCCTAAGAGATACTGCTTGGTTGCAGGCCTCTTGTGCAGTGGCGTTTGCGTCATCCTTCTCCTTCACCATTTCAGCAAATTTGGCCTTGAGCTCGTTCAGCTCTTTAACGGCTAAGTCTCGCTCAGCTGCAACGGTGGTGTTACGGTGGCCCATCTCTTCTACCGTGGCGCAATGTTCCTGTTGCATCCTAGCCATTTTGGCCACGGCGTCCTCGTGTTTCTGGAGAGCTTGAAGTTCAGAATTCCGGGACGACTCCGTTTCAGATTGAAGAACTTCAATGATGCGTTTCTGTTTAACAATTTCAGCATCACGTTCAGCAATAATCTTCGCCCTCTCAAAAGCCACTCTAGAAGCCTTCACGGCTGCCTTGTACCACTCCTTGTACTGAGCGTAGAAGTCGTGAATATAACTATGAGCGGTGGTCTCAGCTTCCGGAGGAATCCTTTTGAAGTTAGGAGGGAAGATATAGCCATCCATGCAAATTTCCGGGTAGTCATTTTTCATTTGGGCAAGTTTAGCAGCTCCCTCGCTTGTCAACTCAGCCGGAGCTTGTTCAATTATAGCGGCTGCTGTCGGTTCCGTTCTTGGCCGCTGAATATCAGGCCGAGAAGATTGGGAAGGCAACTGTTGCTGATGAGATGGCCCTGGGAGATCTACTGGAGCCCTGGGAGGCGGAGGAGAACGAGATCGGGGTCGGTATTGGTACCCCCGGTCTCTGTCAGAGTAATCGTAGCCAGAACGGTTACGCGAATAATCTCTGTCTCTATCATAACGTTCCTGACTCGAGTAGCCTCGCGAATGATCCTTATCCGTCTCTCTCCTACGAGAATCATAAAATGGAGAAGATTGGCGCACATTCCGAAGCCTATCTAGGGTGGAGCCACGTCCTGACATCTCACCTGCGATAAGAAAGAATTACGGTTTAAAATCCCATAAAGCAATGTTTACTATGCAAAAGTCGTGGAGTGCCGTGGAAGTGTGTGTAAATGTGTAAACCCCCAAAACCGACCGGAGGTGTTGACCGCACTTAAAGGAAAGGGCTCGTTCACGTTTAGAACATCTTGAAATTCCTCCAACCCGGGATCATGAGAAATTGATATATAATCTGGGATAGGAATATCGTCTAGCCCTTTGAAAGAATCTCTCGGATGAGAAGGGGTGGCCTCAGAAATCATGACCCCGGAAGCGGGAGGAAACGCATCTACCGATTTTCCCCCCTTAGACTTAAGTTTCTTGGAAACGGCGGCCTTGCCTTTCCGTTTTTCTCCCGATTCTTCAAAGTTTCCCGAGAGATCAGCCATCGGCTCTGAATCTGTGTGGGTTCTTTCTTCATCACCCGCCTCAATTATTCTGATTCCAAGTGACCTCTTCACTTTTTTCTTATTGGTCTTCTTCTTATCTCCCTTCTTGGAGGCAGACTTTGCAAAGCCTTCAACGACTATGCTTTGATTGATGTCGATCAAACCAAGGACTCTTAAGTTGTAGTCGTTCAGCACCAAGTCAATATGCCTCAGCTCGCTTGGGACTTCTTGAAGACTCCGGACGGTACTCTTGAAGCGCCCTCCATCGGGCCTAGAAATAATAGCTGTAAAAGGAATGCAAATGTCAATTTTAACACCAAAGAGTTATTGGTCAAGGAAACAGGTTAAGACGCTTACGTCTAGACAACCATCGCCTAGCGAAACCCGGAGGGCACCGAACGTAGAACCATTCGTTCTTGAAATAGCTCAAACGCGTCCAAGCTCCAACTACAACTTGGCAATTTCTAACTGCCTCCAAAAATGTAAACGACGGGCTATCACCCCTGCTCTTGAAGTTAAATATATGTCTGATTTCAGAGGGCCTCGGCGGGCGAAAAAGACAGTCCATAAATATTACGAAGACACTATTCAGCAGCGCGTGCCCGTTGGGATGAAGTTGTGAAGGAGCGATCCCTAAATATGATAGCATCCTTCGGATATATTGATTGAAGGGAGGAAGAGTTCCAGCTGCACAAGCATGACGGTAGAATGCTGTATATCCTTCAGGCGGATTGTGCGGTCTATCGGTGGCGCTGGGCAATAATACGTCACCCAGAGATATGTTATGCTTTAAGCATATTCGTCCCAACAAGGATTCAGATATGTTGGACTGAACCGAATCAACAGGGTCCTCAATAAATATCGCCTCCGGCAATTCATCTGGAGCTGGATCGATTACATCGGCAGGGATTTCAGGAATCTCAAGAACCGGAGGAGTCGAGCTCTGTACTTCTTGTTGTTGGGAGCTCGAAGATTCCATAATTAGCTAACTCATCAGAAAGCAACATTAAGTTCATAACTAGCCCGTGCATGCCCCAGTGTGGTGTGAATGAACGTGTCGTGCGGTGCAAGTGTTGTGCATCACTTAAGCAAATTTAGCAGAATAAAGCAAGATGTTCGTACAACATATCTTGGGAATTTGAGAAGGAAAACGACCGTCATCGCTGACCGTCACTTCCACACCATCCGAGTGCTATCAACCAATTCAAGTTTAGGTCTGTTTAAATTTTAATTAAGTCATAGTTCCATCGACGAGCCTCAAAGGAAATTCAAGTTTTTTCAGTCAAGTTCGATTATGCAAGGCCGAAGCTCGTCGGAGTCAAGTATGCTAAAATTCTTTAAGTTCGTCAGAGAGTAACTTGAAACTGGTCGTAATTCATATGATGGAGCAAGTCATAAACATTGAGTTCTCAAAACTGAAAGCGTTCGAATCCATATGGATCGACTCGATGTGCTTCGAATCCTAATAGGTCGACTCGATATACTTAGGGATGGAGAAGCGCCTCGAATCCATAGGCACTGAGTGACTTCGAATCGATCGACCTTCGATACCTTCGACTCGATCAAAGCATAGTTACATCGAATCGATCGACACGAGGCTATTTCTTCCTTTACAAGAATCGATTCGAAGCCATGAATCAGAAAACGATTCGAGTCACTTGTTCCTGGAATCAATGCCCACCGAGTCGACCCACTCCATTCGGATCTCATCACTCAGAATTCTTTGAGGCGAAGATAGTTTTAACATTTTCATCTCGAATCGATCCTTTAGTTACCTGACTCGATTGCAAGTGGAAGCGGGGACGAAGTCAATCGTTTCGAGGAAAGCCCGTTAGTTTTTGCTCTGAAAGATCGATTCGAAGAAACGGCTAAAGCAATGGTAAATGGTAAAGAGTGAGAAGAGAATAGTACCCCGGTATATATAGAAGAAAATAGACGATTCGCCTCCCGGTACAACTGACCGGCTTTAACAGGTAAAGGCATCGACTCGATTCGTTACGGCAACTTCGAATCGATCGTAACCCACCACTTCGAATCCATCTCCTGCGAATCTCCTTATATGTTCGAATCCATCTCGACAACATCGATGCGAGACGACATCGACTCAAAGCACGAGCCCCACGAACCATCATTTCGAAAGTACATCGGTTCAAGCATTCACAACTTCGACTCCACCAACTCAGAGAACTTCGAATCCACACAGTATCGATTCGAAGGAACATCGATTCGAAGCAGTCGACAGAAGATGAACGTGAGTCGCTATGCCCTATCGATTCGCGGTATCTACTTCGAAACCATCAACTCGAAGCGGATCCAGGAACCTTACTTCGCATCCATCAAATACCACCGGTCAAATGGACGAATCGTTTCCATATGAAAAATTGCTTGTTCACTCTTGTACCGATTCAGGAGAGGATCAATACGAGAGGATGATCATAGACAATCATAAAAGCAATGTTTTAACTCAAATCTCAAATCGGTTCAGGAGAGGACCGATGCAGAGTTCGATAGCGAACCGAACAGACAACAACTTGCGATCACGCAACGTTAACCAAGGTCAAGATAATACACGTATGCACGTATTTTTGACTGCTGTTTCGGTCTTTATCATCAGCAAGAATCAAATGCTCATCTCGTCATGACTCAAAAGCCCAACGGCCAGTCACAATTATACGACAGTCGATTACAGCAATACAGAAGGCAACTTTCGATAAAGCATGATGTAGCTATCCAATGAGAGACTGCAGCTTTTCAAAGCACGTCATGTTTACACAAGACGTACTTTGGGGGGCAAATGTTATCCCGCCTTTTGGCAAGGCCGTGACACCAAGGACTTGACTAGATACCGGTAACAGATTGTCTCGGAAGTCGGTAACACGTAAGGATCACTACGGATATCGATGAATTTTGTCCGAGTCCAGTTCAGGCTGCAATTAATAAGACGCGTCAATCAGAGCCATGGGAACCAGCGATCCGAGTTTCAAGTCAATCCGAGTTCGTATGCTCGAGATATCGTCGAGAAAAGATGGAGTAGGGCACCCTTAGTTCGAATCCACAAGTTTCGCCTATGTTCGAATCCATGGGCCAGGAAATAGTTCGAATCCATCGAACTTCCAGTGCCTCGACTCCAGCAGCTCTCCCTTGCTTCGACTCCATCAGCATAGGGGCTCTCGTTCGAATCCAGCCGGACCAAGTAGTTAGTTGTACTTCGAGTCGATTCGAACGATACCTTAAGTCCGAATCGATTGGAGCTTTCTACAATTCGAATCCATCAAGAGAGGAAACTTCGAATCCAGAAGACATTGCTTCACTTCGAATCCACCGAGACATAGCTTCACTTCGAATCCACCATCTTCGAATCCACTCAAACGGAAGTCCTCGAGTCCACCATCTTCGAATCCACTCAACTGGGAGTCCTCGACTCCACTATCTTCGAATCCAAGTCATGGATTCGACCCAGTCAAACAGGAGTACAAAACGGATCGAAGCGAGAGACACGCGCCACGTCGCAGCAGATATCGAGTCAACCGAATCGATTCGAAGTAAGATCGATTCGAAGTATCCCTGTTCTCCAGAAATGCAACATTGAATCGATCATATCTCGAGTTCTACAAGTCCAAATGCCATGAAATTTTCACAGAAGCTCAAACACATGATGAAGAATGTACACACCAAATTTCAGCTCGATTGGATGATTTCTTGATCGATTCGAACCAAGGGTCGAATCGATCCCAAAGTGGGCCCGGATCTCCAGATTTCGGCCATGTGGGCCCCCTGACGTGCCAGAACTGGTCTCCCCACATTTTGGGCGAAATACCAGCCTCCTACGCCTATAAATAGAGCCCCTGGTCATTCAGAAAAGGGGTCGGAGAATTCTAAGTACTGAAGAGCGTCCAGATTCTGCCAGATTTACTCCAGAACACCGCCGCTGCTTTAGATTGACACTTAGCATTTGAATTCAGTTGTATTACATTATCAACTACTGTAATCCTCAAGTAATCGAGCAATAAAATCATCAAACTTCATAGTGGACGTAGGCAAAACGCCGAACCACTCTAAATCGCTTGTCTTTGCAATTTACTTTCTGTTATTTGGAGTTTTTGTTAGATAATCCACAGTTTTAATTTTCATTCTTCACTTTTATCTCTTCAAAAACTTCCGAAGAGTGTTGTGCCCATTTTTGGTACAAACAGCCGCCGCATCTCGCCCTCGTTCGCGACATTTATTTGGACGAGAGGGAAATTTGGTTTTCGTTTATTTTTCTTTATAGAGGAGGGAATGGCGATTAATTGATTTTGTTTCGTTCGTTTGAACTGGGGAGAACGGCTTCGGCCATTTTTATTTCGTTCGAGATAGTGTTTTGATTTATGCAGAGGAAAGGAAATTGAGATTTTCATTTTAACTGGCTCGCCATTTTTTCTTTCTTTGATTTGAACTGAGGAATGAGGGAAAGGGGAAGAGGGAACAGACGTGATTTTAACAATTGAAGGAGCGTGATTTTAGGCTGAAACAAAGGGGCGGGTTTAAAGGAGAGGAACGTGCTGCCTTTGACCAAAAAAAATTTAAATTTAAATTTAATTTGAATTAGATTAAATCCCAATGCGTTAAGGTGTCGTGTGCCCACAGAACAACTCCGAACGATACGAAATTTGAAATCCGATAATAATTCGATATTACGGACCCAATGGAACTGGTTTCGTCGAATTCCGAGACTGCGCCTCGGACGACTATTTTTAAATATCGATTCGAACAATTAAATTCAAAACTGAGCAAAACAGTTTCGAATTCAATTCTAAAGCTTCGATTATCTTCAGTAATATCAATACGAATTTTAAAAGCTTTCGAAATATTTTTCTTCCACTTTAAATTGAAGGTTCAAATTTTTATTCAACTTACAATAGATTAAATTTTATAATTTAATCACCAAATTCAAAGTTATATCGGGGATTCAAATTAAATCATCGTTCAAATATTTAAAATAAATTAAATATTCTCAATTTAATTTGTTCGAAATTCTGGGTCGTTACAAACTTCCCTCCTTAAAAGAATTTCGTCCCGAAATTACAAGTCAGGAAGAAAAGTCCTTAACTCGTCTACTATTTTTCAACATCTAATAGTTTTATTAAATTTCAAAACAAATCTTTCTACTAAAGATTCGTTATTATTCAACTAAATTTCTAAACATTTTCATAATTTTCTAACATCATTGTTTTCCTTAACAATTCAAATTTAAATTCAAATTCAAATTTAAACTTTCAAAATTTTTCTCAAAAATTTTCCAACGCCCTAAATTTTCGAAAAATTTCGCCAGCGTCTCCTTTGCGCGGCTAATACGGTACGACTACAAAACGTCCCTACGGACTCTCAGATTTCAAAAAGAAAAAGAAAAAGCCAAGCGGCTAGACAAGAAAGTCATCAAATCTCATATTGAAATTTAAATACTTACCTTTTTGTCGAGCAATTCAAATTTATCTTCGAAATCAAAATTCCAATTCCTTTTATAACACCTGTATGTCCTACTAGCCATAATATCTAGTTACACATTCAAACCATTTTGCAAATTCTATTACAAGATTTTCAATATAAACTGCTTATACATTTTTACTTCACTGTTGAAGTTATATATCTATTCTCATTCAATTTTACATTTCCCATTCATTTGTATTTAGTTTACCATTTCAACTAAATTTGGATTCAATTTACTTTCAATTCTGAAATATTGAATTTTATCAATTATCTGTCATTTACAACTGCACTATTTTAAATTAGTTCCAATTACTAATTCAAATTGATATCAATTCAATTTATTTTAATTCTACTTCGATTAAATCTACTTACATTTAAACTGGATTTCCAATTTCCATACGAATTTTAATTCATCTTTCATTTACAATTATTCAATTCAATTCATTTGCTTACGAATTCGAAATGAATTTCAACTTTCAATTTCATTTTCATTTAATTGATTCACTTATACTTGCTTTGATTTAACTTCATTCTTTTAAGTTAAATTTATTCTACCAAAACCAAATTTGTATAGGTTATCAACTTAATAATATTTCATAAATATTTTTATATAGTATTCCAGAGTCTTACCAACATTTCAAAAATCATTCTGAAAACAATTCAAATTATCCTTTGAATTTTCTAAAACAAAATCCAAATTTTTCAAACAACTTCCATTTAAAACAATTTGGCAGCAATTCCTCTTTTGGAAACCCGAAAATGGACATCAATAATGTTGCAGTCATTACCGAAGTTATTTTCCAGCAACCGAAAAGAGTTTAGAGCTTTTATCTTTCCAAAATACTTTTCAAAACCTTTGAAATTCATTTTCAAATTCAAAAAGATTTAAACTTTCCAAATCTCCAAAATTTTCAAATTCTTTTCAAACATTTCCAAAAACTTCTCTGGAATTCCGTTTTAAATTACAAATCACATTTATAATTTATATTCTCAAATTTCATTTGTATGTGAATTCATCTCTTTATCTTTCAATTCACATTTATAAATTTCATTCGTTAAATGGATTTATTTCCAAATCTTTGGTTATTATTTTAATTTCTCATTTAATTTCAATGATAATAGTTTAATATTATCACTTCTAACAACCATGCAACCATATACTGTAATAATTTACAGAAAAATCATTTCTTTTATATACAAAATATAATCAAGGTAAAATTATTCCATTTACCTAATTTAAAACAATACTGTGCCGAATTGTTCTATATAAGTGTTTAGAGATCCCTATCGATAGAGTTGTACGGACAATACCGACCAGAATCCATATACCACTCAATAAACCAATCATCACAATATAAAACAATTTTATATTCACTAACAAATACGCACTCGTATCTATTATTACACTCAACTCATTCTAGAGTACTACTGACTCTATCTCTAATGAGTAACACCCAACAGAGAAGGGTTGTCGCTTAACCATATGCTCTGATACCACTTTGTCACGTACCGAAATTTTCGACTTTCGAAAATTCGACATCGATACTCACTTTATCGACTGCCGAGCAATCGAGTGCCGGAAACTCCAATAGTGATGGTTTTAGAAAGAAGAGGTAGAAGAAAAAGAAAGCAGAAGAAAGAGAGAAAAGAGAAAGAAGAACAGAACAACATCAGAACAGAAAACAATATCAGAATCTTACACATCGCAGCGGAACAATATACAATAGATAATTACTAGTCTTTTAAAACAAAGAACTATATCAGTTTTTATACATATGTGATATCCCGGGATTTCGAGAAGTTTAAAATGTGATAATCTCTTAATTTAAATTATTTTAAATTGATAAATTTGTTATTTTCAAATATTTTATAACCAAATAATAATAATAATGATGTGATATTTTAATTATGGTATAGATTGATTTTTAATAAGGATAATTATCTAAATTATGATATGTTATAAATTTGATTTTAATATACTTATCATTTTCAAATTAATAAGTATTGTTTAAATATATATATATATTGTCTTGAGTTGTTTTTAAATGAAATAATCATTTCAAACTTAATAATATGTTTATTTAAAAATATAAATGTTGAGTTGACTTTTAAATTGGATTTTTAAAAGTAAAATTTTAATTTGAATCTGGATTTAAATTTGAATCTTTAAAGATAAATATTTTAATATATTTGGGTCTAAAATTATATGAACAAAGTTTGTATTAAAATAAGATTTGTTTACAATATTTTCTTTAAAAGGAATTTTATTCATATAAATTTAGAAAGTGTTTATTTAACAAGTAAATAAATACAAAAGATATTTTTACACTTAAAAAAATGAATGAAATACATTGTATATGATTTTTAGAATATAAATGAGTTTTATTTTATTTTCTTTAAAGGTTTCATTTATGTATAATATAGAAAAGCATTTATAATTTATGAATGTATTTAACTATTTAGGGAATACATATAAAAGCTTTTAAATTTTTTTTTTAAAAATAATATGAAATTATATAATGACAAGTGTTAATAGATTAAGTCATGTTAGTAATATGTGTAAGATCATTAAACAATGTAGAAGACAAGTGTCATTTTTCTTTTCATTTTTCTTTAATTTTTAATAAACCATAAATTTAAGTTATAAAAGCCTACCTTTCCATTTCTCTTTTCTTTTCTAATCTCATTTTCTTCAAAGACCAAAACTAAAAACCAGGAAAACATATCAAACCGAAATCAAATCCTCAAACCAAACTGAGATTTTCTCAAACCAAACTGAAATCATTTCCAATTCAAAACCTTGTAATCTGAAATCATCTCCAACCCAAAACTGGAAAGATTCTCTTAAACCAAGAATCTCAAAACTGAATTCATCTGCAAAAGCTTGATTCTCAAATTCAAATACCTGAAACCATATCTCTAAAACCAATTCAATTGCCTAAAACCACATTTCAGATCATATCAAAGATCTGTAACCATTGTTCTCAGACCTGAAACCATATTTCAAACAAATCTGCAATGTTTTTCAAGACTATAATCAATTCCAAGAATGCATGCAAGTAGATCTGAAGTTTTCAAGAGCTTTTCAATTTTTAAAGAAATCAAAGTAGATGCAGTTCAAAAGTTTCCAGTTTTCAAGCCCTGTTCAAACTGTTTTAAACTTCTCTGCCTCTTTGAAAGGTGAGTAAACATTTTTAAAAAAAAATAGTTTAATCTGGATTTAACTATCATGCATGTGATGATATTAGCTTGTATTGAAGTTCTTCAGTTTGAATTTATATAAATTGGTATAAATATGTTGTGAGCTTGTCTGTTTAAATATACAAGTCTGTTCTCTGTTGTTCACTATGTATGTTTTGCTATCAAAAAAATTCATATCTTCAAATCAAATCCATATTAGCCTTGGATATTTAAATAAAAATTGTTTGTAAAAGTATAATGAAGATTATAAAAATAGTTTTAGGGTTTTATATTCAAAAGAAAATTTGTAAAATAAAAATAACAGTAACATATATGTATATGTTAAAAATCAATTATCTTAATTTCTGAATTGGATTACTTGAATGTAGTCATGATTGAAAATCATGAATTTTGATATGCATTTCATAATATTTAGATGGTTAATCTTTTGGAATTTTCGAGATGTTCGAATTGGGTGTTGTTGGCGATTGCCGATGATCAGCGAAGAATTGGGAGGTCGGATTTGGTTTGGAGGAGGGTAGTGGCATGGAGATTGCAGGAAAAATACATTGGTATTTTATTAATGGCTAAGGTGATCGGGTTTGGGAAAAGTAGGGTTTTCCCTGACGATTTGACAACCGATATATTCAAGGCGAATGTGGCGATGGTGGTGCACCGGTCGTGATCGCGAAGGGGGGAAAAGATGCTGGAAGACATGACGAAGATTTAGTGATGATAGCGGGGGATCTCGTGGTCGAGATTGACGGCGAGAGTGGTTTCCGATCGAAGTGATTAAGTTCCAATTTTGGGCTTTGTGCTCATTTTTCGATTAGTTGACGAAATGGTTGAACGGAGGCGACGAGAAGGATGGTGAAGTCGTTGTCGACATGTTGAAGGCCGGAAAGTTGGTCGGAATCGCCATGGTTGGCTGTGCACGTGCACGTGAACGAGGATGAGTGTCAGCGTGTCAGTTTGATTTGTTTTTGGGTTAGTGGGTTTTTCTCGAGTAAGTTTCGGGGAAGAAAGGTTTTTGCTCGAGTTTTTCTTTGGTTTATATTGCGAACATGTGAGAATAACTGTAAGGTTTTAACAGTTTGATTTTTTTTTTAACCAGACAGTTTTTAAATTACTCGGGGAAGAAAAGGTTGTGGCTCGGGTAGTCTTCGAGTCATTTGAAAGATTTCGAGGGAGCTGTTATGTTTTAAAATAGTTTTTAAAATTTATAACTAAAGTCTTTTATATAAAAAGAAAAGAAGAAGAAGTACTTTGTTTTGTTCAAGTACATATGGGTTAAACCCAAAGATAATGTTAAGTCTGTTTTTAAAATTTAAATAAAATAAGTTTTTAAATTTTAAATAATCAAGTTAAATAAATTGTCTTGAAATTCATTTCTTTGTAATAAATGTTTTAGATAAAATTAAAGTTGTATGATTTATTTAACTTAAATATATAAGTTAAATTTTTAAGTTATTTTCAAATTTAATTTGAAAATAAGATAAGTAATAAAGAAATGTTTTGTTTTAATACTTAATTAAAGTTTGATAGTTAATGAGATAAATAAAGAATGATTTATTAATTAAATTAGTAAGTGATTAATGATTTATGAATTAACAATTAAGGTTTCAAGTGTTATATTAACTTGTAAATTAAGGATTGTTAATTAATAATTATAGATAAGTAATTAATGATTATTTTAAAAACTTAATTAATAATTTAATTAAGTAAGTTAATTACTAAGGTCAAATGTATTTAATGATAATGTTTTATCTTAAGATTAATTAAGATTTTTTTAAATGAGTTGAAATTAATTAATTTAATTAAGAAATTAAGATTAATTAATTTATTTAATTAATTATTGATAAGGATTAATTAAATGATTAAAGGTTAATTAAACTAGTAATTAAGAAGTACTTAATAAAGTTTTATTAGGAATAATTAAGTTTTCTAAATTAATAATTAAGAGATTATTAATTTATAATTAAAGTTAATTAAGGATTAATTAACTGTTTAAATATCATTAAGGATTGATTAATAGGTAATTATGGATTAATTAAAGTGGTTAATTAATAATTAAGCTTTATTAATTAAGAGGTAATTAATTAGTTAATTAAGTTTAATTAATTAATTATAAAAGTAATTAAGGATTGATTACTTTGTATTAAAGGATATTAAGGATATTGATTAATAATTAAGGTTTATTAATTAATAGTTAAAGAATAATTAATCAAGGATTAATTAATTTGTTTAAAGGGTAATTAAGGATGAATTACTCAGTTATTATTTAGGAAATGAATGTGATTAATTTAAGTTAATTAATTTGATAATTAATTAAAGATAGTCACTCGATAATTGATTAAGTATAATTACTTAATAAGATTGGTTAAGTGTAATTACTTAGTGTAAGTAATTGATAAAATTACTGAATGTAATTGGTGCAATTAATTAAAGGATTTATAAAAGAAATTAAAGTAATTAAGAAATAAATTAAGAATGGTTAATTACTGTTAATGATTATTTAAGATTGATTAATGAGAACAATTAATTAAAGTATGATTGATTAATATAATTAATTAAGGAATAATGTAATTAATTAAAATTGATTAATTAAAGTAATTAATTAAGGATCATTAATTAATATAATTAATGAGAGTAATTAAAGGTTAATTACTGTTAATGGTTAAGAATAATTAATTTGTGAAATTAATTAAAGAATAATTACTTTATGTAATTGATGGATAATTAATCAAGAGTGATTAATATTTAATGATTAATTAATTAAATGGATTGTAATAAATTAATGGTTGATTAAGCAAGGATAGGAATTAATTCTTAAGTAATTAATTTAATTTAAGTTGATTAGATTGATTATAATAGAGATTAATAAGTGATTGCTTATGGCTGATTGTTTGAGTAGAATGTCTGATTTGGTTGATATCTATTGGATGATATACTATGATATTCTGTGATATGATATTGGATATATCTGTGATAAATGTGTGATATTTATCTATGTTAATACTGTGTGAATTCAAGTATTGAATTGAATTGTTTAAACCTTTAAACAACTTGGCCTTAAAAGATACGTTTTGGATTTCGATGAGACCGGGATCGGGTTTCCGTATACCGGATTTCCAGGTCTGGAGACCCGAATACCACATCGATCCAAATTACGATAGGTCGTGAATCTCAAGTGAAGATGAAGATTCAGAGTGCAAGGGTTATTGTCGTTAACTCTGAGGGTGATTCCAAAACGAGTGTAACGAGATAATGCCTTCGGTTTCGTTCGAACCTGGAACGAACTTGTATGGATTGAATGCTTTCAGAACATCGTCAGGTGGACGATGAGCATTCTAAGAGAAGTGTTCTGATTAAAGGTAATCGTGACCTCAAGCCTCATCAACCGGGAATGGCTAAAACAGGGGAGGTGCAGCAAGGCTTCGTGGGTAGCGCCCACTGAGAGTAAGGTCATCCCTGTCTAGATGTCCCTTTCTATTTTCGACTTAGTGGTGCGGTTGATGTACACAACCGTGGGGTGATTTTATTCGGAATTATCCAGTAAGGGATGGTTCCGGCTTTGTGTTGCAGGGGAGCGGGCGTACTCCTCGGTACGGTGATCTAGGCCACGTACTGTGACGGGCGGTACCCCAGTAGCCCTGCCATTGTATGGAAATCCAACTTCCAATAAGTGATAACGGTCTTGATTGTATACCTATGTATGCTGGAATTTAATAATGTAACAATTTCGGCTATTTCATATTTATCTGAAAACCCTAGACCTATTATAATACAATCGAATTTTCTATCAAATGTTTTGGTTAGCGTAAGGTAAAAACTTACCCATGTTTATGTGTGGGAAGTCTTACGTGATACCTTTGATTTCAAAAGGTTTTGAAGTTAAGCAAATTTAAACCGTTTACTCACACCAGACCCATGTCTGACCCAAGTGTTTATTTCTGTTTTATATAAACTCTTGGGTACTCAATTTTTTTACGAGTAGCCAAGGGAGTCAGGTTTGCTTTGACGAATATTCTGGAGGAGCAATGGAGCAGGAGGCTTCGGCGTTCGTAGATATAGAATTCCGCTATGTAGATCTCTGTGATAGTGTTTGTATTTGAGTTGTAATGTCTAGACAGATGTTTATAACTGTCTAGTATGTGATGTATATGTTGTGTAACTCTGATAAGTGTTGTATATTGTGTAATACTTTTGTTATTAATATAATTTATTCGTTCCGCTGTGTGAGATTCTGATGTTGTTTCTTTTCTCTTCTCTTCTTTTCTCTTTTCTATCCCTTTCTTTCTTATTGACAATGCGACTTTCTGGTCGATGAAAGTCGGGTCGTCACATTTGGTATCAGAGCAATTGGTTGAGTGAATACCTAGGCTCTGCAGTGATGTCTATCTTGAGAGAGCGTATTTGTAATTTTTACTATATATATATATATCTATTCTACCTATTTGTTGGATTATCTGTTCGGGTTTTCCAATATGAGTTATAAAGGTAGATAGGGTAGTGGTGTGTGTAACACGACTACTACAATTGGTTGGAGTCCGAGTATTGAGGTTGGAAGTGTATTGTCGAGACTGTAGATCTAATACTGTCTCGAGTTATCTTTGATATGATGTAAGGATTTCATATCTCTAAAGGAAACCTGTTAAGGTTCGGAGTCCATCGTTGAAGTATAAGTTTGATCATGCTCGTGTGAGCGGATTTTTGAGGAGTTTGGATCTGTCCGAAGAGCTGAAGCAAGTGATGGTATCTTGATACCTCAGGAAATTGTAGCTGTGTGATGAGACGCAGTGACTATGAATGTTCCCAAAGAAGTTTTCTTTTGGAGCAAGTTTAAGGAAGTGTGTCTGCTTCGGTGTTGTGGCTGAGTTCAGCAGGATGTTTGTGTTTGGTCTGAGGTCCGGGTTCTCTAGAAGCTTTGGATAAGGAGTCTTTGTCATCCGTGTTAGCGGTGCAGCTCAAGTGTTCTGTGTTCCTGTTGGAAGATCTTTTGGCTTAGCAGTTCGTAAAGTGGAGTTCAGAAGCTGTGGAGTAAATTCATTTTTCAAATGGATTGGTCAAGCACTAGACTGTTTTGACGGATTAAGAAAGAACAATATTTTTGGATATTGGACTGGATAGAATCGCAAAAGTGACTTGCGATAATTGAGTATTCTCTTGGGAAATCTTTGCTTGGGTTTGAGGCATCTCTAGAAGATGTAGGAGTTATAGAGTTGTCAGAAATTTTCTGGAGTGTTGATCTAGTTTGTTCGAGTTCATCGACGGCATCCAGATCAGAGTTGAGCAGCGAAAGCTTGGAAGTAGTTGTTCTAGAGTAGAAGCAACCGGAAGTTGCAGAGTTTGGATTAGAGGGTTCCTACATGAAGTTTTCAAGATCTGAAGGACAGATTGGTGAGAGCATTTGTTTTGTCTTTTCTGGATAGGAGAAGTATTTGGAATCTACTGATGATTGAGGAGTAGAGTTTGTGTTCTGGATTTCTGTAGATCTTGAGAGGATCCGTTTATTGGATTGTTTGTGGTCCGGTTTGTTTCGAAAAGCATCAGCAATGATTGAGCTGATCAGGAAAGGTGAAGGCAGCCCAGAATCGTCAGAAGAGTTCTGTGGATTAGAGATGGAGAATTTTGGAATTCGAAGTTGGAGACTTCGTTGTTATTTCTCCAGTAGAAGGGAGCAAATAAGATTGAGTAAGACTAGGAAGATAGCTCCGAGTATATTGGATCTTTCTAAGTTTTTGTGAGGATAAGTGTTTTGGCTTCGATATTGAATTGCCAGTTTGGGTTTAGTAGAGCGAGTAACCTAGTATCTGTATTGGGGAAACTCTGGATAATTTTAGGGAGTTTATCCGGATCTATGTCCGGATAACTAGAATTGTTTGTTTGAATGAATTGTTTGTTTGGATGAATGGTTGTTGTTAGATAGTGTATGGATGATGTGTGTGCTTGGATTTTTGAAAATAAAATTAAAAACTTTTGGATTATCTTTTGTTTTAAATTTCAAGGACGAAATTCTTTTAAGGGGGAAGGAATGTGATATCCCGGGATTTCGAGAAGTTTAAAATGTGATAATCTCTTAATTTAAATTATTTTAAATTGATAAATTTGTTATTTTCAAATATTTTATAACCAAATAATAATAATAATGATGTGATATTTTAATTATGGTATAGATTGATTTTTAATAAGGATAATTATCTAAATTATGATATGTTATAAATTTGATTTTAATATACTTATCATTTTCAAATTAATAAGTATTGTTTAAATATATATATATATTGTCTTGAGTTGTTTTTAAATGAAATAATCATTTCAAACTTAATAATATGTTTATTTAAAAATATAAATGTTGAGTTGACTTTTAAATTGGATTTTTAAAAGTAAAATTTTAATTTGAATCTGGATTTAAATTTGAATCTTTAAAGATAAATATTTTAATATATTTGGGTCTAAAATTATATGAACAAAGTTTGTATTAAAATAAGATTTGTTTACAATATTTTCTTTAAAAGGAATTTTATTCATATAAATTTAGAAAGTGTTTATTTAACAAGTAAATAAATACAAAAGATATTTTTACACTTAAAAAAATGAATGAAATACATTGTATATGATTTTTAGAATATAAATGAGTTTTATTTTATTTTCTTTAAAGGTTTCATTTATGTATAATATAGAAAAGCATTTATAATTTATAAATGTATTTAACTATTTAGGGAATACATATAAAAGCTTTTAAATTTTTTTTAAAAAAATAATATGAAATTATATAATGACAAGTGTTAATAGATTAAGTCATGTTAGTAATATGTGTAAGATCATTAAACAATGTAGAAGACAAGTGTCATTTTTCTTTTCATTTTTCTTTAATTTTTAATAAACCATAAATTTAAGTTATAAAAGCCTACCTTTCCATTTCTCTTTTCTTTTCTAATCTCATTTTCTTCAAAGACCAAAACTAAAAACCAGGAAAACATATCAAACCGAAATCAAATCCTCAAACCAAACTGAGATTTTCTCAAACCAAACTGAAATCATTTCCAGTTCAAAACCTTGTAATCTGAAATCATCTCCAACCCAAAACTGGAAAGATTCTCTTAAACCAAGAATCTCAAAACTGAATTCATCTGCAAAAGCTTGATTCTCAAATTCAAATACCTGAAACCATATCTCTAAAACCAATTCAATTGCCTAAAACCACATTTCAGATCATATCAAAGATCTGTAACCATTGTTCTCAGACCTGAAACCATATTTCAAACAAATCTGCAATGTTTTTCAAGACTATAATCAATTCCAAGAATGCATGCAAGTAGATCTGAAGTTTTCAAGAGCTTTTCAATTTTTAAAGAAATCAAAGTAGATGCAGTTCAAAAGTTTCCAGTTTTCAAGCCCTGTTCAAACTGTTTTAAACTTCTCTGCCTCTTTGAAAGGTGAGTAAACATTTTAAAAAAAAAATAGTTTAATCTGGATTTAACTATCATGCATGTGATGATATTAGCTTGTATTGAAGTTCTTCAGTTTGAATTTATATAAATTGGTATAAATATGTTGTGAGCTTGTCTGTTTAAATATACAAGTCTGTTCTCTGTTGTTCACTATGTATGTTTTGCTATCAAAAAAATTCATATCTTCAAATCAAATCCATATTAGCCTTGGATATTTAAATAAAAATTGTTTGTAAAAGTATAATGAAGATTATAAAAATAGTTTTAGGGTTTTATATTCAAAAGAAAATTTGTAAAATAAAAATAACAGTAACATATATGTATATGTTAAAAATCAATTATCTTAATTTCTGAATTGGATTACTTGAATGTAGTCATGATTGAAAATCATGAATTTTGATATGCATTTCATAATATTTAGATGGTTAATCTTTTGGAATTTTCGAGATGTTCGAATTGGGTGTTGTTGGCGATTGCCGATGATCAGCGAAGAATTGGGAGGTCGGATTTGGTTTGGAGGAGGGTAGTGGCATGGAGATTGCAGGAAAAATACATTGGTATTTTATTAATGGCTAAGGTGATCGGGTTTGGGAAAAGTAGGGTTTTCCCTGACGATTTGACAACCGATATATTCAAGGCGAATGTGGCGATGGTGGTGCACCGGTCTTGATCGCGAAGGGGGGAAAAGATGCTGGAAGACATGACGAAGATTTAGTGATGATAGCGGGGGATCTCGTGGTCGAGATTGACGGCGAGAGTGGTTTCCGATCGAAGTGATTAAGTTCCAATTTTGGGCTTTGTGCTCATTTTTCGATTAGTTGACGAAATGGTTGAACGGAGGCGACGAGAAGGATGGTGAAGTCGTTGTCGACATGTTGAAGGCCGGAAAGTTGGTCGGAATCGCCATGGTTGGCTGTGCACGTGCACGTGAACGAGGATGAGTGTCAGCGTGTCAGTTTGATTTGTTTTTGGGTTAGTGGGTTTTTCTCGAGTAAGTTTCGGGGAAGAAAGGTTTTTGCTCGAGTTTTTCTTTGGTTTATATTGCGAACATGTGAGAATAACTGTAAGGTTTTAACAGTTTGATTTTTTTTTTAACCAGACAGTTTTTAAATTACTCGGGGAAGAAAAGGTTGTGGCTCGGGTAGTCTTCGAGTCATTTGAAAGATTTCGAGGGAGCTGTTATGTTTTAAAATAGTTTTTAAAATTTATAACTAAAGTCTTTTATATAAAAAGAAAAGAAGAAGAAGTACTTTGTTTTGTTCAAGTACATATGGGTTAAACCCAAAGATAATGTTAAGTCTGTTTTTAAAATTTAAATAAAATAAGTTTTTAAATTTTAAATAATCAAGTTAAATAAATTGTCTTGAAATTCATTTCTTTGTAATAAATGTTTTAGATAAAATTAAAGTTGTATGATTTATTTAACTTAAATATATAAGTTAAATTTTTAAGTTATTTTCAAATTTAATTTGAAAATAAGATAAGTAATAAAGAAATGTTTTGTTTTAATACTTAATTAAAGTTTGATAGTTAATGAGATAAATAAAGAATGATTTATTAATTAAATTAGTAAGTGATTAATGATTTATGAATTAACAATTAAGGTTTCAAGTGTTATATTAACTTGTAAATTAAGGATTGTTAATTAATAATTATAGATAAGTAATTAATGATTATTTTAAAAACTTAATTAATAATTTAATTAAGTAAGTTAATTACTAAGGTCAAATGTATTTAATGATAATGTTTTATCTTAAGATTAATTAAGATTTTTTTAAATGAGTTGAAATTAATTAATTTAATTAAGAAATTAAGATTAATTAATTTATTTAATTAATTATTGATAAGGATTAATTAAATGATTAAAGGTTAATTAAACTAGTAATTAAGAAGTACTTAATAAAGTTTTATTAGGAATAATTAAGTTTTCTAAATTAATAATTAAGAGATTATTAATTTATAATTAAAGTTAATTAAGGATTAATTAACTGTTTAAATATCATTAAGGATTGATTAATAGGTAATTATGGATTAATTAAAGTGGTTAATTAATAATTAAGCTTTATTAATTAAGAGGTAATTAATTAGTTAATTAAGTTTAATTAATTAATTATAAAAGTAATTAAGGATTGATTACTTTGTATTAAAGGATATTAAGGATATTGATTAATAATTAAGGTTTATTAATTAATAGTTAAAGAATAATTAATCAAGGATTAATTAATTTGTTTAAAGGGTAATTAAGGATGAATTACTCAGTTATTATTTAGGAAATGAATGTGATTAATTTAAGTTAATTAATTTGATAATTAATTAAAGATAGTCACTCGATAATTGATTAAGTATAATTACTTAATAAGATTGGTTAAGTGTAATTACTTAGTGTAAGTAATTGATAAAATTACTGAATGTAATTGGTGCAATTAATTAAAGGATTTATAAAAGAAATTAAAGTAATTAAGAAATAAATTAAGAATGGTTAATTACTGTTAATGATTATTTAAGATTGATTAATGAGAACAATTAATTAAAGTATGATTGATTAATATAATTAATTAAGGAATAATGTAATTAATTAAAATTGATTAATTAAAGTAATTAATTAAGGATCATTAATTAATATAATTAATGAGAGTAATTAAAGGTTAATTACTGTTAATGGTTAAGAATAATTAATTTGTGAAATTAATTAAAGAATAATTACTTTATGTAATTGATGGATAATTAATCAAGAGTGATTAATATTTAATGATTAATTAATTAAATGGATTGTAATAAATTAATGGTTGATTAAGCAAGGATAGGAATTAATTCTTAAGTAATTAATTTAATTTAAGTTGATTAGATTGATTATAATAGAGATTAATAAGTGATTGCTTATGGCTGATTGTTTGAGTAGAATGTCTGATTTGGTTGATATCTATTAGATGATATACTATGATATTCTGTGATATGATATTGGATATATCTGTGATAAATGTGTGATATTTATCTATGTTAATACTGTGTGAATTCAAGTATTGAATTGAATTGTTTAAACCTTTAAACAACTTGGCCTTAAAAGATACGTTTTGGATTTCGATGAGACCGGGATCGGGTTTCCGTATACCGGATTTCCAGGTCTGGAGACCCGAATACCACATCGATCCAAATTACGATAGGTCGTGAATCTCAAGTGAAGATGAAGATTCAGAGTGCAAGGGTTATTGTCGTTAACTCTGAGGGTGATTCCAAAACGAGTGTAACGAGATAATGCCTTCGGTTTCGTTCGAACCTGGAACGAACTTGTATGGATTGAATGCTTTCAGAACATCGTCAGGTGGACGATGAGCATTCTAAGAGAAGTGTTCTGATTAAAGGTAATCGTGACCTCAAGCCTCATCAACCGGGAATGGCTAAAACAGGGGAGGTGCAGCAAGGCTTCGTGGGTAGCGCCCACTGAGAGTAAGGTCATCCCTGTCTAGATGTCCCTTTCTATTTTCGACTTAGTGGTGCGGTTGATGTACACAACCGTGGGGTGATTTTATTCGGAATTATCCAGTAAGGGATGGTTCCGGCTTTGTGTTGCAGGGGAGCGGGCGTACTCCTCGGTACGGTGATCTAGGCCACGTACTGTGACGGGCGGTACCCCAGTAGCCCTGCCATTGTATGGAAATCCAACTTCCAATAAGTGATAACGGTCTTGATTGTATACCTATGTATGCTGGAATTTAATAATGTAACAATTTCGGCTATTTCATATTTATCTGAAAACCCTAGACCTATTATAATACAATCGAATTTCCTATCAAATGTTTTGGTTAGCGTAAGGTAAAAACTTACCCATGTTTATGTGTGGGAAGTCTTACGTGATACCTTTGATTTCAAAAGGTTTTGAAGTTAAGCAAATTTAAACCGTTTACTCACACCAGACCCATGTCTGACCCAAGTGTTTATTTCTGTTTTATATAAACTCTTGGGTACTCAATTTTTTTACGAGTAGCCAAGGGAGTCAGGTTTGCTTTGACGAATATTCTGGAGGAGCAATGGAGCAGGAGGCTTCGGCGTTCGTAGATATAGAATTCCGCTGTGTAGATCTCTGTGATAGTGTTTGTATTTGAGTTGTAATGTCTAGACAGATGTTTATAACTGTCTAGTATGTGATGTATATGTTGTGTAACTCTGATAAGTGTTGTATATTGTGTAATACTTTTGTTATTAATATAATTTATTCGTTCCGCTGTGTGAGATTCTGATGTTGTTTCTTTTCTCTTCTCTTCTTTTCTCTTTTCTATCCCTTTCTTTCTTATTGACAATGCGACTTTCTGGTCGATGAAAGTCGGGTCGTCACAACATACATCAATCAGAGTCAATATACAACTCAATACAACAATGGATAGTTATGTAAACTTGTCCTTATACAGAATACACAGCGGAATAAATACTATCAGATACAAATACTACGTCTCGTCCTCCAGCTTATCTCCAAAGCTCCAGAATATCCAGAATATCCTGATAACATAACTCTAGGCTGCCCGTGTGGAAATTGGTGGGCACCCAGAGTTTAGAAGGGAACAATAAACTCCGAGTCAGTCATGGTGACTGGTGTGAGATCGTAAAACAGTTATTTTTCACAAAGAAAATAAAACAAATTCGCAATGCTTTTGGAAAATGAAACTACCATAAGACCTCCCACCACACACACAATGCAAACGCAGAATTGGAGGAGATTTCTTCTTATGATAGTCAAAGATGCTTACTACGCAAAATTAAATCATTTTTGATATTATTATTAGTGCATAGTGTAGAAGACATTTCGAAAGTATAATATTAATCTTAGCCAACATACGACCAGTATCGTATGCCTACTATAGCTACCATCTAAACAGTGGTGACCACCGTACGTAAATGGCAGGTTCTACAACTAATACCGTACAAGGTTCGTATTGGAGTTTGGATTTCCAACAAATGGTCAGGCTAAGGAACTTCCTTTTCCACGATGGGTACGTCCCTGGAATAGACGACCCGAGAAATAACCTAACATCACGGTTAGATCTCTGCCAACACAAGGCCGGTTTACCTATGCAAAAGTAGGTAACTACTGACACGCGTATGCCATCCCCCGATCGTAACCGATCTTCCGGAGGATCCCCGATTTCCAACAAACCACATAATAATAATGCAGCAACCACATAGGTTAAGTATTTGGGCACCATACCATGATACCACCTCTATCCAGAAGGAATGACATACACTAAGGGGCGCTACTCCCTAGAACCTTGCTGCATCCTTCCTGTTTTGACCATTTCCGGGGTGTGAGGCTCGACGAAGTCTCGTCCACAAAGCTACGCTTTCTACAAAGCCATGCTTCGGGTCAAACAAATGATCAACCTATGATCACAAAGATATAAGATCAAACAAATGATCATATCGCAAATGATCAAACACTGATCATTTCACAGCAACACTCAGTATGCCACGTTATCAAATTGGGAATATATCGCTGATAAATTTCAACTACATAACCTCTGAGCTCGTACGTCTCAGAGAAGGGTGTTAAGCTAAGAGAATAAATTCTCCGCCACCAACAGATATGTATTTGAAAGAAATCAGCTTTATATCTCAATCTGTAACGTCAGACATACAATCCATACAAGTCTATTCCGGGATCGAATAGAACCGAAGGCACTTCTCACGAAGCCCTTGCATATCCGGATAATTTTCTAATCACGTCCGGACTTCCCGTCACTAAGGGTGATAAAACCTCTAAATCGGAGATCAGCCGATGTAGAGTAACTCGACGGTAATCCTTCCGTTTTCAAAAATATCTGGTCTTCAACATCGGTCTTCAAATGCAATTCATAACGACATATCACATATTCGGAATGGGTTATACGACCCCATGGTCCTTTCCCGGCTAACCCGAATAGTAAGCGCTTATTCAAAAACAAGTGTGGCATTCAAATTCATCCAATTCACAACAAAACATCCATTCAGGGTAATTATTGATAGTCGGTTATTTAACTATCAATAAAGATGCGCAACATCATCAGATTCCAAATAATTTTCCAAATTATTTTATCTCCAAAATATCTTTACTAGATATAAAATTTCCACACTTCAAAAATAAATCAACGTTTATTTTTCTAAACAGTTTCCCTTTCCTTTTATAAATTCCATAGTGAATTTATATTTCAAAAATATCTACTGATATATGATTTTCAAATCGATTTCAATATTCAATTTCAATTTATCTTTAAGAAGATAAATTCTCAAAAACATTCATTTCATATTGGAAAAGCAATTCCATACTTATTTAAAAATAAGTGTTTCACAAATCTATTTATTTTCAACATTTGAAAATATTCGATATACTTAAATAAATGTTAAGTATATATTCATTCTTTAAGGAAATCATTTATTTTAACAACATCTATTTGAGTCAAAACGAATGTTACGTAAAACATCATTACGACGACTCAAAATCATTAGTATAGGGATTCGAAATTTAAGATAGATATGTAAATCCCAATACTATATAAACATTTCCTTTCGAAAATCATTTACTATAACAACAGTGTTATAGTCCATCATTTCCTTCTTCCTCGAAAACGTCTATTTCAACAAAAATGTTGAAATCTATGGTTTCGATATTTAACACGTTTTAAAACGTCTTTTAAAATAATTAACTTCATTTATAATATCGCTTTCCCAAACATAACCATTTTTTTTTCAATAATATATTCACTATCCATGAAACGACCCGCAGTTCCGTACCCCTTAAAATCGACACCATTCTACCACGGTCGACTCAAAGTGAACGAAATTACGAACCATTTTGGGTTAAAGAAGAAAGAGGTAGAAGAAGAAGAACAAAAACAACATCAGAATCTCACATCGCAGCGGAACAAAATATAATATATAGAATACAGTTTTAAATACAAAGAATCTGTACTGTCATATATACATACATATCAGAGTACGTCAATCAATCATACACAACATCTACTATAGATCATACACAGCGGAATAATAAACAAATACGGTAATACGCTCTGCCATCCAGCTCGTCTCTTGAGCTCCATAGCTATAACCTGAACCTGTTTATCTCGGTCTGACCCGAGCATCATATAAAACAATACCCGAGTCAGTCTGGAATACCAACGTGAGAAAATCACACTCAATTGAATTATTAAAGTTTCAAAAATCCTTTGAAAACAAAAGCATCTCGTAAGACCACGCCACAAATAAACATGTCGGGTTTTTACCTTACGATAGCTAAAACATTTTTATATTAAAGTTCTCTGATATTATTATAGTGTCTATAGAAAGTAAAATAGAATCTAGCTGAAATGCTTGCATCTCACGTTTCAGCAATAGTTGGGCACAATCAAAACCGTACAGGCACGTAGTGGAAATTGGATTCCATACAATGGCTGGGCTACTGGGGTACCGCCCGTCACAGTACCTGGCCTAGATCAGAGTACCGAGGAGTACGCCCGCTCCCCTGCAACACAAGGCCGGAACCATTCCTTACTGAACAGTTCCAAGTAAGATCACCCCACGGTTGGCGCGACCAACCGCATACTAAGCCGAATAAATAGGGACATCTAGACAGGGGAAACCTTACTCTCAAGTGGGAGCTACCCACGAAACCTTGCTGCACCTCCCCTGTTTTAGCCATTCCCGGTTGATGAGGCTAGAGGCTAACGATTACCTTTAAAGAACGTGTCCCACTTAGAATGCTCATCGTCCACCTGACGATGTTCTGAAAGCATTCAATCCATACAAGTTGTCCTGGGTCTGGACAAACCGAATCACCGTCTTCAACTCTTCACGGTCTTCATTCGTAATCGTTCAAACCGGATCGAAGTGGTTTTCGAGAAATTAATCTCGATCCCGGACTCTTCGAAACGATCAACGCATTGTCCAATATTGATAGTCGGTTATTTAACTATCAATTAATCATTCACAAGCAACCATCAACAATATCCACAAATTATCTATCTCTAATATCATTCAAATATTATTTCCATTTTAACCCATTTGAAACAATTTTCAAAGTCCTTTTATTTCCATGGAATCACTTAAATGATTCTCATACTTTACTTCCATTTTGATTCACCTTTTGAAAATATCCTTATTTTCTCATTCCTTTCTCAAAATCAATTTACACGTTTGCTTATAAATTCTCAAACTCAGTTTCTCATCTTTATAAGATTTCTCCTAAATCTTATCTCATTTAAATAATATGCTTACCATCACAAGAGGATTTTAATTGGATTTTAAAAACAATTTGGAAACATCTAGATTTATAAAATAAGAAGTATTATTAAATATGAATATTAAAATTTATATCTAGTTATTTATAAATTTCAAAGCTGGTTTTAGAAAAATTTGAGTTTATTATAAATATTTGCTATGCCTTCAAAAATAACTAATTCGAAATATTTTAACTTCAAAAATGATTTATGAAATCTACATAGTATAGTAATTTAAAATATTCCCTTTAAAATAAATTTATAATTTTAGAAAACTCAATATTCCTTTATAAATGCCTCTTGTCTACAACCACCTTTGGAAATATTCTACTATTTCCATCCATTGCATTCCATATCTCAATATAAATTCACTTACTTATCTTCCAATATACATTGATATTTTCTATATCCATTTATAAATCCCATTTATAAATTTATAAAATATCCTGGAGTTCCATTGATTTTTAAAACAAATAGTTTTATTTAAGAATTCCATCTTTATAATTTATTTCCTTTACATACATTTTCTTATCGTTCTTTATCTAAATTTTATTTCGTTACTTAATAAAATTTCCTTTTATCCCATAATAAACTTTCCTTTTGACTCTTAACAGAATTCCTTATTCGTATTTATTAATAACATCTTCCTTTATTCTTAATAAAATTTCACTTATTGATTACAATAGCTCTTCAAAAGTTTAATATATTTTTAATCTTTCCAAAACTCAAATTAACTAATTACAGTTTATAAGATACCATTATTTCTTCCATTCATTCTAAATTAGAAATAGATTCAATTTTCCAATAAATATTTGCTATTCAAGTTTTATTTTATTTCCTTAAATTACTTTATCTATAGTATTTAAAATTCCAAATTTCAACATCTCGGTTATTTAACAGTTAATAATTCGATTTATATACAAATCCATATCAATTTATCATCCTGTCACAGAACAGCATATATATGAGATAAATTAAATATCTTGAGGAATCCTGTTGGATCCCTCCAACCTGTTTCCCTGCATCCACAGATGTTAGCACAAGACAAAATACCAATTCCACTTCAAGGTGGAATATCGCGGTATATGGGATTTATAAATTATCATCCGCTATTATGCGGCGCATAGGGTCTCATCCGCTATATAATGCGGGAATATCAATCCCAATATATACATATTCCAATATGTATATATTGATATATATACTACTATATATAATATCATCCAATCAGACAATCAATCAACATCCAATGATTTAAATTTAATCATTTAAATTTAACTATGGAATCCAAATGAGTGAGATAATCTCACCTTTGCTTTTAAGTTGCAATCCGATCCAATCTTGACTCGATTTCCTGACTTTTAACCTTGTATAAAAATTTATGATTTATTAATATTCAAACAAACTGAACAATCAATTATCGTTTAATAGCTTTTTTTTTTAATTTTAACTGATGATTTAAATTTGACTAATAATTTAATTTTAAACTAGTTCCCTTTTTATAAAATATTTTTAGTGACTAAATTGATTAAATAAGTTTATTAATTTTTTTTAGAAAACCCAATATCTCTATCTATATATAAATTAAAACCATACATCTTACTGCAATATATCTTCCTGGTTTTAAACAGTTTTAACAAAAATATTTTATATTTTTTTTTCGCAACTTAAAATCTGAAAACTGAAAACTTAAATCGTATGTTAAAATAAATCTGGAAATAGTTTAAGCCAGATATAAATAAATTAACACAATTTCGAACACTAAAATCGTATACCTTACTGCCATCAGATCCGAGTACACACAGCCTTCCACGACATTGCTAAGCTCGAGCTTGATCTTCAAGCCATCGCGACCTTCTGCACGTCGACAGCAACCATGAAACGAAACCCCAAAACTCGCGAATATCACTTGCGGCTCCCTCTCTTCTTCGCGTTCGAACGATCACACGCCTCGACCTAACCCCATCGCGTGCTTCGAAATCGAAGCCCAAACCTACTCTAGCTTCGCCGCGAGGCGCAACCGACCCTTGCTTCTACTCCTTCGCCTAGTCGCCTTCTTGAGTTCGAACGAGGGTTCTCTTTTTTTTTCGTGGAATCTGGTTTTGAGGAAGAAAACGAAGAAAGACTTCGTTTAAGAAAAATAGAAAAAAGGAGGGGATTTTGATTTCGTTCGAAGATTAAATTTGAAGTGGCTGCCTTTTATCAATTCATTCGAGATCTCGTGAATGGAAAAATGAAAGGAGGATACGCGAATTAAAGATGAACAAAGGGATTTTAGCTTCCAAGGGAAGATAGAGGGAGTAGGTCGGCTTTAACAGAGGTAGGTTGGCTGATAGGAAGAATTTGACAGGTGAAAAGACGAAGGATATTTAAATTTTAAAACGATTGATTATTGGCTAGGCGTTTATATACCGTACGCTCATATAACGACTCTGAACGCTACGAAAATTGAAATCCGATAATAATTTAATATTACGAATCCAATGGAATCAGTTTCATCGAAATCCGAGACTATGCCTCGGAAGGCTATTTTAAATCGTCAACTTAAACGATGCAAGTTTAAAATTGAACAACCGATCGTGAAATTCAAAATTTAACCCATCTATCACTTCCCGTATTATCAATATAAATTTTGTAAGTCGTTAAAATAATTTTAAACAAGCTTACAATTCCAAATTTTAAACATTTTTACCCAATTGTCAAATTACTATTTTAATATTTAATTAATTCGATAAATTTGTTATATTTGGATTCTGAATCCTTTTTATTAAATATAGCCAAACTTTTCATATTAAAATCAAAGTATAGTTCAAATTAAATATTTAAATCTGTTTAAATTAATCGTTCGAAAACCCGGGTTGTTACATTCCTCCCCCCTTAAAATAATTTCGTCCTCGAAATTACTGGTTAAGAAGAATGATCTATAATCTGTTAAATATTTTCTCAAATTCAAATGGTTTTAAATAACATTTCCGAATAACCTTTTATTTAGACACTCTAATCCTCTTCTAACTTTCTAAACCCATCCATAGGTTCCCAATAACATTACTTACTCGTCAATTCAAATTTAAAGTTGAAATCAAATTTTGAATTATCAAAATTCCTCAAAAAATTTCTAACTCCCTAAAATTTTGAAAATTTTTGCCAGCGTCTCCTTTGCGCGGCTAGCTCGGTACTACTACAAAATGGCTCTACGGCCCCCAAATCTCAAAAAGAAAAACAAAAAGCCAAGTGGCTAGATCAAAACCCAATCAAATTTCATACAGAAATCTTAAATACATACCTCTTAAGTTGGCAATTCAAATTTATCTTCTGTCTTAACACCTGTATATTCAATTTAGCAATGAAGTCCAATTACAACATTCAAAAATCATTTTGTATATTTCTTTACAGCATTCTCAATATCATTTTAACTTCACTACTAAAGTTTATATTCAAATTGAATTCCAATTCCATATAAATTCAATTTGCTTCAATTTGCAAATTAATTTCAAATCTCAATACTTTTTCTCAATTCATCCAGATTCTCATTTTAAATTTTACCTCCATTCAATTCCCCTTACATTTTGAATACTGAATTCTATTCACAATATCGCAATCCCTATTTAATTAACTACTTCTTCAATTGGTTTCACTTACTAATTTATTTAGAGTCTCAAATAAAAGTTTATTGTAAACTTTTCTCTTCCTTTAATTTCTCTGATTTCATGTTACTTTGCATTTACAATTTAAATTAGATTTCACTATTCCGTTTCAATTCTAATTACTTACCAATTTTAAATCATTTGTCGTTATTGGAAATTTCCAAAAATTCTAAAATTTTCTAACTCCCAAAATTTCTGGAAAATTTTGGCAGAGTCTCCTTTGTACGGAGGAGCTTTTGCAATTTGACAATAGAGATAAATATATATAGATCGACCCACACGGTCGGAAAAACCAAAAACAGTTCATATTTCCTATTTTTATTGCGTAGGCGTACCTTATTTAGCATTTTAAGCGAGCAGCTTATTTTATTTTAGCATTTACGCGTCCAAACTCTCGCTAAACAGTCTTCTAGTACCTGTACTTACTCAATTTAAACTTATAAGCAACATATTTATGAAATTTATAACATTCCATTCACTTAAACAACTACAACAATCAATAACATAAGTGATGCATTCAATACAACTTACATAAGCAAGTTTCAGGGTTGCCAAACTAGTTCAACTTCTTTTTAACCGATTCACATACCATTTGTATTCACTACAAGTGGTTAACAATTCATTTTCTTATTTTCAATACATACTTACGTCCAAATAATTCATTTCCAATTTAATTGATTTCAAAAATCAAATTTCGCTACTTCTATCAATTCAAAGCCATATTCTATAAACAATATACACAAAACAATTTGTATAAGCAATTGATAAGGTTTAAAAATTAATCCACTTGCTTTCACTCAATTTATATCATCCTATCCAATTCGGAATGATTTTCTACATCATTCTTTTTATTTTCAATTTATTGTAATGTAAACAACTCATATCTATTGCATTTGATTCAAAAATCAAATCTTATTTACTTCCATTATTCCACAAGATTTTTATTTTACTTCCGTTTTCGTCGAACGACTAATTTATGCCATTCGACTATATTCACTTAAATAACAATTCCTTTAGTTTCATACCCTTTTCCAGAATTGATTCAAACTCAATTTATTTTTAAATCCATTCCCATTTATTAATTTACAACCCATAACTTTGCATTTTATTTTTCAAATTTGCATGGGTTTCATTCAAACCATTTTATTCAGCTTGGAAATACTTCATTAAATAATCGTTTATAAAATTTACTTAAGCCGATCCTCTATTTAATTATTTGCTTAAGTTATTCATTTTTCTTCAAGTTACTTTAACTTGATAAATCAAGTTTATCTATTGTTTTTCTTATAAACAATCTCCAAATTTAATTTCTTGATTTGATTCTTAGTTATCAAATCCATTTCACTTTCTAATTTAATTCAATATGCTTATCCACTTATTCATTTTAAATTTCAAATTCACATTCATATTTCCCTACTAATCTACTTATTTAACTATAAAGCCATTTTCGATTTTATTGCCACTCTCTTGAATTTTATTTGTAATTCAATTTATAATCTAACTTTTTCATTCGACAATACATTAATTCAGTTTATTATCATTATACATGGAATATTATTTCTAACTCCAATTCCATTTTAAAAATCAAAGTTTATCAACTCTCAACTCAACTTATATCGGATCAATTTTAAATCTCATTAACCTTTTCAATTTCCTAATTTTATTCCAAGTTAGCTTGCTTTCCTTTTAAATTCGATATTTGATCTTTATTACAAAATCACTTCATTATATTTTGTTTAGAGTTAAATTCTATTTTGTAATTTAAGTTTGGATTTCCATCTCATTTCCCAAAACAAAACAATTTCATTTTGGCTTACTATTTTACTTCTCCATTTACTTATAAGTCACCTAATTATATTTTCCGCCATTCCTACCCATTTAGGCTTGAATATATTCATATTTCATTTTCATTCAAGGTTGAACACTTATTTACAGCTAAAAATATTCTTAAACAATGGGTTGTCAATTTCCTTTTATAAGTTATCGGAATATTTTTATTCCAGTTCAACTTCATTTCAACTTACTTTTATTTACTTAGCTTAAACTAACTTCAATCCATTTAATTCCTATTAAACTTCTCAATCCACTTCATTTTCATTCTAAAATTTTATTTACTCCAATTCATTTTATATTTATTTATTTTTATTTTCTCATTTCAATCACATACACAATTTACTATTTTATTTCTTCCAAATCATTAGTTAAATTTTAAACCTTTAATCTTAGATCCAAGCTAAATTCTCATTTTTAACTTCTCACCTTAAATTTTAATTCCAAGATTTAAATTTAAGGCTTTTCTTGATTATATAAACTATTTCAGATTTTTATAATCTCATTTTCCTAAAATATTAGCATCCAAACATCCAAGTTATATAATAATGCCAGAAAGTATTTCTTTTTATATCAAAATATATTTTGGATGAAATTATTTCATTCACCCACCTTTGAAAAACAATATTGTGTCGAATTGTTCTATCCAAGTGTTTAGAAACCCCTTCGGCACAGTTGTGCAGACCGTGCTGACGAAGGTTCATATGCCACTCAATAAATCAACCAACACAATATAAAAATCATTTTTATATCCACTAACAAATACGCGCTCATATCTATTAGTACACTCAAACTCATTCTAGAGTACTACTGACTCTATCTCTAATGAGTAATTCCCACCAGAGCCAAGGTTCTCACTTAACCTTTCAGCTCTGATACCAAGTGAAACGACCCGCAGTTCCGTACCCCTTAAAATCGACACCATTCTACCACGGTCGACTCAAAGTGAACGAAATTACGAACCATTTTGGGTTAAAGAAGAAAGAGGTAGAAGAAGAAGAACAAAAACAACATCAGAATCTCACATCGCAGCGGAACAAAATATAATATATAGAATACAGTTTTAAATACAAAGAATCTGTACTGTCATATATACATACATATCAGAGTACGTCAATCAATCATACACAACATCTACTATAGATCATACACAGCGGAATAATAAACAAATACGGTAATACGCTCTGCCATCCAGCTCGTCTCCTGAGCTCCATAGCTATAACCTGAACCTGTTTATCTCGGTCTGACCCGAGCATCATATAAAACAATACCCGAGTCAGTCTGGAATACCAGCGTGAGAAAATCACACTCAATTGAATTATTAAAGTTTCAAAAATCCTTTGAAAACAAAAGCATCTCGTAAGACCACGCCACAAATAAACATGTCGGGTTTTTACCTTACGATAGCTAAAACATTTTTATATTAAAGTTCTCTGATATTATTATAGTGTCTATAGAAAGTAAAATAGAATCTAGCTGAAATGCTTGCATCTCACGTTTCAGCAATAGTTGGGCACAATCAAAACCGTACAGGCACGTAGTGGAAATTGGATTCCATACAATGGCTGGGCTACTGGGGTACCGCCCGTCACAGTACCTGGCCTAGATCAGAGTACCGAGGAGTACGCCCGCTCCCCTGCAACACAAGGCCGGAACCATTCCTTACTGAACAGTTCCAAGTAAGATCACCCTACGGTTGGCGCGACCAACCGCACACTAAGCCGAATAAATAGGGACATCTAGACAGGGGAAACCTTACTCTCAAGTGGGAGCTACCCACGAAACCTTGCTGCACCTCCCCTGTTTTAGCTATTCCCGGTTGATGAGGCTAGAGGCTAACGATTACCTTTAAAGAACGTGTCCCACTTAGAATGCTCATCGTCCACCTGACGATGTTCTGAAAGCATTCAATCCATACAAGTTGTCCTGGGTCTGGACAAACCGAATCACCGTCTTCAACTCTTCACGGTCTTCATTCGTAATCGTTCAAACCGGATCGAAGTGGTTTTCGAGAAATTAATCTCGATCCCGGACTCTTCGAAACGATCAACGCATTGTCCAATATTGATAGTCGGTTATTTAACTATCAATTAATCATTCACAAGCAACCATCAACAATATCCACAAATTATCTATCTCTAATATCATTCAAATATTATTTCCATTTTAACCCATTTGAAACAATTTTCAAAGTCCTTTTATTTCCATGGAATCACTTAAATGATTCTCATACTTTACTTCCATTTTGATTCACCTTTTGAAAATATCCTTATTTTCTCATTCCTTTCTCGAAATCAATTTACACGTTTGCTTATAAATTCTCAAACTCAGTTTCTCATCTTTATAAGATTTCTCCTAAATCTTATCTCATTTAAATAAATTGCTTACCATCACAAGAGGATTTTAATTGGATTTTAAAAACAATTTGGAAACATCTAGATTTATAAAGTAAGAAGTATTATCAAATATGAATATTAAAATTTATATCTAGTTATTTATAAATTTCAAAGCTGGTTTTAGAAAAATTAGAGTTTATTATAAATATTTGCTATGCCTTCAAAAATAACTAATTCGAAATATTTTAACTTCAAAAATGATTTATGAAATCTACATAGTATAGTAATTTAAAATATTCCCTTTAAAATAAATTTATAATTTTAGAAAACTCAATATTCCTTTATAAATGCCTCTTGTCTACAACCACCTTTGGAAATATTCTACTATTTCCATCCATTGCATTCCATATCTCAATATAAATTCACTTACTTATCTTCCAATATACATTGATATTTTCTATATCCATTTATAAATCCCATTTATAAATTTATAAAATATCCTGGAGTTCCATTGATTTTTAAAACAAATAGTTTTATTTAAGAATTCCATCTTTATAATTTATTTCCTTTACATACATTTTCTTATCTTTCTTTATCTAAATTTTATTTCGTTACTTAATAAAATTTCCTTTTATCCCATAATAAACTTTCCTTTTGACTCTTAACAGAATTCCTTATTCGTATTTATTAATAACATCTTCCTTTATTCTTAATAAAATTTCACTTATTAATTACAATAGCTCTTCAAAAGTTTAATATATTTTTAATCTTTCCAAAACTCAAATTAACTAATTACAGTTTATAAGATACCATTATTTCTTCCCTTCATTCTAAATTAGAAATAGATTCAATTTTCCAATAAATATTTGCTATTCAAGTTTTATTTTATTTCCTTAAATTACTTTATCTATAGTATTTAAAATTCCAAATTTCAACATCTCGGTTATTTAACAGTTAATAATTCGATTTATATACAAATCCATATCAATTTATCATCCTGTCACAGAACAACATATATATGAGATAAATTAAATATCTTGAGGAATCCTGTTGGATCCCTCCAACCTGTTTCCCTGCATCCACAGATGTTAGCACAAGACAAAATACCAATTCCACTTCAAGGTGGAATATCGCGGTATATGGGATTTATAAATTATCATCCGCTATTATGCGGCGCATAGGGTCTCATCCGCTATATAATGCGGGAATATCAATCCCAATATATACATATTCCAATATGTATATATTGATATATATACTACTATATATAATATCATCCAATCAGACAATCAATCAACATCCAATGATTTAAATTTAATCATTTAAATTTAACTATGGAATCCAAATGAGTGAGATAATCTCACCTTTGCTTTTAAGTTGCAATCCGATCCAATCTTGACTCGATTTCCTGACTTTTAACCTTGTATAAAAATTTACGATTTATTAATATTCAAACAAACTGAACAATCAATTATCGTTTAATAGCTTTTTTTTTTTAATTTTAACTGATGATTTAAATTTGACTAATAATTTAATTTTAAACTAGTTCCCTTTTTATAAAATATTTTTAGTGACTAAATTGATTAAATAAGTTTATTAATTTTTTTTAGAAAACCCAATATCTCTATCTATATATAAATTAAAACCATACATCTTACTGCAATATATCTTCCTGGTTTTAAACAGTTTTAACAAAAATATTTTATATTTTTTTTTCGCAACTTAAAATCTGAAAACTGAAAACTTAAATCGTATGTTAAAATAAATCTGGAAATAGTTTAAGCCAGATATAAATAAATTAACACAATTTCGAACACTAAAATCGTATACCTTACTGCCATCAGATCCGAGTACACACAGCCTTCCACGACATTGCTAAGCTCGAGCTTGATCTTCAAGCCATCGCGACCTTCTGCACGTCGACAGCAACCATGAAACGAAACCCCAAAACTCGCGAATATCACTTGCGGCTCCCTCTCTTCTTCGCGTTCGAACGATCACACGCCTCGACCTAACCCCATCGCGTGCTTCGAAATCGAAGCCCAAACCTACTCTAGCTTCGCCGCGAGGCGCAACCGACCCTTGCTTCTACTCCTTCGCCTAGTCGCCTTCTTGAGTTCGAACGAGGGTTCTCTTTTTTTTTCGTGGAATCTGGTTTTGAGGAAGAAAACGAAGAAAGACTTCGTTTAAGAAAAATAGAAAAAAGAGGGGATTTTGATTTCGTTCGAAGATTAAATTTGAAGTGGCTGCCTTTTATCAATTCATTCGAGATCTCATGAATGGAAAAATGAAAGGAGGATACGCGAATTAAAGATGAACAAAGGGATTTTAGCTTCCAAGGGAAGATAGAGGGAGTAGGTCGGCTTTAACAGAGGTAGGTTGGCTGATAGGAAGAATTTGACAGGTGAAAAGACGAAGGATATTTAAATTTTAAAACGATTGATTATCGGCTAGGCGTTTATATACCGTACGCTCATATAACGACTCTGAACGCTACGAAAATTGAAATCCGATAATAATTTAATATTACGGATCCAATGAAATCAGTTTCATCGAAATCCGAGACTATGCCTCGGAAGGCTATTTTAAATCGTCAACTTAAACGATGCAAGTTTAAAATTGAACAACCGATCGTGAAATTCAAAATTTAACCCATCTATCACTTCCCGTATTATCAATATAAATTTTGTAAGTCGTTAAAATAATTTTAAACAAGCTTACAATTCCAAATTTTAAACATTTTTACCCAATTGTCAAATTACTATTTTAATATTTAATTAATTCGATAAATTTGTTATATTTGGATTCTGAATCCTTTTTATTAAATATAGCCAAACTTTTCATATTAAAATCAAAGTATAGTTCAAATTAAATATTTAAATCTATTTAAATTAATCGTTCGAAAACCCGGGTTGTTACAGTCCAAAATCGTGAATATACTTCAATAACCAAATTTCAATCTTTTCTACACATTTATTTCAAGAATTATCCACTGTCCAAAATCGTGGATAAAATTCCCTTAATAATCTCTATATTTAAAATCAATCAAATTTGATTTATTTTTGAATTTATAAAAACAATGTTTATAAATCCCATTTCCATTTTATAACAACTTCTATTTATACATCTTCTTTAATGACCCATTCAATTTATAAGTTAATATAACTTATAATTCATTTATTTTAAAAGAAATCGTTCTTTTAAACTTCACAAAATTTAAAACTTTCAGATTCCATTAACTTATGAAATCCCATTTACACTTCGTTTTAACACTTATAGAAACTTGTCTTATAATCTCAATATTTCAAATTTATAAATATCTATTTTTGTACATCTTTTAATAAACCGTTTATAATACTAGAAATCCCAATTTAAATCATTTCATAAATTTCTTAACTTTTATTTCAAAAATCACACTTTGATTTTATTTCACAAAAATCTTAACTTTTATAACTTTAAAATTTTAGACGTTTATTTATTTAAAATAAATCACTTCAAAAATTTAATGAAACGTATAATTTCAAAGATCACTTTAAAAATCCCTTTAAATTAAAAGTCGTTATTTTTAAAACTTGAATCTGATGATGCAACAGCACCAATTAATCAATCACAACATCAAACATCATATATCAACATATGATAACAGAATATACATCAATATCTGTAAATAAATAAATACTGGTGAGGAATCCAGTTGGATCCCTCCAACCTGTTTCCCTGCAACCATAGATGTTAGCACAATACCAATTCCACTTCGAGGTGGAATATCGCGGTATATGGGTTTTATAAAAATAATCCGCTTACTAACGGCGCAATAGGGTCTCATCCGCTATACGAGGCGGGAAATCAATCAATCCAATATATACATATGCCAATATGTATATATTGTTATATATATAGATATATCCTATTATATCTAATATCACATCCAATAGAAATCAAATCAATAACTGAAAATTCCACTTTTCAATTTTTGAGTGAGAAGATCTCACCTTAGGTTTATATTTTGCCATCCATTTTCCATTTCAGTTTTGTTTTCTCGATTTTAACCTGGTATAAATAATTTGTACCATTCATTAATATTCAATATAAATCGAATAATCAACTTTTCGTTTTGATAGTTTTAATTAACCATTTTCTCCTTTTATAATTTTATTTAACTACAAATTTAAAGTTGAGACTAAATTTTCTTTTTCTTTGAAAATCTTCTAGTAGCAAATTTAGATTATATAAACTAACTGGAAAATTTTATCCCCAAATCAAATATTTGAAATAGACTAGTAACTTTAAAATATGTGTACTTTTCCTTTACTGTTTATACATATCTATATTCATATTTTCTTCTCTGTCGAAAAATCAAACAGTAATTTCTTTACTGTAAATTCCTAAAATCATATACATATACTTCTATACTGTTTACATTTATAATCTACAGATTAATATTTGTTTTAAATAAAATTTAAATTAAACAGTTATACCTCACTGTGAAAATTGAAATTGATGCTAACTACGACGAATGCAAAACCATTGCGATGTCGACCTCCTGCTCGAAACAAGCTCTAGTGTTCGAACATCTGGAAACCCTACTCCTAAGCCCTCCACGCGAGCGTGCCTCTGCCCTAGTCGTGAGCTCCACTGCCAGAACCATGCCACCAACAACGCGAGAACTTCCACATCCAAGGTGTTCTTCCCTCGCGTGGTTGTCGCCTGCTTCGATTCGAACGCGAGCTTCCCGATTCTACCCCTTCACGCACGAAACCCCTAAACTTGCTCGACTTCAACCAACGACGGCCACGAATGACTCGCGACTGTCACGCGAGCGAAACTCCCAATTCGCGATGCTTGATGGCCACCGCGACCTCGATTTTCCTTTGCCGCCGCATCTCGCCCTCGTTCGCGACATTTATTTGGACGAGAGGGAAATTTGGTTTTCGTTTATTTTTCTTTATAGAGGAGGGAATGGCGATTAATTGATTTTGTTTCGTTCGTTTGAACTGGGGAGAACGGCTTCGGCCATTTTTATTTCGTTCGAGATAGTGTTTTGATTTATGCAGAGGAAAGGAAATTGAGATTTTCATTTTAACTGGCTCGCCATTTTTTCTTTCTTTGATTTGAACTGAGGAATGAGGGAAAGGGGAAGAGGGAACAGACGTGATTTTAACAATTGAAGGAGCGTGATTTTAGGCTGAAACAAAGGGGCGGGTTTAAAGGAGAGGAACGTGCTGCCTTTGACCAAAAAAAATTTAAATTTAATTTGAATTAGATTAAATCCCAATGCATTTAGGTGTCGTGTGCCCACAGAACAACTCCGAACGATACGAAATTTGAAATCCGATAATAATTCGATATTACGGACCCAATGAAACTGGTTTTGTCGAATTCCGAGACTGCGCCTCGGACGGCTATTTTTAAATATCGATTCGAACAATTAAATTCAAAACTGAGCAAAACAGTTTCGAATTCAATTCTAAAGCTTCGATTATCTTCAGTAATATCAATACGAATTTTAAAAGCTTTCGAAATATTTTTCTTCCACTTTAAATTGAAGGTTCAAATTTTTATTCAACTTACAATAGATTAAATTTTATAATTTAATCACCAAATTCAAAGTTATATCGGGGATTCAAATTAAATCATCGTTCAAATATTTAAAATAAATTAAATATTCTCAATTTAATTTGTTCGAAATTCTGGGTCGTTACAATATACATATATAGTATGGTTTTGAAAAATACTTTTAAAAAATAACTAATATGCACTCTTACATATGCCTATTCTCATTGATTAGGCAACCTAAGCTCTAATACCAAATATAACAACCTACCTCAAAACGTATCTAATTTTCGACCCAATAAAAGCCCATCGAACCTTAGGCCCATTCCAAAACTGGCTGTTGGTTGGTAAAATTGATGGATTTATCTATCTATGTTATCAGAATCTCACAGCAGAAGGGTAAAATATAATACAAAAATAAGTACTCATTTCCATAAAAATTCAAATCTTAGGAATACAGCATATCATCCCAAACATCTAATAATACAATGTCTCAAAATAACATTAATGTCTGTAGCTGGGTGCATCATAATATATCAAAAACATAAATAGATGGATAAACTGCCATATGTCTTTGTCATCGCCTTCATATTCTCTATTAGCATTGTTTTTCCTAACCCATGTGTTAGAATGAGAAGGGGGTCAACAATGGGATTTGGTGAATAAAATCTCAAGTCTTACCATAATAATATTTGGACAATATCATTTAGATAAGTAATATCTCTTATGCATCCCACACTATACCTTACCAAGAATACCTCCAACTGTAAGCCCGAAAGCTCTTCTAGTCCGACTCCATAACGTACATTCAACTATAGGCCAAATGCCCCTTTCAAGTCCAACGCAACTACCGTCAATCATGTCCTAACAATGTGAGAGAAAGTAGCCAAGCCACTTAATACCTCTTTAATGGGAATTAGGTAGACTCTGACCATTTAATACCTATACCCTAAGCAGATCCTCATCATTTAATACCTAAACCCTAAGCAAACCCCTCTTTGGTACTCCCTAACTGACATCGCACAAAATCTCATTAGGACACTTAATATTTCTTTATGCAAAAAGGCGGACCCTATAATAACCTATTACTACATCGAATCCAAAGCGGACCCCGAGATTCCCCACTACCACACCTAAAAGATAATGTCGACCATTTAATACTTCTTAAGCGGGAAGGAGGCGGACCCTACAACAGCCACTTAATACCCCTAGCCCAGAAGTAGGCCTTATGTCTTATGACTCATAACCCAAACCATGACATCTCACATTGGTCTGACTATTTGTATGTGTAGGTAGCCTGATTAGCTGGGCAGACTTACCTTACAAAAATGGGACTAACCACACATTTACTGTGGGTCCTTATTATAGGCGATGTCTCACATCAGTCCCAAAGTCCCACTGCTATTAGCTAGATAAGCTGGGCAGACTTCTATGTGCTTTTGACTGACCTCGCATCTATATAACTTAGTCATATTTCTGTTCTCCTAACATATTACTATATATATATATATCATCACATTCACACTAAGGCCTTATAAGGAAAACTCCTTATTCTGCCTTTAACTATGGATTAATTTCCATAATTATCATTAACTTCCTTCCTTAGGGTTTAAGGTTATTTACTAATCTATTTATTGTGTACTACGTTATCAATACGTTGATAGTTATACGTTATTAATTTATTTATACGCACATAATTTAAGCCAACTAAATATTCTTATGCATGCGAGGATTTTTGTTTCCTATACTAATAATTTAAAATGTAAAAACTTCCAAATTGATACAAGTCTAACTCTATATAATAACTTGTAAAATAACTAATATCTTTAGCTAAACAATAGACTTGCAATAACAAAATAGAATCAAATATCAAACTTGTTTTATATTAATAGAGCAGAATCAACGCCTCTATTTCAACGAATAAAACTTACAATTTAAACCCTTTATATTCTATTCAACTTTTACATATACAATGAAAAAGGGATTCACATATAAATTATGGAAATAGGCAGTATAAACTATGAATATGAGAATTCGTACTTTACTCACCATTTCCTAACTTATTTTCTTTTTACAACCCTTTAGCACAACAAAAAAGAAATGTTGGAAGTGGAATATAATATAAACTATTTAGATTGCATTAACAAAACAAATTCTTCTATTTTAATATAAAACAATTGAGATTCCAATAAACCTAAGAATTGGTATTTCGTTTAGGGGAGTTTTAGAGTTTTCGGGTACAAAATTCCCAAAGGCATAAATATATCCAAAATTTTACTATACAAATACTGAAATGTAAAAAACTAACATTTCCGCTCATAGATAGTTTCCAGCTTCCCTTTGGACTCGATTCACACCTTTTCCTAACTGCTCCTTCAGATTTCCTCTCTATGAAATGTATAATAATTTAATTGTATATAAAGTAGATTTAGAATTCGGAGATTAGGGAAGAATAAAAATAGAAAAACATATATCTATATAAACCTGCTACTTTCCCCCTTGGACTTAAACTCTTGAATCTAATCGAGCATAAAGACTGATGGAGTTTCGCTAGCATACTAAATATTTTTGTGAATAAAAGTGTGGGGGCTTGCCTCTTATTTATAGTGGTTGGAATGCGTCAGGACCGTACGATTAATGTCGGTTTAAAATAATAAAATCTAGATTGTTCATGCCTATCAAAATCCTAGCTGCAACAAACCCACCGGTCGACTGCTCCTCCCTAATCGGTCGACTGGCCCAAGGGAGGCGGTCGACCGGTCCTATTGAATTAGGCGAATATTAATTGTTGCCGTTTATTTTGATTTATTGCATATTTTAACTGTACCATTAACATTTATTTAGCATTTTCTTATACCTTAAGCTTCCTTTCGATGTTAAAATATTTATTAACATTTTTAATTTCAGATATTAACCTAAATTAAGTTTTTAAATTTAAATTCATTCGAATTATTTTGAATTCGAAAACTTCAAACATTAATAAAATTTTCGTTTGAAGTCCGATCGTAAAACATTGTATATGAAAATTGGTCAGAAAATCACCACGAAAGCAATGGTGTAACTTTCGTGGCCAAATTCCTATATTTGTGAAATATTCATTTTTAACCTTATTAATTAACTAATTAATTAATTAATTTTTACAAGGTGTTATAAGGCCCACTAATTCACGCTCGTCCTAAACGTATTATTAAGGCTGTATAATTTCCTACTATGAAAATTATACCACCTCCTAACGTTTAATTCCTGTCTTATATGCTTATTACATATATTCGCTATTTCCCTCTTACTTCTCATAAATGCCAATTTTCCATAATATAGGGTCATTATTATTCAAGTTGGAAAATCACTAATGATATTTATTTATTCATTCCAATTCAACCTTTTATGTCTATTTCATTTCCCCATAAATGCCATGTTAAACTCCTTAATCAATCTCATTAAATGCATTATGTCCTTATTTAATTTTGGTAACTTTCTATTAACTGCATATTTATTGCCCTACTAATTTTGGAGTTACTATCTCTTTTCTAACTATAACTCTTAGCCCTATAACTTACTATGCTATTAATAACTAGTCATCCTAATTATACCTTATACGAATATCGTTGTGTGTGTCTATATATATATATATATATATATATATATATATAATCAGTAGGCGTGCTTATACGTGTGTGTGTATTCATTCTTATTCCTAACTCGTTAATTCCTATGCTTAGAAATTCCAGAACATAGTTATATGCATTGTAAGGAACATTTATTTCCACATTTTTAATATGTTAGAGCCATCCTTTTCAAAAAGGATTATTGCTATAACTTACCATAAATTATCGAGAAAATGATACTTTTTCTCTATTTGAATCACAATGAATTATTTCTTTTATTTTATTGAAATAGACAGTGCAAACTACGAAGGAGAACCTTCATATTTTACACATATCATTCCTTTTTGATATATTCCTTGTTATTTTAAACGACGCACTTTTTATATTTGTGGAATCGAATAATTTATGGAAAATACATGAAAATAGATATAAGTAAATTGTACCAACAACGCTCCCAATAAACTAAAACATAGGAATTCACATTCCAAGCCAAATTAGGGAAATCTAAATTAGTAATTATAATTTACAATCCAATTATCATAAATGTCGAATAAATCTTGCAAATTGTCAACATTCTACTTTAACAAATTTAAGGACCGATTTCCAAATTTTTAGATTATGGTGTAAATACCATTCCTATTTCAATTATCCAACTTACAAAATATGTAGTCGAGATTTCAATTGAATATGTTCATCCAAAGCCCCAACTCCACAGATCTTGTATAGGTATAATAATTAAATAAAACTCAATGATATAAATTTCAATGTTATATATAAATCATATAATTTCCTACTCACCTTTCTAGGTTTCCAAATCTCCCAAATCTAAATCCATTCCTTTAATTGACTCCATTTCGTTTCCAATCCAAAAAACTGGATAACAAGATATATACATACCCATCAGAATTACAGACCTGAGAAGAGATTTGGGTTAAGTGGAATATAGATTTATAATTATAAAATTTACCTTTTCCACGGTATTAATTTGCTCCTCCTCTTCTTCTCTTTTATTTTCCACCCTTCTCCGGTTATATATACAATATAATATTTTATATGTAATAGAGATAATGGAGAAGAGAACAGGGCAGAGCTTCGCTACTTTGATCAGCAAATATAAAAAAAAATGGGGTTAGGCCTGTATTTATAGTTGTTCGAATAAACCATATCCGTTAGATTTAAAATAATTAAATCCGGACCATTCGGCTAAGGTTTAACCCTAGCCGTTAGCAGTAGACCAGTCGACCGCTCCCCTATAGGCGGTCGACTGTTGGTGATCGATCGGCTTAGGGAGGTGGTCAATCGGTGAGGTCCACTTGATTATTGTTATTTATTTCCTTTGGTTCCTTTTTAAATAATTTTTGTGTCAAAAATATCAGACGATAATAACTTCTTCATTTGAACTCCGATCACAAAATTTCAAATATGAAATTGTTCAGAAAACCGTTACGATCGAAATGGTGCAAGTTTCATGGCCACATTTTGACATTTTCTCAAATTCCATTTTAAGGCTTGATAATTATTTATTAATTACTATTTATTATATGAGGTGTTTCGTTCTCTCCCCTTAAAATAATTTCTTCCCTGAAATTCATCAAGGGGTGAATCAATTTGCAGCCAAACATGTACAAGTACATGACGTATCACAACATATATGATATGCATGTTGAATAATTCTAAATCGGCACTTCTTATATGAATGCATTATTTTAATATGATGCAAGTAATGTATATATACTAGCAATTCTATATGTATGCATTTTCAAAAATAAAAAAAATCCTTGTTTTCACAAAACAATTTCCACACTCCTACGAGTAAGAGTATGGTTCAACCAATTTTGAATCCAATACCTAACACACAATTTCTAACATCCAAAATTTTGAAAATCCAGTTTTCTTAAATCTATATCCCTAAGTAGGAAAAGGAATTTAGATGGAAAATTTCACATTTGCACCATTCTTTTGGATACTTATTCCGTTGTACTTCTAAACCTTCTCTTTTACCCCCAAATATTTTCCAACTTTTCCAAGTATAATTTGCATAAGGTGGTTTGTTCTTGGATGTTAAAAAGAAATTATTATAAATGAAAGTTCTATTCACTATTAATAAGGTATGAAAATAGAAATTCCAAAGCTAAAACAATTTATTTCCTTGTTACTCTCTATGTTTCGTATACTATCATCCTTATCGGACAGTAAAATTCATATTCACTAACATGTCGACCCTTCCTATGCTAAGCATGTGGCACTATAAAATTGAAAATTTTCATTTCCATCAAAAATTGTTTTCCCTCTTTCAATCAAACTTGCAAAATATTTAGAAAAATCGAATTCCCAAAAGCATTGAAATACCAGTTTTTTCAAAAGAACTTAAACAAAATTTTCCAAAAGCATTTGAACCCCACTTCTCAAAAGCATTTGAACAAAATTTTCAACAGTATTCGAACACAATTTTTCATAACATTTGTCACACCATGCTATTAATCTTAGATTTTTGAGAACCTTCCCTCTTATTTCAAGCAACAATAATGCACAAGCCTATTTATAAGTTTTAGCTTTTAAGGCATATAGGTAGTGACCCATGATTTTGCAACAACCTTTCCCTATCCTTCGCTTGCTAAAATCTATTTTTCCTAAATTTCTAAAGTTTCTGGGATTTAAGCATTCTTTATTTCCAACCGCTAACTTAATCTCATAATTTATTTTATAAACTTTCAGCCTTAATAACATTATTGCTAGTTAAGTGTCCTTATGAGATTTTCTTATTTACACTGTTTTCCAATATATATAGTGGTCAAAGCTCATCCAAAAAATCAACACAGTAATAAAATAAGAATATATCTCATATCATATCGTATGCTTTTCCAATAATCGAAGGGAGATAACTAGCAAGTACAACCCAAATAACCTAAATGACACAATTGTTGGAAGCTGCCTGACAACATCAATAGGTATTAATGATGTTGTGGCCCTATCACTTCTTACGTAATTATGATAGACATTTCTAGTATGCCAATCTACTATAACCCAATGACTTAACATCCCTCTTTGACTCCCAATAAATAAGGTCCATCCATCACTTCAATTATTACACCCGACTATGAGATAAATTGTGCATTCCCACACTGTAGTAGATAAGAAATATAAATTATGCACATCTAAAATAACTCATCAGAAACTTGGCTTGGTGGAATAACTTTCCTACCACCTATATTGCCTTCTTTAACATTGAATCGAGCAACATCCTTTATATCAATTTTCCATCTCACTACCTTCTTCTTCAAGCCTACTACAATCTTCCTTCAATTAGAATCTTTAGATGGAATTCTCAAACTTTCAGTATTTACACTTCTTATCCTTGATCTTTCATGTGAGCATACCCTAGGACTCGCAAAAATGTATTTTGATACCATTCCCTATTCCTTTGATTGTTCTTCTTATGGCTTTCACACATGTATAATCAAACAATCCTAAGTTTATACCAATATTCTTTATATTCAATAGGGATTCCTTATTGCTACCCTATGAGCATTTATAACTATTTTATTCATAGCCTTGACCTTAACCCCATCTTACCAAGGTAATCATCTCTATCTATTCCATATCAAAACTTGGTTTGGTTTTCACCAGTCATTTAAAATATAAAATCTCACAGTTATGAAGTACTTAATATAAAACTTTTATCTTTGAAATATAAACTTAGAAACATTTTTCAAAAATAGCTTGGTTTCCAAAAGGTGCCATGAAAAACTTCCCACTCTACCTAACTTTTTCAAAGACATCCCACGACATAGATTTATCTCTTCAAAAGTAGAATTTTAAAATTTAAAACATTTATCATGTTTGCATTCATAAACTCAATTGTTACACTAACCACTTTCAAAAATACCTTATATAACTTTAAACAATGAAAACTAGAGTAGACTAGAAAAAACTTCCATCCTATTATTTTCCTGCTACTCATGCTATTTCTACTTTCAAACATAGCATAGATTCTAATAGCACATGAGGGGAGATTCTAGTAGCATATAAGGGGGACTTCTTAAAGATATGCGCAATTATTGCACATATTTATGTAAATTATCCATTATTTCAAGCATTAGCCTCTAATTTCCTACATCATTTCTAACTAGATTACTAATCATATTTTAATATTAATTCCTAACGATGTTTCTATTCAAATTTCCTAATACTTCTACAATTAAAATTTCTCCTACCAAATTGTCTTCAGTGGCTTCTCCTCACATAGCCCTTTTTCTCTTTTATTGTTATCCTCATTAACTCATTGCAGTGCGTTCGCCTACTACTTTAGTTATTGGGCTTTTCTTCAATAACATGAAAAGATATATGTATAAATCTGTTTCAGCTATTTTTCTCCGTATTTTTCTTATACAAGAATATTCCTCATATCTTTATTATTGGGTGTTATTACCCTTCCTTGCTCTTTATTCTATTTAAATAAAGTACCATTTATATTATCCACCCTTTAGAGAAAGAATTTTTAAAAACTTTTAAACTTACAAAATATGGAAAAATCATCGTCAAGAATTTCAAATTTTCCTTGCCTTTCAAAACAATAACTCCCTAATAAATCCTTTGAAAACTCACTCAAAACGATTTAAGAAATTTTCATAAATTTTTTTTTTGGGTCAATTTCTTTCACATGAGGTTGAATTCAGGAATGGACTTAAATTGTCTTCTCTTTTGGACTTTTCTTCTTTTCCCTATACTTTTAACCTCTTCTTATTAGAATATATATTAAAAATCTAGCTATTCTCTTATGGTGATCAATCACCTTCCTGTGGGAACTTACCCAATCCTCTTTCACATCTTACTTTCGGATGGTTGCAATATAGGTTCTTCCTTCCTATCTGTTTGGATGAAATGTGCATCTTCAATTGGCAATCTAGCAAAATTCACAATCATAAGGCAACCTAGGCCAAAAAAAGGAGTTAATAACCATCCAGCTTTCGAGGTCCTTTTGTATGTCACACTCATGCTCTTCTTGGTTAATGCCTTGCGGTACAGCCTACACACCATAGGGTATTCAGGGGTAGGTGTATAAATTTAACTCTATTTATTATTCCAACTCATAATTCCCTCATCCATCTTTTTAGAATATGATCAAAACTACTTCTATAGTCGAAGTTCATAGAGTTTGGTGATAATATATATATATAGGTAAAATTACAAATATGTTCACTCGGTGTATCCTAATCCTTATGATCGACTAACCTAAGCTTTGATACCAAATGTAATAGCCCACACCTTAATGGGGTCGAATTTCGACTAAATCAAAACCCAAATCCATTAGGATATGGATCATTGGTTTTGGTAACCTATAATAAACATAAGTATATCAGAGAGCTATCTATAAAAACTCACAGTGGAATAGAAAAATATAATAGAACATATATTCTGGCCAAGGCTACTACCTTGGAATCAATATTATCTATTACTTAAATAGGAAAGGATAAACCACTCTCTAATTTTATTCCACATGTCAAAATAAAACACCGTCCATTTTTCAATTAAAGCCAAGTGAATCAGCCGACCTTTCTTCCTACATTTTAAAGACGGTTGCAGTTTCACAACTCCCCCATTTCTCCTACGCTCAAATCAATTTTTGCAATCGTTTTACTACATTTCTACCATTCAACAAATGTACTCCAAATTTCTCTTCTCATCTTTCTTAACTGAACAAAGGAACCACTGTTTCAATTCAAGAGCTTTTGGACGCTATGTGGATTTTATTTACTTTCTCAAGCATAGTTTTGTTATACAGGTTCGTCATCCCTGTTTTCATCCTCGATTTTTTCCTACCTGATATCGTCAATTTGTCATCAGTGTTAATTATAGAAAATTCATGAATATTTACAACTATAGGAATTTGCAATTACAACTAACTTCTAGACGCGATATTGATGTTATTTACTGTTTCAAACACAGATTTGATTAACGTCTCTATTATTCTCTTTGGAATATCATTGCTTTCGAAAGGTAATATCTTGATTATACGATTTTAATTTCGTGCCAAAAATGGGAAATTCTGAATTTGTTGTTAAATTTCTATTACTGTAATCTTTTCAGTTTATTATGGTGGTTTGAATCGAACACAATATTTTATTTGTTTCACTTGACTGGTTGTTGAATAATTCTAAGTACAGGAAGTTGGATAATCACGAATTGTTATGGTAAAACCATTAAAGGAAAGTGGGAAAAAAATTCCTCATTCTTTAACAAGATGGAAAACCTTAGAAAATAAAATGATAAATAACCACGAACATGATTATACTATAATAGTCAGGATAAGAATTTTATTCTTATATGAAACAAAGGATACCAATGTTTCAATTTTAGAACCTAATCAATCATTGGATTTTGTGATAACCCTGATTTTTGTGAGTAATTTCATGATTTAATTTAGTTTGTGTTTGTTTCAAATTGCATTGAAAAAAATAGGAATAGGAAATTGATTTACAGATACATGGTTTAAAACATGTACATGTGCACAAGACGATGCACACACATGCACACAGATTTCTGTGTAATAAGAATTTAGCAGAAATCAATAGATAAATTAAAATAACTGATTTAGAAATACATATGCATGAAGATAGAATTTTATCTTTAAATAAAATAGGGTACAAAGAAAATAAAAGACTTAGGTATGCATGTGTTATACATGTATACAGTCAACCAATTTCTGGAAGAAAACAGAAGTTACATAGAAATGGCATGAGTCCTTAAACAAACACTTTATCCATTTCTGGTAATTTCTTTAATTTAGGAAATAAGAAGTCATGTGTAATATCCCGGAAATTTTAACAATATCAATTTAATAATCTGTTAAATAATTAAATTGATATTAATGATCTTTGATAATAAGATTTGAATTTAATTTAATAATCTGATTAAATTAGTATTAATTGGTGATTTTATCTTTTAAAAGTTAATAAGATATTTTCTATTTGAATATATATATTTATTTATATATATTGTAAATAGAAGCTTTGGTAAATTGGAAATTTAGATTTAATTTAATATGACTTTTCAAAGTTATATAAATTAGTAAATTTAAAGTTTTAAAATACTTTAATTTCTTAAGATATTTTTACTTAAATTTAAAATTATATAAGAGTTAACAAAAAGGCTTGTTTTGTTTCTTTTTAAAATACCACTCGATAATATAATCTCTTATATAAATTATTTAAATATCAAATATGTTAATTTCATATAATAAGTATAATGTATTATTTTTATTAATATGAATGGATTTTAAAGAATATGAAATTGTTATTTAATTGAATAAATAGTTATATATGTATATATATATAACTTGACTTTTTAAATTGAATCTTAGGATTTAATTTAATTGAATTTGAATTTAAGCTTTGAAATTCAAGAGAATAAATATTTAAATTGTTTGGATATTATAATATTTGTATAACTTTTAATTATAAACATAATTGGTTTTATTTTCTTTAAAATACTTTATATATATATATATATATAGGTAAGTAACTAATAAATTAAGTAAAAGGTTTATTTACATTTAAAATAAATATAAACTAAATAAAAGACAAGTGTTATCATATTAAGACTCAAAGTAATATGTGTAAATTTATGAACTAAGATGTATGACAAGTGTCCATCTTTTAAATTTCTATTTTCTTTTATTTTTAAGAAATTATTTCAGCCTATACAAACATTGTTCTTTATCCTCATTTCCTTTCTTATCTTCATTCCCAAAAGCTAAAGAAAACTGAATATAAATTCTCGAAACAAAATTTCCTGAAAACAAATCTGAAATTAAACCTTCCTCTCAAACCAATTTAGTAATCAACTCCTCAAACAAAACATGAAATCAATATACTCCTCAAACCAGAAAATCAATTCAAAACCTGTAATGCATTTTCCACAATCAAAGGCAAAGCCTGTAAACATACTTTTCAAATCTGAAAGCAAGTTAAACTGGAGCATGCAAAGCATTTTCAAAGAATAAAAGAAAGAGGGCATGTAGCAGATAATCAAAGCAAGCTCAAATCATCTTGCCTGCACCTAAGTTTTCAAATTCTTATATAAATTCCAGCATTCAAGTTTTAAAAGTTTAAAAGCTGTTTTCAATACCAAAGGTGCTCTGTTTATCTTCTTATATCTGGTGAGTAACTTTTATACTTAAAAGTAAAATAGGATTGCATGTTAAATCTTTGTCATATATATATATGTATTGGTGTATGAATAAGTGCATTTTCCTGTTTGTATATATATATATATATATGGTGTATGCATGTATGTATATGAATTCTGTTCTGCTTTGTTGCCAGACTCAGGAATTCTTTTAAATCTTTTACCACTAAATTTAGTTCTTGTTAGTATTAAACTTACCAACAAAAGTTGTTGATTTATCATAGAGAAATGTTTAAATTTTTTTTAATTAAGTCAACTTAAACCCAAATGTCTCTGTAAAAAGAAATATACCTGTACATATACATTAAGGTGAAAACTCAAACCTTGTAATTCGTAAAACCAGGAGTATGAATTGTTTTCTTATACTAAAACTTGATTTTTAAAACATAAATCATAATTTTTAGTATAGGATTTGGAGAGCAGTTTTGTGATGAACTAAAAAGGGGAAATTGGGAAGAACTGGGAATCTAGCTGGTCTGGGGGATCGGGTTTCTATCTGAAGATAGTAGGGTGATTAGAGACTCGAGAAAAATTATCAGAAGGATTTTTAAAGCATTAAGGAAGATTGGATTTAGGATTTAAATTTCTAGCCCTAGTTTTAGCTAGTCTGGGTAAAGAGATCATCACGATTTTTATGATGGATCGGGTGCAGTGAGGTTTGGGGAAAGGGAAGTATGGTCATGGACGAGATTATGGCCGGAGTTTCAAGATCGCTGGTGGTCAGAATCGTGGGGGAATGACGTTGACAGGTTTGGCCTTGATGAAGCACTGTGTTTCCATGTTTTGGGATTTAGGCTCGATTTTTATCTCGACTTCGTTTCGTTGCTCGAGTGATGGAATTCTGGTAGGTGGTTGATCGCCGATATGGTGGAATGGTCGTGGATGGTCGGAGGGGACTGGTCGAAAGGTGCACGTGCACGAGATCGTAGATGTGCACTGGTGAATCTGGGTTACAGAGGAGTATGGCTCGAGTTTTTCTCGAGATTTTTCGAGTGATGTTCGAAGTAATTGGAGAGGCGACTCGAAGTTTTAGAGGGTGCGACTCGAAGAAATTTTGTATGCCTCGAGTATTTTAGTTGTTGCCAGGTTTTTTTTTTAGAAACCTGTCAGTTTCAGTTTAAACTAAAGTTAAATTTGTTAAGAAATATAAAAACAGGAATTTAAATCAAAGTTTAAATCTTGGACTGGAAATAAATAAGTTTATAAATTTAAATGTTGTAAATAAGTTAAAATGTTAATTTATTTAAATGTTTTAAATTTAAAAAGGAATTTGATTTAAGCTCTTTTAGAAATTCTTTTATAAGATATAGGAATTCTTTAACATATAAAGGTTTTTTAAAAATTGGTTTTAACTTTGTTAAAGACGAAATTGATATTCATTTTAAATCCAGAATTTAAAATGAAATTTATAAGTAAATTTGGAAATGGATGTTTCAAATGTTTTGTGATGTGTTCTATTTAAAGGTAATCGTGACCTCAAGCCTCACAAACCGGGAATGGCTAAAACAGGGGAGGTGCAGCAAGGTTAGTGGGTAGCACCCAAGTAGGACAAGATTACCTCTGTCTAGAAGTCCCTTCTTATTTCGGCTTAGTGTGTGCGGTTGCTGATCCCAACCGTGAGGTATCTTGTGCGGGAATTATCCAGTAAGGGATGTTCCGACCTTGTGTTGTAGGGGATTGGGAGTGATCCTCGGTACGGTGATCTAGGCCACGTACTGTGACGGGCGGTACCCCGGTAGCCCTGCCATTGTATGGAATCCAAACTCCAATAAGTGCCGTACGTATTAGTTGTGCCCAACTATGTTGGAATGTGAGATGTAAGCATTTCAGCTATTTCTGTATTTTACTTGAAAACCCTAGACCCTATTATAATACAATCGAATTTCCTATCAAATGTTTTGGTTAGCGTAAGGTAAAAACTTACCCATGTTTATTTGTGGGAAGTCTTACGTGATATCTTTTCTTTCAAAAGGTTTTGAAGTTAAACAAGTTTAACCTGTTACTCACACCAGACCCATGTCTGACCCAAGTTGTTTATTTCTGTTTTATAAACTCTTGGGTACTCAAATTTTTACGAGTAGCCAAGGGTTTCAGGTTAGCCTTGACGAATTGTGGAGGAGCAATGGAGTAGGAGGCTTCGGCGTTGTAGATATAGATAGTAGTTTCCGCTGTGTTGATTTTGTATTGATCTCTGTATTGTATTGAGAGGTAATAACTAGACAGATGTTTATAACTGTCTAGTATATGATGTGAATCTGTGTAACTCTGATAAGTGTTGTATATGATACTATGTAATATTTATGTGATATAATATATTTTGTTCGTTTCCGCTGTGAGTATTTGTGTTTGTTTCTTTTCTCTTCTTCTCTTTTCTACTTCTCACCCCTTTCTTTCTTATTAGCGATGCGACTTTCTATGGAGAGAAAGTCGTGGTCGTTACAGTGGTATCAGAGCTTAGGCTGGCGACAACCTTGGCTCTGGTGGGAATTTTGAGAGTATTAATAAATATGAGCGCGTATTTGTTAGTGAATATAAAATTGTTTTATATTGTGTTGATTGGTTTATTGAGTAGTTTATGGATTCTGGTCGATGTGTGGGACGCCACAACATTGATAGGGATCTCTAAACACTTGTATAGAACAATTCGACACAATATTGTTTTAAAGAGGTAAATGAAATAATTTTACCCAGAAATAATTTCTATATAAAAAGTACCATTTTAAATATATATATATATTTCTACCTATTTGTTGGGTTACCTGTTCGGGTTTTCCAATATAGGTTATAAAGGTAGATGGGGTAGTGGTGTGTGAAACACGACTACCAATGGTTGGAATTTAAATGTTGAGGTTGGAAGTGTATCTGTCGAGACTGTAGACCTAATACCGTCTCGAGTAAGCTTTGCTATGGTAAAGGATTTCATCGATCTCTGAAGGAAACCTTTTAAAGGTTCGGAGTTTATCTTTGAAGTTTGGATGAGTAAGGTTGGATCTGTCGGTTGAACAGAAGCGAGTGATGGTACCTTGATACCTCAGGTAATAGTAGCTGTATGATGAGATACAGTGACGATGGATGTTCCTGAAGATGTTTTCTTTGGAACAAGATTAAGGAAGTGTGTATGTTTCGGTGTTGTCGCTGAGTTCAGCATGGTGTTTCTGCTTTGGTTTGGAGTTCGAGTTTCTCGAAGATCTTTGGAATAGGAAGTCCTTGGCATCAGTGTCAGCAGTGTAGCTCGGAGTATTCTTGGATTGGCAGGAAGTTTTTCTGGCTGAGCAGTTTTTCTGAAGTGGAGTTCAGAAGCAGCAGAGTATATCCATTTCTTCGATAAATTGGATAAATAAGTGTAAGCTGTTCTGATTGGTAATGAGAAGAACAGTCTGTTTGGAATTAGGATGGGTTGATCGCAAAATTGACTTGCGATTGTCTGAGTGTTCTCTTGGGTTGTCAGAATTTTTCTGGATGTCTTCAGAGAAATCAGAAGTTTGTCCGCATCTGAAGGTTGAGTTTTCTTATCGACTGGATTCCATGAGTGATACCAGTGGTTCAGTCTAGTGGAAGGATGTTTTCCTAGAGATAGAGTTGGTGAAGCAACTCAAGTTTTGCTGGAGTATCTGAGTTTTATTTATGGATCAGTGAACCTTATTTCTGAAATGAGTTGTCCAGTCTGTGCTTGTGTTCTACCTCATATCAGAATTGAGCAGCGAAAGCAGTTTGGAGTGTATCTCTGATAGGAGAAATAAGTTTGGAATCTACTGATGTTGTGAAGTAGAGTTATGTTTGGATCTAGTTTGTGTTCTGATTTGGATAAGTATTTGGACTTCTGAATTGAATTGTCAGTTTGGATAACTGGAATTCATTGAGTTTTACGTATCTCTGAGGGAGTACGTATTTGATCTATCTCTGGTTGTAGAATCAGCAGTTCTGGAAGTTTGGTAGTTGAGTCAGACTCGTCTGTAGTCTGATATTCTGTTTAGTTCTGTAGATATAGATGAGTAGGAGCTTTATAGTTTAGTAGTATTGATTGTTTAGATTGTTTGTAGAGCGAGTATCCCGGTATATATATATACTTGGGGAAACTCGAGGAATTTTATCTAGAATTTAGTCTAGATAGTTGAATTGTTTGATTGAATGATTTGGTTGCTATGGTTGCTAGCATATGGATGATAGTAGATGCTTGTGTTTTGAATTTAAATCTTTAATAAGATTATTAAATTACCTTTGTTTAAATTTCGGGGACGAAATTATTTTAAGGGGGGAGGAATGTAATATCCCGGAAATTTTAACAATATCAATTTAATAATCTGTTAAATAATTAAATTGATATTAATGATCTTTGATAATAAGATTTGAATTTAATTTAATAATCTGATTAAATTAGTATTAATTGGTGATTTTATCTTTTAAAAGTTAATAAGATATTTTCTATTTGAATATATATATTTATTTATATATATTGAAAATAGAAGCTTTGGTAAATTGGAAATTTAGATTTAATTTAATATGACTTTTCAAAGTTATATAAATTAGTAAATTTAAAGTTTTAAAATACTTTAATTGCTTAAGATATTTTTACTTAAATTTAAAATTATATAAGAGTTAACAAAAAGGCTTGTTTTGTTTCTTTTTAAAATACCACTCGATAATATAATCTCTTATATAAATTATTTAAATATCAAATATGTTAATTTCATATAATAAGTATAATGTATTATTTTTATTAATATGAATGGATTTTAAAGAATATGAAATTGTTATTTAATTGAATAAATAGTTATATATGTATATATATATATAACTTGACTTTTTAAATTGAATCTTAGGATTTAATTTAATTGAATTTGAATTTAAGCTTTGAAATTCAAGAGAATAAATATTTAAATTGTTTGGATATTATAATATTTGTATAACTTTTAATTATAAACATAATTGGTTTTATTTTCTTTAAAATACTTTATATATATATATATATATATATATATATATATATATATATATAGGTAAGTAACTAATAAATTAAGTAAAAGGTTTATTTACATTTAAAATAAATATAAACTAAATAAAAGACAAGTGTTATCATATTAAGACTCAAAGTAATATGTGTAAATTTATGAACTAAGATGTATGACAAGTGTCCATCTTTTAAATTTCTATTTTCTTTTATTTTTAAGAAATTATTTCAGCCTATACAAACATTGTTCTTTATCCTCATTTCCTTTCTTATCTTCATTCCCAAAAGCTAAAGAAAACTGAATATAAATTCTCGAAACAAAATTTCCTGAAAACAAATCTGAAATTAAACCTTCCTCTCAAACCAATTTAGTAATCAACTCCTCAAACAAAACATGAAATCAATATACTCCTCAAACCAGAAAATCAATTCAAAACCTGTAATGCATTTTCCACAATCAAAGGCAAAGCCTGTAAACATACTTTTCAAATCTGAAAGCAAGTTAAACTGGAGCATGCAAAGCATTTTCAAAGAATAAAAGAAAGAGGGCATGTAGCAGATAATCAAAGCAAGCTCAAATCATCTTTCCTGCACCTAAGTTTTCAAATTCTTATACAAATTCCAGCATTCAAGTTTTAAAAGTTTAAAAGCTGTTTTCAATACCAAAGGTGCTCTGTTTATCTTCTTATATCTGGTGAGTAACTTTTATACTTAAAAGTAAAATAGGATTGCATGTTAAATCTCTGTCATATATATATGTATTGGTGTATGAATAAGTGCATTTTCCTGTTTGTATATATATATATATATATATGGTGTATGCATGTATGTATATGAATTCTGTTCTGCTTTGTTGCCAGACTCAGGAATTCTTTTAAATCTTTTACCACTAAATTTAGTTCTTGTTAGTATTAAACTTACCAACAAAAGTTGTTGATTTATCATAGAGAAATGTTTAAATTTTTTTTAATTAAGTCAACTTAAACCCAAATGTCTCTGTAAAAAGAAATATACCTGTACATATACATTAAGGTGAAAACTCAAACCTTGTAATTCGTAAAACCAGGAGTATGAATTGTTTTCTTATACTAAAACTTGATTTTTAAAACATAAATCATAATTTTTAGTATAGGATTTGGAGAGCAGTTTTGTGATGAACTAAAAAGGGGAAATTGGGAAGAACTGGGAATCTAGCTGGTCTGGGGGATCGGGTTTCTATCTGAAGATAGTAGGGTGATTAGAGACTCGAGAAAAATTATCAGAAGGATTTTTAAAGCATTAAGGAAGATTGGATTTAGGATTTAAATTTCTAGCCCTAGTTTTAGCTAGTCTGGGTAAAGAGATCATCACGATTTTTATGATGGATCGGGTGCAGTGAGGTTTGGGGAAAGGGAAGTATGGTCATGGACGAGATTATGGCCGGAGTTTCAAGATCGCTGGTGGTCAGAATCGTGGGGGAATGACGTTGACAGGTTTGGCCTTGATGAAGCACTGTGTTTCCAGGTTTTGGGATTTAGGCTCGATTTTTATCTCGACTTCGTTTCGTTGCTCGAGTGATGGAATTCTGGTAGGTGGTTGATCGCCGATATGGTGGAATGGTCGTGGATGGTCGGAGGGGACTGGTCGAAAGGTGCACGTGCACGAGATCGTAGATGTGCACTGGTGAATCTGGGTTACAGAGGAGTATGGCTCGAGTTTTTCTCGAGATTTTTCGAGTGATGTTCGAAGTAATTGGAGAGGCGACTCGAAGTTTTAGAGGGTGCGACTCGAAGAAATTTTGTATGCCTCGAGTATTTTAGTTGTTGCCAGGTTTTTTTTTTAGAAACCTGTCAGTTTCAGTTTAAACTAAAGTTAAATTTGTTAAGAAATATAAAAACAGGAATTTAAATCAAAGTTTAAATCTTGGACTGGAAATAAATAAGTTTATAAATTTAAATGTTGTAAATAAGTTAAAATGTTAATTTATTTAAATGTTTTAAATTTAAAAAGGAATTTGATTTAAGCTCTTTTAGAAATTCTTTTATAAGATATAGGAATTCTTTAACATATAAAGGTTTTTTAAAAATTGGTTTTAACTTTGTTAAAGACGAAATTGATATTCATTTTAAATCCAGAATTTAAAATGAAATTTATAAGTAAATTTGGAAATGGATGTTTCAAATGTTTTGTGAATAAGGAATTTTAAACTTGGATAAGTAGATATTTTATCTTAAAGTTAAAAACATTATTAAATCTTTAAGGTAAATTAAAATGGTTTAAATAATCAAATTAATTAATCATTTGGATTAATTAATAGATAATTAAAGGTTTAAACTAATTAATTTATGATTAAGATAAATTAATTAGGGATGATTAATTTGTAGTTAGGGATTATAAATTAAAGTATTAATTAATGGTTAGGAATTAATTTATAAGTAATTAAATACTAATTAAGTTATGGTTAACACTTAATTAATTTAGTAATTAGAGATTAATAAATTGGTTATTAAGATTTATTAATTTAAGAATTAATAATTAGTATAAGTTAATTACTTAAGGAAAGTAATTAAATAGTAGTTAATGAAGTCATTAACTATGGATTATTTAATAATTAATTAATAGGATTAATTTAATAGTTAATTAGAAAAAATAAATTTAAAGATAATTAATTATAGAATTTGTTTAAATGTAATTACTTATTGGAAGTAATTAAGAATTAATTACTTATTGTAATTAATTGAAGTTAATTTGATTTAGTTAAATTAATTAATTAAGTTTAATTAATTTAGAATAATCAAGAGATGATTTGATAATAATTACTTAATGTAATTATTAAGGTAAGATTATTTAGGGAAGTAAATAATAAGATAATTACTGGAAGTAATTAGTTGAATAATGATTTTATTAATAGAAGTAATTTGAGTTAATTACTTTGAATAATTAATCAAGGGATTAATTAAGGAATTAATTAAGGAGTAATTAATTTAGTTAATGAAAGTAATTAAGGGTAATTAATTACTGAATGAAGATTAATCAAGGGTGATTAATAAATGTTGTTTAATTAAAGGTTAATTACTTAATGTAATTAATTTAATTAAGTAATTAATAATTAAGTTGTAATTAAGGATCATTAATTAATATAATTAATGATGTAATTAAGAATTGATTAATTAAATAATAATTAATAAATGAAGTAATTAGTCAATGTAATTAATTAAGGATTAATGTAATTAATTATAGTTGATTAACTTAATTAATTTTAGTTAATTAATTAATGATGTAATTAAAGGTTAATTACTATAAGTGGTTAAGGATAATTAATTTGAGAAATTAATTGAAATAAATTACTTGGATGTAATTTAAAGATAATTAATCAAGATGATTAATTAAAATGAATTATTAAAGGATAATTAATTAATTTGTAATGGTTAAGTAAGAAGGATTTATAAAATGAAGTAATTAATTTAATTCACTTTAAATTAATTAGAGATGATATAAATCATTACTTATGGATGGATGATAATACTGAATGCTTTGCATTTGATTGATATCTCTAATGAGATATATGCTGTGTGATATGGATGTTAGTTGAATTGTATGGATTATCTGATAATGTTGATTATCTGTTGGGAATTATCTTTCTTTGTGTATAAAGATAATGAATTGAATTGTTTTAACCTTTAAAACAACTTGGCCTTAAAAGATACGCTTTGGATTTCGATGAGACCGGGATCGGGTTTCCGTATACCGGATTTCCAGGTCTGGAGACCCGAATACCACATCGATCCAAAGTAACGATAGGTCGTGAATCAAGTGAAGATGAAGATTCAGAGTGCAAGGGTTATTGTCGTTAACTCTGAGGGTGATTCCAAAACGAGTGTAACGAGATAATGCCTTCGGTTTCGTTCGAACCCGGAACGAACTTGTATGGATTGAATGCTTTCAGCACATCGTCAGGTGGACGATGAGCATTCTAAGATAGATGTGTTCTATTTAAAGGTAATCGTGACCTCAAGCCTCACAAACCGGGAATGGCTAAAACAGGGGAGGTGCAGCAAGGTTAGTGGGTAGCACCCAAGTAGGACAAGATTACCTCTGTCTAGAAGTCCCTTCTTATTTCGGCTTAGTGTGTGCGGTTGCTGATCCCAACCGTGAGGTATCTTGTGCGGGAATTATCCAGTAAGGGATGTTCCGACCTTGTGTTGCAGGGGATTGGGAGTGATCCTCGGTACGGTGATCTAGGCCACGTACTGTGACGGGCGGTACCCCGGTAGCCCTGCCATTGTATGGAATCCAAACTCCAATAAGTGCCGTACGTATTAGTTGTGCCCAACTATGTTGGAATGTGAGATGTAAGCATTTCAGCTATTTCTGTATTTTACTTGAAAACCCTAGACCCTATTATAATACAATCGAATTTCCTATCAAATGTTTTGGTTAGCGTAAGGTAAAAACTTACCCATGTTTATTTGTGGGAAGTCTTACGTGATATCTTTTCTTTCAAAAGGTTTTGAAGTTAAACAAGTTTAACCTGTTACTCACACCAGACCCATGTCTGACCCAAGTTGTTTATTTCTGTTTTATAAACTCTTGGGTACTCAAATTTTTACGAGTAGCCAAGGGTTTCAGGTTAGCCTTGACGAATTGTGGAGGAGCAATGGAGCAGGAGGCTTCGGCGTTGTAGATATAGATAGTAGTTTCCGCTGTGTTGATTTTGTATTGATCTCTGTATTGTATTGAGAGGTAATAACTAGACAGATGTTTATAACTGTCTAGTATATGATGTGAATCTGTGTAACTCTGATAAGTGTTGTATATGACACTATGTAATATTTATGTGATATAATATATTTTGTTCGTTTCCGCTGTGAGTATTTGTGTTTGTTTCTTTTCTCTTCTTCTCTTTTCTACTTCTCACCCCTTTCTTTCTTATTAGCGATGCGACTTTCTATGGAGAGAAAGTCGTGGTCGTTACATCATGGATATAACATGACTCGGGAAAAGATTAAAAGAATGAGGCTTATTTCTGAAAATGAAGACAAGGACCACATACCCTCTTATTTCTTGAAAGCAGGCTATGTTATGTATGGGGTAGAACTGACATTGGGTAAATTCCATAAACCCTAGAAACAGCCAAGATTTATATAAAAGGCCTAGTATAGTGAGACCATACACATTTTTCTTCATTAACCTAGAAAAAAAAAGTATACAAGACATAAACTAGAGAAAAAATATATAGGAGAAGGCAGAAGACTAAAAAGGGGTTCTTAAGGCATAGGAAGAAGAAGGATTAATGTGAGTAACCTCACTGAAAACTTTGGCATTAAGTCCTGAATATTGAGGCAGCCTATTTGAACTAATCATTCATTTTCTTTTACAAGTTATGTCTTATGGTTTGATGACTTTGTTTTGTTAATGATCTGTTTAAGTATAGAACCCCTCTCTGATTTACCCAGAAAAAAATGAGAGTCATGGATTCATGGTTCAAAATGTTTATCTGTGATATGGGTTAGCTTTGAGATGGAGTGATTTCTTTTATAAGTTTTCTTTATAAAAATTGTTTATGAAAATCCCCGGATTCAAGTGGTGGGTATATGGTCTGAAGATAGAAAGAAATATGGGGCTGTAACATTGTGTTGTTGCTTATGTCTCATGTTGATTAAAACAAAAGAAAATGTAGAAGTGCAATGTTGTACATGTGCTGAGCTTCTATGTTTTATGAAATACCCAAATCAAATATACTTGTGGTTTAGCCAGACCATGAATCTGATTGAACCAGAGGTAAGAAAAGATAACCAGTAAAATACTTAGGACCATATACTTACATCTTGATCCATTGAAACTCATAGTCAAAAATAATGTGCTAAGAAACCATATCTATTTTCATGATTAAATGTTTGCTTCTGAGAATATAACTTACCAAACTCTGGATGAATACATGTTGCTTGCATTGTTTCTATTTCTCTGATTAAAAAATGAGATGCAGAAGGGATTAGCAAAGTTATGAAAAAAAAGAAACAGTACTTAGTAATTTAACTAAGGACTTGGGATCTTAGGGCTACAAAATATAGCTTGGCAAGGGGAACATTGCAAGCTCACACATGGTATGTTTATACCCAGGGGCCTGAGTGTGCTGGGTTAACAGAGAGATGTCCCACGCAGTGTGTGTTTAAAAAGAGAAAGTAGCTAAAGAACCTATTATATTTGATAATGAACTTTAGAAATAGGTTCAGGAGAGGCCTGGGCAAAATCCCTGATGGCCAGTAAAGTTGAAAAGGGCATGATGACTGAATTGATGATTGCATTTGGTTGGCTTATGATGTTTTTATTGATGAATCTTATGATTGTTTTCTATGAATTAAGTCATTGTGATCACCTATATATAATCTGTTTAACACTGATATGAATGCACATGCCTCACAAAAACATGTACAAAGAAGATACTGAGTTTCTTATTCATACAAAGCACTGGAATATAAATGGAATTGAATATGATCATGTTTTCAGTTAGATTATTCATACCAGACAATTAGTCTGACCCTTTTGTGTTTGTGCACCATTGGGTGTCTCATATTTGTATGAGGCAGTTCATGGTGACTATGCAGGTAAATAAGAACATGGTTGATCAGGAATTGGATGAGTTAACTACTTAAAGATTTGGATGCTATGTTTAAAAAGACTTTGCTGAAGTAAATCAAACATTCATGAGGAACTAGATAAAGACCTTTTGTTTAAGTTACTTTGAGAAACCAATGTATTGTTAATTGCTGTTTTGTAGTTGTTGAACTTAAATATATCAGCTGAGCCTATGTGCTTTGTTTCTACAAGATGTCATGGCCCGCAAATCCGTACCTCTTGATTAACCACTAATCTCCATTGATTAACTCAAAAGGAATGGGAATACGAACTATGATGGTTTAAGAAGAAGAAAAAGGCAGAAAAGATAGAAGAAAAAGAGAAGAAGAAGGAAGAAAGAAGAAACAACAGAACAACAATAGAAACAGAAAACAATATCAGAATCTTACACATCGCAGCGGAACAATATATAATAGATAAACACTAGTCTTTTAAAACAAAGAACTACATCAGTTTATACATACATCAATCAGAGTCAATATACAACTCAATACAACACAGCACATCAATGGACAGTTATATAAACTTGTCCTCATACAGAATACACAGCGGAATAAATACTATCAGATACAAATAATACGTCTCGTCGTCCAGCTTGCTTCCAAAGCTCCAGAATATCCTGATAACATAACTCTAGGCTGCCCGTGTGGAAATTGGTGGGCACCCAGAGTTTAGAAGGGAACAATAAACTCCGAGTCAGTCATGGTGACTGGTGTGAGATCGTAAAACAGTTATTCTTTATAACAACAAAATAATTTTTGAAGTCAATTCGAAATGCTTTTGGAAAATGAAACTACCATAAGACCTCCCGCCACACACACAATGCAAACGCAGACTTGGAGGAGATTTCTTCTTATGATAGTCAAAGATGCTTACTACGCAAAATCAAATCATTTTTGATATTATTATTAGTGCATAGTGTAGAAAACATTTCGAAAGTAGAATATAAATCTTAGCCAGCATAGGTACCATTATAGTATGCTTGCTATAGCTGCCATATTAGATGGCATGTTCTACAACTAAAACCGTACAAGGCTCGTATTGTTTCTTTGGATTTCCAACAAATGGTCAGGCTAAGGAACTTCCTATGCCACGATGGGTACGTCCCTGGAATAGACGACCCGAGAACCTAACGTTACGGTTAGATCTCTGCCAACACAAGGTCGGGTTACCTCTGCAAAAATAGGTAACTACTGACACGCGTATGCCATCCCCCGATCGTCACCGATCTTCCCGAGGATCCCCGATTCGCAACAACCACAAAGTAATAAATTTGCAGCAACCACAGAGGTTAAGTATCTGGGCTCCATACCATGATACCACCTTTATCCAGAAGGAATGACATACACTAAGGGGCGCTACTCCCTAGAACCTTGCCGCATTCTTCCTATTTTGACCATTTCCGGGGTGTGAGGCTCGATGAAGTCTCGTCCACAAAGCTACGCTTTCTACAAAGCCATGCTTCGGGTCAAACAAATGATCAACCTATGATCACAAAGATATAAGATCAAATAAATGATCATATCGCAAATGATCAAACACTGATCATTTCACAGCAACACTCAGTATGCCACGTTACCAAATTGGGATATATCGCTGATAAATTTCAACTACATAACCTCTGAGCTCGTACGTCTCAGAGAAGGGTGTTAAGCTAAGAGAATAAATTCTCCGCCACCAACAGAAATGTATTTGAAAGAAATCAGCTTTATATCTCAAATTGTAACGTCAGACACACAATCCATACAAGTCTGTTCCGGGATCGAACAGAACCGAAGGCATTTCTCACGAAGCCCTTGCAAATCCGGATAATTTTCTAATCACGTCCGGACTTCCCGTCACTAAGGGTGATAAAACCTCTAAATCGGAGATCAGCCGATGTAGAGTAACTCGACGGTAATCCTTCCGTTTTCAAAAATATCCGGTCTTCAACACCGGTCTTCGAATGCAATTCATAACGACGTATCACATATTCGGAATGGGTTATACGACCCCATGGTCCTTTCCCGGCTAACCCGAATAGTGAGCGATTGTTCAAAAATAAGTGTGGCATTCAAATTCATCCAATTCACAACAAATACCTACTCAAGGTAATTATTGATAGTCGGTTATTTAACTATCAATAAAGATGTGCAACATCATCAGATTCCAAATAATTTTCCAAATAATTTTATCTTCCAAAATATCTTTACTAGATATATAATTTCCACACTTAACCGTTTGAAAACAAATTTCAAATATTCACTTTTCAATTTATCTTTAAAAGATAAAATTTCAAACCCTTCGTTTCATATTGGAAAACCATTTCCATACTTATTTAATTATAAGTAATTCACACATCATTTATTTTCAACATTTGAAAATATTCGATATACTTAAATCGAAATTTAAGTATAAATTCATTCTTTAAGGAAAACATTACTATAACAACATTTATTTGAGTCAAAACGAATGTTACGTAAAACATCGTTACGATGACTCAAAATCTCTAGTATAGGGATTCAGAATTTAGATAGATATATATATATAAATCCCAATACTACACAAAAATATTTTCTTTTGGAAATCATTTACTATAACAACAGTGTTATAGTCCATCATTTCCTTATTTCTCGAAAACGTCTATTTCAACAATGAACGTCGAAATCTATGGTTTCGATATTTAACACATTTTAAAACATTGTTAAATCGTTTTCATCTTATTCCAGTAACAATTTCCCAAAACAGATCCATTTTACTTAATAATATATTCACTGTCCAAAATCGTGAATATACTTCACTAACCACATTTCACTCTTTTCTACACATTTTATTTCAATAATAATACGCTATCCAAAATCGTGAATATATCTCCTTTAACAACCTTCTATATTTAATTTATCAAATCCAATTGATTTCGAATTTATAAAACAACGTTTATAAATTCTATTTCTATTTTCTAACAACTTCAATTTAATAAATCTCCTTTATTAACAATTCGATTCATAACTCAAATCTTATACCAACAATCCCTATTATAAGTTAAATACTTATAATTCCTTTATTTTACAAAATCATTTCCATTTATAAGTTCACAATTTATAAATTTCATTTATTTATAAATTCTTAAAAATTCATTTTAACGCTTATAAAAACTCGTTTTATAATATCAACATTTTAAAGTTATAAATATCAATTTTTTTGTACATCTTTTATATACATCGTTTTAATAATTCAAAAATTCCCATTTAAAACCATTTTATAAATTTCTTAACTATTTATTTCAAAAGAAATTACCTTTTGGTTATAATTCACAAATATTAACTTTTATAACTTTAAAATCTTAACGTTTATAAATCAATTCAAAAATTCCATAAAACGTATATTTTCAAAAATCACTTTAAAATCCTTTTTAAAGTAAAAGTCGTTATTTTTAAACTTCAAAACTTGAATCTGATGATGCAATAGCACCAATTAGTCAATCACAACAACAAACATCATATATCAACATATGATAACAGAATATACATCAATATCTGTATATAAATAAATACAGTTGAGGAATCCAGTTGGATCCCTCCAACCTGTTTCCCTGCATCCACAGATGTTAGCACAATACCAATTCCACTTCGAGGTGGAATATCGCGGTATATGGGTTTTATAAAAATATCCGCTTACTAACGGCGCAATAGGGTCTCATCCGCTATACGAGGCGGGAAATCAATCAATCCAATATATACATATGCCAATATGTATATATTGCTATATATATAGATATATCCTACTATATCTAATATCACATCCAATCAGTCATCAATCAATAACTGTAAATTCAAATTTAATTTTGAGTGAGAAAGATCTCACCTTTTGCGTTTAAATTTGCAATCCACTTCCATCCAATTTGTTTTCTTCGTTTAACCTTGTATAAATAATTATACAATTTATCAATATTTGAAATAAGTCGAACAACCACTTACTGTTTCACAGTTTTGATTAGCTGATAATTTTATTTAAACCAATTTTCTCCTTTAGTAACTTATTTAACAAAAATTAAATTTAAAACTAAATTTAATCCAACCTTTATTTTATAAAAGATCTTTATCGATTAAAATAATTTAATAGGTTCATTAACAGATGAATCCCATATTCTTATAAACCTTGTGTGTATTTATATTTATACATATATATATATTTCTGTCTAAACCCTTTTATAAGTTCTACTTCTATTTTATAATATCGCTTTCCCAATCATAACCAAGAAATTTTTTTCTTTTCTTTTACAGGGTATATATATATATATATATATATCCATATTAACTAAATGCATTTAAAAATTAAAACGAAGATTCAATACCTCAACTCAACCTGTCAGAAACGAGAATGGAACCCCATTCGAACGGAACCCCCCTCGACGACGACTGTCGTTCACGAACGAGCACTTGCTTCACAGTGTCGCCGTCATCTCCAAAACAACGCCTCACGATCGAACTCCAAACACACGCCCTAGCATCCCTCGTGAACGTGCTACGGTCACCATCAATTCGCGAGGTTCTTCAAGCACCACGAACGAATGAGACGCCCATCATTCGCTCGAGATTCAGGCGAGCCGCCACCTTCACGCGCCTGCTCGACTTTGTTGATTTCTTCGTTCGATTGAATCGATTCGCAGCCCTTTACCCAAACCACGAGAATCCAGATCGAAGCCCTTTCAAACATGTGATGCCTCCCCTTGCCTCTCTCTCCTATGCACACGCGATTCGATCGCGCTCCTCCTAGGCCTCGATGTCGCCGACGTCGACCATTGCGTGCTCGCATGTGGACGTCTCGACTTGCTTGAACTCGTGAGAGGCCATTTTTATTTCGAATGAAGATTGCCTTGTTTGATTTTGCTTTTGAAACTGAAGGGGATGGTTGGCACGATTATTTCGTGATTCTCGACAAAAATTTAGGCGTGGTTTAAGGCAGAGACAAAGGGATGCTGTCCCCTGTTTAAAATTTTTAAATTTAAATTTAAATCAAATTCGTTTTTAAAATTTTCAACGCGTTAAATTTCCGTATGCTCACATATCAACTCCGAAAATTATGAAAATTGAAATCCGACAATAATACCATATTCCGGATCCAATGGAACTGGTTTCGTCGAATTCCGAGACTGTTTGAAAAATGACTATTTTTAAATATCGGTTAAACGATATAAATTTCAAAACTGATCAAAACAGTTTAAATTTCAATTCTGAAGCTGCTGTTATCTTCAGTGTTATCATTACAAATTTTAAAAGCTTTCGAAATATTTTTCTTCAACTTTAAATTGAATGTTCAAATTTTTTATTCAGCATTCAATAGATTAAATTTTAAAGTTTAATCACAAATTCAAAGTTATATCGGGGATTCAAATTAAATTACCGTTCAAATATTTAAAATAAATTAAATATTCTCAATTTAATTTGTTCAAAATTCTGGGTCGATACAAACTTCCCCCCTTAAAAGAATTTCGTCCTCGAAATTACAAGTTAGGAAAAGTGGTCCTTAACTCGTCTATCATTTTTCACAATCCAATAATTCTATCAATTCACTAACCTAAATCTATTTACTAGAGATTCATTATCAATTCATCTAGCTTTTCCAACTTCAATTTTAAGTTTGAAACAACATTGTTTCCTTAACAATTCAAATTTAAATTTCAAATTCAAATTTAAACTTTCAAAATTTTCTAACACTCGAGATTTTCGAAAAATTTCGCCAGCGTCTCCTTTGCGCGGCTAATACGGTACGACTACAAAACGTCCCTACGGACTCTCAGATTTCAAAAAGAAAAAGAAAAAGCCAAGCGGCTAGAGAAGAAATCATCAAAAACTCATATTATAATTCAAATACTTACCTTTTGTCGAGAAATTCAAATATATCTTTGAAATCAAAATTCCAATCCCTTTATACACCTGTATATCCTACTAGCCATTATATCTAGTTACAGCATTCAAACTATTTTGCAAATTCTATTACAAAATTTTCAATATAAACTGCTTCTTATATATTCTTTACTTCACTATTGAAGTTACATATCTATTTTCTTTCAACCTTTACATTTCAAATTTTATTTGAATTCAATTTCACATTTCAATTTCCTATCTGAGTTAAATTCATCATTCAATTCAATTTGGATTCTATTTATCTTCTGAATATTGAATTTACCAATTATCTTTCATTCATAACTGCACTATTTTAAATTAGTTCCAATTACTAATTCATTACAAATTCTTATTTACTTATTCAAATTTGTTTTCAACATTCAGTTTCAATTCCAGTTTTATCTTCATTCAATTAGCTTCACTTACTAATTTTAGTTTAATCCTTCACAATCAAATTCAAATTCAGTCTTACTTTCTTACAAATTCAAAATGAATTTTAACATTTCAATTTTATTCTCTTGCACTTACAATTGCAATTTTTTATTTATTCATTCTGAAACTCATTCACTAATTCATTTACATAAGACTGATTCAACATTCAATTAGTTCAATAGCTTAATTCATTTATCAATCCAATTTAGATTCTCTATTTTATTTAACTTTACCAAGGTCAAATTTCATCACTTAATCAGAATCACATTTCATTTTGCTTAATAAAATTGTTTAACCACTTTTTAACAATTCGTTTCACTTCTATTTTCTCATTTTATAAGTTATATAACTTATATTCAAAAATTACCACTTGGATTTTTATGGATTCACTTATACTTACTTTAATTCAGCTTAAAATTTCTTAAGTTAAATTTATTCAATCTAAATTTACAACAATTTGTATAAGTTATCAACTCATTTATTATTCCCATAAATATTCTAAATAGGATTCCAGAGTCTTAATAACATTTTCAAAGCCATTTTGAAAACAATTCAAATTATCCTTTGAATTTCCAAAACAAACCCAAATTTTACAAACAACTTCCATTTAAAACAATTTGGCAGCAATTCCTCTTTTGGAAACCCGAAAATGAATTCTAATGATGTGGCCATCATCATCAGGATTATTTTCCAGCGACCTAAAAGAGTTTAGAGCTTTCATCTCTCTAAAATACTTTTCAAAACCTTTGAAATTCATTTTCAAATCAAAATGATTTAAACTTTCCAAATCTCCAAAATTTTCAAATTCTTTTCAAAACATTTCCAAAAACTTCTCTGGAATTCCGTTTTAAATTACAATTCACATTTATAATTTACATTCTTTAAATTTCATTAGTATATGGATTTATTTCTTAACTTTGGAGTTATGATTTCAATTTCTTATTTAATTTCAATGATAATAATTAACTATTATCACTTCTAGCAACCATGCAACCATATACTATAGTACTTTATAGAAAATTATTTCCTTTATATACAAAAATAGTTTTGGGCAAAATTATTTCATTTACCCTATTTAAAACAATACTGTGTCAGTTTATCTTGTATAGAGTTTAGAAATCCCTATCGATTACAGTTAGCTAGACTGCACCGACCAGAATTCATAAACAATCAACCGATAAGTCAACACAATACAAAACAATTTTATATTCACTAACAAATACGCGCTCATATCTATTATTACACTCAACTCATTCTAGAGTACTACTGACTCTATCTCTAATGAGTAACACCCAACAGAGCAGGGTTGTCGCTTAACCATATGCTCTGATACCAAATGTCATGGCCCGCAAATCCGTACCTCTTGATTAAATACTAATCTCCATTGATTAACTCAAAAGGAACGGGAATACGAACTATGATGGTTTAAGAAGAAGAAAAAGGCAGAAAAGATAGAAGAAAAAGAGAAGAAGAAGGAAGAAAGAAGAAACAACAGAACAACAATAGAAACAGAAAACAATATCAGAATCTTACACATCGCAGCGGAACAATATATAATAGATAAACACTAGTCTTTTAAAACAAAGAACTACATCAGTTTATACATACATCAATCAGAGTCAATATACAACTCAATACAACACATCACATCAATGGACAGTTATATAAACTTGTCCTCATACAGAATACACAGCGGAATAAATACTATCAGATACAAATACTACGTCTCGTCGTCCAGCTTGCTTCCAAAGCTCCAGAATATCCTGATAACATAACTCTAGGCTGCCCGTGTGGAAATTGGTGGGCACCCAGAGTTTAGAAGGGAACAATAAACTCCGAGTCAGTCATGGTAACTGGTGTGAGATCGTAAAACAGTTATTCTTTATAACAACAAAATAATTTTTGAAGTCAATTCGAAATGCTTTTGGAAAATGAAACTACCATAAGACCTCCCGCCACACACACAATGCAAATGCAGACTTGGAGGAGATTTCTTCTTATGATAGTCAAAGATGCTTACTACGCAAAATCAAATCATTTTTGATATTATTATTAGTGCATAGTGTAGAAAACATTTCGAAAGTAGAATATAAATCTTAGCCAGCATAGGTACCATTATAGTATGCTTGCTATAGCTGCCATATTAGATGGCAGGTTCTACAACTAAAACCGTACAAGGCTCGTATTGTTTCTTTGGATTTCCAACAAATGGTCAGGCTAAGGAACTTCCTATGCCACGATGGGTACGTCCCTGGAATAGACGACCCGAGAACCTAACGTTACGGTTAGATCTCTGCCAACACAAGGCCGGGTTACCTCTGCAAAAATAGGTAACTACTGACACGCGTATGCCATCCCCCGATCGTCACCGATCTTCCCGAGGATCCCCGATTCGCAACAACCATAAAGTAATAAATTTGCAGCAACCACAGAGGTTAAGTATTTGGGCTCCATACCATGATACCACCTTTATCCAGAAGGAATGACATACACTAAGGGGCGCTACTCCCTAGAACCTTGCCGCATTCTTCCTGTTTTGACCATTTCCGGGGTGTGAGGCTCGACAAAGTCTCGTCCACAAAGCTACGCTTTCTACAAAGCCATGCTTCGGGTCAAACAAATGATCAACCTATGATCACAAAGATATAAGATCAAACAAATGATCATATCGCAAATGATCAAACACTGATCATTTCACAGCAACACTCAGTATGCCACGTTACCAAATTGGGATATATCGCTGATAAATTTCAACTACATAACCTCTGAGCTCGTACGTCTCAGAGAAGGGTGTTAAGCTAAGAGAATAAATTCTCCGCCACCAACAGAAATGTATTTGAAAGAAATCAGCTTTATATCTCAAATTGTAACGTCAGACACACAATCCATACAAGTCTGTTCCGGGATCGAACAGAACCGAAGGAACTTCTCACGAAGCCCTTGTAAATCCGGATAATTTTCTAATCACGTCCGGACTTCCCGTCACTAAGGGTGATAAAACCTCTAAATCGGAGATCAGCCGATGTAGAGTAACTCGACGGTAATCCTTCCGTTTTCAAAAATATCCGGTCTTCAACACCGGTCTTCGAATGCAATTCATAACGACGTATCACATATTCGGAATGGGTTATACGACCCCATGGTCCTTTCCCGGCTAACCCGAATAGTGAGCGATTGTTCAAAAATAAGTGTGGCATTCAAATTCATCCAATTCACAACAAATACCTACTCAAGGTAATTATTGATAGTCGGTTATTTAACTATCAATAAAGATGCGCAACATCATCAGATTCCAAATTATTTTCCAAATTATTTTATCTTCCAAAATATCTTTACTAGATATATAATTTCCACACTTAACCGTTTGAAAACAAATTTCAAATATTCACTTTTCAATTTATCTTTAAAAGATAAAATTTCAAACCCTTCGTTTCATATTGGAAAACCATTTCCATACTTATTTAATTATAAGTAATTCACACATCATTTATTTTCAACATTTGAAAATATTCGATATACTTAAATCGAAATTTAAGTATAAATTCATTCTTTAAGGAAAACATTACTATAACAACATTTATTTGAGTCAAAACGAATGTTACGTAAAACATTGTTACGACGACTCAAAATCTCTAGTATAGGGATTCAGAATTTAGATAGATATATATATAAATCCCAATACTACACAAAAATATTTTCTTTTGGAAATCATTTACTATAACAACAGTGTTATAGTCCATCATTTCCTTATTTCTCGAAAACGTCTATTTCAACAATGAACGTTGAAATCTATGGTTTCGATATTTAACACATTTTAAAACATTGTTAAATCGTTTTCATCTTATTCCTGTAACAATTTCCCAAAACAGATCCATTTTACTTAATAATATATTCACTGTCCAAAATCGTGAATATACTTCACTAACCACATTTCACTCTTTTCTACACATTTTTTTTCAATAATAATTCGCTATCCAAAATCGTGAATATATCTCCTTTAACAACCTTCTATATTTAATTTATCAAATCCAATTGATTTCGAATTTATAAAACAACGTTTATAAATTCTATTTCTATTTTCTAACAACTTCAATTTAATAAATCTCCTTTATTAACAATTCGATTCATAACTCAAATCTTATACCAACAATCCCTATTATAAGTTAAATACTTATAATTCCTTTATTTTACAAAATCATTTCCATTTATAAGTTCACAATTTATAAACTTCATTTATTTATAAATTCTTAAAAATTCATTTTAACGCTTATAAAAACTCGTTTTATAATATCAACATTTTAAAGTTATAAATATCAATTTTTTTGTACATCTTTTATATACATCGTTTTAATAATTCAAAAATTCCCATTTAAAACCATTTTATAAATTTATTAACTATTTATTTCAAAAGAAATTACCTTTTGGTTATAATTCACAAATCTTAACTTTTATAACTTTAAAATCTTAACATTTATAAATCAATTCAAAAATTCCATAAAACGTATATTTTCAAAAATCACTTTAAAATCCTTTTTAAAGTAAAAGTCGTTATTTTTAAACTTCAAAACTTGAATCCGATGATGCAACAGCAGCAATTAGTCAATCACAACAACAAACATCATATATCAACATATGATAACAGAATATACATCAATATCTGTAAATAAATAAATACAGTTGAGGAATCCAGTTGGATCCCTCCAACCTGTTTCCCTACATCCACAGATGTTAGCACAATACCAGTTCCACTTCGAGGTGGAATATCGCGGTATATGGGTTTTATAAAAATATCCGCTTACTAACGGCGCAATAGGGTCTCATCCGCTATACGAGGCGGGAAATCAATCAATCCAATATATACATATGCCAATATGTATATATTGCTATATATATAGATATATCCTACTATATCTAATATCACATCCAAGCAGTCATCAATCAATAACTGTAAATTCAAATTTAATTTTGAGTGAGAAAGATCTCACCTTTTGCGTTTAAATTTGCAATCCACTTCCATCCAATTTGTTTTCTTCGTTTAACCTTGTATAAATAATTATACAATTTATCAATATTTGAAATAAGTCGAACAACCACTTACTGTTTCACAGTTTTGATTAGCTGATAATTTTATTTAAACCAATTTTCTCCTTTAGTAACTTATTTAACAAAAATTAAATTTAAAACTAAATTTAATCCAACCTTTATTTTATAAAAGATCTTTATCGATTAAAATAATTTAATAGGTTCATTAACAGATGAATCCCATATTCTTATAAACCTTGTGTGTATTTATATTTATACATATATATATATTTCTGTCTAAACCCTTTTATAAGTTCTACTTCTATTTTATAATATCGCTTTCCCAATCATAACCAAGAAATTTCTTTCTTTTCTTTTACAGGGTATATATATATATAGATCCATATTAACTAAATGCATTTAAAAATTAAAACGAAGATTCAATACCTCAACTCAACCTGTCAGAAATGAGAATGGAACCCCATTCGAACGGAACCCCCCTCGACGACGACTGTCATTCACGAACGAGCACTTGCTTCACAGTGTCGCCGTCATCTCCAAAACAATGACTCACGATCGAACTCCAGACACACGCCCTAGCATCCCTCGCGAACGTGCTACGGTCACCATCAATTCGCGAGGTTCTTCAAGCACCACGAACGAATGAGACGCCCATCATTCGCTCGAGATTCAGGCGAGCCGCCACCGTCACGCGCCTGCTCGACTTTGTTGATTTCTTCGTTCGATTGAATCGATTCGCAGCCCTTTACCCAAACCACGAGAATCCAGATCGAAGCCCTTTCAAACATGTGATGCCTCCCCTTGCCTCTCTCTCCTGCGCACACGCGATTCGATCGCGCTCCTCCTAGGCCTCGATGTTGCCGACGTCGACCATTGCATGCTCGCGTGTGGACGTCTCGACTTGCTTGAACTCGTGAGAGGCCATTTTTATTTCGAATGAAGATTGCCTTGTTTGATTTTGCTTTTGAAACTGAAGGGGATGGTTGGCACGATTATTTCGTGATTCTCGGCAAAAATTTAGGCATGGTTTAAGGCAGAGACAAAGGGATGCTGTCCCCTGTTTAAAATTTTTAAATTTAAATTTAAATCAAATTCATTTTTAAAATTTTCAACGCGTTAAATTTCCATGTGCTCACATATCAACTCCGAAAATTACGAAATTTGAAATCCGACAATAATACCATATTCCGGATCCAATGGAACTAGTTTCGTTGAATTCCGAGACTGTTTGAAAAATGACTATTTTTAAATATCGGTTAAACGATATAAATTTCAAAACTGATCAAAATAGTTTAAATTTCAATTCTGAAGCTGCTGTTATCTTCAGTGTTATCATTACGAATTTTAAAAGCTTTCGAAATATTTTTCTTCAACTTTAAATTGAATGTTCAAATTTTTTATTCAGCATTCAATAGATTAAATTTTAAAGTTTAATCGCAAATTCAAAGTTATATCGGGGATTCAAATTAAATTACCGTTCAAATATTTAAAATAAATTAAATATTCTCAATTTAATTTGTTCAAAATTCTGGGTCGTTACAATGTTTTGCTAAGAAAAATGAATTTTAAACTTCAAGAACAGTCAGGCTAATGGTAGAAAATTTGAGAATAAAGGATTTATGGATTGAATGTATATACAAATGACTGACATAAGAAAATCCATGTATAAGTTTAGAAATAATTTTTAGACACTCTGAGACGTCTGTCATAAAGATTTAGACGTCTGAGATCAAATTTAGACATCTGTCATGAAAAATTTAGATGTCTGAATTTAGTTCAAAATGTTTTTCACTCTCTGTTTCAATTTTAGACACTCTGAGACGTCTGTCATAAAGATTTAGACGTCTGAGATCAAATTTAGACGTCTGTCATGAAAAATTTATACGTCTGAATATAGTTCAAAATGTTTTTCACTCTCTGTTTCAATTTTAGACACTCTGAGACGTCTGTCATAAAGATTTAGACGTCTGAGATCAAATTTAGACGTCTGTCATAAAAATTTTAGACGTCTAAACTACTGATTTTGCCTAATTTGCCTATTGAGGAAAAGAAGTGTTAAAAATTACTAAGTAGCAACTGCATATGATTATGGGATTAATTCCCCTGACTTAAAAATCAAAAGGTATGGAAAATGAGCTATGTGCTGGTTGATTTGAAATTCAAAATTCAATCAGGATACACTCTTGCTAAACAACATTCTGATCCAAGCAAGAGGGTCACATACATCTTCATATGTATGTGAATATATTTATTGATGAACTGATATAAATATATTAGTAGAAAAGGAGGATCCTGGATTATTTAGTAAGAAGGCTAAATGACTCTAAGAGATTTATTGATGTAAAAAAAAATCCTAGTAAAAATAATTAGGTGGAATTAGTTAGGGTCATTTCATTTGGTATCAGAGCTATGTTGTTAAATAACATAGCAAAATTTTGTTTGAACTTGTTTGCATTGGATGTATAGAAGTGTTGATTGCTTTGGATGTTTTGATTGTTAATGTTTACACTATTGATATCTATTATGACAGAATAAGTGATAGATTAAAATGAGTAATCTATAGAATATTAGACAAAATAGACTAACCTAAGTATTATATCCATAGAGTTATGGTATGACCCAGACATCAAAATGTAGGAACAAATGAACCACCCATGGTGAATGTGCGAGAATTCATGAGAGCCCTAAGGGATGGAGTAGGCAACAGGCAGGAAAATCCACATGAGGAACTTTCCAAACTACTCAAGACTTTTACCAATCTTGGAGGCAAAACTTTTGATGGCACAGAAGGAGTTATGGGAGTTCAAAATTGGCTCAGAATTTTGGAAAGAATCTTTGCAGACATGCAAGTTGAAGACCAAAGGAAGAGGCAAATTGCATCTAGGCAATTGAGAGGAGCATCTTTGGATTGGTGGGAGGTTATCATAGCTGGAAGACCTGAAGGGGAAGTGACATGGGATCAATTTAAAGCAATGTTGGAGGGTAGATTTATCCCTGCATCAGCTAAAGAGTCTTTACTGGAGGAATTCATCAAATTGAGGCAAGGGACTATGAGTGTCACTGAGTACACTCAGAAGTTTGAATCATTGGCAAAGTATGGTGCAGTGCTCATCACTACTGAGGAAGCTAAGAATGGTAGATATATTCAAGGGTTGAACCCTAGCCTTAGTAGAGCCATGCTACCATACAAGGATAAAACTTTTGATCAAGTTTTGGATTTGACTCTGAGCATTGAACAACATGATAAAGCTAGAGAGAATTTCAGGGCATTCAAAAATAATCAAACAAGAAGGGAAAGGGTAAATTTCACCCTTATGATAAGAAGAAAATAGACATAGCTTCCACCAAGAAACCAGAAGAAGCCAGAACTACTGAAGTAAAGAAGAAGATCACTTGTTATAACTGTGGCCAAGAGGGGCATATGAAGAATAGATGCACAAATGTTAGGCCTGCATCCTTCAATTGTCACCATTGTGGGAAGGAAGGTCACATAAAGAGGAATTGTCTAGACTTTAAGCAAGGAAGATTAGGGGCTTTGGAAGGGAAAGGTAAGGCAGCTGAGGGATCAAGTGTTGAAAAGCATGGTCAAGTTGAAGGTACTTTGCTTATTCACTCAATACCTTTAGCAGTAGTGTATGACACTGGGGCTACACACTCATTGATCTCTCATGATATTGCACAACAATTAAAATTGAATTGTATGATTGTTGATAAGCCACTGTTAATTAGGAGCCCTATAGGTAGTTCATGTGTTATGGGCATGATGTGCATGCAACTGGGACTAAATATAGGAGGACATGTGTTTGAGTCAAACCTATATGTGTTGCAATATCCGGACATAGGGATTATTTTAGGAGTTGATTGGTTGAGTAGATATAAGGCTATCATAAATATGGAGACATCCACCATATCATTGAAAGTTTCAGATGGACAAAGAATAGTTGTTCTTTGTGAGGCAAACAAGAATAGAGGTATACCCAACCTTTCTACATTGTCAAATGAAAAACCCATGCCTGCATTAGAAGAGATCCCCATAGTTAATCAATATGTTGATGTGTTTGGTGAAGTGAGGGGAGTTCCAAACCACATACCAGTTGAGTTTTCAATCAAGATAATTCCAGGAGCTAACCCAGTGGTTAAAAGACCAACTAGAATGGGGCCTAAGGAGTTGATGGAGCTGAAAAAGCAATTAGTTGAACTAGAAGAAAAAGGTTTTATTAGACCCAGTAGCTCATCATGGGGAGCACCAGTAGTCTTTGTTAAGAAACAAGATGGATCCCTTAGGTTATGTATTGACTATATGGAATTAAACAAAGTCACAGTTAAAAATAAATACCCCTTACCAAGAATTGACGATCTCTTTGATCAATTGAGTGGTGCAAAAATATTTTCTAGACTTGATTTAGCTTCAGGCTTTCATCAGATGAAAGTAGAAGAGGAAAGTATAAAGTATACAGCCTTTAACACCATATATGGACTTTATGAATTTTTAGTAATGCCATTTGGTTTGACAAATGCTCCTTCCTATTTTGTTGATTTGATGAATAGGATTTTTAGAGAATACTTGGATAAGTTTGTATTAATATTTATTGATGATATACTAATTTATTCTAAGTCAGTTAGAGAGCATGAAAACCATTTGCACATGGTATTTGAGAAATTGAGACAGGAAGACTTGAAAGCAAAGTTTTCAAAATGCACTTTTTGGCAAAATGAAGTGAATTTTCTAGGCCATATCATATCAGAAAAAGGAATAGCTGTGGATTCCAATAAAGTCATTGCAGTACAAGCTTGGAAAAGGCCTACTAATGTCACTGAAGTCAGATCATTCATGGGAATGGCTGGTTACTATAGAAGATTTATAAAAGATTTTGCAAAAATCTCAATTCCATTAACCAGATTGACTAGGAAAAATCAAGTGTTCACCTGGACTGAGGAGTTTGAAAAAGCCTTTGGGAAATTAAAAGAAGCACTTGTACAAGCTCCAATTCTTAAGGTACCTGAGGGAAATGAAAACTTGGTGGTGTATACTGATGCAAGTGGACAAGGGCTTGGGGCAGTGTTGATGCAACAAGATCAGGTAATAGCTTATGCTTCTAGGCTGTTGAAATCAAGTGAGGCAAGGTATGCTACTCATGACCTTGAATTGGCTGCTATAGTGTATGCTCTTAAATTATGGAGACACTACTTGTTAGGAGCAAAATTTGAAGTGTATACAGACCATAAATCACTTAAATATTTGTTTTCACAAAAAGAATTAAATATGAGGCAGCAAAGATGGATTGAACTCTTAGCCTCATATGATTTTGAAATATTGTACACACCTGATAAGGCTAATAAAGTAGCAGATGCCTTAAGTAGACAACATGCTAAAGTGGCTAGATTAATGATAAAAGAGTTTAACACTTTATCAGTATTAATTGATTCAGAGATAGGAAGTAATAACATAGAAAATATGAGCTTATGCAGTGAGAATGTAGAAATGGGAAAATTAAGTTTTATTACTCTGGGATCAGAATTGAAAAATAAAGTTGTAAAGCTACAAGACCAAGATCCATTTTTATTTGAAAGGAAGACTCAAATATTAAATGGTAAGGCAGTGGAAGGTTTTCAGTTGAATGATCAAGGCCATTTGAGGAAAGGAGAAAGAATATGTGTTCCAGCAGTTGATGAGTTGAAGCAAGAAATCTTGGATGCTTACCACAAAAGTAAATATACTATACACCCAGGAAGCACAAGAATGTATCACAACCTCAAGAGAGATTATTGGTGGAGTGGTATGAAGAGTGCAGTGGCAACCTATGTATCTAAATGTATGATTTGCCAACAGGTGAAGGCTGAGTATCAAAAACCCTCAGGGATGCTTCAACCTTTGCAAATACCACAGTGGAAATGGGAAGACATATCAATGGATTTCATTGATGGTTTGCCTAGAACTAGGAGAGGAAATGATAGTATTTGGGTAGTGGTTGATAGGCTAACCAAGTCAGCCCACTTTATACCAGTGAAATCAAAAAGAAATGCAAATACCCTAGCCCAGTTATTTATTAAAGAAGTAGTCAGGCTGCATGGTATACCAAAGACTATAGTAAGTGATAGAGATACCATCTTCACTTCAAAGTTTTGGCAGAGTTTTCACAAGGCAATGGGGACTGATTTATGCTTAAGCACAGCATACCATCCTCAAACTGATGGCCAAACAGAAATTGTGAACAAATTGCTTGAAGACATGTTAAGAGCTTGTGTATTGGATTGGGGAGGAAGTTGGGAGGATCATATCTTTTTAGCTGAATTTGCATACAACAATAGCCATCATAGTAGTATAGGCATGGCCCCCTTTGAAGCTCTTTATGGGAGACCATGTTTATCACCCTGAGACTTCTGAAAAGATAGCTTTGATCAGAAAAAGAATTGCTTCTGCCCAAGATAGGCAAAAGGAATATGCAGATCAAAGAAGGAAGGCAGTACAATATGATGTTGGGGATTATGTATTCATCAAGATATCACCCATGAAAAAGGTTCTAAGGTTTGGGAAACAAGGGAAGTTGATTCCTAGGTATATAGAACCATATAAAATCCTAGAAAGAATAGGAACAGTAGCCTATAAATTAGAGTTGCCAGAAGAAATGAGAGCAATGCATGATGTTTTTCATGTGTCTCAACTTAGAAGATGGGTTCATGATAAGGAGGCAATCCTAGAATCCTCTAAGGATGTGCAGATTGATCCTAGAATGATCTACGAAAAGGAACCAGTGGGCATAATTTCTAGAGAAACCAAGAAATTGAGAAATAAAGAAATTAAATTAGTAGAAGTGCAATGGAGTCTTGACCCAAACGATTGCACATGGGAAGTGGAAGATAAAATCAAAAATGATTATCCACAACTGTTTGATTAAATGAAAGGTAAATTTATTTATATTAATGAATGTTTTGATTGAAATATGCATTATGATTTTTGTTTTAATATGCATAGTGTTTAATTAAGTGATTGGCTTGAGAATGGTTTTGATATCAGAAGTTGATTTTCTGAAGAAATGATACTTAAGTTAAGTATGAAAGAATTGTGGGACACAATTCGTAAAAGGAGGGGTAAATGTGATAACCCTGATTTTTGTGAGTAATTTCATGATTTAATTTAGTTTGTGTTTGTTTGAAATTGCATTGAAAAAAATAGGAATAGGAAATTGATTTACAGATACATGGTTTAAAACATGTACATGTGCACAAGACGATGCACACACATGCACACAGATTTCTGTGTAATAAGAATTTAGCAGAAATCAATAGATAAATTAAAATAACTGATTTAGAAATACATATGCATGAAGATAGAATTTTATCTTTAAATAAAATAGGGTACAAAGAAAATAAAAAACTTAGGTATGCATGTGTTATACATGTATACAGTCAACCAATTTCTGGAAGAAAACAGAAGTTACATAGAAATGGCATGAGTCCTTAAACAAACACTTTATCCATTTCTGGTAATTTCTTTAATTTAGGAAATAAGAAGTCATGGATATAACATGACCCGGGAAAAGATTAAAAGAATGAGGCTTATTTCTGAAAATGAAGACAAGGACCACATACCCTCTTATTTCTTGAAAGCAGGCTATGTTATGTATGGGGTAGAACTGACATTGGGTAAATTCCATAAACCCTAGAAACAACCAAGATTTATATAAAAGGCCTAGTATAGTGAGACCATACACATTTTTCTTCATTAACCTAGAAAAAAAAAGTATACAAGACATAAACCAGAGAAAAAAAATATAGGAGAAGGCAGAAGACTAAAAAGGGGTTCATAAGGCATAGGAAGAAGAAGGATTAATGTGAGTAACCTCATTGAAAACTTTGGCATTAAGTCCTGAATATTGAGGCAGCCTATTTGAACTAATCATTCATTTTCTTTTACAAGTTATGTCTTATGGTTTGATGACTTTGTTTTGTTAATGATCTGTTTAAGTATAGAACCCCTCTCTGATTTACCCAGAAAAAAATGAGAGTCATGGATTCATGGTTCAAAATGTTTATCTGTGATATGGGTTAGCTTTGAGATGGAGTGATTTCTTTTATAAGTTTTCTTTATAAAAATTGTTTATGAAAATCCCCGGATTCAAGTGGTGGGTATATGGTCTGAAGATAGAAAGAAATATGGGGCTGTAACATTGTGTTGTTGCTTATGTCTCATGTTGATTAAAACAAAAGAAAATGTAGAAGTGCAATGTTGTACATGTGCTGAGCTTCTATGTTTTATGAAATACCCAAATCAAATATACTTGTGGTTTAGCCAGACCATGAATCTGATTGAACCAGAGGTAAGAAAAGATAACCAGTAAAATACTTAGGACCATATACTTACATCTTGATCCACTGAAACTCATAGTTAAAAATAATGTGCTAAGAAACCATATCTATTTTCATGATTAAATGTTTGCTTCTGAGAATATAACTTACCAAACTCTGGATGAATACATGTTGCTTGCATTGTTTCTATTTCTCTGATTAAAAAATGAGATGCAGAAGGGATTAGCAAAGTTATGAAAAAAAAGAAATAGTACTTAGTAATTTAACTAAGGACTTGGGATCTTAGGGCTACAAAATATAGCTTAGCAAGTGGAACATTGCAAGCTCACACATGGTATGTTTATACCCAGGGGCCTGAGTGTGCTGGGTTAACAGAGAGATGTCCCAGGCAGTGTGTGTTTAAAAAGAGAAAGTAGCTAAAGAACCTATTATATTTGATAATGAACTTTAGAAATAGGTTCAGGAGAGGCCTGGGCAAAATCCCTGATGGCCAGTAAAGTTGAAAAGGGCATGATGACTGAATTGATGATTGCATTTGGTTGGCTTATGATGTTTTTATTGATGAATCTTATGATTGTTTTCTATGAATTAAGTCATTGTGATCACCTATATATAATCTGTTTAACACTGATATGAATGCACATGCCTCACAAAAACATGTACAAAGAAGATACTGAGTTTCTTATTCATACAAAGCACTGGAATATAAATGGAATTGAATATGATCATGTTTTCAGTTAGATTATTCATACCAGACAATTAGTCTGACCCTTTTGTGTTTGTGCACCATTGGGTGTCTCATATTTGAATGAGGCAGTTCATGGTGACTATGCAGGTAAATAAGAACATGGTTGATCAGGAATTGGATGAGTTAACTACTTAAAGATTTGGATGCTATGTTTAAAAAGACTTTGCTGAAGTAAATCAAACATTCATGAGGAACTAGATTAAGACCTTTTGTTTAAGTTACTTTGAGAAACCAATGTATTGTTAATTGATGTTTTGTAGTTGTTGAACTTATATATATCAGCTGAGACTATGTGCTTTGTTTCTACAAGATGTTTTGCTAAGAAAAATGAATTTTAAACTTCAAGAACAGTCAGGCTAATGGTAGAAAATTTGAGAATAAAGGATTTATGGATTGAATGTATATACAAAGAACTGACATAAGAAAATCCATGTATAAGTTTAGAAATAATTTTTAGACACTCTGAGACGTCTGTCATAAAGATTTAGACGTCTGAGATCAAATTTAGACGTCTGTCATGAAAAATTTAGATGTCTGAATTTAGTTCAAAATGTTTTTCACTCTCTGTTTCAATTTTAGACACTCTGAGACGTCTGTCATAAAGATTTAGACGTCTGAGATCAAATTTAGACGTCTGTCATGAAAAATTTAGACGTCTGAATATAGTTCAAAATGTTTTTCACTCTCTGTTTCAATTTTAGACACTCTGAGACGTCTGACATAAAGATTTAGACGTCTGAGATCAAATTTAAACGTCTGTCATAAAAATTTTAGACGTCTAAACTACTAATTTTGCCTAATTTGCCTATTGAGGAAAAGAAGTGTTAAAAATTACTAAGTAGCAACTGCATATGATTATGGGATTAATTCCCCTGACTTAAAAATCAAAAGGTATGGAAAATGAGCTATGTGCTGGTTGATTTGAAATTCAAAATTCAATCAGGATACACTCTTGCTAAACAACACTCTGATCCAAGCAAGAGGGTCACATACATCTTCATATGTATGTGAATATATTTATTGATGAACTGATATAAATATATTAGTAGAAAAGGAGGATCCTGGATTATTTAGTAAGAAGGCTAAATGACTGTAAGAGATTTATTGATGTAAAAAAAAATCCTAGTAAAAATAATTAGGTTGAATTAGTTAGGGTCATTTCAGATTTTCCCCATGCTGCAGATGTCATCTCAACTGTAACAAAACCAAAATCATGGATTTATGCAAACAGTTGCAATTTCAATGGGGACTTCACATCTTGCTGGGATGTGGATGTCTTTTATATCTCTGATCGTACATTTTATCGATGGTTATATCATTTTTGGAATATTTCACTTTCATAAGGTAATTTTTGGATTTTATATTTTAAGTTTGATGCTAACAGTTGTTAAGAAAGATAAAACTATTTAACTATTGTGACTCAGTTATACTGGATTTAGTCTCTCTTTCCTATGCTTTATATTTGAGCCAATTTCAGTGATAAAATAGTTCTCCTCACTGTCGCGTACAGATTTTTTAATTTACTGATTATATCATCATTTTTATATAACATCGTGCACACTGCAACTTTAGTTTCTACCTCAAAAATCTAAATTTGTTTCTAATTTATTATTTTCGGTACTTTTTAGTTTTTGTACGATAAGTTTGTGATGTAACATGATTTCTGGATTTGGGTTAATAATTTGGGAGTTGGAAAATTAGAATTTAGAACTACAGGAAGTTGGAAGCTGATGGGAAAGTTATGATAAAACCATTAAATGAAGTTGATGCATCATTTTCTCTTCCTTTACTAGAAACTGAGTGCTACAAATTGTAGCGTAAATGTAGAGAAAGGGAACATCTGACTGGCTTCTCTTCCAACTGATTTCCTATCTATGGTTGTTCTCTTTAAGTCCTTATTCCTCAAATTTGTGTTATAATGGGTATAAATTATGAAGATCCATATTTGAAACTTAGGTAGATAGAGTTCGGTTATATGGAAGATATTTCCTATAATATCGCAAGTTGTTTCATGTGCCTAATACACCATTTCTTATTTTTCTTTCAATTTTTTTTGAAACTAATTGGTGAACTCAATTTATAATGAAACAGACTAACGTGCATAAAATCTTTGGCATTGAGTCATTAATATACTTATTAGGGAAGCTACTTATGAAAGTGATGCCTTCCAAGTGTTTATCTTTAGTGACATTGTACAAAATTTTGAGATTGGTTATACCATGGTATATATGTAACCTTTTTGGGTATTTGTGTGTTTCAAAAATCTATAACCATGTTTGATTTATTTAAACATCAAATGTAGAGATAGTGAAAATCATTATTACCACACCGTTTGATATGTCATAATAAACTGCCTAGAAATTTTATGTGTCTACTGTAAAGCAAGAAATTGTATAAAAAATAATTCCTTAATTAATTTCTCTGTTATATTAACAATACAGTAACCAAAAAATAATAATCAACAAATAATTCATACATTAAGGATTTATAAGCAGGACCAATTTAGGGGAACCCTACAAAACAATTGGGCTGTTGCAACCCCTGGGTTAAGGGAAACAGATAGAACTTATACTTTTTTGATGAAACAATGATCCTTTAATTGAGAGAGCACTCTTAAATATTTAATACTATAAAATAAAATAGACTACCAACAAGCCTGGTAGTTGATGACACACATGCAATTATATGTCACATATCAAACTTGCACAACTATGAGACATAGAACAAAGAGAACATCTGATTGATGATCCATCCAAATATAGTAAAGCTAAAAAATTGAATAACTGTTATTAATCAACTAATGCTAAGAATTACAAAAAAAACTGCTATAAAAATGCTGTATGGCTAAATTGTGCTCTGAATTATCATAGCCGGGCAACTGAGTTGAAACTAAGGAGTGGACAGTTGAAGCGAGGGTCCTGAAATCTGAAGTAATGTACTGTCCTGCATCAAGGCAGACACAACTAAGGACTGATATGAAAAGAAGGTAGCATTTGAAAGAATGCATGTATGGGAATGATAACAGAGTACTAGAATGAACATGGGCAATAGCGAGAAGCATGGACGTGCTGACTATTGCTAAAGCTGTTATACCAATGAATGAAAACATGTAATTTATGAAAGTAGTGCAGTTTCTCCTAGGTTGGGTATCAAAATTTGAGTACGCTATTAAAATTGATGTTTGACTGTTTGAACTGAAACACATGCAGTGAATCAGATTCTAGAAGGTAGCGAACATGATCGAGCAGAGAATAGTTGGTAGTATGGGTCCAGGAGCAATAGGCAAAGATAGTATTGAAATCATGGAACAATAGAACCAAAACTGTCAAGTAATGCTAACAGTGGCCTGTGTAGATCCAACGAGCAATCACTGTAGGCACATCAAGCATCTAATCGCAGATGAACAATCGTGCTAGCAACAAACAGGGCTTTATCGACAATACAACAACTGGAGATAATTTTGAAGTGAAGTAAATAGACATGAGTTGAAGATGATGATACATATGCAACTGAAACATGGCATCATTTAACTTGGGGTGGCTCTGTTTACAAGCTTCGTCACATATATACACCAATGGTCATATTTCATCCTTTCTGATATGGCATCGTAAGTATTATCACAATTTTTTGGGTTGCCGAATAAAAAGTTCCCATATTTCATTTTCAAGATATGATTTCTTCAAAATCATAGAATACTGAAAATAAAAATCTAAAAATCTTTATTGATTTTGCATGAATAATTCATGATGGAAGACATACAATTTAATAAGGGGAAATTTTAACAATTGGGAATGTTACATCAGTAGTTTACGATGTAATTTATCTTTATTCTAAACTTTGGGAAATAATATTTTGTTTCAGGAGTTTTGCTGCAGCTCGATAGATTATGGAAGATTTTGAATAGGATATAAAGCAATAGATGTACTTAGTGGTCACAAGGAGCTATTTTCGCTAGCACAAATTAAGAAAAATGATGTTATAATTACTAATCTATTTCATAAATACAACAGAGTTGTTGTTGTAGGCATGTGCGATGGCGGCACAACTGACACCTTAGACTCTGGTTATGGTATGTGTCTTTGTAAGCTGAAACTTCTGCTTTTACCTTCATAAGCTGTTTATTAACTACATTGTCATTATTGTCCTTTGGAAAGAGGCACTATTTATTTATGCTTATTATTGCATTTAAAATAATATTTTCATTATATGGTCATAACTAATAACACAAAATCGATAGGCTTATTCGTGCAACTTTTATAATGTGGTAGTTGATGGAGAATAATTTTTTCTGTGTTATATATCAGTTTAAGAAGTTTGCTAATAATGTTAATATATAAAAATATTTTAGTCGAATTGAGATACCTGCCTATGATATTCTCATATTAATGACAAACTGATCACATGATTTGATTTGTTAACATGCTTTAGGCTGTATGAGTGATTTCAGATTCCCTAAAGATCTGAAAATTTACTATAGGAAGCATGAAATATTATGCATCTACTATCGATTACATGAACCAGAGTACTCTATTAATTTCTTTAATAATTGGAACGCTGGAAAGTCTATTAAGTGGAAGCAGTAAAATGCAGCTTGAATATTGAAATGTAGGAAACAAAACTCAGAGTCAAAGGAGGCACGGAAAGAAAATAAGTAAATATTCAAAGGCATTAGGCCAACACATACATTTCTTGCAGTTACATTTTTAAACTATATTATGATTATTTTAACTTTAAAAGAAGATAATGCATTGAATCTAGGATCAATAAGTCAGACAGTAACAAATTTCAGTTTTATAACCATTCTTATATTTCTTTTTGTTTACAGTTTTGTAGCTATTTTTGATGTATTATCTAGAATTTTATATGCATATTCATATACACCACTTACATAATTCTAATAAATATTATTATGTTGTATCATGCACAGGCTGCTGTGAAACAAGAAACAAGATGAGCACAAAAAGAGAAGACAGAATTGATGATGTGTAGAACTGCAGCACAAAAAGCTCAGAATCTAGCTACAGTTGTAAGACCATTTTTTCATTTACTTTATGTAGTGTATAGAACACCATCGTGTGAACTAAACAATCACTGAGTATGTTGTATAGCAAGCTTAGTGAGCATGTGTATAAATTTGTATTAAAATTGTCGGTTTTTACTACTAAAGTTAAAAAGTTAAATTATATCATCTGTCCTGGATTTTTTGTTGATGCATGTTTTAAATTTCTGCATATATTAACTGAAGTGTAGTATAGAGACCAAGTTTGATAGTTTCTCCATACTCTCATATATTGCACTATTGATTTTGGAATGTTGACCAAGAGGTACTCCCTTCTCTTTGTATTTTTAATAATTCTCACGTCTTATATTTAGAAATAGACATATTCAAAAGTTTTTTTTTCCTGTTGTATACAATCCTAAAACAATAAGTAAAATTATGTTTACTGACGTCGTTCCAAATATTTCCAATCCATTTACTCCGAACCCAGTTTTCATTTTACATGCATCTACACACTTAAATTCATCATTTATTGAAACTATTTTGGAATCTTCTTAGGCTCATTCTTTTTAAGTAGCAGTTATAGCAAAGAATATCAAATACAAATATACTCTGTATGCACTGTAAATTGAAGAATAAATAAAATATAATTCAACAATAGCACACCACTGAAAAAAACTAACACCCATATGGTTATATAAACTTGACAACTGCCCGTGTGCGTAGCACGGGCCACTCACTAGTTTCTTTAGTATCTAATTGCCTTATCGGTGCCGAGCATTAATGAGAAGACTTCACCATGTGCAATTCCCGTCTTGCTCCAGTAGCCTATCCCTTTAAATCTATCATGTGTGTTGTAATGAGGAGGGGTCAGAATAATGTTCTGATAACTGGAAAATTACATACTTTATCCATAACACTAATTTATGGTGATTGATTTCTATTAAAGTGTTATGTCCATTATTCATGGCTATTCCATGTAATTCCATCTATGCGTACGATATGTCCAACCTTCTCTGAGGTATAACTATAATATGCATATATATATATATATATTGTTGTCCAAAAGAAAACCCCGACCACTTAATATTTCTTGAATAAGGAGGAGGAAGACCCAACAGCCAATTAATAACTCAACCCAAAGCGGGCCCTCTGTAATGTAATCGCCAGTCAATCGGCTCAAACTACAAAGGCCGTTGACCCCTAGATATGACTCTATAATTTAATTGTCTTATTACTAACACGTTTCAAAATCCTATCTAAGGATTAACTAGCCCAACTCCAACAAACAAATAACTAACTAATTTAACTTTGAGGCCTTTGCGTATCCCATATGGTTCTACACTAGTAAGAGGTGAAATCCGTCAGGCATAACCTAAGTCTTTGTTAACGATCACTCGGGACCGCTGATGGTCATAGCCTATATACTAGCCCTACTACAAAATACCGATATAACAACAATATTGACATAGCCTGTCGAGCTTCCATAGTCATCCTGTCTAGACTAACCTAATGTAAGTCAAGGAAAAAGCCCATTCTAGTTACTTAATACCTCTTATTAAAATTGAAGCAGACCCCATTTCCCTATAAGATATCGTCGTAGGTTATTTAAGACGTCTTAAATAGGGGGAGGGAGACCCAATGGCCATTTAATACCTTCCACCCTGAAGTAAACCCCTTGACATCCGTAAAGGTACCGAGTCATTTAATATTTCAAATTCGAGGCGAACCCTTGGTATATTTTCCCCTACCTATACGCAAACATATATACCTTCCCATAGGTCCTATAGTTGGAGATGTCCCACATCAGTAGTAAGTATACACAACTACTAGTAGCCTCTAAGTGATGGGCAGACTTCTGTTGTGTAACTCTACTGAACTCTCATCCCAACTCTTATTAAACCAAACCAATCATCCCAGGCCTAAATAATAATATGTGTGTGTGTATCTATTCCTATCTCTAACTCATTACTTCCTATAGTTAGGAATTCCAGAACATACTTATATGTGTTGAATATGCATGTATATGATTTTTGTTTGATGATAATAAACATATATACATTCATTTAAATGTATTTGATATTGTACTATTTTATTTTTCACAGATAAAATAAATATTTGTTGAATAAAATAAATAACACAGAATTGGAATTCAAACGAATATTTTATTCAAACAAATATTTATTACAATTTTGATAGTACAATTTCAAGCTCTCACTATAACTATACAATTTCAGTCACAGTACAATTACATCAATTTCAGTCACAATACAATTACATCACAATTTCATAGTTACATCAGTTCCTCACAACATATCACTCACACTCGTATTTATCTTCAACTTCATTCCAATGTGAATCCAGCATCTGAGCAATCTGCAGAAATATACATTGATGCAGTAAAATTGAAAATAAAATATTTTTGCAGTATAAAACAAAATATGAATTTTGAAAATAATATTTGCCTCAGTTATTTGGGTTGTTCGTCATCATTTATATTTGAATTCATCATACACGAATAGCTTGTGACATGCACAGTGTATCACTGTACTTGCCACAAGGTCGTGCACACGGATATATGTATATATACTTGATATAGTAACAGGGACAAGTGAGCATAGGTCAAACCCAAACCAAAAATCGGGTTCAACTCAAGTGCAAAATAAATAAAGTCACATCACGAGCACAAGGTCAAACCCAAGCATTTAAGCTGGATTCAACACAGGTGCAAATATGAAACAATGGGTCGAGACAAAACTGAGTCAATGATGAAGCACCAGACTTCAAGCCATGCACAGGTCAGGGAAGCAACCAATAAACAGTGCATATATGAAGTACACAAGTACAAAACCAAACAGCATATTGCAAAGAACACACATGAATGGTAGCACAAAGAATGGCCAGAAACAACTACAAGCAAATGCAAACACATGTATACAATGCTACAACACAGTGAAGTGAGCAACATCAGTGAGACATGGCACACTGGAATAAGTAGTGCAATGAAGTGGTGAATACATGTACACTAATCCAACAAGGCAGCAACAACATCAACAAGCACTGATACAAGGACCAGTGATACAAGTAACATGAGCAAGTCCAAACCAATACATCAGTGAAACAGGTTCAAGTGAGGAGGCAACAAGAAATGAAACTCAAGTCAACATATATGATCAACTGGCTACACAAGTGCACAACAAACTCAGTGATATCAATGAAACCAAGACCAGAAAACAAGGCTAAAACTCAAGTCTGTTAACAACAATCGACAACAGGAGTAGACTGGATGATGATATAGTAAAACAAAATCAAGACCAATATCAATGCACATGAAGTTCAAATAATCTGGCTTCATAATGAACAACAAGACATGAACAGATAAGAGACAAAGTGGATACACAACATGAAGCACATGAATCCGGACTGAAACAAATGATACCAGAATCAATTCAAACTGCAAATGAACTATACTCAAGTACTACAAATCAAAGAACACATATATGGTGATGAACAAGTATAAAAGAATGTGACAGCAATTAAACAAGCCGGGCAACAAATATCATGAACTAGACTTCGTATCAAGCAATACAATACAACAGGGTTTAGTTCAATATGCAGTGAAGATCACAAGGCTCAAGTCTACAAAGTAAACATGTATATGCTACAAAGAAGAGGAAACTAGCAACTATAATACAACAATACCAAAGTGAAGCCCTAAATGAAACCTGACTCAAAGCTACATGTAACTAGAACTAGTCCTGTAACCAGATGAACCAGACAAACAGAGATAGCCAACTGATCAGAGGAAAGCAACCAGGCTACACAATGAACTCAAGTTCAAGTGAATTCAAGTACAGCTAGCAAAACCAAAATGGACAGCAGCTACAACTAAATGCAAGCCAACATTGCAGTATCACTATATCATGGATATCTACATGCATGGTGACAAGGCAAAAATCGAACAGCAAATTCATGTCAAAGCAGAAGTCAGGGATGAACACAGCTGGACAGAGTCGAGCACAAAGTTATAATCAAGTCAAAGTCGAAGTCAACATTAAACCAAGTCAGATAAATCACCATCGATCAAAGAATATGTTGAACAAGTCAGAGACGTGGTGGTAAAGAAAAAAAATCAAAGTCAAAGTAAAATAGGAAAGTCGCTACCGTAACGATCAAGGAATGATCGAACGATTTAAAATTAAAACCGTGAGAAGCAAGTATCAATTTATACGAATTTGATAAAGTCAGAATCAATCTCAAGCATCCAAGCATCATCGATCGGCCAAGAAAAATAAAGTGACGAATTCAACTAAAATACATACGAACGAAAACTCAGGGGATCGAACCCTATAAATTTCAATCATCATCAGCAATAAGAAAATATCGAATTCAAGTAATCAATCCAAACAACTAAAGGATCGAATAACATACCAGAGAAGTCGAATTCGATCAAGCTCAAAGCAACCGAGCCAAAGCCCTAATCTCATAAGCAACGAACGAGCAAATTGAAGCGGCCGTGAAGCGAAGAGAAGAAAGCATCGATCGATCAAGCAAGAATGAAATCATCATTCGATCATTCTAAATAAAGTTGGCATCTTCGATTTTATTTAAGCCCTAATTTTCAGAGCTATAAGGAACGAACGAAAGAAGGAACCAGAGCCGACATTGATAAAAGAAGATAACAGGGGCATATTTTTATTTCTAGAGTGATAATACTTTGGGGGTTGGGTTGTTTTGTTTAAGGGCAGAAATTTACTCAAGTCTTTTATTTATTTCTGCTCTTGCTTTTTATTTTCTGTACTTTTCGAATCAAATTTTGGTAAATCACCACCTAGGTTTTAGGTTGTGTCAGATTGTATAGTTAGGATTAGTTCAGTAAGCATGGTTTGCGAGTTTGCAAAACTCTATAGGTGGTAGCAGGGTGTGCGAGTCTGTTAGAGTGTTTGTAAGCGGGAGACTGTTTAATTCTAATAGAAATCTGGGAATGCAGCAGTAGTCAGGGGTTGCCGAAGCTGGGTAAATTTTGTGTGTGATTTACTTTTCAGCATATTTACTTCTCAGCAGTTTGTTTTTGTTTAATTCGAGAAAAATTGCTATAACCCTATTCACCCCCCCTCTAGGGTTAATCTAGATCCTACAATATATACATTCTGCAAGGAACATTTATTTCCATATTTTAATATATTAGAACAATCCTTCCCAAAAAGGATTACCATTATAACTTTTTCTAAATTACCCAAAAATGAGACTTTTGCTCCATTTGAAATTTAAAGGAATTATCTTATTGTTGTATTGAAATAGATAATGCAAACTATAGAGGAGAACTTCCGTACTTTACACATCTCTTTCCTTGTTGGCATATTCCTTGTTATTTTGAATGACACACTTTTTATACTTGTGGAATTGCATAATTTATGGAAATTACATGGAAATGGATACAACTAAATTGTATCCACAACGCTCCTAATAAATTAAAACATAGAAATTCCATTCCAAGTTAAATTAGTAAAATCTAAATTTAGACTGATAATTTACAACCCAATATAATAAATTTGTAATAAATCTTACAATCATATCAACATTCTACTTTAACAAATTTAGGGACTGATTTTTAAAATTTCAAATTAGGGTGTAAATAACATTCTTATTCAATTACCTAACTTACAAAATTTGTAGGTGAAATTTCAATTAAATACATTCTTCCAAGCCTAGAACTCCATAGATCTTGCATAGGCATAATAATTAAATAAAACTCGATGATATAAATTTCAATGTTATATATAAATCATTTAATATCCCACTCACATTTCTAGCTTTCTAAATCTCCCAAATCTTAATCCATTCCTTTAATTGACTCCTTTTCCTTTCCAATCCAAAAATGTATAACAGGATATATGCATACCCATTAAATTATAGATCCAAGAAGAGATTTGGGTTAAGTGGAATATAAATTTATAATTATAAAATTTACCTTTATCCGTAGTATCAATTCGCTCCTCGTCTTCTTCTCTTTTATTTTATGCCCTGCTCTAGTTATATATATATATATATAATATTTTATAAGAAACAGAAATAGCGGAGAAGGAAGAAATGGTAGAGCTCCTTCGCTTTTTCCAAAAAAATGAGAAGAAATGTTAGAGGCTAGGCTTGTATTTATAGGCTCTTGAATCTCGTATCTATTGGATGTAAAATAATTAAATCCAGCCCGTTCGGTCAAGGTTCAACCTAGCTGCCAACAGTAGACCGATCGATTGCTCACCTAAAAGCAGTCAATCGACTCAAGATGTGGGTAGATTGGTGGGGTCTACGCAATTATTATTATTTATTTCCTTATGTTCCTTTTTTACTTATTTTTGTTACAAAAACTTCGAATGCTAATAACTTCTTCATTTGAACTCTGATCGCAAAACTCCAAATAAGAATGTTGCTTAGAAAATCGCCACAAACATAATGGTACGAGTTTCGTGGCCAAATTTCAACGTTTTCTCAAATTCCATTTTTGAACCTTAATAATAATTTATTTATTACTGTTTATTCTATGTGGTGTTACATAACACACCATCAATGTAAGTATAAATATACCAAATGTGTATTAAACCATTATATTAGTAACACAAACACTAACAATAAAACCATAGTTAATTACACACATGTAATAATAATAGGAAAATACTGCACACATCAGAATACGACTCATCATCATAAATCAACATATGTGATAAATAAAATCAATCATTAATCACATATTACATCTACCCAAAACAACATATTCACTACCGTTGTTTTCTCTTAAGTATAAACCATTTTATTATTGTTTATTATAAAAGCTTCTTTTATTTATCTTAAAACAATAATAATTTTTCCAAGTCAATGATTTACTTCAAAATATTTCATTGTAATCATACTTATTCATATCTCTTCAAACATCGTATTTGTCTCAAAAATAGTAGCTTTTACAAAAACCATATTATTATTTATAAAATCTCATATTACTAAATAATAATAATAAACTTTCCAATCTTAGTTTAAAAATATATTTTCCGTTATTACTTATGAACTTCCCCAAGAATTCATAAATAACAACCTTATTAAATTTATCCCATTAGTTTTATTCTATTTTATTCAAACGTTATTATTTACAAACATTTCACACAAACTATAAATAATCATGTTTATCATTTATTTATATAATTCTCACCTTATTAAATAATTTTACCCACCTAATTTCCATTAATCATTTCTAATTTAGATTAATAATTAACTGTTGTTAAACATCAAGAAATACGACAATCAACAATAATTATCCAACTAATTCACAACACATCCAAAATGTCATCAATCCAAACAAACATCCAATAAACATAGCATACCTCATTAAATATTATTTATTATCATTAGACATATATATATATATAAACACTAGTTAGATTAAATAAACCATATTAACATGTTTTTTCAACAATCTACAAACTTAGCAAAATCAGTGCCTTATGTCTAAAATTTTGCCATGAATCCAACAAAAGAAACCGCGCGTGAATCGGGGTTCGTATGCAGAAGTTATTCAAGTTAAAGTTTCAAGATTTATTTTTGAAATAAACATTAAACATGGACCAAATTTAAAATCACTCTCCTTCCCCAGATTGAAGCCACCTTCATTAGCCTATGCCACCATGACTTTGACCGACAAATTCTCCCTCCAGACGCCGCCAAAGCCTTCGCCACCAATATCACTGGACTAACCACCTCCTACTCCATCTCCCCACATCCTCGCGATCACCAACTATGGCTAAAAACACCGCTACCAAGCCCTGTATTGCATTGTAATTCACCAAATTACTATCACTATAGGCGCCAAGTCATAAAATTGATCCCACCCTTATACTCCACTTGACTACCTCTTCAATACCCATAAATCAGTTTTTCTGATTGATGACCAAATTAAAAATGCCCAACTCAACCATTAGGGTTTTGCCGATGCTTACTTTGACCATGAATTCCGCCGCCACAAGCATCATACCAAAGAATGATTGTTTGTCGTCTGTTCCATTCGCTGAGAGCTTTCCAATGATATATTATCCAATAGTGTTGGGACATTTCGAATTTTGTTCACTTTTTTAACTATTTTGCTAATCGCCATTAAATAGTAATTAGGTTTACTTTCAGGATTAGGATAGAAAATTGAAGATAGAGGTGACAACTATGGTTCCATAGCCTCATTTATATAGTCAGTAGGCTGGGTTATGTGTTGTTTATCTAGTTTGGCCCGAAACATCTATGTACGCTATTTGAACAATATAACGCCTCTATTTCACAAACCGTAATTCTAAAAACCGATCGTATCAGAAAGATCTTCGCAACGGTTATAAAATGGCACCCAATTTTCCATTTTATTAAAAATTCACTTTTAATCACTTTGATATTGTATAGTGTTAAATTTGTCGGTCGTTACATATAAAATCTCCTCCTTCTCCATTTTAACTTTCACTAAGATTTCAAGAACATTTCTCCATTAACAACTGTTGACACTTTTCATTTCCAACAACAAAATCGATCTTTTCCTCCAAGCTTATCATATCATCGTAAGTAATTCTCTATTGATTTTGATTCATGTGTTTACCATGTTATGGCCATTAGTTGAATATTACTTTTTTCAAAGCCTTTTTCAAAACGATATTGACAATTTTTTGTTATTGATTTCCCCTTTTTCGCTTGCTATGACATTACATTCTTAGGATTCGTTAACCATTCCCATAGAAAACTCTTCTCATATGATCTTTCCTATCATATTCTTATTGTTTATGGTGTTTAAGGATCATCGTATTGCCATCAATGAAGTCATCTGACATCGAACGTCGTAGAGAATAGACTAATGCCTTACTACTGAACTACCATCATTTGTTCAGAAGTAGGAAATAATGCAATCTGGACTTGTAAATAGAGCTATGCTTTGGGTCGAAATGGATGCAGGTTACATGGCCCGTCATAGGTAGTAGTACGAGCTTGCCTTTTAGGGAGTGGTTGATTGCCCATACTATTATGGGAGATAGGCTTGCCTCCTGACCTAGTTTACTTACTTTTTAATAGGTTAGGGGCAGTTTGTAATCTAGGTGATTTTCTATTGGTTGTAAATTGCTGAAGTTACTTTAGGGACTGACATCCTCTCTTACTAGAGGCTTCTAAGAACTGAGAAGACTGAATCAATCTTGCCTGTTCTATACCCGATTTTAGTTGCAAGAGCAACTAGTTCCTCTTTACCCCCTGATTGTAGATCATGCCAACCAAACTCCGTTGGCTAGCTAGTCGCACAATGAGGACCTCGCTATAGCTGCACCTCCACCCATGGTTCGTAGGCGCCAAAATGTCGACTAGAAATTTATAGCCAACCTCGAAAATGTGATAAAGAGATGATAGAAGAATTTTGGTTAGTAATATCTTGGTAAAAAATGGAGAGTAAGGAGACAATAGTAAACAACAAAGTAAAGAGACAAAAGTTTAAAGTGGTTTGATCAAGGATGATATAAATTCACCAAGAGAATTTTCTTATTACTTTACCTCTGTTACAACTGTCCAAATTGCAAGAGATAGTGACTGAAATACAAAGATATTTGAAAGCTCATCTTGTTCAACCTTTGAAAGAATACATGCCTTTTATCTATTTATCGGAGCTGAAGCTAGTGCTTGGATGGTTGAGATTACGCCGAACAAACCTGAAAACTGCTCTGCACTGCTAATGGAAGTATATGGTCAATGGATATGTCAATAAGGATGTCGGATTTCTTGCATGGTGCAGATGAAGATAGCCATCGGGCCGTATAGTAGGCATGCTTGAAGCATGGCAAATGGCATAGGAGTAGGGTGTGGTGGTAGCATAAGTACTTGGGTAGTAGTAAAGTACATGAGAGGGCTATTGTACAATAGCGCTTTTGTCAAGCGAATAGCGCCCTTTGATGCCATTTCTTTAAAAGGAGCAATACACGCGGGGCTTCTCTTAGGTAGAGGCAGTTTGATGCTTCCAGGAATGGTTGAATGCTACTGAAGGAACTTGCAAATGAGGGTTGACTAGGAGTATAACGAGTGAGAGATTTGTCCGATGATATGCTTACTGGGTGGACCAACCATTAGTGGGCCCTTAGTGGGAAACCTGCTTTGTTTCATCGTCCGATCCCCTGGGTAGGCCCAACATCAATACCGAAGGAGATGAGGTGTTCTTTGAAAAAGCCTTGATGGTCTGGGTCTATCAGTCAGCAAGTGATGCGGGCAAGACATATTCCTGATGGGGTTAATGAACAGGCTGGTTGCTGCTACCCAAGCCAGGATGTGTAAAGTAGGGTATGGGCCAAGAAGGGTATAGCTGCCAAGGTGGGTTGTTAGCATGACGTGGGACATTCTAATTCGTTATTGTGAGAAACATGAGCAATAGTAACACTCTCCAAATGTTTGGGTCATGTATTACTCATGGCTGCTAAGGGCATCAAGTGGCTATATACTGTAATACCCCGAAAATTTACGTAAAAACTTAACAAAAATTTAATAGGAGTTTAAATGGAAATTTAATAAGGAAATTAAACTGAATTAAAACAAGGGATAAAAAGAAAATTTCCACAGATGTCCGAATTGGGGTACAAAAGTTATGCCATTGCATTTGTAGCGAATTTTCGGATGATTTTCATATATAATACATCAAATATGGAGTTGAGGTAGAGACCATTGGATGGTAGGAATGGTTGAAACGTGTCAATAGGACATGTTATAGATTATGGATACTAATGGGTGTATTTGGATGTATTGTTTGGATTGTATATGTTCACACATAGTAACAACCAACCCTAGAAAAAGCCTAAATTTCGATCCCGAAAAGGCCCATCGAAACTTAGATCCATTCTACCGTAAGCTGTTGGTGGTAAAAAGAAATAATATTGCAGAGCCATAACTAAACTTTCATAACTCACAGGAGATGGAACAAAATATAATAGTAAGGTGTAGCCATTTATTTCAAAATCAGAAAAATGTCATAACACAAAATCCCATAAAAACCGTAATATAATATCTGTTACAACAATTGTTTAAATCCATGGGGTACACATGAGAACAAATAAAAATAAATACTGCCACTTACCAAGCCTCTTCACCTTTAAGCATCATTACTACCATCACTCTGTCCTTACCATGCGTTGTAATAAGGAGGGAGTCCGAATAACAAGTGTCTGGTGAATAATAACCTCGAGTCTTACCTTTCGAGTACTTAGGCAGTATATTTCAAAATAAGAATATGTCTACGAACATAAAATCATTAAAATCATTTAATACTTCTTTATAAGGAAAGGAGGTAGGTCCAACCATTTAACACCTTCCATTCCAGAAGTATATCTCATATCCCAATCATACGTCATAAATAGCTAATAATGCAAGAGACGGTACCCAAGCCACTTAATACTTCCTATGGAAAATAGGCAAACCCATGATTTCAGGCCTGATTCCAAAAGCATACTCCTCAGTGGTACTATCTAGCTGACATCATATGGAATCTCATAGGCCACTTAATACTTCCAAATGGAAAATAGGCAGACCCGGTCATTTAAGGCCTAATTCTAGAAGCGGACCCCTGTAGAGATACCACCTAGCATAACCATTTGGCCATTTAATACATTATCTGGGGAGAAAGGCGGGTCCAACCACTGAATAACTCAAACCCCGAAGCAGGCCCTTTGTCTTATGGCCCATACCTATAATGACGTCTCACATTAGTCCACTATTCATAGGAACTGGTAGCCTGATTAGCTGGGTAGATTTTCCCTAATGGATTTGGAACTAACCTCGCATCATTACAAATATTTATCATAAGGATATCTCACATCAATAAAAGTATACACAACTACTGGTAGCCTTAAATTAATTACTCTCTACACACACACACACACATCTCACCATTTCATAAATAAGGCCTTATAAGGAATTTCCCTTATTACGCCTTAAATAATAATTAGGCTATATAAGAGTTTCTTCTTATTTTCACCTCAAAATCAATTACCTTACTAATGGAGGAAAAATAAATATAAATAAATTCCTAAATAACTATGCCATATATGCAATAGTTATACGTTAATTATGTAAATAGAAATAAATAAATATTCGCGCTTAATAATTTCTAAACACATAGATTTTATGTCCTAAGCTAGTGTTTAATGTCAATTCGCTAATCAATTATTATTACAAGTCCTTTTCTTCAATTTCCTAATATTTCATGGAATTCAAATGTACAAAACAAGGAATAAATATTCATAATCAGAACTGTAGTAATGGACTTGTAAATAAAATAGAAACTCAATTTATTACACCAATTCAATGGAATATCTTAAACATTAAGAATTGCAATCTAAACCCCATATTCTATTCATCTCCTCTTTTACAAAGAAATATATAAGAATAAGTGATGTAAACTATAAATAGAATTCATAATCTAAACCCCTTATTATATTGAAGAATTACAATTTAACACAAAGAAGAAGGAGAAGTGGAATAGACTATGAAATTATCAAAAATTGCATAAACGAAACAAATTCCATCACATATGTAAAGAATTGAAAATCTTAACATATAATTGACATTTAGAAATAAAAATGAATTTTGGAGGATTTTATTTATCATATTTTTGAAATCCCAAAATCCCTAAGGCATATTCAAATCCAAAAGAAATATACTAAACAAATGCTGAAAAGGAATACTAAGGTTTCCACTCATAGAGGTATATATTCATTAGATTCGGAATAATTGGAGAAGAATAGGATAAAAATAGATTGGAGGAAGAAATAAGTTGAATCCTTACCTAAATTTTCTACGGAGTTTCTGAATCTTATTAGAGAGATAGCAATGACAGAGTTTCATCGTATTCCCAAAAATAATACGAATAAAAGTGGAGAGGATAGGGTCCTATTTATAGGAGTTGAAACGCACTAGAACCGTAGAATGGAAGTAGGTAGGAAATGGGTAAATCTGGATCACACAACCAAATAGAACATAGCATAAAACCCTAGCCACACTGGCAATTTTCGCTGCCAAGCAGTCGACCATCCTTGGACGACCAGTTGACCTCTACGATCGACCAGTTGACCTATTTAGGTCGACCGCTATCTTATTTAGGGACGTTTATTTTACAATCTGTTGTCGAGTTATTTTATTCCCTAATTAACTTTTTAACGTTAAGCCTTAATTAATCGTTTACTTAGCCCCCAAACTAATTTTTGAAATTTAAATCCTAAATTTGATTTCTTATTTGAATTTGAATTCAAACTAAATTAATTTAAAACCGAGAACGTCAAATGCTCGTAACTTCTTTTTTGAGCTCCGTTTTCAGATATTATATATGGAAACAGATCAGAATCTTGCCACAAACGCAACGGAATAACTTTCGTGATCAATTCCGACTTTTATAAAATTCCCATATCCAATGCTTATCATATTTAATTTAATTTACTTTATTTATTTATGGTTCATTTTATAGGGTGTTACATTCTTCCCTCCTTAAAAAAGATTTCGTCCCGAAATCTTCCAAGTGGTGAATAGCGTAACTTGTAATACATCCCTGTTATACAACCAAGTTCTCTACATAACTATCTACTCAACCACTAGTGCACAGTGATTATGTACTACATACATGCTAAAATGACCTCACTCCTAGCGTGAGTGTGTAATCGTGTCATGTAAGTATGTACGCAAATATCCTAAACATGCATAAAAATTTCTATATGAGTGTAAAATGATTGTGAAAACTGTAACAACCTTCTCTCACCATCCAATCTAGCAACCGCGATGCAACCAAAATCCTAATTTTGGAGAGAAAAATTACCAATGAAAAGCTCTGGCTGAGTGTTCTTCATCTTCTCCTCGGTCTCCCATGTGCTTCGTGCCAGATTGTCCCCCTATTGTACTCCGATCAACTTAATTATTTCATTGTGGAGTCTTCTAGTACCATGCTCCGCAATGCGTACGATGGCATGGGGCACTGTCGGCTCCATCTCAAAATCCCCCAACTGATCAGGCTCTACTCTTCTAGCGGTGTCATGAAGTTATTTCCTAAGGTGAGAAATGTGAAAAACATTATGGACTCCTGCTAACTTGTAAGGAAGCTCCACACGATACGCCAATTGTCCTATTCTTTTCAGAATTCTGAATGGCCCAATAAATCTATGTGCCAATTTTCCAGACTTTCCAAATCTAACAACTCTCCTAAGAGGGGAGATTTTAACAAATATCATATCCCCAACCTCAAATTCAAGTTCTTTCCTTCTTCTATCCGCATAAGATATCTGAAGGTCTTGCGCTACCTTCATACTTTTCCTGATCTACTCTACTTTTTCTATGGTATTGCAAGTCAAATCGGGTCCGAGCTTGTTGGTGGTTTCGCACCAACAACTATGCGATTTGCATGGCTGCCCATAAAGTGCTTCAAAAGGGGTCGTACCGATCGTAGTTTGATAGCTATTATTATACGCAAACTCAACTAAAGGTAGATGTTGCTCCCAATATCCTTTAAAATCTAAGACACAAGCTCTTAACAAGTCTTCTAAATCAGTTAGCGGGTGATATGCCATCTAAGGTTCAAAGAAGTTCCCAAAGCTGTCTGTAGGCTCCTCCTAAACTCGCTAGTGAAAAGGGGTCTCTATCACTGACTATGCTTATAGAAATTCCATGTAGACAAACTACCTCTTTAATATAAATTTGGGCGAGAGAGGAGCTAGTACTATTTCTCTAATCGGAACAAAATGAGCACTCTTGGCGAGTCTGTCTACAATAACCCAAATAGTCTCATTGCCCTTCTTGCTTTTAGGCAATCCTTCCACAAAATCCATTGAAAAGTCCTCCCACTTTCAAGTCGGAATTTCCAAAGGTAATATTAACCCACCGAAATTCTCTTGCTCAGCTTTTATCTTTTGACATGTCAAACACCTAGCAACAAACTCAGCTACGCTCCTCTTCATTCCATTTTAAAAGAAAATTAACTTCATATTCTTATACATCTTATCTCCTCTGGGATAAATGGTCATCCTTAAGTGGTGACACTCATAAGCACATCTCTCATCAAGTCATCAATCATTGGGACACAAAGACATCCAGCTCTTCTCAAATATCCCTTCTCATCAACTGAGTATCTCCTAGCATCGGGAAAATGTTCTCCTTTCCTTAATTTTTCTAAAATCTCTACTAACTCTTTGTCTTTTACTTGCTCGTGCCCTATACAATCCATCAAGGTTGGTCTAACCTCCATAACTGATAGAAAACTTTGGATGGGGTCTGTTGACGGTTAGAGGTTAAAATTTGAGAGAAACTCCAACTGTCTCCATTCATATATAGCACATAGGGTTGCATGTCTCCTACTAAGGGCGACGGTGACTACGTTCCTGTAATGCCTCGATTTTTATACCCAAATTAACAAAGAATATTATGAATAATATCCTCTGCTAATCCGGAGAATAAGGCTTTGAAAGAAGCAACAATCGTGAAATTACTTCGGGCTAATACTGACACTTCTCATATACCTCAAAAAATAATAAAATAACATGAACAATATCGGCACAAAGCAATAACACGAAGGCTCAATATATCCAGCACAATATAAGATATAACAGATATCCAATATATATCATAGATCACAACGAAAGGATAAATGTCATAACATAGTAGCGAGTCTACAAAAATACAATTCTAGGCTCACATAATAGCATAGTAATACAACACCAACAAGTAATACTAGCTAGCCAAAATATACATGTATAATGAGTCTCTAACTCAACGAAATCTAAACATAAACATGCATCTATCACAAGTATAACAAGTCTAACATCCGCTAGCCCAATTCCAAAAGCTAAGCCCTGCTACCTGCATGGTCTCGGCCTGACCCAAGTATTATATAAAAATATAACAAACGGGTCAGGTTACAACTAATCAAAAGGGTGAGAGACATGATAATAACAAGAATAATAATAATATGACATGCATCAAAAGAGAACCAACAATATGCCTAAAACAATCATACGCAAGGCATAAAGTTAATCACCATGTCATAAACCATATCAAGTCCTTGATAGACTATCATCTCAAAATATGGTGGAAATCATCTCAAAATATGCCCAAAACAATCATATGCAAGGCATAAAACAAATCACCATGTCATAAATCATATCAAGTCTTGATAGACTATCATCTCAAAATATGGTGGAAATCATCTCAAAATTATCGAAGCCATAAACCAATATCAAAACCAAGATGCTTCGATGAACAACATGAATGATTACCCAAACACCAAACGAAACTATAATGATTGTCTCCCATCTCGATCAAAGTGCAACAGGACGAGACCTCAATCGGAGGCTCACTATGTAGTTTTCATGAGTGCACCAGAAAACTAGAAGACACTCACTAGTCCAAAACTGTCGGTCACCCGAAATCTAAACGGACCAACAAGATCGATGGGTATGCAGCCATCGGAAATCTAAACGGGCTACAACTAATATAAAATGAAGGTCGTCGGAAAATTAGACGGGCACGTCTCATAATCATGAACAAGTCACCGGAAAACTAAATGGACTTGCCTATCAAAACATAAATTCCGATATCATATAGGCAAGAGTTGGACCGTGGTCGCCTAGGTATCTATCAGTTCTAAATGCCAAACTCCCCAAGCAGAACACCATCCATAAGTGTTAAACACTTCCAATAGTAACTGATCAAATATCGACCGAACATCCCATAAATATCAGCCGTTATTTGAATATTTACTAAAAGTTAGTGAATTTCATTAATTTCTCTATTCGACAAGTCATGAGAATATCCAAACTAGATTTAACTACCGTCCTATAACCAATTGATAATTCTAATCTGTCTATAATCAATTCTTATCTCCTAGAATGGAAATAATCAAAATTTATGAATAATTATATATATAAAAACATTATAAAAGGGCATTTAACCTTAGGGTTGTGGCTTATTTAGCCATTTCGACCCTTTAGAACTCAAAATTCAGGTAAAACTCAAAACATGAAAGTTAAAGGTGATAAACTTAGCTTGAATTTGAATAAAGATTCACTTGATTCCGACTTACGGATCAAAAGATTTGGCGATTTTGTTTTCAGGTTTTGAAAATATCAAACTCAGAAAATTGATATTCACAGAGCTAAGGCATTCGATTGCCATTTCGAAAATATAAACCTCAAAATTTTATGAAACTAAAAACATTAAAGTTGAAGATGGTAACCTTAGCTTGAATTCAAAAAAAGAATCTCCTAATTCTAATAGATCAAAAGATATGGCGATTTCATTTTCAGGTTTTAAAAATATCAAACTCAGAAAATTGATATTCACATGGTTGAGGCATTTTATTGCCATTTCGAAACTCTAAACCTCAAAATTTTATAAAACTCAAAACATAAAAATTGAAGACAGTAACCTTAACTTGAATTCAAAAAAAGAATCACCTAATCCTGACTTAAGGATCAAAAGATATGGCGACTTCATTTTCAGGTTTTAAAATTACAAAACTCTAAGTAAATTTAAATTCCACAGGGTTGTGGCTTAAAAAGCCAATTCGATCCTTTAAACTGAAATTTTTTATAAAACTCAAACACAAAAGTTGAAAATGGTAACTTTATCTTGTGTTCATAAAATGAATCACCTAATTCCGACTTACAGATCAAAGGATATGGCCATTTCATTTTCTGGTCTAGAAATTACAAAACTCTAAGTAAATTTAAATTCTCCAGGGCTACGACTTAAAAAGCCAATTCGATCCTCTAAAACCGAAAATCTTATAAAACTCAAAACTTGAAAGTTGAATATGGTAACATTAGCTTGAATGCGAAAAAATAATCACCTATTTCGACTTATCGATCAAAAGATTTGGCCATTTCATTTTCAGGTCTTGAAATATTGAGAATTCGGTAAAAAGAACTTCATGTTCCTATAAAAACAAAAACTTGAATTTTGAATTCAAAGCCTCATGAAATTCGATTTTGGCAATCGTAGTGAACTCATGGTGGTGTAATGACACTACAATGAGAGTCTCAGAGCCATATGAATTAAATTGAAGATAAATGCTCCAAAATTCAAAATCTCTCATTTAATAAAAATCAAAATTCACTTATGCAAATCACTTCACAAATGTCATTCTATGCAACCAAATGCGACAATCATCATGCACTATGACTTTACCTTATGTCAGAATATATGCAACCAATATATGCAAGTTATGATGGCTAGTAGGAAGAATATGGTCATTAACACGTTTAAAAAAAATCAACCATGACCAAAATAAGAACATATACGCAAATTCCCTTCATTCAAGAGTTCCACAACTCTCAAACAAGTAATACATGAATTCCATAATCCCATGTTAGTTGCACTTGTGAGGAGAACTCACCTCCAATTGATGCTATAGCTTTCTATATGCCTTCTAAACCTTGCTATGACCTCTCTAACTCCCAAACTCCTCTTCTTTCCTCACTAAATTGAAATTCATGGAATCATGATAAATCAAAAACACAACAAAACTTAGTTTTGATTGTTCTAAGGGATGTAATAGGGACTAAAGAGCTTACCTTTGATTTTTCTTGTTTGTTGGATTTTATTGGAATTAAAATGAGAAGATTTGCACCTATGGCTTCATGGAGTAAATGAGAGCAACAAAGAAGTTTTGAACGTGAATTTTTTTTACTGATGAGGAGAGAAGAGGTTGGCGGGATGTTTAATGAGAAGGTCTTCATAAATGAGTAAGTGGGCTTAGCCCATGAACAATACTTAGCAAATTTTCCCTTTTTTACTTCATTTACTCTCATTTTCTCCATTTAAAGCTACACGATTAGATTCTAAAAGAATTCTAATACAAAAATAAAAATGAAATTCTTTTATAACTCTCATATTATTATTTAAATTATTTTAAACCCATTTTAACAAAAATTCCAATATATTTTTTTTATTCAAAATTCCCAATATTGAGGGTAAACCCAAAATTATTTGTTTCTTATCTTTATAATTCCCATAAAAATATTTCGGACTTGTGAAAATAATTTATTCTATATTTAAACCTTTACTTAATGTTTAAAAAAATTGATTTTACTCCCAAAAACCTTTAAATTAAATTTTAAATCCCAAATCGACATTTTATAATTCCAAGCTTATATTTTAAAATCTCAAATAAAATCATTTATCTCATTTAATTAGCAAGCTCTATTTTTCGGGTTGTTACAGAACTCCCCCACTTAAGAAAATTGCATCCTCGCAATTTCTCCTTAAAGATGAATTCATAATGTGTTATACTAGCATTGCATCCATCTATTATTTACTCGCACACTACAATGCACGATGCAAACAACAATCATAGCCAAGCAACCATACAACAAGTACTAAAGCACCAACCTAAAATATTCGATAATTGAGACTTCTACCTGCTGTATTGAATACAAATTTATTTCTGAGTATCGAAAATTCTAAAAATTTTGGCAGTCTCCTTTGCATGGAGGACATTTCAGAACCTTAAAATACACAAGAACATCTATACATCGCTGAAGTGTCATCCCGATCATGGGAAGCACAATTAACTGCAAAAACAATTGCATATAAATTAATACTTACCTCGCTATACCCCAAAGGCATGCAACACCTCCTCGAACATGACATTTCTACCATTTCTCCTTGCCCAAAACCACCCATTCACTTATGCCATTTATAATTATAAAGTTTTACATATAAAAAAATTACTATATACTATACATCCATTACAAAAACACACATGCATATAAAGATTCAAATGCATCAATGAAAACCAAATTTTTCCAAAAACTCACATTCAACCCAGTTATCCAAAAATCAATTTTCCACCTCATAAACTTCAAAATTTTCCAAAATTTAGTATTAAAGTTATAAATACGACTCTTAGCTTTCCATCAAGATAAAGACCACTAAATTCGGATTTATGGATCAAAAGTTATGGCCAAAACAAGTTTTAGATTTTTAAATTTCGGACTGAGATTAATCCTTCACATTTAAACATGATTTCAGTTTTTTTTTGTTTTTTTGTTTTTTAACGGTGACTCAACAAAGAGGAGTTATAAAATCATTCCAAAGTTATACATACACCATAGGAAAATAATTTCCAATTAAATTCCACCTCTAACAATATTATACCACTTTTTAAATTAGAATTTACATGCCTAATATTCAATTCTATCCAAAATTTCAATTATAAGTTATAAAAAAGAATTATAATGCTAATATGAATTATACTTCCTCAAATATCGTATTCTCAATAAACTAACATTTTACTCTTTACCAATATTTCAAAAATTTTGAAAAACACCAAAGTTTACTTCTAACTTTCAAATATACTAGATATGCATTTGTAAACGTGCACACCTTCCTTGGGGTTAAATCATCCACTTTAAGCACTTAATTGGAAATGCAAAAGATCCAAATCATTAGATTTATTTACAATTTGAACCATCCAACATTCATTTCTAAAAGTGTATATACATACATACATATATATTTACTTATTTATTTATTAATTTCTCAAAACTCAAATTTTAAGTATAAGGTCAAAGGAAGAAATCATACATCTAATACTAATTTTTTTTCCCATATTCTATAAATGAAATATAAAAATCAACTTGAATTCACTAATACTTTAGCGTTTTAAAAATTATTCCTACTATTCTTCCCATTATTTTTAAATGTATATAATTCCATTTCATAGCCAAAAGAGATTGAACTCTCCAATCAAAAGGTGAAACAAATTTTACTAGAGTTTAATATCTCATTCCATATCTTAAATAGATTTGAAATTCTCAAATATTATTAAAATAGAGTTGTCTTCTTCATAAATCATCTAAAATGAATAAAATTTGATTTTTATCTTTTCTAACATAACTAATTAAAATCCTCTTGTTAACCATCTTTAATTAGCTCTTCATTAAAAGGTTTAACAAGTCCAAATAATGTTATTCATTTTGTTTCTCATTTCATACATTACAAAATTCTGAAATCAATTTTTGAAATTTCAGTTTCAATTTCTCAATTTAAAACAACTTTTAAGGTTTATAAATAACTTAACCAATTAGTTCCATCTATATAAAATACACACTTCATTCATGAGAAAAATCCATAAGCACACATATTTATATTCTTCAAAACAACCATTTTAATCATCTAGCAAGCCTCTATCTAAAACCAAATAATTCAAAACTCAATCTGCAACATAAATTTTTTTTTTCCAACAAACACTTTGCTATTTAGGCTTGCTATTAAAATTTAGTTTAAGCTGTTTCAAGAAATTTCAATCAACCAAAGAAATGAATCTTATAAATGCTTTCCAAGTACTTGTTTATTTCAAGAGAATTCTCAAAAGATAACTTATACTAACAAATTTTCATTATTCCCCTTTATTTTCTACAATAAATACTCCTATCTGAACTTTTAAAGATACACCAAAGAGCCATTCAATTACCAATGAAACTTTAAAATCATCATAGCTTAATCCTTTCTAAATAATAAAACCATAATTTAGAATCACTATTTTCTTTTTAAGTCAAGAATTTCCATTTTTTTACTTCTTAAGCATACAGTTTAGAACTTCCCACTTAAAATCTCCGTTTGGAATTGCATATAAACATTCTAAGTTTTATATCTTTAAAATATATGAAAATACATTTAATTTTAAGACTAGATATATGAGATAATATCAACTAACCACATTACTTAATTTTAAAACAACCCAACAATTGCTTAGAACCTAAATGTACAATCCAAATAGCAAATTTTAACAGTATTTTAATATCTTAACACATTTACTATTTAATATTTTCATGAAACTCTAAATTTCCCGCTCAAATTTTCAAAGCAATCTTTAAGGGTTTATTTATAAACAATTCCATAATTTAAAGGATTCAGGCATCAAACATAATCTAATAGTCAATTAACATAAATAATTTAATTTAACACATCCATGCCAAAATTAAAATCATCAAATATTCTTCTCCAAGGTAGACATATATATTTTTCCTCAACATTACTTCTAAAGTAAAAATTTCCTCTCATACATCTCACTAAAATAAATGCCAAACCATGAACCAAAATGGTTAGCCACTACATTCGGCTGCGATGTTGATGATATGAGTATCAACATCGCCTCGGCCCAGTTTCCCAGCTTTCCAATCTTATCCAACGGTCAAAACATTAATTTAAATGATTTAAAATCTAATTTTTTTACTTTCTATCAAAATTACTATTTGTTATGTCAAAGAATCTCGCTCCAATGTTTAGGAACTCCTATCGACACAATGGCGTCCCATGTATCGACCAAAGTCCATAAACATCTTCCGGACAACCCAACACAACAAATCTTAATGCTCTCCCAAGATGGGAATAAATTCCAACCTTTAATAAATAATTGATAAAAAAACCCTTTTTATCATTTTCAAAAATTAAAATTTTGCTTGTTTGAAATCATTTACTTTGCAAAATTTTAAAAGCATACATAGAATATAATAATAGCACACATTAAATCAACATCCATCCTTGGCTATATATATATATATATATTCCAACCATATCATATATTTTAAATAAGCACACAATAACAAAACAATCAATCGCCTTCAGCGAAAACTATTCTCTAGCCTTCGCTGCGCAATTCTAATCACAAAGGATCACATTCAAAACATCTCGCTCCTTCACAACATGAAGTTGTGAAGTCAACCCCATTACAAGATACCAATTAGGGTCTTATAGAGTTCCCCTAATCGGCAAATTCCCTTAACAAAACCACTCAAGAAACAACTCCACTTACCAATACCGACACTATTGGTCAATTCAACACTTCATCCTAAGACTCCCTTCTTAATTCCAATTCAATCAAGGATTAACACATAGAGAGGGAGTTTCAATAGAGCAAAAATACTTTGTAATAAAATATCAAATACATGCCTAATTGATTACCCCAATAATCATCAATTATTCCTATCCCTTATAGATAATAATAATATCTACCTACCACACAACTAAGGGGACATGGCACTAGGTCATACTAGGTCGGGATCTATGAAAAATCATACGTTACATTATTCTGACCTGCTCTGATACCAAGCCATAATGCCCCGCCTTTTATACCCAGATCAACAAAGAATATTATGAATAATATCCTCTGCTACTCCGAAGAATAAGGCTTTGAAAGGAGCGACCATCGTGAAATTACTTCGGGCTAATATTGACACGTCTCATATACCTCAACAAATAATAAAATGACGTAAACATTATCGGCACAAAGCGATAACACGAAGGCTCAATATATCCAGAACAATATAAGATATAACAGATATTCAAGATATATCACAAATCACAGCGAACGGATAAATGTCATAACATAGTAGTGAGTCTACAAAAATACAAGTCTAGGCTCACATAATAGCATAATAATACAACACCAACAAGTAATACTAGCTAGCCAAAATATACATGTATAATGAGTCTCTAACTCAACGAAATCTAAACATAAACATGCATCTATCACAAGTATAACAAGTCTAACATCCGCTAGCCCAAGTCCAAAAGCTAAGCCCTACTACCTACATGGTCTCGGCCTGACCCGAGTATTATATAAAAACATAACAATTGGGTCAGGTTACAACTAATCAAAAGGGTGATAGAATGATCAAAAAAATGACATGCATCAAAAGAGAACCAACAATATGCCTAAAACAATCGCATGGAAGGCATAAAGTAAATCACCATGTCATAAACCATATCAAGTCCTTAATAGACTATCATCTCAAAATATAGTGGAAATCATCTCAAAATATGCCCAAAACAATCATATGCAAGGCATAAAATAAATCACCATGTCATAAATCATATCAAGTCTTGATAGACTATCATCTCAAAATATGGTGGAAATCATCTCAAAATTATCGAAGCCATAAACCAATATCAAAACCAAGATGCTTCGATGAACAATGGAAATGATTACCCAAACATTAAACAAACCTATAATGATTGTCTCCCATCTCGATCAAAGTGCAGCAGAACGAGACCTCAACCGAAGGCTCACTACGTAGATTTCATTAGTGCACCAGAAAACTAGACGGCACCCACTAGTCCAAAACTACCGGTCACTTGAAATCTGAACGGACCAATAAGATCGATTGGTATGCAGCCATCGGAAATCTAAATAGGCTATAACTCATATAAGATGAAAGTCGTCGAAAAATTAGACGGGCATGTCTCATAATCATGAACAAGTCACCGGAAAACTAAAAGGACTTGCCTATCAAAACATAAATTTCGATATCATATCGACAAGAGTTGGACCTTGATCGTCTAGGGATCTATCAGCTCTAAATGCCAAACTCCCCAAGTAGAACACCATCCATAAGTGTCAAACACTTCCAATAGCAACTGATCAAATATCGATTGAACATCTCACAAATATCCGGCGTTATTCGAATATTTACTAAAGTTAGCGAATTTCACTAATTTCACTATTCGACAAGTCATGAGAATATTCGAACTAGATTTAACTACCGTCCCATAATCAGTTGATAATTCTAATCTGTTTATAATCAATTCTTATCTCATAGAATGGAAATAATCAAAATTTATGAATAATTATATATAAAAAAACATTATAAAAAGGAATTTAATCGCAGGGCTGCAACTTATTTAGCCATTTCAACCCTTTAATACTCAAAATTCAGGTAAAAAACTCAAAAATATGAAAGTTGAAGATGACAACCTTATCTTGAACTCAAAAAAAGAATCACTTGATTCCAACTTACAGATCAAAAGATATAGCGATTTTATTTTCAGGTTTTAAAAACATCAACCTCAGAAAATTGATATTCACAGGGCTGGGGCATTCGATTGTCATTTCGAAAATCTAAACCTCAAAATTTTATAAAACTCAAACACTAAAGTTGAAGATGGTAACCTTAACTTAAATTCATAAAAAGAATCACCTAATTCCGACTTAAGGATCAAAAGATACGGCGATTTCATTTTCAGGTTGTAAAAATATCAAACACAGAAAATTGTTCACATGGCTGAGGCATTCGATTGCAATTTATAAAATCTAAACCTCAAAACTTTATAAAACTCAAAAGAGAAAAGTTGATAATGGTAACCTTAGCTTGAATTCAAAAAAAGAATCACCTAATTCCGACTTAAGGATCAAAAGATATGGCGATTTCATATTTAGGTTTTAAAATTACAAAACTCTGAGTAAATTTAAATTCCACAGGGCTGCGGCTTAAAAAGCCAATTAGATCCTTTAAACCCAAAAATCTTATAAAAATCAAAACACAAAAGTTGAAGGTGGTAACTTTATCTTGAATTCTTAAAATGAGTCACCTAATTTCAACTTACAGATCAAAAGATATGGCCATTTCATTTTCTGGTCTTGAAATTACAAAACTCTGAGTAAATTTAAATTCCACAGGGTTACGACTTAAAAAGCCAATTTGATCCTCTAAAACCCAAAATCTAATAAAACTCAAAACATGAAAGTTGAAGATGGTAACATTAGCTCGAATTCGAAAAAGGAATCACCTAATTTGGACTTACCGATCAAAAGATATGGCCATTTATTTTCAGCTCTTGAAATATTGAGAATTCGGTAAAAATAACTTCATGTTCCTATAAAAACAAAAATTAGAATTTTGAATTCAAAGCCTCATGAAATTCGATTTCGGCAATCGTAGTGAACTCATGGTGGTGTAATGACGCTACAATGATAGTCTCGGAGCCATATGAATTAAATTGAAGATAAATGCTCCAAAATTCAAAATATCTCATTTAATAAAAATCAAAATTCACTTATGCATATCACTTCACAAATGTCATTCTATGCAACCAAATGTGACAACCATCATGCACTAAGACTTAGCACCTAATTTCGTACTATATGCAACCAATATATGCAAGTTATAAGGGCTAGTATGAAAAATATGGTCATTAACACGATTAAAAAAAATCAACCATGACCAAAACAAGCACATATACATAAATTCCCTTCATTCAAGAGTTCCACAACTCTCAAACAAGCAATACATGAATTCATAATCCCATATTAGTTGCACTTGTGAGGATAACTCACCTCCAATTGATGACATAGCTTGCTATAGGCCTTTTAAATTGCTATGACCTCTTTAACTCCTAAACTCCTCTTCTTTCCTCACTAAATTGAAATTCATGGAATCATGATAAATCAAAAACACAACAAAACTTAGTTTTTATTGTTCTAAGGGATGTAATAGGGACTAAAGAGCTTACCTTTAATTTTTCTTAAATTTGTTGGATTTCATTGGAATTAAAATGAGAATATTTGCACCAGGGCTTCATGGAGTAAATCAGAGCAACAAAGAAGTTTTGAACGTGACTTTTTTTAATTGATGAGGGAAGAAGAGGTTGGTGGGATGTTTAATGACAAGGTCTTCATAAATGAGTAAGTGGGCTTAGCGCATGAACAATACTTAGCAAATTTTCCCTTTTTTTACTTCATTTACTCTCATTTTCTCCATTTAAAGCTACATGATTAAATTCTAAAAGAATTCCAATACAAAAATAAAAATGAAAATACTTTTATAACTCTCATATCATTATTTAAATAATTTTAAACCCATTTTAACAAAAAATCCAATATAAACATTTTTATTCAAAATTCCCAATGTTGAGGGTAAACCCAAAATTATTTGTTTCTTATCTTTGTAATTCCCTTAAAAATATTCCAGACTTGTGAAAATAATTTATTCTATATTTAAACCTTTACTTAATGTTTAAAAAAAATTGATTTTACTCCCAAAAAACCTCTGAATTAAATTTTAAATCCCAAATCGACGTTTTATAATTCCAAGCTTATATTTTAAAATCTCAAATAAAATCATTTATCTCATTTAATTAGCAAGCTCTATTTTTCGGGTTGTTACAGTTCCCTTTTCCGGGGGTATATTGAATACCAAAGTTGAAAGATGCTATATACTCCATCCACTTATGCTACCTAAGATTCAAATCTTTTTGAAAAATAGGTATTTGAGTGGTTTATGATCAGTGAATAGCTCAAACCTTTCCCCCAAGTGATAATGCCTCTACATCTTCAAGGCAAAAACAATGGCTGCCAAGTCTAAATCATGCAATGGATACCTCTTCTCATAATCTTTTAGCTGTCTACTAGCATAGGCAACTACCTTTGCTTCTTGCATAAGGACTGCTCCTAATCCTATTCCACATGCTTCCGTGAAAACCATAAACTGCTTGGTTCCATCTGGAATAGTGAGCATGGGTGCGCTAGTCTATAACTCCTTAAGCTTCTCAAATGACTTGGTGCACTTATCGTCTCAAACAAAAACTAGATTCTTCTTGGTCAATTAGGTTAAAGGGACTGATATTTGTGCAAAGCTCTTGATGGATTTACTATAGTAGCCTGCCAACCCTAGAAAGCTTCTAACCTTCGATGCATTACTAGGAACCTTCCATCCTTGGACAGGTTCCACTTTAGTAGGGTCAACCGCCAATCCTTTCTCCGAAATAATATGTCGAAGGAACCTAACTTCACTTTTCCAAAAGTGGCATTTAGAAAACTTAGCTTTGAGTTGGTTTCTTCTCAAGGTCTCCAATACCTCCCTAAGGTGGTCCTCATGCTCCTTCTTGCCTACAGAGAAAACCAAGATATCATCAACAAACACCACAACAAATTTATTAAGTTGCCTTCTAAATATTCTACTCATCAAATCCACAAAGTATGCCAGGGCATTCATCAATTGAAAAGGAATTACTTTCCACTCATAGAGTCCATTTAGCTTATGGAATGCAGTCTTCGGCTTGCTTTCCTCTGTAATCTTCAACTGATGGAATCTTTTTGCTAAGACTAATTGGGAAAAGACCTTAGCTCCTACAAGTTGGTCGAACAAGTCATCTATTCTAGGTAGAGGGTACCTATATTTCCTTGTTAACTTGTTCAACTGCCTATAATCAATGCAAAGTCTTAAAGAACCATCTGCCTTAATAGCAAAAATGACAAGGGCTCCCCACTCAGAAGTACTCCTAGGGATGAATCTTTTCTTCAATAGTTATGAGATTTGCTTATCCAATTCCCTTCTTTCTTTGGGGCCTATATGTCTTAAAGGCAGAGTGATAGGTCTTGCGTCCTTCTCCAAATCAATTCGAAACTCAATTAACCCATGGGGTGGGAGACCTGAGACCTCCTCGAAGACATTAAGAAATTCACAAACTATGGGTAAAGATGATGGCTCTCCAACAACATATAGATTTAGTGAGTGTAAATGGCTTAACTCAACTAAAGCTTTGGGTGTACAAATAATTTCTAGGTCACGACCTCCACAACTCCTTAATCGTACTACCCTTTTATCACAGTCAATAATGGCTCCATAATATGACAACCAATCCATACCCAAGATAAGCCCGTACCCCTCGAAATTAGAATGTACACAATACATATGAAATCAACGTTACATATGTCTAACGCTAGGTTTTTGCAAATAGGAAAAAAATGGGTCGAACCCCCAATGGGATTAGAAATCTCTATTGGGCTATTGACCATTTGGGTTTGAAGGTTTAAGGAATTTACTACATCCCTAGCTATAAAGGAATGTGATGCCCTAAATCAAATAGGGTATGAATAGTAACCCAAAAAGTAAGAGTTATACCTTCTAGAGCTACTTTTCCTTGGTCTCTTGGTGGATTACTGGCAATAGGGATGGCTTCAATAACGTAGGCATGTCCGCTTGATCCTTCCTTAGTCATCTTAGTACATTGATTCTTGTGATGCCCTTCCTTGTGGCAATAAAAGCACCTACCTTTAAATGCTTCCTTTATCAATCTCCCTATGGGGTGGGAGACCCGACACCTCCTCTAAGACATTAAGAAATTCATAAACTATGAGTACAGATAGTGGTTCTCGATCAATAGATAGATTTAGTGAGTATAAATGGCATAACTCAACTAAAGATTTGGGTGTACATCACGACCTCGATGACTCTTTCATCATACTACCCTTTTTTCACAGTCAAGAATGGCTCATTAATATGACAACTTATCTATACACAAGATAAGCCCATACCCCTCGAAATTTAGAACGTATGTAGTGCATATGAAATCAACATCGCATATGCTTGACACTAGGTTGCAAATAAGAGAAAGATGGGTCGAACCTCCAATGAGATTGGAAACCTCTATTGGGCTGTTGACCATTTGGGTTTAAGGTATTTACTACATCCCTTGCTATAAAGGAATATGATGCACCTGAATCAAATAGAGTATAAATAGTAACCCCAAAAATAAAAGTTATACCTTCTAGAGCTGCTTTTCCTTGACCTCTTGGTGGGTTACTAGCAATAGGGACAACTTCAATAGCGTAGGCCTATCCGCTTAGACCTTTCTTAGCCATCTTGGGACATTGATTCTTGTGATGCCCTTCCTTGTGGCAGTTAAAGTACTTTCCTTTAAAGGCTTCCTTCATTAGACTCACCTTATAATCTTTAGCTTCATGAACCCTCCTCTGGCATTTCTTACGCACCTTTACTTCCTTCTTAAATCTCCCCTTCGACTTCTTGTTGGTCCAAAATCTTCCCTTCTTAGACCCTCCTTACTTTTGGGTATGTGTAGACTTTTCTTTTTCTCTCTTATCTTCCTTATTGGCCACTTGCAGCATTGCTATTTCTACCAACATCTCATATATGGCCCCCATATGTACTTGGATCAACAACATTTTTCTTAACGAGGAATTTAAGCCCTTCATGAACTTCATGGCCATTTTCATAGGCGTGTCTATCAGGTTCATCCCGAATTTTAACAATTTAGTAAACTTAGCTATTTACTCCTTAAGGGTAGAATCTACTTGTCTCGGTTGAATGAACTTTTCTAATTGCAAGTTAACCATTGGTTTAGACATGAATCTCATCTCGAATCGGTCCTTGAATTCATTTTAAGAGAATATCCTACCCGGTGCTCATTAGTCTTAAAGTTCCACTAATTTAAAGCTTCTTCCCTGAGGTGCCAAGCTGCCATTCTTCTTCTTAACTGATCATCCCAACCCAGCTTTCTAAATATCTTCTCGCAGTCACCAATCCATGCTTTAGCTTCCGAATATCCTTCAGTTCCAGAGTATGTATTTCCTCCCATATTGAGAAAGTCCTTACATAGCTTAGGAAAGTCGGCAGGACGTGATGCTACATCAGCGACTGGGGCATTGGGTGCTATCGTGCAGCTAGAGGAATAGGAATCTACCCGACAGTCCTAACATATTATTTAAACCATTCAGGAATTCCACGAACGGGTGGTCTTCTGTGGGTGGGGTTCCCTTGTTTGGAAGAAAAATTATTATCAGCTATATCAACTATCTGTAGGTTAAACCTTTAGTGACGATTTCCTAATGTAGTATTTACATGTTGAAAGAAAAGAAAAGTTTAACTAGTGTATGTTCTTATATTCTAGAAGAGGGGGTATAGGTGTATATATATAGTAAGAATTCATTTAAAAATACTTTTTTAAAAACCTTTTTCAAAATAACAAATACGTCTCTCATACGTATAGTTTTTCCCTATTGACCGGATAACCTAGAGCTCTGATACCAAATGTAACAACCCACCCTGGAACAGGCCTAAATTTCGACCTAGAAAAGGCCCATCAAAACTTAGATCCATTCTAGGGTAAGCTATTGGTAGTAAAAAGAAATAATATTGTAGAGCCATAACTAAACTTTCAGAACTCATAGCGAATGGAACAAAATATTATAGTAAGGTTTACCTACTTATTTCAAAACCAAGAAAATGTCATAACACAAAATCTTTAAAGAACCATAATATAATATCTGTTACAACAATTGTTTAAATCCATGAGTACACATGAGAGCAATAAAAATAAATACCTCCACTTGCTAAGCTTCTTCACCTTTAAGCATCGTCACCGCCATCACTCCATCCTTAACATGTGTTGTAATGAGGAGGGAGTTAGAATAACAAGTGTCTAGTAAATAAAAACCTCGTGTCTTACCTTTTTAGTACTTGGGCAGTATATTTCAAAATAAGAATATGTCTATGAATATAAAATCATTAAAATCATTTAATACTTCTTTATACGGAAAGGGGGTGGGTCCAACCACATAATACCTTCCATTCAAGAAGTATATCCCATATCCCAATCATATGTCATAAATAGCTAATAATGTAAGAGATGGTACCCAAGCCACTTAATACTTCCCAGTGGAAAATAGGCATACCTCGTCATTTAAGGCCTAATTCCAGAAGCATGGTCCTCAATGGTACTATCTATCTAACATCATATGGAATTTCATAGGCCACTTAATATTTCCAAGTGGAAAATAGACAGACCCCGTCATTTAAGGCCTAATTCTAGAAGCGAACCCCTATAGAGATACCACCTAGCGTAAGCCCTTGGCCATTTAATACTTCATTTGGGGAGAAAGGCAGGTCCAACCACTTAATACCTCAAACCCCGAAGTAGGCCATTTGTCTTATGGCCCATACCTATAATCACGTCTCACATTAACCCACTATTCATAGGAACTGGTAGCCAGATTAGCTAGGCAAATTTCCCCTACTGGATTTGGAACTAACTTCGCGTCAATACATATATATATATCATAAGGATATCTCACATCAATAAAAGTATAATCAACTACTGGTAGCCTCAAAGTGAAGGGCATACTTCTACCATGCAACTCTATTGACCTTGCATCCCTATGACTTAGCCATAAATTAATTACTCTAGACACACACACATCTCACCGTTTCATAAATAAGGCCTTATAAGGAATCTTCTTTATTACACCTTAAAATAATAATTAGGCTGTATATGAGTTTCCTTTTACTTTCACCTCAAAATCAATTACCTTCCTAATGGGGGAAAAATAAATATAAATAAATGCATAATTAACTACATCATATACGCAATAGTTATACATTAATTACGTAGATAGAAATAAATAAATATTCACACATAATAATTTCTAAATGCGCAGATTTTACGCCCTAAGCTAGCTTTAATGTCAATTCTCTAATCAATTATAATTACAAGTCCTTTTTCTTCAGTTTCCCAAGATTTCATGGAATTCAAATGTCCAAAATAGGGAATAAATATTCATAATCAAAACTGCAATAAAAGACTTGTAAATAAAATAGAAATTCAATTTATTACACTAATTCAATGGTATATCTTAAACAATAAGAATTGCAATCTAAACCTCATATTCTATTCAAATCCTCTTTTACAAAGAAATAGATAAGAATAAGTTATGCAAACTACGAATAGAACTCGTAATCTAAACTCTATATTATGTTGAAGAATCACAATTTAACCCAAAGAAGAAGGAGAAGTGGAATAGACTATGGAATTATCAAAAATTGCATAAACAAAACAAATTCCATCAAATTAATGTAAAGAATTAAGAATCACAACACAAACTTGACATATCAAAATAAAAAGGAATTTTGGGGGATTTTATCTATCATATTTTCGAAATCCCAAAATCCCTAAGGCATATTCAAATCCAAAAGAAATACACTAAACAGTAGTTGTAAAGAAATACTAAGATTTCTACTCACAAATTAGCCTTGGATTTACTCAAATGGATTTACAGCCTTCCGATCGCTTCCAGAATCGCTCTATTTTGATATACACACACAAAATAGGGAAGATATATATATATATATATATATATTCATTAGATTTAGAATAATTAGTGAAGAATCGGATAAGAATAGATTGGAGGAATAAATAAGTTGAATCCTTACCTGAATTTTCTATGGAGTTTCTGAATCTTATTAGAGAGATAGCAATTGCAAAATTTCGTCGTATTCCCCAAAATAATATGAATAAAAGTGGAGAGGATACAGTCCTATATATAAGAGTTGAAACACACCAGAACCATAGGATAGAAGTAGGTAGGAAACGGTAAATCTGGAGTGCACAACTGAATAGAACATAGTATAAAACCCTAGCCGCCACCGGCAACTTTCATTGCCAGCGGTCGACCAGATGATCTATTCAGGTCGATCGCTATCTTATTTAGGAGCGTTTATTTTACTTTCCGTTGCCGAATTATTTTATTGCATAATTAAATTTTTAACGTTAAGCCTTAATTAATCGTTTACTTTGCCCCCAAGCTAATTTTTGAAATTTAAATCCTAAATTTGATTTCTTATTTGAATTTGAATTCAAACTAAATTAATTTAAATCTGAGAACTTCAAATGTTCATAACTTCTTTATTTGAGCTCCGTTTTTAGCATATTATATATGGAAATAGATCAGAATTTCGCCACAAATGCCACGGAATAACTTTAGTTGTCAAATTCCAAATTTTACAAAATACCCATATCCAACACTTACCATATTTAATTTAATTTACTTTATTTATTTATGGTTCATTTTACGGGGTGTTACACACATCTAGAACAATATATCCTCTAGTAGTACACAAAGTCACACCATTTTTTAATTATTATCTAGCTATTAGATAGGATACATATGGATGTTTAATTATTATTGTGTTAGTGGATGTTATGCATGTGGATGTTGCATATGGATGTAGCGGTTGCACATACATGTAGAATTGCAAGTGTACTTATTTAGGATGTTGCATACATTTGGATGCATGGCATGAGCATTTGCATAATAGTGGATTGGCTGAATCAGTAGACTGCCTACTCTTTTGCATTAGTATAGGTTCACGTGCACTTCACGTTGCATATATATGTACATATTGCATTAGAAAATTTCTAAGGACAATGATTGCTCGTGGACTATGGATGAGTAGATGGTTGTAGTTATTGGTTGCTATATGTATAGTGATCAGACCAAGCTATGACGTCCTATACCATGCGTTCGCACTTAACGGTTTACTTACCGTTAGCCAATGCCACACCAGAAAGCAGTAAAAATATTTGTCTCATCTCATCGGCAAATACGACCCGAAGGTCAAAACGATCGAACAAACAAGTCAGGAATTAACCGAAAAGATAAACACACGTGTCCCATACCACGTGGTTTACCCAATCGTTTAATTCTCCTTCTTATACGCTCGAATAGTGCAAAAACGTGTATTTTATATTGAAAATAATTTGTTTGAGAAAACAACCTTTTAAAACAATTTTTCGAAATCGTTTTTGGAAAACAATCTTTGAAATTCCCTTATTATAGAGAATATATAGTTTTTATACTTTCTATCAATTAGAAAACACCTAATTTTATCGTAATAAGCTGCAAGTGCACAGTGTACAATTGTAGTACGTAGCCAAGTGGGTGTCGAATCCATAGAAAAAATGAATAATTTCTATTTATTTAATCAAATTAAACCAAGAAGTTGAGATAAGTTCTAAATTAAAAGTGTAAAAAGAGTAATAAAAGAGGAAAGCACTGTAATTGAGGAATAATTTAGATGAATAAATCCACTCTTCAATTTCATCAATAACAACAGATAATTTCTATAATCCCTTTTTTAATGAATGGAAATGGTTTATACATCTACTTTAAGTATGAAATATCAACCCTAAATAGAGAAGTATAAATCATCAAATTTAAACATATAAATCAATCCACTTATTAATTATTTAGGAAATATTAATATATTTGATACAAAATCTATCTAAGGATGACCTATTAAGGTGTAAATCAAATATAGATCATCAAATTCAATTCTATGCAAAATATTATTAATAATTCCATGGTTTATATATGTAGATAATTTTCTATTTAGTTTATTATTGATTTAAGAATAGCCTATTTGAGATAAACCAACATATGCTATCAAAAATAATGGAAAAATATCTAAAGAAAAATAAGATCCAAAATAAGAGAATTGTAAAAGCATCTTTTTGTTGATTTCAATTTAACTGGAGAGTTTCATTACCCCCTAAATTGAAGGGGATTAACTCATAATGAAATATGAACAAAAATAAATATAAAAGGGAAAGAAGCCATTAAAAAAGAAGTAGAGAAAAGACTAATTTATTTTCTAACTCCAAACAAAAGATTACAATCAAAAGGTTTAATTAATTCCCTAGATACAATGAAGGTACATGGGTATTTATAGATTGTTTTGCCTTAAGCCCCAAGTAATAAAAATATTTCCTTCCTAAATTACAAATGGGCCTTTTGCCTTTTCTTCATGAGATGTAGCTTGTAATTGTAAATAGAAGTCTTATGGGCTTTAAACTTGTTTGATAAGAGGATTTTCACTTTGGGCTCTGTACACTTTTTGCGTTTGAAATATCTTTTTTTGCATCAAAAATCCAAGGCTTCAAATCATTCTTCTTTGCACCAATTTCTTGTTCAAATCTTCAAATTAATTGCGTGCACCAACGAAGCTTTCAACTTTTCAACTAAATATCTGTAAAAATAAATAAATAAGTATAGAAAATGTGCAAACAATTTTCTTAACAATAAAATGTGCATAAAAACCACTTTTTGCCCAAAATGAATGATGATTGAAAGAATTTTCATGAATTTGTGAAAACATGTAAAAAATACACTTCATGTAACTTTTATTTGCATGAACTAGATAAAATGTGAGCATAAAAATGTACACATTTATGTGTGCATCATATATGTTGCATTTTTCTATCCTTTAAGATTTGGGGATGAAATCCTTTTAAAGAGGAAGAATGTAACACCCCGGAAATTTACGTAAAAACTTAACTAGAATTTATTAGGAGTTTAAATGGAAATTTAATAAGGAAAGTAAATTAAACTAAAATAAGGGCTAAAATGAAAATTTTCATAGATTTCTGAATTTGGATACGAAACTTACGCCATTGCATTCGTACTAATTTTCTTGATTATTTTCATATATAATACTTCGAAATCGGAGGTCGTATGGAGAAGTTACGGGCGTCATAAGATATGAGAACAAAATGGGGAAGAATAAATAATAAAAATAAAATATAGGCATAGGTCGACTCTTGGCTGGTCATGGTCGACCGGTATAGGTCGACCATGGGCGTTCTTAGGTTGACTAACACTTGAAAAATCGAATACCTGGAGGTTGTTTTGAGTGTCGCTTCGACGGCTTTGATTCGTTCCTTCATTGATACATATAGATTGCCGAATCTGATCGTTTGTTCATGGCCAAGTATTGACAACTGGATCGAATGTAAACAAAATATTCACTAGCCTAAATCAACGTCCTAAATTCACCCCTAACCTTTATAAATTGGAACCTAAGCTTACCCTGAAATCAATAGAAAAGTTTACTGTAACCAAACTCAGCTAAAATGTTTCCTCTTCTCCGACCTCTAAAATTTCTTCAAATCAAACAAATTCAAAATAGAAGAATTCAACAAATTGGATCTTGGAGAAGCTAGCAAATGGAGGGCAATCTTTGGTAAAGAAAATAGGAACAGCTATGCTTGAGGTGAGTGGGAACAATTTTAATTAGATAAATAGTACAGTTAAATTCAATCTATTTTATCTGATCTAGGGTGTTAGTATGATAAATAATAAGTTATAAACATGATTTTAATCCGTAAACTAGATTAGATTTAAATTCTATAAATTGTTAAATCTTATTTGTAACAATCCGCCCCGAAACAGGTCCAAATTCTGACTTAGAAAAGGCTCATCGAAATCTTGGCCCATTCCGAAGCTGGATGTTGGTTGGTAGACATAACAGAATGGAGCTATCTATCTATTCTTTCAGAACTCAAAGTGGAATGAATAAAATATAATAACAATAATAGTACCCATTTATTTCAGATCATTTCAAATGTCATAATACATAACAACAACCATTACATCAATTTGTTCAAAAGTATATTTCATGAGTACAATAGAAAATAACATGAAAAGATAGATAATAACTGTCACAATCTCCACTCTCGCCATCTTCAAGCATCATTAACTCCTTCTCTGACCTGTATTGTAATAAGAAGGGAGTCAGAACAACAAGTGTCTCATGAATAAAAACCTTAAGCCTTACTGTTTCACTACTTCGGCAGTATATTTCAGAATAAAAATATGCCTTATGTATTTAAAACCATTTAATACTTCATATAAGGAACGGAGGCGAGCCCTCAGTCAACCATTTAATACTTCCATTCCCAAAGCGGGTTTCCCAATCCCATAACTCATAACTGACATCATAAAATGTCTAACAAAGCAAGAGATGGAACCCAAGCCACTTAATACCTTTAATGGAAAATAGGCAAACTCTAACCATTTAATACCTCAATTAAGGTAGGCCTCCATCATTTAATACCTATTCCCCAGGCGGACTCCGTATAGGTATCTATCTAGTAGACATTGCACGAAAATCTATTCGAACACTTAACACTTCCTATTGAAGCGGACCTTTCCAAGATATCCTTAACCATGCCTAGACCAAATCCCGACCATTTAATACTTTATTTGGGGAAAAGAGGCGGGACCTCAAACAACCACTTAATACCTCCAATGCCCCGAAGTAGGTCCTTCGCCTTATGACCTGTACCCTATGGTGACATCTTACACTAGTCCGAATATTCGTCGTTACTGGTAGCCAGATTAACTAGACAGATTTGCCCTACAGAATTAGGACTAACTTCGCATAATTGTAGTTACTAATCATAGGTGATATCCTTATGACTTATTCCTATTTACAACACTCATAATATATATTATCATACCCCACCATGTCCATTATTTAGGCTATATAAGAATTTCTTCTTATTTTGCATTAACAATCAATTACTTCCCTTAGGGGGAATTAATGACAATTATTACCTAATTAACTAGGCAATTAATACATTATAATTGTACTCTATTTACGATAATTAATATATAAATAAATACATATTTATTATTTTCTATGCATGCAGAGTTATGTCCTAACTAATGTTAAATGTCAATTTCTTTTTAATAGCAATAATATAAGTCCTCTTTCCATATGATGCCAAATTTCCAATATCCATAACAAAGGATTTTAATATTCATAACAATGATTCAATACTCATATCCAGACTTACAATAAATAGATTTGTATATAAACTCAATCTATTACATTAAACCAATGGAATAACCTTAACAATAGAAATTGTAATTCTAATTTCATCTTCTATTCAACCCCTCTTTTACAATTTCTATTTAATTTTTGTGGAATAATTGGTGCAAACTACGAATAAGATTCATACTTTACACCTTTACTTTATTATCAAAATTTCATAATCAAATAAAAAATGAGGAGTGGAATAGACTTTGAAATTATCAAAACTGTGAAAACCACATAATTCCATCAATTCAACATAAACAATTGAGAATCTTCATCTAGAATTGACATTTGAATGAAAGGAGCTTTGGGGGGGTTTATAATGTTTTGTTTTTGTAAACCCAAAACCTCTAAGGCATATTCAAATCCATAATATACTATTCAATTACTGAAATAAAAATGCTAAAATTTCCACTCATAGTTGGTCCTTATCTTTGCTTCTCTTTTGGATTTGAAATGCCTATTATAATCTCCTTCAGAACTCTTCTTATTGATATATACAACAAAAGATTTGTATATATATTAAATTTAGAAAGACCAGAGGAGAAGAGGTTTAGAAATTAAATAATAAACAAAGATAGTTATATAAGATTTTTTACCTAAAACCCTAATGTAGTTTTCTGAATCTAAGAAGAGACGAACTGTGTTCTCAAAATATTTGTGAATAAAAGTGAGGGGTCTAAGGTCTTATTAATGGAGGTTGAAACATACCAAGACCGTCGGATGAAACTAGATTAAAAATAATAAAATCTAGTACACTCAAATTAACAAAACCCTAGCCACCACCTGTTCACGACTGGCCAATCGCCACCTTTAACTGGTCCACCTCCACCGGTCGACCAATCCCAATGAAAGGGTCGAGCTGTGTGTGTTTATTTGGGAATGAATGTTGCGATTGTTTATAAATTTATTATATTCCTTAATTGTTATTAAATTTAACATTAACTCTAACGTTTACTTAAACCCTAAGTCTAATCTCAATTAGCATTTGAATTTTAAATTTCAAATTTATTTATTTATTTGAATTAGAATTCGATTTAAATTACTCTAAACCTAATAACTTCAAACGCTCATAACTTCTTCGTTTGAGCTTCGTTTTTTTTTGCATATTATACATGGAAATTCATCAGAATTTTGCCACGAACGCAACGATATAAACTTCGTGGTCAAATTCCAACTTTTGCAAAATTTCCATTTTTACACCTATATTACTTAATCTAATTTATAATTTTATTTACTTATTTATTTATAGTTGATTATATTGGGTGTTACAGATTTGATGCTAGTACACCCCTTTATGATTATATTACAAAGATCTAATTTGAACTGTAGAAATCTTATGATTAACTTATTAGATAAAAATTGAATTTGCTAAACCTTAAATCCTAGAATTTAATTGGTAATTAATATATTAAATTGGTTAATTTGACATATGTTATTGTTAAATTTAGGAACCCTAAATTAAAACCCTAATTGAATTACCAATTGGACACTAAGATGACATTAGAAAAAATAGGGTCAATTAACCAAAAATTAGGGTTAACTGAAATCAGTAATTAACTGGAATTATTAACTACTATGGTTAAAAAAATTAAATAAAAATTAATCAATGTTTAAAAATCAAACAATTCTAAAAATTTATACATAATCGATCGATCTAGATATCGTAGTGGTCGACCTAGGTCAAGTCTAGGTCGACCGTTCGATTGTAAAATGCACATATTGAACCTCAGCCTAAGGCCTAGGTTCATAATAAAATTTTATATAATTTAGTAATAAATAGAAAATTGATTGTTTGAGCCTGTTTTCGAGCTACGTAGACAGACTAGAGATGGTGGTAGCATAAATCCCTTATCAAGAAAATTGTAGGGTTGTAAATCCCTTACTAAAGGACTATAGGCCATCGAGGTTTGGGTGGCAGTTGAATATTCAAATGAGAGATAAGAGTTGACTAGGCTGATGTACTCCGTAGACGCTCAATGGGAATTTTGTCGTGGTGGCATGTAGCATTTGCGGATATACCAACACAGTGAGCTCGATCCTAATGGGAGTTTTTATACACACGCTCCTGGCATGACGTGATACATATGGATGTCGGTGTAGGATGATAAGTAGCTACTATGAGCGACATTTAGCACTACAATTGGGATGTAGATAGTGGGTGCATACGATGAGTCACTTTGTAATTTTACATTTCGAGGTTCTCCTCTCGCGCGTAGTACTGATAGATATTTTTGAATAATTCAAAGGACGTTAGCTGATTGTTAGTGTGAGGTTCGATCCATATTTCAATCCCTGTAGTTGTCTACACAAGTAGTAATGTAGATATATTAAATAAGAACCCTTTAATAATGGACCTTAGGAATTCACAAACACTTATAGTACACTCTATGCCATTTAAAATAGTTTTGAAGTTAACTGCACATGATCATCAAATATTAAACTCATCTACCAGACTTTATGTCTGACCCACTCCCTTCTTTTCATTTTTCCCCCACCTTAGGATGACAGGATAGCAGTTGAATTGGGCATTGTATAGTGAGGAAGGAGCTTCATGGTAGAATTTCCCATATTATTTATTGTTCTTTTTGTACTTTTCTAATGCATATAATGTTGCAAAACTTGTTTTGTAACTTGGAAATGGTGTATATATAAATCAAGTATTTTTGGAAGTTGTTTTTCTAAAATGTGAATTTTCTATATTTATATTTTAATTCTTTCCGCCATGAGATCTAAAAGTATAAAACGTCGTAGAACTCTATCCCTATAATTATGCTATGTATTTTTTTAGAAACCCAACAGCTCGTAATTTTCGCATGGTTCATGTTTGGAAGTGCGAGTTGTTACATTTGATATCGGAGCTTAGGTTTAAGATCCCCTAGGATTTAGGAACATATTGAATGAATGTACTTGAAAAGTTTTTGAAATAAAATGTTTTTTAAAAAAGTTTTTCCATAACTTTTTCCGAAAAGTTTTTAAGAATGGGATTTGAAAATATATAAATATATATATGGGTAAAAAATTTCAACGAGATTTCCAAAGATTTTATCTATATATCAGAATTTCTTTTATTCGTGCCTATAATATATGTGGGAAAGTTGAAATTAATTCTCTAACATGGATAGTGAGAATGAGTACAAGTCTTAGGAAGATGGCTTAGAGAAGATAGCTAAGATTCCGAGCGTAAACATCCCTATATGGCTCTGTCGGTATCTAATGTGAGGTGACAAAATGAGCCTAGCCCGACTAAGGGAGGGTAATTTTAATTTTCTGATAAGTGTATTAATACATAATAACCTATATATTTTGACTCATAAAGTAGTTGTTGGCTTATCCCTTATATAAGCAAACAATTACAGGTTAGAATAAATGTTAAGGTTATAGTGGTTGAGGTGAAAAATCAAAATTTCACATTTATTTGAGTTTACTCTATAAAGAAAGACTAGTAGAGGTTTTTCCATACCACTTGGCAAGTAAATTATGGAATTAAGAGGTAAACGAGGAAGGTTAGTACTAAGAGACCCATATAATAAGAATAAGATGTCAACAAAGCAAAAAGGGAACGTAGAAGAGGACTTTGCAAACTTAAGGCAAGGTAGAAACTATATTGATAATAGTCGTAAGACTCATATTTACTTAAAGGTATGACTAGAATCTTTTCCATATTAGAGTGGATACTGTATTGAGAAATAGATTTGAGGTAACCATCTTTGAAAAGGGAAGGCATAACCTTATGCAATTGGAGCATTATTAGGTATAGTGGGCCTTGGTAATTAGGCTGTTATTTCTACTCCAATGTAATGATAAACCAATGAAAATGTTTTCTACAAAGTTAGAAATGGTAAGTACTTGATATTTTTAGTACAAAATTTTGGTTTATGGTTTTATATAAAATATTTAGATAAACTTTATGTATTTGTTCAAAAAAAAAATTAAAGAATTTGGTGAAAAGTTATTTTTTGTAATTGTTTTAATAGCTTTTTCTTTGTTTTTGGGCATATTTTTACACTTACTTCAATATGCACTTTTCTTTTGACAAAAGAACTTTTTGAAAAATAAAAATTTAAGAGGTAAGTATGACCCAACTTTTGAATTCTGTTTATAAATAAGAAGAATTTGAAAATGTCTTTTATCAAGTTTTGCCAAACTCTAAAATGTTAGTAATAATAAGTTAAAAATATTATATTATCTTTAAAATATGCTTGTGTGAAAATTCTTATTTACAAAAGAAGATTTTAGAAAAGTGCGTTTTATATACATTTTTACAAAGTTAAATTAAACGTTTTTGATAATTTAATTAAGGAAAATGTTATTACCATAGTAAAAAGAAAACGGTTGTTGAAAATGAATGAGGGGTTTTAAAGTTTTAAAAATTTACTAGTTTTGTAACAACCGTGATTTTATTACCGTCGTAATAAAAAATTTAAAATGGAAAATTTTACATAGAAATTCAAAAATTTATAATTTTCAAAGTCAGTTGCAAATAGCTTGGCTGTGTTGAATAATAACCAAGTTATATTTTCATTTTTTTTCACATGTGAGTATGGTCTAATTCAAAGCAAATTTGGAACATTTTGCTGTCACAATATTTTTGCAATGCAATTCCATTGTTTAGTCAGTGAATAGTGCTTCATAGTTATGCACGTGGAAATGCATTACACTTCCTTTTCGTGTATATGAGTGACAGTCCAATTCAGAAGCAAATATAAACTCTTTTGGCTTGCTGTCACTAGTTTTGGTAAAGCATTGTATAAACATTTGTTTTACCATCATCAATGCCACCGTCCTTTCTATCCAGTGATGCACATTCCCTCTTTAATGCATTTGTACCCAAAAATGCATCCCAGCACTCCTTTGTTTGACTTATACATATTTTAAAAAAAATTAAATATCTCTGCAACATTTTCTTGCCCAATTTCAGCCGCTCAAGGAACACATTAATGGCAGCTCACATAATTATTCTCTTTTGGATTACTTCTTGCCTGTGAAACAATCAAAAGTGAGTGCAGAAAACTCACATATCTAATTTAAAACCTATGCCGTCTGTTTTGATATGCAGTTTATATTTTTGTTTTGTTGATTATATTGGTTGAAATTTGTTGTATATGCAGCATAGAGTATTTAAAATTTTGTTAATAGAGGTGCTTGTACTCATCAATTGCAGTAGCCTTAAGAACGTGTAGACAATATGTGTATTCACGTTCAAATTCCTAACTGTATATAAGTAAGGGTATCACGTAAGTAGGTAGAGTTGCATTTTATTTTTGTTATTTCATTTTTTCTGTTTACTAAAATTTATGCCTGGTTGCTATAATTAAGTGACTCATTTATGTATTTTTTTTTCGAAATCCAGTGTCACCATTCTACATTGGGTAGCATTTGTGTTTAGTTGTCAGGTCACTTTGTTCAATTCAATTGTGCATAAAAGTGAAGTGCATTATATATATAACGTGTGGCATAAAATAATGCAAGCCCAGACTACATGCACGTGTGCATTTCTTTGTACACAATTACCTGGTTAGATGGTGCATGCACTATCAGGTGCGTGCAATAGTATGTGGCAAATGTCGTGTCAAGCCTTGCATTTTTACGTGTATCAAAATTTTGTTCCAGGCCTTGCATTTTTTTACCTGTCCACGCGTGCAAAGTATTTCTTGCGTGCATGTAGTAGTTTTGGTGAAAAATTTGTGTTTAAATGTTGAATGCGTGCATTTGAACTTTGCATGATATGTGAAGTTGCATTACATAAAAATAATGTCCAGATCATGTTAATAAATTTTTATTTGTGCGCGCATTTCATTTTGAAGAAAAGAAAATTACTGTTACTTTAACATCAGTAACCGTCGATTTTAAAGTGAATTTTTAAGCGGTTATCCCGCAACGCTGATTTGGTATCCGTTTTTATGGTGTTTTGTAAAGTGCAATTTCCTCGTCGAAATTGCTACAGATGTTGTAGTTTTAATCACGTGTTTCAAAAATTGTTTAAAAATAAAAATTGTTTCAAAATTTTTACAGTTTGCACTTTCAAAAGAATGAGGAAGCGATTTAAACGCTTCAGCAAAATTGAGGTCTATGAACCCTTACTTTTACTGATTCGCTTAATTCCGGACTTGTTCATTTGAGAACGAAAATTTTATTTATATAAGATACATAATTTTTCACTTTCAAGGAAACGATGAAGAGATTTAAACGATTTAGCAAAAGTGCGGAATATGGAACCACGCTTTTACTATTTCGGTTAATTCCGGACTCGTTAATTGAAATAATTGTTGCTGTTTGATGATTCTGTGGGCTTTCGAGCCACTATGCTGGACCTTCAGGTCATATGATGGACCTTCGGGTCAAATACCAGTACTAGACCTTCGGGTCATATGTTGGACCTTCGGGTCATTTGTTGGGCGCCAAAAATTATAGTACTTGGTAGGCTTCGGCCATATGTTGATGCACATGCGGTGTAGCTAAAACTCACCATCTGCTGGGATCGATCCACTTTTATGCTGATTTTCTAGTTGTCTATTTTTGATTTCTAGATTTTGTGAATTGTTGTTTTGAATTCAATTGTGAATTTGAAAGTTGATTTGATGGAGTTTAATGAGGTTTCTTCATTTAAGCTATGTTGATTATTTATGCTGAATAGTCTCCTTCGAGATTATAATTAATTTGCTTTGATGTTGTTTATGATGCATTCACTTCTAAGTTTAAATTAGACTGATCCGTTTATTATTTTCTTTTAAATAATACTCGGGTCAGACCGAGTTATTTCAGGATAGTCGCTATCTCTGATTCAGTTGCAGCTTCAGCTTTTGGGATTTCACTCCATCTTTTGTCTACTCTTCGAGGTGTACTTTTGGTGTATTGACTATCGCCTCAAGTATGTTGGTGTCTTTGTATTTGTATATTTGGCTCATGTGAACTATCGATTGTTGTATCATGTATCCAGACTTGTCTTCCGCTATATATCAGATATTTCTGTTCTGATGCGATTATACTATCTGTGTTGTTGTTATTATGAGTTGTTCTGGATTTTTCTTTAGCCACTGTAGTTTCGTTTTAGATTTGGATTGAATTATATCTTTGGGAGTAATTATCACACTCCTATCGATGTAATCAATACTCGTCTAAGGCATAACTTACGGACGGTCGTTTCTAACAAGCCTTATTCTTCGCAATAGCAGACGTTATTCCTTATAATAACCTTTGTTATCGTAAGCATAGAGGTGGGGCGTCACAGCTTGGTATCAGAGCTGAGATTCAGAACAAATTATAATAAACACAGAATAGAAGCAGAATGGAACATGTGTTACAACTATTCGACGGTTTTATTCGTGCCTTTCTAATCTATTCTTTCCACTTTAACATGTTGGAGTATGTCTAGGAATAAATCTCATATTCCGTAGTATTCCATTTGTTAAAATTCTTATCAATTGTGTATTGTGTTAACTAATTCTTACCTTCTTTTGTTCTCTCAGCCTATGGCTGGAAGAGGTAGAGGGAAGCGTTCTGCAGCAGGTCCGTCTAGTGGTTCTCATCCAGACGGAGTCTATATGTCAACTGATCAGTTTATGGAGCTATTTCGGGGTACTCAGCCTTCTGTTGCTACTCCCGCAGCTCCTAATCACAAGTCTGCCTTCGCCCGCATGTGTAGTGACTATTCCCACCTTGGAGGTCAGCCTTTCAAGGGATCAGAAAATGTAATGGAGGTGCAGACTTGGTTGCGCACTTGTGAGCGCATATTTTCTCGGATGGATCTTTCTTATCATCATCGTGTTCTCATGGCATCTAGTATGTTGCAAGAGCGTGCGCTTGATTGGTATGAGCTTTTTATTGCGGAAGTTGATGAGTCCTCTCTCTCTTGGATTCAGTTCAAGGAACGTTTCGAACTTAAGTTCATTCCTGAATCAGAAAAAGCTAATCTTGCTCGTAGTTTCCTTGAGTTGAAACAAGGAAAGTCATCTGTTTCTGATTATGTTGCATCATTCGAGGCCTTGTCCAAATACAGAGTTGAGTTCATTAACACTCCACGTAAGAAGAATCTTAGATTTGTTGATGGTTTGAAGAAGTATTTGAAGAAAGTTCTTTTTCTTCAGCTTAAGCTCTCTTTTGAGGAACTTGTTGATTCGGCTCTTTGTCTTGAAGCTGTTGAAAAGGAACGTGATAGTAGTGATGATGTTGAGGTTTCTAAGAACCCCAACAAGAAGAGGTTTCCATTTCATAAGCCTAATTCTTCCAATCAAAAGAAGAAGAAGCAAGCTACCTCTAGTTCTCAGCCTAGTAGTGCACCTTCTATTCAGAGGGCGTGCTATAATTGTGGTTCTTTGGATCATCTTCTTAGTGGCTGTCCTAAGCCTTGCATTTGTCGTTATTGCAAGAAAGAGGGTCATTGGGTTTCTGATTTTCCTATTGCTCCTAAGGGTTTCAAATCGGGGAAGCTTAATGTTGCTAAACTTCTGGTGATTCTTCTCAGCCTAAAGGTATTACTCCTTCTATTTTGGAAGGTTTTATTTTATTTCATGGCCGTTCTATTAGAGTTCTCTTCGATACGGGTGCATCGCATTCATTCGTGTCAAAGGAGCTCGTTGATATTATTCATTTGGATGTTGTTACTCTTTGCGACCCTTTGAGGATCGTAAATCCTATTGGTGGATCCGCTACTCTTGGTTTGTTATGTGTGGATGTTGAGATTATTCTTTGTGGCTTTTCCTTTCATGCGAATCTGCATGTCATGAATCATCTGGGTTTTGATATGATATTGGGGATGGATTGGCTCGTCCGTTATGAAGTTCAAATTCTATGTCCCGAAAGAACTTTATATCTCCAGCATCTCGATGCTAGCGAGCAGTTATATATTATATTTCGAAGCATGGATCATACTTCGAATGCTCTCATTTCTTCCTTCGAATCGGAGGATGTCATAGATAATATTCCTGTTGTTTGTGATTTTTCTGATGTTTTTGAGCCTATTTCGAGGTTGCCGCCGAAGAGGGCAATTGAGTTCCGTATTGATCTTATCTCTGGTGCTCATCCTGTCAGTCGTCCTCCCACGAGGATGTCTGGTGATGAGGAACTCAAGCAACAATTATCTGAGTTGGAAGCCAAGCATTTTATTCGTTCTAGCTCATCTCCTTGGGGCGCCGCCGTTGTCTTCGTTAAGAAGCCAGATGGTACTCTTAGACTTTGCATTGATTTTCGCAAGCTTAACGAGCTCACTATCAAAAATAGGTATCCATTACCTAGGATCGATGACATGTTCGATCAATTAAGTGGCGTTAAGCTCTTCTCCCAACTCCATCTTGCTACCGGTTTTCATCAGTTACGAGTGGCGGAAGATAGCATTCCTCTTACCGCATTCCGTACTCGTTATGGTTCTTACGAATGGCTTGTTATGCCGTTCGGTTTGACGAACGCTCCAGCTTATTTTGTAGATCTTATGAATCGGATATTCCGGGAATATCTCGATAAGTTCGTCTTGGTTTTCATTGATGATATTCTTATTTATTCCAAATCTGAAGCCGATCATATTCAGCATTTGGAGATTGTTTTGAGCACTCTTCATCAGCATCAGCTTTACGCCAAATTCTCCAAGTGTCACTTTTGGGAGAATAAGGTGAAATTTCTCGGTCACATTGTTTCTTCCAATGGTATCTCTGTCGATCCTTCCAAGATCGAATCTATTCAGAATTGGAAGAGGCCCGAGACCGTTACTGAGATCCGTAGTTTTCTTGGATTGGCGGGTTATTATCGACGGTTTATTAAGGACTTTTCTCGTATTGCTTTACCACTTACCACTCTCACGAGAAAAGATGTTCCTTTTATTTGGTCTGATAAGTGTGAGAATTCTTTCTTGAAGTTAAAAGATCTCCTTACTCATGCTCCTATCTTAGTAGTTCCCGAAGGGAATCATGATCTTGTTGTTTATACCGATGCCAGTGGTTTTGGACTCGGTGTTGTTCTCATGCAAAAGGATAGAGTAGTTGCCTATGCTTCTAGACAACTAAAACCTAACGAGATTCGTTATGCTACCCATGATTTGGAGTTAACCGCCATAATCTTTGCTCTAAAGATTTGGTGACATTATTTGTTAGGCGAGCGTTTTATTCTCTTTACTGATCACAAATCTCTGAAGTATTTATTTACTCAGAAAGAACTTAATATGAGGCAACAACGTTGGCTCGAATTTCTGGCTTCATATGATTTCGATATTTAGTATATCCCTAGTAAGGGTAATCGAGTTGCTGATGCGCTTAGTCGCAAGCAGCAGGTTGTTGTTTCCATGATGCTAGCAGAGTGGAATATTTTGGAAGCTTTATCTCTTTGTGATATTAGAGACCGTCCTTCAGTTTCTGATTCTCCCGTGCTTTTATTTAGCATGGAAGCTCGTCCTAGTTTGTTGGATCGTGTTGCTGATGCCCAGAAACAAGATCCATATATTGCTTATCTTATTCGGAGTTATAAACCGGAATCCCGAAGTGATGATCTAAAGTATTTCGATATTGATATTCATGGCTGTATTCGGAAGAAGGGAAGATTGATCATGCCTAATGTTTCTAATCTTAGAAATGACATTCTTGAGGACTGTCATCATTCTAAGTATACTATCCATCCGGGTAGTAGTAAGATGTATGCTGATATGAAACGCTTATACTATTGGGAGGGTATGAAGCGTGAGTTGCAAGTTATGTAAGTCGTTGCATGACTTGTCAACTTGTTAAAGAAGAACACCAGCGTCTTAGTGGTCTTTTGCAGCCTCTAGAGATTCCATTATGGAAATGGGATCAGATTTCCATGGACTTCATTGATGGTCTACCTCGTTCAAGGTCGGGCCATACTAGTATTTGGGTGATTGTTGACCGATTGACTAAATCAGCCCATTTTATTCATGTCCAGTCGAATCGGACTGCTCCTTTGTTGGCTAAGCTGTTTATTAAAGAAGTCATTCGACTTCATGGTGTGCCTAGTTCTGTTGTTAGTGACAGAGATCCGCTTTTTACTAGTGGTTTCTGGCAGAGTCTTCAGAAAGATTTGGGCACTAAGCTCAATCTCAGTACAGCTTATCATCCACAGTCTGATGGTCAGATTGAAAGGGTGAATCAAGTTTTAGAGGATCTCCTTCGAGCTTGCATTCTTGATTTTGGTGGTAGTTGGGAAGACCACTTATCTCTTGTTGAGTTCTCTTATAACAACAGTTTTCAATCCAGTATCGGTATGGCCCCTTTCGAAGCCCTTTACGGGAGGCCGTGTCGATCACCATCTTGTTGGTTGGAATCGGGGGAAAAGTTAGTTCTCGGCCCCGATTATATTCGTGAATCTTCGGAGAGGATTGATATTATTAGACAGAGAATGAAAGAGGCTCAGAATAGGCAGAAATCTTATGCCGATCATCGTAGGAAGCCTTTGGAATTTTCTGTTGGCGATCTTGTATTCATTCGTGTTTCTCCGATGAAGGGGGTGGTGCGTTTGAGTAGCTCTGGGAAATTGGCTCCTCGATATATTGGACCGTTCCCTATTACGGAACGCATTTGCCCTGTTGCTTATCGTGTGTCGCTACCTATTCAGTTTTCGGGAATTCATGACGTATTTCATGTATCCCAGCTTCGTCGATGCCTTCGAGATTCAGATTCTATTATTGATACTCCTATGTTGCAAGATCTTGAGATCTCACCCGACTTGTCTATTGTGCAAAATCCTATTCGTGTGCTAGCTTCGGAGGTTAAACGCCTTTGGAATAAAGAAGTCCCGCTTGTGAAAATTCAATGGTCCGCTAACCCCAAAGATTGTACTTAGGAAACCATAGAATTCCTTGAGCATTCTTATCCAGGTTTTCTCTCCTCTTCGGGTAGGGGTGAGCATTTCTTATCTATCTTTCCTATTTTAATCTTTGTTGTAATGAATTATTTGTGTTATAAACGACTTCTAGTATGAAAATTGCGGGGACGCAATTTTTATAAGGGGGGGGGGAGTTTGTAACAACCGTGATTTTATTACCGTCGTAATAAAAAATTTAAATAGAAATTCGAAAATTTATAATTTGCAAAGTCAGTTGCAAATAGCTTGGTTGTGTTGAATAATAACCAAGTTATATTTTCATTTTTTTTCACATGTGAGTATGGTCTAATTCAAAGCAAATTAGGAACATTTTGCTGTCACAATATTTTTGAAATGCAATTCCATTGTTTAGTCAGTGAATAGTGCTTCATAGTTACGCACGTGGAAATGCATTACACTTCCTTTTCGTGTATATGAGTGACAGTCCAATTCAGAAGAAAATATAAACTCTTTTGGCTTGCTGTCACTAGTTTTGGTAAAGCATTGATATAAAAATTTTTTTACCATCATCAATGCAACCGTCCTTTCTATCCAGTGATGCACATTCCCTCTTTAATGCATTTGTACCCAAAAATGCATCCCAGCACTCCTTTGTTTGACTTATACATATTTAAAAAAAAAATATCTCTGCAACATTTTCTTGCCCAATTTCAGCTGCTCAAGTAACACATTAATGGCAGCTCACATAATTATTCTCTTTTGGATTACTTCTTGCCTGTGAACAATCAAAAGTGAGTGCAGAAAACTCACATATCTAATTTGAAACCTATGCCGTCTGTTTTGATATGCAGTTTATATTTTTGTTTTGTTGGTTATATTGGTTGAAATTTGCTGTATATGCAGCATAGAGTATTTAAAATTTTGTTAATAGAGGTGCTTGTACTCATCAATTACAGTAGCCTTAAGAACGTGTAGATAATATGTGTATTCGCGTTCAAATTCCTAACTGTATATAAGTAAGGGTATCACGTAAGTAGGTAGAGTTGCATTTTATTTTTGTTATTTCATTTTTCGTGTTTACTAAAATTTATGCCTGGTTGCTATAATTTTGTGACTCATTTATGTATTTTTTTTTCGAAAGCCAGTGTCACCATTCTGCATTGGGTAGCATTTGTGTTTAGTTGTCAGGTCACTTTGCTCAATTCAATTGTGCATAAAAGTGAAGTGCATTATATATATAACGCGTGGCATAAAATAATGCAAGCCCATATTACATGCACGTGTGCATTTCTTTGTACACAATTACCTGGTTAGATGGTGCATGCACTATCAGGTGCGAGCAATAGTATGTGGAAAATGTCGTGTTAAGCCTTACATTTTTACATGCATCAAAATTTTGTTCCAGGCCTTGCATTTTTTTACCTGTCCACGCGTGCAAAGTATTTCTTGCGTGCATGCAGTAGTTTTGGTGAAAATTTGTGTTTAAATGTTGAGTGCGTGCATTTGAACTTTGCATGATATGTGAAGTTGCATTACATAAAAATAATGTCCAATTCATGTTATTAAATTATTATTTGTGCGCGCATTTCATTTTGAAGAAAAGAAAATTACTGTTACTTTAACATCAGTAACCGTCGATTTTAAAGTGAATTTTTAAGCGGTTATCCCGCAACGCTGATTTGGTATCCGTTTTTATGGTGTTTTGTAAAGTGCAATTTCCTCGTCGAAATTGCTATAGATGTTGCAGTTTTAATCACGTGTTTAAAAATTGTTTCAAAAATTTTATAGTTTGCACTTTCAAAAGAATGAGGAAGCGATTTAAACGCTTCAGCAAAATTGAGGTCTATGAACCTTTACTTTTACTGATTCGCTTAATTCCGGACTTGTCCATTTGGGAACGAAAATTTTATTTATATAAGATACATAATTTTGCAATTTCGAGGAAATGATGAAGAGATTTAAACGATTTAGCAAAAGTGCGGAATATGGAACCACGCTTTTACTATTTCGGTTAATTCCAGACTCGTTAATTGAAATAATTGTTGCTGTTTGATGATTTTGTGGGCTTTCGAGCCACTATGCTGGACCTTAGGTCATATGATGGACCTTCGGGTCAAATACCAGTACTAGACCTTCGGGTCATATGTTGGACCTTCGAGTCATTTGTTGGGCGCCAAAAATTATAGTACTTGGTAGGCTTCGGCCATATGTTGATGCACGTGCGGCGTAGCTAAAACTCGCCATCTGCTGGGATCGATCCACTTTTATGCTGATTTTCCAGTTATCTATTTTTGATTTCTAGATTTTTTGAATTGTTGTTTTGAATTCAATTGTGAATTTGAAAGTTGATTTGATGGAGTTTAATGAGGTTTCTTCATTTAAGCTATGTTGATTATTTATGCTGAATAGTCTCCTTCGAGATTATAATTAATTTGCTTTGATGTTGTTTATGATGCATTCACTTCTAAGTTTAAATTAGACTGATCCGTTTATTATTTTCTTTTAAATAATACTCGGGTCAGACCGAGTTATTTCAGGATAGTCGCTATCTCTGATTCAGTTGCAGCTTCAGCTTTGGGATTTCACTCCATCTTTTGTCTAGTCTTCGAGGTGTACTTTTGGTGTATTGAATATAGCCTCAAGTATGTTGGTGTCTTTGTATTTGTATATTTGGCTCATGTGAACTATCGATTGTTGTATCATGTATCCAGACTTGTCTTCCGCTATATATCGGATATTTCTGTTCTGATGTGATTATACTATCTGTGTTGTTGTTATTATGAGTTGTTCTGGATTTTTCTTTAGCCACTGTAGCTTTGTTTTAGATTTGGATTGAATTATATCTTTGGGAGTAATTATCACACTCCTATCGATGTAATCAATACTCGTCTAAGGCATAACTTACGGATGGTCGCTTTTAACAAGCCTTATTCTTCGCAATAGCAGACGTTATTCGTTATAATAACCTTTGTTATCATGAGCATAGAGGTGGGGCGTCACAAGTTTTGTAGTAATGGTAAAAATCAAAGTTTTTTATTTAAGATGGTAAAATGCAAATTTTACGACTATCACTTAAACTTTAAAAGAAAAGGAATAAATTGGAGTTAGTTAAATAGGATTAAACAGCCCATTAGGACGAAGGTGAGTATGGAACTTGAAAGCATTGGATTTGTTAGGACAAAGATAAAAAGGTAAAATTGGAATTTATTGACCTTTCTAATTAACGGTTAAAATGGAAGGATAAAGTATTAAGCCGAACATCCCATAGTAGTGAAAAGTAAACACCACCTTGTGTTTCTGCATCCTCCATCCAAGTATGGTTGGAATGGTAGAATCTTTTATGTAAGGAAGATTGAAGAGTATGATTTGACTAGTCCTGTTTCAGAATAAGGAAAGTGTCAGTCAAGATCTTTTAGTTGTATTAAAGAACACCGCGGATGTAAGGAGTTTTCTAGTTTGAAATGTAAAAGGGACAAGTAGGATCTATTACAATCTATATTAAGAGTGCGTAGTAACAAATATGCATTTCCTTAATTACATTAGGCAATCTTAAATGGAATAGTAAATATAGGTTTGGGCACTATAGCAATAAGATATTAGTTGATAACATATATATGAAAATATGATACCTGTAGCCTATGGGCAGTCCAAATATCATGTAGTCCTTTGTAAGCTATGGTAGTCCAAGTATCGTATAGTCCCCTGTAGGATACAGGCAGACTAGGCGGATACGAACATGAAGCTATCTACTTTATATATGTTATTGGATTTATGTCATATTAGTTGTGTTCCATGAATGCCTAGAGGTGAATCTTGGAATTGTAGGATTGAATGTTGCATATACTTGAGAATGGAAAATAATGGGAAGTAATAGTTTCTAGAACTTATAGCTTACGTAATGGCTCCAGGTTTGTAGACTCAAATCACTTAAGCAATATTTGTAGGTTAGGTGAAATTAGTCAACACAGTAAATGGTTGGATAATTGATATGGATTAATAAACACAAATTCGAACTTGTTAGTATTTTACTTCATCAGGATGAATTGTGTAACGATGTAAATTTCTTTAAATTATCCAATTTTTATATAAAGTGCATCATTTGAAATAACAAGGAATATATCCAAAGGGAAGAGACATACAAAGTATGGATAGTCACTGTATTTTGTACTGTCTATTTTGATAATAAACAAAAGTGATAATTCCTTGTAATTCCAAACTTAACAAAAATCCTCTTATAGATAATTTATGGAAAGTTATTCACATTCCTTTTAGGAAAAGTGTAGCTCTAACATATTAAAATGCAGAAATCCCTAAGTATAGACCAGAGTATTGTCATTATGTCCATTGGATTAAAATGACAAGGTCCCATTTATGAAATGACATCAGAGAATGGAAAAGGAAATTTTTTGGAAATACAAACTACAAAAGGTATCCTAGATAAGAATTTAGTTAACATTTTTGCAATGGATAGTAAATTTTGTAGGATCGATTTCACCCTAGAGGGGGGGTGAATAGGGTGATATTATTAATTATAAAAATTTATCGTGCAGCACTGTTAATAGCAGAATAATAGCAGCACAGATAATTGCAGAATATTAAAAGCAGAAAATAGAACACACAGATTTACCCAGCTTCGGCAAAACCTGCCTACGTGCTGCTCCCAAGGTTTCTACTAGAAATTAAGTACTCAGACGCTTACACACATAAACTTGCGACACCCGCTATTGACTAACCTAACTCTACGCTCAAAACCCTGCCACAACTCAGCCACTGAGATGTGAATTCTTGAACTACACCACCGTAGTTCGTCCCCTAGTCACACGACTAGACTTTACAATAGTTTGAAATGAAAATTAAAAACAATTTAAACAATAAAAACACAAAGCCCTTATATATAAATAAAAGCCCAAAATAAATTATGAAACCGGCTCAAATATTTAAGTGATAAAAAATCCCTTTTCTTTTATTCCTTTGACCGGTGTCTTTCTTCGTTCCTCTTCGTTCCTTTTGTTCTGAAAAGTTAGTGCTTTGCTGATGAGGCCGCCGCTTGAATTGATAGCTGATGGTTTGAATGCTTTCTTCGATTAGTAATTACTTGCGGCTGCAAAGTCGAGATCTATTGATGTTTGAATTGAATTGGTATGTTTATTCCTTTTTCGATTTATACTATACTCGAATTTGATTCGAGTTGAATAATTATTCCTCTCTGTTGTTGCTTGAACTTGAATGATATACATGCCAATGATGTTAATAGTTAAATAGGGATCGATTCCCTATATTTTCGTTCGAATTTATCTTTGAATTTGTCTGTTACTTTTTGGCTCTGCTGTTCGATTTTGCTTGAATGTTGATGATTAATCTTGACTTATTCACTTCGTATAATTTCGTTTACTTGATTAACACGGTTTTGATTTCTAACATGGTTCGTTCTTTTTGCCTTGGTCATCATGGCTTTGATTTTGCTGGTGACTTCGGTTATGGTGATTTTGTGATGAAATTTTGACTTTGTTTGAAATTGCTACTTTGCTTGATTTTGTCTCAGCCTTGAACACTGCATCACTGTATCGTATATATGTATGCTCAACATGACACTCTGTTGCAAGCCATTTAGAACTGCTGCACTATTCTATCCACTGCCATGTTGATGTTGCACTTGTACCATTCGAGTTGTGGTACTGGTTATCACTACATACATCATATATATGTACACACGTTTATCTATGTATGCTGTGTACTTCATTTTTGGTGCAGTCGAAACTTTGAACTGCTTGTTTCACTGGTGCATGTTTTTGTTCATTGGTCTTTTGCATAGTGTGGTGAGTTGCTTTGTTTTTAGTTGAAGCTTGTACTGTTCATTCGGGCTTCTGTTTCATGTGCAGTTTGTAATTTGTCGACCACCATTTATATACATACATACATACATACATACATATATATATATATATATCTGTGTGTGTATGCGTTGTGCATTGACTCATGTGTTCATTGTGTAGTTAGTTCTTGTGATCTGGTATCACTGGCTTCATCATGATTTTGGAGTTTGTCTGTTATTTGATGTTGGTACTTTTTTTCTTTGAGTTGAACCTGAACTATTGAGTTGTATATGACTTGCTCCATTTGTTATGCACTTGACCATTTGCTGTTTGTTTCATGTTTGGTCTGCTTGGAGTTGTGTAGAACTACTATCCTGTGTTTCATTGTTGCCAAGTCTGGTGGTCTGCACTTTTGTACTTCTGATCATGCTACATTGTTCTCTTGTTCAATTGAGTTCACTATTGATGTATATGCATTCATCTTGAATTCCTTTTCTTCGAGTCTATGCTGTTGAGGTCTGATAGCTTCTTGGTAGTTGCATTCATGATGAATTTGTGGCTTTGGTTTCACTCGAGAATTATTTGCTTTTTGAACTGCACCTATGTTGAATCCAGCTTCTAGCTCGGGTTTGACCTTGTGCTCGTGTCGAGACTTTATTTGTATTGCACTTGAGTTGAACCCGGCTTTTAATTGGGTTTGACCTTGTGCTCACTTGTCCCTGCAATTTTATCAAGTGTATATCGGTGTGCACGGCCTTGTGACATGTAGAGTGATACACTGTGCATGTCGCAAGCTGTTCGTATATGATGAATTCAAATTTAAATGATGACGAACAACCCAAATAACCGAGGCAAATAATATTTTCAAAATACACATTTTATGTTACACTGCAAAAATATTTCATTTTCAATTTTACCGCGTCAGTGTATATTTTGCAGATAACTCAGATGCTGGATTCAATCTGGAATAGAGTTGAAGAGTAATACGAGTGAATGAGTGATATGTAGTGAGGTGCAAATGTAAATTGGAAAATGTGATGTAATCAAAATTGTATTGTAATTGAAATTGTGTGTGTATATATATAGTGAGAGCTCAAATTTGTACTATTCAAAAATTGTAATAAGTATTTGTTTGAATAAAATATCTATTTGAAAATTGTAATATTTTATTCAGCAAATATTTATTTAATTATGTCAAAAATAAAATAGTACATTAACAAATACATTTAAATGAATATATATATATATGTTTATTATCATCAAACAAAAATCATATACTTGCATATTCAACAATCTCCCCCTTTTGATGATAACAAACATATAGTTAAGATTTTGAATTTGTTAAATGTATTTGATTTGCTCCCCCTATTTGAATGCTCCCTCTCTACAACAAAGCTCCCCTTTCATATATGCATGAGAATAAATATGCAAATGAACCTAGATGCAAATAGAAAATACAAAATAAAATATTTGACCTTTATTTGCCAAAATCTTAACGTTTCTCTCCCCCTTTTGTTATCAGCAAAAGAGTAATAGTGTTAGAAAAAATAGAGATAAAGTGATAGACATTAATACAATATTAATACCCAATCGAGTATAAATATTAAATTTCAATAAAAAATCAAACAAAATCATAAATATTCTGTTAGTTGCATATTCCAATTTAGAATGATAGGGATGATGTCATCATATAAAACCATATAGTTGTGTCTGTGAGAAATGCGGATTAAGGATCTTAAGGCTAGAATTAACACTAGAGGGGGGGTGAATAGTGTTTTAAGAAATTTGTTAATCTTTTTGAGTTTATCTAACTTTATTAACAATGTATACACTAATTAGACACAGATATGAACACAGAATCAAACACAGATGCAAATATAAAGTAAAGCAGTAAAGGAAAGAACACACCGGATTTTATACTGGTTCGGAGTTACCCTACATCCAGTCCCGTACAACTAAGTACGGATTTCCTTTCAAAAGCAATTCAACAATTACAACCCTCGATTTCAAGGCTACGAGGTACACCCTCCAGAATACCAATCCTCTGGGTAGAGATACTTGATTTCCGGGGCAACAAGTTCACCCAATTGATTTCCAAGGCTACAATCACACCTTTTCTCGCTTGATTGATTTCAAAGGCTACAATCACACTTTTTCTTGCTAATATATTACAAAGAAGTCTATAACTCTGAATAGCACTGAGAACCTTGTAGAGATAGTGATGTAGAATCAAACTAGAAGTAATCGAGTATGATTCGATGTTGATTTCGGCAGAGTAATGGTATGATTTTGTAATAAGAAATGTGGAAGATGAAGAGGAGTGAAAATCAGAAAAATATGATTGAAAATTCGTTGAAACTGACCCCTATTTATAGAAAACCAACAGCCATGACCATTCATGAAGAGTTATGGCGAATAGACACTTCTTTTGAAATTTGAATTTGAACTTCAACTGTCACTATGTCGACATACTACCTAGGGGCATGTCGACATCCCTCAGCCAAAAATGATAATTTGAATTTCTATAAAAACAATATTTATCTTATATAAGAACTATTTAAAACTTTATAAATATACTTGAATATAGTTGAAATTCATAAGTAAATATAAAGAACAATAAATACATAATTTAACTATAATTTTATATTTAAATCTAAGTATAAATATTAAAAGTTAAATATATTATTTGAAAAGACATTTAAAAACATGAGTATTTTGACTTTGAAATTAAAGATGTTTTGAGGCTAAAATTATTTAAAATCAGGATAGAGAGTTTTGAATCTTTTAAAAGGAAAGTTTTGAAATCATTTTGAAAACAAGATAATTTTGTAAAATCATTTGAATTAAAATTAGTGGATACAAAACAATGTCCCACTAGATTTTCGTAGGTTCCATCCTACTTAGGGTTCCATCCCTTTAACGGGCTTGAAGTGGATTCCATTCCACGAATAAATTGGATATTAAGATGCCAGTGCTTTTCTACGAGTTTTAACAAATATTCCTAATAAAATAGACTTAACCTTGAACTCTTGATAATCTTGATACTCATGAGTCTTCTATCTCTGTATCTTGAATCTCTATATTGTACAGTCTTCATTCTTGATACCTGCATGGTTAGATCCTGCAAATACATATATATCTAAACTTGTAATGTTAGTATTTATATTTTATAATCTATTCTAAGGTTGTTGTCATCAAAACCATCATCTCAAAGACTAACAATCTCCCCCTTTTAGATGATGACAACCTTTGTTTATAAAATATTCCTTCTATCCTAATAACTCCCCCTAAAACTAACAACTCCCCCTTAATCTATGCCTAACTACCCTATTTTATACTTCTCCCCCTTTGTCATCAACAAAAATTTACTCCCTTTACTCTTGGACTTTAGTACCTGCATTGATAAATTATACAACGGAATATATAATATATAGATTAAGAAATAATGATGCTTATGAGCATAATAACTTAACTAAAGACTATATTCATTTTAATGTATATATATACATGTTTAATACAACAAACTTCAAACCAAATGAAATCAATCCACACAAAGTATCAATCCAAACCAAATCAAATCAAACAAATTAATTCAAACAAATCAATCAAAGAAAGAAAATTAAACGTTACGAGGAACATCAGCCCATCCTTCTTCTCCAAAGATAGGGTCTTGTTTGATGGCATCCCAATTTTCATTACCAACAGATAGAGAAATGGGGGGATGTGCTTCGTTATCATCCTTGTGCATGGAGGAGATCATCCATCGAATTACATCGAAGTGTATCTCTTGTTCCTTGATCATCTGCATTTGACTTAATTCTAAGTGACGCTGATTACGGAGGATGATAGAGAGAATATTCTTGAATGAATTGAGTGTTTCTTCAAGATTTTCAGATAGATTATGAATAGGATTGGCCATAATTGAATTAGAGAAAGAAATGAAGGATATAGATAATGAGAAATAAACTTCAGTGAAGATTTCTGGAAGACAAAGGTATATATAGGTGTAGAAATTCGTTTGAAATGAATAGACATTTGGTAGTTATTCAAATTTCAAATTCAAAATCAATAGTCACTTCTGACCAGTACATGTCGACATGGTCAAGGGGGGTATGTCGACATACTTCAGTGAAAATTGATGATAATTTTATTTTGTGAATAATGATGTATATATATTTCTATAATATACTAACATTTATTCTAGATATAAAATAAGCTAGATGACAGGAAGGAAATTCAATTTCATTGCATAATTGGATAATACAATGATTAAACATAAGGAACTACACGAACATTCGAAACAAACTAAGACAAACACAATAAGATACTTAAAGATAAAACTAGTTAGAAGATGAAGATGATGAAGATAGTCCAAGTTTCTTGCTGACTTTTGAAAAGAACTTGTTCATCTTCGAAGACATGTTATCCAACTTCTTACTAACAGATCGTTTTAAAATCCGTTGATTCTCCACAATTATCTTTTGGTTTTTGAGAAGGGTTTTGTTGGATGGATTGGAAGGATATTCAATACTTTCTAAGGATGTTTCACCTTCTTCTTCTTCTTCTTCTTCTATTTCCATTTCATCCCTTTCTTCTTCTTCTTCCTCTTCCATTTCTTCATGAGCCAAACGCTCTTCCTTTTCGGTAAGAGTCTCATAAGGTTGAAAAACATATGGGATTTTCATGAGAGAAATGTTTGAGATATTAAAAACTTTTCTAGAGACAAATTCTTCACCTTTGAAATCCACTCCAAAATAGTTAAAAATCCGAGTAAGGTAAATTCCATGATATAAAGTGTTTTCTCCCATTTCAAAATTTTTAGGACGAAGTTCATCCAAAATAACTTACGCCCAATTGATGTCATAATTTCCGAAAATACCAAAAAGTGCTTTGCACACTTTTGAAGTAGGATTGTTAAAATTACCCGATCTTGGGGGTCAAAGTATGTTGTAAAAGAAGATTGACAATCCTTGCTTTAGGACGAAAGTTTCGGTTTTTAAATTCAAAGTTTTCATCTCCTTCAAAAATATGATGAAATGTCTCACGATCATGTTCATCGATTTTAAAACTAGAAAGATCCATTCCCGTGCTTTTGTAATTAAGAATGGTACCCAAGAGATCACAATTCAAAACAATTTGAGTCCCTTTGACACTACTCCAAATCTCATTCTCATTTCCATTGTAAAAGCACGGTTTAGATTAGCATAAAAGATTTTGACAAGATTAGGATAGCAAACAAAATCATTTTGAGAAGAGTCAATAAGACTTAAAACACCATTGTTTGCAAAAAGAGAATCAATTTCATAAGAAGAAAAATTTTGAAAAATAGCAAATTTTCCGGGATGGACTTTGGCATAATTAGCATAATTGATGTATGCTTTAATTGCCTCCGGATCATTGAATAATTGCTCTTTGAGTTTTCTGGAAATTCTCATGGTCGAGGGGTTACTTGAAGAAGCCATTAGAGTAAAGAGTAGAGTGCTTGAAGATATGAAGAGAGAGTTTGAATTTGAAAATGAAAGTAAAAAGATATGATAAAAGATAGTGGATAAATAGACTTTCAAAGGACATATTCTCTGGTCAAAAGGTATCTTTTCAGAGAGATAAATGAAGTGAAAAGGTGGAGGGAAATTCAAACATTTGAATTCAAAATTTGAAATTCAAATTCAGGTAGGCATGTCGACATCGTGGTAGGGGCCATGTCGACATGTGCCTGTGAATTTTCATGATATGATTTTCCTAAGATATCTAATATACATATATATAAATATTATTATTAATGTCTATATTTCTGAAATATTATTTTACTTATAATATATTTCAGAATGTGTCAAAAATAATAAAAATAATAATAAAATAATAAAATAATAGTAAAAATAGAAAATAAATTTTAAAATTCAAACAGCATATCAATTCAAAATCAATCAATCAAACAATCAAGCAACTAATTCTATGCAAGCAATTTCAACCAATTATATTGTAAACGTGTACCTTTTTCTGAGTCCGTTTCTTTGAACTCGTCGGAGTCGTGAACTGCAGTGAAACACAAATTCGAGTTATCTGTCTTCTGATCATCATCACTTGAGGACGAGTCTGAGTCATCTAGAGTAGTAGTAAATGCATGCTTCCGTTTCTTTGCTGGTTCATTGTTCATAGGAGGATTCTGCCTTTCTGGATACAAACAGTTCTTTTTGATATGACCTGGTTCGTCACAATTGAAGCATTTGATAAAGTTTGGTACTGTAGTCTGATTACCGGAATTCTTAAAGTTGTTTCTCTTGGAACTATTCAATTTTCTGTACTTCAGAAATTTCTTAAAATTTCTGGTCATAAATGATATCTCTTCATCATTGTCACTGTTTGAGTCCGATCCTTCGGTCAATGCATTGAATGCCATTGATTTCTCTTTCAGATGCTTTGCTTTCTCTTCTCCCGATCATTTGAACTTCAAACGACATTAGATTTCCAGTCAATTCTTCTATCTTTAAAGTACTGATGTCATTTGCCTCTTCAATTGCAAGTGTCTTTTGATCCCATTCTGGAGTGAGAGAATTTAAAAATTTTCTGACTTTATCTTCTTTCGAAAATTCCTTTCCCAAAGATATTAAAGAATGCACAATATCTTGAAATCAACTATACATATCTGAAATAGACTCATTAGTATTCATTTTAAATAACTTAAATTGATTTATGAGCATGGAAATTTTGGTCTGTTTAACTTTGCTTGTTCCTTCGTGAGTTACTTGCAAAGTTTTCCAGATTTCATATGCAGACTTACAAACTGGCACTCTATTAAATTCATTTCTTTCAAGTGAACAAAAAAAATATTCATTGCCTTAGAGTTATTTTTTGCAACAGTCTTTTGCTCAGTGGTCCACTGTGTAAAATTAGTTGTGGGTTCAGAATATTCAGTTTGTGTGATATTCCAAGTATCTAATCCTACAGATTGTAAATATATTCTCATCCTACATGCCCAATATGCATAGTTACTGCCATTAAAAAGTGGTAGTCTGGCAGTAGACTGACCTTCTACAAATGAACCAATGTTGGTGGTAATAGCAGTACTAGTGTTAGTAGCCATTTTGAAATTTTTCAAAATTCAGATAATGAAACTTTTGAAAACAAAGCTCCGATACCAAATGTGAGAAATGCGGATTAAGGATCTTAAGGCTAGAATTAACACTAGAGGGGGGGTGGATAGTGTTTTAAGAAATTTGTTAATCTTTTTGAGTTTATATAACTTTATTAACAATGTATACACTAATTAGACACAGATATGAACACAGAATCAAACAAAGATGCAAATATAAAGTAAAAGCAGTAAAGGAAAGAACACACCGGATTTTATACTGGTTCGGAGTTACCCTACATCCAGTCCCGTACAACTAAGTACGGATTTCCTTTCAAAAGCAATTCAACAATTACAACCCTCGATTTCAAGGCTACGAGGTACACCCTCCAGAATACCAATCCTCTGGGTAGAGATACTTGATTTCCGGGGCAACAAGTTCACCCAATTGATTTCCAAGGCTACAATCACACCTTTTCTCGCTTGATTGATTTCAAAGGCTACAATCACACCTTTTCTCGCTAATATATTACAAAGAAGTCTACAACTCTGAATAGCACTGAGAACCTTGTAGAGATAGTGATGTAGAATCAAACTAGAAGTAATCGAGTATGATTCGATGTTGATTTCGGCAGAGTAATGGTATGATTTTGTAATAAAAAATGTGGAAGATGAAGGGGAGTGAAAATCAGAAAAATATGATTAAAATTCGTTGAAACTGATCCCTATTTATAGAAAACCAACAGCCATGACCATTCATGAAGAGTTATGGCGAATAGACACTTCTTTTGAAATTTGAATTTGAACTTCAACTGTCACTATGTCGACATACTACCTAGGGGCATGTCGACATCCCTCAGCCAAAAATGATAATTTGAATTTCTATAAAAACAATATTTATCTTATATAAGAACTATTTAAAACTTTATAAATATACTTGAATATAGTTGAAATTCATAAGTAAATATAAAGAACAATAAATACATAATTTAACTATAATTTTATATTTAAATCTAAGTATAAATATTAAAAGTTAAATATATTATTTGAAAAGACATTTAAAAACAGGAGTATTTTGACTTTGAAATTAAAGATGTTTTGAGGCTAAAATTATTTAAAATCAGGATAGAGAGTTTTGAATCTTTTAAAAGGAAAGTTTTGAAATCATTTTGAAAACAAGATAATTTTGTAAAATCATTTGAATTAAAATTAGTGGATACAAAACAATGTCCCACTAGATTTTCGTAGGTTTCATCCTACTTAGGTTTCCATCCCTTTAACGGGATCGAAGTGGATTCCATTCCACGAATAAATTGGATATTAAGATGCTAGTGCTTTTCTGCGAGTTTTAACAAATATTCCTAATAAAACGGACTTAACCTTGAACTCTTGATAATCTTGATACTCATGAGTCTTCTATCTCTGTATCTTGAATATCTATACTGTACAGTCTTCATTCTTGATACCTGCATGGTTAGATCCTGCAAATACATATATATCTAAACTTGTAATGTTAGTATTTATATTTTATAATCTATTCTAAGGTTGTTGTCATCAAAACCATCATCTCAAGGACTAACAGTGTCTATTGGTATATTTATATCAGGAATTTGAATATCTACTAAACATGCATTACCGTTAGGACTTTTAAATGATATTAGTAGTATTCCAAAATTAAAAAAAATGAATTCAAGTATCTTCTAACCACGCATAACCGTGAGGACTTTTAAATGGGATTAGAATCAACTTGTCTATTTAATCGATCAATTTTGATATGCGTTCCATACATGCATAACGGTGGGGACTTTTAAATAAGCATGGAAGCATATAATCAAAAATTCCAAGTAATTCACCCATGCATAACCGTGAGGGCTTTTAAATGAGAGTGAATACTTTGGATGTTTTTATTTGCTAAAAAATATAATCAAATGAAAAACGAATATTTTCCCCTTTTAAAATACCGCATATTGACGTACTATATTGGATTTTGATGAGTGATGGTCGATAGAAATATGATAGAAATAGAAATGGTCATGGAATTTTTGCCAACAAAAAGTTTTTATAACTCTTGTTTAAATTTTTAAAGAAATTTACTAAATATACTGTCTCAAGTTATAATAAATGATCAATACCAACACTCATCACTTTTTCAATCACTATTTATCTTTTTGATAATCAATAGGGAGTCAGATTAGTTAATGTACTCATTTAAAATCAAATCCAAAAATAATTATAAAATCAAATTTTCCAAAATGACTAATCTGAAATAAGGTCAACAAAAACTATTTTCTGGAAGGGGATTTATAAAAGAAAAATGTCTGCTGTTTGAAAATTATTGAAGTGAAAAATATGCTGATATTTTCTTTGAAAAATGATGCAGCTATTGAATGTCTCAACATAAATCACGTTCCACTAGTAATTTTTCTATCAACTAGATTACCAGTGTAATCTACATCTGAATTTTTCTTTCACTCGAGATGATCATTAGTTGGATGTTATAGACCAAACCGTGATGTTGCAACAAATTTCCTTAAAATCACATTTTCAGCTTTTAAATGAAATTCTCTTGAATTTGAATTGAAACCATGTAAACAAGCAAACACAAAATATAATGTCAAGTCAAATATATCCACATGTATCATGAGTAATCATCAATCAATAAAACACCATCATTAATCCCAAACAGATCTATATGAAACAATTCAAAGTCTCTAGAAATACTTATTGTATTCTTGGCATAAAAATATAATTGGCCAACAATTTTGAATAAGTCGGAATCAAAATCAACATTTTTAAAATTAAACTCGACATTTATTTCATTATCACATAACTGGCTGATTTAATTCAAATTATGGTGCAGATTATCACATTTAATAAATCATTCAAGATGAATATGCAGTTTTCTGTTTTACCTTTATCGATAATATTTCGTTGTTGTTCATTGTGATTCTAACACCTTTGTACTAGGCTAAGGAACTTTGATTTGTTGCCCGTTGTGTTTCTGGAACAACCAGAATCCAGATAACACTGTTGTTGTTCCTTAGCCTGCCACCACACCTACACGAGAGAATATTTTTGTGACCTATTTTTTTATAGGTCCATGGTTGTTAGGGCAACAGATTTTGAAAAATAAGTTTGTGGAGACCCAAAACTATTTATATATGTTCCTTTCGGCACCCAAATTTGTTTAACTTTGAGGGATTTTATATTCGTGCCTTTTGGAACTCAAATTGCAATAGTTTCACGTGTTTGGGTCTATACCAAAAATTATTTTGATTGTGTCCAAATTTTCTACAAATTGTGCACATGGAATTGACTTGTTTAATTTCACCTCTATCACGTTCTGATTGATTATATCCAAGTCCTTGTCTATCTGTATTAACAATTTGTTTCCCTAATAGCATATTTAACGATCTTTCACTTTTTGAAAATTTTCCTAAAGTCGTAGACAGTTGTTGGACTTATGTTTTGAGAGATTCATTTTCATTTAATAATTATGTGCACTTTTTAATAGAATATTCTCTCCTCGTATTTTCACTTTCTTTTAAAATCAGAATTTCATTTTCAAGTGATTTGATTTTAATTTCTGATTTTTTAATCTCTTCTTTAAATGATGGACACTTATCACACTTAGGGCTCTTACTTTGATAGTTTTTAACCAATTGATCAAGCTGTTTATTTAAATCTATCAAAGTATCTCTTTGTGATTCAATTTTAGTGTATTTCTCCCTAAGTCGTTCGAAACAACCATTTACTTCGTGGAAATATATAAGTAATTCTGAGTGAGTGAGTTTTGATACCTCGCTTAGCTCGTCATCATCGCTATCAGTTATATCACCTCGAAGGCACAGATCTTCTTTTTCACTCTCATTGCTAGTACTTTTATTATCTTCATCACTTGTATTCCACGTGGCTGTAAAACTTCTTTTTGATTTGTTTTCTTGGCCGTGTCGATTCTGAGGACAATTGGGCTTGATGTGACAGGGTTTATTGCACTTGTGACAGATGATCTCCCGCTCTTCTGGGTTGTCTAGTGCTTTGATTATTCTGCTTTTCAATTGTTGATTTAGAGCTGGATTTCCGTATCTGTGATTCCACCTTTTGAATTTCTTTATTCATAGTGCCAGCTCAGCTACTCCATCATCGTCGTCGTCGTCACTTTCTGTTGTTCCTTTAAGAGTTATTGATTTCTTTCGAGTATCACCTCCTTCTCGTTCTTCCTTGAATTTCATCTCTAGCTCATAAGTGGTGAGATTTTCGATGAGTTCTTCAACTTTGATTTGTTTCAAATCCTTTGATTCTTAAAAAGCAGTAACTTTTGCTTCAAAATTTCGTGGAAGGACTTTGAGGATTTTCCGGACTATCTCCAACTCCGTGTATGATTTTCCAAGAGCTTTTGATTTGTATACAATATTGGAAAGTCGTCCGTACATCTCTTTGACATTTTCTTCCTTGGCCATTGTGAAATTCTCGTATTCGCTACTCAGCATGGCAAGGCGAGATTCCTTGACTTGAGATGTTCCTTCGTGAGTCACTTCTATTGTATGCCAGATTTCCTGCGTAGTTAGACAATGTAAGACACGATTAAATTCAATTTGATCTAATGAACAGATAATAGAATTCATAGCTTTAGCATTAGCATTTTGTAGTTTATTTTCTAGATCTGTCCATTGATCCATCGGTTTATCTATTTCCTGATTATTTAGAACTATAGTTAATATTCTATATCCTGTCTCAACTATATTCCAAGCATCAATGGTTTTTAAAAAAAAATTCATTCTATTTTTGCAGTAAGCATATTCACCATTGAACATTAGTGGTCTAACTATGGACTGAACCTCAGCAAAAGCATTTCAAAAGAAGCCATTTTAAAAATTCAAATTTTTAAAGCAAAAATCGGTTTTTGAAAAATCAAATTTTTAAATCAAAAAATTGACTTTTGTTCCTAGCTCTGATACCACTTGTAGGATCGATTTCACCCTAGAGGGGGGGGTGAATAGGGTGATACTATTAATTATAAAAATTTATTACGGAAGTATATAAAATAATTACATCACTGTTTATAGCAGAATAATAGCAACACAGATAATTGCAGAATATTAAAAGCAGAAAATAGAACACACAGATTTTCCCAACTTCGGCAAAACTCTGCCTACGTGCTGCCCCCAAGGTTTCTATTAGAAATTAAGTAGTCAGACGCTTACACATGTAAACTCGCGACACCCGCTATCGACTAACCTAACTCTATGCTCAAAACCCTACCACAACTCAGCCACTAAGTTGCGAATTCTCGAACTATACCACCGTAGTTCGTCCCCTAGTCACACGACTAGACTTTACAATAGTTTGAAATGAAAATTAAAAACAATTTAAACAATAAAAACACAAAGCCCTAAAATATAAATAAAAGCCCAAAATAAATTATGAAACCGGCTCAAATAGCTAAGTGATAAAAAATCCCTTTTCTTTTATTCCTTTGACCGGTGTCTTTCTTCGTTCCTTTTGTTCTGAAAAGTTAGGGCTTTGCTGATGAGGCCGCCGCTTGAATTGATAGCTAATGGTTTGAATGCTTTCTTCGATTAGTAATTACTTACGGCTGCAAAGTCGAGATATATTGTTGCTTTGAATTGAATTGGTACGTTTATTCCTTTTTCGATTTATACTATACTCGACTTTGGTTCGAGTTGAATGATTATTCCTCTCTGTTGTTGCTTGAACTCGAATGATATACATGCCGATGATGTTAACATTTAAATAGGGATCGATTCCCTATATTTTCGTTCGAATTTATCCTTGAATTCGCCTGTTACTTTTTGGCTCTACCATTGGATTTTGCTTGAATGTTGATGATTAATCTTGACTTGTTCACTTCGTATAATTTCTGTAACGACCCAGAATTTCTGTCATTTGAAATTCGTATATTTAATTGATTTTAAATATTAACAAGTAAGATTTGCAAGCCGAATAAATTTTATTTCGAATATATTGATTTAATTGGATAATTAAATCGACAATTTAATATTTGAAATTCCAGAAATAATTGGAAATTGGATTAAATGTGTATAAAAATGATTTATAAAGTTATACTAAATCATATTGGAGTTAGAATGATGTTATAGAACTTTTAAAATTGATTTAAAAGTTAAATTGTGAAAAATTGAATATTTTAATATTTAATTAACGACTAAAAATAGTCATTTTTCAAACAGTCTCGGATTTCGACGAAACTTCATCGGATCCGTAATGTGAAATTATTGTAAGATTTCAAATTTCGTGTCAATCGGATGTACGGTTTGTCCGGGGCAAGCCAAAACGCATCGAAATCGTTTTAAATCGATTTGATTTAAATTTGATCGTTTATTTCCATAACTCGCACATATGATCGAATTAGCTACCGAAACACGTTCCATTGTGTTCGGAACGCGGGTAAAACCTTAGAAACGCCAGCCGGCACGCTTCGTTTGGAGTTTGGGAAATTTTCGATGAATAGTGTTTTGGCAAATTTTCTATAAAGGGCATCAGAATTCACATTTGCATCAAAACCCTAGAGAGGTTAGGGCTGGCCGCTACCTCTATTTCTATGGCCATAAATACATCCTCTTTCTCCCTCATTTTCTCCAAATCCGTCAATCTATACAAAAAGTTGTCAACTACAATATCGTAGAGAGCATCAAGATTTCTCTATCCAACGGCTATGATCGAAATCAATGCAACGGCTTGTCGGCAAATCCCAGGTGAAGTCGTGCGTTTTGTCACGTATCCCGAGAAGCATAGGGGGTCGAGCTTGGTCGGTCGCTGGCCGATGGGAGAGTGGAGCACGTGCTTTCATGTGGTGCTAGCTGATCGTCGTCTCGACGATCGTGGAGGGAGGATAATTCGTCGATAGAACGGCGGCTAATAGGTTAGGGCTGAACGTGTTTTCACGTTGAAGAAGAAGATACAGGGTGCGGCCGTGATTTGCTTTGATGAAACGAATGGCCAGATGTAGCTAGGGTTTGAAAATTAAAATTAAATTGAAAATTAATTATCTTTTAATTCGTATAAACTTCTAAAATTCATAACTTGTTCATACGAGGTCGAAAATCGACGAAACTGGCGGCGCCGGAATCGCAGCGACGAGCAGCTCGCTGTGGTGTAGACGTGGAATCATTTCGAGCAAGTGAAAATTTTGCGTTAAATCGAACGTGTTCGATTTAATGTAAAAAATTGAACGCTCGACATTTTAAAAAGCAAGGTGAGAACTCCTCACTCAATCGAATTGTGTTTCGATTTAAATTTTAAATAGTTAGATTTAGAATTGATCGTTTGTGTGAATTTGAATGATAATTGTTATCTATTGTGCTGAAATAGACCCTATACGCCGTATATTAAGCGGAGGTTATTTATTAAAAACATATACCGCGAATATTCCACCGTGAAGTGGAATTGGTATTATATTTGTATTTGCAGTTGATTTCCCGCATTATATAGCGGATGAGACCCTATTGCACCGCATAATAGCAGATAATATTTATAAATCCCATATACCGCGATATTTCACATCGAAGTGGAATTGGTATTGTGCTAACATCTGTGGATGCAGGGAAACAGGTTAGAGGGATCCAACTGGATTCCTCAAATAATTGAATTTGTTTCAATATTGTGTGTTGATTTATTTATAATCGCCTTGTGATTATATTGTGATTGAAATTGTTGATGGCTATAATTTAGCCGAATATATTTTCGGTATCGTTGGATACCAGAAATAAATAAATAAATGGATTTTCGAAATTTAAATTGAAAATTTATCGAAAAAATTATTTTTGATAATTGGATAAATTTAAAAGGAGTTAAAAGATAAAAGTCTTATTTTTGAGCTGTATTGAATTGAATTTCAAATTTGGAAGAAAAGGCTTAATAAATGGATTTCGGAAATATTAATTTTAAATTGAAGAATTTATTTGAAATTGGATTTTTAAATAGATTTGAGGAGATAAAGACATTTATTTAAAAAGGAAATAATTTGGAAATTTGTTGAAAATTTGATTTGGTGTTTTGAAATAAATTTGAAAATCAATTTGAAATTAATTGATTTTTAATTTACTATAACTAGTAAAATTGGTTTATAGAAATTTATCTGACTTTAAAATTTATCAGATAATTAAATTAATCCTTCTTATGGATGTTTGGATTATATTGGATGTTGAATTGTTTGACATCTCTGATATGTGATGCTTTGTGATATCTCCCGATTTGTGTTGTGATCTGTGAATGAAAGATAAGCGTTATAGTTTATACCGCTTATCAAATTATATTGTTATATTTGATATGTGATGGTTGAATGTTGTTGCACTATTGTGTTAAACCCTTGGACTATACAATACACACACAAATGTGTATTTCACGTGGAAATCGGTTAAGTCACAGATTTTTATCAATTTTGAAAATTGAATTTTTGAATCCAAATTAGTTTTGGAAATTGGAATTGAAAATTTTGAAAATGAGTTTCAAAAATAAAAGTTATTTTAAATAACTTAATAAAATTTGAATTTAAATCATTTGATTTAAAATTTGAATTCAATATTTCGAAATTGAATTCAATGAATTTGGAATTATGGTCTAAAAGATTTTTATAAGTATAAAAGATGTTTATATGGGTTTTTAATCATTTAAAAATGGTTTTGGAAATTTAAATTTAAATTCAAGTTTTATACTTGGATGGCTTTAACCTGTGTAATTGTAACCAGTTTTTCCCAAAACGAAAACTATCTGTTTTCAAATAATAATAGCTTTCATAAAGTGAAAAGATTTCCAATTTGTATCGAAACATTTCAAGTTGAAATGGAATTGTAAATAGTTTGGAAAAACTATGAATTAACCTTTGTAACGATGATTAAATCTTGTTTTGAAATAAAAGAGTATTTCAAAAGGTGTATCTTTTATATTATAAAAGACTTGAATTGTGAATAGTTTTAAAAGCTATAAGTTAAATCTTAATTTAAAGATTTAATGGGTTAATCCAATTGAAATGGAAATTGATTTGGAAATCTGTGAATGAATCTTTGTGAAACTGGGTAAACTTTGTGAAGTAAATCTTTTTGTTTAAAGATTTAAAATGGTAATTTGTTTAAACCATTTAAAGGAAAGGATTTGGGTAATAATTTGTGACTTAATTGAAATCCCAATATTCATATGTTTTGAAATATTGTGCTCACTTTTCGGGTTAGCCGGGAAAAGACCTTTGTGTCATATAACTCATTCCGAATTAGTGATACGACGATATGGATCGTATTGAAGACCGGTGGTGAAGACCGGGTGTTTTTGAAAACGATAGGATGACCCATCGATTGTCTCTGCACCGTTAGCTACGGTATAGAGATTTCCTTTGTGATGGAAAGTTTGATCGGGATTGTGAATACCCGGATTGCAAGGGCTTCTTCTGAAGTGCCTTCGGTTCTGTTCGAACCCGAAACAGACTTGTATGGTTACATGTCTGACATTACATTTTGAGATATAAAGCTGATTTCTTTCAAATACATTTTTGTTTGGTGGCGGAGAATTTATTCTCTTAGCTTAACACCCTTCTCTGAGACGTACGAGCTCAGAGGTTATGTAGTTGAAGGTTATCAGTGATATACTCCCAATTTTGTAGTGTGGCATGCTGAGTGTTGCTGTGTGATGATTATTTATTGATCATTTGTTGATCAAAGCGTGGCTTTGTGAAAAAGCGTAGCTTTGTGGACGAGACCTTTTCGGACCTCACAACCCGGAAATGGTCGAAACAGGAATGATGCGGCAAGGTTATGAGGGTCGCTCCTTTTAGGGTATGTCATTTCCTTTTGGAAAAGGGTGGTATCAGGTATGGAGCCCTGGTATTTAACCTATGTGGATACTCCAATCTCATTTACTGTGTGACTGTTGTTTGATCGAGGCCCTCGGATAAAGGTCCCAAAGGACTGGGGGGTGGCATATTCGTGTAGTAGTTACCTAGTGTCAGAGGTAACCAGGCCTTGTGTTGGCGGAGAGCTAGTTAGTTCTCGGGACGTCCATCCAGAGGCAATCCCATGTGGCATAGGAAGTTCCTTAGCTTGACCATTTGTTGGAAATCCAAAGAAACAATACGAACCTTGTACGGTTTTAGTTGTATAACCTGCTATGGAATGTGGCGGTAACCTGCTATTGAACATGGTAGCTATAGTAGGCATAGTGTGAAATGCCTATGTTGGCTAAGATTAATATTATACTTTCGAAATGTTTTTCTACACTATGCACTAATAATAATAATCCAATGATTTTGCGTAGTAAGCATGTTTGACTATCATAAGAAAAAATCTCCTCCAATTCTGCGTTTGCATTGTGTGTGTGGCGGGAGGTCTTATGGTAGTTTCATTTTCCAAAAGCATTGCGGATGTCTTTTACTTTCTCCTTTGTTGTTGTTTTAAAGATAGTAGCTGTTTTAAGTTCTCACACCAGTCACCATGACTGACCTGGAGTTTATTGTTTCCTTCCTAAACTCTGGGTGCCCACCAATTTCTACACGGGCTGTCTAGAGTCAGGTTATCAGGTCATTCTGGATTCAGGAGATGCTGTGGAGTTAAGTGGCGAGCTGGAGGCGAGGCGTATCACTTGTATATGATATTATTTATTTATTCCGCTGTGTATTCTGTATGAGGACAAGTTTATATAACTGTCCAGTGTTGTATTGTTGTTGTAAACTCTAATGATGATGTAATGTATAACATGATATAGTTCTTGATTTAAAGATTATTCATTTATCTATTATATGTTATTCCGCTGCGAATGTGAGATTCTGTTATTGTTTCTGTTGCTTTTCTTCTCTTTTTCTTTTGTCTTCTTCTACCTCTTCTTTTAAACCCTCAGGGTTTGGTTTTTCGGCATTCGATTGCTCGGCAGTTGATATAGTGGACGTATTAATGTCGACTTTCGGAAGTCGAAGAATTGGGTCTTGAAAATGTGGTATCAGAGCATATGGTTAAGCGATAACCTTGGTTCTGTTGGGTGTTACTCATTAGAGATAGAGTTAGTAGTACTCTAGAATGAGTGTGAGTGTAATAATAGATATGAGCGCGTATTTTTTAGTGAATATGAAATTGTTTTGTATTATGTTGACTTATCGGTTGATTGTTTATAGATTTTGGTCGATGAAGTCTAGCTAACTGTAATCGATAGGGGTTTCTAAACTCTTAAACAAGATAAACCGACACAGTATCATTTTAAATTGGGTAAATGAAATAATTTTACCTCGATTATATTTTGTATATAAAGAAATAATTTTTCAGAAATTGTTAAAGTGTATATAAAATTGATTGTTTGGTTGTTGAAAATGAGAATATATATATGAGTTAATAAAAGTTGTTTGAATAATCTAAATAAAAACAACAATTATGAAGGAATAAATTATATAAATGTAAATGAATTATAAGTATGGAATTATAATTAAAATGATTTACAATTGTGAAATAATCTTGTATAAGTAAAGTTAAATAGTGAAATTATATGAGGAAAGAATTTATAAATGTGATTTATAAATAAAAGGAAATTTTTGAAAGAATAAAAAGCACTGGATTCACTATTGTTACTGGGAAATAATAAGGGTGATGACTGCAGCATCATCAGTATCATTTTCGAGTTTCTGTGTGATGGATTTGCTACCATAGTAAATTGGAATTGAAGTCTTGTTGTGATAAACAAATTTGAAATAAAAATCCAAATTGAAATTGATAATTATAAGTGAAATGAGTTTTATACTTGTAACATGAATTTGGAAGATGAAATAAATAAGTTGTATAACTTATAAAATGAGAAGATGTAAGTGAAACCAAATGATAAAATGGTTAAACAAGTTTTGTTAAGCAAAATAAAATTTGATTTTGATTAAGTAATGAATTTGACTTAAGTAAAAGTTAAATAAAATTGAATTTGAGTTAAATTAGCAATGGGCTTAAGTTGTATAAGTGAAGTGAGTTGAAATGGAATATAACTTAAGTGATGTTGAATGAAGTTGATTTTGGTATCGAAGTAAATTAATAAAGTGAATTAATGAAATGAAGTGATGAATATGAACTTGAGTTATGTAATGAAATTCAACTTTATTTGTAAAATGAATTAGCAATTGAATTAATAAATGGATTGAATTTTAATCAATCGAATGTGAATAAATTAATATGGAATTATGGATGTAAGTGTTAATTCATTAAAGCTAATGTAATTGGAATTTGAATGAATCGAATGGAAGCCAATTTAATATTAAACCAATTGGAATTGAAAGTGTTGAACCAAATTGAATTTAAATTTAATAATTTGGTTGTGTTGGTTATGATTTGATTGTTTGATGGTTGTTAGTTAATTGTATATAAATTCATTAAGTGTTAATGAAATTGAATTAGTGAAATGGGAAGCTATGTAATTGAATTTGAATTGAAAGTGAATTAATGTGAATTGGTAGTAAGCAATTAAAATTTGTATCGAAACCTTATAAATTGCTTATGGGAATTATTTGATTGCAATGCTTATGGAAACTTTGTATTTGTTATTGAAAATTAATGAAATATAAATGAATTTTCTATATATGTCACTTACATATTTAAACTGAGTAAGTACAAGTACCGTGGCTACCGTTTGGCGGGATTTGGTTGCGCTAATAAGCTTAATAAATAACTGCTTTGCTTAAAAATGCTAAAAAGGTACGCCTCCGCAATAAAAATAGGAAATATGAACTGTTTTTCTGCTTTTCCGACCGTGTGGGTCGATGTATATATATTTATGTCTATTGTGATCCTACTACGATTGAACCGCGCAAAGGAGGCTATGGCGAATTTTTCTGAAAATTTAAGGCGTTAGAAAATTTTCGAGAAATTTTGGAAAATTTGTGAAAACTAAATTTTGGATTTGGAGTTAAAAGTTAAACGATATAGTTTGTTTTGAAAAGTATAACTAAGTATAGATTTGAAAAACTTAGTAAAGTTTTTGAAAGAGTTTAACTTTTGGATTTTAGGGAAGTTGTACACTTAAGTGATTTTGATATCTAATTTGAACGAATTGTTTGAAAAGTTAATGAATTTGGGGCATTTTTCTTACTTTGCAATTTCGAGGACGAAATTCTTTTAAGGGGAGAAGATTGTAACGATCCAGAATTTCTGTCATTTGAAATTCGTATATTTACTTGATTTTAAATATTAACAAGTAAGATTTGGAAGCCGAATAAATTTTATTTCGAATATATTGATTTAATTGGATAATTAAATCGACAATTTAATATTTGAAATTCCAGAAATAATTGGAAATTGGATTAAATGTGTAAAAAACGATTTATAAAGTTATATAAAATCATATTGGAGTTAGAATGATGTTATAGAACTTTTAAAATTGATTTAAAAGTTAAATTGTGAAAAATTGAATATTTTAATATTTAATTAACGACTAAAAATTGTCATTTTTCTAACAGTCTCGGATTTCGACGAAACCAGTTTCATCGGATCCGTAATGTGAAATTATTGTAAGATTTCAAATTTCGTGTCAATCGGATGTACGATTTGTCCGGGGCAAGCCAAAATGCATCGAAATCGTTTTAAATCGATTTGATTTAAATTTGATCGTTTATTTCCGTAACTCGCACATATGATCAATTTACTACCGAAACACGTTCCATTATGTTCGGAACGTGGGTAAAACCTTAGAAACGCCAGCCGGCACGCTTCGTTTGGAGTTCGGAAAATTTTCGATGAATAGTGTTTTGGCAAATTTTCTATAAAGGACATCAGAATTCACATTTGCATCAAAACCCTAGAGAGGTTAGGGCTGGCCGCCACCTCTATTTCTATGGCCAGAAATACATCCTCTTTCTCCCTCATTTTCTCCAAATCCGTCAATCTATACAAAAAGTTGTCAACTACAAAATCATAGAGAACATCAAGATCTCTCTATCCAACGACTATGATCGAAATCAATGCAACGGCTTGTCGGCAAATCCCAGGTGAAGTCGTGCGTTTTGTCACGTATCCCGAGAAGCATAGGGGGCCGAGCTTGGCCGGTCGCTGGCCGATGGGAGAGTGGAGCACGTGCTTTCGTGTGGTGCTAGCTGATCGTCATCTCGACGATCGTGGAAGGAGGATAATTCGTCGATAGAACGGCGGCTAATGGGTTAGGGTTGAACGTGTTTTCACGTTGAAGAAGAAGATACAGGGTGCGGCCGTGATTTGCTTTGATGAAACGAATGACCAGATGTAGCTAGGGTTTGAAAAGTAAAATTAAATTGAAAATTAATTATCTTTTAATTCGTATAAACTTCTAAAATTCATAACTTGTTCATACGAGGTCGAAAATCAATGAAACTGGCGGCGCCGGAATCGCAGCGACGAGCAGCTCGCTGTGGTGCAGACGTGGAATCATTTTGAGCAAGTAAAAATTTTGCGTTAAATCGAACGTGTTTGATTTAATGTAAAAAATTGAACGCTCGACATTTTAAAAAGCAAGGTGAGAACTCCTCACTCAATCGAATTGTGTTTCGATTTAAATTTTAAATAGTTAGATTTAAAATTGCTTGTTTGTGTGAATTTGAATGATAATTGTTATCTATTGTGCTGAAATAGACCCTATACGCCGTATATTAAGCGGAGGTTATTAAAAACATATACCGCGAATATTCCACCGTGAAGTGGAATTGGTATTATATATGTATTTGGAGTTGATTTCCCGCATTATATAGCGGATGAGACCCTATTGCGCCGCATAATAGCGGATAATATTTATAAATCCCATATACCGCGATATTTCACATTGAAGTGGAATTGGTATTATGCTAACATCTGTGGATGCAGGGAAACAGGTTGGAGGGATCCAACTGGATTTCTCAAATAATTGAATTTATTTCAATATTGTGTGTTGATTTATTTATAATCGCCATGTGATTATATTGTGATTGAAATTGTTGACGGCTACAATTTAGCCGAATATATTTTCGGTATCGTTGGATACCAGAAATAAATAAAAAATTGGATTTTCGAAATTTAAGTTGAAAATTTATTGAAAAAATTATTTTTGATAATTGGATAAATTTAAAAGGAGTTAAAAGATAAAAGTCTTATTTTTGAGCTATATTGAATTGAATTTCAAATTTGGAAGAAAAGGCTTAATAAATGGATTTTGGAAATATTAATTTTAAATTGAAGAATTTATTTGAAATTGGATTTTTAAATAGATTTGAGGAGATAAAGGCATTTATTTAAAAAGGAAATAATTTGGAAATTTGTTGAAAATTTGATTTGGTGTTTTGAAATAAATTTGAAAATCAATTTGAAATTAATTGATTTTTAATTTACTATAACTAGTAAAATTGGTTTACAGAAATTTATCTGACTTTAAAATTTATCAGATAATTAAATTAATCCTACTTATGGATATTTGGATTATATTGGATGTTGAATTATTTGACATCTCTGATATGTGATGCTTTGTGATATATCCCGATTTGTGTTGTGATCTGTGATTTGTTTATCTATGATATATATATATATATCTATGATCTGTGAATGAAAGATAAGCGTTATAGTTTATACCACTTATCAAATTATATTGTTATATTTGATCTGTGATGGTTGAATGTTGTTGCACTATTGTGTTAAACCCTTGGACTACACAATACACACACAAATGTGGATTTAACGTGGAAATTGGTTAAGTCACAGATTTTTATCAATTTTGAAATTTGAATTTTTGAATCCAAATTAGTTTTGGAATTTGGAATTGAAAGTTTTGAAAATGAGTTTCAAAAATAAAAGTTATTTTAAATAACTTAATAAAATTGGAATTTAAATCATTTGATTTAAAATTTGAATTCAATATTTCGAAATTGAATTCAATGAATTGGGAATTACGGTCTAAAAGATTTTTATAAGTATAAAAGATGTTTATATGGATTTTTAATCATTTAAAAATGGTTTTGGAAATTTAAATTTAAATTCAAGTTTTATACTTGGATGGCTTTAACCTATGTAATTGTAACCAGTTTTTCCCAAAACGAAAACTATCTATTTTCAAATAATAATAGCTTTCATAAAGTGAAAAGATTTCCAATTTGTATCGAAACATTTCAAGTTGAAATGGAATTGTAAATAGTTTGGAAAAACTATGAATTAACCTTTGTAACGATGATTAAATCTTGTTTTGAAATAAAAGAGTATTTCAAAAGGTGTATCTTTTATATTATAAAAGACTTGAATTGTGAATAGTTTTAAAAGCTATAAGTTAAATATTAATTTAAAGATTTAATGGGTTAATCCAATTGAAATGGAAATTGATTTGGAAATCTGTGAATGAATCTTTGTGAAACTGGGTAAACTTTGTGAAGTAAATCTTTTTGTTTAAAGATTTAAAATGGTAATTTGTTTAAACCATTTAAAGGAAAGGATTTGGGTAATAAGTTGTGACTTAATTGAAATCCCAATATTCATATGTTTTGAAATATTGTGCTCACTTTTCGGGTTAGCCGGGAAAAGACCTTTGTGTCATATAACCCATTCCGAATTAGTGATACGACGATATGGATCGTATTGAAGACCGGTGGTGAAGACCGGGTGTTTGTGAAAACGATAGGATGACCTATCGATTGTCTCTGCACTGTTAGCTACGGTATAGAGATTTCCTTTGTAAGGGGAAGTTCGATCGGGATTGTGAATACCCGGATTGCAAGGGCATCTTTTGAAGTGCCTTCGGTTCTGTTCGAACCCGGAACAGACTTGTATGGTTACATGTCTGACATTACATTTTGAGATATAAAGCTGATTTCTTTCAAATACATTTATGTTTGGTGGTGGAGAATTTATTCTCTTAGCTTAACACCCTTCTCTGAGACGTACGAGCTCAAAGGTTATGTAGTTGAAGGTTATCAGTGATATACTCCCAATTTTGTAGTGTGGCATGCTGAGTGTTGCTGTGTGATGATTATTTATTGATCATTTGTTGATCAAAGCGTGGCTTTGTGAAAAAGCGTAGCTTTGTGGACGAGACCTTTTTCGGACCTCACAACCCGAAAATGGTCGAAACAGGAATGATGCGGCAAGGTTATGAGGGTCGCTCCTTTTAGGGTATGTCATTTCCTTTTGGAAAAGGGTGGTATCAGGTATGGAGCCCTGGTATTTAACCTATGTGGATACTCCAATCTCATTTACTATGTGATTGTTGTTTAATCGAGGCGCCTCGGATATAGGTCCCAAAGGACTGGGGGGTGGCTTATTCGTGTAGTAGTTACCTAGTGACAGAGGTAACCCGGCCTTGTGTTTGCAGAGAGCTAGTTAGTTCTCTGGACGTCCATCCAGAGGCGATCCCATGTGGCATAGGAAGTTCCTTAGCCTGACCATTTGTTGGAAATCCAAAGAAACAATACGAACCTTGTACGGTTTTAGTTGTATAACCTGCTATGGAATGTGGCGGTAACCTGCTATTGAACATGGTAGCTATAGTAGGCATAGTGTGAAATGCCTATGTTGGCTAAGATTAATATTATACTTTCGAAATGTTTTTCTGCACTATGCACTAATAATAATAATAATGATTTTGCGTAGTAAGCATGTTTGACTATCATAAGAAAAAATCTCCTCCAATTCTGTGTTTGCATTGTGTTTGTGGCGGGAGGTCTTATGGTAGTTTCATTTTCCAAAAGCATTGCGGATGTCTTTTACTTTCTCCTTTGTTGTTGTTTTAAAGATAGTAGCTGTTTTAAGTTCTCACACCAGTCACCATGAATGACCTGGAGTTTATTGTTTCCTTCCTAAACTCTGGGTGCCCACCAATTTCCACACGGGAAATCTAGAGTCAGGTTATCAGGTCATTCTGGATTCAGGAGATGCTGTGGAGTTCAGTGGCGAGCTAGAGGCGAGGCGTATCACTTGTATATGATATTATTTATTTATTCCGCTGTGTATTCTGTATGAGGACAAGTTTATATAACTGTCCAGTGTTGTATTGTTGTTGTAAACTCTGATGATGATGTAATGTATAACATGATATAGTTCTTGATTTAAAGATTATTTATTTATCTATTATATGTTGTTCCGCTGCGAATGTGAGATTCTGTTATTGTTTATGTTGCTTTTCTTCTCTTTTTCTTCTGTCTTCTTCTACGTCTTCTTTTTAAACCCTCAGGGTTCGGTTTTCCGGCATTTGATTGCTCGGCAGTTGATACAGTGGACGTATTAATGTCGACTTTTGGAAGTCGAAGAATCGGGTCCTGACAATTTCGTTTACTTGATTAACATGGTTTTGATTTCTGACTTGGTTCGTTCTTTTTGCCTTGTTCATCACGGCTTTGATTTTGCTGGTGACTTCGGTTATGGTGATTTTGTGATGAAATTTTGACTTTGTTTGAAATTGCTACTTTGCTTGATTTTGTCTCAGCCTTGAACACTGCAACACTGTATCGTATATATGTATGCTCGACATGACACTCTGTTGCTTGCCATTTTGAACTGCTGCACTATACTGTCCACTGCCGTGTTGATGTTGCACTTGTACCATTTGAGTTGTGGTACTGGTTATCTCTACATACATCATATATATGTACACACATTTATCTATGTATGCTGTGTACTTCATTTTTGTTGCAGTCGAAACATTGAACTACTTGTTTCACTGGTGCATGTTTTTGTTCATTGGTCTTTTGCATAGTGTGGTGAGTTGCTTTGTTTTCAGTTGAAGCTTGTACTGTTCATTCGAACTGCTATTTCATGTGCAGTTTGTAATTTGTCGAGCACCATTTATATACATACATACATTTATATATATATATATATATATATCTGTGTGTGTGTATATGTGTGTTGCATTGACTTGTGTGTTCATTGTGTAGTTTGTTCTTGTGATCTTGTATCACTGGCTTCATCATGATTTTGGAGTTTGTCTGTTATTTGATGTTGGTACTTGTTTTCTTTGAGTTGAGCCTGAAATATTGAGTTGTATATGACTTGCTCCATTTGTTATGCACTTGACCATTTGCTGTTTGGTTCATGTATGGTCTGCTTGGAGTTGTGTAGAACTACTGTCCTGAGTTTCATTGTTGCCAGGTCTGGTGGTCTGCACTTTTGTACTTCTGATCATGCTACATTGTTCTCTTATTCAATTGAGTTCACCATTGATGTATATGCATTCATCTTGAATTCCTTTTCTTAGAGTCTATGCTGTTGATGTCTGAAAGCTTCTTGATAGTTGCATTCATGATGAATTTGTAGCTTTGGTTTCACTCGAGAATTATTTGCTTTATGAATTGCACCTGTGTTGAATCCAGCTTATAGCTCGGGTTTGACCTTGTGCTCGTGTCGAGACTTTATTTGTATTGCACTTGAGTTGAACCCGGCTTTTAATTGGGTTTGACCTTGTGCTCACATGTCCTTGTAATTTTATCAAGTGTATATTGGTGTGCACGGCCTTGTGGCATGTATAGTGATACACTGTGCATGTCGCAAGCTGTTCGTGTATGATGAATTCAAATTTAAATGATGACGAAGAACCCAAATAACTAAGGCAAATAATATTTTCAAAATACACATTTTATTTTACACTGCAAAAATATTTCATTTTCAATTTTACTGCGTCAGTGTATATTTTGCAAATAACTCAAATGATGGATTCAATCTGGAATAGAGTTGAAGAGTAATACGAGTGAATGAGTGATATGTAGTGAGATGCAAATGTAAATTGGAAAATGTGATGTAATCAAAATTGTATTGTAATTGAAATTGTGTGTATATATATATAGTGAGAGCTCAAATTTGTACTATTCAAAAATTGTAATAAGTATTTGTTTGAATAAAATAGCTGTTTGAAAATTGTAATATTTTATTCAGCAAATATTTATTTAATTATGTGAAAAATAAAATAGTACATTAACAAATACATTTAAATGAATATATATATATATGTTTATTTTCATCAAACAAAAATCATATACTTGCATATTCAACAAATTTTAGAAATTAGGTTTTAGTCAAGAAAAATTATTGTTATAAGCATGCATTGAGAATGCAAAGGCGATTTTCATAAAAAAAGAAGATCAAGAAATTTTTTCATAAAATCTAAAGGAGGATATAAAAAAAATTTCTTAAACGTTGCTCGGATTAGAGGAAGCTAATTTTCTTAAGAAAAATTTATGGAAAACCAACATTCAGTACATGGTCATGTGCACAACAATAGCACGCGAATGAAGTAACCCTTGAGTGGATAATATTTTGGTTAGAATGATCTTAGATGATAACTGTAATAAATTTGAGCACTTTTTACTATTAAGACTAAATGAGAAGATAAACCAAACTTCCACTTGTAGAACTTGGAATAGATCCATGTATACCATAAACATGATACGTAGGTGCCATGACTTTTAAAAGTTTGGAAAACAGTCTAAGAGTAAAGAGAAATGACTTGAGTCAGGCTGAATTAGAAAAAAAGTTGTGTTATTTTTTTTTATATTTAGGAAATCACCAATTTGAACAACCTTGAGGGAAATGGAAATATAGTGAAGGGCTAAGTGGGAAGTACCATAGAAAGAAGAAGTACAATCCATGGTTGAGTTATCGTATTTGGTATCTAGGCGTTGGGGTGATTAGGTACATGATTGAAAGAGTTAAGAAAATATGTTATACATTGGAAGTTTTATGGAGCTAAAATTAGCAGGAGCATACTAATGCTCAAGTGGTTTAGCATGGTGCAAGATGACATTATTTGGGTTAGTAGCAAGGATTGTCGAAGGTTACCGAGGCACATATAATTGAATTGGAAATTATGCCGGTGGTGAAAGTTAGTTAGTGTAGTCCGAATCCAATTGGTAGAAGGGCAAAGTCTGCACCAGATAGGCAGGAAGCAAGTAAAGATAGTAGATATATAGGGTAGTCCATGGAGCCAAGTCCATATAGAGTCTATGGAGCTGAGTCCACGTAGAGAACAGACATGTCGAAAATCCCCAAGGAAAGATAGAACGTGGATTAATTATTAGGAAGTCGTCATTAGGTACTTGTGGAAGTGTCTATGTGGTATAGCTATAGTAGTCAAGACATTTTTAGTTAGGAAAGTATAGGTTACTTTTTTATTTAGCTTCTAGTTGAGGTATAGATCATTGGATGGTAGGAATGGTTGCAGTGTGTCAATAGGACATGTTATGGATGATGGATGCTAATGGATGTATTTTCTTGTATTGTTTGGATTGTATTTTTTTACACATCTAGGACAATATATCCTTGTAATACCCCAAAATTTTGTGAAAAATCATTTTTGTAAAATGATTTAATTTTTGAAATATTTAGATTTAAATATGGTGAAATTTCTGGAATAAATAGTGTGCAAGTATATGTGTGCACGTGCACACTGAAATGGCACAAGAAAGAACTCCAGATTTCTTGGATTTAAAACAAGAATTAAAAAGCAATACAAACATGATTTTGCAACATGGATATTTGATTTCTGGAATTATATGGATCATCTTAGAAAATAAGAAAAGTAAGTTTTACCTTAAATCAGTAAACAAATTTTATTTAAAACCCAGAAAAGAAATTATACATATCTATAAACCTGTATACATATAGGTGCATATACTCCTGAAATTAAAGAGGGATTAAATAAGCCTAGATAAGATATGTATACAAATATATATATATTTTTAAGTACTGAAAAGTATATATATATATAAGCAAGTGAAACTATAACATTAAAATGACATGAAATGTGATACAAGTCAATATGCTTGTGTAGGCAAAAATAGAAAAGGGGATTCTCAGGAATAATTAAAATATGAAATAGGATAGTCACACTTTTAACATGACTAGGTGAGTGGCCATTTTCTGAAAAGTAAAAGAAAGAAAATGCAGCCTTAAAATTGGTTAATATGGCCGGGGTATTATGAATGAAAAATGCATGATGCTAGCCAGGACAGAAATGGAATTCTGTTTTAACAAAACCCTAGTGGAAAGATGTATATAAATAGGCAGTTTTAGCCAGTAGAATTATTTTACCCCGAGCTGCACAAAAATAAGAAAGGAAGAAAAATATTGGAAGGAAGAAGAAAACACTCATACAAGGGTTTTCTGGATTAATAAGAAGAAATATTTAGGTGAGTAACCTCACTGAGTTCATGGCATTAAGACCTGAGATGAGGCAGCCACTTTTTATATTGCCATTTATGTATTTCTGGTTTTGATGTATATGATTTCATCAATGCTTTTTGGATGTCTTATTTTAAATCTGATATGATTTAATATGGATGATTTTGATGATCTTTGATTGGTTGAGACATTTGTCTTTGGATGAGTATCATACTGTTTTATTTATACTCATAAATGTTAAAGTTTAGGATCTTAAAAATTATATAGAGAATACTCTCAACTGTTATAGATCTATGGCATGGAAACTTTATAAAAATGATTGGAGCTGCATTATACTTGGTATAAGTGCTGAGGCTTGAAAAGAAAAATGTTAAGGGTGCAATAGAAATTTTCTAAGTGCTGAGCCCTTAATCAAATCAAAAAAAAAGAAGAAACCCACAAGCTAAAATTATGATTGAACCAGATCTTGAATCTGAATCAATCATAAAGGCTTGCAGATCAATATAACATGCCATGCCTCTTTTTACAGTTGAAAATATTCTTATATTTTACTAAGATCAAGACATATTGACCCCATTTAGGAAATAACTGTCTGATTATTTCTGAGGAGAATTATGCTAGGAGAGATTATGGATGTTTCCATGTTTGCAGTGACATGTTCACTTAGCACATTTGATGATAGGATTTAAGACAATACACTAGTAAATAAACTAGGGAAGTGAAGGCCAAGAAAGCTGCTGGAATGCTTGTCATATTTGAAGTATGCAAGTTGGCACATGGTTTGTTTAAGCCCTGAGATCTTTGTGCAATGATGTGAATTAGTTCATTGCAATGTGTCCCAGTGATTCCTTAATAGCAGATGAGGCAAGAGTTTAAATTGAATTATACAACCTGTAAATGAAGAAATAGGAATATGGATATTTCTTAGGTTGAATGGTATGGAACCAAGATGGTTCCAGTGAATGCAATTGTTGCAAATAGATAATTATGTTTGCATGATTATGTATGCAAGTGTAAGAATGATAAATGAATATATCATACCTGAATCAACTTAATTATACTATGTTAAAGTAATTGATTGCAGAAATTTGCTTAAATAACAAGTTAGTATCCTTATATTCTCTATTGCTTAATATCATGAATGTATTGATGTTACTCATACCAGATCATAGATCTGACCCTTGTTTGCTCATGGCATATGGGGTGTCTCATTTTAAAATGAGGCAGCCACTCATGCTCTTTCAGGTAACCCAGGCATTAAGTAAAAATGAAGTTATGGCCATTATGGAGGAGTGAATGAACATGCTAGCTAGTTTCAATAAGAGCTTAAATTGATTATATCTGCATGTATTCAGGAAAAATTTTATGTTTCTAAGATTTCCAGTCATGTATTGAATATTTTATGGTTAGTGATCAAGTTGCCCTTATGTTCTGTAAAGTGTCAGATTAAATTTGTTGTTCTGATTGAAAGTGTTGTGTGTTAAGGTTTGATTTGTTTTTGAAGTAGTGTCTGAAACATAAACAAGGAAAATATGCTCAAGTATCAGCTACAAAAATCTGGAAAGAAATATACAATTATGTGTGCTACTGTTTTTCATAATTTATATATGTATTAGCTAATCTTGAGACATAACAGAGCACTGAGTTTTAGAATAAAATCTGGATTTAGCAAGAAGTAAACTTAAAAGGATTCTATTTTCTTTTTACTGAAATGCTTTGTAAATAAGTTTGAATTCATTTCTGAATTGTATTGAGAAAAGTAAAATGTTTATAAAAGCTTCAGACAGAATGCAATGAATGGTATCTCCATTGCTTTGAACTAGTGTGTAGCAGATACAGGATTCATGAGTTAACCAGCTTCAAATAAATGAAGTATTGGTTGATCATGATAGATTGTATTCTGAAAATAAAAATGCATTTCAAAAGCTTAGTACATTTAGCAATTGTTTCACCCAGTTCTCTGGAAAATGAGCAAAGATATTGACATGTACATGTATATCTGTGTACATGTTGATATCTGGGCAAAAATATAAACATAAATTCCTAGAACAGTTGTAGGAATGGATTTATAAAAAAATAATAAAGCAAGAAATTTTGTTTTGTATGTTAGATTATAGGATGAAATTGAATATATATGTGCAGATATAGGTAGATATCAGTTTTCAAACCATACAGGAAAAAAAAAACAAAAATTGTGTTTGAACCGACCAGCATAGTACTCGAACTCGTGACCTCTCATGTATAAGTTAGGCGCGTTTCCATTACGCCTAGATGTTGCTTGTGTTCACTTAGGATCCACTTTCTTTTAGCCTGATTTTGACACTATACAGACTTTAACACAATCATCTATATTAAAAGCTTGTTTACCACTGATTATTACTTGATCATTCTTTTTTTTAGAATAACAGACTAAAGTACATGTCTCCAATGGATTCTATGGCTAAAAATCAGGATACAATAATTAATCTGAATTGCTAAAAATCTAAATCAAACAGAATGTTCTTGTAAAAAAAAGTATATAGTCTGAATTTAAACAAGAGGAACACATACATCTTCATATGTATGTGTATGTTATTAGATATACACTGATATATTTATATTGGTAAGTTATTTTGATCCTGGATATATTTTGTTTATTGGAGAAAGAAAATGACCCTGGGAAATATATTTGTAATGAATGATATATCTATATATCATCTCTAAAAAAAAATCCTTATGAAATTAGGGTGGAAATAGGAGGGTCATTTCAGTTGGTATCAGAGCACTTGGTTGCATTGATTGTTAAGTATTATAGAAATGTATTATGTCTGTTTGTTTTGGATGAAATAATTTAGATAAGAAATTAGAAATTATAGAGGTACTCATAATATACTAATACCATTTACCCAGAATTTAGTTAGCAGACCATGGTAGGAAGAGGATCTCATCACAATGCAGGACCCAGTGCACCTCAAATGCTTGATATGCAAGAATTTGTGAGGTTTTTAAGAGATGGAATTGGGCATAGGCCTAAGAACCCACATGAAGAGCTTTCAAAGCTACTGAAGACTTATTCCAATTTGGGAGGCAGGAGTTTTGAAGGAACTGAGAGTGTGATGGAAATTCAAGCATCGTTGAGAACACTTGATAGGATTTTCAATGATATGCAGTTGGATGACCAAAGGAAGAGGCAAGTAGCTTCTAGACAACTGAAAGGGGTAGCTTTAAGCTGGTGGGAGGTGATCATAGCTGGAAGAAATGAAAATGAAATCACTTGGAATCAGTTCAAGGAGATGTTGGAGGCAAGATTTGTACCAGCATCAGCCAAGACCACTTTGCTTGAAGAATTTATCAAACTTAGGCAGGGAACTTTGAATGTCACTGAATACACTCAAAAGTTTGAGGGGCTATCCAATTATGGAGCAATGCTAGTGGCAGATGAAGCATCCAAAAATGATAGGTATATAAAAGGACTGAACCCAGGACTTAGCAGAGCTATGCTACAATATGCAGATAGAAAATTTGATCAAGTAATTGATCTGGCCTTGAAACTGGAACAACATGACAAAGAAAGAGAGAAATATAGGAATTTTAAGAGCAACAACAAGAAGGATAAGGGAAGATATCACCCTTATGATAAAAAGAAGGAGGAGGCAGACAACAAGAAGAGTAAAGATACAAAAGCCAATGATACTAAGAAGAAATTGGTTTGCCATCATTATGGAAAAGAAGGACACATCAAACCAAGGTGCCCAGAGTTAAAAGGAGGAGCCTTCAAATGCTACCTATGTGGGAAAGAGGGGCATATGAAGAGGAACTGTCCTGAGAATAAACAGCAAGGGAAATTGGCAACTTTGGAAGGTAAAGGCAAATCTGCAGTGAAAATTGATGCTGAAAATCATGGCCAAGTGGAAGGTACATTACTCATTTGTGCCATACCCATACCAGTAGTATATGATACTGGAGCAACACACTCTTTGATTTCCTATGAATTAGTTAAAGTGTTAAAATTAAACTGCATATTGGTTGAAACCCCATTGCTTGTACAAAGTCCCCTAGGGAGTTCTAGTGTTTTGAACATGAATTGTGTGGATGTGGAGTTAAACATAGGAGGAAATATTTTTATTTCCAATTTATATGTTTTAAATTACCCAAATATAGGAGTTATATTGGGGGTAGATTGGTTAAGGCAATTTAAAGCCATAATTAATTTAGACTCATCCACCATATCATTGCAAAATTCTAGAGGCCAGAGGATCACAGTTCTATGTGAAATAGCTAAGGAAGGGAAATTGTATCATTTAGTTGACTTAGAAAAAGATCTGAGTGAACTAACCATTGAAGAAATTCCCATAGTTAATGAATACTTGGATGTGTTTGGGGAAGTTAAGGGTGTTCCACACCACAGACCAGTTGAGTTTCAAATTAATCTCATTCCAGGAGCAAGTCCAATAATCAAGAAACCTTATAGGATGGGGCCAAGTGAACTGAAAGAATTGAAAAATCAGTTGGAAGAATTAGAAGGCAAGGGATTTATAAGGCCAAGCAATTCCTGCTGGGGTTCTCCAGTAGTGTTTGTAAGAAAACATGATGGTACCTTGAGAATGTGCATAGATTACAGGGAACTAAATAAAGTAACCATCAAGAATAAATATCCATTGCCTAGAATAGATGATCTCTTTGACCAACTCAGTGAAGCTAAAATATTTTCTAGATTAGACTTAGCATCAGGATTCCATCAAATGAAGGTTGAAGACTCAAGTGTTAAGTATACTGCATTTAACACGAGATATGGCTTATATGAATTTTTGGTTATGCCATTTGGTTTGACAAATGCTCCTTCATATTTTGTTGATTTGATGAATAGAATATTTAGAGATTATTTAGACAAGTTTGTACTGATTTTTATTGATGACATTTTGATTTATTCTAAGACAGTGGAAGAGCATAAAAATCATTTGCATTTAGTTTTGTCAAGACTAAGGGAAAATGATTTAAAGGCAAAATTTTCAAAATGTGCATTTTGGAAAGAAGAAGTGCATTTCCTTGGGCATGTTATCTCTGCCAAAGGAATATCAGTAAACCCTAATAAGGTAGTGGCAATCCAAGCATGGAAAAGGCCTAGTACCATCAGTGAGATTAGATCATTTATGGGGATGGCAGGATATTATAGGAGATTTATAAAAGATTTCTCAAAAATATCATCACCACTTACCAATTTAACTAGAAAGAACCAAGCCTTTGTATGGACAGAAAAATGTGAGCAAGCTTTTATCAAAATAAAGGAAGCTCTGATTAATGCACCAGTATTGAGAGTGCCAGAAGGAAATGAAAATTTGGTTGTGTACACTGATGCAAGTGGCTCTGGGTTAGGGGCTGTGTTGATGCAGCAAGACCAGGTGGTAGCCTATGCATCTAGGCAATTAAAGCCACATGAAACCAGGTATGCAACTCATGATCTTGAACTAGCAGCTGTGACGACCCGGAATTTTTGTATATTTGAAATGTGAATATTTAATTTATTTTAAATATTCGAAGGTTAAATTTTAACTTTAATTTTAAATATACAGTATTTATTGGATAATTTAATTTTTGAATTAGACAATTGAATATAGGGTAAAATAGAGAATCCGGAGTTTTGAGCTTGTTAAAAATAATTTGAAAGCTTGTAAAATTTATATTGATAATATGAAAGATAATAAAAGTGATAGAATATAATTTAAAGATGTTTGTTCAGTTTTAAAAATATATCGTTGAAATTGAATTTAAAAATAGCCGTCCGAGGCACAGTCTCGGAATCCGACGAAACCAGTTCCATTGGGTCCGTAATATTGAATTATTACCGGATTTCAAATTTTGTAGCTTTCGGAATTAACGTGTGATCGTACGAGGTATAAACGCTTAAACGATAATTATCGATTTAATTTAAATATCATAATCTGAAGGAAAATCTAATCACAGCCAAAATTTATTTCACATCTATCGTTTCTTTTCATCAGCTACGAGCCTTCTGGATCACACTGTTTGTCCACACGTGTTCAACTGGGTTAACACGCGTCCTCTAAAAAGCCCTATCTTCTTTGTAACGCTATTCTATCCTAGTTCTTAACCGCCTATCCTTCCCTTTATTCCCCTTCAATTCAAAACGAAATCTTGTTTTTCGTTTCTTCAATTAATTCGCGAACCCCATATATTTCTTCGGCTTTGGTTAGAATCATCAGCGAAATCGAGTTGTTATTCTCGAACGATCGAAGTTCTGAGAATCTATTGTATCACAGCGGCAAGTTTTGGAGCAGCTAGAGTTTAGTCTTGAGGAAGTTGTCTCGATCGCAAGGCGTACTGGGTTCGAATGGGGGGGAACGTGGATCGGTCACTGTATTCGAGGAAGCATCGACGCTCGATGTTTGGGTGGTTTGGATTCGCGACTTGGTCGCCAAGTGGAGCAGTGAGGTTTTGAGCTCGACGATGTGGGGCGGTGCAGTGTGGGCAGGCGGAGATGCTCGACGCGAGCAGGGACGTGGGCTAGGGTTTTGCAAATTGGGAAGTAGGAGTCGCTTGCCTGAGGCTGCGACGCAGTGGGATGATGCTCGGCGGCTGCGAGGAGGTCAACTTCAATGCCGACAGTGTGGGGTTGCAGGCGAACTGCATCGACTCGCGTGAAGGCAGTCACTGTGAAGGAATTCGAGGCTAGCGGCGGCAACTCGAGGCGATCAATCGATGGTCTCGATTCACGGCGGGATGGTCGAGCTGGGGTTGTGATGTTGTTTCGATCTGGGCTGTGAGGTATTCTATTCGTTTATCATATTAACTTGATTTAATAACAATAAAAATGTATTTGCAGATTGGAAAAAATTATTAGATGAACAGTAGAATAAAAATTTAAGGGTAGTCAATTTGTTAAATATTATATATACGGAAAGATTTATATAGAGTTATATCAAAATAAGAATATTACTAGTAGTCTAAAACCATGGAAAATGTTGACTAATTTATTGACTGTGAAATTGATGGATTTGAATAATTTAAATATTAATAAACTATATATTGATATTCAAGGTCAAAACCGGAAATCAAATCAGGATTGAAGTGGACTGCAAAACAGAATTAAAGGTGAGTTAATCTCACTCAGTTGAATTTTATTTTAAATTTAAATGGTTAAATTTAAATAATTGATTGGATGATTGCATTGATTGAATATGCTATATTATATATATAGTAGTATATAGCAATATATACATATTGGCATATGTATATATTTGAGTTGTTGATATTCCCGCATTTATATATAGCGGATGAGACCCTATGCGCCGCATAATAGCGGATGATTTTATATAAATCCCATATACCGCGATATTCCACCTTGAAGTGGAATTGGTATTGTGCTAACGTTTGTGGATGCAAGGAAACAGGTTGGAGGGATCCAACTGGATTCCTCAAATTTATTTAGATTATTTGATATTCTGTTCTATGAATATTGATATCCTGTGATGATTGAAATATTGGATGATATGCTTGGATTGAATATTTCAATAAAAGGAGTTATCAAAATATATTGAATTGGATTTTGAAAGAAATAAAAGAGTAAATTTTAAGTAAATAATTCAAGTGAATTGGAATAAGGGAATTTCGAAATAACAAGGGAAATATTAACTTTAAACTAAAGTGATATTAAATTTAAAGAATAAAGGATTTATTTTGAATGTAAGGATTAAATTTAATTAAAGGCTAAAGAAGGAATTTTGGAAATTTAAAATTGGTATTTTCAGTTAAAAAGGGTTTTAACTCAAATAAAGGAATAAATCTAAAAGTTAATGTATTTTGAAATAAATGAAGTAGTAAAGGAAATTTATTTCAAAGTAAAGTAAAGTAAATTGGAAAATCAATTGGAAATTGATTTAGTTGTTTAAAATTGGAATTTTTAAAGAGAAGTGAGATTTTGGAGATATGAACTGGGTTTATAAAGTAAAATAAAATATAGTGGATATTTGAATATAAATTCAAGGTGGGAATTTATAAAAGGAATATGAATTGGTTTAAAAATAAATGTTGATTTATTTTTAAAAAAAGATGGAAATGAGAAGTGTATTTCTCTGGATAGCCAAGTACGTTTTCAAAGAAATTTTAAATATAAGTTAAAAGTTTTTAAGTATGTTTTAAAAAGCATGTTTTAGAAAATTGATTATTTCTAAATGTTAATTTTCAAAGTAGGTGTTTTTAAAAATCTGTTATTGTAGTAATTATATAAAAATGATTTGCTATTCTGTTTTAAAAAGAGAAATTTAGTTTATATTTATAAAGTGGTTTATTTTAAAGTATATATTTTTAATAAAGTATTAAAGTAGTTTGATTTCAATGTTATAAAATATATTTAAAATAAAGTGTTTTTAAATTATTTTAAAAATAAAAGTATTTTGTACTTGGTGATTCAGTGGAAATAAATATTTGGAAATGTATTCCGTAAGCGGAAACTGTTTTGAAATTGTTTTCAAACGAGTTTTGAAAATTCGGAATTATATCTTGGAAAGATATTTGGGCAAATAAATAATGTGGGAAATTATTTAATTGTGTGATGATTGCTTGTGGATGTTAATTGATAGTTAAATAACCGACTATCAATATTGGCCAAATGCGCTGATCGTTTCGAAGAGACCGGGATCGAGTTTCCGTATACCGGGATTCTAGGTCTGGAGACTCGAATACCACTTCGATCCGGTTTGTACGTTTCGTGTAACGTGTTCGGAGTCGAAGATGGAGCTGTGAAGTGCAAGGGCTAGTCGCTACTAATCCTGAGGATATTTCCAAAATGGATGTAGTAGGAATAGTGCCTTCGGTTCCGTTCGAACCCGGGACGGACTGGTATGGACGAATGCTTGCGAAACATCGTCAGCGGACGATGGGCATTCTAAGGGATATGTTCTCTAAAAGGTATCGTTTAGCCTCGAACCTCATCAACCGGGAATGACTGAAAATCAGGGGTTATGCAGCAAGGCTTCGTGGGTAGCTCCCACTGGAGGGTAAGGTCATCCCTGTCTAGATGTCCCTTTTTATTTCGGCTTAGTGGTGCGGTTGCTGATCCCAACCGTGGGGTGATTTTATTCGGGATCATCCAGTAAGGGATGGTTCCGGCCTTGTGTTGCAGGGGAGCGGGCGTACTCCTCGGTACGGTGATCTAGGCCACGTACTGTGATAGGTGGTACCCCAGTGCCTAGTCATTCGTTGGAAATCCATTCTCCCTACGTGCCTGTACGGTTTTGATTGTGCCCAACTATTGCTGAAACGTGAGATGCAAGCATTTCAGCTAGATTCTAGTTTATTTTCTGTAGACACTATTATAATATCAGAGGATTTTATAAAAAGTGTTTTAGCTATCGTAAGGTAAAAACCCGACATGTTTATTTGTGGCGTGGTCTTACGAGATGCTTTTGTTTTCAAAGGATTTTTGGAAACTTTAATAATCAATTGAGTGTGATTTTCTCACGCTGGTATTCCAGACTGACTCGGGTATTGTTTTATATGATGCTCGGGTCAGACCGAGTATTATAAATTACAGGAAATGAAGCTGTGGAGCTGGATGGCGATACGTACTTTCGTAATTGAGTTATATATTCCGCTGTGTATTCAGATTGTGAGGACAAGTTATGATTACTGTCCAGTTGTATGATATTGATGTGATGTACTCTGATGATGTATTGGGATGATGTATATATAAACAAATATAGATTTCTTTTTGTGTAAAGATCTGTTATTACCTATTATAGTTTATTCCGCTGCGTATGAGAGATTCTGTTGTTGTTTTCTGTTTTTCTTCTTCTTCTACCTCTTCTTCTTAACTCAAATGGTTCGGTTTTTTGTGTAGGAAAAACCCGGGACGTTACAGTGGTATCAGAGCTTAGGCTAGCGATAACCTTGGCTCTGGTGGGAATTTTGAGTGTATAAATAAATATGAGCGCGTATTTGTTAGTGAATATAAAATGGTTTTATATTGTGTTGGCTGGTTTATTGAGTAGTTTATGGATTCTGGTCGATGTGTGGGACGCCACAACATTGATAGGAATCTCTAAACACTTGAATAGAACAATTCAACACAGTATTGTTTTAAAGTAGGGTAAATGATATAATTTTACCCAAATTATTTTTGTATATAAAGAAAGGTTTTGTAAACTATTTCTAGTTAATATATATATATGGTTGTTTGGATGTTAGAAGTGATAATATGGAATTATTATCATTAATATATGGAAACTTAACTAGAAAGTGAAATTTATAACCAAAGCAAAGAATAAAATTTTATAATAAAATAAAATTTGAGATATAGATTACAAATGTAATTTATAAAATTGAAATAAACTTCATATACAAATGAGATTTGTACTTTAAAATAGAATTCCAGAGAAATGTGGAAAATAAATCGGAATGGATTTTAAGTTTGGAATTTTGGGAAAGGTTTGAAATTCCTTGAGATTTGAAAATAGTTTTCAAAGAGTTTAAAGAAATAATAAGTGGTATTATTTCAGGAATATTTTGAGTTGAGTTTGGAATCTAGAAAGATTTGAAATTTAAAAATATTTGAAATGGTTTAAAGAAATAAAAGCATTTAATTCTCTTCCGGTCGCTGGGAAATAATTTTGGTGATGACTGCAGCATCATCGATGTTCATTTTCGAGTTTCCAAAGAGAAATTGCTACCTAGATGTATGGGCTGGTGTTTGTTTGCAAAACTGAGTTTGGTTTTGGAATTGAAAAGGGTTTGGGTATAGTTGATTTCAAAAGTGATTTTGAAATTCTGGGAAATTGTTTAAACTCTGGAATCTTATTTAAAATGTTTATGGAATGATGAGAAAAATAAAATATATATTAGTTAAATAAATTGTATAATCCCTAATTAAAAGTAAAAGTATAAATGGGATTGAATTTAAATAGATGGAAGTATGGATATAAATAAATTGTGGCTTATAAAATTTAGAAGTGGAATAAATAAGCCAAAATAAAAGTTGTTTTGAATTGTGAAAAATGGATGTAAATCCAAAACTTGAATTATAAAATAGATTGAACTTCAGTAAAATAGTTAAGTGATTTTCGAAGTAAAAATCAAATATTGAATTGTAAAAAGAAGTGTGCTAATTTGGAATAAATTAGAAAAGTGGATATGTTAATGGAATTTGGATTTGGTAATAAAAGTGGAAGTATAAATGAATAATGGAATTAGAGTGTAATAGTGATAATTTGAATTGTAAATAAATTCAAGTAAGCAGAAATGATTGAAGTGGCATTGTTATTAAAATAATACAATTCAGGAATAAGTATTGAATGTGGATTAGAGATTATATTGGATTCAATGAATATACCACTTATATTAAAATGGAAGAGAGTTAAAAATAAATTGAATTGGAATCAATTTAAATTGGCTATGAAACTTAAGCAATTATTTATTCTTATGGATATCATCAAAACTGCATAAAATAAACCGTCGTTTGACGTAAGTAAAGTAAATTAAAATTCTATCAGTTGATAGAAGTTAAATAAATTGATTTTGAGATCAATTGAATTAAATATAAGTTTGATTTGCTAAAATGAGCCGAATGTGAGAAATTGAGATGTGAACCATTTAAATTGGATGTAGTCGTACATAAATGGGTTGTAACAATTTAAATTAATGTTGGAACCAAAACATTGCTTATAAGTGTTGTTTAATCTACTTTCCTCATGGAAATTCTCTTGTTTGTTAGTTAAATATGTAAAATGTTGTTAAGTTGCATGATCTTGGTACTTATATTTTTGAAGTAAGTAAGTACAGTTTCAGGGAAGCCGTATAGCTGATTTTGGGTTGCACTAATTGCTAAATAAATCGCTGCTTTGCTTAAAAAAAAATTGCTATAATAAGGTACGCTTACGCAAAAATTCAAAATAGGAAATATGAACTGCATATATTGATATATATTGTGATTTCCGGCCTGAGGCCGATGTATATATATATTTGTGCATCCTGCGATATCGCAGAAGTCCCTCCATACAAAGGAGACTCTGCCAAAATTTTCCATAAATTTTGAGAGTTAGAAAATTTTTGAAAATTTTCATTAACGATAAATGATTTAAATGTGTTAAGCAAATGAAATTAAAACTGGATATTGAAATCTAATATAAATGTAAGGTGAAGTGAAATCAAAGGAACTAAAGAAAGTAAAGTTCGTAAATAAACTGTTATTTGAGGTTTAAATTAAATAGTAAGTGAAACTAATCCATATTCAAAATGGAAGCCAATTTGAGTTTAAATGAAATTGTAAGGGCTAAGTAAATAGTAATGAAAATAAACTTCAATAGGGAAGTGAAATATAAATATAAACTTCAAAAATGAAGTAAAACAAATCCAAGAAGTATATAAAATATTTATATTGGACTTAAGAAATGAATGGTGAATTCTTAAGTAAATTTGGTATGGAGGAAAATTATTCTAGGTGAATAATTGAATGACGATTAAAATTTGAAGATGTGAATGGGATAAGTGTGATAAGTGAATAACAATTAAATGAATGTGAATAAAAAGGAAATTGATATAATTGATAATCAATTGGAATTTATACGTAGGATGTATGTATATTATTTTATTCGCATAATGATTTGATCCGGATTCGAGCACAGAATTTCGAGGTAATTATACCGATCCGAGTTGAGATTTTTCACTCGATTTTCGACGGCGAACCTGGATATGGATTGTTGATTGATTCTGGATATTCTCTATCATAGTTGGTGGCTATGTAAGGAGAATGACGGTTTCTGATCAAGGAACCAGATCTGAGTCCACACTAGGAAGTCGGGTGGACGATACTAGTTCGGAAGTGGAATTGTGTGATCGATTGAGCGATCGAATGTGATATTGCGTACGGATGATATATGTGCATCGTACGGGCTTAAGTAAAACAAATATTGGAAATTTGTAAAGGAAAGTATAGAATGGTTTTGAAATTGTGATTGAATATTATTGCTTAGTAGGATATACAGGTGTATAAAAGCAATGGATAAATTGGGATTTTTGATTTTAGAAGATAAAATTTAATGGCCCGACAAAAAGGTATGTATTTGAATTTCTATATGAAATTTGATTGGGTTTTGGATCCAGCCACTTGGCTTTTTATTTTCTTTTTGAGATTGGGAGGCCGTAGAGCCATTTTGTAGTAGTACCGAGCTAGCCGCGCAAAGGAGACGCTGGCGAAATTTTTCGGAAATTTAGGGAGTTAGAAAAATTTTGGAAAATTTTGATAAGTTAAAATTTGAATTCAAATTTAAATTTGAATGGATAAGTAGGTGGTATGGGTTGAACTTATGAATAAGTTTGGGAAGTTAAAAGATGATTAGTGTATCATTAATAAAAGATTGTTTGGGTATTGTTAAAACTGTTGAACTTGGGAAATAGTAATGGGTATTGGATCATTCTTCCTAACTAGTAATTTCGGGGACGAAATTCTTTTAAGGGGGGAGGAATGTGACGACCCGGAATTTTTGTATATTTGAAATGTGAATATTTAATTTATTTTAAATATTCGAAGGTTAAATTTTAACTTTAATTTTAAATATACAGTATTTATTGGATAATTTAATTTTTGAATTAGACAATTGAATATAGGGTAAAATAGAGAATTCGGAGTTTTGAGCTTGTTAAAAATAATTTGAAAGCTTGTAAAATTTATATTGATAATATGAAAGATAATAAAAGTGATAGAATATAATTTAAAGATGTTTGTTCAGTTTTAAAAATATATCGTTGAAATTGAATTTAAAAATAGCCGTCCGAGGCACAGTCTCGGAATCCGACGAAACCAGTTCCATTGGGTCCGTAATATTGAATTATTACCGGATTTCAAATTTTGTAGCTTTCGGAATTAACGTGTGATCGTACGAGGTATAAACGCTTAAACGATAATTATCGATTTAATTTAAATATCATAATCTGAAGGAAAATCTAATCACAGCCAAAATTTATTTCACATCTATCGTTTCTTTTCATCAGCTACGAGCCTTCTGGATCACACTGTCTGTCCACACGTGTTCAACTGGGTTAACACGCGCCCTCTAAAAAGCCCTATCTTCTTTGTAACGCTATTCTATCCTAGTTCTTAACCGCCTATCCTTCCCTTTATTCCCCTTCAATTCAAAACGAAATCTTGTTTTTCGTTTCTTCAATTAATTCGCGAACCCCATATATTTCTTCGGCTTTGGTTAGAATCATCAGCGAAATCGAGTTGTTATTCTCGAACGATCGAAGTTCTGAGAATCTATTGTATCACGGCGGCAAGTTTTGGAGCAGCTAGAGTTTAGTCTTGAGGAAGTTGTCTCGATCGCAAGGCGTACTGGGTTCGAATGGGGGGGAACGTGGATCGGTCACTGTATTCGAGGAAGCATCGACGCTCGATGTTTGGGTGGTTTGGATTCGCGACTTGGTCGCCAAGTGGAGCAGTGAGGTTTTGAGCTCGACGATGTGGGGCGGTGCAGTGTGGGCAGGCGGAGATGCTCGACGCGAGCAGGGACGTGGGCTAGGGTTTTGCAAATTGGGAAGTAGGAGTCGCTTGCCTGAGGCTGCGACGCAGTGGGATGATGCTCGGCGGCTGCGAGGAGGTCAACTTCAATGCCGACAGTGTGGGGTTGCAGGCGAACTGCATCGACTCGCGTGAAGGCAGTCACTGTGAAGGAATTCGAGGCTAGCGGCGGCAACTCGAGGCGATCAATCGATGGTCTCGATTCACGGCGGGATGGTCGAGCTGGGGTTGTGATGTTGTTTCGATCTGGGCTGTGAGGTATTCTATTCGTTTATCATATTAACTTGATTTAATAACAATAAAAATGTATTTGCAGATTGGAAAAAATTATTAGATGAACAGTAGAATAAAAATTTAAGGGTAGTCAGTTTGTTAAATATTATATATACGGAAAGATTTATATAGAGTTATATCAAAATAAGAATATTACTAGTAGTCTAAAACCATGGAAAATGTTGACTAATTTATTGACTGTGAAATTGATGGATTTGAATAATTTAAATATTAATAAACTATATATTGATATTCAAGGTCAAAACCGGAAATCAAATCAGGATTGAAGTGGACTGCAAAACAGAATTAAAGGTGAGTTAATCTCACTCAGTTGAATTTTATTTTAAATTTAAATGGTTAAATTTAAATAATTGATTGGATGATTGCATTGATTGAATATGCTATATTATATATATAGTAGTATATAGCAATATATACATATTGGCATATGTATATATTTGAGTTGTTGATATTCCCGCATTTATATATAGCAGATGAGACCCTATGCGCCGCATAATAGCGGATGATTTTATATAAATCCCATATACCGCGATATTCCACCTTGAAGTGGAATTGGTATTGTGCTAACGTTTGTGGATGCAGGGAAACAGGTTGGAGGGATCCAACTGGATTCCTCAAATTTATTTAGATTATTTGATATTCTGTTCTATGAATATTGATATCCTGTGATGATTGAAATATTGGATGATATGCTTGGATTGAATATTTCAATAAAAGGAGTTATCAAAATATATTGAATTGGATTTTGAAAGAAATAAAAGAGTAAATTTTAAGTAAATAATTCAAGTGAATTGGAATAAGGGAATTTCGAAATAACAAGGGAAATATTAACTTTAAACTAAAGTGATATTAAATTTAAAGAATAAAGGATTTATTTTGAATGTAAGGATTAAATTTAATTAAAGGCTAAAGAAGGAATTTTGGAAATTTAAAATTGGTATTTTCAGTTAAAAAGGGTTTTAACTCAAATAAAGGAATAAATCTAAAAGTTAATGTATTTTGAAATAAATGAAGTAGTAAAGGAAATTTATTTCAAAGTAAAGTAAAGTAAATTGGAAAATCAATTGGAAATTGATTTAGTTGTTTAAAATTGGAATTTTTAAAGAGAAGTGAGATTTTGGAGATATGAACTGGGTTTATAAAGTAAAATAAAATATAGTGGATATTTGAATATAAATTCAAGGTGGGAATTTATAAAAGGAATATGAATTGGTTTAAAAATAAATGTTGATTTATTTTTAAAAAAAGATGGAAATGAGAAGTGTATTTCTCTGGATAGCCAAGTACGTTTTCAAAGAAATTTTAAATATAAGTTAAAAGTTTTTAAGTATGTTTTAAAAAGCATGTTTTAGAAAATTGATTATTTCTAAATGTTAATTTTCAAAGTAGGTGTTTTTAAAAATCTGTTATTGTAGTAATTATATAAAAATGATTTGCTATTCTGTTTTAAAAAGAGAAATTTAGTTTATATTTATAAAGTGGTTTATTTTAAAGTATATATTTTTAATAAAGTATTAAAGTAGTTTGATTTCAATGTTATAAAATATATTTAAAATAAAGTGTTTTTAAATTATTTTAAAAATAAAAGTATTTTGTACTTGGTGATTCAGTGGAAATAAATATTTGGAAATGTATTCCGTAAGCGGAAACTGTTTTGAAATTGTTTTCAAACGAGTTTTGAAAATTCGGAATTATATCTTGGAAAGATATTTGGGCAAATAAATAATGTGGGAAATTATTTAATTGTGTGATGATTGCTTGTGGATGTTAATTGATAGTTAAATAACCGACTATCAATATTGGCCAAATGCGCTGATCGTTTCGAAGAGACCGGGATCGAGTTTCCGTATACCGGGATTCTAGGTCTGGAGACTCGAATACCACTTCGATCCGGTTTGTATGTTTCGTGTAACGTGTTCGGAGTCGAAGATGGAGCTGTGAAGTGCAAGGGCTAGTCGCTACTAATCCTGAGGATATTTCCAAAATGGATGTAGTAGGAATAGTGCCTTCGGTTCCGTTCGAACCCGGGACGGACTGGTATGGACGAATGCTTGCGAAACATCGTCAGCGGACGATGGGCATTCTAAGGGATATGTTCTCTAAAAGGTATCGTTTAGCCTCGAACCTCATCAACCGGGAATGACTGAAAATCAGGGGTTATGCAGCAAGGCTTCGTGGGTAGCTCCCACTGGAGGGTAAGGTCTTCCCTGTCTAGATGTACCTTTTTATTTCGGCTTAGTGGTGCGGTTGTTGATCCCAACCGTGGGGTGATTTTATTCGGGATCATCCAGTAAGGGATGGTTCCGGCCTTGTGTTGCAGGGGAGCGGGCGTACTCCTCGGTACGGTGATCTAGGCCACGTACTGTGATAGGTGGTACCCCAGTGCCTAGTCATTCGTTGGAAATCCATTCTCCCTACGTGCCTGTACGGTTTTGATTGTGCCCAACTATTGCTGAAACGTGAGATGCAAGCATTTCAGCTAGATTCTAGTTTATTTTCTGTAGACACTATTATAATATCAGAGGATTTTATAAAAAGTGTTTTAGCTATCGTAAGGTAAAAACCCGACATGTTTATTTGTGGCGTGGTCTTACGAGATGCTTTTGTTTTCAAAGGATTTTTGGAAACTTTAATAATCAATTGAGTGTGATTTTCTCACGCTGGTATTCCAGACTGACTCGGGTATTGTTTTATATGATGCTCGGGTCAGACCGAGTATTATAAATTACAGGAAATGATGCTGTGGAGCTGGATGGCGATACGTACTTTCGTAATTGAGTTATATATTCCGCTGTGTATTCAGATTGTGAGGACAAGTTATGATTACTGTCCAGTTGTATGATATTGATGTGATGTACTCTGATGATGTATTGGGATGATGTATATATAAACAAATATAGATTTCTTTTTGTGTAAAGATCTGTTATTACCTATTATAGTTTATTCCGCTGCGTATGAGAGATTCTGTTGTTGTTTTCTGTTTTTCTTCTTCTTCTACCTCTTCTTCTTAACTCAAATGGTCCGGTTTTTCGTGTAGGAAAAACCCGGGACGTTACAGCAGCAGTTGTGTATGCTTTGAAACTTTGGAGACATTATTTGTTAGGTGCCAAATTCATTTTGTACACTGATCATAAGGCACTGAAATATTTATTCTCACAAAAAGATTTGAACATGAGGCAACATAGATGGGTAGAGTTCCTAGCTGCCTATGATCTAGATATACTGTATACACCAGGCAAGGCAAATAAAGTTGCAGATGCCTTGAGTAGACAACATGCCAAGGTAGCCATGTTGATGATGGAAGAATTTAAGGATTTGTCTATACTTACTGATTTGGAAATTGAGGAAAACAGTGGGGTACAAATGATGTCCATTGAAGAAGGTGAAGGTAAAGGGAAATTAAGTATGATATCTCTGCAATCAGATTTACTTCTTAAGATTGGGAAAATGCAGGAACAAGACCTAAACATGGTGGAAAAAAATGCTCATATCAAGAGGGGAGGAAGTAATAAATTATCAAATTGATAAAAATGGTTATTTAAGGAATAAAAATAGGATATGTGTTCCAGAAAATATAGAATTGAAGGAGGAAATATTAAATGAATACCATAGGAGTAAGTACTCCATACACCCAGGTAGTACCAAGATGTATCAAAATTTGAAAAGAAATCTTTGGTGGAAGGGGATGAAGTCAGATGTGGTCAGATATGTTGCAAGGTGCATGACTTGCCAACAAGTCAAGGCAGAGACACAACGGCCATCAAGACTATTGCAACCCCTTAGTATACCACAGTGGAAGTGGGAGGACATATCTATGGATTTCATAGATGGTCTGCCTAGATCTAAGAAGGGAAACACAAGTATATGGGTAATAGTGGATAGGCTAACTAAGGTAGCACATTTTATCCCAGTTAAAACAGAAAGAAATGCTCCAAAATTGGCTCAAATATTCATGAAAGAAGTAGTAAGGTTGCATGGCATACCCAAAACCATTGTGAGTGATAGGGATACCATCTTCACCTCAAGATTTTGGAAAAGTTTTCAAGAGGCCATGGGGAGTGAATTGTGCTTAAGCACTGCCTACCATCCACAATCAGATGGTCAAACTGAGGTGGTGAACAAAGTCTTAGAGGATTTGTTGAGAGCATGTACACTGGACTTTGGAGGCAACTGGGAAGACCACCTCCATCTAGCTGAATTCACATACAATAACAGTTACCAAAGCACCATAGGGATGGCACCATTTGAAGCCTTATATGGCAAGCCATGTTTATCACCTATATGCTGGGTAGAGACTGGAGAAAGGGCTGTTCTTGGACCTGAATATGTTAAAGAAACCACAGAGAAAATTGGGTTAATAAGAAAAAGAATAGCAGCAGCTCAAGATAGGCAAAAGAAATTTGCAGATAGGAAGAGAAAGCAAGTGGAATATGAAGTGGGAGACTTTGTTTTCATCAAGATTTCACCTATGAAGAAAGTCATGAGATTTGGCAAGCAAGGTAAGCTCACACCAAGGTATGTTGGACCCTATAAAATTCTGGAATGAATTGGTTCATTGGCTTACAAATTAGAACTACCAGAGGAAATGAAAGCAATGCATAATGTTTTTCATGTGTCCCAACTTAGAAGATGGGTACATGATAAAGAAGACATTTTGGAAGAGCCTACCAAAATTCAAATAAATCCTGACTTGGTTTATGAAAAAGAACCAGTGGGGATTATAGCCAAGGAAGAAAAGAAATTAAGGAGCAAAACCATGAAACTAGTTAAGATCCAGTGGAGTAGTGATCCTAATGACTGCACATGGGAGTTAGAGGATAAGATTAGAATGGATTATCCTAAGCTTTTTGCAAATTAAAAGGTAATTTTTTTTTCTGGAAATTTTTTTTTGTTATGCATGGTTGATATGGTTGAATTTGGTTGCTTATGCATATGTTTGATAAGTTTTCAGAAAAGAAGATAATGCTTGTTATAAATGTTAGAAAAATTGTGAGGACACAATTCCTAAAAGGAGGGGTGAATGTAATACCCTAAAATTTTGTGAAAAATCATTTTTGTAAAATGATTTAATTTTTGAAATATTTAGATTTAAATATGGTGAAATTTCTGGAATAAATAGTGTGCAAGTATATGTGTGCACGTGCACACTGAAATGGCACAAGAAAGAACTCCAGATTTCTTGGATTTAAAACAAGAATTAAAAAGCAATACAAACATGATTTTGCAACATGGATATTTGATTTCTGGAATTATATGGATCATCTTAGAAAATAAGAAAAGTAAGTTTTACCTTAAATCAGTAAACAAATTTTATTTAAAACCCAGAAAAGAAATTATACATATCTGTAAACCTGTATACATATAGGTGCATATACTCCTGAAATTAAAGAGGGATTAAATAAGCCTAGATAAGATATGTATACAAATATATATATATTTTTAAGTACTGAAAAGTATATATATATATATATATATATAAGCAAGTGAAACTATAACATTAAAATGACATGAAATGTGATACAAGTCAATATGCTTGTGTAGGCAAAAATAGAAAAGGGGATTCTCAGGAATAATTAAAATATGAAATAGGATAGTCACACTTTTAACATGACTAGGTGAGTGGCCATTTTTTGAAAAGTAAAAGAAAGAAAATGCAGCCTTAAAATTGGTTAATATGGCCGGGGTATTATGAATGAAAAATGCATGATGCTAGCCAGGACAGAAATGGAATTCTGTTTTAACAAAACCCTAGTGGAAAGATGTATATAAATAGGCAGTTTTAGCCAGTAGAATTATTTTACCCTGAGCTGCACAAAAATAAGAAAGGAAGAAAAATATTGGAAGGAAGAAGAAAACACTCATACAAGGGTTTTCTGGATTAATAAGAAGAAATATTTAGGTGAGTAACCTCACTGAGTTCATGGCATTAAGACCTGAGATGAGGCAGCCACTTTTTATATTGCCATTTATGTATTTCTGGTTTTGATGTATATGATTTCATCAATGCTTTTTGGATGTCTTATTTTAAATCTGATATGATTTAATATGGATGATTTTGATGATCTTTGATTGGTTGAGACATTTGTCTTTGGATGAGTATCATACTGTTTTATTTATACTCATAAATGTTAAAGTTTAGGATCTTAAAAATTATATAGAGAATACTCTCAACTGTTATAGATCTATGGCATGGAAACTTTATAAAAATGATTGGAGCTGCATTATACTTGGTATAAGTGCTGAGGCTTGAAAAGAAAAATGTTAAGGGTGCAATAGAAATTTTCTAAGTGCTGAGCCCTTAATCAAATCAAAAAAAAAGAAGAAACCCACAAGCTAAAATTATGATTGAACCAGATCTTGAATCTGAATCAATCATAAAGGCTTGCAGATCAATATAACATGCCATGCCTCTTTTTACAGTTGAAAATATTCTTATATTTTACTAAGATCAAGACATATTGACCCCATTTAGGAAATAACTGTCTGATTATTTCTGAGGAGAATTATGTTAGGAGAGATTATGGATGTTTCCATGTTTGCAGTGACATGTTCACTTAGCACATTTGATGATAGGATTTAAGACAATACACTAGTAAATAAACTAGGGAAGTGAAGGCCAAGAAAGCTGCTGGAATGCTTGTCATATTTGAAGTATGCAAGTTGGCACATGGTTTGTTTAAGCCCTGAGATCTTTGTGCAATGATGTGAATTAGTTCATTGCAATGTGTCCCAGTGATTCCTTAATAGCAGATGAGGCAAGAGTTTAAATTGAATTATACAACCTGTAAATGAAGAAATAGGAATATGGATATTTCTTAGGTTGAATGGTATGGAACCAAGATGGTTCCAGTGAATGCAATTGTTGCAAATAGATAATTATGTTTGCATGATTATGTATGCAAGTGTAAGAATGATAAATGAATATATCATACCTGAATCAACTTAATTATACTATGTTAAAGTAATTGATTGCAGAAATTTGCTTAAATAACAAGTTAGTATCCTTATATTCTCTATTGCTTAATATCATGAATGTATTGATGTTACTCATACCAGATCATAGATCTGACCCTTGTTTGCTCATGGCATATGGGGTGTCTCATTTTAAAATGAGGCAGCCACTCATGCTCTTTCAGGTAACCCAGGCATTAAGTAAAAATGAAGTTATGGCCATTATGGAGGAGTGAATGAACATGCTAGCTAGTTTCAATAAGAGCTTAAATTGATTATATCTGCATGTATTCAGGAAATTTTTTATGTTTCTAAGATTTCCAGTCATGTATTGAATATTTTATGGTTAGTGATCAAGTTGCCCTTATGTTCTGTAAAGTGTCAGATTAAATTTGTTGTTCTGATTGAAAGTGTTGTGTGTTAAGGTTTGATTTGTTTTTGAAGTAGTGTCTGAAACATAAACAAGGAAAATATGCTCAAGTATCAGCTACAAAAATCTGGAAAGAAATATACAATTATGTGAGCTACTGTTTTGCATAATTTATATATGTATTAGCTAATCTTGAGACATAACAGAGCACTGAGTTTTAGAATAAAATCTGGATTTAGCAAGAAGTAAACTTAAAAGGATTCTATTTTCTTTTTACTGAAATGCTTTGTAAATAAGTTTGAATTCATTTCTGAATTGTATTGAGAAAAGTAAAATGTTTATAAAAGCTTCAGACAGAATGCAATGAATGGTATCTCCATTGCTTTGAACTAGTGTGTAGCAGATACATGATTCATGAGTTAACCAGCTTCAAATAAATGAAGTATTGGTTGATCATGATAGATTGTATTCTGAAAATAAAAATGCATTTCAAAAGCTTAGTACATTTAGCAATTGTTTCACCCAGTTCTCTGGAAAATGAGCAAAGATATTGACATGTACATGTATATCTGTGTACATGTTGATATCTGGGCAAAAATATAAACATAAATTCCTAGAACAGTTGTAGGAATGGATTTTAAAAAAAAAAAAAGCAAGAAATTTTGTTTTGTATGTTAGATTATAGGATGAAATTGAATATATATGTGCAGATATAGGTAGATATCAGTTTTCAAACCATACAGGAAAAAAAAACAAAAATTGTGTTTGAACCGACCAGCATAGTACTCGAACTCGTGACCTCTCATGTATAAGTTAGGCGCGTTTCCATTACGCCTAGATGTTGCTTGTGTTCACTTAGGATCCACTTTCTTTTAGCCTGATTTTGACACTATACAGACTTTAACACAATCATCTATATTAAAAGCTTGTTTACCACTGATTATTACTTGATCATTCTTTTTTTTAGAATAACAGACTAAAGTACATGTCTCCAATGGATTCTATGGCTAAAAATCAGGATACAATAATTAATCTGAATTGCTAAAAATCTAAATCAAACAGAATGTTCTTGTAAAAAAAAAAGTATATACTCTGAATTTAAACAAGAGGAACACATACATCTTCATATGTATGTGTATGTTATTAGATATACACTGATATATTTATATTGGTAAGTTATTTTGATCCTGGATATATTTTGTTTATTGGAGAAAGAAAATGACCCTGGGAAATATATTTGTAATGAATGATATATCTATATATCATCTCTAAAAAAAATCCTTATGAAATTAGGGTGGAAATAGGAGGGTCATTTCAATCCTCTAGGTAGCGCGCACACTCACATCATCTTTTATTTATCGTCTAGTTATTAGATAGGATATGTATGGATGTTTAATTATTTTTGTGTTAATGGAAGTTATGCATGTGGATGTTGCATATGGATGTAATAGTTGTGCATATATGTAGAATTGCAAGTATACTTATTTAGGATGTTGCATACATTTGGATGCATGGCATGAGCATTTGCATTATAGGGGTCGACTGAATTAGTAGTCCACCTACTCTTTTGCATTAATATAGGTTAACATGCACTTCATGTTGCATATATACGTACATATAGCATTAGAAAATTTCAAAGAACAATGATTGCTCATGGATGATGGATGGGTAGATGGTTGTAGCTATTGGTTCCTGTGTGTATAGGTTACATTTTTTCACCCTTTAAGATTTCGGGGATGAACTCCTTTTAAGGAAGGAGAATGTAACATCGTAAAAATTTACGTAAAAACTTAACAATAATTTAATAGGAGTTTAAATGGAAATTTAATAAGGAAAGTATGAACTAAAATAAGGGCTAAAAAGAAAATTTTCATAGATGTCCGAATTTGTCTACTAATCTTGTGTCATTGCATTTATAGCGATTTTCCAAATGATTTTCATATATAATACTTTGAATACGGAGTTCGTATGGAGAGGTTATGGAAGTTGGAAGATATGAGAACAAAATGGAGAAAAATAAATAATAAAAATAAAATATAGGCATGGTCGACCCTTGGTTGTCATGGTCGACCGGTATAGGTATACCATGGGCCTTCTTAGGTCGACTCTTGGTTGGTCGTGGTCGACCGGTATAGGTAGACCATTGACCTTCTTAGGTTGATCTAGCACAGGAAAAATCGAATGCTTGGACATTGTTTAGGGCGTTGCTTCGACGGCTTTGATTCGTTCCTTCGTTGCTACGTACAGATGACCGAATTAGATTGCTTCATGACCAATTATTGATAACTTGATTAGATGTAAACAAAATATTCTCTAGCCCAAATCAACATCCTAAATTTATCCCTAACCTATATAAATTGGGACCTAAGCTAACCCTAAAATCAATAAAAAGATTTACAATAACCAAACCCTGCTAAAATATTTCCTCTTCTCTAACCTCTAAAATTTCTTCAAATCAAATAAAATCAAAATAGAAGAATTCAACAAATCGGATCTGGAAGAATCTAGTAAACAAAGGGAAATTCTCGGGTAAAGCAAATAAGAAGAGCTTATACTTGAGGTGAGTGGGAAATTTTTTAATAAGATAATTAGTAAAATTAATTTTAATTTGCTTTATTTGATCTAGGGTGTTAGTAATATAAAAAGTAAATTATAAACCTGAATTGCATCTCTAACTAGATTAGAGTTAAATTATATAAATTGTTAAATCTGATTTGATGCTTGTACACCCTTTTATGATCATATTGTAAAACTCAAAGAATCGTAGAAGCCCTATAATTAACTTGTTGGATAAAAATTGAATTTGCTAAACCTTAGACCCTATAATTTAATTTGTAATTAAATTATGAAATTTGTTAATTTGACATCATTTATTGGTAAATTTGTGAACCCTAAATTAAACCCTAATTGAATTGCTAATTGGACACTAAGATGACATTAAAAAAATTAGGGTTAATTAACTGGAAATTAGGGTTAATTGAAATAAGTAAGTAACTGGAATTATTAACTGCTGTGATTAACGAAATCAAATAAAAATTAATCGACGTATAAAGATCGAATAATCTAAAAAAATTTATATGCAACCTGTTGACTTGGATACCCTCATAGCCGACTGGTAGTGGCCGATCCGAGGCAAGTCTTGGTCGACCGTACGATTGTAAAATGCACAGATTGAACCTTGACCTGAGGCCTAGGTTATAATTTTTTTTATATAATTTAGTAAAAACTATATAAATAGAAAATTGATTGTTTTAGCCTATTTTTGAGCTAAGTAGACAGACTAGAGATGGAAGGGCCGTAAATCCCCTATCAGGAGATTTGTAGGGTAGTACTGAAGGACTATTGGTCGTCAAGGCTTCGGTAACAGTTGAATACCCAAATGAGAGAGAAGAGTTGACAATGGTGTAACATCCCCTATTTTGAGGCCTGAAACTAAGCGCTACAGATGCTGTAGTCATCTATAGTATTAATTTCCAATGACAAAACGCGGTCATGTTAATGGTATCCATAATATTAGAAGCACAAGAATATGAAATAATTTTAAACACAATCTCAAAGAAAACATTCACATTTCATTTAAAGTTAATATTCCATATTCGTTACATAATCCCAAACGTTGTCTAGGTTTAGATAAAATATAATTATTACAAAATACTCCAAGAGCGACATATGAAGATGCCCCCTTGGTTGATCAGAGTTACATAATAGATAGATACATCTACTGCCAATACATTCATACAACAACTGACATAATACATCGAATAATTCTAATAAATAGATTCCCACATGGCTAGCTTTGTCTCCTACACATCTCCAGAAGCTTTATTCACTAAAACCTACTTAAACTACAAAGCCCTTGCTCCCGATCAACTCAAATCAAATTTTTTGCATGCGACAATTTAAGGGGAAAACATAAAATTTGAGTCGAACAAAAAGCCTGGTGTGAATAATAATATACCATCTCGATTTATGGATATCTAATGAGACCACGTCACTGAGCGGAACGAGATTTCCCCTTACTAATATCTATTTTTAAAATATATCTTTTGCAAATCAAAGTCCTGCAAACAAACTAGTTATAATAAACAATATAAAAAATAATGTGCATGCATGCTGCATAGGTAGTCATGACTATCCGTCAAATCAGTGGACTATCGACCCCAATGTTTAGTTTTCACAGGGGAAACTACCAACCTACATAGCTGACATGGTCCTACCAGATATATTAAATTTTCTAACTGACTGTTAGAAGAAAACTGGACGGTCTGTCTAAATACACTTATCCTAAGGTTTACCTAACATTTGTCAATCTCATAGTTTTGTTAGGCTTACTGTGAATCTAAAGGTTTTGCAGGCTAACTTATAACATATCTTATCTTTATTTATTCCTTTCTATGCATACACCTACTTTTAGGCTTACCCTTGACAAACCTGTAACCACTCGTACCTTAATGAGCCTAAATTTTAAAAAAATCGAAACCCAAGTCAATTAAAGCACATATCGTTGAATTTGGTACCTAGAAATAAGCATGAGTATTATTAGAGTTTGATGGAAATCTAAACTCATAGCGGAAATGATAATAGGATAAGAATACTGATGATGACTACTACCTTAGAATTAATTGTATTCCTTGGATAACAGATTGTCACATCAGCATCGAGCAAGAGAGAAAAGAAGACTTCTTCAACAACTAAACTTATCCAGCTCCAATGACCTGTTCCTCTAAATCTATCATGTGGGTTGTAATGAGGAGGGGGTCAGAACAACATTCTGCTGACTGGAAAATCTATAAACTGTCCATAATATAAATTTATACAGATTGATTTCCATTTAATTATTATCTCTACTAAGGTTAGCAATTCTAATCTAACCTTGCATTGCACACACGATTACTTACCTACCCATTCCTAAGGTACAAAATACCGATGAAGCCTTATCAATCACCCGATATTTCCATATCCATTTTCCACTTAATACTTCTAAATATGAAGCGGACTTCTACTACCACCACATAATGCTTTAAAAGAGAAATAGGTAGACTTTGCCATTTAAGACCTCAATCGAGGTTGACTCTTTCAATTAAGACCTACTCCTAAGGTGGACTTCAAGCATTGTCATTATTGGTCTATTGGTCCTAATTACAGAGACCTTTGACCACTATATATGGCCTTATAACTTATAATAGCCATACTACTAGCGCATTTATCTTATTAAAGTCTTAGCAATGCGAGAGACTGTACCCAAGCCATTAATACCTCATTAATAAGGACTAAGCAGGCCTCTGACCATTTAACACCTATTTATAGTTATGCATTTGCCATTTAATACCTAACACCAAGGTGGGCTCCTCACTAGTACTATCTAGCCGACATTGCTTGGAAATCTCATTAGGCTACTTAGTACTTCTTTTATAGAAGAGAGGCGAACCATAGATCAGTCACTTAGTACCTCAAACCCGAAGCGAACCCTTCCCGAGATATCCACCATCACTCTGAATTATAAATAAGGAATCCCATTAGGTTACATTTTTCAGTAGGGAGGCGGGCACTAAGATAGCCACTTAATACCTCAACATTGAAGTAAGCCTTTTTAGGAATATCCATCACGCTTCCTAATTCCAGATTTGGACCATCTAATATTTTTCAATTAAGAAAGTAGGTCAAATATCTCACGCTGTCACAGGTCATAGGATTAATGACATCTCACATTAGTTGTAACATCCCGAAAATTTTCGACTTTCGAAAATTCAACATCGATACTCACTTTATCGACTGCTGAGCCATCGAATGCCGGAAACCCGAAAAGTTATGGTTTTAAGAAAGAAGAAAAAGGTAGAAGAAGAAGATAGAAGAAAAAGAAAGAAGAACAACAACAGAACAAGAGCAGAAACAGGGAACAATATCAGAATCTTACATATCGCAGCGGAACAATATATAATAGATAAATGAATATCATTAAAAAACAAAAGAATTATATCTGTTATTACATTACATCACATCATATCATCAAAGTCAATAAACAACAATGGACAGTTATATAAACTTGTCCTCATACAGAATACACAGCGGAATAAATACTATCAGATACAAATACTACGTCTCGTCCTCCAGCTTATCTCCAAAGCTCCAGAATATCCAGAATATCCTGATAATATAACTCTAGGCTGCCCGTGTGGAAATTGGTGGGCACCCAGAGTTTAGAAGGGAAACAATAAACTCCGAGTCAGTCATGGTGACTGGTGTGAGATCGTAAAACAGTTATTCTTTATAACAACAAAATAAATTTTTAAGCCAATTCGCAATGCTTTTGGAAAATGAAACTACCATAAGACCTCCCACCACACACACAATGCAAACGCAGAATTGGAGGAGATTTCTTCTTATGATAGTCAAAGATGCTTACTACGCAAAAAATCAAATTCTTTTTGATATTATTATTAGTGCATAGTGTAGAAAACATTTCGAAAGTATAATATTAATCTTAGCCAGCATAGACATTTCGAACTATGCCTACTATAGCTACCATCCAAACAGTGGGGCGCCACCATAAGTGAATGATAGGTTCTACAACTAAAACCGTACAAGTCGCGTATTGTTTCTTTGGATTTCCAACAAATGGTCAGGCTAAGGAACTTCCTATCCACGATGGGTACGTCCCTGGAATAGATGACCCGAGAACCTAACCGGATCTCTGCCAACACAAGGCCGGGTTACCTCTGCAAAAATAGGTAACTACTGACACGCGTATGCCATCCCCCGATCGTCACCGATCTTCCCGAGGATCCCCGATTCCAACAAACCACATAGAAAAAATAATGCAGTAACCACAGAGGTTAAATATCTGGGCTCCATACCATGATACCACCTTTATCCAGAAGGAATGACATACACTAAGGGGCGCTACTCCCTAGAACCTTGCTGCATCCTTCCTGTTTCGACCATTTCCGGGGTGTGAGGCTCGACGAAGTCTCGTCCACAAAGCTACGCTTTCTCAAAAAGCCCTGCTTCGGGTCAAACAAAAATGATCAACCTATGATCACAAAGATATAAGATCAAACAAATGATCATATCACAAATGATCAAACACTGATCATTTCACAGCAACACTCAGTATGCCACGTTACCAAATTGGGAGTATATCGCTGATAAATTTCAACTACATAACCTCTGAGCTCGTACGTCTCAGAGAAGGGTGTTAAGCTAAGAGAATAAATTCTCCGCCACCAACAGAAATGTATTTGAAAGAAATCAGCTTTACATCTCAAATTGTAACGTCAGACACACAATCCATACAAGTCTGTTCCGGGATCGAACAGAACCGAAGGCACTTCTCACGAAGCCCTTGCACATCCGGATAAATCTCTAATCACGTCTGGACTTCCCGTCACTAAGGGTGATAAAACCTCTAAATCGGAGATCAGCCGATGTAGAGTAACTCGACGGTAATCCTTCCGTTTTCAAAAATATCCGGTCTTCAAAACCGGTCTTCAAATGCAATTCATAACGACGTATCACATATTCGGAATGGGTTATACGACCCCATGGTCCTTTCCCGGCTAACCCGAATAGTGAGCGATTATTCAAAAATAAGTGTGGCATTCAAATTCATCCAATCACAACAAATACCTATCTAAAGGTAATTATTGATAGTCGGTTATTTAACTATCAATAAAGATGCGCAACATCATCAGATTCCAAATAATTTTCCAAATTATTTTATCTTCCAAAATATCTTTACTAGATATAAAATTTCCACACTTAACCATTTGAAAACAATTTCAAATCAGTTTCCACATTTCAATTTTATCTTTAAAAGATAAAATCTCAAAACAGTTCATTTCATATTGGAAAAGCATTTCCATACTTATTTAAAAATAAGTATTTCACAAATCTATTTATTTTCAACATTTGAAAATATTCGATATACTTAGATCAATATTAAGTATACATTTCATTCTTTAAGGAAATCATTAATTTTAACATCTATTTGAGTCAAAACGAATGTTGCGTAAAACATCGTTACGACGACTCGAAATCACTAGTATAGGGATTCGGAATTAGATAGATATATAAATCCTAATACTACATAAACATTTTCTTTCGAAAAACATTTACTATAACAACAGTGTTATAGTCCATCATTTCCTTATTTCTCGAAAACGTCTATTTCAACAATAAATGTTGAAATCTATGATTTCGGTAATTCACACGTTTTAAAACATCTTTAAAACAATCACTTCATTTCAAATATCGCTTTCCCGAAACATATCCATTTTATTTGATAACATATTCACTGTCCAAAATCGTGAATATACTTCAATAATTACATTTCAATCTTTTCTACACGTTTTATTCCAAGAATTATCCACTATCCAAAATCGTGGATAAAATTCCCTTAATAACTTCTATATTACATTCATCAAATTTGATTGATTTCGAATTCATAAAACAACGTTTATAAATTCACCTTTATATTTTCTAACAACTTCGATTTATAAAATTCTCCTTTTATTAACTTCTAAAATTACTTATCAAAATAAGTGATTCCAGATTTATAAACAACGTTTATAAATCACATTTATACTTCATAACAATTTCAACTTATGAAATCATTTCATTTAGCAATTTCTATTTATATCCCAATTAAGTGCAAAAATCTAATTTATAAGTAAATTACTTATAAATCGTTTATTCTACAACATCTATTCACTTTATAACTTCGCGTTATAAATCTATTAATTTCATTCACTTATGAAATCCTTTTATACTTCTTTTTAACACTTATAAAAAATTCGTTTTATAAGTCCAATATTTTGATTTATGAAATATCAATTTTATAAATCTTTCTATACAAATCGTTTATAGTTATTCGAAAAATCCCAACTTAAACCATTTTACAAATAAATCGACTTTTATTTCAAAAACGACACTTCGGTTATATTTCACTAAAAATTATAACTTTTATAACTTTAAAATTTTACGTTTATAAATCGATTCAAAAATTCCATAAAACGTATATTTTCAAAAATCACTTTAAAATCTTTTTAAAGTAAAAGTCGTTATTTTTAAACTTCAAAACTTGAATCCGATGATGCAACAACACCAATCAGTCCATCACAACAGTCAATATCATATATCAATATGATAACAGAATATATCAAAATATCTGTAAATAATCAATACGGTGAGGAATCCAGTTGGATCCCTCCAACCTGTTTCCCTGCATCCAAAGACATTAGCACAATACCAATTCCGCTCCAGTACGGAATTATCGCAGTATATGGGTTTTATAAAAATCCGCTTACTAACGGCGCAATAGGGTCTCATCCGCTATACGAGGCGGGAAATCATCAATCCGATATATACATATGCCAATATGTATATATTGCTATATATAGATATATATCCTACTATATCTAATATCACATCCAAACAGTCAATCAATAAATAACTGCAAAAATTCCACATTCAATTTGAGTGAGAAGATCTCACCGTGATTTTAATTCTGATTTCAGCGTTTATTTCGAATAAAATTAAACGCGCGTTTAATTTTACCCGAAATCCAAACTAGCTCCAAACGACCTCAATCCAGTTGCATCGCGTAGTGCTCGACAAAACGATTGCAACGCAATTCGTTTCGTAATTTTCTGATAATGTATGAACCAGTTATAGCTTTTTAAAGATCGAACAAATTATAATACAATTAATTTTACATTTTCCTTTAAAAAATTTACCCCTATCAAAATCTGGTCGTTCGTTTCAAAGCAGCAGATCGTAGCCGCTCCAACGTTTCTTCCCGCTCCAACAAATAACGCACGCGAGAACCCACCCAGGTTCGAACGAATCGAACCCATCCCTCTCAAGCTTTGACCGGCCGCCGCCCCTTCATCCTTCGACTTGACGACGATCAAGCGACATCGTCTCGAAGCACGTCGCGCCACCAACCTATGGCCAGAACACGACAGATCTCGACCCCCTATTCCGCTTCTAAAGTCATGCCCAAACGCACGTGAACGCGAGCAAACTGCAGATGACTGGCTTCAAGTTAAACGATCATAGCCGTATGAAATCGAAGTCCTCGCGAATCTCTACAATATTGTAGTTAATCATATCTTCAATTGATTTGTGGATTTGAAGGAATTGAGGGAGGAAGATGGACGATTTTCTGCCGTTGTTTTCTTTAGTGGCGGCTACTGCTTAAAACTAGGGTTTTGCCAAATTGAAGAAGATGGTTCCTTTTTATAGAAAAATTCTCAATTCACTATTCATCCGGAATTTCCAAACTCCGATTTACGCGCGGTAACTGACGTTTCTGGGGTTTATCCCGCGTTCCGAACGCAATGGAATGTGTTTCGGAAGCTAATTCGATCGTTTGTGTGAGATATGACAAGAAACGATCAATTTAAATTAAACCGATTTAAATCGATTTCGAGGCGTTTTGGTTTGCCCCGGACAAACGGTAATTCCAAAAATTACGAAATTTGAAATCTTACAATAATATCACATTACGGATCCGATGAAACTGGTTTAGTCGAAATCCGAGACTTTTTGAAAAATGACTATTTTAACTCGACGATTTAAAATTAAAATGATATCGATGCGTTTCGAGTTGCCACGGTCAAACGATAACTTCGATTGCTATGAAAATTGAAATCCGATAATAACTAACTATTACGGATTCAATGGAACTGGTTTCGTTCAATTCTGAGACTGTTCAAAAATTGGCTATTTTTACAGTCGATAATTAAATATTAAAAATATTCAATTTTCACAGTTTAACTCCAAATTCAATTTTAAAAGTTCTATAACCTTTCTATAACTCCAGTATGATTAAATAAAATTTTACAAATCATTTTCAATCATTTTAAACTCGATTTTCAATTATCTCTGGTATTTCACTATTTAATTTACCGATTTAATTACCCAGGTAAATCCAATATTCGATAAATAATTTATCCGACTTATTAATTCCACTTATTAATATTCAAAATCAATTAAATATTCAAATTTTAATTATCAAAAATTCTGGGTCGTTACAGACTTCCCCCCTTAAAAGAATTTCGTCCTCGAAATTACAAGTTAGGAAGAAAGGTCCTTAACTCGTCTACTATTTTTCACAATCTAATAGTTTTATCAATTTATCAAAACAAATCTTTCTATTAAAGATTCGTTATCAATCCAACTAGCTTTTTCCAACTTCAATTATAAGTTTCAAACAATATTGTTTAACTTCAAAATTCAAATTTAAGTTTAAATTCAAATTTCAAACTTTCAAATTTTCTCAAAAATTTTCTAACGCCCTAAATCTCCGAAAAATTTCACCAGCGTCTCCTTTGCACGGCTAATACGGTACGACTACAAAACGTCCCTACGGACTCTCAAATTTCAAAAAGAAAAAGAAAAAGCCAAGCGGCTAGAGAAATAAGTCATCAAATCTCATATTCAAATTGAAATACATACCTTTTTCGAGCAATTCAAATTATCTTTGAAATCAAATCCAATTCCTTTATAACACCTGTATGTCCTACTAGCCATAATATCTAGTTACACATTCAAACCATTTTGCAAATTCAATTACAAAATTTCTAGTATAAACTGCTTATACATTTTTACTTCACTGTTGAAGTTATATATCTATTCTCATTCAATTTTTTACATTTCCCATTCATTTGTATTTAGTTTACCATTTCAACTAAATTTGGATTCAATTTACTTTCAATTCTGAAATATTGAATTTTATCAATTATCTGTCATTTACAACTGCACTATCTTAAATTAGTTCCAATTACTAATTCAAATTGATATCAATTCATTTATTTAAATTCTACCTCGATTAAATCTACTTACATTTAAACTGGATTTCAAATTCCACACGAATTTTAATTCATCTTTCATTTACAATTATTCAATTCAATTCATTGGCTTACGAATTCGAAATGAATTTCAACTTTCAATTTCATTTTCATTTAATTGATTCACTTATACTTGCTTTGATTTAACTTCATTCTTTTAAGTTAAATTTATTCTATCAAAATTCAAATTGTATAAGTTACCAACTCATCCTTGTTCCCATAAATATTTTAAATAGGATTCCAGAGTCTTTTCAACTTTTTCAAAACCATTTTTGAAAACAATCCAAATTATCCTTTGAATTTTCAAAACAAAACCCAAATTTTTTCAAACAACTTCCTTTTAAAACAATTTGGCAGCAATTCCTCTTTTGGAAACCTGAAAATGAACACCGGTGATGTCGCGATCATCATCGGAATTATTTTCCAGCGACCGAAAAGAGTTTAGAGCTTTTCATTCTCTCCAAAATACTTTTCAAACCCTTGAAATTCATTTTCAAATCAAAAAGAATTTAAACTTTCCAAATCTCCAAAATTTTCAAATTCTTTTCAAAACATTTCCAAATACTTCTCTGGAATTCCGTTTAAATTACAATTCACATTTACAGTTTACATTCTCAAATTTCATTTATATGTGAATTTATTTCTTAACTTTGGAGTTACGATTTCAATTTCTTATTTAATTTCAATGATAATAGATTAATATTATCACCTTTAACAACCATGCAACCATATACTATAGTACTTTATAGAAAAACATTTCTTTTCTATACAAAAATAGTTTTGGGCAAAATTATCTCATTTACCCTATTTAAAACAATACTGTGCCGAATTGTTCTATTCAAGTGTTTAGAGATCCCTATCGATAGAGTTGTACGGACTATACCGACCAGAATCCATATACCACTCAACAAACCAATCATCACAATATAAAACAATTTTATATTCACTAACAAATACGCACTCGTATCTATTATTACACTCAACTCACTCTAGAGTACTACTGACTCTATCTCTAATGAGTAACACCCAACAGAGCAGAGTTGTCGCTTAACCATATGCTCTGATACCACTTGTAACATCCCAAAAATTTTCGACTTTCGAAAATTCAACATCGATACTCACTTTATCGACTGCTGAGCCATCGAATGCCGGAAACCCGAAAAGTTATGGTTTTAAGAAAGAAGAAAAAGGTAGAAGAAGAAGATAGAAGAAAAAGAAAGAAGAACAACAACAGAACAAGAGCAGAAACAGGGAACAATATCAGAATCTTACATATCGCAGCGGAACAATATATAATAGATAAATGAATATCATTAAAAAACAAAAGAATTATATATGTTATTACATTACATCACATCATATCATCAGAGTCAATAAACAACAATGGACAGTTATATAAACTTGTCCTCATACAGGATACACAGCGGAATAAATACTATCAGATACAAATACTACGTCTCGTCCTCCAGCTTATCTCCAAAGCTCCAGAATATCCAGAATATCCTGATAATATAACTCTAGGCTGCCCGTGTGGAAATTGGTGGGCACCCAGAGTTTAGAAGGGAAACAATAAACTCCGAGTCAGTCATGGTGACTGGTGTGAGATCGTAAAATAGTTATTCTTTATAACAACAAAATAAATTTTTAAGCCAATTCGCAATGCTTTTGGAAAATGAAACTACCATAAGACCTCCCACCACACACACAATGCAAACGCAGAATTGGAGGAGATTTCTTCTTATGATAGTCAAAGATGCTTACTACGCAAAAAATCAAATTCTTTTTGATATTATTATTAGTGCATAGTGTAGAAAACATTTCGAAAGTATAATATTAATCTTAGCCAGCATAGACATTTCGAACTATGCCTACTATAGCTACCATCCAAACAGTGGGGCGCCACCATAAGTGAATGATAGGTTCTACAACTAAAACCGTACAAGTCGCGTATTGTTTCTTTGGATTTCCAACAAATGGTCAGGCTAAGGAACTTCCTATCCACGATGGGTACGTCCCTGGAATAGACGACCCGAGAACCTAACCGGATCTCTGCCAACACAAGGCCGGGTTACCTCTGCAAAAATAGGTAACTACTGACACGCGTATGCCATCCCCCGATCGTCACCGATCTTCCCGAGGATCCCCGATTCCAACAAACCACATAGAAAAAATAATGCAGTAACCACAGAGGTTAAATATCTGGGCTCCATACCATGATACCACCTTTATCCAGAAGGAATGACATACACTAAGGGGCGCTACTCCCTAGAACCTTGCTGCATCCTTCCTGTTTCGACCATTTCCGGGGTGTGAGGCTCGATGAAGTCTCGTCCACAAAGCTACGCTTTCTAAAAAAGCCCTGCTTCGGGTCAAACAAAAATGATCAACCTATGATCACAAAGATATAAGATCAAACAAATGATCATATCACAAATGATCAAACACTGATCATTTCACAGCAACACTCAGTATGCCACGTTACCAAATTGGGAGTATATCGCTGATAAATTTCAACTACATAACCTCTGAGCTCGTACGTCTCAGAGAAGGGTGTTAAGCTAAGAGAATAAATTCTCCGCCACCAACAGAAATGTATTTGAAAGAAATCAGCTTTACATCTCAAATTGTAACGTCAGACACACAATCCATACAAGTCTGTTCCGAGATCGAACAGAACCGAAGGCACTTCTCACGAAGCCCTTGCACATCCGGATAAATCTCTAATCACGTCTGGACTTCCCGTCACTAAGGGTGATAAAACCTCTAAATCGGAGATCAGCCGATGTAGAGTAACTCGACGGTAATCCTTCCGTTTTCAAAAATATCCGGTCTTCAACACCGGTCTTCAAATGCAATTCATAACGACGTATCACATATTCGGAATGGGTTATACGACCCCATGGTCCTTTCCCGGCTAACCCGAATAGTGAGCGATTATTCAAAAATAAGTGTGGCATTCAAATTCATCCAATCACAACAAATACCTATCTAAAGGTAATTATTGATAGTCGGTTATTTAACTATCAATAAAGATGCGCAACATCATCAGATTCCAAATAATTTTCCAAATTATTTTATCTTCCAAAATATCTTTACTAGATATAAAATTTCCACACTTAACCATTTGAAAACAATTTCAAATCAATTTCCACATTTCAATTTTATCTTTAAAAGATAAAATCTCAAAACATTTCATTTCATATTGGAAAAGCATTTCCATACTTATTTAAAAATAAGTATTTCACAAATCTATTTATTTTCAACATTTGAAAATATTTGATATACTTAGATCAATATTAAGTATACATTTCATTCTTTAAGGAAATCATTAATTTTAACATCTATTTGAGTCAAAACGAATGTTGCGTAAAACATCGTTACGACGACTCGAAATCACTAGTATAGGGATTCGGAATTAGATAGATATATAAATCCCAATACTACATAAACATTTTCTTTCGAAAAACATTTACTATAACAACAGTGTTATAGTCCATCATTTCCTTATTTCTCGAAAACGTCTATTTCAACAATAAATGTTGAAATCTATGATTTCGGTAATTCACACGTTTTAAAACATCTTTAAAACAATCACTTCATTTCATATATCGCTTTCCCGAAACATATCCATTTTATTTGATAACATATTCACTGTCCAAAATCGTGAATATACTTCAATAATTACATTTCAATCTTTTCTACACGTTTTATTCCAAGAATTATCCACTATCCAAAATCGTGGATAAAATTCCCTTAATAACTTCTATATTACATTCATCAAATTTGATTGATTTCGAATTCATAAAACAACGTTTATAAATTCACCTTTATATTTTCTAACAACTTCGATTTATAAAATTCTCCTTTTATTAACTTCTAAAATTACTTATCAAAATAAGTGATTCCAGATTTATAAACAACGTTTATAAATCACATTTATACTTCATAACAATTTCAACTTATGAAATCATTTCATTTAGCAATTTCTATTTATATCCCAATTAAGTGCAAAAATCTAATTTATAAGTAAATTACTTATAAATCGTTTATTCTACAACATCTATTCACTTTATAACTTCGCGTTATAAATCTATTAATTTCATTCACTTATGAAATCCTTTTATACTTCTTTTTAACACTTATAAAAAATTCGTTTTATAAGTCCAATATTTTGATTTATGAAATATCAATTTTATAAATCTTTCTATACAAATCGTTTATAGTTATTCAAAAAATCCCAACTTAAACCATTTTACAAATAAATCGACTTTTATTTCAAAAACGACACTTCGGTTATATTTCACTAAAAATTATAACTTTTATAACTTTAAAATTTTACGTTTATAAATCGATTCAAAAATTCCATAAAACGTATATTTTCAAAAATCACTTTAAAATCTTTTTAAAGTAAAAGTCGTTATTTTTAAACTTCAAAACTTGAATCCGATGATGCAACAACACCAATCAGTCCATCACAACAGTCAATATCATATATCAATATAATAACAGAATATATCAAAATATCTGTAAATAATCAATACGGTGAGGAATCCAGTTGGATCCCTCCAACCTGTTTCCCTGCATCCAAAGACATTAGCACAATACCAATTCCGCTCCAGTACGGAATTATCGCGGTATATGGGTTTTATAAAAATCCGCTTACTAACGGCGCAATAGGGTCTCATCCGCTATACGAGGCGGGAAATCATCAATCTAATATATACATATGCCAATATGTATATATTGCTATATATAGATATATATCCTACTATATCTAATATCACATCCAAACAGTCAATCAATAAATAACTGCAAAAATTCCACATTCAATTTGAGTGAGAAGATCTCACCGTGATTTTAATTCTGATTTCAGCGTTTATTTCGAATAAAATTAAACGCGCGTTTAATTTTACCCGAAATCCAAACTAGCTCCAAACGACCTCAATCCAGTTGCATCGCGTAGTGCTCGACAAAATGATTGCAACGCAATTCGTTTCGTAATTTTCTGATAATGTATGAACCAGTTATAGCTTTTTAAAGATCGAACAAATTATAATACAATTAATTTTACATTTTCCTTTAAAAAATTTACCCCTATCAAAATCTGGTCGTTCGTTTCAAAGCAGCAGATCGTAGCCGCTCCAACGTTTCTTCCTGCTCCAACAAATAACGCACGCGAGAACCCACCCAGGTTCGAACGAATCGAACCCATCCCTCTCAAGCTTTGACCGGCCGCCGCCCCTTCATCCTTCGACTTGACGACGATCAAGCGATATCGTCTCGAAGCACGTCGCGCCACCAACCTATGGCCAGAACACGACAGAGCTCGACCCCCTATTCCGCTTCTAAAGTCGTGCCCAAATGCACGTGAACGCGAGCAAACTGCAGATGACTGGCTTCAAGTTAAACGATCATAGCCGTATGAAATCGAAGTCCTCGCGAATCTCTACAATATTGTAGTTAATCATATCTTCAATTGATTTGTGGATTTGAAGGAATTGAGGGAGGAAGATGGACGATTTTCTACCGTTGTTTTCTTTAGTGGCGGCTACTGCTTAAAACTAGGGTTTTGCCAAATTGAAGAAGATGGTTCCTTTTTATAGAAAAATTCTCAATTCACTATTCATCCGGAATTTCCAAACTCCGATTTACGCGCGGTAACTGACGTTTCTGGGGTTTATCCCGCGTTCCGAACGCAATGGAACGTGTTTCGGAAGCTAATTTGATCGTCTGTGTGAGATATGACAAGAAACGATCAATTTAAATTAAACCGATTTAAATCGATTTCGAGGCGTTTTGGTTTGCCCCGGACAAATGGTAATTCCAAAAATTACAAAATTTGAAATCTTACAATAATATCACATTACGGATCCGATGAAACTGGTTTCGTCGAAATCCGAGACTTTTTGAAAAATGACTATTTTAACTCGACGATTTAAAATTAAAATGATATCGATGCGTTTCGAGTTGCCACGGTCAAACGATAACTTCGATTGCTACGAAAATTGAAATCCGATAATAACTAACTATTACGGATTCAATGGAACTGGTTTCGTTCAATTCTGAGACTGTTCGAAAATTGGCTATTTTTACAGTCGATAATTAAATATTAAAAATATTCAATTTTCACAGTTTAACTCCAAATTCAATTTTAAAAGTTCTATAACCTTTCTATAACTCCAGTATGATTAAATAAAATTTACAAATCATTTTCAATCATTTTAAACTCGATTTTCAATTATCTCTGGTATTTCACTATTTAATTTATCGATTTAATTACCCAGGTAAATCCAATATTCGATAAATAATTTATCCGACTTATTAATTCCACTTATTAATATTCAAAATCAATTAAATATTCAAATTTTAATTATCAAAAATTCTGGGTCGTTACATTAGTAGTAAGCGCACCCGACTACTGGTAGCTTAAAGTGAAGGGCGGTATTCCGTCCAGTGACTCTACTGACCTCGCATCACTAACCTACTAAGTCCATTTAAGCATCCTAAGTTTTCACTTATACTATCATAGGTTGGCATTAGACTTAGCTTACTAATTCCCTTGTTATTTAAGGCAAGAAGATTTTCCTTGAATACTTATCTACCCATAAATCCCCTTTTAACGCTCACAAATGTCAATTTGTCCATAAAATCCTAATGGATATTTTCAAAGACATTTAGGTATGATTACTAATTTCAAATTGGTAACCTTTTTATATCTATTCCGTTTTTATCAATCACATTAATCCATTTGTCTCTATTAATTATAACCCTTAATATAATACTATCCATTATTTCTCATTAATTACCCATTAATTTAGGTTACAATCTTTCGTTTCCTATTAATTAATTAATAGAAATACCTAATTTATTTCCCATTAATATGAACCACTACTTTTTTAATTCTAACTATTCGCTTCCCTAAAAATAATAATAACTAACGAACGTTATGCATATAACACACGAATAAATGCTATTCTTCTTTATTAATGTAATAAATACGTATAAACCGCCTAATAAAACTACATATTTGTAAACAAATATATTCTAGTCATAAATACGTAACTGGAATATGCTTTCCATATTTAATTTGCTGGAATCAAATTCCTTAGGAATATTTTCCACTATGATTTCCATAAATTGGTTTAACACATAAAGGAAAGATTGACTCCATTTGAAATTACAAGGAATGGATAATTTCTTATTCCTTGTTAATCAAACGTCGTCCATTTGAATGAAAAATGAAAAAAGAAGTAAACAAGTTTATAAAAATCAAATGGATGTTCTTCCCATAAATTAAACTATGAAAAATCTACAACATTGCACAAATTGAGCAATAATCCAAAAATCTCATTTTACACCCAAGTACAAATCTAGAATAAAAATATACAACTTTCAAATTCTAAAATCTTTAGGACTGATTTCAAGATCTAGGTGTAAACATATTTCAAATTAGATCTAAAACAAGAATATGTAGGCAATAGTTTTCTACACTAATTTAAGCCTACAATTCACAAATAAAATTAATTTAGACATAAAAATAAAATGTATGCCAACGGAGTAGATCTAAAGTCATAACAATATGTAAAATTTCCTACTCGCCTTTTAAAAGCGATCCAAAATGCCAGATCTGAGGTAGAACCTTTGATTCATCTTCAAATCCATTTTAATCCAAAAAATATGTATAAAACAGGTATATACATATATTAGATTCACAGATCTGAGAAGAGATTTGGGATTGGGAGAGAAAAAAGATGCAGATATACAAATATTTATAAATTACCGCAAATACACATATATTTCATTCTCCTCTCTTCTCATTTTTATTAGAGTTCTATTCTTCTCCAATTTGTATGAATATAGATATAAATATATTATTTTTATAATTTAGAAAGAATGTGGAGAAGAAGAAATGGCAGAGCTTCATTTGTTTAGAAAAATATAAGAAGAGGAGGAAGGGTTAGGTCTGTATTTATAGAGGCTAGAATCAACCAGAATCGGTAGATCAAAATATAATAGATTTGTGCCTTTGGGCCAAGGAAAACCCTAGCTGTTTCCTTAAGAGCGTTCGACTGACCCCCTCATAGTGGTCGACCGCCCTAGGTCAACCGCTACACTAAGCAGGTGAACCTGTGGACCCCATTCAATTAATTTAAAATGTTAATTTCTTAAACGAATTATTTCCGTTCCGAATTCTTTTTTCGTCCGTAGCTTCTTCTTTTGGACTCCGACCGCAAAACTCCAAATGTGAAAGTTGCTCATAATTTCACCACAAATGCAATGGTACAAGTTTCTTGGTCAAATTCCATCATTTGCACAAATTCCATTTTTGGAGCCTAATTAATTAATTAACTAACTAATTGAATAACTAACGCCAAATTATGGGTGTTACATTCTTCCCTCCTTAAAAAGAATTTCATCCTCGAAATTTCACCAAAGACTAAGTCATGGTTTTGTCTCATAATTATCCTAAACTACACAACCAACGAGTGCACAACCAATTTTGCAACTAACGTGCACAAGTGCATAGTATATTACTGTATCACCACACTGGAAATATGTATCCAGAATAATTTTAAATCGGATCCTCCTATATGAATTCATTTCTTTGAAAACAATTTTGAAAAATATGATACAAACAACCTGTATGTATTGGCAATTCTATATGTATGCAGCTTTTGAAAAATCTTTCAATCAAAACCCCTAATACTCCTATGAATAGAAGTATGTAGCAACCAATTTTGCATCCAATTCCTTCCATCCAAAAATCTAACGCATCAAAAAATCGCTTCCTAACCTTTACTCTTATGCTGGAAAAAGTAATTTATGTGGAGAATTTAACATTCTTACCACTCTATAATCTTCCTATTCTTGTAGAGTTATCCCACCATTTGGCGAAGCCGTGATATCATCGATTCGACTAGGAACGTATGGTCGATAGCTTGAAGAGTCAGTTGTGATTAGTACCACAGATGATAATCAAACAGATTCGAAGCAGAGTCAAGATGAAGTGTGGCAAGCAGGAAGTCACTGCCTAGTCCCGTGAAGTCATGCTTCAAGTTTGGGATCGATTGAGGTTCATGCAAACAAACTGCATATTAAACTATGATTTGTTTAGATCGACCAGAGAATGATCAAGGAAGTAGTTCAAGTCATCGAAGGACATTCAGTATCTCGAGATCTGTGAAGTCAATCCATGTGAGACTTTCAGGACATCAAAGAAATACCCAGTGGAGTGTATCGTGACGATCTAGCGTCCCAAAATGAAGATAAGATGAAGGCCGATCGATAAGGCCGATCGTTATTGATGGTGCTACCTAACGATCGGCGTAACTTGATGAATACTCTGCCTTTGACTTTAAATAGTTGATAGCTTGTAACCTGCAACCCAACATAGACCCATATTCTAGAAGCAATGTCAGAAAGCCTACAAGATCCTCCCATATCGATCATAGGTTGTTAAGGGCAAGTGAAGAACGATCGGTCATGGATGTGCCGATCATTATGGATCGTGGAATGAGCATGGTCGATCGATATGGTGGGCTCCACCGGGCTTGGGGAACCTTCTTGCAAAGTTTCGGCCCGATCCGTACACGTCTTCTACTATAAATATAACATTCATAGCTTCAGAAGGGGGGACTTCTTCATCTTCTTCTTCTTCCTAATCCAGAAGCTCTGCCATGGCTATTTTCCTTATAAACTTGTATCAATGGATTCTAGCTAATCCAACAGCTCATGTAATTGTAATCGAGTGAAAAATTAATAAAATGTGAAGTGGATGTAGGCCACGATTACCGAACCACTGTAAAATCTTCGTGTTTATTTACTTTCATGCTTTGTTCCTTAGATTCCTTTAATTTTCTAATATCCATGAGATTCTACGGGTGTTGATGCCCATTTTTGGCATCAACATTTTGGTGCTTTCACCATGAAATGATTTCTCAGCCAGATTGGATCTCATTCTCTACTGGTGAATTCCCATGTTGGTGAAATAGATCTAGCGTTTGATTGATAAGTTTTCTACTCTATTCAGATTTGGAAAAGGTCTAGATGGAAGTTGCTATACAAGGCCGTGAAATCATGCCCGCTGCCTTGCCTAAAAGCAGGAAAGGATGAAATTAGTAACAAGTAGTCGTATGTTTCGTGAATACTTTTGCATTCTCAAGTTCCAATGCAAGGATAAACGATCGATATTTGGCCACGGACCTTATGCACTAGGACAATAGCTATTTACTATGGATTTAATCTCACCAACATCCTACCCGGTTGTTTTTTGCAATGGTCAGCACCGGTCATTCCACCACTATGAAAAAGGCTACTTCTTACACCAATGTTAACCTCCGATCATTCTTTCAGGATTGCTCACCCGATCGTTCCACCCCTTTCTTGGGACCGAACATTCTTGGCTTGCATACAACTGATCTTACCATGTTGGTGCTTGAGCTTACTAAAGACAACAGCCCATTGTCTTTATGCGATCATTTTTATATGATCGTTCCAAGTAAACCCCTAGCAACCGATTAAGTGTGAAGGCTTCGATATGATTGCTTTGAATACGATCGTCCTACTCTTGTCTTGGTGGCTGATCGTTTCCTATCAGCCTCCCTTCCAACCTACAATGGGACTTTGAATGCTCCCATATGATCACTTCTAGTACGATCATCCCAAGGTCATAGGGTTTGGCCGATCGTTTTTATCTTCATGCCTCTCTACCAAATTCTCATCTATGGCTTTATGCTTGGAAGCCGATCCAGCAATATTGAGAACTACCTCCACCTCTCCAAGTTAGCTGATTTTGCACCTTCCTGGACAAGATACTTTGAGTTATTGAATGCTAGAGATGATACATTCAATCTTGGTGGAAGGCAGGCATGAAGAAGTGGCATCGAATTTTGATAAGTACAAGGAAGATCTTGTAACATGGGGCTGTGACCCGAAGCAGGGCTCGGGTAGGATGGTGATTTTCCCAAAGCAAGGCCCGAAGCAGACTCTGGGTACTTATCGCCAAGCCTTCCAGTTTCCTGATCCCAAGTAATTCAATGAACGACCCCAAGCAACCCGAAGGGAAACCCAAAGCAACCATCAGATTTTGCCAGGTCTAACCCCAAGTGATGGGGCACTAACCATCAATCCTGGACCACTTAGCCTTGTGCACGTCATGGACATTAAGACGTCATTGGCGAGCGAAACGAGTAACTGTAGCCGAGGAACATTTCGGCTCGATGATGACAGGAACATCATAGCCTTATTAATAAAGAACCCTGATTATCAACTAGACGGACGATGGTCGACACCCAGCTAAAAGAAGCCAGGGGCAAAGTGGAATAGCAGGCGCGCAATGATGCTTCGCTTACTGATGAGACTTATTTTGATCTCTTTTTAATTAATTTATTATAAATTCCATTTCAATTATGGCTTGAACTATGATCAACTTGAATTAATCGACGCACATATGATGCAGGTATCTAAATGCCTAGAGCTGGGCGTGGACCAATCTCCACAAATCATAACGGAACCTGTAGGAGCCTTATCTAGATGATTATGATTCGATCGTTCATCAGTTACCGTGTGCCCCTGACTTGGGATGATGAAGTATGAATTGAAAAGATTCGACAAGGTCACGATCCCACAGAATGTGGACGCGACTGACTATTCGTTCGACAACCTTCGTATTAGACTTGAAGCAGGTGATGTTGACTGCCTATTTGTTAGCCATGAATTTCAATGAATGGGCACGATTGCAGTCCGAAACAGATGCGACTTAATTTGTCTCCTCAATAATCCATTATCCTCGTTTGCTAGAAAGAAATACGAAGAAAATTGAGCAAGGCTCAATCATCCGACCCCAGCATGGATGTAATAAAATCATTTATCACCTGCCTTTTTCCTCGATTTAATGGGAAGTGCCACAACCACCAAGTGGGTAAGAATCGGCCGTCTGATTTCCAAGTTCTATCCTGAATGTTGGGGGCAAAATCCCATTCCATGAACGAACGTTGTTCGACCGTTCATTCGATAACTTCGACCTCGATACGGTAAATGAAGTACAAATCAAAAGGGTGAAAATACAACTGCTTTCACTAAAATCTCTATGTCCCCGGAGTGCGGATTAGAGTACTCCGAGTCCCCGGAGTATGGACTAGAGTATAAACGATTTACAAAAATCTCTAAATACCCAAAGTGCGGATTAGAGTGCTCTGAGTCCCCGGAGTGTGGACTAGAGTATAAACAATTCACAAAAATCTCTAAATTGTCAGAGCGTGGATTAGAGTACTCCGAGCAAGGTTTCAAATCTCGGATTTTGGCCAATATCTCGGGCAAATATCTCGGCTGTCTCGGGCGATATTTAAAAGACTTATAACTAACCAAGCTGCCAAATCTCGGATTTTGGCTAATATCTCGGATTTTCATCTCGGCTGATCTCGGGGAGATTTAAAACCTTGACTCCGAGTCCCCGGAGTGCGTACTAGAGTATAAACGGTTACAAAAATCTCTAAATCCTCATAGTGCAGATTAGATACTCTGAGTCCCCGGAGCACAGACTAGGGTATAAATGATTTACAAAAATCTCTAAATCCCCAGAGTGCGGATTAGAGTACTCTGAGTCCCCAGAGTGCGGCCTAGAGTATAAATGATTTACAAAAATCTCTATGTCCCCAGAGTGCAGACTAGAGTACTCTAAGTCCCCGTAGCGCAGACTAGAGTATAAACGATTCACAAAAATCTCTAAATCCCAAAGTGCGGATTAGAGTACTCTGAGTCCCTGGAGTGCGGACTAGAGTATAAACGATTTACAAAAATCTCTAAATCCCCAAAGTGCAGATTAGAGTACTCTGAGTCCCCGGAGCGCGGACTAGAGTATAAACGATTTACAAAATCTCTAAATCCCCAGAGTGCGGATTAGAGTACTCTGAGTCCCCGTAGTGCAGACTAGAGTATAAACGATTCACAAAAATATCTAAATCCCATAGCGCGGATTAGAGTACTCTGAGTCCCCAGAGTGCAGACTAGAGTATAAATGATTTACAAAAATCTCTAAATCCTTAGAGTGGGGATTAGAGTACTCTGAGTCCTCGGAGTGCGGACTAGAGTGTAAACGATTTACAAAAATTTCGACCTCCCTGGAGCACGGACTGGAGTACCCTAAGTCCCTAGAGCATGGACTAGAGTATAAACGATTTACAAAAATCTCTAAATCCCTAGAGCGCATATTAGAGTACTTTGAGTCCCCAGAGTGCAGACTAGAGTATAAATGATTCAAAAAAATCTCTAAGTCCCCGGAGCACGAAAGGAAGTGTGAACGCAAAACGAGCACGAGTTAACTGCTCATAGAATGACTCTAAGTTCTCAGAATGCGGACTAAAATGTGAATTCCGTGAATGGATGAATGTGTCTCAACCGTTCCCTATTCCGGTAATTCCAACCTAAAATCGGCAAAAGAGGTCCAAACTGTTAAAGACCAGAGTATGCACGACTTGGCTTACTATCCACTAATTCGATCCCTCGATTCGACGAGACAAAACGTAAAGCTAAAGTAAGCGCTACTTGCCCTCCTGTTCATTTATGTACACCTAAGACTTAGGGGTACGAGGAACATATGATGAATATGAATTGATCATTCATCGGCTGGCATTAAGTCTTTTAGAGGGTATGGTAGAAAATTAACACCATTGGGACAAGGCTCAACCGTTCACACAACACATTTACCGACCTGAATACTGGGGACAGAAATGTGATTGTCTGAAGAATGATTGTGAAAGCTTAACACCGCGGCTCATATCCAGTGTTCACAAAACCTCGAGGCCAAAATCGTGAAATGGCCTTAAGGTGGATTGATCGAATTAGTATTCGATTCGACAACCAACAAGTTGCAAGTACATGAAGTAAAAAATGTTGCAGTTCGGACACACAAACAAGTAAATACAGAGATCATGCACAAGTGCAGAGAAATTATATTCACATGAAATCTGGTTGTACATAATATAAAACAAAATTGATGGGCAATGCCCAAACAAATACAACTAGGAAAAAGAAAGCAGCTATCCAGATTACTAGCATGTCCGAAGATCACACTTTAGATTTCTTGTCCCTTTTTCACTTCTTCAAGGTAGCTCCCTCTGAACTATTGCTAGCCTCCCTCTTCGATTCCTTGCCACCTTGGCCTTTCTTGGAAGGAGTTTCCTCATTAGTATGGACAGAGATGATGTCGTCTCTGGAAGTTGGAGGATGGGGGCATTTTCGGCACCAGAAGTGTGAGGAACGTTTTTTGGAGGAGTCGCACCTTCAGGAGGGATCATCTGGAGAGGGGAAGGCATCGACCTATTCGACTAGCTCTCCCTTCACCTTCCTCCTCTCAAGCTCCTCTCGCTCAATCCTTTCTTTCATACTGGGCCCGCCGACAAGATCAGAGGAGCCTATGATTACCACTCCTTCGTCAAACAGTATTTCGTGATGAGGGTCTCCTCCTTCCTTGAATAACACCTTCATAAGTTGATCATTGAAGAATAATGCCTCTTTGCAAACACTTTGGGTGGCGGTCGAAGTCTTAATTGTAATAGATTCAGTCATAGTCGTTTGAGACCCCAACTGAGGTCCATCGGGAGGGAGAGAAGCAATGTTCGACAAGTCTACGGCTGAAAAAGAGAAAAGCAAAAAGATTAGAAATATTGATTAATAACATCCCGACTTTACAAGGTAAAGGAAAAATCGACGGTACCTTCTGTGGTATGGATTTTGGGCTGGACTAAAGCGTCCTTAGAACCACGCTAAAGAATCAAAGATAGTCACGGTTTATCCAGATCATACCCATGAACAATTGAGGAGCTAGTCGCAGGACCGGTTGTGATTTGAGACATCGGGGGCAGCTCAATTGCAATATCAGAATTTGTCGACCTAGATCTTTCGCCTGCTTCATGTGAAGGAGCAGTTATGAACTCTTTTTGGAGAGAAAACTGAATGTCATGTAGTATTTTGGGTTCATCGCCCATCAGCACTTTACCCTCAAGTTTGGTTACGTCGACATTCTTAGCACCGTGAAGTCTTTTCTCCTCTGAAATAAGTAAGTCCCAGGCGAGATGAAGCTGGTAGGGTAGTCTTTGCCAAGCCACATTAAATTCCTATGTTTAGTACATTGGCATTGTAGAGGATGAGAAGTGGGTTAAGCTCGTTCATCACGTCTTCTCTCACCTTATTCGTGACCGTTTCTGTCTCACGTCGAATGAGCATATCAACGTTCTTAGCCTTTTCAATGGTCTCATCTCTCTCAAGCCTAACATGAACCAGCTCTACGCAAGAATCTTGAGCAATCTTTTGAGCTTCACCCCTGTCTTTTATCGCATCTTTAAGCTTGGCCTTGAGTTCAGCTATTTCCTTCAAGGCTGCAGATTATTTGTCTCAGACTGCATCTCGCTCAAGCGTTATCTCTTGGTTCTGGTGGTGCAATACTTGGACCATTTCAAGGTGGCTTGTTTTCATCTCCTCCATAGATTTTAAAGCAACATCGGCTTTTTCTTCAGCTGTGGTTAAGGCAGTTCTAGAGGCCTCATGTTCGTTTGTTAGAGCTTCAATAATTCTTTTATCTTGGGCCCCTTGTCGCTTCAGTTTTCTATTTCTACCGCACGTTCGAAGGAAACCTTTAATATTTTTTCTGCAGCTTTCATCCATTCCCGGTATTGCATGTGGATGTTAGTGACGCAGTTGATAGTTATTCTTTGAATATCGTTCGGAACCTTCTTCAGATTAGGAGGGAAATAGAACCCATCAAAGCATAAGTTTGGAAATTCCTACTGAAGTTCGGCCCATACAGCCCTTTGGGTCAACTGGGGGACCCTTAGAAATAATTTCGACCCTCGCACCTTCCTTACCAGGCCTGTGCACTACAGCCTGTTCGCCATGACGATGGCGATCGCTCAACCGCTGAGACTTTGGAGGCATGGGAGCTGTAGGAAGGCCACAAGGAGGATCGATGGGAAAGTCCCTACGCTCTGTTGGTCTTTCGGGACCTTTTTGAGGAGGAGATCTTGATCTTGATCTGTGAATGTCCCAAGCAGGCCTATCCCTGTCCTCCCTTTCTTGATAACCATGACCACGACCGGAGCGATGGCTAATGTTATAATAGTCATGACTGCCGCGATAAGAACTAGATCGCGACCCAGACGATTGTTGTTGTACATCCTGTAGGGAATCAAACATGCTCCTTTTCCTCACCATCGTTCCCGCAAAGAGAAATGGATAATGATCAGCTTTGAGTATTAGGAAGTACAGATTAAAGCACAATGCAGTGTTAGACGTGCGAATGTGTGTGAGTTTCCTAGTGCATCCCCCTAACGACCAAGTGCAGGAGCCTTGCTCATCGGTGTAACTTCCCCTCTAGAAGTGGGGATCTCTGAACTAGTTCTGATGGGAGACTCTAATCCCCCAATTTTCACATCAGTAAATTGATAAGCGTCAAGATCAGATGGGATCGGACAAAGGACCTAGTGGTAGGCTCATCGACGGCTTAGTTAGATCAGAGTGATGACTTCTTGGAGCTTGTGAGCAATCGCTTTCCCCTTTCTTTTAGTCACGGCCGGGGGTTGAGGAACCTGTGAAGGTCCGACGCCAACCCCGATATCAGGTCTATAATCATGACGACCAGGTGCGTCTTTACTATGTCCTCCGACATTGATATCGGCAGACTCTTGGGTGCTCATTACTGGGGGCACCACATGGCCGGATTGAACATCTCTATGATCGGTTGTGGCCTATAGTCTGGTCCCGACCGGCCAGGTAGTCTTGGTTAGCCCCACGCTGAGGCCCTTTTCCATCAAGCCAAAAGTGATAAGCTGTTCGTCATTGAGCAAAAGTTCAATATTCTTATCTTCGGTTGGAGCGTTCTTTAAAATAAGCACTGCTTCTTCATAAACATCGCCACTGGGTCGAGTAACGGCACCTGAATATGAAAAGCATCGTTAGAATGCAACCTGGGTATGTTTTCCATGTATATTTATGAAATTGGTGAGGAACACTTACGTCTCTCTAGCCATAATCAAGCGAAGCCAGGCGGACAACGAACGAAGAACCATTCGCTCTTAAAAGCACTTAATTTGTTCTAAGTGCTAGTAAGAATCTGGCATTTCTTCGCCAATTCGAGAAAAGTGAACGATAGACTCTCTGTCTGCCATTTAAAAGTGAAGAGAAATCGAATGTCTTCGATGGTGGGAAGATGGTGCAGAAGCTCCATGAATACCATGTATATACAGTTGAGAAGTGCATGACCGTTTGGATGGAGCTGTGCAGGAGCAATCCGTAGATAATGTAAAATTTCCCGGATATACAAATTGAACGGCGAGATGCATCCCACCCAGCACATAAATTTATTGCAAGCTGTGCACCCTTCGGGAGGTCTGTGAGCACTATCACCTTTTGATGGCACTAATACATCGTCAAAAGGGATCCCGTGCCTTGTGCAAATCCTTTGAAGAGCATCTTCTTTGATCTTTGAAGCTATAGAATCAGGAGGATTATCAAGAACGATTGCATCTTCCAAAGTGTCATGCGCCGGTTCGATAGCTTCCGGTGGAAAAATTGAAAATCCCGGAAAGATCACACTGAAATCCTGGGCCTTCGGGCTGCCCTGGACTACGACTAAGTGGCAGGTTGCTAGATTTGGTTGCTGAACTAGATTCTACATCTGAGTTAGTCCTATGAGAAGAAGATCCAGCTGGCATGATTGCAGAGTATCCAGAACACTTATATTTCCTTTGCTATCAAACTTTGTAAAAGCCATAGTTAGAGAAAAAACGACTTGTACCCCCCAGTGCATTGTAAGTATAAGTGTTGTGTGGTAAAGTGCTAATCGAAGTGATAATGGGTTAAACGAAGACGAGAAATGATAACAAGCATAGAATTTTTTCAAAAGACAGTCATTAGCTAATGGAAATCATACTCTAGTCTAAACCACGCATAAGTTTTAGCATGGTGGTTGAATCGTTTATGGCACTTGTTCTAAGGCAACCCGCTATTAGTCGTGAAGGTCATGTTATGGTCATGTTTATTTTCAAATGTCAACAAGGAACCGGAATAAGTTGTTTGGTTAAAGTTTATGCTCAAGCTATAGGTTATGTTCTTATGCATTGGTAAAAACGTTAAGTCCAAGTGTAAATGAGCCGTTATGACTGTTGGTTGGGTGTGTTTTCATCCGGTCCAACACACACTCCTAACCAAGGTCACCTCTCCTCCATCACCGAACCAGACTCCCTTCCAGCCCTACCGAACCAGAGTAAAGACCACTCAGCACCGAATCGACCCCACTCCTTAGCGCTACCGAACCAGCGCTTCTCCAACTGTCATCGAACCAACCCACCATATCCTCTCAGCACCGAATCAACCCCACTCCTAAGCACTACCGAACCAACACATCATCCATACCACCAACCAGTTGCCGAACCAACGCTCCTCCAACCTTCACCGGACCAAACTACGCCTTCACCACCGAATCAGCTATTACCGGATCATGTGCTACCGGACCGAGAAGATGACCGAACCACAACACTACCAGGCCAGATTACATCAGCCCAGGCCCACCAGCAGCTATGTACATCCAAGACCCCTGCCCTCAGCTTCACTCTATAAATAGAGGGGCAGGGGTACAACAATGGGGACAAGTTTAAGAGCTCAAGCACAGAGAGGACTTTCAAACAACTTTCAGATATTTGTATAAAAGCTTTGTACTTGTAATCTAAACAAGAAAAGAGAAATAACATATAAAGTGGACGTAGGCACATTCTGGCTGAACCACTATAAATCTGCGTGTCTTTTACAGTTTAGCCCCTGCTTTTCATATATTTGCATAAATCACCCAAATCACTAAGAACAACATAAAATCAATTAAATCATACGACTTTGAGGTGTTTGTCCATTTTTTGTGCAAACATTTTTGGTGCTTTCACTAAGAACTAGAAGCTCGAAGCTTCAGCTTCTTCCACTTAACTTTTTTCCTAACAGCATCGTTCATCGCTTGGAAAACATGCCTCCCAAGCAGAAGAAAGATGTTAATAAAGGAAAAAACATCGCAACCAGCAGTCTTCCAGATCCAGTGGTCACAGATCAAGTAAATCGTCCCCCTCCAGCAGCAGTACCAAATGAAGGTCAGGCTAATCCGACCACTCCTACCGCAGAACAGCCTGCAGCAATTACTAAGGCAGATCTAGACCAGGTTGTGGCTGAAGTAACTAACCGCTTCACATCCCAGGAGGAAGCCTTGGTGGACCATCTCATGTCACGCTTAAGGGATGCTGAAGAGTCCAACCGCAACACTGAATCATGGGGTGAGTCCCAGTCTGGAGGATCTCAGAGACAACAAAGATCTGCCTTCTTCGAAGGAGCTAACGGCAGAAGCAGCCATGGTAGGAGCCGAGATCGAGCGCAGCCCGAAGTTAGGCTTGAAGAAACGCTTGGAACCGAACCCAACGGGGGAGGTACCGGGCAGAGGTCAACTGTGGCTAAGCCGGTTGTACTTCCTAACCACATAAACGCCAATGAACGGGGCCGAGCTAGAGTCCAGCCCGAAGTTGGACCCGAGGAAGTGCTTAGATCAGAACCTAGTAGGGGAAGATCAAGGCAAGGGCCAACTATAGCTGACCCTAGCATGCTCCCAGAAGACCAAAGGTAGCCACTGGAGAATATGAGGAATGATAGACGATACCATCCCTACAGGTCATCTGGACGGAATCAATCCCACAGAATAGAACCGAACTCGTTTCTATCTGCTCCAAATTCTGATGAAAGGATGGCACGCTTGTTCAGAGAATGCGTCCAACGGGAGCAAAGAGATCGAGGGATAGGTGCTAGGGTAACCAGCCCTTTCGCCCGCAATATCGAAATTGCTATCACCCCCCGAGAATGGAAGATGCCAACAATGGAACCTTACAAAGGGACCTCCGACCCCATTGTACACTTACAGAGATACACACAGCATATGCTCATGAGTGGAGCAACAGAGGGAGTACTGTGCAAATGCTTTCCACTATTCTTAGTAGATCTAGCCACCTCCTGGTTCTGTCATTTACCCCAGGGATCCATCAGCTCGTGGGAAATGTTGAAAGAAAAGTTTATCAGCCAGTTCCGCATTCATGTGGAACAACCCAAGGATGCTTATTCCTTATCCAGCATCAAATAGAAACCTGGAGAGAAACTGCAGCAATACCTAACCCGATTCAATACCGCAGCAGCCGCAGTCCAAGATGCCGATAAAAAGCTTATCCTAATGGCCCTCTGTAGTGGTGTGCATCCGGATACTAAATTTTCTAGAAGGTTGACAAAAGAAAAACCAGCTACTTTGCCTGATTTCTTCCATGAAGCCGGGAAATATATGAGGCTTGAAGATGTTGCCACTGAGGGGCAGTCAGGGCAACAAAATAAGGCAACTCACAGCAACGCGCCCGCTGTGGCAAAGGACGTTCGAAGAAATGATTCCAGAGACAACGCTGGGGGCAAGAAGGGAGAAAAGTGCCTATATCGGCCAGGACCGAGATTCGACACTTACACTCCTTTGAACGAAACCGTCGAAAACATCTTCCTTGCCACCCTAGGCGAAGTTAGATACAAACGCCCACCGTACAAGAAGGAACCAGATAACGCACAGAAGTCTGGAAAGTTCTGCCTCTTCCACGAATCTCATGGGCATGATACCAATGAGTGCCATCATCTCCGGGACTTGATTGAAGAACACATCAGAAGGAAGAAACTGGAACGCTATGTAAAGGGTCAGGACAGGACTCCAGCTCCTGCCAATGAGAACCCAAGGCTACCCTCACCAGAGATAGGCAGAGGAAATCGCAACGCTAGCGGCTCTAGTCAAGAGAAAATAGTGGTCCATACCATCTCGGGAGGACCGCACATCGCCGACAGAAGTTGGGAAGAGATGGAAAGATATGGAAAGTCATTTAGAAACAATGAAGACTGCGTCAATTCTGTTATAGAAGAACGCCACCCGAAGCGGAAAGAGAGTGATGACATCACATTCGGTAGGCGTGACCTAGAGGGAAGGCAATATCCCCACATGGATCCCATGGTTATCTCTGCCCGGCTCGGTCCAGCCGAGGTTTTCCGAATTCTAGTAGACACTGGAAGCTCAGTAAATATCCTATTCAAACATGCATTCGACAAAATGAAACTATTGATGAAGGATGCATCTCCCTGCAATAAACCACTACACGATTTCACTAGAGATGCGAAGATGCCCCTCGGGCAACTGGACCTCTTTGTTGAGATTGGAAGCCATCCCCACTCCATTGTACGGAAATAGACATTTGTGCTGATAAAAAACCACTCGGCCTACAATGCCTTCTTAGGAAGGCCAGCCTTGTCTGACTTCCAAATTGTCCTAGCCCCATGGTGCCTAAAGATGAAATTTCCAACGGACAATGGAGTAGGGGAAATAGAAGGAGACCAGAACGTTGCTCGAGACTTCTATGTGACTGAACTTCGCAACAACCACAGGAAGGATAAAGGGAAAAGTGTAGAGGTTGCCCTCTGCACAAAAAGTCTAGAAGCATAGCAACTAAAGAAAGCCCCTCCTCTTCGATATACCAGCGACCCTTTCAATGAATTAGACCCCAGGGACAAAGAGGAGGAGGCCACCGCCGAGCCTGCAGAGGCTATGGAATTTGTATCTATAGACAAGCATGACTCGAGTAGACTATTGAAAATCGGGTCCCAACTAAAAGCTGAGTTGAAGGAGCAACTCATTGACTTTCTCCGCCACAACTTGGATGTATTCGCATGGTCACATGCTGACATGACCGGAATTTCCCCTGACATAGCATGCCACGTACTAAACATTGATCCTACTAAGGCGCCCGTAAAACAAAGAAAGAGAAGTATGGGGGCAGAACGATCAGCAGCCCTCGATGAAGAAGTAAAGAATCTACTTGCCAATGACTTTATACGGGAAGCCATCTACCCAGAATGGATCGCCAACCCGGTGCTAGTAAAGAAGGCTAATGGGAAGTGGCGAACATGCATTGACTTCTCCAACTTAAATGACGCCTGCCCGAAGGATTGCTTCCCACTTCCCTGAATCGACCAACTTGTAGATAGCACAGCCGGACACGAACTCTTATCCTTTATGGACGCATACTCAGGATATAACCAAATTCCTATGCATACTCCCGATCAAGACCACACTAGTTTCATCACTGACCGAGGTTTGTACTGCTATAAGATAATGCCTTTCGGACTTAAAAACGCAGGAGCCACCTACCAGCGCCTCGTCAACAAAATGTTTGCAGGGCTAATAGGACAAACTATGGAAGTGTATGTGGATGACATGCTGGTGAAGTCAAGGAAAGCCGACGATCACGTAAGCCACCTAGGCGAGATGTTTCAAGTACTTCGCCAGTATGGAATGAAGCTTAATCCTCTAAAATGCTCCTTCGGAGTATCATCATGAAAGTTCTTGGGATTCATCGTCCATGCCAGAGGGATTGAAGCAAACCCTGAACAGGTCCGAGCTCTAAAAGATATCAAGATACCTTCCACTCGAAAGAAAATGCAGAGCCTGAATGGGAAAGTGGCCGCCCTAAGCCGATTCATCTCCAAAGCAACGGACAAGTGCATCCCCTTCTTCGAAGCCCTAAAGAAAGACAGAGGAAAGTTCGAATGGACTGACGAATGCTTAGCCGCTTTCCTTAACTTGATCGAACACCTCCAGAAACCACCGGTACTCTCGACTCCAAGCGAAGGCGAAGAATTATACTTATACCTTGCTGTGTCATCTCACGCCCTGAGCGCCGCATTGGTAAGGGAAGACAACCGCACGCAGCGGCCAGTATACTTTGTAAGTAAGAGGTTTACGGGGGCAGAAGTCAGATATCCTAAACTTGAGAAGCTAGCTTACTATTTACTAATCACATCACGGAAACTGCGTCACTACTTCCAGTCCCATTCCATCAAAGTTCTGACCGACCAACCGCTGAGGCAGGTACTGCATCGTCCCGACACTTCTGGGCGACTGCTTAAATGGTGCATTGAACTAAGAAAGTATGATATCACCTATCACCCTCGCACCGCCATCAAGGGACAAGCCATGGCCGATTTCATTGCAGAATTCACTACCAATGAAGGTAAGGAGCAATCGGAAATAGCAGAAGACATCAAGTGGAATCTCTTCGTGGATGGTGCGTCAAACGAACAAGGCTCGGGGACAGGTGTGGTAATAATCACTCCTAGGGGAAATAAGCTGCACTATGCTATAAGGTTGGAATTCGCTACCACTAACAACGATGCAAAGTATGAAGCAGTGATAGCTGGATTAGGACTTGCCTTAGAAATCGGAGCCAATTCTTTGTGTCTTCATAGCGATTCCCAACTTATTGTTAATCAAATACTAGGAGAATTCCAGGCTCGAGTAGAACGACTCATAGCATATTTAAAAAAGACCAAGTTACTTCTCAATCGATTGGACCACTACTTAGTCAAACACATCCCTCGGGAAGAGAACCGAGAGGCCGACGAATTGGCGAAGCAAGCAAGCGTGAGAGACGGCGCTATTTACGGAGCGGTAGCCATCTCAAGGCAACTGACCCCAAGTTTTGAGCAAGTAAATCTGATAGCTGCAATCGAAGAAGCAACTTGGATGACTCCCATCCGAGACTACTTACAAAGCGGCGCACTGCCCAACGGGCATAACGAAGTCAAGAAAATCTTGAGGAAAGCTTCCCGCTACACAATACAAGAGGACATCCTCTATCGGCGCGGATTCTCTAACCCCTTATTAAGGTGTGTCGCTGAAAGGGAAGCCAGGGAAATCTTATCCAACATTCATCAAGGAAGCTGCGGAGATCACACCGGAGGGCGAACGTTAGCAAAAAAGATACTCCGATATGGATATTTCTGGCCCACCTTAAGCAAGGACGCCTTAGATTTCGTCAAAAAGTGTGACAGATGCCAGAAGTTTGCTAAGATTCCGCGGCTACCAACAACTGAGATTACTCAAATGACCAGCCCTTGGCCCTTCGCAGTAAGGAGGATTGATTTAATCGGCGAACTACCGATGGGCCGAGGCGGGGCCAAATATGCTATAGTGGCAGTCGACTATTTCACCAAATGGGTGGAAGCAGAACCTCTGAATAAAGTATCTTCAGCAAAAGTTATTAACTTCTTGATCAAAAATGTTCTGTGCAGGTACGGAGTCCCATTCAAAATCATATCAGACAATGGACTTCAGTTTGACAGCGAGGAATTCGCCTACTGGTGCCGAGAGCACGGAATTCACAAAAGCTTCTCATCCGTAGCGTATCCTTAGGCAAACAGACAAGTCGAAGCCGTCAACAAAATTCTGAAAACTCTAATAAAAAAGAAACTCGAAAAGTCAAAGGGCGCTTGGGTGGATGAACTCCCTACGGCACTGTGGGCCTATCGCACATCTTTCAGAACATCAACAGGGCATACTCCTTTCTCTTTGGCATACGGATCGCAGGCTATGCTCCCAGTTGAAACCATCGTGCCTTCCCACCGTAGGATCCACTATAACCCAGAAGAGAACGAAGAACTCCTTCACATGTCTTTGGATCTAATTGAGGAGAGAAGAAATGATGCAGTCCTCAAAGCAGCAGCCCACAAGCAAAAAGTGGCAGCACAATACAACTCCAAAGTCAAGCATCGTACCTTACAAGAAGGGGATCTTGTCCTCAAGCGAATCTTCCCTCGCCCCGGAGCACTAGATCCAATCTGGGATGGACCATATGTAATTCATAAAGATCTCCACAATGGAGCTTATATTTTGTCAACAGTGGACGGAGAGGTGCTCCAGAGGGCATGGAACATCCAACACCTCCGTCGATACTTTTCTTAACTTGTACTGCCCATATGAAGTGAATTAACAAAGAGAATCAGTGGACGTAGGCATTTTCACGCCGAACCACTTTAAAAACCTTGTCTCTTTTTTAACTTGTCCCTTTATATCTTGGCTGCTTGTTAACTTTATCCTTTTTTGTTGAACAAAATCCTATGCATGTAGCATTTCCATTCAAAGCACTCCACAGCGCAACTTCACCCGGACAAGACCTAACAGGTACTATGCGAATCTATGCCCTCGCCAATGAGACACTTTTGCTCCGGCATCCCTCTGCTGCGGGTTAACTCAATGCTCGCGACGGCCCTTAAAGCCAACTGTAATGAGCCGATTATAAGCCAGCGAGAAGGCCGACTATAGCCGAGGCAGCTCATTATGGCGTTCGGCTCGCCGGCAACTGTGAACCGACTATAAGCCCCAACATAAGGTGTGGCCAGCCAGGGGCAGTTCACGGTTGACGATCGGCACCCACGCTAGCCGGCCACAGTAAATCGAATAATACCCACGATTACGGGCCATAATGGCCTGGGTAGTTACTGTGCGCGATCTCGGCTCCGATGTGTCTTAAGTGCGGCTGTGGTAAAAAAAGAATTAACTCCCCGTGGAGGCGTAAGATGGGTGACAAATGTCTCCAAGACCCACAGCTAGGGAAAGTGACTACAAAGCCCGTTTGCCACGAACTTAAGCACATCGAAGGCCTTCCGTGATTGGAAGTTTTACTATTTCTCATATTTCAATTTTATTTAAAAAACTATTCTCCTATCCTCTGTAACAATCCCTAAAGTACAGGACACCGAATAGGAGGCATTCGCTAATGGAAGCAGGTACTCACAACGAGACATTGGACTGCATCCCATACTCGGTCACACAAGACGTTCAAGGCCGCCATCTACAAGCAAAATATGAAGGGTGGTATTTCCTTTTTCCATGCATAAACACACGGCTATAATTTATTCACACATCACACTAACATTGCAAGACATGAAACTATGTTTTAAACCAGAACTTGACGTCGAACGCAATTGAATTACAAGAATATGCATAGCTATATTTCTCATACATCATGTCAAAATAGCAAAAACATTCAAAAACGACAGAATCAGCTTAAGTTAAAAAATTACACGTCAAGAATAATGTTGTTTGTTACAAGTAGCATAATTACAGCCTAAAAGTTACGTTACTGTTCTGAGACTAACATACACGACAATGTCAAGTTCACAAAAAGATATCTAGGTCAAATCAAGGAGCCGGCTGCGTTGGAGCTTTACCCTTGTCCTGTTGATGCTGACCGCCTGTCCAGTCAAGAAAAGGATTCATTAGTGATAATCAACCAAGTTAACAGGAGGACTGAAAAGAAAAACTTACCAGTATCTGCTCCTTGATCATCTTGACCATCATCCTCTACTTCCACACCTACCTCCTCAACGGCGAGTAACCGCATGCCCTCCTTCACCGCCACTTTCTCCTCCTCAGTAAACCGAGCTGTGACCACGTCCATCCGAAAGGCCACACCACCCTCTTTATCCGCATCAGCCCTAGCCTCCTCCAGAGCCCGGAGATAAACCCTAGCCATGACCCGGGGATAATCATCCATCCAGGAGAGGTTGCCTTGCTTCCATGTACGGAAGTACATATCCTGGAGCATTTCGTCCATCATCCCCTCGTTCTCCTCAAACTCCCTCATCCGGGCCTCGGAAGCCGACAACCTTACGACGGCAGCATGTCTCTCCAATTGATATCTCGAGCAGTCAGCCTGAAGGGATTTCCGCATCGCCTCCATCTCCTCCTTCAACTTGGCTTGAGCAAGCTCTACGGCCTAAGGCCTCCCAGATAACTCCTCTATCTGCTCAAGATCCGCTTTCCGAACCTCATCCACCGTGGCAATGGCCATATCGATCCGTTCCTTGCAAATAGCCTCCATTTTCCGTAGCTCGGCTCGGCTGGCCTCTTCCATAGTTTTCTTTAGTCGTCCGGAGGCGGCCTCGTGCTGAGAGATCTGGATGGCCTGATCGGCGAGTTGCTTGGCCTGGTCGGAAACCACTAACCGCAGTCTTATGTTGGCACTCCCGATTTCCTCCCCGGCCTTGACCAGTCGGGCATGATGCCCCATCAACTTCTTGGTCTCCTCAGCAACCCGGTCGATGTTTGCCTTAGCTTCGTCCCCCATAGCGACAATCCGAGTAGTAAGCAAATCAAGGTCCAGGGACTTGGCCTCATCAAGCACCATTACCATAGGATTGCGAGGGAGAAGATGCTCACCAGTAACCTCGTCAAAGGAAATATCATGAGAGCTTGGATCCAGATCAGGATGACCTGCGAACGGGTTACGAGCTAAGCCAGGGTGGTCTATTGGGGTAATGGATGGGTTTTCAGACGGATGTGGAGAGGGCCTAAACTCAGTATCCCCTTCTGTAATATCATGGACAGGCTGAGTTGGGGGCTTAGGGCCAAATGAAGATTCAAACGAAGAACGGCTCCTCTTCCTCTTTTGCATATCTTCTTCAATAACTCCAAGAAGAGGACGATAGCCAACCACGTCTCCAGGACGGCTAGTAGGAGGCTTCGGCTTAGCAGAAGCCTTGAGAAGTCTATACTGCTCAAGCTTGTGCCGAAGATCTAAAGTCTTGGCGGTTTTGCCCGCTCCTGAAATGAAAACCAAGTGTCATAAGCCTGTGTTGAACCACAATTCAAGAAAGGTACCAAGATAAGAAGAGTAGAATGTCACCTTGAGTCACGGAAGTCGCCTCAGCCGAAGCACTCCCGGAAGGTAAATCGGCACCAGTCCCGGCCTTACCGGCTTCCTTAGGCTTCTCCGCCAAAATCGGTCCTTCCTCCAACCCTTTGAACGCTTGACGGAAGGCATCATCTATCCACTCTTGAAGCTCGCCTGCTTGCCCAGAAGACAAAGCCCCGACACCGTCGCCACCTCCAGCGCCTTCTCCTCCATCTCCGCCTTGCTCCTCCTCCACATCTCCCTCCTCCGGGACATCTGGACATGTGCTGGGAGAGGGACCGTCAGACTTTTTGAGCTTCTTCCCCCCGGCAACCGGATGTTTCGGAAAGGGCCTCCTTTTGCTGCTCTTCGACTCGGCCCCTTCTTTAGCTTGGGCAGCCTTCTCTTCGGCCGTGTCCCTCTGCTTGACCACGGACTGCTGTGGAAGGATCAAGTTGTGCTCCAAAAGTGTAGCGTTCCTGATCAGGTAAGCAGCCGACCTATCTCTTCCAGTAATAGCTTCTATTTCTATTGCCGTCTGAACCAGGCGATCATTCTCCACGACCGAAAAACCACCTGTCGCTAGCAAAAAATAAAAACACATCAGAAGGAGCATTGCAACCGGAACAGGAATTAAAAATAAAGCTTTGACTTACATCCAGAGTTGAAGCACCGAATAGAAACAGAATCATCCCTGACAAAAAACCATTCCTTCTTGAACATGCTGTACTTGGAGTATAGATCCAGGACCGGCTTAAAGGATACGGCCGATTCCAAGCTGATGTAGGGAGACCCCTTCTTATAGCCTCTCAAGTTGTACAAATACCGGATCTCCCGGTTGGAAGGAGAACGCCCATATCTCCTCTGGAAGATGACGAAGAGACTCACCAGAATGGCATAGGAGTTGGGCTGAAGCTGGAATGGAGCTACCTTTAAATATGCGAGAAAGCTGACTACCCAGGTATTGAGAGGCGGGATGGCACCGCACATGCAATGGTATCTTCTGTAGGCAAAATATCCTTCGGGAGGATTATACGGCATCACTCCCGCATCCGGCAATAGCATGCACGCTCGGTCGATCCCGAAAGAGCGAGATATAACATCAAGTTGCTCGCCCTTGAGTGAGCTAGGGAAGCAATCAGGAGGCAAGTTCAGAAGTTCCTGAGGACCGTATCCATCTACCAATGATCTGGGGGTGGGCCCATAGCGTCCCGATCCTGACTGGGCTGGGGCACGGCGGAAGACTCTTCTTTATCCTGAGATCTCTTCTTCTCTGATCGGGTTTCCACCTTATGAGACATTTATCTGCAACAAGAACATCGTTAAAACATACGAACAATATAGTTTGGAATCTCACTTGTAATTCGAAATATGAGGAAATTCAAGGTCCGAATATCATTCGATAACCCAAGATTCGGGTACATTCGGCACTTATACAGCTTAGCCTCATTCGGCGGTCTGAACACCCATCTCCATTCGGCAATTCAAGTGTAAAAGTGTCATTCGGTACTTGGGACACACGAGTTTCATTCGGTGAGCCAAGTCCCCATGTCCATTCGGTGATACAACGCAAAGCCATTCGGCGAAAGGAGGCTGATTACCTGATTCGGCAAGCTAAAGTGATTCGGCAGTAGGGTAAGCTTCGGAAGGAGAGGATCTGATTCGGCTGTCAAGCTTGGTAGAAGAATAACGAAGGCCTAACTCCCCTACTTTTAAAGGCGGATGAAGGATGACCGGATCGGACGGTTCGGCGCATGTAACCAAATAAAAACACCCGAGCTAAATCAAAGCAAGCCATATGCATGCACATGCCCTACTTTGGGGGGCAAGTGTTGGTTGGGTGTGTTTTCATCCGGTCCAACACACACTCCAAACCAAGGTCACCTCTCCTCCATCACCGAATCGACCCCACTTGTCACATACCGAAATTTTCGACTTTCGAAAATTCGACATCGATACTCACTTTATCGACTGCCGAGCAATCGAGTGCCGGAAACTCCAATAGTGAGGGTTTTAAGAAAAAGAAAAAAAAGTAGAAGAAGAAGAAGATAGAAGAAAAAGAGAAGAAAGAAAAAGAACAGAACAACATCAGAACAGAAAAAACAATATCAGAATCTTACACATCGCAGCGAAACAATATATAATAAATAAACACTAGTCTTTTAAAACAAAGAACTATATCAGTTTATACATACATCAATCATCAGAGTCAATATACAACAATGGACAGTTTTATAAACTTGTCCTCATACAGAATACACAGCGGAATAAATACTATCAGATACAAATACTACGTCTCGCCATCCAGCTTGCTTCCAAAGCTCCAGAATATCCATGATATCCTGATAATATAACTCTAGGCTGCCCGTGTGGAAATTGGTGGGCACCCAGAGTTTAGAAGGGAAACAATAAACTCCGAGTCAGTCATGGTGACTGGTGTGAGATCGTAAAACAGTTATTCTTTATAACAACAAGGGAATATTTTTAGAGTCAATTCGCAATGCTTTTGGAAAATGAAACTACCATAAGACCTCCCACCACACACACAATGCAAACGCAGAATTGGAGTAGATTTCTTCTTATGATAGTCAAAGATGCTTACTACGCAAAATCAAATTCTTTTTAATATTATTATTAGTGCATAGTGTAGAAAACATTTCGAAAGTATAATATAAATCTTAGCCAGCATAGACATTTCGAACTATGCCTACTATAGCTACCATCCAAACAGTGGGGCGCCACCATAAGTGAATGATAGGTTCTACAACTAAAACCGTACAAGTCTCGTATTGTTTCTTTGGATTTCCAACAAATGGTCAAGCTAAGGAACTTCCTTTTCCACGATGGGTACGTCCCTGGAATAGACGACCCGAGAAATAACCTAACATTACGGTTAGATCTCTGCCAACACAAGGCCGGGTTACCTCTACAAAAGTAGGTAACTACTGACACGCGTATGCCATCCCCCGATCGTCACCGATCTTCCCGAGGATCCCCGATTTCCAACAAACCACATAGATAATAATGCAGCAACCACATAGGTTAAGTATCTGGGCTCCATACCATGATACCACCTCTATCCAGAAGGAATGACATACACTAAGGGGCGCTACTCCCTAGAACCTTGCCGCATCCTTCCTGTTTCGACCATTTCCGGGGTGTGAGGCTCGACGAAGTCTCGTCCACAAAGCTACGCTTTCTCAAAAAGCCCTGCTTCGGGTCCAACAAAATGATCAACCTATGATCACAAAGATATAAGATCAAACAAATGATCATATCGCAAATGATCAAACACTGATCATTTCACAGCAACACTCAGTATGCCACGTTACCAAATTGGGATATATCGCTGATAAATTTCAACTACATAACCTCTGAGCTCGTACGTCTCAGAGAAGGGTGTTAAGCTAAGAGAATAAATTCTCCGCCACCAACAGAAATGTATTTGAAAGAAATCAGCTTTATATCTCAAATTGTAACGTCAGACACACGATCCATACAAGTCTGTTTCGGGATCGAACAGAACCGAAGGCACTTCTCACGAAGCCCTTGCATATCCGGATAAATTTCTAATCACGTTCGGACTTCCCGTCACTAAGGGTGATAAAACCTCTAAACCGGAGATCAGCCGATGTAGAGTAACTCGACGGTAATCCTTCCGTTTTCAAAAATATCCGGTCTTCAACACCGGTCTTCGAATGCAATTCATAACGACGTATCACATATTCGGAATGGGTTATACGACCCCATGGTCCTTTCCCGGCTAACCCGAATAGTGAGCGTTTATTCAAAAATAAGTGTGGCATTCAAATTCATCCAATTCACAACAAATACCTATCTAAAGGTAATTATTGATAGTCGGTTATTTAACTATCAATAAAGATGCGCAACATCATCAGATTCCAAATAATTTTCCAAATTATTTTATCTTCCAAAATATCTTTTACTAGATATAAAATTTTCCACACTTCAAAAATAAATCAATATTTTTTTTTTCTAAACAGTTTCCATTTCCTTTATAAATTCCATAGTGAATTATATTTCAAAATATCTACTGATATACGATTCTCAAATCGATTTCAAATATTCAATTTCAATTTATCTTTAAAAAGATAAAATCTCAAAACGTTCATTTCATATTGGAAAAGCATTTCCCTACTTATTTAATAATAAGTATTTCACAAATCATTTATTTTCAACACTTGGAAAATATTCGATATACTTAAATCAAATTAAGTATATATTTCATTCTTTTAAGGAAATCATTCTTTTTAACAACATCTATTTGAGTCAAAACGAATGTTGCGTAAAACATCGTTACGACGACTCGAAATCAATAGTATAGGGATTCGGGATTAAAATAGATATATAAATCCCAATACTATATAAAACATTTCCCTTTGGAAATCATTTACTATAACAACAGTGTTATAGTCCACCATTTCCTTATATCTCTCGAAAACGTCTATTTCAACAATAAATGTTGAAATCTATGATTTCGATAGTTCACACGTTTTAAAACATCTTTTAAAACAATTAACTTCATTTCAAATATCACTTTTCCAAAAACCATATCCATTTTTCTTAACAATATATTCACTGTCCAAAATCGTGAATATACTTCACTAATTACATTTCACTATTTTCTACACGTTTTATTTCAATAATAATTCGCTATCCAAAATCGCGAATATATCTTCTTTAATAGTCTTCTATATTTAATTTATCAACTTCAATCGATTTCGAATTTATAAACACGGTTATAAATTCTATTTCTATTTTAATAACAACCTCGACTTATAAATCTTCTTTTTGTCAACTTCTACAATTTTACTTATCAAATAAGTGATTTCAGATTTATAAACAACTTTTATAAATTTCACTCTATTTATAAAAACTTCAATCCCAAATCAATTTCGATATTGATTTAAAAATTTATTTATCCCTACTAAGTAAATTCCTCATTTTTTTCTCAAATTATTCAATATTCTATTTTAAAATGGATTCTTCAAATTGAGATCATTTTACATTGATTTCACAACTTATTTCAATTTACCAATTAAATTTCTAATTGGATTTCCAACTTATCTTCTTTTAAATAAATTCCTTTTTTAGGAAATAAATTTCAATCGTTTCTTTCAATCTATTTTAAAAATCCAAATTTTAAATTAAATTCTTCAATTTATAATCACTATTTTACGAAATCCATTTATTTAACATTTTCACTTTATTCTGGAATTTATTCAATACGATTATAAAAATTTACTTTTTATACTTTAAAATTCCTTTCTTCAAAATTTATTCAATTTCTAAAATTAATTCACATAGAAATTTTCTACTTGAATTTCAAAAATTCAATTTCGTTAATCTTTGGAATCCAATTATATCAAACATCCATTCAGCTAAATTTTAGCTTTCAAACAATTTCCAGGCATCAATATGATCAATATAATCATTCACAGATTATCACATCACAGTAGAAATAAATTCAATCAATGTGAGGGGTCCAGTTGGATCCCTCCAACCTGTTTCCCTGCATCCAAAGACGTTAGCACAATACCAATTCCACTTCGAGGTGGAATATCGCGGTATATAGGTTTTATAAAAATCCGCTTACTAACGGCGCAATAGGGTCTCATCCGCTATACGAGGCGGGAAATCATCAATCCAATATATACATATGCCAATATGTATATATTGCTATATATATATATAGATATATCCTACTATATCTAATATCACAATCCAAACAGTCAATCAATCAAATCAATAACTGCAATTCAAAATTAAATCTGAGTGAGAAGATCTCACCTTAGCTTTTTATTTTGCAATCCAATCCATTTTGACCATTTCTTCTTGATTTTAAACCTTGTATAAATAATTTATACAATTTTATTAATATTCGAATAAATCAAGCAATTAATTTCTATTTTATAATTTTCTGATTAGCTGATAATTCTTTTAAACCCATTTTTTTTCTTTACAATTGTTTTCAACAATTTATAAAATTTAAATTTAAATTTAAAACTAACTATTTAAATTTCCAAACTAACTTTCCTATTTCTTTAAAACTAAAACCTCATTTAATATGTTGATTTTAAAACTTAATAGTGTTTTAAAAATGTATCTATATATATCCTTACTGTATAAATTTTCTGTTTTTCCCATAAACGTCTACATTAAAATATACAAGAGTGTTTATTTGTGTGTGTGTATATATATATAGATTTATGTTCAATTTTTAAATTGAATCTAATAAATCGTAAATACCTTACTGTCGAACGCAAAGAACATCGGCCATCACTGCTCGACATTCCAGCCTTCACGTCGCTGCCTGCAGCGAACTCGACTTGCAAACCCCCAGCTTCCATCTAAGCCGCGATCGAAACCGAAACTTCACCAAGTCGCGACTTGCCATCCACTGCAACACCTCTCGAGCGCGAGCTCCTGCTCGATACCACCATCGTGACCCACCCACTCGACCAGGCGACCCACTGCACGCGACTGCGAGCTCGCAGACCACGCGACTGCCATCTCACCACGCGCGCCTTCCCCTTCCAGCGAGTGCCTCCATCTCGCGAACGTCACCAGCCTCCTACTGCCATCGCCAACTCCCTGGCATCGTACATGCGAAACCCCCAAACCAACCGCCGATTCTTCCTCCATTTCTCGAGACCTGTCGCCGCGACCACGCGCTCGCGTACGCCTCCCAGTGAAAATCATCGCGAACCCCAATACACGCGACTCGATGCCACCCTGATTCGATCGAACTCCCACTCGCGATTCCTTAGTTGATTTCGATTTAGGGCTTCGGGTATTCTTTTAAACGAGAAGAGGGAGGACGCGATTTTGATTTCAGAGAAGAGTGGTGCCATTTTTATCTCGAAGATTTGTTTGGCCTTGGTGATTCGAACTGAGATGATTGGTTATTTAAAATAGAGGGAGGTATGGTTTTACACGATTCTATTTCGTGATTGTAGGCAGGATTCAAGGCGTGATGAAAGGAGAAGACGTGGTGATGGTGACAAATTTTAAATTTAAATTCAAATTTAATTCGATAAAGATTTTTAATGTGTTTACACGCCGTGTGTTCACACCATAACTCCGATAAATACGAAATTTGAAATCCGGTAATAATACAATATTACGGACCCAATGGAACTGGTTTCGTCGAATTCCGAGACTGTTTGAAAAATGACTATTTTTAAATATCGGTTAAACGATATAAATTTCAAAACTGATCAAATCAATTCGAAATTGGATTCTGAAGCTTCTGTTATCTTCAGTAATATTAATACGAATTTTAAAAGCTTTTGAAATATTTTTCTTCAGCTTTAAATTAAAGATTTAAATTTTTATCCAGTTTTAATAGATTAAATTATAAAATTTAATCGCCAAATTCCAAGTTATATCGGGGATTCAAATTAAATCATCGTTCAAATATTTAAAATAAATTAAATATTCTCAATTTAATTCGTTCAAAATTCTGGGTCGTTACAGACTTCCCCCTTAAAAGAATTTCGTCCTAGAAATTACAAGTTAGGAAAAAAAGGTCCTTAACTCGTCTATCATTTTTCAACATTTAATAGTTTTATCAAATTTCAAAACAAATCTTTCTACTAAAGATTCGTTATCATTCAACTAAATTTCAACTTCAATTATAAGTTTCAAACAACATTGTTTTACTTCAAAATTCAAATTCGAGTTTAAATTCAAAATTTTAACTTCAAAATTTTCTCAAAATTTTCTAACACTCGAAATTTTCAAAAAATTTCGCTAGCGTCTCCTTTGCGCGGCTAATACGGCATGACTACAAAACGTCCCTACGGACTCTCAGATTTCAAAAAGAAAAAGAAAAAGCCAAGCGGCTAGAGAAGAAATCAGTAAATCTCATATTTGAAATTCAAATACATACCTTTTTCGAGCAATTCAAATTCACCTTTGCAATTCAATTCCAATTCCTTTATAACACCTGTATCCTACTAGCCATATATCTAGTTACAGCATTCAACCTATTTTTCACATTCAATTACTGAATGTCCAATATAAACTACTTCTTATACATTTCTAATCCACTATTGAAGTTATATATTCTTTTCATTCAAGTTTACATTTCAATTTTCATTTGAATTCAATTCACAATTACAATTCAATTTGAATTCTATTTAACTTCTGAATATTGAATTTATCAATTATCTTTCATTCATAACCGCACTATTTTAAATTAGTTTCATCTACTAATTCATTCGTCTTCAATTTGAATTTCATTCCAATCAGATTTCAGATATTCTATAAGTTATCAACTTATTTACATCTTGATTTATACAATCATTTATACATTCACATTCACAATTCCATTTCATTAAGGAATTTTATTTTCAATTATCTTTTTGGAATTCTATTTTCATTTATGAATCATATTTACAATTCATATTCATAATTTTTGTTCATATATGAATTTATTTCCTTATACTTTCAATTCACATTTATAGATTTCATTTGTTAATGAACTTTAATTCCAATCACAATTACATAATTTACATTAACAATTTCTATTTGTATAAGTTATCAATTCAATCATATTCCATAAATATTCTTATACAGTATTCCAGAGTCTTTTCAACCTTTCAAAACCATTTTGAAAACAATTCAAATTTATCTTTTGAATTTTCAAAACAAAACTCAATTTTCCAAACAACTTTCATTTAAAACAATTTGGCAGCAATTCCTCTTTTGGAAACCCGAAAATGAATTCTAATGATGTGGCCACCATCATCAGGATTATTTTCCAGCGACCTAAAAGAGTTTAGAGCTTTTCATTTCTTCAAAATACTTTTCAAACCTTTGAAAATCATTTTCAAATCAAAAAGGATTTAAACTTTCCAAATCTCCAAAATTTACAAACTCCTTTCAAAACATTTCCAAATACTTCTCTGGAATTCCATTTTAAATTACAAATCACATTTATAATTTACATTCTTTAATTTCATTTGTATGTGAATTCATCTCTTTATCTTTCATTCGTTAAATGGATTTATTTCCAAATCTTTAGTTATTATTTTAATTTCCCATTCCATTTCATATAACAATGATAATAATTCAATGTTATTATTTTATAACAACCAAACATCCCTATACTATGATAATTCATAGAAAATCATTTCTTTTCTATACAAAAATAGTTTTGGGCAAAATTATCTCATTCACCCTATTTAAAACAATACTGTGTCGTCTTGCCTTGTTTAAGTGTTTAGAAATCCCTATCGATAATATGGCGTCCCACATACCGACCAAAATTCATAAACATCTCAACGGATAAGCAAACACAATATAAAACATTTTTATATTCACTAACAAATACACACTCGTATCTATTATTACACTCAACTCATTCTAGAGTACTACTGACTCTATCTCTAATGAGTAACACCCAACAGAGCAGGGTTGTCGCTTAACCATATGCTCTGATACCACGCTGTCACATACCGAAATTTTCGACTTTCGAAAATTCGACATCGATACTCACTTTATCGACTGCCGAGCAATCGAGTGCCGGAAACTCCAATAGTGAGGGTTTTAAGAAAAAGAAAAAAAAGTAGAAGAAGAAGAAGATAGAAGAAAAAGAGAAGAAAGAAAAAGAACAGAACAGAAAAAACAATATCAGAATCTTACACATCGCAGCGGAACAATATATAATAAATAAACACTAGTCTTTTAAAACAAAGAACTATATCAGTTTATACATACATCAATCATCAGAGTCAATATACAACAATGGACAGTGTTATAAACTTGTCCTCATACAGAATACACAGCGGAATAAATACTATCAGATACAAATACTACGTCTCGCCATCCAGCTTGCTTCCAAAGCTCCAGAATATCCATGATATCCTGATAATATAACTCTAGGCTGCCCGTGTGGAAATTGGTGGGCACCCAGAGTTTAGAAGGGAAACAATAAACTCCGAGTCAGTCATGGTGACTGGTGTGAGATCGTAAAACAGTTATTCTTTATAACAACAAGGGAATATTTTTAGAGTCAATTCGCAATGCTTTTGGAAAATGAAACTACCATAAGACCTCCCACCACACACACAATGCAAACGCAGAATTGGAGTAGATTTCTTCTTATGATAGTCAAAGATGCTTACTACGCAAAATCAAATTCTTTTTAATATTATTATTAGTGCATAGTGTAGAAAACATTTCGAAAGTATAATATAAATCTTAGCCAGCATAGACATTTCGAACTATGCCTACTATAGCTACCATCCAAACAGTGGGGCGCCACCATAAGTGAATGATAGGTTCTACAACTAAAACCGTACAAGTCTCGTATTGTTTCTTTGGATTTCCAACAAATGGTCAGGCTAAGGAACTTCCTTTTCCACGATGGGTACGTCCCTGGAATAGACGACCCGAGAAATAACCTAACATTACGGTTAGATCTCTGCCAACACAAGGCCGGGTTACCTCTGCAAAAGTAGGTAACTACTGACACGCGTATGCCATCCCCCGATTGTCACCGATCTTCCCGAGGATCCCCGATTTCCAACAAACCACATAGATAATAATGCAGCAACCACATAGGTTAAGTATCTGGGCCCCATACCATGATACCACCTCTATCCAGAAGGAATGACATACACTAAGGGGCGCTACTCCCTAGAACCTTGCCGCATCCTTCCTGTTTCGACCATTTCCGGGGTGTGAGGCTCGACGAAGTCTCGTCCACAAAGCTACGCTTTCTCAAAAAGCCCTGCTTCGGGTCCAACAAAATGATCAACCTATGATCACAAAGATATAAGATCAAACAAATGATCATATCGCAAATGATCAAACACTGATCATTTCACAGCAACACTCAGTATGCCACGTTACCAAATTGGGATATATCGCTGATAAATTTCAACTACATAACCTCTGAGCTCGTACGTCTCAGAGAAGGGTGTTAAGCTAAGAGAATAAATTCTCCGTCACCAACAGAAATGTATTTGAAAGAAATCAGCTTTATATCTCAAATTGTAACGTCAGACACACAATCCATACAAGTCTGTTCTGGGATCGAACAGAACCGAAGGCACTTCTCACGAAGCCCTTGCATATCCGGATAAATTTCTAATCACGTTCGGACTTCCCGTCATTAAGGGTGATAAAACCTCTAAACCGGAGATCAGCCGATGTAGAGTAACTCGACGGTAATCCTTCCGTTTTCAAAAATATCCGGTCTTCAACACCGGTCTTCGAATGCAATTCATAACGACGTATCACATATTCGGAATGGGTTATACGACCCCATGGTCCTTTCCCGGCTAACCCGAATAGTGAGCGTTTATTCAAAAATAAGTGTGGCATTCAAATTCATCCAATTCACAACAAATACCTATCTAAAGGTAATTATTGATAGTCGGTTATTTAACTATCAATAAAGATGCGCAACATCATCAGATTCCAAATAATTTTCCAAATTATTTTATCTTCCAAAATATCTTTTACTAGATATAAAATTTTCCACACTTCAAAAATAAATCAATATTTTTTTTTTCTAAACAGTTTCCATTTCCTTTATAAATTCCATAGTGAATTTATATTTCAAAATATCTACTGATATACGATTCTCAAATCGATTTCAAATATTCAATTTCAATTTATCTTTAAAAAGAAAAAATCTCAAAACGTTCATTTCATATTGGAAAAGCATTTCCCTACTTATTTAATAATAAGTATTTCACAAATCATTTATTTTCAACACTTGGAAAATATTCGATATACTTAAATCAAATTAAGTATATATTTCATTCTTTTAAGGAAATCATTCTTTTTAACAACATCTATTTGAGTCAAAACGAATGTTGCGTAAAACATCGTTACGACGACTCAAAATCAATAGTATAGGGATTCGGGATTAAAATAGATATATAAATCCCAATACTATATAAAACATTTCCCTTTGGAAATCATATACTATAACAACAGTGTTATAGTCCACCATTTCCTTATATCTCTCGAAAACGTCTATTTCAACAATAAATGTTGAAATCTATGATTTCGATAGTTCACACGTTTTAAAACATCTTTTAAAACAATTAACTTCATTTCAAATATCACTTTTCCAAAAACCATATCCATTTTTCTTAACAATATATTCACTGTCCAAAATCGTGAATATACTTCACTAATTACATTTCACTATTTTCTACACGTTTTATTTCAATAATAATTCGCTATCCAAAATCACGAATATATCTTCTTTAATAGTCTTCTATATTTAATTTATCAACTTCAATCGATTTCGAATTTATAAACACGGTTATAAATTCTATTTCTATTTTAATAACAACCTCGACTTATAAATCTTCTTTTTGTCAACTTCTACAATTTTACTTATCAAATAAGTGATTTCGGATTTATAAACAACTTTTATAAATTTCACTCTATTTATAAAAACTTCAATCCCAAATCAATTTCGATATTGATTTAAAAATTTATTTATCCCTACTAAGTAAATTCCTCATTTTTTTCTCAAATTATTCAATATTCTGTTTTAAAATGGATTCTTCAAATTGAGATCATTTTACATTGATTTCACAACTTATTTCAATTTACCAATTAAATTTCTAATTGGATTTCCAACTTATCTTCTTTTAAATAAATTCCTTTTTTAGGAAATAAATTTCAATCGTTTCTTTCAATCTATTTTAAAAATCCAAATTTTAAATTAAATTCTTCAATTTATAATCACTATTTTACGAAATTCATTTATTTAACATTTTCACTTTATTCTGGAATTTATTCAATACGATTATAAAAATTTACTTTTTATACTTTAAAATTCCTTTCTTCAAAATTTATTCAATTTCTAAAATTAATTTACTTAGAAATTTTCTACTTGAATTTCAAAAATTCAATTTCGTTAATCTTTGGAATCCAATGATATCAAACATCCATTCAGCTAAATTTTAGCTTTCAAACAATTTCCAGGCATCAATATGATCAATATAATCATTCACAGATTATCACATCACAGTAGAAATAAATTCAATCAATGTGAGGGGTCCAGTTGGATCCCTCCAACCTGTTTCCCTACATCCAAAGACGTCAGCACAATACCAATTCCACTTCGAGGTGGAATATCGTGGTATATAGGTTTTATAAAAATCCGCTTACTAACGGCGCAATAGGGTCTCATCCGCTATACGAGGCGGGAAATCATCAATCCAATATATACATATGCCAATATGTATATATTGCTTTATATATATAGATATATCCTACTATATCTAATATCACAATCCAAACAGTCAATCAATCAAATCAATAACTGCAATTCAAAATTAAATCTGAGTGAGAAGATCTCACCTTAGCTTTTTATTTTGCAATCCAATCCATTTTGACCATTTCTTCTTGATTTTAAACCTTGTATAAATAATTTATACAATTTTATTAATATTCGAATAAATCAAGCAATTAATTTCTATTTTATAATTTTCTGATTAGCTGATAATTCTTTTAAACCCATTTTTTTTTCTTTACAGATTGTTTTCAACAATTTATCAAATTTAAATTTAAATTTAAAACTAACTATTTAAATTTCCAAACTAACTTTCCTATTTCTTTAAAACTAAAACCTCATTTAATATGTTGATTTTAAAACTTAACAGTGTTTTAAAAATGTATCTATATATATCCTTACTGTATAAATTTTCTGTTTTTCCCATAAACGTCTACATTAAAATATACAAGAGTGTTTATTTGTGTGTGTGTATATATATATAGATTTATGTTCAATTTTTAAATTGAATCTAATAAATCGTAAATACCTTACTGTCGAACGCAAAGAACACCGGCCATCACTGCTCGACATTCCAGCCTTCACGTCGCTGCCTGCAGCGAACTCGACTTGCAAACCCCCAGCTTCCATCTAAGCCGCGATCGAAACCAAAACTTCACCAAGTCGCGACTTGCCATCCACTGCAACACCTCTCGAGCGCGAGCTCCTGCTCGATACCACCATCGTGACCCACCCACTCGACCAGGCGACCCACTGCACGCGACTGCGAGCTCACAGACCACGCGACTGCCATCTCACCACGCGCGCCTTCCCCTTCCAGCGAGTGCCTCCATCTCGCGAACGTCACCAGCCTCCTACTGCCATCGCCAACTCCCTGGCATCGTACATGCGAAACCCCCAAACCAACCGCCGATTCTTCCTCCATTTCTTGAGACCTGTCACCGCGACCACGCGCTCGCGTACGCCTCCCAGTGAAAATCATCGCGAACCCAAATACACGCGACTCGATGCCACCCTGATTCGATCGAACTCCCACTCGCGATTCCTTATTTGATTTCGATTTAGGGCTTCGGGTATTCTTTTAAACGAGAAGAGGGAGGACGCGATTTTGATTTCAGAGAGGAGTGGTGCCATTTTTATCTCGAAGATTTGTTCGGCCTTGGTGATTCGAACTGAGATGATTGGTTATTTAAAATAGAGGGAGGTATGGTTTTACACGATTCTATTTCGTGATTGTAGGCAGGATTCAAGGCGTGATGAAAGGAGAAGACGTGGTGATGGTGACAAATTTTAAATTTAAATTCAAATTTAATTCGATAAAGATTTTTAATGTGTTTACACGCCGTGTGTTCACACCATAACTCCGATAAATACAAAATTTGAAATCCGGTAATAATACAATATTACGGACCCAATGGAACTGGTTTCGTCGAATTCCGAGACTGTTTGAAAAATGACTATTTTTAAATATCGGTTAAACGATATAAATTTCAAAACTGATCAAATCAATTCGAAATTGGATTCTAAAGCTTCTGTTATCTTCAGTAATATTAATACGAATTTTAAAAGCTTTTGAAATATTTTTCTTCGGCTTTAAATTGAAGATTTAAATTTTTATCCAGTTTTAATAGATTAAATTATAAAATTTAATCGCCAAATTCCAAGTTATATCGGGGATTCAAATTAAATCATCGTTCAAATATTTAAAATAAATTAAATATTCTCAATTTAATTCGTTCAAAATTCTGGGTCGTTACACCACTCCTAAGCGCTATCGAACCAACACATCATCCATACCACCAACCAGCTGCCGAACCAACGCTCCTCCAACCTTCACCGGACCAAACTACGCCTTCACCACCGAATCAGCTATTACAGGATCATGTGCTACCGGACCGAGAAGACGACCGAACCATAACACTACGAAGCCAGATTACATCAGCCCAGGCCCACCAGCAGCTATGTACATCCAAGACCCCTGCCCTCAGCCTCACTCTATAAATAGAGGGGCAGGGGTACAACAATGGGGAAAAGTTTGAGAGCTCAAGCACGGAGAGGACTTTCAAACAACTTTCAGATATTTGTATAAAAGCTTTGTACTTGTAATCTAAACAAGAAAAGAGAAATAACATATAAAGTGGACGTAGGCACATTCTGGCTGAACCACTATAAATTTGCGTGTCTTTTACAGTTTAGCCCCTGCTTTTCATATATTTGCATAAATCACCCAAATCACTAAGAACAACATAAAATCATACGACTTTGAGGTGTTTGTCCATTTTTTGTGCAAACAATGACATTGTATAGTCTGATCGTTTCTATTTAGTAAAGGCTGAACGTTTTAACAGTGCCGATCGTCTCCTGAGGCAGCATCCACCGATCGTCCAACAACGAGCCCCCACCAATCGTCCAAAAATGATCGTGAGAATCATTTATACCAATCACTCAAGACCCTTCATCTCCTCTTCGTCGTCTCCCTCCAGAATGATCGGCCCGATATCAGTGAGTTGCCAACTTATTCTAGGAGAATCACTTCACCTCAATTGAACACGATTACAAGAACAAGAAGGCAAAAGAGAACTCGGCCCATGCCAACTATCTTAGACTCGAAATCAATTAAAGAGTTGTGCAACAAACTCGAGTAATGCTTTACCTATGTTCGTGATCTGAAAAATGAAGCAGTCGAGGTCGATTGTATTGATTCGGAGGGGAAGACGGCAATCCTGTGAGGATCGGCTATGGAAAGGCGAAGAATATTTGTCTCGTTTCAGAACTTAAAGGCAGAAATAAAAAGTGAAGTGAAGAAAGCGATCAAGTGCTAGGCTTTATATAGGGATAAGTTCTTCTGATCGTTTTCACCTTGAATGATTTAGCCGATCATTTTCGCTTCAGAAGGCTACACCGGTCATTTTATACCCAACAACCATGCCGACCCATCTTTGAGTTATAGGTTCGATGGTCCATTCTTGATCCATTTTCAAACCTTTCAAACCTGCCAATCCAGCTCTAAATAGCATGCCTGCCAATCCATTCTAAATCCAATATGCCAAGTACGCCGAACCATCCCTATGCTGATCATTTTTGTCTCTCGTTTATTTAAGGCTTCGGATGGTTGTTTCATTTCCTAACCTACAACACTCGGCTCCATGATCAAAGACATTTTGAAAGATAATAAAATAAAATAATAAATGCAACGATGAATGGAAAGGTGATAAAGGGAGCGGAAGTTGTGGTAGATGAGAAGAACAACAAATGTTCGTAGAAATTCGGTTACGTACATGAACATTCAGAATACCATAAAAGTTGGCAACGACCCGTGGACACGAGAACGACATGGAGCCAACAATAAGAAAACGTGTTTGAAAGTGCATGAAAACAAGTTTAAAATTTTAGTTTTCCGTAATCAATAAAAGATTGCAAACAAACCTGAAGCTATCAGGTTTGAGGCAGGATTAGATGAATGAGGGCTTGTAGATTCCCCACGACCAAATTTGTATATGCAAATAGAATGCGACTCCAGATTTTAACTATCGACATACGGTAGAGGAATAGTAATTGAACATGAAGTTGAATGGATTTCTTTTCAGCGATTTAGGTTTTCTCAGATTCAAAGCACGCCATATTAACCACCCGATGTACTTTTGAGGGGCAAATGTTATCTCGCCCTTTGGCAAAGCCATGATATCATCGATTCGACTAGGAACGGATGGTCGATAACTTGAAGAGTCAGTTGCAATTAGTACCACAGATGATAATCAAACAGATTCGATGCAGAGTCCAAACGAAATGTGGCAAAAAGGAAGTCACTGACCTGGTCCTGTGAAGTCCGGCTTCAAGTTTGGGATTGATTGAGGTTCATGCACACAATTTGTCGTTTAAACTATGATTTGTTTAGATTGACCTGAGAATGATCAAGGAAGTAGTTCAAGTCATCGGAGGACATTCAGTATCTCGAGATCCGTGAAGTCAATCCATGTTAGACTTTCAGGACATCAACAAAATAGCTAGTGGAGTGTATCGTGACGATCGCACGGCCCAAAATGAAGATAAGATGAAGGCTGATCGATAAGGCCGATCATTATTGATGGTGCACCTAATGATTGGCATAACTTGATGCATACTCTGCCTTCGACTTTAAATAGCTGATTGCTTGTAACCTGCAACCCAACATGGACCCATATTCTAGAAGCAATGTCAGAAAGCCTACAAGATCCTCCCACATTGATCCTAGGTTGTTAAGGGCAAGCGAAGAACGATCGATCATGGATGTGCTGATCATTATGGATCGTGGAATGAGCATGGCTGATCGATATGGTGGGCTCCACTGGGCTTGGGGAACCTTCTTGCAAAGTTTCAGCCCGATCCGTATGCGTCTTCTACTATAAATACAACAGTCATAGCTTCAGAAGGGGGACTTCTTCATCTTCTTCCTCTTCCTACTCCAGAAGCTCTGCCATGGCTATTTTCCTATTAAACTTGTATCAATGGATTCTAGGTAATCCAACAACTCATGTAATTGTAATCGAATGAAAAATTAATAAAATGTGAAGTGGATGTAGGCCACAATTGCCGAACCACTATAAAGCCTTCGTGTTTATTTACTTTCCTGCTTTGTTCCTTTGATTCCTTTAATTTTTTGATATCCATGAGATTCTACGGGTGTTGGTACCCATTTTTGGCATCAACATGTAGCACAGTGGAAATTTCCTCGCTGCCCTAGATTTACTCCAAATTGACCATGCATAAAACACATAAAGAGGCTTATTTTCAGGCTCTAAAATGGAATTGAGTCTAAAAATAGACTCGTGCGTGTCATCGATAAAGTATGAAATAGAAATTCTAAGGCTAAAATAGCTTTTTCCTTATTACTGCCTGCATTTGTTGCATCATCTATCCTAATGCAACACTAAATATTTGTCTTCCCTACGCTTAACGTGTGGCCTTCAAAATCAAATATTTGACAAATATCTTTCTCACTTTTCAAATTTGTACGTTATCTGAAAAATAAAATCCTAAAATATTTGGACGAACATTTTCCCTTGAAATAAAATTTTTGGACAAAAATTCTAAAAATAACTAAAACCAAAACTTTTTTTTTCAAAAGTGAAGCTTTTCAAAATATTTCCTTTTCTAAAATTTGGATAAATTAAGCCACAATTTCAGCGTATTCGTAAGTCGGTTATGCACTAAAAGGAATAAACCAAATTCTAAAATTCTACAACCAATCTTTACCCATAAAACTTGAGATTTTATTTAAAAATATCATCATGCCCAATTACCTAAATTTTTTAGCTTTTAAGGAACATGAGCAATGACCCGTGATATCAAAACAACTTTATTATGTCCTTTGCTAAAATTTTCCAACTGTTCTAAACTTCCAGTCTTATATTGCATTTACTTCTGTAAAGTGTCTTTTATGAGATTTCTATATTTATACCACTTCTTCACTATGCATATATAAGAGCGGTCTTCATGTCCAGAAATAATAACACAGTAAATAAATAGGAACTCACAATATTGTGCATGCCATTTACAAGAGACAACTAATAATTACAGCCCAAACAACCTAAAAGAAAAGAATAAATGCTAGAAGCGAAAAGACAATAATAGCATAAATCCTAAAATAATTCCTACAGACTACGAGATACCTTTCTCCGCTGTTGGAGCTTGATCTATTATTGCGACCCTTGAATGGTCATAGCATGGTGGCTATACATCCAATCTCATGCCGCCGGTGCTGCTGGTGTCGCTGAAAGCTTCATAATTGCCATCTTCCTAAGAAATGATCTAATGATGGTAGAAGGAACCTTCTACTAAACTGCCTCTCCTTGGAGGTTCATTCATATTACCTAAAGACAAGAGTGGATATGTGAAAATACCAAAATTGACTCTGTGGAGTGCTAATCCTTGATTAACAAATTACATCATAAGGGTGCAGGTCCATTTGACAGCGATACCACTAATATTAGCATAGGTGGTCTTCCGCACCATAGGATAAATTCAGTCGTAACTTCCCGTCTTAGGGATGACGTTATGATGAATAATGCGCACAACCTGACGGGCAGTCGAACGTGGATTATCCGTCTTCTAAACACTAACATCCTGGGGAAAGATTTACTACAAAATCTTTGAGTCAGTCACTTTAAAATAATCCAAGTCCACGTCCTTCGCAGATGCCTCCAAAATTTCAGCGAGATCATCATTTTTCAGCTCAATCAAGACACCGTTCACCTTCGCATGAATCAAACTGTTTCCTCGATCGAAATTCCATGCGAACAGGATAACGAAAAGGTAGATGTAGCACGGGTGACATTACGGCTCAAAGGTCTCGAAGCAGAGAATCAGTGCAAATCCTACCACAACGAATAGCTCTTCCAAGTAGCAAAACCTTCTACTCATCTAATCCAGTCAAGTGGCCTCTTGAGGGTTGAGACCATAGTGGTATGAGGAAAAACCGGCTATGCGGAAAGGTGTCTTGGCCTAATAAGCAGTGAAAGGAAGGAAATAGGGTTTAGATCTGGGGTGGTGGTGGGGCAAGATCTAACATGCAAAACCAGCATGAGGGGGAAGGCGAGGCTGTTGCTTCTAGGGAAAAATGGCTTCGCCTAGGGGAGGAACAAAACAGAAGGGGTGATACTTGGAGGAGAAGGAGATGGAGATTGGGTTCGGCTTGTTTAGGAAGGAGGAACAAAAGAAGGCAACCGGGGGAATTCGGACGCGATTTTTATAGTCCCGTTCCATGTTGAAGTTATGCCAAAATTCATCAACTGGTAGACAACTCTAGGTTTACCACTATATGGGCTTTGGACGTTATCTGAACCTAGACCCGATTAGGGCAGATTACATAATAATAATCATTTTCACCATCTCCTTCGATTCAACATGATCCAAAAAATTCCTATCCTCATCACGGAGGTGTCGAAGCCTACCACCTAATCCCAAATCATGCTCCAGCAATTCAGAGTAGTCCTAACAAAACTGCTACGACCAACAACATTTCCAAAAACCTAAAAATATTCCAACTGTAATTTTCTGCCTACTTCGCACAGAAATATTTCTTCAATAGTTGATGATACAACAACACTTCAAACTACATACCCCGATAAAATTGAATGCTATTCCTATTTTGACCATGCCCTAAAGGGTGAAAATTTTAAAAACTTCAAAAAAAGGAAAATTATCGGGCTAAATATTCACCTTTTGAAACTCATTTTTCGAAATCGAAAAACTATTTTCTTACCAAAATAAAATAAACATTTACTGGTGTATATATACAAGGGTTTCAAAACTTACCCCTTTATATATAAAAAATTCTTAACACAACCAACTTAGTGGTATATGTCTTTTTTTGAAAGTTAAAAATTTCAAAACTTCCTAAACAAAATTTCCAAAACAAATCCTTGGGAAAAGAAATTCGTTGAAAACCCTTTTTCCAAAATCAAAGGCATTTCCAAAATATATTTTATAAAAACTCTTTCCCAGGTTTAAAACTAAGGAACTAACATTAATTCTTTAAATAAAAGTCTAGTTTGCCATCAAAGAGGTGATTGATGGACAATCTCTTGCCAAATTGGTTCCCGGATGTTTGCAACATACAGACTCCAATTTCCCACCCATCCAGAATAAATATGTGTCTATGACTGGAACTCATCATCAAAATCCAAAATCACAAGATAGCTAGATTTCAACCATTGAGTCGAACACCTCCAGTCTCTGGGATTCAACCATATGTCAAACTTATGCTCTTAATCAATAGCATCTTACGCATCGCCAACACTCCGTGGGGTACTCCGGAGTCAACGTGAAACACTTAACTCTAAGATATTTCTAACCCAGAGTCGCTTTGTCCATTCATTCGGAGTGGAACTACAACTACTTCTATAATCGGAATTCTTAGAATCTAACGTAAAATATAATAATACTAGATAGGAAAGTGCGATTATGTTCTATCAATTTATCCTAATTCCTCTAATCTACTAACCTAGGCTCTGATACCAAATGTAACCACCCGTACCTTAATGAGCCTAAATTTTGAAAAAAAAGCGAAACTCAAGTCCATCAAAGCACAGATCGTTGAATTTGATACCTGCAAATAAGCATGTGCATTATTAGAGATTGATAGAAATATAAACTTATAGCGGAAACGATAATAGGATAGAAATACTAATTATGACTACTACCTTGGAATTAATGGTATTCCTTCGATAGAAGATTGTCACATCAGCATCGAGCATGGGAGGAAAGAAGACTTCTCCAACAACTAAACATATCCAGCTCCAGAGTTTTGTTCCTCTAAATCTATCTTGTGGGTTGTAATGAGGAGGGAGTCAGAACAACGTTCTAGTGACTGAAATATATAAATTGTCCATAACTACTGATTGGTTTCCATTCATTTATTATGTCTATTAAGTTTTGCAATTCTAATCTAACCTTGCATTGCACACACGATTACTTACCTACCTATTCCCAAGGTACAAAATACCGACGAAGCCTTATAAACCACCCAATACTTCCATACCCATTTGCCACTTAATACTTCTAAATATGAAGCGGGCTTCTACTATAACCATATAATATTTTAAAAGAGAAATAGGCGGACTTTTCCATTTAAGACCTTAATCGAGGTATACTCAGTCAATTAAGACTATTACCAAGGTGGACTTCTAGCATCGTCATTATTGGTCTATTGGTCCTAACTACAGAGACCTTTGACTACAATATATGGCCTTATAATTTATAATAGCCATACCACTAGCACATCTATCGTTATCAAAGTCTTAGCAATGTGAGAGACTGTACCCAAGACACTTAATACCTCATTAATAAGGACTAGGCATGCCTATTTAACACCTATTTATAGGTAGGCCTATGCCATTTAATACCTAACCTCAAAGTGGACTCCTCATTGGTACTATCTAGCTGACATTGCTTGGAAATCTCATTAAGCTACTTAGTACTTCTTTTATAGGAGAGAGGCAAACCCTAGATCAATCATCTAGTACCTCAAAATCGATGCGAACCCTTCTGGAGATATCTATCATCACTCTTAATTATAAATATAGAATCTCATTAGGTTACTTCTTTCAGTAGGGAGGCGGGCCCTAAGATAGCCACTTGACACCTCAACGCTGAAGTAAACCTTTTTAGAGATATCCATTGCCGCTTCATAATTCCAGATTGGGCCATTTAATACTTTTCAGTTAAGAAAGTAGGTCCAATCTCTCATGCTGTCATGAGTCCTACGATTAGTGATATCTCATATCAGTAGTATGTGTACCTAACGGTTGGTAATCTCAAAGTGAACGGCAGTCTTTCGTCGAGTGACTCTACTAACCTCGCGTCACTAATGAACTAAGTCCAACTAACCATCTTAAACCTTTAGTTATACTTTCTTAGGTTGACATTGAACTTAGCTTAATAATTCCCTTTTTATTTAAGGCAATAAGATTTTCTTAAATACTTATCTACACATAAATCCCTTTTTAACTAGATCAAATGTAAACTAAATATTCTCTAGCCCAAATCAATGCCTTAAATTCATCCCTAACCTCCATAAATTGGAACCCAAGCTAACCCTAAAATCAATAGAAACTTTACAATAACCAACCCACCAAAATATTTCCTCTTCCCAATCTCTAAAATTTCTTCAAATAAAATAAAATAAAAATAGAAGAATTCAACAAATCGGATCAAGGAGAAGCTAGCAAACAAAGGGAAATTCTCCTGTAAAGCAAATAGGAAGAGCTTAAGCTTGAGGTAAGTGGGAACAATTTTAATAAATAATTGGTACAATTAAATTTAATCTATTTTATCTGATCTAGAGTGTTAGTAATATAAAAAGTAAATTATAATCTGATTTGCATCTTTAAACTAGATTAGAGTTAAATTATATAAATTGTTAAATGTGATTTGATGCTTGCACACCCTTTTATGATCATACTGTAAACTCTGATTTGAATTATAGAAACCCTATGATTAACTTGTTTGATAAAAGTCGAATTTGCTAAACTTTAGACCCAAGAATTTAATTTCTAATTAAATCATGAAATTTGTAAATTTAACATCACTTATTTTCAAATTTGTGAACCCTAATTTAAAACCCTAATTGAATTGCTAATTGGACACTAAGATGATGTTAGAAAAATTAGGGTTAATTCAGTAGAAATTAAGGTTAACTGAAATAAGTAATTAACTAGAATTATTAACTGCTGTGATTAATGAAATCAAATAAAAATTAATCGATGTATAAAAATCGAACAACCCTAAAATTTTATACGCAACCTATTGACCTGGATACTCTAGCCGTGGATTGGTAATAACCAACCAAGGGCAAGTCTGGGTTGACCGTTCAACTGTAAAATGCACAGATTAAAACTTGGCCTGAGGCCCAGGTTTATAATTTTTTATATAATTTAGTAAAAATTATATAAATAGAACATTGATTTTTTAAGTATATTTTTGAGCTAAGTAGACAGACTAGAGATGGTAAGGCCATAAATCCCCTATCAAGAGATTTGTAGGGAAGTAAATCCCCCATAGAAGGACTATAGATCATCAAGGTTTGGGTAACAGTTGAATACCCAAATAAGAGATAAGAGTTGAAATGAGTGTAACATCTCCTATTTTGAGGTCCGAAACTAAGCGCTACAGATGCTTAGTCATCTATAGTATTAATTTCTGATGACAAAATGCAGTCATGTTAATGGTATCCATAATATCAGAAGCACTAGAATATTATTTTAAACACAATTTCAAAGAAAACTTTCACATTTCAAATTAAAATAATATTCCATATTCGTTACATAATCACAAACGCTGCTCATATTCAAATAAATATAATTATTACAAAATATACCAAGAGCGACATATGAATATACCCCTTTGGTTGATCAAAGTTACTAAATAGACAGATACATCTACTATCAATACATTCATACAACAGCTGACATAGCACAGTGGATAATGGTAATAAATAGACTACTACATAGCTAGCTTTGCCTCATGTACATCTCTGGAAGCTTTATTCGCTAAAACCTACTTAACCTGCAAAGCTATTGCTCCTTACCTACTCAAATCAAATTTTGAGCACACGATAGTTTAAGGGGAAATTATAAACTTTGAGGTAGACAAAAATCCTGGTGTGAATAATAATATGCCATCTCGATTTATGGATATCTAGTAAGACCACGCCGTTAAGCAGAACGGGATTACTTCTCACAAATATCCATTTTAAAAATATATCTTTTGCAAATCAAAGTCCCACAAGCAAACTGGTTATAATAAACAATATAAACAATAATGCACATGCATGCCACATAGGTAATCATGACTATCCGTCCCAAAGTTTACTTTTCACAGGGTAACTACCAACCTACATGGCTAACATGGGCCTACCAAATATACCAAATTTTATATTTGACTGTTAGAAGAAAACTAAACGATCTATCCAAATATACTTATCCTAGTGTTTACCTGGCTATCTGTCAATCTTATACTATTGTTAGGCTAATTATGAACCTAAAGGTTTTGCAGGCCAACTTATAACCTATATTTTCTTTACATATTCCTTTCTTTGCATACACCTACTTTTAGTCTTACCCTTGACAAAACCTGTAACCACCCTGTAACATCCCTAATTTTTGATAACATTATTCCGAAAATTTAATTAGATAAATTAAATAGAATAATGATGATAAGGAGGCTAAGATTTGAATAAATTACATAATAGGGCCGTGCTTATTAACAAAGTAAATGGGGTTTAAATTGGTTTAAAGGTTAATTAAACTACATATGGGCATATTAGTAAATTAGCCAATTTATTACACACGACTATAACTTCTCATTTTTGTCCATTCATGTCTCATTTCTCACATCACAAACACAAATCTGAAACCTAAAACTAAGCCGGCCATTATCAAGAAGGAAAAGAGGAGTTTTAATCAAAAGCTAAGGACAAAAGCTAGGGAGGATTAATCAACAACAAATCTCAAATTCCTTATCAAGTTTAAGGTGAATAATAATCTTCTACCATCTCTATTTTTATTCTATGATTATATGATTTTGAATTTACGATTTAAATTCGTTTTTGTGAATTGGAATAGCGAAAGTACCATCTCATCGTGTGACATATTATCCTGTGACATATTATGATCCGAAGAAGAACGCCATATTACTTGCTGAATCTCTGGATTTATTGGATGAGAAGCGTGAAGAGGCTGATTTGAGGGCAGCCGTGCACCGAAGTCAAGTCGCCCGATTATACAATGCTAAAGTCCGACCTAGAACCTTTGAACTTGGCGATCTTGTACTCATGGGAATCTATCCGGTCCCTTCACCTATGAAACCAACATGGGATAGACCATATGTTATCGAGTGGAGACTTAGAGATGACACATTCAAATTATCAACTGTTGATGGTCTCACGTTGCCGAGAGCTTGGAATAGCGAAAGTCTCCATCGCTGCTACGCATAACCGGCTTTATTTATTCATTTAGTCTGATTTTCATTTGAAATTTGTTTATGCATTTCGAAATTTGAACTTGTAATAAGGCAACTGACTTTTTTGTACTTTCTTATTTCAGCAATAATATGCAAACTCATTAAGCCAGAGTGGCGATTCTTGAAATGCGTCATGCGACCATCATAATGCACGGATAGCTAAGTTCCATCCTACGGTAGGACTTATTCAAATAGGGAGTGACTGTGATACAACCGGTCACTCGCTAAGTGAAACCCCAAGCTCGGGGGCAAGCAACCACACTAAAGCCAAAAAGGGTTGATACACGACAATCCTCTAAAGTGGATGTTTGTACCAAAAATGGGCACAACACTCTTCGGAAGTCTTTGAAGAGATAAACACGCAGAATGAAAATTAAAACTGTGGATTATCTAACAAAAACTCCAAATAACAAAAAGTAAATTGCAAAGACAAGCGATTTAGAGTGGTTCGGCGTTTTGCCTACGTCCACTATGAAGTTTGATGGTTTTATTGCTCGATTACTTGAAGATTACAGTAGTTAACAATGTAATACAACTGAATTTCAATGCTAAGTGTCAATCTAAAGTAGCGGCAGTGTTCTGGAGTAGATCTGGCAGAATCTGGGCGCTCTTCAGTACTTAGAATTCTTCGACCCCTTTTCTGAATGACCAGGGGGTCTATTTATAGGTGTAGGAGGCTGGTATTTCGCCCAAAATGTGGGGAGACTAGTTCTGGTACGTCAGGGGGCCCACATGGCCGAAATCTGGAGACCCGGGCCCACTTTGGGATCGATTCGACCCTTGGTTCGAATCGATCAAGAAATCGTCCAATTGAGCTGAAATTTGGTGTGCACGTTCTTCATCATGTGTTTGAGCTTCTGTGAAAATTTCATGGGATTTGGACTTGTAGAACTCGAGTTATGATCGATTCAAGTTGGTGTTATTCGTATTCTGGAGTCGTTCGAATCGATATGCTCGAATCGATTCGTTCGAATCGATCTTCCTGCTTGTGAGGATGGTGACGTGGTGCGCTTTCTTCGAATCGGTCCGCTTTGCACTCCGCTTTGACTGGGTCGAATCCATGACTTGGATTCGAAGATGGTGGAGTCGAGGGCAAGCTGCGTCTCCCGGATTCGAAGTGAAGCTATCTTTTATCGATTCGAAGTGAAGCTTTGTCTTATCGATTCGAAGGTAAGCTTTGTCTTATCGATTCGAAGGTAAGCTTCCACGATGGATTCGAAGTGAAGCAATGTCGTCTGGATTCGAAGTTCCCTCTCTTGATGGATTCGAATTGTAGACAGCTCCAATCGATTCGAACTTAAGGTATCCTTCGAATCGATTCGAAGTATAGCTAACTACTTGGTCCGGCTGGATTCGAACGAGAGCTTCTATGCTGATGGAGTCGAAGCAAGGGAGAGCTGCTGGAGTCGAGGCAATGGAAGTTCGATGGATTCGAACTGTTTCCTGGCCAATGGATTCGAACATAGGCGAAACCTATGGATTCGAACTAAAGGTGCCCTACTCCATCTTTTGTCGACGATATCTCGAGCATACGAACTCGAATTGACTTGAAACTTGGATCGTTGGTTCCCATGGCTCTGCTTGACGCGTCTTATCAATTGCAGCCCGAACTGGACTCGGACAAAATTCATCGATATCCGTAGTGATCCTTACGTGTAACCGACTTCCGAGACAATCTGTTACCGGTATCTAGTCAAGTCCTTGGTGTCACGGCCTTGCCAAAAGGCGGGATAACATTATCCCCCCAAAGTACGTCTTGTGTAAACATGACGTGCTTTGAAAAGCTGCAGTCTCTCATTGGATAGCTACATCATGCTTTATCGAAAGTTGCATTCTGTATTGTTGTAATCGACCGTCGCACAATAGTGACTGGCTGTCAGTATTTTGAGTCGTGACGAGATGAACATTCGATCCCTGTAAATGATAGAGATCAAACATTAGTCAGAAATACGTGCATACGTGTATTATCTTGGCTTTGATTAACGTTGCGTGATCGCAAGTCGTTGTCAGTTCGGTTTACTATCGAAATCTGCGTCGGTCCTCTCCTGGACCGATTTGAGATTTGAGTTAAAACACTGCTTTTATGATTATCTATGATCATCCTCTCGTACTGATCCTCTCCTGAATCGGTATAAGAGTAGACAAGCAATTTTAAACATTGGAACGGTTTGTCCATCTGACCAGTGGTATTTGACGGATGCGAAGCTATGTTTTTTGATCCACTTCAAGTTGAGGGTTTCGAGGTGGGCACTTCGAATCGATGGTTCTCCGAATCGATACTGCGTGGATTTGAATTTTTCTGAGTTGGTGGATTTGCCATTGAGGGATTCGAACTTGACTGTTCGAATCGTTGGAGTCGAACGTTCTCCCTGGCTCTTCTGACGTTGCGCCTCGAATCGATGAAGCTTCGCTTTGATATTGTATGGATGGATTCGGAGGGATGGATTCGAAGTAGATTTGTAACCTGCGTACCCCTGAGTTCGAATCGATAAAACCATTTTGCCTGTTTCGAATCGATAGAGGCTTCTTAGTGATCGACTCGAAGATACTCGTTCGAATCGATAGGCTGAAGCCATTTTCTCCGGTTGCATCTGACCGGGATGCGAAACGTCTCGCAATCCCCTATATATATCGAGATCTCTTTTCACTTTCATTTTTTACTTTCTTACTGTTGCGAGAGCCCTTTCTTCGAATCGATCTTTCAAGGTTCTACGCTTTGCACGAGTTGATCAAACTCCTTCAAGTTTTCATCTGTAATCGAATTCAACCAGGTAACCAAGGGATCGATTCGAACAATGAAAGATAAAACTGGAAACGTCATCACTAATCTCGACACCTCTCGAAAATTATGAGGAACTGTGCAGTCGAGAGTGGGTCGACTCGATGAATCTGAGGAACGAGTTCGTTCGCGTCGAATCGATCTTGAGTGCTAAAATGGAGGAGCGTCGTTACTTCGACTCGATCAATTCGACGCCCAGCTGATGTCATCCTGATCGATTCGAAGGAATCGACTGCTGATCGATTCGAAGCTACGCGGAGCTTATGGATTCGAAGCGCTCTTTCTTCTTAAGGCGTTTATCGAGTCGACCTTAATGGAGTCAAGGCGTATGGATTCGAACAGCATCGATTCGACTTATGTCGATTCGAATCGATCGATTCGAACGTCCTAACACTTGTTCTTCTGATTTGCTCCAACATCTGAGCTGCGACCAATCTCAAGTTGAACTTTGACGAACATAATGAACTCTTAGCATACTTGACTCCGACGAGCTTCGGCCTTACATAGTCGAACTTGACCGAAAGATTTGACCTCCTTTTTGAGGCTCGTTGATGGAACTGTGACTTAACCAACAATATAACTGACTTGTACACGAGGTTGGTTCGTAGTGTTCGGATGTTGTGGAAGTGACGGTCAGCGATGACGGTCATTTTCATTCTCAAATTCCCAAGATATGTTGTACGAACATCTTGTTTTATTCTGTTAAATTTGCTCAAGTGATGCATATCATTTGTACTGCACGACACGTTCACACACACACTATACTGGGGCATGTACGGGCTAGTTATGAACTTAACGTTGCTTTCTGATGAGTTAGCTAATTATGGAATCTTCGAGCTCCCAACAACAAGAGGTGCAGAGCTCGACTCCTCCTGTGCTTGAGATTCCTGACATCCCTGCCGACGTAATCGATCCGGCTCCAGATGAATTGCCGGAGGCGATATTTATCGAGGACCCTGTTGATTCGGTTCAGTCCAACATATCTGAATCCTTGTTGGGACGAATATGCTTAAAGCATAACATATCTTTGGGTGACGTATTATTGCCCAGCGCTACCGATAGACCGCACAATCCACCTGAAGGATATACAGCATTCTACCGTCATGCTTGTGCGGCTGGAACTCTTCCTCCCTTCAATCAATATATCCGAAGGATGTTATCATATTTAGGGATCGCTCCTTCACAACTTCATCCCAACGGGCACGCGCTGCTGAATAGTGTCTTCATAATATTCATGGACTGTCTTTTTCGCCCGCCTAGGCCCTTCGAGATCAGACACATATTTAACTTCAAGAGCAGGGGTGATAGCCCGTCGTTTACATTCCTGGAGGCAGTTAGAAATTGCCAAGTTGTAGTTGGAGCTTGGACGCGCCTGAGCTATTTCAAAAACGAATGGTTCTACGTTCGATGCCCTCCGGGTTTCGCTAGGCGATGGTTGTCTAGACGTGAGCGCCTTAACCTGTTTCTTTGACCAATATCCCTTCGGTATAAAAATTGACATTTCATTCCTTTTACAGCTATTATCTCTAGGCCCGATGGAGGGCGTTTCAAGGGCACTGTCCGGAGTCTTCAAGAAGTCCCAAGCGAGCTGAGGCATATTGACTCGGTGCTGAACGACTACAACTTAAGAGTTCTGGGTTTGATTGACATTAATCAAAGCATAGTTGTTGAGGGATTTTCAAAGTCCGTCTCCAAGAGGGAAAATAAGAAGAAACCCAAGAAGAGAAAAGCGAAGAGGTCACTCGGGATCAGAATAATCGAGGCGAGTGACGAAGAAAGAACTCAGACGGATTCAGAGCCGACGGCTGACCTTTCGGGAAACTTGGAGGAATCGGGAGAAAAACGGAAAGGCAAGGCCGCCGTTTCCAAAAAACTTAAGTCAAAAGGGGGAAAATCTGTAGATGTGTTTCTTCCCGCTTCCGGAGTTATGATTTCTGAGGCCGCCCCTTCTCATTCGAGAGATTCTCTCAAAGGGCTTGACGATATTCCTATCCCAGATTATATATCAATCTCTCATAATCCTGGGTTGGAGGAATTACAAGATGTCTTAAATATGAACGAGCCCTTTCCTTTAAGTGCGGTCAACACTTCCGGTCGGTTTGGGGGTTTACACATTTACACACACTTTCACGGCACTTCATGATTTCTGCATAGTAAACATTGCTTTATGGGATTTTAATCCGTAATTCTTTCTTATCGCAGGTGAGATGTCAGGACGCGGCTCCACTCTAGATAGGCTTCGGAACGTGCGTCAATCTTCTCCATTCTATGATTCCCGTAGGAGAGAGACAGATAGGGACCATGGGCGAGGCTACTCGAGTCAGGAACGTTATGATAGAGACAGAGACTACTCACGTAACCGTTCTGGTTATGATTACTCTGATAGAGACCGGGGGTATCAGCACCGACCCCGATCTCGTTCTCCTCCGCCTCCTAGGGCCCCAGTAGACCTCCCAGGGCCATCTCATCAGCAACAATTGCCTTCCCAATCTTCTCGGCCTGACGCTCAACGGCCTAGAGTGGAACCAACGGTAGCTGCTATAATTGAACAAGCTCCGGCTGTTAGTTCATCTATGCCAGCTATTGGCACATCTGATGCGGCCCAAGTATCTCGTGAGGACGATGTTATTGCTGAGATTGCTGCCGAGATGACAGCAGGGAATGTTGGTGTGAATCCGCCCGGGCCTGCCCCGTTAATGGTGATTTCACCGGGCGGTACAGTAATGATTGAGACCGCTCCTGCCCCTCCTCCTGCTACTACTCCTATGCCTCCATCTCGTCCTCCTAGAAGGACTTCCGTCGCCTCCAGCTCTGAGGATGATGTCGACATTATATCGCTGCCGGAGGGCAAGCCTGAAAAGAGCAAGCGATTGAGGAAGAAATCGGGCAGCGGATCGGGTGGAGCTACCCCGAAGAAGAAGATAAGGAAGAAGAAAGATTGAACTCTTTCTTTAAATCTCTGTTGTGTAGGGTAGCATTTTGTTGATTCTTCTATAGCCGTGTATAGATGTGGATTCGGCTCCCACTAGTAGCAGTTTCTTGAACCATTTTGTAATCAGATTCTTTTTGTTGATAATGGAAATGAAAATGTATTCACTTTTGTCTTCAACTTGCTATGTGTTATGGTTCTGCCCCCAGTATCGGGGATTAGTGTGGAGTTGATGTATGTTTGTACTCTGCCTTGCGTACTGGAAGCACGGAGTTAATTAATGTTTATACTCCAGTTCGCGTTCTTGGAAGCTGGAGTTCGTTAATGTTTATACCCCAGTTCGCGCTCTCGGAAGCTGGAGTTTTTAGTAGAATATTTATACTCCGCCTCGCACTCTGGGAGTACGGAGTTAAGTAAAAAGCTTTGTACCCAGCTCGCGCTCTCGGAGTACTCTGGGATTTTAGGAAAAATGTTTATACTCCGCCTCGCACTCTGGGAGTACGGAGTTAGTTAAAAAGTTTTGTACCCAGCTCGCGCTCTCGGAGTACTCTGGGATTTAGGAGAAATGTTTATACTCCGCCTCGCGCTCTGGGAGTACGGAGTTAATTAATGTTTATACTCCAGTTCTCGCTCTCGGAAGCTGGAGTTCGTTGATATTTATGCTCCGGTTCGCGCTCTCGGAATCCGGAGTTAGTTAATGTTTATACTCCAGTTCGCGCTCTCGGAAGCTGGAGTTTGTTGATATTTATACCCAGCTCGCGCTCTCGGAGTACTCTGGGATTTTGTAAAAATGTTTATACTCCGCCTCGCACTCTGGGAGTACGGAGTTAATTAATGTTTATACTCCAGTTCGCGCTCTCGGAAGCTGGAGTTATGGAAAAGGTTGCCGTGTATCAACCCATTTCTGGCCTGATGTGATGGCTTGCCCCCGAGCTCGGGTTTCATTTGGTGAGTGGTTGATTGCTTCATAGCCACTCCCTATTTGAATAAATTCCATTGCGTGATGGAATTTTGCTCTTCGCGCATCGTGATGTTGTACATTGTATTTAATGAATCACAGCTCTGGCTCAAAGAGATGGCATTTTATTGCTGAAATAAGAAAACATGGCAAAGTCAGTTGCCTTATTACAAATTCTAATTTCGAAATGCAGAAACAAATTCTAAAACAGAATTGAAACTAAATAGATAAACATAGCCTGTTATGTGCGATAGCGACGAAGTCTTTCGCTATCCAAGGCCTTTGGTGAAGCTAGACCATCAGCGATCGTCATCTCATATACATCATTCCCGAGCTCTTGCTTAATCTCATGTGATCCCTTCCGTGTTGGTTTCATGTGCAGTAGTGCTGGGTATTCTTTTTTAATGACAATCTCATTGCGTTCAAAAGTTTTAAGTCGGTCCTTGGCATCGCGTAATCGGGCGATTCGTTTTCGGTGTATGACTGTTCTCAAGTCAACCTGATCGCCCTGGACGACTCCAACTCCGTTGACAGTGGGAAACTTTAAGGTCAAGCACCATGGGGCAATTACAGCTCTGAATTCAGTAAGGGCAGGTCGTCCTAAGAAGGCGTTGTATGGCGAGACTATGTTCAACACAGTGAACTGTAATGTTCGAACTCTCCAATGTTCCTTAGATCCCAACCTAACTGGTAACTTCACCACCCCAATAGGTACGGTAGAGCTACCGTTGAATCCATGGAGGTGAGTTTGGCAAGGTTCCAAATCCCTGGGATTCATCCTCATTTGATTATAAGCATGTATAAAAAGGATATTCACGGAACTCCCGCAGTCAATTAGTATCCTCTTCATCCAAGCTGGACCTACTTGTGCCGATATCACGAGCGGGTCCGTAGTCGGGCTTCCGACATAACCAGTATCGTTGTCTCGGAAAGTGATGTCGTTAATTGTCGCTCTCTTTCGTTTGGTCGAAGGTTTATTGACTAAGTTATCATCGTACTCAAAGTCTGTTCGTCTAACCAAGTTGTTATACGATTTCATTTCTCCCCAGCTTCGCTTCGCTGTACGAGGACTATCACTTACAACATTAATTACCAGTCTTCCTCCGACACGACCTGGTTCTTCCTGTCTTTCTGGATTATGTACATGATTTTGATTTGAGGGGCCCGCCCCTTCAGACTGCGGTGCCCGCACAAACTGATCTAACTTCCTTTCTCTAATTAACTTCTCAACGAGGTCTTGCAAGTGTCGACATTCATTGGTGTTGTGGCCATAACTTTCGTGGAATCTACAGAACTTTCCTGTTTGAATCTGCCTCTCCGACGATTGCTTCGGAGCCGGTTTCTTGTATTGCATAGTATTGCAAGTCTGTAGGTACACATTTTCCAACGATGTATTCAATGGTGTGTAATTATCGAACATTGGGGCCTCTCGTCGTGGACCCCGATTTGGATCTCTTTTCTTATTCTGACCATTGTTTCCTCTTGGCTGCGTTTGCTTGTTTTGTATGTTCAACTGAACATTTCCGGAATTGTCTCCTGATTGTTTTACTGCTACATTGCTCTGTATCCCTTCACTCTTGGGTCCCGCATCGTCTTGCTTCCTAGACTGTTTTGCGTCCTCTTGTCGTAGGAATTGCGCGGCTTTGGAGTAGAAACGGTCCAATGATGCGGGCTGTTTTCCCGCCAACCAGTTCCCAAATTCAGAATCAGGGTCAATTCCCTTTGTTAATGCCATTAAGATTGAGTTATCGTTGGGATTACTAATCTCCACACATGCCGCATGAAATCTTTCTAAGTAACGCCTTAGCGTTTCCCCTCGAGCTTGGGTAACACTGGATAGGGTGTTGACATCTTTGGGTCTAGCGACATGCATGCGAAATTGTTCCACAAATTTCTTAGCCAGTTGATCAAATGAAGAGATAGACCTAGGTGGCAATCTCGTGAACCACATCGTTGCAATTCCACCTAGAGAGATGGGGAAACTACGACATTTTACTGCGTCATCGGCCCTTGCGGCGCTCATTGACCACTCATATTTCAAGATGTGTTGATTGGGATCAGAATTTCCTTCGTACATAGGAAGGGTTGGCATTCTGAATCGCCGGGGAGGTTCAGCACTCAGTATCTCGTCTGTGAAGGGAGTGTGACTACGGGAAAGTCCCCAGTCATCGTTGGTAAGGCCTTGGCTTTCGCGGATCATCTGACGTATCATAGTCGAGATGTCTGGCATTGCTACATTTTGAGCTTGCCGAGCTAAGGTGTGGTCGGGTTCCACAGCGCGAGTTCGGACCGGGCGCTGTCGACGGTCCAAATTCTGCCTCCTTGGCTCAGCGTCATCCAAGACGTACGGTTCAGGAGTACGTCCACGTTGCCGATTATTTGGCTCTGAAAGATTTCGGGTATCAACCCTTGTTTCTATTGTGGCAGCTGCGGCATGATTGTCCGCGGTATGCTGGGTAGTAGGGCCTCCTTGCGTGGAGGGCCCGGCCTGAAAGCTGGTTGACGGTCCTGCCATCAACTGTCCAATAGTTAAAGCGGGTTGATATCCGATCGTTTGTGCATGACTCCCGTCTAATCGAGGACGGGTAGATCTGTGATAGTAGTCTGATGAAGCAGAACTTTCAGTGGATGAGCGGGAAACAACATCCCTTCTGGACCTCCTACGGCCCTGGCGGTTCAGTTGGTTCGTCAATTCGATATTGGCACGCAACTGTTCGGCTAATTGCTGCCGACTCTGAGTCAGCTCTTGTAGCAATACTTGGAATTCTTGTCTAGTGACTGCCCCAGACGGATCTGAGTGGGCAGTGTTGTCTTGGTTGGGTGGCTGCTGTTGAGCAGGGTTTTGTCCATCCCTACCTTCTTGTCCTGGAGCTGCAGAAGTGGTTCTCGTGCTAACCATTTTGAACGATGAATCCTTTTCCTAGATTTTATGCAAATCTGAGTAGAATGGAAGGACTGTGAATCGAAGATCTGGATCTTCCTCTTGGATTTGTGCAATCCGGTATCGATGGTAGATCCAAGGAGCAGGAGAAAAAAGCTGGTTTTTTCTCAGTGAAAGCACCAAAGTGTTTGTACCAAAAATGGGCACAACACTCTTCGGAAGTCTTTGAAGAGATAAACACGCAGAATGAAAATTAAAACTGTGGATTATCTAACAAAAACTCCAAATAACAAAAAGTAAATTGCAAAGACAAGCGATTTAGAGTGGTTCGGCGTTTTGCCTACGTCCACTATGAAGTTTGATGGTTTTATTGCTCGATTACTTGAAGATTACAGTAGTTAACAATGTAATACAACTGAATTTCAATGCTAAGTGTCAATCTAAAGTAGCGGTAGTGTTCTGGAGTAGATCTGGCAGAATCTGGGCGCTCTTCAGTACTTAGAATTCTTCGACCCCTTTTCTGAATGACCAGGGGGTCTATTTATAGGTGTAGGAGGCTGGTATTTCGCCCAAAATGTGGGGAGACCAGTTCTGGTACGTCAGGGGGCCCACATGGCCGAAATCTGGAGACCCGGGCCCACTTTGGGATCGATTCGACCCTTGGTTCGAATCGATCAAGAAATCGTCCAATTGAGCTGAAATTTGGTGTGCACGTTCTTCATCATGTGTTTGAGCTTCTGTGAAAATTTCATGGGATTTGGACTTGTAGAACTCGAGTTATGATCGATTCAAGTTGGTGTTATTCGTATTCTGGAGTCGTTCGAATCGATATGCTCGAATCGATTCGTTCGAATCGATCTTCCTGCTTGTGAGGATGGTGACGTGGTGCGCTTTCTTCGAATCGGTCCGCTTTGCACTCCGCTTTGACTGGGTCGAATCCATGACTTGGATTCGAAGATGGTGGAGTCGAGGGCAAGCTGCGTCTCCCGGATTCGAAGTGAAGCTATCTTTTATCGATTCGAAGTGAAGCTTTGTCTTATCGATTCGAAGGTAAGCTTTGTCTTATCGATTCGAAGGTAAGCTTCCACGATGGATTCGAAGTGAAGCAATGTCGTCTGGATTCGAAGTTCCCTCTCTTGATGGATTCGAATTGTAGACAGCTCCAATCGATTCGAACTTAAGGTATCCTTCGAATCGATTCGAAGTATAGCTAACTACTTGGTCCGGCTGGATTCGAACGAGAGCTTCTATGCTGATGGAGTCGAAGCAAGGGAGAGCTGCTGGAGTCGAGGCAATGGAAGTTCGATGGATTCGAACTGTTTCCTGGCCAATGGATTCGAACATAGGCGAAACCTATGGATTCGAACTAAAGGTGCCCTACTCCATCTTTTGTCGACGATATCTCGAGCATACGAACTCGAATTGACTTGAAACTTGGATCGTTGGTTCCCATGGCTCTGCTTGACGCGTCTTATCAATTGCAGCCCGAACTGGACTCGGACAAAATTCATCGATATCCGTAGTGATCCTTACGTGTAACCGACTTCCGAGACAATCTGTTACCGGTATCTAGTCAAGTCCTTGGTGTCACGGCCTTGCCAAAAGGCGGGATAACAGTGGACGTAGGCTATAACGCATGTCCGTGATCCTTGTAATATAGTGGTGGAGATGGCCATTCACCATGAGGAGTTACTTGCTTATTTAGCTAAGGTAAAGTTGGTGGAAATTTAAGGTTCTCAAGGGAAGAAGAGGATGTTCTTTAAGAAGAAGGGAGCCCAGAGGGGAGACACAGCTAAGAAGTCAAAAGCTGAGATAGTTTGCAATAAGTGTGACAAGAAGGGTCACTTTGCTAATGAATGTCGGTCAGGGAATAGGAAGAAAGCCGCAGTTAAGAAGAATGTGAAATGCTTCAACTGTGATCAAGTTGGACACTACAAGAATCAGTGTCTAGAGCCGGTTAGGGAGGACAAAGGAAAAGTTTTTGCTATAGGACCAGCTAGGCCTACTGCAGCAGATAAGGAAAAGACTGTGATGGAAAGTACACTTTTGATTCAAGGTATTTCAGTTAGAGTACTTATTAATACCGGTGCATCATGTTATCCCGCCTTTTTGGCAATGCCGTGACATCAAGAACTTGACTAGAAACTAAGGACAATCCGTCCCGAAGATCGGTTATACACATGTCTACTATGGATACTGGTTGTCCGAGTCCGGATCAAGCTACAATTAACATGGTATGACAAGCATAGCTATGAAAGCCAACGTTCCAAACTTCAGGTCAATCGGAGTTCATATGCTCAAGATATGGATCGATCAAAATCAAGGAAGTCAACCTCATTCGGATTCATGGTGTTTGTATCCATCATAGGACAACCACCTTCGTATCCATCAACCCAAAAGCATCTATTTCATATCCATCCCTCGAGTTACTTCAGTTCATATCCATCAAGCAGAAGCGGACTGGTTTGTATCGATCATTCGCTTGATCGATACACAGGAGAGAGTCAACGATCGATACGAGAGGAGTCACGGCAGATCGATACGAAAAGTATAATCAAGGATCGATACAAAGAAGTAAGTTCGCATCGATACAAACTGGAATGAAGATCATCGATACGAAGCGGCTGTGGATGATCGATACGAAATCAACATCCTTCATCGATACAAAACCAATATCCTTCAATCGATACGAAGAGCATAAGTTCGTATCGATACAAACTGGAACGAAAGTTATCGATACGAATGAAGTTACATGGGATCGTTACAAAGAAATGTGGTCAAAAGGAGGAAACAGTCGCTCAGCATGAAAAGTGGATCGCTCCTAGACTATCGCTCCACGTCACCCTGATCGATGCGCATAACATCGATACGAACTCAACAGCCTATTGCAAATTCAAACTTGGATCGATCATAACTCAAGATCAACAAGTCCAAATGCCACCAAATTTTCACAGGAGCTTGCTTACCACTTAAGAATGTCTATGATCGATCTCAGCCCTAAAGGAGCTATTTTTGATCGATATGTATGGAGTAGGGATCGATCATGGATCGATCCCAAATGACCCTAGATCTATCAAGTGGGCCTACCCACGTGGGAGAAGAGGTATCCCGAGATCTAAGTCAAATATTTTCGGCCTACACCTATAAATAGCAGCCCTATATCTCTAGAAAATGGACTTTTGATTCTGCTACGCCGATACTCTGCCTAAAAACCCACTGTAACTCGAGTGCTTGAGTATTCTCTGTTGTAATCAGTTAGTAGACATCAATAAACCAACAAACTTTCCAAAGTGGACGTAGGCTATAATGCCAAACCACTATAAATTCCTGTGTTCTTGCAAATCTGTTTTTCTTTTTTGGCGTGTTTGTTAGATTAACCTCTTTTTATGTTTAAATTCTATATTTTAATCTCTTCAAATATGTCCGAAGAGTGTTGTGCCCAATTTTGGTACAAATGCATCACATTCATTTATATCTCAGTGTTTGGTTAACATATTATATGTAGAAGCCACCTACCTTGTTACTTCCTTAAGGATTGTGAATCTAATAGGAGGATATGCAACTCTAGGGTTAAGACGTGACCAGTTAGAACTTGAATTGTTAGGTCATAAGTTTGCATGAAGTTTGTATGTGATCAATTTCGTAGATTTCATGATCATTTTGGGTATGGATTGGTTGAGTAGGTATGAGGCTAGAATATTTTGCCAAGATAAGAAAATATCACCGAGACACCCTGATAGTCATAACCAAGTGATATTCTCGGTAGAGAATACTGACCGGAGTGCTAGTGTTATGCTTAATGCTATGGAGGTAGGAAATGAGTTAAGTCAGGTTCAAGTAGCAAGAGAGTTTGTAGATGTTTTTGTGCCAGTCACTGGACTACCCCCGAAAAGAGCTGTTGGGTTTAGAATAGATCTTGTGCTCGGAGCTGAACCTATAAGTAGACCACCTAGCAGGATGACACCAACTGAGATGAAGGAATCGAAGGTGCAGCTAGTGGATCTAGAACGAAGGAATTTATTTGACCAAGCAGTTCGCCTTGGGGAGCAGTTCGCCTTGGGGAGCAGTCGCGGTGTTCGTAAAGAAACCAGATGGGTCGTTGAGGATGTGTATCGACTGCCGTAAGTTAAACGAAAGGAAAATTAAGAATAAGTATCATTTACCAAGAATAGATACTCTGTTGGATCAGTTGAGTGGAGCCAGAGTGTTCTCCCAGTTGGATTTGGCGATAGTTTTCCATCAGTTAAGAGTAACGGAGGACAGTATTCCTTTGAAAACATGTTGGACTAGATATGGTTCATATGAGTGGTTGGTGATGCCATTTGATTGACGAATGCACCTGCTTTCTTCGTAGATTTGATGAACCGAGTTTTCCGAGAGTACTTGGATAGGTTTTGTACTGGTGTTTATAGATGACATTTTAGTATACTCTAAGGATGAGAAAGAGCATGAAGTTCATCTTAGAGCGGTGCTTGAGACACTGAGGCAGAATCAGCTAAAGGCGAAGTTTACCAAGTGTCATTTCCGGAAGAAGGAGGTAAAGTTTCTTGGTCATATGGTTTCAGAGAAAGGATTGTCAGTCGATCGAGATAAGATCGAAGCTGTAAATAATTGGAAGAGACCATAGGCGGTGACTGAGATCAGAAGTTTTCTTGGACTAGCTGGCTACTACCGGAGATTAATTATGGATTTCTCACGGATAGCGGTACGGACGGAGCAAGTAAGCTACTTCCCAAGCAGGTAACTCCCGATCTCTTCTTTCTGCGAATGTGCCTGCGTCTGTACCCTTAACTAAGCTAACCAGGAAGGAGGTGAGATTTGTTAGGTTCGACAAATGTGAGGAGGCATTCCTTAAGTTAAAGCATTTGTTGACCAATGCATCCGTATTAGTAGTTCCAGACGGAAACCAAGGATTGGTGGTGTATACTAATGCATGTGGGCCTGGATTAGGAGCGGTGCTAATGCAGAGTGGTAAAGTCATTGCCTACACATCTAGGCAGCTTAGACCGCATGAAGTTAGATATCCTACTCATGATTTGGAGTTGGCAACTGTTATCTTCGCATTGGAGATTTGGAGACATTATCTCTTAGGGGTGAGATTTGAGTTATTTACCGATCATAAGTCTTTACGGTATTTATTCTCTCAGAAGGAGTTGAATATGAGACAGCAGAGGTGGCTGGAGTTTTTGGCTGCATATGATTTTGGTATAGAATATACACCAGGAAAAGGTAATAAAGTGGCTGATGCTCTTGGCAGGAAACATTAAAATGTGTTATTAGCTATGTTGGCAGAATGGAAAGATTTAGAAGCTTTAGTCAGTTGTGATGTGTAGTTAAGATCGACTGCTGGTTCTAGTCAGAGTACCGCCAGGTTGTCTTGTTTAGAAGTTCGACCAGTATCGATTGAGAAAATTTCTTCTAAGCAGAAGGAGGATCCAGTATTAGCTGAAAGGATTAGAATACTTGAGGTTGGAACAAAGATCGATGATTTAAAGGGTTTTAGCCTTGACCAGAGAGGGTGGCTAAGAAAGAAGGGATGGTTATGTGTTCCAAATGTGGAGGACTTGAGGAAAGAAGTTCTTGAAGAATGTCATCGATCCAAGTTTACGATTCATCCGGGAGGAACTAAGATGTATCAAGATATGAAGAGAAGCTTCTATTGGGAAGGCATGAAGAGGGATGTTGGCTTGTGGGTTATGCAGTATGCAAACTGTCAACAAGTAAAAGCTGAAAATCAAAAACCAAGTGGGTTACTTCAACCTTAAGAAATTCCAATTTGGATATGGGATTCGATATCTATGGATTTTATAGATAGGTTGCCAAGGTCAAATAGAGATAATGAAAGTATATGGGTTATAGTAGACAAACTGACCAAGAGTACCCATTTCATTCCAGTTAAATTAACCAGAATGACACATGTTTTAGCTAAGTTGTTCTTGAAGAACATAATTAGACTACATGGAGTTCCTAGTAGTATAGTCAGTGACAGAGATGCATTGTTCACTAGTGAATTCTGGAAGAGTCTACAAGAAGTGAAGGGTACCAAGCTTAATATGAGTACTGTGTATCACCCTCAGACAGATGGGCAGACAGAGAGAGTGAATAAGGTACTTGAAGATTTATTGAGAGCTTGTGTATTAGACTTTGGTGGATCTAGGGAAGATCACCTACATTTGGTAGAGTTTTCCTATAATAATTGTTACCAGACTAGTATAGGAATGGCGCTGGTTAAAGCTTTGTATGGAAGACCATGCAAATCACTAGCATGTTGGTTGGAGAATGGAGAAAGATTAGTATTAGGTCCAGAATTTTTTAGAGAGGCGTCAGAGAAGACTGAGTTAATCCGGGGAAGGATGAAGGAAGCTCAGTCCAAACAAAAGAGTTACGCAGATAAGAGGCGTAAGGACCTAAAATTCTCAGTTGAAGATAAGGTTTTCATTAAGGTATCACCTATGAAGCGTGTGATACAATTTGGAAAGTCGAGGAAGTTAGCCCCAAGATGTGTAGGTCCATTCTAGATTATAGAGAGGATTGGAAAGCTCGCATACAGAATAGAGTTACCGAGCTGTTTGGTAAGTGTCCATAATGTATTTCATATGTCTCATCTTCGCAAGTATGTGCATGATCCAGAGACTACTATTCCTCTGACAAGGTTGGATGACTTAATGGTAGAACCTAATTTGACTTTTGTTAGACAACCAGTTCGGGTTGTAGCTAGAGATGAGAAAAGATTAAGGAACAATACAGTCAGGTTGGTGAAAGTTCAGTGGAGCGACAACGAGAAGGACTGTACTTGGGAGACAGAGGACAAGATTAGAGATACTTATCCTGATCTACTTTGAGGGTATGTCTATATTAGATTTATATAGATAGTTGCTAGTCAGTTAGACTAGTATGGTTGTTAGAAGTTGTACAAATGATTGCTATGTTTAGTATTTAGTCCTTACTGAATTTCGAGGATGAAATTCTTTAAGGGGGAGCCTGTGACATCCCTAATTTTTTATAACATTATTCAGAAAATTTAATTAGATAAATTAAATAGAATAATGGTGATCAAGATGCTAAGATTTGAATAAATTACACAATAGGGCCGTGCTTATTAACAATGTAAATGGGCTTTAAATTGGTTTAAAGGTTAATTAAACTACACATGGGCATATTAGTAAATTAGCCAATTTATTACACACGGCTATAACTTCTCATTTTTGTTCATTCACGTCTCATTTCTCATGATCACAAACACAAATCTAAAACCTAAAACTAATCCAGCCATTATCAAGGAGGAAATGTTTAGTTTTAATCAAAAGCTAAGAATCAAAAGCTAGGGATGAGTAATCAACAAAAAATCTCAAATTTCTTATCAAGTTTAAGGTGAATAATAATCTTCTACCATCTCTATTTATATTCTATGATTATATGGTTTTGAATTTATGATTTAAATTCTTTTTTGTGATAAATTGGATGATTATATGCTTGAGTTATATTATGATGATTTGTTTTAATTCATAAGCACATGAATTTGCACGGTTTTGACATGAAACCGAGAACATATGATTTCAAATCACTATGGAAAAATTTTATATCAAGAAAAACATTATTTTGGAGATGGATTTTAATTTTCCGAACTTTCCAAGCTAGGGAAATTTTATTATGCATTTTTGATGAAAAATATGATATAATTGAGTTTAAAATTTATTTCGAGAATTTCAAAAAGAAATTGGGCCTAAAAGTTTAATATGTTTGATTACATGATGAAATTGAAATTATGTGATTTTTGGGGATTTTTCCTAATTGATTTACTAGGGAAGATAAATTATTTTAAAAGAAGTACTTTTCTGAAAACATTGGTTTTAGTATATGGAAGGGCTTAAACCGTACGTTTTTATGGTTTTAAATTGATATAAATGTGGCAGTTAAAAGGGTAAAGTATTTGAAAAGTTTTTATGGCAACCTATTAATAGTTTACAAATAGGCAAGTTGTAAAAAAAGTAATTACCAAAAGTTGCTATATTTCAGCCTTTAAATTAGAACTAGGTGTTCCGCCTCTGTTAGTAAGAACCTTTCGCCTCCTTTGATTTTGCCTCATCCCAGTCAAAACCAACATAGTCGATTCCACCATTGTCGAAACCAATACACAAGATATCGCTTAGATGGTATGTAGTGGATTGGAAGGAAGGCGAAAGTCTTGGTGTCGAAAGGTTAGCTTCCGATGGAGTCGAAACCCTGCTTTGTTTTCAAAAGTTAAAGTCTTGCCGTGTTTTACCTAAAGCTTTCAACATAGACGAAATGTATGTTTCGAAAGGGTTTTATAATTAGCTTTCGAAGAAGGTTGTCATATTATGTTAAAGTCTTAGCTTTCGAAGGGGTACCTTTTTCTTTAAATAAGAGCTTTTGAAAGGACTGGTTTCGTCCCAGTCGAAACCAAGCTGCTAATTCCCCTTTCGACTGCATTGAAGTCATCTATGTTGTCGAAGAGGTTACTTCTGTTTTACTTAAGCCTTTTTCCTGTATGCTTTCGAAGGGGTTGAGGTTTTGGAAGGTGATGGAGTCGAAAGGAGGTTCCGACTCTGTCCTTCAAAGTTTTTGTTTTAAAGGTTTTGCTTTCGACTAAGATGGTTCCGACACCATCAATTTTTCCCCAAACTAATTTTTGTTGGTTTCGAAAGAGATACTTTCGTATATAACCATTTTGACCCAAATGATGTTTTTAAAGAGTAAACCCAATACTTTCAAAAGAGGTACTTTCATTTGTTTCGAAGCTCTACGTTTTAAAAAGATGATTTGATACCATCGAAAGGTATAATAGGTCTCGAAAGAGAAAGTTTATTAAAGGCTTCGAAAGGTATGTATACAATGTTTTGAAAAGAGGTCTTTACTTTTGAAGGTGGCTAGCCAGAGGTTTCGAAAGAGATGTTTTTATGGTTTCAAAGCATAAACCCAATCTCAATTTAAAGTAATAACCATGGCATAAATAAAGATTTTTGAAATGTTATTCACATTGTTATTAACCCATAACTGTATTTTGGGAAAATGGCAGAATAACCAGTTGGGTTGACCCAATAGGGAATATAACTTAACAGATGTTAAAATTAAATTAAAGATATTGGCAAGGGCCAATAGGTTTAAAGTAAGCCCATGAAAACCGTATGATATTGGCAGGGGCTAATAGGTTCTCAGCCCATGAAAACTAGTATAAGTGATAAGATATTGGAGTCACCAATAGGTTCTTAGTGATCCCATGAAAACTAAGTAATTGGATATATAGTCCAAAAACATTTAACATGTTAATAATAATCCTTGAAACTATAATTGAGACAGATAGTCAGAATGAAAGGGGGATGGGTAATCCAGAATTGATTTATTTATTTTGCATATCATCATAATGTTTTAAAAAATATGTTTTAACCATTGTGGATTCAGGAGCATAGTATATGGTTTTATAAATGTTTTAGGATACTAGTGAGGGTAAAACCCGTTCCGCTAAGCGGCTCGGTCTCACTAGATATCCAGGTTTTATGCCTGACTTGAAGTTTTTGTTTTCCCCTTAAACTCTTGGGTACTCAATTGATTTTGAGTAGGTTGAGAGTAAGGTTTCTAGGTGTTTTTAGAGGAATAAAGCTTACGAGGACGTGCAGGAAGCAAGCTTGTTATTATAGTGTTTTTATCTCCGCTGTGTGTTTTGTTTGTAAAGGCAAATTTTTTTCTTGCCTATCTATATACTCTAATCTACCAAGGGGGCATCTTCATATGTCGCTCTTGGCGTATTTTGTAATAATAATATGTTATTTGAAAGTGTCTGCGAATTGGGATTATGTAATCAATTTGGAATATTTTAAAATGGAATATGGAATTTGTTTTTCTATTTAATTTTTTTTTCCATATTCTTGTGTTTATGCATATCAATGTATCTAATATCGCTGTATTTAGTTGCCGAGGATTAATAACTATGGATGACTGCAGCATCCGTAGCCGTTAGTTTTGAATCTCCCAATAGGGGATGTTACACACCGGTACCTTAATGAGCCTAAATTTCGAAAAAAATCGAAACCCAAGTCCATTAAAGCACAAATCGTAGAATTTGGTACCAAGAAATAAACATGAGCATTATCAGAGATTGATAGAAATCTAAACTCATAGCGAAAACAATAATAGGATAAGAATACTGATTATGACTACTACCTTGGATTTAATGGTATTCCTTGGATAGTAGATTGTCACATCAGCATCGAGTAAGAGAGAATAGAAGACTTCCCCAATAACTAAACATATCCAGCTCTAGTGACCTATTCCTCTATATTTATCATGTGGGTTGTAATGAGAAAGGGGTCAGAACTATGTTCTGGTGATTGGAAAATCTATAAACTGTCCATAACATAAATTTATACCGATGGGTTTCCATTCAATTGTCATGTTTATTAAGGTTAGCAAGCAATTCTAATCTAACCTTACATTGCACACACTATTACTTACCTACCCATTCCCAAGGTATAAAATGCCGACGAAGCCTTATCAACCACCCGATACTTCCATACCCATTTGCCACTTAATACTTCTAAATATGAAGCGAGCTTCTACTATTACCACATAATACTTTTAAAAGAGAAATAGGCAGACTTTGCCACTTAAGAGCTCAATCGAGGTAGAATCCGTTAACTAAGACTTATTCCCAAGGTGGACTTCTAGCGTCGTCCTTATTGGTCTACTAGTCCTAACTACAAGGAACTTTGACCACTATATATGGTCTTATAATTTATAATAGCCATACCACTAGCGCATCTATCGTTATTAAAGTCTTAGCAATGTAAGAGACTGTACCTAAGCATTTTAATACCTCATTAATAAGGATTAGGAAAACCTCTGACCATTTAACACCTATTTATAAGTAGGCCTTTACCGTTTAATACCTAACCCCAAGCCAGACTCCTTACTGGTACTATCCAGCTAACATTGCATGGAAATCTCATTAGGCTACTTAGTACTTCATTTATAGGAGAGAGGCGAACCCTTGATCAGTCACTCAGTACCTAAAACCCAAAGTGAACCCTTCCTGAGATATCTATCATCATTCTTTATTATAAATATGAAAACTCATTAGGTGACATCTTTTGGTAGGGAGGCGGTCCCTAAGATAGCCACTTAATACCTCAATACTAAAGTGAACATTTTTAGAGATATCCCTCACCGCTTCCTAATTTCAGATTTGGACCATTTAATAATTTTCAATTAAGAAAGTAGGTTCAATCTCTCACATAGTCATGGGTCCTAGGATTAGTGATATCTCACATCAGTAGTAAGTGCACTCGACTGTTGGTAGCCTCAAAGTGAAGGGCAGACTTTCGTTGAGTGACTCTACTGACCATATATCACTAACCAACTAAGTCCAATTAACCATCCTAAGTCTTATACTATCTTAGGTTGGAATTGGACTTAGCTTACTAATTCCCTTTTTATTTAAGACAATATGATTTTCCTTAAATACTTATCTACCCAAAAATACCATTTTAATGCTCATAAACATCAGATAGTCCATAAAATCTCAACCCATACCTTAATGGGCCTAAATTTCGAGAAAAATCGAAACCCAAGTCCATCAAGCATAGATTGTTGGATTTGGTACCTACAAATAAGCGTGAGCATTACCAGAGATTGAAAGAAATCTAAACTCACAGCAGAAACAATAATAGGATAAAAATACTGACGATGACTACTATCTTGGGATTAATGGTATTCCTTGGATAGCAGATTGTCACATCAGCATCGAGCATAAGAGAAAAGAAGACTTCTTCAACAACAAAGCACATCGAACTCAAGTGACCCGTTCCTCTAAATCTATCATGTGGGTTGTAATGGGGAGGGGGTTAGAAAAATGCTCCGGTGACTGGAAAATCTATAAGTTGTCCATAACATAAACTTATGCCGATTGGTTTCCATTTAATTGTTATGTCTATTAAGGTTAGCAATTTTATCCTAACCTTGCATTGCATACATGATTACTTAGTTAACCCTTCTCAAGATGCAAAATATTGATGAAGCCTTATCAACCACCCAATACTTCCAAACCCATTTGCCACTTAATACTTCTAAATATAAAGCGGGCTTTTATAATCAACACGAGATATGTTAAAAAGTGAAATAGGCAGACTTTGCCATTTAAGACCTCAATCAAGGTAGACCCCATCATTTAAGACTTATTCTCAAAGTGGTTTCCTAACAATATTTTCAATGGTCGGTGGGTCCTAGCTATAGAGACCTCTAACCACTGAAAATCTATATGGCCTTTATGTAATGCAACTTATATATAAGTGTTAGAGCGTATATTACTAATTACACTAAGCAGAGAATAATAATTAAATATAAAGAAGGTAAATAATAAAAGAGAGCACACTAGATATTTTATACTGGTTCTGTAACAACCCAAAATTTAACCCGTAATAATTAATTCATTAATTAATTAAATAATAAAATAAACTTTTGAAATTATTAGAATTGAGCCACGGAAATTGCACCATTGTGTCCGTGGTAATTTTCTGGTCAATTTCCATATATAGAACGTCAGAAACCGAGCTAATATGATCGAGTTATAAAATAAACAAAATAAAAGAATATATATATATACACACATATATAATACAGGTCGACCGGCCGGTCGACCCGCCTTCGCTTTTGGCAAGCGAACGAACATTCCTTCGTTCGAACGAATCAGTGATGTGTTTTGCATCGCTTTAATTAACATGGTTCCTCCGTTTCTGCATCTGATGGCTCCTATTCAGCCTATGACGTGGTTGCACCCTATTCCATCTCCAAATCCAACGGTCCGAGATCCACTTCTACACATACAAATAGACCCCTAAGCCTTACACTTTTTCTCATTTTAGATTTTCACCGCTTGGGTTCACCTTTTCAGGAAGGACCCTAAAAGGAATGATTTTCCAATGAGATAATCTTTTTATAAAAAGTTATTTTACAACTTCAAGTGGATCCGGGAAGACCAAAGGAAAAGCTTAGGACTGGAGGTGAGTGATTGTAATTATTTTAAGATTTCTTTAAGTAATTTAAAATAATAGGGTTTCCAATAGTTGTAGTTTTACTACGATTTTTGGAATAGCCTTTTTCAGTAATTATTTAAAGTTTTTAATTATTTTCGGTCTATTCAGCTATTCCTTTCAGTAATTTTAGTATTATTTCTATTAATTATAATTTATTACTATTAAGCATAGCTTTTTATTAATTTACAGGCTATTTATAGTAATTAAGTTTATTTACTGTTATTTATTTCTTATTTACATCTTTCCGACGTTTTGGATTTTATGCAAGCGTCTATTCTCTTCATTCCCCTTTTCTGCGCGTATGGATTAGAATAAATTAAACGCAAATTCGGATTTTATAAGTAAGAATATTAAATGAAGAAAATAAGATGTAAAATATAAATACTATAATAAATAATGGAATTGGACTGAAATTACGCCTAATTATAATTAGAATTGAACTAATTAAAGGTAATTGGCATATTATAACTTAAAATTATAACTAAATGAAGTAAAAGTTGAAAGAAGCTTATTTTTCACACTTAGACCTTGGGTTAAGTAATAAGCATGATTATAACGTAGGTTATAATAAGAAAAAGAACATAATGGGGCTTATTTTAAGGCTTGGGATAAATTAAACTAATAAGCGTAGAAAGTAAAAATAGTAATAAAGGCTTATTTAAATAATTTATCTAAGTTAATAAGCAAAGATGAAAGAAGGACCTGTACCAAATAGCATTCCCTAAGGCACGCTTATGCTAAGAATGGTATTAATTGGTAAAATAGAAGTCCAAATCACGGGGATTTGGATAAGGGGCGCAACTAGATATTTTTTTTATGAAGGGCCAGTACCAACAGCATTTCCCCTATTTTTCTATGGACACACGGTGATCTCGCATTAGCCTGAAGTGAGATGAGGGGCATGCTATGCTGGATGTTGGAGGTAATAAGAAGACCCAATAGGTGAGAAAAAGGTAGCATGAGCATGGTGCCAGTTACGCATGCGACTTCCATTCGGGTGCTCAGTAATAGCTATGAGTTCCAAGTGCTTAGTATGGTGTCTTAGTAAACACTATTGCCTTCTGTGTAGAGAGCTATATACATCCGGATCCTTAGTAGTTTCTTTGTGTATCTTCCGTAGATACCATTGGCTGCTGTGTAGGGAGCGGCTGGTCCACAGAAAGGTCTATGGAGTAGCACGCCGATCAAAAAGGGTAGAATTAGGGTTACATCCTAATTATAGGATTAGGAATTCAGCCCAATTAATGTAGAAATCAAGGACAAGTGCAAGCAATCAAAGTTAACCTATCTTATAAATTGAGCAATATGTAATCGTACTTATTTCCAGTTTAACTCTTTCCTATTTCCTTTTATTATCCTTCTTTATGCTAGAACTGTTGTAGAGTCTATTACTTTTATCTTGCTTAAAGACTCTAGTAATTACTATAATTCACTAAACTTTTAGTATGACCCACTCCTCTATTTTCCCTCCCCCCCTTAGGCAGTCAAGCGAGAGGACAGTAGATTGCAGTTGCTTGGAGATTTCTTGGAGGAGTTTACTACCATGTATTTTTTTCTTTCAGCTTTTGTTCTTTCTATGTATTGGCTTAGTATGAGGGATATTATGTACTGATTTTTGAGACTATGAATTTTTATTTCATAAGACATGATGGGTTTTGAGATATGGATGTTGTATTTGGTATTTGACTTATTTATAAAGAAATTATGAAAGATTTATTTTAAATAAGTTATTATTTTAGTTTCCGCTGTTTTTATCTATTTTTGTCTTGTGAATCTTAGTCTCTGTTAGTTTTATTTATACCTACAATGCACCACACCTTTTAATGTGTCCTATTGGGTATATTAAGGGGTGTGGGGTGTTACACTTGGTATCAGAGCCTAAGGTTACAGGATTCCTAAAAAAAATTATTTTAGAAGTAAAGTATTTTCCAAAATAACTTGTTTAAAAAGGTATTTTTTAGAAAAGAACTCTTAGAAATTGTTTTTAAGTATAAAAGAGTTTTTATAGAAATCCCCTCAAAGCCCAGTTCAACCCTCTTTCGATTCTTTCAAGCCTAAGTTTCCTTTTCTTTACATAGTATTGCTGATTGGTTCCGTAGAGCTACGGTACCAGAGGTACAAGGGCAAGTGCCCAATACAGCACTGGTAGGTAGAAATCCCTTTAATCCACCTACACCAGCCAATTTTTCTATGCTATGCAAGGACTTCACTAGCATAGGGGACGGAACGTTTTCTAGCATGAAGGATTTCAAGGAGACGCAAGCTAGGTTGGAAGATATGGAGCGAAAGTTTAGGCAGTTAGTTTTGGAGGACCGACAGAGTAGTCAACCTATATCTTGGCAGTTGGAAGAAGAGCTTAAGGCAGTTCCTACAAGCTCTAAGAAGCCATGGTGGAAGGGTAAGAAGGATAAGAGGAAAAGGGAAGGCCCTCAGAAGCGAATCAAGAAAAGTGGGAGATGTAACCGTTGTAGAATGACTAGTCATTACGCAAGGGACTGTAAGAAGATTGGAATGAAGGGAAGGTGTTTCAATTGTGGACAGTGTTAACCGGCACCTTGGCCCGGCTACAAGACGACAGTTGAAGAAATTATCGTTAGCACTAGACAAGATTTTGACCAAGAAGAGCCTGAGGATATACAGGTTTGATGCAGTCGACATGTTTTGGCATTTAGGTACGATTCGGCAAGAATAGACCAACTAGCTTGAGATCGCCCTATATGGGCCAAGTCACCTTGGCCTTGAGCCCGTGAAGGAAGTCCAACCCATCTTCTTCTATAAATAGAAGGGCAGGGGCACAATGAAATGGACCTTTCCCGGGAACACTGGGGAGACTCTGCCATTTTTTATACTCTCCTCTTTTTAATTCAAACTTGTATTCAAGTAATTGAGAGAGCAATAAAGATTAACCTCAAAGTGGATGTAGGCAATTACGCCGAACCACTATAAATCTGGTGTTCTTACTTTCTGTATTTAAATTAGCATATTCTTCCTTGTTTAATTAACTTCATCACTTACATCTCTACACAATCTTTCTCAACGAGGTTAGTGACCAATTTTGGTGCTAACACTTTGGTGCTTTCACTGAGAATTGAATTCTCAGCTCGATTGGATCTCATCGTCTACTAGTGGATTTCCATATTTCCGAGATAGATCCAGTTGTTTACTAGAAAACTTCCTATTCTACTCAGATTTGAAAGAAATCTAAAGGAAGCTGATAGCCGTAGATTGGATCTACTGATGTACGCAAGATCTGGTGATGGGACGTTGAAGTTTGCACTCAAGTTGAATGAAGGCCGACCCTCCTCTAAAGGCAATTCAGTCTATCGCCCCAGAAAAGGCGTATGCCGACCGCTCCAAAAAAGGTGTATGCCGACCGCTCCAGAAAATGCCTATACCGAGCGGTATCCAGGCCGATCCATACCTCCAGGCCGAGCGACATCCGAATACCGATCCATACCTCCAGGCTGAATAATGTGAATGCCGAACTGTGTGGAATGCCGAACAGTGTGAATGCCGAACAGTGTGGAATGCCGAATAGTATGGATGCCGAACAGTGTGGATGCCGAACAGTGTGAATGCCGAACAGTGTGGAATGCCGAACAGTATGGATGCCAAACAGTATGGATGCCTAACAGATGCCGAACAGTGTGGAATGCCGAACAGTGTGGATGCCGAACAGTGTGAATGCCGAACACGTGTGGAATGCCGAACGGTGTGGATGCCGAACGGTGTGGAATGCCGAACGGTATGGATGCCGAACAGTGTGCATGCCGAACAGTGTGGAATGCCGAACAATGTGGATGCCGAACAGTGAGGAATGCCGAGCAGTGAGGAATGCCGAACAGTGTTGATGCCGAACAGTGTGAATGCCGAACACGTGTGGAATGCCGAACAGTGTGGATGTCGAACAGTGTGGATTGTTGAACAGTGTGAATGCCGAACAGTGTGGATGCCGAACAATCTTGTATGCCGAGCAACTTTGTCATGCCGAACGGCCCTCAATGCCGATCGAAACTTAAGTTACACCGGTCTCTTATACGACCCCTATTTACAAAAAAAACTTTTTCGGGTACGACCCAAATTTTCGAAAATGAGGCTAAAAAAAACTCAACTGTTGGATAGTGAATTCAAAACTCTAGCCGCAGCGCAGTGCCTCCGGATAGTGAATTCAAAACTCAACTTAATAAAGGAACATTCTATCCACTTCCCTGACATCCCATGATCGACTAGGGCATAGAGGATCTAGCAACAACTTATGAACGGCATCAAGGGAACGGACAAGCAACCGCTATTCAAACGGTACTCCCAAAGGTTGGAGAACATAGATGATATGACTCTAGCAAACGCCAAGATGACTCCAAGCACCATTCTTCGCTGACCCAGCACTTTGAATTTAGTGACTCCAAGCAAACCAATGCTCTAAGCAATTTATTCCAAATACTAACAAGGGTATCATATTGATCGCGTTTGAGGAAAGTCGACCTCCAGAAATATTTTGGCAGCTAGTTAGCTAAAGAGCCTCCTATGACTATGGATCGTTTCTTTTACAAAATGAATCAGAACTAAAGTGAGGAGGAGTGGAGCAGACTAAGAAAAATAACAATGAAGGCCCGTTGGCTAAGGATGTAGATCCCAGTAGCCGAAACAAGACTTTAGAATTCAGCTCATATGCTCTTTGAAAGATTCAATTGACAACCTCCACTTGAAGACTCACGACTCGGAGTGGTACTGGAAACCAACCTCGAGAGAGTACACCAAAGTCTAAAGAAAATCAGGGGAATGTTGTATATTCCCAGATGCTCACTGATCCTAACACGGGCGATTACAAACACCTCCGAGGTGTGATCGAAAAGATGACCTGGAAAGGAAAGCTTCAATAGTATGTACAAGTCCTGCAGAATGGCGGGCAGCGAATATCCGACGCCTATTAATAAAGGGCTATGATTATCAATTGGACGGTTGACGGCCGACATCCCTTTGAAAGGAGCCAGGGGCGGAGTCGAATAGCGAGCACACGATGCTTCTTCACATATCAATGAGATTTACCATAATCTTCTTTGAATTATTTCCATTTCCATCTCTATTTCAATTGTTCTATGAACTACGACTAGCTTGAACTAAACTACTTTCAAAACGATGCAGGTGATCAGGTGCTCAGATTTGGTTGCCAACCAATCTACGCAGACCATGATCGGACATGTGGAGTTACATCTGGACGAGCATAATTCTATCGATCATCAACCATATGCCTTTGATTTGGGGCTATGGACTAAATATTGAAAAGTTCATCACGATCAGAGCCCAATACAAAGTCAACATGACCGACCATCCATTCATCGACCTCCACGTTTGACTCAGAGACCTAAGCAAGGCTTGGAATGGGTATGGCCTGATCATCCACTCAAATCGAGTCATAGAACAAAGTTCGACAAAATACAGATGCCCCTCCTGAAACTCAGTGATGCCGGGATCTGTCTAGAGTGGACATGATTTGTTCATCTACACATCAAATCCTACCTCGAACACAAAAGGTTATTAGAAAGCCCGACTTGAAGTAGTTGTAGTGGACTGCCTACTCATTAACCATCGCTCTCAATATATGGACACGACTACACCTTGGAACATATGCAACTTACTTTGTCTACTCAACAATCTGTTATCCTTATTTTCTAGAAGGAGATACGGAGCAAATTGTAAGAGATTTGGCTATCTAACCCAACATGGATGTGATCCAACCATCTGTCATATACCTCCTTCCTTGACTTGATTGGAAGAGCTATAATCACAAAGCGGACGAGAATCGATCGTCCATTTTTCAAATTCCGTCCCTCATCCTGGGGGTAGAATCCCATTCCGTGATCAAACGTGGTTCGATTATTCATTCGATGACATTAGCCTCGATACAGTAGATGAATACAAATTAAAGAGTGGAAATACGGCTGCTCTCAACTTAAACCTCCAAGTCCCCAGAGTGCGGACTGGAGTACTCTAAGTCCCCAGAGCGCGAACTAGAGTATAAATGACTAAAACCTCCAAGTCCTCAGAGTGCGGACTGGAATACTCCAAGTCCCCAGAGCGCGAACTAGAGTATAAACGACTTAAACCTCCAAGTCCCCAGATTGCGGACTGGAGTACTCTAAGTCCCCAGAGCGCGGACTAGAGTATAAACGACTTAAACCTCCAAGTCCCCAGAGTGTGGACTGGAGTACTCTAAGTCCCCAAAGCTCGGACTAGAGCATAAATGACTTAAACCTCTAAGTCCCCAGAGCGCGGACTAAAGTATAAACAACTTAAACCTCCCAGTCTCCAGGGAACGGACTGGAGTACTCTGAGTCCCCAGAGCGCGAACTAGAGTATAAATGACTTAAACCTCCAAGTCCCTAGATTGCGGACTGGAGTACTCTAAGTCCCCAGAGCGCGGACTAGAGTATAAATGACTTAAACCTCCAAGTCCCCAGAGTGTGGACTAGAGTACTCTAAGTCCCCAGAGCTCGGACTATAGCATAAATGACTTAAACCTCTAAGTCCCCAGAGCACGGACTAGAGTATAAACAACTTAAACCTCCCAGTCTCCAGAGCACGGACTGGAGTACTCTGAGTCCCCAGAGTGCGGACTAGAGTATAAATGACTTAAACCTCCAAGTCCCCAGAGTGCGGACTGGAGTACTCTAAGTCCCCAGAGCGCGGACTATAGTATAAATGACTTAAACCTCCAAGTCCCCAGAGTGTGGACTGGAGTACTCTAAGTCCCCAGAGCTCGGACTAGAGTATAAATGACTTAAACCTCTAAGTCCCCAGAGCGTGGACTAGAGTATAAACGACTTAAACCTCCAAGTCCCCAGAGTGCGGACAGGAGTACTCTAAGTCCCCAGAGCACGGACTAGAGTATAAATGACTTAAAACTCTAAATCACAAGAGTGCAGACTGGAGTACTCTAAGTCCCCAGAGCATGGACTAGAGTATAAACGACTTAAACCTCCAAGTCCCCAGAGTGCGGACAGGAGTACTCTAAGTCCCCAGAGCGCGGACTCGAGTATAAATGACTTAAACCTCTAAGTCCCCAGAGTGCAGACTGGAGTACTCTAAGTCCCCAGAGCGTGGACTAGAGTATAAACGACTTAAACCTCCAAGTCCCCAGAGCGCGGACTGGAGTACTCTAAGTCCCCAGAGAGTGGACTAGAGTACAAACGACTTAAACCTCCAAGTCCCCAGAGCGCGGACTGGAGTACTCTGAGTCCCTAGAGCGTGGACTAGAGTATAAACGACTTAAACCTCCAAGTCCCTAGAGCGTGGACTGGAGTACTCTGATTCCCCAGAGCGTGGACTAGAGTATAAACGACTTAAACCTCTAAGTCCCCAGAGCGCGGACTGGAGTATAAATTACTTAAACCTCTAAGTCCCCAGAGCGCGGACTAGAGTATAAACGACTTAAACCTCCAAGTCCCCAGAGTGCGGACTGGAGTACTCTATGTCCCTAGAGCACGGACCAGAGTATAAATGACCAAAACCTCCAAGTCCCCAGAGTGCGGACTGGAGTACTCTAAGTCCCCAGAGCGCGGACTAGAGTATAAACGACTTAAACCTCCAAGTCTCCAGAGCACGGACTGGAGTACTTTGAGTCCCCAGAGCGCGGACTAGAGTATAAATGACTTAAACCTCCAAGTCCCCAGAGCGCGGACTAGAGTACTCTAAGTCCCCAGAGCGCGGACTAGAGTATAAATGACTTAAACCTCCAAGTCCCCAGAGTGCGGACTGGAGTACTCTAACTCCCCAGAGTGCGGACTCGAATATAAGTGAATCGGATCTCCAAGTTCCCTGAATATGAACTATGACACAAATGACTTGAATTTGTCAATTCCCTGACATACGGGCTAGAAAGTATTCTAAGTGCTCGAAGCACAGAATGGAAGTTCAACGACTCCCGAAGAGTTTCCGAGTTATATGAAGATGGACTGAAAAGTCTATGTTACTCACAACTGCTTGGATTAAAATCATAATCACAAAGAAAACTGAACAATAAGAGTCTTTTGTAAGACAGAAAAAGGAACTAAACATTATTCAGAAATGAGTTCTATTACAACCCCTCCAAAGTTCGGGGTCAACATTCTATTTACAAGGACTAAGGAAATAGATGAAAATAATTACATGACTTAAACTAACTCTCGTTGAACGAGGATAGTAATCACTTCTTGTGCTTCTTCAACTTCTTTCCAGACGGCTCCTCTCCAGAGCATTTACCCTTGGTACTCTTCTTTGATAGAGGGGCAGCAACTGAAGGAGTACGGGGGCCTACCATGGGCTTGGACCTGCCAGGAAGGATGACCTTCAACGGCTTGTTCAAAGGATCATCCAAGTCCACAACTCCGGGCTCTATTATGACCTTGACCGTCTCCTCCTTCTCTTTTTCGAGCCGCTCCTCCATGCTCAATTCGGATTTGTGCTCAGAGGCGCCTGTAATTTCTACTTCATAACCCCCGTCAGTAGGAGAGGAGGTTTCAGACTTGTCTTCATCAAGCGCTCTGATCACCTGAGCGTCTGGACCAGAAGCCTCCCCTGCGTAAGTGGCTTCACTTGTTTTCTCCCCCACTTCCTTGGCGACATCGCTCCTCGGAGTGGGCTCGGGGTCAGAACGGCCTGCACAAAATCGTGGAAAACAAGCATTAGAATGCAATAGTCCTGCATAAAGAATAACGACTTTCAAAATCTTAAAGAGAACTTTAAAGAGAAGGATTATCTACCAGGTTTAGGAAAACTCTCAGCCATCCGAGGGGTCTCACCCTCTGGAACGGGAGACAGAATGCGGACTAAAGTACTCTAAGTCCCTGAGTGCGGACTAGAGTATAAATGACTCAAAAACCTCTACGTCCCCAGAGTGCGGACTACAGTACTCTCAGTCCCCAGAGCATGGACTAGATTATAGACGACTTCAGAAAAATCCCTAAATCCCAGAAGCGGACCAGATTACTCTAAGTTCCCAGAGTGCGAACTAGAGTATAAACGAGTTGCCGAAAATCTCTACATCTCGAACTGTGGACTAAAGCATAAACCGTTCGACAAATCTCCAAGTCCCCGAAGCGTGGACCGAAGCATGAACACAAATTGGGCACGAGTCAACCGGGGGGAGAATAACACTAAGTCACCAGAATGCAGAGTGGTGTATAAACATCGATAAATAGACGAGTGGATTCCGACCATTTTCTATTCCGCAAACTTCGGCCTGGAATCGACAGGAGGATTATTAACCCGTTGAGGATGGAGTTCGACCATCCAACTAGTGACCTGGCCAAATCAATGCTGGGGGCAGGGGTACAAAACACTAAAAAGCCGAATACGACAGCTTACTATAGCTCTAGCGTGGCGTTCTTTATAACTTGAGGCAGCGACTGCAGGGAGGCCTCAATACAGAACCAATCGAAATGGCATCCAAAGCTACGAGCAACCTACTATATCATACCTCAGACCAAGGGTCAATGCCGATCCGCACCAAGCACATACGAATGTGACTCGGATGTTTTTTGTAAAACTATGACCCTCAGAGTATGGAAAGGAGGGTAAACCATGAATACTTGGTCAAAAATTCTCCAGCACCCTCGTTCAAATCGTCAGGAGGAGTATGAAACTGGATGAGCATAACCCGACTGCATTTGTAGCCAACTTTACCCCGAGATCTGATTACAGAGCATGAACCAAAGTGGACGTGGATGACCATCCACTGTCCAAATTACACCCTGAAACTTACGTGGCATCGAAGTATTCCTCTTGGAATGAAAAACCATGATAAAATCCAAGATAGGCGAGACCTAGTCTCCCATCGACTGACATGATCCCACGATTCAACGGGAAAGAGAGTAAAGCTAAAGTGGGCGAGGCTGGCCTTCCTACTTATCGGTATATGCCCCAGACCCGGGGGCACGAGCGAGAAGCAAGATGAATGTGAACCGACTACTCACCAATCACGTCTATCTCTTTGGAGTTTTGGTGAAAACATAAACATAGCTAGGACGAGACTCAACCGTCCATGCAGTACATTTATCAACCCGAGACTGGGAGAAGACGCATGGTCATCCAAAAACTGGCTACGATAGCTCAGTATTAAAACTTATATATAGTGCTTACAGCTACTCAAGGCAACGACTGAAAGGATGCCTAGAGATAGAATCATTAAATCGATGCCAAAGCTTGTGGGCAACTGACTGTCACTCCAACCCGAAGGGCGAGTGAAGGATCATGAATGCATTGAATAGAAAATGCGTTACTCGAATATACAGGCAAATTCAAACTCATAGCAAGATCCAGCTATGCAGTTGCACGCAACTCGAGGCTGGCCCCTACTCGACATTTCCTTCAACGCGCTTTTAAGCCTGGTTTTTGGCCATTTGCTGATAATCTGTTAGAGCATTCAGAGCCCTTTGCTATTAGACTCAATAACTCATGACAAGACTCTAAGATTCGACTAGAGTAACCATCAACATTAGCCGTCCCAACCATATTTCACATTGAATGTTATGCAAAATAGTTACAACTTTACTCAAAGAATCTGGGATGGCACCTGCTAAGCTGACGGTCGACATTACAGCCAGCCATGGCGACCCTTTCCGGGTGCTGAATATCGGATCACAGCTCAGTGCAGTGATGATAAAAGAATTAGTTGGATTTTTCTGAATAAATGATGATATGTTCCCTTGGACCCATTTTGACATGCATATGTGATTTCATTAGCTATCGCGAGCCATGCATTGGATATCAACCCGAAGCTACAAAAGCTAGCACAATCTCTATTGATTTCATCATGAAAGCTCCACTTTTACTTTTAGGCTCACCCCATCAACGTCTATGCCTACCAGCCATTACGACAGGGCATACAATGACCTGAGACGTCTGAAAGACTACTTAAATAGAATATCGAACTAAGCTAATTCGATATCACTTATTTCCCACGAAGGGCTATACAAGGACGGAAATTAGCAGACCTCACACCCAAATTCACTACCTCAGATGACTACTCGAAGAGTAGCAGAGAACCAATCATAAGATGGAAAATGTACGCGGATGAAGCATCCAATGATCAGTGTTATGGCATAGGAGTCATGATAATGACTCCTGAGGAACGATCAATCTGCTACGTCCTAAAACTCGATTTACCTGTAACAAAGAACGATGCTTAGTATGAAGCCTTGATTGCCAGCCTCAAACTTGTAGAGGACTTGAAGTGAAAACTTTACATATCTTTTGTGATTCTTGATTGGTAGTATACAAATTTAAGGAAGTTGATCTTGCTAGGGGGCATTGTCTTGCTCCTTATCTCGGCCAAGTCCAAGAGCTACTAACCGACTTCACGTATTACATCATTACACACGTACTCAGCGAACAAAATGAAAAGGTGTCATGGTTGACTCCTATCAAAGACTATCTACAATGAGGAATTCTTACTGAACGGAGGAATGGAAAACGATAGATCCTCCTCAAAGCTTCACGCCAAATCATCTAAGAATAAGTCGCGTGTCAAAAGGAGTTTGTCCATCCCCATGCTTCGGCATATCGCCCATGATGATATCTTGAGCAAAGTCTATGAAGAAGAATGCAGTAATAACATCAAGGGGAAAACCATGATAAAGAAGATACTCTGCTACAGGTATTACTGGCCAACTATCAACCCAGAAGCAGTTGATCATGCTAGACAATGTGACGAGTGCAAGATGTTTGCAAAAAATCCGGGAACCCCGCTGATGGAAATTATTCAAATGGCTAGTTCATAGCCGTTTGCCACTTGGGGGCACTGAAATCATCTTCTTGTCGATCTTAAAGGTGGTGCGAAATACACCATCATAGCAGTTGATTACATCACCAAATGGGCAGATGAAGAACTCTTAACCACGACCAAGATAAAGAAAATAATCAACTTCTTTATCCGTAACGTCATATGTCCTTATGACCTTCCATGATCCATTATAACTGCAAATGGACAGGTTGAAGCTGTGAACAAAATCATAGAGTCTGTACTGAAGAGAGGTTTGGAAAACTCCTCAAGTGGCTGATTGCAACCCTTATTTCACAGAAAATACAAACAAGGAATCGCGATTGAATTGAAATTAAACTAGATGGAGTTGGCGACGACTTATGAGCATATAAAACGCATCCGAGAGCCAATGGCAAGAACATGTACCCGAACGTGCATGTGTACATCCGAAAAAGTTCGACTTCCTGAAATCAACAGAAATTGAATTCTCACTAAGGGTTATTAAGAGAAGACTAGATCAGATAGCCGAAGCTTATTAGCTCTGCAGAATCAGACACGGATGGCCACTGATGAACTACAACCCTGGATTTATAATATTGGGAATCAACCAAGCATCACGATGACCAAAGAAGGATACAATACCTTAGGAGGATAAATTGGAGGATAATGACTATTCAAGAAACATGGTGGATTTCTTTCTGAAGACAAGGAATACTCCCTGATTCAAAGCGTGTTGTGTTGCTTCACACGACACACTTTGGGGGGCAAGTGTTAACCGGCACCTTGGCCCGGCTACAAGACGCCAGTTGAAGAAATTATCGTTAGCACTAGACAAGATTCTGACCAAGAAGAGCCTGAGGATATACAGGTTTGATGCAGTCGACATGTTTTGGCATTTAGGTACGATTCGGCAAGAATAGACCAACTAGCTTGAGATCGCCCTATATGGGCCAAGTCACCTTGGCCTTGAGCCCGTGAAGGAAGTCCAACCCATCTTCTTCTATAAATAGAAGGGCAGAGGCACAATGAAATGGACCTTTCCCGGGAACACTGTGGAGACTCTGCCATTTTTTATACTCTCCTCTTTTTAATTCAAACTTGTATTCAAGTAATTGAGAGAGCAATAAAGATTAACCTCAAAGTGGATGTAGGCAATTACGCCGAACCACTATAAATCTGGTGTTCTTACTTTCTGTATTTAAATTAGCATATTCTTCCTTGTTTAATTAACTTCATCACTTACATCTCTACACAATCTTTCTCAATGAGGTTAGTGACCAATTTTGGTGCTAATAGACAGCTTGGTCACTTTAGTAAGTTTTGTCCTCAAAAGATGGGGCAGGGAGCGAGTGCACCTACAGCGCAGATTCAGGCTTTGGACGCAACACCTTGCTGCAGCGGACCGGATCGAGGTACGAAATTTGGTTTCTATTTCTGATTTTCCCATTCAGACTCTTTTCGATCCTAGAGCATCACACTCTAGTTCTTTGGTAGATTGTTTGCACTTAGACATCTCTTTAGTAGTAGACCCCATTGTTATTTCAAACCCCATAGAAGGATTGGCACTCTTGTCTATGGTTTGTAGAAGTTGGAAAATTTATATCCTAGGCGTAGAATTTGACTATGGGGCCTATATTTTGGGATTTTCGGGGTATGGGATGATTTTGGGAATAGATTGGCTATCCATATAGGGAGCTATATTAGATTGCGAGAGGAGAGTCATTAGACTAGAGACATACATCAGTAGCACTCTCGAGATTTCTTGCGACCCGCAAGGGTCAGTTATGTTGAGCTTCCTTTATTCCCTGGATTCATCGTCATCAGAGTTAGATTATGTTCCTATCGTCAGAGATTTTTCTAGAAATCTTTGAGGAGGTTAGAGGACTACGCCTCTAAGAGAGAGATTGACTTCATAATTTATTTGGCTAGCCAGTAGCATTACCCGTAGGGCATATGGCACCTAGAATAAAGGAAGGGATTGAGCAAGCAAATTCGTGAGCTTTGGAGAAAGGTTTCATAAGAAGAAACATATCAGAATAGGAAGCGCCAGTCGTCTTCGATAGCAAAGCAGGTGGTTCTCTTCGACTTTGCACTGACTATAGAGAATTGAATAAGCTCACAAAGAAGAACCATTATCCACTCTCTAGGATAGATGATCTTCTCAACCAGTTAGTTGGCTCTTTAGTATTCTTCAGCTTGATTTAGCAACTGGATTTCATCAGCTTAGGGTCGCTGATGGTAACATTTATAAGACCGCATTTAGGACACCGGATGGATTTTTTGAGTGGTTAGTCAAGATTTTTGGGCTAACCAATGTCCCAGCCTATTCTATAGATTAGATGAACCATGTTTTGAGAGATGTCCTAAAGTAAAGTTCATGGTGGTATTTGTGGTCAACATTTTGGTGTTTTCCAAGAAGTATGGAAGAGCATGTTATTCACCTAAAGGAGGTTCTTTGTCCGCTTCGTGATCGTCAGTTGAGAGCAGAGTTCTTGAAGTATCACTTTTGAAGTGCGTTTATTGGGGCATATAGAATGTCTACACATGATAGGGATTTAAGAGACGGTTTTGAACATTTAGGATTGGGATTATTGAAATCCAAAGAGAGGTAGGCAAAGGTTAGAGATGTATAATAAAATTCAGTAGATAAGCAGAGAAGAAAGTCCATGTGTAGGTAATTGCAGAAATTATAATTGTCTCAGACAAGTGGATTTGACGATGATGCCTTAGATTAAATATGAGTATACAAGAGGAATAGGAGTAAAAGCCTTTAGTTTAGGAAGAGTACTCTGAGGGTAGTATGCAGGAAGATCCACTTTATGCTAAGCCCAATAAAATGAAATTTTCGAAATTTAAAACGTTGGAAAAATAAAAATTGTAATTATTGGAATTGAAAATTTTCGTTGTTAATATTTTCTTTTAGGAATAAATATTGGGATTTTTTTGAAAAATGGTATGAAATTTAAATTGGTTTTTATATGATATAAATTTTGTTAAAAGTAAGATTCTTTTTGAAGAATTATAGCTCGCTAGTTTCTTTGTAGATAAACAAAGATTTTAAATATAAAAACCTAGAGGTTGTTAAGTATCGAAAATGTAGGTTACAAAATTTAATGTTGTAATAGACGTTTTCATGAAAAGTAAAGGGAGCATAGTCTATAACACTATTGTTATAGTAGGTGACTTCCAAAGGAAATGTTGTCTAGTTATGAATATATTAAAAATAGTTTTGAAAATGAGTTTTTTTGAAAAGAAAAGTGTAAGTTAAATATTAGAAAATTAGTAAATTTCATAGAAATTGTCTATGGTAAGAGAATATAATTTAAACATATTTTAATCTATTGGAATGAAAAGAATAATGGTATGATTTTCTATGAAACCAATAAAAATGTTTTGTGCAAGTTACAAGGAATATATGAAAGAGATATACAAGGTATGAAAAGCACCATATTTTGTATAGCCTATTTCGAAAAATATAAAATTCTTGTAGTTTCACATAAACATGAAATTCTCTTTCAAAAGGTTCATAGAAGGTTTTAGCGTTAATAACTTCTCATAAGAGAAAGTAGTTCCAATACATTAAAATATGAGACTATTAGGTGTAATAAGAAGCTGTTTTGAAAACACATAAAGGATATTTTAAAGATATTTCAAAAGAAAATGGTTTGGTGAAAAAGTAAATAAGTTTTTGAAAGCGAAAAACTAAGTAATGGTTAAATTTAAAAAAAATCCCAATTTTTATAGAAAATTGAAAAAGTCTTTAAAAGAAAACAAGGAATAAGTTTTAGACTTAAAATTTTGGAAGTATTCCCTCTAGGTTTGGGAAAATAATGTGAATTCAAAAGGTTGTGAAGATGTAAGGCTAGAAAGATGAGATTTTAAGTAACCTAGTATTTTTGAATTTAATAGAAACTTAAAGATAACACTTTTAAAAGAAAAAGGTTTTGGGATTTGATGCTTCAAAAAAAATTTAGAAACCTGTTATCCCACCTTTTGGTCAAAGTCGGGATATCCACAAATTGGCTGGAAAGGATGGATATAAGGAATGGAGATCAATTGGAAACAAGGCTACGATCGATGTCGTCAAAATTTGACCGGGCTTCAATCAAGACAGGATCGATTGGGAATGATGCACAAGGCTAAGAGAGACTACGTTTCAAATTTCAGGTCAATCGTAGTTCGTATGCTCAAGATATGATCGATGCAATTCAAGCCTCACTGTTCATATCCATCAACTGAAAGGTCTTGTTCGTATCCATCAAGCCTCAACTGTTCGTGTCCATAAACTGAAAGGTCTTGTTCATATCTATCAAGCTTCAACTGTTTGTGTCCATCAACTGAAAGGTCTTGTTCGTATCCATCAAGCCTCAACTGTTCGTATCCATCAACTAAAAGGTCTTGTTCGTATCCATCATGCCTCAACTGTTCGTATCCATCAACTGACAGGTCTTGTTCGTATCCATCAAGCCTCAACTGTTCGTACCCATCAACTGAAAGGTCTTGTTTGTAGTCATCAACTGAAAGGTCTTGTTCGTATCCATCAAGCCACAACTGTTCGTATCCATCAACTGAAAGGTCTTGTTCGTATCCATCAAGTGGTCGCCATTTCATATCCATCAAGATCGATACGAACAGTGCAATGGTGATCGATACGAACAAGGCAGAGGTGATCGATGCGAAGGAGACAACCTTTGAAAAACACGAACTTGCATCGATCATATCTCACAATCTACAAGTCCAAATGCCACCAAATTTTCACAGAAGCTTGCGTACAACCTAAAGAATGTTCATGATCGATCTCAACTCGATCGGGCCAGATCTTGATTGATACAAAATCCATTCGTATCGATCACAGATCGACTCAAAATCGCATGGGATCGATCGCGTGGGCTCGTGCATGTGCCAGAAGAGGTCTCCCGATATCTGAGCGAGATATTTGCAGCCTACACCTATAAATAGCATCCCAAAGTCTACAGAAAGGGGACTTTTTTGATTCTTCTACGTCCAGACTCTGCAGGAACCATCATTGTACTCGAAATTTGCTATTGTAATCAGTTGTAACTCGTTGTAGTCAGCAAGCAAACATCAATAAAATCATCATCTTCAAAGAGGATGTAGGCCGGATTGCCGAACCACTATAAACTCTGTATTCTTTACTGCTTTCCTTTTTAATTTTCTGAGTGTTCTTTATTTTTAATCTCTACATACTTGTTATCTGTAATTTGTGACTATGAACTGGTGCTTTCATTGACAATTGGGTGTTTGTGACCAATTTTGGCGCAAACATTTTGGCGCTTTCACTGAGAATGCTAGCGCTCAGGAATTCTACAACCAGGACTTCGGATCTGAAAGCTTAAAGACTTGGATCTAGAAAGCTATGGCAAGACAATCAACAAGAAGACAAAGAGCTGGAAGGAGTCAGCATGAAGGGAGCCAGGAGGCTGGAGCAAATCACATCTCAATCTTCATCACCCGGGACGAGATGGAGATGATGATGGAAGCTATGTAGGAAGGAATGCCGAAAAGACAAGAGGAGATGATGTAGAACCTACTCCAACAAGCTGGACAAGCCAGAATGCAAAATCAAGGGAATGATGCTGCAGGAGATGCTGGTGATAGAGATCAGGAGCGCTTAACAACCAGAGTTAAGAATGGAGCTGGACCATTAGGAGCAGCACCAGAACTTGGGGGCACACATCCGGAGGACGTTGATCCATCCTCAGGCAGGATACCAGGTGGAGCAGTTCAACATGGGTTTGGTAGAGGAATGGATGCCCGTCCAGGAGACCAGATTCCAGGATTCCCTCGTGAACTCGAAGGGCAGGTCGAAAGCAACAGACAAGGGCTACAGCTTGACGACAGTGACAGATTGGCGGAGATGGTCAGACGAGCCATAAGAGGCGGACTATTGAATAGAGATCTGGAAGATGTGAATAGGAGTCCCTTTGCTCCTACGATCAGGCAAGCCAGGAATCCACCAGAATTCAAGTTACCAACACTGGAGATGTATGACGGGAGAACAGATCCCGCTGTTCACTTGACAAGGTACATGAGGCATATGGAAGTACTGGGAGGATCAGAGGAGGTCACGGCGCGATGCTTCCCTTTGTATCTGACGGAAATAGCAGCGTTATGGTTCAGACAGCTGGAGAGTGGCTCTATTGGCACATGGATGGAGTTGATTGAAAGGTTTATGAGACAATTTCGGGTCCACATAGCCAGACCCAAGAACGTGATGACTTTCACATCAATGAAACAATGGAAAGGAGAATCACTTAGAAATTTCTTGACCAGATTCAATGCGGTAGTGGCTTCGGTGGATCGACCTGATCTGTCGATGTTTTTGATAGCAGCGGTTTCAGGAATTGCAGACAATTCAGATTTTAAGATATCATTGGAACGGTACCCACCGAGGGATCTTGGGGAGTTCTATCATGAGGCGGAGATATTTCTAAGGCAGGAAGATGCGCAGGCTGAGAGAGAAGGGAGAGAGGCTGAAGCTTATGCGGTAAGGGATGGAGGTCCACCCAGAGAAAATCCAAACAAAGACGACAAAGGCAAAAGGAAAATGAATGATAACGGTAGCACTTCAAAAAGGCCACGAAAGGAGTCAAAGTTTTCTTCTTACACGGATCTGACTGAAACTCTGGAAAGGATTTATTTGGACACTCGAGGGCGCCTCGAGTATCGAAGGCCAACAAGAAGGGAACCTTCTGATTATGAACGGGCATCGGGAAGGCATTGCCTATTCCATGAGCTGGATGGGCACAACACGAACGACTGCAGGCATTTGAGGGATATCGTTGAGAAGCATGTAAGGAATGGTCATCTACAGCAGTATGTAAGGAATCGAGCCGTGGCAGTGGAACAGGAACGACCACCGCCCACCTCGAATGAGGATGGCACTGGACCTAGGCAACGTCAACTTGTTATCAACTAAATAGATTTATTGCTTGGAATTTGTGCAGTTAAAGCGCTCGGCAGATTCAAAGCGGTGGAGGTGCAAAAAGTCATAGCGGGGATACAGCGAGGATATAGTAGGATATAGCGGATGGCTTTAAAATAGCATATAAAACTCGTACTTAAAGTTTTTACGAATATATAAAAGGTAATTAAATGAAAAATTATCATTCAATTGAATTATAACTAATACATAAATAATTTTTAAATAAAAACATGTGTGAATATACTTTAAATAAACGTAAAACTGTTATATAACATAATTGAATTTAGTAGAATATTAGAGTATTTTCATTTCTGAAAATATATTAAAAATTAAATCAAATAAATTAGTTTCATAATTTTTATAATGTATAAATTGAATTTTTCAATTCATTTTATTAAAGAAGATATAGCGGGAATAGCGGAATATAGCGGAAATAACGGGATATAGTGGAAATAGCGGGGATTAAAGCGGAAAGGCTATATTGTGGGGCTATATGGAAATATCGTTGCGGCAGAAACCCGCTATGAGATATAGCGGGGTTAGCGGGGTAATAGCGAGACATTAACTGCACAGCTTGGAATAAGTAATAGAAATCGAAGTAATGCGACTAAATCACTTATGTACGGGATCGAGGACGGTCCCTAGGCATGCTCTGAGACGATGATAAACTGTGTTGCTCGAGTCTGTGAAATCTTGTTTTTCTTTTTCGTTTTCCTGAAAACTTTTGTTTTTTCCTTGGATGTACAGACATTTATTTGGTTTTCCCTGGCTGTAAAAACTCTTATTTTGAATGGTTGGATTTGGATCAATGTAATGAATAATACAGGTCTCGCGATTACGGTCCCGACCGGAGAGACGGGGCAGTAATCGCGAATTATGAGTCCCTTCATCGGAGAGCGATGGAATGGACTCAAACACAATATAAAAGTCCTTAGCCGGAGAGCCGAGGCCGGTGAATATAAAAGTCCTTGGCCGGAGAGCCGAGGCTGGAGAATATAAAAGTCCTTGGCCGGAGAGCCGAGGCCGGAGAATATAAAAGTCCTTGGCCAGAGAGCCGAGGCCGGAGAATATAAAAGTCCTTGGCCGTAGAATATAAAAGTCCTTGGCCGGAGAGTCGAGGCCAGAGAATATAAAAGTCCGCCGGAGAATATAAAAGTCCTTGGCCGGAGAGTCGAGGCCGGAGAATATAAAAGTCCTTGGCCGGAGAGCCGAGGCCGAAGAATATAAAAGTCCTTGGCCGGAGAGCCAAGGCTGGCGAATATAAAAAGTCCTTGACCGAAGGGCCAAGCCCGGAGAGCATAGAAGCCCTCGACCGGAGAGTCGGGATCAAAGCAGAACAACGCGACCCGGCGAGGTCTATGGTTTTGAAGTCAAACCCGGAGAGATCATGGATTTGGATTTCGGCTTTGGATAAATGGACCCGGAGGGGTCTTTGATTTGTCAAAGGACTCGGAGCGGTCCCGAATTTGGATATCAACTCAGAAATGTTATGGATTTGGCTATTGGATATTGGATATATATGGATTAAAGCTCGGTTGATGGATTTGGATAGCTATGGAATTGGCTAAGGATTTTGTTACTGAATTCGAAATCGGACATCGACTCGGAGCAGTCACGAATTTGGATCAGGTTATGGTTGCGGCACTCGGATAGGATGGCTTGGTAATGGATTGAACTAAGAATCGGATGATATGGCTATGGATGAAATATGCACTTCGGATGCCGGATTTGGAGCTTTTCAAAATATACCTTCTTACCACAAGGCATGTTTTGGGGGGCAAATGTTATCCCGCGTTTTGATCAAGGCCGGGATATCCACAAATTGGCTGGAAAGGATGGATATCAGGAATGGAGATCAGTTGGAAACAAGGCTACGATCGAAGTCGTCAAAATTTGACCGGGCTTCAATCAAGACAAGATCGATTGGGAATGATGCACAAGGCTAAGAGAGGCTACGTTTCAAATTTCAGGTCAATCGGAGTTCGTATGCTCAAGATATGATCGATGCAATTCAAGCCTCAACTGTTCGTATCCATCAACTGAAAGGTCTTTTTCGTATCCATCAACTGAAAGGTCTTGTTCATATCCATCAAGCCTCAACTATTCGTATCCATCAACTGAAAGGTCTTGTTCGTATCCATCAAGTGGTCGCCATTTCGTTTCCATCAAGATCGATACGAACAGTACAATGGTGATCGATAGGAACAAGGAAGAGGTGATCGATGCAAAGGAGACAGCCTTTGAAAAACACGAACTTGCATGGATCATATCTCACAATCTACAAGTCCAAATGCCACCAAATTTTCACAGGAGCTTGCGTACAACCTAAATAATGTTCATGATCGATCTCGACTCGATCGGGCAAGATCTTGATCGATACGAAATCCATTCGTATCGACCACGGATCGAGTCAAAATTGCATGGGATCGATCGCATGGGCTCGTGCACGTGCCAGAAGAGGTCTCCCGAGATCTGAGCGAGATATTTGCAGCCTACACCTATAAATAGCATCCCAAAGTCTACAGAAAGGGGACTTTTTTGATTCTTCTATGTCCAGACTCTACAGGAACCATCATTGTACTCGAAATTTGCTGTTGTAATCAGTTATAAATTGTTGTAGTCAGCAAGCAAACATCAATAAAATCATCAACTTCAAAGTGTGTGTAGGCCGGATTGCCGAACCACTATAAACTTTGTGTTCTTTACTGCTTTCCTTTTTAATTTTCTAAGTGTTCTTCATTTTTAATTCTCTACATACTTGTTATCTATAATCTGTGACTGTGAACTGGTGCTGTCATCGACAATTGGGTGTTTGTGACCAATTTTGGCACAAATAAAACCTTAATTTTTAAAATGGGACTATAAACACCGAACAAAACTCCTAAATGTGAAGTTGATAGGAATCATTTCCTAGGTGTAACGGAAAAGGTGTAAGGCTAAAAATGAGACGACAGTAATTACTTTTGAAAGTAATAATAGGGTTTCTGTAGAGTGTATAGAGCCCTAATGAGAACCTAGGAATGTTGATTCATGTGAGTGGACTAAAGAAGAACAGTAAAATGGAGTTAGTAAAATTGTAAGATACGCATGGTTGAGAATGGATATTCCTGATTTTGGAAGAACTTGGGAAAAGCATCTTGCTTTAGTAGAATCCATATGGTAGTAGTTTTCAAGCTAGCATTAGAATGGCACCTTTTGAAGCTCTTTTTGGAAAGGCTGTATAAGACGTCTTCATGTTGGTTGGAGTCTACGGAAAGGTTGCTTCTTAATTCTGACATGGTTAGAGAGATTTCGGAGAAGACTAATTTGATTGGGAGAAATTTTGTATCTCATATCCATGCCTCTTTGATAATAGGTTTTAGAATTTCCTTTTTCCATCTTTAGATTTGAATAGGTTCTTTCCTTTATTATCCTTTGGAAGGGTAGAACTTAGGATTTAACCTATGGATGGTAGGATTTGATGTAAACATGTTAATAGAACATGTTATGAATGATGTATGCTAATGGTTGCAAGTGTTTGCTAGTGGATGCTATGGACGCATATACGTACACTAGGCACTATTATTCCTTAGGGATCGCCTAATTAGGACACTAGAGCATATGCATATGGATGTGTGTGCATTTTTACTTTATTTCCATGGTTGCCATAAATGGATGTTTATCACATGATTGTTGCATTTATATGATGTTTGTAGCATGCATATAGAATTATCAGTTATCATTAGGAAAATTTTGCATTCAATTGGATACATGGCACGGACATGATTGCATAAAAGGAGGTCAACTAAATCAGTGGACCGCCTAATCTTTTGCATTAGTTAGGGACATTTACGCTACACTAATTACATAAGTATCATAAATTGCATTAGAAAAACTTAAAACAATGGATGAATGGTAGATGATTGAGTAGTTGGTTGTAGAATTGGATGAAAACATTTAGTACATTCTTTTATCCTTAGAGATTTCGGGGACGAAATCCCTTAAGGAGGGGAGAATGTAACAACCCAAAATTTAACCCATAATAATTAATTCGATAATTAATTAAATAATAAAATAACTTTGTGAAATTATCATAATTGAGCCATGGGAATTACATCATTGTGTCCGTGGTAATTTTCTGGTCAATTTCTATATATAGAACGTCAGAAACCGAGCTAATATGACCGAGTTATAAAATAAACAAAATAAAAGAATAAAAAGAATATATATATATATATAAAATACAGGTCGACCGGCCGGTCGACCTGGGTAAGAGGGCGGTTGACCCGCCTTCGCTTTCGGCAAGCGAACGAATCAGTGATGTGTTTTGCATCGTTTTAATTAATCTGGTCCCTCCGTTTCTGCATCTGATAGCTCCTATTCAGCCTATGATGTGGTTGCATCCTATTCAATCTCCAAATCCAACGGTTCGAGATCCACTTCTACACATATAAATAGACCCCTAGGCCTAACACTTTTTCTCATTTTAGATATTCTCCCCTTGGGTTCACCTTTTCAGGAAGGACCCTAAAAGGAATGATTTTCCAAGGAGAGAATCTTTTTAATAAAAAGTTATTTTACAACTCCAAGTAGATCCGGGAAGACCAAAGGAAAAGCTTAGGACCGCCGTGAGTGATTGTAATTATTTTAAGATTCTTTAAGTAATTTAAAATAATAGGGCTTCCAATAGTTGTAGTTTTACTATGATTTTTGGAATATCCTTTTTCAGTAATTATTTACAGTTTTTAATTATTTTTCTATTCAGCTATTCCTTTCAGTAATTTTAGTATTATTTCTTTTAATTATAATTTATTACTATTAAGCATAGCTTTTTATTAATTTATAGTCTATTTACAGTATTTAAGTTTATTTACTGTTATTTATTTCTTATTTTCATATTTTCGACGTTTTGGATTTTATGCAAGCGTCTATTCTCTTTATTCCTCTTTTCTGCGCGTATGGATTAGAATAAATTAAACGTGAATACAGATTTTATAAGTAAGAATATTAAATGAAGAAAATAAGATGTAAATTATAAAGACTATAATAAATAATGGAATTAGACTGAAATTACGCCTAATTATAATTAGAATTGGACTAATTAAAGATAATTGGCATAGTTATAACTTAGAATTATAACTAAATGAAGTAAAAGATGAAAGAAGCTTATTTTCACACTTAGACCTTGGGTTAATTAATAAGCATGATTATAACGTAGGTTAAAATAAGAAAAAGAACAGAATGGGGCTTATTTTAAGGCTTGGGATAAATTAAACTAATAAGCATAGAAAGTAAAAATGGTAATAAAGGCTTATTTAAATAATTTATCTAAGTTAATAAGCAAAGATGAAAGTATGACCTATACCAAATAGCATTCCCTAGGGCACGCTTATGCAAAGAATGGTAGTAATTGGTCAAATAGAAGTCCAAATCACGGGGATTTGGATAAGGGGCGCAACTAGATATTGTTTGGATGAAGGGCCAGTACCAACATCATTTCCCCTATTTTTCTATCGACACACGGTGATCTCGCATTAGCCTGAAGTAAGATGAGGGGCATGCTATGTTGGACGTTGAAGGTAATAAGAAGACCCAATAGGCGGAGCAAAAGGTAGCATGGGCATGGTGGCAGTTACGCGTGCAACTTCCATTCGGGTGCTCAGTAATAGCTATGAGTTCCAGGCGCTTAGTATGGTGTCTTAGTAGACACCATATATGTCATCCGAATCCCCAGTAGTTGCTCCATGTATCTTCCTTAGATACCATTGGCTGCTGTGTAGGGAGTTATATAGCGGTTGGTCCACAGAAAGGTCTATGGAGTAGCAGGCCGATCAAAAAGGGTAGAATTAGGGTTACATCCTAATTATAGGACTAGGAATTCAGCCTAATCAAAGCGAAAATCAAGGGCAAGTGCAAGCAATCAAAGTTAACCTATGTTATAATTGAGCAATATTTAATTGTACTTATTTTCAGTTTATCTCTTTCCTATTTCCTTTTATTATCTTTCTTTATGCTAGAACTGTTGTAGAGTCTATTACTTTTATCTTGCTTAAAGACTCTAGTAATTACTATCATTCACTAGACTTTTAGTCTAACCCAGTCCTCTATTTTCCCCTTCCCCCCTAGGCAATCAAGGGAGAGGATAGTAGATTGCAGTTGCTTGGAGATTTCTTGGAGGAGTTTGCTACCATGTATTTCTTTTCTTTTAGCTTTTGTTCTTTCTATGTACTAGCTTATTATGAGGGATATTATGTACTCTGATTTTTGAGACTATGAATTTTTATTTCATAAGACATGATGGGTTTTGAGATATGGATGTTGTATTTGGTATTTGACTTATTTATGAAGCAATTATGAAAGTTTTATTTTAAATAAGTTATTATTTTAGTTTCCGTTGTTTTTATCTATTTTTGTCTTGTGAATCTTAGTCTCTGTTAGTTTTATTTATACCTACAACACACCATGCCTTTTACTGTGTCCTTTTGAGTATATTAAGGGGTGTGGGGTGTTTTAGGTTCGAACCTCCCATCTTTTCGAAGCTCCCCTTCGGTATTTTGTTTAAACAAATAAACCTCACTTCATTCGGAGGAATAGGTAATACATAAATATTTCTTTGACAATCTTGTGTTCCAAATAATATGGATTTTGACTAATAGTACAATTCTCCCTATGAACTCCTTTGAGTATGTGAACACGAATACTTTGAGTTGTAGGAAGTGGTTTAACCTAAATGATATTTTGATTATGATAAATTGTGAATATGTAAGCAAGAGATGCATAACTATGTAAATAGAGAGCAATTAGAAATCAAGATAATAGTTAATTTGTAAATCTCAATCTTTGAAGTATTTATAGGATTAAAGAGATGAAAATGAGGAGTTGTTACTATTAAATAAACTCTATTTGGTTTAATGGCTGCAACCTTTGAAGAAAAGATGAGATTATTCAATCTGAATAGAAGCAACCATTCAGAATATAGCAGTTGCCAGACGATAGACGTCCATGGAAAAACCACAGACGTCTGTCGCTTCAAGAATAAAATCCCCGAACCTTTTCACCGCCATATGTAGATTTTCCACAGGTGTCTTTAGCTAGCATTTCCAGATTTTAAATGTTTTCCACTGCCAATTTTGTGTATATGAATTTGTGTGTGCATATATACTCAAGGAGACCTTACAATGTTTATCTAAGACTTTTAATACACTAGTATATCCTTACTAATCATAGTATGGTCCATAAATCTCTATTTATCGAGTCTCAATATCTTTGAGTATAACAATCTCTTGTAGTATATACTTGTATTCTTAATAAGATATATAATATATGTGATTGTTTAGTTGTTGTTATTGAAACCATAGAATGGAGGTTCTAACATTCTCTCCTTTCCCAATGCTGACAAATATACATCGTTACTCATGATAAACGACTCCCCCTATGTATATGCATATATTTCTCCCCATTTGTCATTATCAAAAATAAAATAAGAGAAACATAAACATATTGTTTGTACCAAAATTGGGCACAACACTCTTCGAAAGTATTTGAAGAGATAAAAATGAAGAATATAAATGGAAAAGGAGGGTTATCTAACAAATACTCCAAAACAAGTAATAAAAATAAGCAGGAATACGGGAATTTAGAGTGGTTCGGCGTATTGCCTATGTCCACTATGAAATTGATGACTTTATTGATATTTCTTTGATGATTACAACTGATTTCAGCAGATAACAACAGATTACAACGGATTATAATAGTGAAATTCGAGTACAGCAGCAGCCTTGAAGCGCAAAAGTGTTTTCGGCAGAGTCTGGACGTCAAAGAGCCAAAGATCCCTTTTCTGTAGGCTATGGGTGCTATTTATAGGTGTAGGAGGCAAATACCTCGCTCAGATCTCGGGAGACTTCTTCTGGCACGAGGGTGGGCCCACGCGATCGATCACATGAAGTTTCGGCTCGATCCATGATCGATACGAACGAGTTTCGTATCGATCAGGACTTGCTCCAATTGAATCGAAACTTGGTATGAACCTTCCTTAGGTTGTACGTAAGCTCCTGTGAAAATTTTATAGCATTTGAACTTGTGGATTGTGAGATATGATCGATGCAAACTTGCGTTTTTATGAAGGCTGTCGCGTTCAAATCAATGTCTTCTTATCGATCCAATCAAATCGATCCAGGCACATGCTAGCGGGTTGATGTGGCGCGCACTCTTCGGGTCGATCCACTTTTTATGCCGAGTTCATCGAGTCGTTCTAAGGCTTTCACCTCATTCGTATAAAGCTGGAACGATCTCCTTCGTATCACTCCCTTGTCGTCCACTTCGTATCGCTCGTTTGAGTTAGGTTCGTACCAATAGCTTACACTCCTATTCGTATCGATATAGGCTCAATTATTTCATATCGGTCATGGTTGCTTAATTTGTATCGATGATTCAGTTGCACATTTCGTATCGATTGTGTAGTCTCGTTCGCATCGATCCAGGTCGCTTCAACTTGATGGATACGAACAAACAATATTGCTATGGATTCAAACAGAGGTTCCGCGATGGATACAGAAGAAGCTATTGTCTGATGGATATGAACAAGAGAGTCACTGATGGATACGAACAGTGATAGCTCAACCAATACGAATAGTGGCAACATGATGGATACGAATAGTGGTTTCATGATGGATATGAACTAGACGACCGATGGATACGAAGTACTGTTGCACGATGGATTCGAAATGCAGCGCTCGGATCGATACGAACAGTCTGCCTATTTGAATTGTGTTGACTATATCTTGAGCATACATGCCTGGATTGACTTGAAATTTTGGAACATTGGCTTTTACAGCTATGCTTGTCGTGTCTTGTCAATTGTAGCTTGATCCGGACTCGGACAAAATTCATCGACATCCATAGTGAACATGTGCTTACTCGGCATTCAGGATGAGCGATCCTTGGTTTTCAGTCAATTCCTTGATATCTCGGCCTTGCCAAAAGGCGGGATAACATTTGCCCCCCAATGTATGTCTTGTGTGAACATGACATGCTTTGAATAGTTGCACCTTTCATCTTGAGTAGTTCTACCCATCTTGCTGAACGATTGTCGTCTTTTCGTCGAAGGTTGTAATTCTTTGATTGATTCATAAAGGTATAAATTATGAACTGTAGGCTGTAAACTATTGTACTGCGTGCTATTGTAACTGATTGTTGTATGATAGCGATCAGCTGTTGTTTTGATCGTCATCAAGTGGGCATTCGACCTGTGAAGTTTTAAAATGGAAAATTAGTCCGACATACATGTATATATGCTAACCTGACTCTCGTTTACGTCGCACGTTCACGAGTCGTTGTCAGTTCTCTCGAATCGAATTCTGTATCAATCCTCTACTGAACCGACATGAAATTCGAGTTGTAACAATGCTTGATGGTTGTTTTGAAACATCCCTTCGTATCGATCCTCTCCAGGATCGATGTAAAAGGTCAAAAAAAGGGTTTTGCATCGATGTGATTCGCATCGATGGATACAAAATAAACATTTCACATCGATGTTCCTACGATGGATGCGAATAGAGTAGCCGGTCCTTTGGATACTATTCACATCGATGTATACAAATCTTTAGGGGCCATGGCTTGATGGATACGAATAGTGTTATTCGTATCGATGAATGCTTAAGCCCGAGGATTCAAATAGTCTATTCGTATCGATAAGCCGATGGATACGAATAGCTTATTCGTATTGATTTGGTCAAAACTGGTTGGATCGGTCGCGATGTATGGGAGGCGAATTGTATTTTCCTTCAGTTTTTGGGTCCATATAAATACTGTTTGGACTTAAGAAATTTCACATGCCCTTTATTTTTCTTGAGTTACTTTGTATCGATCGAGAACTGAGGAAAAAGAAGTTGCCTTCGTCCACACCCAGACAATCTTATAATCCTTCGAATCCTTACTACAATTTAGGTAATTAATCAATCAAGAACAACTTCAAGTGACAAGGTTTGAATCCGCGTGCCATTCTATTCGTGTTTATAGCCTATTCCGATGATGCTAATGCTAGATCTAGGCCGGAGCTTGGTCGAGGAGGAAGGGTTAATGGCATTTGGATGGATCGGAGAAGAAGAAGGCGCCTCGTTTCGTATCAACCTCTATCGACCTTATTTTCGTATCGATTCGGAATCTCGTGTTGTCATCTGGCTTTCTGTACATCTCTAATCGATGCGTGGATGGTGAGTTTGATCGATGCGAGGTTGATAACATTCGACTGGTATGAAATGGATGCTAATTGGTCGATATGAAATGGAGGTTGAATTGATCGATACAAAATGGTCACTCTGGATCGATTCGAAGTCTTCGGCCTTGATCGAAACGATCGCGTATCCTGATGGATACGAACTGATCGTTACGAACCAAATTTTTCTACGATCGCTACGAGTCGAATCTTAATGAACTTGAAAACTTTTGCATGCTTGAACACCTGACCCTGACGAGCTTCAACCATTCATAACTGGACTTAACTGCCAAACAGCATATTTGACTATCCTTTGAAGCTCGTCGATGGAACTGCGACTTAACAAACTTTTAACGAACTTTATCTTGGATCGGTTTCCAATGTCTGGATGGCACGGTTGTGATGGTCAGCGATGACGGTCACTCTAGTCGAATTTCGGAGCCATGTCGTTTGCATATTTTTTATACTCTTGTAGAATTTCCTAGATAGTCTGTAGCACTGCACTCGCACACTCACATCCACGCACATCACACTAGGGAACACTTGGGTTTTTATTGTCTAATGACGATTTCTAATGAGCTGATTAGTTATGGAGTCTTCAAGTTCACAGCAACAGGAAAGTCAGAGTTTGCCTCCTCCAATAATAGAGTTGCCGGCCATTGCGGTTGAAGTTATAGATCCGGCTCCAGATGAGCTTCCTGGTGCCAGGTTCATCTATAATCCCCCAGATTCTATGCCGTCCGATATTTCTGAAGACATGTTGGGACGATTATGTCTAAGGCACGGTTTGTCTTTGGACGATGTACTACTGCCGGGTCCCAATGATAGACCGCATTTTCCCCCAGAGGGGTTTACTGCCTTCAATCGCCATGCATGCACAGTTGGCACACTTCCTACGTTTAATCAGTATATTAGGGAAGTGCTATCATTCCTCGGAATCGCCCCGTCTCAATTACACCCCAACGGATATGCTCTGCTGAAAAGCCTATTTAACGTATTCATGGAGCATCTCTTTCGGCCATCGGCTTTAACAGAGATCAGATATCTTTTTAACTTCAAGAGTAGGGGAGATAGTCCGTCCTTCACGTTCTTGGAATCGGTCAGGAACTGCCAAGTAGTTACCAGATCCTGGGCAAGGCTGAGTTACTTCAAAACAGAGTGGTTCTACGTTCGATGCCCCCCAGGATTTGCCAGCCGATGGCTAGCCAGACGTAAGTATTACAATCTTCTCCAAGAGTCACCTAGATAATAACAGTTGACACAAACTAATATCTCCCTTTTTTTCTACAGCTACAATTTTACGACCTGAAGGTGGGTATTTCAAAGAAATATTACGGGTCCTATAGGAAGTCCCAAATGAACCGAGAGACATCGATTCGGTGCTAACCAATAGAAATTTAAGAATCGTCGGACTGATCGAGCGGAGACAAAGCATAAGGCTCGAAGGGACACTAAGGACAACCTCGAAGAAAAATAAGTTGAAGCGCAAGACAACCGGGCTCGTAATAACCGAAGGGGACGACGAAGAGAGAACGCCCACAGATGATGAGCTTGTTGCCGAGTCTTCGGCTAGATTTCAAGTGATCGGAGGAAGAAGAAAAGGAAAGGCCGCTGCTTATAAACGCCCTAAGTCTCCGAGGTGGAAATCAGTTGTGGTTTCTTTGCCTGTCCCCGGTATTAGAATCTCGGAGACTCCTCCCTCGCCAACAGAGAGTCATTTTGAAGGGCTTGCCGATATTTCGATTCTGGATTATGTGTCGTTTCAACATGACACCGGGTTGGAGGAGCTCGATAGTGCTCTTGACCTGAGCGAGTCGCTTGCTATAAGTGCGGTCAACATTTCCGGTTGGTCGGGGGGTTGCACATACAAACACTTCACGGCACTACATGATTTCCAATCATAAATTGTTCAATTCAAGAGATCACTAACTTTTCTTTCGTTTCTCACTTACAGGTACGATGTCTGGGAGAGGATCGATGTTAGGGAGCCTCCGTTCGGCTCAAAAGTCCTCCATTTACCACGAGTCCGGCAAGAGAGATTCAGATAGAGACCGCGATCGCAGGTACTCTAATTAAGAAAGATACGAGCGGGATAGGGATAGAGACTATAGATACCGATCTAGGTCCCGTTCTCCACCTCCTAGAATCCCCTCACCATCTCCTATTCACGTTTCACATCCATCGGAGCCTCCGCGGCACAGACCGTCTTCTCACATTTCTAGGCCCGAAACTCATCACCAGAGAGCTGAAACTATGGCCCCCATAATTGCAGAGCAGGCCATAACCGAGCCCACAGGGGAAGGTGCAATAAAGATTGCCCAACTTAAGAAAGATTATCCAAATATTTGCTTTGACGGCTACATCTTCCCCTCTCATCTAAAGTGAATCCCATCGGAAGCTAAAAATACAATGCACGATTACATTCATGACATATACGCCCAATATAGAGAGTGGATGAAGGCCGCAGAAAAAGCTTCAAAGGTGGCCTTTGAGCGAGCTAAAGCGATTGAAAAGATGGAGTCTGAACTCGCTCAAAAGGACCGAATCATCCAAGTGCTCAATACCGAGGCCGATTCTTCTCGGAAATTTGAAATTGAGGCCACCAAAAAAGCTGATGAGGTGAGTGTGGCGATGGAGAGATTAAAGCAAACACATGTTGCCTTGGTGGAAGAGATGGGCCACCAAAATACTACAGTCACCGCCGAACGGGATGCTTCCCTAAGAGAACTTGGCAAACTTAAAGCTAAATTTTCCGAAATCGCTAAGGAAAAGGACGACGCGAACAACGCAGCCCAGGAGGGCATGCGAACAGGCTATTTTTCTTTGAGGTGAACGGGATGCTGCCATGGCTAAGGTCCGCGAGGTGGAAACTAAGGTTGAGGAGGAGGTGAAATCGGTTGAGTCCAGGCTAGAAGCCGATATTGAAGATCTCCTTGTTGTCTACAATGCTAACATGCTGAGGCACAGAAGCCTAGCCTGGCTCGATGACTACCCGACACATTTACACAATGCCTGGGGCCGACTGGTTGAGGAGGAGAAGGCCGTGCATCTGGGTGAGTCAGTCGACGAGTTTGAGCTCGAGAATCGTTTGCTGAGTGAATATGAACGAAAGATTCTGCACAAGTCGATGATTCTGCACGAAAAGGAGAGGCTTGACACCCAGCACTTAGAAGTGGGAGAAGGCTCAGTGGTTGAACACCATGATGCAAGTCTTGAAATTCCTGTGTCAACCCAGCCTGAATCCTCACCTACGGTTGATCCCCAAGCTGTCCCTGCCTACAATCCGGATCAGCCGCAGATATCTCCAGCTATAGAGCAAGTTGCTGAAGCCGTTCAGCCATCTACAAGCCAAACTGAGGAAGGTACTCTGAACATTCTTCATACTTGTTCAAGATCGAGAGCTTTATTCGATTTGTTTACTGACAGTCTTCCTTTTCTCTTGTCCAGTGACCGAAGTCACACCGATCGTGCCTCCTACAACTCAAGAATATCATCAAACGCAGGAGGCTATTATCACCGAAGCGACCACCATAACTACAACTGCGCCACTTGATGGAATGCTGGGAAGCACGCTTATTTTTGATGAGAAGATGATGGAGGAACTCCTTGGTCATCACAGCGATCCTTTTGCGGACCTACCATTCGTTATGGGTGGAAGCGCACCTGCTGCCGGCTCTTCAATGCCTACCACTGATGCTCGCAGCGAGGCTCAAGCAACCCGCGAAGAAGAAATATTGGCCGAAATTGACGCTGAAATGGAGGCAGCAGCTCATGATGGTAGTTTTGGAGGTGGGATGGAGGCACCTTGTTCGGCTCCACTAAGGATGATATCGCCCGGTGGTACAGTTATTGACACCAGCGCGCCTATCCTGCCTCCTATAGTCGATCCAGTTCCTCCGACTCTGCCTTCAGGGAACATTCCCGTGCACTTGAGCTCGAATGAGGAAGTTGATATCATGCCCCCTCCTGGAGATCAGCCACCGAAAAGCAAAGGCTCAAAAAGAAAAATAAGTGGCAGCTCCAGTGGGTCAACACCGAAAAGGAAGCCGAAAAAGAAAAAAAGAGTAGACATGCTTCTTCGGTTTATTTTTAGTAGAGAGATAGGAATCTACTTTTATTTTTCTTTCGTAGGCCATGTGGACATGCGGGTTCGGCCCATGCTAGTAGGAATTTTTTGGAATAAACTTGTACATGAATTTCTTTCACAGACAATAGAAATGAAACTCTTTTTTTTTGCTTCTTCTCAGTTGTTGTGCATTTACTTAAGTGTTTCAATATTTGAAGTGCGCTTGTGAAGTTTCAGCTTCCGAGTCAAGTTTTTTTTTATTTGTCAGGTCTGGAAATTGCGGACATGATTCATGATCGGGAAGTGAGTTGAACTTTGATGTCGCACTGCTTTAGTCAATGGTCGACACTTAAGTTCTACCCCCCCAGTATTGGGGATGAGTTGTAGAACATCAGCCAGCGATTGCATCTCACTTATAACATGTTGATTTTAGTGCCACTGAATTGATGTTTGAGACAAGCGGAGATTGAGTGGTTCAACCACACTCGTTTGATTATCGATGATCACATCCGCACTCCGGGGATTTACATTTGTTTACTGGCGGTTGGTTACGCCGTTATAAGTTTTAATTATACGTCCGTGCTCTGGGGACTTGGAGTCGACATTTATACTCCGACTCGCACTCTGGGAGTTCGGAGCTGGTGTTTATACTCCAATTTGCACTCTGGGAATTTGGAGTTAATATTTATACTCCGTTTCGCACTTTGGGAATTTGGAGTTGGTTGATGTTTATACTCCGATTCACGCTCTGGGAATCCGGAGTTGGTAAACAGACGATCAGTCACATCTGTTGCATGTTTTTTTGGATTTCGCTCGCACTCTGGGAACGAAAGGTGTATCAGGATCGTGGATGGTCGGATCACATCCACCCTGAGTTAACAAGTGAGGTCATTAGATGGACGGGTCTACCCTCCTCAAACTTGGTTCAGATATGGGCGAAGTCGTTAGGTGGACGGATCCACCCTCTTCGAAAATGTATTTGTAAGTTTATACTCCAGTTCGCACTCTGGGAATCTGGAGTTAAATGAAGGATTGTCGTGTATCAATCCTTTTTTGACTTTGGTGTGATGGCCTATCCCCGAGCTCGGGTTTCACTTAGCGAGTGACTGGTTGCATCACAGTCACTCCCTATTTGAATAAATCCCACCGTATGATGGAACTTAGCTCTCCGTGCATAGTGATGATCATATGAAGTATTTCAAGTAAATCACAGCTCTGGCTCGAAGAGATTGCATTTTATTGCTGAAATAAGAAAATATGGCAAAGTCAGTTGCCTTATTACAAATTCTAATCTCGAAATGCAGAAACAAATTGCAAATGAAAAATAAACTGAATGAATAAACAGAGCCTGTTATGTGTAGTAGCGACGAAGACTCTCGCTGTTCCACGCTCTCGGAAGAGTGAGACCGTCAACGGTCGATAATTTGAATGTGCCATCTCCGAGCTTTCGTTCAATAACATATGGTCCTTCCCAAGTTGGCTTCATATGCGAAGGGACCGGATAAATTCTTTTGAGTACGAGATTACCTATTTCAAAGGTTCGGGGTCGGACCTTGGCATTGTATAATCGGGCGACTCGACTCTGATATGCGGCTGCCCTCAAATCAGCCTCTTCACGCTTCTCATCTAATAAATCGAGAGATTCGGCGAGTAATATAGCATTTGTGTTCGGATCGTAATACGTCACACGATGAGAAGGTACTTCTAACTCGATCGGGATAACAGCTTCTGAACCATAAGAAAGAGAGAATGGAGTATGATCGGTTGCGGACTTGTGGGTTGTACGGTAGGCCCATAAGGCCATAGGAAGTTCATCAACCCATTTGCCCCCGACCTTTTCCAGTCGTTTCTTCAGAATGGACTTTATAACTTTATTGACTGTTTTGACCTGTCCGTTCGCTTAAGGGTGCGCAATTGCAGAGAATTTCTTTCGAATGCGAAACCGTTGGCATAAATCTTTAAATTCAACACTATCGAATTGGGTTCCATTATCAGTGATAATGGTGTGTGGGAGACCGAATCGACAGATAATGTTGCGGACTACAAAGTTGATCACTTTTTTCGTCGTTATGGTAGCAAGAGGTTCAACTTCAGCCCACTTTGTAAAGTAATCAACTACGACGATGGCATACTTCGCACCACCTTTTGCCAAAGGTAGAGAACCAATGATGTCAATGCCCCATACTGCAAACAGCCATGGGCTGACCATTTGAGTTATCTCGGTAGGTGGGGCTCTATGAATTCGAGCATGTTTTGACATTTATCACATTTCTTGGCATAATCCGAAGCATCACGATTTACAGTCGGCCAATAATATCCGTATCAAAGTACTTTCTTGGCAAGTGCTTGCCCCCTGTGTGATCGCCACATTCTCTCTCGTGTACATCGTGCAATACTCGTTTAATTTCATCGTGAGCGATACACCGAAGTAAAGGAACAGAGTACCCTCTTCTGTACATGACTCCATTCTGGATGGTGAATCGTGAAGCCTTCCGAATGACTTGTCTTCTTTCACTCCTGCGCTCCGACAAGATTCCATGTTCAAGGTAATTTCTGAACAAAGTCATCCACGACTCCTTTCGGGAGCGACTTCACATACCCAATCTATTTCTGCCTGGCCAATACTTGGGGAAGATAACGTCTCTACAGGAACAAGTCCCATTTGCTGCGCTTCACCAGTGTTGGCTAACTTTGCCAATGAATCGACTTTCTGATTGCGTTCTCGAGGTATATAATAAATGGCGTAATAATCAAACTGATTCAGTATTTTCTGAACCCGAGCGAAGTAAGCAGCCAGTCTTCGATCTCTCGCTTGATATTCTCCCCAAACTTGACACACAACTAATTGTGAATCACAATAAATTTCCACAGCGTTAATTCTCAAATCTCTAGCAAGTTACAATCCAACTAAGAGGGCTTCATATTCAGCTTCATTATTGGCCGCACGAAAATTGAACTTTAAAGCATAACATATAGATCAGCCTTCAGGGGTTTCAAGTACAACCCCAGCGCCCGAGCACTGGTCGTTTGATGCACCATCAGTGTACAGCTTCCAGACGTATTTGGGAGATTCACTGGTTTCGGGCAAGCCCTCTGGGATGTAAATTCAGCTATGAAATCGGCTAGGACTTTCCTTGAATGGCTCGCCTTGGAGTATAAGTAATATCAAACTGGCTTAGTTCGATATTCCACTTGAGTAACCTACCAGTCGTCTCAGGCCGCGTAAGGACCTGTCATAACGGCTGGTCGGTGTAAACAATAATAGGAAGGGCCTGGAAATATGGACGGAGCTTCCTTGATGCAATAACAAGACATAAGCCAGCTTCTCTAGTTTCGGATAATTCCTTTCAGCTCCAGTCAATCGTTTGCTGATGTAATATACTGGCTTCTGTATCCTATCCTCTTCCCGAATTAAGGCAGCGCAGATAGCGTTTTCTGATACCGCCAAGTAAACATACAACTTCTCATGATCAACAGGTTTTGACAAAATAGGCAGTGTGGATAGATGTTGAATTAATGCTCGGAATGCGCCCTTACACTCCGTGGTCCATTCAAAGTTTCGTTTTCCTTTTCGGATCAGATTGAAGAAGGGAATGCATTTGTCAGTGGACTTTGAAATGAACCTGCTCAGTGCTGCTACTTTCCCATTGAGACTCTGGACTTGCTTTATAGTTTTCGGGGTTTCAAGATTTCTGATTGCCCAGATCTTTTCAGGATTAGCTTCGATTCCTCGAGCATTGACGATAAACCCAAGGAATTTTCCGGATGCAACTCAAAAGTGACATTTCAGTGGGTTGAGCTTCATTCTGTATTCTTAAAGTATGTTGAACATTGATTCCAGGTCTTTGATATGGTCAGTGGAAAATCATGACTTCACAAGCATGTCGTCTACATACACTTCCATGGTTTTCCCGATTTGATTGGCAAATATTCGATTGATCAACCGCTGATAAGTAGCCCCGGCATTCTTGAGCCCGAATGGCATAACTTTGTAACAGTAAAGTCCCAGATTGGTTACGAAGCTGGTATGTTCCTGATCAGGTAAATGCATAGGTATCTAATCGTAGCCAATACGCATCCATGAAGGATAAGAGTTCATGTCCAGCTGTTGAATCTATGAGCTGATCAATTCTGGGAAGTGGGAAACTATCTTTAGGACAAGCTTTATTCAGATCGGAGTAATCGACGCATGTTCTCCATTTTCCGTTTGATTTTCGGACAAGCATGGGATTCGACACCCATTAGGGGTATAGCGCATCTCGAATAAACCCATTCGTTTTAAGCTTTTCTACCTCTTCTTTAAGGGCGGCAGATCTCTTTGGATCCATACCACGCCTTTTCTGTTTGACCGGGACATGCCGCGGGTCAATATTCAAAGTGTGGCTCGTAATGTCCGGCGGAATCCCATACATATCAGAATGCGTCCAGGTGAATACGTCAAGATTCGCCCGTGGAAACTCAACCAATTCCTCTTGAGTCTGCTGGCTTAGCTGAGATCCAATCTTTATCATCTTTGAATCATCATCATCATCAATCGAGACATCGATTGTCAGTTCGGCCGGGGAAGCTTGACTTTCTTTAGATTCTCCTTCACCTTCAGTTTCTCTTGGGTCAAGATCCTTTTGGAATTGGATGGGGTGCCAGGCCTAGGCCCAGGCATTAACTGTCAATTATCAGCAAAACGGACGCAGAGAGATTCCTCTACGCCCTTTCCTTTCCCCTTTCGCTGCGCCTCCCGCAGCTCAGCAACGTAATAGGCCCGTCCAGCAACCTGATCCCCCTGAACAACTCCAACACCCTTGTCAGTGGGGAATTTCAATGTCAAACACCAAGGGGCGATAGCTGCCCTAAATTCAGCAAGGGCCGATCGGCCCAAAAAAGCATTATACGGGGAGTCTATATCCAACACAACAAATTGCAATATCCGGACTCTCCGGCGTTCTCCAACCCCCAACTATACTAGTAGTTCCACTATTTCAGTGGTTATAGTAGCGCTTCCATTGAAGCCATGGATTCGGGACTGGCAAGGTTTCAAATCTTTGGTTTCCATCTTCATCTGATCATAAGCTCGTTTAAACAGAATATTCACTGAGCTTCCACTATCAACCAAAATCCTCTTCATCCAAGCAGGACCTACTTGAGCCGAGATGACCAATGGATTGACAGTGGGGGCTTCGACCTTATCAGCATCTCTATTTCGGAACACGATGTCGTCAGTCATCGTCTTCTGTTGTTTGGCCGGAGCCCCTTTATCAAAACTACTACAACACTCGAAGTCTGCATGCCTAATAGAGCTGGCATACGACTCCATTTCTCTCCAGCTTCGGTCTGCTGGATGAGGACCACCACTAACAGTGTTTATCACTAGCCTCCCGTCGGTACGAGCGGGTTCTTCCTGCCTTTCCTGGTTTGGTGCACGATTCTGATTCGATGGGCCCGCTCCTCCTGACTGCGGCGCCCGCACAAACTGATCCAACTTTCATTCACGTATCAGCTTTTCAATGAGATCTTGTAAATGATGACACTCATTTGTATTATGGCCATAACTTTCATGAAATCTGCAAAACTTCCCTGTTTGGATTTGTCTTTCCGACGACGGCTTTGAAGCAGGTTTCTTGTACTGCATGGTATTGCAGGTCTATAAATACACATTTTCCAATGACGTATTCAATGGAGTATAATTGTCAAACATTGGAGCTCTACGTCATGGATCACGATTTTGATCTCGTTTTTTACCTTGATTTCCACTGTCCCTCTGCAGGTTCTGTTTGTTTTGTATATTCAACTGAACTTTTCCGGAACTCTCCTCGGATTTTTTAACTGCAATGTTACTTTGAATTCCTTCCATGCTGGGCCCTACATCATCCTGCTTCCTAGACTGTTTCACATCCTCCCTTCTCAAGAATTAGGCTGCCTTGGAATAGAAACGGTCCAATGACGCAGGTGGCTTCCCAGCTAACCAATTTCCGAACTCGGAATCAAGATCAATTCCCTTAGTTAATGCCATCATGATAGAGTTGTCATTGGGATTGCTTATTTCTATACACGCAGCATGAAATCGCTCCAAGTAACGTCTGAGTGTCTCTCCGGGAGCTTGAGTGACACTAGACAAAGTATTAACATCTTTAGGTCTCGCTACGTGCATACGGAATTGTTCAACAAACTTGGTGGCCATCTGGTCAAAACTAGAAATGGATCGTGGTGGAAAATGAGTAAACCACATAGTAGCAATGCCCTCCAGAGAGATGGGGAAACTATGGCATTTAACTACATCGTCAGCCCTCGCAGCATTTATCAACCATTCATACTTCAGGATATGTTGATTGGGATCAAAACTTCCTTCATAGACTGGCAAAGTTGGCATCCTGAATCGTCGAGGTGGTTCAGCATATAATATGTCATCAGTGAAAGGGGTATGACTTCGGGAAATCCCCCAGTCGTCATTAGTGAGACCCTAACTTTCACGGATCATCTGACGAATCATCGTCGGTATATCCGGCATTTGGATATTTGGAGCATGCTGTGCCAAGGTGTGGTCGGGTTCCACAATGCGAGGCTCGACCGGACGCGGTCGACGGTCGTGTCTTGCCTCCTTGGTTCAAGATTTTTAGGGTCATAAGGTTCTGGAGTGTGTTCTCGTCGACGACGATGCGGATCAGCTTGATTTCTAGCATCAACCCCTTGTTCGGTAGTGGTGGTGGTAGCGAGGTTGCCTGTGACATGGTAAGGAACGGTACCCCCTTGGGATGAGGGTCCGGTCTGGTGGCTGGTGGATGGTCCAGCCCTAGGTTGTCCAAGATTTAGGGCAGGTTGGTGTCCGATGGCCTGGGTGTAGCTTACGTCCAGCCTGGGCGTGTAGATCGGTGATGATCATCGAAAGAGGCTGAACTCTTGGTGGAAGAATATGAAGCTTGATCTCTCCTGGATCTCCTTCGCTGCTGGCGCTGCAGCTGGTTGGTCAATTCCGCGTTAGCACGGAGTTTCTGAGTGAGTTGCTGACGACTCTGAGTTAGCTCTTGCATAAGCATTTGGAATTCTTCCCTGGTAACAGGTCCGGTCGGATTTGATGGTCCGACAGCATTCTGGTTGGATGGAGGCAGTTGTACGGGATTCTGTCTATCCCGTCCTTCCTGATCAGCAGCTGTAGAAGTAGTTCGTGTGCTCACCCTGATGAATTGACGAAGTCCTTTCCTAGATCTGATGCAAATCTGAATAGGATGGAAGGGCTTTAAGACTTAAGATCTGGATCTTCTTCTTGGATTTATGCAATCCGGTATCGATAGCAGATCCAAAGAGCAGGAGAAAAACTGGGTTTTTCTCAGTGAAAGTACCAAAGTGTTTGTACCAGAATTGGGCACAACACTCTTCGGAAGTATTTGAAGAGATAAAAATGAAGAATATAAATGGAAAAGGAGGGTTATCTAACAAATACTCCAAAACAAGTAATAAAAATAAGCAGGAATACGGGAATTTAGAGTGGTTCGGCGTATTGCCTACGTCCACTATGAAATTGATGACTTTATTGATATTTCTTTGATGATTACAACTGATTTCAGCGGATAACAACAGATTAAAACGGATTATAATAGTGAAATTCGAGTACAGCAGCAGCCTTGAAGCGCAAAAGTGTTTCCGGCAGAGTCTGGACGTCAAAGAGCCAAAGATCCCTTTTCTGTAGGCTCTGGGGTGCTATTTATAGGCGTAGGAGGCAAATATCTCGCTCAGATCTCGGGAGACTTCTTCTGGCATGTGGGTGGGCCCACGCGATCGATCTCATGAAGTTTCGACTCGATCTGTGATCGATACGAACGAGTTTCGTTTCGATTAGGACTTGCTCCAATTGAGTCGAAACTTGGCATGAACCTTCCTTAGGTTGTACGAAAGCTCCTGTGAAAATTTAATAGCATTTGGACTTGTGGATTGTGAGATATGATCAATGAAAACTTGCGTTTTTATGAAGGCTGTCGCCTTCGAATCGATGTCTTCATATCGATCCATTCGAATCGATCCAGGCACGTGCTAGCGGGTTGACGTGGCGCGCACTCTTCGGATCGATCCACTTTTTATGCCGAGTTCATCGAGTCGTTCCAAGGCCTTCACCTCGTTCGTATCGAGCTAGAACAATCTCCTTCATATCGCTCCCTTGTCGTCCACTTCGTATCGCTCGTTTGAGTTAGGTTCGTGCCGATAGCTTACACTCCTATTCGTATTGATATAGGCTCAATTATTTCGTATCGGTCCTGGGTTGCTTAATTCGTATCGATGATTCAGTTGCACATTTCGTATCGATTGTGTAGTCTCGTTCGCATCGATCCAGGTCGCTTCAACTTGATGGATACGAACAAACAGTATTGCTATGGATTCGAACAGAGGTTCCGCGATGGATACAAAAGAAGCTATCTTCTGATGGATACGAACAAGAGAGTCACTGATGGATACGAATAGTGATAGCTCGATCAATACGAATAGTGGCGACATAATGGATACGAATAGTGGTTTCATGATGGATATGAACTAGACGACCGATGGATACGAAGTACTATTGCACGATGGATTCGAAATGCAGCGCTCGGATCGATACGAACAGTCTGTCTATTTGAATTGTGTCGATTATATCTTGAGCATACTTGCCTGGATTGACTTGAAATTTGGAACATTGGCTTTTACAGCTTTGCTTGTCGTGTCTTGTCAATTGTAGCTTGATCCGGACTCGGACAAAATTCATCGACATCCATAGTGAACCCGTGCTTACTCAGCATTCGGGATGAGCGATCCTTGCTTTTCAGTCAATTCCTTGATATCTCGGCCTTGCCAAAAGGCGGGATAACACATATAGATATAGCAAATGAATTAGATATATATGAATAACACATTGAGTTCAACAATAAACAAATAGGAGTTCATACGTAACAAGAAACATAAACAATACATCAATACAGCAAAGCAAAATAGCAAAGTTTCAAAAGAAAATAAAAGCAAATGAATTAGACTTAGTGATACCGGTTTGATGAGTAAGATAGTCTGCCATAGTTTTCATAATATTCCCAATAGGCAGATGGATCTTGTTGGTATTCGGCTGGCCATTGTGTTTGATCACGGTACTCTTCATTTTCTTGAAATTAAAGTCCTTAGAATGCCAGATAATGTTGCTCGTGAGGTGGGTTTGTATAGGACAAAGACAAATCATCACCATCTTCTTCTTCTTCTGGTTGTTCTTGCATAATATTCTTGCCGATATTGATGACTTCTCCAATGCCGATGACAAATCCTTTTGAATTATCTCCGAATGTCATAATGCCACCATCAATATATGTTATATTTGATAACATATGAGTATTTCCGGTCATGTGCTTGGAGAAACCACTATCGAGTATCCACTTCTCTTTACTTTTATTTTAATTTGGGTACCTGCAAAATAAGAAAATTTTAATTGGTACCTACATTCTTTGTTTAGGGTCCTACGTGTTAGTGGAAGAAGGTAGCCATATCCATGAGGATTTGGTTCCTTTAGAAATGCTATTATTGTTATATACAACTTTCTTTATATATTCATCAATATACTTTTGTCTAATTAGTTTATTATTTGTTTTAGGAATCCATATTTTGACCATATTTGTGTATGAATTCTTAATCTTAATTGCTAACATTGGCATTTTGAATTTGGTGTATAATGTGCTATAATTCTTTGAATTTTGTTTGCTTTTAAAACCCAATCCATTTCAATTTCCAGATGGTTTAGATATTTTAATCAAAACTTTTGAATTTTGTTTTCTTTTGTTGAATTTTGTCGCATTATTTGTTATTTTATCTAACTTACTTTTAAGATCACAAATTTCAATATTGCTAGAATCTAAATTGCTTGTAATTCTAGTTTTTTTTTCAAGATCAACTTTTTCTAACTTATAATTTTCTAAATCATGTTATAAGATGTCATTTTGAGATAATAACATTGCACGTTTTTTTGAGTAATTTCTATTTCTTCTTCTAAGATTGTTTTTTCATCTTTTAAAAATCCAATTTCTAATTCTGCCATAGTTAACTTTCCTATATATTCCTTATTTAATTTTTTTGATTCTCTATACTTATCATCTAATTCAATGCTAATTTCCATTATTTCATCATAAGTAAGTTCAGGGTGTACCTCATCAGTGTTAGCCATAAAACACACATTTGCTTGTTCCGAGTCGCTTTCACTATCACTATCAGATGAAGAAGATGAATATAAATCGTCCCATGTTACTTAAAAAGCTCTTTTATTTTTCTTGAATTTCTCAAACTTGCTTTTCTTTTTATCATTATTGAGCTGTAGACAATCCTTCTTCATGTGGCCAAATTTGTCACACTCATAGCATTTAATCGATGTTTGATTTGAGGAGTTTGGTTTGTTACCATTTTGAAATCTGGTCATCTTCTTGAACTTTTTGAATTTGTTGTAGTTCTTGTCAATAATAATAATCTCATCTTCATCTAAGTCCGAATCTTCGTTGCTCGCTTGGAATGTTATGTCTTCTTTTTCATGATTTTGATCCTTTCTAGCTTGCAAGTTAGCTTCATACGACGTCAGATTCCCTATTAGCTCTTTGACTTTGAGTTGAGAAAGATCATTAGCTTCTTCGATGGCTATAACTTTTCTTTTCCATTCATTTGTCAGTGAGTATAAAATTCGTGTAACTAAATCAAAATCTGTGAATTTGACTCCAAGTGCCATGAGATCGTATTGAATGGTTTGAAATCTAGCATACATATCAATAATTGATTCATTTGCTTTCATTTTGAAAGATGAAAATTGGTTTTGTAAAATCAAGATTTTAGTTTTCTTGACTTTAGTTGTGCCTTCATGTGTGACTTGTAAAGTGCACCATATATCATATGCACTAGTGTAAAGCATGACACGTGAAAACTCATTTTTGTCAAGTGAGCAAAATAATACATTCATAGCTTTGGCATTATTAAATGCCGCTGCTTTTGGTGCATCAGTCCAAGTGCTAATGTTGGTGTTAGGTGCTTCATATTTTTTTGAGTTGATAGCCATATTTCTAACCCATTTGCTTCCATAAAAATTCTCATACGAGTTGACCAGTAAGCATAGTTAGAACCGGTAAATAGTGGAGGACGTGCAATTGACTGACATTCTTGAAAAGTGCTTGCCATATTAATGATTATTCAACTACGTGTTACTATAGATTGAAGAGACCGTGCTCTGATACCAAATGAAAACCTATAGGATCTTTATATAAGCAACTTATATATAAGTGTGAGAGTGTATATTACTAATTACACTAAGCAGAGAATAATAACTTAATATAAGAAGGTAAATAATAAAAGTAAGCACACCAGATATTTTATACTGGTTCGGACCTCTCATGCTCGTCCAGTCCCCAAGCTCCCCTTCGGTATTTCCTTTAACCAAATAACCCTCACTTCGCTTGGAGGAATAGGCTAATACAAAACTATTTCTCTGATAATTTTTTGTTCCAAATAACATGGATTTTGACTAATAGTACAATTCTTCCTATGATCTCCTTTGAGTATGTGAATGTGAATACTTTGAGTTGTAGGAAGTGGTTTAACCAAAACCATATTTTGGTTATGATAGATTAAGAATATGTAAGCCAAAGATACACAAATATGTATTAGAGAGTAATAAGAAATCAAGAGAATAGTTAATGTTTGTACCAAAATTGGGCACAACACTCTTCGGAAGTTTTTGAAGAGATAAAATGAAGAAATTAAATGGAAAAAGAGGATTATCTAACAAAAACTCCAAAAAACAGATAGGAAAATAATAAAAACGCACAGAAACACAAGGATTTAGAGTGGTTCGGCGTATTGCCTATGTCCACTATGAAATTGTTCGCTTTATTGATGTTTCTTTGATGATTACAATTGATTGCAGCAGGTTACAACAGTTAACAATGAATTACAGCAGTCAAATTCGTTAGCAGCAGCAGCAATGGACTTTAGAACTGAATCCGGCAGATTCTAGGCATTGGAGAATTCAAAGATCCCTTCTCTGTATGCCCTGGGGCTCTATTTATAGGTGTAGGAGGCTGATATTTTGCTCAGATCTCGGGAGACTTCTTCTGGCACGTGAGTGGGCCCACGCGACCAAGCCCGTGAAGTTTCGGCTCAATCCGTGATCGATACGAATGAATTTTGTATCGATCAATATTTCGTCCAATGGAGTCGAAACTTGGTGTGAACATTCTTTAGCATGTACGTAAGCTTCTGTGAAAATTTCATAGCATTTGGACTTGTGGATTGCGAGATATGATCGATACGAAATGGAGACTTTCGGCAGGCTGTTTGGTTCGACTCGATCATTTCGACTCGATCTTGTTCGAATCGATGCCCAGGTGATGACGTGGCAAGCATTCTTTGGATCGATCCACTTTCTACACCGAGTTGACCGAGTCGTTCTAGGACTTTCGCCTTGTTCGTATCGAAGCATTTGTCTTGTTCGAATCGATGGAAGGTGACTCTCGTTCGCATCGATGCAACGAGCTCTGTTCGTATCGATGGAGGACACGTGGAATAAGTTAACTGCGTGGCCTTGTTCATATCGATTGGAAATGACTCCAGTCGATCGATATGAAGTTGACGTGGCCAGATGGACTCGAACACTGGTAGCCCGATCGATACGAATAACCATGATCTGGATCGATACGAACAAGGACTTCTTGATGGATACGAAGCAACTGGGCTTGAGGGATACGAACAGTGTGAGTTGATGGATACGAACAAGGCTCTCCTGATGGATTCGAACAAGGATCATTGATGGATTTGAAGTAGACTCTGGCGATGGATGCGAAGATAACCGATTCGAACTAGGGCCTTCTGATCGATACGAAGCCGATGGATTCGAACAGAGGCTAAGCTATGGATACGAAAATTGAGCTGTTTCCTTCATTTTGCATCGATCGTAACTTGAGCATACGAACTCGGATTGACTTGAAATTTGGAATGCTGACTTCCATGGCTTCGCTCGTCGTGTCTCATCAATTGTGGCTTGATCCGGGCTAGGAAAAAATTTATCGATATCCATAGTGAGCCCGCGTATAACCGATCTCTAAGACGAACCGTCATTGGTTTCTAGTCAAGTCCTTGGTGTCACGGCCTTGCCAAAAGGCGGGATAACATTTGCCCCCCAAAGTACGTCTTGTGAAAACATGACGTGCTTTGAAATGCTGCAGTCTTTATTCTGAATAGTCATCGTCTTTTCGCCGAAAATTGTAATCTTTGACTGATTTCCTCGGTAATCTGAACCGTTGATTGTCAACTGTTGTACCCTGTATAGTTGTAATCGATTGCTGCTTGATTGAGATTAGTTATTTGTAGTTGTAATCGTTATCAGATAAGTATCCAATTCCTGTGAATGTTAAAAATTGAATACTAGTCCGACGTATATGCATATATGTTAATCTGACTATCGTCAACGCTGCACGTTCACGAGTCGTTGTCAGTTTATCTCGTATCGAATTCTGTATCGATCCTCTCCTGAACTGATGTGAAATTCGAATTGTAACAACGCTCGACGGTTGTTTTTGAATGTTCCTTCGTAACGATCCTCTCTTGAATCGATGTAAAAGGTTGAAATATTGTCTTTGCATCGGTACACATTGTATCGATGGATACGAAACGAACATTTCGAATCAATGGATATAAGATTCGATGGATACGAAATTAACTTTCGCATCGATGGTTACGAACCTCGGTGGAATTCATTTTCGAATCGATGTGAGTCACAAAAATGGATATGAAACATGCGTTCGTATCGATAAATACTGGTCTCCTGAAGCTATATTTTGATGGATTCGAACTGCACAGTTCATATCGCTGCACTGGGGATGGAGTCGAAAATGATCGATACGAATAATGGCTTCGTATCGATGGATTTGGGTGACTCAGAAAAGCCTTCGTTGGCAATTTTGCTTCGATAAAGACTCGAGTTGATGGATTCGAATAGCTTGTTCGAATTGATCCCGTAGTGATATTTTGCAACCGGTCGAGTTTACTGGGATGCGAATCGTTTCTTCCTTTCACACCCGAGTCCATATAAATACTGTGGACTTAGTCGTTTTTCACTTTTTACTTTTTACTTTTCCGCTTTGTCTTCGTATCGCTCCAGAGACTTAGAAAAAGAAAAACTGCTCTTGCCTTCGAATCGATTCAAATCCTTCAATCCCCTAAACCAGTTATCGAAATTAGGTAATTAATTGACGAACTTGCCTTAAGAACGATGAGACTCGAGTTCATTTGCTCATCCATCCTCATACATGGCCAAACCCTGGCGATGTCGATGTCGGAGTTGGTTCGGAGTATGATCGAGGGATGGAGGAGGAAAAATAATGGTGTTTACGTCGTTTGGAGAAGACGATGCCCGGAGGTTTACAAAAAACTTAGTAGATGGTAGTTCGGTCTTCGTATCGATCGATCGAAGAAGAAGAAGGCACTTTGTTTCGTATCGACCCTACTCTCGTACCGATCGTGGAGTGGTCGTTCAATATCAGATGCCCTGGATTGCCACCGATCGATGCGAAGATGACACACCTTTGATCGATACGAAATGAAGGATAGAGTGATCGATACGAAATGGAGGTCGAGTTATGATCGATATGAAATGACTACCCTGGATCGATTCGAAGTCTTCAGCCTTAACCGATTCGAACTTGCATACTGATGGATACGAATTATCGTTACGAACTGGACTTTTCTGACTGATACGAATTGAGCCTTAAAGAACTTGTAATCCCTTGCACACTTGAAAAACTGACTCCGACGAGCTTCAAACTTGCATAATTGGACTTAATCATTTCACCGCATATCTGATTGCCTATCGAAGCCCGTCGAAGGAACTGGAACTTAACAAAATGATAACAGCTTTTAACTTGGATCGATCCCTAACATTTGGATGGCATGGTAGTGACGGTCAGCGATGACGGTCATTCCGACTGAATTTCGAAGTCTTATCGTTTACATGCTTTCTCCAATTCTGTAGAATTTTTCAAGTGACACATAGCACTGCACTGCACAACACATTCACACACTTTACACTGGGGGATGCACGAGCGTTATTGTCTGTTTAACAATGATTTTTCATAAGCTAGTTAGTCATTGTACCATCAAGTTCGCAACAGCAGAAACTTCCGAATTCAATTCCTTCAACTATCGAGATACCGACCATCGAAGCCGAAGTTATAGATCCAGCCCTGGATGAGTTTCCAGGTGCCAGGTTCATTTGCAATCCACAAGACTCTGTGTCGTCCGCCATCTCCGAAGATATGCTGGGACGGATTTGTTTAAGACATGGCTTGTCGCTCGACGACGTATTACTGCCAGGGCTAAATGATAGACCACATGCTCCCCCGGAGGGGTTTACTGCTTTTAATCGTCATGTTTGCACGGCGGGGACACTTCCTCCATTTAATCAGTACATACGGGAAATGCTGTCATTCCTCGGAATCGCCCCATCCCAGCTACACCCCAACGGATATGCCTTGTTGAATAACACTTTCATTCTATTTATGGAAATTCTCTTTCGACCACCAAAGTCGATCGAGATTAGATATCTCTTCAACATCAAGAGCCGCGGAGATACCCTTCTTTCACATTCTTGGAAGTGGTCAGGAACTGCCAAATAGTAACGGGGTCCTGGGGAAGGCTGAGTTACTTTAAAACGGAATGGTTCTACGTTCGATGCCCCCCTGGATTCGCTAGGCGATGGTTGGATAGACGTAAGTGTTGCAGTCCTTCTCATGAATTATCGAGATAATAGTAATCGTTTTCAAAACTGATATACTTCTCTTCTTTTACAGCCACAATCTCACGACCCGATGGTGGATATTTCAGAGAGTTAGTTCGGATCCTCAAAGTAGTTCCGGGTAAAGAGAGGAACATTGACTTGGTTCTGACCGACAGAAACTTGAGAATCATCAGGCTGATTTAACGAAAGCAAAGCATAAGGCTGGAAGGGACACTTAGAATGGTCTCAAAGAAGCGGACGAAGCGCAAAGCGCCCGGAGTCGTAATAGCTGAAGAAGTTGATCCGAAAAGAACGCCCACTAATAACGAACTCCAAGTTGGGCCTTCTTCCAGTTTTCAAGATTCAAGAGGAAGGAGAAAAGGCAAGGCAGTTGCTCATAAGCGTTCTAAATCCGTGAGATTGAAATCCGTGGTTATGTCTTTGCCCGTCCCGGGGATTAGAATTTCGGAGGCTCCTCCCCCGCAAGTAGAGAATCCTTTTGAAGGGCTTGTTGATATTCCGATTCCGGATTATGTGTCGTTTCAACATGACACCAGGATGGAGGAGCTTGACAATGCTCTTGAGCTGAGCGGGTCGCTTGCTATGAGTGCGGCCGACACTTTCGGTTGGTTGGGGGGTTGCACATACATACACTTCACTGCACTACATGATTCATAACTATAAATCGTCCAACCTAAGAGATCACTAACTTTTCCTTCGCTTCTCATTTTCAGGTACAATGTCCGGGAGAGGATCAATGCTTGGGAGCCTTCGCTCGGCCCGAAAGTCTTCTTCTTATTATGATTCCCGTAGGAGAGATTCGGATAGAGACCGCGATCGCGGGTACTCTAATCAAGAGAGGTATGAGCGGGACAGGGACAGAGAATATAGACACCGATCTAGGTCTCGCTCTCCACCTCCTAGAATCCCATCTCCACCTCCTGTTCAGACTTCACATTCACTGGAGCCTCCACGACACAGGCCATCTTCTCACACTTCTAGGTCCGAAACTCATCTCCAGAGAGTCGAAACCACGGCCTCCATAATTGCAGAGCAGGTCCCAACTGAGCCCACGGGGGAAGGGGCTATTAAAATTGCTCAGCAGAGGAAGGAGTTCCCTTCGACGGCTACGTCTTCCCACCACACTTAAAAAGAATTCCATCAGGGGTGGAAAACACGGTGCATGATTATGTTCATGACGTCTACACCCAGTATAGAGAGTGGGTAAAGGCTGTAGAGAAAGCTTCCAAGGTGGCTTTTGAGCGACCCAAAGTAATCGAGAAGATGGAATCCGAGCTCGCTCAAAAAGACCGAATTATACAAGTGCTCAATACCGAGGCCGAGTCTTCTCGGAAATCTGAAGTTGAGGTTACCAAAAAAGCTGAAGAAGCGACTGTGGCAATGGAGAGGTTGAGGCAGACACATGTTGCCTTGGTGGAGGAGATGGGCCACCGAAATACTACAGTCACCGCCGAACGGGATGCGGCGGTCAAGGAACTCAACGAGCTTAAGGCCAAATTCTCCGACATGGCCAAGGAAAGGGACGATGCAAACAACGCAGCCCAGGAGGTGTGCGAATAGGCTGTTCTGCTCCGGGGTGAACGGGATGCGGCTATGGCTAAAGTCCGCAAGGTGGAGACTGAGGTCGAGGAGAAGGTGAGATCGGCTGAGTCCAGGCTAGAAGCCGACATTGAAGATCTTCTTATTGTTTACAACGCCAACGTGTTGAGGCACAAGGGTCTAGCCTGGCTCGATGATTACCCGGCACATCTAATAATGCCTGGGGCCGATTGGTTGAGGAGGAGAAAGCGGTGCATCTGGGTGAGTCCATTGATGAGTTTGAGCTTGAGAATCGTTTGCTAAATGAAGATGAAAAGAAGATTCTCCACGAGTCAATGATTTCTTATGAGAAGGAGAGGCTCGGCACCCAGCACCTGGAAATAGGAGAAAGCTCTGGGGTTGAACACCACGACGCAAGTCTTGAACTTCCAGCGTCAACCCAGCCTGAATCCTTGCCTGTGGCCGATCCCCAAGCTGTTCCTGCCTATAATCCGGATCAGCCGCAGATGTCTCCGGCTACAGAGCAAGTTGCTAAAGCCGTTCAGCCGCCTACAAGTCAAACTGAGGAAGGTATTCTGAACATTCCACATATCCGTCTTAAGTCGAAATCTTCACTCGAATTAAGTTCTTTCTCTTATTTTTTGTCCAGTGATTGATGCTGCACCGGTCGTGCCTCCTATCACTCAAGAATCATATCAGACGCAGGAGGCTATTGTGACCGAAGCGACCACTGTAACTGTTAATGCGCCACCTGACGAAATGCAGGGGAGCTCAATTGTTTTTGACGAGCAGCTGATGGAGGAACTCTTTCGCCGTCATGGTGATCCTCTTGCCGACCTGTCAATTGTTATGGGTAGAGGCGCTCCTGCTACAAGTTCCTCGATGCCAACTACTGATGCTCCCAGCGAGGCTCGAGCGGTTACTGAAGAGGATATATTGGCCGAAATCGACGCTGAAATGGAAGCAGCGGCTCATGGTGGCAGTTTTGGAAGTGGGATGGCGGCATCTGGTCAGAATGATATCTCCTGGTGGTACAGTTTTCGACACCAGTGTGCCTATTCCACCTTCTACACTTGATCTTGTTCCTCCGACTCCGCCTGTAGGAAGCATCCCTATTCATTCGAGCTCGGAGGAGGATGTTGAGATCATGCTCCCGCCTGGAGAACGACCACCGAAAAGCAAAGACTCAAAGAGGAAAGGTAGTGGCGGCTCCAGTGGGTCTACACCGAAACGGAAGCCGAGGAAGAAGAAAGATTAGACATGCTTACTCGGTTTATTTTGACTTTCATTTTGTTGGCCGTGTATAGATGCGGGTTCAGCCCCCTGCTAGTAGGATTTTTTGGAGTAAACTTTTATATGGAATTCTTTCATAAATAGTAGAAATGAAACTTTTCTTTTTTAGCTTCTTGCGTATTTGCTTAAGTGTTTCAATGTTTGAAATGCACTTGTAAGGTTCCAGCTTCCGAGTCAAGTCTGTCTTTTTGCACCAGGTCTGGAAACTATGGACATGGTTCACGACCAGGAAGCGAATTGAATTTTGACGTCGCACCGCTTCAGTCAACGGTCGATGCTTAAGTCCTACCCCCAGTTTTGGGGATGAGTTATAGAATATCAGCCAGCGATTGCATTTCACTTATAACACGTTGAGTCTAGTGCCGCTGAACGGATGTTTGGGACAAGCGAAGATTGAGTGGTTCAACCATACTTGCTTGATTTTCGATGATCACATCCGCACTCCGGGGATTTCCATTTGTTTAGTGGCGGTTGTTTATGCCGATTCAGACTTTAATTATATGTCCGCGCTCTGGGGACTCGGAGTCGACATTTATACTCCGAATCGCACTCTGGGATTTCGAAGTTGGTACTTATACTCCAATTTGCGCTCTGGGAACTTGGAGTCGATGTTTATACTCCGACTCGCACTCTGGGAGTTTGGAGTTGGCATTTATACTCCAACTCGCACTTCGGGAATTCAGAGTTAGTGTTTATGTTCCAAATCGCACTCTAGGGATTTGGAGTTGATGTTTATACTCCGACTCGCACTCTAGGAATTCGAAGTTGGCGTTTATACTCCGACTCACACTCTGGGAGTCCGGTGTTGGTGAACAGACGGTCAGTCACATCTGCTGCATGTTTTTAGATTTTGCTCGCACTCTGGGAACGAAAAATGAATCAGGATCATGGATGGTCGGATCACATCCACCCCGAGTTAACAAGTGAGGTCGTTAGATGGACGGGTCCACCCTCCTCAAACTTGGTTTGGATACGGACGAAGTCGTTAGGCGGACGGATCCACCTTCTTCGTAGACGCATTTTTATACTCCAGTTCGCACTCCGGGAATCTGGAGTTAAGTGAAGGATTGTCGTGTATCAATCCTTTTTTGACTTTGGTGTGATGGCTTGTCCCCGAGCATGGGCTTCACTTAGCGAGTGACCGGTTACATCACAGTCACTCCCTATTTGAATAAGTCCCACCGTATGGTGAAACTTAGCTCTCCGTGCACGGTGATGTTCATATGAAGTATTTCAAGTAAATCACAGCTCTGGCTCGAAGAGATTGCATTTTATTGCTGAAATAAGAAAATATGGCAAAGTCAGCTGCCTTATTACAAATTCTAATTTTGAAATGCAGAAACAAATTTCAAAATGGAAAATAAACTAAATGAAATAACATAGCCTGTTATGTGTAGTAGCGACGAAGACTCTCGCTGTTCCAGGCTCTTGGCCGAATAAGACCGTCAACGGTCGACAATTTAAATGTGCCATCTCCAAGTCTTCGTTCAATAACATACGGTCCTTCCCATGTCGGCTTCATATGCAAAGGATGCAGATAGATTCTTTTCAAGACGAGATCGCCTAGTTCAAAGGTTCGCGGGCGGACCTTGGCGTTGTACAATCGGGCGACTCGACTTCGATACGCGGCTGCCTTCAAATCAGCCTCTTCACGCTTCTCATCTAGTAAATCGAGAGATTCAGCAAGTAATATAGCATTTGTCTTAAGATCATAGTATGTCACACGATGAGAACGTACTTCTAGCTCGACTGGAATAACAGCTTCTAAACCATAAGAGAGAGAGAATGGAGTGTGACCGGTCGCGGACTTGTGGGTTGTTCGGTAAACCCATAAAGCCATAGGAAGTTCATCGACCGACTTGCCCCCAACCTTTTCCAGTCGTTTTTTCAGAATGGACTTTATAACTTTATTAACCGCTTCAACTTGTCCGTTCTGTTGAGGGTGCGCAACTGCAGAGAATTTCTTTTTAATGTGAAATCATTTGCAAAAATCTTTAAATTCAGCACTGTCGAATTGGGTTCCGTTGTCAGTAATAATGGTGTGTGGGAGACCGAATCGACAGATAATGTTGCGGACTACAAAGTTGATTACTTTTTTCGTCGTTATGGTAGCAAGAGGTTCAGCTTCAGCCCACTTTGTAAAGTAATCAACTGCGACGATGGCGTATTTCGCACCACCTTTTGCCAGAGGTAGAGTACCAATGATGTCGATGCTCCATATTGCAAACGGCCATGGGCTGACCATTTACATTATCTCGGTAGGTGGGGCTCTAGGAATTCGAGCATGCTTTTGACATTTATCACATTTCCTTGCATAATCCGATGCATCGCGATTCACAGTCGGCCAATAATATCTGTATCGAAGTATTTTCTTGGCTAGTGCTTGCCCCCGGTGTGATCGCCACATTCTCCCTCATGTACATCGTGTAATACTTGTTTAATATCATCGTGAGCGATACACCGGAGTAAAGGAACGGAGTACCTTCTTCTGTACATGATTCCATTCTGGATGGTGAATCGTGAGGCCTTCCGAAGGACTTATCTCTTTTCACTTCTGCGCTCCGGCAGGGTTCTGTGCTCAAGGTAATTTCTAAATGGAGTCATCCATGACTCCTTGTCGGGAATAGTTTCACATACCTAATCTGCTTCTGCCCGGCCAATACTTGGGGAAGTTAACGTTTCCACGGGAACAAGTCCCATTTGCTGAGCTTCACCTGTGCTTGCTAACTTTGCCAATGAATCGGCTTTCAGATTACGTTCTTGAGGTATACATTAAATGGTACAATAATCAAACTGATCCAGTACTTCCTGAACTCGAGCTAAGTAGGCAGCCAGCCTTCGATCTCTTGCTTGATATTCTCCCCGAACCTGACACACAACTAATTGTGAATCACAATAAATTTCCACAGCGATAATTCTCAAATCTCTGGCAAGTTTTAGCCCAACTAAGAGGGCTTCATATTCTGCTTCATTATTGGTTGCATGAAAATCGAACTTTAAAGCATAACATATAGATCGACCTTCGGGGGTTTCAAGTACAACTCCAGTGCCCGAACACCGGTCATTTGATGCACCATCAGTGTACAACTTCCAGATGTATTCGGGAGATTCACTGGTTTCAGGCAAGTCTTCTGGAATGGTAAACTCAGCTATGAAATCAGCTAGGACTTGTCCTTGAATGGCTTGCCTTGGAGTATAAGTAATATCAAACTGACTCAGTTCGATGTTCCACTTGAGTAACCTACCAGACGTCTCAAGCCGCGTAAGGACCTGTCGTAATGGCTGAAAGTGTGTATGCTCTTGTGCACACTAATTGTGGATCGTGTAATATGGACTAACAATATATGCGGAATGTTATTTACAATCGCTATACAAGTAAATATTCAATAAACTAACTATATAGCAATTCACAGATATAGAATAGTAAATGCAGTAAACTGTAAAAATCACACCAGGGATTTTTATACTGGTTCGGACCTCCCGTCCTACGTCCAGTCCCAGACTTCTATCTGGATTTTCACTACCAACTACCTCGCTTCACCCGGAGGAACAGGTTTACAATACCCGAACAGCCGAACGGGATTTCGTGCCTCTTACAACACCGAGGACTTCAACAAAAACAAATACAATTGTCGTTGACAACTTGTGCTCTTGATAACACGGATTTGTCACTTGTAGTACACCCTTCCTATAATCTTATCCTCAAAATATGTGAATGATGTTTGTGAAGATTGAAGGAAGTATATTACTTTTTGAATCAAAAGATATGAAATGATTTCAATGATTCAATAAGCAATTGAAATGTTTTAGAGCTCAAGACAGAGATCAATAGAATAGAGATTAGAATAATAGAATTTGTTATTTGGAATAATGATTTCATGATGTTTATATAAGAAATAAACAGTTGTAACCCTTTGTGAAAAGATACAAACAAAGGTCATGATCATTGGTGAAGAGAAAGAGAAGCAACTGTTGAAGAAAAGGAAGTGTCTATACGAAAGGTTGCTCTCTGTTTGAAAACGGTCGACAGGTCAAAAATGGCCGGTAGACAGGATTTCAAATATATAGACGTTATGTGCATGTGTGCACGTTCTTTGTGCAATTTACACAGAAACGGTCGACCGCCCAAAAACCTACCGGTCGACCGGTCCCTGTCAAATTGCACAATGAACGTGCAATGCCATTCAAACGTATATATATTGATTATATTGAGGTGCATGATTATTTGAGGATAGATTTTAACAAGTTTAACACTATTACAACATCAAATAATCAACATATAATCTAGAGTACCATATGTAGCTCTTTTGTGTCTCTTTATAGCCAAGATGTCTTCTTTTTGTCGATCGCCTTTATTTCTTTGTCAGAAATCAAAACTTCATGGACTATGTCACTCAACATTCTCCCCCTTTTTGATTGATGACAACATATATCTGAAGTTCTGAATCTCCCCCTGAATATGTGATCTCCCTGAGATTTTGTCTGTATTCTTTATATATATATATATATATATTCCTGCAAATAATTGTTAGCTCTTTCTCCCCCTTTGTCATCGACAAAAAGGAGTAATAGATAATGGAATAATATAGGAATGTATCAACCAGAATATCCATTTTCCTCTTTTCTTAAGTGGTACCTGCAAAAAATATAATTAAGACCATGGTACCCACTTTTTATAGGGTCCTAAGAGTTAGATCTTAGGAATCCAAACCCATACGGGTCCGGCATCCCCTTTATATATATAATTAGTATTAAGATGCACAGTATTCATGAAATTCTGAATATATTTATTCCTAATCAAATTGTTATTTGTTTTAGGAACCCATATTTTGATAGTCTTGACATTTTTCTTCTGAAATTTCACAACTGGTTTTGGTTTGGAATATAATAAACTAAGATTTTTCTTAGCTCCAGTCTTTTGTACTTTCTTTTTCCTTTCATTACTAAGATATTTCTTGGTTTCTTGTTTCCTATATCCCAAACCTTGTTTATTTGAAACAGATTGTGAACTTTCAATGATTTTTGTCAAATTTTCTCGACCTTTGTTAAAGTTAGAAACATTTTGAGTTATGTCATCTAACTTAGTTTGTAAGCTCGCCTTTTCTAGGTCCAGATTTTTGACTTTTGCCTTAAGCTCATGATTTTCAGTAGTGAGAGCATCATTTTTCTCTTTTTGAGTTTCAATTTCTTGACTCAAAAGAGATAATTGAGAGTCAACAATAGATGATGATTCTTGAAGTTTTTCAAGTTCTTCTTCTAATATTTTCTTCTCGTCTTTTAACATATCTCGTTCAAACTCTGCTCTACTCAAATCTGCTTTGGCTACTTTTAATTGACGTTTTATGTCTTTATATTTGACTATCAATTCAGAATTAATATCAAGTAATTCATCAAATGTAGGAATTTGTACCTCATCTTCTGTTGCCATAAAACAAATATTAGCTTGTTCATTCTCCGGATCACTTTCACTTTCAGATGAGGATGAGTCTGAATCATCCCATGTTACTGAGAAGGCTCGTTTCTTTGACTTGTCCTTCTTATGTTTGAATTTATCATTTTCTGACTTCTTCTTCTGTTCTGGACAATCCTTCTGCATGTGCCCCTTTTTGTGACAGTTGAAACATTCTATAGTTGATGAAGATGGTTTGTTTGATCCAGGTTTCCTTTTGTTGTAACGACTGGCTTTTCGATATTTTAGGAATTTTTTGAATCCTTTTGCAATGAATGCCAAATCTTCATCTTCAGAATCTGATTCATTTTCATCTTTCTCAGCATGAAATGCTACATTTTTCTTTTCTTCTTTCTGTTCTTTTCTAGCCTGCAAATTTGCTTCATAGGACATTAAATTTCCTATCAATTCATCTGGCTTCATGATGGAAAGGTCATTAGCTTCTTCAATTGCTAATACTTTTCCTTCCCATTCACTAGTCAGAGAATGTAGGACTGTTGAAACAACATCAAAATCTGAATATTTTTGTCCTAATCCGATAAGTGCATGATGAATAGTTTGAAACCTTGAATACATATCATTGATTGTCTCATTCGGTTTCATTTTAAAATTTTGAAACTGACTCTTCAGCATGGCTATTTTGGCTTGTTTAACCTTGTTAGTACCTTCATGAGTGGTTTTCAACGTTTGCCAAATTTGATATGCAGTAGTGCAGATACTAACACGGTTATATTCATTTTGGTCTAATGCACAAAACAACATATTTATTGCCTTTGCATTTACGGCTGCTGCCGTTTTCTCAACCGTTGTCCATTCTGAATATTCAGTTGTTGGATTCACTATTTCTTTTTGAGTAGCATTCCAAGCATCATAGCTATTTGATTGCATAAAAAATGACATACGTGTAGCCCAATAGCTATAGTTGAGACCATTAAAGAATGGAGGTCTTTGTGTTGATTGACCTTCCGTGTAAGTGTTAGTGCTAGTGCTTGCGATATTTGCCATATTACAAGAATATATCAAATAACGGTGTTACGGTTATATGATGACCGTGCTCTGATACCAAATGAAAGTGTGTATGCTCTTGTGCACACTAATTGTGGATCGTGTAATATGGACTAACAATATATGCGGAATGTTATTTACAATCGCTATACAAGTAAATATTCAATAAACTAACTATATAGCAATTCACAGATATAGAATAGTAAATGCAGTAAACTGTAAAAATCACACCAGGGATTTTTATACTGGTTCGGACCTCCCGTCCTACGTCCAGTCCCAGACTTCTATCTGGATTTTCACTACCAACTACCTTGCTTCACCCGGAGGAACAGGTTTACAATACCCGAACAGCCGAATGGGATTTCGTGCCTCTTACAACACCGAGGACTTCAACAAAAACAAATACAATTGTCGTTGACAACTTGTGCTCTTGATAACACGGATTTGTCACTTGTACTACACCCTTCCTATAATCTTATCCTCAAAATATGTGAATGATGTTTATGAAGATTGAAGGAAGTATATTACTTTTTGAATCAAAAGATATGAAATGATTTCAATGATTCAATAAGCAATTGAAATGTTTTAGAGCTCAAGACAGAGATCAATAGAATAGAGATTAGAATAATAGAATTTGTTATTTGGAATAATGATTTCATGATGTTTATATAAGAAATAAACAGTTGTAACCCTTTGTGAAAAGATACAAACAAAGGTCATGATCATTGGTGAAGAGAAAGAGAAGCAACTGTTGAAGAAAAGGAAGTGTCTATACGAAAGGTTGCTCTCTGTTTGAAAACGGTCGACAGGTCAAAAATGGCCGGTAGACAGGATTTCAAATATATAGACGTTATGTGCATGTGTGCACGTTCTTTGTGCAATTTGCACAGAAACGGTCGACAGCCCAAAAACCTACCGGTCGACCGGTCCCTGTCAAATTGCACAATGAATGTGCAATGCCATTCAAACGTATATATATTGATTATATTGAGGTGCATGATTATTTGAGGATAGATTTTAACAAGTTTAACACTATTACAACATCAAATAATCAACCTATAATCTAGAGTACCATATGTAGCTCTTTTGTGTCTCTTTATAGCTAAGATGTCTTCTTTTTGTCGATCGCCTTTATTTCTTTGTCAGAAATCAAAACTTCATGGACTATGTGACTCAACAATGGCTGGTCGGTATAAACAATAATAGGATGTGCCTGGAAATACGATTGGAGCTTCCTTGATGCAATAACAAGGCAATAAGCCAACTTCTACAGCTTTTGATAATTCCTCTCTGCTTCAGTCAATCGTTTACTGATGTAGTATACTGTCTTCTTCTCGAATCAAGGCAGCGCTGATAGCGTTTTCTGATATCGCCAAGTATACGTACAACTTCTCATGATCAATAGGCTTTGACAGGATAGGTGGTGTGGATAGATGCTGAATTAGTGCTTGGAAAGCACCCTCACACTCTGTGGTCCATTCAAAGTTTCTTTTTCCTTTGCGGATCAGATCAAAGAAAGGAATGCATTTGTCAGTGGACTTTGAAATGAACCTGCTCAATGCTGCTACTTTCCCATTGAGGCTCTGGACTTGCTTTATAGTTTTTGGAGTTTCAAGATTTCTGATTGCCCAAATCTTTTCAGGATTGGTTTCGATTCCTCAAGCATTGACGATAAACCCAAGGAATTTTCCGGATGCAACTCCAAAATGACATTTCAGTGGGTTGAGCTTCATTCTGTATTCTCGAAGTATGTTGAACATAGTTTCCTGGTCTTTAATATGGTCAGTGGAAATCATAACTTTACAAGCATGTCGTCTATGTATACTTCCATGGTTTTCTTGATTTGATTGGCAAACACCTGATTGACCAATCGTTGATAAGTAGCCCCGGCATTCTTGAGTCTGAATGGCATAACTTTGTAGCAATAAAGTCCCAGATTGGTTACGAAGCTGGTATGTTATTGATCAGGTAAATACATTGGTATCTGATTGTAGCCAGAATACGCATCCATGAAGGATAAGAGTTCATGTCCAGCTGTTGAGTCTACGAGCTGATCAATTCTGGGAAGCGGGTAACTGTCTTTAGGACAAGCTTTACTCATATCGGAGTAATCGACACATGTTCTCCATTTTCCGTTCGACTTTCGGACGAGCACGGGATTCGACACCCATTCGGGGTATAGCGCATCTCGAATGAACCCGTTTGCTTTAAGCTTTTCTACCACTTCTTTAAGGGCGGCTGATCTTTCTGGATCCATACCACGCCTTTTCTGTTTGACCGGGACATGCCGCGGGTCTATATTCAAAGTATGGCTCGCGATGTCCGGCGAGATCCCACACATATCAGAATGCGTCCAGGCGAATACGTCAAGATTCGCCCATAGAAATTCAACCAATTCCTCTTGAGTTTGCTGGCTTAGCTGAGAGCCGATCTTTATCATTTTCGAATCATCATCATTGTCAATCGGGACATCGATCGTCAGTTCGGCCGGGGATGCTTGACTTTCTTTAGATTCTCCTTCATCTTCAGTCTCTCTTGGGTCAAGATCCCTTTGGAACTGGCTGGGGTGCCCGGGCCTAGGCCCAGGCGTTAATTGTCAATTATCAGCAAATAAGACACAGAGAGATTCCTCTATGCCCTTTCCTTTCTCCTTTCGCTGCGACTCCCACAACTCGGCAACATAACAGGCTCTCGCCGCAGCCTGATCTCCTTGAATGACTCCCACTCCACGATCAGTGGGAAACTTCAGGGTTAAGCACCACGGGGCAATAGTTGCACTGAACTCAGCGAGGGCCGGTCGGCCCAAAAAAGCATTATATGGGGAGTCTATGTCTAACACAACGAACTGTAATATCTGCACTCTCCGGCGTTCTCCAACTCCCAACTCCACTGGTAGTTCCACTACTCTAGTGGGTATAGTAGCGTTCCATTGAAACCGTGGATTCGGGACTGACAAGGTTTCAAATCTTTGGCTTCCATTTTCATTTGGTCGTAAGCTCGTTTAAACAAAATATCCACAGAGCTTCCACTGTCAACTAAGATCCTCTTCATCCAAGCAAGACCTACTTGAGCTGAGATGACCAGTGGATCGATAGTGGGAGCTTCGACTTTATCAGCATCTCTATCTCCGAATACGATGTCATCAATCATCATCTTTTGTTGTTTGGCCGAAGCCACTTCATCAAAACTACTATAACACTCGAAGTCTGCATGCCTAATAGAGCTGGCATACGACTCCATTTCCTTCCAACTTCGGTCTGCTGGATGAGGACCACCACTTATTGTGTTAATAACCAACCTCCCGCTAGTTCGAGCGGGTTCCTCCTGTCTTTCCTGATTTGGTGCACGATTCTGATTCGATGGGCCTGCACCTCCTGACTGCGGCGCCCGCACATACTGATCCAACTTTCGTTCACGTATCAGTTTTTCAATAAGATCTTGTAAATGACAACACTCATTCGTATTATGGCCATAACTTTCATGGAATCTACAAAACTTTCCAGTTTGGACTTGTCTTTCTGTTGACGGCTTCGGGGCAGGTTTCTTGTATTGCATGGTATTACAGGTCTGCAAATACACATTCTCCAGCGACGTATTCAATGGAGTGTAGTTGTCGAACATGGGAGCTCTACGTCGTGGACCACGACTTTGATCTCGCTTTTCTCTTTGACTTCCACTGTCCCTCTGCTGGTTTTGTTTGTTTTGTATATTCAATTGAACTTTTCCGAAACTCTCCCCGAATTGTTTAACTGCGATGTTACTTTGAATTCATTCACTGTTGGGCCCTGTGTCATCCTGCTTCCTAGACTGTTTCGCATCCTCCCTTCTCAATAATTGGGCTGCCTTGGAATAGAAACGGTCCAATGACGCATGTGGCTTCCCAGCTAACCAACTTCCGAACTCGGAATCAGGGTCAATCCCCTTATTCAATGCCATCAGGATAGAGTTATCATTGGGATTGCTTATTTCTGCACATGTAGCATGGAATCGCTCCATGTAACGTCTGAGTGTTTCCCCGGAAGCTTGACTGACACTAGACAGAGTATTAACTTCTTTAGGTCTCGCTACGTGCATATGGAACTATTCAACAAAATTGGTGGCCATTTGGTTGAAATTAGAGATGAATCTCGGTGGCAAACAAGTAAACCACATAGTTGCAATGCCCCCCAGGGAAATGGGGAAACTACGGCATTTGACTGCATCATCAGCTCTCGCAGCATTCATCAGCCATTCATACTTCAGGATGTGTTGATTTGGGTCAGAATTTCCTTCATAGACTGGTAGGGTTGGCATCCTGAAGCGCCGAGGTGGTTCAGCATATAATATTTCATCAGTGAAAGGGGTATGACTTCGGGAGATTCCTCAGTCGTCGTTAGTGAGACCCTGACTTTCACGGATCATCTGACGAATCATCGTCGGTATATCCGGCATCTGGATATTCGGAGGATGTTGTGCCAAGGTGTGGTCGGGTTCCACAGCGCGAGCCTGGACCGGACGCGGTCGATGGTCCGTGCCTCGCCTCCTTTGTTCAACGTTTTTAGGGACATAAGGTTCTGGAGTATGATCTCGTTAGTGACGATGCGGATTAGCTTGGTTTCTAGCATCAACTCCTTGTTCGGTAGTGGTGGTAGTAGCAAGGTTGCCTGTGACATGGTAAGGAGCGGCACCCCCTCGGGATGAAGGTCCGGTATGATGACTGATGGATGGCCCAGTTCTGGGTTGTCCAAGACTTAAGGCAGGTTAGTGTCCTGTGGCTTGGGTGTAGCTTACGTCCAGCCGTGGGCGTGTGGATCAATGATGATCGTCAAATGAGGCTGAACTTTCCGTGGAAGAATAAGAAGCTTGGTCTCTTCTGGATCTTCTACGCCTTTGGCGATTCAGCTGATTGGTCAACTCTGTGTTGGCGCGCAGTTGTTCAGTAAGTTGTTGCCGACTCTGGGTCAACTCTTGAAGCAGCATCTTGAATTCTTGTCTAGTAACTGGGCCTGATGAATCTGAAGGTCCGGTGGCATCTTGGTTGGATGGAGGCAATTGCACGAGATTCTGTCTGTCACGTCCTTCTTGGTCAGCAGTTGTAGAAGCAGTTCGTGTGCTTACCATGATGAATTGATGAAGTCCTTTCCTAGATCTGATGCAAATCTGAATAGAATGGAAGGACTTCAAGGTCTGAGATCTGGATCTTCTTCTTGGATTTATGCAATCCGGTATCGATAGGAGATCCAAGGAGCAGGAGAAAAATCGGTTTTTTCTCAATGAAAGCACCAAAGTTTTTGTACCAAAATCGAGCACAACACTCTTCGAAAGTTTTTGAAGAGATAACATGAAGAAATTAAATGGAAAATGAGGATTATCTAACCAAAACTCCAAAAAAACAGATAGGAAAATAATAAAAACGCACAGAAACACAAGGATTTAGAGTGGTTCGGCGTATTGCCTACGTCTACTATGAAATTGTTCGCTTTATTGATGTTTCTTTGATGATTACAATTGATTGCAGTAGGTTACAGCAGTTAACAATGAATTACAGCAGTCAAATTCGTTAGCAGCAGCAGCAATGGACTTTAGAACTGAATCCGGCAGAGTCTAGGCATTGGAGAATTCAAAGATCCCTTCTCTGTATGCCCTGGGGCTCTATTTAAAGGTGTAGGAGGCTGATATTTCGCTCAGATCTCGGGAGACTTCTTTTGGCATGTGAGTGGGCCCACGCGACCAAGCCCGTGAAGTTTTGGCTCGATCCGTGATCGATACGAATGAATTTCGTATCGATCAAGATTTCATCCGATGGAGTCGAAACTTGGTGTGAACATTCTTTAGCATGTACGTAAGCTTCTGTGAAAATTTCATAGCATTTGGACTTGTGGATTACGAGATATGATCGATACGAAATGGAGATTTTTGGTAGGCTGTTTGGTTCGACTCGATCATTTCGACTCGATCTTGTTCGAATCGATGGCTGTGCGTGCCCAGGTGAAGACATGGTGAGCATTCTTTGGATCGATCCACTTCCTACGCCGAGTTGACCGAGTCGTTCTAGGACTTTCGCCTTGTTCGTATCGAACCATTTGTCTTGTTCGAATCGATGGAAGGTGACTCTCGTTCGCATCGATGCAACGAGCTCTGTTCGTATCGATGGAGGACACGTGGAATAAGTTAACTGTGTGGCCTTGTTAGTATCGATTGGAAATGACTCCAGTCGATCGATACGAAGTTGACGTGGCCAGATGGACTCGAACACTGATAGCCCGATCGATACGAATAACCATGATCTGGATCGATACGAACAAGGACTTCTTGATGGATACGAAGCAACTGGGCTTGAGGGATACGAACAGTGTGAGTTGATGGATACGAACAAGGCTCTCCTGATGGATTCGAACAAGGCTCGTTAATGGATGCGAAGCTGACCGATTCGAACTAGGGCCTTCTGATCGATACGAAGCCGATGGATTCGAACAGAGGCTGAGCTATGGATACGAAAATTGAGCTGTTTCCTTCATTTTGCATCGATTGTAACTTGAGCATACGAACTCAGATTGACTTGAAATTTGGAATGCTGACTTCCATGGCTTCGCTCGTCGTGTCTCGTCAATTGTGGCTTGATCCGGGCTCGGAAAAAAATTATCGATATCCATAGTGAGCCCGCGTATAACCGATCTCTAAGACGAACCGTCATTGGTTTCTAGTCAAATTCTTGGTGTCACGGCCTTGCCAAAAGGCGGTATAACAGTTAATTTTTAAATCTCAATCTTTGAAATATTTATAGAATTAAAGAGATGCAGATGAGGAGTTGTTACTATTAGATAAACTCTATTTGATTTAATGGTTGCAATCTCTGAAGAAGAGCTGAGATTATTTAATTTGAAAAAAGCAACCATTTAGAATATAGCAGTTGCCAGACAATAGACGTCCATGGAAAAACCACAGACATCTGTGGCTTCAGGAATAAAATTCCTGAACCTTCTCACCGACGTCTATGGTTTTTCCATAAACGTCCGTGGTTGACATTTTCAAATTTTAAATGTTTTTCAGGGCGAATTTTGTATATATGAATTCGTGTGTGCATATATACTCAAGGAGACCTTACAATATTTATCTAAGACTCTTAATACAGTAGTATAACCTTAATAATCATAATATGGTCTATAAATCTTTGTTTGTCATCGAGTTTCGATATCTTTGAGCATGACGATCTCTTGTAGCATATACATGTAATCTTGATAAGATATATAGTATATGTGATTGTATAGTTGTTGTCATTGAAATTGTATAATGGAGGTTCTAACAACCACTATTTAAGGCTTTCGGCTTTTAATGTCCAACTATTACTGCGTCTATCGCCAACAAAATCATAGCCACGTAAGAGAAAGTACCCAAGCCATGTAATACCTTTAAAAGGACTAGGCGGACTTCTAACCATTTAATACCTATATTATAGGTACGTCCTACATCACTTAATATCTGTCCCCCAGGTAGACTCCTCACTGGTACTATCGTTATTACGGCCTTAGCAATGTGAGAGACTGTACCCAAGCAACTTAATACCTCATTCATAAGGGCTAGGAAGACCCTTGACCATTTAACACCTATTTATTGGTAGGCCTTTGTTATTTAATACCTAAACTCAAGGTAGACTCATCATTGGTACTATCTAGCTGACATTGCTAGGAATCTCACTGGTTACTTAATACTTCTTTTTAGGAGAGAGGCGAACCCTTAGATCAGTCACTTAATACCTCAAATCCGAAGCGAACCCTTCCCGAGATATCCACCATCACTCTTAATTATAAATATGGAATCTCACTATATTACTTAATACTTCTTTTTAGGAGAGAGGCAGAACCTATAGCCACTTAATACCTAAACACTAAAGTAAACCCTTTTTAGAGACATCCTTATTTATTTGGAGTCTCACTATGTTACCTAATACTTCCTTTTAGGAGAGAGGCGGACCCTACAACCACTTAATACCTCAAACCAGAAGAGAACCCCTATGGAGATACTCTTCACCACTCCTAATTCTAAATTTGGACCATTTAACACTTTTCAATTAAGAAAGCAAGCCCAATCTCTCATGTCATCACAAGTCCTAGGATTAGTAATATCTCATATCAATAGTAAGTGTACCCGACCACTGTAAGCCTTAAAGTGAAGGGAAGTCTTCCGTCGAGTGACTCTGCTGACCTCGCATCACTAACCTACTTAGTCCAATTAACCATCCTAATTCTTTGCTTATATTATCTTAGATAGACATTGGACTTAGCTTACGAATTCCCTTTTTATTTAAGATAATAAGATTTACCTTAAATACATATTTACCCATAAATCCCCTTTTTATACTCGAAATATATTAAATCCGGGTTATTGTGGCCTAGGTTTATTGCGCCCGTAGTTACTCAACCTGTCGAATGCTACACGTCGACTGGTCAAAGTGAACGGTCGGCATGTAGCCCGAGAGGAATAATTAATAAACATTAATTTATATAATCGAATTATTTCCATTCCAAATTTGTTTTTCATCCGTAATTTCTTCGTTTCAACTCCGATAGCAAAACTCCAAATATGAAAGTTGCTTGGAATTTCTCCATGAACGCAATAGTGCAAGTTTCGTGGTCAACTTCTATTGTTTGCACAGATTCCATTTTTGGAGCTAAATTCATTAACTTACTAATTAAATAACTAACACCAAATTATGGGGCGTTACATTCTCCCCCTTTAAAAAGAATTTCATCGCCAAAATTTCACAAATGACTAGGTCATGGTTTGGCCATTAATTATCCTAAACTACACCCTCAATAAGTGTACAACCAATTTGCAACCAAACGTGCACAAGCACATAGTGTATTATTTTATCACCACATAGAAAATGTGTGTGCATAATGATTCTAAATGGGATCCTTCTATATGAATGCATTTCTTTTGAAAACATTTTTGAAAACACGATGCAAGAAACACACATACACACACATACATATATATGCTGACAGTTCTATATTTATGCAGCTTTTTAAAAAATCTTTTCATCCAAAACCCCATACTTCTACGGATATAAGTATGAAGCGACCAATTTTGCATTCACTTCAAACCATCCAATAATCTAACATATCAAAAAATTGCTTCCTAAACTTTAGTTCTATGCTGGAAAAAGGAATTTAGGTGGAGAATTTATCATTCTTACCACTCTTAAAATTTCCCATTCCCGTAGTACAGTGGAATTTTCCTGCTGCCTCGAATTTACTCCAAATTTTCCCCGTACAAAACGCATAAGGAGGCTTATTTCAAGCTCTAAAACGAAATTAAGTCTAAAAATAGACTTGCACATGTCATTGACAATATATGGAAATAGAAATTCCAAGACTAAAACAGCTTTTCCCTTGTTATCGCATACATTTAGCGCAATGTAGATCCTAATGCACCATTGAATTCACAAATTCTAACTCTATTTTTCTGCCCTACACCTAACATGTGGTCTTCAAAATTAAATATTTCACAAAAATATTTCTCACTTTTCAAATTTGTACGTTATTTAAAAAACAAAATCCCAAAATATGTAGATGCACATTTTCCCTTGAAATCAAATTTTTGGGCAAAAATTCTAGAAATAATTTAAGAGTCAAAAACAACTAAAGCCTTAAACTTTTTTTTTCAAAAGAGAACTTTTCAAATCAAGAGGAAATTTTTAAAAATAATTTCCTTCTCAAAAATTTTGATAAACCAAGTCATAATTTCAGCGTAGTTGGAAGTCAGTTATGTGCTAAACACATAAACCAAATTCTAAAAGCTGTAACTAGCATTTACCCATAAAACTTGACATTTTACATAAAGAAAAATGTCAACACGTCTATTATTCAAAAAAATTAGCCTTTAAGGAACATGAGCAATGACCTGTGATACCAAAACAACTTTGTCATGTCCTTCGCTAAAATTTTCTAACTATTCTAAACTTCCAATCTTATATTGCATTTACTGTTAGTCAAGTGTCTTTATGAGTTTCCCATATTTATAATACTTCTTTACTATGCATATATATGAGCGGTTTTCATCTCCAGAAATAATAACACAGTAAATAAATAGAAACTCATAATATCGTGTGTAACTTTTACAAGAGACAACTAACAGTTACAACTCAAACAACCTAAAAGAAAAGATCAAATGCTGAAAGGGAAAAGGTAACAACACCATAAGTCCTAAAACAATGCTTACAGACTATGAGATGCTTTGCTCCACGGTTGGAGCTTGATCCGTTGCAGCGATCCTTGAATGGTTATAACATGACAACTATACACCCAATCTCATGCCGCTGGTGCTACTGGTATTGCTGACGGCTTCAGAATTGCCATCTTCCTAAGAAAGGATCTAATGATGGCAGAAGAAACCTTCTAGAAAACTATCACTCCACGGATGTTCACCCATAATTAGGGGTGGGCACAGTCGGTTAACCGAACTGATCGGTTAATTTGAACGGTTAACCAGTGAAAATTAACGGTTCAGTTAACTGATACATTGGTTAAAACTGGTTGGTCATACCAACTGAACCGGTTAAATTTAACTGTGGGTAACCGCTTAAGATTAACTATTCAAGCCAAACGGTTCAGTTAACTATTCAACCGTTGAGTGGTTAACCATTTTATCCAAATGTTAACCATTGAGTGGTTAAATATCGGTTAACCGTATATTCTGCACATATAAGAACACAAAGAGCATAGCAAAGATCACACATTGCAACATTAATCCACAATCCAACAGTGCACAGTTAAGCTAGTTTACAATCCCAACATAGTTCAGCTAGTTTACAGTCCAGTAGTCCACAATTCATATTTGATACCAGTACAATACTACAATGATTATTAAATCATTGATTACATTCATAGTTTAATAATACATTAATAACTTAGTTCAAATAATTTGGAGATTGAAATTTCCAATTTTCCATTGCTGAGCCTGAGCTTCAAATGACTAAGTCCATCGATTTTCCTCTGCAAAATGCAAACTAGTAGAAACATTTAAACCAATCCATTTTTCACTACAAAATGCAAAATGCTACTTAAAATAAGAGGTGTTGAATCATTTGATCAATGCAAGTTACATGGAAACAGCATAATCATCCATACATGTAAATCTGTTGATGATATTCATGATAACCAAACTGGTATATAGCATTATATATGTAATATCAACTGATATATTAAATTGTACATGTTATATGGATATAGCATTATCCATGTTAAATTCAAACTGATGTGTTGATACAATGCTACAACATTAATTCAAACTATAACTATAAACTATAAGTATAAACATAGAAAATGAGATAGGAATAAAAGGAGGCAGGCCAAAATTCAACTGAAATAGTAAAGCTAAATGAGAAGCCGTAGAATCATTTGCACAAGAAATATGCACAGGCACATATATATGCACGGGCATAGGAAACGGTGAAGAAAAGTAACAGTTTTTACCCACTCTCTCCTTCATTATTTTAGCGCATACTTCAGTATCGCTTTGAGAGGTAGCCAAACTAATTAGTTATGTAGTTTATCATCTAAACAAATGTTACTCTGCATACTATTCTCGCTGCTGCATGTAAAATGGGATGGACTGAAAGGTCTTTCATTATCAGGTTAACTGCAAACATTGGAGACATCAACCAATTCATACTCAGTATTAATCAAAGCATCAAATGGATTATATGTGATTGTGTATGATTGTACATCCACCTATCATCTGAAATACCATTTAGACTGGAAATCTATTTATTTGGAAATCTAGTTATAGTGTGCACGACTATGTATTTAGAAATCTAAGACATGAAATTAAGTTTATTCAAAACAAATTCCCAAAAAATCATTTGAAAGAAAGTGTGTATGACTGAAAAATGAAAATACTTACAGTAAAATCATTTGAAAGAGATTGTGTGTGAGTGTGTATGACATGAATTAAGTTTACTCATAAATAATTCTAAAACAAAACCATTCAAATTTAGGATTGTAGAATACTTACTATAAAATAAAAATAAAAATAGAAAAAATGAAAGGTGGCAAAACTGAAGGTGTTCCAAAATGAGAACTGATACCAATATGAAGATGTAGAAATCTATATGGATGAGATTAGGTAGTCTAGGCCATTATGACAAATAATGTAGTTATTGATTCATCATCATTTCTATTTGTTAACAACCTAATGAAAAAGCATCAATGAAAACGCGACTTAGTTCATATTTCAGTTGAACTAACCATTTTTCAGTTGCATGTGTGTGTATTTGTGTGTATCAGTTGCATGTGTGTGTGTACGAGCCCAAGTCTATACCATATATTATATAACAGTTTCTATTTAATAGTATATCAGTTGCATATATAATACACAGTTTAAAACATTAAAATGGAATACATTGGTTGCATATATATTTGTGTGTATCAGTCGAAGTTTATAACAACTATAATTCAGTTTCTATGTACACACTACACAGTACAAAATTCATATGCAAATATGCAATACATAGTTTAAAACTGTAAATTAAAACTGATAAATTAAAAGTTAGAACTATAAATATATTAAAGTTCATATATATATATATATATATAGCAACCTAAACGCACTGAGACATATAACAATTCATATATGTGTGTGTGTGTATATCAGTTAATATATATGGCGACCTGAAATCAATAAAATTTCTGTACTGAAATAAATCAATCCATCAACTACACAAAATAAATTCAAATATTATACCAAGTGTAATATTCCTGTGAGTATAATATTAGTTATGTAAGTATAATATCTGCAAGTATACAATCACCAAGTGTTGAGATAACATTGACCTTAACCATTGGTATTTCCACAAGCAGCAGCAAAAAAAACGAAAGAAAACAAAAACAAAAGACAATTCCAGCATATATTTTGGTGTTGAAAACAGATAATTATGAAATATATAGAACTGGGTACTTTATGACTGACATATTACTATGTACCAATTAATTATTTACTCCAAAAAGTTGCTATAAACTTACTACAGAACAAAAAGAAGCGTATAATCACAAAATTTCAGGAGAGGCATATATTAGAGTACTACAAGGTCTGAATTCGACACTGATAGTGATAACAACTTAGCTTCTTTTGACCTAAACTAATATACATCAAAAAACTGCTATCTCAATCAATAATATTATACAATAATATTGTTATATCTATCCATGAAATGTTGTTATAAACAATAAAATTACACAAAATAAATCGTGCTTACGTTTTTCCTCTTTCCGATAGCATTCGCCAACGCTTAGAATCCAAATCAACAATTCTGATAGCAAAGAATAAAAACTAAGCGGGCCATGGACTCTCGGAGGATTGATTTGTATTTGGATTTGAAGGTTTAATAGAAAGGCGAAAATTCTTTAGTTTTCTTTTTTTTAGGAACGAATTATGAAACAGCAGCAGAAGCAAGCACGATACGATTAGGGTTAGGAAAAAATGGGGGGGTCGGGTTGCGAATAGGAGTGGATTTGGGCTCTTTTTAATAATTAAAAAACAGGTTCGGTTAATGGTTAACCGGTATATAAACCATGGTTAACCGTTAACTAACCCGATTTTGGTCGGTTAACATCGGTCGGTTAATCGAAAGTTTGGTTAACTGATTTTTTCGGTTAAAGCGGTTCGGTTAAGGTCAGTTAAGTCGGTTAGGTCAGTTAACTCGGTTAACTGCCCACCCGTACCCATAATACCTGAAGATGCGAGTGGTTAGGTGAAAATACAGAAAGTGACTTTATAGAGTGCTAACCCTTGATCAACAAATCGAATCAAAAGGGTGCGAGTGCAGTTGATGGCGATGCCGCCAATACTAGCATAGGCGGTCTTCCGCACCAAGGGATAAATCCAGTCATAAATTCTCATCCTAGAGATGACTTTGTGCTGAATGATGCACATAATTAGACAAGCAGTCAGATGTTGATTACCCATCTTTCAAACACTGATATCATGGGAAAAGATCTGCTGAAAAATCTTTGAGTCGGTCACCTCAAGTCCGCATCCTTCGCCGAGGTGTCCAAAATCTCAGCGAGATCATCATTAGTCAGCTCAATCAAGACATCCTTTACCTCCAAACAAATCAAACTGTTGCCTCCATCGAAATTCTGTGCCAACGAGACATCGAAAAGGAAGATGCAGCATGGTAACATTCCTGCTCAAAAGTCTCAAATCATAGGATCGGCGCAAATCCTACCACGATGAATAACTCTTCCAGCCCATAAGCGGCGAAACCTTCTATTCATTCCATTTCAACCAAATGGCCTCTTGAGGGTGAGACTATAATGGCGCAGAAAGGTGACTTGGGCTAAGAAGTGGTCGGAGGGAGGGAATAGGGTTCAGATCTTGAGTGATGGTGGGGCGAGATTTAACATGCAAAACCAGCATGAGGGGGAGGCGAGGCTATTGCTCCTAGGTAAAAACGATGTCTCCTATGGGAGGAACAAAAGCGAGAGCAGTTATTTGGAAAAGGAGAAGGAGGATGGAGATTGGGTTCGGCTGATTGAGGAAGGAGGAACGAAAGAATGCAATTGGGGAACTTCAAATGCGAATTTTATAGTCCCGTTCTGGGTTCAAGTTGTGCCAAAACTCGTTAACTGGTAGATCGCTATAGGTTTACCGCTAGGTAGTCAATTGCTAGATGGGCTTTAGGCGTTAATTGAACCTAGACCTAATTAGTGTCGGATAAATAATATTAATTGTTTCGCGTTGTCTTCTTAGAGTCGACACGATCCAAAAAATTCCTTCCCTCATCACGGCGATGTCAAAGCCTACGGCCTATTCCCGAACCATGCTCCAGCAATTCATAGTAGTCCCAACAAAACTGCTGTGACCAACAACAATTCCAAAAACCAAAAAATACTCAAGCTGCTATTTCCTGCCTACTTTGCATGGAAATATTTCTTCCAATGGCAGGTGGGTAGAATAACAATTCAAACTACATACCCCAATAAAATTGAATGTCATTTCGATTTTGTCTATACCTTAAAGAGAGAATATAAAAACCTCGATTTTATAAACTGAAAAATAACTAAACTAATTATATGCTCCTTTATACTTGTTTCTAAATAATAGAAATTATTTCATATCAAAACTTTCATTAAAAATCAAACAAACATATATATATATATATATATATATATATATTTCAGAGTATCCAAATACCTTCTTTTAAAACACAAATTTCCCAAATTGAAAATTTTTTCCCTTGCCAAAAATCAAAGCCAAACCTTTATTGATATATAATATATAAATATTTAAGGTAAAAATTAATCTTTTATGAACTATAAATTTCTTAACACGAACAAATTAATTGTATACGTGTTTCTTCGAGAATTAAAATTTCAAAACTTTCCCATAAAAAAATTTCCAAAATATATCCTTGGAAATATAAATCATTTGAAAACCCTTTTTCCAAAATCTAAGGCATATCTAAAATATACTTTATAAAAATTCTCTCACGGGTTTTAGACTAAGGAATTGACATTAATTCTCCAAATAAAAATCTGATTTGACATCAAAGAGGTGATCAATGAATGCATCCTAGCAAAAACTTACCTCCGGACAATTGAGACATACAGACTCTAATTTCCCGCCCATTTGGAATAAATGTGTGTCCCCGACTGGAACTCATCATCAAAATCCAAAATCACAAGGTAGCCAGAATCTCAACAATCAAGTCGAACACATCCAATCTCCGGGGTTCTGCCATATGTCGCACTCATGCTCTTCATCAATAGCGCCTTATGCATCGCTAACACTCTGTGGGGTACTTCGGAGTTGGCATGAAATTCTTAACTCTAAGATAGTTCCAATCCACAGTTACTTTGCCCATTCCTTCAAAGTGGAACTATAACTACTTCTATAGTTGGAACTCTTAGAATCTAACGTAAAAATATAATATTACTAGATACCAAATGTAACAACCCATACTTTAATGAGCCTAAATTTCAAAAAAAAAAAAATCAAAACCCAAGTCCATCAAAGCACGGATCATTGGATTTGGTACCTGCAAATAAACATGAGCATTATAAGAGGTTGATAGAAATTCGAACTCACGGCGAAAACAATAATAGGTTAAGAATACCTACTATGAAAACTACCTTGGAATTAATGGTATTCCTTGGAAAGCAGATTGTCACATCAGCATTTAGAATGAGAGAAAAGAAGACTTTCCCAACAACAAAGCACATCCAGCTCTAGTGATATGTTCATCTAAATATATCGTGTGGGTTGTAATGAGGAGGGGGGGTCAGAATAACGTTCTGGTGACTGGAAAATCTATAAATTGTCCATAACATAAATTTATACCGATTGGTTTCCATTTAACTATTATGTCTATTAAGGTTAGAAATTCTAACCTAACCTTGCATTGCACATACGATTACTTACATAACCCTTTCCAAGGTAAAAATACTGATGAAGCCTTATCAACCACCCAATACTTCCAAACCCATTTGCCACTTAATACTTCTAAATATGAAGCGGGATTTTATAATCATTACAAGATAGTTTTAAAAGAGAAATAGATAGACTCTTCCATTTAAGACCTCGATCAAGGTAGACCCCATCATTTAAGACCTATTCCCAAGGTGGTATCCTAACAATTTTGTCAATGGTCGGTGGGTCCTAGCTACAGAGACCTCTAACCACTATTTAATGCTTCCGACATTTAATGTCCAACTATTACCGCGTCCATCGCCAATAAAATCGTAGCCATGTAAGAGACAGTACCCAAGCCACTTAATACCTTTAAAAGGACTAGGCGGACTTCTAACCATTTAATACCTATATTCTAGGCAGGTCCTACATCACTTAATACATGTCCCCCAAGCGGACTCCTCACTGGTATTATCGTTATTACAGCCTTAGCAATGTGAGAGACTGTACCCAAGCCACTTAATATCTCATTAGTAAGGACTAGGTAGACCCCTGACCATTTATCACCTATTTATATGTAGGAGTTTGCCGTTTAATACCTAACCCCAAGACGGACTCCTCACTACTAATGTCTAGCTAACACCGCTTGAAATCTCACTTTGTTACTTAATACTTCTTTTTTAGAGAGAGGCAAACCCCTAGATCGGTCACTTAATACCTCAAACCCGAAGCGAACCTTTCCCGAGATATCCACTGTCACATTTTATTATAAATATGGAATCTCATTAGGTTACTTCTTCCGATAGGGACATGGGCCCTACAGCCACTTAGTACCTCAACACTGAAGTAAACCCTTTTTAGAGACATCCTTATTTATTTGAAATCTCACTATGTTACTTAATACTTCCTTTTAGGAGAGAGGCGGACCCTACAACCACTTAATACCTCAAACCAGAAGCGAACTCTTATGGAGATATCGCTCACCGCTCCTAATTCCAAATTTGGACCATTTAATACTTTTCAACTAAGAAAGCAGCCCCAATCTCTCATGTCGTCATTGGTCCTAAGATTAGTGATATCTCACATCAGTAGTGAGTGCACCCGACTGCTGGTAGCCTCAAAGTGAAGGGCAGTCTTCCGTCAAGTGACTCTACAAACCTCGCATCATAACCTACTAAGTCCAATTAACCATCCTAAGTCTTTAGTTATATTATCATAGATAGACATTGGACTTAGCTTACTAATTCCATTTTTATTTAAGGCAATAAGATTTACCTTAAATACTTCTCTACCCATAAATCCCCTTTTATGCTCATAAATGTCAATTTGTCCATAAAATCCTAACGAACATTTCCTAAAACATTTATGTATGATTAATAATTTTAAATTAGTAACCATTTATATCTATTTAATTTTATCGGTCCCATTAATCCACTTGTCCCTATTAATTGTAACTCCTAACTCATTTCCATTAATTGGAGTTACAGTCTTTAATTCCCATATTAACCAATTGTAACCCCTAATCTAATCCTATCATTATTTCCCATTAACTGCCCATTAATTGGGGTTACAATCTTTTATTTCTGATTAATTATTGGCAATTTCTAATTTATTACCCATTAATTGGAATTACTGTATTTCCAGATTCTACCTATGTGCTTTCCTAAATATAATAGTGACAAATGAATGTTACGCATAAATAACGCACGAATAAACATTGTTATCCTTTATTAACACAGTAAATACATATGAACTACTTATTCTTATCCAAATATATTCTAGTCATAAGTATGTAACTAGAATATGTTTTCCATATTTAATTTGCTAGAATTAAATTCCCTAGAAAGATTTTCCATTATGATTTCCATTATTTGGTGTAAACACAAGAGGAAGGATTTACTATGTTTGAAATTATAAGGAATGGATAAAAAAAATTTATTTTGAATAAACAGTGTAAATACAAAGAATAAATCTGTGCTTTATACATCTCTTCCCGTTTTGTTTTATTACTTGTTAAATTTGGCGTCGCCTTTTTGAATCATAAGTGGAAAAATTAAACAAATTTATAAAAATCAAATGGATGTTCTTTCCATAAATTAAACTATGGAAAATCTACAACTTAAGACAAATTTGGGAATAATCCAAAAATCCTATTTTACACCAAAGTATAGATCTGGAATAAAAATATATAACATTCAAACTCTAAAACCTTTGGGACTAGAACCCTTTAAAATCACATGCCAACGGAATAGATTTAAAATCACAAACAATATATAAAATTTCCCCGTCACCTTTTAAAAGCGATCCAAATCTCCAGATCTGAAGTAGAACCTTTGATTCATCTTCAAATCCTCTTTAATACAAGAAATATGTATAAAAAGGGTATATACATATATTTGAATTACAGATCTGAGAAGAGATTAGGGATTTGGGAAAGAAAATAGATACAAATATATATATGAATATATGAATTACCTCAAATACGCATATAGTTGATTCTCTTCTCTTATCCTTTTTATTAGGTTTCTATTCTTTCCCAATTTGTATGAATACAAATACAAATATCTTATTTTAATAATTTAGAAAGAAAGTGGAAAAGAAATGACAGAGCTTTGCTACTTCCTCCAGAGAAGTATGAGAAGAGAAGGGAGGGTTATGCCTAAATTTATAGGCATTAGAATCAACCACAACCATTAGATCGAAATAAATTAAATCCGGACCATTGTGGCCTAGGTTTATTATGCCCGCGGTTACCCAACCGGTCGACCACCTTATATGCATCGGTCAACTCCCACATGTTGACCGATGGCAGTGAACGATCGGCATGTGGGCCCGAGCGAATAATTAGTAAACGTTAATTTATTTAATGAATTATTCTCGTTCCGAATTCTTTTTCGCCCGTAACTTCTTCGTTTGGACTCCGATCGCAAAACTCCAAATATGTAAGTTACTTAGAATTTTGCCATGCATGCAATGGGGCAATTTCGTAGTTAAATTACGTTGTTTGCACAAATTCCATTTTTGGAGCTAAATTAATTAATCAACTAATTAAATAACTAACACCAAATTATGGGGTGTTACATTCTTCATCTCTTAAAAGGAATTTCGTCCCCAAAATTTTGCCAATGACTAAGTCATGGTTTTAGCCCCTAATTATCCTAAACTACACCCCCAATGAGTGTACAACCAATTTTGCAACCAAACATGCACAAGTGCATAGTGTATTATTGTACCACCATATAGAAATTGTGTGTGCAGAATGATTCTAAATTGGATCCTTCTATATGAATGCATTTCTTTTGAAAACATTTTTGAAAACACGATGCAAGCAACCTATATATATAATGGTAGTTCTACATGTATGCAGTTTTTTTTAAAATATTTTCGGCCAAAATCCCTATACTCCTACGGATAGAAGTATGAAACAACTAATTTTGCATCTACTTTCTACCATCCAATAATCTAACGCATTGAAAAATTGCTTCCTAACTTTATTCCTATGCTTGGATAAAGGAATTTAGGTGGAGAATTAATCATTTTTACCACCCTAAAAATTTCTCATTCCAGTAGAACAGTAGAATTTTTCCCGATGCCCCGGATTTACTCCAAAATTTCCCCATACAAAGCGCATAAGAAGGCTTATTTCAAGCTCTAAAATGGAATTAAGTCTAAAAATAGACTTGAGCGCATCATCTACAATGTATGCAAAATAGAAATTCCAAGGCTAAAACAGATTTTCTCTTATTATCGCTTGCATATATTGCATCGTCGATCCTAATGCACCACTAAATTCGCAAATTCTAACTTTATTTTCCTTCCTCACACCTAACATATAGCCTTCAAAATCAAAGATTTCACAAAAATCTTTCTCACTTTTCAAATTTGCACGTCATTTGAAAAATAAAATTCCAAAATATTTAGACACACATTTTTCCTTGAAATTAAATTTTTGGGCAAAAATTCTAAAAATAATTTAAGAGGCAAAACAATTAAAGCCTGTTTTTTTTTCAAAAGATAACTTTTCAAATTAAGGTGGAATTTTTTAAAATATTGTCCTTCTCAAAAATTTTGATAAACCAAGCCACGATTTTAGTGTAGTCAGAAATCGGTTATGCGCAATGACCCGTGAAGGAATATGAGCAATGACCTGTGATACCAAAAAAACTTTATCATGTCCTATGCTAAAACTTTCCAACCATTTGAACTCTCAGTCTTATAATGCATTTACTGTTAGTTAAGTATCTTTATGAGATTCCCATATTTATACTGCTTCTTTACTACGCATATATAGAAGCGGTTCGCATATCCAGAAACAATAACATAGTAAATAAATTGAAACTCATAATATCGTGCATGTATAAGAGATAACTAACAGTTACAACCCAAACAACCTAAAAGAAGAGAACAGATGTTGGAAATGAAAAGGTAACAACACCATAAATCCTAAAATAATTCATACAGACTACGAGATGCTTTGCCCCACGGCTGGAGCTCAATCCATTGTTGCGGCCCTTGAATGTTCATTGCATGGTAGTTATACACCCAATCTCGTGCTGCTAGCACTGCTGGTGTTGCTGACGGCTTCAGAATTGCCATCTTATTAATGGAGGATCTAATGATGGAAGAAGGAACTTTTTACAAAACTGCCCCTCCATGGAGGTTCACCCGTAATGCCTAAATACGGGAGTGGATAAGTGAAAATACAGAAATTGACTCTTTGGAGTGCTAACCCTATATCAACAAATCGAATCAAAAGGATGTGAGTCCAATTGATGGCGATGCCGCCAATACTAGCATTGGTGGTCTTCTTGTTAGTCCATAGGATAGTGGTTTTGATGACAACAACTATAGAAGTGTTATAAAATATATATGTGCAGGAAATCTATATGCAGGTATCAACAAAAGAAGACTGTACAGTAAAGAAAACAAAATTGATGAAGACAAAGATCAAGAGTTCAAGATTGAAGACTCATGAGATTCAAGATATTCAAGAGTTCAAGACAAATAACATAGTTAGGTTAGATATTTGTTAAAACTCCTTGAAAGCACTATCATTCTTTTTTATCCAATTTACTCGTGGAATGGAATCCACTTCGTTCTTGTTAAAGGGATAGAACCCTAGTGAGATGGACCTCACGAAATATCTAGTGGAACGGATAGTAGCCCTATTTTGTTATCCACTAATTTTGATTCAAAATGATTTTCAAAATTATCTCTTGTTTTATAAAATGATTTTCAAATATTCCTTTTCAAAAGAAAAACCTTCGTTCACATTTCCAAAAATGTTTTAGCCTCAAAATCATATTTATCATTTTGTTATATTTTGATTTCAAAATTGTCCTTGATATTTTAGCCTCAAAATCTATTTTAATATTATATTTACTTTAGTTTATTTACTTTGATTTTAAATATATTTTAGTACATATACATATATACATTCATAAGTATTTCTACTTCTAAATACCTTCTACAAATACATAGAGTCCATTTGAATAAAGTTGCATATGTTTTAAATCATCATTTTCAAAGTAAAGCAAATCATCACTTTTTACTAGACCATGTCGACATCCTATTTACCTGTCATGTCGACATGCTTCCCGTTACAGCAAAGGTTGTTTTCAAAAGAAGTGTCTATTCGTTTAAACCTCTTCGAATGGACACATCCATTCATTCTCTATAAATAGAGACTGTTATGGACGTTTTCAAAAAACTACTTCTTCATTTTTATCTCCTCTTTACTCTCTTATCTTATTTTCTAATCATCCTATCCATATTCTGCCGAAATCTTAAGTGAATCAAACCAGAATATCTCTAGTTTGATTCTCTGCCACTCTCTTCAAAGAATCTCAGTGCTTATCAGAGTTATAGATACATTTGTACTCAAAGAAACTTGTGTGGGGTTATAAAGGTGTGATCGTGTCCTTGGAAATCGATCGGGTGAACTTGTGTCCTGTGAATCAAGTGGTTCTACCCAGAGACCTGAGAATCTGGAGGGTGTACCTCGTTGCCTTGGAATCGAGGGATTGTAATCTAGATTATTGTTGAATAGAAAGCCGTACGGGTTGTGCGGGACTGGATGTAGGGTAACACCGAACCAGTATAAAATTCCTGGTGTGTTCTTTCCTTTACTTGCTTTTGATTTATATTTGCATTTGTTTGTGATTCTGTGATTTGATATGTGATTGTGTATTTGCATTAAGTTAGTTAATTCAATTTAAATCAAAGAAGTTTTAAAGAAATTCTTAAAACACTATTCACCCCCCCTCTAGTGTTAAATAGCCTTAAGATCATCTTCCGCGTCCCTTTCATTTGGTATCGGAGCAAGTTTTTCAAAGTATTCATAATCTGATTTTTGAAAAGTTCATGGCTAAGTTTGAAATGTTTCCTAAAAATATTTCTTTAATGATCAAATCATTGTGGTCTCATAAATTGATGCATGATAGTTATATAGAATCAGGTAATCTACAAAAGTTGCTCACTGTGCAGGAATCTTGCTTCATGGCGACAAATGAATCTATTAACAATGGACAAGCTGTGAAAATAAGGAAAAACAAGTGGATACTTGATAGTGGATGTTCAAGGCATATGACAGGAAATCCATAGATACTCAATGACATTATTTACAAGGATGGAGGATTGGTTAATTTTGGGGATAATTCAAAAGGTTATGTGATTGGCATCGGCAATGTAGGTAATTCTGAAACTCCTATTATTTCAAATGCTTTGTTAGTTAAAAATCTACAACATAATCTACTTAGTATTAGTCAGTTATGTGATAAAGGATATAGGATTAAATTTGAAAAAGACAAGTGTCACATCGAAGATAATAAATCTAATATTATCTTTGAGGGAGTTAGGAAAAAGAATATCTATATTCTTAGTATGAAAATTTCAAATGATAATCTATGTCTTTTGGCCAATACAAGTGACCCTTGGACTTGGCATAAGAGATTTGGACATTTGAATTTTAAACTCTTATCTAGACTATCCAAACTTGATCTAGTAAGAGGCCTCCCTAAGATGCAATTTAAAGTAGATAGTATATGTGATGCATGTCAATTAGGAAAACTTAGAAAAAGTTCCTTTAAACTTAAAGATATGATTTCTACTTCAAAACCTCTTGAGTTACTTCACCTAGATTTATTTGGTCCATCTCAGATTCAATCAATCAACCATAGTAAATATGTCTTTGTAATTGTGGATGATTATTCTAGATATACATGGGCAATCTTTCTGAAACATAAAAGTGATACTTTTGATTATTTTAAAAGTTTTTCAAAAAGAGTTCAAAACCAACTTTCTTCCAAGATCATCACTATTCATAGTGATCACGGTGGTGAATTTGGAAATGAGAAGTTTGAGGAATTCTGTAATCAGAAGGGAATTACTCACAATTTTTCGTTTCCAAGAACTCCACAACAAAACGGAGTAGTTGAGCGTAAGAATAGGACGATTCAAGAGTGTGCTAGAACTCTACTTTCTGATAGTAAATTACCAAAACGTTTTTGGGCTGAAGCAGTTGCAACAGCCTATTATATTTTGAATAGGATTCTGATTAGACCTCTAACCAATAAAACACATTATGAACTTCTTTTCAATAAGAAACCTAAGGTATCTTATTTCAGAATTTTTGGAAGTAAATGTTTTATCTTAAATACAAAAGATAATTTAGATAAGTTTGATCCTAAATCCGACAAAGGAATCTTTATCGGATATTCTAACAGGAGTAAAGCTTATAGAGTTTTTAATCTAAGAACAAACACTATTGAAGAAACTTTACATGTTTCCTTTGATGAAAATTTCAAAGAAGTTGATCAGACTAATGATGAGGATGACTTAGTTATTTCTAATCATGAATCTGTAGATGCTACAAATGAAACTTTTCATCCAAATAAAAAGATTAGGCTTTTAAAAGATCACCCTGTAGAAAATATTCTAGGAGATATGCAATCTGTTGTTAAAACTAGGAATCAATTAAACAGTATGAGTCATGTTGCTTTTATATCCTCAATAGAACCTAAAAATCCAAAGGAAGCATCAACTGATGATTCATGGATTCTTGCTATGCAAGAAGAATTGAATCAATTCACCAGAAATGATGTTTGGGAACTTGTTCCTAGACCTGAGGATAAATCCATTATAGGCACTAAATGGGTATATAAAAATAAATTAAATGAATTAGGTGAGGTCGTTAGAAATAAGGCTCGACTCGTTGCACAAGGTTATTGTCAAGAAGAAGGTATAGATTATGACGAAACCTTTGCACCCGTAGCAAGATTAGAAGCTATTAGAATTCTACTTGCTTTCGCTAATTTCAATAATTTCAAACTTTTTCAAATGGATGTCAAGAGTGCCTTTCTAAATGGTTTTGTAAAAGAGGAAGTTTATGTTGAACAACCTCCACTCTTTGAAGATACAAAATTTCCAAATCATGTTTTTAAATTAAAGAAAGCCATGTATGGTCTAAAACAAGCTCCTAGAGCTTGGTATGATAGACTTAGGTCTTATCTTTTGCAATCTAATTTTGAAATAGGTAAAGTAGATAACACACTTTTTATTAAAAGAAACAAAAATGATATTCAACTTGTACAAGTATACGTAGATGATATTATTTTTGGATCAACCAATTCTGACATGAACAAAGAATTTTCTGACATTATGACAAAAGAGTTTGAGATGAGTCATATGGGTGAACTTAATTTTTTCCTAGGATTACAAATCAAACAATTAGATAATGGTATCTTTATCAGTCAAGAGAAGTATGCGAGAGAGTTAGTTAGTAAGTTTGGCTTAACCAATGTGAGTGGAAAACCAACTCCCATGGCAACCAATATAGCGTTAAGTAAGGATGATCTATCCAAAGACGTAGATCAAACCTTGTATAGAGGAATGATTGGATCACTTCTCTATATAACTGCTAGTAGACCAGATATCATGAACAGTGTCTGTCTCTGTGCAAGATATCAATCTCAACCCAAGGAAACTCATCTAAAAGCTGTGAAACGTATCATTCGATATGTTAAACACACCTTTGATTATGGATTGTTCTACCCTAAGAATGATTCGTTTGAATTAGTTTCCTACTGTGATGCTGACTATGCTGGGTGTAAGTCAGACCGAAAGAGTACAAGTGGAACTTGTCACTTTCTAGGTCATTCCTTAATTTCCTGGTTCAGTAAAAAGCAGAATACTGTTTCCCTATCAAAACTGAAGCAGAGTATGTTTCTGCTGCTTTAGCTTGTTCTCAAGTTTTGTATATGCAACAAACCTTGAATGATTTTGGTATATCTATCACGAAATCTCCAATTTTCTGTGATAACACTAGTGCCATTAGTTTGTCCAAAAACCCAACTCTCCATGCCCGAACTAAACATATTGACATTAGACACCATTTTCTAAGAGATAACGTAAATAAAGAGAAAATTTCTCTTGATTTCGTTAATTCTGAAAATCAAATAGCTGATATTTTAACCAAACCTTTAGGAGAACCTGTCTTCACCAAGTTAAGAAGAGAATTAGGTATATGTTCTCTTTCTGAAATATAGTATATAGTATAGTAGTATACATAGGGTATATATGAATGTTTTCTTAACCATAGCATTTTGCAACACCATGTCGACATGGTATTCATGCGTCATGTCGACATGCAACGGTAAAAATGACAGTTCGTTTTTTTTCCCTCTAATTTTTGAATGGGTGGTTATTTAACTCACCCATTCCGAGTTTCTCTTCCCTCCAATTATTATTTCTTCATTCTACTTTCTGGAAACATCAAATCCATGGCTTCCACATCCAATCCTAATCAAATATCACCGGTTTCTTTCCTTTCTCCTTCACATGGCCCTTTCCAAAACTCCATACTCGCTTGTGTCATCAAAATAGAGGAGAAAGTTAATGACTCGCTGCAGATGTTAACTGAAATGCAAGTTCAACAATTGAGAATGGCAAGAGAGCAAGAGAAACAAGGGAAAATTCTGAGGAATCTTCAAAAATTCCTCATGGATAATCATGCCAATCCAATTGTAATTAAAGATTCTTCTAACATAGAAGCAAATGAAGAAGGAGAAGAAGACAAAGACGAAGAAGAAGAGGAAGAACCAATGGAGGAAGAAACTGATGATGAAGCAGTATGTGTAGGGGAAGTTTGTTTTGATGCTTATGGGAACATTGTGGAACAACATGGAAACTTCTGTTTCCATTACCCAAATTGTCCTGTCCACAAGTCTCCTATCATCAAAAACAACCGTTGAGTTGTTTATTTTCTTGTTTTAGTTATTTATGTGTTTATAAGTTTAAATAGTCATGTATATAATAATATTGAAATGAATAAAATAATCTGTGGTTACACTTATTATTCTTATTCTTATATTACTCATATATAACATTCTAAGTATACGATGTTTAGTGCACTGTTATATCTAGTTTCAGTATTATTAATGATAACACTATCATTAATATCATAGATTTAGGGGGAGTTAGTGTCATTTTTTTGTTGATGACAAAGGGAGAGAAGTATAAAATAGGTTAGTTAGGCATAGATTAAGGGGGAGTTATTAGATTTAGGGGGAGTTATAAGGAGAATATAAATATTTTATAAACAAAGGTTGTCATCATCAAAAAGGGGGAGAATGTTAGTCCATAGGATAGTGGTTTTGATGACAACAACTATAGAAGTGTTATAAAATATATATGTGCAGGAAATCTATATGCAGGTATCAACAAAAGAAGACTGTACAGTAAAGAAAACAAAATTGATGAAGACAAAGATCAAGAGTTCAAGATTGAATACTCATGAGATTCAAGATATTCAAGAGTTCAAGACAAATAACATAGTTAGGTTAGATATTTGTTAAAACTCCTTGAAAGCACTATCATTCTTTTTTATCCAATTTACTCGTGGAATGGAATCCACTTCGTTCTTGTTAAAGGGATGGAACCCTAGTGAGATGGAACTCACGAAATATCTAGTGGAACGGATAGTAGCCCTATTTTGTTATCCACTAATTTTGATTCAAAATGATTTTCAAAATTATCTCTTGTTTTATAAAATGATTTTCAAATATTCCTTTTCAAAAGAAAAACCTTCGTTCACATTTCCAAAAATGTTTTAGCCTCAAAATCATATTTATCATTTTGTTATATTTTGATTTCAAAATTGTCCTTGATATTTTAGCCTCAAAATCTATTTTAATATTATATTTACTTTAGTTTATTTACTTTGATTTTAAATATAATTTAGTATATATACATATATACATTCATAAGTATTTCTACTTCTAAATACCTTCTACAAATACATAGAGTCCATTTGAATAAAGTTGCATATGTTTTAAATCATCATTTTCAAAGTAAAGCAAATCATCACTTTTTACTAGACCATGTCGACATCCTATTTACCTATCATGTCGACATGCTTCCCGTTACAGCAAAGGTTGTTTTCAAAAGAAGTGTCTATTCGTTTAAACCTCTTCGAATGGACACATCCATTCATTCTCTATAAATAGAGACTGTTATGGACGTTTTCAAAAAACTACTTCTTCATTTTTCTCTCCTCTTTACTCTCTTATCTTATTTTCTAATCATCCTATCCATATTCTGCCGAAATCTTAAGTGAATCAAACCAGAATATCTCTAGTTTGATTCTCTGCCACTCTCTTCAAAGAATCTCAGTGCTTATCAGAGTTATAGATACATTTGTACTCAAAGAAACTTGTGTGGGGTTATAAAGGTGTGATCGTGTCCTTGGAAATCGATCGGGTGAACTTGTGTCCTGTGAATCAAGTGGTTCTACCCAGAGACCTGAGAATCTGGAGGGTGTACCTCGTTGCCTTGGAATCGAGGGATTGTAATCTAGATTATTGTTGAATAGAAAGCCGTACGGGTTGTGCGGGACTGGATGTAGGGTAACACCGAACCAGTATAAAATTCCTGGTGTGTTCTTTCCTTTACTTGCTTTTTATTTATATTTGCATTTGTTTGTGATTCTGTGATTTGATCTGTGATTGTGTATTTGCATTAAGTTAGTTAATTCAATTTAAATCAAAGAAGTTTTAAAGAAATTCTTAAAACACTATTCACCCCCCCTCTAGTGTTAAATAGCCTTAAGATCATCTTCCGCGTCCCTTTCACTTCTGCACCATGGGATAAATCCGGTCATAGCTTCTCATCATAGGGATTACGTTGTGCCAAACGATGCACGTAATTAGATGGGCAATTGGATGTAGATTACCCATCTTTCAAACACTTACATCCAGGGAAAAGATCTGCTGTAAAATCTTTGAGTCGGTTACTTCAAAATCATCCTAGTCTGTGTCCTTCGTGGAGGACTCCAAAATCTCAGTGAGATTATCATTAGTCAGCTCAATCAAGACATCCTTCAGCTCTGAACGAATCAAACTGTTGCCTCCATCGAAATTCTGCGCCAACATGACATCGAAAAGGAAGATGCAGCATGGGTAACATCCCTACTCAAAAGTCTCAAAGTAGAGGATCGATGCAAATCCTACCATGACTAATAGCTCTTCCAGCCCATAAGCGGCAAAACCTTATGCTCATTCCGGTTCAGCCAAGTGGCCTCTTGAGGGTTGAGACAATAATGGCATGAGGAAAACCAATGGTGTGGAAAGGTGTCTTGGGCTAAGAAGTGGTTGGAGGGAGAGAATAGGGTTTAGATCTGGAGTGATGGCGTGGCGAGATCTAACGTGCAAAACAAACACGAGTGAGTGGCGAGGCTACTGCTCTTAGGGAAGAACAATGTGGCCTGGTAGAGGAATGAAAGAGAGAGGTTGCTATTTGGAAGAGGAGGAGGAGGATGGAGATTGGGTTCGGCTGATTGAGGAAGGAAGAACGAAAGAATGCAATTGGGGAACTTCGAACACGACTTTTATAGTCCCATTTTGGGTTCAAGTTGTGCCAAAACTCGTTAACTAGTAAGCCAATATAGTTTTACCACTAGGTTGTCAACTGCTAGACAGGCTTTGGGCGTTAATTGATCCAAGACCCAATAAGGGTTGGATAAATAATAATAATCGTTTCGCGCCGTCTTCTTAGAGTCGACATGATCCGAAAAATTTATGTCCTCATCACGGCGATGTCAAAGTCAACTGCTTAGTCCCAAACCATGCTCCCGCAATTCACAGTAGTCCCAACAAAAGTGCTATGACCAATAACAATTTCAAAAACCCAAAAATACTCTAGCTGCTATTTCCTGCCTACTTCACACGAAAATATTTCTTCCAATGACTGGTGAGTACGAAAACACTTTAAACTACATACCTCAATGAAATTGAAGGTCATTACTATTTTGACTGTACCTTAAAGAAGAAAAATAAAAAAACCTTGATTTTATAAACGGAAAAATCGCTAAGCTAAATATATGCGCCTTTATACTTGTTTCTAAATAATAGAAACAATTTCATATCAAAACTTCTATTAAAAATCAAACTTATATATATATATATATATATATATATATATTATGGTCTCCAATAACCTTCTTTTAAAACACAAGTTTCCTAAATGGAAAAATTATTTCCTTGCCAAAAATAAAAACCAAGCCTTTACTGATATACAATATAAATATTAAAGGATTTCAAAAATTAATCTTTTATAAACTAAAAATTTCTTAACACGACCAACTTAGCAGTATACGTGTTTCTTTGAGAATTAAAATTTCAAAACTTTGCCAAAAGAAAATTCTAAAATAAATCCTTGGGAAAATAAATCATTTGAAAATACTTTTTCCAAAATCTAAGGAATTTCCAAAATAGACTTTATAACAATTCTCTCATAGGTTTTAGACTAAGAAACTGACATTAATTCTTTGAATAAAAATCTAGTTTGGCATCAAAGAGGTGATCAATAATTGCACCCTAGCAAAAACTTGCTTTTAGATAATTGCGACATACAGACTCTAATTTCCTACCCATCTAGAATAGATGTGTATCTCCAACTGGAACCCATCATCAAAAATCCAAAATCATAAGGCAGACAGAATCTTGGCCATCAAGTCGAACACATCCAGTCTTCGAGATTCTGCCATACGTCGCACTCATGCTCTTCATCAACAGTGCCTTATGCATCGCCAGCACTCCGTGGGGTACTTCAGAGTCGGCATGAAAATATTTACTCTAAGATATTTCCAACCTGTATTTGATTTGCCTATTCCCTCGGAGTAGAACTACAACTACTTCTATAGTCGGAACTCTTAGAATCTAACGTAAAAATATAATATTACTAGATAGGAAAGTACGAATAAGTTCTCTAAATTTATCCTAATTCCACTGATCTACTAACCTAAGCTCTGATACCAAATGTAACAACCCATACCTTAATGGGCTTAAATTTTGACAAAAATCGAAACCTAAGTCCATTAAAGCACAAATCGTTGGATTTAGTACCTGCAAATAAGCATGAGCATTATCAAAGATTGATAGAAATCTGAACTCACAGTAGAAAAAATAATAGGACAAGAATACTGATTATGACTACTGCCTTGGAATTAATGGTATTCCTTCGATAGTAGATTATCACATTAGCATCGAGCATGTGCGAAAAGAAGACTTCTCCAACAACAAAGCACATCCAGCTTTAGTGACCTGTTCCTTTGAATCTATCATGTGTATTGTAATGAGAAGGGGGTCGGAACAACGTTCTGGTGACAGAAAAATCTATAAATCGTCCATAACAATAATTTATACCGATTGGTTTCAGTTTAATTGTTATGTCTATTAAGGTTAGCAATTCTAACCCAATTTTGCATTCCACACACGATTAACCCTTTCCAAGGTACAAAATACTGATGACGCCTTATCAACCACCCAATACTTCCAAACCCATTTTCCACTTAACACTTCTAAATATGAAGTTGGCTTTTATAATCATCACAAGATACTTTTAAAAGAGAAATAGATAGATTTTGTCATTTAAGACCTCAATCAAGGTAAACCCCATCATTTAAGACCTATTCCTAAGGTGGTTTCCCGACAACGTTGTCAATGATCGGTGGGTCCTAGCTACAGAGAACTCTAACCACCATTTAAGGCTTCCAACATTTAATGTGAGAGATTGTATCCAATCCACTAAATACCTCATTAATAAGGGCTAGGCATACCCCTGACCATTTAACACCTATTTATAAGTATGCCTTTTTTCATTTAATACCTAACCCTAAGACGGAATCCTAATTGGTACTATCTAGCTGACATCCCTTGGAATCTCACTAGGTTACTTAATACTTCTTTTTAGGAGAGAGGTGAACCTTTAGATTATTCACGTAATACCTCAAATCCGAAGTGAACCATTCACGAGATATCCATTAACCACTTAATACCTAAACAGTGAAGTAAACCCTTTTAAGAGACATCCTTATTTACTTGGAATCTCACTAGGTTACTTAATACTTCCTTTTAGGAGAGAGGCGGACCCTACAACCACTTAATACCTCAAACCAAAAGCGAACCCCTATGGAGATATCCCTCACCGCTCCTAATTCCAAATTTGGACCATTTAGTACTTTTCAATTAAGAAAGCAAGCCCAATCTCTCACATCATCACGACTCCTAGGATTAGTGATATCTCACATCAGTAGTAAGTGTACTTGACTACTATTAGCCTCAAAGTGAAGGGCAATCTTCCGTCGAGTGACTCTACTGACCTCATTTCTCTAACCTATTAAGTCCAATTAATCATCCTAAATCTTTACTTATATTATCTTAGGTAGAAATTGGACTTAGCTTATTAATTCCCTTTCTATTTAAGGCAATATGATTTACCATAAATACTTATCTACTCATAAATTCCCTTTTTATGCTCATAAATGTAAATTTGTCCATAAAATCCTAACGACATTTCCTATGACATTTATGTATGATTACTAACTTCAATTTAGTAACCTTTTATATCTATTGCATTTTTATTAGTCCCATTAATCCACTTGTCCCTACTAATTGTAACTTCTAACTCATTTTCATTAGTTCATTAATTTGAGTTACAGTTTTTAATTCCCATATTAACCAATTGTAACCCCTAATCTAATCCTATCATTATTTCCCATTAATTGGGGTTACAATCTTTTATTTCCTATTAATTATTAGCAATTTTTAATTTACTTCCCATTAATAGGAATTATTACATTTCCAGATTCTACTTATTCACTTTCCTAAATATAATAACTAACGAACGTTACGCATAAATAACGCACGAATAAACGCTGTTCTCCTTTATTAATGTAATAAATACGTATAAACTACATATTCTTATCCAAATATATTTTAGTCATAAATATGTAAGTAGAATATGTTTTCCATATTTAATTTGCTAGAATTAAATTCCTTCGGAAGATTTCTACTATGATTTCCATAAATTTGTTTTAACACAAAAGGAAGGATTTACTGCATTTGAAATTACAAGGAATGTATAATTTCTTTTTATTTGGAATAAAAAGTGTAAATTATGAAGAATAAATCTGCACTTTACATATCACTTCCCTTTTTCTTTTATTCCTTGTTAAATCAAGTGTCGTCTTTTTGAATCAAAAGTGGAAAAAGTAAACAAATTTATAAAAATCAAACGGATGTTCTTCCCACAAATTAAACTATGGAAAACCTACAGCTTAACTCAAATTTAGGCAATAATCCAAAATTCCTATTTTACATACAAGTACAGATCTAGAATAAAAATATACAACATTCAAATTCTAAAATCTTTGGGATTGATTTTCAGATCTAGGTGTAAACATATTTCAAATTAAGCCTAAAACAAGAATATGTAGGCAATAATTTTCTATACTAATTGAAGCCTACAATTAATAAATAAAATTATTTTAGGCATAAAAATCAAACGTATGCCAACGGAATAGATTTAAAAGTAAAAACAATATATAAAATTCTTAATAACCCATTAAAGGCGATCCAAATCTCTAGATCTAAAGTAGAACTTTGGTTCATCTCCAAATTCATTTTAATCCAAGAAATATGTATAAAAGGTATATACATATATTATAATTACAGATTTGAGAAGAGATTTGGGATTGGGAAAGAAAATAGATACATACATACATACATACAGACATATATATATATATATATATCCTCAAATATGCGTATAGTTGATTATGTTCTCTTCTCCTTTTTATTAGATTTCCATTCTTCTCCAATCGTATGAATTTAAATACAAATATCTTATTTTTATAATTTAGAAAGAGAGTGGAGAAAAAGAAATGGTAGAGCTTCGCTACTGCCACTAGAAAAATATGAGAAGAAAAGGGAGGGTTGGGCCTGAATTTATAGGCACTAGAATCAACCACAGCCGTTAAATAAAAATATATTAAATCTGGGTCGTTGTGGCCTAGGTTTATTGTGCCCACGGTTACCGAACCAGTCGATCGCCTCATTTGCACAGATCGACTGCTATATGTTGACCAGTCGCAGTGAACGGTCGGCCTATGGGCTCGGGCGAATAATTAATAAAAGTTAATTTATCTAATCGAATTATTTTCGTTCTGAATTCGTTTTTCGTTCATAACTTCTTCGTTTGGACTCTGATCGTAAAACTCCAAATAAGAAAGTTGCTTAAAATTTCACCATGAACGCAATGGTGCAAGTTTCATGATCAAATTCCATTGTTTACACAAATTCCATTTTTGGAGCTAAATTAATTAAATAACTAACGCCAAATTATGGAATGTTACAAAATCCTAACAGACATTTCCTATGACATCATGTATGTTTACTAATTTCAAATTAGTAACCCTTTTATAGCTACCCCATTTTTATCAGTCCCATTAATCCATTTGTCTTTATTAACAGTGACCCTTAATTTAATACTATTTATTATTTCTCATCAATTGCCCATTAATTTAGGTTACAATGTTCCATTTCCTATTAATTAAATATTAGGAATTCCTAATTTATTTCCCATTAATATGAATTACTACCTTTTCTAATTCTAATTATCCTATTTCCTAAATATAATAATAACTAACGAATGTTACGCATGAATAACGCATGAATAAATGCTGTTCTTTTAACTAACGCAATAAATATGTATAAATCGCCTAATAAAATTACCATTTCGTAAACAAATATATTCTAGTCATAAACATGCAACTAGAATATGCTTTCCATATTTTATTGGCTGGAATTAAATTATCCAGGAAGTTTTTCCGCTATTATTTCCATAAATTAGTTTAACAAAAAAAGAAAACATTGACTCCGTTTGAAATTACAAGGAATGGATAAATTTTTATTCCTTGGTAAATCAAACGTCACCCTTCTGAATAAAAAGTCGAAAAAAAGTAAACAAATTATAAAAATCAACAGATGTTCATGCCACAAATTAAACTATGGAAAATCTACAACATAGCACAAATTGGGCAATAATCCAAAAATATTATTTTACACCTATAGATCTGGAATAAAAATATACAACATTCAAATTCTAAAATCTTTGGGATTGATTTCCAGTCTAGCTATAAACATGTTTCAAATTAGATCTAAAACAAAAATATATAGCAATAGTTTTCAACACTAATTTTAGCCTACAATTCACAAATAAAATTGAATTTAGGCATAAAAATCAAACGTATGCCAACATGATAGATTTAAAATAAAAAACAACATGTATAATTACACACTCACCTTTTAAAAATGATCCAAATCTCCAGATCTGAAGTAGAACCTTTGATTCATCTCCAAATCCTTTTTAATCCAAGAAATATGTATAAAAAGGTATATACATATATTAGAATTACAGATCCGAGAAGAGATTTTGTATTGGGAGAGAAAATAGGTACAAATACACACACACATATATATACATACATACATATATATACATACATATATATATATATATATATATCCTCAAATACATGTATGGTTGATTCTCTTCTCTTCTCCCTTTTATTAGATTCTATTTTTCTCCAATTTGTATGAATTTAGATATAAATATCTTATTTTAATAATTTTGAAAGAAAGCGAAGAAGAAGAAATAGCAGTGCTTCATTGCTCTATTCAGAAAAATATGAGAAGTGAAGGAAGGGTTAGGCCTGTATTTATAGGCGCTAGAATCAACCAGAACCGTTAGATCAAAATATAATAGACTCGGACCATTGGGCCAGGGAAAACCCTAGCCCCTGTCTTAAGAGTGGTCAACCGCCCCCCTCATGGGGGTCGACCGCCCTAGGCCGACCGCTACACTAAGTGGGTCGACCGCACCCCAATGGAGGTTGACTGCCCTAGGTCCACTGCTACACAAAGCGGGTCAACTTATGGATGCCATTCAATTAATTAAAAATGTTAATTTCTTAGATGAATTATTTTCGTTTCGAATTTGTTTTCGTCCGTAACTTCTTCATTTGGACTCCGATCACAAAACTTCAAATAAGTAAGTTGCTCAGAATTTCGCCATAAACATAATGGTGTAAGTTTCATAGGCAAATTCCATCGTTCGCACAAACTCTATTTTTGGATCCTAATTAATGAACTAACTAATCGAATAACCAACGCCAAATTACAAGGTGTTACAAATCCCTACACACTGGTATTTTGGATTTATATCAGCTAGGGGCTAATAGCTGAAGTATATGGCACTACATACACCAGTCCCATTTGGTTTTTCTAATCTCTGAGTCAATTCATTCTATCGCAATCTATCCAAAAGTGATAAGAGAAATAATGCTTTAGTAAAATTCTGGCCTAGATACCCTTTTGTATTTCCTTAAAACACTTTCTTAATAAATGATTTAACCCTTGAAATTATACTTTCAAAAGAAGGAAAATATAGCCCTTTACTATATCCAAAATAATTATATCATGGTATATGCTTTTATGAAGTAATATTGATGAATCTCAAGATCTCTTGGAAGTTATCTCACTTCAAAACCATAGGCCATAGAGCCAAAACAATATAAAACCTCTATATTGAAAACGGGGCAAAGATATAACCGATGAGGGTCTTCGCCCCTTTAAATATGTTAAATTCTTGTATTTGTAAAACATAAGGCCATAGGGTCAATAACATGGACTTCGATGTCTACGTATTCGAATAGAAAACTTGGTTTGCAAATTAATAAGTCTTAAAAGAATAAAGTCGATATAGGTAAATCTCGGCATTACTGCCTTAAGGAAATAAGCAGCATCTTAAGGGTCGAAGTCAATATAAACGGCATTATAGCCGTCTTCGAAAACATAGGAAATTGAATAAAGGTGGCATCATTATCATCGACATCGATATAAATAAAAGCAGCATAGTTGTCTATATTGTCGAAGTCAATTTTTATGAACATGCGGCATCATTATTGCCGCTATAAGTCACTTTGAAACCGGTGGAGTTAGTGTCCTTAATAAAAATAAGCGGCATTGCTTTCATCATCATCGACAAAGATAAAAGCGGCATAGTTAAAGTGTTTGAGGGAAACAAGCGACGTCATTTTCTTTGAAGCTCATGTTGTCGATGGTATCTATGCCGACGTCGACTCCAACCTTCCCGAATTCATTTCATATCATCTAGAATGATATCCTATGTATTCATTAAGGTTGGCAACGTATAACAGTAACATCATTGACTTCGGCAACCATAACTTCGAAGTGGCATTGTCGTAAGTAAATTAAAAACTACAACTTTGCTATTCAAACTATTATTTTTTCACCAATTCCTTGGAATTGTCAAAATACTAATCGATATTAAACTTCTTTACCAAAATATTTTCCAAAAAACTGCTACATAGCAGATTTTTCATTTCCAAAATATTTTGCAAACCATACATTTATATTAATATTTTAATATAATAATTAAGCTTTTCTAGCTCAACTAATTCCTATTAAATCATAAACACTTGGGAAAAATCCCCAAAAATCATAATAAATCCAGTTTATTATATTCTTTGACATATAAAAATTTCGGGACCAAAAACATAATTATTTTAAATAATTAAACCCAAAATATCTCATTTTCCAACCTTAGAGAATTCACCAAATTCTCATTAAACCAGAAAATTATGAAATAAAAAACCCACTTCCAAACTAATGTTGCTAACATCACATTAAAAATTTCAAATCATTTGGGTATCATATGATAGGTTTTCTAACTCAAACATATCACTTAATTTCATAAATAAATTCCATAAACTTACCAATAAGCATATAATTATTCAAACTATCATAGCATGGAATAATATAAGCAAAAAAATCGGGTTTATACTTAAAACCGAAAATAACATTTAAAACACGAGATGCATAGCTATTATTCACCTTGAATGACTAAAGAAGGTTGAAATTTTTATTTATTTGATTCCCCTAAGATTTGATCCTCATTCCCTAGCTTTACTTCCTTTGAAACCCTTGTTAATGGTCAGCCTATCTCTTATCTTTTGTTTATGTAAATGAAAGTAAGGGAGAAATGAGAATAGGAAGGTTTAAGTTAAGGAAATATACTCTTTTCCTATTTTGCCTTCCTTCATATCCTCCTTCATAGTAATGTTTTAATTAATTCCATTAGTTCATTAATTAGGCTCGACCCATATTAATTATCAAATCTCAATCATTTTCCCATTTTACATTATTTTATTTAGTTTGTCTAATTAAATATACTAAATAATTTTAATTAAAAACAGGGTTGTTACCTCCTTAAAGAATTTCGTCCTCGAAATTACGATAAGGTACATACATCAAACTTATAAGCAAAGATATAAAATATACCATCAAAAATATCATGATAAGTGTCCCTAATCATGTTGTCCACTGTCTCCCAAGTATAGTATCTCTCGTCGTCATTCCACTGGACTTTTACTATTCCAACTATCTTATTTCTTAGACTTTTCTCATCCTTAGCCACAATACAAACTGATTGTCATGTCTGGTTCCACTACTATGTCTTCCAATGCAGTTGGAGTTATAGTGGTCTCTATATCTCAGACACACTTGCTCATATAAGAAATATGAAAAACATTGTGGACTCCTACCAAACTACCCGGTAACTCTATCCTGTAAGCAAGTTTCCCGATCCTTTCAGTGATATGAAATGGTCCAACAAATCTAGGTGCCAATTTTCCTGATTTGCCAAATCTTACAACACCCTTCACCGGTGATATTTTGATGAAAACATGATTTCCAACTAAATACTCCAAGTTCTTCCATCTCTTATCAACTTAACTTTTCTACCTAGATTGAGCTTCCTTCATTCTAGCCCGAATCAATTCAATCTTTTCTACGGCTTTTCTTACCATATCCGGATCAAGAACTAATCTACCACCAGTCTCTAACCAACATACAGGTAATCTACAGGGCCTTCCATGTAAATCTTCAAAAGGCGTCATTCCTATACTAGTCTGATAACTATTATTATAGGAAAACTCAACCAAGTGCAAATGGTCTTCCCATGACCGACCAAAGTCTAGTACACAAGCTCTCAACAAATCTTCGATCACCTTATTAACTCTCTCTGTCTGCCCATCCGTCTGTGGATGATAAGCGGTACTCATCTTAAGCTTGGTACTTAGTACTTCCTGTAGACTCTTCCAGAATTTTATAGTAAATAAAGAATCTCTGTCACTGACTATACTACTAGAAATCTCTTGCAGGCTAATATTATTCATCATAAACAACATATCCAATACAGGTGCCGTCAAGGTTGACTTAACGGGAATGAAATGTGCACTCTTTGTTAGTCTATCCACTATGACCCATATAGTTTCATTTCCCGTGTTTGACCTTGGAAACCCGCCAATAAAATCCGTGGATATCGAATCCCATTTCCAAACTGGTATATCTAAAGGCTGAAGCAATCCATTCGGCTTTTGATGCTCGGCTTTTACCTATTGACAATTCAGACACTATTTTACCCATAAGCCTACATCCTTTTTAATACCCTCCTAGAAGAAACTCCTTTTCATGTCTCGATACATCTTAGTCTCCTTAGGATGAATAGTAAACTTTGATCGATGACATTCCCTAAGAACTTATTTCCTTAGGTCACCAACATCGGGAATGCACAATTGTCCCTTCTTTCTCAACCATCCATTCTGGTCAAGGTAAAAATCCATCAAAATCATCAATCTCGGTTCCATCTTCCAATCTTCTAATTCTTTTGGCTATCAGTGTATCGTCTCTTTGCTTAGAAGAAATTCTTTCGATCAATACCAGGCAAACTTCCAAACAAGATAACTATGCGGTACTCTGACTAGAACTGGCGGTCGATCTTAACCGCACACAAGTACTCAGTGCTTCCAAATCTTTCCATTTAGCCAACATAGCTAATACTACAGTCTGATGTTTCCTACTAAGTGCATCTGCAAGTTTGTTTCCTTTCCTTGGTGTGTACTCAATTCCAAAATCATAAGCAGCTAAAAACTCCAGCCACCTCTGTTATATCATATTCAACTCCTTCTGAGAGAATAAGTATCTTAGCGACATGTAAATCATATACAACTCGAAACGTTCTCCCAAAATGTAATGTCTCCACACCTATAAAGAAAATACTACGGGAGCCAACTCTAAGTCATGAGTCAGATATCTAACTTCATGCGGTCTGAGCTCTCGTGAAGCATATGCAATCACCTTACTCCTCTGCATTAATACAGCTCTTAATCCCGTTCCACATGCATATATATACACCGCCAAATCTTGATTTCCATCTGGAATAACTAACACAGGTGCATTGGTTAATAAATTTTTCAGCTTCTGAAATGCCTCCTCAGATTTATCGATTCAAACATACTTTATGTCCTTCCTTGTTAGTTTAGTCATTGCCGTTGCTATATGAGAGAAATCCTTGATGAATCTTCGGTAGTAGCCAGCTAAACCAAGAATTATCTCAGTCATCATCTTGGGTCTATTCCAGTTATTTCTTCTTTCTTAGCTGGATCTACCGACAACCCTTTCTCTAAGACTATATTACTAAGAGACTTCACCTCCTTCTGAAAATGACACTACAAAAACTTTGCTTTTAGCTGATGCTGCCTTAGCATCTCAAGCAATATTCTAAGATGAATCTCATGATCTCTTTCATCCTTAGAATATATCAAAATGCCATCTATGAATATCAATACAAACATATCCAAGTGCTATCAGAAAATACGGTTCACTAAGTCTACAAAGAAAGCATGCACCTTAGTCAATCCAAATGGCATTACTAACCACTCGTATGAACCGTATCTTATTCTTGACGCTGTTAATGGAATACTATCTTCCCCCACCCTTAGTTAATGGAACCCTATCGCCTGATCCAATTGGAAAAACACTTCAGCTATACTCAAATGATCAAATAAATCATTGATCCTCGGCAAAGGATATCGGTTCTTTATCGTCTTTTCATTCAACTTACGATAATCGATACACAATCTTAATGACCCATCTAATTTCTTCACAACATCATGGCCTCTCCCTAAGAGGAACTACTTGGTTTAATAAAACCTTTTCCTTCTAAGTCCACCTGCTGCACCTTTAACTCTTTCATCTCGGTAGGTATCATTCTGGTAGGAGGTTTACTTACGAGTTTAGCTTCAGGTACATGATCTATTCGAAACTCAATAACTCGTTTTGACGATAATCATATAACAGGCTCAAAAATATCTAAAAAATCTCTAACTATGAAAACCCAATTCAACTCTCTTCCTCCTCTATCGCACCCAACAAAGATAAAACATCAAAACTTGGATTCTCTACCGAGTATACAATTTGGTCACTACTATTAAGTTGTCTTGGTGATATTTTCCTATCGTGGCAAAATATCCTAGCATCATAATTACTTAACCAGTTCATACCCAAAATAATCCCAAAGCCTACGAAATCAAACACATGCAAATTGCAGGCAAATATATGACCCAATAATGCAAACTCTAATTAGTCACATCTCATCCCTAGAATTGCGTATCCTCCTATCGAATTTGCAACCCTTAAGGAATTAACTAGATATGAAGGTCCTGGTTAATCTTATCTATCAAACAACGAGATATAAAAGAATGTCATGCACCAATATCAAATAGTACTCTAATAGATATACCATGAATCAAAAGCGTACCTCCCAATCCAGCTTTTCCTTTCCCCTCAGCTATTGGTCTCGAGGTAGCCGGTTCCAAAGCAAATACTTTTTCTGTTTTTGCCTTGGCCACTTCTGGACATTTGTTATTGTAATGTCCCACTTGGTCGTAGTTAAAGCACTTAATGTTCTTCTTTCCAACGACTTCCTTTCCCTTACCAGTTCGGCACTCATGAGCATATTGTCACACTTGCAACACATAACCTTAGACTTCCCTTTTTTTAGCAACTCCACCCTTTTGAGCTCCCATCGTCTGGTAAAACTTTCTCTTCTGATTCTGTCCACCTTGACTCTCTGCAGGCTTGTTATTACTGAACAAAGCAAGCATCTCTTCATCTCTCAAAGCCATCTCCACGACTACATCACATGGATCCCTGTGGTGTGGTAAAGTTGCCCTAGCAAGCTTAGGTCTCAGTCCACAGATGAACTTCTCGTTTCTCATTATTAGTGTGTCACTGTAGCATATCCATATCAGGACAGCTCCCTAAATCTGGTTGCATACTCAAGCACCATCATATCAACTTGCACCAATTCTGCAAACATCCTCAACAGAGTTGACTTAGCGATCTCAGACATAAATCTTTCTTTAAACCTTCTTTTGAATTCATCCCAAGTCAAAGTTTCCTCTGCTACCTCAACGATCGCACTATTCCACCAGTACAACGTAGCTTCTTGCGGTTGTATAGACGCCAATCACCTCTTATATTCATCATTCAAACCAAGATCGGTGAAAAACCTTTCACAATGAAGCAACCAATTCTCCACTTCAATTGCATCCTCTGTTTCAATAAATGGCTTCCCTCCAAGCCTTACATGGTCTCTACTCAGAAAAACATAATTGTTAACAATTGAAACTTCTTGATTAGCTCCTCCAGAATTTCCACCAACTAATCCAACAGCAACTCCTACTTGCATCATGTTGACAAAGAACTAATACATTGCTCCTATATCAACCGTTGGTGTTCCAGCACCTACATTAGCAGCTGTTTTTCAACCAGGGTTCCTTCTAATGTTGGACTTGACATTTCCATTAGTAGTGGTGCTTCCTCCATTAATATTTAGTCTTCTATTTCTTGCCTCCATATCTTACTTCCTCAAATCTACATTTAAACCTTAGTAAGATACGGAAGAACGGTCGAAAAGAGAGAGGGAAAATAGAGATAAAACGTATACCTATATATAGCAAATACAAGTATGTTACTATAGCGTTATCCCATACCCCAATCTTATTCTCTGGTTCATTTGGATTATGTTTCCAAAACTCTTTTTAAAGTTCAAATTTCCTTTCGTTTTACCTAAACCTATGCTTTGATACCAAGTTGTAACATCCTATATATTAAGGCCCGAAACTAAGCACTACTGATGCTGCAGTTATCTATATTATTAATTATCGATGACAAAATGCGACCATGTTAATGGTATCCATAATATCAGAAGCACGAGAATATGAAATAATTTTAAACACAATTTCAAAGCAGACTTTCACATTTCATTTAAAGATAATATACCATATTTGTTACAAAATACTCTAAGAGCTACATAGGAAGATGCCTCCTTGGTTGATCAGAGTTACTAAATAGACAGATACATCTACTGTTAATACATTCATACAACAACTGACATAACAAAGTGGATAATAGTAATAAATAAACTCCTACATAGCTTTCTTTGCCTCCTACACATCTCCGGAAGCTTTATTCGCCAAAACCTACTAAACCTGTAAAGCCCTTACTCCCGACCTACTAAAATCAAATTTTGAGCACTCAAGAGTTTAAAGGGAAAACATAAACTTTGAGTCAGATAGAAAGCCTGGTGTGAATAATAATATTCCATCTTGATTTATGGATATCTAGTGAGACCACACTGCTGAGCGAAACGGGTTTTCCCCTCACTAATATCCCTTTTTAAGATATATCTTTTGCAAATCAAAGTCATGCAACCAAACTGGTTATGATAAATAATATAAACAATAATGTGCATGCATGCTACGTAGGTATTTATGACTATTCGTCAAATCATTGGACTATCTGTCCTAATTTTTAGTTTTCACAGGGTAACTGCCAACTTAATGGCTAATGGGCCTACCAATATACCAAATTTTCTAACTGACTGTTAGAAGAAAACTGGACGGTCTATATAAATACACTTATCCTAGTGTTTACCTGACTATTTATCAATCTCAGTTTTGCAAGGCTTAGTATAATTTAAAGATTTTGCAAGTTGACCTATAACCTATCTTATTTTTATGTATTCCTCTCAGTGTATATACCTACTTTTAGTCATACCCTTGACAAAGCCCTATGCATTGGAATTTTGGACTTATATCAACTAGAGGCTAATAGCTGAAGTATAGGGCACTACCCTACACCAGTCTCATCTGGTTTTCCTAATCTCTGCATCAATCCATCCTATCACAATATTCAAAAGTGATAAGAGTAATAATGATTTAGTAAAATTCGGGACTAAATACCCTTTTCTATTTCCTTGAAAACGCTTTTTTAATAAATGATTTAACCCTTGAATCATACTTTCAAAACAAGGAAAATATAGCCCTTTATTATATCTAAAACAATTATGCCATAATATATGCTTTTATAAAGTAATATTGATGAATCTCATAATCTCTTGGAAGTTATCTCATTTCGAAACTATAGGCCATAAAGCCAAAACAATATAAAACTTCTATACTAAAAAACGTGGCAAAGATATAGCCGATGAGGGTCTTCGCCCCTCCAAATATGTTAAAGTCTTGTATTTGTAAAACATAAGACCATAGGGCCGATAATATGGACTTCGCACCGCGTAGGGTGTCTACGTCTTCGAATAGAAAACTTGGTTTGCATGTTAATAAGTCTTAAAAGCATAGAGTCGATATAGGTAAATCTTGGCATCACTGCCTTAAGGAAATAAGCAACATCATTAGGGTCGAAGTCAATATAAGCGGCACTATAGCCGTCTTAAAAAACATAGGACATTGCATAAAGGCGGCATCGTTATCATCAATGTCGGTATAAATAAAAGCGGCATAGTTGCCTATATTTTCGAAGTCAATTTGTATAAAACATGCAGCATCATTATTGCCACTATTAAGTCACTTCAAAACTAGTGGGGTCGACATCCTTAATAAAAATATGTGGCATTGCGTTCGTCGACGTCGACGAGGATAAAAGCGGCATAGTTAAAGTATTTGAGGAAAACAAGCAACATCATTCTCTTTGAAGCTCATGATGTCGATGGTATCTATGCTGACGTCGACTCTAACCTTCCTGAATTCGTTCCATATCATCTAGAATGATATGTATTCATTAAGGTTGGCAATGTATAACATCACATCATTGACTTCGGCAACCATGACTTCAAAGTGGCATTGTAAATAATTTTGCTAACGTCATATTAAAATTTCAAGTCATTTGGATACCATATGATAGGTTTTCTTACTCAAACTGATCACTTATTTTCATTAACAAATTCCATAAATTCGCCAATAAGTATATAACTATTTGAACTACCATAGCATGGCATAATATGAGCAAAAGAATCGGATTTATACTTAAAACCGAAAATAACAATTAAAACATGAGATGCATAATTGTTATTCATCTTGAATGGCTAAAGAAGGTTTAAATTTAATTCCTCTAAGATTTGATCTTGTTTCCCTAGCTTCACTTCCTTTGAAACCCTTGTTAATGGCCGGCCTAACTCTTATCTTTTGTTTGTGTAAATGAAAGTGGGGGAGAAATGAGAATATGAAGATTTAAGTTAAGGAAATATACTCTTTTCCTATTGTAACGATCCCGGATTTTAATTAAATTTAAATTGATAATTAATTGAATTTTTGAATTAAAATTGTAAAATTAATTGTAAATTGAAGCGAGTTTCCCCAATTCAAATAAAATATATATTAAATCATATGAATTTAAATCTTGTATATATATGAATGTATATGTATATGTACATAAATAAGTTTGTATTTATATATATTGAATTTAAATTTTAAGTTAAAATAGGAATAAATATATGAATAAAAATAAAATACATTCAAATATGAACAAAAGAGGAAAGATATAAATATCTATAAGCTTGCAAAAGAAGAAAGAAATATATGTAGATAAGTATGAAACCAAACAAACAAACAAAAACAAATACATGAGAAAAGCTTGCAAAGGAAGACATGAAAAAAATATTCATTTGTACAAGGTAATTAATGCAGCCACCAAGCAAGATTTTATCAGCCTCCAATTGAAACAAATATCTCTGGTCAACAAGTTAACAAAATATTTTTTGTACGAATAAAAAAAAATCTTGTACCTATATTGTACAAATACAACACCCTGTACTCATTTTCTATATATCAACTTCCTCATTTCAGTTCGTTCAAACATAACTAAGCAAATCTGAAGTAAATATCATCTCATAATTTAAACAAACTTCAACTTAAACAAAATTCAACTCGAACCAAAGATCAAAGAAGAAAGATTTTTGCTAGCAATTTCACAATCCTGTTTCAAAGAAAAGAAAACTCTGTTCTTTCTTCTGGAAATCATGGTGAGCAAACCTCTTAATCTGCTTCTATCTGATTGATGTCATGGTTAATATTTGAATTTGTTATGAAAGTGTTGCTTAGTTGTTAGATATATCTGCATGTATATATCTGTGTATGGATTGAGATATGCATGCCTGTGTGTGAATATGGTTTCTCTGTTATAACAAACCCAAAATCTACTAGAGAAAAACATTCATATCTTCATATTTAGATCCTTTCAAACTATGATTTCTGAAAGGAAATCGTCTATAACAAAGTTAAGCAACTTCTAAAAATAATTTCAGGGAAAAATATTAAGTGGATATTTTGTAAAATATTTCTTTACAGTAAAATCATTATGAATCAGAAAATTCGAGTGTTTCAATTTTAAAATCTGATAATGTAATCATGTTCGTATTTCAAAATAATGATTTTTGGTGGAGATCTTGTGATTTTTAAGCAAGTGATGGCCGTGAATTTGTAAGATGATCAGATAAAGCATTTTTGTAAAATACTGTTGATCGGCGAGTTTATCCTCGTCGAAATTGTGATGGAAGATAGTTCGAGCACCATAGATCACCAGAAAAATGCTTGCAAAATTTTTTGTTGATCATGGTGATGTGACGACTTGATTGTAGGAGTTAAACCTAAGTTTGGTTGGGATCGAAATTCGATCAACTGTAGCGTCGATGTTGAATCGGACTTCACCGCAGGGGTTGGAATCGAAGCTTAAGTGGTTGACGATGCTCTGGGTAGGCTCGTGAGGTTTCAGATGAACGTTGGCGGAGGTACGTGGGTTTTCTGGTGATCATGGTGGGTTCCAGGAAGGGTTGTTCTGGTCGATTTCGATTCAGGGGATTGTTAAAGGTGCTGGGTGTTAATTGGTGTTGAGGTGATCGTCGGTGACTCGTTGGAGGTTGCGGGGATGATCAGAGAAGCTCTGATCATCGGTGCACGTATACACGTGCAATTGGTGTTAGTTGATAAGGATTTGGGAAGAAGGGAAATGTCTCGAGTCGATCTCGTGAAGTTTTGTGGATAGCTCGGGTGTGTGCTCGAGTATGCTCTTGAGTGTTATTATGATTAACAAGTTTTTTTCCAAATTTTAAAACTGAAACAAAGTAAAAGGGGGAAGAATGGAAGAAACTTGGGGGTTTTGAAGCCTGACTCGAAGAGAGTCTCGGGTACAACTGCATCTAGCTCGGGTTTCACTCGAGTTGCCTGGGGTTTATGACTTTTACAAGTTTTAAAGAGGTTAAATTATTTAAAGGTTTAAGTTGATAAAATGATGATAATTTATTTTCAAAGTTATGGAATAATTAATTAAGATTTATTAATGATAAGTAATTAAAGGAAAAATATTACTTAAAGATAATTACTTGATTAAAAGTAATTAAATTTTTGGGTTTAAGATTGATTTAATCAAGTATTTAAAGATTAATTAATTTAAAGAATAATTAATTAATGAGGTTAATTATTTAAGGTAATTAATTTGAGAATAATTAATTAATTTAAAGGTTAATTAATAAATGAAAGTGATTAAGGGATGATTATTAATTAAGGATAATTAATTAAATGGTAATTGATTAATTTATTAATTGAGGCTAAGTAATTTATTATTAAAGGTTAATTAATTAAAATAATTTGTAATTAGTTAATGTTAATTAACCAGGATTAGTGACTAATCTGATTTAATTAAATCAGATAAATAAATTGACCTTACCTATGGATGTTTGGATTCTATTGGATTTAATCGGTTGATATTCCTGATATGTGATGCTTTGTGATAAGAATTATTTTGATTTGAGCTGTGAACTGTGATTTATTTATCTGTGATGAATTTACATATTTATCTGTGAATTTGTGAATGAAGATAAGCGTTATAGGATTATACCGCTTATCAATATTGTTGTATTTAATATGTGATGATTGAATGATGTTGCACTATTGTGTAAAACCCCTGGACCACACCATACACACACAAATATGGATTTCACGAGGAAATCAGTTGAGTCACAGATGATTTAAATTTAATGTTTTTGAAATTGAAATTTTAATTTCAATTGATTTTGGAAATGGATTTGGGTTAAATGTTAAAGCTTTGGAAAGGAGTTTTTAAGATAAAAGTTATTTTGAATAACTTGGTAAAGTTTCCAATTTAAATAATTTGGAATTGAATTCCATGTTTGGAAATTATGGTTAAAGATGTTATAAATGTGTTTATATGAATTTAAACCATTTTAAAAGTATGGTTTTGAGAATTTGAATTTAACCCAAGGACTTTAACTCGTATAAATGAATCAGATTTTCCGAAATGAAAACTGTTTGTTTTCAAATGATAAAAGCTTTCATATAAGGAATGAATTTCCAATTTGCGTCAAAAGAATTTCAAGTTGGAATGAAAATGGTTTTCTGAGTTATGAATAAATCTTTGTGAAAGATTGTTGAATTTTGTTTTGAAATTGGAAAGGTGTACCTGTTGTATAAAAGGTCGAAATGGAGTTGTTTTGAAAGCTATCAATTAAATCTTTGATTTAAAGATTAATGAGTTAATCCAATTGAAATGGAAATCGATTTGAAAATCTATGAATAGATCTTTGTGAAACTTGGTGAACTTTGTGAAATGAATCTTTTTGTGTAAAAGATTAAAACGGTAATTTGTTTAAACCATTTGGAAGAGAAGTTTTGGGTAATAAGTTGTGACTTAACTAAAATCCCAATATCCATATGTTTTAAAATATTGCGAGCCGGGAGAGAGGATTTTGTGTCACATAATCCATTCCGAATAGTGATACGACGTAAATGGATAGCATTTGAAGACCGGTGTTGAAGACCGGGTGTTTGCGAGAACGATAGGATAACATATCGATTGTCTCTGCACTGAGTAGCTACGGTATAGAGATTCCCTAAGTGATGGGAAGTCCGATCGGGATTGTGGATACCCGGATTTGCAAAGGCTTCTTTGGAAGTGCCTTCGGTTCTGTTCGAACCCGGAACAGACTTGTATGGTTGTATGTCTGACACTACACTTTGAGATATAAAGCTGATTTCTTTCAAATACATTTCTGTTTAGTGGTGGAGAATTTATTCTCTTAGCTTAACACCCTTCTCTGAGACGTACGAGCTCAGAGGTTATGTAGTTGAAGGTTATCAGTGATATACTCCCAATTTGGTAGTGTGGCATGCTAAGTGTTGCTGTGTGTTGCTGATCATTTGTTGATCAAAGCATGGCTTTCGTGTAAAGCGTAGCTTTGTGGACGAGACCTCATCGGACCTCACACCCCGGAAATGGTCGAAACAGGAAAGATGCGGCAAGGTTTCAGGGGTAGTTCCCCTAGGGTATGTCCATTCCTTCTGGAAAAAGGTAGTATTGAAGCCCAGATATTTTACCTGTGTGGTTGCACCAATCTCATTTACTGTGTGATTGTTGCTTTGTGCTCGAGGCGCCTCGGATAAAGGTCGCAAACGACCGGGGGTGGCATATCTTAGGTTTACTTCCCGGGAAGGGGGTAACCGGCCTTGTGTTGGCAGAGAGCTAGGTAGTTCTCGGGGCGTCCCTCCAGAGGCGTTCCCAGGTGGCATAGGAAGTTACTTAGCCTGACCATTTGTTGGAAAATCCAAAGAAACAATACGAGCCCTTTACGATTGCAATTTGTATAACCTGTCACCTCAGGTGGCAGCTATAGTAGGCATAATATAATGGTACCTATGCTGGCTAAGATTAATATTGTATTTTCGAAATGATTTTGTACACTATGCACTAATAATAATATCAAAAGAGTTTTCTCGTATTAAGCATATTTGACTATCATAAGAAGAAATCTCCTCCAAGTCTGCGATTGCATTGTGTGTGTGGTGGGAGGTCTTATGGTAGTTTCATTTTTCAATAGCATGTCGAATTTCTATTATAAACTGTTTTTATTTAAAAACAACTGTTTTTGTTTACCCATACCAGTCCCATGACTGACCTGGAGTTTATTGTTCCCTTCCTAAACTCTGGGTGCCCACCATTTTCCACACGGGCAGTCTAGAGTTGGGTTTTTCAGATAGTCAGGTTTAGTAGATTATCGAGAGCTAGTTCAGTTTTTGGAGTTCACGGATGACCGACCTTGCTTATCTTGGTGCAACGTGAAGATGGTTTGAGCTTGATGTTGGAGTTATTGGTCTCATTCTCTTTGTCGGATCACTTGGAGTATCACTTTTGTTTTCCGCTGTAGCATCTTTATTTATCTCTGATATTCGTGTATCATATTGTATCATTGTTGTATATCATTGTGGATATTGTATTCATTGGAGTTGTATATAATATTATCCATTTCTTTATTCCGCTGTGTTGTTATACTTACTGTGTTATAAGCTCCGGCGAGCCAGATTCGGAGTTTGAATCTGCGGCATTCGAGTACAAGTGAAGTACGGGTGCCGATTTTCGAAGGTCGAGTCAGAATCGTTTCACCTATTTTTCCCCCTTCATATCTTCCTTCTTATTAATGTTCTAAATAATTCCATCAGTTCATGAATTAGGCTCGAGCCATACTAATTATTAAATCTCAATCTCTTTCCCATTTTACATTACTTTATTTTATTTATCTAATTAAATATCCCAAATAATGTTAATTAAAATTAGAATTGTTACAGACTCCCCTCCTTAAAGAATATTTTCCTTGAAATTACGATAAGGTACACACATCAAACTTGTAAGCATTGATGTAAAACGTACCATCAAATAGATCAGGATAAGTGTTTGTAATCTTATCCTCTATCTCCCAAGTACAGTCTCTCTCGTCGTCACTCCACTGGACTTTTACTAATCTGACTATCTTGTTTCTTAGCTTTTCTCATCCTTATCCATAATACGAACTGGTTATCTGCTAATTGTCATGTCCGGTTCCATTACTAAGTCTTCCAATGGAGTCAGAGTTATAGTAGTCTCTAGATCTCGGACACACTTCCTCAGATGAGAAATATGAAAAAACATTTTGGAAACCTGTTAGCAGTCCGGTAACATTATCCTATAAGCGAGTTTCCCTATCCTTTTGATGATAGGAAATAGTCCAACGAATCTAGATGCTAATTTTTCTGATTTCCCAAATCTTACTGCACCCTTCATCGATGATATTTTGATGAAAACATGATCACCAACTGAGAACTCTAAGTCCTTCCGTCTCTTATCTACATAACTTTCCTACCTAGGTTGAGCTTCCTTCATTCTATCACAAATCAACTCACCCTTTTCTGTGGTTTCTCTTACCATCTGGACCAAGAACTAATCTATCTCCAGCATCTAACCAACATATAGGTGATTTACACGGCTTTCTGTATAAAGCTTCAAAAGGCGTCATTCCTGTACTCATCCGATAACTATTATTATAGGGAAACTCAACCAAGTGCAAATTGCCTTCCTATGACCCACCAAAGTCTAGTACACAAGCTCTCAATAAATCTTTGAGCATCTTATTGACTCTCTCTGTCTGCCCATCTGTCTATGGCTGATAAGTGGTACTCATCTTAAGCTTGGTACCTAGTACTTCTTGTAGACACTTCCATAATTTGCTAGTAAACAAAGAATCTCTATCACTGACTTTAATACTAGGAATCCCATGCAGTATAACAATATTCTTCATAAACAAAATACAGGTGCCATCCTGGTTGACTTAATGGGAATGAAATTGCACTCTTGGTCAGTCTATCCACTATGACTCATATACTTTCATTTCCCCTTTTTGACCTTGGTAATCAATAAGTAAAATCCATGGATATTGAATCCCATTTCTAAACTGGTATATCTAAAGGCTGAAGCAATCTACTTGGCTTTTAATGCTCGGCTTTACCTGCTAACAATTGAGACACTGTTTTACCCATAAGCCTACATCCCTTTTCATGCCCTCCGAGAAGAAACTCCTTTTCTAGCAACCGGTATAGGTAGACTATAGGCTTTCTTAAGTCGACTTAACACTTGCAAAATTGAATACCTAGACATTGTTTTGGACGTTGCTTCGATGACTTTGATTCGTTCCTTCGTTGCTACGTACAAATGACCAAATCTGATCATTTCTTCATGGTCAAGTATTGATAACCGGATCGGATGTAAACAAAATATTCTCTATCCCAAATCAATACCCTAAATTCATCCCTAACCTCTTTAAATCAGAACCTAAGCTAATCCTAAAATCAATAGAAAAGTTACAGTAACCAAACCCTGCCAAAATATTTATTCTTCTCCACCCTTCAAATTTTCTTCAAATCAAATAAAATCAAAATAGAAGAATTCAACAAATCGGACCTAGGAGAAGCTAGCAAACAAAGGGAAATTCTCGGGTAAAGCAAATAAGAAGAGCTTAGGCTTAAGGTGTATGGGAACAATTTTAATAAGATAATTAGTATAGTTAAATTTAATCTATTTTATTTGATCTAGGGTGTTAGTAATATAAATAGTAAAATATAAACCTGATTTGCATCTGTAAACTAAATTAGAGTTAAATTCTATAAATTGCGAAATCTGATTTAATGCTTGTACACCCTCTTATGATCATATTGTATAACTCTGGTTCGAATTGCAGAAGCCCCATGATTAACTTGTTAGATAAAAATTGAATTTGCCAAACCTTAAACCCTAGTATTTAATTTGTAATTAAATTATGAAATTTGTTAATTTGACATCATTTATTGTTAAATTTGGGAACCCTTAATTAAAACACTAATAGAGTTGCCAATTGGACACTAAGACGACGTTAGAATAATTAGGGTTAATTAAATGGAAATTAAGGTTAACTGAAATAAGTAATTAACTAGAATTATTAACTGCTGTGATTAACAAAATGAATCGATGTTTAAAAATTGAACAACCCTAAAATTGTATACGCAACCTACGACCTAGATACCCTAGCAGTTGACCTGTAGCGGTCAACCTGGGGCAAGTTTGGATTGACCGTTAGACTGTAAAATGCACAGATTGAACCTTGGCCTGAGGCTTGAGTTTATAATTATATATAATTTAGTGAAAATTATATAAATAGAAAATTGATTATTTGAGCCTATTTCTGAGCTAAGTAGACAGATTAGAGATGGTAGGGCCGTAAATCCCCTATCAATAGATTTATAGGGCCGTAAATTCCCTACCGAAGGACTATTTGTCATCACGGTTTAGGTAACAATTGAATACCCAAATGAGAGATAAAATTTGACTAGGGCGATGTATTTCGCAGACGCTCAGTGGATATTCTACCGTGCTGGCGCATAGCACTTACTGAGATACTAGATGAGTGAGCCTGATCCTAATGGGTGCTTGTGTGCATGGTTCTGACACAACGTGGTATAGGTGGATGCTGGCGTAGGATGATAAATGGCTACTAAAGAGACGTTTAGCACTATGATTGAGAGGTGAACAGTGTGTGTATACGATGAGTCACTTTCCGAGTTTTCATTTTGGGGTTCTCCTCTTGCATGTAGTAATGATAGGTATTTTTGAATAATTCAAAGGATGTTAGCCGATCGTTGATGTACGGTTTGACCTGTAGTTCAATCCTTGTAGTAGTCTACACAAGTAGTTTTGTAGATATGTATTAAACAAGAACTCTTAGGTAATGGACCATAGGAATTCACAGACACTTGTTGTACACCTTATGTCATTAAGAATAGTTTTGAAGTTCACTGCACATGATTACCACATATTAAACTTGTACTCATTCACCAGCCTTTATATCTGACCCACTCCTCTACTTTTCATTTTTCCCCTTCCAGATAGTTTAGCAGTTGAATTGGGCATTGTATGTGGAGGAAGGAGCTTCATGTTAGAGTTTCCCATATCATTTATTATTCTTCTTATAGTTTTTTTGTTGTATATAATGTTGTAAAACTTGTATTGTAACTTGGAAACAGTGTGTATGTAAATCAACTATTTTTGGAAGTTCTTTTGCTGAAATGTTTATTTTTTGTATTTATATTTTAATTCCTTCCGCTGTGAGATTTGAAAGTGTAGGATGTCTTAAAACTCTATCCATATAATTATGCTATGCAATGTTTCAAAAACCTAACAGCTTGTATTTCTTGACATGATTCGTGTTAGGAAGTGTGGGTTGTTACATGTACCGATAGTTATTAATTATCAATTGAATGACCTACTCGAGAGTTCTCTATTGGTTAATATAACTAAGGTCAAACGGATAATTTCAATGTGATGATATTACATAGTTCTCTCGACTAAAGAATACTGTTGAACTTCAATGTGGACACTCTAGTTTGATTATAGTTATTCATGGCATGAAGTCTATCAAACGACTAAAGTTAGTCTAAATTGAAACACTGGAAGTGTGTAACAACCCAAAATTTAACCCGTAATAATTAATTTGTTAATTAATTAAATAATAAAATAATTTTGTGAAATTATCAGAATTAAGCCACGAAAGTTGCACCATTGTGTCTGTGGTAATTTTTTGGTCAATTTCCATATATAGAACGTCAGATACCGAGCTAATATCACCAAGTTATAAAATAAACAAAATATGTGAAAATATAACGATATATATATATATGGTCAGGTTGACCCACCGGTCGACTTTGGCAAGGGGGCGGTCGACCGTTCGATCGACCAACCTTCGCTTTTGGCAAGCGAACGAACGTTGGTTCATTTGAACATTTCAGAACCCCTAACCGACGTGTTTTGCATCGTTCGGTTTAATCTAGTCCCTCCGTTTCTGCATCTGATGGCCCCTATTCAGCCTATAATGTGGTTTCATCCTATTCAATCTCCAAATCCAACGATCCGAGATCCACTTCTACACTTATAAATAGACCCCTAAACCTAACACTTTTTCTCATTCTAAGTTTTCTCCAATTGGGTTCACCTTTCTAGGAAGGACCCTAAACAAAATAATTTTTCTAAAGGAGAAAATCATTATAAATTAAATTATTTTACAACTTCAAGTGGATCCGGGAAGACCAAAGGAAGAGCTTAGGACCGGAGGTGAGTAATTGTAATTATTTTAAGATTTCTTTAAGTAATTTTAAAATAATAGGGTTTCCAATAGTTATAGTTTTACTACGATTTTTGGAATAGCCTTTTTCTGTAGTTATTTACAGTTTTTAATTATTTTCAGTCTATTTTCTTTCAGCTATTCCTTTCAGTAATTTTAGTATTGTTTCTGTTAATTATAATTTATTACTATTAAGCATAGCTTTTTATTGATTTACAGTCTATTTACAGTATTTAAGTTTATTTACGGTTATTTATTTCTTATTTACATCTTTTTTCGACGTTTTGGATTTTATGCAAGCGTTTATTCTCTTCATCCCCCTTATCTTCGCGTATGGATTAGAATAAATTTAAAACGAATATGGATTTTATAAGTAAGAATATAGAATGAAGAAAATAAGATGTAAATTATAAAGACTGTAATAAATAATGGAATTGGACTGTAATAAATATTGGAATTGGACTGATTTACGCCTAATTATGATTAGAATTGGACTAATTAAAGATAATTAGCATAGTTATAACTTAGAATTATAACTAAATGAAGTAAAAGATGAAAGAAGCTTATTTTCACACTTAGACCTTGGGTTAAGTAATAAGCATGATTATAAAGTAGGTTGTAGTAAGAAAAAGAACATAATGGGACTTATTTTAAGGCTTGGGATAAATTAATAAGCGTAGAAAGTAAAAATGATAATAAAGGCTTATTTAAATAATTTGTCTAAGTTAATAAGCAAAGATGAAAGTAGGACCTATACCAATTAGCATTCCCTAGGGCATGCTTATGCTAAGCATGGTAGTAATTGGTCAAATAGAAGTCCAAATCATAAGGATTTGGATAAGAGGCACAACTATATATTGTTTGGATGAAGGGCCAGTACCAACTGCATTTCCCCTATTTTTCTATGGACACACGGTGATCTCACATTAGTCTGAAGTGAGATGAGGGGCAGGCTATGCTGGATGTTGGAGGTAATAAGTAGACCCAATAGGTGGAGAAAAAGGTAGTATGGACATGGTGGCAGTTACGCGTGCGACTTCCATTCGGGTGCTCAGTAATAGCTATGAGTTACAAGCGCTAAGTATGGGTGTCTTTAGTAGACACCATTACCTTCTGTGTAGGGAGCTATATATGTCGTCCGGATCCACAATAGTTGCTCTGTGCATCTTCTGTAGATACCATTAGCTGCTGTGTAGGGAGTTATATAGCGGCTGGTCTACAGTAAGGTCTATGGCATAGCAAGCCGATCAAAAAGGATAGAATTAGGGTCACATCCTAATTACATGATTAGGAATTAGCCTAATTAAATCAGAAAAAGTGCAAGCAATCAGAGTTAACCTATCTTGAGCAATATTTAATCGTATTTATTTCCAGTTTATCTCTTTTCTATTTCCTTTGTTATTCGTATTTATGGTAGAACTGTTGTAGAGTCTATTACTTTTATCTTGCTTAAAGACTCTAGTAATTACTATCATTCACCGGACTTTTAGTCTTACCCACTCCTCTATTTCCCCCTTTTCCCGCTTAGGCAATCAAGGGAGAAGCTAGTAGATTGCTGCAGCTTGGAGTTCTTCTTGTAGGAGATTTCTTCTATGTACTTCTTTTATTTTCAGCTTTTGTTCTTGTATGCACTAGTTTATTTATGAGGGATATTACATACTCTGATTTTGAGACTATGAATTTTTATTTCATAAGACATGATGGGTTTTGAGATATGGAAGTTGTATTTTGCATTTGACTTATTTATGATTTAATTATGGAGCTTTGTTTTAATTAAATACTTATTTAGTTTCCACTGTTTTTACCTATTTTGTCTTGTGAATCTTAGTCTCTGTTAGTTTCAGTTATACCTACAACGCACCATGCCTTTTAATGTGTCCTTTTGGGTATATTAAGGGGTGTGGAGTGTTTAAAAGTGAAACTGTAACGACTCGAGATTTTTGACCCACGAAAATCAATACTAATACGTCCATTGTATTGCGTGCTGAGCAATCGAATTCCGGAAAACCTGATTGTTAGGACAAAGAAGAAGGAAGGAAGAAGAGAAGAAAATAGAAAATAAACAACACAAAATCTCATAGCGGAATGAGTAATCTATAATATACAACAAATCTTTACCTAAAGAAAATGTAATATACATCCACTAATATGAGTATACTAACTTATTTCATCCCGAACAATTATAACAGCCTATTCTTACAATTGCTAATAAATACAACAATGAATGCAGTGGAAAAATAACCATGTACGTGAATACGTTTCTGGACCTCCAACTCATCTCCTGGAGCTCCAAGGTATCCAAACTAAATCTGTAATATGCTCGGTCTGACCCGAGCATTATAATAAAATAACTCTCGATTCAATCTCGAAAACCAGCGTGAGAAAACACACCTCAATTGAATTTAATGTTTATTAATATCTTTTGAAAATAGGGTATCTCGTAAGACGAAGCCGCAAATAAACACAGATGGGTTTTTACCTTACGATAACCAAAACATTTTCTATAAAAAATCCATTGATATTATAATAATGTCTATGGGTCAAAGGAAAATATGAATATAGCTGAAATGCTTGCATCTCACATTTGAGCATAATTGGGCACAACTAAGTCTGTACGGTGCTTATTGAAGAATGGATTTCATATAGGCTACTGGGGTACCGCCCATCACGGTGCATCTTTAGATAAATAATTTATTAACAGTAAACATTATAAATAAACTATTATATTATAAATATGAATAAATTCTAATAATTTACTTCAAAACGCTATTATATTATAATAATTTATTAACAGTAAACATTATAAATAAATAATTATTATTAACTTCAAAACATCATAAACTAATAATTAATAATTTCAAAACATTATTAAATAAACTATAATAATTATTCATTACTATTATTATAAATAGTAATAATTTATTTTCGAAACATTATTAATAAATCATTATTATTAATTTCAAACTACATTAATTTTTAAAAAATAGCTAACTTTGCAAAATATTAAAATATAGATAAATAACTTTAAAACAACATTGAATATAAATAAGTAATCTATAAAAACAATATTAAATATAAATAAGTAATCTTTAAAACACTATTAAATATAAATAAATCTTAAAACAATATTAAATATAAATAATCTTAAAAAAGACAGATACAAAAGTTGGAGTAAAATAGAAGTCAAATCCTTTAAAACAAAATATTTCCCGAAACAAGTTTTAGATTTAAAATCATTTCTTGTCTCCAAAACCAATTCCAACTCAAATAGCGATTTATAGTATTTTTAAAATACTAATTTAAGGCCAATAGCTACCAACGTTTAACCAATATCGATTGTTATTTCCTATCACTATAAAGTTTAACTTTCGAACATATGACAATGTCATAATCAATAGAGCCAACAATCAGGTTTAATATCCAATAGTTCATATGACAGGAATATGACATGAATATTATTGAAATTAAAATCAATAATGGTGAGGAATCCTGTTGGATCCCTCCAACCTATCCCCTCTGGATCATAAACAAATATAATGATATAATATGGGTCATCTGTCGCTAGGCGAGTATATACAAAAGATCATCCGCTCCAGGAGCGGGAATAAATCCAAACCAATTGATAAAAACAGAAAATCATCCAAAACATCCAATCAATAATTTTTATCGACTATAAAACATTATTGGTTAACCAAAAAGGTGAGTTTAACTCACAATTATTCCAGTTGTCGCCGCAGCGTTCTGATTCCGTCCGAATTCGAACAACATTCGAATTTAGCATAAAATTCAGTAAGCTCCATTCGTCGCAAAACCAACTCCATTGCAAAGATATCGTCTATACGAGTGCAATGCAACAAACGGCGTCCGAATCCGATCTCGTATGTAGAAGTTATTGCATTTATAAGAAATCGATAAATTAAATTAAATAATTGCTTATCATTAACTTAATTAATTATATTACCCACTAATCCTTCTCCTCATCGCTCCTTCTCCCTATGCATGAAACATATCACCACACCATAGTCGTGCACATCAAAGCACTAACACGGAGCTACGCTCCATGATTCATCGATCCGTCTTCGTCAACGCGTTTCTCTCGACGAACTCGACTAGCCTACACACCATCACCTCCGACTATCTCCTCTCGATCACAACCTGTTCCTTCCCCCTTCGGATTGCCATTAGGGCTCGCAACCTTTATCGCCTCCAAACTCCATGAAACTTTGGCGCTAGGGGTTATTCACTCTCCCAAACTCGAATCTGACCACCAAAATGCAAATCCTCGATCAAAACATCCCAAACCCTGAACCCAAGTCTCGGCTGGAAAAGTCGATCATCTCAATCCGCCATCGTGACCAATAAAACTAGTATAGGATTGAAGATCTAGCTTAGACGAACTCAACGAATCAAAGCTTGGAATTTTTCAATGAATATTTTTGACGAAATCCATTTTTGAAATCTTTGAGCCTATTATTTTTTTCCTTCAATTACAGGCAACGTTTTATTAAAAAAAAGAGAAGGGGTATGGGATGATGTGCAAGTATGGGTATGGGTGTGGAAAAGTTACGGTGAATAAAGAAATTATGTATTAATATATTATAAAATATCTAGTTCCATCCACTCAAAAATCTTGAACTCCAAACGAGGTGTGTCGCCTGGCATTTTATATGTAACACCCTTATTCTGAACTCAAAGGAATTAGTTTCGAATCCTAATTCGATCATATGTGGAAGTTAGCCTTCTAAATCCAATTTTATTATATCAATTCTTGTAATTAGTTTATATGCGTTTCAAACTAGCATGACCACTCGATACGTTCGATCGCTATGAAATTCAATGGCATATAATAATTCATTATTACGGATCCAATGGAACTGGTTTCGTCAAAATCCAGGACAATGTTCCGGAAGGCTATTTTCACACATTGAAACACACCACACCCTTTAATATACCCAAAAGGACACATTAAAAGGCGTGGTGCGTTGTAGGTATAACTGAAACTAACAGAGACTAAGATTCACAAGACAAAATTAGGAAAAAACAACGGAAATTAAATAATAACTTAATTAAAAAAATCTTCATAATTACTTCAAAAATAAGTTAAATACCAAATACAACATCCATATCTCAAAACCCATAATGTCTTATGAAATAAAAATTCATAGTCTCAAAATCAAAGTACGTAATATCCCTCATAATAAGCTAGTACATAGAAGAAAAAAAGCTAAAAATAAAAGAAGTACATAGAAGAAATCCCCTCCTAGAAGAACTCCAAGCTGCAGCAATCTACTAGCTTCTCCCTTGATTGCCTAAGCGGGAAAAAGGGGAAATAGAAGAGTGGGTCAGACTAAAAGTCTGGTGAATGATATAATTACTAGGGTCTTTAAGCAAGATAAAGGTAATAGACCCTATAACAGTTCTAGCATAAATAAGGATAACAAAGGAAATAGGAAAGAGATAAACTGGAAATAAATACGATTAAATATTGCTCAAGATGGTTAACTTTGATTGCTTGCACTTGTTCTAATTTAATTAGGCTGAATTCCTAATCCTGTAATTAGGATGTAACCCTAATTCTACCCTTTTTGATCGACCTGCTACTCCATAGACCTTACTACGGACCAGCCGCTATATAACTTCCTACAAAGCAGCCAATGATATTTACGGAAGATTCACAAAGCAACTACTATAGATCCGGACGACATATACAGGTCCATACACAGAAGGCAATGGTGTCTACTAAATACACCCATACTAAGCGCTTGGAACTCATAGCTATTACTGAGCACCCGCAATGCAAGTCGCACGCGTAACTGCCACCATGCCCATGCTACCTTTTGCTCCAACTATTGGGTCTTCTTATAACCTCCAACGTCCAGCATAAGCATGCCCCTCATCTCACTTCAGGCTAATGTGAGATCACCGCGTGTTCATAGAATCTATAGGGGAATGCTATTGGTACTGGCCCTTTATCCAAACAATATCTAGTTGTGCCCCTTATCCAAATCCCCCGTGTTTTGGACTCCTATTTGACCAATTACTACCATTCTTAGCATAAGCGTGCCTTAGACTCACCGTTTTGTCTAATAGGGAATGCTATTTGGTATAGGTTTGGATTTCATCTTTGCTTATTAACTTAGGTAAATTATTTAAATAAGCCTTTACATTTTTCTCTACTATCTGTGCTTATTAATTTATCCTAAGTCTTAAAATAAGCCTTATTATGTTCTTTTTATTATAACCTACGTTATAATCATGCTTATTACTTAACCCAAGGTCTAAGTGTGAAAATAAGCTTCTTTCATTTTTTTAATTCTTTTTAGTTATAATTCTAAGTTATAACTAGGCCAATCTTTTTAATTCAGACCAATTAATGTCATATTAGGCGTATTTTCTGTCCAATTCCATTTATATTACAGTTTTTGAAATTTACTTCTTATATTCCGTTATTTTTGTTTTCTTACGGTTTAATCTATATTCGCGTTAATCCTATTCTAATCCATACGCGAAGAAGAAGGAGGAATAAAAGAAAACTGAAAATAAAAGAAGATCCAAAGCGTAAAAAAAAGATGTAAATAACGTATATAAATAAACTAAAATACTGTAAATAACTGTAAATAAATGGAAAAGCTATAATTAACAGAAATAAATTAAAATTACTAAAAAGAATAGCTAAAAGGAAATAGACTGAAAATAATTCTAAAAACGGTAAATAAACTACTGAAAAGGTGATTTCAAAAATCGTAGTAAAACTACAACTATTGGAAACCCTATTATTTTAAATTACTTAAAGAAATCTTGAAATAATTTCAATCACTAACCTCCGATCCTAAGCTTTTCGTTCGGTCTTCCCGGATCCACTTGGAGTTGTAAAATAATTAATTTATAACAATTTTCTCCTTTGGAAAGATTATTCCGTTTAGGGTCCTTCCTAGAAAGGTGAACCCAATTGGAGAAAACCTAAAATGAGAAAAAGTGTTAGGTCTAGGAGTCTATTTATAGGTGTAGAAGTGGATCTCGGACCGTTGGATTTGGAGATTGAATAGAATGCAACCACGTCATAGGCTGAATAGGGGACATCGGATGCAGAAACGGAGGGACCGGATTAAACTAAAGGATGCAGAACACGTCAGTCGGTTAAAAAAATCACACATTTATTGGAACGAATGAACAATCATTCGTTCGCCCCCAAAACAACAGGCGGGTCGACTGGGCAGTCGATCAGTTGGTGCCCAGGTCGACCGCCCGGCCGACCTGCCCTTATAATTTTTTTCCGCTTATTTTGTTTATTTTATAACTTGGTCATATAAGCTCAGTTTCTGACGTTCTATATATGGAAATTGACCAGAAAATTACCACAAAGACAATGGTGCAATTCTTGTAACTCAATTCTGATAATTTCACAAACTTATTTTATTATTTAATTAATTAACAAGTTAATTATTACGGATTAAATTTGGGTTGTTACATTCTCTCCTCCTTAAGGGATTTCGTGTCCGAAATCTCTAAGAATAAAAGAATGTACTAAATGTTTTCATCCAATTCTACAACCAACTACTCAATCATCAACCATTCATCCCTTGTCCTTAAATTTTTCTAATGCAATTTATGATACTTATGCAATTAGTGTAGTGTAAATGTCCCTGACTAATGCAAAAGATTATGTGGTCCACTGATTCAGTTGACCTCCTTTTATGCAATCATGTCTGTGCCATGTATCCAAATGAATGCAAAAATTTCCTAATGATAACAGATAGCTCTATATGCGTGCTACAAACATCATCCAAATGCAACAATCATGTGATAACCATCCATTTATAGCAATCATGGAAATAAAATAAAATTGTGCACACATCCATATGCATATGCTCTAGTGTCCTAGTTAGGCCGATCCCTAAGGAATAATAGTGCCTAGTGTACCTATATGCATCCATAGTATCCACTAGCAAACATTTGCAATCACTAGCATACATCATTCATAACATGTTCTATTAACATGTTTACATCAAATCCTACCATCCATAGGTTAAATCCTAAGTTCTACCCTTCTAAAAGATAATAAAGAAAAGAACCTATTCAAATCTAAAGATGGAAAAAGGAATTCTAAAACTTACTATAAAAAAGATGAGGATATGAAGTATGAATCTTCTCTTCTGCTTCCCAAGTGGCGTCTGCGGCAACATCTCCCCATTGCACCTTCACCAGTGGAACCTCCTTATTCCTTAGTCGCTTGATGTCTCTTCCAACAATCTTCGTAGGGATACGCCGAACAGAAGCTTCCTTTTCTACCTCCACCTCTTCCAACAGACTAGGCTCTACAACCTCCGCAAAGTCATGTAAGCAATTTCGCAAGTACGAAACATGGAAAATGTCATGCACTCCTGCGAGCCTCTCTGGTAGCTCCACTCGGTAAGCCATCTTCCTAACTCTCTTTGTGATAGGAAATGGTCCAACAAATCTAGGGGCTAACTTTCCATTTGATCTGAATCTTACCACCTTCCTAAGCGGGTATACTTTGATAAAGACTAAGTCTCCAACCTCAAACTCTAAGTCTCTCCTCCGCTTGTCCGCATACGACTTCTGTTTGTCTTGAGCCATCTTCATCCGTTGCTAAATCAAATCCACCCTCTCAGAGGTCTCCCTAACCATATAGGGTCCAAGTAATAACTTCTCCGTAGATTCTACCCAACATGATGGGGACTTGCAAGGTCTTCCATATAAAGCCTCAAATGGTGCCATTCCTATACTTGTTTGGTAACTATTATTGTATGCAAACTCAACCAATGGAAGATGCTCCTCCCAAGTACCTCCAAAGTCCAAAATGCACATCCGCAGCAAATCCTCAAGCACCCTGTTTACCCTCTCTATTTGGCCATTAGTCTGGGGATGATAGGCCGTACTCAACCTAAGTTGTGTCCCTAGCGCCTCCTTTCAGCTTCTCCAAAACTCACTAGTGAAAATGGGATCTCTATCACTAACCACGCTAGAAGGAACTCCGTGTAGACGGACTATCTCTCGAATATACAAGGATGCCAAAAATGAAGCCATACGCTTACTCTTAACTGGGATGAAGTGAGCACTCTTGGTTAATCTATCAACAATCACACAAATGCTAGTGTTCCCTTTTCTAGAACGGGGTAAACCATCAATGAAATCCATAAAAATACTATCCCACTTCCACTCCGGCACATCTAAGGGCTGAAGTAATCCACCGGGCTTCTGCTGCTCTACTTTTACACTTTGGCATATGAGACACTTAACTTAGAATTCTGCCACGTCCTTCTTCATGCCACCCCAATAGAACATCCTCTTTATATCCCGATACATTTTGTCACCACCCGGATGAATAGTCATACGGGAATGGTGCGCCTCCTCCAAAACTGCTCTCAACAAGTCACTGGCGCGCGGAACACAAAGCCTCCCATCTCTACTAAGCCACCCTCTACTATTAATGGAATAGCGTGGGAGATGTCTCAAGACCTCTCCTCGGCTAATCCTATCCATAATGTCCACGAGCTCCAAATCCTCCCACTGCCTTGAGCCAATCTAATCCATAAGGGTAGGCCTCACCTCTAATGTCGCCAACAATCCGGGGGTAATGTCCGTAGAGGGCTTAAAATCAAAGGTAGAAATAAACTCCAAGCTCCTCCACTCTACGAACAAAGGACTAAGGGTTGCCTTCTTTCTACTCAATGCATCCGCAACCACATTACCCTTGCCAGGGGTATAAGTTACCTCAAAATCATACGAGGCTAAAAACTCCATCCACCTCTATTGCCTCAAGTTCAAGTCCTTCTACGAGAATAGGTACTTCAAAGACTTATGGTCGGTAAAAAGCTCAAACCTCTCTCCAAGCAAATAGTTCCTCCAAGATTTGAGTGCAAAAACTATGGCAGCCAACTCCAAATTATGGGTAGGGTAGTTCCTCTCATGCATCCTCAACTGCCTACTACCATAACATACTACCCTCCCTTCTTGCATCAACACCTCTCCTAGACCCATTCCGCATGCATCAGTGTATACAGTGAAAGGCTTAGCTCCGTCGGGTAAAACTAACACCGGTGCACTAGTAAGGGCTCTCTTAAGCTTAGTGAAGGAATCCTCACAATCTATGTCCCACACGAAAGCTTTATTCTTCTTAGTAAGGCGCGTGAGTGGTGCCGAAATCTTGGCAAAGTCTCTAATGAACTTCCTATAGTAGCCAGCCAATCCTAGGAAGCTCCTAACCTCAGTAACGTTCTTGGGGACCTTCCAATCTTGCACTGCAATAACCTTGGCGGAGTCAACAGCTAAACCTTCCTTCGAGACTACGTGCCCCATGAAACGAACTTACTCTCTCCAAAAATGACACTTCGAAAACTTAGCTCTCAAATGATGACTATGAAGTGTGCGAAGAACTTCTTCCAAATGAACAACATGCTCCTCCATATTCTTGGAAAATACCAAGATATCATCCACGAATAACACCATAAACTTATTTAGGACATCCCTAAAGACGCGGCTCATCAAATCAACAAAATAGGCTGGAGCATTGGTTAGCCCAAAAGGCATAACCAACCACTCGAAGAATTCGTACGATGTCCTAAAGGCAGTCTTATCTATGTTGTCATCTGTAACATCCTGAAATTTTCAACCATTCGCATCCATACATGTCGGATTTGAATTGCTCAAAATATCAGATTGTTAATTTAAATTTGGCAAAATTCAGCATATACCGTAAATAAATAATCATATAATCACAGACATAGGGTAATATAGTAATAATGCAGCGAAAACAAAAGAATAGCAGCTCATGAAGCACTACAAGAAAATATGCTTTTAGTTGCATTTATTAGTAGCGTTTCGAAGGCAAGTGCAACTATTATTGTTTTATGCCCTATCTTCCATAATATAAGCAGACAAATTGGTGCCATAGAAAACTACATCCCATACTACAACAATGATGGTTGGACAATGAAAAAAGGTACGCTGAAATATTTTAACTGTCATACATATTACTTGATTGCAGTCACAAATATAGCTGGAAAGTGGAAAATACCCATCCTAACCACCCGCTATCCTCTTCCATAGGCAACCATCGGTTCAGACCCGCACGGACCATTCGTGACTATGGATCCAGAAAGCTTCTTCACTTGATGACCAACTACAACTTTAACTACACGGGACAACAACGTGCTACTTACATTTTCGATTAGTTAGGAAGCATAGAATTCATCTATCTTCTTCCCTGCGGTTAATAACAGCAGTGAGTGAACAATCATTTTTTATCTTCTCAATCTGGCTATAGATAAATTATACATTCCGACACCTTCAGTCCAAACGGACAATCCCCAACACTAATACCTTCTCAGCAATACATAATATTTCGGCTTTTAAACACCTATTGAATTATTTTACCCAACATTATAACATAGCTATACAAGAAAAATAATGCATCGGCATTAGGGAAATTCTCTTAATAATAATGATATATTACTGTGAAAATATAATAGACTGTTATGTTTATTCAAGATAATATGTTCCGACAAAATAATGGTATAAAGTCCATATTCTGGGTTAAAATAGATACAAAGCGATTACATGGCTTCTAAGTATAATTCTGCAAAAGTAAAACAAAGGTGAGATACACGGACTGGAGACCTGCAAAAAACAATTTTATATTTAATGATGCATTACACTATCCAGTCCTACAATAGTATCAAACCAATAACATTTTATTTCTATGTTAGATATTACTGAAGATTAATATATTTAGAAAAACAGGGGATGCTGCTCTAGCAATAACTTGCACGCTTAAACTTATGGATCAGATGAACACAATGAGACGAAGGATACACTAACCAAGATAAAAACAGAGTTATAAAAAGAGAGCTCGTATTTCTGCAATCTACAAGCACAAAAAGCTAACCAAAATCAAATCACAATCTTACTCATCGAAATTAATAAGGTGTGAAAAATTATTTGAAGCTCGATACTTAAAAAATAGAAACATACCAAAAATAGGAAAGCAAAATAACCATTCCACATGTATAAAAGAAGGCGATTCAAAATGAAAACAGAAGCATAAATGAAAAGGATAAAGATAGTCAGTATTGTGAGCAAATCATCATGAACAATTAAATCACAATCCCGCTCTTTGAAATAGATTAGATATATTTTTCTGTGGAAATTTTTTTCTTTCTAACTTGACGTCAAGAAAACCTAGTTGCAGCTAGAATTTGAATTTTAATCTATTGTATTATTTGCTATAATTTGCTTAGTCACTCATGAAATATGATCTCCCATCTCTGTCTACTATTGCTACATGGAGTATGTATGGTTTGGGTTACTTCTAAAGTTATCGTTAGTGGTTATTTCATTTATAGATGAGAGGTACGTTGAGAAAACCTTGATTTAGTTTGATTTTGAGTTCATGTGTATATGAAATCAAAATTTTGTCAATTGTGCTTTGTACGTTTGAAACACGAGTTAGTAGTTTATATTGATATGCTATTTCTCCTTTTTAGATTCCTTGCATATGGAGTGGAAAAGACCTAGTATTGAGTAAAAAAAGTTCTTTGAAGGCACTGAGCTGGCTGAAACTATTTGCAGGGATTCGATCTGAGGATAGGAGGTCGACTTTCTTTGATGATCCGATCTGAGGCTAAAACTATCAACAGTAAATCCTCCTCTCTAATTATTGTCTATGCAAATAACATCTAGGGTCGACAATTGCCACCAATCTGTATATTACAACCAATCACAACGTAAATAAATGATATTAATTTATTTGAAAAGCATGCAAGCCAAATACTACTTGTATGAAATATAGGGTTGCATGATTTGCCTGTATGCTCGACCATAACTAATAATAATTAGTCATAGTCCAAATCTAGTATGTGTAATCACGATGTGAATAAATATATACACATAGCCAGTCCAATATCATCAGGTAAATACATATCGTGGTGAGATGAACTGTAGTTTGACTCTGCATCAGTAGCTGTATAATTAAAAAGCAAATTACAAGTTAAAATAATATATCAATACCAACCTGATCAGCCTGCAATATAATTATTTTGTATCTTCATACCGATCATGGATGCATGTTCTGTTGACAAAGAATCTCTATTAACTAATATATTACTTCCTACTTACCTAGTTGTTAGGATGCACATAAAACTGTAATGTTGTATGCATGGGAAATTACATGTCTATAAAAATCAAATAACACTGTCTTACTAATCATTGGGTATCAGATTACATAGGAAAAAAAGGGTAATATTCTGTATATACGGTTATCGTTACAACGTAACTATAGTGTCAAACAATTTGGCTATTCAGAAGGCTTGTCCGAAGGGAGAGGTTTATAGAGATCTGATGTGAAGCTGGCACTGAGCTGGCTGAAACTATTTGCAGGGATCCGATCTGAGGATAGGAGGTCGACTTTCTTTGATGTGTGATGGTATATATGTTATATAGTTCGCTGAAACTAAGTTAGTTGAAGTGCAGTAACAGTGTGCTTGTTGGAGGTATACTACTAGCTAAGGGCGGATGCTGAGGTTAAGAATAGTGTGACTAGAGAATGTGGATATATGTTGAGGCACCGGCCATCTTGAAATGAGCAGTTAACAAAGTATGGTGCAAAAAGAAATGTTATTACGGATGCAAGCCGAGGTGAGAAAAAGCGAAGCTCAGTTGCGATGACTCCAATCCAGAAGAGGTGGTTGTTGTGGGGTCCAATCCGTGTTAGCTGGAGAATAATCACGAGTGAGAGGGGGTATTGCAAAGTCTTTTGTACATGTGGACTTATCTCTTTTAATACTTTGTTCTTTTGTACATGTACATTTTTGAAATGAGCAGTTATATTTGATTGTGAGATTAGCATGTTTTTGCAATTATTTGAATATGATGATCATATGAGATTGTTTGTATATGCTAATTATGTGATTTAATTGTTTGTTTGAATATATTGAAATTATGCGATTGATCGTTCGTTTTAATATGAATAGTATATAAGCGATTGCTGGAAATGGTATAAACCATCAACTGTAATTAGTAGCATTTAAAAGTGACTTTTGGTAGCGTTTTTTAAATCCTACAGAAAATACCTATAGTTGCATTTAAAAGTGACTTTTGGTAGCGTTTTTTAAATCCTACAGAAAATACCTATAGTTGCATTTAAAAGTGACTTTTGGTAGCGTTTACTACAACGCAACAAAAAGTTTTAGACTTTTAGTTGCATGTCGTATAGCAGCGTTCTCTAAAACACTACCATAAGTTATGGCAGCATTTTTTCAACGCTACCAAAAGTCTTTTCTGGTGTAGTGAAGCTACTATATATATATAAATATATAACAGAGTTAAACAAGATACAACAGAAGTCACGAATACATAGATGTCTCAATACAATAGTCAAATACAAGATCTGAATACATCACTGGAATCAACTGAATGACTGAAAGCAGAATCAATAGATGGATCTCCAAGCGAAGCTCCAACTCCAAAGGTGAGTCTCGAATACTGGTACACTCAGTTTGACCCGAGCGTAAAGCAAAACAAAAAACACTCGAGTCAGGATTAACATTCTTCTATCAATAAATCCAACTCAAGTGAAATATCAACTGAAATACAAGTAACTCAAAGGATGTTTGGGATAACCATCCTCTAAGGATCTATAACGACCCGATATTTTCAACCATTCGCATCCATTATAAGTGTATAGGTAGACACTCATGCCGGAGTTGAATTGCTCAAAATACCACGTTGTAATTAAAATTTGGCAAATCTCAGAATATACAGTAAATAAATATAATCACAGATCACAGACACAGAGTAAAATAATGCAGCGGAAGTAAAAGAAATGGTAGTTCATGAAGCTACTATCTAAATATGTCAGAGTTACATAAGATACAACAGAAGAAATAGAGTACAACAAAAGTCTCAATAAAATAACCAAGTACAAGCTGAGTAGAACAACGGAACTGAAATAGATAGGACAAGATAAGCAGATAATCTCCAGCGATTCAAATCTCCAAGCGAGTGGAAATCCAAATCTGTGAATAACTCAGGCTGACCCGAGCGTAAAGCAAAACACAAAACACTCGAGTCAGGACAATATATACTTATATAATGTAAACCAACTCAAGCGAACTGTAATAAGGGTACAAGTAACTTAGAAGATGCTTGGGACCGCCCATCCTCTAAGGATCTGTTAAAATATCTACTATGTAGTCATATTCGCTATTATAATAGTGTCTAAATAAGTAAAGTATAATCATATAGAAAATAGCGTTAAGGGGATAGAGAACCTTAACGTGGTCGGATCTTAAAATCATAATCGTAGTAAAGCTCGATATGGTAGGTGACACGGCACAACTAGGCAATGCCAGGGTAGATATACTAATTACGCACACGGACTGATGGATACGCATAGCAGCCACTACCGTTCCACCTCGAACAACACTCCCAAATCGGAGGATGGCCACCTAATCAATCACAAGTAAGAGTATAATATCGAAGAAATGTGTCCGAGAAGAGGTGCTACCTCACTGGTCCGAGATCGCTCCTGTTTTAGCCACCTTATGCCAACTCACGAGAGTTGGGTCCACGTAACATACCTTAAGAACGTCGCCACCATCCTACTTCATTCTGGAATCTCCACCGCGTACACGGTTGTCAAAGTGGTTTTCGGTATCGACAGAGAGTATGTCCATATCCGATCCCGGTTTCTTTGCCAACCAATCGTTATTATAACCCGTGGTTATAACTTTTAAAAACAATACTTTACTTCAAAATAAAATATCATTTCAAACCATATCTTTATCAAAATAAAGATTAAATCAATTCCAAACCATTTCCATATATTTAAATTTTCATATCATTTCAAAACTTCATTTCAAATCATTTTAATATAATAAAATATCATATCCTTACAAAACTTCATTTCAAATCATTTTAATAAAATAAAATATCCTATCAGTTCAAATCCAAATATTCAACTTTAAATACCTTTTAAATTCAAAGATATCGTTCATTTACTATCATTTCAAATCACCTTTAAATAGTTTATATTCCAATCAAAATAATTCATTTAAACCTTTTAAAAGTGTAATTATTATATTTTCAAATCAAGTATTCAATTTCCAAAGTTTCAAACCATTCTGAGTTCGTTTACTAAGTCAAAAACCCTAATTATTAAAATTTCAGCATTTCACAGCATTTAAAAACAACTGCTATAAGTTATATTTGAAAACATTTTTAATTCAGCAAAGATAGCACTTAAAACTGCTGTTAAACTCAGTTTTAGTTGAATTATAGTTCAAAACAGAAAAGACGGCATTTCAGAATTGCTGCGGTAGTTCAGATTTCAAAACAAGGGTTAAATTTGGTTTCAGCAAGGACTGCAGACCATTATAGCATTTCCAGAGAATGCTATAATAGACCTGAGTTCAATATTAGCCTATAAGTTCAATTACAGCAACTACAGCATTTCAGAAATGCTGTCATAGCTCTTTTTACACAATTTTAGTTCAAAACAGAATCTATAACATTTCTGAATGCTATTAAAAGTAGATTTCAGGTGTTAGTGTATTTCCAGCAATTAAATAACTTCAATTTAAAACACATAAACATTTTAAAAATCATATTTTAACATTTAAAATGTTCATTTACATATCATTTAACATATATCTTTTTCACAATAAATTTCTTATTATTAAATCCAATTTTCAACAATTTACTTAATAAGTTTAAGTGTAAAAGTTCTAATTCTTCACATTTCAACAAATAGACTTAACACTTCAAATTTAAATTACCATTTCACAATTTAACAAAATTTCCAATTTTATTTAATTAACTTAAACCTTTAATTAAAACCAAATTTCACATTTCCTAGTCAAGTTATATTTTAAAAGATCACTTTTAAACATTCATTTATTTAACCACTTAAATTCATAGAAAAATCAATAATACTTTAATAAATCACTTAAATTCAAATTTAATCAAATTATCATATTTACCATTTCCAAATAAAATTTAATATCCATTTTATTTATATAACTTAAATATCATTTTTAACCAAAATTCCAAATTTCCAACTTAAGTTATATTTCAAAAATCCAGTTAAACCTTCATTAATTACATTTTTAACATATAGAAAAATCATAATATCTTTATTTTAAAACATTTCAAAATCTATTTAAATCAAATTTCATAAATTTAAAATTTTTAAATTACTTAAAAATATCCAAAGCACTTTATAAAATAACCACGGGCCTGTATATAATTTTCTAACCTAGGTCAAGTGATACGGATATGTATCATTTCAATCCGCAGTTAAAAAAAGAAAAATCCGAGTTCTATCATTTCAAACCCGCAATCCCAAGTTAAAATAAATTAAATAAAAATTGTTCAGGCCTATCATTTCAGCCCATAACGATTTTTCCCTATTCTAAAGTCCGTTCGGGTATGTATCATTTCAACCCATAGTGATTCTAGTCTACAGGGAACTTGCAATGGTGATAACAGATATAAATAACAGAATAACATTAAATAACAGTAACATATGATATAACAGGTGTAATAACAGGTGTGAACATCATATGATAATAATATAAGCATATATAACATGATAATATATTTCTACAGATTCGCAGGGTGTCAATTTACTTGTTATATAGGTACATATTGTCTGGTGAGAATAACTCACCTCTTTGTGCTGGAGATTGCTATCAAATGCACAAACTGAGATCTTCAAAGGCACAAAAGCATGAATAAGATTGGATATTGAGAGATCCAAAGATAAATCTCCTTGAAAACATTCAAACAAAACAAGACAATATACACATAAATATTCAACGCAAAAAAATGTTGAAACAATGCAGATAAGAAGCAACAACGGAATAGATTACTTGACCATGCTTTAACCATTCAAAAGCTCGAACAAGGGGTTCATTTCTCAGCCATGAGGATGATGAGTGTGAGAGAGACAAGGTTAACTCCTTGGAATACATAAGACAAAACAATCCAAACAATATAAGTTTTCAACCCAAATTTTAATAGAACAATGTTAGAAATGACTGCACGGAATCAAATAGAAATGCTTGCACTTGCTTTCAACCTTTACTAGGCTCATCCATGAGGGAAACTACCGGTCTAAGGCAATGGTTTTGGGTCTGGTTTGGACCAAGGGATACACGGTTACAAGCTAGAGATGATGGGGAAGTTATAACATAGGTATGTGAAGAGTTTTAGGCACACTAGCATGGTTTTTGGTCAACAAAAGGGCTCGGCCATAGGAGTTTGGGCTTGGCCATTCAAGTTCAGATCTGGACAGAGGTGGGGAGGGGTGTGTTGTGGTCAGGTTAAGGAGGTGGTGGTGGCTATGGTGGTGGTTGAGGTGGGTGAGCATGTAGAGGTCAATAAACATGGTTTTTAGGCATCTAGGTTGAAATTTGGGGGGTTTTATCATCAAAATGGTTCGGCTATGGTCAGATCTGGTGGAGTGGGTGCTGGTGGTGGTTGGGAAGAGATGGAAGGAGGTGGTGGCAGAGGAATAGGGGTAGAGGCCGATCTCAATCAGGGAAGAAGGCAAGCAAAATAGCATAGAAAAAGAAGAAAAGTAGGAAGAAAGAGATGGAGGCCATTACCTAATTTTCTCTAGCCGTGAGAAACAATTGAAGATGGGATATTTTTTCACGTGAATGCCAAATGAGATGACGGCTACACTAGGGTTTTACATGGCTAGGCAATTAATTTTGAGGAGTTAAAGGAATTAAAGGATTTGGTAAATAAAAGGGCTTCCGTTTCAAAGCGTTACACAACCCTTCACATTTCTTTCCTTATAAATCTTTATATAAACAAAATATTTCAGAAATATACTATACAAACCGAAACTAAGTAAAGATATAAGAAAATAAATAATAAAATTTAAAGAAATTAGAAAAAATAATAAAAGAAATTGCTTAAAATACAAAACAGTGTCCAGAAATTACAAATAAATCACCATTGACTTTGGAAAATTATTAACTTTAATTTAAAAATATTCTAAAACAAAATTTGAAATAAAAATGACTTTTAAAACATATTCAAAGTGAAATAAATAATTAAATTCAAAGAAAATAGCAAAAGAATTGAAGAAATTGTTTAAAAATAGCAGACATGACATGAAAATTTCACATAAATTACCATTGACTCTAGAAAAATGTCTACTTCACTTTAAAAATAATAAAAGACAAAAATATACATAAAATAACATATTAACACATATTAAAATAAAATATGGCAAAGAAAATAAAATTTATAAAATTTAAAATAGGCAAAAATGCACAATAAAACAAATTATACTAAAAATTGAAATGTACATAACTTTTACATTTTAACTCCGTTTTCAACGAAACGAAAAGTAGTGTTCAAGTTATTAAATCTATTTTCATAATAAAAGATAAAATTTATAATTTCAAACTATTTAAAATTTAAACTTAAAAGTCAAAGTTTGACTATTGACCAAAATTCACATTTTCAGGAGATATTAAATTTAGTCATATTTGGAATTCTAATCCACATCAAAGTCAAAGTTTATATTTAAAATAACAAAATTTATTCTTTTTCATAAATAAAGCTTTTGAATCTGGGAAAAATCAATTTAAGAATATTTGTAAAATACAGGGTTGTTTCACTCTCCCCCACTCAAAACTTTTCGTCCCCGAAAAGGAACGAGGTATGAGAAAGCACAGAAAAAGATAGAATGAAATAGAATTAAGACAAGATGATAAGAAGATTGGAATTACACCTGATAACTATTGTCATAGGTAAGTTTAACAAGATGGAGGTGATCAAATCAAGAATATAAGCACGAAAATGATCCTCTAGAGTCTGAATCTCCCTTTTCACTTGACCGACTGTCTATGAATGGAAAAACTGTGTTTAGATCCAGATGTGTAACAAAAATTATCAAAGATTACAGAAAGATTTCTAAACGGAAAGATTATAGAAAGATGCTTATACCAGTTTGTAGCAAGATGAGGGAAAATAAGGACAACCAAAAGATGGTTTGAAAAACAAAATAAGATAATAATTTGAAACCATAATGCTTTGAAATCATAATACTTTGAAATCATAAAAATTTAGAGGTGTTTATCATTTGGAAATCATACTACTAAAATCATAACACATTGGAAATGTTATTCTAAAAAAAACATAATACTTAGAAAATCATAACACCTTTTAAAATAATCTTCATTTAAAATATTTTAATTCAAGGTCAAATAATATTCATTTTAAAGTTGTAACATTTCTATGTTCATTCAATTATAAAAATTTCCAAAACATTGTATTTTCAAAACAGCAGCACTTATAAAATGCTACAGTAGATATATTAGTATTTCAAATCAGTTTAATTTCAGAAATATTCATTTGGATATCATTTAACTTATGATTTATTAAAAACAAACTTTTATGAATAGAATATCCAAATTAAACTATACTTCATTTATTAAGTCAAAAGCTCACTATTTTAGTTAGCTCTTAATTTAACACATAACCTAACACTTTATTTAAAATACCCAAATAGATATTCCTTTAATAAGTTACACTTAAAATTCCATTTGGAAACCAAATTTTCAATTATCAAATTTTAGTGATGTTAAAATACATTTTAACTATTTAAATCATAATTATTCATTTTCCAAGACATATCTATTTCATAAATAAAACATTTATATAGCAATTATAACAATCAAATTTCTTTACACATTTATTCATTTAGACATTAATTAAACTATGAATTCAAGTTAAATAAACTTTATTACCAAAAGTCCAATTCAAATGTATTTTATTTTATCTATTCAAAGATACATTATTTATTATACAACATATTCATTTCAGGAAATAACCTTTATTAAAATTCCTAGGTTAGACTTAAGGTTCCATATTAAATCAATTTGATTATTAAGTTATTTAAATAAAATCTCTTTAAATTCCTTTTTCACTATTTACCTCTGTTAATCTTTTATAACTAAAATTTAAGTGTATAACATTTATTATAACCACTCAAATTTTTATTTATAAAATCCTTTCTATATTGTATGTTATCCAATTTCATATTCAACTTCTGTGTAATTTAGGTAAGTTATACTGGAATGAAATTGTGTGTTATACAAATAAAACTTTCCGATTCAATTATCTCAAGTTTGAATCATTTATCCAAAATTTTGATTTTTCTTTTTATAATTGAAATTATTCTTTAAGAAAAAAAATGTAAGAATTAAATTTCTGATTTCCTTCAAACCTGTTAGAGATAAATAAATATATGTACATAATATGTCAAATCAATTTAAATCATTTATCTATATATATTATAAATCAAATCATATTTAGAAATTCAAATAAATTAAATCTTTCAAAACAAAGCTGTAGTAAGACTACAGAACGGTCTCTTCAGTTCAAAACTCGAAAATGAATGTCGATGATGCTGCAGTCATCACCGAAATTATTTTCCAGCGACAAAGAGAAGAGCACTAAATTTTTAAACTTTAAAATCCTTTAGAAACATATTTCTACTTAGAAATACTTTAAATAATATATCCTTTTACAACTTTAAACACAAGGTTTGAAACCATCAGAAATTAAATTCTCAAATTAAATCAATTTATTAAGTTCCATAATATTTACTTATATCAAAATTTATTTTATTAACCTTTTTTTTTATATACTGTGTCAGTTTGTTCTGTCAAAGTGTTTTAGAAATCCTATCGATAGCGTTGATCAGACGAATCGATCGGAAACCCAAATCAACATCAACAACTCAAACAACACAATATATAAAACAAACATAGATTTACAAGTACAATTCAAAATGTTTGGGGATATTTTGGAAACAAAACAAGATGAGTAAATAACAAAATAGGGAAATGGGTAAGCTTTAATAAATCGCGGGCAACCTTAACCGGGTCAACCGTGACTTAATGAATAAGATCAAATGTGTATTTTTTTTCTGGGTAAATCTACATCCGATCTCAAAAGATAGAGTTTGGAATAACAAAAGATATTAGCATCTAAACCAACGATAGATATAAATCTCAGGTGAATCAATGCTAATTTGTAAAGGAGTTTCCCCCTTTACCAGAAAATTAGGATATTGGCGAGACAACCAATTCACTATAAAGATCATTCGAAGTGGAGTTATGTGACACTCCAAAATCAAAAGAAGATGAATAGTGAGGGACAAGAATGAATTTTGGAACCGCAGGGAACGTTCCAAAAATTCAAAGGAAATTCGAATCAAGAGGAAAAGATTCAAACTCGAACGAAAGTGATTCTGTAAATAAATCTACTCCATATGTTGAGTTTTGCCTCAAAGCCAAAGCTCCGATACCAACTGTAACAACCCGATATTTTCAACCATTCGCATCCATTATAAGTGTATAGGTAGACACTCATGCCGGAGTTGAATTGCTCAAAATACCGCGTTGTAATTAAAATTTGGCAAATCTCAGAATATACAGTAAATAAATACAATCACAGATCACAGACACAGAGTAAAATAATGCAGCGGAAGTAAAAGAAATAGTAGTTCATGAAGCTACTATCTAAATATGTCAGAGTTACATAAGATACAACAGAAGAAATAGAGTACAACAAAAGTCTCAATAAAATAACCAAGTACAAGCTGAGTAGAACAACGGAACTGAAATAGATAGGACAAGACAAGCAGATAATCTCCAGCGATTCAAATCTCCAAGCGAGTGGAAATCCAAATCTGTGAATAACTCAGGCTGACCCGAGCGTAAAGCAAAACACAAAACACTCGAGTCAGGACAATATAAACTTATATAATGTAAACCAACTCAAGCGAACTGTAATAAGGGTACAAGTAACTTAGAAGATGCTTGGGACCGCCCATCCTCTAAGGATCCGTTAAAATATCTACAATGTAGTAATATTCGCTATTATAATAGTGTCTAAATAAGTAAAGTATAATCATATAGAAAATAGCGTTAAGGGGATGGAGAACCTTAACGCGGTCGGATCTTAAAATCATAATCGTAGTAAAGCTCGATATGGTAGGTGACACGGCACAACTAGGCAATGCCAGGGTAGATATACCAATTACGCACACGGACTGATGGATACGCATAGCAGCCACTACCGTTCCACCTCGAACAACACTCCCAAATCGGAGGATGGCCATCTAATCAATCACAAGTAAGAGTATAATATCGAAGAAATGTGTCCGAGAAGAGGTGCTACCTCACTGGTCCGAGATCGCTCCTGTTTTAGCCACCTTATGCCAACTCACGGGAGTTGGGTCCACGTAACATACCTTAAGAACGTCGCCACCATCCTACTTCATTCTGGAATCTCCACCGCATACACGGTTGTCAAAGTGGTTTTCGGTATCGACAGAGAGTATGTCCATATCCGATCCCGGTCTCTTTGCCAACCAATCGTTATTATAACCCGTGGTTATAACTTTTAAAAACAATACTTTACTTCAAAATAAAATATCATTTCAAACCATATCTTTATCAAAATAAAGATTAAATCAATTCCAAACCATTTCCATATATTTAAATTTTCATATCATTTCAAAACTTCATTTCAAATCATTTTAATATAATAAAATATCATATCCTTACAAAACTTCATTTCAAATCATTTTAATAAAATAAAATATCCTATCAGTTCAAATCCAAATATTCAACTTTAAATACCTTTTAAATTCAAAGATATCGTTCATTTACTATCATTTCAAATCACCTTTAAATAGTTTATATTCCAATCAAAATAATTCATTTAAACCTTTTAAAAGTGTAATTATTATATTTTCAAATCAAGTATTCAATTTCCAAAGTTTCAAACCATTCTGAGTTCGTTTACTAAGTCAAAAACCCTAATTATTAAAATTTCAGCATTTCACAGCATTTAAAAACAACTGCTATAAGTTATATTTGAAAACATTTTTAATTCAGCAAAGACAGCACTTAAAACTGCTGTTAAACTCAGTTTTAGTTGAATTATAGTTCAAAACAGAAAAGACAGCATTTCAGAATTGCTGCGGTAGTTCAGATTTCAAAACAAGGGTTAAATTTGGTTTCAGCAAGGACTGCAGACCATTATAGCATTTCCAGAGAATGCTATAATAGACCTGAGTTCAATATTAGCCTATAAGTTCAATTACAGCAACTACAGCATTTCAGAAATGCTGTCATAGCTCTTTTTACACAATTTTAGTTCAAAACAGAATCTTAACATTTCTGAATGCTATTAAAAGTAGATTTCAGGTGTTAGTGTATTTCCAGCAATTAAATAACTTCAATTTAAAACACATAAACATTTTAAAAATCATATTTTAACATTTAAAATGTTCATTTACATATCATTTAACATATATCTTTTTCACAATAAATTTCTTATTATTAAATCCAATTTTCAACAATTTACTTAATAAGTTTAAGTGTAAAAGTTCTAATTCTTCACATTTCAACAAATAGACTTAACACTTCAAATTTAAATTACCATTTCACAATTTAACAAAATTTCCAATTTTATTTAATTAACTTAAACCTTTAATTAAAACCAAATTTCACATTTCCTAGTCAAGTTATATTTTAAAAGATCACTTTTAAACATTCATTTATTTAACCACTTAAATTCATAGAAAAATCAATAATACTTTAATAAATCACTTAAATTCAAATTTAATCAAATTATCATATTTACCATTTCCAAATAAAATTTAATATCCATTTTATTTATATAACTTAAATATCATTTTTAACCAAAATTCCAAATTTCCAACTTAAGTTATATTTCAAAAATCCAGTTAAACCTTCATTAATTACATTTTTAACATATAGAAAAATCATAATATCTTTATTTTAAAACATTTCAAAATCTATTTAAATCAAATTTCATAAATTTAAAATTTTTAAATTACTTAAAAATATCCAAAGCACTTTATAAAATAACCACGGGCCTGTATATAATTTTCTAACCTAGGTCAAGTGATACGGATATGTATCATTTCAATCCGCAGTTAAAAAAAGAAAAATCCGGGTTCTATCATTTCAAACCCGCAATCCCAAGTTAAAATAAATTAAATAAAAATTGTTCAGGCCTATCATTTCAGCCCATAACGATTTTTCCCTATTCTAAAGTCCGTTCGGGTATGTATCATTTCAACCCATAGTAATTCTAGTCTACAGGGAACTTGCAATGGTGATAACAGATATAAATAACAGAATAACATTAAATAACAGTAACATTTGATATAACAGGTGTAATAACAGGTGTGAACATCATATGATAATAATATAAGCATATATAACATGATAATATATTTCTACAGATTCGCAGGGTGTCAATTTACTTGTTATATAGGTACATATTGTTTGGTGAGAATAACTCACCTCTTTGTGCTGGAGATTGCTATCAAATGCACAAACTGAGATCTTCGAAGGCACGAAAGCATGAATAAGATTGGATATTGAGAGATCCAAAGATAAATCTCCTTGAAAACATTCAAACAAAACAAGACAATATACACATAAATATTCAACGCAAAAAAATGTTGAAACAATGCAGATAAGAAGCAACAACGGAATAGATTACTTGACCATGCTTTAACCATTCAAAAGCTCGAACAAGGGGTTCATTTCTCAGCCATGAGGATGATGAGTGTGAGAGAGACAAGGTTAACTCCTTGGAATACATAAGACAAAACAATCCAAACAATATAAGTTTTCAACCCAAATTTTAATAGAACAATGTTAGAAATGACTGCATGGAATCAAATAGAAATGCTTGCACTTGCTTTCAACCTTTACTAGGCTCATCCATGAGGGAAACTACAGGTCTAAGGCAATGGTTTTGGGTCTGGTTTGGACCAAGGGATACACGGTTACAAGCTAGAGATGATGGGGAAGTTATAACATAGGTATGTGAAGAGTTTTAGGCACACTAGCATGGTTTTTGGTCAACAAAAGGGCTCGGCCATAGGAGTTTGGGCTTGGCCATTCAAGTTCAGATCTGGACAGAGGTGGGGAGGGGTGTGTTGTGGTCAGGTTAGGGAGGTGGTGGTGGCTATGGTGGTGGTTTGGGTGGTGGTTGAGGTGGGTGAGCATGTAGAGGTCAATAAACATGGTTTTTAGGCATCTAGGTTGAAATTTGGGGGGTTTTATCATCAAAATGGTTCGGCTATGGTCAGATCTGGTGGAATGGGTGCTAGTGGTTGTCGGGAAGAGATGGAAGGAGGTGGTGGCAGAGGAATAGGGGTAGAGGCCGATCTCAATCAGGGAAGAAGGCAAGCAAAATAACATAGAAAAAGAAGAAAAGTAGGAAGAAAGAGATGGAGGCCATTACCTAATTTTCTCTAGCCGTGAGAAACAATTGAAGATGGGATATTTTTTCACGTGAATGCCAAATGAGATGACGGCTACACTAGGGTTTTACATGGCTAGGCAATTAATTTTGAGGAGTTAAAGGAATTAAAGGATTTGGTAAATAAAAGGGCTTCCGTTTCAAAGCGTTACACAACCCTTCACATTTCTTTCCTTATAAATCTTTATATAAACAAAATATTTCAGAAAAATACTATACAAACCGAAACTAAGTAAAGATATAAGAAAATAAATAATAAAATTTAAAGAAATTAGAAAAAATAATAAAAGAAATTGCTTAAAATACAAAACAATGTCCAGAAATTACAAATAAATCACCATTGACTTTGGAAAATTATTAACTTTAATTTAAAAATATTCTAAAACAAAATTTGAAATAAAAATGACTTTTAAAACATTTTCAAAGTGAAATAAATAATTAAATTCAGAGAAAATAGCAAAAGAATTGAAGAAATTGTTTAAAAATAGCAGACAGGACATGAAAATTTCACATAAATTACCATTGACTCTAGAAAAATGTCTACTTCACTTTAAAAATAATAAAAGACAAAAATATACATAAAATAACATATTAACACATATTAAAATAAAATTTGGCAAAGAAAATAAAATTTAAAATAGGCAAAAATGCACAATAAAACAAATTATACTAAAAATTGAAATGTACATAACTTTTACATTTTAACTCCGTTTTCAACGAAACGAAAAGTAGTGTTCAAGTTATTAAATCTATTTTCATAATAAAAGATAAAATTTATAATTTCAAACTATTTAAAATTTAAACTTAAAAGTCAAAGTTTGACTATTGACCAAAATTCACATTTTCAGGAAATATTAAATTTAGTCATATTTGGAATTCTAATCCACATCAAAGTCAAAGTTTATATTTAAAATAACAAAATTTATTCTTTTTCATAAATAAAGCTTTTGAATCTTGGAAAAATCAATTTAAGAATATTTGTAAAATACAGGGTTGTTATAGGATCCGTTTAACTATCTACTATGTAGTAATATACACTATTATAATAATGTCTAAAGTAAAGTAAACTATCAAAATAGCATTAAGGCTTTACATTTTACACCTTAACACATTTTATATATTCCCATAGTCTATACAGTACCGTAATCTCCCCCGTAATGGGCGTCGTCAGAGGGCACTCCATAGGTATGGTACAAAACAAACTCGTAGTGGTCTCGATAGGGTAGGTGACACAACACAACTAGGCAATGCCAGGGTAGATATACCAATTACACTTCCGGGCTGGTGGTGCCATAGCTGCCACTACCACCCACCTCGAGCCACACTCCCAAAAATCTAAAGGGTGCACCGAATCAATCACAAAGTAATAGAATGGTATCGAAGGAGTGTGTCCGATAAGAGGAGCTACCTCATTGGCCCGTCGATTGCTCATGTTTTAGCCACCTTATGCTAACTCACGGGAGTTAGGTCCACGTATATACCTCAAGAACATCGCCACCATCCTACTTCATTCTGGAATCTCCATCGCGTACACAGTTGTTAAAGTGGTTTTCGGTATTGGCAGAGAGTATGACAATATCTGATCTCGGTCTCTTTAACAACCAAACGTTATTATGACACCACGGTCATTTCAAAATAGTTTATACTTCAAAACCAAAATATCATTTCCATTTCAAACCATATTAAAACGATATCATTTTCACTTCAAATATATCCATTTCCAAAAATCATATCACTTTCCAAAGTTATAACGCTTTCGAAATCATAAGTCTTTTAAAATCAAAACACTTTGGAAATCAAAGCCTTGAAATTCATAACACTTTGAAATCATAGCTTTGAAATCATAACATTTTGGAATCTATAACACTTTCCTCTTAAACAGTTTAGATATTAAAATTAGTATATATAATAAAATAGTTTATAAAATAAAATAGTTTATATAAAATAGTTATAAGTTAAAATAGTTTGTAATAAAATAATTTATAATGAAAATGATTTTAAAAATAGTTTATATTAAAATAATTTATATATAAATAGTTTTAGATATAGTTTAAAAATTGTTTATATAATAAAATAGCTTTCTCAAATTTCACAAATCGATTCAAATCAACTCGAATTCCAAAATTCATTTTTTTAAATTCAATCATAATTTATAAATTTCAACTCAATTCAGTTTCTCAATAAACCATTTTAAATTATATCGATTTCAAATACCAATTTGAACCACACAATTATCCATTCAAATTTCAACATATTTCAAAGTCGATATATTCAACATTTCGAAATTAAATTCGTTAATTTCATATATATATCAAATTCACTTTACTATTATAGTTTTAAAATATTTACTTAATCATTTCAATAACATCTAAATACAACTTCAATTTACAAATTTAAATAAACAGAATCCCATTTAAATTTATATAAGTTTGAAATATTCATTTAAGTCACTTTTAATCAAATTCAAGTTATAAAACATATCTTTAAAATTTCAAATTTAATAAATTTCAAATCAAACTTATTTAAGTATAATTCTTAAATAAATATAATTTCAAATCAATTTCAAATTTATCTTTCCAACCTGAATCATTATAAACTCTATATTTGAAAATATAGATATTAAATAAATACATGAATATATTATATATCAACTTTATTAAATCAACTTTAATAAATCTTTAAAATCAATATTTATTAAAACCATATGTTTCTTTTCAAAACCATAGAAATCACTTTCAAAATACTTATATATAGACCAACGGTGTTTGTATATATTTTTCTATCTTATGGTCAAGTGATACAGATATTTATCATTTCAATCTGCAATTTAAATATATATATATACAGGTATATATCTTTTCAACCCGCAATCCCAAAATTCAATTCAAATGAAAATCGTTTGGGTTTATCATTTCAACCCATAACGATTCTCTCCTATTCTACAGATCGTTCGGGTATGTATCATTTCAACCCATAGTGAATTCTATACTAACAGGGAACTTGCAGATTGATAACAGTAATGATAATAATATAACAATCAGTAACAGGCATATATCATCAGTGATAAATAACAGATAATGGTGTTAGATGTCACAGGTGAACAAATACAGATAATGGCATATATATAACAATGTAAATAACTAACAGCAGCATATTTCAATTGTCGTTTCAATTGAAATCAAATTTAATAAATAAAGAACGTTAATCGTGAGTGATTGCTCACCTTTCGAGGCTAGAGAGAATAGACAATGGAATGAGTTACAGATCTAAGCACAAATTTCCAAAGCAAAGCAGGATTGGCACGAATTTCAACAAACGAAGCTGATAAATCAGAATTGAAGAGATCAAATTAGAACTGGATTGATGAAGATGAATAGTATAAGTTAACTATATATATATTTTTATATATATATATATATATCTATTTACATAACATTCTAAATTCAAACACATTTTAAATTTAAATATATGTATATTTATTTCAAAATCATTGTTTTTAAATTAAAACACATTAAAAAAATCAACATATATATATATATAATAGTTTGAAATAAATACTTATATATATATATATATTATATTTATTTTAACCTAACATCTCACACAAAAATTAAAGTACCATATGTATACTGCAATATTCAAAATTGAAATTTCCTAATCATAAGATAAATATATGCATATACGTATATGAGAATCCCGCAGCTTATATTACAAAGTAAACTATTATAAATATATATATTTAATATATATTTAAAAATAAATATACTTACTTTATATATATATATATAAACCCAATAAAAACTCATATATACAATACACATATATATGCATACGTTCACTCAAAAATATCAACACCAAGCTTCAAACACATATATTCTTCAAAATTCAATATATATATATATACTGTACCTTAAAGAAATAATGCAACCCAATATGCAAATATAAGAACTAAATATAACTGATCACAAAATAAAATTGTTGGAAAATATAAATACTACCATGGGTAATATACAACAAACATCACTCTATCAAAAAGCATGATTTTTTTATAACCGGTTACAGTTAACAAATATATATATCTACTTTATGTGAAAGCTACCCTTATATTATATATACATATCTTTATTTAAACACATATAATACTATATATATTAAGAACAAACAAAAATTATATATAACATTCACAAATCTGGAACAACAACGTATATAAATTTATCTACCTATACAATAAATCAACAAATCAAGAGTTTATAAACTATATAAACAACTTTCAAATAGTTCTAGAAATATTTCGTACAAACAGATATGTATAAATATACTAATATACGTAACATATATATATTCATACTTACGTACAAGCAAGGTGACAGGAAGAAGAAGATGGCAGGCGGTGGTCGGGCGAGCTGTTATGGGGTTGATGTGTTCTCGGCCAGGAAACGTGAGAGGTGGAGCATGGAAGAAAAGTGGTTCGCGACTGTGGGCACGGTTTGGCAGCGGGAGGTTGAGGCGGCGGAGGAGTGGCAGTGGAAAGGTCGGAGCAACGGTGGAGGTGAAGACTCGGTGAGGTGGCTGCCGCGCGGGTCTTCGGTGATGGCGTCAGGGCTCGGCATTGGAAATTGAGAGAAGGGGCAGTCAGCCATGCACGGTCGAGGCACTGTGAGGTGAGTGGAGGGAATGATGGCATTGGTGGCTGACTGACCAGAGTGGGAAGGTGATGCGGGCGTGGGTTGTGTTGGAAGCGGAGGCCGGTTGTCGGTTGTGTGCTGGCCAGCATGAAAACGTGGGTGAGGTGAGGGGAGGAGCACGTGGTCGGCTAACTTGGTTTTTCACTTTTTTGTATATATCAAAGCTGAACAGAAGAGTGAGGGAAGAGAAGAGGAGTGGTTGAAGCAGGCTACAGTTGTTAATAAAGTAGAGGAACAGTTTCAGGTGAAGTGTTATTTCATGTATTGATGAATTGGAAATGAATAGTCAAGGAAATGAACAGCCTGTATTATTTGTTATATAAAAAAAATTAGTTTATAGAACGAACCATAAAAAAAATAAGAATAGGGAATGGAAAAGATCTTGACTTGAATTCGGGGAAATAAAATTATTAGTAGCTCTACAGTTCAACCGGTGGATAACGAATGGTCATAGACAAATCAAAAGGTAAATTGCGGAACCGATACGGAAATCGTTCCATGGATTTCGCCGTCTCCCGGATTTCAAAATTGACAATTGGATATACCGTAGAGATCAGCATGACGCGATGATCAACACGGTATACAGATATCAGTGGTACGATCATCCGATCAAAAGTCGATATCGGTACGAAAATGCTGCTATTTCGTTGAAAATAAGATCGATGGAGTAATAGAAGTCCAAATTTTACGAAATGAAGGATGACGTCTTACTCAGAAGATGATTTACAAATTTTCTGTATAAAAATGTTCAGGTTTGGAAAATACTTTTTTACCATCAATTTTTAACTGATATAAATTGAAATAAAATTAAACTAGAAAATAAACTTGCATATTTTCTGATGGAAATTTACCAGTTTCTATGTTTAATTACACGCATTCCAAATATCAAATTTTTATTTCAAAATTTGATTGTTTAAAATTCCACAAAAATTTAATTAATTACGTTATTAAACAATTTAAAATTTACGAGTCGTTACATCATCAGCGACTATAAGCTGATGGAATCCCGTGGCTAAATCAAGTTGAGAGAAAACCGAAGAACCTACCAACTGGTCAAAAAGATCATCAATCCTGGGGAGTGGATATCGGTTCTTCTTGGTGAGCTTATTTAATTCTCTATAATCCACGCAAAGTCGGAGAGGACCATCCACCTTAGTGGCGAAGACGACTGGTGCTCCCCACTCCGATATGCTCCTTCTTATGAATCCCTTCTCCAAAAGCTCACGAATCTACTTGCTCAATTCTTTCCTCTCCTTAGGTGCCATGTGCCTCACAGGTAATGCTACTGGCTAAGCATTCTCGGTTAAATAAATCCTGAAGTCATTCTCTCTCTTAGGGCTAGTCCCCTAACCTCCTCAAAGACGTCTGCAAAATTTCTGACGACAGGAACCAAATGCAAATTTGATGACGATGAATCGAAGGAATAGAGAAAACTCAACATGACTGACCCTTACAGGTCGCAAGATACCTCTAGAGTCCTACCACTGCAAGTCTCAAGTCTAACGACTCTCCTCTTGCAATCTAAGATAGCTCTGTATGTGGATAGCCAACCCATCCCTAAGATCATCCCATACCCCGAGAATCCCAAAACATAGGCATCGCAGACAAATTCTACGCCTAGGATAAAGAGTTTCAAACTCCTACAAACCATAGATAAGTGTGTTGATCCTCCTATGGGGTTTGAAACAATAATGGGGTCTAATGATATGTCCAAGTGCAAACAATCTACTAGAGAAGTAGAGATAAAAGAATGTGATGATCCAGAATCAAATAAAGTCCGAATGGGAAAATCAGATATAGAAATCAAACCTTCGACTGTGACTTTCCTACCTCTATTTGGAATGCTACCGAAAGGTGCTGCGTCTAACGTCTGAATCTACGCAACTGGTGCACTCGTTCTCTGAGGACAACTCCTACTCATATGACTGGAATGCCCGCAAGTATAGCACTTACCCTTCATCTTCTCCTTCCAGCAATCCCTGGCCATATGTCCAACTTTCCCACAACCATGGCATTTTATTCCTTTCTTAATCTGCTTCTGAGGACCATCACCTTTCTTCTTCTTCTTATTCTTTTCCCACCACTTATTCTTTGAGCCTTCCGACTTAACCTCCTCTTTAGAATCTCCCTCTTTAACTGTATCCGACATAAGCGCCATCTCGACCAAAGACTCATAAGTAGCTCCCGTCGGTACATGAGTCAGCAATAATCCCTAAAGGGGTGATTCAATTCCTTCGCAAACTTCATAGCTTTTTTGTGCGACGTGTTCACCAAATCCATACCAAACCGCGACAACTCATTGAATTGATTGATGTACTCCTTAACAGAAAAACTCCCTTGCTTCAAATTGATATACCTCTCCAACTGAACACACTCTTTTGCCTGAGATAGAAACTTCCTATCGAATCGCTATCGGAATCCATCCCACGTAACATTTCTACCCTCCAACTTGATCACCTCCCACCAATAAGATGCCTCCTCCTTTAGCTGCCAAGCGACTAGCTGAACTCGCTACTAACTATCCAATTCCAAAAGACCAAAAATCCTCTATGTGTCCCTAAGCCATGCTCTCGCCTCAACAAAAGTCTCCTTGCTAGAAAAAGTCTTCCCGCCCAAACTCGCAAAATCTTTACAAAGCATAAAGAAATTGAAAGCGGCAGGTGGGTTGATGGGATTCCCACCCGCTGATGCAGGATTGGACGTAGGTCCGTGCACCTTTGGAGTCGTGGCTTTTAAGTACCTACAAAACCAGGCTGGGACTGGAATGCCCTCGGGAAGGTTTGGGGCATCAGCCATTCTACGAAATGAAAAAGATAGTTGAGGAAAGAGTCAAAGGAGAAATGAACTGGACTTATGAGGGGATTTTTATATATAAATTCTTTTATACTAAAAATCATTTCTAAAAGTTCTTTTCTGAAAAATACTTTTAAAACTAGTTATTTTGAAAAATACTTTACTTTCTAAAATAAATTTTTAGGAGTCCTGTAACCTTAGGCTCTGATACCAAGTAAAACACCCCCACATCCCTTAATATACCCAAAACGACACATTAAAAGGCATGGTGCGTTGTAGGTATAGCTGAAACTAATAGAGACTAAGATTCACAAGACAAAAATAGGTAAAAACAGTGGAAACTAAATAATAACTTAATTAAAACAAAGCTTCATAATTACTTCAAAAATAAGTCAAATACCAAATACAACATCTATATCTCAAAACCCATCATGTCTTATGAAATAAAAATTTATAGTCTCAAAATCAAAGTACGTAATAGCCCTCATAATAAGCCAGTACATAAAAGAACAAAAGCTGAAAATAAAAGATGTACATAGAAGAAATCTCCTCCAAGAAGAACTCTAAGCTGCAGCAATCTACTGGCTTCTCCCTTGATTGCGTAAGGGGGAAAGGGGGAAATAGAGGAGTGGGTCAAACTAAAAGTCTGGTGAATGATAGTAATTACTAGAGTCTTTAAGCAAGATAAAAGTAACAGACTCTACAACAGTTCTAGCATAAAAAAGGATAACAAAGGAAATAAGAAAGAGATAAACTGGAAATAAATACGATTAAATATTGCTCCAGATAGGTTAACTTTGATTGCTTGCACTTGTTCTAATTTAATTAGGCTGAATTCCTAATCCTGTAATTAGGATGTAACCCTAATTCTACCCTTTTTGATCGACCTCCTACTCCCTAGACCTTACTGCGGACCAGCCACTATATAACTCCCTACACAGCAGCTAATGATATCTAGGGAAGATGCACTGATTAACTTCTGTGGATCCGACCGACATATATAGCTCCCTACACAGAAGGTAATGGTGTATACTAAAGACACCCATACTAAGCGCTTGGAACTCATAGCTATTACTGAGCTCCTGCAATGGAAGTCGCACGCGTAACTGCCATCATGCCCATGCTACCTATTGCTCCACCTATTGGGTCATCTTATTACTTCCAACGTCCAGCATAAGTGTTCCCCTCATCTCACTTCAGGCTAATGTGAGATCACCGCGTGCCCATATAATCTATAGAGGAAATGTTGTGGTACTGGCCGTTCATCCAAACAATATCTAGTTGCAACCCTTATCCAAATCCTCCATGATTTGGACTCCTATTTGACCAATTACTACCATTCTTAGCATAAGCGTGCCCTGGACTCACTGTTTTGTCTAATAGGGAATGCTATTTGATACAGGTCCTACTTTCATCACTGCTTATTAACTTAGGTAAATTATTTAAATAAGCCTTTACATTTTTCTCTACTATTTGTGCTTATTAATTTATCCTAAGTCTTAAAATAAGCCTTATTCTGTTCTTTTTATTATAACCTACGTTATAATCATGCTTATTACTTAACCTAAGGTCTGATTGTGAAAATAAGCTTCTTTCGTTATTTTATTCTTTTTAGTTATAATTCTAAGTTATAACTAGGCCAATCTTTTTAATTTAGTTCAATTAATGTCATAATTAGGTGTATTTTCAGTCCAATTCCATTTATATTTCAGTCTTTGAAATTTACATCTTATATTCCATTATTTCAGTTTTCTTACTGTTTAATCCATATTCGCGTTAATCCTATTCTAATCCATACGCGAAGAAGAAGGAGGAATAAAAGAAAACTGAAAATAAAAGAAGATCCAAAGCGTAAAAAGAAGATGTAAATAACGTATATAAATAAACTAAAATACTGTAAATAACTGCAAAAAAATGGAAAAGCTATAATTAACAGAAATAAATTAAAATTACTGAAAAGAATAGCTAAAAGGAAATAAACTGAAAATAATTCTAAAAACGGTAAATATACAACTGAAAAGGCTATTCCAAAAATTGTAGTAAAACTACAACTATTGGAAACCCTATTATTTTAAATTATTTAATGAAATTTTAAATTATTTAATGAAATTTTAAAATAATTACAATCACTCACCTCCAGTCCTAAGCTTTTCCTTCGGTCTTCCTGGATCTACTTGGAGTTGTAAAATAATTTAATTTATAACGATTTTCTCCTTTGGAAAGATTATTCCATTTAGGGTCCTTCCTAGATAGGTAAACCCAATTGGAGAAAACCTAGAATGAGAAAAAGTGTTAGGTCTAGGGGTCTATTTATAGGTGTAGAAGTGGATCTCGGGCTGTTGGATTTGGAGATTGAATAGGATGCAACCACGTCATAGGCTGAATAAGGGCCATCGGATGCAGAAACGGAGGGACCAGATTAAACTAGAGGGTGCAAAACACGTCAGTTAGTTAAAAATCGCACTTTTATTGGAACGAATGAGAAACCGTTCGTTTGCCCCCAAAACAACAGACGGGTCGACCGGGCGGTCGACCGCCTAGCGACCGGCCGGTCGACCTGCCCTTATAGATTTTTTTCCGCTTATTTTGTTTATTTTATAACTTGGTCATAAGCTCGGTTTCTGACGTTCTATATATAGAAATTGACCAGAAAACTACCACGGACACAATGGTGCAATTTTTGTGGCTCAAATCTTAAAATTTCACAAAGTTATTTTATTATTTAATTAATTAACAAGTTAATTATTACGGGTTAATTTTTGGGTTGTTACACACGTTAATTAAAATGAGTCATTACCAAACTAGTTTAAATCATTTTTAATTGAAATTTAAAAGTTACTATTGTTATTCTCATTTAAACAGAATTTTAATAAGTTCTCGAAATCGTTTTTATTTGAATTAAATCCAAGATTCAATTATTAAATAATTCCAATATTTGAAATTTAAGCTATTTAACTTATAAAAATAATAATTCAATATTTAAAATCAATTAAATATTTCAAAATCAATTGACAAAAATTCTGGGTCATTACATTCTTTCCCCATCACAAGAATTTCTTCTTCGAAATTAGCAAGTAAGAAAATGCCCAAAACCCTTTAACTTTTCATAACTAATTAGTTGAAATAGATTGCCAAATTATTTTAATCCTTTAACTTTCCAAAATCAATTTGTTGAAACTTCGTTATCACCTTATTTTAAGTCTTTAAATTCATCTATAATTACTAATTAATACATTCCAAGTTATAACATAAAAATCAAATTTTAGTTACCAAAATTTCTAATGCCTAAAATTTACGGAAAATTCCGCCAGCGTCTCCTTTGTGCGGTTGGATCAGAAATTTTTTACAATATATATAATCAAAAATATATACATCTCATCTTTAAGAATAAAGCATCCCGTAGGGAAAGATATAAAATACGATATGTATTCCAAGATGTGTACCTTTTATTAGAATTAGCAAGCATATATAATCAATATAATGCGAAAGCAAGCTCCAAATGCGAAGCATGCGCCATCTGCACCTACTAATCACTCAACAACCAATGAGAACAAGTATAGGGAAAGTTGTAACGACCCCGAATTTTAATTTATTTAAATTAATAATTAAATAAATTTTTAAATAAAAATTTCAATATTTATCGGTAAATAGATACGAGTTTCCCCGATATCCAAATATATTTGGTATAAATCACTTAAATTTAAAAATATTGTAAATATTTTATATATGTGTGTTTGGGCATATATGAGTGAATTTGAAAATATCAGATATATTGATATATATATTTTACTTGAATTTAAATTGTAGACAAATGATTTAATAATAATTTAAAATTTAAACTAGAAGTACAAGGCAATAAATGTTAAGTTAAACAAATAAATAAAATAGATATCCATGGTTAAAAATTCAAACAATATGTTAACAAATTATGTAAAATATAACATAACACATTAGCCAATTTAAAACAACATAACAACTATAAAATGTTTAAGTTAGAAATAGGGATTTATATATGTAAGATAAATTTAAAATATAAAGTAACTAACAATTTGACAACATCATAAAAATAGAACTTCACTAGATTTCAAAGTAATAGGGCCAAAACAAATAAAAATATACTCAAGTAAACAAAACAAAACAAAGCATATTATATCCGCCGAAAAACTAAACCAAATTAGATCAAGCTAGGCAAGTGTAGCCTGGGAAGAAAATTAGTTCAGGCAAGAAGAAGTATAAAAGAAATTCAAGAATAAACAAAATAAAATATGAGTTTGTACAAGCTAATAAATGAAGCCACACGAATTTCTTCAACTTGTACAGCCAAAATGCAATGTATAAAATAAAGTAATATGTACAAAGCATGGGCAGGCAAGCAAAAGAAGGAAGATGTGAAACATGAAGTACTCAAACATTAAATGCTAGCACAACTCAAGTCAATTCGATTTACTTTGAAATCATCTCAGCCGCCATACAAAGGAAATATCACTTGTATAAAAAAATATACATCCCTGTATACTTCATTCCATATATCACACTTCATCTCAATTCGTCCATGAAGATAACTGAGCAAATACTATTTCAAACTTAAAAAAATATATTAAACAACATCATATTTCTAAACTCGAAATCAATTAACAAAATAAAACAAAAGCTGCAAGATCAAGTGAAAAGATTTCAACTTGCAAGGTCCAGCCTGTTTCAAAGTAAAAGCAAGTTCAAGCTTTGTTTCTCTGTTCTTTCTCTGTTCTTCTTGTTCTCTGCCTTATTCAAGCTCCAGGTGAGCAAAACCCCTTAACCCTGCTATATTTATTGATGTTAGGATTAATATCTGATATATGAGATGAATTATGCTGAATGATGGTGTGAATGTGTTGCATGCTTTTATAAATATGAATGGTTGTGTGCATATTAATGTATAGGCAAGGAAACATGCTTTTGTTCTTACTCTACAGGTTTTAAAACCTGTTTATAAACTCATATCTTCTTATGCAATGGAGTTTAGGATATGATCCCTAAAAGTAAATTGACTACAACAATGTAAAGTTACTTCTAAAAATAATATTAAGTAAAAATATTAAGTAAATGTTTTGTAAATAATAATTTACAGTAGGAATCAAATATCTGTCAAAATTCGATGTTCATGAATTCGTATTTGGGTTTCATAACCAAATGCGAGATAGAAAATGATGATTTTAGATAAGCATTCCAAGAATTTTAGATGGTTATTGAAGGTGAAATCTTTAGTTGAACAGAATCACGTTTATGGTCAAGTTCAGATGATCGGCAGAAAAATCGATCTCGGGATTATGGTCAAAGGAAGCTTGGATGTTGGGGTTTCCAGGAAAAATAATGTAGAATTTTTCTGATGATGGTGGTGGCCACGCGGGGCAAATCTAGGGTTTTGGTGTTGGTTTTGGTCGTTGGGATTGTCGGGGCTTGTACGTCATCGGCGATGCACCAGAGGCGATCGCATGTAGGGGGATCGGAGCGAGGGAACGTGAAGCGGCTCTGGGAGGAGGGCCATGGGTTCCAGTTGACGTGATCGATGGCGGCAGGGGAATTTGTGGATCATACTTCGTTCCAGTTTTTTCAATCGAGAGACTCGATTTTTTCTAGATGGAGATATCGGCGATCTAGGTGGTGGTTTCGTTAGAGAAGGTGGTTGTCGACTGCGGGATGGTCGCGACATTAGCCGAGGATGGCCGGAATCCTTGTGCACGTGTACGTGCATCTGGGTGTATCAGTTGTTATTTGAGTGATTGTGGAAGACGAGAAGATTGGGAAAGAAGAGTGGTGCTCGGGTCGATCGCGTGGTATTTGTGGGTTTGACTCGAAGTCACGCTCGAGAAAAATTAGCCTAGGCTCGGGAAAATAGATGTTTGGCTCGGGTTATTTGAAGTACAACAGGTTTCGAAATTTTGAAAATAAAATGGGTACCAGGTTTTAAATTGTAAAACAAATATTGTACCAAGGTTTTTTTTAAAAAATAAAAATAAAAATAAATAATATGAACAAGTTTTCAAAGGAAAAAGGTTAAAGTTAATCATTTTTAAATTGTTTTGAAAATAAATTGATTTTAAGAAAAATTTATATGATGATTTTGAATATACCTCTAAGTATCTTGAATGGAATTTGATAATGCTTGAATCAAGCAAGTGTTTGAAATAAGTATAATAGAAACCTTAATTAAGAAATGATTTTTGATTTATAAATTATTTCAAGAAAATTTATCAATAGGGTAAATTAATTTATGTGATTGTTTAAAAGTAAATATGTTAAGGTGATAAATTAAAAGATAATTAATGTAATTAATTAAGGTGGGTACTTAAGGGATAATTACTTGATGAAATTAAAAAGGATTAATTTATTTAAAGATTTAATTTATGTGATTGAGTAAATTAATATGATTAATTAAAAGTTTATTTAATAAATTAAAGGTGAATTAAATAATTAAGGGTTAATTATTTAATAATTAAAGGTTGATGAATTATAATTAAAGGTTAATCAATTTATTATTAATGGTTAATAAATAAATGATTAAAGAATAATAAATCAAAATGATTTGTAATTTATTCATAGAATTTAAATTTGATTTGAATTAATCAGATAGTTAACTGACCTCACTTATGAATGTTTGGATTTCGTTGAATGACTTGATTGTTTGATATTTCCTGATATATGATGCTTTGTGATACACCCTGATTTATGTTGTGATCTGTAGTTTACTTACCTGTGATATATATCTGTGATCTGTGAATGAACGATAAGCGTTACAGTTTATATCGCTTATCAACTATATCCTGTATTTTGTTATGTGATGATTGATGTTGCACTATTGTGTTGAACCCCTGGACCACACTTATACACACACAAATATGGATTTCACGTGGAAATCGATTAAGTCACAGATAATTTAAATCTGATGTTTTTGAAATTGAAATTATAATTTCAATTGATTTTGAAATTGGAAATTTGGGTTTAAAATGAAAAGCTTTTGAAATGGAATTTCAAAGATAAAAGTTATTTTGAATAACTTAATCGAGTTTGGAGAATTTAAATAATTTGATTTAAATTTGAATTCAAGTTTGAAATTAAATCTATGATTTGGAAACTAGGGATAAAAGATGATATAAAATGTGTTTGTATGAATTTAACCATTTTAAAAGTATAAGTTGGGAATTTGGATTTAACCCAAGGATTTCAACTAGTATGAATGAATCAGATTTCCAAAGTAAAAACTGTTGTTTTTAAATGGTAAAAGCTTTCAGATAAGAAATGAAATTTCAGTTAATTAAAGGAATTTCAAGTAAATTGAAAAATGGATTTTCCAAGTTATGAATTGTTTTGAAAGCTATGAATCAAATCTGTTATTTTTAACAGATTTAAAATGATGTTTTGTTTAAACCATTTGAAATGGAATTGTTTTGAAAGCTATTAGTTAAATCTTTGATTTAAAGATTTAACGAATTAATTAAACTGAAATGGAAATCGATTTGGAAAATCTGTGAAGGAATCTTTGTGAAATTAAGTGAACTTTGTGAATTAAATCTTTTTGTTTAAAAAAAGATTTAAAATGGTAATTTGTTAAACCATTTGAAAATAAAGTTTGGGTTTAAATCGTGACTTAATTGAAATCCCAACATCCATATATTTTTGAATATTGCGCTCACTATTCGGGTTAGCCGGGAAAGGACCTTTGGGTCGTATAACTCATTCCGAATAGTGATACGTCGTATATGGATAGCATTTGAAGATCGGTGTTGAAGACCGGATATTTTCGAAAATGAAAGGACAACCTGTCGAATGTCTCTGCACTGGGTAGCTCCCGGTATAGAGATTTATATCACTCTTTTGTGACGGGAAGTCCGGACGTGATTGAAAATTATCCGGATTTGCAAGGGCTTCGTGAGAAGTGCCTTCGGTTCTGTTCGAACCCGGAACAGACTTGTATGGATACATGTCTGACATTACACTTTGAGATATAAAGCTGATTTCTTTCAAATACATTTCTGTTTGGTGGCGGAGAATTTATTCTCTTAGCTTAACACCCTTCTCTGAGACATACGAGCTCAGAGGTTATGTAGTTGAAGTTATCAGCGATATATCCCAATTTGGTAATGTGGCATGCTGAGTGTTGCTGTGTGATGATCAATGTTTGATCATTTGTGATATGATCATTTGTTTGATCATTTATCTTTGTGATCATAGGTTGATCATCTGTTGACCCAAAGCGTGGCTTTTTTGAAAAAGCGTAGCTTTGTGGACGAGACTTCGTCGAGCCTCACAACCCGGTAATGGTCGAAACAGGAATCGTGCGGCAAGGTTTTCAGGGGTAGATTCCCTAGGGTATGACCATTCCTTCTGGAAAAGGGTAGTATCATGGTATGGAGCCCAAATACTTACTCATGTGGATACACTTTCTTTATGATGTGTGATGTTGGTTATCGAGCGCTCGGATAAAGGTCCCAAAGGACCGGGGGTGGCATATCTGAGGTTTCTTTTATCCCTTGGGAAAAGGGGTTGCCGGCCTTGTTTGGCAGAGAACAGTTGGTTCTCGGAACGTCCCGCCAGAGGCGTTTCTTTCGTGGAATAGGAAGTTCCTTAGCCTGACCATTTGTTGGAAATCCAAACAAAACAATACGAGCCCTGTACGGTTTTAGTTGTATTACCTGCCATGGAATGTGGTGGTAACCTGCTATTGAACATGGTAGCTATAGTAGGCATAAGTGCGAAATGTCTATGCTGGCTAAGATTTATATTCTACTTTCGAAATTGTTTTCTACACTATGCACTAGTAATAATATCAAATGATTTGATTTTGCGTAGTAAGCATCTTTGACTATCATAAGAAGAAATCTCCTCCAATTCTGCGTTTGCATTGTGTGTGTGGTGGGAGGTCTTATGGTAGTTTCATTTTCCAAAAGCATTGCGAATTGACTTTAAAATTCTCTGCTATTTGTTTTTAAAGATAAACTGTTTTTGTTGCTCACACCAGTCCCATGACTGATCCAGAGTTTATTGTTCCTTTCCTAAACTCTGGGTGCTCATAATTTCCTACACGAGCAGTCTAGAGTTGGGGTTTTCAGATATTCAGGTTTAGTAGATTTTCTGGAGCTAGTTCAGTCTTTGGATCGGACTACATTTGCTTATCTTTGTGCATCTTTATTGAGAGTTCGAGTTATTTCTGGATTAGTGCTTTGAAGATGGAGATTATCCGCTGCTGATGTTATCGTTTTCTTTTCCGCTGCTTTTTGTTGTATCGTATCTCTGATGTATATTGATATTCATTTGTATCACTCTGTTGTATCAGATATTGTATATCAATGTATTATTCATTTATTCCGTTGTGTTATTTACTTAACTGTGTTATAAGCTCCCGAGAACCAGATTCGGCATTTGAATCTTCGGCATTTTGAGTACAAGTGAAGTACGGGTGCCGATTTTCGAAGGTCGTCTTTTGGGTCTTGACAAAAGTAGTATCAATATATAACATGTACTAATACAATAACTACATGCAAATGTAATAAATGTAACCAGAGAAACCTTCATACAAATAATATCCATCCAATTAATTCATAACCATATCAATTTGCATTTTCCATTATCAATATATAATTTTTTAAAGCCCGTACGATATACATATATCATCCGTACGTAAAACCATACCTGATCGCTCGCTAGATCACACAATTTCACTTCCGAACTAGTATCGTTCACACAATCACTCTAGTGCGGACTCAAATCCGGTTCCTTGATTAGAAACCGCCATTCTCATTGCATAGCCACATACTATGATAGAGAAATCCAAAATCAATCAAAAATTCATATCTAGTGTTAGCCATCGAGAATCGAGTGAAAATTCTAACTCAGACCGATGTAAATCATCTCGAAATCATATACTCGAATCTGGATCAAATAGTTATGCAAATAAAATAATATACGTATAGCTTACGTATTTATTTCAATTGGTTTCCCATTATTCAAATTCTTTTATTTACATTCATTTATTTATAATCATTATTCATATTGCTTTATTCACATTCAATTATTACTCGGTATATTTCTTTCAATATTAATGTCTCTTAAGAACCATTCCATTAAATTTTACTTAAGTTATCGTAAACATTTTATACAACACTTCTCATGTTCATTATCACTTCATAACTCAAGTTCATATTCAATTCTATCAAACAACATTCCAAAACATATTCAATTCATTTTACAATTTAAGTTGAATTCCATTTTATAACTCAAATTCATATCCGTTTCATTAATTCACTTCATTCACCTTTACTTGAGTCAAATTCCATTTTCAAAATTCATTTTATTTAACTTAAGTTAAATTTCATTACATAGTTCAATTTCAAATTTACTTTTCTTAACATTCATATTCAATAATTTAAAACTTTGTTTTAACTTATTATTCCTCAATTTATAAGTTACAAAAACTGATTTCTTATAAATTCAACAAAATACTTAGATAAAAAAATTCAGAATTTAAACACTTTATTTTATTTCAACTCTATTTTCAAATAATACATAGTATAATATGTATCTCTTTGTGTATAACAACCGGTATTTGGGATTTAAATCAAAACTTGTTTTACCAAACAAATCTCATATGGTAGCAATTCCTTTATTAGAAACCCAAGAATGAATGTCGATGAAGCTGCAGTCATCATTGAAATTATATTCCAGCGACCGAAGTAAGTTCAGTGCTTTCTATTTCCTTTAAATCCTTTTAAAATATTTCTATTCAAAATATTTTCCAAATAATACTATTATTATTCTTCCAAGACCTTTGAAAAACTATTTCCGAAATCAACGAGATTTAAATTCTCAAATTCTTAGTTTTAATCCTTTTAATTTACAAATCATATTTATAATTTCCCTTATATATATATATATAAAATTTCACTTTGGTTAAAAAAACCCATTCCTTAATTGTTTACCTTTGTTTATATTATAATAACAACGACTTTTATTAGAACACAAACAACAAACAACAAATGATAATAACCAAATATTATCATTCACTAACAACCAAACACATCATATATACTTTAATAATTTCTAAAAATTTATTCCTTTATATATAAAATACAATCAAGGGAAAATTATTTCATTTACCCAATTTCAAAACAATACTATGTCGAATTGTTATGTTCAAGTGTTTAGAGATCCCTATCAATAACGTTAGTTACTTGTATTGATCATAATCCATAAGCCACTCAACAGATCAATTAGCACAACATAAAACATTCTTATTTCACTAGCAAATACGCACTCATATATATACACACTCAAATCATTCGAGGGTGCTACTGACCCTATCTATAATGAGTAATCCCCGCTATAGCCAAGGTTCTCGCTTAACCTTCAGCTCTGATACCAAGTGTAACGATATGAGATTTTCAACCCATGAAAATCAACACTAAAATGTCCATTGTATTGCATGTCGAGCGATCGAATGCTAGAAAACTCGATTGTTTGGAAAAAGAAGAAGGAAGGAAGAAGAGAAGAAACTAGAGAACTAAACAACATAGAATCTCACAACGGAACGAGTAATCTGTAATATATAGCAAATCTTTACCTAAAGAAAAATGTAATATACATACCCTAATCATAGTATACTAACCTTTTTCAGCCTGGGGAGTTATAACAACTTGTCCTTACAATTGCTGATAAATACAACAATGAATGCAGTGGAAAAATAATCATGTATGTGAATACATTTTTGGACCTCCAACTCATCTTCTGAAGCTCTAAGTTATCCAAACTAAATCTATAATATGCTCGGTCTGACCCGAGCATTATAATAAAATAACACCCGAGTCAGTTTGGAAAACCAGTGTGAGAAAACACACCTTAATTGAATTTTGATGTTTATTAAAATCTTTTGAAAATAAGGTATCTCGTAAGACCACACCGCAAACAAACACAGATGGGTTTTTACCTTACGATAACCAAAACATTTTCTATAGAAAATAGATTGATATTATAATAATGTCTTGGGGTCAAAGTATAATATGAATATAGTTGAAATGCTTGCATCTCATGTTTCAGCATAGTTGGGCATAATTAAGTCCGTACGGTGCTTATTGGAGAACAGATTCCATATAATGACTTGGCTACTGGGGTACCAGCCATCAAGGTGCATGTCTAGATAAAATAACATCGAGGACCTCGCTAGGATCCCCTGCCAACACAGAACCGGCCTACCACTTGACTAGTAGTACCGAATATGATCACCTCTCCGTTAATGGGCCCCGAAGCATACAAATAAGAGATAATATTGACTCTAAACAGGGATGATCATACCCTACTTGGGAGGGAATGTAACAACCCGCATATCTATCGATTTTATATTTAAATATTTTATCGTTAGTCGGATGTTAGTCCGAAAAGCTACTTTTTGCATACGGTCAAATTAGGACTCGAGACCACCCCCATTGAGTTCAAAATGACGTTTGCGATCTTTTTGAGTGTAAACTTCGATATGTTTGGAGATAGTGAAATTTTCGTCACTTTTCCCACTTGTGACTTTGGTTGGGACTGCACCTTCTTAACTCAGCCCAACCCCCTCTTCTCTTCATCACTCCATCAAACACTTCAAGCTTCTTCAAAAATGGTGGGGGGAAAGAGAAATTAAAATTCCAAGCTCGAGATCTTCAGTAAATTCAACATCAAACTCCGAATTCAAGGTGAAGAACATAGATTCAAGCTAGGGGTTGATTCTTGCTTCGTTCTTAAGCTCTCCAACATCAATTTCGTGGAAAAGGTGAGATTTTTGATCTCACATCTTGCCTATAATCGTCATTGGACTGTTGGGAATGATTCCTCATCACTTTAGCATGTTTGTTGCATTTGGTTTGGATTGGATTGGCGAAAAATTCCAAATTTTAGTGATTTTGGTGAAAAAACTGCTACTAGGTCGTTCTGGCCATTTTTAGCTCGTTCGGAGTTAGGTCGCCCATCCATAGGTCGTAGGTCGCCTGCGAGTTAAAGTCTTAGGTCGCCTGCGAGTTAAAGGCTTAGGTCGCCTGCGAGTTAAAGGCCTAGGTCGTTCACGAGTTAAAGTCTTTAGGTCGTTCGCGAGTTAACTCCTTAGGTCGTCCAGGCTGCTAGCTCGCGTGTTGAAAAGTCTCCACTTTCTTAGGTCGTTGCCGACCTAAAATTCCAAGGCAAACCACTAAGTCGCTCGAATTTTGTTAAGTCTTAGGTCGTTGCCGACCTATAAAATCCCCAGGCAAAACGTTAGGTCGTTGCCGACCTATAATTTCCAGGCAAAACGTTAGGTCGTTGCCGACCTATAATTTCCAGGCAAAACGTTAGGTCGTTGCCGACCTATAATCCCCCAGGCAAACTTTAGGTCGCTCGCACTGGCTTATCTCGTAGGTCGTCTCCGACCTAAGCTTCTTTTTCATAAGTCGTTCGCGAGTCAAGTGTTAGGTCGTCTCCGACCTAACGCCCTCGTCACCTTAGGTCGTAGCTCGTAAGTCGTAGGTCGTCGCCGACCTTACACTTGGTCTTTTTAGTTCGCGATTTCCTTAGGTCGAACCCAGTATTACTCTGCGTAGGCAATCTCTTCTGAAAAACATTTATCAGAATTTCTACTTTGATGGTTTTGGGATTGACTTCTTTGGACTTTACTCACGTCTTCGAACGTGAATTGATTTGTTCTACAATCGTTTTATGACTTGTCACTTTAAAGATATATGAAGGTTTCAATACTAATAGTAAATATCAAAACTCTTTCATCAAAGCGATTTCAACACTATTTTAAATATCTAAAGTTCGTTTTCTCAAACCGATTTTCAATCTACTAGTATATACAAGCCTTTACTTCACTCGAATGAGAAATCGACTTAAACGACTTAGTAAAACGAGTGGTATGAAACGCTTGCGTTCACTTCGTCGGTTAGCTCTTGGACTTGTTCGATTGAACCCTTTTCGTGACAATTTCCTAGTGAAGATTTACAGCTTGTTCGTAAATATTTAAGTTAAGCAAGTGGTTATGGGACATGAAGCTAAACTCATATATTTACTAGCTTGGTGTGATTGACACTTCTCGCTGATCATGATGATCATTTTATGATTTAGACTAGCAATTGTGCGATGTCTCTTTGTTTGTAAGGTAAGACTAGACCGCAGTAGTGTGATTCTGACTCACACACATCTCTTTGTCCGCAAGGTTAGTCTAGGCCGCAGTAGTGTGATTTCGACTCACACATATCTTTTTGTTTGCGAGGTTAGGCTAGACACCACTTGTGTGATTCCATTCACACATACCTTTTTGCTTTTTGGTTAGCCTAGGCCTCAATCAGTGTGATTCCGACTCACACATATGGGGTAGCTCCCCATGGTCTTCGGACCATCATGTGATAGGCCTCTTTCTCTTTTTTATGATTTCTGGATTTCTTGTTTGATTTCTGGATTTTTATGTCATTGACTTGTTATGAGTACAAGTTTAGGGTATGATGCCCTCTTTGGATCTTTGAGAAGATTCTCGTGATATTGATCATTTCTCATCGGTTGATCTCCTGTTGATCATCATTTTCATACATATAGTAGTATGTCTGTATGGATATTCTTTGTTTATGCCATATCTTTTATTCTATATCATGTCATCTGATATTTATAGTTAGACTGATCCGTTTATTATTTTCTTAAATAATACTCGGGTCAGACCGAGATGTTACAGGTGCTTCTGCTTGACTTCCTTCCGGGATTTGCTACTCTGACTTTTGGCTGACTATTTAGTTTAGCAGTTTTTGTTGTATACACTTGAGATATGGACTTATAGTTGTATTCTTTTTGTATAGCACAGGTTGCTATTCTTTTGTATTATTGTGGGACTTTTTGACCACTACTCTGATGTACACTTTCATGTGTTAGTTATATATTCATATCTTCTTCCGCCTTTGTGATATGGATGTCTGTGACTGCTTTGTGTTATGTTTATTTCTATGTTTGTTTCCGAAGATTATTTTATAGCCACCGTGTGATAATCAATTACATGGATGGTCGCTCCTCAACAGCCTTATTCTCCGTGCTAGTTGACAACACTACATCGTAGTGTCCTTGGCTAGCGTGGGTATTGAGGTGGGGCGTCACAGGGAACCACATAGCCCTGCTGCATCTCCCATGTTTTAGCCATTCCCGATTAATGAGGTTTGAGGTTATGTTTTACCCTTAATATAGCACTTCCCACTTGGAATGCCAAAGCTGCTCTCTAGGCAACAATGTAATGCCAACATTCATCCATACATGTTCGTTCTAGGACTGAACAAAATGCTTGAGAGCTCCGTCTTTAATTCCACCATCTTCAAGATGTCTTCACTTCAAAATGCTTAGGTAGGATTGAAGTAGTTTTCGGATAACATATCTGATCCCGGTCTCTTCGGAACAACATTTGATAGTTTTTGGTAAACTCAACCCCGGTTCCTTAGGAAATAAACAGTCAAAGATAAGAGCAGAGATTACCTCATAATCGTTAGTGGACGGATTTCCTTATCATTTGTCCTAGGAGAACAAAACGATATTTATGCGCACAATACAACATCATCGGAGATGACTGATCCATATAACTCATGTGTTTCTCTTAGATATTTCCAAAGTTATGTTTGGGTCCATATTTGATATGATAGTCGGTTATTTAACTATCGATAAACACATATTCAAATCGGGGATTTTATTTCCATAGGGAAAACCAACATTAATTAAGCACATAGCAATCACTAGCCACTTAAATAACCCTTTCATTAATTGAAAACACTTTGTAAACTACATGTATAAAAATACCTTTACAAATATATACCCGCGAATTCCTATATTTTCGATACTTGGAAAATATCCATATACTTATCTTAATGGTATAAGTATATTCATAAAACGGAGGAAGATTTCCCTTTTTTCACAATTCTAGAACCATTTATAAATTCCTTTATAAATTTCTGAACCCATTAATAACTATTTTATAACTCTCAAACACCATTTGGAAACATCTCTAAATCATTTCTCAAATCATTTATAAACTCTTTATAAATCCATAAAACTAATTGTAAATTTTTTTTAAAGGTCTATAAACCCCTTTCTAAAATTCTTTTATAAATATCTAAAACCATTTATAAAATTCTTTTCACCCTTAACTAACCTTCCTTTAAGTCTCCAAATCATGTTATGAAATTCCTCTTATAAAACTCAAGTCTGTTTATAAAACTCTATTTATAAATCTCGAAAACACTTATAAGTAAATTCTAATCATTTACTTCAAAACACTATTATAATAATAATTTATTAACAATAAACAATATAAATAAATAAATAATTATTATTAGCTTCAAAACACCTTAAACTGATAATTAATATGTTCAAAACATTATTAAATAAACGATAATAATTAATCATTACTTTGATTATAAATAGTAATAATTTATTTCCAAAATATTATTAATAAATCGTTATAATTAATTTCAAACCACGTTAATTTTTAAAATAATTAACTTTTCAAAATATTAAAATATAGATAAATAACTTTAAAATAGCATTAAATATAAATAAGTATTCTTTAAAAATAATATTATATATAAATAAGTAATCTTTAAAACACTATTAAATATAAATAAATCTTATAAACTATTAAATATAAATAATCTTAAAAAAGACTAATACAAAGATTGGAGTAAAATAAAAGTTAAATCTTGAAACAAAATATTTCCCTAAACAAATTTCAGATTTAAAATCATTTACTATCTCAAAAACCAATTCCAACTCAAATGGCGATTTATAGTACTTTTAAAATACTAATTTGAGGCCAATATCTATCAATGTTTAACCAATATCGATTATTGATTTCCTATCACTACAGGGTTTAAGTTTTGAACATATAACAAAGTCATAATCAATAGAGCCGACAATCAGGTTTAATATCCAATAGTTCATATAAAAGGCATATTATTGAAATTAAAATCAACAGTGGCGAGGAATCCTATTGGATGCCTCCAACCTGTCCCCTACATCATAAACAATATATAATGATATAATATGGGTCATCCGGTGCTAGGTGGTTACATATAAAAGGTCATCCGCTCCAAAGGCGGGAATAAATCCAAATGAATTGATAAAAATAGTAAATCATCCAAAACATCCAATCGATAATTTTATCGACTATAAAACATTACTAGTTAACCAAAAAGTTGAGTTTAACTCACAATTATTCCAGTAGTCGCCGAGGCTTTCTAATTCCGTCTGAATTCGAACAATGTTTAAATTCAGCGTAAAATTCAACAAGCTCCATTTGTCGCCAAACCAACTTCATTGCGAAGATAACGTCCATACAAGTGCAACGCAATAAACGGCGTACGAATCCGACCTCGTACGCAAAAGCTATTGCATTTATAAGAAATCAATAAATTAAATTAACTAATTACTTATCATTAACTTAATTAATTATATTACCCATTAATCCTTCTCCTCATCACTCCTTCTCCCTGTGCATGAAACATATCACTGCACCATGGTTGTGCACATCCAAGCACTGACACGGAGCTACGCTCCATGATTCGTCGATCCGTCTTCGCCAAAGCGTTTCTCTCGACGAACTCGACTAGCCTACACCTAAAACATAACCTCCGAGCATCTCCTCTCAATTGCGACCCGTGCCTTCCCTCTTCGTTCGCCATCAGGTCGCGCAACCTTTTTCACTGTCGAACTTCATGAAACTTTAGCGCTAGGGGGTATTCGCTCTCCTGAACTCGAATCTAACCACCAAAATGCAAATCGTCGATCAAAACTTCCTAAACCCTAGTCTCGGTTGGAAAAGTCAATCATCTCAATCCACCATCGCACAATAAAACTAGTAAAGGATCGAAGATCGAGCTTAGATGAACTCAACGAATCAAAGCTTGGAATTTTTCATTGAATATTTTTAGGGAAATTGATTTTTGAAATTTTTGAGCCTATTGTTATTATTTTTCTTCAATTACAGGAAATGATTTTTTTTTAAAAAAATAGAAGGGGTATGGGCTGACGTGCAAGCATGGCTATGGGTATGTCAAAGTTATGGTGAATAAAGAAATTATATATATTAATTTATTATAAATATCCAGCTCCATGCTCTCAAAAATCTCAAACTCCAAACGAGGTGTGCCGCCTGTCGTTCTGTATGTAATACCTCTATTCCAAACTTAATAGAACTAGTTTTGAAACCTAATTCGATCATACGTGGAAGTTAGCCTTCCAAATCCAATTATATTCTATTAATTACTGTAATTAGTTTAGATTTGTTTCAAATTCACACGACCACCCGATATGTCTGATCACCATGAAATTCGATGGCGTATAATAATTCATTATTACAGATTTAATGGAACTGATTTCGTCAAAATCTAAGACAATGTTCCGGAAGGCTATTTTCACATGTTAATTAAAACGAGTCAATACCAAACCAGTTTAAATCATTTTTAACTGAAATTTAAAAGTTACTATTGTTATTCTCATTTAAACTGAATTTGAATAAGCTCTTGAAATCATTTTTATTTGAGTTAAATCCAAGGTTAGATTATTAAATAATTCCAATATTTGAAATTTAAGCAATTTAACTTATAAAAATAAAAATTCAATATTTAAAGCAATTAAGCATTTCAAAATCAATTGACAAAAATTCTGGTTCATTATAGAAATACTATTAGTAGGCCTATCAATGGTACGGGTTTTGGCCCGAGCCCGGCCCGAACCCGGCCCGAACCCGCCCAATTTATGCGGGTACGGGTTTTGCCTTTTACTACCCACGCCCGAGCCCGGTCCGAACCCGCCCTATCCGGGTCGAGTACGGTTTTATCAAAACCCGGTCCGGTTAGGACCCGACCCGACTATTAGTTTTTCGTCGTATCAAAACATGAGTGCGTATGTTATTTATTTACCATTTTGTTTGTTTACATGTAGATGCTTTTGCATACTTTTGTTATGAGCTTGAAAGCCTTGACTACATTGCCGTCCAATTTATATGTTAACATTGTTTGTATATAAATTTTACCAAAGTTGCAGTTTTAAAATATGGTTTTAACATAAATATTCTGAGTTAGATATATAGTTATTACTCAGCGGGCTTAAAAAGCCCGATGGGCCGGGCTCGGATATTGGGTTGAAATACCCTGTGGGTTCGGGCCGGGCTCGGGTTTTAATTATTGCAACTGGACTCGGGTCCGGGTTTTATAATACCCGGACCGAACCCTGCCCATTGACAGGCCTACTATTTAGTAGAGAATTCGTCTCCTCCATTATATAAGACTTGTATCATGGTCAATATTATTAAACTTAAAGTCAAAGTCTCTGACCAAAGTAGTATGGTTAATAATAATTATTATTATTGAATTAAGTACTTTGTGTTTAGATTAACAATTTGAATGTGGATGATATTGGAATTTTGATAAAAACCAAATTCTATAAGCCCTAAAGTGATATAATTTCGAGGAAAAGAATTGATGTAAATAATCGTTACTACTGGGTACTGCCTAAAATAGCAAAATTGGATTATAACAAAAAATGTATAAGTAATAAATTCAATCAAACCGTCATGTCATCAATTAAGGTGACGTGTGAACGTTAATATTCGAACTGTTTGATATTAATCGTTGATTGAATTTACACCTTTGAGTCGAATAAACATAATGATGAATACTCTAAAATGCCACGTAACTTCCTTCTCCTACCCTATTATAAGCACAAATGCCAAGGGGTATTAGCCTATCATTTCCAAAACAAATTTAAAATACAATTAACTATATTATAGTGTAGTATTCATCTCTAGTCTGCTGCAATTTCTAGAGGTGGTTCAATTGGATCAACGAGTTGGTTCTTTATTCAAGATGCTAGTCATAGGTTATTAATTTGGTAAAATTTCTATTTCAATAATTATTATTATTTTATAAGTTGATCATCATATTTATACTATTTGGATTACTATTATTACAACGAATTTTATATAGCTTGTGTTATCTACTTTTATGTATATATTCAAAATTGATTAAAAAAACACATGAAAACATCATTAAAACATTTGTTTTATTTTTGGTCATATTATATATTTATTTTTTATTTTTCAAATTTTAATATTAATTTTAAAACCATTGTAATAATTTTATAATGTAATATATATAATTATGTATAATAAGTATATGGCATATATTAAGTTATTTAAAACTAATTTAAAAAGATATATATTTTAGGTTTTTATAAAAAATCATAGAATAATTATTAATATATATTTATTATTTTCTTTTAAATAAGCTAATGTATAAAAAAAATATTTTAAACCATTTCGGTAAAAAGAAAAAAATTAATTTTTAATACACACACATAATTTATAGGTATATATATTTTAGACTAAAATATAACATATGTATGTAAGTATGCATGCATCAATATTTTGAATAAAAAATTAAATAAATATTATTTTAAGATCACATTTATATATTTAATTTGTATTTTGAATTTAAAATAGATATTTACTTAGATTTAGATCTAACTTTGATTTCTAAATTAGAGAAAGATATTTTTAAGATATTAATTTCAAAACATTTTGAATTTGTCAAAGCTATTGAAATAAATATCTTTAATTATTATTATATATATATATTCAAGTTAAACTGTAGATAATAGAGGTATACACAAAGAGACATATGTGTCTGTTGTGGTGTAATCCCAACACTTATATACGGTCACGTTAATCATGTACACTTCTTATATGTTGCATGGGCACTATATACAAATAAGTGTATTTGATACACTTATAAATTAAAACTCATATAAATTAAATAAAAAAATTTATGAGCAAACTAAATATAATAAAGATTTTATTTAAAATACTTTAAATTGGATCTAAAATCCATTAGACTTCATAGCTCCAATAAAAATCTAAAATGGATTTTTTTGAGTTCACCCATTTAACTCACCACAACCCAACCCAGTTCCTTCAACGATATCAGAGCCTAATCGCCTATTCGGTCTAAATAAGCAATATTATGGCTAATTTATTGAAGCCTACTTATTTAGTAGGGGGTCTGGAAAGGTTGGGCTCGGGCAATCAAATATTCTGCCCTACCTAGCTACTGGCCCGTTGAATGAAGTTATCTCAATGGTTATTCCCAATATTAAGGCCCAAATTTATTTTGGGCGTTGGGCTAATTTTGAAAATTTAAATAATATTTTAAATTTAATGTTAAGTTTAAAATGTGAAAGATATTTTATAAAGGTTATAAAATATTTTTCAAATTTATTTAAAAATTGATTAATTAATTACAAAATTTTATATTAATTAAATGGATTAATTAATTAAAAGTCTATTAATTAAATTAAAAAATATATAATGATATATGTATATTCATGTTAAAAATGTTTAAGGTAAATAATAATAAATTTTTAAAATTAATTATATTTTAATTAAAATTATTTAAATTAATTGAATCACGTAAGTGTTAGTTAATAAATAATATACATGTATAATGATATATGTATATATAATTACTGTAAATGTTATAGTCAACATTTAATTATAAAATATTTAAAAATAAATAAAATAAAATTAATTAAAGTGTTAATTAAATAATTATTTAAATTAATTAAATATGATTTAGTTAATGAAATTTAATTAAATAGAGTGGCACTATAAGAAACCAAATTTAGATATAAGGAATAAATACACAGGTACAGTATGTATACCGTGATTATGGTTGTGTTTGACACTTGAATCACGATGGTATTTCATAAAATATACAATATACCATAAGTCTATGTCACTCAACTAAATATATTAAAGATCGTGCATCTTTAATATAAATGTTATCCTCTATCATTTATATGTAAATAGATTACTTGCATACGTTTGAGTTGTTGAGCTTCCTTCAAGCTAGAGATGTTATGTGCAGAACTATTAATTTATTGACTAGACAAAGTAAGATACATGCACGTATTTGTTGAGCTTTCCTCAAGGTATGTGCATTATACTTAGGACATCATGAAATTGTAGGTACATACAAATAATCTCTCTTGATTTATTGAGTTTTCCTCAAGGTCAAGATGAGATTAGGACAATGGCCACGGGTTAGGGGTTGTGTATGATACAACCGATATGGTGTTATCCATCGCATCAAGGTCAAAATCCTAATGCATGCGAGTCCTAACACTCATTATAGAAGTCAAAAGACTTTTATACTTCTCTTTAGGTTTAGAGAAATTTAAAAATATAAAGGGAGCATATTGGTCAAATGAAATAATATATTTAATCTAACTAATAAAATAAAAAATTTACTATGTACAAATGTCCTAATCTACTTAATTAAATATGCTAAAAAAATGTTCGCACTAAAGTTATTTTCAGAAAATGTCAAGCTCGCTAGACCTAACTACATAAACTGGCTACGAGAAATCAAAATAACACTAACCTATGAACGCTTATGATCATCAATTCATGAATCTCTAAAAGAAAAACCAATTGAAGATGCAGATCCTGAATTAATAGTTGCTCATAACAAATGTTTGGCGAAACTTGAAATCTCCAAGTTTGTGTGCTATCTACATTGGACAAACCATTGCAAAGACAATATGACAAAATGACTATCCGTTAATTCTTTGATAGCCTCAAAGCTTTGTTTGGGGAGCAATCTCATTCCACCAGGTACGAGATTACTAAGAAATTGTTCAATATGAAGGTGATGAAAGATACTCATGTTGATGAGTATTCTTAATGATTAAAGGCTATATTTGTAGGCTTTTGCAGTCAGATGTCACAATAAGCAATGACCTACAAGTGGACTTGATCTTAGGTATCTTATTCCATAGTTTGAGTCATTCATATTGAAACAACATGAACTAGTTAAATGTGAGCCTCATGGGGCTACTCAATATATTGAGATCAATCGCGTCTTCAACTAGTGATTAAGGGACAACTCTTGCTATAAAGGGAAAGGCATCATCTTTGAATGGTTCAAAGAAGAGAAAGCAGGTTAATAAAAAGAGTAAGAATAGTGCTCCTAACAACAAGGGTGAATATTATCATTGTCAAAGGAAGGGGCATTGGAAACGGAATTGTTCAGAATACCTAAAACTTTTCAAAAAGAAGAAAGAGAACGGTTCTACCACTCCAAGATCTATTTATGATTCAAAATTGCTTTGCAATCAATAAATTGCCTTAGATTTTAGATACTTGATGTGGAACTCATATTTGTAATTCGTTACAGAGACTTAGGAACAGACAGCGGGTGGAAAAGGGTGAAATGATACTTAAGTTGTTGATGGATCTCTAATGGATGCAATTATTGTTGGAGACTATCACTTGGCTTTGCCAAATGGATTAAATTTAATTTTAAATAATTGTTATTATGTGAAAAACTTTAATTGAGGAATAATTTCTATGTCTATATTGTTTAAGACCGATTTTCATTGTGTTGATAACGTTATGAACATTATGTTTGATGGAAATAAAATATGCAATGGTGTTTTGGATAATGGCATTTATGTACTCAATTATAATCATATTTGTGTCATTGATGATTCACTTAATGTTGACATTTTTTTGTTAAAGTGCTTAGCGGTTCTAAAGCGATTGAGGTGCAAAAAGTTAAATCAGGGATATAGTGGAAAATAGCGAAGGTGCAAAAAGCTTAATTAGATAAAACGAAATATTTAAAGTTAATTTATTCTCATTCTCACATCATCTGTGCAGGAAAAGAAATATTGTTTAATGTTATATCACAAAACTGAAGAACGTCATGGTTTATGTAGTCAAGATTTGATTATTATAATAGATTTCAAATTTATATCGAGTACTTATGCCTTGAAGTAAGGTCTTTACCCTAACTTTATTGGTTTAGCTTAAAAGAGAACTAGTCAAATCAACCTTATTATATTAATGTTGCTAAAGCGGGTGCTAAAAATCCCTGATTTGGCAGGTGCAATAGGAAATATCAGGGATTAAAGTGGAACTACTATTTAATATTTTTATATTGAAAAAGCATACCGATTTAAGGGCGTTATGTACTCTAGCAGGGATTTCGTGAGGCTTTAGTGGGGCTTTAACGGCATAGGTTGACATTAATAACAATTCTTCTTATTTTGTAACTTTTACCGATGATTTCTTAAGACATGGATACATATATATAAGGGAGAGGATTTGATGAGATTTAATAATGAATTAAATATAAAATGTTTTAAAGGAGGGAATTGAAGGGTTTCAAAATTTTCCTTAAAGATAAAATATTATTTCATTCATCTCATTATTATTATTCTCCTAATAATTCTTTTCTTGCTTTACTCTCTCTCTCTCTCTGCCCCCTCCCTTCAAGGATGAAAATCCATGTCTTCATGGATGAAAAAGTTTCCTGCAATGATCTACCTTTCTTACACCAAAAGACGACACTTAATACATCCTCACTATTCGTGTGTCGGTCATTTAAATGTCCAAAAAACAGTCATTTGGGGTGAGGTGAAAAGAAAACAAAATAGAACCTCAGATCGTGATGAACAATATATATTATACATAAAATCTTTACAAAAATAAATCATCTTTATTTATACACAACATCAAAACACTATCCTTTTATCAACCTGGACAGTTATAACAGCCTGTCCTTAGAATTGTTGATAAATATAGATAAGAACAAAACAAAATACAACAGAAAAAGAATAAAAGGTACGTGAATATGTCATGGAAAATCCAGCTCGTCTCATGAAAGCTCCAAAGGATCCAGCTAAATTTAAAAAATATGCTCGGGCTGACCCGAGCATTATAAGAAAAATAACGCCCAGATTAGTCTGGCAAAACCAGCGTGAGAAATTCGAATCACAAGGAATTTATTTATTTAACTTGTATAACCCTTTAAAATCAAAGGTATCTCGTAAAACCATGCCACACATAAACACAAATGGGTATTTACCTTACAATAACCAAAACATTTTCTATAGAAAATCCAGTAATATTATAATAATGTATAAGGTACAAAAACAAATTAATTATAGCCGAAATTGTTACATTAATTAAATTCCAGCATAATAGGTATATAATCAAGTCCGAAGGAACTTATTGGAGAATGGATCCCAACTATGAAAGGGTAAGGGTCTACCCCCCGAATCCGTACACCTCTAGATAAAATGTACATGAGGCTACAACATGTTGCACCTCTACTACTCAGGACCGGCCATACCCCTTACTGGATAGCGCTGAATATGATCACCCCTTGATTTCCCTCAAACAACCATAATGGGCCCCGAAGCATACATAGAAATATCGACACTATATCTTGGGATGATCATACCTTAATGAGAGCGACCCACATAGCCTTGCGGTACGTCCCTGTTTATTCATTTCCCAGTTGATGAGGCTTGAGGCAGCAATTACCTTTTTATATAACAACCAACTTGGAATGTTAGCATTGCCTTCCAGGCAGAAAGGTGATGCCAGCATTCATCCATACAAGTTCGTTCTGGGTCTGAACGAAACCGAAGGCACTACCTCTACTACATCCAATTTGGAATCACCCTCAGAATTAGTAGCAAGTAGCCCTTGCATTTCAAAAGCACCATCTTCAATCATCTTCAAGGTATCTTGAGTTCAAAACGCTTGAGTTGGATTGAAGTGGTTTTTGGATAATGTACACATATCCGATCGCGGTCTCTTCGAAACAACATAGGACAATTCTGATAAACTCAACCCCGGTTTGGAAATAATCAGGCAATACTTAGGAGCAGAGATCGCCCCTAACCGTTAAGTGGATGGATTTTTCTATCATATTTTCTAGGCGAACAAAACGAGATTTATATGCATAGTACAGCATCATCGAAGATGACTGTGCCATTTAACTCACATGTTTCTCCTAGATATTTCAGGAGTTATATTTTGATCCAGATTTGATAGTCAGTTATTTTACTATCAAATAAACAAACAACAATAAATTCTGAAATTTAATTACCTATAACAACCACTAAGCCTCAAACTAAATCTTTCAATTATTAAAACTCTTTTCAAAATTAATTATCAAAAATATTCATATACTTATCTCATTGACATAAGTATATTCACAAAGCATTTGTGAAAGGTTTCTCATTTCCAAATCATATCAAAGGATCAAAACAATATGTTATTTAAATTATAGATAAAGATAACCTCAAACAATATTCCTTCAGTGTTAAGCGTAGAACGAATGTCCATACACCAGAATTAAGAAGGTCAGTTAAAGGAAATCCAATCTCAATTTTTTTTATAAATTTTCTTCTATAAATCCTCTTAATAAATCTCTTTTATTTATGAATCTCCTTTACTTAAATTCCAAACTCATTTACAAAACTCTTTTATAAATATCAAAATTATTTATAATCTCCTTTATAAATATCCAAAATCATTTATAAAACTTTCATGTAAATATTCCTTATTTAAAACAAAACTCATTTAATAAAGTCCTTCTGATAGACAAAACGATTATTTAAAACGCTTTTACTAAAATCATTACTAAACTTGAAACCATTATTAAAAGTATGATTGACCTTAAAAATCAGAAAGAAGCTTAGTGACCACAATGGTTATCATTTAACTGAGTTTAGTTTTCAAGTTATAACATGGGTATTTACATAACAAGTAGAAATGTAAAGGGAATCAGCCAACAACAATCAATTAGATAAGTAAATGTCCAAGTTACCAAGATAGCAAATGAGAATTCGTTCTACTAAACCACGTATAAGTTAGTAACGGCGGAATGAGTTTTTATTTTGCCTAATAAATATCAATATAATCTACTTGGTGAACTATGGTAGAATGGTGATTTATTCTACTAAATAGATGTCAAATACAAGTTAATTAGCAGAATGGTGATTTATTCTGCTTAACAGATGTCATTAGGTTTCATATTCAATTGGGGTTACTAAAGGGTAGTCGACAAAGAAATCCCTTGGATTTAAAATCTTCCTTTAAGGAACCGATCTTTAAAAATAAGGTGCTTTAACTTCTAAAACTTTATTTAATAATTAAATAACATCTAAATTTTTATTTAAAAATAATTAAACGTTTAATTAATAATTAAACAATAATCAACTATTAAATAAATAATTAAACCCTAATTAATCATTGATATATTATTAAATAATAATTTAAATCTTAATTAATAATTAAATATTAATTAACCTCAATTAATTAATTAAATGTTCCTTAATTAAAAATTAAATAATAAATCAAACCTTCATTTAAAAGAATTAAATTATAATTAAGTTTTGATTAAATCTTCACTTAAATTAAATTTGATTAGTAATTGATTCAAAATTAAACCCTTTTATAAATAAATAATTCATTAATAATTATTCTTAAATAAATAATTAAATAATAGTCAATCCTTAATTATTAATTAAATAATAATTAGCTTAAATTAATTAACTAATTATAATTAACTTAATTGATTGGCACTTAAGTATTAATTACCTTTATAAACTAATGATTAAGTACCAATTATCTTAATTAATTAATTAAATAATCCATAAAATAAATAAATAAATATATTTTTTTAGTTACTTAATTAAAGTTTTACAAACACTTTACAAAAAGAATGCTTACGTAAAAACACTTTTTAGATTTTTCAAAACTAGTTCGTTTTACGAACTGCACTTATAACGATTATCGCTATATGCCCGAAATTTCAAAACGTGATTTTTAAATTAAATAGTTTCAAGATTCTTAACTTTTATATTTTAACCACTTTATAACATTTCAAAAACATAAAGTGAGTAAAAAAGTTTTAATCAAAGGACTTCGATGTTGCAACCTGACTAACCCCAAATACTAACTTTTGCTTTTACATACACAAAATATGCACAAGTATAACACACATACATGTCGTCACAACATACAACTAATCAAAATTCTAGCTCTCAACCGTACAAATATTTAACTTACATTCTCAAAATAATATTACATCCAAACACATAAGCATACAAACAAAGCAACATCATATTCAATCAAATCAAGCTCTGATTTAACAACAAGATATACAACAAATTCAAAGTTAGAACTTTTAAATAAATTTATGAGCTATACTCAACCAAAAGCTATCAAAGAACTCCGAACTTTCACTGGAACTTTAGATCAACCTAGATCCTAGCTTTGACTTTGGTTAAAAAAAATTGATGGCCTTTATGGTTTGTTGTTGGAGCTCGGCCTTGAAAGGTGGAGGGACTTCGGATTATCATCGAATTCACAAAAATCAAACATGAAAATGGGTCATCTTCCAACTGATTATTTGACAAGAAATTCATGGAATTTGGAAAAATTGTCAAAGGAAAGTTTCTTGAAAATTATTTTCTCTATAATTTCAGAATAAGAATCACTCAATTTGGATCTGTTTTGAGGAAGATATGGTAAAAAGAAGAAGAGGAATTTTAGGACTTAAAGATCTGGGTCCGAAAATGAGTCTAAAAGAAATGAGATTTGGATATGACTAACTCAAAATTTGAAGAAGTGCTACACATGAAAGTTGTAGCCACTAGAGTTTTCTATGGTTTGAAAAAAAAATCCACCATTTGGATAAGATATGAGATAGATATAGTAGATGGAAGAGGAAAAAAAATTGAAGAAGTGAAAGGGATATTTATAAGCAAGAAACAAAGTAAATTACCTTAATGCCCTCGGTCCTTTACCCTCCACCTCATCTTGCCACCTCACCATGCCACATCACATTCATGTACCTCAATCCAAATTCATGTCCCCCTCCTTTTCCAAGCTCCAAACATGTTTAAACATGTTTTGGTACTTATGTTTCATGTATATGACATTTTCTTTTGAATAGATTATATTTTATATTTACCTAATAAGCCATATCCAAGTATATATACTTAAGTATATACACATATACACTACATAGCTCTAATTTATTTATATTTTTATGTGTATATTTATACAACAGTGTACATAATGTTTCCAACAACTTTTAGCCGATGAAAAATCGAAAATTCGGAAAATGAATCCCGGTCACATTTTCGATTTTTCTTCGAACTATATATTTTTATAAAAAATTTGGAAAACAATTTCATCATCATTATTTATTATTTAAATGTGTTTTATTTTAATTATAAAATCTATTATTTGAATATTTAAAATTAATTAAACATTCTCAAATTAAAGCGGTGAAATTCTAAGTCGTTACACTATTCCCCCTTAAAAGAATTTCGACCCCAAAATTTGACCACAACCTTAAATCCAGAAACACTTAACACTACTCATCAGCCCGTATGATGTAAATAGATCATCCCTATGTAAAATATGATTCGATCACTTACTAAAATACATAGCTTTACTTCTGAACTAGTATCGTTCACTCGACTTCCTAGTGTGGACTCCGATCAGGCTTCTCAATTAGAAACCTTTGTTCTCCTAACATAGCCTTATACTATGATAGAAAACTTTGGTTCTAGATTAAGAAGCCTCACCAAGTGTTAATTGTCAAATATTGAGGGATAGATCCTTATTCGGAATGGTGTGAAACACCTTAAGTCATACTCGAATCCTGGATCGAGAATTATGTGAAAAAGAGGAAGTATCTACATACAGCCTGCGTACTCATCTATAGGTTCTTATCTACCCAATTACTTTTAACCCTTCCAAAAATATTTATGAAAACATTTCACAAAATCCCAACTTAGGTTCAAACATTTTTTAAATGTTACATCTTATTTATGAAACCTTTCATAAAATCATTTTAAATTTATTAACTTGCATAATACTCTCCTATATCCTAAGAGCATATACAAAAATCTAATTTTTAATTCTATTAGACATAGGGCTAAATTAATTTGGTCTTAAAACCGAGTCGATCAATCCAACCTCTTTAAACTTTCAGTCTGGTAAGTAGCTAAGAAGAGTAGGATGCTGGTATCCAAACTCCATCCTAGAGTCTACTTTTCTTAGACATTTAGGGGTATGTTTATTAGCCGGCCCAAAACATCAAATAAATTTTCACTTCCTAGACGTTTAAAATAAAAAGACATGGTTTAATAAAACATAGTTTATTAAACCTTCTTAATAAATTTTACCTAAATAAAACTTCATTTATTAAAACCATTATTTAATCAAAATACCTTATTATTTTGAAACTTAAAAGCCAAATACCCAGTTTTTATTTTAAAAATCTTTTGAACGATGCATTATATTTAACCCTTAAAAAATTTACATATAATCCGAGTAAATCCAAAATGATATCATGAAACTGGGCACTACCAAATAGTATCATATATTCCCTTTCCAAGAAAGGGTAATACTCAAGAGAAGTATTTACCATTCGAACGCATCTCCTGCCCATTTTTAATTACTTTCGAGTCACTCAAACTAGTTAATTATAAAAATATTTCCTATTTTCAAATCCACTTTTTGAAACAATACTATATATATTTCCAGCTAAATAGTTTCAACGAAATATCTAACTCAAATTTGTTTTGGATTCTTTCGGATTCGACCTCGTGCCAATGGTAAAATGATAAAGAGAATAATTTACTAAGTGCACTACAATGTTCACAAGCAAACATCCAATCGCCACTTAGAAGATTAATCCGATCATCACAAAACAAATCGAGACTTATTCCCCGAACCAAACTAAAGGAAACACATCTTTCTATAAAATTATATTTTCAAAGTATTTATACTTTAAAGTATTTTTAAGTAAAATTATTACTACTTTTCTAAAAATCATTTGAAAACTTTAGCAAAGTCACCGGGGCTCAAATTCTTTGAAAATCCATCTTATTTTCAAAATATATTTTATAATTCTAGTTTATAAATCACTGTATACAAAATCTTTCCTGAAATATTTATTTTTAAAACATATTTCCTTTATTTTTAATTAACATCCTTTAGTTAAAATCCAATTCTTTAGACCTAACATTATCATCGAACGCCATATAGTCAAACTGTGAAACTTAATTCACAAGGTGTTCGTTTCAATGTTCCCACGAATTCCTATATACCCAACCTATACTTTACTAAGGAAAATTTGTTATGAATCACTCAACAATAGTTAATGCTCAAGCTGGACGAGCATAACTAAACAAACCCTAAATGATAATAATAAAATATTATCATCTCCTAACAACAATTACATCATATATAACTATATTTTATTTTTGAAAATCATTCCTTTATATATAAAATATATTCCTAGGTAAAATTATTTTATTTACCAAATTTTAAAACAATACTATATCGATTTGCCTAGTTTAAGTGTTTAGAAACCCCTATCAACGCCATGTTGCCCTACGTCTTGACTAGAATTCATAAACCACTCAACCGATAAATGAACATAATATAAAATATTTTTATAGCGTTAACAAATACGCACTCAATATATACACTCGAACTCATTCTAGGGTCTCACTTACCCAATCTCAAATAAGTTAATTCCACTAAAGCCTAGGTATTCGCTCAACCTAAGCTTTGATACCACATTATAACGATCTGCCTTTCTTACATCTAAAGACGACACTTAATACATCCTTGATATTTATGTGCTGATCATTTAAGTGCCTGAAAGACAGGTGATTTGGGGTGAAGAGAAAAGAAGATAAAACAGAATCTCACATCGTGACGAGCATTATATAATATACACAAAATCTTTACAAAAAGGTTTCATCTTTATCTATACACAACATCAGAGTACACTATCCTATTATTAGTCTGAACAATAATAACACCCGATCCTTACAATTGCTGATAAATATAGACAAGAACAAAACAAAATAGAACAATGGAAGAATATAAGGTACGTTAATATGTCTTGCAAAATCTAACTCGTCCCCTGAAAACTCCAAAGGATCCAGCTAAATCTGGAAAATATGCTCGGGTTGACCCAAGCATTAAAAGAAAAATAACGCCCTAATTATTCTGGTAAAATCAATATAAGAAACACAAATCACAAGGAATTTATATATTTAATTTGTAAAACCCTTTAAAATCAAAGATATCTCGTAAGACCACGCCGCACATAAACACGGATGGGTTTTTACCTTACAATAACCAAAACATTTTCTATAGAAAATCCTGTGATATTATAATAATGTCTAAGGTAGAGATACATATTAATCATAGCTGAAATTATTATGTAAAATTCCAGCATAATTGGTATACAATCAAGTCCGAAGGCACTTATTGGAGAATGGATTTCAACTATGAAAGAAAAGGGTCTGCCCACCAAATCTGTACATCTCTAGATAAAATGTAGGGGAGGCTACAACACATTACACCTCTGCTACTCAAGATCGACCCTACCTTTTACTAGATGGTATCAAACAACCATAATGGGCCCCGATGCATACATTAAGAATCAAAACTAAATCGTCGGATGATCACTGTAACGACCTAGAATTTTAGTAGATCGATTTTGGAATATTTAAATTGATTTTAAATATTGAAAAGTTAAATTTATAAGTTAAATAACTTGGATTTCAAAAATTGCGATTTATTTGATAACTAAAGTGTTGAATTAAATATTTGGAAATATTTAAAATAATTGAATCTTGAATTTGAAATGAATGGAAATGATTTCGAAAGCTAATTTAAATTCGATTTGGATAAGAATGAAGATGGTAAACTTTTAAATTTGAATTAGAAGTGAATAATCTAATTTTTTATAATAACTCGTTTTAATTAATGTGTAAAAATCACCTTCTTGGGCACTATCTCGAATTTCGATGAAACCAGTTTCCTTGGATCTATAATAGTAAATTATTATATGCCGTTAAATTTCTTGGCGATTGGACATATCATTTGGTCATGAGAGATCGAAGTGCGTATAAATTAATTTTAGAAATTTATATAATATAACCGGATTTGAAAAGATATCTTCTGTATGTGATCGAATTAGGTTTCAAAACTAGTTCCAGTGTGTTCGGAATATGGGTATTACATATAGAACGCTAGGCGACACGCCTTAATTGGAGTTCGATATTTTTGGATGTGTAATGTTGGATATTTTTGAATATAAAATAATATACATCCTATTTTAATACACCTATACCCTACACTATTCATTCCATCACCAGCCCATACCCACCCACGTACGAAGCCAATACCCCACGTCTTCTCCTCTTTTATACGTTCCATTTCCAATGAACAAAGCAAGGCAAGAAAATTAAAAAAAAGGCTAATTCTTTAGATCCAAAACAATTCAAAAATTCATAGCTTGTAATCTATTCATCTAAAATTCCAAAGTAAATATATTTGGATTCCTTGTGAATAGATCTTCATTTTGATACACATTTGGAGATGTACGACTATGATTGGTGTTGCTCGAACGTGTACAGCAGTAGCTAAGGGGGAACTATGGCTCGTGATTTCTTGTGAAGGAGGAGGAGTTAGGTTGTGTGGTGAGTGTGATTAGCTTTTTCGTGATGAGGCATAGCCACGGCCACATTTGGTGAGGCACGGCGGAAAATCGGAAGTCGCAACATTTTGGGTTGCTTGCGGCTGTTTGGGTCACGTTTAGGGGTGAGGCATCGGTCGAGAGGTGGAGGTGAGGGAATGGTGGAGATTTTGATGGTGAAGTCGGTGGCGATGTCGATGCGGTGGTTCATTGACCGGAGAGGTTGGAGCACCGTACGTGCACATTGGTGGTGTACAGGCGAGTGTTTGTGGAGGAAGAAGGATTTAAGAGTTGTAATTATAGTTAATTATGTAATTAGTTTATTAAGTACTAATTTAAATATCGATAACTTAAAATTTTAATAACTCTCTCATACGAGGTCCAATCGAGGCGTGAATTTTTGCGTTGCACTCGTAAGGATGAAAGCTTCTCAATGGAACTAGTTTGGATGAATTCGAAGACCGTTGAAATTTGGGCCAAAAATCGAATGTCATCGATTTTAGTTCCAAACTAGAACGCCTCAACGGCAACATAAATTTCAGTGAGTTAAAGTCACCTTTTTGTTAACCAGTATAATATATAATTGATAAAAGTTTATTGATTTGATATTTGGATGATTTACTGTTTTGTCGGTTGGTTTGGTTTTATTCACACCTTTGGAGTGGATGAACTTTTATATATACCCGCTTAGTAGAAGATGACTCATATTATATAATTATATATCGTCTATGATGTAGGAAGACAGGTTAAAGGGATCCAATAGGACTCCTGACCATTGTTGATTTGATTTATATATATGTGTCGATATATATAAGCTGTGATGTAGGGGGACAGGTTGGAGGGATCCGATGGTATTCCTCGATATTGTTGATTTATTTCCAATAAAATTCCTATTATATGAATTATTGGATATGGAACTTGATTTATGAACACTATTAGTTATGACATTGTTTATGTTCAAAAACTGAAACCCATTACTGATAGGAAATCAATATCAATATTGGTTGAGTGTTTGGTAGCTATTGGCCTTAAACTAGTATTTTTAAATACTATAAATTGCCATTTGGGTTGGAATTGGATTTTGAGGCAGAAGATGAATTCAAAATCTGAATGTGGATTTCAAAAATAATTTGTTTAAAAAGAGTTAAATTTCTAATTTACTTCAACGTTATTATCTAGTGTTTTCTAAGTCAGTAGAAATATTTTTAAAAGTTTTATTTAATATATTTTAAAAATTATTTATTTATATTAATATTGTTATAAAGTTATTTATTCATATTAATATTGTTTTTAAGTTATTTATTTATATTAATATTGTTTTGAAAGTTATTTGTTTATAATATTGTTTTAAAGTTATTTATCAATATGTTAATATTTTGAAAGGTTAATTATTTTAAAACTAAATATGGCTTGAATTTAATAATAAGGATTTATTAGTAATGTTTTGAAAATAAATTAGTATTATTTATAATAACGGTAAAGATTAATTATTATGTTTTATTAATAATGTTTTGAAATTATTAATTATTATTTTTAGATATTTTAAGGCTAATAATTATTATTTATTATTTATAATGTTTACTATTAATAACTATTATTATATAATAGTGTTTGAAGTAAATGATTATTATTTCTTTATAAATGGTTGAGATTTATAAATAGAGTTATATAAACAGATTTGGGTTTTAGAAGAGGAGTTTTATAGGATGATTTGGAGACTTAAAGGAAGATTATTTACAATGTAAAAAGAGTTTTATAAATAATTTTAGATATTTATAAAAGAATTTTAGAAATGGACTTATAAATTTAGAAGAAGAGTTTTATAAATAATTTTATGGATTTATAAAGAGTTTATAAATGTTTTGAAAATATATAAAAGAGTTTATAATTGGAAATGGAGGTTGGGTTTTTAAAGGGGTTTCTATAAAGATTTTATAAATGGTTTCAGAGTTTTATAAACAGTTTAAACATGGTTTTTGAGATTTATAAAGGAGTTTATAAATGGTTTTAGAATTGTGTAAAAAGGAAACCTTCCTCTGTTCTGTGAATATACTTATACCGTTGAGATAAGTATATGGATATTTTCTAAATATTGAAAATCATGGATTTGTGAATATATCTTTGTAAAAGAATTTTTTAGCAATTCTTATAAAGTGATTTTTATTGAAGAAAAGATAAATTAAAAGAAGGCTATTGGTTGCTTAAGTGCTTAACCAATGTTGGTTTTCCCTTCTTAAATAAATCCCTGATTTGAATGTGTTTTGTTTGATAGTTAAATAAGCGACTATCAAATATGGACCCAAAATGTAATTTTGTAAATATCTAGGAGAAACATGTGAGTTATATGGCACAATCATCTCCGATGATGTTGTACTATGCATATAAGTCTTGTTTCGTTCTCTTAGGATAAACGATAAGGAAATCCATCCAGTAACGGTTAAAAGGTGATCTCTACTCTTATCTTTTATTGTTTATTTCCTAAAGAACCAGCGTCGAGTTTATTAGAAACTATCGAATGTTGTTTTGAAGATGCTGAGATCGGGTATGTTATCCGAAAACCACTTCGATCCAACTCAAGCGTTTGAAGTGAAGACATCTTGAAGATGATGGAATTAAAGACGGAGCTCTCAAGCGTTTCGTTAAGTCCCGGAACGAACTTGTATGGATGAATGTTGGCATTGCATTATTGCCTAGATGGGCAGTGTTAGCATTCTAAGTAGGAAGGGCTATATAAAAGGTAAAATGAAGCCTCAAGCCTCATCAACCGGGAATGACTAAAACAGGGGAGATTCAGTAGGGCTAAGTGGGTTACTCCTAAGTAGGGTATGATCATCCCTATCTAGAGTCGATATTATCTCTTGTTTGTATGCTTCGGGGCCCATTAACGGAGGAGTGATCATATTCGGTACTATATGTTAAGTGGTAGGCTGGTTCTGTGTTGGTAGGGGATCCCGACGAGGTCCTTAGTGTTATTTTATCTAGTGATACACCGTAACGAGCAGTACCCCAGTAGTCCAGTCATTGTATGGAATCCATTCTCCAATAAGCGTCATACGGACTTAGTTGTGCCCAACTACACTGAAACATGAGATGCAAGCATTTCAGCTATATTCATATTTTATTTTGACCCCTAGACAATATTATAATATGAATGGATTTTCTATAGAAAATATTTTGGTTATTTTAAGGTAAAAACCCGTTCGTGTTTATTTATGGCATGGTCTTACGAGATACTTTTATTTCAAAAAAAATTTTATAAACATTAAATTCCATCTGGGTGTGTTTATCTTACACTGGTTTACTAGACTAACTCATGTGTTATTTTATTTTAATGCTTGGGTCAGACTAAGTATATTATCGATTGCTTTGGATGCTTTGGAGCTTCAGGAATCAAGTTGGAGGCCCAGAGACGTATTCACGTATATGGTTATTTTTTTTATTGTATTCATTGTTGTATTTCTTAGCAACTGTGAGGACAGGTTGTATCGATTGATGTATGTATATTACACTTCTTCTTTGTGTAAAGATTTGTTGTATATTATAGATTATATTGTTCCGCTGTGAGAATCTGTGTTGTTTGTTTTCTTTCACTTTAGTTTCTTCTTCCTTCTTCCTTCTTTCTTCTTCTTTTTCCCTAATTATCTGCCTTTCCGTTCAATTTGAGTGGTGATATGTGGTTTATCGTCCGCTTAAACTGTTCGGAAAAGTGGGTTGTTACATACCTTAATGGGAGCAAACCAAATAGCCATACGGCATGTCCCTACTTTATTCATTTTCCCAGTTGATGAGGCTTGAAGTAATGATTACCATTTTATATAGCAACCATCTTGGAATGATAACACTGCCCTCCAGGCAAAAATGCAATGCCAGCATTCATCCATACAAGTTCATTATAGGTCTAAACGAAACCAAAGGCACAACCTCTACTACATCCATTTTGGAATCACCCTCGGGATTAGTAGCAAGTAGCCCTTGCACTTCAAAAGCTCTGTCTTCAATCATCTTCAAGGTATCTTCAGTCTGAAACGCTTAAGTTGGATCGAAGTGGTTTTCGGATAAGTTATACTTATCCAATCTCGGTCTCTTCGAACAACATTCGATAGTTTTGGTAAACTCAACCTCGATTCTTTTGGAAATAATTAGATAATACATAGGAGCAGGGATCACCACCTAACCATTTTGGTGGAAGGATTTCCATATCATTTGTCCTAGGAGACAAAACAAGATTTATACATACAGTACAACATCAACGAAGATGACTGTGCTATATAACACACGTGTTTCTCCTAGATATTTCTGGAGTTATATTTTGATCCAAATTTGATAGTCGGTTACTTAACTATCAAATAAACAAACAACAACAAATTAAGAAATTTAATAATCCATAGAAACCACTAAGCCTCAAACTAAATCTTTCATTTATTAAAACTCTTTTCAAAAGTATTTATCAAAAACATTCATATACTTGTCTCATTGACATAAGTATATTCACAAAGCATTTGTGAAAGATTTCTCATTTCCAAATCATATCAAAGGATCAAAACAAAATGTTATTTAAATTATAGATAAATATAACCTCAAACAATATTCCTTCAGTGTTAAATGTGGAACGAATGTCCATACCACCAGAATTAAGAAGGTCGGTTAATGGAAATCCAATCTCAAATTCTTTTATAAATGTCCTTCTATAAATTTGCTTAATAAATCCTTTTTATTTATTAATCTCCTTTACTTAAATTCCAAACCCATTTACAAAACTCTTTTATAATATCAAAATTATTTATAATCTCCTTTATAAATATCCAAAATCATTTATAAAACTTTCTTATAAATATTCCTTATTTAAAACAAAACTCCTTGAATAAATTAATTTAATAAAGTCCTTTTGATACATAAAACGATTATTTAAACCGCCTTTACTAAAATCATTACTAAACTTGAAACCATTATTAAAAGCATGATAGACCTTAAAAATCAGAAAGAAGCTTAGTGACCACAATGGTTCTCATTTCACTGAGTTTACTTTCTAAGTTATAGCATGGGTATTTATATAACCAACATATATCTAAAGGGAATCAGCCAACAATAATCAAACATATAAGTAAATGTCTAAGTTACCAAGATAGCATACGAGGATTTGTTCTACTAAACACACTTCTAAGTTAGTATAATGGCAGAATGTGTTTTTATTTTGCCTAATAGATGTCAACATAATCTACTTGGTGAACTATGGTAGAACAGTGATTTATTCTACCATACAGATGTCAAATACAAGTTAATTAGCAGAACGGTGATTTATTTTGCTAAAAAGAATTCATTGGGTTTCATATTGGGTAGCCAACAAAGAAATCCCTTGGATTTAAAATCTTCCTTTAAAGAAAGTTGCTTCTTGAAAACAAAACCGGTCTTCAAAAATAAGGTGGTCTAACTTCTAAAACTTTATTTAATAATTAAATAACATTTAACTTTTTATTTAAAAATAATTAAACGTTTAACTAATAGTTACACAATAATTAACCATTAAAAAAATAATTAAACCCTATTTAATCTTTGACTAATTATTAAATGATAATTTAAACATTTAATAAATAATTAAATATTAATTAATCTCAATTAATTAATTAATTATTCCTTAATTAAAACTTAAATAATAAATAAACCTTCATTTAAAATAATTAAATCATAATTAAGTTTTAATTAAATCTTAACTTAAATTAAACTTGATTAGTAATTAATTCAAAACTAAACCTTTTTTATAAATAATGATTGGTTAATACTTATTCTTAAATAAATAATTAAATAATAATTAATCTCTAATTATTAGTTAAATAATAATTAACTTAAATTAATTAACTAATTATAATTAACTTAATTGAATGACACTTAAGTATTAATTACCTTTATAAACTAATGATTAAGTACTAATTATCTTAATTAATTAATTATTAAAATAAATAAATATTTAATTAATTAAATAATTACTTTTTAATTACTTAATTAAATTTTTGAAAACACTTTGCAAAAAGAATGCTTAAGTAAAAACACTTGTTAGATTTTTCAAAACTAGTTCGTTTTACGAATTAAACTTATAGCGACTATCACTATATGACCCAAAATTTCAAAACTTGATTTTTATATTAAATAGTTTCAAAATTCTTAAATTTTATATTTTAACCACCTTATCGACTTAGTAAAAGATTTTGGAAAACAAAGTAATGTTTTCGGGACTTTGCATAACATTTCAAAAACATAAGTAAATAAACAAGTTTTAATCCAAAGGACTTCGATGTCGCAACTTAACTGTCTTCAAATACTAACATTTTCTTTTACATGCACAACATATGCATAAGTATAACACACATACATGTAATCACAATGCACAACTAATTAAAATTCTAGCTTTCAACCTTACTAATATTTAACTTACATTCTCAAGTTAATATTACATCTAAACACATAAGCATACAAACAAAGCAACATCATATTCAACCAAATCAAGCTATGATTTGGCAAAAAGGTATACAACAAATTCAAAGTTAGAACTTTTGTAACAATCCATGTTCCAGTGGGTCCAGATTTTTCGCAAAAAATGCTAAAACCCAAGCCCACTGAAGCCCGAGTTGGGTATCTGGTATCCTGCAAATAGGCAAAGACAAATATATCAGAGCTTAGATAAATATCTCACAACGGAACTAACAAAAATATAATAGTAAGTAAATACTCACCAATAAAATAACACTTTCTAAACAAGTGTCTCAAAGCTGGGAAGTCTCTAGCATCAACCTAACCTGTAGGATGTTATGAGGATAAAAGTGAATATGGAAATAAGTATAAAATTGGTTATACTAGAACTCAAGTAAGATTTCCAAATTTACGAAATGAAATTAGAATCGAGAAATTGGGCTTGTTTTAAAAAAAAGGATTTTTAATTATTAACTAGGTAACTTTTAAAAGTGTTAAAATATTCTAGAAACTAGTTATTTAATTATTTTAAATTGTTTAAAGCATATTTAATTATTAATTAGTTACCTATAATGATTGTTAAAGATTTATTATTATTATTTAAGGATTAGCCAGCATTGTTGTTTTAAAAGATAAATTATTAAATATTAATATAGCTTTGTATAATAACTTTTATTTTAGTATATTTACCTAGATTTAACTTGGAAATTTATTTGAGAAACTTATAAGCATTATTTTGAGATGATTTTTAAATAAAGTTTCGGAAAGTAATGGTATCTCGCATGGCGTCTGTTTCCTGGAGATTTGACCAGGCAACTGAGTGCTCGGCATTGGCCACTACTCGGCATGAAAGACCGTTCGGCATCCAGGAGGACTCGGCGAAGTGCGCGGCATCCAGTGGAACTCGGCATGAAAGACTGTTCGGCATCCAGGAGGACTCGGCGAAGTGCGCGGCATCCAGTGGAACTCGGCATCAGAGAGTGGCCGGCATCCAGGAGTGTTCGGCGAGGCACTTGACATCCAGGAGTGTTCGGCGAGGCACTTGACATCCAGGAGTATTCGGCGAGGCACTTGACATCCAGGAGTGTTCGGCGTAGTACTCAGCAGTGTTCGGCATACGAGAGCACTCGACATCAAAAGCACTCGGCATCGAGACTACTCGGCGTAGTACTCGGCAACAAGGGTACTCGGCGTCAAGTAGTGTTCGGTATTAACTGGCACTCGGCAACAACCTATGCTCAGCGTCAGCTAGTGTCCGGCATCCCATAAGTGCTCGGCACCAAGACTGCTCGGCATCAAGACTGCTCGGCATACAAGGCCGCTCGGCATACCAGAGTACTCGGCATCCCATGGTGTTCGGCGTAATACTCGTCATCCAGGAGACATTCAACACAACTAATCAGCACACCGTTCGGCATAGAAGGAATGGTTCGGCGGAGATCGTTCGGCGAACCTTGATCGGCATATGGCGACCACTGTACTCGGGCTGGAACGTTCGGCAATCAGCCCACTTGGGAAGTCCAGCCCATCTTTGCCTATAAATAGAGGGGCAGGGTCACAGTGAAAGGGATCCTTTTTTGGAGAGAAAATACGGGGAGACTCTGCCATTTTCAAGACTCATCTTCTCTACTTAAACACATTCATTCAAGCGTTTGATTGACGAATTGTATTTGTAATCAATCATAAAGGAAATCAATAAAGTTGAGCAAAGTGGACGTAGGCAATTACGCCGAACCACTATAAATTTGGTGTTTTTACTTTCTGCACTTGAATTAGGATTGTCTTCTCTGTTTAATTTGCTTTCATCACTTATATCTCTACACAATCTTTCTGAACGAGGTTAGTGACCAATTTTGGTGCTAACACTTTGGTGCTTTCACTGAGAATTGAATTCTCAGACCTCAAGAATCTGCTTTGAAGCTACTGGATTGAATAAATCCCCCAAAGAAGATCCGACTCACTGATAGGACATCCGTTAATTCTACTCAGAGTTCATACCGATAACTCTACAATGGCAAGACCACGTACCAGGTCAGCTTCCCTTAATGCGGATGCCCGAGAGACTGCTAGCGTGCAACAAGCAGGACCTAGCAATCAACCAGCAATCCCGAGTGCAGGGATTGCCGCTCAAGAACAGACTCCAGTTGTCACCAGAGTGGAGTTCAACGACTTGATGAGAGAACTTAGGGAAAGCAGGAGACAACTGGGAGAACAGATGCAAGCTAATGCCAACCTGATGGCACAACTCACTCAACAGCAGCAACAGAATGCTGGGGGCAACCCAGCTGCTTATTCCTCTTCTGACAGCTCAACTTCTTCTGATGAGCCACCCAGGCGTAGACGCCGTAAGACTGAAACTGCAAGGGCAGATGCTGCTGTTCGAACAGCAGGAGACCACGACCAAGCCAGAACTGGAAACTTCCAAACCGGAGTACAGGTGGAGGAGGGAGCTCCAAATCATCAAGATGTTAACAATGTTGAACCTCATGACGCACGATTGGCAGATCGCCAGGAAAGGAGGCATCAGCATGGACAGGCACGTAGAACTGACTCCAACCTCCCAGCTTCCATACAAACACCCGATCTGACAGCCATGATCAGGCAACTGATGAAGGAAAATCAGGGCTTATCAAATGACGATTGGGGAGTGTCAAGAAGTCATACTCCGTTCACGGATGTTGTGCTACAAGCGTCCTACCCCAAGAAGTTTAGCATGCCAACCATTCCTGCATACGAAGGAAAGACCGACCCCAGACAACATGTAATGAGGTATGAATGGATGATGGATTCAGCCAGAGCAAATGATGCCACCAAGTGTAGGTGTTTTCCGATTACTCTATCTGGGATCGCTACTATGTGGTTCACCCGACTTCCTCCGCGATCCGTATCAAATTTCGAGGAGTTGGCAAAGAAGTTTATTGAGCAGTTCAGGATACACACTACACGCCCGAAGGACGTGATGTCTCTGTCAAGTGTAATCCAAAATCCCGGAGAGTCGCTGAAGGAATACTTGCAAAGATTCCACGTTGCGGCAACTGAAGTCAGTAATCCCAACGACCATGCAATTCTAATGGCTGTGATGAGAGGTGTAGATCCAGATTCTGAATTCGGAGATTGGCTGGCAGGAAAACCTCCGACTACGCTAGAGCGTTTCTACTCCAAGGCGCACCAGTTCATAAGAAGAGAGGAAGCTAGGTGGGTACGACGAGACAAGGCACCGGGACCTGCCCAAGAGTCAATCAAGAGCAACATTGCTGTGAAGCAATCTGGAGACAATTCAGGAAAGGTCCAAGTCAACGTCCAGAATAAGCCTGTGCAGCCCAAAGAATCCGCAGGAAGGAGTCAAGGAAAGAGGAAAGAAGCGGGAAAGTGGAAGTCGAGAATTCCAAGCTACAGCGAGTACACTCCGCTAAACGCCCCACTTGAGAACATTTACCTATCTACATGCAATACTTTTCAGTACAGAAAACCACGTCCGAAAGAATCAACTGAAGAACAGAAACGGACTGGGAAATATTGCCGCTTCCATGAAACCTATGGACACAACACGGAGGAATGCAGACACCTACATGACGCTATCGAGAAATTGATCAGACAAAAGAAGTTGCAAGAATTTGTGAAGGATCCGCAGGAGGGAGGACAGGGAACGTCCGACCCAGGTCGTGCACCGGCTCCACGTCATCCAGAGGAACCTGCCCGGACTGTTGGAAGACTGGTTATAAATACAATTATCGGCGGACCTCATCCCGCAGATAAGAACTGGCAAGAGATGGAGCGATATGCGAGCTCCTTGAAGCATGCGGATTTCGAGTGCTGTTCAAACGTAGAGGACGGGGCCCCTGCTAAGCAGCAGCGCGTGATGACAGACGATATTGTGTTCCGAAACAGAGACGCTGATCAGATAGAGGCTCCGACCATCGATCCCATGGTCATATCTACAACAATCGGACCAGCGTATGTAAAAAGAATTTTGATTGATTGTGGAAGTTCAGTCAACATCATCTTCAAGAAGGCATATGATCAGATGAAGCTAGAGACAAAAGACTTGAAACCATCCAAAGCTCGTATCCACGGTTTTAACGGCGCTGCGACTGATGCAGTGGGATATGTCGAGTTACCAGTTGAACTGGGACAAGGCGAGCGTCGGAGGGTACGAATTCTACCCTTTGTAGTTTTGGATGTGGACTCTCCATATAATGTTTTCTTGGGTCGGCCGGCCCTGGCTGAATTTAGGGCGGCACTAGCCCCTTGGTGCTTGACTTTGAAGTTCCCGACTGACAAAGGAGTAGGCATTGTTCACGGAGACCAAGCAGCTGGTCGTTCTTGTTATGTGGCCGAGCTCCGAGAAGCCCACCGGAGGGAAAAAGGAAAGGGTGCGGACAAGCCTGTCCGCATCATAAACCCGAATAATTGACAAGTAGTGCCCGGGCCCTGGCTCGGGCATAGTTCTCGGATCTACGGAGATATAGATCCGAGAGACGACGATGATAAACCCAGGGAAGAGAAGGCGGCACCGGCTGAATTAACAATTGACATTTCGGTTAGCCGTGACGACCCTTCGCGAATACTGAAGATCGGATCACAGTTAGGCCCCGCAATGACGGAAGACCTTAGCGACTTCCTCCGAGCAAACCTTGATGTTTTTGCCTGGACGCATTCTGATATGTGTGGGATTTCTCCCGCCATCACAAGTCATATGTTGAACATAGACCCAAAATACGTCCCAGTCAAGCAAAAGAGGAGAGGAATGGATCCAGAGAGATCCGCCGCTCTTGGAGAGGAGGTGGACAAACTCAAAGCAAATGGGTTCGTCCGCGACGCCCTCTACCCGGAGTGGGTCTCCAACCCCGTGCTAGTGAAAAAGGCAAATGGGAAATGGAGGACTTGCGTAGATTATTCCGACTTGAACAAAGCATGCCCTAAGGACAGTTTCCCGTTGCATAGGATTGATCAGTTGGTCGATTCCACAGCAGGACACGAATTATTATCATTTATGGATGCGTACTCGGGATACAACCAAATCCCAATGCATATTCCGGACCAAGAACACACCAGCTTCGTTACAAATGTCGGGCTGTACTGCTATGTAGTGATGCCCTTTGGATTAAAGAATGCTGGAGCAACTTACCAACGTCTGGTGAATCGAATGTTCAAGGACCAGCTGGGCAAAACCATGGAAGTCTATGTGGATGACATGCTCGTGAAGTCACGACAGTCAAACGACCACATTCAAGACTTAGCTGAAATGTTTAACATACTCAGGTCCTATGGAATGAAGATCAACCCGCTGAAGTGTTCTTTCGGCGTTGCATCAGGGAAGTTTTTAGGATTCATCGTCAACGCTAGGGGAATCGAAGCCAACCCAGAAAAGATCCAAGCCATTCGAGACGTACAAGCGCCCAGGACTGTAAAGCAGGTACAGAGCTTGAACGGAAAAGTGGCTGCGCTAAGTCGATTTATATCCAAGGCAACTGACAAATGCATCCCATTCTTCGACATAATAAAGAAAGGAAAGAGGAATTTTGAATGGACGTCTAGCTGCGAGGAAGCTTTCCAGAACCTGGTAAGGCATCTGGAGAGCCCACCGATGCTATCTAAACCAGTTGACCATGAGATGCTGTACGTTTACTTGGCTATATCCCCTCATGCGATAAGCGCAGCTTTGGTCCGGGAGGAGGATCGAGTCCAGAAGCCGGTATATTATGTTAGCAAGCGTTTAACGGGGGCAGAGAAGAATTACCCTAAAATTGAGAAATTGGCTTATTGCTTGGTGATTGCATCACGCAAGCTACGCCCATACTTTCAAGCGCATTCAATCGGCGTTTATACCGATCAACCCCTGAGGCAGGTACTTCAGCGACCAGAAACTTCTGGAAGATTGCTAAAATGGAACATCGAGTTGAGCCAATTCGATATCGCGTACTTACCACGGAGAGCTATCCGAGGGCAAGCGTTAGCAAACTTCATCGCTGAATTTACCATACCCATCAAACCGGACGATCACGACATCATTCCCCCCATACGATGGAAGTTATACACTGACGGTGCATCAAACGACCGTTGCTCCGGCGCGGGCGTAGTTCTTATAACTCCGGAAAACCGATCAATCTGTTATGCCCTGAAGCTCGATTTTCCGGCTACGAACAACGAAGCTGAATATGAAGCATTGATCGCTGGCTTGAAGCTTATCAAAGAACTCGGAATCAAATCGATCGAAATCTTTTGTGACTCGCAGTTAGTGGTATACCAAGTACGAGGAGACTACCAAGCAAAAGGACGGAAACTTGCTCCGTACCTCGTTCAGGTCCAGGAACTACTATCAAATCTTGAGCGCTATGACATCTCACATGTCTCGCGAGAGCAAAACAAAGAAGCCGACTTGTTGGCTAAGTTCGCGAGTACCGACGATGTTCAACAAATGGGATTGTATCCCGTGGAAGTCTTGCATGCCCCGAGTGCAGACGAGATGAAAATCGACCTTGTGTTGGAAACAGAGGTCGAGAAGGACTCGTGGATAACCCCATTCAAACTGTACCTGACAACCGGGGCTTTACCAGAAAGAAGAAGCGAAAGACGACAGGTCCTTCGAAAGGCTGCGCGGTACATAATGCAGGATGGATCCATGTACCGGAAAGGGTTCTCAATCCCATTGTTACGATGCATCGCTCATGATGAAACAAAGCGAGTCTTGAGGGAAGTCCACGAAGGGGAATGCGGCGACCATACTGGGGGGCAAACGCTAGCAAAGAAGATCCTCCGCTATGGGTATTACTGGCCCACTGTAAACCGGGATGCCGCGGACTACGCAAGAAAATGCGACAAGTGTCAAAGATATGCAAAAATCCTGAGGGCTCCGTCAACGGAACTCACACAAATGATCAGCCCTTGGCCATTCGCGATCTGGGGAATCGATATAATCGGCTCTTTGCCTCTATCCAAAGGTGGTGCGAAGTACGCGATAGTTGCAGTCGACTATTTCACGAAATGGGCTGAGGCAGAACCTTTGGCCACTATCACCTCTAAGAAAGTCATTAACTTCGTTGTACGAAACATTATATGCCGCTTCGGTCTTCCACGCACCATCATTACAGACAACGGAACGCAATTCGAAAGTAAAGAGTTCAAAGAGTTCTGTTTGAAGTACGGCATCGAGAAAAAGTTCGCTGCGGTTGCACACCCAAAAGCTAACGGACAAGTCGAGGCCGTTAACAAAATAATCAAGTCCATACTAAAGAAGCGCCTGGAGAAGGTTGGAGGCAAGTGGGTAGATGAACTCCCGACAGCATTATGGGCATATAGGACTACCCACAAGTCCGCGACCGGCCACACTCCGTTCGCCTTGGCATACGGCTCTGAAGCCGTAATACCCGTGGAACTTGAAGTTCCATCGCACCGAGTGACATACTATGACCCCAAGACGAACCAAAACCTCTTGCTGGAATCACTGGACTGCATCGACGAAAAGCGTGAAGAAGCTGAGTTAAGGGCGGCGGCGCACAGACATCGAGTCAAGCGCTACTACGATGGCAGAGTCCGCCCAAGAATCTTTGATGTGGGTGATCTCGTTCTGAAACGAGTCTTCCCAGTACCATCACGCATGAATCCCAGCTGGGAAGGTCCATACGCCATTGAACGGAAGCTTGGAGAAGGAACCTTCAAGCTAGCGACCGTTGATGGCACGACACTCCCCCGAGCATGGAACAGTGAACATTTGCGGCACTATTACGTTTAGCATGTTTCCCTTTCTTGTTATAAGCACTATTGTTTTGTGCATGTTTCCATTCAATAATGACTTAGTTTCCTTTAGAAGTTGTAATCGAGCAATTTAGTTGATTTTCATTAATAAAGGCTTGAAGCCACATTTTCTATGAAGTTTCTGTATCTCTTAATTGAATGATAAATTACATTATTCTGTGCGGCGTACAGACTCATATAAACGATTTCCAATCTCCGAGTCCCCAGAGTGCGGAGCGGAGTACTCTAAGTCCCCAGAGCGTGGACTAGAGTATAAACGATTCTCAATCTCCGAGTCCTCAGAGTGCGGAGCGGAGTACTCTAAGTCCCCAGAGCGCGGACTAGAGTATAAACGATTTTCAATCTCCGAGTCCCCAGAGTGCGGAGCGGAGTACTCTAAGTCCCCAGAGCGCGGACTAGAGTATAAACGATTTCCAATCTCCGAGTCCCCAGAGTGCGGAGCGGAATACTCTAAGTCCCCAGAGCGCGGACTAGAGTATAAACGATTCTCAATCTCCGAGTCCCCAGAGTGCGGAGCGGAGTACTCTAAGTCCCCAGAGCGCGGACTAGAGTATAAACGATTTCCAATCTCCGAGTCCCCATAGTGCGGAGCGGAGTACTCTAAGTCCCCAGAGCGCAGACTAGAGTATAAACGATTTCCAATCTCCGAGTCCCCAGAGTGCGGAGCGGAGTACTCTAAGTCCCCAGAGCGCGGACTAGAGTATAAACGATTTCCAATCTCCGAGTCCCCAGAGTGCGGAGCGGAATACTCTAAGTCCCCAGAGCGCGGACTAGAGTATAAACGATTCTCAATCTCCGAGTCCCCAGAGTGCGGAGCGGAGTACTCTAAGTCCCCAGAGCGCGGACTAGAGTATAAACGATTTCCAATCTCCGAGTCCCCAGAGTGCGGAGCGGAGTACTCTAAGTCCCCAGAGCGCGGACTAGAGTATAAACGATTTCCAATCTCCGAGTCCCCAGAGTGCGGAGCGGAATACTCTAAGTCCCCAGAGCGCGGACTAGAGTATAAACGATTCTCAATCTCCGAGTCCCCGGAGCACAGTGTCAGCAAACCAAATAAAGACAAGAGAATCATTCAAACAAGAAGAAACTGAAATTTTATTCGATAAGTCCAAAATGGGGATACAAGATCACTCCTACAAAATTCGGGCCTATACAAACTACAAGTTATGAAAGGAAGAAACTGTTACAAACTTAAGCAAAAACTTGTTGAACAAGTGCATCGATCATTTCTTCGACTTCTTCTTCTTGTCCGCCTTCGGTGTTTCCGACGACTCCTCTCCCTCACGTTTCTTCTTGGACTTTTTGCTTGCTAGGGAGACGGAGTCAGGAGTAGGAGACGGAACATCTAATGGTTTGGAACTGCCCGGGAGAATGATTTTCAAAGGTCTATTCCGCGGGTCAGTAAGTTCCAGGACTTCAGATTCAACTTTGACTTTGACCTTTCTCTTCTCCTCGTCGGCAAGACGATCCTTCATGCTCATCTCTGAAGTATATTCAGAGGCGCCAGTGATTTTAACTTCGTCGCTTCCTTCGGCCGGAGACGAGGTGTCAAGTTTGTCATCGTCAAGCGCCCTAATCACTTGAGCGTCTGGGCCGGGAGTTACCTCTGCGTGAGCAGCGTCGCTTGTTTTCCCCGCTTCCTCCTTGGCGTCATCGCTCCTCGGAGTTAGCTCAGTGTCAGAACAACCTGTGAGAAACATAAGAAGTGGGCATTAGAACGAATAACCACTGCTGAAAAATGACGGGATCATTTCGATTTCTAGAGAAAGAAGAATCTCCTACCAGGATCAGGTTGACTGTCGGTGGCGCGAGGGGTTTCACCCTCCAGGATAGGTGACAGCACATGAACGCCAAGCCCGGGATCTTCGGGATCATAACTGGCGTGTTGCTCGAATGGATCAAGCGTCGACCGACCAGCCGATTGAGCAGCATAAGGAGCGGCAATATGAGGAGTAGTAGTGTCGGCCTCTGATGGGCCAGCCTCGTTGTTCTTCTCTTTCGAAGGGGAAGAGCCTTTGCCATAGAGAGCCAATGCTACGGATAAATCCGATGGCTCATTCCCCCTCAGGAACTCCTTCACCAGTGCATCCTCGTCGATTTCTTCGGAGCCTGATTCGACTTTCTTGATCTTTATCAGAGTCTCCCATGCCTCAGCCAGGGATTCATGGTAGCCGTCGCCCAAGAATGTTAGGTCGCGGTGCATAAGGACGCGGGCTCCGTACTCGGCGATCAACGGGTCAAACATACTTTTGACCTCTTCCCTGCCAGTCTCTACGGCCGCCTCAAGGCGAGAATCAAGCTCCTCCTCAGCCATTCTTTTACCCTCCTCACGGGCTTCATCCTTCATTCTCTCGACCCCGGCAAGTTCACCGTCGAGCTTTGCCTTGAGGAGCCGGGTAGCAACAATCTCATCGCAATACCGCTGTGATTCTTCCTGAGCGGCTATTTTGTCTTCTTTCTCCTTGGAGAGTTGTTCTTTCAGCTCTTTGACTTGAATAGCGAGCACGTCTCTTTCTTTTTGAACAGAGTCTTTTTCTAGGGCAAGGGCGCCGCTGCGCTGAACTGCTTCATCAAGCTCCTTTTTGTGAGCCACCTCTAAGCGAGTAACTGCCTCGGAAGTATCTTTTGCGCCTTGTTCAGCGGCTTCTAGCTTTAACTTATAAGAGGTGAGCTCTTCGTCTTCGAGTTTGATGATTTTCTTATCGTTGTCAGCCTCCAGAGTCAGACGGTCAATCTCGTGTTGACGCTCAACAGATACTTCTGATATCTTCTCCACCAAGTGCACGAATGCGTCATGTTGAACATAGACGTCATTGTTGCATGCAATGGCACTTTGCTTCACGTGCCCAGGAATGTGATGGATGGCCGGGAGGAATTTCAAACCGTCAAAACAAATCTTCGGAAACTTGGCCTTAAGGTCGACCATCTTTTCCGCAACGGTTGGGTCCACGGCAGGAGCAGGAGGAGGAGGCTTAGAGAATTCCGTTCTTTTACGCGGCTCCCGAACTTGCCTCGTACTCGATGAACTGGAATGTTGTTCTCGAGCAGCATCGGACTGATAGCCCTTCTGCAGAGACTTCTCTTTATCCGGCTCAGTTGTAGGAGGAAGATCACGGGACTGAGAAGATTGATAGTGCGCTTTCTTGCGATGAGACGATTCGCGCGGACGATTGTCCCTATCCTCATAATCACCTCGGTCTCGGCGTCTGCCCGAACCGGAATCCCGTCCGGAGTGATGAAATATTGAAGACCCCTAAAGGCGATCAAGTCCGTGGGAGCGGCCCATATCACCTGCAAAGAAGGAAGATAACAACAAATTAAGGAGAATTCACGAATTAAAAAGACTTGAAGTATGCTATGGAATGCGCGTGTGCGTGTGTGTCCTAAGTGTTCCCCCCGACGGACCCGTTCGTTTGTCTTTGCTAATCGAGGTATTATCTCTGTGAGCCGGGAGTTGAACTCCTACATTGCCTCTAGCGGGCGAGGAGAATTTGAGAGCTTCAGGATCATCGAACCCATAATTAAGTATGTCTTCGGGGATAGAGAGGTTCGAGAGACCCCTTAGAGAACTCTCCAGACGCTGTGAAGAAGCCTCTTTTTCAGGAGGGATAGGCGTAGGTTTTGAGGTGTCGCCGACTTTCTCTTTCTGAACCGTATATTTCAGCTTTTTCTTTCCCTTCGAAGGGGAGGATGACGTCTCAATATCCTGAACTTCGATTGCCGGATTCTAGGCAGGACCCACGTTCTTGCCCTGAGTGTCGGGTGCATCACCCTCTCTACGCTCGCCTTCTTCGCGCGCGACGGGAGCGCGACGCGACGACGGGCCGGCAAGTTTTTTCCCTTTACCGGATGGAGGTTTGGGAATTGTAATGCCTTCCGGAAGGCTGACCCGACGATCGGGAGCTAGTAAGCCGAATCCCGACAGCGATTCATTTGAAATGATAGTTCGAATATCTCGGTCCTCGGCCGGAAGAGCTCTAATCGCGTCGACAGCATCAGAATATCCTCGGCCTTCCGGACGCGGGTTAATACCTGAAAAGATGAAACGAAGAGTTAAGAAAAACATGACTCTCATTAAGTACGAGTAACGGTTCAGCAGAGAGACTTACTGCCTTCAACCCATCTCCTAGCAAAACCAGACGGGCATCGCACATAGAACCATTCCTGTTTGTACAGGGCGAACTTGCTGCAGGCCCCTGTCAAGATCTGGCACTTGTGATACGGCTCGAGGAAGATGAAGGAAGGACTATCTTTCCGCCTCTTGAACATGTAAATGTATCGAATATCACCGGGGGTTGGAGGTCTGGAGAAGACAGCCATGAAGAGTAAATAAGTCCCATATAGGAACGCATGACCATTCGGGTGCAGCTGCGACGGGGCGATGTCTATATACTGCAGCACATCCTGGAGAAATAGGTTAAACGGAGGCACGCTGCCCATCCAGCACATGAACTTGTTGCAGGCCGTGTACCCGACTGGGGGCAAATGAGGACGGTCGTGTCTCGAAGGAACTAACACGTCCGTAAAGGGAATTCCGTGAATGGAACAAATCCGTCGCAGAGCGGCCTCATTGATCCTCGAAGCTTGGGAATCGACCGGATTGTCCAGTAAGATGGTTGACTCAAGAGCATCGGGCGCCAGATTATGAGCGGGAGAGATTGACGGGTTGGAAGCATCTGCGGCTCCTTGCTTTACTGACGGCCCAGGCCTGTCAGATATGGTTGCAGAACTAGATTTTCCTGACATCCCGAATAAATAATGAACCTGGCTAAGTGCTTGAGAAAGCTATACTTGAAAAACGTTGAGCGTTAGAATTAGCAACACGAGTTTTCCCCCCACGTGGTGTGTGAACTAGTGCGAGCAATTGTGTACAGACAATAAGAATCTAAAGGTTTTAAAGATATAATAATTAGCTTCGAATCATCGCCTTCGAAGACCGTCATCGCTGACCGTCTCAAAAAGCTTGCCTTGGGGTCGCTCGGCAGTTACATTGTTCGTCCTAAAGAAGTGTTCGGCATGTATCTTGGTTCGGATAAGTCATTGAAATTGTTCGGCATATATATGTTTGTTCGGCATTTGAATGTTGTTCGGCTTGAATTATGGCGCGACAATTGTGTTGTTCGTCCTAAGTATTGTTCGGCCTAGGTATTTATATTGTTCGGCATTTTTGATGTTCGGCGAATATAATGTTCGGCAGTTATGCTGTTCGGCATTTTTGGTGTTCGGCGAATATAATGTTCGGCAGTTATACTGTTCGGCATTTTTGGTGTTCGGCGAATATAATGTTCGGCAGTTATACTGTTCGGCATTTTCGATGTTCGGCGAATGTAATGTTCGGCAGTTATATTGTTCGGCAGGTGTGTAGCTGTTCGGCATGACAGTTGTTCGGTAATTATGTCGTTCGGTCTAAATGCTACTCGGCGTATATGTCTGTTCGGCATAAGGGTAGCGTTCGGCCTTAGACCGTTCGGCTAAGGCATCGCTCCGCCCTCGATCATAACTCCGCCCTGCCCTTCCTCCATTCACGACGAACGACAGAGACAAGATCGCCCGGCGAAGATTACGCCATTCGACGCCCCATCTCCCTTTTTCTTCCAATCTTGATCGGCACAAAGGAGCTAGGTCTAACTACCATGCACTGTTCGGCGACTCCGAACGTGCGAACCACTTCTACCACACATTGTACACCATGTGATGAACCTAAAGATTGAAGTAATGTAATCATGGAGGGAATGGTACCTAGTTCGACGAGCGAGATTGAGGAAGGATCAACTAGACTTTATGTCTGATAGAGTGGCAAGAGTCGTGAATCTCTGGGAATAACAGAAGAGAAAGCGTAAAGAGAGAATGGTGGAAGGGCGCCTGGTTATATAGAGGGAGGTAGAAGTCGAAAAGGCCATGACCGGTAGAACCGGTCAAGGTCATAGCGTCCGGCGCATAACGGTTCGGCATTGAAGCATAGCTCGGCAAGGAAGCACCGTTCGAACGCGCATGTCTCGTTCGGCATTTGGAACACGTCCGGCACACATCGATCCCACAAAAGTGGCGTCCCCGTTCGAGGTTAGCCAAGAGTTTAAGACGTGACGAAGACGTTGCACGATTCAAAGCGTACCACGTTCAACCAACGCGATACACTTTGGGGGGCAAGTGTTTCCTGGAGATTTGACCAGGCAACTGAGTGCTCGGCATTGGCCACTACTCGGCATGAAAGACCGTTCGGCATCCAGGAGGACTCGGCGAAGTGCGCGGCATCCAGTGGAACTCGGCATGAAAGACTGTTCGGCATCCAGGAGGACTCGGCGAAGTGCACGGCATCCAGTGGAACTCGGCATCAGAGAGTGGCCGGCATCCAGGAGTGTTCGGCGAGGCACTTGACATCCAGGAGTGTTCGGCGAGGCACTTGACATCCAGGAGTATTCGGCGAGGCACTTGACATCCAGGAGTGTTCGGCGTAGTACTCAGCAGTGTTCGGCATACGAGAGCACTCGACATCAAAAGCACTCGGCATCGAGACTACTCGGCGTAGTACTCGGCAACAAGGGTACTCGGCGTCAAGTAGTGTTCGGTATTAACTGGCACTCGGCAACAACCTATGCTCAGCGTCAGCTAGTGTCCGGCATCCCATAAGTGCTCGGCACCAAGACTGCTCGGCATCAAGACTGTTCGGCATCAAGACTGCTCGGCATACAAGGCCGCTCGGCATACCAGAGTACTCGGCATACAAGAGTACTCGGCATCCCATGGTGTTCGGCGTAATACTCGTCATCCAGGAGACATTCAACACAACTAATCAGCACACCGTTCGGCATAGAAGGAATGGTTCGGCGGAGATCGTTCGGCGAACCTTGATCGGCATATGGCGACCACTGTACTCGGGCTGGAACGTTCGGCAATCAGCCCACTTGGGAAGTCCAGCCCATCTTTGCCTATAAATAGAGGGGCAGGGTCACAGTGAAAGGGATCCTTTTTTGGAGAGAAAATACGGGGAGACTCTGCCATTTTCAAGACTCATCTTCTCTACTTAAACACATTCATTCAAGCGTTTGATTGACGAATTGTATTTGTAATCAATCATAAAGGAAATCAATAAAGTTGAGCAAAGTGGACGTAGGCAATTACGCCGAACCACTATAAATTTGGTGTTTTTACTTTCTGCACTTGAATTAGGATTGTCTTCTCTGTTTAATTTGCTTTCATCACTTATATCTCTACACAATCTTTCTGAACGAGGTTAGTGACCAATTTTGGTGCTAACAGCGTCATCGGAGGCAGTGAGTGCCTGCAGTTAAGTCTTGGATTTCTTTGGGATAGAGACATAACCATTGAGCTGTGAATCCATGGTTGATACTGAAGTGGTACTTTCCAGATTGTTTTCAAAATGGATTTCAAATATTTTTTAAGGATAGTTTGTGAATTTATTGAATTCAATAAGATAAGTACACATATTTTGGATAAAGAGATTTAATTTATTAAAATTAAATTAAAAAGAGATTTGGGTTTTTTTAGTGAAAATGGAATATTTAGTTGAATGATTGTTTATTTGATATTTAAATAACCGACTATCAAAATCTGGACCCAAAATATAACTTTGGGAATATCTAGGAGGAATACGGGAATTATATGGTACAGTTGTCGTTCGAGGTGCTATATTGTACGTATAACTCGTTTCGTTCTCCTAGGATGTTTATAAGGAAATCTGTCCACTAACAGTTAGGAGGTGATCTCTGATCTTATTTCATCTGTTTATTTCCTAAAAGAACCGGGGTTAAGTTTACCGGAGAATGTCGAACGTTGTTTCGAAGAGGCCAGGATCAGATAAGTTATCCGAAAACCACTTTGATCCAACGAGTACGTTTTCGAAAGGAAAACAAGAGCATGGAGTCGAAGATGGAGTAGTGAAGTGCAAGGGCTAATTGCTACTAATCCTGAGGATTATTCCAAAATGGATGTAGTAGGAGTAGTGCTTTCGGTTCCGTTTGGACCCAGAATGGACTTGTATGGATGAATGTAATCAGAACATCGTCACTGGAGGACGATGAGCATTCTAAGTGAAATTATTCTTGAAAGGTAATCATAGCCTCTAGCCTCATCAACCGGAATGGCTGAAAACTAGGGGGTATGCAGAAAGGCTAAGTGGGTCATACCCAATTAAGGTATGTTATCACCTTTCTAGATAACCTCGTATATATTAAATTAGATGGATACGGTGCATGCGAAAGAGCTCTAGGTAAGGGTGGGAACAACAAGGGTGATAACATATTCGATTTTATCCAGGTTAGGGATAGGGCCGGTCTTGTGTTGCAGGGGATCCAGGCGAGGTCCTCGGTACATGCTTCTAGAAGTGTACTGTGATAGGTGGTACCCCAGTGCCTAGTCATTGTATGGAATCCAATCTCCAATAAGCGCCGTACGATTTTGATTGTGCCCAACTATGCTGAAACGTGAGATGCAAGCATTTCAACTATTTGAATAAGTATTTGTACTTAGACACTATTATAATATCAGATGATTTTGATATAAAATGTTTTGGTTATCGTAAGGTAAAAACTCGTCGTGTTTATGTGTGACATGGTCTTACGAGATACCTTTGATTTTCAAAAAAATTTGAAAAATTTAATAATTCAATTTGAGTGTGTTTTCTCACGTTGGTTTTTCAGACTGACTCGGGTGTTATTTTATTATAATGCTCGAGTCAGACCAAGTATTACAGGTTTAGGTTAGGATGCTATGAAGCTCAGGAGACGAGCTGAAGACCGAGACGTATTCACGTACTTGTTATTTCCGCTGCAGTGTTTTGTTGAAATTCCAGCAAAGTGTGAGGGTAGGTTGTTATAACCGTCTAGGCTGGTAATTATTAATTTGTGTACTCTGATGTGAGATATGTATATTACAGTGTTGATTTATGTAAAGAACTATTTATATTATATGTTATTCAGTCCGCTGTGAGATTCTGTTTGTTTAGTTTCTTCTTTCTTCGGCCCTTATTTTTTTCCCCTCAGCAATCTGTCTTTCCGGCACTCAATCGTTCGATATGTTATACAATGGGCGTATTTATGTCCAGCTTCGAGGGTCGAAAGGGCGGGTTGTCACAACTAATAACGCATGAACAAAATAAACTTCAGAATTGGAGAATAGTAAATGCTAATTAGATGTCATGAAAATTAATTTGGATGTTCACATTAAAAATGGAAAAAGAAAAAGGAAAAAACTTCAGGTAAAGCACTTGAAAGGAGCAAACGAACAAATGAGAAATGAAAAGAATGAGGCAATTATTAATTAATACAAAACGAATGAGTAGTCTAATAATTAAATGGATGCTCAAATGAAACCTACATGGAGAACTTGAAAATGAAAAGAAAGAGAATGTTGATGTGATAATAAATGCAAAGTAAACGAAGGGACCACTTATATACTATAAGCAAACCTTTGGGATCCAAATTCCAAAACTTACTCCTTTTAATTCACTTCAGCAAACCCAAATATGCACATATTTATCATTTAATTCTTTATTAAAACATTCGTTTTACGTTAATATATGTGCACACTCCATTAGCGCAATCAATCAATCAATCAATTAATCAACCAATCAATCTATTCATTTATTTATGTTACTCAAACCAATTTTATTAATTAATGAATATATATCTATCTATGCATTATAAAATGATTTACTTTACTTTTTTAATTACTGTAATGATCACATTAATGCAACAAATTTACAAGTTTTAACTATATATGAAATGGAAAAATAAATATACGTGAACATGTGTAATTAATGTACAATTGTTAATTAAAGGTAATTCTAATTGATTCCACAACATTTACACAACCATGAACCCTCTGATATATTTAAAAATTTGGATATTAATGTGCGTGTGTGTGTATATTATCCTAAAATTCAAATTTTTTTCCAAAATCATACTTATTCAAAATGAAAGTTTATTTTTATACATCTCAAAACATGCAATTATCTTAATTAAAATGTTCATTCCATATTGACACAAAATGCAAGTGTCTATATTAACTCATTCATTACAATTTCATTTATGTTTCCTTTTAATTGAAACATTTCAATTAATCTAATTCCAATTCATTTCATTACTAATTTCAACAAATTCTAGTTATAAACATTGTTTTCTTTTCATTTATACCAATTCAAACATGTTTTATAAAATTTCATATACAACAAAATTTATACACTATTTACAAAGTAAATGCTTTTATCTTATTGAAAATTAACTTCTCCAAGATGCATTTCAAATAACAAATTATATTATTCTTTCATTAAACATTCACTCCATCCTTTATTCAAATTGAACATTTGTTATTCCGGTTAGAAGCAAACATACAATCTATTCTTTTCAAGTCAAAGCTTAAATTTCATTAAAATCTTTATCTTAATTTAATTTAAAATGTAAGTTCTTGTGTTGAACTTATTAATTACAATGCACTTGTCTTTTCTTTTCAATTAAAGGATTCCAACAACTATTATTGCAGTTTATATTCAATATTAGATTTCAAATGAATTCTCATTATACCACAACCATTTACTGTTCATTTCATATTCCAATATTTATTTCTTAAATTATGCCATTCTTATATTAACATATATTATTACAATCAATCATTACCCTATGGGCATAGTTAGCATTGGTTTATATCTTCTTACATTAATATTCTCCAATTTCATCTTAATTTACATTAACCTAATATTTATTTACATTTAATCGCAATTTATTCCAAATTAAATTCAACAGATTGATTAAATAGGTAACATATAACAGTTGCCACCTTTTCTTACTTTAATCACACTTATAAGTTTATTATCTTCAAATAATTGTTATAACTACTTACACCACCCTGATTTTTCCCAATTACAATTAATTACATATTATTTCATCAATTAATATAACATTTAAATTCACTTCCTTATTTTAAATTTATAACCAATTATAACTTACAATTATTATAATTACTTGAGATAACATTCAAATAGTCATATATTACATTATTTTACATTATTATACTTCATTCTAGTTAGTTTTTTCATTCCTACATCATAAATTTTATTTTCTTCCAACATTAAATTACAAAATCTTATTTAATTCAAAATTTGAATTATCGAAAAAATGCGGGTCGTTACAATTTCTAAGCGGTACCTCCTATATGAATGCTTTTTCTTTTAGAAATTCCTTTTAAAACATGATGCACACATCCTAAATATACTTGCAATTTCTATATGAATGCAATCTTTTGAAAACTCAAAATATTTTTCATCCAATTTTTCCCACACTCCTACCGAACAGGAGCATAGTTCAACAAATTTATGTCCAAACCTACCACACAACTTTTAATTTTCGAATTTTAGAAAATTCTAATTTTCTAAATTCGATTTCTTATGTCAAAAAGAAGGTAGAAAACGGAAAAACTTCATATTTCTCCATTTTACTTTTGTGTATCTCTCTCTCTCTCTCTCTCCGTACTTGGAACTTATGCCCCTATCCTATAAAATCTCTATTTTCTTTCCCAAGCACGGTTTACATAAGAAAGAATTTTATTTTCAAACTTTTTCCCAAGCTTAATTTATGGGAAAGATGTATTTTTTTGCAATTCTCATTTATTTCTATTGGCGTTTCTGTTGCTTTCTTTAAATCCTACTGTTTTTCTTTTAGTTACCTTATATTTGCTTTTACTCTTCTTTTAATACAACAACTGAACACAGCTATCATCTAGAGCAAGGAGGTCTAGGACCATGTCCACTCTGACACAGAAAGGTCCTACTCTAGGAATCCAAGTAACTCATATGCTCCTCGTGCTGTCTATTACTTGTTACCGACTTACATTGTATTACTTATGACGAATAAGATCTATTCATCTCTTCTGTTCCATGCTAAAAAAGGAATAATTAAGTATCATTTACTGCAATGGATAAGGATTTCAATCCATGCAGTCTCTATCTAAAAAGGCAACAAAGCTTGGGAAATTCTCTCTTTAGCTTTCATCTTTCTCCAACTAAGGTCTACCTATCCAAACCACATGTGTCTTATCATCTTATTAATATCATTTCACTATTCTTCTATAGTCTACACGCATGTAGCAACGTTTCTAGGTTTTCACTAGTGTCCTATACACCTTACGGGAACTTTCATTATTACTACTAGGAGTAGTTACTGCTATAGTCTTATACTTTTCCCGTTACACCTAGGAAATGATTCATATCTACTCCATATTTAAAAGTCTAGTTTGGTTTGGTATTTATCATTTTACTTCAAAAATTAAAGCTTCTAAATTTTATCTTTTCAAAAGCTTGTTTACTTTTCCACCAAACAATTTTTTTAAAACATGTCTTGCTTGTTCTTAAAACATTTTTCTTTTTTCTTGACTTTAAAAAAATGTTGTCACATGTTTTCAAAATATCCTTCTTCTTTTTTATAGATTTTCAAATTTACTAAAACTAGAGTAAATAAGAACAATTATTTTATCAAAAATCTCTTAACTTTCCTACTCTTCCAATTACTTAACCTTGAAGAAGTTACTAACTTACTACACTTAATGGTTTTATACCTTAATGTATTGGAATTACTTTCTCTTATGAGAAACCATCAACGCTAAAACCTTCTATAAATCCTTTAAAGGAGGATTTCAAGTTTATGTGAAATTATAAGGAATTTATTTTATATTTTATCGAAATAGGCTATACAAAATATGGTGCTTTCCATACCTTGTACATCTCCTTCACGTATTCCTTATAACTTGCACAAAACATCTTTATTCGTGATTCATAGAAAATTATATCATTATTCATTTCATTCCAATAGTTTAAGGTATGTTTACTCTATATTTACTTACATAAGATATTCCCTACTAAATTCATTAATTTATCGTACATTATTTTTCAAAAGAACTCATTTTTAAAACTTCTTTATAACTAGAAAATATTTTCATATACTTATTTAATTAATGAGTGTACATACAAACCACTTTAGAGATTATCTCCAAAACTCATTTGGGTCAAAACAGATGTTGCGTAAAACACCGTTACTACAACCCAAAAATACAAATATACGGATTCAGTTAAAATAAATATTAATAAATCTCGCATGCTGTGTAAAAACATTTACTTTGGGAGTCACGTACTATAACAATAGTATCATAGTCTATGCTTCCTTTATTTTTACTGAAAACATTTATTACAACAATAAATGTTGTAACCTACGTTTTCGATACTTAACACACTTTAGGTTTTTATATTTAAAATCTTTGTTTACCTATAAAGAAACTAGCGAGCTATACATACTCTATAATTCTTCAAAAAGAATTTCACTTTTAACAAAATTTACATCATATAAAAACCAATTTAAATTCCATACCACTTATTTTTTCAAAAACCACATATTTACTTACTCAAATATATTAACAATTATATTTTTCAACTTTTCAATTCAAAAGTTTCATTTTATTGGGTTAGACATAAAATGGATTTTCTTTTTACTAAAACCTCTTATTCCTTCCAAAATAAAAAAACTCTTCCCGCTATCCCTAGAGGACTTCCCTACTTCCTATAACATATGGATACAAATTTCCTCTCAAAACATGGCTTATTTGTATATTATAAATTGGTAATAACATAGGGCTCAACATACTTGGGTCATTCCAAACCCAACTAGCAAACTAAACACAAATATACTTCTAAAAACTTTCCATATGTTAAAATCTATAATTGGGGACTATTTGGATTTTAGTACATAATATATTTATATTTTATTCAAAAATACAAATACGTTCACCCACTGTCTACCTAGGAATCCTAAACCTAGGCTCTGATACCAAATGTAACAACCCAAGTTCCAGTGGGTCCAGATTTTTCGCAAAAAATGCTAAAACCCAAGCCTACTGAAGCCCGAGTTGGGTATCTAGTATCCTGCAAATAGGCAAAGACAAATATATTAGAGCTCAGATAAATATCTCATAGCGGAACTGACTAAAATATAATAGTAGGTAAATACTCACCAATAAAATAACACTTTCTAAACAAGTGTCTCAAAGCTGGGAAGTCTCTACCATCTACCTAACCTGTAGGATGTTATGAGGAGGGGGTCAGAACTAAAGAACTGGTGAATGGACAAATTATATGCTTCTAAGCTTAATTCTACATATACCGTTTTATTTCCATTTACTGTTATGTTAGGTTCATTGGGTTTATAATACTCTCGCCTCTGTGCATGAATCCTGCCCATCTACTCCCTAGTTGATTAAAACCTAATAACCAAATGCAGTTATTGGGTATATAGCTACATATATATATATTGGTCCTAGGTACTACCCATAGTACCTTCCATATCCTCCTCGCAAAGGACTCCATCGTCTTGCTTTTCTATGGCGTTCTATGACTACATCTATAAAGGATTGCCTCATCAGGCCTACAATACAGATGCTCCGTCGTCTACTATGAAAACATAAACGGCATCCTCACTAGTCTATACTAATGTTCAGACAACCTCAATGTACCACCCAGTGCGTACCTTGAGGACTATACGTAATCGTTCTGTCTACTCCCCGAATCCCGCTTAACAAGGTCTACCTTGTACGGAATTCAGTCGGGGATTTTCTATTTCTGTAAAGGACTGCCTCATTAGGCCTACAATACATATATTCTAACCAAATCTAAACTGTAACGTTCCGACTTTCTATGCCCAGAAAGACGTATCGTGAATTAAGAAAGAAAGGGATAGAAGAAGAAAAGAAAAGAAGAAAGAACAACAACACATCAGAAATCTCACAGCGGAACGAGAAATATATTATATCACATAAGATATTACATAGTATCATATACATCAGAGTACACAATTTATACATCACAGAATAGACAGTTATAAACTTCTGTCTATTATACAACACAAGTACATCTATCATACACAGCGGAAACTCTATATATCTATTCGTTGAAGCCTCCTGCTCCACAGCTCCTCCAGAATTCGTCAAGACTAACCTGAATTTAATTACATTAATTAATTAATCAATTAATCATCACTTAATCTTTAATTAATTTATTTCTTAATTACATTCATTTCCATTAATTATTTCATTAAGTGATTATCCTTAATTACAAATAAGTAATTAACCTTTAATTTATTTTATTTATTAATTATCTTTAATTAATCTTAACCTTTTAAAGATAAACTCTTCAATTAAATTAAATACTTATTTCTATCTTTAAACTTCATTTAAACCATTTATAAAACAAGTATATATTTGAAATATATAATTTTACTTAAGAACAACACAATTTAAACATTTAAATTTGATATATTTAGAATCTTTGAAAAACCCTTTTCAAACTTACTTAAATAAATTTTATTCTTAAAAACTTAATTATAATATCCTTTAGACTCACTACTTAAAATATAATTTAAAACTTGTTAAATCTTTATCTTTGATAAACTAATCACTTTGCTTTTGCTCTTGAAAACATTTGAAAAATCCAAGCTCTCAGTTTTTTTAAAAATCCAGAACACTTAAACCAACAACCCGAGTAAAACCCCAAAAACACACGAGTCTTCCCCGAGTCGATCCCCACGCTCGTCTACTTCGAGTCGAACTCGATGAAAACGCGAACCCAAACTCGAGTGACCTCGTCTTCCCCAACTCCCATTCCCCTGTGCACACGAACGTGCACACGTGCAAGTGCACAGCCAAACCTCTCCCCTCCGACCATCCAACTGATCGCCGACCAACCCCATACGACCTCGACATCCCAAGCACCAACCCAGAAACCAAAATTCCACTGCGAATCGAAATCGAGTCGATCTCGACCAAAACTGAAACCACCATTGCCAGAAATTCGCTTCTCCTCGTCGCCTCCGACCTCGAGATCACCTGCCGACCTGCCTAAAACTAAGCCATACTTCGACGAACGACATCCCTACCTTGCGATCCACTCTGATCCCCAATGGCCATCATCATTTCCTTGCGAACCTCATCGTTCCAAATTGAACATCTAACCCTAGTTCAACTCTGGCCGGCCACCACGGTCATCATTAAAATCTACTACCATTTTTCCCGTGCTCCCCATCACTCAGAGCACCTTCAGCCCAAATATCAACCAACTCGATCATGCCGATCATCAGTTATTACCAAAAATCCCCAAAACGAACAACTCGAAAATTCCCATTGTTTAACAATCTAAAAATTATGAAAAGTATATTAAAATTCGTGATTTGCAATTACGAATTCATTTATGTAATTCAAACCAAAATTTAAGATTTTGATTTTAACATATATATATTTTTCCCACTGTTATTTCATTTTTAAAAATTGTTTACTGAACTAAAAATCCTGATTCTATTTTTAAAAACAACAGCAGACTTCCACGATCAACTTTCATTTAAACATCGAAGTCTAATATTTATTCTATTGGGAGATTTGAATTTTCTTAAGGAAATCAAATCCTGTAAGTAAGAACAGAGAAGATATATGCATACAGGAGCTTATATATACACAGACATTTCACATTTCAACATGCATTCACAGATAACATTCATATAAACATATAAGCATCATCACAAAACAATCCATCACATGCATCAAAGTTAATTCACAGATTTTAAAACTGTTTTTAAAAAATGTTTACTCACCAGATAATAAAGCAGTGAGCATGTTCCAGGCTTGAATATCTGAAGTGTTTTGTTGACGAAAATCTTTGCATGCTTACAAACTGATGTTGAACTTGCTGTTGAATTTGAAACTGCTACTTGAATTGTAGTTGAACTTCATTTTAGTTGCAGGTTGGAATAGTTTAATTTCTTTTGAATTTGATTTCAGATTTTTAGAAAGAAGAAAAAGTTTTTAGATGAAAAAGATTTGAACTGAGAAAATAGAAGATCAGATTTCTCTAAACATACATTTATTTATAAACTATAAATTCTTAAATGAAGATAATGTTGCCACTTGTTTATTTATAAATTGGACAAATGTCCATGTAAATTCATTTAGCTTACAAGTGTCTTTAATCATGTTAATATGTTTACACATATTACTTAAGTGTTTGTATATAAATTTTATTTTATTTAAATGTAAATATAAAGTTTCTAAATTAACCTTCCTAATTAATAAATACTTATCTTAGTATATGTATATATATATAAACTATTTTTAGAGAAAATATTATAAAACCAATTACCCTTTTGAAAAAGTATTTATATCTTAAAACCTTATTTACAAAAGTATTTATAATTACTTTAATTAAGGTTCCGACTTTCTATTATCTTAATTTTTGGACAAATGTAGACAAATTCTAGGAGACATGTAGGGGTAAGAGTCTCCCGTTCGCCACCTAACGCAAAGCGAGAACCCCCTATCAAATCCCATACTAAACCAATTAATTAATCATTACTCTAAGTATCCATCTTAATTAATCATTCCTGATTAATAATCCTTTAATTACTTTAAGTAATTAATACTTAATTAATTTCACAAATTAATTATCTTAAACCATTCAGTAATTAATCTTTAATTACTTCATTAATTAATTAACTATATTTAATTACATTAATCCTTAATTAATTACAATTAATTAATTACTTTAATCACTAATTATTTATTAATTAATCTTAATTAATCAATCCTTAATTACATCATTAATTTTATTAATTAATGATCCTTAATTACTCTTAATTAATTATCTTATTTAAATTAATTACATTTAATAATTAATTAGTCACATTTATTAATCACCTTTGATTAATCTCATTTAGTAATTAACTTCCCTTAATTACTCCACTTCATAAATTAATTACTCCTTAATTAATTATCTTTTAATTAATCCCTTGATTAATTATACAAAGTAATTAACCTCAAATTACTTTCATTATCTCCATTTAATTACATCCAGTAATTACCTTTAATTACTTTCCTAAGTAACTACACTTCATTAATTATATTTAAGTAATTATACTTATCAAATCACCAAGTGATTATCTTAAATTAATTTAACTAATTAATTTAAACTTATCAAATTTATTTAATTAATTACCTTAAGTAATTAATTCCTTTAATTACTTCCATTAAGTAATTATATTAATTAATTAATCTAATTGATTATCAAAATTAATCACATTAATTAATTATCCCTAATTAATGATCTCTCATTAATTATTAACCATTCTTTACTTACATTCCTTAAGTAATTAAACTTAAATCAAACATTATTAATTACAATTTAATTAATTCTCAATTAATAAATCTCTAATTACTTAATTAATTACTTAATTAATCTTTAATCACTTGATTTATTAATTCCTAATCATTTTTATTAATAATCTATACTTATCTAAATAAATGATACTTAATTTCAAATTAATTAACCCTTAATTAATTAACTTATAATCCTAATTATTTAATTAATTAACACCAAATCATTAATTAATTAAATTATTAAATTACTCTTTAATTACCTTATTAATTTAATGAATCCTAAATCATTAAACCTTAATTTATCTTTAAAATAAAGATTAGCCTTTATAACTACTTTAATTATTATTAACAAAAGGGCTTGGAAACATTTACTTTGAAATCTTCCTTTTTATTCATTTTAAATTAAAAGATTTAAAATAAATTATAAATTTAACTTTAACCAAATTTAAATCTAATTTACAAAACCCTTTTTAAATCTAATTGTTAAAGAAACACTTAACATTTATAAAAGAAATTTATAAGATTTTTAAACCAATTCATTTAAATTCAAACCTTTATAAAAATATACTTTAAATATTTTAAATTTGATAAAACATTATAAATTTTATAAGCTTTATTTATCTCAAATCTAGAATATAATTTATATTTGAACCCATACTTAAAATTTGATTTAAACTTTGTTTAAATCCTACTCTACATTTTTAAACCTGTTTTAAATTTTAAAACCATGTCTGGTTTTAATCTGTAACCCAAAAATCTACCCGAGCCTCCCCTTTTAAAACCCGAGTCAAAACCCAATATGCTTCGAGTCACTCACGCGTTTAACTCGAGAAAATTCGAGTGCCACTCCTCTGCTAAAACCCAAATTCACCAGTATCCAATTCATCACCGTGCACATGCACGGTGACGCCGCTCCACTTCGATCACCGCCGATGATCTCCTCAAGTCAACATTCACCTTCATACCCAAACTCGATCACCAGAACCTCAACATCAACTCGAATTCGAAATCGAGTAGCTCAGCACCACCTGGAACCAAAAGAAAAACCTGGAAAAACGCTCGAACTCACTCCTCCGATCACCAGAATGTTTGCGCTTCGAGCCAAAGCTTCGTCAACACCCCAGCTATCATTCCCCAGTGACCGGTGTCACTCGATTCACAAGAGACGCCATGGTGAATCATTTCCTAACCATCGCCAAAACTAGGTCTACAGACTTAAATCGATTATCACTGCCACCATCGTACCTTAATTACCTTCCTGGCACTTTTCCCGAACTCTTCGATCGTTCCACTACGCCAAGATAAGATCACAACTTCTCCGATTGACTAGATCATCAGAAAACACCCAGAATTCAAATTCTGGTCAAACTCAAACTGCTCGTACTATACCCCTCTAAAAATTGTGATTTGAATCTTAAAAATCATGTTTTCAATCAAGGATCCAGATCATATGCCTGAATCAATGAATTAAGAAATTTGAATTTTTAACAACAACTCAAGTTTTCCTGTTCATTTTTATCTCCAGAGCAATTTTTTATTTTATTTTAACTTAAATAAAATTTTAAACTCTAATATATGATATAACAAACAATTATTGTTTATAACTTAAATCATAATATTAACTAGGTCAAGAGATACAGAATTTTTAATCAAAACTTAACTTAAAACTGGGAACAGAGAACAGACATGCACACCAATATACTCATATATATACATGCACAGAGATGTACTTAAAAATATACAAACAAACCAAACATATTTGCTTCAGATATTCACATGCAAATCAGATTTCATCCTTAAATTTTAAAAGTATTGTTACTCACCAGATTAAAATGAAGAACAGAGCTTCCCTTTTTTAAACAGTTTTTGAAAAGCCTTTGAATATCTTTAAACTGAAATGCCCTTTGATCTTTTAAAAACTTGAATTGCTAGCTTTAGTTTGAAGAGATTGCAGTTGCATGCAGACTGGAGTTTGATTCCAGGTTTACTTGCTTCCAGACTTTGAAGAAGATGTTTACAGGCTAAAGACTTGATTTTGAAATGAATTACAGGGACTTGGTTTTGAAAGTGATTTGCAGGTTTGAAGAATGTATTACAGGCTTTTGTTTTTGGTTTGAGGAGTTGATTATAGATTGTTTTGAGAATTTTGTTTGAGGAATGTTGAATTTGATTTTCTGGTTTTGCTTTTAGAAGTGGAAAACGAATTTCAGATTTTTGAAATGAAGATTAGAAAGAAAGGAAGAGGGTGGAAACATGTTTTATAAGTATAAATGATTTATTTTTAAAATAAAAAAGAAAAATTGGAACAAAAATGACACTTGTCTTTCTCATACTCTAATTTTACAACACATGTTATATTAAGCCTTATAAAATTACACTTGTCCTTTTAATTAATTTATTTATTTTAAATGTAAAAACCTTTTTCTTTATTTATTAAATACTTATCTAAATATATATAAATTACTTTAAAGAAAATAAACTAATTATACTTATAAATAAAAGCTTATACATATATTTTAAAATCCAAATATTTAAATATCTATCTTTGAATTTCAAAACTAATTTACATTCAAATTCAAATTATATTTAAAATCCAATTTAAAGTCAATTTATATACATACATATATAACTACACATTTAATTTGAAAATAACAATCTTATTTTATTAAAGTCTATTTATATCTATAAATAAAACAATACACTATTAATATTGTATTTTAAACTTACCTATATATATATACTCTTAAATCTTATTTATTAAGCAATATTTCAAAAAGAAAATAACCTTATTATTAATCTTATTTAAAACCATATAGATATTTTGTTTAAATAACTTTGAAAAGCAAATATTAAAATTTCCAAACTATCAATATATATATATTAGAAATTTAAAAACAAGATTTTATTTATTTATTATATTTCAACCCAAAGCTAATCTATTTACAATATATATACTTATATATATATACATTATAAATAGAAATCATTTTATTGGTTTTTAAAAGATACATTCACTCAGTAAATATTTATTTAATCAGATTATTAAACCAATTCAAATTTTATTATCAAAAATTTATTAATCAATTTAATTATTTAAACAGATTATTAAATTGATATTGTCCAAAAATTCCGGGATATTACATTCCTCCCCCCTTAAAATAATTTCGTCCCCGAAATTTAAAACAAAGGTAATTTAATAATCTATTTAAATCACAATCACATATTATCATCCATATGCTAACAACCATAGCAACCAATTCACCCAATCAAACAATTCTAATTATCCAGACAAAATTCTAGATAAAATTTCTTAGAGTTTCCCAAGTATAAATACCGGAATACTCGCTCTACAGAATCCAAACAATCAACATCACTAAGCTATAGAGCTCCTACTCATCTAGATCTACAGAACTAAACAGAATATCAGACTACAGACGAGTCTGACTCAATAACCAAATCTCCCGAACTGCTGATTCCGAAATCAGAGATAGATCAAACACGTACTCCCTCAGAGATACGTAAAACACATCGAATTTCAGTCATCCAAACTGACCATTCAATCCAGTAGATCAAAGCACTTATCCAAATCAGAACACAGAAGAGATCAAATATTCCTCCGTCTCTTATCTACAAAATCCTTTAGACGATCCTGGGCTGACTATAGATCCTTCCTGATCAACTCAACCTTCGCTGATGCTTCTTGAAACAAACAGGACCAAAAATAACTCAACAAAATGATCCTCTTAAGATCTACCCATAATCCAAAATACAAACTCTACTTCACAATTATCTGTAGATTCCAAACTTACTTCTCCTATCCAGAGATGCACTCCCAAACTACTTCCGCTGCTCAACTCTGATCTGGAATAGAATGAAAATGCTGATGAAGAACACAAGCACAGACTGGACAACACATCCCAGAAAATCTCAGATAACTCAAGAGAACACTCAGCAATCGCAAGTCACTTTTGCGATCAACCCAGCCTAACTGCAAAGAAAACTGTTCTCTCTTTACCAATCAGAACAGCTTATACTTATCTATCCTATCTATCGAAGAAATGGATCCACTCTGTTGCTTCTGAACTCCACCTCCAGAAAAACTGCTAAGCCGGAAGAACTTCCTGCCAATGCACAGAATACTCCGAGCTGTACTGCTGCCACCGATGCCAAAGACTTCCTTTTCCAAAGCTCTTCGAGAAACTCGAACCCAAACCAAATAGAAACACCATGCTGAACTCAACCACAACACCGAAGCAGACACACTTCATTAACTTGTTCCAAAGAAAACATCTTCGGGAACATCCATAGTCACTGCATCTCATCACACAGCTACTTCTTCCAGAAGATACCAAGATACTATCACTCGCTTCTGCCCAACCGACAGATCCAACTCTACTCATCCAACTTCAAAGATAAACTCCGAACCTTAACAGGTTTCCTTCAGAGATTGTGAAATCCTTACACAACTGTAAAGTTCACTCGAGACGGTATTAGGTCTACAGTCTCGACAAATACACTTCCAACCTCAACACTCAGACTCCTAATCCTAGATGATAAATTGTTATCATCTCAACCAATCATTACAAATACCATATACATTTAAAATGATACTTTTTTATATAGAAATTATATCTGGGTAAAATTATTTCATCTACCTTTTTAAAACAATATTGTGTCCGTTGGCCTGGTCAAGTGTTTAGAGATCCCTATCAATAACGTTAGCTACTCGTATTGACCAGAATCCATATACCACTCAACCGATCAATTAACACAATATAAAACCATTTTATATAACTAACAAATACGCGCTCTCGTATATATATATACTCAGACTCAAACAGGTTGCTACAGATCCTGTCTCTAATGAACAATCCTTCCGAACCTAGGTATTCACTCAACCTAGTGCTCTGATACCAAATGAAACAACCCGACTTCCTATGCCCAGAAAGTCGCATCATTATTAAGAAAGAAAGGGGTAGAAAATAGAAAAGAAGAGAAGAAAGAAAGAAACAACAACAACGATCTCACAGCGGAACGAATAAATTATATTAATAACATAAACTATTACATAGTATACAACAATTTACAGAGTTACACAGCATATACATCACTTACTAGACAGTTATAACCATCTGTCTAGACATTACAACTCAAATACAAAACAAGACACTATCACAGATATCAACACAGCGGAATACTATATCTACGAACGCCGAAGCCTCCTGCTCCATTGCTCCTCCAGAATATTCGTCAAAGCTAAACCTGAATCCCTTGGCTACTCGTAAAAATTTGAGTACCCAAGAGTTTATAAAACAGAAATAAACACTTGGGTCAGACATGGGTCTGGTGTGAGTAACAGGTTAAACTTGCTTAACTTCAAAACCTTTAGAAAGAAAAGGTATCACGTAAGACTCCCCACAAATAAACATGGGTAAGTTTTTACCTTACGCTAACTAAAACATTTGATAGGAAATCCAGTTATATTATAATATGGTCTAGGGTTTCCAAGTAAAATACAGAAATAGCTGAAATGCTTACATCTCACATTTCAACATAGTTGGGCACAACTAATACGTACGGCACTTATTGGAGTTTGGATTCCATACAATGGCAGGGCTACTGGGGTACCGCCCGTCACAGTACGTGGCCTAGATCACCGTACCGAGGAGTACGCCCGCTCCCCTGCAACACAAAGCCGGAACCATCCCTTACTGGATAATTCCGAACAAGATAATCCCGTAGTTGGCGCGACCAACCACACACTAAGCCGAATAAAAAGAAAAGGGACCTCTAGACAGGGATCTATCTTGCTCTCAGTGGGTGCTACCCACGAAGCCTTGCTGCACCTCCCCTGTTTTAGCCATTCCCGGTTGATGAGGCTTGAGGTTACGATTACCTTTAATCAGAACATATCACTTAGAATGCTCATCGTCCGCCTGACGATGTGCTGAAAGCATTCAATCCATACAAGTTCGTTCCGGGTTCGAACGAAACCGAAGGCATTATCTCGTTACACTCGTTTTGGAATCACCCTCAGAGTTAACGACAATAACCCTTGCACTCTGAATCTTCATCTTCACTTGAGATTCACGACCTATCGTAAATTTGGATCGATGTGGTATTCGGGTCTCCAGACCTGGAATCCCGGTATACGGAAACCCGATCCCGGTCTCATCGAAATCCAAAACGTATCTTTTAAGGGCCAAGTTGTTTTAAGGTTAAAACAATTCAATTCTTATCTATATACACAAAGATAGATAATTCAATAGATAATCTACATTATCATACCAAACAGATAATTCACATTATCATTATAATTCAACCAAACATCCATATCATATATCAGTCATATCTCATCAGAGATATCAAACAATGAAATACATTCAATCTCATTCATCCATTCTTAAGCAATGATTTATATCATCTAATTAATTTAAAGTGAATTAAACTAATTACTTCATTCTATAAATCCTGCTTACTTAATTATTAATTAAACCAATTAATTAATCATTACTCTAAGTATCCATCTTAATTAATCATTCCTGATTAATAATCCTTTAATTACTTTAAGTAATTAATACTTAATTAATTTCACAAATTAATTATCTTAAACCATTCAGTAATTAATCTTTAATTACTTCATTAATTAATTAACTATATTTAATTACATTAATCCTTAATTAATTACAATTAATTAATTACTTTAATCACTAATTATTTATTAATTAATCTTAATTAATCAATCCTTAATTACATCATTAATTTTATTAATTAATGATCCTTAATTACTCTTAATTAATTATCTTATTTAAATTAATTACATTTAATAATTAATTAGTCACATTTATTAATCACCTTTGATTAATCTCATTTAGTAATTAACTTCCCTTAATTACTCCACTTCATAAATTAATTACTCCTTAATTAATTATCTTTTAATTAATCCCTTGATTAATTATACAAAGTAATTAACCTCAAATTACTTTCATTATCTCCATTTAATTACATCTAGTAATTACCTTTAATTACTTTCCTAAGTAACTACACTTCATTAATTATATTTAAGTAATTATAATTATCAAATCACCAAGTGATTATCTTAAATTAATTTAACTAATTAATTTAAACTTATCAAATTTATTTAATTAATTACCTCAAGTAATTAATTCCTTTAATTACTTCCATTAAGTAATTATATTAATTAATTAATCTAATTGATTATCAAAATTAATCACATTAATTAATTATCCCTAATTAATGATCTCTCATTAATTATTAACCATTCTTTACTTACATTCCTTAAGTAATTAAACTTAAATCAAACATTATTAATTACAATTTAATTAATTCTCAATTAATAAATCTCTAATTACTTAATTAATTACTTAATTAATCTTTAATCACTTGATTTATTAATTCCTAATCATTTTTATTAATAATCTATACTTATCTAAATAAATGATACTTAATTTCAAATTAATTAACCCTTAATTAATTAACTTATAATCCTAATTATTTAATTAATTAACACCAAATCATTAATTAATTAAATTATTAAATTACTCTTTAATTACCTTATTAATTTAATGAATCCTAAATCATTAAACCTTAATTTATCTTTAAAATAAAGATTAGCCTTTATAACTACTTTAATTATTATTAACAAAAGGGCTTGGAAACATTTACTTTGAAATCTTCCTTTTTATTCATTTTAAATTAAAAGATTTAAAATAAATTATAAATTTAACTTTAACCAAATTTAAATCTAATTTACAAAACCCTTTTTAAATCTAATTGTTAAAGAAACACTTAACATTTATAAAAGAAATTTATAAGATTTTTAAACCAATTCATTTAAATTCAAACCTTTATAAAAATATACTTTAAATATTTTAAATTTGATAAAACATTATAAATTTTATAAGCTTTATTTATCTCAAATCTAGAATATAATTTATATTTGAACCCATACTTAAAATTTGATTTAAACTTTGTTTAAATCCTACTCTACATTTTTAAACCTGTTTTAAATTTTAAAACCATGTCTGGTTTTAATCTGTAACCCAAAAATCTACCCGAGCCTCCCCTTTTAAAACCCGAGTCAAAACCCAATATGCTTCGAGTCACTCACGCGTTTAACTCGAGAAAATTCGAGTGCCACTCCTCTGCTAAAACCCAAATTCACCAGTATCCAATTCATCACCGTGCACATGCACGGTGACGCCGCTCCACTTCGATCACCGCCGATGATCTCCTCAAGTCAACATTCACCTTCATACCCAAACTCGATCACCAGAACCTCAACATCAACTCGAATTCGAAATCGAGTAGCTCAGCACCACCTGGAACCAAAAGCAAAACCTGGAAAAACGCTTGAACTCACTCCTCCGATCACCAGAATGTTTGTGCTTCGAGCCAAAGCTTCGTCAACACCCCAGCTATCATTCCCCAGTGACCGGTGTCACTCGATTCACAAGAGACGCCATGGTGAATCATTTCCTAACCATCGCCAAAACTAGGTCTACAGACTTAAATCGATTATCACTGCCACCATCGTACCTTAATTACCTTCCTGGCATTTTTCCCGAACTCTTCGATCGTTCCACTACGCCAAGATAAGATCACGACTTCTCCGATTGACTAGATCATCAGAAAACACCCAGAATTCAAATTCTGGTCAAACTCAAACTGCTCGTACTATACCCCTCTAAAAATTGTGATTTGAATCTTAAAAATCATGTTTTCAATCAAGGATCCAGATCATATGCCTGAATCAATGAATTAAGAAATTTGAATTTTTAACAACAACTCAAGTTTTCCTGTTCATTTTTATCTCCAGAGCAATTTTTTATTTTATTTTAACTTAAATAAAATTTTAAACTCTAATATATGATATAACAAACAATTATTGTTTATAACTTAAATCATAATATTAACTAGGTCAGGAGATACAGAATTTTTAATCAAAACTTAACTTAAAACTGGGAACAGAGAACAGACATGCACACCAATATACTCATATATATACATGCACAGAGATGTACTTAAAAATATACAAACAAACCAAACATATTTGCTTCAGATATTCACATGCAAATCAGATTTCATCCTTAAATTTTAAAAGTATTGTTACTCACCAGATTAAAATGAAGAACAGAGCTTCCCTTTTTTAAACAGTTTTTGAAAAGCCTTTGAATATCTTTAAACTGAAATGCCCTTTGATCTTTTAAAAACTTGAATTGCTAGCTTTAGTTTGAAGAGATTGCAGTTGCATGCAGACTGGAGTTTGATTCCAGGTTTACTTGCTTCCAGACTTTGAAGAAGATGTTTACAGGCTAAAGACTTGATTTTGAAATGAATTACAGGGACTTGGTTTTGAAAGTGATTTGCAGGTTTGAAGAATGTATTACAGGCTTTTGTTTTTGGTTTGAGGAGTTGATTATAGATTGTTTTGAGAATTTTGTTTGAGGAATGTTGAATTTGATTTTCTGGTTTTGCTTTTAGAAGTGGAAAACGAATTTCAGATTTTTGAAATGAAGATTAGAAAGAAAGGAAGAGGGTGGAAACATGTTTTATAAGTATAAATGATTTATTTTTAAAATAAAAAAGAAAAATTGGAACAAAAATGACACTTGTCTTTCTCATACTCTAATTTTACAACACATGTTATATTAAGCCTTATAAAATTACACTTGTCCTTTTAATTAATTTATTTATTTTAAATGTAAAAACCTTTTTCTTTATTTATTAAATACTTATCTAAATATATATAAATTACTTTAAAGAAAATAAACTAATTATACTTATAAATAAAAGCTTATACATATATTTTAAAATCCAAATATTTAAATATCTATCTTTGAATTTCAAAACTAATTTACATTCAAATTCAAATTATATTTAAAATCCAATTTAAAGTCAATTTATATACATACATATATAACTACACATTTAATTTGAAAATAACAATCTTATTTTATTAAAGTCTATTTATATCTATAAATAAAACAATACACTATTAATATTGTATTTTAAACTTACCTATATATATATACTCTTAAATCTTATTTATTAAGCAATATTTCAAAAAGAAAATAACCTTATTATTAATCTTATTTAAAACCATATAGATATTTTGTTTAAATAACTTTGAAAAGCAAATATTAAAATTTCCAAACTATCAATATATATATATTAGAAATTTAAAAACAAGATTTTATTTATTTATTATATTTCAACCCAAAGCTAATCTATTTACAATATATATACTTATATATATATACATTATAAATAGAAATCATTTTATTGGTTTTTAAAAGATACATTCACTCAGTAAATATTTATTTAATCAGATTATTAAACCAATTCAAATTTTATTATCAAAAATTTATTAATCAATTTAATTATTTAAACAGATTATTAAATTGATATTGTCCAAAAATTCCGGGATATTAATCATTACTTTTTATATTTGGTTCAAGTTTAGTATGGGATTAAATAAATAACTGCCATTGTATATTTGAATAAACCTTAGTTATTTATTAATTTGTCTCAAACTAGAATACAAATCAAATAACTGCCATTGTATGGGATCGGGTTTGCTACATTACAGCGTGATAGGGGGTTCTCGCTTTGCGTTAGGTGGCGAACGGGAGACTCTTACCCCTACATGTCCCCGGGGGTAGTATAAGGCCTTTTGGGGTTGGTTGCGACTCGAGAGGGTGGCCATAAAAGCAAACCCGAGGTATCACTGTGAGCCACAGCGGGGCTGGGATGGTTGAAAAGCCTACGAGTGTATATATATATATGAGAGCGCGTATTTGTTAGTTATATAAAATGGTTTTATATTGTGTTAATTGATCGGTTGAGTGGTATATGGATTCTGGTCAATACGAGTAGCTAACGTTATTGATAGGGATCTCTAAACACTTGAACCAGGCCAACGGACACAATATTGTTTTAAAGAGGTAGATGAAATAATTTTACCCAGAAATAATTTCTATATAAAAAAAATATCATTTTAAATATATATATTTATGTATTTCTACCTATTTGTTGGGTTACCTGTTCGGGTTTTTCCAATATAAGTTATAAAGGTAGATAAGGGGGTAGTGTGTGTAACACGACTATCAATGGTTGGAATTTGAGTGTTGAGATTGGAAGTATATCTGACGAGACTGTAGACCAAATACCGTCTCGAGTAAACTTTGTTGTGGTGTAAAGATTTCACCGATCTCTGAAGGAAACCAGTTATGGTTTAGAGTTTATCTTTGAAGTTGGATGAATAGAGTAGATCTATTGGATGAGCTGAAGAGAGTAATGATATTTTGGTAACCTCAGGAAGTAGTAGCTGTGTGGTGAGACGCGGTGACTATGGACGTTTCTGAAGATGTTTCTTCTGAAGCAAGTTTAAGGAAGTAGATCTGTTTCGGTGTTGTGGCTGGGTCCAGCGGGGTGTTTCTTTTTGCTTTGAAGTCCGAGTTTCTCGAGGAGTTTCGGATAAGAAGTCTTTGGTTTGTGGCAGCAGTGCGGCTCGGAGTGTTCTGTGTGTTAGCAGGAAGTTTCTGGCTGAGTAGTTTTTCTGAAGTTGGAGTCCAGAAGCAGCTGAGTGAATCCATTTCTTCGATGAATTGGATAGTTAAGTATGAGCTGTTCTAATTTGTGAAGAGAGAACAGTATCTGTGGAAGTTAGGTCGAGTTGATCGCAAAAGAGACTTGCAATTGTTTGAGTGTTCTTTTGGGTTATTGGAGATTGAGATTCCGTATCGACTTGATTCATGGAGTTACCGGAAGTTCAGCTTAGTAGAAGGATGTCTTCTAGAGAAGAATTTGGTGAATCAGCTCAGGATTCTTTGGAGAAGGATTGATCAGTCCTAATTTTCTGGAGGGGATTCTACTGGGATGTTTTTGACCAAGTGGAATGGTTCACTAAGATTTTATGGTATGGTGAACTTTGGATGATCAAGTTTGTGCTCGAGTTTCTCCGATGGCATTCTCATCTATTCCAGATCAGAGTTGTGCAGCGGAAGCAAGGTAGTAACTATTCTAGAACGGAAGCATTCGGGAGTTGTAATTTTCTTGGAATAGAGAATTTCTATAGGAAATTCAAGTGTATCTCTAAGTGTGAAGAAATTTTCAGGATTTGGAGATAAGGTTGTCAAGTGCAACTGTTTTGGCTATTCCAGATAGGAGAAGTAGTTCATAGTTCTCTAATGTTTGTGGAGTAGAATTGTGTTCTGGATTTCGGTGATTTTTGGGAAACCATTTTGTTGAGAAGGATCCGGAAATTGGTTTGATGTTGGTCTAGATTGTTCCAGGAAGCATCAGCAAGGGCTAAGCTGATCAGGAAGGATGAAGTTGAAATTGGATATTGTTTAAGTTTTCTTCAATTAAAGGAGATACAAGATTTGGTAAGATTGGAGAGCTAGCTCTAGAAGTATTTTGAGATTTTCTTGTGTTCTCAAAAGGATTAGTTCTTTGATCTACAGGATTGAGTTTCCAGTTCGGATAACTGGAATTCATTGTATTTCACGTATCTCTGAGGGAATACGTGTTTGATCTGTCATTGGTTGTGGGATCAGCAGTTCAGAAGGATTTGGTAGTTGAGATGGTTTTGAGTTTAGTCTGATATTTTGTTCAGATTTGTAATCTAGATGGGAAGGAGTTCTAGATTATTGTAGATAGTTAGTTAAGATCCTGTAGAACGAGTATCCCGGTATATATATATACTTGGGGAAACTCGAGGAAATTATATCCAGAATTTGTCTGGATAATTAAATTTGTTTGATTTATATGGTTGCTATGATTGATAATAATGATTGATTTGTGTGATTGCTGTTTAAAATTAAAAATTTTACTCGGTTATTAAATTATCTTTGCTTTTAAATTTCGGGGACGAAATTATTTTAAGGGGGGAGGAATGTGATATCCCGGAAATTTGGCAATATCAATTTAATAATCTTTATTAATAATTAAATTGATTAGTTGATTTATTTTATAAATTGACAAGTCCAATTCATTTTAAAAGGTTAATAATATTTTAAATTGGGAAGTTTTATCTTTCTAAAACTAATATAAGTGTTTATATTTATAATATATATATATATATAGGTATATATATTATGAATAGGGAATCTTTTAATTTAATAAAATTATGTTTTCAAATTATAATATATATGAATATATATATTGTTATTTGAAGTTATGTATTAAATTCAATATGATAATTATCAAGCTAATGTTAAAAGTATTTTTCATTTAGAATATATATATTTGCATATGTTGGAATAAAAAGAATATTGAATTTGAATTTAATAAGATGTTTTCAAACTCTAATATATATATATATATAATTTGTAATTTGGTTTAATACTTTTGAAAATGATATTTATGATTTAAATAACAAGAATAAGATTTAAATAAGAAGTTCATTTTAATAATCTTTTCTCTTTTAAAATTCAATTGTTTTTAACATTCTTTCCTTTTTAAAAAGTCAAAATGGTTTGTAAAAATATATATATAGTTAAGCTCAATTTCTCAAGCATTTATAAATATGTTATATATATATTTGATTAAAGTATAAGTTATTTTAAATAATAGTTTTCACATTTGTAAATTTATATAGGAATATAAAGCTTAATTATAAAAGATAAATACATTTTTATATACATATAGATATTTTATAAATACATAAATGACTTAAGTAAATTAATTAAAACAAGAATTTACACTTGTTAGCATATTAGAGTGGTTTAGTGACATTTGTAAAGATGTAAGCCTATGTGTAAGCAAATTAACACTTAAAGAAGACAAGTGGCTATTTTCTTTGGTAATTAAAGTTTTAAAATTTTAAATATAGAAGAAAGATCTGCAATTTTCTTTCTTCAGCTCTAATTTATCTTCACTTCTTTCTCTACTAAAAATAAATTCAAAGCTAAAATCAAAAGAAAAAGAAACCTGGAAATCGAAATTCAAAGAAAAGATAAAACTGGAAATGCAAATCAGAGAAATGAAAATCTGGAAATGCAAACTTGAAGAAGAAATTGCAAGCTAAAAGCAGTACCTCAACTCAAGGAAATTCATAGCAGCTAAGCAAATTCAAAGATCAACATCTAGATTCAAATTCAACTAAAGAAAAGAAGTTCAAAACCAAATAACAAGCCAGGAAACAGAATATATTCTCTGTTCTCTGATATAAACTGGTGAGTAATCATATTTTTAAAAACAGTTGTGATTCTGAAATTCAACTTTAATATGTATGAAACTTTGGTTGCTTGTCTGAATACCTGAATTAAATGATGCATGCACGTATACAAGTATTTATTTCCTGTGAATAACTAGTATATGTATGAATATAGGCTCTGGTGTGTTTACAGAGTTTGATTTCTTTTTAAAATCTATACCTCATCAATTAATCTCTGTTAGTTTATGATTTGTAAATAGAAATTGTTTGAATCCATACAATATCTCTACTAAAAATCATTGGAGGAATTTATATTCAGAATTGACCTCGAATTTTATAATATACAGTGAAATTGGTAATTTGGGTCAAAACTGATTAATTCAATTTTAAGATTAAAGTGTATGGTTGGATTTGTGATGGGAAATCATGAATTTTAGCATGTAAATCACGATTTTTAGTTTTGAAATGGTTGAGTATTGTCGAGATGAACGTTTGGGTTGTTTTGGTCGATTCCCATCGATCAACGTCGAACTGGAAGTCGTGGTTGGGTTTGAAGGTAGAGGGGATGATGGGGTTCATCGGAAAAATGGTATGGTAATTTATCATTGACCGTGATAGTCGGAGATCATTGGAATAGGGTTTGTCACTGTGTTTTTATCGTTGATATTCGAATGGGTTTCTCGATTACGTGATGAAGTCGGGATCGATCGCGATGTGATTGATGGGTGTTGGAAGGCTAGGCGACGCTACGGTGAAGTTGGCGTGGTGTTTCAACCAGGGGATCATCGGTGATGGTCGAGTTTTCTGGAGATGCTTCGTTCCAGATTGTGGGTTCAATGGTCGAAGTTGAATCTCGATTGAATCGAGAAGTTTGGGGTGGTCGATAGTGTTGCCTTGACTGAGGGTGACTTGCCGGAGGACTGAACGGAGATCGTCGTCGATCGGTGAAGGCGTGCACGTGCACGAGCACGTTTGCGTGCATTTGAAAGTGAGTTTGGGGAAGAAAGTTTTCGCTCGGGTTTTACTTCGGGAAATAATCGAGTTTTACTCGAAGTAGAAGAGAGTGGGTTTTTGTCTCGAGAGTTGCTTCGAGTTTCTAAACGTTTTACTCGAGTTTGATAGGAGCAGGTTTAAAGAATTGAACAGGAAATGTTTTAAGTTTTAAAACAAAAGAAACTTTGTTTTTGTAATGTTCTGAGTTTTAAAACAAAGGTAAAACAAGATTTTACCTACTAAACAAAATTTGTTTTCTAGAATAATTGTTTTAACAAGTTTAAAATAATTTAAATAAATAAGTTTAAAGGAAGAATAGGAAAATAGATTTTCAAATGATCTTTATATTAAAATTTATTTAATAACTTTGAAAAGTTTCAAAGATTTTAGAGGTAAAAATTAAATGTTGTAATTGTTTAATTATAACAAGAATTTATCTTAAGTAATTAAGATTTTGATTTATTAAAGGAAATTAATATGTGAAATTAATAAGGATAATTCATTTATTGAAAATGATTTAAGAATAGATAATAATTTAATTAAGATAAATGGTTTTCTTAATTAAGATCTTTAAGTATAAATAGTTAAGAAATTATTTAATTAAATTTAAATAATTAGTTAAATAATTAACTAAGTAATTAATTAATGATTAATTAAAGATAAACACTTATAAATTAATTAAGTGTAATTACTTGATGAAGTAATTAAGGAATAATTACTGGATGTAATTAAATAAAGGTAAATTATTTAATAAAGTAATTAGAGGATAATTATTTTATAAAGGAATTAAATGAAAGTGATTAAGGGTTAATCATCCAGTGTTATTAATTAAAAAAATTTAGTTAATAAAGTTAATTAAAGGATTAAGATTAATTAATAAAGTTATTAATTAATTGTTAAGATAATTAATTATAAAGTAATTAATAAATGGAAGTAATTAAGGGAAGTTAATTACTGGATTATATTAATAAAAAGTAATTAATAATTATGGATTAATTAAGAATAATTACTTAATGTAATTAATGAAGTAATTAAAGGTTAATTACTGTATTGGTTAAGAATAATTAATTTGTGAAATTAATTAAGGATAATTACTTAAATGTAATTAAAGTATAATTAATCAAGGTGATTAATTAAGTGGATAATTAGAGAAAGATTAATTAATTTATTTGTAATTAATTAATGATTATATAAGTAAGATTTATAATGAAGTAATTAATTTAATTAATTTTAAATTAATTTAGAGATGAAGTAATTAATTTAATTCACTTTAAATTAATTAAAGATAGAGATAGTTAATTTAATTCATTTTAAATTAATTATGTTGTGATTAAGTAAATCATTGCTTATGTATGAATGGATGACATTGATTTGTCTTGAATGGATGTAATCTCAGAAATGAGATAAGTAATGTTGTGTGGTATGAATGCTTGGTTGCATTATGATGGTAATATAGATTAACTATTGTGATGTTGATATGGATTACCTATTTTGTTATAAATCATTTGGTTATTGATAATGTGATTATCAATTGTGATTTGTGAATTATCTTCTGTATGAATATAGATAAGTTAAATTGTTTAAACCTTTAAACAACTTGGCCTTAAAAGATACGTTTTGGATTTCGATGAGACCGGGATCGGGTTTCCGTATACCGGGATTCCAGGTCTGGAGACCCGAATACCACATCGATCCAAATTAACGATAGGTCGTGAATCTCAAGTGAAGATGAAGATTTAGAGTGCAAGGGTTATTGTCGTTAACTCTGAGGGTGATTCCAAAACGAGTGTAACGAGATAATGCCTTCGGTTTCGTTCGAACCCGGAACGAACTTGTATGGATTGAATGCTTTCAGCACATCGTCAGGCGGACGATGAGCATTCTAAGTGATATGTTCTGATTAAAGGTAATCGTAACCTCAAGCCTCATCAACCGGGAATGGCTAAAACAGGGGAGGTGCAGCAAGGCTTCGTGGGTAGCACCCACTGAGAGCAAGATAGATCCCTGTCTAGAGGTCCCTTTTCTTTTATTCGGCTTAGTGTGTGGTTGGTCGCGCCAACTACGGGATTGTCTTGTTCGGGATTATCCAGTAAGGGATGGTTCCGGCTTTGTGTTGCAGGGGAGCGGGCGTACTCCTCGGTACGGTGATCTAGGCCACGTACTGTGACGGGTGGTACCCCAGTAGCCCTGCCATTGTATGGAATCCAAACTCCAATAAGTGCCGTACGAATTAGTTGTGCCCAACTATGTTGGAATGTGAGATGTAAGCATTTCAGCTATTTCTGTATTTTACTTGAAAACCCTAGACCCTATTATAATACAATCAGATTTCCTATCAAACGTTTTAGTTAGCGTAAGGTAAAAACTTACCCATGTTTATTTGTGGGGAGTCTTACGTGATACTTTTGTTTTCAAAAGTTTTCAAAATTAAGCAATCTAACCGTTTACTCACACCAGACCCATGTCTGACCCAAGTGTTTATTTTCTGTTTTATTAAACTCTTGGGTACTCAATATTGTATTGAGTAGTCGAGGGATTCAGGTTAGCTTTGACGAATTCTGGAGGAGATTTGGAGCAGGTGGCTTCAGCGTGTAGATATATTATGGTGTTTCCGCTGTGTTTGTATTGAGTCTGTATCTCTGTGATGTTTGAGATGTATGATAGACAGGTGTTTATAACTGTCTAATATGAGATGTATAAGTTGTATAACTCTGATGTATATGATACTATGTAATATTTTATGTGATATATTATATTTCATTCGTTCCGTTGTGAGTATCTGATGTTGTTGTTCTTTCTTCTTTTCTTTCTTTTCTTCTTCTATCCCTTTCTTTCTTAATTCATGATACGTCTTTCTGGTGGTAGAAAGTCGGGTCGTGACAGTTGGTATCAGAGTGCAAATGTTAATTAAACCCATAATTTTATATTTAATATAATTTTTTAATAAATAACTAAGGTTTATTCAAATATACAATGGCAGTTATTTATTTAATCCCATACTAAACTTGAACCAAATATAAAAAGTAATGATTAATATCCCGGAATTTTTGGACAATATCAATTTAATAATCTGTTTAAATAATTAAATTGCTTAATAAATTTTTGATAATAAAATTTGAATTGGTTTAATAATCTGATTAAATAAATATTTACTGAGTGAATGTATCTTTTAAAAACCAATAAAATGATTTCTATTTATAATGTATATATATATATATATAAGTATATATATTGTAAATAGATTAGCTTTGGGTTGAAATATAATAAATAAATAAAATCTTGTTTTTAAATTTCTAATATATATATTGATAGTTTGGAAATTTTAATATCTGCTTTGTCAAATATAATTTTTCTTTATTAATTAAAATTAAAACTCCATTTAAACATTTAGAAATAATTTTATATTTGAATAAAATTTTACCTTTAAACAAAACAATTTAAACCCATAATTTTATATGCACTTAAAATCTTGAATATCCATTCAAACATGCTTAAATAGATTAAATAAACAATAATTTAACTTTGGAAATTCCAAATTTCATATCTTTAAACTTATTTATTTAAATATAATTTAAATCTAATTTAACATTCCTTTATAATTACTTTGAACATCACTTTAACTTGAAAACATTTTTAAAATCAAGCTTATCAGTTTAAAACCCAGATCAACCCGAGTCAACCCCTCTAAAACCCCGAGTCGTCTTCAAGTAAACCCACGCACATCTGCTTCGAGTCGAAAAACAAAACGCACGAGACAAAACCTGAGTCGCCTTCTTCTTCCATGCTATCCCCAACATACCAGAACGAACAACGTACACGTGCACGTGGTGCACGTCCACCAACGATTCCATCCACTGATGATCATCGCGGCGCCACTCCACAGTCACGCGAACCCATGCAAACCCAAAAGTAAATCCAGATCGAACGTAACTCCATCGAATCGAATTTAGACCATCTCGATCAAAACTGGAAAACTGCCATGGCCAGAAACTGCTTCCTTCCCATCGCCTCCAAACTCGAGATCATCTATCCACTTCACCGATGCTTCGTCACGTCCTCCAGCTTGTATTCCCACTAATGCGAATCACTCCGGTCCTCCATAACCATCGCGAGAGCCTTCTGACAGCATCGTTTCAAACTTTTCTCTAGAACCCTAGTTTGATCTAATCCCATCACCACGACCAAACAGAAATCTACCAGTATTTTTCTCGCGATCGACATTCCCTAGGCTATCTTTGATAACAACATAGACCTCCAAAACATCATCGATCGCCGCCGATTTACAAAATACCCAAATTTGTTCAACACTGAAAATCTCAACAATTTCTATGCTAAAAATTATGATTTCCATATTAATATTCATCATTTTCTAATACTAATCAGGTTCTAAAATCAAATCCTGAAATTACAAAGATTGATTTTTGGCTTAGTTTTAGATCATCACTGTTTATTTATTTTCAGAGATAATTGCCAAATATAACTTCTAGAAACTATTTTTAAAATTTATTTTACACTGCTATAATCACTATTCCATTATAAAACATAACCTAAATCTGAATGTCTGAGAAGATATGAAATTTTATAAGAAATTAGAGCCTGGTTTTCTAACAGGGCAGATATATATATTTTACACAGGCATTTCAAAGACAAAATCATATGTATATTCATACATTCACATCCAAATATTTATGCAAACCATACTACTACAATCATTTATCACATGCACTAACATATCAAGGCTTAAAAATGAGGTTTGCTCACAGGTTACAAAACAGAGAACAGAGGCAATACATGCATCTACACATATGAACACATGCAACCATATCTACAGAGATTCATCACAATATTTTAGCCAAATCACAGATTTTAAAAGCTGTTTTTAAAAGAATGTTTACTCACCTTAAAATAAGAAACAGAGGGCAGAGAGCATAAGTTCCAGGCTTTTAAATTTTGAATTCTGAAAAGCTTTTGATTCTCCTTTGATTTGAATTTAGTTTCCAGGTTGAAGTTGCTGTTTAGCATTGATCTCAGGTTTTGAAATTATAGATCTTCTTTTTGCTTAAAAGTGTTGAACTACAGATGACTTGTAGTTGAACTTCATTTGGAAAGTAGATTTAAGTTGCAGATTTGATTTGTTTTTAGTTTTCTTTTAGATTTTAGAATAGATGGAGAGAAATAGAAGATGGAGGAAGAAGATTTCGAACTGAGAATTTTTGAACCGGAAAGAAATAACCAGGTTTTCTCTAACACATGATATTTTGTATCATTAAATTAATTTAATTCAATATTAAAGAAAATAAAATCTTGCCACTTGTTTATTTTATAAATTGGACAAATGTCCATGTACATCCATTTAGCTTACAAGTGTCTTTAATCATGTTAATATGTTTACACATATTACTTAAGTGTTTTTAAATAAATTTTATTTAATTTAAATGTAAATATAAACTTACTTTTTAAGTTACTTAATTAATAAATGTTAGTTTACCTTTAAAAGAATATATGTTAAAACTAATTATAAATATAAATAAATTCCTTATACATGTATTTTAAAATCTAGAACATTTATATAACCATTTAAAATTTAACACTTTAAAGAAAACTAGAATAAAACTTTGATTAAACCCTTTTTTTTAAACTATCATATTTAAAATAAACAATTATCTTATATTTTGAAAACAATTGAATTAAACTTAAATTATCTTTTGAAAAATATTAATTTTAAAACAAAGCTTTAAATCACAATTCATACATATATATTACAAATTTGAAAATTCATCTTTAAAACAAAACAAAAGATATTTCCATTCACAATATATATCAAATATATATATTATAAATAGAATAAGATTTTATTAGCTTTAACAAACAAATCTTATTAATATTGCCAAATTAAGTATTTATTATTTACCTTTAAAAGATTAAATTAACCAATTTAAATTTAAATTACATAGGATAATTATCAATCCAATTAAATTATCAATACAGATTATTAAATTTATATTACCCAAAAACCCGGGATATCACATTCAACTGTAACGACCCGACTTTTTCTCCATAGAAAGTCGTATCATCATGAAGAAAGAAAGGGATAGAAGAAGAAAGGATAGAAAAGAAGAAACAACAACACAAAAGAATCTCACAGCGGAAACGAATGAAATATAATATATCACATAGAATATTACATAGTATCATATACATCAGAGTATACAATTTATACAACACAGAATAGACAGTTATAAACTTCTGTCTATTATACATCACAAGTACATCAGTACAATACAACATACACAGCGGAAACTCTATATATCTACACGCTGAAGCCTCCTGCTCCTCAACTCCTCCAGTATTCGTCAAGACTAACCTGAATCCCTCGACTACTCAATACAATATTGAGTACCCAAGAGTTTAATAAAACAGAAAATAAACACTTGGGTCAGACATGGGTCTGGTGTGAGTAAACGGTTTAAATTGCTTAACTTTGAAAACCTTTGAAACAAAAGTATCACGTAAGACTCCCCACACATAAACATGGGTAAGTTTTTACCTTACGCTAACTAAAACATTTGATAGGAAATCCAGTTATATTATAATAGGGTCTAGGGTTTTCAAGTAAAATACAGAAATAGCTGAAATGCTTACATCTCACATTCCAACATAGTTGGGCACAACTAATACGTACGGCACTTATTGGAGTTTGGATTCCATACAATGGCAGGGCTACTGGGGTACCGTCCGTCACAGTACGTGGCCTAGATCACCGTACCGAGGAGTACGCCCGCTCCCCTGCAACACAAAGCCGGAACCATCCCTTACTGGATAATCCCGAACAAGATAACCCCGTAGTTGGCGCGACCAACCACACACTAAGCCGAATAAAAAGAAAAGGGACCTCTAGACAGGGATCTATCTTGCTCTCAGTGGGTGCTACCCACGAAGCCTTGCTGCACCTCCCCTGTTTTAGCCATTCCCGGTTGATGAGGCTTGAGGTTACGATTACCTTTAATCAGAACATATCACTTAGAATGCTCATCGTCCGCCTGACGATGTGCTGAAAGCATTCAATCCATACAAGTTCGTTCCGGGTTCGAACGAAACCGAAGGCATTATCTCGTTACACTCGTTTTGGAATCACCCTCAGAGTTAACGACAATAACCCTTGCACTCTGAATCTTCATCTTCACTTGAGATTCACGACCTATCGTTAATTTGGATCGATGTGGTATTCGGGTTTGCTACATTACAGCGTATGGGATCGGGTATATCCTAACTATTCTTTAATTAAGTTAATGATATTTTTGACATAAATATTAATAAATAAAAAAAATTATATTAATCCCAAATTAATTAACGATAATAGTATGGGATTTAATCATATTAATTAATTATTTAATAAACCTTAGTTAATGATCTATATTAACTATTCTTTAATTATTTTTCTTAAATAATTAAACTTTAATTAACCATTATTGATTACAATTTAATTAATTCCAATTACCAATAAATTAATCTTTCATTTCTTAATTAATTAAGTACCTAACAATAACTTAATTAATCCTTAATTACTTAAATAATTTATTCCTAACTATTAATTAACAATCTTAACTTATCAATTATTGATTCTTAATTTCAAATTAATTACCCTTTAATTAATTTAATTAAGTCCTAATTAATCAATTTAACCTTTAATTACTAATTTATAAATCCAAATCATAAATTAATTAAATTGATTAATTATCTTTTAATTACCTTACTAATTTATTTTATCCCATATCATTAAATCTTAATTATCTTTAAGATAACACTTTATTCCTATTAATGATTTAAAATATCATTAATAAAGTATTTAAACCAATTTACCTTTAAATTTACATTTAAATTTCATTTTAAATTAAGATTTAAAATGAAGACAATTTTAACTTTAACAAAATTTTAAAACTATTTAAATCCTTTTTAAATTACATGTTAAAGAAATATTTATTTAATTAAAAGAAATTTAAAGCTAAATTCATTTTAAATTCAAATCAATTTAAAATATACCTTAACATTCAAATTTGTTTAAAACAAATTTTAAATTTAAAAACTTCTTTTTATTTCAAAAACTAAGATTCAAACTAAAATTAAATTAGATTTAAAACTTAGATTTAAAACTTGTCTACAACTTTGCTTTACAATTTAAACTTCAGGTTTAAATTTTTAAAAACAAAACAGATTTCTTTTAAAAACTGTAATACAACATTTACCCGAGTTACTCCTTCAAATCCACCGAGAACTACTTCGAGACTTCCACCACAAATCACGAGAACAACCCGAGTTGCCCTTCCCTTCTTTCCCAAACACCACAGCCTACCCAGACATGTACGTGCACGTGCATAACACTTCACCGTTGCTCCGATCATCTCCGCTACCACCAACAAGTCGTTGTCGACCTTCTCTCTCGATCCGACCACCCAGAATTCCGAGATGACCTCCAACATGAATTCGAACAAAATCGAACATTCTAACTAAAAACTGGAACCACGAATCCCTCTTGAACCCAAACCTGTCAACGCCTAATTCTCGAAACGCCGATCACCAGGAAAGTTGCTACTCCGGCCACGACCTCGCCTACGACCAGCCTTCCATCTCCCAAAATATCTCTGCACTCGATCAATCCAAACTGTCGTGGTGATCGATTCTCTATACTTAGTTAAAACTAGGGTTCCCTAACGAATCTCGCCACCGCTTCCTCCTCGATGAGATACATCGCCATCAAGTATTTTTCCAAGATACTACTATCACTCCTCCATCCTTTTGAAGAACCCCGACACATTCAAATACATAGATCACCCCAAAACCCCAAAAGTTTCATGTAACGACCCGTATTTTTCACGGATCGAAAAGTTCGTCAAATCTGGAATTTTTGCATTTTTAAGTCATTTCAGATTTTTGGGGAAATTTGTCTAAGTCCTAGGTCGTGGACGACCTAAGAGCTAAGTCGTGACCGAGTTAAGGACTTGCGAGTTAGTGTTAGGTCGTGGGTTAGTTGGAGCGACCTATAAAATTGTGCAACCTAGGATTTAGTTAAGTAATTAGGTCGGCAGGGCGAGTTAACGACCTAAAGACTGACCGACTTAAGGATATGGCGACTCAAGGGTAGGCAGACCTAGTGGTTCCGGGTTAGCGACTTAGTAATTAAGTTGTTAGGTCGGTTGGGACGACCTATAGAAGTTAGCAGTGTGGTTAGGTCGGCAACGACCTAAGTAGTAGTGAGCGACTTAAGGAGTTAAGTCGTAAGTCTGGGTAGAGTTAGGTCGCATCCCAGTTGTTCGCGACTTATGTTAGGTCGCGTGGAGGCTTAAGGAATTAGGTCGTAACCTGTTAAGTCGTAGGTCGCTGGGTTTCGTCTAAGTGTTAGGTCGTAACCTGTTAAGTCGTAGGTCGCTGGGTTTCGTCTAAGTGTTAGGTCGTAACCTGTTAAGTCGTAGGTCGCTGGGTTTCGTCTAAGTGTTAGGTCGAAGTATGTGTTAAGTCGTAGGTCGACTTAATAGTTAGGTCGTATGCGCAGAAGTGTTAGATCGTAGGAGTTGAGGCGCGCGTATCTGTTAGGTCGGAGTTGTTGGCTAAGGGTTAGGTCGGAGGCTCTGTTAAGTCGTGGGGGTTTTTAGGTCGTAGGTCGGCATATGTTAGGTCGGCAACGACTTAAGGAGATAGCCGAGTTACGACTCAGGCAGTTTTCAGCTATAAATAGGAGGGGTTGTTCTCACTTTTTGGGATCCGGATTTTGAAGCGACGAAGTGCTGCCATTTTGAGAGCTCGACTTCTACACTTCTTCACTTCTTTTCTCCACTCTAATCTAGTGCTTCCACCCATCCAAATCGAAGATCAAGATTGAAGATTCAAGAGCTTAGATTGAAGATCTTCATCTTTTCAAGAGAGATTTCTTCGTTTGAAGTGAGATCTTGTCGGATCTAGCTTAGTTCTTCGCTGTCCAGATCTGAAGTGTGTTGATTTGAGGTTGTTTAGGTGATTTGGTGAGTGGTGATTATCTCTCACACGGATCCAAAGGAGTATATCGGATTGTTGGCTCGATTTGGTGTTAAAATAGTGATTTCCATGCATTTTCTTCATCCTATGTATAGATCCATGTAGATCCATTGTTCAAGATGATGTTGCATCCATTTTATCATATGTTAACCTATGCAAGTTCATTCATCAAGTTTGTAGAGATATAATACATGTTTTCATGCTTATTGGACTTTCAACTCTTTAATTACGAAAATGCCATTATTGTTATAATTGTCTACTTAGATCATTTTTGAATGCTTGATTGCTTGGATTGATGTTTGATTTGATTGATTGTTATGAACTAGATGATTGATGATTAGATTTAGATCGAAGGTGATTCAAAAGCTAAGGGAAAGGCTCTTGAATTGGAAAAGCTGCTCGTGGCATATGTAGCGGGATGATGAAGCTCCTATGCATAGATTTGATGATGTGAAGTTGAGATGAAGCTTTGCGAGGATGTAATGAAGCGAGGCATCATATGATGAAGACTTGGTCTAATCCAGGCGGGATCATTCCAAGCATGTTGATAACTCGGTGATATGATTCGAGTTGAGGATAATGGATGCTCGAGAGGCGCTTGAGCTAGTATGGCAATAGTCGTCGAGGAGGATGACTAGGAGGTTGAGATCTCATCGGTTGTTGAAGGTTCTAGCATGCTCTAAGCAAGAGTACATGGGGACGCCCAAAAGACTAAGTTGATGGTCAAGTACTCTGGGTAGATTCGATAATCCTAGGCACGGGTCACGATGACGTGCGGGAGTTATGTCTAGAACCGGGGTTACCATTAGCCCTTGACGGACGGCTGAAAGAATGTGCCGGTCATTCAATTAACGGTGATATCGCAACAATGATAACAGTGATAGCCGAGTCATGGATGTTTGGTTGTATCATCATTCGATCTCAAGAGCGGTATTTCCTGGGTGCTTATCTGACCTTGGTTTTAGACCTTGGGATTTGTACTTGGAAAACATCGCTCTTGACTCGAGTGACAATTGCTTTACTTTAAATTGTATGCTCTGCTATGTTTGCTTCTGCTTAGTGTGTGTCTGGGGGCTATCACTGTAGAATGAGGTTGGAGTGGGAGGGTTGTATTCCTATTCCTTTTCCTTTATGCTCTTTTGGTATGTTGTTAGTTAATTTACTGCTCACTAAGACTGTTGTCTGACTCAAGGCTTTATGTTTTAATTCTTATTGCCTTGGGCTGTTCGTCCATTTTGGGACGGGCAGACTAGGTAGCAGGTGACAGGTGCTGTTCTCTTCTCACGATACTGATATCGAAGACGAGCTGGAGGGTTGCATATTATCTTCTTATTATATGTACTGGATGTTCCGTTGTTTTGTTTTCTCTGAGAGATATGTAGTGAGGCTGGATGTATTGACTATATGAATGCTTGTATTCAACTATTATGGAGTTTTATAAGATGTCATTTTGTTCTGTAAAGCTTCACTATACATATGTTCTATTGTATTTTGTCCATGCGCTGTGAGTAATACGATAGATTCTGTTGTTTTAATCTTACCTTGACAATCGTCCATGGTCGCCTGGCACACTTTACAGCGCACTATCTCTAGATTCGGTGCAGGGGTCATGGGCGGTCGTCACATTTGGTATCAGAGCATTGGTTAATCGATTTTACCCAACGCTCGCTGTCGTAACTACGTATGAGAGACGTAATTGTATTTTGGTGGATGATTACTATATATAATATAGTAGCTTAGTAGAGTTTGAGTCCTTTATGCAGTTGTTTCTCTAGATGTTCTAATCATTCCTTTTTATAGATATTGAGAATGAGTCGAAGAGGGAGACCAGCTGCTAGGGGAGGTCGTGCTACTGAAGAGACTGCTGATTATGCAGCCATGTTCGAAGCTATGATGACTTCGATCATGAGAAGGATACCAGTTCCGGGGGCGGCAGTTGATGTTGGAGTTCAAGTCCAAACTCCGAAACCAGTGGATTTTGCTAAGTTGTGCAAGGATTATACTGCTCTTGGAGGGAAGGTTTTCTTGGGAACAGAATCAACTATCGAAGTCCAGAGATGGATAGATGCTTGTAGAAGGATCTTTGGTGATTTGGGAATTGATGATGCAACTAAGAGGAAGTTGGCATCGAGGCAGCTTCAAGGGAGAGCTTCTGATTGGTGGAACTCTATTACCATCACTACTCCGGAAGAAGAAATTACTTGGGAGCAATTCCAAGTCAGATTTGAAGCTAAGTTCATTTCTACAGCTCAGAAGTCTGTTCTGTTCAAGAAGTTTGTAGAGCTCAAGCAGGGTGGAAGATCTGTTCTTGAGTATGTTTCTGAGTTTGAAGCTTTGTCCAAGTATGCCCGGTCATATATTGAATCTGCTTATCAGAAGAATGAGAAGTTTGTGACCGGCTTGGATAGTTATCTTGGGAGGCAGTTGGTGGATCATTTGGACGATTCATTTGAGAAGCTTGTAGAGAAAGCTCTTAGGCATGAGAGTTTGTTTCCTAAGGAAGGACCTGTTGTTGCTGTTACCAAGGGAGAATCTAAACCACAGCAGGGTGGAAACCAGAAGAGGAAGCAGCAGCAGCAGAAGGGTAAGGACGGCCAGAAGAAGCCGAAAGGCGAGGTGACTTGCTACAATTGTCAGCAGAAGGGCCATTTCTCTAAGGATTGTAAGAATCCAAAGGCACCGATGAAGTGTCACAACTGTGACAAGCCAGGGCATTTCAGGAAGAATTGTCCAGAACCAAGGAAGGACAGGCAGATTGTGCAAGCCTATGCTTTGGGAGCTGCTCCGTCGTCTTCGAAAGCTCCTACTGCTGAAGAAAAGGGAAAGAGTGTGGTTGTTCAAGGTACTCTTTTCCTATGTGGTGTTCCAGTTAGAGTTTTGTTTGATACTGGAGCGTCGCATTCATTTGTTTGTAATGAACTAGTAGGCCGGTTAGGTTTGAAGCCGGATATTGTTGATAGGCCATTGGTAGTGACTAATCCAGTTGGGGGTTCGTCTTGTTTGTGTATGTTATGCCGTGGTCTAGTTGTATCGAGTCATGGTTGCTCTTTTGTTTGTGATTGCTTTGTTCTGAACTTTGCGGGGTTCGGAATTATCTTGGGTATGGACTGGCTTAGGAAGTATGCGGCTAAAGTTGATTGCGAAAGGTTGGAAGTGACAGTCGGGAATGTGGAGGGGCGAAAGATTGAGATACGATGTAAGCATGAAGAAGGCGTCTTCATGAGCTTCATGTATTCGCTAGTTGTTCCACGGGATGGACTGTCTTTAGTACCAATCGCAAATGGATTCGAGGATGTCTTTGACGAAGTCAAAGGGTTGCCGCCGCATAGAGAGATCGAGTTTCGTATAGATCTAGTTGAAGGAGCCAGACCTGTTGTGATGCCTCTTAGGCGGATGGCGCCTAAGGAACAGCAGGAGTTGAGGGAGCAAGTTGATGACCTTTTACAGAAAGGATTCATTCGGCGTAGTGTGTCCGAGTGGGGTGCACCAGTTGTGTTTGCAACCAAGGCAGATGGGTCGTTGAGATTGTGTGTGGATTATCGTGAGCTGAATAAAGTGACTAAGAAGAACAAGTATCCATTGCCGAGGATAGACGACTTGTTTGATCAGCTTCACGAAGCTAAGGTGTTTTCTCAGATGGATTTGGCAACGGGATTTCACCAGTTGAGAGTGGCTAAGGATAGTGTGCCGAAGACTGCTTTTAGGACACCATCCGGTTTCTTTGAGTGGCTGGTAATGCCGTTTGGATTGACTAACGCGCCAGCATATTTTGTGGATCTTATGAATAGAGTGTTCAGAGATCAGTTGAACAAGTTCGTACTTGTGTTCGTGGATGATATTCTGATTTATTCCAGAACGGAAGAAGAGCACAAGACGCACTTGCGTATTGTTTTGGAAATCTTACGGAAACATCAGCTGAAGGCTAAGTTTTCAAAGTGTCACTTCTGGAAGAGTGAAGTGAGGTTCTTAGGCCATGTGATTTCTGGAAATGGAATAGCGGTTGATCCCGCTAAGGTGGCAGCAATCCAAGATTGGGTTAGACCTAAGAATGCGTCTGATGTGAGAAGTTTTCTTGGATTAGCAGGATATTATCGACGGTTTATCAAAGACTTCTCCAAGATAGCTGCACCGTTAACAGGATTGACGAAGAAGAACCAAGTGTTCAGTTGGGATGCTAAGTGTGAGCAAGCTTTCGGAATCCTGAAAGAGAGACTGACGAGTGCTCCTGTTTTGACTATTCCAAGTGGGAATGATGAGATGGTGGTTTACACCGATGCATGTGGTACTGGACTTGGAGCAGTGCTGATGCAGAAGGATAAAGTTGTTACGTATGCCAGTCGACAACTGAAGCCGCATGAAAGGAATTACCCAACTCATGATTTGGAATTGGCGGCGATTGTATTTGCTCTGAAGATGTGGAGACATTATCTGTTGGGAGTTCGATTCGAGTTGTTTACAGATCATAAGTCGTTGAAGTATCTTTTCTCCCAGAAGGATTTGAATCTTCGGCAGCAACGTTGGCTAGAGTTTTTGGCATCGTATGATTTTGGAATAGCTTATACTCCGGGAAAAGGTAACGCAGTGGCAGATGCGTTAAGTCGAAGACATGCAGGATTGGGAGCCATGTTTTCTGAATGGAAGAGTCTCGAGTATTTAGCTGGATTTGACTTCAGGCCTAGATGTGAATTGGAACCTGAGATGTTGGCAAACTTATCGATAAGACCCACTCTTGTGGAAAGGATTGGCGAGGGCCAAAAGCGAGATGATAAGCTTGTCAAGATTATCCGTGGATTGGAATCTGGATTGGATCCAGAAAAGGATAAAGGATTCGAGGTCGATAGAGAAGGTTGGCTTCGGAAGCAAGGACGACTAGTTGTTCCCGATATAGATGAATTGAGGAGTGAAGTTCTGAAGGAAAGTCATCACTCGAAGCTGACAATTCATCCAGGAGGAAACAAGATGTATCGGGATATGAAGAGAACCTACTACTGGGAAGGCATGAAGAAGGATGTTGGAGATTTCATTTCCAAGTGTATGAATTGCCAGTTGGTTAAAGCCGAACAGAAGAAGCCAAGTGGATTGCTTCAGCCCTTAGAAGTTCCTACATGGAAGTGGGAACAAGTGTCGATGGATTTTATTGATGGATTGCCTAGAACCAGAATGGGAAATGAAGGGATTTGGGTCATTGTGGATCGTCTGACTAAGAGTGCTAGATTCATTCCTGTTCGATCGACTAGGACTGCATCAAAGTTGGCTGAGTTGTATGTTAAGTGGATAGTTCGATTCCATGGTATTCCGAAGAGTATAGTGAGCGATCGAGATCCATTGTTCACTAGTGGATTTTGGAAGAGCTTCCAGGAAGTTTTGGGAACCGAGTTGTGTTTGAGTACAGCTTATCATCCCCAAACAGATGGTCAGACCGAGAGAGTCAACCGAGTTTTGGAAGATCTCCTCAGAGCTTGTGTTTTGGATTTCGGAGGATCATGGGAAGATCACCTTCATTTGGTGGAGTTTGCGTACAACAACAGTTACCAGTCAAGCATTGGTATGGCACCGTATGAAGCGTTGTATGGAAGACCGTGTAACTCTCCGACATGTTGGTTGGAAACTGGAGAAAAGCTGATACTTGGGCCAGAGATGATTCGTCAGACCTCAGATTGCATAGAGATCATTCGGCAACGAATGAAGGCAGCCCAAGACCGTCAGAAGAGTTATGCCGATAAGCGTCGAAAGGATTTGGAATTCGACGTAGGGGATATGGTTTTTGTGAAGATTTCTCCACTGAAGAATGTTATTAGATTCGGGAAGAAAGGAAAATTGACTCCGAGATTTGTTGGACCATTCCCGATCATCGAGCGAATTGGAAAGCTCGCTTATAGATTGGAGTTACCGGAGAGGATGTCGGGTGTGCACAATGTTTTTCACGTATCGTATCTACGGAAGTATGTGCATGACTCGAATGCAGTGGTTTCTGCTGATAGCTATGAAGACTTTGAAGTTGATCCAGTTGATAGAAGACCTCGTAAGCCACTTCGTGTTGTGGAAACCGACACGAAACAGCTTAGGAGGAAGGTAGTTAAGTTGCTCAAGATACAATGGAGTGATGATGATAACGACTGTACGTGGGAGGTGGAAGAGAGGATGAAAGCAGCTCATCCTGAACTCTTCAAGGTATGGCCCTAAGGTGTCGTGTCATCTCACGATATTGTAACTTGTTCTAATTTTAGAATTCTGTACGCTAAGTTAGAATTGGATGCATGGTTTGTTGATTGCTATGGATGGTAGGCGTACAGAATAGTCATTGATTGCTTTGTTTGCTTGGAATTTCGGGGGCGAAATTCCTAAGGGGGAGAGAATGTAACGACCCGTATTTTTCACGGATCGAAAAGTTCGTCAAATCTGGAATTTTTGCATTTTTAAGTCATTTCAGATTTTTGGGGAAATTTGTCTAAGTCCTAGGTCGTGGACGACCTAAGAGCTAAGTCGTGACCGAGTTAAGGACTTGCGAGTTAGTGTTAGGTCGTGGGTTAGTTGGAGCGACCTATAAAATTGTGCAACCTAGGATTTAGTTAAGTAATTAGGTCGGCAGGGCGAGTTAACGACCTAAAGACTGACCGACTTAAGGATATGGCGACTCAAGGGTAGGCAGACCTAGTGGTTCCGGGTTAGCGACTTAGTAATTAAGTTGTTAGGTCGGTTGGGACGACCTATAGAAGTTAGCAGTGTGGTTAGGTCGGCAACGACCTAAGTAGTAGTGAGCGACTTAAGGAGTTAAGTCGTAAGTCTGGGTAGAGTTAGGTCGCATCCCAGTTGTTCGCGACTTATGTTAGGTCGCGTGGAGGCTTAAGGAATTAGGTCGTAACCTGTTAAGTCGTAGGTCGCTGGGTTTCGTCTAAGTGTTAGGTCGTAACCTGTTAAGTCGTAGGTCGCTGGGTTTCGTCTAAGTGTTAGGTCGTAACCTGTTAAGTCGTAGGTCGCTGGGTTTCGTCTAAGTGTTAGGTCGAAGTATGTGTTAAGTCGTAGGTCGACTTAATAGTTAGGTCGTATGCGCAGAAGTGTTAGATCGTAGGAGTTGAGGCGCGCGTATCTGTTAGGTCGGAGTTGTTGGCTAAGGGTTAGGTCGGAGGCTCTGTTAAGTCGTGGGGGTTTTTAGGTCGTAGGTCGGCATATGTTAGGTCGGCAACGACTTAAGGAGATAGCCGAGTTACGACTCAGGCAGTTTTCAGCTATAAATAGGAGGGGTTGTTCTCACTTTTTGGGATCCGGATTTTGAAGCGACGAAGTGCTGCCATTTTGAGAGCTCGACTTCTACACTTCTTCACTTCTTTTCTCCACTCTAATCTAGTGCTTCCACCCATCCAAATCGAAGATCAAGATTGAAGATTCAAGAGCTTAGATTGAAGATCTTCATCTTTTCAAGAGAGATTTCTTCGTTTGAAGTGAGATCTTGTCGGATCTAGCTTAGTTCTTCGCTGTCCAGATCTGAAGTGTGTTGATTTGAGGTTGTTTAGGTGATTTGGTGAGTGGTGATTATCTCTCACACGGATCCAAAGGAGTATATCGGATTGTTGGCTCGATTTGGTGTTAAAATAGTGATTTCCATGCATTTTCTTCATCCTATGTATAGATCCATGTAGATCCATTGTTCAAGATGATGTTGCATCCATTTTATCATATGTTAACCTATGCAAGTTCATTCATCAAGTTTGTAGAGATATAATACATGTTTTCATGCTTATTGGACTTTCAACTCTTTAATTACGAAAATGCCATTATTGTTATAATTGTCTACTTAGATCATTTTTGAATGCTTGATTGCTTGGATTGATGTTTGATTTGATTGATTGTTATGAACTAGATGATTGATGATTAGATTTAGATCGAAGGTGATTCAAAAGCTAAGGGAAAGGCTCTTGAATTGGAAAAGCTGCTCGTGGCATATGTAGCGGGATGATGAAGCTCCTATGCATAGATTTGATGATGTGAAGTTGAGATGAAGCTTTGCGAGGATGTAATGAAGCGAGGCATCATATGATGAAGACTTGGTCTAATCCAGGCGGGATCATTCCAAGCATGTTGATAACTCGGTGATATGATTCGAGTTGAGGATAATGGATGCTCGAGAGGCGCTTGAGCTAGTATGGCAATAGTCGTCGAGGAGGATGACTAGGAGGTTGAGATCTCATCGGTTGTTGAAGGTTCTAGCATGCTCTAAGCAAGAGTACATGGGGACGCCCAAAAGACTAAGTTGATGGTCAAGTACTCTGGGTAGATTCGATAATCCTAGGCACGGGTCACGATGACGTGCGGGAGTTATGTCTAGAACCGGGGTTACCATTAGCCCTTGACGGACGGCTGAAAGAATGTGCCGGTCATTCAATTAACGGTGATATCGCAACAATGATAACAGTGATAGCCGAGTCATGGATGTTTGGTTGTATCATCATTCGATCTCAAGAGCGGTATTTCCTGGGTGCTTATCTGACCTTGGTTTTAGACCTTGGGATTTGTACTTGGAAAACATCGCTCTTGACTCGAGTGACAATTGCTTTACTTTAAATTGTATGCTCTGCTATGTTTGCTTCTGCTTAGTGTGTGTCTGGGGGCTATCACTGTAGAATGAGGTTGGAGTGGGAGGGTTGTATTCCTATTCCTTTTCCTTTATGCTCTTTTGGTATGTTGTTAGTTAATTTACTGCTCACTAAGACTGTTGTCTGACTCAAGGCTTTATGTTTTAATTCTTATTGCCTTGGGCTGTTCGTCCATTTTGGGACGGGCAGACTAGGTAGCAGGTGACAGGTGCTGTTCTCTTCTCACGATACTGATATCGAAGACGAGCTGGAGGGTTGCATATTATCTTCTTATTATATGTACTGGATGTTCCGCTGTTTTGTTTTCTCTGAGAGATATGTAGTGAGGCTGGATGTATTGACTATATGAATGCTTGTATTCAACTATTATGGAGTTTTATAAGATGTCATTTTGTTCTGTAAAGCTTCACTATACATATGTTCTATTGTATTTTGTCCATGCGCTGTGAGTAATACGATAGATTCTGTTGTTTTAATCTTACCTTGACAATCGTCCATGGTCGCCTGGCACACTTTACAGCGCACTATCTCTAGATTCGGTGCAGGGGTCATGGGCGGTCGTCACATTTCATTACAGTTCAAACCCAATTTGCATCTCCATCTTATTTATAAAAATCTTGATTTTAGTGTTACAAATCATGTTTTTGTTTACGAATTCAATTTATAATACTGAATTTATAAATTTCAATATTTAAATTTTCACATTATTTAACATGCACTGATGTTTTCCTACTTCCAGAGACAGTTAGACTTCATTTTGATTTAATTATAATTTTAAACTATAATCTAAGATGAAACAAACAAGTTTTGTTTTAATCTTAAATCATAATAAAAATTAGATCATGATATAATGATTTTTGAATCAAAGATTGGAGCCTGAAAACTAAAACAGACAAACATCAAACACATAGCAAAATGCACTCAACCAGATATTCATATACATGCACAGAGATATACTAAAATGCATTCACCAAAACATACTTGATTTCAGAAATAATCCTGCAACATAATTATATACCTAAATTATTTAAGTTGCTATGTTACTCACCAGATTTTTGAAGAACAGAGCCTCCAGATTCAATTTGAAAACCCTTTTGAACACTTTGAACTCTTTTAAAACCGAAACTCTTTTTCTTTAAAACTTTAATGCTGAAATGCCTTATCAACCAGAAATGCTTTTGCTCTAGTTTAAATTTTATACTTGATTTGAAGATGCAAGCTACAGATATGCTTGAAACAGAGACTACTCGATTCCAGGCTTGAAGAAATACAGGCTTTGATTACTTGCTTTAGTTTTAGTTTTTGAGCTTTGCAACTTGGTTACAGATTTGCTTTCAAAACAGAGAAGATTGATCTCTGCTTTGATTCCAGGTTTGAAAAGAATTTGCATGCTTTTAATTTGGAAAATGGATTACAGGTTTTGATTTACAGATCGAAGAATGTATTACAGGCTTTGTTTTCTGGTTTTGAGGAGTGTTTTGATTATAAATTGTTTTTGAGAAGTTTGTTTGAGGAAGTATGATTATCAGATTTTGTGTTTGAGAATAGGACTGAATTTCTTCTTGGCTTTGAATAGAAAAAGATAGAAAAGAAAATGAAGATGGGAAGCATATGTATTTATAAGTTAGAATGTGGTTTAAAAAATAAAAGAAAATCAAAATAAATAAAAAGACACTTGTTACAATATCTTGACATTTGTCATGTAGTATTATTAATTAGTTAACACATGTTATTTAGGTGTCTTAATTTTGTTACACTTGTCTTTTTAGTAATTAATACATATTTTTATTTATTTGAAAATGTTAATAAAGATTTTAAACTTAATAAATAAATTCTAATGTAAATGTATATATGCATTTCTCTTTTAGAGAAAATGTAAATAACCAAATTATATAAAATTAAAAGCTTATCCAAATATTTTTAGAATGTTTATTCTTTTAATTTCTATTATAAATCCAAATTCATATTCAATTTAAATTTAAATCCAATTTAAAATCAAGTTATATATATACATATATAACTACCTTTTAAATATTTAAAATAATAATTCTATTTCCATAAAATTTATTTATGTTTATAAAATCAAAGTATTATAATTATAATTTGAAAATATCAAATTTGACAATTTTAAATAATTTATAAAAGAGATTATAAATTACTTCTATTATTAAATGAATTGATACCATATGTAAATTGTATTTTAACTTCTATTTTTAAATCATATATATCAAGTAATATTTAAAAAGAAATAAAACAAACCTTTTATTTAAATTTAAACTTAAGCTAAAATCTATTTTTAAACAATTAAACATTTATCTTATGTATTTAAAACTATATAGTTATTTATCAAATATCTTTGAAAAGCTAAATATTATTTTAAATCATAATTTCCAAATTACCAAAATATTAGAAATTTGAAAACATAATTTTATTTGTTAAATTCAAACCAACTCATCTATTTACAATATATACACTTATATATATATTATAAATAGAAATCATTCTATTAAAGTTTTAAAAGATAAATCACTAATTAAATATTTATTTAATTAGATTATTAAATTTATTCAAATTTATTAACAAAGATCATCAAATCAATTTAATTTTTAAATATAGATTATTAAATTGATTATTGCCCAAAATCCCGGGATATCACATTCCTCCCCCCTTAAAATAATTTCGTCCCCGAAATTTAAAACAAAGGTAATCTAATAATCTATCAAAGATTTTAATTTTTAAAACACATCATATAATATCAACCATTTGCTAACAACCATGGCAACCAATCATCCAAACAAACAATTCTAACTATTCAGACAAAATTCTAGATAGAATTTCCTCGAGTTTCCCCAAATATATATATATATATATATACCGGGATACTCGCTCTACAAACAATCTAAACTACACATCATAAATTACTTTATTTACAAAACTTATTTAAAACCTTAATTTTCTAAATGAAACAACCCGACTTCCATAGCCCAGAAAGTCGCATCGTTTTGAAGAAAGAAAGGGATAGAAAGAGAAAAGAAGAGAAGAGAAAAGAAATAACAACAAAATCTCACACAGCGGAACGAATAAATTATATTAATAACATAAACTATTACATAGTATACAACACTTATCAGAGTTACACAGATACACATCACATACTAGACAGTTATAAACATCTGTCTAGTTATTACAACTCAATACAATACACACACTATCATAGAGATTAACACAGCGGAATACTATATCTACGAACGCTGAAGCCTCCTGCTCCATTGCTCCTCCACAATTCGTCAAAGCTAAACCTGAATCCCTTGGCTACTCGTAAAAATTTGAGTACTCAAGAGTTTATAAAACAGAAATAAACACTTGGGTCAGACATGGGTCTGGTGTGAGTAACAGGTTAAAGTTGCTTAACTTTGAAAACCTTTTAAAAGAAAAGGTATCACGTAAGACTCCCCACAAATAAATATGGGTAAGTTTTTACCTTACGCTAACCAAAACATTTGATAGGAAATCCAGTTATATTATAATAGGGTCTAGGGTTTTCAAGTAAAATACAGAAATAGCTGGAATGCTTACATCTCACGTTCCAACATAGTTGGGCACAACTAATACGTACGGCACTTATTGGAAATTGGATTCCATACAATGGCAGGGCTACCGGGGTACCGCCCATCACAGTACGGGGCCTAGATCACCGTACCGAGGATTACTCCCAATCCCCTGCAACACAAAGCCGGAACCATCCCTTACTGGATAATTCCGAATAAAATCACCCCACAGATGGCCGTCGCCAACTGCACCACTAAGCCGAAATAAAGGAACTCTCTAGATAGGGATGACCTTACTCTCAGTGGGTGCTACCCACGAAGCCTTGCTGCACCTCCCCTGTTTTAGCCATTCCCGGTTGATGAGGCTTGAGGTTACGATTTACCTTTAAATCAGAACACATCACTTAGAATGCTCATCGCCCTCCTGACGATGTGTTGAAAGCATTCAATCCATACAAGTTCGTTCCGGGTTCGAACGAAACCGAAGGCATTATCTCGTTACACTCGTATTGGAATCACCCTCAGAGTTAACGACAATAACCCTTGCACTCTGAATCTTCATCTTCACTTGAGATTCACGACCTATCGTTAATTTGGATCGATGTGGTATTCGGGTCTCCAGACCTGGAATACCGGTATACGGAAACCCGATCCCGGTCTCATCGAAATCCAAAACGTATCTTTTAAGGGCCAAGTTGTTTTAAGGTTAAAACAATTCAATTCTTATCTATATACACAAAGATAAATAATTCAATAGATAATCTACATTATCATCCCAAACAGATAATTCACATTATCATTATAATTCAACCAAACATCCATATCATATATCAATCATATCTCATCAGAGATATCAAACAATGAAATACATTCAATCTCATTCATCCATCCTTAAGCAATGATTTATATCTTCTAATTAATTTAAAGTGAATTAAACTAATTACTTCATTCTATAAATCCTACTTACTTAATTATTAATTAAACCAATTAATTAATCATTACTCTAAGTATCATCTTAATTAATCATTCCTGATTAATTATACTTTAATTACTTTAAGTAAATAATACTTAATTAATTTCATAAATTAATTATCTTAAACCATTCAGTAATTAATCTTAAATTACTTCATTAATTAATTAATTATACTTAATTACATTTATCCTTAATTAATTACAATTAATTAATTACTTTAATCCTTTATTATTGATTAATTAATTTAATTAATCAATCCTTAATTACATCATTTAAATTAATTATATTTAATAATTAATTCTTAATTAAACCACATTTATTAATCACCTTTGATTAATCACATTTAGTAATTAACTACCCTTAATTACTTCTTCCATAAATTAATTACTCCTTAATTAATTATCCTTTAATTAATCCCTTGATTAATTATCCAAAGTAATTAAACTTAAATTACTTTTATTAAACCATCTTTAGTTAATTATATCCACTAATTTAATTACTTTCCTTAGTAATTTATACTTTCACTAATTACATTTAAGTAATTATCAAATCACCAAGTGATTATCTTAAATTAATTAAACAAATTAATTTAAACTTATCAAATTTATTTAATTAATTACCTTAAGTAATTAATTTCTTTAATTACTTCCATTAAATAAATTATACTTAACCAATTTATAAATGATTACCATTAGTTAATTAATCTAATTGATTATTAAAATTAATCACATTAATTAATTATTTAATAATCTCTAATTAATGATCCCTCATTTATTATTAACAATTCTTATTTAAGTAATTAAACTTAAATCAACATTATTAATTACTAAATAAATAAATTCTTAATTACCATTTAACTTATTTCTAATTACTAAATTAATTACTTAATTAATCTTTAATCACTTGATAAATAAACTTCTAATCATTTATTAAAAGTCTATACTTATCTAAATAAATGATTCTTAATCCCAAATTAATTAACAATAATATTTATGTCAAAAATAATTAATAATTTAATTAATTAATGATTTAGTGTTAATTAATTAAATAATTAAGATTATAAGTTAATTAATTAAGGTTAATTAATTTGGGATTAATCATTTATTTAGATAAGTATAAATTTTTAATAAATGATTAGATAATTTAATTAATCAAGAGATTAAAGGTTTATTTATAAATTAATTAAGTAATAGAGATTAATTAATTGGTAATTAAGAATCTATTTATTTGTAATTAATAATAGTTGGTTAAGCTTAATTACTTAAAGAAAGTAATTAAAGGATTGTTAATAATTAATGAGAGATCATTAATTAGGAATTATTAAATAATTAATTAATGTGATTAATTTTTGATAATCAATTAGATTAATTAATTAATATAAATTGGTTAAGTATAAATTACTTAATGAAAGTAATTAAAGAAATTAATTATAATTCAAATATATCTTATACATGTATTTTTATAACCTCTTAAATTTAAACACTTTAAAGAATACAATATAAAACTTTATTTAAACCATTAAAACAAACAATTATTTTATATTTTGAAAACAAATGAATTAATCTTTAACTTTTGAAAGATATTAAATTTAAAACAAAGCTTTTTAAAATTACAATTCATACATATATAAATTATCAATAGATTAAAATAAATTCAAAACAATCCAAATTATAACATATACATTCATATATATTACAATTTGAAAATACAATCTTCTATTTAAAACAAAAGATATCCTATTCACAATATATATATTAATATATACATTTAAATAAGATTTATTTCCAAAGCTAATAAAAATAGATTCTATTTATAATGTATATATTAATATATATATTGTGAATAGGATATCTTTTGTTTTAAATAGAAGATTGTATTTTCAAATTGTAATATATATGAATGTATATGTTATAATTTGGATTGTTTTGAATTTATTTTAATCTATTGATAATTTATATATGTATGAATTGTAATTTTAAAAAGCTTTGTTTTAAATTTAATATCTTTCAAAAGTTAAAGATTAATTCATTTGTTTTCAAAATATAAAATAATTGTTTGTTTTAATGGTTTAAATAAAGTTTTATTTTGTATTCTTTAAAGTGTTTAAATTTAAGAGGTTATAAAAATACATGTATAAGATATATTTGAATTATAATAAATGTTTAAATGTCAAAAATTATATTTATGTCAAAAGTAATATTCTAAATCATAGAAAGTCGGGATCCCATACAATGTTAATTTCTGACATATATATTTAGATAAGTATTTAATAAATAAAGAAAAAGGTTTTTACATTTAAAATAAATATAAATTAATTAAAAGGACAAGTGTAATTTTATAAGGCTTAATATAACATGTGTTGTAAAATTAGAGTATGAGAAAGACAAGTGTCATTTTTGTTTCAATTTTTCTTTTTATTTTAAAAAATAAATCATTTATACTTATAAAACATGTTTCCACCCTCTTCCTTTCTTTCTAATCTTCATTTCAAAAATCTGAAATTCGTTTTCCACTTCTAAAAGCAAAACCAGAAAATCAAATTCAACATTCCTCAAACAAAATTCTCAAAGCAAAACAGAAACCTGAAATTCAAATCTACAATTAAGAAGAGGATCAAGCAACTAAATCAAACAACCGTTTCAAAGATCAACCTGAGGAGAAATTAATATCAAACAAGAATCAACATCAGTTTCAGTTTCAACATCAAATTGAAAGCATGCAGTAGGATTTCAAATTCAACATTTTCGCAAATCAAATGTAGAAGCCTGGAAAACACTGCTCTGTTTTGTTCTCTGGAAATAAAAAGGTGAGTAAATTTCTTTTAAAAACAGTTTTAAAAATCTGTTGTTATGATGCATGTGATGAATGATTTTAGATTGTGTTTCTTAGTATATGGATATGAGTGCATGTATGTATATGTGAGATGTTTGTAATGCCTGTAAACATATATGTATGAATAAACAAAATCTGCTCTGAGATATGCAGTCTCAAGCTCACACAAACCAATTTTCATATCACCTGATGCAATCAAAAATTTAGGCTTGATCTTTGAATAAAGAATTATTATAGCAGTATATTGTAATTTTAAAAAATATATAGTTTCAGAAATATATATCATGTATTCAGCTCAAAAATTTATAATTTACAGGGCTAATCAAAAATATGGGTAGAATCAATTATGCCAATTTAAATTAGTGATTATAGAATATGATTTGTAATAAGAAATGATGAATTTTAACATGCATTTCATAATTTTTAAGTTGATATTCAACTGGGAATTTGGGAATGGAAGGTTTTGGCAATTTGATCAATTGCCGATGATAAACTAAATGATTGAAGCTAAATTTGTAATCGAAGCTTGCTTTAATGTTGTGGATAAAGGGAAAAATACAATAGAATTTTTCCAATGTCTAAATTGATCGTATTCGATTAAACTAGGGTTTAGGTAAGTGTTTTGCTCGTCATGGTTGTCAAAGCGTTTTCGACGTGGGCGAAGAACCGGAGTGGCTCGCGATGGTGGGGATGGTTGCTGGAAGGTGTGACGAGGCTATAGTAAAGAAGCCTGGCGATCTCGAGGTCAGAGGCGAAGGGGATGGGTGATTTTCCGGCATGTTACGTTTCCTGATGATCGACATTTCAGCTCGTTTTTGTTTCGTGAAGATTCTCGTCGATCTAGGTTTGAATTCATGTTCGAGGGGGTTCGAGTGGTCAACAGAGGTGGCCGCGACGATCATCAGGAGTGGGCGGCGATGGTGCAGGTGCACCGTGTGCACGTTTGGGATATCTGGGTACGATAGTGGTTGGGGAAGATGAGTTGAACTCGAGAGCGTCTCGAGTTGTTGTCGAAGCCTACGCGTGTGCGACTCGAAGCAGATGAAGGTCGCGAGTGTATCGAAGGTTGATCGGGAAAGTCTCGTGATGTTTTTCTTGTGGACTCGAAGCTAGTTCGGGAAGAAGTGTAGTTTCTCGGGTTTGTTTTGCTGGAGCTCGGGTTGTTCTGGGTTTAAACTAGAACTTGATTTCCAGTTGTTTTCGAGTTTAAAAGCAAATAAACGAGTTTAAGTTATGAAATAATAAGTGATTAAAGATTAATTAAGTAATTAATTAAGTAATTAGAGATTTATTAATTGAGAATTAATTAAATTGTAATTAATAATGTTTGATTTAAGTTTAATTACTTAAGGAATGTAAGTAAAGAATGGTTAATAATTAATGAGAGATCATTAATTAGGGATAATTAATTAATGTGATTAATTTTGATAATCAATTAGATTAATTAATTAATATAATTACTTAATGGAAGTAATTAAAGGAATTAATTACTTAAGGTAATTAATTAAATAAATTTGATAAGTTTAAATTAATTAGTTAAATTAATTTAAGATAATCACTTGGTGATTTGATAAGTATAATTACTTAAATGTAATTAATGAAGTGTAGTTACTTAGGAAAGTAATTAAAGGTAATTACTGGATGTAATTAAATGGAGATAATGAAAGTAATTTGAGGTTAATTACTTTGTATAATTAATCAAGGGATTAATTAAAAGATAATTAATTAAGAAGTAATTAATTTAAATATGATTAATTAATTGTAATTAATTGAGGATTAATATAATTAATTATAGTTAATAAATAAATGAAGGTTCATTAGTTATTGTAATTAATGATAGTAATTAAAGGTTAATTACTGTATATGGTTAAGGATAATTACTTGATGTAATTAAAGATAATTAATCAAAGGAGATTAATTAAGGAAGATCATTTAGATGTTTAATTAATTAATTTGTAATTAATTAATGATAGTGAGCAGGATTAAGATAATCCAAGTAATTAAAGAATAGTAATTAATTTAATTAAAGGTTAATTAAATTGATTAGAGTTAATCAATTCTGTTAGATAATTGATTAATACTGGATGTTTGATATTGGGTGATTGGTTGATATTGGATGATTTGAATATCTCTGATATATATATGATATATGCTGTTTTGTGAGATGAATGTTGATATGAATTACCAATTGTGATAATATGATTTATCTATCTGTTTATATCATCCTGAATAAGTTTAAATGTTAAACCTTTAAACAACTTGGCCTTAAAAGATACGTTTTGGATTTCGATGAGACCGGGATCGGGTTTCCGTATACCGGAATTCCAGGTCTGGAGATCCGAATACCACATCGATCCAAAATAACGATAGGTCATGAATCTCAAGTGAAGATGAAGATTCAGAGTGCAAGGGTTATTGTCGTTAACTCTGAGGGTGATTCCAAAACGAGTGTAACGAGATAATGCCTTCGGTTTCGTTCGAACCCGGAACGAACTTGTATGGATTGAATGCTTTCAACACATCGTCAGGCGGACGATGAGCATTCTAAGTGATATGTTCTGATTAAAGGTAATCGTAACCTCAAGCCTCATCAACCGGGAATGGCTAAAACAGGGGAGGTGCAGCAAGGTTTCGTGGGTAGCACCCACTGAGAGCAAGATAGATCCCTGTCTAGAGGTCCCTTTTCTTTTATTCGGCTTAGTGTGTGGTTGGTCGCGCCAACTACGGGATTGTCTTGTTCGGGATTATCCAGTAAGGGATGGTTCCGGCTTTGTGTTGCAGGGGAGCGGGCGTACTCCTCGGTACGGTGATCTAGGCCACGTACTATGACGGGCGGTACCCCAGTAGCCCTGCCATTGTATGGAATCCAAACTCCAATAAGTGCCGTACGTATTAGTTGTGCCCAACTACGTTGGAATGTGAGATGTAAGCATTCCAGCTATTTCTGTATTTTACTTGAAAACCCTAGACCCTATTATAATATCACTGGATTTCCTATCAAATGTTTTGGTTATCGTAAGGTAAAAACTTTTCCGTGTTTATGTGCGGAAAGTCTTACGAGATACCTTTTCTTTTCAAAGGTTTTTCAAAGTTAAGCAATTTAACCGTTTACTCACACCAGACCCATGTCTGACCCAAGTGTTTATTTTCTGTTTTATTAAACTCTTGGGTACTCAAATTTGTATGAGTAGTCAAGGGAATTCAGGTTAGTCTTGACGAATTCTGGAGGAGCTGTGGAGCAGGAGGCTTCAGCGAATAGATATATAGAGTTTCCGCTGTGTATGATAGATGTACTTGTGTTGTATAATAGACAGAAGTTTATAACTGTCTATTCTGTGATGTATAAATTGTGTACTCTGATGTATATGATACTATGTAATATCTTATGTGATATAATATATTTCTCGTTCCGCTGTGAGATTTCTGATGTGTTGTTGTTCTTTCTTCTTTTCTTTTCTTCTTCTATCCCTTTCTTTCTTCATAACGATGCGTTTTCCTGGGCATAGGAAGGCGGGTCGTTACATTAAATTGTCACGACCCGAGGCTTTCTAGCCACAGAAAGACGTATCATGAATTAAGAAAGAAAGGGATAGAAGAAGAAAAGAAAAGAAAGAAGAAAGAACAACAACATCAGATACTCACAGCGGAACGAATGAAATATAATATATCACATAAAATATTACATAGTATCATATACAACAGAGTTACACAACTATACATCTCATATTAGACAGTTATAAACATCTGTCTATCATACATCTCTATATATCAATACAATACAGACACAACTCTAACACAGCGGAACCATAATATATCTACACACTGAAGCCTCCTGCTCCACAGCTCCTCCAGAATTCGTCAAGACTAACCTGAATCCCTCGACTACTCAATACAATATTGAGTACCCAAGAGTTTAATAAAATAGAAAATAAACACTTGGATCAGACATGGGTCTGGTGTGAGTAAACGGTTTAAACTTGTTTAACTTTGAAAAACCTTTGAAAGAAAAGGTATCTCGTAAGACTTCCCGCACATAAACACGGAAATGTTTTTACCTTACGATAACCAAAACATTTGATAGGAAATCCGATTATATTATAATAGGGTCTAGGGTTTTCAAATAAAATACAGAAATAGCTGGAATGCTTACATCTCACGTTCCAACATAGTTTGGCACAACTAAATCGTACGGCACTTATTGGAGATTGGATTCCATACAATGGCAGGGCTACTGGGGTACCGCCCGTCACAGTACGTGGCCTAGATCAACGTACCGAGGATCACTCCCAATCCCCTGCAACACAAGGCCGGAACCATCCCTTACTGGATAATTCCCGCATAAGAAACCCCGTGGTTGCGGCCAAACAACCACCCACACAGCCGAAATAAAAAGGGACTCTAGACAGGGGAATCTTATACTACTTGGGTGCTACCCACTAACCTTGCTGCACCTCCCCTGTTTTAGCCATTCCCGGTTGATGAGGCTTGAGGCTACGATTACCTTATCAGAACACATCACTTAGAATGCTCATCGTCCACCTGACGATGTGTTGAAAGCATTCAATCCATACAAGTTCGTTCCGGGTTCGAACGAAACCGAAGGCATTATCTCGTTACACTCATTTTGGAATCACCCTCAGAGTTAACGACAATAACCCTTGCACTCTGAATCTTCATCTTCACTTGAGATTCACGACCTATCGTTAATTTGGATCGATGTGGTATTCGGATATCCAAATCTGGAAACCCGATCCCGGTCTCATCGAAATCCAAATCGCCATCTTTTAGGTCCAAGTTGTTTAAAGGTTTAAACAATTTAATTTAATTCAATACTTGAATTCATACAGTATTTAACACAGATAAATATCACCCATTTATCACAGATATATCCAATATCATATCACGAACATCACAGCATATCATCCAATAGATATCATCCAATTTAGATATTCTATATTAACAATCATCCATAAGCAATAATTATTAACCCTATATTATAATTAATTTAATTATATTAAATTAAATTAATTACTTAAGAATTAATTATCTAATCTTGCTTAATCAATCATTAATTAATTACAACCTTTAATTAATTAATTACCCATTAAATATTAATCATCCTTGATTAATTATTTATTAATTACATAAAGTAATTATCCTTTAATTAATTTCACAAATTAATTATTCTTAACCATTAATAGTAATTAACCTTTAATTACTTTCATTAATTACATTAATTAATAATACTTAATTAATTACTTCCATAAATTAATTAACTATAATTAATTTTATTAATTAATTAAACTTTAATTAATCATTTCTATTAATTCACCTTAATTAATTATAAACAGTAATTATCATCCTATAATTACTTACCCTAATTAATTAACTCCTTAATTAATTATATTAATCCATAAATTAATTACACCAAATAATAATCCTTAATTACTTCTCATTAAGTAATTATCCTTTATATCAATTATATCCAGTAATTTATTTATTAATTACTTACACCAAGTAATTACACTTATCAAATCTCATTAAGTAATTTATACTTAATCAATACCAAGTGATTATCTTTAATTAATTAACATTTTAATTAACTTAACTTAATCACATTCATCTCATAAATCATAGTTGAGTAATTCATTCTTTAATTACTCCTTAAAACCAATTAATTAATCATTAATTACAAATTAATTATTATTTAATAATTAATTAATAAACCTTAATTATCAATTAATAAAACTTAATAACCAATTAATTAATCCTTAATTACTAGTTCATTAATATTTGATTAATCCATAATTATCATTTGATTAATCCTTAATTAATCTTTTAATTACAAATTAATCACTTCCTTAATTAATAATTAATAAAACCTATTTATTAATTAATAAAACTAAATTACAAATTAATTATCCTTAATTACCATTTGATAAATCCATAGTTAATCTTTAATTACAATTTAATCACCCCTTAATTACTTAATTAATAAAATCTAATTATTTATTAATAAAACTAAATTAATTACTCTTTAATTATTAATTAAGTAACCAATAATTAATCTTTAATTATTATCCAATTTAATTAATTTAATGATAAATCATTTATCTTAATTTTATTTTTAATTATTATTAAAAATCTTACTTATTAACCGTGGAATCACATTAATCATTAATTATTGATTAACTTTAAACCTTACATTATTTTAATAATTAAAACACTTATCTTAATTAATTTAAATTAATTACATGATAAATTAAGTTCAAAAATAACATAAGGATTTACTTAATTAATTACAACTTGAAATAAATTTCACAACTTAATTAACAAACATTAATTAATTAAGTCTTACTCAAAATAGTTTTAAAGAAAATTAGTTTTAAAACTTGATTTTTGTTAAAATCTGAAAATTGTTAATATCAGATTTATAACCCGAGAGAAACCCGTGTTTTCTTTAACCAATACCCGAGTTTTTAACCTTTTTCCCCGAGTTTCTTTTTTTTTTCTTCTTCCTTTTCAAAACTTGGTTTAAAATTTTAAGAAAACTGTTATACTATACTTACTCGAGCACGACCCATTCCCGAGCCAACCTACCACTTACTCGAATACTCCTTCGAGTCGCCTATGAAATCACCCCGAGATCCAAACTGAGAAACTCCTTCTTCCCCGACATCGCAACAACTCAGATCCACATATGTGCACATGTGCACGTGCACATCCCCTCCGGCCACCAGAGATCGACGCTCCGACCTTCGACACGTCGCCGAACATCTCCTCAGACGAACTGACCACCCCGATCATCCAATCCAACCGGATATCGAAATCGAACTAAAACGACCAACAGGAACCAAATCCTTCGCCAGAAAACGCCTAGAACCTAACGTCCCCGACCACCAGAGTCGCTGGAACTCCGGCCACACGTCCCCCGATCATCTACGCTGCTCTTTCCCAAGGTCCAGTGAAGCTCGATTCACTAGAGACGATGAAGTGCTCCAGTTTTTAGACTCGACCCATTCTTAATGTTAAACCCTACTCTATCCAAATTCCAACGCCACGATGATCGATAGCCTCTCCCACTATTATTCCTACGATCAACAACCTTAAATCCACCTTCGATATCAAATCCAAACTTCATCTCGACATAGATCTTCGGCAGTTGCCGATAATCCCAAAATTGAACAACTCAAGATATCTCAACAATATCCTATCTAAAAATCATGATATTCACATCATAATTCATAATTCTCAACCACGAATCAATCTATGTAATCCAAATATGAATTCGTTAATATTGATTTTTGACTTAAATATGATTTTTACTGTCATTCTTTATTTTCCAGAATATTTACCATACATTCTTACTTGAAATGATTTTTAAAATTAAATCTAGATTGTCTCAACCATTTTTCATTTAGGAATCTAAGCCTATAACTAAATGTGGGAAGAGAACCTGAAATTTTGAGTTGTTCTTGAGTTTGTAGTTTATAAACAGAGATGTAATATATAAACACACAGGCACACTCAAACTTTAGATCAGAGGAGGCATACACACATCTTTACATATATATACAAACATGCAGGCAGATTTAATAACTAATCAAGCAATTTTTTTTTATAACATACATCAAATGTCAACCACATACATCAAAATATATAGGCAGATTCAAGTGAGTTTACTCACTGGAAAGCTAGAACAGAGGCATCTAAATCAGATAAGCATATATATATACAGAGGCTTAATTATATATGCACATATAGAACAATTTATCATCACAGATTCACATGCAATCAGATGATTACCTACTTTAACCTTTAATTAAAGTGTTTACTCACCAGACATGAGCAGAGAACAGAGAACAACTTTGAAAACTTGAATGGAAATGGAGCTGAAAACTTTGAATTGCCTTAAAACTTTGAAAACTGGATTTGCTTGATTTCTGGAATTTTGAAAACTGAAACTTTGAATTCGAATCTGAAGTTGATTAGAACTTGAAGTTTGATTCTTGCTTTACCGGTTTGAGAAGATTACAGATTTTTAATAGATGATTACAGGTTTTTATTTTTGAGTTTGAGAATGTTTTTCAGTGTTTCTGGTTTGAAGAAGTAGTTTACAGGCTGAGTTACTTTCTTTTAAAAATGAGAAGATAGAAAAAAGATGGGAAAGAGGAGATATAGGTTTATATAATGTAAATTTAGATTTTATTAAAAATAAAACAAAATTATAATAAATGTGACACTTGTCTCAACTTTGATTAATATGTTAACACATGTTATTTTAAAGATGTTTATAATTCAACACCTGTAATACTACATGTGTGACATCCCAGATTTTTGAGCTATTAAATTGTGGACATTTGATTCATTTTAAGTGTTCACTGAAGATTTTTAATTAATTTTGAAAACACAGAGAATCGAATTCAAATGTGTAAAACAAGTTATAGGTATTAAATATGGTAGTTCAGTTATATTTGAATAATAATTAAATATTCGGGATTGGGATAAAAAGATGAATTTGGGGTAAATGATTATAAAGATGTTGTTTAAATGTATTTTTAGGTTCGATTGGTTATAAATAATATTATTGGAATTTTAGATGAATTTTAAAGTGAATAAATTAATATTTCAGATTTTATATTAATTTTAAAATGAATTTAATATTTTTAAAATGCAACTTAATCAGATTGTGGTCCGGAATAAGCCAGAATGATTTTTAACATGTTTATGAATTTTATATGATTTATTGTTAAGTTAATAAAATTTTAAAAGTGAAATTTTAAACGTTTTCGTCAATTTCAGAGAATCGTCTGATTTAATAGACGAGTAAAATAGTCTTCCGGGGCGCAGTCTCGGAATTCGACGAAACCAGTTCCATTGGATCCGTAATAGTTAGTTATTATCGGATTTCAATTTTCGTAGCGATCGGAGTTGTCGTTTGACCGTGGTAGCTCGAAACGCCTAGAAATCGATTTAACCGATTTAATTTTAAATTGACCGTTTAATTCTGTATCTCGTGCATACGATCAAATCAGCTTACGAAACCTATTCCATTGTGATCGGAACGCGGAAAAACCCTAGGATAGCCTGTCGGAATGTGAGAATTGGATGTCGTTTGCATTAACTGTTAAATCGAGAATTTTTATTAATTAAATAATATTTTAACCATGATATATATTTTAAAAAAAAATGGAAACCCTAGCATAAACGAACGCAGCCGCCTCCTTCGTTCCAATGGCCGACATTTAGCCTCGTTCTTCTTCATTTTACCCCAAATCCACACAATTATTTCGAATTCCTCCAACATGAAAGATGAAGAGTTCCCCGAGCTCTACAGTTTGAACGGGTATGATCGTTTATGGCTGAGTGGTTTGTCGGAAATCGCGCCTTGAAGGTCGCGGGTTTCATACGTTCGTGTGCGATTTCGTGGTGCTAGAGGCGACCGGATGTCGCGTGGTTTCAGGCGATAGTGCGGCAGGGGAGGACGCTTCGTTTGGCGGTTTTGGATCGAACTCTGGTTCGTCGTGGGTGGTCGCAAATTGATGGCGTGATGGGTTGTTTTGTTTGAAACCTGGGGGGGGATTTCGTGCGTGAGGAAGAAGGGCTTCGGCCTTGTTTTTTTTTTGATCTGGCGGCTGAGATTTCATTTGGTAAATTGCAAATAAAAATAAAAATAAATAAATTTGTTTAAAAATTATTTACAAACTTCAAAATTCAATAACTCATTCGTACGTGATCAGAATTCGACGAAATTTGCGGTGCCGGGATCGCAAAGACGAGCACTAAGAAATAGAGCAGATCCGGAGTCATTCCGGGCAAGTAGAAATTTGGGTTAAATCGGACATCGTCCGGTTTAATTTAAATTTCGAACGCTCGCCGAATTCAAGGTGAGCTTTCTCACTCACATCTGGATGCTAGACATTATAAATAATTGATATTTAAATATCTGAATGATTGGTTGACTATAACTGCTGTTATCTATCTGGATTGATATTTATATTGTGATGTGCTAACATTTGTGATGTAGGGAAAAACAGGTTGGAGGGATCCAACTGGATTCCTCACAATATAGCAATTGTGTGATGATTGATGATGATGCCTGTTTATATATTGTGATTGATTGATTTGGGATTAAACTGTTGTGTGAAATTTGTTGTATAAATTATAATTCCAGAATTAAATTATAAATGAAGAAATTGGGGATTTTAAAGAAATTAAAGAAATTGTTAAATAAGGAATTTAAAGGAATATAAAAATTTGATTCTGTTTTGAAATGGAAAATGTAAATTGGTAAAATTGGGATTTTAAATATTGTGGGAAATTTATCAATCGTTGAATGTGAAATATAAGTTTTCTGGAAATGAATTCTATGAAATTATAAATCGAGTTAAATAACAGTGGTTTATTTAATGATGAATAGTGATATCCGGAAAAGAAAAAAAAATATGTTAAAATGAAGCTTTCGAATATAAATGGACAATTTTAAGTGTTAATAGAATATTTTTAAAATTCCGTTTTCTCCATTAGAATTTTATTTAAGTAAATTGAAAATATGGTTTCCATTGAAAATTCACCAAAATGTTTATTTAAAAATGTTTAAACTATATTTAAAAATGAATTTCCGGATATGGGAAATTGGGTATGAACTTCGGATGAAGTCATAGTTAAATATGGGATTTGGGATTTATGTTGTAAAACATAATTGACTTGAAATAAATCAGTGGATTTATATGAAAGAGTACTTTGGAAGGTTTAGAAACGGGAAAGTGTTTCCCTGGGAAAACCAAGTAAATGTTTATAAAAAAAGATTTTATTTAACTAAAAGTTAAGTTTTAAATCGTTTTAAAAGTATTTTTAAGAAATCGTTATTTTTAAAGGAATAAATTAATAATTTTTAATACCGTAATAATTTGGGAGTATATTAGCAATTATTTTACAAATGGATTTATTTAAAAGTTGGTTTTAGCTTAAGTTGTTAAAATTAGCATTTTTCTTCTTATAACGCTATTTTGAATTTAGTGAAACTAAAACCCTTATTTTTAAATCAAAGTTTATGTGTAAATGACTAGTTTTCTTCACATATTTTAAATTTATATTTTGAGTAAATAAATAGAAGTAATTTTCATGTTTTAAAGTATATTTCAGTATAAAGTATTTTTAACTGTTTTAAATGCAAATTGTTTTATACTTGGTTATTCCCGATGGGAATAAAGGGTAAAAGATTTACCTTGTAAAGGAAGAGTGGAAAATTGTTTTCAAATGAGTTTGAAAATGTGAAAATATATCTTTGAAAGATATTAGAGGCAAATAAATAATATGGAGATTATTTATTGTGTGATGGATGTGTATGGATGTTTGTGAACATTAATTGATAGTTTAAATCACCGACTATCAATATTGGCCAAATGCGCTGATCGTTTCGAAGAGACCGGGATCGAGTTTCCGTATACCGGGATTCTAGGTCTGGAGACTCGAAAACCACTTCGATCCGGTTTGTACGTTTCGCGAAAACGATTTCGGAGTCGAAGATGGAGCAGTGAAGTGCAAGGGCTAGTCGCTACTAATCCTGAGGATATTTTCAAAATGGATGTAGTAGGAATAGTGCCTTCGGTTCCGTTCGGACCCGGGACGGACTTATATGGACGAATGCTTTCGTGACATCGTCAGGTGGACGATGGGCATTCTAAGGGATATGTGCTATAAAGGTATCGTTTAGCCTCGAGCCTCATCAACCGGGAATGACTGAAAATCAGGGGTTATGCAGCAAGGCTTCGTGGGTAGCCCCCACTTGAGAGTAAGGTCATCCCTGTCTAGATGTCCCTTTTATTTCGGCTTAGTGGTGCGGTTGCTGATCCCAACCGTGGGGTGATTTTACTTGGAATTATCCAGTAAGGGATGATTCCGGTCTTGTGTTGCAGGGGAGCGGGCGTACTCCTCGGTACTGTGATCTAGGCCACGTACTGTGACAGGTGGTACCCCAGTGCCTAGTCATTCGTTGGAAATCCATTCTCCCTACGTGCCTTGTACGAGTTTTGTTTGTATTACCCACGTTGTGGCTAGTATGCCGGAATTTAATAGATGTAACAATTTCGGCTATTTTATAAGTATTTGTATCTAGACACTATTATAATATCAGAGGATTTGATATAAAAAGTGTTTTAGCTATCGTAAGGTAAAAACCCGACATGTTTATTGGTGGCGTGGTCTTACGAGATGCTTTTGTTTTCAAAGGATTTTTGAAACTTTAATAATCAATTGGGTGTATTTATGATGCGCTGGTATTCCAGACTGACTCGGGTGTTATTTTATTATAATGCTCGGGTCAGACCGAGTATATTTTCAGGATAGGTTGCTATGGAGCAGGAGAGGAGCTGGAGTCGGGACGTATCATTCGTACTTGTATTATTCCGCTGCTGTGATTGTTGTATTGACTGATTGACTGCATATTGATGATTGTATTATGATATACTCTGATGATGATGTATTGTATATAAACAGATATAGTTTTCATTTGTGTAAAGATCTGTTCTATATATTATACTTTATCCGCTGCGACTGTGAGGTTCTGATTTGGTTGGTTCTTTCTTCTTCTATCTACTTTCTTATTCTTCTACAATCTGTCTTTTCCGGCATTCGATCGTCGGCATATTATACTGTTGAGTATTTTGTATCGATTTTCGAGGGTCGAGAAGGGCGGGTCGTCACACTTGGTATCAGAGCTTAGGTTGGCGACAACCTAGGCTTTGGTGGGAAAATTACTCATTTTTAAATAGAGTCGGAAGTACTCTATAATGAGTTGAGTGTATTAATAGCTATGAGAGCGTACTTGTTAGTGAATATAAAATTTGTTTTGTACTGTGTTGACTTATCGGTTGAGTGTTTATGAATTCTGGTCGGTGCGGGAAGTACAACCGTATCGATAGGGGTTTCTAAACTCTTAAACAAGATAAACCGACATAGTATTATTTTTAAAGTGGGTAAATGAAATAATTTTACCCAAAGTTGTATTTTGATATAAAAAAAGAAATAATTTTCTGAGTTATTATATATATTGGATGTTTGTTTGGTTGTTTCTTCTGTAATCAAATAAAAAATTAAAACATGATCTAAAATTTGAAATGATATATATAAGAAAATAAGAAGTTAAAATATTAAAATGGTTTATAACCAAATGGAATTGACTGGATATGTTTTAAATAAGAAAAGTAAAAATTAAAATTTGATTTAAACTAGAATTTTGACCCCGAAAATTTTGAAAGGGATTTCAAATGGAATTAAACAAAGTTTTGGGAGTTTGACTTTGTGGAAATGTTAGAAATGTTTCCAAAAGCATTTGTAAGAATGGAGTATATTTTGGGGAAATATTTTTGAATGGAAATTGTTTTGAGGTGAATTTTGGAAGTGGAAAGCATTGAACTCACTTCAGTCGCTGGAAAATAATCCTGGTGATGCTGGCCACATCATTAGAATTCATTTTCGAGTTTCTAAAGTGATGGATTGCTACCAAAATAGTTGATTATGACATTGTTTGGACTTGTTTGGGAAAACAAGTGATTTTGGGAATTTTTAAAAAAGGAAATTATTTGGTAAAAGCAGTTTGTTTTGGAATTTGGTATTTGATTTGAATATCAAAAGAGAAATGTGTTGATTTTTATTTCAAATTGGTTTTGAAATAAATCCGGGTAAATTGAATTCTGGAAATCCTGTTTAAAATCAAAATGTGAAAGTTGAAATGATTCAACTATATAACTTATAAAGGAAAGTTGATTTAAAGAAGAATTGAGTATATATGGAATGTAAATTTACTTTGAATAAATGAAGGTGAATGGAATATATCTGGATTTAACTTGTGATAAGTTAAATAAAATTAAGAATTTGAAATTGAATTAAATCTAAATGAATTGGAATTAAATGGAAGTTGAGATAACGGTGAAATGTAAATGCTTATGATTGTGCAAATGAATTCATATTCTTAAGCTATTAAGTGTTATAATTTGACAATGTGGTTATAAAAATGTAAATGAGTTGAAATGAGCAATACAAACTTATAAATAAGTTGAAGAACTTGAGAATGGGCAATTTGATTTTAAACTCAAGTAAAATGGAATTATAATCACAAATAAAAATGGTTAAATGGAATGGTGAATTCGAACTTAATTTTAAATGGAATGCAAGGTAAGGTGAAACAATTAGAAAATATAAAAGAGGTAAGTGAATTAAAGTTAGTAAATAAGTTGAACTTGGATATGGAGAATTAAGATTAAATTGAATTTGGTTTAACTTCGACTAAGATGGAATTAAGCTGAATATTAAAATTTCTGTTGTGTTATGAATAAGAGTGAATGTAATTGAATTCTTATTTAAAGTAGTAAAGGAAATGGTTTAAATTCAGGTGGGCTAAATAAAATTTAGATGAACTTGAATTTATTCTGGAAAGGAATTAAATTGAAAATGCATATATAAATTAGTTAACCTTGAATTAAAATGGGATAAGAATTTAGTTTAATGGAAATTTAATTTAGTTGAAGTGATGTTGAATGAAGTAAATGCTTACTCAATTAAATCCAAAATGATTGTTTGGAAATAAATCTTGTGTAAGCTAAATTAAATGGAATTTGTATTGCAATAAATAGAATTTTGATAGTTTGGTCAAAATTTAGAAAGTAAGGGAAAAATCCAGTTGTTGAATGAAATTTAAGTTTGGTAATAAATGTTGAGAGTGTGAATGAATAATGGAATTAACTTATAATAGTGATGGTTTGAATTGTAGGTAAATTCAAATGAGAGAAATAATTTAAATGGTCTCTTTGTTGATAAAATAAATCTAAAATGGATTGGATAAATAAACGAAGAGCATTAAACTTTGTAAATGAATTGAAATTGGTTGAATGAGAATCAGATGGAAATAAAATTAAATAGATAATGGTAATATTGTGAAACTACTTAAGCAAATTGAAAGAAACAAATGATTGTAAATGGGCTTATTTAAGTAATTCCGAATGAAATTTGTTAGGAAATAAACTGAAATGCAAGTGAAATGAGTTTTAAATTAATTAATGTGATGAGTTAAAAATATAAGAGTTGTAAATAACTTAGGAATGAATGATATTAATATAAACTTGAATTTGGTTAATGGAAATAAAGATGTAAGGAAAATGTAATTTAACAATTACATTGGAAAGAGAAAATATTTGGTTTGTGAACCTTAATGGAATAAAATTTATATGAATCCAAGTTGAAATTAATTTTAAATGGTTATAAGCTTAAGTGGCAATTGTTTTGCTTGAATGACATGGAAATTTGCATGTATTTGCAATTGAGTGTTTAAAAAGCAATTGAAATTGAATTGTGAATAAATTGATATGAATGGGAACCCAATTCAAAGAGTTTGTGAATGAAGGCAAGTAAATTGATTTAAAAATAGCAAATGGAATTGATTTTGGATCAATTGGAATAAATTGTCGTTAAATAAGTAATGTTTACATATGAATGAAATTGGATTATAAAGGAAATGCGAATGTTTCCAGTTTAAAATAGAATTTGATTGCAAATCAAATTAGGAATGTAAGTTAAAATAAAGAAAGTGTAAGTATATCAAATTTAAGAATAAGAATTTGATTGTTAATAAATTTGTAATTGAATTGAAGTAAGTTGATGCAAGTGATATGCATGTAATCAAATTGATGTAAATATGGATTGAGAATATTAGACTTGAATGCAAGTCATTCAAGCGAAATAAAAATGAAGTTTGGATTTGAATAAGAAATTTAAAAAGTGATTGAAGCTTTTAAATTGTTGATAAAATATGGTTAACATTGTTAAATGATGGAGTGTGTTGGTTTGGTTATGAAATGGATATGTTTAGCTTGCATTTATATTGGAAATGCTAATGAAATGTTCTTATCTTTGAAATTTGATGAGTTTGTTGAGTATAGTACAGGTGCGGGAGGCGTTCGAGAGAGTTGAAGCGCGTATATGTGAGATATTAGCCGCTTGCTTTTAAAATTTGCTAAAAGGTACGCCTACGCAAATATAATTGGGAAAATGATATATATATTGTGTTATATTTTGGTTTCCGGCCGTGTGAGCCGATGTATATATATTTTTGTATCCTGCGATATCGCAGAAGCTCCTCCGTGCAAAGGAGACGCTGCCAAAATTTTTTAGAAATTTTGGGAGTTAGAAAATTTTTGGGTTTTGGGAAAAATTTTAATAACTAGTAAAGTATTTTGGAAGCGACTGTTAAAATGAAGGCTTTAGAGTAAGAAAGCAAAGGGTTTTGAAATGGAGCTGAAACTTTTTTTGGAAAGTGAATATAAGCTTTTAACTAAGCAAATTGGGAAGTAAATAGGTTGGAGAGTATTTTCTACCTTAGCAAATTTCGGGGACGAAATTTTTATAAGGGGGGAGGAATGTGACATCCCAGATTTTTGAGCTATTAAATTGTGGACATTTGATTCATTTTAAGTGTTCACTGAAGATTTTTAATTAATTTTGAAAACACAGAGAATCGAATTCAAATGTGTAAAACAAGTTATAGGTATTAAATATGGTAGTTCAGTTATATTTGAATAATAATTAAATATTCGGGATTGGGATAAAAAGATGAATTTGGGGTAAATGATTATAAAGATGTTGTTTAAATGTATTTTTAGGTTCGATTGGTTATAAATAATATTATTGGAATTTTAGATGAATTTTAAAGTGAATAAATTAATATTTCAGATTTTATATTAATTTTAAAATGAATTTAATATTTTTAAAATGCAACTTAATCAGATTGTGGTCCGGAATAAGCCAGAATGATTTTTAACATGTTTATGAATTTTATATGATTTATTGTTAAGTTAATAAAATTTTAAAAGTGAAATTTTAAACGTTTTCGTCAATTTCAGAGAATCGTCTGATTTAATAGACGAGTAAAATAGTCTTCCGGGGCGCAGTCTCGGAATTCGACGAAACCAGTTCCATTGGATCCGTAATAGTTAGTTATTATCAGATTTCAATTTTCGTAGCGATCGGAGTTGTCGTTTGACCGTGGTAGCTCGAAACGCCTAGAAATCGATTTAACCGATTTAATTTTAAATTGACCGTTTAATTCCGTATCTCGTGCATACGATCAAATCAGCTTACGAAACCTATTCCATTGTGATCGGAACGCGGAAAAACCCTAGGATAGCCTGTCGGAATGTGAGAATTGGATGTCGTTTGCATTAACTGTTAAATCGAGAATTTTTATTAATTAAATAATATTTTAACCATGATATATATTTTAAAAAAAAATGGAAACCCTAGCATAAACGAACGCAGCCGCCTCCTTCGTTCCAATGGCCGACATTTAGCCTCGTTCTTCTTCATTTTACCCCAAATCCACACAATTATTTCGAATTCCTCCAACATGAAAGATGAAGAGTTCCCCGAGCTCTACAGTTTGAACGGGTATGATCGTTTATGGCTGAGTGGTTTGTCGGAAATCGCGCCTTGAAGGTCGCGGGTTTCATACGTTCGTGTGCGATTTCGTGGTGCTAGAGGCGACCGGATGTCGCGTGGTTTCAGGCGATAGTGCGGCAGGGGAGGACGCTTCGTTTGGCGGTTTTGGATCGAACTCTGGTTCGTCGTGGGTGGTCGCAAATTGATGGCGTGATGGGTTGTTTTGTTTGAAACCTGGGGGGGGATTTCGTGCGTGAGGAAGAAGGGCTTCGGCCTTGTTTTTTTTTTGATCTGGCGGCTGAGATTTCATTTGGTAAATTGCAAATAAAAATAAAAATAAATAAATTTGTTTAAAAATTATTTACAAACTTCAAAATTCAATAACTCATTCGTACGTGATCAGAATTCGACGAAATTTGCGGTGCCGGGATCGCAAAGACGAGCACTAAGAAATAGAGCAGATCCGGAGTCATTCCGGGCAAGTAGAAATTTGGGTTAAATCGGACATCGTCCGGTTTAATTTAAATTTCGAACGCTCGCCGAATTCAAGGTGAGCTTTCTCACTCACATCTGGATGCTAGACATTATAAATAATTGATATTTAAATATCTGAATGATTGGTTGACTATAACTGCTGTTATCTGTCTGGATTGATATTTATATTGTGATGTGCTAACATTTGTGATGCAGGGAAAAACAGGTTGGAGGGATCCAACTGGATTCCTCACAATATAGCAATTGTGTGATGATTGATGATGATGCCTGTTTATATATTGTGATTGATTAATTTGGGATTAAACTGTTGTATGAAATTTGTTGTATAAATTATAATTCCAGAATTAAATTATAAATGAAGAAATTGGGGATTTTAAAGAAATTAAAGAAATTGTTAAATAAGGAATTTAAAGGAATATAAAAATTTGATTCTGTTTTGAAATGGAAAATGTAAATTGGTAAAATTGGGATTTTAAATATTGTGGGAAATTTATCAATCGTTGAATGTGAAATATAAGTTTTCTGGAAATGAATTCTATGAAATTATAAATCGAGTTAAATAACAGTGGTTTATTTAATGATGAATAGTGATATCCGGAAAAGAAAAAAAAATATGTTAAAATGAAGCTTTCGAATATAAATGGACAATTTTAAGTGTTAATAGAATATTTTTAAAATTCCGTTTTCTCCATTAGAATTTTATTTAAGTAAATTGAAAATATGGTTTCCATTGAAAATTCACCAAAATGTTTATTTAAAAATGTTTAAACTATATTTAAAAATGAATTTCCGGATATGGGAAATTGGGTATGAACTTCGGATGAAGTCATAGTTAAATATGGGATTTGGGATTTATGTTGTAAAACATAATTGACTTGAAATAAATCAGTGGATTTATATGAAAGAGTACTTTGGAAGGTTTAGAAATGGGAAAGTGTTTCCCTGGGAAAACCAAGTAAATGTTTATAAAAAAAGATTTTATTTAACTAAAAGTTAAGTTTTAAATCGTTTTAAAAGTATTTTTAAGAAATCGTTATTTTTAAAGGAATAAATTAATAATTTTTAATACCGTAATAATTTGGGAGTATATTAGCAATTATTTTACAAATGGATTTATTTAAAAGTTGGTTTTAGCTTAAGTTGTTAAAATTAGCATTTTTCTTCTTATAACGCTATTTTGAATTTAGTGAAACTAAAACCCTTATTTTTAAATCAAAGTTTATGTGTAAATGACTAGTTTTCTTCACATATTTTAAATTTATATTTTGAGTAAATAAATAGAAGTAATTTTCATGTTTTAAAGTATATTTCAGTATAAAGTATTTTTAACTGTTTTAAATGCAAATTGTTTTATACTTGGTTATTCCCGATGGGAATAAAGGGTAAAAGATTTACCTTGTAAAGGAAGAGTGGAAAATTGTTTTCAAATGAGTTTGAAAATGTGAAAATATATCTTTGAAAGATATTAGAGGCAAATAAATAATATGGAGATTATTTATTGTGTGATGGATGTGTATGGATGTTTGTGAACATTAATTGATAGTTTAAATCACCGACTATCAATATTGGCCAAATGCGCTGATCGTTTCGAAGAGACCGGGATCGAGTTTCCGTATACCGGGATTCTAGGTCTGGAGACTCGAAAACCACTTCGATCCGGTTTGTACGTTTCGCGAAAACGATTTCGGAGTCGAAGATGGAGCAGTGAAGTGCAAGGGCTAGTCGCTACTAATCCTGAGGATATTTTCAAAATGGATGTAGTAGGAATAGTGCCTTCGGTTCCGTTCGGACCCGGGACGGACTTATATGGACGAATGCTTTCGTGACATCGTCAGGTGGACGATGGGCATTCTAAGGGATATGTGCTATAAAGGTATCGTTTAGCCTCGAGCCTCATCAACCGGGAATGATTGAAAATCAGGGGTTATGCAGCAAGGCTTCGTGGGTAGCCCCCACTTGAGAGTAAGGTCATCCCTGTCTAGATGTCCCTTTTATTTCGGCTTAGTGGTGCGGTTGCTGATCCCAACCGTGGGGTGATTTTACTTGGAATTATCCAGTAAGGGATGATTCCGGTCTTGTGTTGCAGGGGAGCGGGCGTACTCCTCGGTACTGTGATCTAGGCCACGTACTGTGACAGGTGGTACCCCAGTGCCTAGTCATTCGTTGGAAATCCATTCTCCCTACGTGCCTTGTACGAGTTTTGTTTGTATTACCCACGTTGTGGCTAGTATGCCGGAATTTAATAGATGTAACAATTTCGGCTATTTTATAAGTATTTGTATCTAGACACTATTATAATATCAGAGGATTTGATATAAAAAGTGTTTTAGCTATCGTAAGGTAAAAACCCGACATGTTTATTGGTGGCGTGGTCTTACGAGATGCTTTTGTTTTCAAAGGATTTTTGAAACTTTAATAATCAATTGGGTGTATTTATGATGCGCTGGTATTCCAGACTGACTCGGGTGTTATTTTATTATAATGCTCGGGTCAGACCGAGTATATTTTCAGGATAGGTTGCTATGGAGCAGGAGAGGAGCTGGAGTCGGGACGTATCATTCGTACTTGTATTATTCCGCTGCTGTGATTGTTGTATTGACTGATTGACTGCATATTGATGATTGTATTATGATATACTCTGATGATGATGTATTGTATATAAACAGATATAGTTTTCATTTGTGTAAAGATCTGTTCTATATATTATACTTTATCCGCTGCGACTGTGAGGTTCTGATTTGGTTGGTTCTTTCTTCTTCTATCTACTTTCTTATTCTTCTACAATCTGTCTTTTCCGGCATTCGATCGTCGGCATATTATACTGTTGAGTATTTTGTATCGATTTTCGAGGGTCGAGAAGGGCGGGTCGTCACAACATGCATAAATATATTTTATATTATTTTAAATAGATTTAAAAGCTTTTATTATTAAATTTTCCTAATTAATAAATACATTCCTAAATTTATAAATGCTTTTCTTAATTTACATAAATACAATCTTTAAAGAAAATAGAATATAAACCAATTCTGATTTAAATAAAAATCATATAAAATATTTTAAACTCACTTTTAAATGCTAATTTAAAAGCTTTTGTATTTATTCCTATTAAATAAATACTCTTTCAATTTCTATAAACATATTTCTTTAAAGAGAATAATATAAAACAAATCTTATTTTTAAATAAAAACTTTTATTCATATATTTTTAAACCCAAACTATATTATTATTTTAAGATATATATATTTTTCTTTAAATTCAAATTCAAAGTTAATTTAAAATCCCAATTAAAATCAATTCAAATATATATATATATATATATTTAAATAGACTCCTCATTAACCTGAAAATAATAATTCTATTTTTTTTTTTAAATCCATTTATAAATCACATTATTAATTATCAATGATTATCCTATTAAAATCAATTTAAATATACATATATATATATATACACATTCAAACAACACTTATTAAATTAGAAAATAATGAGTCTATTTAAAATCTGTTTATAACTATATTTAAAAACAACTTGTTATTAAATTGTTTGAAAATAATAACTTTACCAATTAATTTAATAATTAATTTAAAAGATTATCACATTTTAAATTCCCTGAAATCCCGGGATATCACATTCCTCCCCCCTTAAAATAATTTCGTCCTCGAAATTTAAAACAAAAGATAATCCAATGTTTTTATTTTATTTCAAAAAATTTCAAACAATTTTAGCATACATATTAGTCAACACAAACAAACAAACAATTTCATCCAAACAAACAATTCAATCAAACAAACAATTATTCTAGCTATCTGGACAAAGATCCGGATAAGTTTCCTAAATTTCCTCGAGTTTCCCCAAGTATATATATATACCGGGATACTCGCTCAACAGAATCCAAAACTAGCTATACTACTAAGCTATAGATCTCCTACTCATCTAGATCTACAACAATAAACAGGATATCAGACTACAGACGAGTCTGACTCAACAACCAAATCTCTCTGAACTACTGGTTCTAAAACCAGAGATAGATCAAACACGTACTTCCTCAAAGATACGCGATATACTCCGAATCCCAGTTATCCAAACTGGCAATTCAAATCTTATAAGCCAAACACTTATCCTTACAAAAACTCAGAAGAATCCAATACTCCTTGGAGTTAACCTCACAGTCTTACCCAATCTTATTTCTCCTTTGACCGGAGAAAATAACAACAAAGTCTCCAACTCCGAATTCCAAATTCCTCCGTTTCTTATCCATAGAACTCTTCTGACAATCCTGGGCTGCCTACACCCATTCCGACAAGCTTAACCTTCGCTGATGCTTCTAAAAACAAACTGGATCAAAAATAACTCAACAAAATGATCCTCTCAAGATCTACCTAAAATCCAGAACACAAACTCTATTACCATCAGTAGGCTATAATTTACTTCTCCTATCCGGAAAAGATATACAGATGTACTACCAATCTGACCTTTAGATCCATAAAAATTTTCTGTAGAAACTTTTAATCCAAACACTGCAACTTCCAGTTGCTTTCACTCTAGAACAGCTGCCATCTTGCTTCCGCTGCACAACTCTGATCTGGAGAAGATGAGAATACCGTCGATGAACTCGAGCACAAACTAGACAACACATTCCGGAAATATGGTTCAACAGATCCATAAAAATAAAACTCAGAAGTTCCATCAAATACTGAGCTGTTTCACCCAATCCTTTCTCTAGGAGACATCCTTCCACTAAGTTGAACCACCGGTACCACTTCTGGAACCAAGTCGATACGGAAACTCAATCTCAAATGTAGACAAATTTCTGATGGTAATATTAAGGTAAATTAATGAATGTAGTTGATTAAAAATTAATTATTTAATTAACTAAAAGGTAATTAATTAATGAAGCAATTAAAAGATCATTAATTAATATAATTAATGGAATTAATCAAGGTTGATTAATAAAAGTGATTAATTAAAGTATGATTAATTAATTATAATTAATTGAGGATTAATGCAAATAATTAATTAATTAATTATGGAAGTAAATGAAGAATCATTAAGTATTGTAATTTAATGATAGTAATTAAAAGTTAATTACTGAATATGATTAAGGATAATTACTAAAATGTAATTAAAGTATAATTAATCAAAGGAGATTAATTAAGGAAGATCATTAAGAGATGATTAATTAATTAATTTGAAATTAATTAATGATAGTAAGCAGGATTAAGATAATCCAAGTGATTAAAGAATAGTAATTAATTTAATTAAAGATTGATTAAATTGATTTGGAGATAATCAAACCTGCTTATGGATGATTGATTGATATTGGATATTGGGTGATTGGTTGATATTGGATGATTTGGATATCTCTGATATATGTGATATGCTGCTTTGTGAGATGAATGTTTGATATGAATTATCTATTGTGATAATGTGATTCATCTATCTGTTTATATCATTCTGAATATAAGTTAACTGTTTAAACCCTTAAGAATAACTTGGCCTTAAAAGATACGTTTTGGATTTCGATGAGACCGGGATCGGGTTTCCAGATTTGGATATCCGAAAACCACATCGATCCAAATTAAACGTTAAGCGCTAATCCAAGTGGATAGATGATCTCGAGTTTGGAGGCGATGGGAAGGAAGCAGTTTCTGGCCATGGCAGTTTTCCAGTTTTGATCGAGATGGTCTAAATTCGATTCGATGGAGTTACGTTCGATCTGGATTTACTTTTGGGTTCGCATGGGTTCGAGTGACAGTGGTATCAAAGCAAAAGAAAAGAATTTCTATGCTACCAACTGTATCGTTAGGCCTACAATACAGATATTCTATTTGGTCTATCTATTTTCTTATCGTGGTCATGGCCCCACGTAGCCACCCCTCAACTAATCGAAAGACTTCTAAAGAGCTAAGTGGTTGTGCCCTACTGTAAACAATCTAAACATCCAATTGGCTGCGCCCCTCATTTAATGTCTCGATGGTGAAAGTATCATTGGACTGTTGGTTTAACTCTAGTTTTTCCCGAACTCGCTCTTGGTTTTGATGTTGGCCCGATATCCGCATGCAACTATCCTTTTGGGTCCTGCCCACTAAACATACTTGCAAGTACTGGGACATACGAATTGCCTACTCCAAACATCAACCCCTTTTGACTGCCTACAATGGTCCTGCCATGCTAAAAGCAGTCAAGGCATACTCTTTTGATGGAACACCTACAGACCTGCCTCTAGAGGACTGCTTCCCCCAGAGGGCCATCCTAGAGTACCCTCACGTCCCGTTGAAGTCTCGTACTTCCTTCTAGCCTAAAATAACTAAGTTGGATGTGCTTCTTCTGTGCTGAAATGTGTGATGAACTGCTTCGTTAGGGTCTTCATCCTTTGGGCTGCTCCAAACGCATCTCACTCTTTCATTAGACCCTAAGTCTAATCTTTTAATTTGCGTTTAGTTTACTTTTCTTATTATGTTGGCTACTTAATTACCCTAATTAGCATAATCTTGTCCCAGCCTCACCTAACTTTTATGAGACTATCAGTTCCTGACTGAAAGGGAATGTTGTTGGTATGGGCCACTTTTATTATCTTGCTTATTAACTTAATTTAAGTCTTAAGTTTATTAAAATAAGCCTCTTCTGTTCTTTCTACTTAATTATAACCTATGTTATAAACTTGTAATTGTCGCTTTTATTTTCTTTTATAATTTGTACATTATAAATATAATTACAAGCATCACTTTTCTATTATAGTCTGTCTTCTTTTGTTATGATGCTGAATTCTCTTTAATTCTCTTATATTATATGACAAGCTTAGCTTTGGACTACGTCCGCTTGTCACAAATTTACTTATTATAATAACTACTTTACTTTTATTATATTATCTACATAGTAAATGCAAATCTAGGAACATTTCTGTTTATAGCTTCTAGTCTTATCTAATAATTAACTTGATTCCTTCAATTCTTTGCTTTATCTTCTTATATTATAGGAAGTAGTTCTATTCTATTTGGTTGGTTACGAAAACTGTGCTAAAAATTCATTTCCACATTTTAATACTAAATAATGCTATAAACAATAATCCGTAACCGCAAGATATTTCTTTTATTATCTCTTTACTTTTTGGATAGTACAAAATACAGTGGTTTATCTATTTTACACTAATTCCCTTTTTCTTTCTTTTATTTTTGCAATTACGTTTATCGTTATCTCTTTAAATATTAAACTATAGAAATGTATTCTATTTTCTAAATCAATCAATTTATCTATCACGTACTTCCAAATCAAGTTATTAGATTTTTCTTTAAGTTATTACTCCCGTTTTAGCATAATTACTGTAAATTTCTATCTTTATCTTTTTATTTCATCTTTTCTTATTTTACATCTAATTTCTGTAAATCTAGTATTCTTCTATTTACTATTTTATTCACGTAAAAAGTAATAAAATGAAGCTAAAATTTACAGGCAAAATTTCTACTTTAAAATAGATGTTATCAACTATAAACTTCTTATGTAACAACCCGACATTTCATACCCATTTAATTATCGCCTCTTGACGATCTAATCTGGTTGCTAATAAGCTATTGGCATTTTGATCGAATTGAAATTCTCTTCTTAGCCGGTTTGAATTCTTTTCAAATTGGATTGAAATTCAATTATAAGATTTTTTGTTAAAAGGATTGTGGGCTTAACTAATCATCTGGGTCCATTCTTTCTTGGTGCCGTATTCACCAAAGAAAACCCATCCCCATTCCCCTCTTCGTTGAATCGCGTTTCAAACCCTAACCGAAAACAAAGCAAACGAAAAAAAAATGGCGACCATCTCCTCTTCGTTTTCTCGATCAGACTAGGGCTTGGCCTCGTTCGTTCTTTCGATGCTTGCTAGGGCTTTCGTTCCTCTTGCGCTCTGGTTTGTGGGCTTTGTATGTCGAAGCGCGTGATTGGTTCGATCGATTTCGAGATGATCCTTGTTGCTTGCTCCTCCGATCAAGCGTGCTCTTCACTTCGAACAAGGTGAGTGGTTTCTCCCCCCTCACATCTAATTCATGCTTTGAGTTATTAGAGTTCGAAGCTCTGTTCGATTTTCGTGATTTTGGGGTTTCTCTGATTAGTATTCTGTTGCTTTTCCTTTGATTCATGCTTGAACTCGATAGTTCTTGCTTTGCTCTGTTGTCCACCCCGCAGTCTATGATGATTTCTGGGTTTATAATTAAGTCAGATTTCGATATTTTTGGTAATCCCTTTTGATTCACGGCTTCGATTTTGTTCTGTTCGATATTCTTGCTTCATTTATATATCCATTCATGTATATATATACACACGATTGATTGTTATCCTATTTCAATCGATGTAGATATATATCTGTATGTTCGAAGTTGTATTATTTGCACTAGATTGGGTCATGTTGTAGTGGTATTGCTTTGAATCCTGTATATGGGTTAGTTGCTGTGCACTTGAGTCAGTGACATTGATACCTTTAGCTTGTTCGACACACGGCTTCGATCATTTTGAAACTTGTCTGTATATCATTACTTTGAAACTTTATCGACTTGATCATTTAACATTACCTAACTTCGGTCATTTTAATGTTGTGATAATATGTGACTTTTGGTAGCACTGGCTTTGAATTGGATTTGTTCGAATTGTTTATTTTGAAACTACTGCCTCTGTCTTTGTTCAAAACTGCTATTACATTTGACTTCGGTCATTTCTTGGATCTGCAGTTTGAATATCATGTTTGCACTGCGTATGTATAATCGCTTCTAGTGTCACTTGAGGTTGCATTTGTATTGTTCCTGACTTCGTCTCGGTGCTCTTCGAAAGTGATTCTGTTTGACTTTGGCCATATAGTTTACTGCCCCTGACAACATTTGTTCGCCTTCACCTAGCTTCGATTTATGTTGTTGTTTATGTGATGAATTTGGGCTTTCAGGGTGAACTTGGCGCATTGCTTCGAGTTATATACTTGAGCTTCTCTGTGCGTGGTGCATATCACCTTTACCCCTTGAGTCATTCAGCTTGTATTTATGTTCGTGAATGCTTGCTGCCTTAACTTGTTGCACTATAACTATTAAGACAGTGGCATTGATAATTGCATCTTCACTTTCTCTCCATTGTTAAGACTATACTTCTGTTGGCTGCTTTGTAGCTGCTAGATGTCTTAGTTTTGTTGGTCTTGCCTTGTATCACCTGCTGTTTACTGTAGTCAGTGGTTTATCACTGTCATATTGATATTGCCGTGACATTTACTTCACCACTTGCCACAAGTCTAGGTAGCTTATCACTTGGTTGCATTGTAGCTTGCATGAATTCATCATTGATTGAGTTTGACTTAGTTTTGATTCTCCTGACCATTTAAAAACTGCTGTTGACTCGAGTTGAATTACTTTGGTTGTGATATTTTCTTTTAAACTTTACTGTGAATTTAAGCACTTCTGACTTGAAACATTTCACTGTCTTGACTTTACTTGACTTTGATCTTTGACTTTGATCACCCATTTCGGTGATGATATTGATATCCTTGCTGGAGCTGCTTTACCTGAACGCTTGCATATGCATTCATGTAGAACATATGTGTTATCACCTTGTCTTAGATTAACATTTTGCTGTGAGTTTGGTGTCACTTGATTCAGTGATGTATCGGCATTGCTGTATCTTCATTTTGTTCAAGTGTACTTGTCTTTACTATGTTGATCTGATTCATGATCTTACTGTCACCATTCAAAAAAAAATATAGTTGCAGTGAGCTCTTTCGCTGCTGCACTGCCTTGTTCTCGAATCTGATATATTGCATGGATGCCTTGTATCATTTGCATTTTTGTCATTTTGCTTCACTGATGACCTTATCTTTTATAGAGGCATGTGCAGTTTCATTTTAGCCTCTCTGTCTTTGACGTTGAGGCCATTCATACATGTTGAGTCAGGTCTGCCCATTCTTGTTTCTGTCTTTAGCTGTTCATGTTCCTATGCTTGTTGAAGCTTATGTTGTGGCTTCACTCGTATCTCTTGTGATATCTTTTGAGTCTGTTTACTTTCTGACCAATATGGGTTAGATATTTTGATTTCTTCGACGTATTAATTACTATTAATACTCGGAATTGTGGTGACTTTATATTCTGTTGTGGCGAGGCAGTGCACGCGTGCGTGCACTGCAGCCACACCGAATTGACAGATTTTAATCGATATCTCTTTTATTCCTAATTCATCGACCTGTTGCGTAATTCGTAGGCTGTATTGGCGAGGCAGTACACGTTAGCGTGTACTGCAGCCAATTAGCTTTGATGTTTTTAAATTGACATTTCAATTGCTTAAACTGCTTTGGATTTCTGTTTTGTGGATTAACACTGTTTAGTGTTATTTCTGTCGTTATCCAATTCTCGTATCGAGAGTTGGATATACGAGATTTCTGTGACTGTCATCTATATTGAGATTTGATTATCATTGCTTCTATGCTCTAATAACTGATTTTGAATTAGACTGATCCGAGTATTATTTTCTTTTGAATGTAATACTCGGGTCAGACCGAGTATTTACAGGTTGTAGATTTTTAGCTTTGGGTTGCTGCTAGAGCTATGAAGACAATTTATATCATTTGAAGTGGTCTTCGTCTTGTTGTAGTTGTCAGTGTGTCTGTTTTAAGATGATAATGTATTCATGTATATTAGTCGATAATGTACTTGTATATATAACTTCACGAGTCGACAATTGTAGTTGTATCATTTGTATTGTGTCAAATGTATTGTAACTGATATCAGTTATTGTATATATGAGACTTTTCGTTCCATCTTTATTCCGCATTTATGTTATCTGTGTTATTTTTATATCTATTGTCCTAAACTATTATAGCCATTGTGTAGTAGCTTTGAGTTTGTATCGGTATGTCGGATTTCCTCTAAAGATGAAATGCAATGTTTTATTATCTGACATATCGGTGCTCGCACAAAGCAATTACATAGATGGTCGCTCCTCAACAGCCTTATTCTCCGTGCTAGTTGACGGCACTACACCGTAGTGCTCTTGGCTAGCGTGGGTATAGAGGTGGGGCGTCACAGCTTGGTATCAGAGCCTGGGGTTTAGGACAATTATAAAGCATAACCTAGATGGAGCATGTGTTACAACTATTTGTCGATGTTTTATCTCTCATCTTTACATATGATTATTTTTGACTGTTAGGTATGAATTCCTAACGCTTATTCTTGTATTTTCGGCTTTGAATTGATTTAGCCGATGATTTTGTTTTAATTTGGCAAATTAAAGCCATTTTGACTTTTGGACTTTGTTCCACTTTTGTTCTATGCTATGAGTGTCATTGTGTACCTGTTACACTGTGATGAAAAATAGCTGGACCAGTTGCAAATCGAGTGATTTTGATTTCTCATTCACATCTAGTTCGAATCTCAGCGATTTTGAACTTGATATTTTGTGTTTTCCTCATCTTGAATTCCATTCGACTTCGGTCACTTGTTTTTGGGAAATTGCTAATTTCTTGATTTTCAAGACTCTAATTTTGTTTGCCGTTGGTTTCTTTGATAATGATGATTGATTCATTTTGTACTCGACTGCGGCTATTAACTGTTGGCTTCGACATTGACTTGATTCTTACTTTTGTTGAAGCCAATTATGCATTTCTACTCGTTTTGCTTTGTTTTTCCAGTTGATATCGATTCTTCTTTCCTAATTAGTTGTTATCACCTTTATTGATTTTGATAACTTCTATTTTCTGGAATTTTTGGGTGTTCCTATTTTAATAAATTCAGTATCGATTTCTTTGGATTCCATTCACATCTTCGTATGTGAATTCTTGTGATTGATTGTTTCTACAATCATTTTTGTGATTTGTCACTTTAAAAATATAAAGGTTTTCTATACTAGTAGTAAATATTAAAATCCTTTTCTCCAAACGATTTCAAAAATTATTTTACTACAAAGCTCTTTTCCTAAATCGTTTTCCAATCTATTAGTATATACAAGCCTTTATTTCACTCGTATGAGAAATTGAATTAAACGGCCTAGTAAAACAAGTGGTATGAAACGCTTGCGTTTACTTCGTCGGTTAGCTCTTGGACTTGTTCGATTGAACCCTTTTTGTGACAATTTCCTAGTGAAGATTTACAGCTTGTTCGTAAATATTTAAGTTAAGCAAGTGGTTATGGGACATGAAGCTAAACTCATATATTTACTAGCTTGGTGTGATTGACACTTCTTTATGATCATGACGATCATTTTTGTGATTTAGACTAGCAACTGTGCGATGTTTCTTTGTCTGCGAGGGAGACTAGACCCCGCTTTGTGTGATGTTTCGCCATCACATATGTAGGGTAGCGCCCTACGGTCTTCGGGCCATTCCTGTGTGAAAATTTAATGGATGGCTTCCATGAGATAGCGTCTCGTCATGTGATACCGGTCGGTGAGTTTTCATACTCCCATTTTTGTGATAGGCCTTTCCCCTTTTCTTTTTATGATTTAGACTAGCGATTATGCGATGTCTCTTTGTCTGCGAGGGAGACTAGACCCCGCTCTGTGTGATGTTTCGCCATCACATATGTGGGGTAGCGCCCCACGGTCTTCGGACCATTCCTGTGTGAAACTTTATTGGTTAGCCACCATGAGATAGCATCTCGTTCATGTGATACCGGTGTTTTGGAGTTTTCATACTCCCATTTTTATGCTAGGCCTCCCCCCCCTTCATGTGTTTTCTGGATTTCTTGTGATGATTTCTAGAATTTGTGCTTCACCAATTTTCGTGATTTCTATTGACAAGTTTTGTCAATTTTTGTGTATTGGTGAATTCATGTGTTATTAACTTGTTATGAATACAAGTTTAGGGTATGATATCCCTTTCTATCTTTGAGAAGATTCTTGTGACATTTTTGATGAATGAAAATTCATTTGGTATTATATTTTGATGCCAGTTATTTTGATGAGATTTTGACGTGTTAACTTCAGTAACCGTCAATTTTGAAATGGATTTACAAGCGGATCTCCCGCAATACTGATATTGCTAATTTAATCACGTATTTACAAAATTATTTATTTTTAAAAGTTGTTTCAAAAATATAAATTAAAATTGTTTTCAAAATTTTTACGGCTTACATTTTCAAAAGAACGAGGAAGCGATTTAAACATTTCAGAAAAATCGAGGACTATGACCCCTTTCTTTTACTGATTCGCTTAATTCCGGACTTGTCCGTTTGAGAATGTGAAATGTTATTTTTAAAACACACAATTCTGCACTTTCAAGAAAACGATAAAGAGATTTAAAAGATTTAGCAAAAGTAAGGAGTATGGAACCATACTTTTACTACTTCGGTTAATTCTGGACTCGTTAATTGAATATTTATGACTTCTGATTATCGTTTTTGATAATTAGATGTTTGTGTTTCTGATTATCGTTATTGATAATCAGATATTTGTGAAATTTAATTATCGTCTGAGATAATTAAATATTTTTTCGATTTGATTAATCGAATGTTTGTGTTTCTGATTATCGTTTTTGATAATCAGATATTTGTGAAATTTGATTATCCTTTGTGATAATTAAATATTTTCCAATTTAATTATCGTCTGAGATAATTAAATATTTTTCGATTTGATTAATCGAATGTTTGTGTTTCTGATTATTGTTTTTGATAATCAGATATTTGTGAAATTTAATTATCGTCTGAGATAAGTAAATATTTTTCGATTTGATTAATCGAATGTTTATGTTTCTGATTATCGTTTTTGATAATCAGATATTTGTGAAATTTGATTATCATTTGTGATAATTAAATATTTTTCGATTTGATTAATCGAATATTTGTGTTTCTGATTATCGTTTTTGATAATCAGATATTTGTGAAATTTGATTATCATTTGTGATAATTAAATATTTTCCAATTTAATTATCGTCTGAGATAATTAAATATTTTTCGATTTGATTAATCGAATATTTGTGTTTCTGATTATCGTTTTTGATAATCAGATATTTGTGAAATTTGATTATCATTTGTGATAATTAAATATTTTCCAATTTAATTATCGTCTGAGATAATTAAATATTTTTCGATTTGATTAATCGAATATTTGTGTTTCTGATTATCGTTTTTGATAATCAGATATTTGTGAAATTTGATTATCCTTTGTGATAATTAAATATTTTCCAATTTAATTATCGTCTGAGATAATTAAATATTTTTCGATTTGATTAATCGAATGTTTGTGTTTCTGATTATCGTTTTTGATAATCAAATATTTGTGAAATTTAATTATCGTCTGAGATAATTAAATATTTTTCGATTTGATTAATCGAATGTTTATGTTTCTGATTATCGTTTTTGATAATTAGATATTCGTGAAATTCGATTATCGTTATTGATGATTGAATATTTGCGATTTTTGAGATTTGAGCTTCGTCTTTTTCTCTGACGATTCAGGTGAGTAATTTGATTTACTCACATTCAATCCGTGCAGTACGCGATTTCTGCTCTGTTTTTCTTTTTCTTTTAAATGCTGGATCTCGATTGATTCTTGCTTTTGATAGTCGTCTGATTTTGATTCCTTGATCCGCACGATGTTGATTCTTTTGATTTGAATCAGTCGAACCTTTTGATTCTATGACTGATACTTCCATAATTCCTACACTTCCCTGTTGATCTTTGCTTTGCTTATGCATTCGACATTGTTATGTTCTTATGGTTGTTACCTCTTTCCCACTTATCTCTTAGGATTGCGAGGACGCAATTTCTTTAAGGAGGGGAGTCTGTAACAACCCGACATTTCGTACCCATTTAATTATCGCCTCTTGACGATCTAATCTGGTTGCTAATAAGCTATTGGCATTTTGATCGAATTGAAATTCTCTTCTTAGCCGGTTTGAATTCTTTTCAAATTGGATTGAAATTCAATTATAAGATTTTTTGTTAAAAGGATTGTGGGCTTAACTAATCATCTGGGTCCATTCTTTCTTGGTGCCGTATTCACCAAAGAAAACCCATCCCCATTCCCCTCTTCGTTGAATCGCGTTTCAAACCCTAACCGAAAACAAAGCAAACGAAAAAAAAATGGCGACCATCTCCTCTTCGTTTTCTCGATCAGACTAGGGCTTGGCCTCGTTCGTTCTTTCGATGCTTGCTAGGGCTTCGTTCCTCTTGCGCTCTGGTTTGTGGGCTTTGTATGTCGAAGCGCGTGATTGGTTCGATCGATTTCGAGATGATCCTTGTTGCTTGCTCCTCCGATCAAGCGTGCTCTTCACTTCGAACAAGGTGAGTGGTTTCTCCCCCGCTCACATCTAATTCATGCTTTGAGTTATTAGAGTTCGAAGCTCTGTTCGATTTTCGTGATTTTGGGGTTTCTCTGATTAGTATTCTGTTGCTTTTCCTTTGATTCATGCTTGAACTCGATAGTTCTTGCTTTGCTCTGTTGTCCACCCCGCAGTCTATGATGATTTCTGGGTTTATAATTAAGTCAGATTTCGATATTTTTGGTAATCCCTTTTGATTCACGGCTTCAATTTTGTTCTGTTCGATATTCTTGCTTCATTTATATATCCATTCATGTATATATATACACACGATTGATTGTTATCCTATTTCAATCGATGTAGATATATATCTGTATGTTCGAAGTTGTATTATTTGCACTAGATTGGGTCATGTTGTAGTGGTATTGCTTTGAATCCTGTATATGGGTTAGTTGCTGTGCACTTGAGTCAGTGACATTGATATCTTTAGCTTGTTCGACACACGGCTTCGATCATTTTGAAACTTGTCTGTATATCAATACTTTGAAACTTTATCGACTTGATCATTTAACATTACCTAACTTCGGTCATTTTAATGTTGTGATAATATGTGACTTTTGGTAGCACTGGCTTTGAATTGGATTTGTTCGAATTGTTTATTTTGAAACTACTGCCTCTGTCTTTGTTCAAAACTGCTATTACATTTGACTTTGGTCATTTCTTGGATCTGCAGTTTGAATATCATGTTTGCACTGCGTATGTATAATCGCTTCTAGTATCACTTGAGGTTGCATTTGTATTGTTCCTGACTTCGTCTCGGTGCTCTTCGAAAGTGATTCTGTTTGACTTTGGCCATATAGTTTACTGCCCCTGACAACATTTGTTCGCCTTCACCTAGCTTCGATTTATGTTGTTGTTTATGTGATGAATTTGGGCTTTCAGGGTGAACTTGGCGCATTGCTTCGAGTTATATACTTGAGCTTCTCTGTGCATGGTGCATATCACCTTTACCCCTTGAGTCATTCAGCTTGTATTTATGTTCGTGAATGCTTGCTGCCTTAACTTGTTGCACTATAACTATTAAGACAGTGGCATTGATAATTGCATCTTCACTTTCTCTCCATTGTTAAGACTATACTTCTGTTGGCTGCTTTGTAGCTGCTAGATGTCTTAGTTTTGTTGGTCTTGCCTTGTATCACCTGCTGTTTACTGTAGTCAGTGGTTTATCACTGTCATATTGATATTGCCGTGACATTTACTTCACCACTTGCCACAAGTCTAGGTAGCTTATCACTTGGTTGCATTGTAGCTTGCATGAATTCATCATTGATTGAGTTTGACTTAGTTTCGATTCTCCTGACCATTTAAAAACTGCTGTTGACTCGAGTTGAATTACTTTGGTTGTGATATTTTCTTTTAAACTTTACTGTGAATTTAAGCACTTCTGACTTGAAACATTTCACTGTCTTGACTTTACTTGACTTTGATCTTTGACTTTGATCACCCATTTCGGTGATGATATTGATATCCTTGTTGGAGCTGCTGTACCTGATCGCTTGCATATGCATTCATGTAGAACATATGTGTTATCACCTTGTCTTAGATTAACATTTTGCTGTGAGTTTGGTGTCACTTGATTCAGTGATGTATCGGCATTGATGTATCTTCATTTTGTTCAAGTGTACTTGTCTTTACTATGTTGATCTGATTCATGATCTTACTATCACCATTCAAAAAAAATATAGTTGCAGTGAGCTCTTTCGCTGCTGCACTGCCTTGTTCTCGAATCTGATATATTGCATGGATGCCTTGTATCATTTGCATTTTTGTCATTTTGCTTCACTGATGACCTTATCTTTTATAGAGGCATGTGCAGTTTCATTTTAGCCTCTCTGTCTTTGACGTTGAGGCCATTCATACATGTTGAGTCAGGTCTGCCCATTCTTGTTTCTGTCTTTAGCTGTTCATGTTCCTATGCTTGTTGAAGCTTATGTTGTGGCTTCACTCGTATCTCTTGTGATATCTTTTGAGTCTGTTTACTTTCTGACCAATATGGGTTAGATATTTTGATTTCTTCGACGTATTAATTACTATTAATACTCGGAATTGTGGTGACTTTATATTCTGTTGTGGCGAGGCAGTGCACGCGTGCGTGCACTGCAGCCACACCGAATTGACAGATTTTAATCGATATCTCTTTTATTCCTAATTCATCGACCTGTTGCGTAATTCGTAGGCTGTATTGGCGAGGCAGTACACGTTAGCGTGTACTGCAGCCAATTAGCTTTGATGTTTTTAAATTGACATTTCAATTGCTTAAACTGCTTTGGATTTCTGTTTTGTGGATTAACACTGTTTAGTGTTATTTCTGCCGTTATCCAATTCTCGTATCGAGAGTTGGATATACGAGATTTCTGTGACTGTCATCTATATTGAGATTTGATTATCATTGCTTCTATGCTCTAATAACTGATTTTGAATTAGACTGATCCGAGTATTATTTTCTTTTGAATGTAATACTCGGGTCAGACCGAGTATTTACAGGTTGTAGATTTTTAGCTTTGGGTTGCTGCTAGAGCTATGAAGACATTTTATATCATTTGAAGTGGTCTTCGTCTTGTTGTAGTTGTCAGTGTGTCTGTTTTAAGATGATAATGTATTCATGTATATTAGTCGATAATGTACTTGTATATATAACTTCACGAGTCGACAATTGTAGCTGTATCATTTGTATTGTGTCAAATGTATTGTAACTGATATCAGTTATTGTATATATGAGACTTTTCGTTCCATCTTTATTCCGCATTTATGTTATCTGTGTTATTTTTATATCTATTGTCCTAAACTATTATAGCCACTGTGTAGTAGCTTTGAGTTTGTATCGGTATGTCGGATTTCCTCTAAAGATGAAATGCAATGTTTTATTATCTGACATATCGGTGCTCGCACAAAGCAATTACATAGATGGTCGCTCCTCAACAGCCTTATTCTCCGTGCTAGTTGACGGCACTACACCGTAGTGCTCTTGGCTAGCGTGGGTATAGAGGTGGGGCGTCACAGCTTCTTACTTTTAGGCTTACATCTTTCTCTAACTATCAAGCCTAATATTAATTAAATATAAGCTCTCTTATACAATTTACAGTCTCAGCATAACTAATTAACAGAATTAATTACTGAAATAAATACTAAATAAAATTATCTAACAGGAATCTAATGATAATATATCATAACGTAAAAGATATATAATTAAATCCACTCACTTGTCGTCCTTAGCTTCAATTATCCCTTTTAATTTGTTACGCTTTTCTCCACTTTTTCCCTTTTTTGATTCGCTGTATATTCTCTGATTTGTTTGCACAATTCTTTGATTTGTTTGTATGTATTTCCTTGCTTAATTTTATTTTTGGTTTGGGGAAAGATTTGATTAACAGAGGAGAAAGGAAGAGGGAGAAGAGAAGAGGAGTTTGCTATAAACGACGACAGCTGATTTAGAGAAAATAATGTGGCCTAGGGTTAAGTTACGTTCAATTTATAGGTGCAGTGAACAACTAGGAACCATCCGATTAACCCTTAAAATAATCCTCACCATCAGAACTTGATTTGTTTACGTTAGCTTATAACGTATAACTCTCCAACGTTATTCATTTGTTCCTTTGTTATATGACCCTATTAATTCATGTTTCCTTCTAAATAAGATTCTCCCATTAATTATCCAATTAATTAGATCATACATACATACATACATATATATATATATCCAATATTAATTAATTCTTATACGTTATAATTTTTTACCTATTTGAACACGTCAATTAATACCTCTATTAATTGAATGCATATAAAAGTTATACTTTTTAATTTATTCTTATTAATTTACCTACATCATAAACCTAATTACTTTGTTTGATTTTTGTACGCGTTCCATTTTTTTAACTTGGAAATAAATAATCTTATAACTGATATTTTCTTCTAGCTAATTAATTTACATTATTAATTATTGTAAAGATGACATATTCTTTAATTAATTGACACCCTTTTTAAAATGCTAAACTAATTGTCAATTAATTAATTGACACATTTTCCCATTTTAATCGATTCCAGATTAATTCCTATGCGTCACTCAATCACACATTTATCAGTTGTACATGTTTAAACTGTCAATTCATTACCCAATTAATTGATATATAAGTTTCCCTCTTTTATTAATTGATGCTTACTTAATGTCTTTAATTAAATTCTCAATTAATTGATTGCATCAATTATAAATTAATATACGTATGTTATCATTTAATTTATTCCCCACATACATTTCCCTTTATTAGAAGATCCCTTAATTAATTAATGTTATAAAAGTGACATATTCTCTGACTAATTGACGTCTCTATGTCTCTTAATTAATTCCTTTTTTAATTGATTGATGCGTCAATTAATCACACATTCATTGGTTGCATATATCTATGTAACCTCTTAATTTTTAAATGCGTATATTTGACATTTATATTTTTCACTGTTTTGCAATTATGTTAATTCAATTGATTTTATTTGTATTTAAAGTGCAGGGTGTTACAACTTTTAAATAAATTCGTGAGCTATACTCACCCAAAAGCTACCGAACCACTCCGGACTTCCACTAGAACTTTAGATCAACCTAGATCCTAGCTTTGACTTTGGTAAGAACAAGAGTTGATGGCCTTATGGTGGCTTTAGGGTTCAACCAAGGTATGGTGCACACGGTCAAAAGGTGGTGGAGCTTGGCCTTGAAAGGTGGGGTTACTTTAGATTATCATCGAATTCACAAAAATCAAACCTAAAAATGGATCATCTTCTAACTGAATTTTGGACAAGACACTCATGGAATTTGGGAAAGTTGTCAAAGTAAAATTTCTAGGAAATTCTTTTATCTATAACTTCAAATAAAGTGTCACTCAATTTGGATCTGTTTATGGTCAAAAGAAGAAGAGATATTTTCAGACTTGAAGATCTAGGTCTGAAAATGATCTAAAAGAAATGAGATTTAGACGTGGCCAAGCTTAAATTTGAAGAAGTGGTCCACATAAAAGTTGTAACCACTGGAATTTTTATGATTTGAATAAAAAAAATCTTCTATTTGGATAAGGTATGAGAAAGATATGGTAGAAGGAAGAGGAGGCAAAATTGAAGAAGTGAAAGAGGTATTTATGAGCAAGAAACAAAGTAAATTACATTAATGCCCTTACTCCTTTACCCTCCACCTGCTCTTGCCACAACACCATGCCACCTCATCTTCATGTACGTCAGTCCACACTCATGTCCCCTCCATTCCAAACTCCAACATGTTCAAACATGTTTTTGTACTTATGTTTCATATGATGTGACATTTTCTTTTTAATAAATTATATTTTATATTTACCTAATAAGTCATATCTAAGTATGTATACCTAAGTATATACACATATACACTATATAGCTCTAATTTATTTATATTGGTATGTGTATATTTATGCAATAATGTACACAGTGTTTTCGACAACTTTTAACCGACGAAAAATTAAAAATTCAGAAAACGAATTCCGGCTGCATTTTAGATTTTTCTTTGAACTATATATTTTTGTAAACAAATTTGGAAAACATTTCACCATCACTATTTATTATTTAAAAGATTTTTATTCTAATTATAAATCTACTATTTGAATATTTAAAATTGATTAAATATTCCCAAGTTAAAGCGGTGAAATTCTAGGTCGTTACATTTCCAAAACAAATTAAAATCAAATAAACAAATACAAAGGTGGTACTTCAAATTGTTACTTCTAAAGGCTGATTTAATGAAATCTAGGAGTTCAATTCATCATTCAAGGTGCGACTTTTTTGGAGACATCTGTAAGGTAGTTTTCTAAATTTATTTATGAAATATATGATATTTATATAATCCATATCTCATACATGTTATATCTCCTTTGATTATTAGTTCATCTTGTATGTGTAGTTTAATTCTCAAACTTCAATGAATTTATGTATGCTAAAGTTGTCTAATTTATTATTTTTTATTATTTTAGAAATTGATGTTTATGGGAAAACAAATTTTTTGACTAGAATCTAATTTTATTTAACTGTTGTAATTTCATAACTTATCACATACACAAATATATGTACTGAAATCACTTTGAAAGTTGATTCAATGTTTTATATGTTTGTTGATTTCGAATGTATATTATTTTGATTATTGTTTGCATATGTTTAAAAGTTGTTTTGATTCAAAATTTATAACTTGATTTTATGAAAAATCATGAACCTATTTTGATTCATCCATAATTTAAAGCTAGTTTTCAATTTGTTGAATCTAAGTTTTAAAACATATAAAACTAAAACTTTATATATTAAAAATGGCGTGTGCACGTACAGATACACACACACATATATATATATATTTGTGTGTGTGTGTGTATTTAAGCAAGTTTTCAATTTGTTGATTTTATGTTTTAAAAAATATAAAAATAAAACTTTATGTATTAAAATTGACACACACACATACAAACACACACACACACAAAGACTTACATGCATACATATATACACACATATATCTTTATGTGTGTATACAGATATATATATATATATATATATATATATATATATATATGTACGTATGTCTTTGTGTGTGTGTGTCTGTGTCTGTGTATGTATGTATGTATGTATGTATGTATGTATGTCATTTTTAATCTAAAATATAATTTGCAATTATTTGTATATTTATATATGTAAGTTATTTCATCTTAAAGTTTGTAAAAGGACTTGTGAGTAAAATCCTAAATTTAAAATCATTCCTAAGTTAAAACCAGATTTTCTTTTTTCTTTCCTTAATTTTTAAAACATGTTAATTAGTCAAAACCAATATTAATATCTATGTTCATATATATACATATAAGTATGTTGGCATGTGTGTGCACACACATGCGTGCATGCACGCATGCATATGCATGCATGTGTATGTGTGTGTGCATGTGCACGTGTGTGTATGTGTGTGTATCATTTCTTTATAATTAAGAAAACATATTATTCAAATTAAGATGTGTTTGGGTGTTCAAAATTGGTTTGAAATGGCAGTATAAGATGAATGAATGAAAGGAAATATCTCCTCCACCCTTTTCTCTCATTATTAATTGCTACTTAAACATAATTGATTGTCATTTGAATATAACTAAAATTTTAATTAGTTAAAGTAACTTTATAACATATTATATATATATATATATATGTGTGTGTGTGTGTGTAAATATTACTACTATAATCATCGTCGAAGAAGTTCGATGTGCTATATAATCACAGCAGTAAGCAAAGGCCATAATAATAGCGATGATGCCAATAAAGAGTGTCATCGCCATCAATAACCTCAAAGACAAGCAATCTAAAGAGCCAAAGGCATCGTACATCATCAATGCCTCTTCACGCTTAACCAATGCTACATCTTATCGATCATCAAGGTATATGAAGAGATGTAGAAATGACATTGCCTTTCATGATCAGTGTCGAAAAAGTAGAGTACCGCGCTTCATCAATAACAGTATACATACAATGTCGCGTATGACCAAGGAAGCAAGAGGATAAATACAATCCACTTTGTAAGCCATTATTGAGTGTCGAATTGACTACAATGCATTTCATTGATGTAGAGTTCTATTAATACCGCCTTACATGACAAGGAGCTGCACTATGTCCACATCGTCATCATTCTAGAAGTCATACCACCATTAATGTATTAGTAGCGCCACCACCCACTTAACGTGACCAAAGCAGGCTCATCGACAAAACCTTGAAGGCTATCAATACTGCATTCAAAGCGACACCGCACTTTATGCCACTTAGAAGATGCCATTCCACAATAACACTGAGGATCATCAATATTGAGCAACACCGCCTCTCATCTATACACTATACTGTCGATGACCCATGAAAAGCACCAATCATTAATGACATCGATGACATACAAAGAAAAATCGCCATATACCAATACCCTGCTATATTGATGTTGCTCGCCATCGATGTTCAACATTACATCCAACCGACACTGCCTCTTATATATGTCATTCAGCCACAAAGATGATGCCAGGTAGATGTTGTCGAAGCTATGCATGACGAAGTCAAGCCCACCGAAGACACAACAGGCGGAGTGGAGCTGCTCACCTCTATAAATATGGACTTAGGGGGACGAATTCTCTCATATCATTTCTTACTTTTTCAACTTGTAAACCGTAAATTGATTTGATGATTTTTAGAGCCTATTGTATCATTTAAACCTTGTACGCATAAGAAATTGGAAATCAAACAATTGCATAGCATAGCATATTATATTGATTTGAAGTTATGACTTGAATGATTATTCGACTTCGAATATTGATTCACGTGGATTTGTAACTTGCATAGCATATTGACCTTAAATTCAAACTTGCATAGCATACTCCATTCAACTTTGACTTTGGATTTATATAGCATATGTGACTTCAACCTTAAACTTTAGATTTGACTTCGACTTCGATCTTATCCGATGAGACATATGGCTTTGGCTTTGATGACTAAATTAAGACTTGACATGAATGCATACTTCACTTCGATGACTTAGAAAGAACCTCTACTAGGCCTCTCTTTGAATTTACAATATTTTACTATATTTTGGGGTTAGGGAATTTATTCGTTAACATTTTGGTGCTAGATTGAGGGCTCGAACCTCCAACTTCATTAAAATCCCAAGTGGAATTACTTAACCTACTTTGAACTATCTTAGCTTGCATATTTAGGGCTTAAAGAACTTACCCAACCAAGCATAACCTAATCCAACCTACATTTGATTGCATCAACTAAGTCATACCAATTAACCGATTTAAGATGTCTAAACAAGGGTCTTCCAAGCCTCGAAAAGTTGGCCCACTTTCCTAATTACTAATGATCCATGGCTTTATAAAGAAAAAGTATTCATAATCAAGGAATTGCAAATCATGGAAAGTAAGAGAAGACGAGCAACGTCTTATAACCCAAATAAATGGAGCTTGAATATGTTCTATCTAGGGCTATCATCGATTTTTGTTCTAGAAAAGCGGTGCAAGAAAGATAATATCTTCTCAAGAATAAAAAAGAAATTCAACTTAAGGCTATGGGGACCATTTTCAAAAGAGAAGTAAAAAAGAATTTCTAACGATTCACTAGAAAGTGGAAAGGTATTCTTAGTCACTTCCAAGGACAAAATGAGACTCGAGAGTCTTTGAAAAGGAATCTTGTTGTGGAATCTAAGGAGCTTAGTGTAAGCAACAAATGAGCTAAGCATCGGCTAAAATGGCTAGCCTCTAAATCATGACTTCCAAAAGATTGTGCCTTCACTACTTCTATGGAAAATATCTATTTCTTAACTAAATATGAGCTTAGCTATTAGCCTTCACAAAAGAGGAGACCCAATTTCGAATGGAATCATGGAAGCTCATATTGTCAATATCATCTTAAAAATGGCATGACACCAACTAGTGCAGAAGCTTGGAAGGAATGATTTTTAATTTCTAGGGCAGGGAAAACTCAATGAATTTGTAAAGAAATGTTAAACAAGTTTACAATAATAAAAGGATCTTCAAATAAGAAAATCTGCATGGTTAAGAAGTAGGATTCTTCTAAGATAAAGAACGTAGCCATCGAAGGCTCATGACTGCAAGAGGTCCCTGGCCATCATAGGCCCTAGCCATTAAAGGCTCATGACCGCAAGAGGTCCTTAGCTATTAAAGGCACTAAGTCTTCAGTGTCATCATCAATGGACTCACTGAAGCGCCTCCTAGAGGGAGGTCGGAGTAAGCTTTTAGTGCCGCCAACAAAGGCCTCACTAAAGCATCGGGAAAGCCTTCAACGCCTGCCTGCGTGGCTTGGTTGAAGCGCCTCCAAGAGGGAGGTAAAAGTAAGCCTTTAGTGCCATCATCAAAGACCTCACTAAAGCATTGGGAAAGCCTTCATTGTCATCACCAAAGGCCTCATTGAAGCACCTTCTAGAGGGAGGACAAAGTAAGCCTTTAGTGCCAGTCATCAAAAGCCTTACTAAAGCATCGAAATCTTCAACAAGAAGATCAATCAATCAAAGCCAAGTAGTGCTCCAAATCAATCAAAATCAGAGCCAAGTAGAGCTCCATATCAATTAATCTACTAGAGGAAGATCCATTAAAATTCGAGCCAAGTAGCGCTTCAAGTCAAACAAAGTCTACTGGAGGAATGTCCATCAAACATAAGCTATTTATGCTTTCCAACAAATGCAATTTTCAGCCACCTAGCAAAAGATTCCGGTCTCCTTCTATTATTGCTAGACAAGAGATTCTGATGAAATATGGAATTTTGGTCTTCTTCTACTCTTATTGCCAGATATGGACTTCTATCATTAATATTTCTAGATATTGATTTTTGGTCTTCTATTGTTACTACTAGATATGGATTTTTGGTCTTCTGTTATTATCGCCAGATATGGATTTCTGGTCTTCTATTACTATTACAAGATACTGATTTCTAGCCTTCTATTATTATCGCAAGATTTAGGTTACTGGTCCTCTTCTGTTATTATCAAGCAGAATGTTGATCTAGACATTAAAAGCTTGAAGTACAAAAGCATGATAATTAGACAATTCGATTCAAAGCCACATACTTTACGTTTGAGCTCATTATTTTCCTTAGTCACACTCTCCAGATCTACTTTGATTTTATTAAACGACTTGAGATCAGCTTCCAAATTTTTTACTTTCTCCTCCAATGGCTGCTTGGATTTCTTTTCCTCATCAAGATAGGAATCCAGTCTCTCCTTTTCCAGGATAGCAACATCTCTCTCTACAGCAATATCAATCATACCATTCTGAAGTGAAGAAATCTTTTCTTGAAGCTCGACTACTTCATTGGAAGGCCCTTGAGAAGCATCCAAAGAAGAAGCATATGATTTCCCACCTAGAATACATAACATATTTAAGTCAAAACGAAATCTATGAAGTTGAAGATTAACCAAATAAACATAAAAATGTATTGATAGAATTGTTTGAGAATCAGGAAAAGGTGATCATCAGAATAAACCGATGGCTGCGATGATCCAAGTGAAGTGATGGATAAAGATTGAATGGCTAACTGAGTGAGTTCCTCGAAATTCATTGTTGAAGTCTGAATCTAAGTCTTTAAAGGAAGCGGATCCTTTGGAGAAAAGAGCAAACCAAGTTTAGCGCACATGCGATTGATAGATGTTGGAGAAGAAGGAAAGGTAACATTAAGAGGGGGTTAGGATTTTGAGCCTCCTTAAATGCTTTAGCCTGAGCTTCTTTAGGCTTCTCTGGAGCTTTATCCAAATTTACTACTCCTGGACTTGGATCGGTATTTACATCCCACATCTCATAAACGATAGTAGGAGCGAATTCACCTGCAAGTTTAGGCCTTTTGTCTTATGGAGAAGGAGGAGCATTAATGATAGCATCATTGCCCATTTCTTCTTCGTCTAGCTCTTCAATGGCTTTGGTGATAAAGTCATTATAAGAAATAGAATTGATCGACTAAGGCAGAGCATAGGCTACATCTATACTCTTTCTCTTCTTAGGAGCACTATCTTTAACCCTTACTTCCATGGGAACAACAACAAGGGCAAATGAGCCTAAAGCCAAAGGAAGAGTCGGTAAACTAATAGTATCAGAAATTTCATTTCTAACCACATTAAAACTTACTAACAAAATCTAGCTGAATTGGAGAGTTAGAGGTAAAGACTTCTAACTTGCTTATCGCTAACGAGCTTTTTCCACAAGAATTATATTTAACCATTGGTAGCTATCCCAAGATCTTGTGGTGGTCTAAGATGATAGAATATTGGAGGAGCTTCGATGGAGCTAGCAACAAGAGTCTATTTCTCCTATTCTCAGCGAGATGGATTAGGGAATTTACGATCTTTTGATCTTCAGATTTTAGACTCTTGGAAGTAGGATTTGAAAAAGAACACCCATCAGTAAAGAATAATAATCAAATAGGGACAACCAAGGTTAAGAGACTTATTAGCAGTAAAAAATGTCCCTCTATTATTAAAGTAGCATTTGATGAAGAAAAATTGAGTCTCCCATACTCTTGCCTTGTTAACGCTCTCAGTGATTAAGCTTTTGGGTGGGGATGAATTCGGTATGGTTGACGCTTGGTTGCTTACCCATTTTAGCAGGACCAGTTATGTAATGAAGAATGTCAACATTGAGAGATGGGAGTCCAACTTCCAAAGCTAGAACCTCCAGACAAGTCAGGTATGTATAAGCGTTAGGCAAGAACTAGATTGGTACAATATTCAGGTGCTCTAGGTATCTTAAGAGGAAGCCCGAAAAAGGAAGATAGCCTGTGTGCCAGATATGAATAGGAGTGAAAGTAAAGTACCATTCTGGTGGGTTATAGGTATTGTTCGTAGGACCGGCAGGGATGGCCTCAACCCCAATGATCCTGAATTGTTCAAGAATAGAGTCATCCTCAGCCTGAGATGTGATGTACGATGGATTTGTAATAACAACTCCCTTCTTGGTAGTTAAAGGTGAAGGCTTAGGCCCTTTACTAGCTTTCTTGATGGACTTCTTACTAGATTGATGACTTTCCATTTTCCTGCCAGGTGTATTATTCCGAACTTAAGGAATTCCAACGATTCATATTATATAATAATTTAGTACATGCTAAGTCCAAAATTATTGTTTAAGTAATCTACCTACCACCAAAGTGATAAGGTACATGTTAATTACAAGATAACGATCCTTAAATGACAAATGCCAGGTTTATTAGTAAACTTAAATTTCAAAAAGAGTAAACCATAGAGAAGATATATAAAAGATAAATAAGGATAAATATGCAGCATCAATAAACTCATGTCAATTACAATGAGTAATTTGCATTATAAAACATTGATAAACCCCACAACCATTACTGACGATGAGGTAATGAGGATATCGACGGTTGGCTAACAGCGACAATGCAAGTTGGAAACATGAAAATTGGTTAAACAAGTTAACATGTTAAAAGCAATGGTGTCGAGGATGTCGACGACATATAGAGATTCGTATACAATGTCAAAAACGATCATGAAAAAAAAGAAAACAATAAGGTTGTTATTATCAAATCATATTTATGATAATGTTGAAGACGAGCGAATTTGACCATGATTAACCTCGAGTTCATTAACAACACATCTGATTAAAACAAAATCGACGACCTCTAAGTTTTCAACTAAGAGTAGTCGCACTTCAACTTGGTCGATGAGATGTGAAACGACTTTGACTCCATCGGTACTAATTAAATAGTAAAACCCTTACTAGTGTCGATTATCACGATAGATTGGGATTGTCATGTCTTGTCAAAATTAAAATTTAGTGGTGTCGAGGAAGTAAGAATTTTGTTAGTACTAAGCTTATTAGTATCACATTCAACTCACTCTTACCCTTCACGATATGAAACCTTTGGCTAATATAATAATAAGAATAATATGAGGTATTATCGATTTCGAGAATCATAACAATGTCGATGAAGGTCAATGTCAATAAGATGAAAGACGAAGTCGAAGCCATCTTATCGTTAATAATCCTATGAGATAATAATTTTCATATCAACTGTAATGACCCGAAATTTTATCACTTTAAAATATGTATATTTAATTTATTTTTAAATAATTAATAAATGGATTTTATTAGTCAAAATAACCCCTTTTAAATAATAACTAGTGATGTGAAATGATTTTCAAAATGTATTTACAAAAATATTTAGTTCAAAGGAAAATATAAAATGTGACCAGAAAGCTTTTTCCAAAAATTCAATTTTTCACCATATAAAAGTTGTTTAAAAGGTTGTAAACACTCTAGTAGACATATACACATACATATATAAATAACATAAGTAGGATTAGTGATAATAATAAGAAAAATATATTTACTTAAGTAAATACATAGAAGATGTGATGTTAAAGAGATTCCTTAAGTGTAAAAGTGGATTTAAGTACACCCTATTATCTAATATGTAATCCAATACTTCATACTAAGATGTGATGAATGATAGAAGTGTGTAAGAGGGGGGACAACATGTACAAGAAGTTAGGATGGGTGGAGAAATGAGTGGAGGGCATGTATTTCAAGGGCATTTTGGTCATTTACAAAATCCATTTTATGTAAAACCAAATTCCTTATTTTCTCCTTCCCACTTTTCATTTCATTTTCTTATTTCAACTTTGCTTCTTCTTTCCTAAAGCTTTCTCAAACTCTTTAATGTCTTCCAAGTTTTTAAAATTTTAAAAATCTCACCATTTTCCATATTTAATCCTCAAAAACTTATTTAAAACACTTTTCCTTCCTTTCTACACCTCCTCCTTTCCAAAACAAGTACACACCGCCCGCACACACCCATGGCCAAGCCCCACATCACCAAGGCCAAACCACCTTGCCCTCTTGAGGGTTCCATAATTCCATTTGTCCAAAAGAAAGCTAAGATCTATGGTCGTTTCAAGTTTTAATGGAAGTTTGCCTTGTTTTGTTTAGATTTTGGAAAGTAAAGCTTGCTCCTTTTTAAATAAAGTTTTAAACTTTATGTTTATAAAATTATATCTTGGTTATTTGGTGGAAAAATAACATAATGGTGCTTTACGTATTCTTGTTAATATGTAATGGTCGTATATAATTGGAAACGAAGTCAAAAAGTGACTTTTAGTTTGCAAGTTATGATTTTACTTGTGTCTGTTGATTATGGCATGCGTTGTGAATTTATAGGCTTATGCTTGGATGTTGTATGTTGTTTGAAAATTAGCACTTGAATTGTACCTTAGCGCGGCATCGAAATCCCTTGTTTAAAACTTGTTTGCACATATATGTTTTCTAGAAAAGTTATAAAGTTTTTAAACTTTACTTTTTTCTTTTCCAAAGCTTTATTTAAAGTTTATAAAAGTAATCTGACATATATAAGGTAGAGTTTTGAAAGTTATTTGGAGTATAAAACAAGTTTGAAATTTCGGGTCATCTAGCGATAGTGGCTATGAATGAAGTTCGAAAAAATCAAACGTTTTTCTAAATTAAAAGTGTTTCTTTTAAAATACTTTTGAAAATCATTTTCAAATCATTAACTCAGTCAAAATGATAATTATTATTTACTTAATTAAGTATGAATTGAATAATTAATTAATTAATTTATCAATTAAAGATAATTAGTAGGTAATTAGCAATTAAGTACAGAAAATTAGTATTTAAGTATAAAATTAAGTAAGTTAATTATTAATTAATTAATTAAGAGGGTTTTAATTAATTATTAACTAAGTGAAGAGATAATTAAGTATTAATTTTTGCTTAATTAAGTTTAATTATATAATTATTCTTAATTAATCAGGGTTTAATTATTAATTAATTACTAATCAGGTAGGGTTTAATTAGCTAATTTAATTAAGACTTAATTAAGGTTTAATTAAGATTTAACTTGTTTATTATGAGTTAATTAGTAATTAAATTAAAATTTAATTATTATTAAATAAAGGTTTATTTTTAATTCTATCGGTTCTATTTTAAGGCAGCTCATTAGATAAGTAAATTGATTTTAAACAAGGGACCTTTTGTTTGAGTCAATAAGTAGCCAAACAACTATGGATAAATTATACTTAACTTTGACATCTGTTGAGCAGAATAAAACATCATTCTTCTAAATTTAATTGGATAGAGTATTGATGACATCCATTTAGCAGAATAAATCTCCATTCTACTATCAAATTGATTTGGACATTGCATTGTATGCCAGCTAATTATTGTTGGATAAGTGATGGTTTAGTTGGTGATTGCTAATTGATTTTGTTTACATATGTGTTGGCTTATGCAGATGTCTATTATGTGGCTTGAAAAGTCAAATTTAAGAAATGGTAACTTGATTTAGTACCATTGTGGTAGCTAGGCCACTTTTCGAATTTATAAAGTCAAGGATTTAAAATAACTTCAATTGTATAACCATTTGAGGTCAAACGTTTATAAATGATGTTTTAAAGTAAGTTATTTAATTATTTTAATAAAGATGTTTATAAATGATGAATTGTTTTATAGAAAGGATTATACTAAGTAAAAAGGGATTTATTAAAAAGAGGTTTACAAATGATATTTTGTAAAGGAGTTCAAAAATTATTTTAGAGAATTATAAAACAAAGTTTTATAAATTATTTGGAAATTTATTAAAGTATTTGTAAATATGAAATGGGCTTATAAAAAGGGAATTTTATAAAGAAATGAGATTTGTTTTGAGTATTTATCCTTCTTAATTAGGGTGGTACAGAAACACTCTTTCCATACTTAACACCGAAGGATAATAGTTTGGTTTATAGTAATAAATATTTTAAATAATATTTTTTAGGCCCATTTAAATATGATTTTGAAAAAGAGGAAGTCTCCCTCAAGTATTGTTAATATACTAATACCACTGAGATAAGTATGGGGATTTTTTCTGAGTATTGAAAATATAATGGTTTGGAATATACTTATACCAGTGAGATAAGTATATAAATGTTTTCTAAGTATTGGAAAGAGTATAAGGGGTTTAGGAAAATATCTTTGGTAAAGGTATTTTAAGTCAAAAATTTGAAAAATGATTTGATTTATGGGAAGATTAATTTATAAAGGCTTAGTGGATCCTATTGGAAATTAAATCTATGTCTGATTGTTTGTTTATTTGATAGTTAAATAACCAACTATCAAAATCTTAGCCAAAATATAACTCCGGAAATATCTAGGAGAAAAACGTGAGTTATATGGCACAGTTATCTTCGATGATGTTGTATTGTGCATATAAATCTCGTTTTGTTCTCCTTGGACAAATGATAAGGAGATCCATGCACTTAAATGGTTAGGGGATGATCCCCGCTCTTATCTATTATCTAGCTATTTTCAAAAGAACCGGAGTTGAGTTTACTGGAAAACTAGCGAATGTTGGTTCGAAGAAACTAGGATCGGATAAGTATGAGTCATTCAAAAACCACTTCGAATCAACTCAAGCGTTCTAATTGGCGACATTCCAAAGTTGATGGGATCGAAGACGAAGCTTTTTTAAGTGCAAGAGCTACTTACTACTAATCCTGAGGGTGATTCCAAAATGGATGTCAAAGAAGTAGTGCCTTCGGTTTATTCATATCCTGAACAACTTGTATGGACGAATTCTAGCACTACATTGCTGCCTGGAGTCAGTGTTAGCATTACAAGTGGGATTTCTATATAAAAGCTAAAACGTAGCCTCAAGCCTCATCAATCGAATGACTAAAATCAAAGAAGATGCAGTAGGGCTAAGTGGGTCGCACCCATTAGGGTCTGTCATCACCCCTCTAGATATATATATATATGGAATTGGTTGTGCATGAGAGCTCTAGCGAAAAGTTTGCAAAGAAACCATAGTGATAACATATTTGGTACTATCCAGTAAGGGGTAGGCAGGTCCTGTATTGGCAATGGTCGATAGGTACGACCTCGTTACATTTTCTAGAGGTGTACTATGTTAGGTAGTACCCTATTGCCTTATCATTATATGGAATCCATTCTCCAATAAGCACCATACGGAATTAGTTGTACCCAACTATGTTAAAATGTGAGATGCAAGCATTTCAGCTATATTCAATATTTATTTTAAACCTAGAGATTATTATACTATCACTGGATTTTCTATAGAAATGTTTTGGTTATCGTAAGATAAAAACCCGTCCATGTTTATGTGCAGTGTGATCTTACGAGGTACCTTTATTTTTAAAGGTTTTTAATAACATTAATAATCCATATGATTGTGTTTCTTATGCTGTTTTTACCAGACTAACCTGGGCGTTGTTTCTTATAATGCCCGGGTCAGCCCAAGCATATTTTCTAGATTTAGCTGGATGACTTTAGAGCTTTTAGGAAACGAGCTGGATGCCTCCAAGTTGTACTTCCATATTTTCTTTTATCTTCCGCTGTTTGTTCTTGTTGTAACAATCAGCAATTGTAAGGACAGGTTGTTATAATTGTCTAAGCGGATGATGGGTTAGTGTTGTACTCTGACTTATGTATGTATGTTAAAGTCTCTTTCTTTTTGTAAAGACTTGTTTGGTATTATATATTAGTCGTCACATTTTTGTGAGATTTTTCTTCCTTCTTCTTTTCGTTTTCCCCAAAAAGCTATTTTTCCGGCACTTGGATGCTCGGAACATGAATACCATAGATGTAATAGCATCGACTTCTTAGGGTCAAAAAGGTGGGTTGTTACAACTGGTATCAAAACTGAAGGTTAAGGGAGAGCCTTGGATTTGGTGTGGTAAGCTCATTAGAGATAAGGTTTGTAACATCCTAGAATAAGTTTGAGAGTGTGTGTGTGTGTGTGTATGGGAGCGCGTATTTATTAGTGATATAAAAAGATTTTATATTGTGTTGTTTGATCAGATTGAGTGGTGTAGGTATTCTGATTAATGCGTCTAGCCTTCGTTATTGATAGGCATTCCTAAACACTTGAATAAGGCCAATCAACATAGTATTGTTTTAAAATGGGTAAACTAAATAAGTTTACCTAGGAAAATAATATATATATATATATAAGAATGATTTTCAAAAGAATAAATATAGTTATTTTGATGTGCTTGGTTGTTAGAAAATGATAATATTCAATTATTATCAATTAGGGTTGTTTTAGTTATGCTTGTTCGGTTTGAGCATTGACTATTGTTAAGTGTTTTATAAGAAATTTTCCTTTTTAAAATATTGGTTGGGTAAATAGAAATTGGGAAACATTGAAATGAACACCTTGTGAATTAAGTTTAATAGTTTGACTAAAAGGCGTTCGGTGTTAATATTGGGTTAAAATTTGATTTTAATAAGATGTTTATTAAAAGTTAGAATATTTTAGAATAATTATATAACACATGATTTGTATAAACGAATTTTATTACAAATAATTTTTTTTGAAGATCCAAATCTCGGAGCCTTGAAGAAGATTTCAAATGTTTTATGGGAAAGGGTAGTAATATTTTACTTGAAATATTTTTATGTATAAATATTTCAGAAAGGAAATTTTTAAGTACGGAGTATTTTCTTTGGACTTGTTCGGAAAATGAGTCTCGATCTATTTTGTGACAGTTAGGATAATCTTCTAAGTGATGGTCGGATGTTTTCTTAGACGAATGTTGTCGTGCACTTAGTAAATTATCCTTTTTATCATTATTCAATCGAAACAAGTTAGAATCCGAGCTAATTAAAAGCAAGTTGGTTTTAGATATTTTTAAAAATTATTTGTTTGGAAATATGTAAAAATATTGTTTTAAAAAAAAAGATTTTGAATTAGAAGAAGAATTTTAAGTTAATTAGTTTGAGTGACTCAAAAGTAACAAAAATGGAAAGGAGATGTTGGTAAGCACTTCTTTTAAGTATTACCCTTCTTCGTAAGGGAATGTATGATACTATATGGTAGTATCCAGTTTCTTAGTATCATTTTAGGGTTACTCAGGCTATATGTATGTATTTTCTGTGGTTAAATATATAGTTTAATTTCCTAAAAAGATTTTGGAATAAACCGGGTATTTTGGATCTTGAGTTTACGGAAGGTAAATTCAAAATGGAAAAAGTTTGAACCAAATAGTGGTATATACTCTCAAGATGTAGTAGAGTGTTATACAAATTAAACTTAAGTTTATTTTTTTATGCAATGTTTTCATAAATAAATGGTTAAGTTCTGTGTTAACTGGTTCTCTTTCTTTGTTTGTTTGTGATGAAATTTCGGGGACGAAATTCTATTAAAGGGGGAAGAATGTAACGACCTGGAATTTTATCACTTTCAAATATATGGATATTTAATTTATTTTTACATATTTAATAAATAGATTTTATTTCTCAAAATACCCCTTTTAAATAATAAGAAGTGATGGTGAAATGATTTTCAAAATGTGTTTATAAAAATAATTAGTTTAAAGGAAATAGAAAATGTGACTGGAAAGCTTTTTCCAAAAGTTCAAATTTTCACCATATAAAAGTTGTTTAAAGTTGTAAACACTTTATACACACATACACATACATATATAAATAACATAAGTAGGGTTAGTAATAATAATAAGAAAAAATATATTTACTTAAGTAAATATAAAGGAGATGTGATGTTAAAGAGATTCCTTAAGTGTAAAAGTGGATTTAAGTACACAAATACACCCTATTATCCAACATGTAATCCAATGCTTTGTACTAAGATGTGATGGATGATAGAAGTGTGCAAGAGGGGGGATAACATGTACAACAAGTTAGGAAAGGAGGAGATACTAATGATGTGTTCAAAAATGAGTAGAGGACATGTACTTCAAGGGAATTTTGGTAATTTACTAAATCCATTTTATATAAAACCAAATTCTTATTTTTTTTTCCTTCTCACTTTTCATTTCATTTTCTTATTTCAACTTTGCTTCTTCTTTCCTTAAGCTTTCTCAAATTCTTTAATGGCTTCCAAGTTTAAAAAAAAATCTCACCTTTTCCCATTTTTAATCCTTGAAAACTTGTTTAAAATGCTTTTCCTTCCTTCCTACCCTCCTCCTTTCCAAAACAAGTCCACACCACCCCCACACACCCATGGCCGAGCCCCACATCACCATGGCCAAACCACCTTGCCCTCTTTAGGGCTCCAAAATTCCTTTTTTCCAAAAGAAAGCTAAGATCAAGGGTCATTTCAAGTTTTAATGGAAGTTTGCCTTGTTTTGGTTAGCTTTTGGTGAGTAAAGCTCACTCCTTTTTAAATAAAGTTTTAAATTTTATGTTTATAAAATTGTGTATTGGTTATTTGATGAAAAATAGCGTATCGGTGCTTTACGTATTCTTGTTAGTATGTAATGGTTGTACAGAATTGGAAACGAAGTCAAAAGGTGACTTTTAGTTTGCAACTTATGATTTTACTTGCGTATGCTAGCTATGGCATGTGTTGTGAATGTATGGGCTTATGCTTGGATGTTGTATGTCATTTGAAAATTAGCACTTGATTTATACCTTAGTGCGGCATCGAAATCCTTTGTTTAAAACTTGTTTGCATTTATGTGTATTCTAGAAAAGTAATAAAGTTTTTAAACTTTACTTTTTTCTTTTCCAAAACTTTATTCAAAGTTTATAAAAGTAAGCTAACATATATAAGGTAGAGTTTTGAAAGTTATTTGGACTGTGGAACAAGTTTGAAATTTGGGGTCATATAGCGATAGTCGTTATGGATGCAGTTTGGAAAAATCAAACATTTCTAAATTAAAGTGTTTCATTTTAAATATTTTTTTAAATCATTTTAAAACCATTAATTAAGTACAAAAGATAATTGTTATTTACTTAATTAAGTATAAATAAATAAATAAATAAATAAATAAACATAATTAGCGGTTATTTAGTAATTAAGTAAAGAAAATTAGTATTTAATTATTAAATTAAGTAAGTTAATTTAATTAGTTAATTAAGAGAGTTTTAGTTAATTATTAATTAAAAGTAGAGATAATTGAGTATTAATTTTTGTTTAATTAAGGTTAGTTATTTAATTATTCTTAATTAATTAGGGTTTAGTTATTAATTAATTACTAATTAGGTAGGGTTTAATTAATTAATTTAATTAAGATTTAACTAAGATTTAATTAAGTTTTAATTAAATTTAATTAAGATTTAATTAGTTAATTTACATTTAATTAGTAATTAAATTAAGATTTAATTATTATTAAAAAGGGTTCATTTTAAACTTATCGATTCTATTTTAAGGTAGCTTCTTGGATAAGTATATTGATTTTAAACAAAGGATCTTTTATCTGAGTCGCTAAGTAGCCAAAGAACTATGGATTAATTATACTTAACTTTGACATCTGTTTAGTAGAATAAAATACCATTTGCTATAATTTAATTAGATAGAGTATTGATCACATCCATTCAGCAGAATAAATCCTCGTTCTGTTATCATATTGATTTGGACATTGAATTGATGCCAACTAATTATTGTTGGATAAGTAATGGTTTAGTTGGTGATTGCTAATTGGTTTTTTTACATATGTATTAGCTTATGCAGAAACCTGTTATGTGGCTTGAAAAGTCAAATTTAAGAAAATGGTAACTTGATTTAGTACATTGTGGTCGCTAAGCGTCTTTTCGAATTTGTAAAGTTAAGGATTTAAAATGACTTCAATTGTATAATCAATTGAGGTTAAGTGTTTATAAATGATGTTTTAAAGTAAGTTATTTAATTATTTTAATAAAGATGTTAAAGTTATTATTTTAATAAAGATGTTTATAAATGATGAATTGTTTTATATAAAGGATTATATTTAGTAAAAAGGGTTTTATTAAAAAGAGTTTTGCAAATGATATTTTGTAAAGGAGTTTATAAATCATTTAAGAGATTTACAAAAAGAAGTTTTGTAAATTATTTGAAAATTTATAAAAGTATTTGAAAATATAAAATGGGCTTATAAAAAGGGAATTATATATAGGAATGAAATTTGTTTTGACTATTTATCCTTCTTAATTATCGTGGTATGGAAATGCTCTTTCTATACTTAACACCGAAGAATAGTGGTTTGGTGTACAGTAAGAAATATTTTAAATAATATTTTTTTTGGTTCATTTAAATATGAATTTGAAAAAGAGGAAGTCTCCCTCAAGTATTGTTAATATACTTATACCATTGAGATAAGTATATGGATATTTTCTAAGTATTTAAAATATAATGGTTTGGAATATACTTAAACCGGTGAGATAAGTATATAAATTTTTTCTAAGTATTGAAAAGAGTATAAGGAGTTTTGGAAAATATCTTTTGTAAAGGTATTTTAAGTCGATTTGATTTATGGGAAGATTAATTTATAGAGGCTTAGTGGATCCCATTGGAAATTAAATCTATATTTGATTGTTTGTTTGATAGTTAAATAACTGACTATCGAAATCTTGGCCAAAATATAACTCTGGAAATATCTAGGAGAAATACATGAGTTATATGGCACGGTTATCTTCGATGATGTTGTACTGTGCGTATAAATCTTGCTTTGTTCTCCTAGGACAAAATGATCATAAGATTCGTCCACTTAAATAGTTAGGGGGTGATCCCCGCTCTTCTCTATTGTTTGATTATTTCCAAAAGAACCGGAGTTGAGTTTACCGGAAAACTAGCGAATGTTGGTTCGAAGAGACGGGGATCGAATAGGTATGAATTATCCAAAAACCACTTCAATCCAACCCAAGCATTCGAAATGAAGACATTCCGAACATGATATGATCGAAGACGAAGCTCTTTAAAGTGTAAGGGCTACTTGCTACTAATCCTAAGGGTGATTCCAAAATAGATGCGGTAGAAATAGTGCCTTCTGTTTGTTCATATCCTGAACCACATGTATAGGCGAATGCTAGCACTTCATTGCTACTTGGAGGGTTGTGTTAGCATTCCAAGTGGGATTGCTATATAAAAGATAAAATGTAGCCTCAAACCTCATAACTAGGAATGACTAAAATTAGGGGAGATGTAGCAAGGCTAAGTGGGTCGCACCTATTAGGGTATGTCATCACCCTTCCAGATACAGATATACATATTTATGGAATTGGTTGTGCATGAGAGATCTCGTGAAAAGGTTGCAAAGCAACTAGGGTGATGACATATTCGTACTATCCAGTAAGGAGTAGGTCGATCCTGTGTTGGCAAGGGTGGATAGGTTCGACCTCGGTTCATTTTCTAAAGGTGTACTGCAGTAGGTGGTACCCCGGTGCCTTGTCATATTATGTAATACGTTATCTAATAAGCGTCCTACGGACTTAGTTGTGCCAAACTATGTTGAAATGTGAGATGCAAGCATTTCAGCAATATTCAATATTTATTTTAAACCCTAGACACTATTATAATATCACCCGATCTTCTGTAGAAATTTTTTGGTTATCGTACGGTAAGAATCCGTCTGTGTTTATGTGCAGCGTAGTCTTATGAGATACCTTTATTTTCAAAGATTTTTCATAATATTAGTAATCCATATGATTGTGTTTCTCATGTTGGTTTTACCAGACTGGCCCGAGCTTTGTTTCTTATAATGCTCGGGTCAGCCCGAGCATATTTTCCAAATTTAGCTTGATACTTTTGGAGCTTTCATGAGACGAGCTGGATGCCTCCAAGACGTACTTCTGTATTTTCTTTTATCTTCCATTGTTTGTTCCTGTTGTAGTTATCAGCAATTGTAAAAACAAGTTGTTATTACTATCCCAGCTGACGGTGGATTAGTGTTGTACTCTGATTTATGTATGTATATTAAAGTCTCTTTCTTTCTGTAAAGACTTGTTTAGCATTATATATTGCTCGTTATATGTTTTTATGAGATTCTGTCTTCCTTCTTCTTTTCTTTTTCCGCAATAAGCTTTCTTTCCAGCACTTGGATGCTCAGCACATGAATACCATGGATGTATTAGCGTCCACTTCCGAGGGTCGAAAAGGTGAGTTGTTACATCAACATCGAATAGAATCAATGTCTATTTTTGCGACAAAAAAAACATTACACCCATGGATTAGCAACTACTAGACCATCCACTCCACTTCAAGCTTATTACAGGCATCGTGAGCATTGACACCAAAACAAGACTAAGCAATAATGGGTCCGGGTTTTATATGATACTCGTTTAATCATAAAACTGAAAGTACCCTAATTCCTAAATCAGTGCCACAAAGAAAATGATTGAACTCGATTGCCGGTTCCAAAAGGTAATAAAATCTAAGCTAAAACCCGGTTGCGATTTCAATGTAAAATTCATGTAAATTAATTTGAGAGCTGGTTAAGCAAACGTCGTACCTGGGTTTAGAAAAGTTGTTAAAAGGAAAACTTGGATTTGTAGCTGATTTTGAGAATTTGATTCTTTGTTCGGGTTTCTGAGATTCCAAGTAAAAGAGGAAAGGAAGAGAAGCTTGCATATTTATAAAAGGAGATAGGCGTGCAAAAACCGTTGGATTAATTTTAAATGGACGGTTTAGATCAACAGGAGAAGACCAAAAGGAGGGAAAAGAACAACGCCGAAATTATTGGCTTGAAAAACCAATGGCTCCTTTACACTAGGGAGGGAAAATGTTACTACTATAATCATCGTCGATGGAGTTCGATGTGCTATTTGATCGCAGCGGTAAGAAATTGCCAAAACAATGTTGACGATGCCAATGAAGAATGTTATCACCATCAATAACCTCGAAGATAAGCAATCTAAAGAGCCGAAGACGTCGCACATCATCAATGCCACTTTGCGCTTAACCAATGCTACATCTTATCGATCCCTAAGATATACGAAGAGAGATTTAGAAATGGCATCTCTTTGCATGATTAGTGTTAAAGAAGTAGGGTACCGCGCTTCATCATTAACACTATACATACAATGTCGCATATAACCAAGGAAGTGAAGAGGACAAATACAATCCACTTCATAAGCCATCAATGAGTGTCGAAGTGACTATAGCACATTTCATTGATGTAGAGTTCTATTGACACCGCCTTTCATGACAAGGAGCCGCACTTCGTCCACGTCGTTATCATTCTCAAAGACATACCACCATCACTATAATAGTAGCGCCGCCACTCACTTAACGTGACCAAAGCAGGCTCATCGACAATAACCCTGAAGGCTATCAATACTGCATTCAAAGCGGCATCGCACTTTATAGCACTTCGAAGATGTCATTCCACAATAACATCGAGGATCATCAATATTGAGCAACATCGCCTCTTCTATAGGCGAGGCTACCGATGACCCATGAAAAGCACCAACCATCAATGACACCGATGACATACAAAGAGAAACCGCCTTATACCAATACCATGTTATAGTGATACTGCTTATCATTGATATTCAACATTGCTTCCAACCAACACTGCCTTTTACATATGTTATTTAGCAGCAAAGACGATGCCAGGTAGATGTTGTCGAAGCCATACATGCCAAAGTCAAGCCTGCCGAAGACAAAATAGGCAGAGTGGAGTTGCTCACTTCTATAAATATGGACCTAGGGGTGCCAATTGGGGGAACAAATTCTCTCATCTCATTTCTTACTTTTTCAACTTTGTAAACCCTAAATTGATTTGGGGATTTTTAGAGCCTATTGTATCATTTGAACTTTGTACACATAAGAAATTGGAAATCAAACAATTGCATAGCATAGTATGTTAGATTTATTCAAACTTGTGACTTGAATGATCATTTGACTTCGAACATTGATTCACGTGGATTTGTAACTTGCATAGTATACTAACCTTGAATTTTAACTTACATAGCATACTCAACTCGACTTTGACTTTGGATTTACAAAGCATATATGACTTCGACCTTAGACTTTGGACTTGACTTTGAGTTCAATCTTATTCAATGAGACATATAGCTTTTGCTTTGATGACTAAACTAAGACTTGACATGAATGCATACTTCACTTTGATGACTTCGACGAGCCTCAGCAAGGCCTCTCTTTGAATTTACACAGTCTTACTACACTTTTGGGGTTAGCCTATTTATTTGTTAACAGTAAACATAAGTAAAGTATGTATATATATATTGATTGTTATTTATATAATTTTCAAAAGTAACATGTGGATAACAAAGGTGTATATAAAGGGGCAAATGGGTCTATTGTGGTGTAAATTTCAGCACCTATATATGGTCACATTGGTCATGCACACTACTGATATATTGAACTGGCACATGCACACATGGGCGTATTTGATACGCTCATTTCAATATATATTTAAATTAAAATTTAATTCAGACTCTTTTACACAAATCAAATAAAATTAAGATTTTATTTAAAATATTTTAGATTGGGTCTAAATTTATTTGGATTTTGTAGGCCTGACAAAGATTAAAAAAAGGAATATTTTCAAAATCTACTTAATCCATGCGCTTCCCACTATCCAAGTTCTTTCGGTGGTATCAAAGCCTTAATGATCTACGCGATCTAAATTAGCAATGTTAATGCTAGCTGATTAAAGCCCACCTACTTAAAAGAGTATTTAGAAAGGTTTTTTCAAAGGTTAGGATTCGGTAACAAGTGCTCCGGCCCACCTGGCTATAGACCTAGCTTGAAGGATGAAGTAAGCATAAAGGTTATCCCTAATATAAAGGTTTGAATTGATTTTGGGCCTTGGGCTAATTTTCAAATTTTGTTTGAAAAATTGAAATTAAATTTTAAATTTAAGAGTTAAGTTCAAAATATAAAAGTAAAATTTTATAAAAGTTATAAAATGTATTCAAATTTTTCAAAATTGTTTTGAGAAATTAGATAATTAATCTTGAAATTTTGAAATTTAAAATTTAATTAAGATGATTAACCAAATTAAATTAAATAATTAATTAAAAGTTAATTCATTTTAACATACATATTGATATATGTGTATAACTATAATTGTTGTAGTTATTTATTTGTCTTAAAATTATTTATGATAAACAAAACTAAAATTTCAAATTAAGTAATATATTTAATTTAAATTTTCAATTAAATAAAATTAACTAAATGTTAATCAGTTGAAATATGTGTATATATTAATATGTACAAATAAATAAACTATAAATGTTATAGTTGATTAATCGTCTTGAATAGTTTAATATAAGTAATATAAAATTTTAGAAATTTTATATCATATAAAATAAATTATATATGATTGAATTAACAAAAATTTAAAATTAACTCAATAAGATTTGATTAATTAGATACAAGTATTTATTATATGAGTGAATTAAGTTATATAAGATATAAATAAGTTAATCATATATAAGTATAAAGGTATAAAATTAAGCAAAACTGTAAATAAACCCAATTTAGATTTAAGGAACATGTATATGCATATTTTACATATATCATAATTTCATATATGTCCGACATTTGAATCACGAGGGTATTTCATAAAAAATACATTGTTTCCTAAATCGATATCACACCCGGTGCGTGTGCTAATTAATGATTATGAATCCTTAATGCATAAATTGTCTTCTACCATTTACATATTAACAGATTACTTGCATATTCTATAGTTGTTGATATTCATCAGGCTAAAGATGTAATGTGTAGTACTATAGTATATTAACTCGACGAGGTAGTATACATGCACGTATTTATTGATATTCCTTAAGGTACGTGCACTATACTTAGGCCATCGCGAAATGGTGGGTACGAGTGTTGATATTGCTCAATGTTGAGATGAGATTAGGGCAAAGACCATGGATTAGGAGTGGTATATGATACAACTGAAAGTGTTATTTATCGTTTGTATACCTATGATTTGTTGATATTCCTTTAGGTAAGAATCCCAAGGCAAGCAAGTCCTAATGCCCACTAGAGAAATCGAAAGATTTTCATACTTTTCTTTGGGTTTTGAGAAACATAAAGCCATGGTGGGAGACTTATTGGAAAACGAAATGGCAATATTTAATCTTTATAATATTGTAAGAATAAAAGTTAAACTAATATACTTAGATAAATTTATGCAACCATTATAAGTGATAAAATGTTTATTAGTTAAAATATACAAATAAACTAAATTAAGATCAACATAGAAATATGAAATACACTTGCCAATAAATCTTCGGACATGTTGTCACTTTAAACCTCATGCAGAGCCAATTTACAAAACCACGAAACCATTCATGCCTCGATTGCTTAAGAGTTTATATGTTCGAGATGTGTATTCTCTTTTATGAGTTTTGAACTCTTAAGCAATACAAGAATATGGATATTATGAGTTTTGAAGTGGGATGGTGGTGCCGTGTCGGCAGCGGAGGGGAGAGGGAATGGAAAAGGTGGAATGAGCAGGGAGGAGGTTGAGTGTTTGAGTGGTGTTTCCATGGTGCAGCTGTCGGAGGTAGGTGGTGTGAGGCGGAGCATGGAGGACGGGAGGTAGTGCGCTCGGTCACAAGTGGATGACGTGGTCGGTTAGATGGAAGGAGGGACTGTCACGTGGTGGTTCGACTATGGGCGGCAGTCGGAAAAGTGGAGGGGAGTTGTGGTTGTTTGATTGGAGGGGTATGGAATGATGGTCACGGGCTTACGGTGATGCGGGCTAGGGGAGAAAGAGAGAGGGCGGAGGGTAGGAAAACGTGGTGGATGGTTTGTGGCTTGGTGATAGGTTGCTGGACGATCAGTGGAGCAGAACGGCTGAAGGCAAGGTGCTCCGATGATGGGCGGAGGCAGAGTAGGTTGTTACGAAGAGGACGCGAGAGGTTATAAATATAAACAAACATATATTATTATATTCCATTTTTTTTCTTTTTTTTCTGAAAAGCATGGAAAATGAACAAAGAAAGGAGAAGAGGGGAGGTAAGAAACTGAATCGGTGAAGTAACGACCAATTATATTGAAATATTGGGAATAGCAAAAGTCCAAAAGCTGAATTATTGGGAATATCAATGGTTGATGGCTATTGATTATCACGGTGGATAATGAAAACACAAAGGAAATTCAAAAGCCCAAATACGGAACCGATATGGCAAATCATTTTGTCGATTTCGCCGTGTACCAGACACCGAAATTCACAAATGAATATACTGCGGAGATCGGCATGACGAGACAAACAGAATAGTACACAGATATGAGCGATACGATCATCCTATCAAAAGTAGACATTCGCTGCTGAAAATGCTGCTAAAACGGCAAAAATAAGATAAACGAGGCTAGAGCAATTCAAATTCAGCGAAACGAAATATGACGTCTCACTCAGAAAATAGTCTACAATTTTTAATATATAAAATATTCAGGTTTTGAAAATATTTTATTTTTATCAATTTAAATTATTTGAATTTAAATAAAGTTACACAACAAAATAAACTTCCATATTCACTGATGAAAATCTGACATTTGCTACGTTTAAATAGACGTAATCCAAATATCAAATTTTTACTGCAAAATTTTAATAATTTATTTTCATGAAAATTTCAATTAATTACGTTATAAAATCGTTAAAATTTATGGGTCGTTACACTGTTCCTCACTCAAAACTTTTCGTCCTCGAAAAGGAACGAGATAGGAGAGTAGAAGTAACATAAAGGAAGATAGATTCAAAATACATAGTACCGGATACAACAATCAATTTAAAACCATATGAATTCCAATTTCAAATGTTAACATTATACATCACATTTATTTAATCCATTTATTATTATCCTTCAAATTAACTCACTTTCAATTATATTTACATTCATATCCAATTTTACTTATGTTCATTTATTTTGTTTCCTCAACAATTTATTTACATTCACCCTATTTATTTCTTAATTGATTGACATTTATTCACTTAATTAGCATTTTCTTTTTATTATTCAATTTTATTTCACTTACATTTCTTATAATATATATTAAATGTATAAACATTATTATATCCACTCAAATTTTAATTTATAAATTCCCTTGACAAAATTTCATTTTGGACAACTTATTACTTACATTCTATATTATAAATTATTTAATTACATATTCTCATTAACATTTTAACTTTTTCTAGGTAAGTTTTACTAGTATAACTGAGTGTAATTGAGCACAATACAAATTTTACCCTTTTATTTACAACATTTCCATTAATCAAAATTTAGTTTGAACATTTTATTACTTAAGTTTTCTCTTGTATGACCTTCAATTACATATTCCCATTACATTTAACTTATTGAATATTCAGGTAAGTTATATATGTTTTGGAATGCAATTGAGTAGTATATAAATAAATTTATCCTAGTTCAACTGTATAAGTTGTTTCAACTTCATTTCTCATTTAAACACTCCAATTATTCAAAATTTTGCTTCATTTCAATAATTGAAAACCATTGCTTAACATAAAACTTAAGAGTTAAATTTCCGGTTTTAGTTCAAACCATTTTGAAATAACTATATATATATATATATATATATATATGTGTGTGTGTATGTATGTATATTATATAAATCAAATCATATTCAAGAAGTTCAAATCAAATCCATTTTCCAAAACAAAAGTGTAGCAAAGCTACTAAGGGGTCTCTCCACCTTGAGACTCAAAAATGAATATCGATGATGCTAAAGTCATCATCGAAATTATTTTCCAGCGACAAAAGAGGACAGTATGGATTTACTTCTTTTAAATTCTTTGAAAACAATTTCTATTTGAAAATACTTTCAAATAATATATATCCAAAACTTTGAAAAGCAAATTTCGAAAAGTACCGGAAATTTAATTCTCAAAATCCTTAATTTAAATTCATTTATTTCCAAATCAAATTTATAAACCATGTTTTAAAATTTCATCACCTTATAACATACAACAATAGTTAATGGGTAAGAAATGTTGACAAATCAATAAATGATAATCTAGTATTATCATTTCTAACAGCTAATCCATTTAAATATCTAATTTCAGAAAATTATACTTTTATATATAAATATAATCATACATAAAATTATTTCATTTACAAATTTTGAGAACAATATTGTGTCAGTTTGCTCTGTTCAAGTGTTTTGGAATTCCTATCGATAGCGTTGGCCAGACGAATCGATCAAAACCCCAAATCAACTTAACAATTCAAATAACACAATATAAAATAATTTATATTAATTTACAAATATGTTCTCTCATAGGATGATTAAAAAATGGATCCTGAAACAAGGATAGAGATTCAAATTTAGAGGAACCAAATCAGAAAAAATTCTAACTAAGATGGTAGACTCGAATGAAGATAAGATAATCAAATTACAAAAGATGAAGGATGGATAGACTTATATTAATCGTGGCGACCTTAACCGGGTCTACTGAGAGTTAGTAAAGATGAGAATATCATTGTAACGACCCGTATTTTTACGGATCAAAACATTCTAAAATGATTTACCTTTGGTTGTAAGGTTGTTAAGTCATTTCTGGTTTTGGCAGAATTTTGCTTAAGTCCTAAGTCGTAGCCGACTTAGGAGTTTGGACGAGTTAAGCAACTAGTCTGGGTCGAGTTGCCGACTCAAGGAACTCGCCGAGTTAAGGGATAACAACCTAAGGAAGTGACCGACTTATAGTATTAACCGACTTAAGGATAGTGGTGAGTTAAGTGTTAAGTCGGCTGACGAGTTAAGATAGTGGTCGACTTAAGACCTGGACGACTTAGTAGTTAGCATATCTGACAAACTATTTGTTAAGTCGTTGCCGAGTTAAGGAAGTGGGGTTGACCGACTTAAGAGGTTAGGGCGACCTAAGGAAGAATAGTAGGCAGCCTAAGTACTCTGGAGTAGAGTTAGGTCGGCAACGACCTAAGGACATGTTGTGAGCGACCTAAGTGTTTGGGTGTTAAGTGTTAGGTCGGCAGGGTAATTGAGTCGGTAGGTAGTTGAGTCGGCAACGTGTGTTGAGTTGTGAGTCGGCAGGACGTCTCTTGTGTTAAGTCGTAACCCAGTTATGAGTTAAGTCGTAGTTGTATTCCTTCGTATGTCTTAGGTCAGCAAGGCACTTAAGTCGGCAACGACCTAAGTTAAGTCGTTAAGTCGTAGGCGCATGCCATAAGTCGTAACCGACTTAGGAGACAGCTGTTTTGTTGCGAGTCATAGGCAGATGAGTTTTTAGGTCGGCAAGGCACTAGGTCGGCAAGGCACTAGGTCGGCATGGTGTTAAGTCGGCACCGACTTAAGGAGATAGCCGAGTTACGACTTAAGGGCAGTTTTCAGCTATAAATAGGAGGGGTTGTTCTCACTTTTTGGGATCCGGATTTTTGAAGCGACGAAGTGCTGCCATTTTGAGAGCTCGACTCCTACACTTCTTCACTTCTTTTCTCCACTCTAATCTAGTGCTTCCATCCATCCAAATCGAAGATCAAGATTGAAGATTCAAGAGCTTAGATTGAAGATCTTCATCTTTTCAAGGGAGATTTCTTCATTTGAAGCGGATTTGTGATAGATCTAGCTTCATCCTTCGCTGTCCAGATCTGAAGTGTGTTGATTTGAGGTTGTTTAGGTGATTTGGTGAGTGGTGATTATCTCTCACACGGATCCAAAGGAGTATATCGGATTGTTGGCCCGATTTGGTGTTAAAATAGTGATTTCCATGCATTTTCTTCATCCTATGTGTAGATCCATGTAGATCCATTGTTCATGATGATGTTGCATCCATTTTATCATATGTTAACCTATGCAAGTTCATTCATCAAGTTTGTAGAGATATAATCCATGTTTTCATGCTTATTGGACTTTCAACTCTTTAATTACGAAAATGCCATTATTGTTATAATTGTCTACTTAGATCATACTTGAATGCTTGATTGATTGGATTGATGTTTGATTTGATTGATTGTTATGAACTAGATGATTGATGATTAGATTTAGACCGAAGACGATTCAAAAGCTAAGGGAAAGGCTCTTGAATTGGAAAAGCTGCTCGTGGCATATGTAGCGGGATGATGAAGCTCTTATGCATAGATTTGATGATGTGATGATGAGATGAGGCTTTGCGAGGATGTAATGAAGCGAGGCAATCATGTGATGAAGACTTGGTCTAATCCAGACGGGATCATTCCAAGCATGTTGATAACTCGGTGATATGATTCGAGTTGAAGATAATGAATGGATATGAGAATAGTCGTCGAGGAGGATGACTAGGAGGCTTGGATAGCATCGTTGTTGAAGGTTCTAGCATGCTCTAAGCAAGAGTACGTTTGGGCAGATTCGATAGTCCCAACGGCCAACTGTTGATGGTCGAGTACTCTGGGCAGATTCGATAGTCCTAGGCACGGGCTGCGACGACGTGCGGGAGTTATGTCTAGAACCGGGGTTTCCATTAGCCCTTGACGGACGGCTGAAAGAATGTGCCGGTCATTCAATTAACGGTGATATCGAAGCAATGATAACAGTGATAGCCAGAGTCATGGATGTTTGGTTGTATCGTCATTCGGACTCAAGAGCGGTATTTTCTGGGTGCTTATCTGATTTAGGCCTTGGTACTTGGAAAACATCGCCCTTGACTCGAGTGATAGTAGCTTTACTTTAAATTGTATGCTCTGCTATGTTTGCTTCTGCTTAGTGTTTGTCTGGGGGCTATCACTGTAGAATGAGGTTGGAGTGGGAGGGTTGTATTCATATTCCTTTTCCTTTATGCTCTTTTGGTATGTTGTTAGTTAATTTACTGCTCACTAAGACTGTTGTCTGACTCAAGGCTTTATGTTTTTAATTCTTATTGCCTTGGGCTGTTCGTCCATTTTGGGACGGGCAGACTAGGTAGCAGGTGACAGGTGCTGTTCTCTTCTCACGATGCTGATATCGAAGACGAGCTAGAGGGTTGCATATTATCTTCTTATATGTACTGGATATTCCGCTGTTTTGTTTTCTCTGAGAGATATGTAGTGAGGCTGGATGTATTGACTATATGAATGCTTGTATTCAACTATTATGGAGTTTTATAAGATGTCATTTTGTTCTGTAAAGCTTCACTATACTTATGTTCTATTGTATTTTGTCCATGCGCTGTGAGTAATACGATAGATCCTGTTGTTTTAATCTTACCTTGACAATCGTCCATGGTCGCCTGGCACACTTTACAGCGCACTATCCCTAGATTCGGTGCAGGGGTCATGGGCGGTCGTCACATTTGGTATCAGAGCATTGGTTAATCGATTTTACCCAACGCTCGCTGTCGTAACTACGTATGAGAGACGTAATTGTAATTTGATGGATGATTACTATATATAATATAGTAGTTTAGCAGTAAGTTAGCCCTGTATGCAGTTGTTTCTCTAGATGTTCTAATCATTCCTTTTTATAGATATTGAGAATGAGTCGAAGAGGGAGACCAGCTGCTAGGGAAGGCCGTGCTACTGAAGAGACTGCTGATTATGCAGCCATGTTCGAAGCTATGATGACTTCGATCATGAGAAGGATACCAGTTCCGGGGGCAGCAGTTGATGTTGGAGTTCAAGTCCAAACTCCGAAACCAGTGGATTTTGCTAAGTTGTGCAAGGATTATACTGCTCTTGGAGGGAAGGTTTTCTTGGGAACAGAATCTACCATTGAAGTCCAGAGGTGGATCGATGCTTGTAGAAGGATCTTTGGTGATTTGGGAATTGATGATGCAACTAAGAGGAAGTTGGCATCGAGGCAGCTTCAAGGGAGAGCCTCTGATTGGTGGAACTCTATTACCATCACTACTCCGGAAGAAGAGATTACTTGGGAGCAATTCCAAGTCAGATTTGAGGCTAAGTTCATTTCTACAGCCCAGAAGTCTGTTCTGTTCAAGAGGTTTGTGGAGCTCAAGCAAGGTGGAAGATCAGTTCTTGAGTATGTTTCTGAGTTCGAAGCTTTGTCCAAGTATGCCCGGTCGTATATTGAATCTGCTTATCAGAAGAATGAGAAGTTTGTGACCGGCTTGGACAGTTATCTTGGGAGACAGTTGGTGGATCATTTGGACGATTCATTTGAGAAGCTTGTGGAGAAAGCTCTTAGGCATGAGAGTCTGTTTCCTAAGGAAGGATCTGTTGTTGCTGTGACCAAGGGGGAATCTAAACCACAGCAGGGTGGAAACCAGAAGAGGAAGCAGCAGCAGCAGAAGGGTAAGGATGGCCAGAAGAAGCCGAAAGGCGAGGTGACTTGCTACAATTGTCAGCAGAAGGGCCATTTCTCTAAGGATTGTAAGAATCCGAAGGCACCGATGAAGTGTCACAACTGTGACAAGCCGGGGCATTTCAGGAAGAATTGTCCAGAACCAAGGAAGGACAGGCAGATTGTGCAAGCCTATGCTTTAGGAGCTGTTCCGTCGTCTTCAAAAGCTCCTACTGCTGAAGAGAAGGGAAAGAGTGTGGTTGTTCAAGGTACTCTTTTCCTATGTGGTGTTCCGGTTAGAGTTTTGTTTGATACTGGAGCGTCGCATTCGTTTGTTTGTAATGAACTCGTAGGCCGGTTAGGTTTGGCACCGGATATTGTTGATAGGCCGTTGGTTGTGACTAATCCAGTTGGGGGTTCGTCTTGTTTGTGTATGTTATGCCGTGGTCTAGTTGTGTCGAGTCATGGTTGCTCTTTTGTTTGTGATTGTTTTGTTCTGAACTTTGCGGGGTTCGGAATTATCTTGGGTATGGACTGGCTTAGGAAGTATGCGGCTAAGGTTGATTGCGAAAGGTTGGAAGTGACAGTCGAGAATGTGGAGGGGCGAAAGATTGTGATACGATGTAAGCATGAAGAAGGCGTCTTCAAGAGCTTCATGTATTCGCTAGTTGTTCCATGGGATGGACTGTCATCAGTACCGATCGCTAATGGATTCAAGGATGTCTTTGACGAAGTCAAAGGGTTGCCGCCGCATAGAGAGATCGAGTTTCGTATAGATCTAGTTGAAGGAGCCAGACCTGTTGTGATGCCTCTTAGGCGGATGGCGCCTAGGGAACAGCAGGAGTTGAGGGTGCAAGTTGATGATCTTTTGCAGAAAGGATTCATTCGGCGTAGTGTGTCCGAGTGGGGTGCACCAGTTGTGTTTGCAACCAAGGCAGATGGGTCGTTGAGATTGTGTGTGGATTATCGTGAGCTGAATAAGGTGACTAAGAAGAACAAGTATCCATTGCCGAGAATAGATGACTTGTTTGATCAGCTTCACGAAGCTAAGGTGTTTTCTCAGATGGATTTGGCAACGGGATTTCACCAGTTGAGAGTGGCTAAGGATAGTGTGCCGAAGACTGCTTTTCGAACACCATCCGGTTTCTTTGAGTGGCTGGTAATGCCGTTTGGATTGACTAACGCGCCAGCATATTTTGTGGATCTTATGAATAGAGTGTTCAGAGATCAGTTGAACAAGTTCGTACTTGTGTTCGTGGATGATATTCTGATTTATTCCAGAACGGAAGAAGAGCACAAGACGCACTTGCGTATTGTTTTGGAGATCTTACGGAAACATCGGCTGAAGGCTAAGTTTTCGAAGTGTCACTTCTGGAAGAGTGAAGTGAGGTTCTTAGGCCATGTAATTTCTGGGAATGGAATAGCGGTTGATCCCGCTAAGGTGGCAGCAATCCAGGATTGGGTTAGACCTAAGAATGCATCTGATGTGAGAAGTTTTCTTGGATTAGCAGGATATTATCGACGGTTTATCAAAGACTTCTCCAAGATAGCTGCACCGTTAACAGGATTGACGAAGAAGAACCAAGTGTTCAGTTGGGATGCTAAGTGTGAGCAAGCTTTCGGAATCCTGAAAGAGCGATTGACGAGTGCTCCTGTTTTGACTATTCCAAGTGGGAATGATGAGATGGTGGTTTACACCGACGCATGTGGTACTGGACTTGGAGCAGTGCTGATGCAGAAGGATAAAGTTATTGCGTATGCCAGTCGACAACTAAAGCCGCATGAAAGGAATTACCCTACTCATGATTTGGAGTTAGCGGCGATTGTATTTGCTTTGAAGATGTGGAGACATTATCTATTGGGAGTCCGATTCGAGTTGTTTACGGATCATAAGTCGTTGAAGTATCTTTTCTCCCAAAAGGATTTGAATCTTCGGCAGCAACGTTGGCTAGAGTTTTTAGCATCATATGATTTTGGTATAGCTTATACTCCGGGAAAAGGTAACGCAGTGGCAGATGCGTTAAGTCGAAGACATGCAGGATTGGGAGCCATGTTTTCAGAATGGAAGAGTCTCGAGTATTTAGCTGGATTTGACTTCAGGCCTAGATGTGAATTGGAACCTGAGATGTTGGCAAACTTATCGATAAGACCCACTCTTGTGGAAAGGATTGGCGAAGGCCAAAAGCGGGATGATAAGATTGTCAAGATTATCCGTGAATTGGAATCTGGATTGGATCCAGAAAAGGATAAAGGATTCGAGGTCGATCGAGAGAATTGGCTTCGGAAGCAAGGACGACTAGTTGTTCCCGATATAGATGAATTGAGGAGTGAAGTTCTGAAGGAAAGTCATCACTCGAAGTTGACAATTCATCCAGGTGGAAATAAGATGTATCGGGATATGAAGAGAACCTACTACTGGGAAGGTATGAAGAAGGATGTTGGAAATTTTATTTCCAAGTGTATGAACTGCCAGTTGGTAAAGGCTGAACAGAAGAAGCCAAGTGGATTGCTTCAGCCCTTAGAAGTTCCTACATGGAAGTGGGAACAAGTGTCGATGGATTTTATTGATGGATTGCCTAGAACCAGAACGGGAAATGAAGGGATTTGGGTCATTGTGGATCGTCTGACTAAGAGTGCACGATTCATTCCTGTTCGATCAACTAGGACTGCATCAAAGTTGGCTGAGTTGTATGTTAAGTGGATAGTTCGTTTCCATGGTATTCCGAAGAGTATAGTGAGCGATCGAGATCCATTGTTCACTAGTGGATTTTGGAAGAGCTTCCAGGAAGTCTTGGGAACCGAGTTGTGTTTGAGTACAGCTTATCATCCCCAAACAGATGGTCAGACTGAGAGAGTCAACCGAGTTTTGGAAGATCTCCTCAGAGCTTGTGTTTTGGATTTCGGAGGATCATGGGAAGATCACCTTCATTTGGTGGAGTTTGCCTACAACAACAGTTACCAGTCAAGTATTGGTATGGCACCATATGAGGCATTGTATGGAAGATCGTGTAACTCTCCGACATGTTGGTTGGAAACTGGGGAAAAGTTGATGCTTGGGCCAGAGATGATTCGTCAGACTTCAGATTGTATAGAGATCATTCGGCAACGAATGAAGGCAGCCCAAGATCGTCAGAAGAGTTATGCTGATAAACGTCGTAAGGATTTGGAGTTCGATGTAGGTGAAATGGTTTTTGTGAAGATTTCTCCACTGAAGAATGTTATCCGATTCGGGAAGAAAGGAAAATTGACTCCGAGATTTGTTGGACCATTCCCGATCATCGAGCGAATTGGAAAGCTCGCCTACAGATTGGAGTTACCGGAGAAAATGTCGGGTGTGCACAATGTTTTTCATGTATCATATCTACGGAAGTATGTGCACGACTCGAGTACGGTGGTTTCTGCTGATAGCTGTGAAGACTTAGAAGTTGATCCAGTCGATAGAAGACCTCGTAAGCCGCTTCGTGTTGTTGAAACCGACACGAAACAGCTTAGGAGGAAGATAGTTAAGTTGCTCAAGATACAATGGAGTGACAATGATAACGACTGTACGTGGGAGGTGGAAGAGAGGATGAAGGCAGCTCATCCTGAACTCTTCAAGGTATGGCCCTAAGGTGTCGTGTCATCTAACGAAATTGTAACTTGTTCTAAGTCTTAGAATTCTGTACGCTAAGCTAGAGTTGGATGCATGGTTTATTGATTGTTATGGATGATAGGCGTACAGAATGGCTTTGATTGCCTTGTTGTTTGGAATTTCGGGGGCGAAATTCCTAAGGGGGAGAGAATGTAACGACCCGTATTTTTACGGATCAAAACATTCTAAAATGATTTACCTTTGGTTGTAAGGTTGTTAAGTCATTTCTGGTTTTGGCAGAATTTTGCTTAAGTCCTAAGTCGTAGCCGACTTAGGAGTTTGGACGAGTTAAGCAACTAGTCTGGGTCGAGTTGCCGACTCAAGGAACTCGCCGAGTTAAGGGATAACAACCTAAGGAAGTGACCGACTTATAGTATTAACCGACTTAAGGATAGTGGTGAGTTAAGTGTTAAGTCGGCTGACGAGTTAAGATAGTGGTCGACTTAAGACCTGGACGACTTAGTAGTTAGCATATCTGACAAACTATTTGTTAAGTCGTTGCCGAGTTAAGGAAGTGGGGTTGACCGACTTAAGAGGTTAGGGCGACCTAAGGAAGAATAGTAGGCAGCCTAAGTACTCTGGAGTAGAGTTAGGTCGGCAACGACCTAAGGACATGTTGTGAGCGACCTAAGTGTTTGGGTGTTAAGTGTTAGGTCGGCAGGGTAATTGAGTCGGTAGGTAGTTGAGTCGGCAACGTGTGTTGAGTTGTGAGTCGGCAGGACGTCTCTTGTGTTAAGTCGTAACCCAGTTATGAGTTAAGTCGTAGTTGTATTCCTTCGTATGTCTTAGGTCGGCAAGGCACTTAAGTCGGCAACGACCTAAGTTAAGTCGTTAAGTCGTAGGCGCATGCCATAAGTCGTAACCGACTTAGGAGACAGCTGTTTTGTTGCGAGTCATAGGCAGATGAGTTTTTAGGTCGGCAAGGCACTAGGTCGGCAAGGCACTAGGTCGGCATGGTGTTAAGTCGGCACCGACTTAAGGAGATAGCCGAGTTACGACTTAAGGGCAGTTTTCAGCTATAAATAGGAGGGGTTGTTCTCACTTTTTGGGATCCGGATTTTTGAAGCGACGAAGTGCTGCCATTTTGAGAGCTCGACTCCTACACTTCTTCACTTCTTTTCTCCACTCTAATCTAGTGCTTCCATCCATCCAAATCGAAGATCAAGATTGAAGATTCAAGAGCTTAGATTGAAGATCTTCATCTTTTCAAGGGAGATTTCTTCATTTGAAGCGGATTTGTGATAGATCTAGCTTCATCCTTCGCTGTCCAGATCTGAAGTGTGTTGATTTGAGGTTGTTTAGGTGATTTGGTGAGTGGTGATTATCTCTCACACGGATCCAAAGGAGTATATCGGATTGTTGGCCCGATTTGGTGTTAAAATAGTGATTTCCATGCATTTTCTTCATCCTATGTGTAGATCCATGTAGATCCATTGTTCATGATGATGTTGCATCCATTTTATCATATGTTAACCTATGCAAGTTCATTCATCAAGTTTGTAGAGATATAATCCATGTTTTCATGCTTATTGGACTTTCAACTCTTTAATTACGAAAATGCCATTATTGTTATAATTGTCTACTTAGATCATACTTGAATGCTTGATTGATTGGATTGATGTTTGATTTGATTGATTGTTATGAACTAGATGATTGATGATTAGATTTAGACCGAAGACGATTCAAAAGCTAAGGGAAAGGCTCTTGAATTGGAAAAGCTGCTCGTGGCATATGTAGCGGGATGATGAAGCTCTTATGCATAGATTTGATGATGTGATGATGAGATGAGGCTTTGCGAGGATGTAATGAAGCGAGGCAATCATGTGATGAAGACTTGGTCTAATCCAGACGGGATCATTCCAAGCATGTTGATAACTCGGTGATATGATTCGAGTTGAAGATAATGAATGGATATGAGAATAGTCGTCGAGGAGGATGACTAGGAGGCTTGGATAGCATCGTTGTTGAAGGTTCTAGCATGCTCTAAGCAAGAGTACGTTTGGGCAGATTCGATAGTCCCAACGGCCAACTGTTGATGGTCGAGTACTCTGGGCAGATTCGATAGTCCTAGGCACGGGCTGCGACGACGTGCGGGAGTTATGTCTAGAACCGGGGTTTCCATTAGCCCTTGACGGACGGCTGAAAGAATGTGCCGGTCATTCAATTAACGGTGATATCGAAGCAATGATAACAGTGATAGCCAGAGTCATGGATGTTTGGTTGTATCGTCATTCGGACTCAAGAGCGGTATTTTCTGGGTGCTTATCTGATTTAGGCCTTGGTACTTGGAAAACATCGCCCTTGACTCGAGTGATAGTAGCTTTACTTTAAATTGTATGCTCTGCTATGTTTGCTTCTGCTTAGTGTTTGTCTGGGGGCTATCACTGTAGAATGAGGTTGGAGTGGGAGGGTTGTATTCCTATTCCTTTTCCTTTATGCTCTTTTGGTATGTTGTTAGTTAATTTACTGCTCACTAAGACTGTTGTCTGACTCAAGGCTTTATGTTTTTAATTCTTATTGCCTTGGGCTGTTCGTCCATTTTGGGACGGGCAGACTAGGTAGCAGGTGACAGGTGCTGTTCTCTTCTCACGATGCTGATATCGAAGACGAGCTAGAGGGTTGCATATTATCTTCTTATATGTACTGGATATTCCGCTGTTTTGTTTTCTCTGAGAGATATGTAGTGAGGCTGGATGTATTGACTATATGAATGCTTGTATTCAACTATTATGGAGTTTTATAAGATGTCATTTTGTTCTGTAAAGCTTCACTATACTTATGTTCTATTGTATTTTGTCCATGCGCTGTGAGTAATACGATAGATCCTGTTGTTTTAATCTTACCTTGACAATCGTCCATGGTCGCCTGGCACACTTTACAGCGCACTATCCCTAGATTCGGTGCAGGGGTCATGGGCGGTCGTCACAATCATCCACGAAAACTAGGACAAATTTGTTGAGAACATCGCGGAAAACACGATTCATGAGATCGACGAAGAAGGCAGGAGCATTGGTTAATCCAAAGGGCATGACTAACCATCATAGAAACCACTCTCCGGGAGGAAGGACAACAGGTCGAGCTCATGGAATAAGATTGATGCGGAATTCAATTTCCCGCTTGGGAAGTGGAAAAATGACTTCAGCAAAGACATCCGGAAAGAGTTGGACGACAGAGATAGAGTCAAGATCACTAGGCTGAGCATCTAGCGAAAAGATAAACTGCTTGCATAATCCTGAGGAAATTGACATTCGATCAGAAGAGAATTACCCAGGTCATTTTATAGAGAAAACGGTTTGGCTTTGCAAGAGATAACAACATCAAAACAGGGGACATAGAAATCTCCGGTGAATTGACGCCTGTTGTAAAGGAGTTTCACTCCTTTACAAAACATACTAAGGTTGGCGGGACCGCCGATGGGATTGGACACACAGGGATAAAGTTGCCAATTGATGTTGAAGCTATGGGATGCTCCAGTATCAAGAAGAACCTGAATAGGACAGGACAAGAATGGATTTCAGAACAAAGGAGAGAGTTCCAAAATTCAAAAGAAATCCTAATCCAGGACGAAGAATTTCAAGCTCGAACGAAGATGATTCTATAATTGATTCTACTCATTCTAGGGTATCACTACCCTATCTCTAATGAGTTTTCTACTCCATATGCTAAGTTTTGCCAAAACCTGGCTCCAATACCACATGTAATGACCCACTATTTCAAACCATTTAAATCGACAATAATCCACACATGTCAGAATTGAATTGCCCAAAACAACAGATTGTTAATTTATATTTGGCAAAACTCAGCATATGCAGTAAATAAATCAATCACAGAATCATGGACACAGAGTAATACAAGAATAAGCGGCGGAATAAATAAATAGTAGTTCATGAAGCTACTACAACATCAGAGTCTAAAACAAGATACAACAGAAATCTCAAATACAAAGTAGTCTCAAATACATAAGCAGATGACAAAGCCAGAATATAAACAACCGGAATAAACTGAATAACTAAAAGCTGAAAGATGGATCTTCAAACAAAACTCCAAGCTCCAAAGGTGAGTCTCAAATGTTGTGACACTCAGTCTGACCCGAGCATAAAGAAAAACACAAAACACTCGAATCTGGATTAACATTCTTATACCAGTAAATCAACTCAAGTGAAATGTCAAGTGAAATACAAGTAACTCAAAGGATGTTTGGGATTCCACCCTTTAAGGATCCGTTAAACTATTTACATACATAGTACAATACGCTACATAAATAATGTCTATAGTAAAGTAAACTATTAAAATAGCGTTAAGGTGTTACCCATATCCCCCTTAACACATTTATATAATGTCGTAGTCTATACAGTACTGTAAACTCCACCAAACCAGTGGGCTATCTGAGAGCACTCCATAGGTACGACACAGACCAAACTCGTAGAAGCCGCGATAGGGCATGTGACAAGGCACGCGAAGTAATGCCTAAGGTAGGATTCTACCGTTTTGCAGAAACGGGCTGGTGGTAACGCATAACAGCTACTACCGCCCACCTCGAGACACACTCCCAAAATCAACTGTGCACCCAATCAAATCACAAAGTAATAGAATGGTATCGAATAAGCATGCTCGATGGGAGGTGCAACCTCACTTGGCCCAGGTATAGCTCATGTTTTAGCCTCATCAAGCTAACTCGAGGGAGTCAAGGCTGCGTTAATATCTCATACAGAATTGTCGCCAAACCATCCTACTTTGTTATGGAATCTCCACCATGTACACAGGTATTAAAGTGGTTTTGGATATTAGCAGAGAGTATGAAAATATCCAATCCCGGTCCATTTAACAACCAAACGCTTATTTCACACCATGGTCATTTTATAAAATCACTTTTATAATCATTTCAAACAGTTTATACTTCATATCAAAATATCATATTCATTTCAAAAATCATATCAATCCCAAAATCATATCACTTTAGTAATCATATTCACTTTAAAATCACATTCGTTTTCAAAGTCATAACCACAAAATAGTTTAAACTATCATATCATAATATTCCCATTTAAATTCATTAAATCTAAATCATAACAATTCCAATTTAAAACAATTTAAATATTTGTTTATATATTGAAATAGTTTATATATTAAAATAGGTTATAGATTTAAAATAGTTTATATATATAAATAGTTTATATTGAAAATAGTTTCAAATTAGAATTATTTTATCCAATTTCACAAATCAATTCAAATTCTCATTAAGCCATTTTTAACTTATATTGATTTTAAATCCAAGTTTGAAACTACAAATTTAAACCACTTCCAATTCAATAGATTTCAAAGTTTACATATTCAAACATTTACCATAAGTCAATTTGAAAATTTTCATTTATATTTCAAAATTCAACTTTAATTTTATTAAATTTGAAATTATTCACTTAATCATTTTTAATAACATTGAAACAAAATCTCAAATTTCAAATTTAAACCAATATAAATAATTAAATAACTAACTTCAATTATATTTAGTTCTAAAATATTTACTTAATTACTTTTTATAAGCATTTAAATAAATTCTCAAATTACAAATTTAAATCAAGATTTAGTATCCAATTTTTATTTAAATTCGAAAATATTCATTTAATCACTTTTAATTAAATCAAGTTATAAAATCATACCTTTCAAAATCTCAAAATCAATAAGTTTTCAATCAATGCTTATTCATATTCAGTTCTCAAACAAATTACTTTACAAATTTACTTAGTTTTCTTCCAACCTTTATTTTAATAAAGTTATTACAAAAAAATCTATTTTTAAAATATTTATATAAATTTAAATAAAATATATAAAACATATTATATATATTAGTTAAATTAAATTCTATTGAATTATTTTTTATTTTATCAAATATCATTAAATTAAATATTATTATTATTAAATCTATTTTAAATCTTATTTTATATATTTAAAAATAATAGATTTATAAGTAAAATTTTATAATTTACATTTTAAAAATTAACTTATAATTTTATAATTTTCAAAACATATAATTTTAAAAATCTAAGTTTTACACATATATTAAATTTAAAATATTAATATTATTTTTAAAAAAATCAATATTTATTAAAACCCATATATTTCACTTTCTTAAAATTTTACAAATCATTCAAAAATAGACCAACGATGTACGTATATAGTTTTCTATCATATGGTCAAGTGATTCGGATATTTATCGTTTCAATCCGTAATTTAAATTTAATATTTACGGGTATATATCATTTCAACCCACAATCTAAATATTCAAAATCAATAAAATCGCTTGGGTTTATCATTTCAACCCATAACGATTTTCCCTTAATCTATAAGTTCATTCGGGTATGTATCATTTCAACCCATAAGGATTTCTAAACTAACAGGGAACTTGCAGAGTGAGAACAATAAAATAATATTATAAAATAACATACATATCAATAGCAGCCATATAACATCATTAACAATTTAAATATAATATATATACAACATGTTATGGTGTCATATGTCATAGGTAAACAAGATAATGACATACATATTTAGCAATTAAATATCTAACAATTCAAATTTAACAACATATTTCAGTCGTCATTTCATGTGAATTAAATTTACTAAATATAAGAATGTCAATCGTGAGTGATTGCTCACCTTTCGAGGCTAGAGGAATAACAAAAACAAGATGCGACGATCCGCGGATATGGATACGAACTAGTACACACGAACACGCGCACACACAACGGGACAGCGACAAGCCAAGAGTTGCTGTAGAAATCACTGGACAGCAACGAAAACAAATCAAAGGTAGCACGATCATGATTTTGGTGAAAACCAAATATATATGTGTGTGTGTGTGTGTGATGTGTGTGTGTGTGTATATATATATATGTACACTTTTTTTCTAACAGAGAACAAATTTAACTCTGCATTTGAGAATCAGGACATCTGATCAAGGCAAAGCTCGAAGAATGTCTGAAAAAACAGAAATCGAATTACTAAAAGGCAGTGAAAAAAATGGTAGAAGAGAGAAGCATCACTTAACTAATTTGCTGGAAGGTGGGCTTGAAAGTGCTAAGCATACATATATGCAAACATATGTATATACAATCATATATACACGAACATATATATCATATATATGCTGCTAGCTTTAGCCAGGACAAGGTGCAGGCGAAAGAGAGACAAGGTTGAATGGTGGTTGTGTGATGGCTGCGAGAATGTCAGGTCTGAATAGGTGGGTAGTGCTATAGGGTGTGGCTACAGATAAGGTTTTGGCCGAGTCTGACTTGGGTGGAGATGGCAGAGAAGACAGGCTGTGTTGGATGGTCGGGGCGGTGCAATGGATGTGGCACTTGGCTGCTAGGAGGTGGTGAGGTGTTCATTGGTCTGAGTGGTGGGTCGAGAGGGAGGGAGGCAGTGTCATGCGTTGAAGGAAGATGGAGGCACTGTTGGACAGAGCTGAGGCCGGTGAAGTGGGATGGTGGTGCCGTGTCGGCAGCGGAGGGGAGAGGGAATGGAAGAGGTGGAATGAGCAAGGAGGAGGTTGAGTGTTTGAGTGGTGTTTCCATGGTGCAGCTGTCTACTCTAGGATGGCCCTCTGGGGTAGGCCTAACAAAGCTGCACCCCCGGAGGCAGGTCTGTAGGTGTTCCATCAAGAAAGTATGCCTTGACTGCTTTTGCATTGCAGGCCTAACGAAGCGGACCTTTGCAGGCAGTCAAAAGGTTGATGATAGAGTAGGATATTTGTATGACACCGTACTCTAGTTTGCGAGTAGGTTAAAGTGGGCAGGACCCATAAGGATAGTCGCATGCGGATATCAGCCATCATCAGTCAGAGCGTGTTTGGGAAAGACTAGAGTTAAATCAACAGGCCAATGATTCTTTCACTATCGAGACATTGGATGAGGGGCGCAGCTAATTGGATGTTTAGATTGTTTGCAGCAGGGCACAACCACTTAGCTCTTGAAATGTCTTTCGATTAGTTGAGGGGGGCTGCGTGGGGCCATAGCCACGATGAGAAAAGAGATAGACCAAGTAGTAATCTGTATTGTAGGCCTAATGAAGCGGACCTTTACAGATATAGAAAATCCCCGACTGAGTTCTGTACAAGGTAGACCTTGTTGGCGGAATTCAGGGAGTAGACAAAACGATTATGTGTAGTCCTCATGGTACGCACTGGGTGGTACATTGTGGATGTCCGAGCACTAGTATAAGCTAGTGCGGATGTAGTTTCACGTTTTCATAGTAGACGACGGAATATCTATATTGTAGGCCTCACGAAGCTATTTTTTACAGATGTAGTTACAGTACGCTCTAGTAGCGAGACGATGGAGCCCTTTTCGAGGAGGATACGGAAGGTACTATGGGTAGTACCTAGGACCGATGCGGTATTTGGGCATGTAGCTACATATATATATTGGTTATTAGGTCTTAATCTACTAGGGTATAGATGGGTATGATTCACGCATAGAGGTGAGAGTATAATAAACCCAATAAACGTAATATAACAGAAAATGGAAATAAAACGGTATATGTAGAATTATGCTTAGAAGTGTATAATTTGTCCATTCACCAAAACTTTAGTTCTGACCCCCTCCTCATATCATCCCACAAGTTAGATAGATGGTAGAGATTTTCTAGCTTCGTGACACTTGTTTAGAAAGTGTTATTACCTTGGTAAGTATTTACTTACTATTATATTTTAGTCAGTTCCTTTTGGGAAAATAAATACTTCAAAGATTTATGATCGGTGTAGAGAACAAATTTCTCTCCCAAAAGATAATGACGCCAAATTCTAAGGGCAAAAACAATAGCTGCGAGCTCTAAATCATGAGTGGCATATCTAGTCTCGACAGGCTTTAACTGCCTAGAAGCATAAGCGATAACACGTTCCCTTTGCATGAGAACGGCTCCCAAACCAACACGACTAGCATCGGTATAAACAATGAAGTCTTGGTTCCCATCGGGAATCACAAGAATAGGAGCATCGGAAAGGAGTTCTTTTAGTTTCTAAAAAGCAGCTTCACATTTGTCTGACCAAATGTATTTGACTCCCTTCTTTGTCAAACTAGTAAGAGGTACGGAAATTTTAGAAAAGTCTTTTATGAATCGACGGTAATAGCCCGCCAATCCTAGAAAGCTACGAATTTCCGTCACACTCTCCGGTCTCTTCCAATTTTGAATCGCTTCAATCTTTGAAGGATCCACGGAAATTCTGGATTCAGAAATAATATGCCCCAAAAATTTCACACGAGATTGCCAAAAGTGGCATTTAGAAAATTTTGCTTTCAATTGGTTGCTCCTAAGAGTTTCCAACACAATGCGAAGTTGTTTTTCATGCTCCTCCTCAGTTTTAGAATAAACAAGAATATCATCTATAAAGATGAGAACAAATCAATCGAGGAAGTCTTTGAAAACTCGATTCATAAGGTCAATGAAATAAGCTAGAGCATTCGTTAAACCAAATGGCATAACAAGCCATTCATAAGATCCATAACGAGTACGGAACGATGTCAAAGGAATACTTTCCTCTGCAATACGGAGCTGGTGAAAATCGGTTGCTAAGTCTAACTGTGAAAAGACTTTAGCACCACTAAGTTGATCGAATAAATCATCAATCCACGGTAAGGGATATTTATTCTTGATGGTGAGGTCATTAAGTTTGCGGTAGTCAATGCAAAGCCTAAGTGTACCATCGTATTTCTTCACAAAAATAGCTGAAGCTCCCCATGGAGAGGAACTAGATCGAACAAACTGTTTTGCTTCCAATTTGGATAATTGTTTGCGCATCTCCTCATTTTCCTTATTGGACATACGATAAGGAGGTTGAGTAATAGGTAGAGCTCCAGGGATTAGATTAATTCTGAACTCAATTGCTTGCTTAGGTGGTAATCCTAAAACGGGCTCAAATATGTCGGGAAATTCACGAACAATGTCAATGAGAGAAATAACATCTTCCTCATCATCATTATCGTCATCATGAGGATTTAGAGAATACAAGGATGCTCCCGAATTGGAATCTGAATCTTTAAGAACAAGAGAAATCTGCTTAACAGATTGAGGATGTCGAAGATATATAGTCCTCTCAGGACATAGGATATGGGCTTCATAACGGTTAAGTCAATCCATCCCCAAAATCATTCTGAAACCTAGGTAACGCATAACAGGCAAATCGGCTTGAAGGCATAATCACATAAAATAATTTCGACATCTTTACATATTAAACTGAGTGTTGCGGATCCACCAACCGGATTCGCAATTCTCAATGAAGTCATCAAGCCAATAACATTCAAAGACAAAGCATCAACAAGTTCTTTTGATATAAAAGAGTGAGATGCACCTATATCAAAAAGAACTCGAATAGGAAAATCATGAAATATAATAATGCCATCAAGGATGGAATGAGAAATACCTTGACCATGAGAAGTGTTAGTAGGGGCTTGCACAACGTTTAACTTGCCCTCCTTCTTGCTTTGAAGTTTGGGACACAAAGAAATAGTATGACCCGAACTCTTGCAATAGCGGCAAGTAAGAGACTTCGGACACTTGTACGCATAATGGTCCTTAGAACCACAATTGTAACATTCTCCACGACTAGAGGTAGGAGTCTTTGCTACCGAACTTGCTTGCTTCCCTTTCTTGTTGGGATTAGATTTGAACTTAAAAGGCCTCTTCTTGTTGATGTTTTGTTTGACTTCAACATCACTTTCTTTATCGGCCTCTTCGAGTCGAAGAGCGATATCAACAAGCTGATCAAAAGAAACTTTTAGTTTCAGAAGTAATGGCTTTTTGAGGTTCTTGTTCAACCCATAGACAAATCTTTGATTCTTCTTCAATGGGGTATTAATATACTCGACCCCATATTTAGATAGAGATTCAAAATATGTGACGTAATCCGTCACAGAAGATTCACCTTGAACAAGGTCAATGAAGCATCGGGCTAAAGATACTTTTTTAGCTTCCGGTACAAACTTTAATTCGAACCTCTCCCGGAATTGCTCCCAAGTAAGATCCGCTTTAATAATTTCAGAGATTAGAAGGTCATACCAATCTAATGCTCTTTCTTGGAGCATGCTAGAAGCCACTTGGACTCGATGTAGATCAATAAGATTCATGCGGGAAAAGATGCGATCGCATGTTCTAAGCCAAGCTTGGACTTCTATAACGCTCTCGGAACCCTTGAAAGGCTTTCCACCCAAGCTGGTGTAATCACTGCACAAGCGTGCAAACCCAGATTTAGGATGAGTGGGCTCTGGAATGGGTCCGATAGCTTGAGCAATTTTCACAAGATCTAGAAGTTGCTGAGCAAACATAAATACCTCATCCTGAGGAGTAGCACTGGATTAACCGGCGCAGGGACGGCCTGGTCTAACCATTTCTCTTCTTTAAGAAAGAAAGAAAAGAGGAAAAAGGTTATTCACAAAAGGAATATCAAACAAACTTGATTGATAAAAACAAGGCATCATTAAAAAGAAATAGGATAGAACGGTACGAAGACTCGAATTAAATCCTATGGCACGATTCCTAAGAAAGACTTAGGACATGATCCTTGCTAGATTATTCTACATTGTTCCGAAGTTTGGCTCTGATACCAAGCTGTGACGCCCCACCTTTATACTCACACTAGCCAAGGACACTACGGGGTAATGCCGTCGACTAGCATGAAGAATAAGGCTGTTGAGGAGCGACCATCTGTATAATTGCTTTGTGCGAGTACCGATATGTCAGATGATATAACTTACATTTCATTTCGAGAGGAAATCCGATATATCAAATACAAACTCAAAGCTACCACACAGTGGCTATATGTACTTCGGAAACAAATATAGAAATAAACATAACACAAATCAGTCACAGATATTCATATCACAAAGGCGGACTCAGATATGAATATATCACATAAAAGTGTACATCAAAATAGTGGTCATAGAAGATCCATTACATCACAAAAGAATAGATACAAGTGCTAGACAAAAGAATAATTATACATTAAGGAGTCTATATCTCGAATGTATAAAAACAAAAACTACTAATATAAAGTAGTTAGCCAAAAATCAGATGATGGTCCCTGATAAGAAGTCAAGCAGAAGTACCTGAAATACCTCGGTCTGACCCGAGTATTATTTAAGAAGAAAATAATAAACGGATCAGTCTAGCTATAAATATCAGATAAAATGAGATAGGATAAGAGATATGACCAAAAACGTATGATATTAAAAATGCCATATTGTCAAGTATACATCAAATAACAACAAAAATCATACAATATCTCATGAATCTCAAAACACCAAAAAGAATCACATTCTTTAAATTATTCACCATAACACAAATATTGATAAAGCTTATCAATGCAATCCACGAATTTTGATGAAACGCAAATTCTAGAAATCACAACCAGAAATCCAGAAATCACAAAAAGGGGGGAAGGCCTATCACAAACGAGAGCATGAAAACTCACTAACACGTGTATCACAAACGGAACGCTATTCCATGGTCGCTAACCATAAATTTTGAGCCGAAGCTCCACAAACAGCTTGAAGACCATGGGTCGCTACCCCACCAAATTGAATCGAAGTTCCACAAACGGTGTTTTTAGTCCCCACACAAACAAATTAACATCGCACATCGCTAGTCTAAATCACAAAATGATCATCGTCGATCAATGAAAAGTGTGAACCACACTAAGCCAGTAAATATAAGAGTTTAGCTTCATGTCCCATAACCACTAGCTTAACTTAAATATTTACGAACAAATTGTAGATTTCCACTCGAAAATTGTCACAAGATTTCAATCGAACAAGTCCAAGAATTAACCGACGAAGTAAACGCAAGCGTTTCATACCACTTGTTTTACTAAGCCGTTTAATTAGATTTCTCATACGAATGAGGTAAAGGTTTGTATATACTAATAGATTGGAAAACGATTTTAAAACGAGCTTTGTATTTAAAATAGTGTTGAAATCATTGTTGTGAAAGAGTTTGAATATCTACTACTAGTATAGAAACCTTTGTATTTGAAAGTGACAAATCACAAAAATGATTGTAAAAACAATCAATCATTAAAGATTCACATTCGAAGACGTGAATCAAAACTATAGAAATCGATACCAAATCCATCAAAATGGATATCCCAAAAAAATCCAAAGAAAGAAGTCATCAAAGTCGATAGTAAGTGATAACAACTATTTGGATCAATTAAAATCGATTAAAATAGGAAATCCACACAAAACATCCTAAATAGGCAAAAATAAACGTTTCCAGACGTCTGATTTGGAATCCAGACGTCTGGATTTGTTTTCTGGAAATAGTTTAGAAAGCCACCCAGTTTGGAATATCGAATCAGACGTCTGAGCCATGACCATACATCTGGTTTAGAACCCAGACGTCTGATTTTGTTCTCTGGAAATAATACAGAGAACCCCCAGACGTATGAAACTTCAAGTTAGACGTCTAAGACTCATCCAGACGTCTGATCTTAGATTTCAGACGTCTGGAATTAGTTTCTGACTTTTTTTTAATATTTTGCGTGCTTATATTTTTCTCTCCAGGTCCAAACCAGACGCCTGGACTTGGTCACCAGACGTCTGGTCACCTGGTCTGGGCAACAATTTGCCTAGGCCAAAGTGGCCAAAACGTATCGGAAGCGATCGGATGAGCAACAACGACTAAGGATTTACGCCAAGCGACAACCCAGCCTTAACGGCTCGTCGATACACCCCGAATATCAACGTCCAAATATCCATAATAGGATTTTCATAAAATTGGACCAAAACACCAAAATTTGGAAAATTCACCAAATCAATTCAAATCAAAAGCAAATGAATATGCACAAACGTTAGGAATTCATACCTAACAACAAAGAGAGTTATAGACGTAGATGTGAGTTAAAGAACTCACCTTTAAACCCAAAAACAATGATTGAGAAGCTTTTAAAACAAGGCGAGAACAATTCCTCTTCAACACACCTCTAGAATCTTCAATCTATTATCAAAGGTGAAGTTTTTCCTAAGTTAGGGTTAGGAATTTCTGAGAATTGAAGAGAGATTGAGATGGAGAAGAAGAAGAGGATGCTTACCTTAGCTTCTCTTTGTTTTCTAGAGCTTGAATTTGAATTCCCTAGTAAACTAGGTTTAGGAATTTTAATTTCCTTTCTCTTCCACCATTTTTGCTTTAGCTAGAGAGTATTAGGAAAACGAGAATGAATGAAGGAACTTGAGTGGAGTATAGGGTATTAGATGAGTAATGAGCTGAAACCCAAACCCAAAGCCCAATAGAAAAATGGCAAAATTCACCCAACTCCAAACATATCGATGTTTATACTCAAAAAAGTTGCAAACACCATTTTGGACTCAATGGAAGTGGTCTCGAGTCCCAATTCGACTGTTTACAAAAAGTAGCTTTTCGGACTTTAATCCGATTAACGATGCTATATTTAAATAAAGTATTTAAATATACGATCGTAAAATATGCTGGTTGTTACAGTTCCGCTGTGAGATATTTATTTGAGCTCTGGTATATTTACCTTTGCCTATTTGCCGGATATACCAGGTACCAAACTCGGGATTCAATGGGCTTGGATTTTAGCATTTATGCGAAAAATCCGGACCCACTGGAATTCGGGTTGTTAAAAAGTATATCATCAACTTAGAAGAATTATTATTGTTTTGAGATAAATAAAAGCGCTTTTATAGTAAACAATAATGAAATGATTTTATATTTAATAGAAAACAATGGTAGTGAATATGATGTTTTGGATGGATGTAATATGTGATTAATGATTAATTTTATATATCACATATGCCGATTTATGACGATGAAATTGTATTTGGATGTATGTGCGATATTTTGCCATTATTACTACGCGTTTGTAGTTAACTATGGTTTTATTGTTAGTGTTTGTGTTACTGATATAGTTTTCAGTATGTTGATTTATACTAACATTGAGGGTGTGTTACTGATGGTTGATAAATTGGTATATGTGAGCGCATATATATGTTTTGATTGGCTTGTTTGATGTTTGGGGTTAACATTGTGTGTTGTCAAATGATTGTAATATTTAATGGCTAAATGTGTTATTATTTTTGTTACCCCGTAGTTATGATGATTAATTAGAATGGTTTAGTAGTAGTGTTTTCTGCTTACATTAATTGCATGGATTACGATAGTTGTATTGATTGCGTTGGTTGAAGTGATTGCATTGGTTATAATGATTGCATTGATGTTATGCTTGTTATGTGCTAACGACTATCTGGCTGTAGGAGAAGAGCAGGAATAGGACTATATGGGTTTGTTCCCCCAAATGGGTACGTAGGCAGTCTTTTCTTATGCAATAACCACTGAATCCCTTAGGTTAAGCTAGGATGTATAGGGTTAGGCGCAGTCCAAACATAGTTGAAACCCTTTGTTGGCATATATCTGTACAGATGTGAAGTTCCAGGTAGGAGCAGAAGAGGGAATGGAAAGTGGATGCATGCTATTGTCTCCTCATTTTTCATTTTTTACTAAGATATTAACAACCAAACTTTTGCTAATATCGCATCTTGATCACATTTTCGAGGTTAGCTAAATTTCTAGTTGATGGTTACGTACTTTAGTCTCAATGGATGTATCAATATCTATCTCGAATCATCTTGACTAGGAATATTTAAAATAAAATTTTATTTTAATGTGATTAATTTCTCATGATTACAATACATTATAATTATTTTCACAAAACATATCATTTAAGGGTTTTCTATTCAACATACTTGAATTAAAAGATTAATTAACATAACACAGTATGACAAGTATATAGTAGGAAGAAAAACATATTTTATTTCAAACGAGATCTTATTATAAAGTTATTAATTTATAATAAATTATAGAATCATTCCTAGGACATATCCCTAACTCTATCAGCAACTGGCTTATATGATATAAATTATTTTGTATTCTACGAGACCTTATGCTTATATCAAGACCTTCATATATTGGGTATAGCATTGCTAGTTATGTTGTATCATATTTCGACCCCTGCGTAGGCACAGTTGGGTTAATGAAATTATAAAGACTATTAACAAATTTCCATATAATGAATCTACTAGTTACTATGTTTAATTAAATTGTTTATAATACTAAACTCGTTCCTCTTGGCGAAAGATAATTCCAAAGAGACTACAACACATTAGAGACCTATCTTTGGGTCTCAGAATCAGGGATGTTACATACCCAGAGCTACTCAAAATGTTACTTGATAATTACACAAACCACCTTGAGTGTAACAGTCATGTTGCCTTAATTAATGCTACTAATTATAATATAAGTCAATTAATTAAAAATTATAATCCCAATTAATATCCTTAATTGATATTTTATACACATGCACACATTATTAACCTTTGTAGGGAATGCTGGATTTCTATTCAAACGTGTAAATATATGTATTAATTAAAGGCTTTATCCTTTACAAATAAAGAAATAGCATATTCTTTCTTTTTAAATTATGGTTCATTTCCTTATTTTCTTATCTTTATTTCTATAACATTGCATGTATTCTTATTCTTTTTAAACATATTGTTGTATCTTCGTTCTAACTTAAGCTATTTATTTTTAGTAATAAATCTCATTATTAATTAGTGTCTTTATCTATACACTTCATTTAAGATAATCTTTTACTTTCATATATACTTATCTTTCAAACATACAATTTTAGACATATCCTTTTTTTTCAAAGTATGTAACTTTTATTAAATGCCTTCCTTTTTATACATATTTTGTTATGTTGTCATTCTTTTCAACATAACCCTTTACTTTTGCGCATACATTGTTATTCTTACTTTTCGAACATATATGAAAGTAGATGTATTTTTTTTCTTTTTAAAGTATTTTGTTACATTCTCTTCTTAATACATGCAACATGTATTAATTTCAGCAATACATTCCATAAAAGGGTAATTAATGTACCATCTCTTTACGCTAAATATTCTCTTCATGTTTATTAATGTTCTTAGACAAAATCTTACCTTTTTTAAATATGTTAATATATTTTATCTCTTTTTCATATATTCAACCTATTAAGTACAACAGTAATTTGTATTTTCCATTTGAAGCATTTTCACATTTGCACGCATAAATACTTTTCCATTCCTTTCTTTAAATGCGCACTCATCATTATACCCTCTCTTTTCCTTTCTTGTCTTGGAGTAATTCATGCATGTTCAATTTATTTCTTAAGAAATAAGTTTTTGTATTCTTGCATTAACTCCTAAATTTAATTTCAATATAGGCGCAAATCACAAATTGTGCACTACGGTAAACATTCAATATCTTCTTCATACGGTATCCGTTTCAAACAACTTATACATAGACTTAGGCTAGAAAAATCCACTTGATACAATAGAAAAGTCAAATTCCCCAAATTCCTTCATTTATAGAAATTTACTATTTTGTCATTTTATGTGAAATTATGTTTTTACCCTTATTAATATTTTAATTTATTATTAAAATTCCCGAGGTGTTACATTATCCCCTTAAAAGGATTTCATCTCAGAAATCTCTAAGGACGCAAAAATGTAACTTACACACACAACAATCAGTAGCTACAACCATCTACTCATCCACCATCCACGGACAACCATTATCCTTGTAATTTCCTAATGTAATGTGTATTCACATGTGCAACGAGAGATGCATGTGAACCTATAGCAATGCAAAACGTAGGCGGTCTCCTGAGCTAGTGGACCTCATGTCATGCAAATATTTATGTCATGCATTCAAATGTATGATATGTCTTAAATAAGTAAACTTGCAATTCTACATGTATGCGCGACCATTTCATCCATATGCATAGTACTCAATAAGGTAAACAACAATCAATCATCCATAATGTACATATCTAACTAATTAGAAAATAAATAAGAGGTAATATAAATGTGTGTGTACTGCCTAGAGGATATACTGTCTTAAACATGTAAAAGAAACAATCCAAACAATACATCCATCAGCATCCATTATCCACAACATGTCCTACTAACATATTTGCAACCATTCCTTCCATTCAATGGTCTCTATCTAAGGGGTGATTGAAAGGTATCATACCATTTCCTTCTTAAATCTTATGAAAATCTTCCAAATCTCATTTTCCATAAAAGTCGCCTCTGCATCTTTAATGCGGGCAACTGTCAACTATTCTATAGTCAATACAACTCAATATGGAATGGTGCCTTGCCATTTTAATCTAATAGATATAATGATTAATACTTTGGTTTATACGTAGGGATTTCCATATTTTACATCTTCCCTAAAAGGAACTGTAAACTTTGTAACTTTCTATAGATTATCCAAAAGAGGATTTTTGTTATGTTTGGAATTACAAAGAATTATCGTTTCTGTTTTTATTGAAATAGATGGTACAAATAAGATAAACATCCTTATTTTGTATATCTCTTTCTTTTTAGTATATTCCTTGTCATTTCAATCGATATACTTTTGTACTGAAAATGGATAATTTATAGAAATTTACATTGCTGCACACATTTTGTTCCAACGAATTAAAATAGTACCTAAAGCCCCCTCCAATTTATAACAACTTCCAATTTATGTTTACTAGCCTATATTAATATCCCAACAATCCTAGAATTACAATGCACTTTCCCTAATGTATTATCCCATAAATTTAGGGACTACTTTTCTCTTATTTTCTGTATTCAAGTAAGTGTAATACTTAACCCTACTATTCCAAGACTTACATTTAGGCAGACATGGAACTCAACTATTATGATATAAATCCAATAAAATACATGTCCACCTGATTTGACCGTAGCCTTCATGGGAACAATACAATACCTTGACGGCTCGTAGCCTATAGGTATTCTATCCTTACCTATATGGTATGACCTCGCTGCTATAAAGCAAGTCTGCCCCGAGGGGTTTAACCGTCTGTGGACAACGGAGGGTAAGTTCTTTTCCCTACTTATTGAGTTCTGACATGTTGCTACGGGGCCTTTAACAAGTTGAATATTTCTTGCAGTTATACTAAGGCCGAATAGGGACATGTCTCTCGATGAAGTTTTTCGAACCCTAAAGGCTATTGATGTCGAGGAAAGATCCGTTAAAGTCTTACTAACTGATGAAAACTTACTCTGATATGGATTGTTGCATCCGGGGAGATCCTCCTTTCCAGTTGAAGTCCCATCTCCTTCTCGATCCAAGGTTCATACGCGATCCACTTCCTTTTCTCACGGTTTCGAAGAAGGCGCTTCTCAAGAGAGAGAGGACTTATCCGGAGAATCAACCGAAGAGGATTGTGATAGAAGAGATGTTGTTGCGACCGGAGTTAGTCACCCGGCCAAAATGCCTTCGATTTCAGAAGAAGGAGAAGAGGAGTTCAAACAGAGGGAAGGCAAAGCCACGATGGACTTTGAAAAAGAGGAGGGGAAATAGGGAGCAGTAGCGATGAGTCCACTTCTAGCAGTGGTTTCTATGCAGAATCCAATGATGGGGATTCTGAGTCGTGCGATGAGACTCCGGGGATGAGTCCCATTATTCCGAGCTCGCCTCCTCTAGACACGAGTGGTAAAGACGATGCCCCAAACACCGGACGATGTCGGGATTCTCCGAGTAAAGATGTCGGCGCGTACTTTGGCGATTTAAGTGATGTTTATGTCGATTTCAACACGCTCATGGGGGAGGATTTCAAATTTGAGGAGGTGCTCCCTCGTTTGGGCCACGTTGCACCCAAAGTTAGTCCGATTCCTTTGTGGAGCCTTCCTAATTTGTTTGTGACGTCGTTTTAGGCTCTCCTCCCAAACACATCACATGCTTCACTAGGGTTACACTCCCTTATACACACACTTTTCATGTTTATTTCCATTTCTAAAACCTTTTATTTATGCTTCGTGTCAGGTATGACAAGAGGACGCAGCCTTTACGATGATTTTGAAGAATTTACTGACTCCCAGCGTTGGTCCAAGTGTTCTTCTGGCCGCCGCCAGCTCTGTGAGATGGAGGAAGAGTATAGAAGAAAATATCTAGAGGCTGAAACTCATCAACAAGACGAGAGAGAGCGGAGCTGAATATACAAAGGCTAGTATGAAAAGAGGAAGACTTTCGACGAGAGAGAGGAGCCGTCAAAGAGGTCTAAATTTGATAGTGGTTCCCATTCTACAGAACAGCAAGCTTTCGTTCCGACGAACTCTTCAGTGGGTCAAGAAATCCCCGTTACTTCTGTCCCCATTCTGCCTTCAACTTACATTCCATCATCTTTTGTTGCTCTTTCCCCCGGTGCTTCTCATCCCCACTAGAGACCCGCCTATGTTCTTCCATCCGGTCCTCCCAGGCTTGAGGCGGCGCTCCCCAAGTGGTTTCTAAGGGAGATTAAGTTTGATCGTGATCTCCATCCGGTTCGTAAGGATTCATACATGCCACATCTTCAGGCTATCCAGAATGATTTAGAACAAGCCGAAGGGTAGGAGAAATTATGTAAGCCACTGGCAGATACGAACTGCAACAACTATCATGAAATCCTCTTTTGAATCAGAGAAGGATGGTTTTGAAAGGGCGTTGACAGAACGCGATGCCAGGATCAAACAGCTGGAGGAGGAGAAAGAAGCGGCGCTTCGAGAAATCAAAAGGAATGCCAACTTGCTGAAGGAATTAAAAGATGCCCACGAGAGAATTGAGATCGTCTACAGGGGTGAAATTAAGAAGGCTCGTGCCAAAGAGGCCAAATTAAAAGAGGAGGTGGCAGCTTGCAGCACGATAATTGAAGCCCAAAAAAAAACCATCTCCGATCATGACTTTATCGTTGAGGGGCATAATAAGACCATCTCCAACCAGGCTGAGACAATTGCCCGGCTACAAGGTCAAGTTACGCAGCTTAGCGTCGAAATGTCTTGCGTCAAAGTTGAAAAGGCCACCGTCACGGCGGATTATCTGGAGCTTCAGAACGCTTTTAAAAGGAAAATAGAGAAGATGGACGAGACCATCTTGAATTTTTATGTCAACTCGTTGCTGCATCAGGGGAGCCTCGGCTACTTAGGCCCTAAATTCCCGTGCACTCTCGTTGTGGTCTGGGAAGAAATCTTGACCCGTTTTCATGATAGCAGTGACATTTATAATGAGTGAGAGTTAGAAAACACCTACCTCAATGAAGAATCAAAGAAGGCGTTGCTAGAGGGCCAAGAGATTATGTGGATCGAGAGGGAGAAAGAAGCTGCCAATGTCGCGATGACTACGGCTGTCGAAGCGCTTATGGAGCCTTTCATTTCTGGCGCTGGCGAACCATCGGGGCAGCCCCACGATCCATTAACAAGTTCTGGGCTTGAGGCTTCCCCTCGGATTATTGAGCCGTCGAAGGATGGTGAAGGCGGTGAGTACGAACTTGACATTCTTAGTCATTTCTCCGGTGTAGGTAATCTTCTTGTTTCCCTCGAGTTCGGGAGCTTTCAGCTTACGCCGCAAGAGCGGGAAGAATCTAATACTTTCATTTTTGATCTTATAGGTCCATCCTCCTTGTCTACCGATCTACCAATTTCCCCAGTGCCCGGACCTGCTGCTATCTCCACTGCTCTGTGCTTCTTTCTATACCTGCTTTGGTCGCCATGTCCGTGTCTGGTTTGCAGCCGGGGCCGGAGTCCGAGAAGATCGCCGCATTTCATGGCTTGGATGACCCTTCTGTATCCTTGGAAGGTGACATAACAGCGGCCGAAGTTCGAGAGCAAGAAGTTCAAACAAAGCAGCCATGCTGATCTCAAGAACAGTTGGTTGCCATCAAAAAGGAGAAGGTTGAACAATCAAGGCCTCCAAGAGCTCCCACATGTCACGGAAGCGTAACGAAGGGTGAGTCTTTTGAGAAGGTTGCAGAGCAAGAGGTGGACATTAGCGCTGAGAATATCGTTGACATTACTGGCAACAACACCACTCCCGAGGCGAAGCAAAAACTTTGAACAAAAGGCAGAAAGGGGAGTAGTGGAAAGAAGCGCTGAGAAGCTTGGGTGGCGACTGATCTGATTTTGACTCATTTTGTGTTGTTTTGTTCAAGTGCAGAGTCTGCACTTGGTGTTTTTGTTGTGATGTCTGTATTTTTCTTTTGTTGGCCGACATTGTGTGGGTACGGCCCCCATGTTTTGACCTTGTATAAAAGAAAGTTATAAGTAATACATTGTTGATATTTTGACTGTACTCTTACTTATCTGTTCATATGTGTTATGTGCACTTATGCTTGTTTTGTTTACACTTATCTAGTTCTGTGATTACTACCAAAATTCTTTATTTGGAGTGACAATTCTTTGTTTGGAGTAATAAACTTTGTGAAATTATTGTTTTTAAGTATTTTTATTTAAGTGTCGGTGTATGCCCCCCAGTTCACAGGGCTGTTTACTTCGAACAATTGACAAATGACCGGGAACTCAGGGTTTAAATAGTTTACATATTAACACTTGAAATTTGACTAAATCACAGCTTGATTTTTCTTCTTTTAGAAGTTTTGTGACTGTAGCATGTAGTCCAAGTTTTTTTTGCGATATTCTGGTAAGTATGCAATATATGAATGTTTGAAATGTGCACACTGTATAAGTTAACTGTATGCAGTTACGTTTAATGTAATAGTTAGTCATCGAGTGTCAGCGGTTGGAGTTTCCCGCTAGTTTGTAACACTCTGATTTTGTTAGAGTCGTGCCCATTGCTTCCAATAATGGGAGTGGGTTGAATCTTGTTATTTCTGTATGGATAAGTTTCCTGGTATTTCCGGGGCAATTCCGGGACTTGAAAGTGTGCGCGGCTTATGGGATGCGTGGATTTTAGGATCGATATGTCACGTCGATCCGGAACGGTTCTAATGCTCCTCGGTGTTGCCTATCTTCGGGCAATGTGAGGAATTTACTTTTTAGGAGCGTGATTTCACAGCGATGCTCTTCGGTGTTGCCTATTTTCGGGCAACATGAGGAGTTTACGTTTTAGGAGCGTGACTTCACGGCGCTGCTCCTCGGTGTTGCCTATCTTTGGGCAATGTGAGGAGTTTACGTTTTAGGAGCGTAACTTCACGGCGATGCTCCTCGGTGTTGCTTATCTTCGGGCAACGTGAGGAGTTTACGTTTTAGGAGCATGATTTCACGGCTCTGAGAGTTAATGAGCGGCTTATGAAATGCGCGGCTTTTGGAACTGACACGACCCATTGGTCCAGAACGGTTTTAGTACTCCTCGATGTTGCCTACCTTTGGACAATGTGAGGATTTTATGTTAAAAAGTTGGTGCACAACTTATGAGGTGCGCGACTTTTGGTACTCCCAGTGTTTCCTGTCTTCGGGCAATGTGAGGGGTTTGTGTTTTGAAAGTTAGTGTGCGGCTAGTTGGATGCGTGGCTTTTAGCATTCCTCGGTGTTACCTATCTTAGGACAATGTGAGGAGTGTATGTTTTAGCCTTCCTAATGTTGCCGGGGCAACACTGGTTTTTAGAGGGCGAAGATTGGGTTCCACCGATCCAACGGGTTGAGTCGATTTGCTTCCGTCGACCCAGCGGGTAATTATTATGAACACACTTTTGTCGGTTCAAAAGGCGAATAAATTTTATTAAGGAAAGCAGGGCATATTATTGCCTATTTACAATGCCCCTGGCATCTCGGGATGGCTTATTTGCTGAAAAATAGAGAGTACAGGGTAGTTTTCAGACGAAGTAACGGTGGAGCGATTCGCTATTCCATGCCCTGGGGATTTGGATTCCATCGACGGTTGTTAGCTTGAAAGTTCCGTCCCTTAGCTTTTGATTGATGACATATGGTCCTTCCCAGTTCGATCCGAAGGCCCCCGGGACGGGGTAGACTCGCTTGAGTACGAGATCCTCTACTTCGAAGGCTTGGTTGTGAACTTTGAGTTGAAGTATCGTGCGACCCTTTTTTGGTGGGCATCGTTTCTCAACTCGGCTTCTTCCCTTCTTTCGTCAATCATATCCAGTGATTCGAGTAGGAGCTGCTCATTTTGCTTTTGATTAAAATTTTGCCTTCAGTGCAAGGGGACTTCTAATTCAACAGGAATCATTGCTTTTGAGCTATACGCCAGAGTGAACGGAGTGTGGCCGATTTCCGCTTTGTGGGTAGTTCTGTAAGCCCATAGTACGAGTGGAAGTTCATCGACCTAGTTTCCTTTTGCTTTAGTTAGTCGCTTTTTGATAGTGGACTTGATGATCTTGATTATTGCTTCCACTTGCCCGTTTGCTTGCGGATGAGCTACCGTGGAGAAGCTCTTCTCAACTCAGAAGCATTTGCAGAAGTCTTTGAACTAGGTGCTTTCGAGTTAAGTTCCATTGTCGGTGATGATTTTCTGTGGCATGCCAAACCTGCAAATAATGTTTTTAGTAACAAAATTAATGACTTTCTTTGTGGCTATGGTGGCCAGCGTTTCCGCTTCGCCCCATTTCATGAAATAATTAACGGCAACTATAGCATATTTGACCCCTCCTTTTGCTATTGGCAGGACGTCGATCAAATTGATTCCCCATGTTGCAAATGGCCATGGGCTGACCATCTGCGTTAGCTCTGTTGAAGGAGTTCTTTTAATTTTGCTGAATTTTTGGCAGCGATCACATCATCTGGCGTAGTCTGCAGCGTCGCGGTTTACAGTTGGCCAGAAGTATCCGTACCGAAGGACTTTCTTCGCAAGGGTCTGCCCCCCGGTATGGTCTCCGCATTCGCCTTCATGCACTTCCTTTAGGATTCGTCGGGCTTCGTCATCAAACACACATCTATGGAGGGGGTTGAGAATCCCCTTCAATAGAGTGTTCCATCTTGTATCATGAATCGCAGTGCCTTTTGGAGAAGCTTTTTCCGTTGATTTCGGTCGATCGGAAGGGTCCCTGCAAGTAAATAGTCCTTTATCGGCGTCATCCACGTCTCTGGTTCGACGGTGATCTCAAGGATCCAGTCGACGTCTATTTCGTCTAAGCTTAGGGTGGTTAGTGTTTCAATTGGGACTAGCCCCAATGACTGAGCTTATCCAGAGCTTGCATGGCTAGCCAAATAATCCACCTTAGTGTTTTGCTCCCACAGAATGTGAGTTATGGTGTAATGTTCGATGTCGCTTAGCAGCTCTTGCACTTTAAACAGGTACGGGGCAAGATTCTCCCCTCGAGCTTGGTATCCCCTTTTACTTGGTAGATGAATAGCTGGGAGTCGTTGTACATGTGAACAGATTTTATCTTGAGCTCCTTCACAACTTTTAGTCCTGCTATCAATGCTTCGTATTCCGCTTTGTTGTTTGTAGTAGGTGATAGAGTTAAGGGTATGCCCTAGAGGTAATTATGTAATTTTTACATATATCTAACTCGTTGACCAATCTTGTTCGAAATAAAGGTATTTTCTTTCTACTATAGACTTGATATAATGTGGTTATATTAGTTAGTCAATTTAATTAAAAGTATATTTAATAGAAAATCCACAAATGGTATGTTTTGTGATAGTAGTTACAAAGTGTTGTAACTATGAGTAATTTATCACGATGAAACAAATATACCATTTAAATGTTCCTAGTCAAGATGCATCAAGACTGGATATTGATGTATCCGTTAAGACTAGAGTACGTAACGCTCTCCAAATGTTGGGCAGTGTATTAATCATGACCGTTGGGGGCACCAAGGGGTTATGTACTGATAGTTATTGGAAAACTATGGAATGACATGCTAGATAGTTTTCTGTTGGTTAATATAACTAAGGTCAAGCAGAGAATATCGATGTGACTAATTTACATAGTTCTCTCGACTTGAGAATACCGTTGATCGTCAATGTGGAAGCTCCGCTTTGATTATAGTTAAATCGTGGCACGACGTCCATCGAACGACTATAGTTAGGTCGAGTGGAAGCATTGGAAGTGAAATAATATTCAAGAAAGGATTCGTCTCCTCAATTATACGAGGTTAGTATCACAGTCAACTCAAAGTCAAAGTCTCTGGCCAGAGTATTTTGGTTAATAATAATTGTTATTATTGAACCAAAGGCCTTGTGTTTGGACTATAAAGTTGAATGTGGATGTTATTGGAATTTTGACCATTACCAAATTCCATAAATCCAAAGTGATATAGTTTTGACGAAGAGAATCGGTGTAAATAATTATCACTATTAGGTACAGCTTATAATAAGTAAAATTGGATTTTACCAAAAGATGTGTAAGCAATGAATTCAGCCAAAATATCACACCACCTGCTAAGTGATGTATGAACGTTAATATTTGAATTGTTCAATATTAAGCGCTGACTGAATTTACACCTTTGAGTCGCACAACCGTAATGATGAATTCTCCAAAAAACCACATGATTTAATTAATTTATAAAAAGTTGTAAATTAATTAAATTAATTAGTATTTGAGAAATATTAATTATTATTTATTTTATTTGATGTTTGGGAGTTATTTGTAATTATTTGAATGCATTTATAAAAGTTATATTTGTGTGAATTGATATATGATATCATTGTAATTAAATAAATGATAATTACAAGCGTTAATTTATGGAATCATATGTCATCTAATGGCACGTAATTTTCAGCCATACCATGTAAAGAAATATGAGTGAAAAGAGAAAATTAATCAAGAGAATTAATTAGAGATGTTTTAATTAAAGAATGGGAAAGGTTTTCTTCTTTCAAATAAAACATATTCTCTAATTCATTCTGGACGTACAATTGAGTTTCTCATTTTTTTCATTTTTCTTTCTGTAACTTTTCTGTTTCTCTCCTTCTCTAATGGCTGAAAATATGAGATCTTCCATGGCTTCAATTATTCCTAAAATCAAATACAAATAAAATCAATTATGAAAAGTGGTTTATTCCTCTCGATCCTTGCAACATCTAGAGGCTGATTTCTGAATCTAGGAGATTTGATTCATCATTCAAGGTACTATTAATTGGCTACATCTAGAGGAAAAATTCAATGTTTCAAGGTGTACTTCAAGGCTTTGGAATTAAAGTATGATCTTTTATTCTAATAATTTTGATATAATGTTTTAATGAACAAAATTGAATATCTTAATTTATATGTGTATAATATTATCTCATTTGATTTGAAAATGGTTTATGTATTTCAAATTTTTTATTATATGAATTGATTGGTTTTTATTATTTAGATAAATCAAAACTGAAACTTGTATATGATTAGACAATATTTTAATTTTAGATTTATGTTTAAACATTCAAATCAAAACGTAATTTTTTTGATTTGAATGTTTACATGTTCTTATTGTTTGCATTTTTTCTGTAATAGAAACTTACATATAATTAAATGATGTTTGATAATAAATTGATTACATTTAATTTCTAGATTTTTTACCCTATTTGACATCACAATTGTCCTTCTTTAACTATTCAAAGGATTTTAACGTATTGCTTAGTTGAGTATGTATCACCTTTTGTTTTATAATTATTTGTTCATATAGGTTGAATCTTCTTAGATTTGAAAGTTTATTTGTTCTTATTATCTGCATCTTATTGTAATTGAAACCCACACATGATTAAAGGATGTTTGGATAATAAATTGATTACAATAAATTTATAAATTTTCTACCTTATTTGACATGACTAATATCTTTCTTTAAGTATTCAAAGGATTGTTAATATATTGCTCAGTTTAGTGTATTTCACTTTTGTTTAAAAAAAATTATTCAGATAGGTTGAATCTCTTTAGATTTGAAAGTTTATTTGTTTTTATTATCTACATTTTATTGTAATTGAAACCCACACATGATTAAAGGATGTTTTAATAATAAATTGATTACAATAAACTTATAAATTTGTTACCCTATTTGACATGACTAATACATTTTAAGTATTTAAAGGATTGTTAATATATTGCTCAGTATAATATGTTTCACTTTTGTAAAAAAGGTTCATATAGATCGAATCTCTTGATTTAATTGTATAATATATATTTTGTTAACTAATTTAAGTTTATATAAGTTCATAAATACATCAGAAAAATTAAATGTTATATGGTTTATTTTGAATTAACTAAGGAGTTTTGGGTTAATCTTTATATAGAAATAATTATATATATATATATATGTACGTATAAAACTTAATGTTTATATTTCAAATTGTATAGTTTAAATGCTTTATTAATATCAAACAATTTTAAACAAGGAAGTAGTTTATGCATATGAATTATTGTTGGCTATTCCTAGTCTTATGTCATAATGATTCATTGATTGCTAATTGAATGTTGCATAAATCAAGTTTGTCAAAAAGGGGAAGATGAATCATTCATCTTTGTCATCTTTTTTTCTTTCCTTTTTGTCCCTCATGTGATTGCCTTTAAACTTATTCTTATTTATTCATATACATCATGTTATCAATTGTTCATACTTGCCTTATGTTTAACTATTCTGTCACACAATTAAGGAATGAATATATTTGATATATTCAAACCTTATTTTTGTATCCCGTTCTTTATTGTTTTAGAATCAAATTAATAAAACAAAATATGGTATTAAATAAAATATTGATTTTATTTAAAATAAATTTAGATAAGATCTAAAAACATTTAGACTTCATAGGCCCATTAATGTTCCAAAAATGGTAAATTTTTTGAAATTCACCCATTTCTTCTGCTGCGGCCTGGCCCAGTTCCAACAGCAAGGAATTCTAAGCGCAAAGCGTAGCAAATAGCTCGTCCTTCGGGGGTTTCAAGCACTACCCCTGCCCCCAAACAGAGGTTGTTAGATGCGCCATCGACAAAAAGTCTCCATTATGTGTCAACTTCCAACTATGTTTCTTCCTCGTCATCCCATATAATAGATCGGTGATAAAGTCTGCTAACGTTTGCCCATGGATGGCCTTTCTTGGGTGGTATGTGATATCATATTGACTCAGTTCTATATTCCATTTGAGAAGTCGTTCGAAAGTTTCAAGCCGATACAACACTTGCTTGAGGGGCTGATCAGTCAATACTTTGATTGGATGGGCCTGAAGGTATGGTCGTAACTTCCTAGATGCGATCAGGAGGCAATACACTAGTTTTTCCAATTTCGGCTAATTTTTCTCGGCTTCGGTGACCCGCTAGCTAATGTAATACACGGTTCGCTGGATTTTCTCTTCTTCACGCACAAGAGCGACGCTTAATGCATGAGGCGAGATCGCTAACTAAATGAACAGGTCTTTTCCATCCACAGGCTTTGATAGGATTGGCGGGGCTTCCATGTGCTACAATTCTTTGAATGCTGTTTGGAAAGCTTCACTCCATTCGAAGCTTTTCTTTCCTTTTTTCAATGCATCAAAGAATGGTATACACTTGTCGGTAGCTTTCGAGATAAATCGACTTAGTGCTGCGACCTTTCCATTCAGGCTTTGCAGTTCCTTCTTATTTTTCGGAGCTTAGACCTTTCATAGTGTCGTTATTTGTTTTGGATTTGCTTCAATGCCCCTGGCACTTATGATGAATCCTAAGAATTTCCCGGAGGCTACTCCGAAGTGACATTTGAGTGGATTGAGTTTCATTTCATACTTTCGGAGTATTTCACATTTCAGCGAGATTATCCAGGTGGTTGGCTGTCGCTCGTGATTTGACCAACATGTCACCCACATAAACCTCCATAGTTTTCTCGATTTGGCTCTTGAACATGGTATTTACCAACCTTTGATAAGTTTCCCTGGCATTTTTCAAACCGAATGGCATTACCCTGTAGCAGTATAGGCCCAGGTCGGTGATGAAGCTAGTGTTTTCTTGATCAGGCTCGTGCATCAGGATTTGGTTGTACCCATAGTATGCATCCATGAATGATAGCAGCTCGTGTCATGTTGTTCCGTCCACAAGCTAGTCTATTCTAGGGTGAGGGAAGTTGTCTTTCGGGCAGGCTTTGTTTAGGTTCGAGTAATCGATGCAAGTTCTCCACTTCCCATTGGACATTTTGACTAAGACTAGGTTAGATACCCATTCAGGATAAGTTGCATCACGGATAAAATCATTGGCCATTAACTTGTCCACCTCTTCTCTTAACGCCTTAGACCGTTCAGGACCCAGGCTGCACCTCTTTTGCTTTACTGGTGTGAACTTGGGGTCAATGTTGAGCGCGTGGCATGCCATTTCAGGTGACACCCCACACATATCAAAATGCGTCCATGCGAACACATCTAAGTTGGCGCAAAGAAATTTAGTAAGCTCCAACCGCATCATGTTTCCAAGGTGCGATCCAATTTTCAAGACTTTAGTTGGGTCGTACATATCGACCGAGACAGACACCGTCAATTCTGCCGGTGCTGCCCGTTCCTTCCCTGAACTCTTCTTTCTAGGGTCCAAAGCCTTATCGAATCGGCTATGGTCCCCAAGACAGGGCGGCTCTGTAGTTGCTATTCAGAAGGTTCACGGATGTGGAGAGTTCTCCCCACATCCTTCCCTTTTTCCCTTCTTTTGGATTTATGTAACTCTACAATGTAACATTCTCTGGCGGCGCACTGATCTACTTTCACCACTTTGATTTCATTCGCAGTAGGAACTTCATGGTTAGGAACCATTGGGCTAGAGCTATTCTGAAATCTTCTAGTGCGGGCCATCCCAAGAAGGCATTATATGCGAACATTTCGTCCATGATTATGAAGGTCTGAATGAGGGTGACTCTTCGATCACCCTCTCCAAGTTCCACTGGCAGGTTGATTGTTCCCACAGGTTGCTTGGATTCGCCAGTGAACCTTTGGATCTTCGTTTGGCATGCAAACACGTTTTTCATGATGATCTTCATTTGATCAAAAGTATGTTTGAAAAGTATATTAACAGAGCTACCACTATCGACCAATACTCGTCGAACAACACCGGGACAGATCCCTATAGTTACCACCATTGGATCGAGAGTCGAGGCTTCGATCCCTTCGATGTCCTGATTTCAGAACACTATGTCATCACTCAAGACTTTCTGCAGCTTGGCTGGAGTTTCATCTTCTATTGCGAGACATGATTCATTTGGAGCATGCTTTAACGAACTTGCATACCGCTCCATCTCTCCCCAACTTCTTTGCGCGAGGTGTGGTCTTCCAAATATTGTTCCAATAATAAGTCTTTGGTCAGTTCGTTTACACCCTTCTTCACTAGTTCCAGCTTGATTCCTTCGTTCTCTAGGAGGCTAAGGAGCCGCGGGTTGATCAAGGTTTTGAGATTTTCTCACATACTGTTGGAGTTTGTTTTCCTGGATCAATTCTTCAATGAGATTCTTCGGATGGCGGCATTCGTTTGTGTTATGACCATGAGTATCATGGAAGCGATAGAACTTTCCTGACCATTTTGTTACTCAATTGCTTCCTTCCTAGGGGGTTTTTTGTATTCCTCCGTCCCCTGTATTGCGAGATAAATATTTTTCACGGTGTCGTTTAGAGGGGTATAATCTTCGGGCCTGAACCTTTTAAGCCTTTTATTGTTGCCATTGCCATTTATTTTATTGGGGCTTTGATTTTTTCTCTTTTTATTTCCATCTTTCCCTATGACTCCTTCAGCAGTTCCAGAAGCGTACGTGTTTTGATTCATTGCTATGTCGCTTTGTCCGCAGTTCATCAGTTGCACACTAGTAGACTTCCTTTCTAGCTCCTGCGCTTCCTCCAATCTTAAGTATTGACTTTTTTACGATTGAAGTCTTTCCTTGTGGTAGGTTGCTTCATCTTAATCCACCTTCCGAATTCAGTCTCCAGATGAATGGCATGGACTAACGCCATGAAAACCATGTCCTCGTTGGGGTTGCTTACTTCCGTCACTGCGGTATTGAACCGGTTCATGAAAGATTCAACGATCCATTGTGTCCCTGGAACAGTTTGGATAGGGGCATGACATCTTTTAGTTATGCGGTATGGTGCCTGAACTTATCAACGAATCTTGTTGCTAATTGGTCAAAAGTAGAGATAGATCTCGGTGGAAGCCTTGTGAACCACATAAACGCAATTCCTTCTAGAAAGATAGGAAAACACCTACACCGAACAGCTTCAGAGGCATTAGCTTCATCCATGTACCAACTATACTTGTACAAATGGGGTTTTAGGTCCTTTGTCCCGTCGAAGGACGGAATAGTTGGCATTGTGAATTTTTCCAAATATTTCTCGTTCAACATTTCATCAGTAAAGGGAGTCCGACTTGGTGCAGATCCACATTCATCATCTCTCCTATTTTTACTCTCGTCCATTAATCGTTCGGCCATGTCTGCTATGTATGCCTTTGATGTACGGTAATCCTGGGGCGGCAGACAGTCACTACACCAAGTGTTTGGCTTTGCAAACGGTCTTGGTGAGAGGGTTGAAGCCTAGGCTCTCTTGTCTTTGGGAGAGCCACTCCCGTGGGATCTCGTTGGCTTGCAGTTGGTTTGATTGGGGCAGTTTGGACGTTCCTAGCATCAGCGAATGCATTGACATTCTCTTCCAACCGGTTGTCTTGCTCTCCATCTTCTGAGTCGGGTAGGTCCATAACTATATCTTCTTGGGGGGTCTTTGCCCCTTGATTTAAGTTCAGAATTGGTGGCCTTCAAGCGGGGTACTCGTATTTCCCTCCACGTTGAGTCCCATGGTTCCTGTTGTCACCCTTTTTTGTGGTTGTTTTCTATTTCTTCTATTTAGACCAGAAATGAAAGAATTTTCTTGTTCTACATCAGCCGTGGGTTCAGGCATAGTTCTTGAAGAAGGATTTGTTTGTAAGGTTAAGAGAGCATGAAGCTTATCCATCAAAGCCTCTGGCTACTTTCCATGTTTTGGTTGATTTCATTAACCATCTTATTCAAATCATCTCTAGTAATGACTTTGTGCTGACTGGAGGATGTTAGCGCCTGATTTCCTAAGTTAGCACTATTTACTTATGTTTGTTGAGAATTAACATCTTCTCCAACTATCACTGCCCTATGGACCTTCCAGAGGCAGTTCTCCTTCTTCCAGGAGCCATTGATTCCAAACGGTAGATTTTTCAAGCAAGGATTGAGGATCTAACTTCTGAACCTATTTGATCCAAAGTAGATAGTTTGATCTGAACCCTGAGTTGGGTTCTCAGTGAAAGCACCAAAATGTTAACCCAAAAAATGGATCAACACCCTGGTTTGAGTGTGAAAGCATCAGCCCTGTTCTCATAGAGCAATAATATTGATAATAGATATGAAAAAAGCAGTAAGAGAAAGAAGACAAGAAGATTTTTATAGTGGTTCGGCTTTTAACGAAGTCTACGTCCACTTTATAATTTCTACTATAAACTAATTGTTGTTACAAGTAGTGTTTGATTACAAAGCTGTTGATTATCCTTAGCTAGATTGAATCTCCAAGGTTGGAATCCACTGGAGAATCACAGTGAACCCCGTTGGAGATTGTTGTGAGGGAGGTAAAGAGTGAAGAAAGCTTCCAGCAGAGTTTCAGCAACCAGTCCGGAGAAGATCCTGCTTATGTTGTAGATAGGATGGTATTTACAGAGATCGAAGAGCTATTGGGCCAAGCTTGTTCGCCAGCTAGTCGAAGATGGATGTAGGAAGACGCAATGGAGTTTAACTCACGACCCGAGCCAAAAGGATGGATCGCTAGCGATCCATGGTCTATGGATCGCTAGCAATCCATAGAATTAGCTCGAATGCAAGCTAATTACTTAGCTCCTTTCTCTGCTTCAATCTGTGTAGGTCGTGTTTGTACCATGTTCACGTATGGATCGCTGGTGATCCATAGTGTATGAATCGTTAGCGATCCATACACTTAGTATATTTTTGGACTTTCTTCGTTGTCTTCTGTCGAGGTTGTTCGTGTAGTCTCATTGCTCGTCGCTTTGCTTTGATGACGATTTACTTGCTAGTTGTATTTAGCTGCTGGTTGGATTGGACAGATGCTTGTCTCTTGGTTTAGCTAACTCGGAATCTCATCAAACTCAATCGCTACTTTTACAATATGGATTGGATCATGATGCAAGAACAATAGTTGAACCCTGGGTTGTATCTATGGATCGCTAGTGATTCATGCCCTTAGTGAATTTCCTCGTCTTTTTCTCTTGGCTCTCTGTGGCTTGTTGCTTTAGTCCTTTTGGTTGAGTTCTGAGCAATTCTGACTTCATTAAATTGTTCCATCTTCTCTTGGATCCTACTAGGTTAAAAATCCGGATAACATTTCCAAAGATAATTTCTTGAACTTTGGATACAATGGATCCTATAGCCACTTGGACAGCACATTAATATTTGACGAGAGAGAGAGACATGTTTCTAAAACAGTAAGAAAGTATTATTGAATCAATATAATGAAGTATGAATTGATTCTAATTGAATTTGAAGAGAATAAAGTATATTTTCAATGGATTTTTCAAGAGAGTAAGAGAAGGGAAGAAAAATAAGTAATTCTAAACTTTAAAATTCATTTGAACTCCCATTTATATAGCAAATCAATGGATGTGTCCATTCATGAATAGTTACGATGAATAGATGCTTCATTTCAAAATTTGAAAAACTAATTGGCGGCATGTATGTTGATATATGCATGTATATTTTGAAAACTTGTTCCTTTTAAAATATTTTGAAAATCATATACTTTGTAAAATAATTTGATTCTTTGTCAAATAGTTTGAACATAGTTTATAAACATTTTGAACTTTTAAAAAACATATAAAATATTTTGAAATATATTTTGTTTTTTAAAATATAAAAGATAGAAAATAGAAGATAGAGATCAAAGTTCGCTATCAAGGACTTTAACAATATAAGCTATGACTCTATACACTAAATTATAATCTTGAGATCTTTATATCTTGGTCTTTGTACTCATGAGTCTTCATCTCTATCTTTTGAGTCTTTATACCGTACAGTCTTCGATTCACAGTACTATTTATAGGCTTACTTCAAATGAACTAACTTTATCAAAGCAATATCGCACATTACGAACTGTGACCGTTCCTCATATGACATTTATATTTGATATTATACATATTAAATATCCATAGTCTTTTATTGCTTGAAGAGTTCGTAACTGTAACATCCCTCATTCCAAGACACGAAATTAAGTGCTATTGATGCTGCAGTCATCAATAATATTATTCTCCGATAACAAAATGAGATCAGTTAATAGTATCGTTAACATCAGAAGCATAGGAATATGAAATTTTTTATAACACATTTCATTATTAATTTCCATATTCATTACATAATCCTAAAATGTTATGTAGGTTCGGATAAAATATAATTACTACAAAATTCTCCAAGAGCGACATGTGAAGATGCCTCCTTTGTTGATTAGAGTTTACTACTAGACATATACAATTTGCGATTACACACATTCAAACAAAATGATAACAACATAACATACATAAATAGACTCCTATATAGCTAGCTCTGCCTCATGCACGTCTTCGAAAGATTTATTCATCAAACCTAAAACTGGAAACCTTACTCTCGAACTACTCAAATGAGCACCCAAAAGTTAAAGGGGAAAAATAAAACCTCCGGTTAGACAAAAAGTCTGGTATGAATAATAATATGCCACCTCGATAATGGATATCTAGTGAGACCATGCCCATGAGTGGAACATGTTTTCCCCTCACAAATATCTTCTGAAAATATGTCAGTCACAATCATACTCCTACATTCACATTGGTTAAATAAATATAAACAATCATATGTATGCATGCTAAATGGATAAACATGACCAATCTATCTCACTTAATTGATCATTTATCTCTACTTCATAGTTTACCGAGGGTTACTGTAGACTTATATGGTTGACTTGGGCCTACCAGATATACCAAATTTTTTTAACTTACCATTAAGAGGAAATTGGACTGTCCATCCAAACACAATCTTCTTAGTGTTATCCTGACTATCTATCTATGTCATAGTTTTGCTAAGTTCACTATAAACCTAATGGCTTTGCAGGCCAACCAATAACCTACCTAAGTTATAGGTTCCTTCCTATATGTAATCTTGCTTTTAGTTTTACCTTTAACAAAGCCCTACGCGCTGGAATTATGGATGTATATCAGCTAGGGGCTAACAGTTGAAGTATAGGATGCTACCCTACACCAGTCCCATTATATGGTGTTTTTCCTTGAATTAATTTATCTAAAGGTGATAAGAACAATAATATCTCTAGTAAAATCCTAAGCTAAATACCCTTTTTATTTCATTGAAAACATAATTCTTTATAATTGATGTAACCCTTGAAATCATACTTAAAAACAAGAAAATTATAGCCCTTTACTTTATCCAAAATATTGTGCCAAGATATTGCTTTTATGAAATAGCTTTCATTAACTTCGAAATCAATTGGAGGTTATCACACCTCAAAACTTTAGGTAATCAAGCCTCTTAAAATAAAACCATTAAATCAATAACTTGCGGCATCACTATGGCCGATATACAATGTCACACCTCTTTATGCCAAACTATATAAATTATTTTGATTTATAAATCACAAAACCATAAGGTCGATATCATCTGTGTCTCACAGTATAAAATATAAGTTATAAGGTTTGCATATTATAAAGCTTTTAAACTTGTAAGTAAGGGAACGTCGACATTGATGCCCTCCGATATTAATACCTTTAAACAGTTGATATTGACTTCATAAAATTGGGCTACTAGGCCCCTAAACTATGAATACCAAATTAATTACTTGCGGCATTATTGTCATAAGAAAATCAGTGGCATCATATCAACTTTATACCATTAATGTCGAAAGTAACATATGTGGCATTGTTGCCTTAAAGGAATAATGTCAAAGTTAATTTTTTCGGCATCATTGTTATAATACTTTTATCTCAAAAGTAATACTAGCGGCATTATTGTCATAAAAGGCCGAAATATAATATGCGGCATCGTTGCCATTATTTACTAATGTCGGCATAGATGGATGCGGCATTGGTAAGCGACAAAGGTAAGCAACATTAATGCCACCTATCCTTAATATCGAAAGTATGTAGTTGCAGGGTAAATACCTCATGCTTTAGGTTTATGTCGGCATTGGTAAGTCAAGAGATTACTCATGTTGCTATTAGTTTAATGTCAATAATCCCTATAACTACGCTTCAACCTGATTGTAATCATTCCAACCAATACAGTTGATATCTTATGCTTCCCTTATGGTTGAAGACGACATTAATATTTGTGGCATGGATAGACTTCGGCATTGTTTACCGACATCATGGAAAACTCATAATTTACATAAAAAGTGTTTATTTCTCATTTAAAGTAATTTCTTTTCACTTACTCTTAATCCATGTTTAATTTATATTGGTTAAGACTAAACCTTACCAATTTCTTTTCTAGAAAACTACTGTAAACTAGATTTAGCATTCCCAAAGTATTTTGCGAACCCTTTAACTTATATATAATTATTTTAATAAAATTATTAAGCCATTCTAGCCTAATAAATTCATATAAAATTATAAACACTTGGGAAAAATCCCCAAAAATCATTCAAAACCGGAATTAATATATCATTTGACATATATAAATTTTGGGACTAACACCATTATTTAATTATTTTTAATAATTAAAACTCAAAATAAATCCCTTTCCTTACTAAGGAAATTCATAAAATATTTTTACTTGCTTGGAAAATTATGAAATTAAATACCCACTTCTAAAATAATGCTATAAATGTCATACCCAAATTTCAAGTCATTTTGATGTCATAAACTAGGTTTTCACCCTTAAACCCTATTATTTAATTCCATAATAAATCCAATAATCAACCATCCAAGCATATAATCAACCAATCAATCATGATATGGCATAAAACAATATATGATTCAGGTTTAATCATAAAACCAAAATAAATATACAATTGTGAGATGGATAACTATTATTCACCATGATTAGATAAAGTGATTGAGATTTAAGTGTTGATTTAATCCCCTTAAGCTTTATCCTTAGATATTTTAGCTTTTCTCTTCTTAAATTTCCTAGCAATGGCTGGCCTTGTCTTTGTTTTAGTTTGTATGAAGTGATTGTGAATGGGGAAGTGAGAATGGAAGGGTTTATGTTTAGCAGATAAGGCTTTTTCCTATTTAGCCCCTCACATTATTCCTCCTTCTTATTTAAGTTATAATCAATCTTATTAACTCATTAATTAAGGCATGACCTATATAATTATCAAATCTCATTCTCCTTAAGACATATGTGTATCTCTAATTTAGTTTATTTGTATATATTGATAAACGTTTAATTAATCGTATTGAATGCACAAATTTATCAATGTAGATTATTATAACACCATATAACATACGTTCTTAAAATATTAGAAAGGTTAAGTGTTATCGTTTATTTTCTAATAAGGCTCCCACAAGTCTTTTATGTTTCTTCAAACCCTAAGATGAAATATAGAAATCTTTCGACTTCAATAGTGGATGTTAGGACTCGTTTATCTTGGGATTCTGATCTTGAGTTTGCTCAATAAGTCATAGGCCCACAAACGATGGTTAAATTCTGTCGGTTGTATCACATACAACTCCTAACCCTTGGTTACTTGTCCTAATCTCATTTCGACCTTGCGTTTGCTCAACAAATCGAAAGAGATTATTCACTCGTACCTATCATATTGCGATGGCCTAAGTATAGCATATGTACCTTAAGTTTGCTCAACAAATACATATAGTTATCTTACCTCGTCTATTTAACATATTAATAACATTACACATAACATCCCTAGCTTGAGTTTGCTTAGCAACTAAGGAGTATGCACATAATTTATTAATATATATATGGTAGAGGACAACATTATTTTGAAGATTCATAATCTTTAATATATTATATTGAATGATATTACACTCGTGATTCAAGTTTTGGACACATTGGAAATCACAGTATACGTACATTTACTTATGTATTTATTCCTTAAGTCTCTTTACGGTTTCTTGAATATTCCACCTTTAATTTATACATTTGTATAACATAAGTTTTATATTATATAATAATAAAAAATTTATATTTCATATTACTTATATAATAATCTTATGTATAATAATATATTAATTAAATCTTATTTAATCATTTTAATTAATTAACATTTTAATTAATTTTATATTATATTAATATAACATTTATATTAAATATTTATTTCATACTATAACATTTTATAGTATTACACATATATCATATATGTGTATATTATTTTATATCATATATGTGTATATTATTTAATTAATTAACTTTAATTTAATTTATTTATTTAATTAACCTTTAATTAATTTATCTAATTAAATTTTTTAATTAAATTATATTAATTTTGAAATTCAATTCATATATGTGCATGTATACTTGTGTCATTTTAAACATTTTACAATATCATAACATATATCATAATATATTATACATCCATATATATATTTATTAATTAACTTATTTTATTACTTTATTTTATTTATCCAATTAATAAATTTTAAAAAATTTGAAACTAATATATATTTTCAAACATTTTGAAAATTTTATTATATTATAACTTTTATAACATATTTATATCTTATTTTAAATTTAACTTTCAAATTTAAAATCTTGTATTTTTAATTTTCAAACAATTTTGAAAATTAGCCCAAGGCCCAATTCAAATTTGGGTCTTTTCTATTAGGGACAACCTTTGGGCTGTAAGCTTAATAGTTAACCCTAATATGAAAAATTTAGACCGCATAGGCTATTGGGCTCCGATACCATTATTGGAATTAGCCCAGCCCACAACGGATGTTATGGGTGAATTTCAAAAAAAATTACCCTATTGGATCTTTATTGGGCCTATGAAATCTAATTTATTTAGAACATTTCTAAATTTAATTTAAATAAAATCTTTTATTTCATTTAAATTTATAAATAATGGATTGAATTATATTTAATTTATGTTAAATTAAATATAATGGTATATATATGTATCGTATGCATATATGTATGTGTCTGCATGTGTAACATAATAATCCATGTATGGTATAATATACCCATATATAAATGTTGGGATTTGCATCGCAACTGACATGTTAACTCATGTTATATGTATTGTATGTTGTCTAAATATATGCATGCATGTGTGTGTGTACTTGTTACTTTAAATAAGTATTAAAATAATATAAATATTTACTTATGTATATATGTATTGCATAAATTTAAAATATATATATATATATATATATATATTAGATAAATAACTATATATATGTACACAAAATATACAAAGTTGTTTTTTAAATATAATATAAATGTATATTTTATAGCAACAAAATAACACACACGCACACACATATACATGTATATGTATTCATACATAATTATATTTGTAATATCTAAAAATTTTATAAATATGTGTATATAAATATATATATTTATATTATATAATTATATCAGTTGTGAAAATTAAATAAAATTAATATTTATTTTTTTAGCATTACAGATCCAATAAATAGCACATAAAATGTATTTTCATAATTTTATATTATCAAATTATGTATATAAGCCGAAAAGCATTAAAATAATGTTAAAAATATTTTCATGACATTTTTTTATAGTTTAAATTTTTTGAAATTCAAATATGATATTATAAGGTCACGAAAAAAATTCCACAATTTTTTAAGTAAAAACTATATTTTCTTTTATTATTTAATTAATTTTGACCATATAATTAAATAAATTTTTAAAATAATAATTTTGATTTTTTTTAATTCTACAATTTTGGTTAAGAGATAATATGGTGATTAAGAATTTTTATAAAATTTAAAATATAGTTTTTGAAACATGTATTATTTTGTATGAATTAGTCAGCTTATATTTTGATTTAAATAATATTAAAATTATTAAATAATTATTAGAAAATACTTTGTTGTCACCTAAAATTATAATTAGTATTAATTTGCAGGTATAAAATTATAAGATTAATTTTAACATGATATGGTGGCTTAATTGATTATAAATCTTTTAATTTATGTAATATGACATACTAAAATAAATATAATTAATAAATAAAATAATAAAAAATTAAATAAATTTATTTGGCTGTGTATACATAAGATCTATATAAAAAATGTTTTTTATTATATATACATACATATAACCATTCAATATGTGACGACATTCATACATATAGGAATCTCACCTAACTAACAATATAATTATGATACATATAAATAAGCAATAGATTATAATGCATTAGTTATAAGTCATATGAAATAATAAGACCATATCGGAATATATGCCTTGAAGTGCACCTTGCTGTGATGAATATCTCTCCTTAGAACTCTTCTTATATGGCAGGTTGATAATCGTTGAATCGTAGACCCTATGCTATCAAATAGTTGTAGCTTTAAATTGATTTGATTTGAATATTAATGGAGCTCTTGGAGGCATGTATCGGCCAGCAAAATAGATATAGAAGGTAGCCAAAAGTTTTATAAAGGTTGAGAATAGAGATGCTTATATAGAGGAGAAGTTGGAGATATTTTAGGATCAATATCCTACATCATCTGTTATTAATTCTCTTCCATCTCAGCCCTCCATCTCAAAGCCTTTGTTGCACCATCTTATGGTTGCATATTGCCCTCATTTTAGTCTAAATTTCCAGCCCCTTTCATGGGCTTTAAACCCATTTTAAGTCCAAATAAATATTATTGATTAAATCTAATTTAATTGCTTATCGATATCGCATATCGATCGATATATTTATAACTATTATAAATATATACAATAATGTTTATTCCTCAAATCATAATCGAAATTTTATAATTAATATTTCATAAATATTAATCAATTTAATTAATTTATAACAATTATAAACTAATTAAATCGTTTGGTCTAAAGAGAAATCACCACATCGGTTGTGTGACTCGTCACGTGTAAATTTGGTCAGCGATTAACATCGAACTATTCAAATGTTAACGTTCACATATCACTTAGTAGGTATTATGACATTTTGGCTAAATTTACCGCTTGCTTAGTTTTTATAAACTCCAATTTTACATTATTAAGCGTTACCCGTTTGTGACATTTATTTTACATCAATCCTCTTCGTCAAAACTATATCACTTTGGACTTATGGAATTTGGTAATGGTCGAAATTCCAATATCATCCATATTCAACTCTATAGTCCAAATACAAAGTCCTTCGTTCATAATAACAATTATTATTAACCGAAATGCTCTGGCCAGAAACTTTACTTTGAGTTGACCGTGGTACTAACCCCATATAACTGAGGAGATGAATCCTCTCTTGAATAATTCTTCACTTCTAATACTTCCACTCAACCCAACTATAGTCACTCGATAGAACATCATGCCATGATTTGACTATAATCAAACTGGAGTTTTCATAAAGATCCATAGTACTCTTAAGTTGATAGAATTGTGTAAATCAGTCACATCGATATTTTCTGTTGATCTTAGTTATATTAACCAATAGAAAACTATCGAGTGAGTCGTTCCATAGTTATCCAATAACTATCAGTATATAACCTCTAGGTGCCCCCAGCAACATGAGTAATACAATGCTCAACATTTGGAGAGCTTATATACTCTAGTCTCAACGGATACATTGATATCTAGTCTCGATGCATCTTGACTAGGAACATTTAAAATGGTATATTTATTTTCCTTATGATAAATTACTCACGGTTACAACACTTTGTAACTACTATCACAAAATGTACCATTTATGGATTTTCTATTAAATATACTTTAAATTTAATTAATTAATTAATATAACACATTATATCAAGTATATAATAGAAAGAAATGACCTTTTATTTCGAACAAATTGGTCAACGAGTCAGATATATCTAACAAATTACATAATTGCTCCTAGGGAATACCCGTAACTCTATCATAGGAAACCTCTACTAACTTTTCTTGAGCCATTCCTTTAAAACTTGTACTCATTCTTACCATCTATGATTGGGAATTATTTCCAACTTTTTCAAAGATAGTATAGGCACGAATAAATGGAAATACGATATATAGATAAAATCTTTGGAAATTATATGTATATGGGTACTTGAGCACGTGCGGTGCACGTGGGTAGGAGAGACTAGTATTAAAAAACACCATTTGTAAGATTATTTGGATCTTTACGAAATGATCTTGACGTGTATGTAATATTGCATTTTTTACGTGTGTACATGCACATATCAACTATTTATCAAAACATGAATGAGACTATGTTATTTTAGAAAATAATTAAACATGTAAAGAAGGTAATCAACTATTACATCAATATCTAAAGAAATGTAACAAATATTAAAATTAGCACTTCCTGTGTTTTGAAACTTATAAACTTGCACCATCTCTCTTTTAAAAGTAATAAAGGACCATATTAATATATAGAGAATTTTTCTTGTCCACTATACAGATCGCACTTCCCATGATACTCCCTTCCTCATGAACCTCAATACTTTCTACATCACCATTTTTTCCATAACCAAAGCAAACTATATACATTTTGTTTCTAAATGGCATTTTTAAATCCATCAAAAAAAAGAGAAGCCTAACATAAATTTATAGGAAAAAAATAAGTATTCAGAATATTTCTCTTATCGAAAGGCAGTCTTTCACAAAAATAGAAGAAATAAAAATAATATCAACAGAAAAATGATGAGAAATACTTAATGGATTGAACATTTATTGGCCTAATCAAAAATCAATGCTATAACTTGCAATGAAGTGGATACAATCATAGCAACAAAGTGTTAACCGAGTTTTTAACCAAGCAGAATTCAGTGGGGTTGGAACATTCAGATTAAGCCAAAATGACTCGAAACTTGACCGGAATGCATAAAAGTACAAGCCAAAGGAACCTTGGAAGTTTGACCCAAAAATACGCCAACACTTTGGATCGGTACCGATCCAAAATATTTTCTTTTGGTTGCTCCAACCCACTTGCATTATGTTTCCACCTCTCTACTAAGCTTATCTACCAAGTTTGGTAACAATCCAAGCATCCGAGTTTGAGAAGTAAAGACTTATTGGATTCAAGCTATAGTTCAGTCAAATCCATGGGTGAACTATCATCAAAACAAGTCAACAAGCTATGAAATTACATGGAGAGCCTCACAAGCAAGTAGGGAAGCCAACTGGACAGAAGTTGTGCAAAAATTTCACAACTCTTTGGATCGATACCGATCCGATCCAAAAAGTTAGCTCAAAATTACTCTTAACTTTTGGTCTTCTTCCTATGGACGACTACAGGCTTTTAGTGCAATGGTTCTAGCCCAAGTGCTCTCTAAATCCTATAGATACCATCCTATCTTAAACAGAAAGGGGGGTCCGAACCTGATCTCAATTGAAGCTCTGCTATTTTTTCTTCACTCTTCTTCTCCCACACAACAGCGATTAAGAGACCGTTGAGATCCTTCCTTTGTTTCTAACGATGGTGGCTTGATCTAACTTAAAGAAGAAGAATCATATTGTAATCCAAACTCTTTTGTAAAAGCAGTTGATCAATAAAAACTATAATGGACATAGGGCTTCATTAACAGCCGAACCACTATAAAAATTTCTCGTCTCTTTACTTTTTCGATGATTTACTATTGCTTTTTCTATTTTATTTGCCTTGATAAACAGGGTTGATGCTTTCACGCTCAATCGAGGGTGTTGATCCATTTTTTGGGTTAACATTTAGGTGCTTTCACTGAAAATTGAACTCAGGCTTAGATCTAACTATCTACTTTGGATCAGATAGGTTCAAAAGTTTGATCCTCAATCTTTGCTTAGAAGATCTGCTACTTAAAATCAATGGCACCAGGAAGAAAGAGAACTGCTTTCGGAAGATCCATAGGAGCTATAATAGCTGGAGAAGAAACCAATCCTTAGCAAGTTGAGGTCAACGATGCCAATAATCCATTAATCAGAGCAAATTCTAGGGCCAACGCAGGCGATCAAGTGCCAGGATCTTCTGTCCAGCATGAAATTGTCACCAGAGGCGAATTAAATAAGAAGGTTGATGAAATCAATCAAAAGATGGAGAACAACCAAAAAGCTCTTATTAACAAATTAAATGCCCTTCCGACCTTGCAATCACTGGCTTCTCTAAGAACCGTGCTAGAACCTGCGGCTACCACAGAGCAAGAAAATTCTTTTGTATCTGGCCTAAACAGAAGAAATGGAAGGCAAAAGCAAAAAGGAGCAGTGGTTGGAGCTGCGAGAATTGCTATAAAAGAAAATGCGAGCACTCCACCAAATGCAATGCAGCTCGCCATGAACTTGAATATGGGGTCGAAAACCCCACGGGAAGATATAGCAATGGATCTCTCCAACTCTAAAGATGGTGAGCAACTTAACGGCGACGAGTTGAAAGAAAACACTAACGCACTCAATACCGGTAGAGAGGTCCAAAATGCCCCCACCTAACCAACTGCAAGCCAATGGAACTCCGAGGGAGTGGCTCTCCCGAAGACAGGAGAGCCAAGGCTTCATCCTACTTACCAAGGTCGTTTGCAAGATCAAACACTTAGTGTAGTCATTGATAGCCAACCCGCAGACTACCGAACATCAAAGGCATATATTGTGGATATGATCAAGCGCTTGATGGACGAAAGTAAGGAGAGGAGAGATGACGAATAGGGATCCGCTCCTAGCTGGACTCCCTTCACTGATGACATTCTGAATGAACGATATCCTAAAAAGTTCACTATGCCGACTATTCCATCCTACGATGGAACTAGAGGCCTGAAACCTCACTTGTACAAGTACATTTGGTACATGGACAGAGTGAATGCTTCAAATGCTGTTCGATGTAGATGTTTTCCAATCTTTCTAGAGGTAATTGCTTCCATGTGGTTCACCAGGCTCCCATCTAAATCCATCTCCACTTTTGGTGAATAAGCAACAAGGTTCCTTGATCAGTTTAGGCTTCACGCGGCACAACCAAAAGACGTGATGTCCTTCTGGCCTATTCCACGGATGAAATGAATCTTTGAAATCCTTCATGATTCGGTTTAACACCGCGGTCACCGATGTAAGTAACCCAAACAAAGATATGGTCTTTATGGCCCTGGTCCATGCCATCCGTCCCGAAACTGAATTTGGAAAATGGATCAAAATGAAACAACCTACCACTAGGAAGGAATTTAATCGAAAGGCGAGCCAGTACTTGAGATTGGGAGAGGCAGAGGAGCTAGAAGGAAAACCTGCTAACCTACAACCAACCAGCGCTGGTCAGAATGGAATGGCAGCTAATCAGGACGCAAATACCTCTGGGACTGCAGCGGCAAAAGTGGGGAAGGATGGGAACCAGAAAAGGAAGAACCAGAATTTCAACAAGAGAAACGGAGGAAACAAGCGACTTAAAGGCTTGAAGCCTGAAAACTATACCCCACTCAATGATACTATAGAAAATATCTATCTTGCGGCATAAGGGATAGAGGAGTACAAGAAGCTGCCTAAAAAGGAAGCAACTGAATAGTAGAAACCTTTCGAAAAATACTGCCGCTTCCATGAAACACATAGTCATAACACGAATGAGTGTCGTTACCTGAAGAACCTGATTGAAGAGCTGATTCGAGAAAACAAGCTTCAGCAATATGTAAGAAAACCATAGAATCCTAACCAGCCTGCAGCACTCCAACCTCCTAGAGACTGGGGAAACCAAGCTGGAACCAGCGAAGAGGGATCCAGATGGACCGACCAGAGACTCATTATTAGAACAATATCTGGAGGACCTCATCCCATGCAGAAGAGTTGGGGAGAAATGGAGTGATACGTAAGCTCACTAAGACATGCTCCGAAAGATTCGTGCTTTGCGATCAAGCCGGAACTCTTGCCAATCAGCAGACTACCCTGAACAATGACATAGTGTTTTGGAATTGAGACACTAAAGGAATAGAATCACCAAACCTCGACCCTACGGTCGTGACAGTAGGAATCAAACCAGCTATGGTCCGGCGAGTATTGGAGGATAGTGGCAGCTCTGTGAATATCATGTTTAAACACACGTCTGATCAGATGAAGATCAGTATGAAAGGCATATCCGCTTGCCGAAGATCCAAGGATTCACCGGTGAACCTAAGAAACCTATCGGAACAATTGATTTACTCATAGAACTTGGGAAGGCGACCGAAGTGTCGTTCTCATCCAGACCTTTGTGATTGTAGATGAAATATCTGCCTATAATGCTTTCTTAGGTCGGCCCACCTTAGCAAATTTTAGGATTGCTTTAGCTCAATGGTGTCTGACCATGAAATTTCCAACGGAGAATGGAGTTGAAGTGATCAAAGGAGATCAAAGTGCCGCTAGAGAATGCTACATCGTAGAACTGCGTGGGTCTAAAAGAAAAGAAAAAGGGAAGAATGTGGGGAGAACTCTCCACATTTGTGAGCCAACTGAATAGCAACTATAGAGCTGCCCCTGGCTTGGGGACCATGGCCGATTCGACAAGGCTTTGGACCTTAGAAAGAAGAGTTCAGGGGAGGATCGGGCATCATTAGTAGAACTGATGTACCTGTCCCAGTCGATATGCATGATCCAACTCAGATCCTGAAAATTGGATCACTTCTTGAAAACAAGATGCGACAAAAACTAATCAAATTTCTTCATACCAACTTAGACATATTCACTTGGACACATTCCACTATGTGCGTAGTGTCGCCGGAGATTGCATGCCATGCACTTAATATTGATCCGAAGTATACACCAGTGATGCAGAAGAGATGCAGCCTAGGACCCGAATGGTCCAAAGCGCTGAGAGATGAAGTGGATAAGCTGACGACGGATGGTTTTATCCGTGATGCAACCTACCTCGAATTGGTATCCAACCCAGTCTTGGTCAAGAAGTTCAATGGAAAATGGCAAACTTGTATCGACTTCTCAGACCTAAACAAAGCTTGCCCAAAGGACACTTTCCTTTACCTAGAATCGACCAACTTATGGACAGGATAGTTGGGCATGAACTGCTATCATTTATGGACGCTTACTCAAGGTACAACCTGATCATGATGCATGAACCTGACTAGGAGAAAACTGGTTTCTTTACTAGTCTGGTATTATACTGCTACAAAGTGAGCCATTTGGCTTAAAAATGCTGGGGCAACCTACTAATGACTAGTGAACGCCATGTTCAAACATCAGATCAGGAAGACTATGAAAGTCTATGTAGATGATATGTTGGTTAAATCATGCATAGCTGCAAATCACTTGGACAACCTCGCCGAAATGTTTGAAATACTTCACAAATATAGAATGAAACTCAATCCACTTAAATGTCACTAAGTGTCACATCGAAGTAGCCTCTGGAAAGTCCTTGGGATTCATTATAAGCACCAGAGGCATCAAAGAAAATCCTGCAAATTGCCGCTTTACGGGAAGTCGAGCCCCTAAGGAATAAGAAAGAGCTACAAAGCTTGAATGGAAAGGTTGTAGCACTAAGCCGATTCATCTCAAAGGCGACCGACGTATGTATATCGTTCTTTGATGCGCTAAAGAAGGGAAAGAAGAACTTCAAATGGAATTAGGTTGTCTAACCCCCTTCGAAGAGCTGCAGCAACATATAGAAGCCCTGCCAATCTTATCCAAGCTGGTAGATAGAGAAAACTTGTTTATCTACTTAGCAGTCTCGCCTTATGCATTAAGTGCCGCGCTCATACGAGAAAAAGTTAAGATCCAGCGACCTGTGTATTACATTAGTAAATGATTCATTGGAGCCAAGAAGAACTATTCGAAATTGGAAAAAACTAGCATATTACCTCTTGATCGCTTTCAGAAAACTACGACCGTACTTACAGGTACACCCGATCAAAGTACTAACAGATCAACCCTTAAAGCAAGTGTTATACCACCCCAAGACCTCTGGATGGCTTATCAAATGGAACATCGAATTAAGTCAGTACGAAATCATATACCATCCTTGAAGGGCGATCAACGGGCAGGCGTTGGCAGACTTCATGCCGAGTTTACAATACGAGATAGCGAGGAATAAATTACTTTGGAAGTGGAGGCACGCTGGAAGTTATTCGTCGATGGTGCATCTAACAACTTCTGCTCAGGGGCAGGAGTCATTCTCGAAACTCCCGAAGGACGATCCATTTGCTATGCCCTACGCTTGGAATTTCCTACAACAATGACGAGGAATATGAAGCATTGATAACCAGGCTGAAGGTAGTGAGGGAACTCGGGATAAAATCTGTACACATCTATAGTGACTCTCGGTTAGTCGTCTATCAGGTGAGAGGCGGATATCAAGCCGGAGGAGAGAACCTCGCCCCTTATCTATCTAAAGTGTAGGAATTGCTGAATCACATCGAACATTACACCATAACTCATATTCTAAGGGAAAAAACATGAAAGCAGACTATCTAGCCAAACAACCCAGTTCCAAAGAAGCTCAATCATTGGGACTAGTCCCAGTTGAAATATTAACTGCTCTAAGCGTAAGCGGGATGGATACCGACTGGTTTTTGAAACGACCAAAGAACTAGAAACATGGACGACTCCGATCAAAGACTACCTGCTCAGAGGAACACTCCCCGTAGACAGGAATCAACAGAAAAAGCTCCTTCGAAAGGTACCATGGTTCGTAGTATAGGATGAGATACTCTATCGAAGAGGATTCTCTACTCCCTTGTTCAGGTGTGTGACCGACAACGAAGCTCGAAGAATCCTTAGGGAAGTTCATGAAGGCGACTGCGGAGATCACAGCGGGGGGCAAACCCTTGTAAAGAAAGTCCTCCGGTATGGGTATTTTTGGCCGACAGTAAACCACAATGCATCATATTATGCCAGACGATACGACCAATGCCAAAAGCTCGGCAAGATCAAGAGAACTCCATCAACAGAGCTAACACAGATGGTCAACCCGTGGCCATTCGCAATCTGGGAAATCGATTTGATTGGTGTATTACCAATAGCCAAAGGAGGAGCCAAGTACGCTATCGTTGATGTTGACTATTTCACCAAATGGGCCGAAGCGGAACTGCTGGCCACTGTTACCACAAAGAAAGTTATTAACTTTGTCACTAAAAACATTATTTGCAGGTTTGGAGTGTCATAGAAGATTATTACGAATAACGTGACTCAATTCGAGAGCGCTGAGTTTAAAGACTTTTGCAAAGGCTTCCAAATTGAGAAAATCATTTCCGATGTTGCACATCCGCAAGCAAACGGGCAAGTGGAAGCAGTGAATAATATCATCAGGTCCACCATCAAAAAGCGGCTAACTAAAGCTAAAGGATATTGGGTTGATGAACTTCCACTTGCACTATAGGCTTACAGGACAACACATAAATCTACAACTGGGCACTCCCCGTTCGCCCTGGCATATGGTTCAGAAGCAATGATCCAAGTTGAGCTGGAAGTCCCCTCTCATTGAAGGCAAAATTTCAACCAAAGGCAGAATGGGCAGCTCCTTTCGAGTCGTTCGATATGGTCAATGAAAAGAGGGAAGAAGCCAAACTAAGGACTGCTGCTCACTAGAAAAGGGTCGCACGATTTTTCAATTCCAAGGTCCGTAACCGTACTTTCGAAGTAGGAGACCTTGTCCTCAAACAGGTCTACCCTGTACCAGGAGCATTCAGACCAAACTGGGAAGGGCCCTATGTGATCGGCCAGAAGCTAGTGGATGGCACGTTCAAGCTAACAACCGTTGATGTAACCCAATTTCCCCGAGCTTGGAACAACGAATCGTTGCGTCGTTACTTTATCTAAGATTATCTCATGTATTTCCTATTTTCTACAAATAAGCCTTCCAGAACATTGGAGGCATTTTAAATAGGCAAAATTTGCTCAAATTTTATTAATAAAATTGTTTTTCTTTCTAAACTAATGAAACCGTGTTCACGAAAGTAACCTGTTGAGTCGACGGGGTCAAATCGACTCAAAATCATCCAATCACTACTCGAGGCAGTGGAACCACGCTCGAGTGCGCCCCATCTACATGCCGAGTCGATGGAAGTAAATCGACTCAAACCGTTGGATTCTGGCCTTCTAAGAACCGGTGTTGCTCCGGCGACACCAGAAAGGCCTAAAATCAAAGCTGCGTATTTCGTAAGCCACACACCACCTCTTGAATTGTGGAATCATATCCAAACAAACACAATTACCTAGGCCGCGCATCTCATAAGCCGTGCATTGCATCCTAGTCCGCAAAACTACGACCAAGTAAGCCTCGATCCCAATATGGACATTTTGTAAGCCGCACATTACTACCCGAACCAGCAAAATTGCATCCAAAGACGAGGAACTCTCATATTGCAAAAAATCACATACCGCCCCTAGAGCCAAGAAAACAGCAGTATAAGGAGCGATACATGTGCGCGATAGTGTGAATGTCAGCATCGCAATGGAATCATTTAACAAAATCCCAAGTAATCAATGTTGCTCTGGCATTGCCAATCGCTTAAATACGTAAATGACTTGAGCACGTAAATTACTTGCCATGAGGCCGCTAAAGAGCTTTGCAGGTATCTCAAGCTAGAAACTCTCAAAGATAGGAGTTGTAGTATGGACCTGATTAGGGCACCCAGTCTCGTATCAAGTGTTCGGAATAAACAGCTCCGTGAACTAGGGGGCGCACACACCAACACTCAACCAAAGTAGCAAATACTTAATAGTTATGTTACTCCAAACAAAAAATATTGGTAGTAATTACGGGACTAAATAAAACAACGATGAATAAAAAAGAGTGGTATAAGTGCATGAATCATGAAACATAGATAAGTAGACAAGCGAAGTTGTAATCAAAATTTCAACAGTTTTATTACTTATAATGTTTTCTATGTTCAACAACAAACATCAGGGGTCGTGCCCTCGTAATATTAGCCAAGAAAAGGAAAAAAGAAAAACACAAACATCACTATTACAATAACAAAAGGAAGTGTTAAGTGCAGACTCTGTATTTGTACAAAAAACAACCAAAAAACAAAAAAGCAAATCACAACTTCTTGTCACCGCTTCTCCTATCGCCTTTTCCGCCTCTAATTAGCAACTTCTCAGGCTTCTCTCCTTCAAGGGTGATCTTAGTCTCCGAAACCGGGCCATTGGCGGACCCTCCTTTGCTTTTGTGCTTGCGGGATCTGTGAGAACGCTTTGATGACTTTTTCTGCTCTTCCACCTTCGCCTTCTTTACCGCTATCTACTCGGCCTCTACTTTGTCTGGTTGGCTAGCTTGAACCTCCTACTTCCATCGATCAGTAGATGCCAAGCTTTCCTCTTGAGATACGGAGGGGTCATCCAAGCCATGCAGCGCTGCAATTTGCTCATAGTGCGAACCGGGCTACGAGCCAGATGCGGAGACGACGGTTGATGCGGTCAAAATGGTAGCAGATCCAGCATCATGATGAGGAGGTAACATGGAAGGAGGAGAGGGTTGATCTATAATATCATAATAAAGGGCGGTTATCTTGGCAATTTCATCAGGCGTAAATTGGAAGTCTTCAAGCATGGGAGAGATAAGGAAATTACCTGCTGGGGGGTCTGCTCATGCGCCACAACTTTGAAGCCTTCGTCGTTGCCCTCCTTTAATGGCTGCTCAATTATAGGAGAAGTAGGAACAGTTCCCTCATCAGCTCGAAGATGCGAAGACGGCTCACCAAGGCCTGAAGGAAAATTCTCAGTTATAGCTTTAGCGGCAGCCGCGACATTGATGGCTTCCCGTTTCCTCTCCAGTCTTAAGATTTCCTGCCTCTACTAAAGCTTGGCGGGATTGTTCATTTAGGTATGCCTGAACCAACTCCTATTCAGTGTAACCGCCACCCATGTCTTGGAGTCAGGCCAGAATCTCCTCCTATACTACAACAAGCATATGGGGGAACAACGGACCTAAGTAACTGAGACTCCCCTGATGCAGTATGGAGTTAACATAAAAGCCCAAAATGGTAGCATACAAGCCTTCCATCTTCTTTGCAAAGGTATCTTGAAGTTCTAAAAAGCTGGCTTCCATGCTAGCCTTCTCCACTGCCAGTTGCTTTTTCTCAGCATCTAAAGTCGAAACTTGCTCGCGAAGAGAGGCAATTTCTTTAGCTTGTTCAGCGATGGCTTACTTCTGCGTTTCAACCACCATCTCGCTTATCCTCAACTTTTCTTTTAAGGTCGCCTCATCAGTGTGGCATTTCTTTATTTCATCTCTGAATATGAGCGCAGCTTGGTCGGTGGATTCTTTCAGCTCTTTAAACAAAGAAGCACTTTTGCTCTCTCTCTTGAGAGCATCATCCCTCTCTCTCTCTCTCTTCAGCCTCTCAATCTCCACGTCACGATCCGTGAGCTACTTCTTGTACTCATCCTTTTTAGACTCGGATAAGATAATTTCTTGGTAGTTGTTACGATTGACAGTGGACAGCTGGATGCATAGTTTTTCCCACCTCTCGGCTTGCTCCAAACCGCTCCAGGTTGCTTGGAGATGGGGTGACTAGGATTCAGCACGAACCGACTTCAAATTAGGCTTGTCAAAAACAACCCCCCTTAAGAACAAGTTAGGGAAGGTAGCTTGCAGATGCGGGGACCAGCGGGGAGAATGTAAGGCGCACACCTAGAAATTGGGAGAGAGAAGGTCATAGCAGCATGAGTGGAGGAGGTGATGACACCGGAAGCAGGAACACTTATCCTAATGGAAGTAGGAAGTTGTAGAAAAATTTCTCGCTCTTGGTCTCTTTTCGGCCTTTTTAACGGATCTTCCGGCTTAGTCCGGCTTTTCTTCTTCTCATAACCACTTCCTTGATCATAGCCTTGATCGTTCTCGGCTCGATGGCGCTCTTCCGCTTCCCTATCCTTCCTCCTCCTCGTCGGTCTCTCGGGAAGTGTGGTACCTAAAAGATTGTCTCTGCGAATGGTGAGACTTTAATACTCGATCAAGGTCACTATAGAAGCCACGAGACATGATTCCTATAGCAAATGATAAAAAAGCTTTAGGAAAGAGGCATTTGATAAGCTAAAACATCCTAGAAAATAATAATAATATAAAAGTGTGTGCTCCTAGTGAAATGTGTGCTACAGTTTAACGACCCTGACAGAATACACAAACCAAATCGATCACCGACTAACGTTAGGACATTGATTCCTATGACGACCCACATTTCGGAAGGTTTAAATCGACAATAATCCACACATGTCTAACTTAAATAATCCGGAATGTAGATAATCAATGGGGTTAAATAAGAAAAATAAGAAAAGAAGAAGAAAACAAATACAGAATCTCACAGCGGAAACGATAAAATATAATAATCAAATAACAATTCATGAAGCTGTTTACTATACATTTGATTATAATCTATACACATTTACCAGAGTTACATATATACACATCAGTGATAAGTGATCAAGATATAGGATAGCATGAATAAGGGAATAATAATAATAATAGTAATATACCAAAAGCTTCGTCTTCGTCCTCCAGAGAATAATCTTCAATACGCTGAATAAAACTCAGGACTGACCCGAGCATAATGAAATGACAAAACACTCGAGTCATTACTACAATACTCTTATGTAAGTCAAATCAATATCGCAAAATATGACTGCAATAACTTAAGAGATGTTATGGGATTTTCCATCTCCTAAGGATCCGTTAAACTATTTATATATAATAGTATGTAATAGATAATGTCTATCAGTAAAATAAATATCAAAATAGCGTTAAGGCTCTACATTGATCCACCTTAACACATTTTTATAGTTCTAAATCAAAGTCGTAATGGGCTCGTATATGGATAAATATGACAAGGCACGTGAGGCAATGCCCAAGGTAGGATTATACTAGTTTACCCTTTCTGGTTGGTCGTAACCCATCCATGACCGACAGCGACAATCAATCCAGCCGACAAAAGGTGCACCCATCGAATCTGAAATCACAATAGTAATATGAGGGATCAGCATTGCTAGAGGTAGCTAACCTCAATGGCCAGACATAGGCTCCTGTTTTAGTCATTTTAATTACGACATGAGTGTCAAAGCAATCCATCATCGTTCTCTTACTTCATTCTAGTAAATGTCGCCAATTCAACCACTACATTTTGGATATCATCCACCACGTACACAGTTGTTAAAGTGGGTCCAATATTGACAGAGAGTATGCCAATAAGAGGCCCGGGTCTCTTTAACAACCAATCATCATTTTACACACCGGTTGGTTCTTCTACATTTCGAAAACAATTCGTACTTGATATCAAAATATCATATTCACTTCAAAATCGAATCCATTTCGAGATCATCATATTCGCTTCACAAATAATATTTTACTTCAAAATTGTCAATTCAGTTCGATATATCGATTTCACTTACAAAATTTGATTCGAATTACAATTTAGGTTATAACTTCACTTTAAACCAATTCGCATTCAAATCCAAGATTTAAATATAAACATTTTACCCTGTTGACCAGTTTGAATTTTTAGAAAATAGTTTAAATAGTTTTAAAATAGTTAAAATAGTTTTAAAATAGTTAAATAGTTTAATAGAAAATATTTTGAGTAATAAAAATGGTTTGCATAGTAAAATAATTTGAAAAACCAAAATAATTTGAATATTTAAAGAACATAGATTTTAAACTGTTTATACTAAAATAATTCATTTAAAAATAGTTTCAAGGTCAAACCGGTTCCACTTTCTAAAAAAAATTCCGATTCAAATCAGTTCCAATTTCCATTTCGATTTAATCAATTCAATTCTGATTTCAGGTCGAATTTTACTTCGATTCCAAATAAATTTCAATTCCAATTCCAAATTAATTTCAATTCCAATTCCAAATTAATTTCAACTCCAATTCCAAATTAATTTAAATTCCAATTTCAAATAAATTTCAATTCCAATTCCAAATAAATTTCAACTCCAATTCCAAATAAATTTAAATTCCAATTTCAAATAAATTTCAATTCCAATCCAAATTAATACCATTTCGATTTATATCAATTCTGAGTTTGATTTCCAAAATATCGATCCACAACACTAAAATCAAATTTTCCTTCAATATCCAATTTAAATCCAAATCTTCAAATATATATATATATATATATATATATATATATATTCGTTTTCTTGTTTAATTCGTAACTTTCTCATATTAGCTCGGATTCTGACGTTCTGTATATGGAAATTGACCAAAAAATTACCAAGGACACAGTGGTGCAACTCCCGTGGCTCAATTTTGATAATTTCACAAAGTTATTTTATCATTTAATTAATTAACGAATTAATTATTATTGCTTTAAATTTTCGGGTTGTTACATTCTCCCCTCCTTAAGGGATTTCATCCCCGAAATCTCTAAGGATAAAAGAAGAACTAAGTGTTTTCGTCCAATATCTACAACCAACTACTCAATCATCAACCACTCATCCATTGTCCTTAAGTTTTTCTAATGCGATTTATGTTACTTATGCAATTAGTGTAGTGTTAATTTCCCTAACTAATGCGAAAGATTAGACGGTCCACTGATTCAATTGACCTCCTTTTATGCAATCATGTACGTGCTATGTATCCAAAAATTCCTAATGATAACTGATAGTTCTATATACGTGCTTCAATCATCATCCAAATGCAACGACCATGTGATAAACATCCATTTATAGCAACCATGAAAATAAATAAAAATGCAAATGCGCACACATCCATATGCATATGCTCTAGCATCTTAGTTTGGTCGTTCCCTAAGAGATAATAGTGCCTAGTGTAAGTATATGCGTCCATTAGCATCCACTAGAAAACACTTGCAACCACTTGCATACATCATCCATAACATGTTCTAATAACATGTTTACATCAAATCGTACCATCCATAAGTTAACTCCTAAGTTCTACCCTCCCAAAGGATAATAAAGGAAAGAACCTATTCAAAACTAAAGATGGAAAATAGGAAATTTGAAAATTACTATCAAAGAAATGCGGATATGAGATAAGAATTTTCTCCAAATCAAATTTAGTCTTCTCCGAAATCTTTTTAACCTTTGTAGACTCTATCCAACACGAAAGCGACTTGCGCGGTCTTCCATAAAGAGCTTCGAAAGGTGCCACTCTAATGCTAGCTTGAAAACTACTATCATGTGAGAATTCCACTAAAGGAAGATGCTTTTCCCAAGTTTCTTCAAAATCAAAAATACACGTCCTCAACCATATGTGCCTTACAATCTTACTAATTTCACTTTACTGCTCTTCTTTAGCCTGCTCACATGAATCAACATTCCTAGGTTCTCACTAGTGCCCTATGTGCTTTACGAGAAACTCTATTATTACTTCTAAAAGTAATTACTGTTGTCTCCTTTATAGCCTTACACCTTTTCCGTCACTCCTTAGGGAATGATTCCTATCTATTCCACTTTTAAGAGTTTGGTTTGGTATTTATCCTCTCATTTCAAAAACTAAGGCTTCTAAATTTTCAAATCCCAAAATCTTTGTCCTTAAAAGTGTTATCTTTAAGTTCTTCTTAAATTCAAAAATACTTGGTTGCTTAACATTTTATGTTTCTAGATTTACATCCTTACATCTTTTTGAATTTACATTATTTCCCAAACTTAGAGGGAAAAACTTTCAAATTCTAAGCCTAAAACTTATTCCTCGCTTTCTTTTAAAGACCTTTTCAATTTTCTATAAAATTTGAATTTTTAAATTCTACTTTTATTAAGTTTTTCATTTCAAAAACTTATTTGCTTTTTCACCAAACCATTTCCTTTTAAAATATCTTTAAAATATCCTTATGTGTTTTCAAAACATCTTCTTATTACACCTAACGGTCTCATACCTTAATGTATTGGAACTACTTCTCCTATGAGAAATTATTAATGCTAAAATCTTCTATGAACCTTTTAAAAGAGGATTTCATGTTTATGTGAAATTACAAGGAACTTATTTTATATTTTTTGAAATAGGCTATACAAAATATGGTGCTCCCATACCTTGTATATCTCTTTCATGCATTCCTTATAACTTACACAAAACAATTTTTTTATTGGTTCCATAGAAAATTATACCATTATTCTTTTCATTCCAATAGATTAAAGTATGTTTATATTCCCTCATGATAATATTTTCTAATATTTAACTTACCCATTTTTTCAAAAAAAAACTCATCTTCAAAACTGTTTTAATATATTCATAACTAGAAAATATTTTCTTATACTTACTAAAATAATAAGTGTACTTTACAAACCATTTTATTTCTATACTTAGAAATTACCTTCAAAACAGATGTTGCGTAAAACATTGTTACTATAACCCAAAAATACTAGTGTATGGATTTAAATAAATACTAATAAATCTCATATACTATGTAAAAACATTTCCCTTGGGAGTCACTTACTATAACAATAGTGTTATAGTCTATGCTCACTTTATTTTCCACAAAAACATCTATTACAACAATAAATTTTGTAACTTATGTTTTCGATTCTTAATACACCCTATGTTTTTATATTTAAAATCTTTGCTTACTTACAAAGAAACTAGCAAGCTATATACGCTCTATAATTCTAGAAGAATTTCATTTTTAACAAAATTTACACCGTATAAAAACCAATTTAAATTTCATACCATTTTTCGAAAACCCTATATTCATTTTCTAAAAGATAATGAAAATTTTCAATTCTATCAATTATATTATCAGCTTTCTAATTTCAACCATTCCATTTATTGGGCTAGACATAAAGTGGGTTTTCCTTCTTACTACCTTAGGAGTACCCTACCTAAACTAAAGTCTTTTATTCCTATTCCTCTTATATGCTTATATTTATTCTAAGGTATTACCGATAAATCCTGCAATTATCTACACATGGGTTTTCTTCTTTTCTTATCAACTGCATCTATTGTACATTTCCAATCTTTGCCTACCACTCTTTGGATTTCCATAATCCGAACCTACGTGTACAAAACCATTTCTCAAACTTCTAGCATGTGTAGACCTTCTCCATGCCCCATGAAACTCATCTCCTTACACCGCAGTGATACTTCAAGAATTTTTCTTTCAACTAATGAAGAACCTCCTCTAGATGAACAGCATGCTCCTCCATACTCTTGGAAAACACCAAAATGTCGTCCACGAATACCACCACGAACTTATTTAGTACATCTCCAAAAACACGGCTCATCAAATCTACAAAATAGGCTGGGGCATTGGTTAGCTCAAAAGGTATAACCAACCACTCATAAAGTCCATTTGGAGTCCTAAACGTAGTCTTATCTATGCTGTCATCGACAACCCTAAGCTGATGGAATCCCGTGGTTAAATCAAGCTGAGATAATATCGAAGAGCCAACCAACTGGTCAAAAAGATCATCTATCCTAGGAAGTGGATAACGGTTCTTCTTCGCGAGCCTATTTAATTCTCTATAGTCTACGCAAAGTTGAAGGGAACCATCCGCCTTAGTAGCGAAGAAGACTAGCGCTCCCCACTCCGATATGCTCCTTCTAATGAAGCCTTTCTCCAATAGCTCACGAATCTGCTTTCTCAACACCTTCCTCTCCCTAGGTGTCATGTGCCTCATGAGTAATGCTGTTGGCTTAGCATTATTAGTCAAATAAATCCTAAAGTCAATCTTTCTCTTAGAGGGTAGTCCCCTAACCTCCTCAAAGACGTTTGGAAAATCTCCGACGACAGGAACTGAATCTAACTTTGCCGATGATGAATCGAGGGAATAAAGGAAGCTCAACATAACTGACCCTTGCAGGTCGCAAGAAACCTCGAGAGTCCTACTGCTGCATGTCTCTTGTCTAACGACTCTCCTCTCGCAGTCTAATATAGCTCCATATGTGGATAGCCAATCCATCCCCAAAATCATCTCATACCCCGAGAATCCCAATACATAGGCGTCACAATCAAACTCTACGCCTAGGATATAAATTTTCAAACCCCTACAAACCATAGATAAATATGCCGATCCTCCTATGAGGTTTGAAACAACAATGGGGTCTACTGCTAAAGAGGTGTCTAAGTGCAAACAATCTATCAAAGAACTAGAGATGAAAGAGTGTGATGCTCCAGAATCGAAAAGAGTCCGAATGGGAAAATCAGAAAGAGGGATCAATCCTTCTAAAGAGATTTTCCTACCTCTATCCGGTCCACTGTTGTATCCATAGCTTGTATTTGCGCTGTAGGTGCACCTGCTCTCTGCCTCATTTTCTGAGGTCAAGTTCTACTAAGGTGACTGGGCTACCCATAGTTATAACACCTTTTATTCTTACAGTCCTTTGCATAATGCCCAACCTGTCCATAATTATTGCTTTTTCCACTTTTCTTGATTCGCTTCTTAGGGCCTCCAAATCTAACATCCTAAACCTTTGCTCCATAACCTCCAACCTAGCTCGTGCCTCCTCGAAATCCTCTGTGCCAGAAAACGTTCTGCCTCCTGAACTAGCGAAGTTTTTGCATAGCTTAGAAAAATTGGCCGTTGTAGGCGGATTAAAGGGATCTCCACCTACCTGTGCTGTATTGGGTTCTTGCCCTTGCACCTCTGATACCGTAGCTCTACGGAACCAGTCAGCCATACCATGCAAAGAAAAAGAAACTTAGGCTCGAAAGAATCGAAAGAAGGTTGAACTGGACCTTTGAGGGGATTTTTATAAAAACTCTTTTATATTTGAAAACTATTTCTAAGAGTTCCTTGAAAAATACTTTTAAAACAAGTTATTTTGGAAAAAATACTTTACTTTTAAAATAAATTTTTAGGAATCCTGTAACCTTAGGCTCTAATATCATATGTAACACCCCGCACCCTTTAGTATACCCAAAAGGACACACTATAAGATGTGGTGCGTTGTAGGTATAGCTAAAAACTTACAGAGACTAAGATTCACAAAACAAAAATAAATAAAAACAGCGTAAACAATTAAAATAATAACTTATTCAGAACAAAACTTCATAATTACTTTAAAACCAAATAAGTCACCAAATACCAAATACATCATATGTCAAAATACCCATACATGTCTTGCGAAATTAAAAATCATAGTCTCAATAAAATCAGAGTACAAAACGTCCATCAAATACTGCCAGTACAACAAAGAACTAAAAACTGGAAATGAGGAAAAGGAATACATGCTAGAATCTCTACCAAAGAAGTCTCCAAAAATCTGCAGTCTACCGCCCTTGGCCCTGATTGCCTATGGGGGGGAAGAGGAAAATAAAGAAGTGGGTCAGACTAAAAGTTTGGTGAATGATAGTAATTACTAGCATATTTAAGCAAATTAAAGATAATAGACTTTGCAACAGTTCTAGTTATAAAAGGAAATAAAGGAAAAAGAAAGAAAGATAGAGCTGGAAATAAATACGATTTAACTATTGCTAAATTGATACGATTGGATAACTTTGATTGTTTGCACTTATCCTTGATTGTTGTTTTGATTAGGCTGAATCCCCAATCCTATAATTAGGAGGAAATCCTAATTCTACCCTTTTGATCGGTCTGCTACTCCATAGTACCTACTGCGGATTAGACGCTATATAACTCCCTACACATAAGGTAATGACATCTACGAAAGACACACAAAGTACAATGGTGTCTACGAAAGACGCACAAAGTATCCACTGTGGACTAGACGTTATATAGCTCCCTACACAGAAGACAATGGTGTCTACGAAAGACACACATACTTAAGCGCTTGGAACTCATAGCGATTACTGAGCATCGAAATGGAAGTTGCACGCGTAACTGCCACCATGCTCATGCTACTTGTTGCTCCACCTATTGGGTCTTCTTATTACCCGTGCTCCAACATAATCATGCCCCTCGTCTCACTTCAGGATTATGTGAAACACCGTGTCCATAGAAAAATAGGGGAAATGCTGTTGGTACTGGCCCGTCATCCAAACAATATCTAGTTGCGCCCCTTGTCCAAATCCCCCATGATTTGGACTTCTATTTTGACCAATTACTACCATTATTAGCATAAGCATGCCCCTCGTCTCACTTCAGGATTATGTGAAACACCATGTCTATAGAAATAATAGGGGAATGCTATTTGGTACAGGTCCTACTTTACTTCTTTGCTTATTAATTTAGATAAATTATTTAAATAAGCCTTTACTTTTATTCTTACTATCTTTGCTTATTAATTTATCATAAGTCTTAAAATAAGCCTCATTCTGTTTATTTTCTTATTATAACCTATGTTATAATTTAGCTTATTTACTTAACCCAAAAGTCTGAATGTGAAACTAAGCTACATCTTTATTTGCTCATTTTAATCCTAATTTCACTTCATAATTAGGCTTGCAAATAGGTCAATTTCAGTCCAATTCCATTTTATTACAGTCGTTTCAATTTACATCTTATTTTACGTAATTTCAGTTTTCTTGTTGTCTAATCCATATTCGCGTTAAATCTACTCTAATCCATTCGCGAAGAAAAGGAGAAATAGAAGAAAACTGACAGTTATAAAAGAAAATCCCAAACGTGGAAAAAGATGTAAATAAATAGCAATTAACAGTAAATAATTAAAAATACCGTAAATAACTGTAATTAAACGGAAAAGTTATAATTAACAGAAATTAATTACAATTAACTGAAAAGAATAGCTAAAAAGAAATAGACTGAAAATAAATTTAAAACTGAAAATAACTGATAAAAAGGTATTTCCAAAATCGTAGAAAAACTACAACTATTGGAAACTCTATTATTTTAAATTGCTTAAAAATCTAAAATAATTACAATCACTCACCTGTGGTTCTAAGCTCTTCCCTTGTGGTCTTTCTGGATCCACTTGAGGGTATTAAAATATTTTTATTAAAAAGATTCTCTTCGTGGAAAATTATTCTTTTTAGGGTCCTTCCTGAAAAGGTGAACCCAAGCGGAGAAAATCTAGAATGAGAAAAAATGTTAGGCCTAGGATCTTATTTATAGGGGTAGAAGTGAATCTCAGACCGTTGGATTTGGAGATTGAATAGGATGCAACCATGTTACAGGCTGAATATGAGCCGTCGGATGGAAGCACGGAAGGACCAGATGGAGCCAAAGATCGAAAAAAATCGTGTACAAAACTTGCTGAAACGAACAAAAAGTTCGTTCGCTCACAACGTAGGGCGGGTTGACCGCCAGGTCGACCTTCCCTCCCCCTAGGTCGACCGGCCGGTCAACCTATGGTGTGGTTGGGTCGACCTCCCGGTCGACCTGACCCATGTAATATATATATATATATATATATATATATATATATATATATTCATTTTCTTGTTTAATTCGTAATTTTCTCATATTAGCTCGGATTCCGACGTTCTATATATGGAAATTGACCAGAAAATTACCATGGCCACAATGGTGCAACTCCCGTGGCTCAATTCTAATAATTTCATAAAGTTATTTTATAATTTAATTAATTAACGAATTAATTATTATAGCTTTAAATTTCCGGATTGTTACACGTTTCTAACAACTTATATATGAATTTGGACTAGGAAAATCTACTTGACACAATGGTAAATTCAGATTCCCCAAATTCCTTCATTTATAAAAGTGTACTATTTTGTCATTTTATGTGAAATTACGTATTTACCCTTATTAATATTTTAATTTATTATTAAAATTCCTGGGGTGTTACACTAAGTATTTAAGCACTTCTTAGCTCTACTCTTTCTAATGTCCAAGTATTACTATGAAGGATTCACGAGCTCGGTTCAACTTTCTTCTTTTATCTACCAGAGGACTCCTTAGGTCATTGTTTAGCTCACTGCTAGCATTTCCAACCTCTTACTTTTCTCTCTTTTTCTTGACATCTTTTATGTCCATTGTTTCACCAAGCTCTCCTCTGCATTGCTTACCCTTCCCAAATCTCAATCAGATAACGACCAATCTAGCTCACTTAATAATTACTCAGTAGATTGCTAATTAACTTGTAGTTAGAGGCCTACATAAGCAATTATTAGCTCTTTTTGAGCAATCACGCTGTAACATTTTCTTTAGAAAGTTAACATAAAGATCTTTTAGCATAGTGGTTAGTTTATGGTATTGCTTTTAAGGACAGTAGGGATTCGAATCCAATGATCGCCACATTTCGTATGAGAGCTTATACCCAACTGGAATTGTGTGGTGTAATGTTGCAGATGTCTGTCAGTGTGATACTGATACGGATTACAAGAACAATCGATGGGTAGTTTGTGATGATGTGTCAACGAGAACATTGAGCTTTTTAAGGGTGTAGTTTGTAACATCCATTTCGCAAAGTTAACATAAATATTTTAGCATAGTGATTAGCGTGCGGTATTGTTTTCTGGGACGTAGGGGTTCAAATCTCATGGTAGTCACACATGCAGTCAATATAGTTCACTCCCTAGATGACACCTGATTCTGACTATCATCATCAAATCGACGAACTCTGTACCAAACCTAATACACACAATTTAACAATACAACACCACAATCTTAGCGTTGAATTCAAATTTGGATCTATTCCAACAGTCGTGAGGTTTTCTTTCATAGATCCGAATCAAACGTCAGACAACCATTAAATACTCAATTGACACCAATTCCACTAGCATAAATTCCAAAATATACATAGTTAAACAATGTCAAATAAAGATGAAACTCAGCCATAAATGTTGACTCCACCTTTATTATTTTTCACCATGTGAGACTCTTCTTCTTTTTCAATGTGCATCCATTATCCACACACAATGCGACGCTCCAATAATAAACACCGTAAAATCTCAAACAATACGAAAATATTATGTTGTTGATGGTCGTAATCATCAATTAATCACACGTAAACATTTGTGCTTCGGAATAACCCTAAAGAGTTGGACTGCGTGGTTCTTTATTCATCCATAGCATCAATAGCGGCTTGTTTGGTGTACTCTGACCATCCGCAATATCAACAGCACACTCCCATCTCCGGCGTCTCTTTTCTTCACCGCATCGTAATGTTTTCTAGATGCAGAAAAGCAGCGTCTCACATCTCCAACACATTAATTGATAACCGAAATGCATTTTCTCGAGGATCTTCAATCTTCAACCGGACCTTTGCTAAAGTCGCCGTCGATCCGTCCACTACATCGACTTCGAATACTAAACCGGAGGTCCGTATTATTTAATTGTCCTTTGGGTGATTTATTTGATTTTTGTTTGGTAGTTATAGAGGTTCAAGTTACTGAATGACTAAGATGGATTCAATTCCTTTTAGATGTGTCTGTTTGCAATAAAGGATTGTTAATTGGATATAAAACAAGTGTTAAAAATTGTTTGCTCAAATGTAATAAAAAAGTTTGAGAATTTCCAGTACAATTTGTTTGCTACCAAGGGCACCGTCAGTTAGGCTCCGTTTGTTTAAAGGGCTGAATTCTGAATTCTAATTGTTGAACTCTGAAGGCTGAAAGCTGATCGCTGAATGCTGAATTCTGAATAATCATTTCTTGTTTGTTTTCATTCAGCATTCAGAACAAAAAATAACATTCAGCATTCATAACAAAAAATAAGCACTGAAAAAGTTCTGAATTATTTTGTCTGAATAGATAGATTTATTCAGAACATTGATAAAAAACAAACAACATAGAAGTTCTGAATTTTAAATCAGAACTTATATTCAGAACTTATTATAAAAAACAAACGTAGCCTTACTCTTCCTAATACCATGATAATTTTCCTAAAAATGATATACTTACTCATATCATCTCTTCAGTTATTTCAATCGGTTGAAAAACACCGTTCACCAGCAAATAACAGTAGGTATTAGTCATTGACAATTGGAATCACGGTACGGTGATTTACAGCCATAGCTTTTCACCATAGGCAGCAAGAAACCGCCGACCGGCAATAAAATTGCCGCAATAGTCTAATATTGTAGCCCTTGTATTTTTGGAATTAAGAAATAGAATATCAAATTTTGATGGTATTATTTAAAAAGATGGTATTGGGAAGAAGAAACTATGCTGCTCTTAGCGGCTCACTACAATTTTAACAAGTGATATATTCTGGATGTTGTATGCAGCATTTTCCCTCGCATTGCGAAGATGTTGTTTCAGGTTCGAGTCTGGAAACTGCCTCTTCGCGATGCAAAGGAAAGTCTGCGTACATTATCGACCTCCCCAGAGTCCGCTATCGTGCGGGAGCCTCGTGCACTGGGTTCCATCTTTATATCTTTATATATTCTGGAGCCGAATGACATGTTTCTAGTTATATTTTTAGATGAATTTCTAAATTACAATTTTTTAAGAAGTGATTGAATTTTGATTTTCTTTATCATTCTACTTTATCTCTCTCATCATATTTCTTATTTATAGATTATTCTTTCTTTCCACGATCAGTTGAGTTATCATCGTTTTTTTACTATTCGCCAATTAATTTTATTAGATATTTATAAATATGAAGATTTTGTTTGTTGAATCTCTTTCTTTATAGCGGTGTGCAGGTCTGGGTATTGCTGTGAACGAATAAGCTAGTGGAATGAATGCTGTCCATGACTGGATTCATAATCCCTAGACAAACTGAGGATGGGGTTAATCGTATTAAATTTGAAACGCATAATAGTTTTTACCTTTTTTTAATCAAATATAGTTTCATTTTTTGATTATTTGTTTATATATTTGATTGGATCCATTTCAAATTAAGAAAGTCGTTTATTTTTAGATACGCAGGGTAATATTGTCATAATTGTTATTTAATTTTATAAAAGAAAGTCCAATCAAATTTAACAAACAACTATTTTAATATTTAGCGTTGAACAGTCGTCAGCATTCAATAGTCAGCACTGTTTAGATTAGTTGAAATGGTCGTGCTTGTTTTATTGGAACCGAAGTTAATTGACTTGTATGCAACATTTTTATTATGTTTGATGCTTTGAGGGATTTTAGTTTGTTCAAATAATTATTCACTGTGAATAAAATTTATACAAGCGGAATCATATGTACTTCTTTAAACTGTGAAATGATTATAATTTATGTTGTTTTGTTATCAAATAAATAACCATGAGGATGAAATCTGTTGTATTTATACAGGCAAGACTAAATGCATTGTTTTGGTCTAAGCCTTGTTCACTTGCATTGGCACCAAATTCCCCTTTTAGAGTTAAAGAACCAGAGTATCAGGGCTTTAAGCGTATAATGCTCAAGATGATGTTGTTCTACAGCAAACAAAGCATATTTATTCGGGGAGCAAATGTGGTCTATGCACGTATTGTGTCGCAGGTTGATAAGCCTGCCATTTATGATGGTTTGTTTTCTCCTTCAACACCATTGATTATTGTTTCATATGTTTGTTATGGTTTATCTTGAAATGCTTTAAAGTGAAATTTTAGTAACTTATCCTTGCATTTGTAATTGCATTACAATGTCAAATGCAGAAGCTTGTGATTTTAACATTTTGGGAAAAAATATGTTCAATATACTATGAAGGTTGAAAAAGGAAGGTTAAAAAAACGTGTATACAGACATTGAATGGTTCAAAATTTGAAACCTGTTATTGGGGTTTAGAGCTTCAGTAGATTAAGTAGGCTTAGAACTTTCAATAGATGATAAAAAGAAATGATGGCTGGGCTTTATGGCTTCAGCATGTTATATTTGTTAAACTACAATCATAACTTTTTCCTGGATGCAAATTTGTGAAAATTACTAATGTTTTTGTATAGCAAAAATTGTCTAAAACTATGGAAATCCTGAACGGGAACTAAAGCGGAATATTCAAAATTTTCAAAACAGAACCAAACTTCAAAAATTTCTAATGATCGAAACAAAATCGCAAAGCAGAATTTTAAAAACATTGCTGATATGGCACAATTGTTGATCTGGATGGGGCAAATGAGATATTTCAAGTATGCCAAGATTGTTTATTTCAATATTTTTTACCTAATATTTATATTTATCTGAATGGTACCAAAACCATGAGATAAGAGGTTTTTTTTTTGCTTAGGGTTGGTTTAGGGGTAGTGTTATAAGTTTTAGATTAAAAGACCAATGATTAGGAGCCCTAAGACGTAGTGTTTGGTCTTCGGTCAATATTACTCTTAGTACCATTATTACTATTATTATTATTATTATCATCATGGTTTTTTTAACCTTTATTTTTATTTTACTTAGTTGTTATTATTATTATTATTATTATTATTATTATTTGTTTACTTATTTGACTTTATTTTATTATTATTATCATGGTTACTTTTATTGTTGTTGTTGTTATTGTTATGACTTTTAAATTGAATTTGTCATTTAGTTTTTGGTTCCATTTCTAGCCGATCCCAACTTGTTTGGGAATAATGGCTTGATTGTTGTTGTTGTATTCATATATTAAGATAGGGCATGTATCTTTTCTGTCTACATGCTTAGTCCACCCCTGACATAGACACGTATTACTAAAATACAACCTTAACATAAGAATATTAACTTTCAAAGCCAAGGATTTGGATATCATTGTAATTTTCATCACAAATGTCATGTTTGTGTTTGCTTATGCTCTCGTTACAAGTTTTTCAAAGGCCATTATATATCTTTAGCAGCCTTTTAGCATTCAGTTAATGTTCGATTGATAATCCCTAGTTTTGACTTATAACAAATACTACTTGGTTTCGGAATTAAAACACACACACATGTATGTGTACATATGCATGTTTATTTATATATACTGTTGTAAGATCATGTGCTTTTCTAGTAAAATGATGTGTAAATGAATGTAGACTATTTTCTTAACGTGTAAAATACATCCGAGATAAATAATTTGATAACATGAACACATCATGTAATCCACTTGTGAATCTACATTGGTATGTAATTTTTTGTTTTTATATAATAAATTGCAAATAAATATGTCAAGGTAGAAGTAGATGTTCAAGAACTTTAAAAGGGATCATGAGACATAGGTTTCTGTTATTAATCTCATATATAATTGGGGGTTTGGGGGGGGGGGGGGTTTGGGGGTGAGAGGGAGGGTGTGCAATCCACCACAAAACTTGAAACATATGAAATTTGAAAATGTGATATCATCCATAGAGAAGTTGAAATACGTATTCATTTTCATCATTAAATGGTATATGTTATGAATTTTCTAGTGATTGATATCGTATATATGTAATCATAAATAGAACTTGCATTTTCAAATCAATTTCTTTTGTTAAAAAGTCAAAACAGGAATCCGTCTTTATCATTCAGTCATGCGCATCATATACCTTCTAATTGTATAATTTAGTACCTATAAAACATTTTACAATTGATTTTTATCATTTTTCATTTATATGGTTTCTTAGTAATATATAATAACCTAATTTTTAGTATGTTATGTATTTGGTTCGCTTTAACTCATAAACTAATACATATGATAAGTTGATAAAAAAATAATTGTACTTTCTTTTGTTTGGTTCAATTTGATTGAAGAAGAAATTCGATTTTACTAGGTTACATGCATTCGACTAATTTTTAGTATGTTAATTATATGTATTGGTTCGCTTTAACTCATAAACTAATACATATGATAAGTTGATAAAAAAATAATTGTACTTTCTTTTGTTTGGTTCAATTTGATTGAAGAAGAAATTCGATTTTACTAGGTTACATGCATTCGACTAAAGAACAATTTTCTCTTTGACTTAATAGATGCAGCAAAATCTTGCCTCAAATTTTAATTTTATAGATGCAGCAAATGTGATCACTTCAAATCAATGTTTTCCGTTTAACTAAATTTTATTCATGAGTCGATCTTGATTCAACAAGAAACATGATTCTCAAAATTACAACTGGGTATGAAACAAAGAATAACATTAAAAGGATAACATAGTAACAAATAATTTAACAGGATAATGGTCATATCCAGATGTCTTTTCATTTTATTACCAAATAATGTAACAACAAAATAAAAGGATACTTTAAGTATGCACCAAACCAGCAACATATAAAAAGATTGGAACCTAATGCACGAGGCTTCCACACAATAACGGGCTCTGGGGAAGTCGATAATGTACGTAGTCTTTCCCTCGCATTACGAAGAGGCTATTTTCGGACTCGAACCTGGACGCCTAGATCACCATGCGGGTAACCTAACCGTTGTACCAAGGCTCAACATATACTCCAGGTAAACCATAGGGTCTTTATACACTCACCGCTGTTATTGGAACTTGAGCATACCATCTTTGGTCATTCAAGATCACACAACACACATCACACACTAACTTGGCAACCACGCGGGACTTCAAATTTGGATTAAGACTTTTGGTTGTGTTTGGTGCACGCCGCCAATTTTTAATTTTCCTCACAATTTTTACACTAAATTCTATGCCTCTATTCATGGAACTCATGAAAATAGCACACTTTGATTGACTTCATTGCAAAAAAAAGGAAGGAAGGAAGGAATCTTTTTTGCCAATTTTGGATTCCCATCAACAACCTCAAAAATAAAGAAGAAAGTAAAGACCAAACTCAACTTGGATATGGAAATTACAGCAAAGAAGGCACCAATATGACTGAACTAAGAAAATGTAGAGGGAGGGAGAAATTAATTGGACATCAACTATGCAATCCATTGATAGAAAGTATGGAGTGAAGAGTTTGCTATTCTTTTATGAGTAACGGAAGCATCTGGGAAATTTAAATTTGGATTTGATTGTTTTTTTCTACTGCAGTTACAAATAAGGTTCTCTTAACATGTGATTTAATTATGAGATCCACTTTAAGTTTTCAGATTTTAATACATGCTTAAATACAGATAGCATTCTTGACAAATAAAGATTTTTTTTTCTCTATCAGTGATCATATTCTATATCAATTCTTAAATCTCCGCCATAACGAGGAAATGTCTGTCGAATATGCATTTTCCATTAAATTTATTTATTTACTAAAATAATGTCCATGTATTTATTAGAATGCTGCAATTGTTGTTACTAATGCATTTACTGTCCGAGTCTCAAGGTACCCATATAGGATAACAACTAGGCAACTGTCTAGGGCATCCCATTAGTAGGAGCCTCTTCTTCCACAGTCATGCAATACATTGCGATCCAAAGCGCAAAAAAGGCTTGATTTAATAATTAAATGAACTAAAAATAGTTTAAGGTGTCTCCATTTAGCATTATGATTATACCACAAACTCGTGTATTTGATTTTGTTAGTGATCCTAGATTATACCGAGGCTCCCCTGGACTGCCCCATTCATTTTGAGCACACCTCGTGTTCTTAAATCCAAAGTCAATATGTCTATAACCATTTTTGTTTTTAGAAAAAAAGTAAAAGGACCTGTACCATTATCCATAGATAAGGCTGTAAAAATGAAATTTCAATGAGGATATTTTTAATCCATATGTTGAAATTCTAAAATCACAAGGGAAGCAAAGATTTTCTGCCCCTTTTTCCTATATTGCGGTTGAAAGTCTTGTCGATTGGGTTTTGACTTGTCCAGTTCTATTTTCTGAACAATTCATGAACAACTTCATGGTGATATACATCACAGATGATTTTCTATGATGTTTGTTGCTTTCTCATAGTATTCCATTATAAGTAAAATGACTTCATTTTGACATATGTCTTAATTGCTGCAGTTTTCAGCTTGGAGAAAACATTTAAAACGACATTTGCTTTGCTTGTGCTTCACATGTGGCTCTTCTTACGCCATGTGAAAGAGGAGGGAAAGGATGGCATTGAATTTAATCAATATCTTTATGAGATTTACAGTCATGATTTAGAGTTAAGAGTTTCAAAAGCAGGGGTTAGTGCCTACATCAGCACCTCTCTATTTGCTTATATTTATTGTAACTTCTAAATGAATGGGATGGTTTGATGATAAACTACAACCTTGAAAGTACTAGTATCCCAAATTTTCGTGTGTTGTAGCAGCATAAAAAGTTATGTTCAATACTCGAATCAACATAACTCCACTAGTAAAATGTAGTGCAATGCGAAATCTTGTCATTTTTCTTTAAAGTGACAGCTCATTTGACAAGTTTTCTATCACTTTAGACAGCCGGGGGGTACCTTCAAGTTACTAATTTGTTAGTTGATATGACAGATAATTCATTTTTGACGTGGTTCATGTTAACTAATGTTAGCATTACATTACTCTCAGCTTGCTTTTCTACTTTAGTCATCCAGATTCATTTCTTTTCGTTATGCTGTTTCCCATGTCAAATTTATTCTTTACCAAGATATTATATTTTCATTCTTTTGGAAACACATTGTATTTAAGAAAAGAAGAGAGAACATTTTAAAAAAATATTCTTTCTTTAAATTGTTATAAAAATATAGCTTCTATTATAGTTTTGTTGTCTGAATTTTTTAGTTTATTTGGTTTTTTTTTGGACATTATCCAACTAACTAGATCACTTCTTTGGGCTTTATATCTATTGGTATTGTATAAGACATAATTTGTGGAGTATTTTTGGATGGCAGGTTAACTTACTCCTCCTTAAATGGGTAAAGGAATTAGAGAAGATATTCTATGGGAATGTTATTGCATATGATAATGCTCTGAGACCGGAAGCTAAAAATGATGAACTTGCAAATGTGATATGGAGGTAAGGTGCTTTTAGTGTAACTATGTTTCATTTACACATTCTTCACCAATTATTTGTGAAGAAATGTGTATAATCTGTAGCATACGTGTATCATGTCTAGAAATGGTTGCAAAAGAAATTACTTCGGACAATTTTTTTCTTTTTGATAATAAGTGATAGTATGTCTCATATATTTGTACTCAAACCTGTAATAAGTACACAGCCACAGCTTTATCTTTGTTAATATGGTTACTTTGGTCTTACTCACATAGACACTATTGATTCAGAACTTAAGTTGAAAGCCATATTACATTTACGACCCATATGCTTGATAATGCCATTCGTCCGTTTTTTTACTATCTTTAGGATAAATCTGCTTCCCTGCTCAATAATCTTGATCAACCAGAATACCATTATGTTTATAACTTAACCACATATGAGAGAACTTGGGAAAATAGCAGGAATAACAGAAAGTAATGACAATCTTTTCTCCACATTACCCTTGATGGGGTTCTCTTTAATTATCAAGGGTTGTGCTTTATACCTTCCAAACACGAAAGATTTGGAGATAACGTGAAAGAGTTCTCTCATAAATGATGTAGCATTCTAAAAAACTTTGAATTCACTCAAGTAGTTAGATCATACTAAAAATTAGTAGAATTGATACCAAAATGTTGATGCAACAGACACTTATTCCAAACGAATGCAGTCTAATTGCTATATTAGCTTATTTTGCGAAATCATAAGTTGTTGCACCGTTCCTATTGTTTAGTTGCTGTAAACTGTATATGAAATCAGTCATTAAATCTATCATTACTAACCGCTAACTAATACTTGGTCATAAGTGTGGTTGTTGGCTACTCTATCACCGATTCAAGATACGTTTGTTAACAGATAGAATTAGTTAAATTAATATTTAAGGATATCAAAGCTGTTCTTATTCTAATGAACAGCTGCGAGAATTTGGCTTACATTTCTGGTGCATTAACACAGTCTGCTGAGTTGGTTTAAGGTTTTTTTTTAATCCTTTGAATTGTATATATGTTACCCAACTATAATTAATTTTGACAACATGCTATATCTTTTATTTATTTATTTATTTTTTTCCCAGCACTTCTCTTTCTTTATCAGCAGTTAATTGATATAGTTTGGTTTGATTTAGTGTTGATCACAAGTGTTTCTTAAATAAAAAGTGACATTGCATTAAACATGAAACCAGACGCATAACAGTAGGATTTACAAAACATTTATGTTGTACTCAAATAGATGCAAATGTTACTGTTAGTATTCATGACATGTTTCAAAATGTATGGTCATTTACTATTGTCTCAGGAATGTTTTCTCTGATGATGGATCTCCAGCTTCAGATCCTTTAGCAATAGCTGCTGCACAGGCATGTTCACTTTGAATTTATTTTGTTCTGCTTTATTTTCAATTGCGCTTTGTACATTATGTTGTGTTTTTTTTTTTATACCAGGCAATGGCTAGGTATGCTCGTAGAGAATTAACTTGTTTGTCAATGACAGGTACCCTCCATTACCTCTTTCCTTTTCTTTTTCTTATTCTTCAAAACGTGGTGATAGTATTAACTAAAAAGTGGTATATGTGCACTGAATACTTGTAAAATCTACATACTTGCCCTCACAGAGGAGCAATTTAATATCCAATGTTGTATTTTTGTTGACAGATAAAGAATCTTTAATGACTGGCAATTTCATGTTCACTTCGTTGAGAAATCTATTGCCTAATCAAGGGAAGCCAACCGAGTAACGACAATTAGCAGTAGAAATATTGGAAACAACAACACCGAAAACTAAACTGACTAGCATGAAGTTTCAAGTAACGCATTGTTTTCTGTGAAAATGTAATAAGAAGATGCATACATATTTGTTTTGAAGGACAAAGGCTCCGATGATGACGAGATGAAATATTAATTTATAAATATGCATTCCTAATATTGGTTTGTTCAATTACATAGTTTCCAAATTGTTTGTATTGAATTCAATTTTACTGTCATTAACTCTCATATAGATAATGACAGTGTGTAGTCTTAGAAATATTTCCTAGCATTGGCGTTTATGCTTGCCATAAGTTATGACATGTAACTCTGATTACACTGTTTTACTTTTGGTTCATTTATAATTTTGATTTGGCATGCTATACTAGTAGTAATTTGTATGTGAACGTTCTCTTGGATGCGTGATACATAACATATATTTAAGTTTGACATTGCATTGGTATTTGCAAAGCACGAGGAGTACACATGATTTTAAGATGTTTTACCAAGCATAATATTCATGCGCACTCGTAGTTTTAATGATTTTACAGACAAGATTCGTTGGTAGTTTTATATTTAAACATAGGGTGTTCCTTTGCCTGTACGTATGTTCAATGCTTTGTTGTCTGGGCTCATGATCGTCCATTATTATGACTTATCATTACTCAAGTGATCTCGTGCTCTAAATTGTGTGAATATGAGAATAGCGTTGTGCCTTTTCTTGAATGGAATTCCCACTACATATTTTCTTGCTTTCATACTGTTGACTAAATTTATAATGTTAATTGTACAACTAAATGATAAATTGATTTATCAATCATCGTTAACTTTTCAAAAATGTTTTATGATGTTTCCAACAAGCGACTTTAAATAAACCGACTCTTGCCATTTGAAAGTCTTTCTTAATTATTTGTCTAACATATACTTTTTTGTCACAGATTGCTTCTCCTTTACGGCTTTACTTCCTATGGAAAACAGTCATTAAAATCATTGTTATACAGTATTGTGCTTTTGGGATTTGCTTTCGTAAATAATTACCTTTAAAAATGTATTTGGCTGGCAATGAAATATATGCATATTGGAAATTGGTCATCTTCCTTGTTATGGTGCTTTTTGTATACGCTCTCTCAAATTTTATTTAATTTTTTAAATATATCCAACTTGCAATAAAATGAAGTTAAAATATCCGAGAAGCATCTGTCAATGATATTACGGGTCATGTGACAACTTTATTTGTCGTCTGACATCTACGGGTGCATGCCTACTTTAATTTTAATATAATATTTTTTTTGAAAATAAAGGACATATCCCTAAAATCAAACTTAATACACATAACATCCTCACCAAAAAAATATAAATCACATCCCTATTTTCGAATACTGCAATTTTCTTTTTTAAAATATTCCTATGCTTCATGGCTGAACGTTGGTTTTTCATATGTGGATGTTATTCTCAGGTCCTTAATTAAAATTTGCACCTCGTTAATTATCAAATTTTAAAACGCAATAACTTTTTGTAAAAACGACGGATTAACAAACTGTTTTCACCATTAAATCACAAATTTTATCATCTTTCTAATAAGTGGCATTATGCATATGTAAAAACAACGACAGACCAAGTTATTCGTGGATCCAACTCTGTGCTGAGTTGGTTGGGGTTTACCGGGGGCAGCGCGCCCCTGTCCGAAGGCGGAGTTCGAGACGGAGCCCCTAAAAAAATTATAAATTGATGTTTTTCAATTTTTTTGCAATTATATGACATGATTGTAGACAATTCAGCAATTATATACAATAATTGCAGACTGCAATTATATGGTATAGTTGCACTTTTATGCGATTACTTGAAATAATTGCAGACTTTTCTACAATTATTCGATATAATTGCATAAAAGTATGCAATTATATGAAAAAACTGAAGAAAAGTTTGCAATTATTCTATTTAATTGCATAAAAGTCCACAATTATATATAATAATTGCTGACATTTAAAGAAATATTAATGATTATTTCATATAATTGCAGAAAATGGCAAGTATACAGAATAATTGCAGAAAAATCGGCAATTATATAGAATAATAGCGGAGAAGTCTGCAGTTATTCCATATAATTGCATAAAAGTTTGCAATTATATGAAATAATTGCTGACATTTGAAGAAAAATTAATGTTTTTCAAAAATTGCAGAATTCACTGCAAATATATGGAATATTGCAACCTTACTGCAAATATGATTTTATGGTATCAACAATGGATCTCATTTTAAAGATTGTAAAATTTATGATTTTTTGGTGAAAACGGTATGCTGATTCGATGTTTCTATAGAAAGTTATGCGCATTTGAAATGCTAAAAACGTAAAGGGTATTTGGGTCTTTTGGCGCAGACGAATTTGAAAATAGGGACTAGAAACGTAATTTAATTTGGGGGAGGATGTTTTCTCTATTTTGAAACTTAACAAGGATGTGAGCCAAACTATCCCTATTTTTTTTCTCATGTTAAAAAATAAAACAATATAAGAAATCATTCAAGAGAGTGATGAGATATTTCATTCACCCGTTAATGTATAATATTCTTGAGCTCTATTTATATGCTCAAGATGATAAAAATGTTATAATATAGCCCTTATAAATATAATTAAGCATATTCATCATTTTCGTATACATATATGTTATAACACTTTCCATTAGATATGCATCTTCGAAATCTTGAATGCTCACATGGTAATTTGCAATTGTTCCTCTTGAAACATATACGATAATTCATCCCTTTCACTATTATGTTGCTTATAGAGATATGTTTTGTTGATATAGATGTTAACTATATCCTCATTAAAAACCTATGTTAGCAAAACCCAGTGGAAAAACATTGAACGAGGAAAATGATTGCAACTTGTATAATCATAGATGTCATATTAGAAATGTTATTTCTTGCTAAGGAGTTTGATACTTCCGGATCAAAATATACCTCGCTAAAACCTCGCTAAGAAAAATTCAACTGGTAAAACTCTTAGTCAAGAAAAAAGAAAACAACCGACATATTCTTAAATAACGTTTAACAAGAAATTTGATACTTATGGACCAATATAATGCCTCGTTAAATCTTACCAAGAAAAGCCTAGTGGAAAAATTTTAGTTACGGAAAAAGAATACATTACATATTTTAATATGTTATTCATCAAAGTGTAATGATTTAGATTTTTAAAGAAGTATAAATGAAAGTATTTAAACTGTTTTGTTTTAATGAGTGAAAACTGGTTCGATCAAGTTAAGAGTAATTTAAGGGTGAAAGTAAAAAATTTGAAGATGGTGAAATTAGGATTTGAAACTGGTTTCGTTGTATTCGGAATGGCGTTTACGTTTAAAAAAACATATAAGGTCTGATGAATCTGAGAACGGAAGAAAAGAGAAGTTGAGATGGAGAGGGACAAACTTGTAATTAGATAGAAATGCCTATATATTTTCCATCTGTGAGATTAGGTCTCGCTTTTCTCATTTGTCTTCATCTTCGTCTTCCTCCATCTTCCCATAAGCCTTATCCCTCTTCTTTCCTTCATGGCTTCTTCATCCCTTAACCAAAAATTACACAAAAATACTATAAATTCAAACGAGATTGTCCTCTACAATACCATAAAATGAATTTTCATGGATTCAAAAAATTAATTTCAGATTTCTAAAATAGGGATTTGGAGAGGTTGACTTCAAGAAAAAGTAGGGAACTAGCTTGAGTGAGCGGGAATGATTCTATACCATATATGATATCCTTTGTGTTTTTATGCTTGTTTAATTGCTTTGTTGGGTTAAGGCATGGCCATGAGTGCTTTGCTCCCTGTTGAATGATGAAATTGGATTGTTTGGTTGAAGTATTGAGTGGATTGATTGAATGTTAAATTGAAATAATGAACTTAGGCCATTAATTGAATGAATAAACTAAATTGAATGGAATCAATGAATGAAAACATTGTATGTTAGCATTGCTTGAGAGTGATTATTGTTGGTTTATAGTTGTAATATTATTGGTTGAGCACTTCATACTCAAATGATTTGTAAGTTGTTTGAGGGCCCGACGATTCATCGAATAACCTTCTAGTGATATAGTCTCATGGTGGATCGTCGGTGGCATGAACTCGAGTAAGAGTGGCAATTAGACCGAACCCGACGTAGTTGGTCACGGTTCTAAATGGGTCAGGTTTTGCCAGGTCCAAACTATATATTTTAAAACCAAGACCCGATCCAAGCTTTAGATTGGGTCGGATCGATTCAGGTCGGGCTGGGTAATAACACTAAAAATGCATATATCTTAGTGTTTTTTGGTCCGATCTTTCAAGTTGGGTCGGGTCGGGTTTGATCGAGTCTTTATGGTATTTTTCATCATCCAAACCTAACCCGACATCCATCGAGTTCGGTTCAGGTTCGGGTCTTCTCAGGTCAGTTTGGTTCGGGTTTGCGGTTTTTGATACTAATTGTCAGGCGTAAAATTGAACATGGGATGTAGTGGGTTGACACAAGGTTGCAATGCCATAAAGCACGATATAAGGACGTTGGAAGCCGGGACGACGATCGTATAAAGTGTAAATGGTGGGATAAGTTTCCCTAAGGAAAATTTTCCCATCCAAGTTCATACCTACATCCTACGGGCGAGCAGTCGACTGTCCAAGGATCATCGATTAATTGATTGTAGGGCGATTATAGGGTTTGGTGGTTGAGAAAAAATAGGCCACAATAGGCCTATAACAGTTAAGTGATAAAGAGGTCAGTTGACTGGTTAAAGTTGACCAGTTGAATGTTTGGCTATAGCTAGGATCTTCTACAGCAAGACAGTCGGCTGACCATTTTTGATTAATTAACTAATGGTCCATGTCAGAGATTTTAGGGTTTCTCCGATTTTTGATGTTCGAGCGGGACATCGACGACTCAGACGAGGATCGTGGGGTCTAATGTTACTACAGTGTGCCGATCGAGATTTTCGACCCTCAAAAATTGACACTAATACACCCACTGTATTGCATGTCGAACATTTAAGTGTCGAAAAAACCGATTGTTGAGTGTAAAAAGAAAAGGAAAACGAAGATAGAACAGAATATCACACGAATGTTATAACAAAAATTATTCCAATAATCTTTGTAGCGGAAAATTTTTTAAATACATATATCAGACTCTTTCCTAAGCTCAGCCTAGATAGTTATAAATAGCAGTCCCTACAAATGTTGAAAAACAACAAACACAATGGAAAAGTGAACAACGTCCATACATTGATGAAGATCTCCACCTCTCCTTTGGAAACTCCAAGTGTCTTCACCTAATCTTGAAAATACTCAGATCTAACTCGAGTATTAAAAATACCCGGATTAGTCTGGCAAACGAGCATGAGATACGAATTGTAAATATATATGAAAGTATCACAGATCGACTTTGATGTCAAACAAAACCTTTAAAAAGAAGAGTATCTCATAAGAGCACGTCGCACATAAACACGGACGGGCTTTTACCTTATGATAGCTAAAACATTTTTATCAAATCATTTGATATTATTTCTAATGACATTGCTTTGAAAACCTTTTCAAATAACATATTAAAATAGCTGAAATTCTTACATTGATTAAATTTCAGCATAATAGGTATGCAATCAAGTCTGTAAGGGTACGTATTAGAGAATGGATTTCCAACAATGACAAGATAAGGGACTACCTTTCGACGGTACATCTCTAGAGGAATGTATTGAGGCACAGCCCGCTGCCCTCTACCAACACAGAATCGGTCTACCTCTACCATAAATAGTACCGAATATGTCATCACCCCGGTGGTTCCCGACCTATCCTACTTATCTGTGGCCACAGCATACCCAACAAACCCGATATATAGAGGTAATCTAGAAAGGTGATGAACATCTCATAATGAGAGCGACCCACTTAGTCCTGCTATATCTACCATGTTTTTTCCATTACCGATGTATGAGGCTTGAGGTAACGTTTTACCTTTCACATGAAAAATCTCACTTTGAATGCGACATTGCCATTTTAGACGACACACTAACTGGTTTCCACAAAAGTACAACCCTCGAGTTCATATGCCTCAGGAAAGGATGTTAAGTATAAGAGGGGTTACCTCCTACACCACCAAACAGGTGTATGCTTGTAAAAACTAATGTACGTGGTCTTAGAAATGCAATGTCACACATTTATCCATACAAGTTGTTCAGGAACATGACAAACAGAAGGTACTCCTATTACATCATGTTTGAGAATCACCCCTAGGATTAGTAGCGAGCAGTCCTTACGTTGAAGATTTCAAAATAAAGGTATTGCTGCCACCATATGTATATACTATGGGATCATGAGGTTAGTGGCAAACGACCCTACATTATGTAGATCTCCGTCTTCAAAATCATTGTCTTCAACATGTCTTCACTTTCAAATGTGTATATTGGTTCGAAGTGGTTTTCGGATAGGAATTACCCAAATCCGATCCCAGTCTCTCCAAACCAATTATCGATAAAAAGATGTGTATATGTGTATACAGAAATGTTAAGCCTCTTTCGTTAAATTCTCTTTTCTTCTTTTACTCAAAATATTATTTAACTTTGAAGATATATTTTCATCCAATAAAATATCTTTTAGAGATATATATCTTTAAACCATTTCTGTTTCAAGATATACGAAATTATTAAATCTCATTTTAACTTTGGAAATACCATCCTTATAATTATTTAAAGAAAATATTTCCATATTCTATTATTAGCATACTAAATAAAGATTCATTTTTCCGAAACATGTTTTGAATGGGTCAAAAACAATGTTATTTTAAGACATCATTTACTGTAAACCCAAATCACTTAGTATTGAGTAAAAAAGGGATTCATAGATTTTAGATTAATTAATACTCAATACTAATTTCTGTATTCAACCTGTACTATTTGTCGAATAACGGTGAAATCACCTTTCAAATTCATACGGATAGTACGAGTTCCCTCCTCGGAATTTAATACAGAGTTTAACTAGAATGTTTTATTTGCCATTAAAATCCTATTATAAATCTTGTTTAACCTTTTTGAAGAACTCCAAATCGCTTTTCTTTTATCTTAAGAAAATGTGGTCTAAGTAAATCAAATTAACTATCTCCTTTGTCGGATGAGTCTAGATAGCTGAGGGGAGCATACTACTTGTTTCCAAAACTCCAACTAAGAGACTATCTCTTTGTGACCCATAAGGCGGTCAAGTTATTTGACCAACTCTAAACCTTTTAGAATACTTAAGAAATTATTTGAAAAACATTTTTAAAAGATTCAGAAAGAAAAACCCAAGTTTAAAACATTTATTCAAAATTTATCAAATTCCGTTGCTAAATTGTTGGTGAATAGTGATTTCAAAGCTTTATAGATCAAAACACCAATTTCATGATATACATGTCCTTTTTATAACTCTAATCCCTTTTAAAACATTTTAATATATTTATGAAATTTATTTCATATTTTTAAAGATTTAAAAACATCTACTTTAAAGAGTTTAGAACAATATTTTACGAATTGCCAAAACACGATGATTTTAAAAACTTGTTTTGGACATATTTCAAACTTTACTAAATGCAATCTTGATTTTTCTTTTTCATTTGAAAACCATGATCATAAGGGTCCAAAATTTTTTATTTCATTATGCATGTTGATTTTACTTTTCAGGTCGCGAAATCGCGAATTGTCGAACGCGACGATTTATTTTTCACCTTTTAGTCAAATTTTATAAAACTTGTCCAAAATAATTTTAAACCATTTTAATACCATATTAAACTATACTAAACCAATTTTTCACTATTTTACTTTATTAAAATCTCATTTTCACTTTATTCTATATCTTTAATATTATATTATTATAATATTCAACTTTCATCTTTTTAATTCCAAATTATTTTATATTAAATCATATAATATTTTTCTATGTATTTTCCACCTTTTAAACTATTATTTTCAAAATCAATTTATTTGATTTACTTTTTCCCAAATAAATTAAATACTCCTCTTTACTTTTTCAAAACCATTTCTATTTTCCAAAAGCGATATCTTTTTAATTTAAAATTCAAAAGAAGCTTAATACTCCTTATACATACATTATTTCATAATATAATAGGGATTATTTCTCATGAATTTACCATGGCTATTTAAAGTATACATTTCAAATATGATGGATATGATTTTCATATTATTATCGAAATAATTCTACTTAACTCAACCAAGTCATGATTAACATAAGCAACCAATCATCCAATAACCAATCATTTAGAATCCAAACTATGTTAATCAACCAAGTATACTTGCATAGCACCAATCATAGATAATTTTAAGATAATTTTAAATAAGATGGAAGTAGCGTTCTCACTTTCATGCTATCCCGATCTAATTTTTAGTGCTACGAAATCGACTATAGCTCCATTATTTCCGTACTTTGAATCCTGCCCTGGGACCCTTAGGTGTGCTCGGCCTTGTACTTGAGAGGGTAGAGGGGTGATGGTGGCCCTTGATGAGCTCAGCCAAGCAAGGAGAAAGAAGAGGTGATCACTAACTTGATCTTGAATTTAAAGTGCTATATCTCTCTATATCTTATGGTTATTTCGATAGAACTTCGACTCGATTTTGGAATATTTTTAAGAGGAGATTGAGGCCATTGTCGTGCCTTAGAATAAAGGGAGAAGCTTAGTAATTTTGAGAGTGAATGAGTAAATTAATTGTGAAGGAAGGAAGAGGATACACATGTGTATTTATAGGGTAGAAATCCTTGTAACTGAAAGTACCAAAATACCCCTTCTCCCCCCTTAGCTCACGGCCGAACCCACCCCATTCCATGTGTCTTCCATCACTTCATGTTGTGGGTGTGTAGGTGATGTATGGTTGATTGTAAGTTTGCTTTTTGACTCTTAAGGATGAAGCTTTCATTTATGTACATATAAGGGCTTATGTGTGTGTGTATTTAGATATTTACAAACCCTTGATGTGACTAATTGTGTATACATATACATGTGTGTATGTACATACATGTGTGTATATGTATCAAATAATGTTGCAACGATTTGAAACAACTTCCATTCGACGAAAGATCGATAATCCGAAAGCTGAATCCCGGTCACATTTTTAGTTTTTAAGCAAACAATTTATTTATGTAAACATAACTTGAAAATAAACTTCTTATCATCTTTAAATAATTAAAAAAATATTATTTAAGTTATAAAACCATATTAAATAATATTAAAATCCCTTTATAAAATTACGATGTCGAACCACCAAAATGCGACGAAGTTTATATATCTTTATAAAACAAGTTTATATATTTATAAAACCATTATAAATCACATATTATCATTATAATAATTAAAAGTAGATTATTTATCATTTAAAATAATCAATTGAATGTTTAAAATTAACCTCTAGTGCGGATTCTGATCAGACTTCTTAATCAAAAACCTTTATTTTCCTTGAATAGCTCTCAACTATGATAGAAAACTCAATTATCCAACCACAAACCCTCGTCAATGTTCGCCGTCAAGAATCGAGTGATAAATCCCTTTTCGGACCAGTTTAGACACCTCAAAGTTCCGTACTGGAATTTTAAGTCAGAATCTTAGGATGAAATGATCTACGTATCTCATACGTACTTAGTCATATCAAATTCCATTTTCAAATTTATATATGAAAACATTTCATAACACATTTATCTTTTATTCTAACATTTTTATAAAGATGCTTCTTTATATATAGTAAAAGATTTTTATCTTCTTTCCAAAGAAACCATTTTAATTTAAAAGATAATTTATCTTCTATAATAAACTCCTTATATTATAATATGCTCCCTTTAACCAATATTACGTGCAAACACCTTAATAAAAATTAACAATCACTAATTAATCTATCAATTAATGATTCACATTATCTTTTTAACTTTAGGAAATTATATATATCAAGTAATTCAAAAATGATACTAAGGAACTGGGTACTACCAATGGTATCATATATTCCCTTAATAAGAAGGAGAATACTTAAGAGAAGTGTTTACCATCTAAACACATCTCCTGCCCATTTTTAGTTACTTTCGAGCCACTAGAACTAGTAAATCATTAGATTCTTTTCAAAAACACCGGGATTAAAATTCTCAAAAATCTCTTTATAAAATACGTTTTATAAATCCAATTTATAAAATCACTTATTTTTATAAAACAGAAATCATTTATCTTGAATAAATTTTTTTCAACCCTCATTCAGAAGATATCTTTAAAAGTTATTCTTCTTATTTAAATACACTTTTTAAAAATTTCACAAAAACACAACTTTTAATACGACAGGCTTTACTAAATCTTCTACCAAGTTTAACTTATCAAAATCTCATTTATCAAAGCACTTATTTGTTAAAACACTTATTTTTTAAGATAACTTTTACTTTAACTCAACTTACTTAAGAATTCAAATACTAATTTTATTTTCACTATATATCTTTTATTCAAACGTTTTTATAAAGATATAACTTATAAAGTAAAATTGGTATAAAAATTTTCCTAAGTCATTTAAACATGAGATAAGAGAAGCCATAATAAGGATTGTATATAAATATATATCATAATTCGAACTATTACATTTGCAAACCAACCATGCTTAAATCATAATTAATTGTTTTACATACCTATGATAATTATGTTAACATGTTCCTAATGTACTTAGGTTATCCAAAATATTATTACTCCCTAGCAACTTCCAACCCTACCAAAACACATATTAAATCAATCGGACTCGGAGGTCGACGGACCATCCAAATCTGAGAACACTACCACTTCAAACGCTTCTATCTCCGGTTCATCATCTGCTTCATTTTTGTCATCTTCTTTATTCTCAAGATTCCATCCTATAGGATGCCAGGGTTGTCCCAGGGGAACCCATAGGTATCCTATAGCTACGATGCTAGTAGAACCCAAGACTCCGAACTAGTATTATTATCCAATGACAAAGAAGTGATCCAGATAAAAAATGATGTAGAAGTAAGTCAGGGATCACGAGACAAAATGATGTAGGTAACAGATCCAGAAGAATCAGAACCTGAAAAAGTTCCAAAAGAGAACCCCAATATAATAGTAGAAAGGAATAGCCTAGATTCAGCAACATATGATGCATGGATGGACAACATACCCAACGAATCGGAAGATAACAATGATGATCGCATTATCTGGGAGATGGGCTTTCCCATATCCGAGGGAGAGTTGCACGTTTCAGGTATTGATTGGGAAGGAATGATGAAGAATGAGGAAGAAGAAGAGGTTTCGGAAATCTCGTAACGGGTATGTTCATCAAACTCTTCCTTTACCTGTGGCATATGGTTTTCAGGTGACCCTTTTTCTATTCCCTCATCATCACTAGAAAGGATTATTAAGTCATCCTTTTCTACCCAATTTTCTCTTGAGGATTCTCCTTTGGAATAATTCCTACCGTAATTAGAAGGCTTCTAAATAGACAACGAAATGCTTAGAAACATATACTAAGCTTTTTAACTATTCTAACCTGAATCTAATATCATATTCTAACAAGTTTCTCACTAATTTAACTTCTTAAACTATCATCTTTATGAAATGTCTTATAGTCAAACTGTGAAATTCTAATTACAAGAAGTTATACTAATTTATGTCTTTTAACCAACCCATGGTAATAAGTGAATATTATTATCATCCCATAATTAACTATATCTTTTGGAAACATGACCCTTTTATATTCAAAATATAATCTTAGGTAAAATTATTTCATTTACCACCTTTTTCAAAATAAAAATCATTTTTATATAACATTAACAAATATGTGCTCATATATAATACTCTTAAACTCATTCTAGGGTGTCACTTACCCTATCTCTAATGAGTTACTAATCCTAGATTGTTACTAACCCTATCTTTGATGAGACTTTTCTCCTATCAGGCTCAGGTGTTGGCTCAACCTAAGATTTAATACCAAATGCGACGATCGGGATTTTCGACCCTTGAAAATCGACAATAATACGTCCAATGTATTGAAAAACCAATTGTTAAGGGTAAAAAGAAAATGAAAAAGAAGATAGAACAGAATCTCATATGAATTGAATAACATGCATTATTTCAATAATCTTTACAGTGGGAAAACTTTTAAATACATATATCAGAGTCTATCCTAATCTCAACCTGGAAAGTTATAAATACACATCCTTACAAATGCTGAAAAACAACAAACACAGCGGAAAAGTAAACCATGTCCATACGTTGATGAAGATCTCCAGCTCTCCTTTGGAAACTCCAAGCATCTTTAACCAATCCTGAAACTACTCAGATCTGACCCGAGTATTAAAAATAGCAGGAACAGTCTGACAAACTAGCGTGAGATACAAATTTTAAATATATATGACAGTGTCATAGATCGAATTGGATGTCAAACAAAACCTTTAAAAAGAAGAGTATCTCATAAGACCACGTTGCACATAAATATGGACGGGTTTTTACCTTATGATAACTAAAACATATTTATCAAACAATTTGATATTATTTCTGATGACATTGCTTTGAATTTTTTTTCAAATAACATATTAAAATAGCCTAAATTGTTACATTGATTAAATTCCAACATAATAGGTATACAATCAAGTCCGTAGGGTTACGTATTAGGGAATGGAATTCAAAAAATGACAAGGTAAGGGACTACCTTCCGACTGTACATCTCTAGAGGAATGTACTGAGGCACGACCCTGTTGCCTCTACCAACATAGAACCGACCTACCTCTACCATAGATAGTACCGAATATGCCATCACCTCAGTCATTCCCGACCTATCCTTGGCCATAGCATATACAACAAATCTGATATATAGAGGGCAATCTAGAAAGGTGATGAACATCTCATAATGAGAGCGACCCACTTAGCCCTGCTGCATCGTTGTGTAAGGCTTGAGGTAATGTTTTACCTTTCACATGGAACATCCCACTTTGAAAGCCACATTGCCATTTCCGACGACACATTAATTGGTTTCCACAAAAGTACAACCCCCGAGTTCATACGCCTCGGGAAAAATGTTAAGTATAAGACGGATTACCTCCTCCACTACCAAACAGATGTACGTTTGTAAAACCAATGTACATGGTCCTAGAATTATAATGTCAGACATTCATCTATACAAGTTGTCCAAGAACAGGACAAACTGAAGGTACTCCTACTACATCCTTTTTGGGAATCATCCCTAGGATTAGTAGCGAGCAGTCCTTGTATTGAAGATTTCAAAATGAAGATACTACCACCACCATATGTATATAATATGGATTCTTATCAATCTAGATCATACACATAGTTTAATGTAATTAAAGTTAGAAAAGGTTTTATGATCAAAAATCTATTTAATACATGTTAAATTTTATGATTCTACCATATAAACATGCATAGTATAGTGAGAAGGCATAAATCACTCATCAATTACCAACTTCAATCAATATAAATGTTGATCCAATTCAAACAGCAATGGATGCACTTCAAATCAAGCAACTCGATGATTTATATCTCCTAGTTGATGATCTAATCACCAATCAACAATCTAATTGGATTTGGAGATAAATTTGGATGATTAGGGTAGATTTTAGGGATAATTAGGGTTTAGACCTGATTTAAAATGAAACAAAGTTTTTATTTGACTCTTACAACACCTATTTATAGCGATTCTCTAATTAGATTAATGGGTCAACTAATGGATTTCACTAATTACACACTAATTCTGACCAGTAGTTTTCAAAACTTAAAAAAGGCTTAACTTTCTAATCGTAAGTCCATTTTTCTATCATGACCATTCTAAAAAATAGAAAATCATCATCCAAAAGCAATGGAACTGGTTTGAGACCCTAATTTGACTATTATCAAAAGTTATAGCCCAAACAATATTTTCAGGGTCAAAATGGTCATATAGTAATTCAAAAATAAATTTAGATGTGTAAAATATCCCTAAGAGTCATATTCAAAAATTATAGAACAATATGACCTCATACGAATAAAAATATTTTACGACCCTTCGATACGTAAAATACAAGTCGTTCAGTCCACATTTATAATTAGGTTGTAAGTTAGGTTTTCCTAGTTGACTTGGAATGTAAATTTCCATGTTTTGATTTATTTGGAGCGGTCTCTCTATAACTTTCATAAAAGTTTCATTTCAAAAATATATATAAAAGTGCGTTGTATGAATTAATAAGGAATATAACAAAGAGGGAAAGATATGTGTAATATATGGATATTCCTTTCCATAGTTTACACGGTCTATTTCAATAAAAGAAAAGAAAATAATTCCTTATAATTTCCGACGAAGCAAATATCTTACTTTGGTTAATTTATAGAAAATTATTGCGATGATCATTTTTAGAATGATATCTTTGATAAATTAAAATGTGAAAGTGAATGTTATAGTTCTAGTTTAGAAATTAGAAATAAGAAATATATAGACACACGTATAACCACGCTTAATGCATAAAAAATATAAATATATAAATAGTGTAATTTACAACGATATTCATATTTATTATTATAGGACTAGGATTTATGGACATTAATTACAAATTTAACGAGTAATAAATTTGTAATTAGTAGAGAATTAAAAGGAATGAAATACAAACTAATTAAGGAATATAATATGATGGAGAAATTGGATCGGCATAATAAATGGATTTTGAAACTGGTAACAAGTTTAAAGGAATTTAAATGAGGATTGAATAGAAATAGTCCAGCTTTGACATTAATGATAAATTATTACGGATATATTAACTGAAGTAATAGATGGACCATATTTATTAGAAACCAAGAAGGAGAATCAAGAAAGATGGAGAATTAAGTGGAATAACATAATAAGGTTGTTCATTTTAGTTTAGTAAGGAGTATTAAGGCCCCAATATCATCAACACTGGTTAATGATAATTGACAACTTCTAGCAAAATTTTCTTCTGGAGTTTTTAATTGTTATCACTAGTTGTTTCCCTTAGGCTATTGGAAAAGCATACGATATGGTAGTAGATATGTTCCTATTTTATTTTTGGGTTGGTTATATTGATAGGATCAGACCGTCAAATAAATATATATATGGAGGAACGACATAAATAAGGAAATTTCATAACACTTAGCTAGTGATAAACTATAGGTAAGACTGTAAGTTAATGAGAAAATTAGGTTAGTAATTGGAAGTAAAAGAAATCTTCCATCCCAAAAATTTTAGGATTTTGGGAAAAACAAATTTTAGCTTACCTAGAGACACCATTCAAGGATGATCATTCTCCCTAGGGAAAATAAGATGAATAGAGATATGAAGAGAATTTTATATTTGATAGGAATGAAGAAAAAGGTGGCAGAATTTGCCACTAGGTGGTTGACGTGCCCAAAAAAAAGTAGAATTGATTAGGCAACGAGTGAAGGCCACACAAGATCACTAGAAATCCTATGCGGATAAGACAAGAAAATACTTAGAGTTTGAAGTAAGGGGACATGGTGTTTGTAAAAGTTTCGTCTCTTAGATAGGTTGTGAGATTTGGAAATTCGAAAAAGTTAACACCAAAATTTTTTGGGCCCTTCCCAATTTTAGAAAGAATAGAAAGATTTTTTTATCATGTGGAGCTAAGGGATAAACCGTTAGGAATTCATGACATTTTTCACATTTTACACTTGAAGAAATACCTTTATAGCACAACCACTGTGATAAGGCCTAATATATTAGGGATATTGAGATGGAGCTAATAACATCCCGTGCCACCATAAGCATTGTGCAGCACGAAACTAGGAAGCTCCACCAGAAAGTAATTAGACTGGTTCGAGTATAATAGGGGAAAATCCGATGGAAAGTATGAGGACTTCTCATTCTGAGCTTTTCATTAGCAAACTTTGCTCTCCAAAATTAGATTTTGGTTGCATCATGGTTGCTAGATTAGTTGGTAGGAGATGATTGCTACACTTTTTCACCATCACTTTGCTCTTATATAGAACACTTTTTGCATGTTTAGGATGTTTTCATACATGTCTATATGTCACGACACTTGCATTCACGCTAGGATTGAGCTCACCTATAGTATGTCTGCAAACGCAATCACATGCACTTTTATTTGAGTAAATGGTTGTGTAGATAACTTGGTTGTATAACATGGATGTTTATTGCGTGTTATGTTGTTAACCTCTTGGAAAGATTTCGGGAATGAAATTTTTTAATGGGGAAGAATGTAACACCCCGTAAAATCAACCATAAATAAATAAGTTGAATAAATTAAATAAATAAGATAGGGATAAAAATAGAAATTTTGTAAAAGTCAGACTCTGACCACGAAAGTTATGTCGTTGTGTTCGTGATGAAATTCTAATCAATTTTCATATATTGTTAGAACCTTGTATTTTGATGTTTTGATTGTGACAACTATATAAGTAAATATTATGTGAACCAACAGTATTTGTAGGAGAAGATACAGTTCTACTCGACAATAGATAGCAGACCAGATTCCAGATAGAAGCTTCAATATTGTTTATGGTTTATCTATAGTCGAAGTCTAGTAGTTAATTTTTGTTAAAATCTCTCCAAAGTGGCATATGCACACACACGCAATTTCAAAGCTTCCAAATCATAGTTCATATATCAAAGTTCTTATTACACTTGTTCACACAAAAATATTTCTGAAAAATCATGAATATGGAAAAAAAACCTGAAATTCAGCCGACTGAAATGCCTAGTTCAGTCGATTGAATATCTGTGCACATGCACAATTTGATATTAATGTTCAGCCGAATGAACTACCCATTTGAGTCGACTGAATAAGGTGTTTTCTGTACTGATTCTTTTCTGATTTGAATTTTAAATATTTCAACTGGCTGAATTCTTTTGTTCAGTCAACTGAAATTGCATAACGACTATATTTCTGAAAAGTCACTTCACTTCATCGAACAGAAACAAACCTTGATTCACGGGTTGTTTTCGTATCTTCTGATCGTTACTTTTCACGATAAGTTGCAACACTTAAACACTATATATGGCCTTCAAATTATTTGTTTAATTACCTAATTTTCTGATTCTATCTCATATTCTTATTGTCTAAACTCTTGCCAATTGCATTCAAACTCCCGCTCTAATCACTTGCACATTCAAGAGTAATTTCATTTGTGATCAATTAAATTAACTTCCTATCTTCACAAACTACACTATATACCATAAAGGAGAAGATTATAGGAAGGGTGTACGTTACTGATTTATCAGTGCTATTCAAGAGCATACTCAGTCAGAAGCAAATTTTACTGTTTGTTTAGAAGCCCTGTTCGGTTGCTCAGGCGGTTGAAGTCCTATTCTGTTGCTGAGGCAGTTAAAGTCCTGTTCGATTGCTCAAGCGGTGTAATACCTGTTCCTCCAGGTTAAGAGGGGGTTGATAGTTAAATTCTAGGATTCTGGGATTGGACGTAGAACGAGAAGTTAGAACCAGTATAAAAATCCCTGATGTCATTTACTTTACTTTTATATTTGTATTCCGCACTAGTAGTTAACTTAGTTAATATTCCATATTACGATCCTTAGTCGGTTTCACTTGGTATCAGAGTAGTCATCATATAACTATAACACGGTTATTTGATATTCAGTTATTATAGAAAATAACACTAACACAAGTTTTATTGAAGGTCATTCCACTGCACGACCACCCCTATTTAACGGTTTGAATTACAACTATTGGTCAACTTGGATGAGTATTTATATGCAAGCAAATGGATACGATAATGGAATATCACTCAGAATGAATACACTATACCTACCACACTATATGCACAATCGTCAAACACACAAAAAATAGATGCTACTTCAAATGCAAAAGCCATGAATATGTTATTTTGTGCTTTAGATAAGAATGAATTTAATAGAGTTAGTATGTGTAAAACTGCTTATGAAATCTGGAGAACTCTTAAAGTTACACATGAAGGAACAAACAAAGTGAAACAAAGCAAGATTTCTATGCTTAAAAATCAGTTCCAAAATTTCAGAATGAAACCAGATGAAACTATAAATGACATGTATTCTAGATTCCAAGACATATATCATTCACTATTAGCACTAGGAGAAAAATATTCAGATTTTGATATTGTCTCGAAAATTCAAAACTCTTTAACGGATGAATGAGAACGAAGAGTTAATAGGAAATCTCATGTCGTATGAAGTTAATTTGCAGGCCAAACGAGATCAAGCTCAAGATAGAAAGAATATAGCTTTTCAGGCTGAACAAGAAGACTCGGACTTAGATAAAGATGACATTGCATTTATAGCAAAGAATTTCAAAAAGTTTTTGAAATTTAGAAAGAACAAAATTTTTGAAACAACAGAAGAGACAATACCAATAAACCACCAACTTCAAATCTCGAATGCAATGAATGTCATAAGGGTCACATAAAGAAAGACTGTCCTGATCGAAAGTAGGACAAGTACAAGAATAAGAAGGACAAGTACAAAAAAAAGAAAGCGTTATCTGTTACATGGGATGATACATAATCGTCTTCATCATCAGACAGTGACACTGACAGTGATTCTAACAAGCCAATGTCTGCTTTATGGCTTCGACTAACAATGTAAGTGATCTAACTTTTGATGATTTAATAGAAATAAACTCAGAACTATTGGATAAAATAAAAGAATTTAAAAGAAAGTATAAAGATGCTCATAAAAATTAAAAATAAATGAAATAGAAGTTGATATGCTAAGGGATGAAAAGAAAATCTTAGAAGAAGAACTTGTTAAAACACAAGAATCTTTGTCTAACGTTTCTTCTCAACTCACTATGCTATCAAATGAAATAGAAGTGCAAAAAGAAAAGAATATGACATTAGCTTCAGAAAATCATGATTTAAAATCAAATGTCAAAATTCTTGAATTAAACAATGCCGGTCTCAAAACTGAGTTAGAAAATATTACTAAAAATGTATCTAATTTTAATAAAGGAAGAGAAAATCTTTCTAAGATTATTAGTAATTCTCAAACTACTTTTAATAAGAAATGGTTAGGATATACAAATTCTTCAAAGACTAATTCAAAGAAGAATAATCCATCATATAAAATTTCAATTTACATAAGAATTTTGTAAAACCAAAACCAAAACCAAAGGTTTTCACACAAAAGAAAGAAATTTGCAACACAAATACTATAAAGATTTGGGTACCAAAACTAATAATAATTCAATCAGAAATAAGTATATTAAATCTTTTATAAATTCAGTTCATAAAAATAAAGATTTTACTTATAAAGGGAATTCTAAACCCACTTGGGTTTAGTTTCCTAAGATCTAACTCTTAGGACCCTAATAAAAGGTGGGTACCAACATCATTCCGATATTTTTTGTAGGTACCAACTAAGAAAAGAGGAAAATGGATACTTGATAGTGGTTGCTCAAAACATATGATAGGAAACAAAGATATGCTGACTAACATTATCTACTCAGATTGAGGATCTGTCACATTTGGAGATAATTCCAAAGGCTATATCATCGACAAAGGCAATGTGAGCAATGATGGTACATCTAACTTACCTCTTATTACAAATGTTTTACTATTTAAGAATTTAAAACATAATTTGCTTAGTATAAGTCAACTATGCGATAAAGGTTTTAATATAACTTTTCGAAAAATAAATGCAACATATTTGATCAAAATAATAATCTTATATTTGAAGAAACTAGACAACGAAATATTTACATATTAAATATGAAAGTTAATCATAACATAAATATGTGTCTAGTAGCCAAAGAAAATGATCCTTGGTTATGGCACAAAAGATTTTGTCATATAAATTTTAAAGCAATAAGCAAATTATCTAAGAATAATTTAGTTAAAAGATTACCAAAAACGAATTTTAAAGTAGAAAGTATTTGTGATGCTTGTCAATTAGGAAAATTGACCTAATCTTATTTTAAATCAAAGAAAATAATTTCTACATTACAACCACTCGAGCTATTGCATTTAGATCTTTTTGGACCAACTCAAGTTCAATATATAAACCATAATAGATATGTGTTCGTAATTGTAGATGATTTTTCTAGATTTACTTGGACAATATTCTTGAAAAATAAAAGTGATACTTTTGAAAATTTTAAAATATTTGCTAAAAGAATTCAAAATGTTAAAGATTTTAAAATTAAAAATATCCAGAGCGATCACGGTGGTGAATTCGAAAATGAATCTTTTGAAAAATATTGTAATAAGAAAGGAATTGTTCACAAATTTTCATTTTCTTGAACTTCGCAACAAAATGGAGTTGTAGAAAGGAAAAATAGAACATTTCAAGAATGTGCTAGGACTTTATTAAATGGAAGTACTCTACCTAAACACTTCTGGGCAGAATCTGTAGCAACTGCTTGTTATGTTTTAAATAGAGTTTTCATTAGACTATTAACAAAACATATCCCATATGAACTTTTTAATGGAAGAAAACCCAACATATCATATTTTAAAGTTTTTGGTTCAAAATGTTTTCTTTTAAATACAAAAGACAATCTTGGTAAATTCGATCCAAAATCCGATGAAGGAATATTCATTGGATATTCGAAACAAAGCAAAGCCAATAGAATTTATAATAAAAGAACTAAAGTAATTGAAGAAACACTTCTTGTGTCATTCGATGAAAATTTCAAAATTAATCATAAAAATGAAGATGATGAAATTGTCTCAAAATCAAATAACATAAAAGATGATTTTGAAAATATTGAAAATTGTGTAAACAATAATTTACCAAATAATAATGAAATTTGAACTCCACCAAGACTTCTAAGAAATCATCCTGTTGAAAATATCATTGGAGAAGTAAATACAAATGTAAGAACTCAAAATCAATTAAATCAAATGGGTCATGTAGCTTTTCTTTCAAACGTTGAACCCAAAAATGCTAAAGAAGCCTCAACTGATGATTACTAGATTATAGCTATGCAAGAAGAATTAAATCAATTTGAACGTAATGACATTTGGGACTTAGTTCCTAGACTAATTAATCAAGCGGTTATCGGTACCAAATGGGTTTACAAAAATAAAGCTGATGAGCAAGGAAATATTATTCGAAACAAAGCTAGGCTAGTTACTTAAGGTTATAATCAAGAAGAAGGAATAGACTATGATGAAACATTTGCTCCTGTAGTTCGTATAGAAGCTATACGTATTTTATTAGCTTATGCATGTTTAAATAACTTAAAACTCTATCAAATGGACGTAAAAAGCGCATTTTAAATGATTTTATAAAAGAAAATGTATATGTAGAACAACCACCATTATTTGTACATGAAAAATATCCAGATCATGTTTATAAATTAAAAAAGGCTTTATACGGTTTAAAACAGGAACCTCGTGCTTGGTATGACCGCCTTAAAAATTATTTAATCAATTATGGTTTTAAAATTGGAAAAGTAGATCAAACTTTGTTTATAAAACAAGATAAAAGTGATATTTTAATAATATAGATTTATGTAGATGATATTATTTTTGGTTCCATGAATGAAAAATTGTGTCAAGAATTTTAAGGTATTATGATAAGAGAATTTGAAATGTCTCACATGGGAGAACTTTCATATTTTCTTGGTTTACAAATTAAATAATTAAGTAATGGAATTTTTATTAATCAAAAAAAATATTGTAATAATCTTATAAAATGATTTGGTATAGAAAACACTTCTACTAAACCGACTCCTATGAGCACTATAGTACATCTCGATCGAGATGAAAATGGCAAAAGTGTTGACCAAAAACTATATCGTAGCATGATTGGATCACTACTTTATTTAACTGCTAGTCGACCAGATTTAATGATGACGGTATGCTTATGTTCACAATTTCAAGCAAATCCCAAAGAATCACATTTGCGGGCAGTGAAATGAATTTTGCGATACTTAAGTAAGACTAAAGACTACGGTCTCTTTTATCTAAAAGAATGTCCTTTTGAGTTGGTATCATACGATGATGCTGATTTTGGAGGATGTCGAACGGATCGAAAAAGTACAAGTGGTACTTGTCATTTCATTGGACGATCTTTAGTATCTTGGTTTAGCAAGAAACAAAATTGTGTTTCACTCTCGACGTGTGAAGCAGAATATATTTCTGCTGCTTTGGCATGTGCTCAAGTAATCTACATGTTGCAAATTACACAAGATTTTGGAATAAAACTTTCTATATCTACAATTTACTGTGATAACACAAGCGCTATAATTTTACCGAAAAATCCTATAAATCACTCTAGAACTAAACATATTGATATTAGACATCACTTTCTTCGCGATAATATAGAAAAAGGAAATATATCACTAGATTTTGTACCATCAAAAAATCAAATAACCGATTTATTTACTAAACCCTAAAATGAAAATATTTTTATAAAATGAAGACGAGAACTAGGAATCGTGTCGATAAATGAATTATAATTCGATATTATTTTCTAAAAAAAACTTACAAGTACAAAATAAATAAATAAAAATTGGAATAAAAAATTGGAGCTGATGGCATTCGAACTCTGGTCTCTTGGGAGGAAATTACATGATGTTCCAATATTCTAATTTTATTCTTAAATTCAGACCATGCATCTCTTTAATTTAACTTACGGCCATTGTTTCTTACTTTTTCTAACTTCCATTTTTTACTTGGCTGAAATTTTCCAAACTTTTTTCACCTCAAATGTAAAAACCAGTAATAGTATAAGCTCGGTATATATATTCAATCAACTTTCATATTTTCTTAAGCATTACAATGTGTTCAAACAACTTAATCTACAAATAATATACCAATAATACAATGTCGTCACAAGAAAGCTCAAACCAATCCTCAATTGAATTTAGCACTCCAATCTCCAATTCCTCAAACAATTCAACTCTAGTATATATTCCAGTTAAGATTACGCCTTCACCAAATCATCACACCGGGTATACGCCAAAAGGAAAGAGAGCTAAAAGAAACTTGGGTTTTGGCTCTCCGTCAACAAAAGAAAAGATTGACGATATCCATCATTATCAACGGGAAACATTAGAACTTCAACGCGAAATGTACTACAAACAAAAAGTCAATGCAAAACATTTAAGCTTCCTAGAATAATTTGTTCTAAAGTTTTGCGGATCATCTTCCAAACAATGTGTGCACCAACCATCTCCACAACGTCCCCAAGTGTCTCCAAACTCTTGGGAACATGGTGCTCAAAGTAATGCATGGTCTCCTATCCATCCATTACAAGAAATCACTAAGGTTGAACCGCACTTAGATGATTCGAAAGATTTTGAAAATTAAGTCTGTTTGCTGATATATTATAATTTGAATAAGTTGTATGTTTTTTGGAATAATAATTATATATTTATGATTAACATTAAATTAAAACTAGAAAACACACACACACACACATATATATATATATATATAATATAAATAAATTAAGGAAAGCTAAAAGAAAGGCTTACTAAAGAAAAAACAACAGATTCAGTCGACTGAATATTCAAACTAATTTAAAATTTTAATTGAGAACAATCGACTGAATCAATCCAACCAGTCGACTGAATCCCTCTAAAAATGAACTATATACATGTGGGTTACTTTTTTCTGTAAACCAGTTGACTGACCTCCCCAATACAATCGACTGAATCTTCAATCATTTTGAATTTCCACTCAGCAACCAATCGACTCCCACCCTATATACAGTCGACTGAATTTCAATATTTTACGCTGTAAAGTTGCGGCATGAAAAATCCTGCATACCAGTCGACTGAGCAAACCATTTCAGTCGACTGACCCTTATATTTTTAGTTTTTTAAAATACCAATACACTTCTTCCAATGCAACCTTTCACCCTAATACTACTTAACTCGCCTCTCTTTCTCATTCTACCCATTATTTAAACCATTTTTACTCCAAAAGAAACCCCAGCCTCCACATCAAAAATTCAATTTTTTTCTCAAAACCTATTAAAATCAATGGCACCCCGATCCAAACGTGCTCGTGAATCTACTGCTGGCCCATCTGAGAGCCAAATTCGTTCTTAGCTTCACAATGAGACAGCGATAACTCGATTCAATTCGGTAAAAAACTCACGAATTTTTGAAGCTGCTTTCGTCAAGTTTGCTGATTTCAATGGATATGCTACTTGAGAACTTGCCGAAGCTAGTGGTATCGACCATCTCATTGGGTATGACTCAAATAACATCAAAATTTATCCTCTCTTGATTAAGTTATTCTTCGCTAACATGAACCTAGACCACCAAGATCCACGTAATAAGGATGATTGTATTTGGACCTTGATTTGCGGAGTTAAAATTTATCTTTCTCTCCAAAGACTTAGCAACGTATTGCGATATCCATCCGAAGTATTGGATATCGATAATGTCGAAGTAGACATGTATAACCGAGACGAAATTTCTCATCGTTTTCTATCAGATGATTTGACAATCTTGAAATCCAGTGCCTTACGTCTAAAGGCACGTATTCTTCACCGAGCTCTCATTCGATCACTGCAACCTCGTACCGGTAGCTACAAGAAAGTCTACAAGAGGGATTTCCAAGTCCTCTATGCTATATACTTATCCCAAAGAGTAAATTGGGCGAATATTATTTTAGAAGAGTTTCTCACTTTTAACCACAAAAGAAACTACAAAACCATCCACTATGGAGCCTACATCATGCGTATTCTTCAAACCTTCGGAGTTCCTTTACCCGACCCAGATATTACACGACCATTGGCAAACTCAACTCAAAGACTCTAAGTCTTATGGGTCTTGCAAAATGCCTGGAATCTCAACAAATAATAAGCTTCCAACAATGGGTCGCAAATCACAATCAAGGGATTCCTCAACCAAGGGATACAAATGTCGCATCTTCATCCTCGCAACCTCCCCGCCAAGAAGAAGAAGAAGACGACGATGAGATTCATGAGCTCCATGGTGACATTACTCCAAAGCAAGCACTTGTTACGCTCTCTCGCAATCAAAGTAAGCTTGGACGACGTTTGGCTACCGTCGAGAAAAATGTGACCAAAACAAATAAAAAGCTTAATTCAATAAAAGGTTTTATAAACAAAATCTGGGAAAAAGTGTCGTGTACCGGCTCTACCTCTACTGGTGTTGTTGAAAATCCCACACCTTTTACTTGGTCAACCTCCGAAGAAGAAGAGGAAGAAGAAGCTTCAGATAGTGAGCAACACTAGTTTTTATATTTTACTTATACATATCTTATGGTATTTTTATAAGACATTAGACTATGTGTTTATTGTACTTTTGATGTTGTTATGTGATATTGTTCTTTGACTCTCGTATATACATGCTCATGTTTATTTTCTATTTATGATGCTAAGTGTATTTGCTTTCCCTACATTATATGTTGATTACTGTGCTTATATGTCTATATTTTTCTTGTTATCTATTTGTTCCTTTTTGTCGATAACAAAGGGGGTGATATTGTTTGATAAGGGGAACATTAATTCAGGGAGAGAAAATTGCTTTTACAAATTTTCAAACTTACATAGTTGTCATCATTAAAAAGGGGGAGAATGTTAGAACCTTGTATTTTGATGTTTTGATTGTGACAACTATATAAGTAAATATTATGCGAACTAACAATATTTGCAGGAGAAGATACAATTCTACTCGACAATAGTTTACAGACCAGATTCGAGATAGAAGCTTCAATATTGTTCATGGTTTATCTATAGTCTAAGTCTAGTAGTTAATTTTTGTTAAAATCTCTCCAAGGTGGTATATGCACACACACACGCAATTTCAAAGCTTCCAAATCATAGTTCATAAATCAAAGTTCTTATTACACTTGTTCACACAAAAATATTTCTGAAAAATCATGAATATGGCAAAAAAACTAAAATTCGGCCGACTGAAATGCCTAGTTCAGTCGACTGAATATCTGTGCACATGCACAATTTGATATAAATGTTCAACCGATTGAACTACCCACTTCAGTCGACTGAATAAGGTGTTTTCTGTACTGATTCTTTTCTGATTCGAATTTTAAATATTTTAGCTGGCTGAATTCTTTTGTTCAGTCGAATGAAATTGCATAACGGCTATATTTCTTAAAAGTCACTTCACTTCATCGAACAGAAACAACCCTTGATTCAAGAGTTGTTTCCGTATCTTTTGATCTTTACTTTTCACGATAAGTTGCAACACTTAAACACTATATATAGCCTTCAAATCATTTGTTTTAATTACCTAATTTTCTGATTCTATCTCATATTCTTATTGTTTAAACTCTTGCCAATTGCATTCAAACTCTCGTTCTAATCACTTGCACATTCAAGAGCAATTTCATTTGTGATTAAATTAACTTCCTATCTTTATGAACTACACTATATATCACAAAGGAGAAGATTATAGGAAGGGTGTACATTATTGACTTATCAGTGCTATTCAAGAGCATACTCAGTCAGAAGCAATTTATATTATTTGTTTAAAAGCCATGTTCGGTTACTCAGGCGGTTGAAGTCCTATTCTGTTGCTTAGTAGGTTGAAGTCTTGTTCGGTTGCTCAGGCGGTGTAATACATGTTCCTCTGGGTTAAGAGAGGGTTGATAGTTAAATTTCAGAAGGAGTCTGGGACTGGACATAGAATGGGAAGTTCGAACTAGTATAAAAATCCCCGGTTTCATTTACTTTACTTTTATTTTTATATTCTGCACTAGTAGGTAACTTAGTTAATATTCCATATTATGATCCTTAGTCATTATCATATATAATATGTTGAAAATGGAGCTTAAACGAAAGAGTTATGGACGTTTGAAATTTTCGGATTCAAAATAAGTTAAATAAAACAATATTATGTTGGTCTGCCCTCTCAAACTCACCCCAATGGCTTCCCTCTCCAACCTTCCGCAAGCCCCCCCTAACTCCTCCTCTACCTCATCCCAAAACCTTCCCAACCCCTCCCACTTACCAGCAACCGCTCCACCAGCCTCTGTATCATTCGACAAACCCCCACCAATTTCATTCGTACCCAAAAGGTACGTTTCCCACCTCTGCGATAAGTCCAACTCGTCCCAGCCGACTTCTGGAAGTACTAAGGCTACTTCAACCAACTTATTTCAACCCTCCACAGTCAATATCAAAACTATCCCAGAAAGATCTTACGCACAAGTGGCCGCCCTCCCACCACTCATTCCCGAACTTCCGAAACTGAAACGTCGAAGATCACTGCCGTCTTTCGAAAATGTACGCGCCATGATAGAATTTTTAAAATCTAAGGGACGATGTCTAAAATGCGCCGGAAGAGGACACCTGGCCCGAAGCTGCAGAGACTCAAAGATCTGCTACAGGTGCAATCTCTTCGGTCATTCGCAATCTTCATGCCCCGAGGCAAACAAATCAACAGCCTCGTATCCCGTGCGTGCCTCTGCCCCTCCCACAAAAAACAAAATATCAGTTCATTCGCATAGGGACCCAGCGCCACATAATTACACTGCAAAGCCCAAAAGCACCTTCAAACCAATCAAAACCCCTGAGTCTCCTCGTTCCCCGCTCCATCCTCAATCCAAAAAAAATACTGAACCCAGAACCTCTGCTCCTTCTCCACACCAATTCTCAATGGACAATTCCACCCTATACCTCACCGCAACAGTTATCAACGGAATCTGGACGATAGAATCACTTCACCTAGCCCTCTCCACCGCCCTTCAGCACAACGAGCTACCAATCTGGATTCTAAGCAACAACAGCTTCGTCTTCTGCTGTCCCACCCACGAAACTCTCGTTCGAGCCCTTCAACTCCAAACTTTGACCAAACCAGGCGGGGCCATCCTCATCCAACCCTGGTCAGACCCGGAACCATCCTCCGTTAACCTCGAACCAACCACCTGGGCCCGCGTCCAGGGCTTTCCAGAGCTTCTTCGAGACGAAGTCGACGCGGTGCGCTCTGCATTGAACCCATTAGGTCGCTTCGTCGAATTCGACTGCTGCAACTGGGCATTGATCGATCACCGATACCTCTACATCAAAATGCAATTTTTCTCAGGTGTCTCCACCCCCACCGCTATCGTAGCAAACCTAAACAACCACGACTACCTCCTCACTGTCGACAGATGGGAACATGAACATCCAAACCGAAACCCTGAATCGATTCCAATAGGGACTGACTTGGAGGAGACCTTCAGATGCTTTGATGAACACATCCCCCCACACGAACTTAACTCTGAGGATAGATTTGATGCTATGAACTTCGACCCGGACATCTTCGCCCCCCTCTCCCCCCTAGACAACATCCATATGGTTGACCCGTTCCACCAAAACATACCAGAACCCGAAGCCCCACACCTCCCTGAAAACTCCTTTGAAGTAATGGGTCCTCTAGGCTGGGACAGCTGGCCGGCTGAAGAACCTAATTGGAACCCTTACGCAGACCTGGACCTATCCAACCCTTGGCCCTTCCAACTCCCCATACACAGTCTCACCCCTGATCCCAACCCTAATAACCAACTTGCACTCATCCCCTCAGCTTCGCACCCGCCTCCATTCTATTTTCACATCCCAAGAAACCAAACTGAGAACTTTACACCATCTCCCATGGAAGACAGTGCAGCCCACAGACACCCTCCTACTCCCAATAATCAACTAGCACTCATCCCCCCGTCTCCAGTCAACCTGGGCAACCAATTCGAGAATAACGCCCCCCCCCCAGACGAAAGAGCAGCCGCACTCACCCCACCTCGGACCAGACAAGAATCTCCATTGATCACCCCCACAGCTGTCAGAAGAAGCGCCAGACTACACAAAGCTGCATCTCACCCTGGTCAGAGTCACTCCGCACCCTTCCGCCTGAGCCTTCCACAGTGCAGCGTCCAACCAGTAGAATCCCAAGGAAGCACCACCGCATCTCCGGAAAGATAGTCTTGACCTTCAGGGAGTTATCTCGTATTACAGTTAACATGTAATAGTTAATGATACTCTTGTATTTTCAGTACAGTTTGTAGCTTCACTTCTATTTTTGGCCATCGATCGGGCTTGTCGATCGACCTCTTTAGTACTATATAATATAACTATCTAACCGGCTGTGTAGCTCCACGCTACACACCCGTCACTCTCGAAAAAAAAAAAGTTAAATAGAATTCAAATTCAAACAATTAAATAATTCTTAAATTTGAATTTTAAAATTAACAGTAAATAGACTTGGGAGTTAAGTAAATGTTAAAATTAATGTCAACATTAAAATGTAATTAAGAAATCAAATAAATCTATCAAGGACAACAAGACTAATGGTCCCAAAATAAATGGATCGTTTGACCGCTCACTTTGATTGGTCGACCGCTAGCGGTCGACCGGTGATTAACAGTGGCGGTTAGTGTTTTCGGCAATATGAACATGCCGATTTTTATAATATTAAACCAACTTAAATCCGACGGTTTTGGTGCATTTCAACCACTATAAATAATATCCTAGATCCCACACTTTTGTTCACAAAATATTTTGGGAACCTAGCGAAGCTCTGTCAGTTTGTCTCTTCAAGATTAAGAAAAACTCCATTAGGGTTTTAAGTAAGAAATCCTATATATCTATTTATTTTCCCAACCTATTCTTCTCTAACTTTCTGAATCTAATCTATATATACAAATCCCTTATTGTATATATCTAAAAGAAGAGATCTGATAGAGATTATCAAAGGCGTGTCAAATTCAAGGAGGCAAAGTTAAGTATATACAGTGAGTGGAAATCTTAGCTTTTCTATTTTAGTAGTTGATTAATATAGTCTAAGTTTGAATATGCCTTGGGGAGTTTTGGTTTACGAAAACATCATAGTATAAACCCCCAAAACTCCTTCAATGCGAAATGTCAATTCTAGGTTAGAATCTCAGTTGTTTATAACAAAATAATGGAGATTATGTAGATTTGCAGTTTTGATAATTTTACCTTCTATTCCACTCCTATTCTTCTTCTTTGAATTTGATTAAAGAGTTAATATTAAGGAATAATGTATAAGGTATGAACTTATTCATAGTTTGCACCACTTATTCTCATGAATTAAATAGAAATTTATTTGTTTATTTTTATGTCAAAAAGGAGTCGAATAACGTAAAATTGGAATTGTAAATTTCTGCTATCGATATATTTCATTATTTTGACTAGTGTAAATGGCACGTATGTGCATCTAATAGTTAGAAATATTTATTTTTTATTTAATAAAATGATTATGGATGGATGTATGCTATAAGTGCATAAGCTTTGGTGGTCATCACACTTTCTTCTTTTTGTAGTGAAATTCCATTGATAGGTGGTTGGAAGTGAGTGGTGGAGGTTGCAATGAAATTCCGTTAATGGATGTGGGGTACTTTTGGAATTTCAAAAAGACATCATGAAAATCTATTCATTTAATTCTCTTTATTAATAGTAGAGATGTAATAAGTTGAGTTTAAATTTTAATTGTATACAAGTCTATTAATTTGAATTTTGGTATGATTATTGGAATTATGGTATTATTGATAGATGGGATGAGACTTGTATAACTGTTGAAAGATTTAACATTTAAATGCTAGTTTAGGGTGCAAATTCCGCATGCTTAGAAATGGCTAGGCGTGCGCACGTGTGTGTGTATATATATATTAGTGTAATTAACCTATAAGTATAACTTATTAATTGTGTAGTTAAATAGGTTATTAATTCTATCAAATCCTCCTTAGGAAGGTAATTAATGTTAAAGGTGAAATAAGAAAGATTTCTTAAAAGGCCTTGATTATGGAAACGCTGAGAATGTGTGATAATATATGTAGAGTGCGATATAGATTATGACTAAGTTATAGGGATGCGAAGGCATTCGAAAGCACATGGAAGTCTGCCCAGCTAATCCAAATACCGGCAGTGTGACTTTGGGGCTGATGTGAGGCATCACCTATAATAAGTAACTGTGATGACACGAAGATAGTCCCAAATTCTATAAGGTAAATCTATCCAGCAAATCTAGCTACCAGTACCTACGAATAGTCAGGCTAATGAGAGACATCACCATGGGGTACAAGTCATAATATAAAGGATCTGCTTAAGAGATTGAATGTATTAAGTGGTTGTGTGAGGGCCCGCCTCTTCCTATATAGGAAGCAGTAAACGGTCGAGGTTATGGGTTAGGCATGATAGAGGATATCTCGGGAAAGGGCCCGCTTCAATTAGAAGTATTAAGTAGCTGAAGAGATTCTGTGCAATGCCAGCTAGATAGTTACTCGTGCGGAGTCTGCCTTGAGATTATAGGTAGTAAAAGACGTGGACCTGCCTTAAATAAGACATTAAATGGTTAGAATCTGCCTAATTCCCATTAAAATGTATTAAGTTACTTGAGTACTATCTCTTACATTGATAGGACATTATGGACGATAGATATGGGTAATTGGGATGATAATACGTTAGGTATGGGCTTATATTCAAAAATTTTATTTAAGTTTGAAAAAAGCCTTTGGGCTTATATTTGAAAGGACTTATGATGTAGGTAGAAATCGTAAGACAAATTCCTATTTGAATTGTACTGCCCAAGTACTGATATAGTAACGCTCGAGATTTTTATTCATTAGACATATGTTGTTATGGCACTTTATTACAGCATAGGTTAGGAAAGATGATGATGTTGAAGGCGAAGGCATGAAGTAAGCTTGTGGCAGTCTATTTATTTACCTTTTCATGTTATTTTCAGAAGTACTCATAGGAAACTATTGTATTTTAAAAATGATGTACCATGAATTGTAACGGTTATTGTTGAGATTTGGTATTATGGATATTTTGTTATGGTTTTAAATGACAGTTTGAAATTTGAATAAAATGGGTACCATTGTTATTATTATATTTTATCCTTCCACCGTAAGATTCTGAATGTGTAGATAAATAGCTCTGTATTATTCTTTTTACCGACCAACAACCAGCTTTGAGATGATTCTAAGTTTCGATAGGTCTTTTTTTGAGTCGGAATTTAGGTCCATTTCAAGGCGGGTTGTTACATAATATTCCTTTCCCAATGTACTCTAATTATGAATATTTAAGGATATATGTTCTTAATTACCTGATTTAGCACCAATGATTACAAACTCATTCGTAACTACAATCGATCAAACACTTTTCTAGGGATTTCTAAATGAATGTTTATAAATGTGCTCGTTGTTGGAACTGAGTCGGCTCGCAATGAAAGAAATGGGTGAAATTCAAAAAAATTACCATTTTGGATCTTTAATGGGCCTGTGAAGTCTAAATTCATTTGAAACTTTTCTAAGTTTCTTTTAAATAAAATCAATATTTTATTTAACTTCATAAATAAAGTTTCACTTTAATTTAATGTGTATGTAAGTTAGAGTATATCAAATATACTCTTATACACAAATTTGTGTGTAACGTTTACTTTTCAAATTTATTTAGAGAAGGAAATATTTCATTTCCTTTCTCTTAACTTATTTAATTAATGATGGGGCATAAATTTATTTGGAGAAGGAAACTTTTCATTTCCTTTCTCTTAACTTATTTAATAAATGAGGAGGCATAAATTTATTTAGAGAAGGAAACTTTCTATTTCCTTTCTCTTAAATTATTCAATTAATGAGGGATCATAAATTTAGTTAGAGAAGGAAGCTTTTCATTTCCTTCTCTTAATAAAATTAAATAATTGATTAATAAAATAACATTAATGATTAATCTAAATATGACATGAATTATAAATATATTCACAGTAAATATTGTGCAAGCACAACATACAGGGAGTGTGCATAGTCAATGGTAATTGATATGTATACATAAAACAAACAAGAATAATTTGAATGGTTATTACATAGGAATTGAAATGGAAATAAATAAGGGATGACAAGGATGATTGAAACAGTTTCCCTTTTAGTAAACTTAATTAATGCAACATATTATTGACAATCACTAGGTACCATAACGTAAGAATATGGTAGGTAAACAATGAATTGTATGTATACATTATTGTCTTAATTAAAAAAGAGAAATGATTTCATACTATGATAATATATATGTAAAGAAAAATAAATTTTATATGAACACATACCAGTAGATCCAAATATGTATATATGAAATTCAATCAAAGCTTTATAATAATATAAATTAGATAGTTATTACAGTTAATTTCAAAACTTTGATTTGTTGTTAAACTTCCTTTTATTCATATGTAAATATCTAATGCAATAAAAAGTGCAAGTAATACATGCAAACATACATACATACATGTATTAAAATTCAAAACTAAAATTACACTTTGTTATGAAAGGATAAAACATAGATCTACAATTGAAACATTATATTGATTCCATATAAATTTCATTTTTAACTTTAAATATAATTTAATCAATCAACATGAAAATGTAAATTTCCAGATTTAAAGAAATGGAATTTAAATTAAATGTTAAGATATAGAACTAAAATAAAACTTTGCACTTTAAAATATATAGATTTAGTTTCAATTTAACAAAGTAAAGAAAAGTAGCCAATCAATTCGAACATGTAAACATTCAGATCTGAAGAATTACAATTTAATTAGAATGTTTAAAAACATAGATCTACACTTAAATGTTGTTTTAAAAGATAAACAAATTTAATTTTGGTCTATCAAATGAAAACCCAATATATCACTCAACAAATAATTAAATTTTCGTAAACGATTTTTAATTAAGCAAGACAGTAATACATCATACAAATTATGAAAGTCAAATTAAATTTCATCAAACATTGCAAAATCACTATCTATGTATAGAAAATGACATACCTTGCAAGTTGCAACCTAATCCTTAAAACACACTTTGTTGATGTTTCCTTTAATTTGCACCTTGAATGAAGAATGCTTCTAGATCAGATTGAATCACCATAGGATGTTGCCTAGAAATCACACCTTAAATTATGATATCTCCTTGGATCTTCAAGTTCCACATCCTATCCTTGCAAGAGATGGATGAACCACTTTTGTTTTATTTTATTTGATCTTTTTATTTGGAATTGAAAGATTTTGGAAATTAATTAAAAAAAATTCCATGAAAAGTTATGAGGAGAGAAAGAGAAAGAATGAATGAGAAGGAAAATGAGTTGTACATATAGAATGAATTAAAGAATATGTTTTATTTGAAAGAATGAAACCTTTGCCATTCTTTAATTAAAATTTCCTTAATTATTTTTCTTGATTATTTCTCTCTCTCCAATCCTTTCTTTACCCGTGATATGTCATCAAATGACATAAATTTCCACAAATCATATCATCAAATGACACAAAAATTCCATAAATCATGTCATCAAATGATATAAAATTTCCATAAATCATTATATGCAATTATATTTAAATTACATTGATATCGTATATCAATGCGCGCAAATATAACTTTATAAATGCGTTAAAATAATTATGAAAAACTTCCAAATATCAAATAAATAATAATTAATATTTCTCATATATCAATTAATCTAATCAATTTACAACATTTTATAAATTAATTAAATCATATGGTTCTTCAGAGAATTCATCATTACGGTTGTGCGACTCAAATGTGTAAATTCAGTCAGCGATTAATATGGAACTATTCGAATATTAATGTTCATACGTCACTTAGCAGGTGGTGTGAAATTTTGGCCGAATTTATTGCTTACACATCTTTTGGTAAAATCCAATTTACTTATTATAAGCGGTACCTAATAGTGACAATTATTTACACCAACTCTCTTCGTCAAAACAATATCACATTAGGATTTATGAAATTTGATAATGGTCAAAATTCCAATACCATCCACATTCAACTTTATAGTCCAAACACAAAATCTTTAGCTTAATAATAACAATTATTATTACACGAAATGCTCTGATCAGAGACTTTGACTTTGAGTTGATTTCAGTTGACCGTGATACCGACCTCATGTAACCAAGGAGACGAATCCTCCCTTGAATAGTGTTTCACTTCCAAAGTGTAACACCCCATATTTTTAGTGACATTATTTAGGAAATATAATTAGTTAAATTAAATTAAATAACGTGGGCTGATTAATGGATTGAGATTTGTGAATTAATTAAGGGGTAGCCGTGCCATGTTAATAAGCAAACAATGAATCAAAGGATTAAGGTGTTAGGAAATAAGGGAGGGAAAAAAAGGAAAATGATTAAACTTATACCCTAAACCCTTAGGAAACCAAAACACATGTTCATTACACATTTTATCAAACAAAAACTTCTAAGGCCGTCAACCATTAGCAATCTCAAGAGAAGGTAAAGCTAGGAATTCAAGAGAAGAATCAAATCAATTAATCAAGATCAAATCTCACATCCTTTATCAAAAGCTAAGGTACATAATTACTACATCTCACTTTTCTTATGTTCTCGGTTTTAATGAAAATCCGAAGTGTTTTTGCATGTCTATGCCATGTTTTGAACGACTAAATGCTTATATATACTTATTGATGATTTATGCATGTTCATATTAGTTTTTACGATATGTTTTGATAAGAAAGCCCTATTAAATGGCATCGAAATGCCTTGCGATTTTGGATATAAATCAGAAATAATATTTTAGAGATGGGTTTCAATTTTCATAAATTTCTGAATTAATGTGGATTTTATATTAATTTTCTAGTGAAGAAAATAATTTATCGGGTTATAAATTAATTACGACTAAATAATTAATTAATGAGTCTGAAATTTGTATATGTTATAAAACATATCGAAAAGGATTTTCTGGAATTTTTATAGAATTTTCCTAAGTGTTTTGATGAATATATAAAATTATTTAAGGTATGGGACATAAATTTTTTATATATTTAATTAAGGAGAAGGGGTATGTTGTAAAATAAAGTCATTGTTTATTTCTAAAAATATTGGTAGCACTTTGAAAAAGATATTTAGCAACCAATGAAAATTTGACAAACAATAGCAGGTTAGTTAAAAGGTTTTCTCTTTTAAGTTAAAAACAAAAATAACATGTTTTTAGCATGTTCCGCTACTTTCGGCACCAGGGGTTTCGACTAGGACGTTTTGCCATCATGCTTTCAAAATCAATGTGCATAGTATCAAGTTACTTGGTATGTAGAATATTGGATAGAGGCGGAATGTACGTAATCGAAACGTTGGGATCCGAAGGGGTTGGAGTATGCCTTTGTTTTAAATTAAAACTGCGCCTACTTTGCTTTCGAAGGGATAACTTTCGACATGGTTGGCTTGCGACTATGTCAAATGTATTTAAAGAAAAAGTTTCGAAAGGGTTGTGCTCTTTTGTTTTAAGTACTAATTTCGAAGGGATCGAAACCCCTAGCTGCCACCTTTCTACCTTTAGAAGTCAATGGTTTCGAAAGGTATATTTAACCTTTAAAATTTTGCCACTTCTCCAATGCTTTCAAAGGGATGGTTTCGACACCATCACTTCTTTACTTAGGGATAGCTTTCAATAGGTAGGCTTTCAACTTAAATGATTTTATTGACCTCTTTTGTTCTGATTGAAGTATCACCCAATGGTTTCGAAAGAGATGATTTAAGTAGTTTCGAAAGGTGTTTTTCCACATGTTTTAAATTGAACCCAAGTGCTTTCAAAAGGTTTGAGTTTCTAAAGGTTTAATGCTTTCGAAAGGTTTTAAAAATGGTTTCGAAGGGGTGGTTCCCCAAGGATTTCAAAGAAATCGAAAGGTAATGTTTTCCGATGGGTTCGAAAGGGTTTTGAGAATGGTTTCGAAAGGAATGTTTTGGCCTTTCAGCCTAAGATAAATGAAGGGTTTTACTTGGTTTCGAAAGAGATCCTTTCAATGGGTTTTGAAAGGGGTACTTTCAATAGAATCGAAAGGGGTACTTTCAAGTGTTTAAATGTTTTCATCAACTAAAATTTGAGTAAAGTATATATATAACACGGCAAGGTGATTTTGATTAAAGCATAGAGTATAAATGTTTCCTTGTTTAAGTTTGGTTTAAAAAGGGTATAAATCAATTTCAGATGAAAAAGGTTTTCAAGGAAAAATTATGGGAAGGTATCCCTAAGTAAAATGACTCAGATATTAGAATACCATATGGGACTAGTATAGGGTCGTGCCCTACACATTAGCTATTGGCCCCAGCTAATTTAGTCCAAAATTCCAGTGTGTAGGGCTTTGTCACAGGTAAGACTAAAATTATGATTACACATAGAAAGGAATATATATTTGTATACAGATAGGTTATTGGTGAGCCCGCAAAACCATTAGGATCAGGTGGCCCTAGGAGATGTTAAGTTAGGGACAGACCGTCTAGAAGAGAAGTATTTAACAGATAGTTAAGGAAAGACCGTCCAGAAGAGGTGTCTAACAGGTGTTGGATTATTTTGTCATTTTGTCTGGTAGGCCCGAGTCAGCCAAATGTTAATAGTAAGCCAAACAAAACTATAGAGTTTAGACAGATAGTCCATTTGTTACCTGATTTGTATGTTAACATAATAATGCTTTGCAATTTTAACCAGTTTTGGTTGCAGGATGATCATTTGCAAAAGATATGTTTTAAAAGGCTGTTAGTGAGGGGAAACTCATTCCGCTAAGCGGCGTGGTCTCACTTAACATTAAATAACCGAGAAGTTAGTGTTATTCACACCAGGCTTTATGTCTGACTTGAAGTTTATATTTTCCTCCTTAAACTCTCGGGTGCTCAAAATCGATTTGAGTAGGCTGAGGGTTTAGGCTTTTCAGGGTTTTAGTAGGATGAAGAATAAAGCTACCGGAGGCGAGCAGGAGGCTAACAGATAGCTATTTAGGAGTTGCAGTTCTTGTTTTATGTTTATTTCTGCTGTGTATTAAGTTAATTATGACCCTGATCAACCAAGGGGGCATCTTCGTATGTCGCTCTTGGCGTATTTTGTAATAATTATATTTGATATTTGCTTGGGAAACGTTATGGGATTGTGTAATTTGAATATGGAACAAATGTTTTGAAATGTAATGGAAAATTCTGTTTTGAAATCTGTGATTTGTTTCATATTCTAGTGCTTATGATATTATAGATACCATTAACATAGTCGTATTTAGTCGCCAGAAGTTAATACTATAGATGACTGCAGCATCTGTAGCGCTTATCTTTGGGCCTCTAGATAAGGGATGTTACACAAAGCTTCCACTCGACCCAACTATAGTCGTTCGATGGATGTCGTGCCACGATTTAACTATAATCAAAGCGGAGCTTCCACATTGAAGATCAACAGTATTCTCAAGTCGAGAGAACTATGTAAATTAGTCGCATCAATATTCTCTGCTTGACCCTAATTATGTTAACCAACAACAAACTATCGAGTGAGTCATTCTATAGTTATCCAATAACTATCAGTATGTAATCCCTTGGTTCCCCCAACAGTCATGAGTAATTGTAACGTCCCGACTTTCTATGCCCAGAAAGTCGCATCATTATGAAGAAAGAAAGGGGTAGAAAATAGAAAAGAAAAGAAGAAAGAAAGAAACAACAACAACGATCTCACAGAGGAACGAATAAATTATATTAATAACATAAACTATTACATAGTATACAACAATTTACAGAGTTACACAGCATATACATCACTTACTAGACAGTTATAAACATCTGTCTAGACATTACAACTCAAATACAAGACAAGACACTATCACAGATATCAACACAGCGGAATACTATATCTACGAACGCCGAAGCCTCCTGCTCCATTGCTCCTCCAGAATATTCGTCAAAGCTAAACCTGAATCCCTTGGCTACTCGTAAAAATTTGAGTACCCAAGAGTTTATAAAACAGAAATAAACAACTTGGGTCAGACATGGGTCTGGTGTGAGTAACAGGTTAAACTTGCTTAACTTCAAAACCTTTAGAAAGAAAAGGTATCACGTAAGACTCCCCACAAATAAACATGGGTAAGTTTTTACCTTACGCTAACCAAAACATTTGATAGGAAATCTGATTTTATTATAATAGGGTCTAGGGTTTTCAAGTAAAATATAGAAATAGCTGAAATGCTTACATCTCACATTCCAACATAGTTGGGCACAACTAATACGTACGGCACTTATTGGAGTTTGGATTCCATACAATGGCAGGGCTACTGGGGTACCGCCCGTCACAGTACGTGGCCTAGATCACCGTACCGAGGAGTACGCCCGCTCCTCTGCAACACAAAGCCGGAACCATCCCTTATTGGATAATTCCGAACAAGATAACCCCATAGTTGGCGCGACCAACCACACACTAAGCCGAATAAAAAGAAAAGGGACCTCTAGACAGGGATCTATCTTGCTCTCAGTGGGTGCTACCCACGAAGCCTTGCTGCACCTCCCCTGTTTTAACCATTCCCGGTTGATGAGGCTTGAGGTTACGATTACCTTTAATCAGAACATATCACTTAGAATGCTCATCGTCCGCCTGACGATGTGCTGAAAGCATTCAATCCATACAAGTTCGTTCCGGGTTCGAACGAAACCGAAGGCATTATCTCGTTACACTCGTTTTGGAATCACCCTCAGAGTTAACGACAATAACCCTTGCACTCTGAATCTTCATCTTCACTTGATTCACGACCTATCGTTAATTTGGATCGATGTGGTATTCGGGTCTCCAGACCTGGAAATCCGGTATACGGAAACCCGATCCCGGTCTCATCGAAATCCAAAGCGTATCTTTTAAGGCCAAGTTGTTTTAAAGTTAAAACAATTCAATTCTATTATCTATTTACATACAGATAGATAATTCACAATAGATAATCGACCTTATCATTAAAAGCAGATAATCCATATCATCATCATTATGCAACCAAAGCATCCAAATCATACAGTATCAATTATCTCATCTCTGAGAAACCATTCAAGGTAAATCAGTATCATTCAATATCCTTAAACCATGATTTATTAATTACCATCTATAATTAATTTAAAATGAATTAAATTTATTTACTTCCATCATTAACAATCTTACTTAAGTCACTATTAATTAATTATTAATTAATTAATCATTCACCATCCAATTATTCATTTTAATCAATCATCCTTGATTAATTAACATTAAATTACATTCAAGTAATTAATACTTAAATTAATTTCACAAATTAATTATTCTTAACCTCTTATAGTAATTAACCTTTAATTACTTTATAAATTAATTAACTAAAATTAATTACATTAATCCTTAATTAATTATATTAATTAATCACTCAGTTATTAATTATTCCTTAATTAATCAATTCTTAATTACATCATTAATTATATTAATTAATGATCCTTAATTACATTTTATCATTACTTAATTACATTAAGTAATTAATCTTTAATTAAACCATAATTTATTAATCACTATTGATTAATCACATTCAGTAATTAACTACCCTTAATTACTTCTTAAAATAAATTAATTATTCCTTAATTAATTTCTTAATTAATCCCTTGATTAATTTCCATTAAGTAATTATATTTAATTAAACAATTTCACAAATGATTAACCTTAATTAATTAATATATTTAATTATCAAAATTAATTACATTAATTAATTACTTATTTAATCCCAAGTTAATGATCTACATTAACTATTAACTATTCTTTAATTATTTTCTTAAATAATTAAACTTTAATTATCCAATTTTAATTACAAATTAATTAATTCTAATTACCAATAAATTTATCTCTAATTACTTAATTAATTAAGTACCTAATAATAACTTAATTAATTCTTAATTACTTGATTAATTTATTCCTAACCATTAATTTATAATCAAATTAATGATCCTAAATTTCAAATTAATTAACCTTAATTAATTTAATCAAACCTTAATAATTTATTTTATCCCAAATTATTAAATCTTAATTATCTTTAAGATAAACCTATCTCTTATTAATGATTAAATTATCATTCATAAAACATTTAAAACAATTTACTTTTAAATTTACTTTTAAATTTCATTTTAAATTTAAGATTTAAAATGAATTCAAATTTAACTTTAACAAAGTTTTTAAAACCATTTAATTTTTTTTAAACACATGTTAAAGAAATATTTACTTAATTAAAGAAATTTAAAACCAAATTCATTTTAAATTCAAATCAATTTAAAATACACTTTAACATTAAAATTGTTTAAAACATTTTAAATTTAAAAACTTCTTTTATTCCAAAAACTAGAATTCAAACTAAACTTAAATCCTGATTTTAAATTTTAGATTTAAACTTTGTTTAAATCTTTGCTTAACAATCTAGACTTCAGATTTAAATTTTTAAACAAACAGATTTCTTTTTAAACCTGTAACACAAACATTAACCCGAGCCTCTCCTTCCAAAAACCTGAGAATTACTTCGAGTCTCTAACCAAAATTCACGAGAACCTACCCGAGTCGCTCCTCCTTCTTCCCTAAAACACATCAGATACTCAGATGTGCACGTGCACGTGCACTGGGCAAACACCATCCTCTGACCATCCACGATGATTCTTACAAATCGACGATCATCATCTCACCCTCATCTGACCAATAGAATTACACTAGCAACTCGACATCAAAATCGAGTGTTACTGCTCAAATCTGGAACAAAATCTACTTCATAAACCCAAAACCTGGCAACGCCTAATTCTCAAACCGCCGATCACCAGGGAAGTTGCTACTCCGGCCACGACCTCGCCTACGACCAATCTTCCATCTCCCAAAATCCCATACAGCTCGATTTACCATAGATGTCGCGGTAACCCATCAACTAAGCATAACTCTCTGAATACTTTTCTAAAAATCATGAATTTACTGTCTAAATTCATCATTCCCAGCTACAAACCAAATTATGAAGTTAAAACTAAAAATTAAGATCTTTTATTTCCTGACTTTAATTTACCTTCACTGTAATTTCTTATTTTTGGAAATAATTCCTTAATATCAACACTTGAATTTATTTTTAAAAATAGTATTACAGCCTTATCAGTATTTTCTATTTAGAAATCAAAACCTAAAACTAAATGTATGAAGAGAAATGAATTTTTCTTAAGGGGAATTAAGCTTGTAATATAAACAGAGCTTATATATACACATTATTCACAATCATTCACAGGTATTTCATTCATACACACATACATTCACATAAATATATATACACATATGCAAATCATATTCTACAAAAACATATTGATCACATCAATAACATGCAACCCATAATTATACTTTAAGTTTTATAAATGAAGTTACTCACAGATTTGAAGAAGAATAGAGCCTCTAGTTTGAAATAGCTTTTGAATTTGAGTGCTGGAAAATGTCTTTTGCTTATGAAAACTTTTAAACTTTGAATACTTCTTTGATTTAAAAACTTGAGTTGCTTGATTTAATAATGCTGCATGTTTCCAGGTTGCAGAGAAAATGATGCAGATTTGCTTCCTTTCCAGGTGCATGCAGAAATCAAATATGATGCAGGCCTTGTTTATTTGCTTCAGAATGCATTATGAAGAGGTTACAGATTTGCTTTCAAAACAGAGAGGATTGTTTTGAGGATCTCTGTTTTGATTTTGAACTGATCCACATGTTTTTTGATCTGAGGATGACAGATTTGTTTTCTGGAAATTTGAAAGTGGATTTGCAAATATGATTTTTTTTTAGATATGTTTTGGTTTAGAGATGATTTCAGATTTGAGGATTACTGATTTGGTTTTGAGAGGAGTTGTTTACCGATTGTTGTTTTGAGAAATTTGTTTGAGAAGTTGATTTCAGATTTTGTTAGAGCAAATTATTCAACTGAAATCTTTAAGTTTTGAGAAAGAAATAGTAAAAGAATGGAAAAGAGAAGGCATTGTTTATAAGCTGAAAATTATTTAGTAAAATAAAAGAAAAGAAAAATGGAAATAAAATGACACTTGTCTCATTGTTTAATTCATGTCTTAACACATGTTATATTAGGTCCTTATAGATGTACACTTGTAATTTAAGTAATCTTTTCTTATTTTTAAATGTAAATAAAAGCTTTTATATTAATTTGCTATTTATAAATACTTACCTAAATGTATATATGCATTTCTCTTTTAAAGAAAATGTAAATAAACAAATTATATAAAATTAAAAGCTTATTCAAATATTTTTAAAATGTTTATTCTTTTAATTTCTATTATAAATCCAATTTCATATTTTAAATCCAAATTAAAATCAAGTTATATATATGCATATATAACTACCATTTAAATTTAAAATAACCATTCTATTTTATTAAAGTCTATTTATATTTATAAAATCAAAGTATTATAATTATTATTCGAAAATATCAAATTTGACTATTTTAAATAATTTATAAAAGAGATTGTAAATTACTTATATTATTCAAAGAATTAATACCATATGTAAATTGTATTTAAACTTCTATGTTTAAATCATATATATCAAATAATATTTAAAAAGAAATAAAATAAACCTTTTATTTAAATTTGAACTTAAGCTAAAAATCTATTTTAACAATTAAACATTTATATTATGTATTTTAAAACCATATAGTTATTTATTAAAAAGCTTAAAATTAAATTAAATCATGATTTCCAAATTACCCAAAATATATTAGAAAACAAGATTTATTTATTTATTCCATTTCAAAACCAAAGCTCATCTATTTACAATATATATACAATTATATATATATGCATTATAAATATAAATCATTTTATTAACTTTTTAAAAGATAAATCATTAATTAAATATTTATTTAGTTAAATTATTAAATTAATTCAAATTTATTACAAAGATCATCAAATCAATTTAATTTTAAATACAGATTATTAAATTGATATTGTCCAAAATTCCGGGTTATCACATTCCTTCCCCCTTAAAATAATTTCGTCCCCGAAATTTAAAACAAAGGTAATTTAATAATCTACTTAAATCACAAGCATATACTATCATCCATATGCTAACAACCATAGCAAACAATCATTCAATCAAACAATTCTAATTATCCAGACAAAATTCTGGATAAAATTTCCTCGAGTTTCCCCAAGTATATATATATACCGGGACACTCGCTCTACAAACAATCTAAACTACGAAGCTACAAAACTCCTACTCATCTAGATCTACAGAACTAGACAGGATATCAGACTACAGACGAGTCTGACTCAACTACCAAACTTCCTGAACTGCTGGTTCCAAAACCAATGATAGATCAAATACGTACTCCCTCAGAGATACGTAAAACACAACGAATCCCAGTTGTCCAAACTGAAAATTTAATCCGAAAGACCAAATACTTATCCAAATCAAAACAAGGAAGAGATCCACAACTTTACTCCTCAAACATCAGAAGACTGAACTTACTTCTCCTATCCAGAGATACACTCCAAACTGCTTTCGCTGCTCAACTCTGATCTGAGGTAGAACACAAGCACAGACTGGACAACTCATTCCAGAAATAAGATTCACTGATCCATAAATAAAACTCAGATATTCCAGCAAAACTTGAGCTGTTTCACCAATTCCATCTCTAGGAAATATCCCTCCACTAGCTGAACCACTGGTATCACTCCTGGAATCCAGTCGATAAGAAAACTCAACCTTCAGATGCGGACAAACTTCTGACTTCTCTGAAGACACCCAGAAAAATTCTGACAACCCAAGAGAACACTCAGACAATCGCAAGTCGCTTTTGCGATCAACCCATCCCAATTCCAAACAGACTGTTCTCTCTTTACCAATCAGAACAGCTTACACTTATTTATCCAATTTATCGAAGAAATGGATCCACTCTGCTGCTTCTGAACTTCACTTCCAGAAAAACTGCTCAGCTAGAAAACTTCTTGCCATCACAGAACACTCCAAGTAGCACTGCTGACACTGATGCTCCTATCCAAAGCTCTTCGAGAAACTCGAACTCCAAACCAAAGCAGAAACACCATGCTGAACTCAGCGACAACACCGAAACAGACACACTTCCTTAATCTTGTTCCAAAGAAAACATCTTCAGGAACATCCATAGTCACTGCATCTCATCATACAGCTACTATTACCTGAGGTATTCAGGTACCATTACTCACTTCTGCCTCATCGACAGATCCAACCTTACTCATCCAAACTTCAAAGATAAACTCTGAACCTTTAAAAGGTTTCCTTCAGAGATCGATGAAATCCTTTACCATAGCAAAGCTTACTCGAGACGGTATTAGGTCTACAGTCTCGACAGATACACTTCCAACCTCAATACTCAGACTCCAACCATTGGTAGTCGTGTTACACACACCACTACCCTATCTACCTTTATATCCTATATTGGAAAACCCGAACAGGTAACCCAACAAATAGGTAGAAATATATATATATATTTAAAATGGTACTTTTTATATAGAAATTATTTCTGGGTAAAATTATTTCATTTACCTCTTTAAAACAATATTGTGTCCGTTGGCCTGGTTCAAGTGTTTAGAGATCCCTATCAATAACGTTAGCTACTCGTATTGACCAGAATCCATATACCACTCAACCGATCAATTAACACAATATAAAATCATTTTTATATAACTAACAATTACGCGCTCTCAAGATAGACACCACTTCAGAGCCTAGGTATTCACTCTACCTACTGCTCTAATATTCACTTAACCAAAAGCTTAGGCATTCGCTCAACCTATGCTCTGATACCAAATGTAACGTCCCGACTTTCTATGCCCAGAAAGTCGCATCATTATGAAGAAAGAAAGGGGTAGAAAATAGAAAAGAAAAGAAGAAAGAAAGAAACAACAACAACGATCTCACAGCGGAACGAATAAATTATATTAATAACATAAACTATTACATAGTATACAACAATTTACAGAGTTACACAGCATATACATCACTTACTAGACAGTTATAAACATCTGTCTAGACATTACAACTCAAATACAAGACAAGACACTATCACAGATATCAACACAGCGGAATACTATATCTACGAACGCCGAAGCCTCCTGCTCCATTGCTCCTCCAGAATATTCGTCAAAGCTAAACCTGAATCCCTTGGCTACTCGTAAAAATTTGAGTACCCAAGAGTTTATAAAACAGAAATAAACAACTTGGGTCAGACATGGGTCTGGTGTGAGTAACAGGTTAAACTTGCTTAACTTCAAAACCTTTAGAAAGAAAAGGTATCACGTAAGACTCCCCACAAATAAACATGGGTAAGTTTTTACCTTACGCTAACCAAAACATTTGATAGGAAATCTGATTTTATTATAATAGGGTCTAGGGTTTTCAAGTAAAATATAGAAATAGCTGAAATGCTTACATCTCACATTCCAACATAGTTGGGCACAACTAATACGTACGGCACTTATTGGAGTTTGGATTCCATACAATGGCAGGGCTACTGGGGTACCGCCCGTCACAGTACGTGGCCTAGATCACCGTACCGAGGAGTACGCCCGCTCCTCTGCAACACAAAGCCGGAACCATCCCTTACTGGATAATTCCGAACAAGATAACCCCGTAGTTGGCGCGACCAACCACACACTAAGCCGAATAAAAAGAAAAGGGACCTCTAGACAGGGATCTATCTTGCTCTCAGTGGGTGCTACCCACGAAGCCTTGCTGCACCTCCCCTGTTTTAGCCATTCCCGGTTGATGAGGCTTGAGGTTACGATTACCTTTAATCAGAACATATCACTTAGAATGCTCATCGTCCGCCTGACGATGTGCTGAAAGCATTCAATCCATACAAGTTCGTTCCGGGTTCGAACGAAACCGAAGGCATTATCTCGTTACACTCGTTTTGGAATCACCCTCAGAGTTAACGACAATAACCCTTGCACTCTGAATCTTCATCTTCACTTGATTCACGACCTATCGTTAATTTGGATCGATGTGGTATTCGGGTCTCCAGACCTGGAAATCCGGTATACGGAAACCCGATCCCGGTCTCATCGAAATCCAAAGCGTATCTTTTAAGGCCAAGTTGTTTTAAAGTTAAAACAATTCAATTCTATTATCTATTTACATACAGATAGATAATTCACAATAGATAATCGACATTATCATTAAAAGCAGATAATCCATATCATCATCATTATGCAACCAAAGCATCCAAATCATACAGTATCAATTATCTCATCTCTGAGAAACCATTCAAGGTAAATCAGTATCATTCAATATCCTTAAACCATGATTTATTAATTACCATCTATAATTAATTTAAAATGAATTAAATTTATTTACTTCCATCATTAACAATCTTACTTAAGTCACTATTAATTAATTATCAATTAATTAATCATTCACCATCCAATTATTCATTTTAATCAATCATCCTTGATTAATTAACATTAAATTACATTCAAGTAATTAATACTTAAATTAATTTCACAAATTAATTATTCTTAACCTCTTATAGTAATTAACCTTTAATTACTTTATAAATTAATTAACTAAAATTAATTACATTAATCCTTAATTAATTATATTAATTAATCACTCAGTTATTAATTATTCCTTAATTAATCAATTCTTAATTACATCATTAATTATATTAATTAATGATCCTTAATTACATTTTATCATTACTTAATTACATTAAGTAATTAATCTTTAATTAAACCATAATTTATTAATCACTATTGATTAATCACATTCAGTAATTAACTACCCTTAATTACTTCTTAAAATAAATTAATTATTCCTTAATTAATTTCTTAATTAATCCCTTGATTAATTTCTATTAAGTAATTATATTTAATTAAACAATTTCACAAATGATTAACCTTAATTAATTAATATATTTAATTATCAAAATTAATTACATTAATTAATTACTTATTTAATCCCAAGTTAATGATCTACATTAACTATTAACTATTCTTTAATTATTTTCTTAAATAATTAAACTTTAATTATCCAATTTTAATTACAAATTAATTAATTCTAATTACCAATAAATTTATCTCTAATTACTTAATTAATTAAGTACCTAATAATAACTTAATTAATTCTTAATTACTTGATTAATTTATTCCTAACCATTAATTTATAATCAAATTAATGATCCTAAATTTCAAATTAATTAACCTTAATTAATTTAATCAAACCTTAATAATTTATTTTATCCCAAATTATTAAATCTTAATTATCTTTAAGATAAACCTATCTCTTATTAATGATTAAATTATCATTCATAAAACATTTAAAACAATTTACTTTTAAATTTACTTTTAAATTTCATTTTAAATTTAAGATTTAAAATGAATTCAAATTTAACTTTAACAAAGTTTTTAAAACCATTTAATTTTTTTTTTAAACACATGTTAAAGAAATATTTACTTAATTAAAGAAATTTAAAACCAAATTCATTTTAAATTCAAATCAATTTAAAATACACTTTAACATTAAAATTGTTTAAAACATTTTAAATTTAAAAACTTCTTTTATTCCAAAAACTAGAATTCAAACTAAACTTAAATCCTGATTTTAAATTTTAGATTTAAACTTTGTTTAAATCTTTGCTTAACAATCTAGACTTCAGATTTAAATTTTTAAACAAACAGATTTCTTTTTAAACCTGTAACACAAACATTAACCCGAGCCTCTCCTTCCAAAAACCTGAGAATTACTTCGAGTCTCTAACCAAAATTCACGAGAACCTACCCGAGTCGCTCCTCCTTCTTCCCTAAAACACATCAGATACTCAGATGTGCACGTGCACGTGCACTGGGCAAACACCATCCTCTGACCATCCACGATGATTCTTACAAATCGACGATCATCATCTCACCCTCATCTGACCAACAGAATTACACTAGCAACTCGACATCAAAATCGAGTGTTACTGCTCAAATCTGGAACAAAATCTACTTCATAAACCCAAAACCCGGCAACGCCTAATTCTCAAACCGCCGATCACCAGGGAAGTTGCTACTCCGGCCACGACCTCGCCTACGACCAATCTACCATCTCCCAAAATCCCATACAGCTCGATTTACCATAGATGCCGCGGTAACCCATATTTCGATCTAGTCTAAAACTAGGTTTAAGAACGACATCGACCTCCTACTGTCGCCACCATACTTCGATCATCCACCTGACTTTTTCCCAAGCTCCTTGCCACACAAACCACCTTCAGGCCAAAGCTCGACCAACCACTAGTCGCCGTTTGTCAGAAATCAACAAAACTTTCAATTCTGATCAACTAAGCATAACTCTCTGAATACTTTTCTAAAAATCATGAATTTACTGTCTAAATTCATCATTCCCAGCTACAAACCAAATTATGAAGTTAAAACTAAAAATTAAGATCTTTTATTTCCTGACTTTAATTTACCTTCACTGTAATTTCTTATTTTTGGAAATAATTCCTTAATATCAACACTTGAATTTATTTTTAAAAATAGTATTACAGCCTTATCAGTATTTTCTATTTAGAAATCAAAACCTAAAACTAAATGTATGAAGAGAAATGAATTTTTCTTAAGGGGAATTAAGCTTGTAATATAAACAGAGCTTATATATACACATTATTCACAATCATTCACAGGTATTTCATTCATACACACATACATTCACATAAATATATATACACATATGCAAATCATATTCTACAAAAACATATTGATCACATCAATAACATGCAACCCATAATTATACTTTAAGTTTTATAAATGAAGTTACTCACAGATTTGAAGAAGAATAGAGCCTCTAGTTTGAAATAGCTTTTGAATTTGAGTGCTGGAAAATGTCTTTTGCTTATGAAAACTTTTAAACTTTGAATACTTCTTTGATTTAAAAACTTGAGTTGCTTGATTTAATAATGCTGCATGTTTCCAGGTTGCAGAGAAAATGATGCAGATTTGCTTCCTTTCCAGGTGCATGCAGAAATCAAATATGATGCAGGCCTTGTTTATTTGCTTCAGAATGCATTATGAAGAGGTTACAGATTTGCTTTCAAAACAGAGAGGATTGTTTTGAGGATCTCTGTTTTGATTTTGAACTGATCCACATGTTTTTTGATCTGAGGATGACAGATTTGTTTTCTGGAAATTTGAAAGTGGATTTGCAAATATGATTTTTTTTAGATATGTTTTGGTTTAGAGATGATTTCAGATTTGAGGATTACTGATTTGGTTTTGAGAGGAGTTGTTTACCGATTGTTGTTTTGAGAAATTTGTTTGAGAAGTTGATTTCAGATTTTGTTAGAGCAAATTATTCAACTGAAATCTTTAAGTTTTGAGAAAGAAATAGTAAAAGAATGGAAAAGAGAAGGCATTGTTTATAAGCTGAAAATTATTTAGTAAAATAAAAGAAAAGAAAAATGGAAATAAAATGACACTTGTCTCATTGTTTAATTCATGTCTTAACACATGTTATATTAGGTCCTTATAGATGTACACTTGTAATTTAAGTAATCTTTTCTTATTTTTAAATGTAAATAAAAGCTTTTATATTAATTTGCTATTTATAAATACTTACCTAAATGTATATATGCATTTCTCTTTTAAAGAAAATGTAAATAAACAAATTATATAAAATTAAAAGCTTATTCAAATATTTTTAAAATGTTTATTCTTTTAATTTCTATTATAAATCCAATTTCATATTTTAAATCCAAATTAAAATCAAGTTATATATATGCATATATAACTACCATTTAAATTTAAAATAACCATTCTATTTTATTAAAGTCTATTTATATTTATAAAATCAAAGTATTATAATTATTATTCGAAAATATCAAATTTGACTATTTTAAATAATTTATAAAAAAGATTGTAAATTACTTATATTATTCAAAGAATTAATACCATATGTAAATTGTATTTAAACTTCTATGTTTAAATCATATATATCAAATAATATTTAAAAAGAAATAAAATAAACCTTTTATTTAAATTTGAACTTAAGCTAAAAATCTATTTTAACAATTAAACATTTATATTATGTATTTTAAAACCATATAGTTATTTATTAAAAAGCTTAAAATTAAATTAAATCATGATTTCCAAATTACCCAAAATATATTAGAAAACAAGATTTATTTATTTATTCCATTTCAAAACCAAAGCTCATCTATTTACAATATATATACAATTATATATATATGCATTATAAATATAAATCATTTTATTAACTTTTTAAAAGATAAATCATTAATTAAATATTTATTTAGTTAAATTATTAAATTAATTCAAATTTATTACAAAGATCATCAAATCAATTTAATTTTAAATACAGATTATTAAATTGATATTGTCCAAAATTCCGGGTTATCACAGTAATACACTGCCCAACATTTAGAGAGCGTTACGTACTCTAGTCTCAACGGATACATCGATATCCAGTCTCGATGCACCTTGACTAGAAACATTAAAAATGAGATATTTGTTTCATTGTGATAAATTACTCACGGTTATAAAACTTTGTTACTACTATCACAAAACATACCAGTTATGGATTTTCTATTAAATATACTTTTAATTAAATTGATTAATTAATATAACAACATTATATCAAGTATATAATAGAAAGAAAATACCTTTATTTCGAACAAGATTGGTCAACGAGTTAGATATATGCAAAAAATTACATAATTGCCCCTATGGCATACCCCTAGCTCTACCAATCTCCCACTTGCACTTTGAATCGATTATGGAATCTTATTCCAACTTCTCTAATCGGTTTTCTCAAAACCAATTAGGTCAGTCCCTTTGTGAATGGGTATGCTAGTATGTTTTATTATCTAATCTGTCAATCAACTCTCTCCGACTGTGATAAACTTCTTTATCATGTGGAACAATTCAGAGTATGTATCTCGACATCTAGTGAGCTATAATTTCTGTTACAAACTATACCGTGACATTATTATCATATAACAATGTTATGAGATTCTCAACATTTGAAATCAGCTCAGTTATAAATTTGTGCACTTATATTTTTATATACATTGTCGTTATTGTGGCGCTATTCTAAACGATGTACTTAGCCTTTTTCATTGAATTATCCATGGTCTTTCATTTGGAACATTTCGAACTTAAAGATTCTTAACTTGAATTTATTATTGACATATTATACTCAATATCGCTTAAGAAGTTTGAGTCCGAACACTCCTTCATAAGGTGTTTTTATTTCTATAAATAATTCTCTAGTATTTCATAAATACATGAGAACACTTCAAACAACCATTTAGTGATATCAATTTGGATTTAATATTTGCTTCATGTATCAGATACATAAACAAATCCTAATATTGTAGACAACATAACATGTATGATAATTCCTATTGCCAATGCAAAGGAATCAATCTTACATGTTCCGTATTAATCATTTTAATAAGATGTCCTTGCATATCATTTGGGACATTCCCGACATCTTTTATAATTACTATAAAAGACATCATTTATTAATCCAATGTTGAGTATTAAAACAGGCTGATTTTAACACAAGTACATCATTAAAATCAACAATGTGTTGTTTACTTAAAGTTTAGAAATATCATTGTACCTTTAAACGTTCTTTCTTATGAACATACGCTTCCTCTGCACTTTGGTTGAAAATCAAACTATTTGATATTTCTATCAAAATACTTATTCAATCTTGATGCTTATAAAATGATACTTTCGTATCATTTCTTAGTTCATATCCAAAGACTCACAAACTCAATATCGCTCCCACTGACTTTGAGACATTTTTGGTTAATATGTGTAAACAACTTACTTTAAATCGTTATTTAGAATTTTCTGTTTCAATACATATGTACTAAAACACTAGGACTTATCAAGCGATAATTTTGTGAGTAAATCTGAATTGACTTGAACGTGTTGAATATTGAATCTATTACGCTTTTTTCAACAATTGAAATTTGCGATATTATTCTTATCAACATTGCTCATTTAATTCCAACTGCATTAGTCTTACTCATAAAGACATAGTCGTGGTCGATGGATCATATCCCTTCAGTTACGACCACCAAAATCTATATTTTGATAGCGTACTTGGAATTCTTTCGGATTTGCACATCATGCCATATAGAGTCAACACTCTCAATGGTTTAATTAAACAATCTAGGATTATATATTTTCGACATTAATAAGAAACTCATAGTTTCTCTTAGATGTGCGAGAATATTTATTAGACATTCTAATGCCATGTGTTTGTTTAGGTTAGTTAATTTCATTTCATCTCATATAATCATTTCTATCTATGGATCGAATCCAATTCCATTTTATTACTAATAATTCCTCAAAGAAATTACTTCACAATGAAGTTGGTATATCTTGAAACAACAATTGTTTCTCGGTGCAATACAATAGGTGTAACGACCCGGAGATTTCAAACCCGAAATCTCTAGATAGTTAGAAGAAAAAGAAAAGAGATAGAAGAAAGAAACAGAACAAGACATAGATTCTCACATTCGCAGCGGATCAAAATACAATATCAAATAATAATATCAGTTATACACAGAAAACTGTATTTGTTAATTACATTTTAATACATCAGAGTTACAACATTCACAAATATACTAGACAGTTAAAATTAACATATCTCAGACAATTATAATATCACAGCGGAATATAATCCATACGTTCCTGCCATCCAGCTCGCCTCCTGAGCTCTAGAACGCCCTTACCTGAAATCTGTAATACTCGGTCTGACCCGAGCATTACATCAAAGTAACACCCGGGTCAGGCTGGAAACCAGCGTGAGTAAACCCATCTAACATAAAATTTCAATTTATAGAACTTATATAAACCCGGGGTATCTTATATCAATTTACAACTTCGCAAGTTGTTATAAACATCACTAATTCACACATCAATTTCTAAAGGCCAAAAATTTCCAATTTACTTAAAATCATTTCATTCCATCTTATTGATTTCACATATCAATCTATAAAGAATTGAAGTGGTTTCGGGTATTTATAAATACCCGACTCCGGTCTCTTCGAATTCAATTTCATCTTATCCCAATTTATTCAAATGAAACACTATTCAAACTTCAAATACAGGATGTCACCTATATTAATTCAATCATTCATAAGCAAGATAAATTAGTCATACCATTTATAATTAATTTAAACAAATTAATTTAAGCACTTCAATCACCCTTAATCTTGCTTACTTAATATTAATTAATTATAAATAAATTAATTAATCCTCCTTTAATTTTCTATTTAAATTAATCATCCTTAATAAATTATCTTTAATTACATAAATTGATTATTAATTACACAAATTAATAAATTCTTTAATTTCTTCTCCTAAGTAATTAACCCTTAATTACTTCATTAATTATCTCTTAATTATTAATTAATAAACCTAATTCTCAATTATTAATTAAGAACTTAATTACAGATTTCTTATTCCTCAATTTCCAGTTGATAAACTGTTTAATTAATCCTTAATTAACTGTTAACCCATCCTTAATTAATAGATAATCAATCCTAAATTACCATTTGATTAATCCTTAATCACAATTGATTAATCAATTAATTACCATTTAACAACTTCTTAATTAAATTATTAAAAACAATCATTTAGCTTGATAATTTAAAATTATCAAACACAACTTTAAATAACTTAAATATTTATCAGTTTATAATTTAAAACTAATTTGAATTTGAATCTAAAACTTGTCTTTATATAAGCCTTTAAAATTACTTTCAAAACTCGATTTTAAAATCATTTTAAAATTTCTTAACAATGTTTAAACTTAACAAACTTCAAAACTTTTTAAAATATGATTTATTAAACATTTATTAAGTCAACAAGTAATTTATATAAGAGTTTTAAACTAATTTAAAATTTTAAATATCAAAACACAAGTTTTAAAACCTTTTTAAATTCTTATTTACTGTTCACTTATGTTGCTTCAGGTTAAACCCGTAGCTTACTCTAGTCAATCCCGAGTTTCCCCTTCTTCCCATATTTTTTTTAAGTATTCAAAACTGCAGGCTATCCCAACCCAACATACTCGAGAACAAACCCGAGTTTCCCATGCTAATACTCGAACTCGACTTCGAGTCTTCACAGTCAAACTCCTCTGACACACACCCACCATCACGTGCACATGCACGCCGCCGTTGGTCGCCTCCGACCAACGTCATCCCCTCCGGCAACTCACTCATCATCACAGAAACCCAATTCGACCACAAAACCTCACAAACGCCACTTCGATCAAAATTTACTACCCAGTTGGCCTGATTCAAAACAAAGCCCCCCACAAACTCCTTTTGACCACCAAGCTCCGGCCACCAGAGAGTTTGCAACCACGGCCACACACTCATAAGCCCTCCACGCTGCTTCCCTTCCATTCTCGAGTAACTCGAACCACCCAAGACGCCACAACGGCCAAAACAATAATTACGAGCAAACTGGGTGTTAAACCCTACCTTAATCAATTTCTAATGCCATGGTGATTAATAAATTCACACACCATTTTTGCCTGAATCCCTACTTCCTCCTCCACCTCCAGTAGCAATCTCGACCACTTCAATTGCAGCAGCCTCCAGAAATCACTCAAAACCCATTTTCCAGAAAAACCCAAATTTCTCATTCAATTCAACATCTTAAATTTGGATAATTGTCTTAAAAATCATAAATCCTTATGATGATTCGATATATAAACATGAATCAATATAACTTACCATTTTATTTATTACATTATATAAGTTTCCACTGCAATATTCTTGTTTACAGGAAAATTCCATACTTATATTATTAAAACTTATTTTCATAATCAAAATGGAATTTAAACTCAACTAGTTTGTTTGAAAACCCTAAGCTACCAAGTGTTTAGGTGGAAAGTTTGAATTTTTGTTTATTTATAAAACTCTGTCAGCAAGAATGAACAGAGGAGCAAACATTCAGGCATGCAGATTCAAATACAATCATACATACTGATTTATTTACAACTATCTACACATGCAGAAATCAACATCACAGTATTACTTAAGCAACTAATTTTATCCTACTTAAGATTCAAACTAGCTGTTTACTTACCATTTAAAACAGAGCACAATATATATACAGTACTGCCCACAATCAATATTCATATCAAATTTTACCTATATTCACAGGAAATACTTATTTATATTCAACCCTTCAAGCATGCAACCTAATTTATAGTTTAAGATTCAAAAGTTACTCACTTATTTATACACATGCAGGCATCATCATCACAGAGATTTCATAAGCAACCATCAATCATCTAATTAAACTCTCAATTTAAAGGTTTACTCACCTTAGAAAATGCAGAGCTTGGAAATAACTGGAATTTTGAAAACTGGAAGGCTTGCAAACAGCTCTACTTTGCAAACATGAAGAATATAAAACTGGAAAGCTTTTGAAACAGAAATGCTTTGATTTTTGGAAAACTTTGAATGCTTGAAGCTTGAAGAGCTTTGGATTTGCAGATATGATCTTTAAAACTTTTATCACTGGTTGCTTGCTTGAACATAGATTTACTGCAGGCTTTTTGAAAACTAGTTTGAGATAAAAAGGGTTACAGGTTTGATGATCTTTTGGTTTGCATTTGAACTTGAGGAATAAATTACAGGTTGTATTTTGATTTGAAAATGAGTAACAGGGTTTTGATTACAGGATTTGATAACATTTTCTTTGATTTGCATTTGTTTTAGAGGAGATGTGTTATAGGGTTTGCAAATTTGGTTTGAGAAGAGGTGTTCAGGTTTTAGAAATTGTTTCAGAGGAGATAGTTTTAGTTTTGAGAAGAAATTTCAGTTTTGAGTTTTTAATTTACTGGTTTGTGGACTTCAGGCTTGAGATGTTTTTAAAACTAAAAATACTTTCTTTGTTTCTCATTTCTATTTACTCAAATTAAAGAACTTCATAATGCCACTTGCCTATATTGTTAACACTTGTTCATTTCTTAAGTTAAATGATTTACATTTGTTACTTTGTGTGTTAAAATCCTAACACTTGTCTTTAGCATGAGAATTTTTATTCTATAATGTATTTATCCTTTATATTACTTATATTATATTTGTTTTAGGTTTTTATATTATACTTTGTATTTTATTTATACATTTCTTCTTCTTTTTTTTTTTACTTATTTGAATATATTTCAAAGAAACAATATAAAACTTTACCTTAAGCCTAAGCTATTTATACTAGTGCTTTAAAAATGTAGAATTTTAATCTAAATTATTTTCAAGATATTCATATAGAATTTCAAATCATAGTTTTATTTACAATCTACATATATAAATAAACAACAGAAAACATATTTAATTGATTTGAAAATATAATTCTTGTAAATTTTAAATTATGTAAGAAGATTATTAGATTAATACATATATCCAAATATATGTATTCATCATAATTCTATTTGTTCAATTATAAATTAGTATATATATTATATATATATATATTTTTTAAGTTAAATCAGATAATTATCCAATTATCTAATGCCCGAAAATCCGGGATATCACATTCCTTCCCCCTTTAAATCTTTTCGTCCTCGAAAAGGAACGAAGCCAAAATTTATTAAATGCTTATTATCAGATAATTTTATTCCTTGATCACCTTTAAAACACCTTTAAAATCTATATAATATTATATAATATATATATATATATATATTTTATAAAAATACCTTTTATAACTCGATGTTTCAACAAATCCATCCTCGTTCTCATAGAAATTCGGTCATACGTTGATCAGGCGTAGGACTGAAAATCTATAAGTACTCGGTAAACTCGTTTCCAACACCCAGTGAAAATACTTGGAAAATAATTTATTGAAAATATAGAAAACATTTTTGAAAATAGAGGAAACATCTTTGGTGAGAACGCTCTGGAAATCATCACCCTCATCCATGGTCGCAGTTAACCCGATGGTTACGTTGCCGTCCCGACAAAATCCACAGATAACTGTAGGTCTCCGCGCTCCTCGATTACGCCATGGAACCTGCTACAGATCGCAGTTATACCCGGGCCTTACATTGCTATCACAGCACAAACCCATATAACTGTAGGCATCAGCGCCACCGAATTTCGCTGCCAAATAATGAAACTTCTCTCACATAGGTCGCAGTCTACCGATATAAAATCAAACGCAGACTGTTGGCTCTCAGCGGCACAAACGACTTTCGCTATGTTACCATTGTGTCACAGTCTACCGATATAAAATCAAACGTAGACAGTTGGCTCTCAGTGGCACACATGACTTTCGCTATGGTCTGCAGTAGATCGCAGTGACATCAAGTTAAACTGTCGTCACAGCATAACTCAAATGCCTCTGTGGGCACCAGCCCCTCGACTTTCGCTACACAAATAATCCTCAGGAACTAGTTTTGTCCGGACTCCTCACAGGATCAACTTTAGAAACCCCCCTTGGGGCTCAAGGCAGTACCACCCAGTGGTACTCCTGAGAAGTTCATTTCAAGGGAGCGCCTTTTTTTCCAGAGCTATTTTCAAAACACTTTGTACTATACACTTATAGTATCTTCAAATCATATCCTTTATGATTTATCAAAATCTCATTTACTCAAAATCGATTACCAAAATCGATAATTCTCAAACTAGGCTTTCCAAATTCCCAAAATTGATTTTCCCAAAAATCAATAGCCATTTCCAAATTCATAGGTTCTCAAAACCTTTTTCAAAATCATTCTCATAAGATCCTCTTTATATATATAGATATATATACTTTTAAAAATCTTTGGATCACTTCAAACTTGTATAAAACCTCTTTTATATTTCAAATATTTTCAAAACCCTTTTCTATTCTGGCTATAGATTCAACAAGGGAAGTTTATCATATTACAAAATATAACTTTATTTATTGCCAAATCAGATATTCAAGTTTGATTTCTTTATAAAGTTATTTACCATATTACTTACCTCCATAAAGTAAGTTTCAACCAAGAAATATCCAATTCCATTATATTTCACAAATATACTTTTCATTTCAAAGACCATTTTACAGTCCTTATCCATAAATTTTCAATATCAATTTCATCCAAACGCGTACGATGTACACATATCACCCAAACGCAATATTAATCTGATCGCTCACTCGATCACACAATTTCTCTTCCGAACTAGTATCATCCACTCGACTTCCTAGTGCGGACTCAGATCTGGTTTCTTGATCAGAAACCGTCATTCTCCTTGCATAGTCACAACTATGATAGAGAATATCCAGAACCAATCAACAATCCATATCCAGGTTCGCCGTCGAAAATCGAGCGAAAAATCCCAATTCGGATCGATAATACTATCTCGAAATTCTGTGTTCGAATCTGGATCAAATCATTATGCGAATAGAATAATATACGTATATCCTACGTATTTATCTTTATTGGTTATTAGCCAAATCAATTTCCTTTCTATTCACATTTCCTTTAATTTCATTCACTTATTCTCAATTGCTTTCATATCTAATTGAGTTATTACTTCAATTCCAAACAGTTTGAACTCTGACCAATTTAAATTTAAAAATAGCTTGAAAAGGTTTAAAACAGATAAGTAGTTGAAAAATAGTTATTAGTTTATAAAATAGCTGTAAAATAGTTAAGTAGGTATAAAATAGTTAGATAATTTCAAAATAGTTTTTAAAATAGTGATTAGATATAAGTAATTGAAAAATAGTAATTAGTTTATAAGACAGTTTCAAAATAGTTAAATAGTTCCAAAATAATTGTAAAATAAGTATAAGAATGAAGAAAGATTGTATAGTAAATAGTTTTGGAAAAATATATTTGTATTAAAACAATTTATTTTGAAAACAATCCAGAGCCAAACTGTTTAATTTCCCAATTCAAGTTGAATTAACCTTAATTCCTTCCCAAATTCAAATCAAATTCCATTTGATTTTTAAACTTATTCAACTTAAATTACAATTCCAATTAATTCAAATCAATCTGGATTAATTTCAAATTGAACTAGCTTCAATTTCAATTCACTTCAAATTATTTTAATTCAAAATTTCCATTTAAACTTATGCTTATCCATCTTCAATCACAATTTTAATTAATTCAAATCAAATTCAATTTGAACTACTTCTATTCAAATCTCAACTTAAAACCATCTCGAATTATATAAATTCGAGTTAAACATTTAAAATGTTGATTTAATCCTTTAAATCAAATCAACCCCTATTATTATTTTTTTATTTTATTTAACAACTTAAATCTTTAAACCATTTAATTTTGAATCCAAATTCCAAAATTCCATTTCAAAATTATCTTTACTTAACTCGTTACAAAGTTCAAATAAGAATTCAAAAACAATTTAATCTTCAGATTTTAATTTATTATCCATTTTCAATTTCCAGATCTCAAACCCATTTTGAGATTACTCATAACTCCCATTTAAATTAACCATTTAACTACCCAAGTTAAATTTAAATTTCATCTTGAAATTTCCAATTCAAGTTATTCATTCAAACTTATTTAACTTCCTCCAAGTTAAATTAAATTTACTTAATCCGGTCAACTTTTCACAATTTGAATTCCCATTCAAATTTTAAACTTCAAATTAATAATCTTTCCCCTTTTAAGTTTTAAAACCTACTTTACTTTGGGTTTCACATCACATTCCAATTTAAAACTCAACACTAAGTGTTTATTTCAAATATGTATATTCCTCATATATACATTTTCTTTACACACCAAGTTATACTTTAAATTTTTAAACCACCTTTGGTTTTAATTCAAAACAAACTTCTTTAAAACAATTTCAAGTTTTCTGGAATTAGATTTAAAATTTCACAATTTAAAATTATCTTCAATTCCAATTTATAAGTTATACTCACTTAAATGTTTACTTCCCTAAACATTTCATTTTGCTAAATCATTAACAACATTCATTATTAAACACAATTACCATTTATGATAATAACCAAGATTATCATATCTGGAAACCAATTCATTATTATCTTTATTCTTGATAACATTTCTACAAATTCAAGATTTTAATTTCAGTTTGGATTCATTTCAAACTTATCTTCATTCAATTTCAAATTTGGTTGTATTACCACTTAATTCTTATTATTTTATTTAATTCCAATGATTTAACAACCAATTTCATTAATATATTTAATAATTAGAAAAATTATTTCTATATATATCAAAAGATAACTTATATATAAATTATTTATTTTTAAAACCATTTTAAAACATTTATATAAGAAAATAACAATTACGCTCTCACATATATATATACACTCAACTCGTTCTAGGGTACCATTGACCCTATCCTTAACGAGTAATCCCAATAGAGCCAAGGTTCTCGCTTAAACTTCCGCTCTGATATCAAGTGTAACGACCCGGAGATTTCAAACCCGAAATCTCTAGATAGTTAGAAGAAAAAGAAAAGAGATAGAAGAAAGAAACAGAACAAGACATAGATTCTCACATTCGCAGCGGATCAAAATACAATATCAAATAATAATACCAGTTATACACAGAAAACTGTATTTGTTAATTACATTTTAATACATCAGAGTTACAACATTCACAAATATACTAGACAGTTAAAATTAACATATCTCAGATAATTATAATATCACAGCGGAATATACTCCATACGTTCCTGCCATCCAGCTCGCCTCCTGAGCTCTAGAACGTCCTTACCTGAAATCTGTAATACTCGGTCTGACCCGAGCATTACATCAAAGTAACACCCGGGTCAGGCTGGAAACCAGCGTGAGTAAACCCATCTAACATAAAATTTCAATTTATAGAACTTATATAAACCCGGGGTATCTTATATCAATTTACAACTTCGCAAGTTGTTATAAACATCACTAATTCACACATCAATTTCTAAAGGCCAAAAATTTCCAATTTACTTAAAATCATTTCATTCCATCTTATTGATTTCACATATCAATCTATAAAGAATTGAAGTGGTTTCGGGTATTTATAAATACCCGACTCCGGTCTCTTCGAATTCAATTTCATCTTATCCCAATTTATTCAAATGAAACACTATTCAAACTTCAAATACAGGATGTCACCTATATTAATTCAATCATTCATAAGCAAGATAAATTAGTCATACCATTTCTAATTAATTTAAACAAATTAATTTAAGTACTTCAATCACCCTTAATCTTGCTTACTTAATATTAATTAATTATAAATAAATTAATTAATCCTCCTTTAATTTTCTATTTAAATTAATCATCCTTAATAAATTATCTTTAATTACATAAATTGATTATTAATTACACAAATTAATAAATTCTTTAATTTCTTCTCCTGAGTAATTAACCCTTAATTACTTCATTAATTATCTCTTAATTATTAATTAATAAACCTAATTCTCAATTATTAATTAAGAACTTAATTACAGATTTCTTATTCCTCAATTTCCAGTTGATAAACTGTTTAATTAATCCTTAATTAACTGTTAACCCATCCTTAATTAATAGATAATCAATCCTAAATTACCATTTGATTAATCCTTAATCACAATTGATTAATCAATTAATTACCATTTAACAACTTCTTAATTAAATTATTAAAAACAATCATTTAGCTTGATAATTTAAAATTATCAAACACAACTTTAAATAACTTAAATATTTATCAGTTTATAATTTAAAACTAATTTGAATTTGAATCTAAAACTTGTCTTTATATAAGCCTTTAAAATTACTTTCAAAACTCGATTTTAAAATCATTTTAAAATTTCTTAACAATGTTTAAACTTAACAAACTTCAAAACTTTTTAAAATATGATTTATTAAACATTTATTAAGTCAACAAGTAATTTATATAAGAGTTTTAAACTAATTTAAAATTTTAAATATCAAAACACAAGTTTTAAAACCTTTTTAAATTCTTATTTACTGTTCACTTATGCTGCTTCAGGTTAAACCCGTAGCTTACTCTAGTCAATCCCGAGTTTCCCCTTCTTCCCATATTTTTTTTTAAGTATTCAAAACTGCAGGCTATCCCAACCCAACATACTCGAGAACAAACCCGAGTTTCCCATGCTAATACTCGAACTCGACTTCGAGTCTTCACAGTCAAACTTGTAACAACCCGAAATTTCGCAATTATCTGATCATCGTCAAATGACGATTAAAATCGTTGGTTAATTGCTATTGCAGTTTAAATCGATTTGAAATTCTTTTGAATTTGTAAATATTGAAGCGGGCTTTAAAGAAAAATTGTTTTGGCCCACTCGTTGTTGCCGTGACGTTTATCGGTACCTTTCCCCTTTTATTCGTTCACTCGAGAAAACCGTCCCTCTACCTTTTATTCTCTTTCGTTTGAAATCTGTTGAAGAGTTGGTGGGCTTTAAATTGAAATTGGGCCATATTTTATTTTAGTGCCGTGTTAAAAATCGAGTGATAACCCGGTTTCCATTTTTTTCGTCTCGAAACCCTAAAGCAAACATACGAACGAAAATTAATGGCGACTCCACATCTCATTTTCGTTCGTCATTCTCTCGTTCATTCCTCTTCAAAAAAATAGGGCTTTGTCGCTGATTTCAATCTGTTCGATCAAGAGATCGATCTCGTGCTAGCTTCGTCGATCCGGGGGGGGATTTGCTTTCGCGATTGCTTGCGTCGATTTGTCGTCTCAACCGAATGCAAAGGTGAGTTGCTCACATCTAATTCTTACTTCAGATTCTTGGTTTTATTGGCTATTCGATTTCGTTATAATTTGGGATGGTTGGCTTGTTTTTACTTCACTCGAATTTGCTTCTCAAGTTGATCTTTAACTGTCGTTTGGAGGGGTAATCACTGTTTCGACTTTAGTTTTGGATTTCGTTCGATTTCGTTTCGTTGATTGAGGATTTTACTGGCATTAGCAATTTCTGATAATCACGGTATTGATTATGTTGCTCCGTGATTTTCTTTGACTTTGGCTTCGATCATTTTACTTTGTCCACTGTTGATTTTTCTTGTTGACATCTGCATTGAATTTGATTTCTCTGTGAATCATTTACCTGGCATTCTTCTCTGTTGCACTTCCTTACTGTCACTTCCTTGGTTTGCCTGTTGTTTGTGGTCAGTTGCATCGAGTTGGTCTTGTAGTTGTGTAGACTGTAGTCTCTTTGCATTATGATTACTTCACTTGCATTTGATATCACTTGATTTTGATCGTGATAATAGTTGTCATCGGCATGACTGCCACTTCCTGTTTAAATCTTACACTTGTATATCCTCAATTGCCACTGCCTATGTACATTTTTCTGTGGCATTTGCGTTGTAGCTGCTGTCCTAGGTTGTTTAGTTCATTTGCTGGTCCTGTTCAATTGATATAGACATGTATATGTTTGCTGTCTCGGTTTTGGGTTATTTGAACTCGATACATTCTGGAGTTTAACGTTTTAATGCTTCTTCTTTATGTTGTATGTACATATCTGTACACGTGCGTTGTTGGATTTGGTCCAGTGGTTCATGGTAGTCTGGCATAGACATCGTGTACTTGGCTTCTTTGTAGTTTCTGGTATTATTCTTGAGGCAGTTGCATTTAGTTGCGTTGTTGGCCTCCTCGTGTCTCAGTGTTGCATTTATAGCCGCAGCTGTTCCTCGCATTTTGTTATGGTTGTGTAGCACTTCTCTGTGCACTGTTTTATAGTGTTATGCTTTTGAGCTTTGCTCGAAACTTGCTACCAGTGTTTTGATTCTCTGATATTTGGTGACTTCGTCCATTCGAAGAAATCTTTTTGACTTTGGCATGTCTATCCAAAACTGCTGCCTAATCTTGTTATAACTGGCGAATGCGTGGGATCTTCTGCCTTTTGAACATGCTGTACCACTTGCTTATGTTGTTTCCTTATCATGTATGATGAGTTTTGCATGTCAGTTGTGCCAGTTATCTTCACGTATGTTGTGTCTGTATTCACTACTTCATTTTGCATTTGTTTTGAACCATGCTCACTTGAGACTTACATTGTCTGATGATTGCACATCTTGCTGGCACTTGGCTTGTAGTCTTCAGTGAGTATTGCCTTGCCTTTGATCTTGTTGTAGGTGCATGTATTATTTGAGCCCGTGGCACTGGTCTGTGTTGTTCCTGACATTTTGAATTGAGAACTGTTATGTTGATTTGGACTTGCAGTTTTTACTTGTACCATTTGAGACGGTTGCTTATGCTTGTATTTCCTGGTCACTGCTTGATTATGTGGTCCGGTTCCTTTTTGGTAGTTTGTACCATTGCCTTCGTGCACTGGGTCATTCGTGCCTCTGTGTTCTGCATTCGAGCTAAATCAGTGTCTTGACCCTGGTAGATTCGACTTACGGTAGTGGCGAGGCAGTACACGCGTGCGTGTACTGCAGCCACATCGGGATCTTATTTCGTTTGATGCCATCTATTCTGATTCCTTGAGCTTTAGTGTATCTCCTGCGATAGTGGCGAGGCAGTACACGCATGCGGGTACTGCAGCCCTATTAGTCTTGACAATTTTAAATTGATGTTTCGATTTGTTGAATTGTTTCGTTGGTGAATTTCAATGTTTTGGAGTTGTATCCTGATTTGAATTGTTGATTTATCATTTAACACTGTTAAGTGTAATATTGACCGTTATCCGGTTTCTTTGTTTAAAGAATCGGATAGACGGGAATTATTGTGACTGTCGTCTATTTAAATTATTACTGCCTATATGCACTAATAAACTGGTTTGAATTAGACTGACCTGGGTATTATTTTCTTTTGAATGTAATACTCGGGTCAGACCCGAGTATTTCAGGTTGTAGATTTCTTTCTTTGAGTTGCTGCTCAGGATTGAAGACTTTTCACATCTTCTGAAGTTGTCAGTGTCATTGTGTAGTAGTCGTGTCATTGTATAGAACGATATGTATTCATGTATATTAGTCGATAATGTACTTGTATATATAACTTCTAGAGTCGACAGTTGTAGTTGTATCATATGTATTGTGTCAACTATGTATTAACTGACATCAGTTATATATATATATGAGACTTTTGTTTTTATCTGTGTTCCGCATTTATATTATCTGTGTTATTGTTATATCTAATGTCCTAAACTATTATGAACCGTCGTAGTTCGTTTTATACTAGTATTGGGTGTGTCGATGGGAGTAAATAAAAAAATTTGATGAAAAATAAAAGTATGTACCGTTCCTATCGAGATAACCAATATTAGTGTAGGGCCAATTACGGATGGTCGCTCCTATCCAGCCTTATTCTTCGTAATAATAGACAGTATTTCCTTTAATACTCTTTGTTATTATGAGCATAGAGGTGGGGCGTCACAAAACTCCTCTGACACACACCCACCATCACGTGCACATGCACGCCGCCGTTGGTCGCCTTCGACCAACGTCATCCCCTCCGGCAACTCACTCATCATCACAGAAACCCAATTCGACCACAAAACCTCACAAACGCCACTTCGATCAAAATTTACTACCCAGTTGGCCTGATTCAAAACAAAGCCCCCCACAAACTCCTTTTGACCACCAAGCTCCGGCCATCAGAGAGTTTGCAACCACGGCCACACACTCATAAGCCCTCCACGCTGCTTCCCTTCCATTCTCGAGTAACTCGAACCACCCAAGACGCCACAACGGCCAAAACAATAATTACGAGCAAACTGGGTGTTAAACCCTACCTTAATCAATTTCTAATGCCATGGTGATTAATAAATTCACACACCATTTTTTCCTGAATCCCTACTTCCTCCTCCACCTCCAGTAGCAATCTCGACCACTTCAATTGCAGCAGCCTCCAGAAATCACTCAAAACCCATTTTCCAGAAAAACCCAAATTTCTCATTCAATTCAACATCTTAAATTTGGATAATTGTCTTAAAAATCATAAATCCTTATGATGATTCGATATATAAACATGAATCAATATAACTTACCATTTTATTTATTACATTATATAAGTTTCCACTGCAATATTCTTGTTTACAGGAAAATTCCATACTTATATTATTAAAACTTATTTTCATAATCAAAATGGAATTTAAACTCAACTAGTTTGTTTGAAAACCCTAAGCTACCAAGTGTTTAGGTGGAAAGTTTGAATTTTTGTTTATTTATAAAACTCTGTCAGCAAGAATGAACAGAGGAACAAACATTCAGGCATGCAGATTCAAATACAATCATACATACTGATTTATTTACAACTATCTACACATGCAGAAATCAACATCACAGTATTACTTAAGCAACTAATTTTATCCTACTTAAGATTCAAACTAGCTGTTTACTTACCATTTAAAACAGAGCACAATATATATACAGTACTGCCCACAATCAATATTCATATCAAATTTTACCTATATTCACAGGAAATACTTATTTATATTCAACCCTTCAAGCATGCAACCTAATTTATAGTTTAAGATTCAAAAGTTACTCACTTATTTATACACATGCAGGCATCATCATCACAGAGATTTCATAAGCAACCATCAATCATCTAATTAAACTCTCAATTTAAAGGTTTACTCACCTTAGAAAATGCAGAGCTTGGAAATAACTGGAATTTTGAAAACTGGAAGGCTTGCAAACAGCTCTACTTTGCAAACATGAAGAATATAAAACTGGAAAGCTTTTGAAACAGAAATGCTTTGATTTTTGGAAAACTTTGAATGCTTGAAGCTTGAAGAGCTTTGGATTTGCAGATATGATCTTTAAAACTTTTATCACTGGTTGCTTGCTTGAACATAGATTTACTGCAGGCTTTTTGAAAACTAGTTTGAGATAAAAAGGGTTACAGGTTTGATGATCTTTTGGTTTGCATTTGAACTTGAGGAATAAATTACAGGTTGTATTTTGATTTGAAAATGAGTAACAGGGTTTTGATTACAGGATTTGATAACATTTTCTTTGATTTGCATTTGTTTTAGAGGAGATGTGTTACAGGGTTTGCAAATTTGGTTTGAGAAGAGGTGTTCAGGTTTTAGAAATTGTTTCAGAGGAGATAGTTTCAGTTTTGAGAAGAAATTTCAGTTTTGAGTTTTTAATTTACTGGTTTGTGGACTTCAGGCTTGAGATGTTTTTAAAACTAAAAATACTTTCTTTGTTTCTCATTTCTATTTACTCAAATTAAAGAACTTCATAATGCCACTTGCCTATATTGTTAACACTTGTTCATTTCTTAAGTTAAATGATTTACATTTGTTACTTTGTGTGTTAAAATCCTAACACTTGTCTTTAGCATGAGAATTTTTATTCTATAATGTATTTATCCTTTATATTACTTATATTATATTTGTTTTAGGTTTTTATATTATACTTTGTATTTTATTTATACATTTCTTCTTCTTTTTTTTTTACTTATTTGAATATATTTCAAAGAAACAATATAAAACTTTACCTTAAGCCTAAGCTATTTATACTAGTGCTTTAAAAATGTAGAATTTTAATCTAAATTATTTTCAAGATATTCATATAGAATTTCAAATCATAGTTTTATTTACAATCTACATATATAAATAAACAACAGAAAACATATTTAATTGATTTGAAAATATAATTCTTGTAAATTTTAAATTATGTAAGAAGATTATTAGATTAATACATATATCCAAATATATGTATTCATCATAATTCTATTTGTTCAATTATAAATTAGTATATATATTATATATATATATATTTTAAGTTAAATCAGATAATTATCCAATTATCTGATGCCCGAAAATCCGGGATATCACAATAGGAATTCATAAACGTTTAATAAATTTCTTTATTTATAAAACTGATTTGGTTTTAGTTTACTAAAATTATGTTCAAAACATAAATATGTTATGCAGTGACAGTCTTTTCAAAATCCTTTTGGGGAGATTCATACAGGATCCCCCATGAACAATTATTACATGCAACCTTTCGACTCGCACAACCTACCAACTCCTTGCCTAGGATATGTTGGAGTTTCTTATAAACCCTTATATTGTAAAATTTTATAAACTATTATTCAGATGAAATAATATTAACCTTGTGTAATACCATTAAGTACATTACCTTATATAAAAACTAACTCAACCTCACTCACAATTAATCGTACATTATCCAACAAAGTTTGATTACTCCATATCGATGCATCATTATGTATCACATGGAGGAGTAATTTTGAGATTGAATCTTTATTCATTTTAGGTACGTTCGGAACATTTTCCAATATACTCACTCATTCGATCAAATCAAGTCATTTCTATCGCATGTTATTTTGTTTACTTCTATTTTATATTCTACAAGTTTACCATAGACATACTACATGTGTATCAAATACACATGTCCATATTGACGATAACTCATCAATGAATATGACAAAGTATGTGGAACCGTCTTGGTATTTATAGAATTACGATTTCATACATTTATATGTATCAATCCGAAGAGTTCATCAACTCTTATGATACTCCCATTAAATGGGTGCATAGCCCTTTATTGTTTGAGATATAATTAACATGTATCATATGATTCAAAATCATACAATGAAACTATTTCTCAAAACTATGGCTTAGTCTGTAATTCAAAAATAACTGTAAATAATATTAGATACTTTTGTATTTTCCAATGCATCACTTTTGTTATAAAATAAAATTACCACATTATAGTTTTATTTCACAAAGAATATTCATAATATTCATTTTGAAATATAGCCACGTCTATTTTTTTCAGTCAATACCCAAAAATAATCATTATTTCATAAATAATGTATGGTATGTTTTACGAAAACAATTTTCGTACTATGATGCAATTAATAAGTGCTATATGGCATGCTCCCACTATTTCCACCATTACTATAATAACGTACCATTCAAAGGTCCATCATTCACTTAATACAATTTGTCTATTTTATACACTGCAACTATTTACAGTGGAGAGTTTTTTGATCAAATATCTTGAGCTAAAAGAAATAAATCTCATAGAAAACAATTTTCGATATGAAAATACAGAAATCATATTTCTTATTCCAATATTAAGTATCAATTTTTATTACAAATCTCGTTTCCATTGTTTCTCTATAAAGTAGAAGTGATTATTCATTCTCTTCATCCCAACTGTACCTTAAATTACATCTATTCTTATACATTCGTTTTTCTTTCAAATGATCAAACTATACAAAAGAAAACCTTACTACAATATCATAACTAACTCTTTACAAAAGTGAATTCGATTATCCTTAACATTTAAGGATATCAAATATGTTGTACTTTACGTAAGCCGATCAAAATGACATTTCAAGATCGAGTTCTTAGACCTATCTTGTAGTTCTTGGTCTTGTGTTACATTAACACAATATTTCCCTTTTTGTAATCAATCAAGTTGAATACATGATTTCAAAATACTATTTATTGGATTATTTCCAATGAACTATATTCATTGAACTATCGTACATTACGAACTATGACCATTCACCATATAACATTTTTAAATGATAGTATATGGATCAAATATCCATACTCTTATATTGCTTTTAGAGTTCGAAACTCATAGAGTTCAATACACGGTCTCAACCAAATAAGCACGTAAGCAACCATTATATGAATGTATTAAGTAGTTGTAAAATTAGACATTTGCATGGGTATGGAAAATATTAACATGCAATAGGCATTTAATAGTGGGTATTATATTTCGGTTTGTCAACTTTCAATTCAGTTCATTTGTATATGTTAATTGATAAACATTTTATCAATCATATTAAATGCACAAAGTTATCATTGTGGATAATTACAACATAATTTTACATATGTTCTTACAATATTAGAAAGGTTAAATGTTACCATTTCATTTTTCTAATAAGGCACCCACTAGTCCTTTATGTTTCTCCAAACCCTAAGATTAAACATAGAAGTCTTTGGACTTTACTAGTGGGTGTTAAGACTCGTCTGTCTTGGTATTCTGACCTTGAGTTTGCTCAACAAATCATAGTCCCACAAACAATGGATAACTCCCTATCAGTTGTATCACATACAACTCCTAACCTATTTTTCTTTGTCCTAATCTCATTTCGACCTTGAGTTTTCTCAACAAATCGAAAGAGATTATTCACTCATACCTACCACATCGCGACGACCTAAGTATAGTATATGCACCTTGAGTTTGCTCAACAAATACATATAGTTATCTTACCTCGTATATTCAATATATTAATAATACTACACATAACATCCCTAGCTTGAGTTTGCTCAACAACTAAGGAGTGTGCAAGTAATTTATTAATATATATATGGTAGATGACAACATTATATTGAAGATTCATAATCTTCGGTATATTATATTGAGTGATATCGACTTATGGAATAATGTATTTTGTATGAAATAACCCTATGATTCAAATGTCAAACACATTAGAAATCACAGTATACATACATTTACATATGTATTTATTCCTTAAGTTTATTTGGGTTTCTTTAATGTTCCACCTTTCGTTTATCCACTCATATTATATAAGTTTCATTATTACATAACTTTTATATTTTAATTAACTTATACAATAATCTTATGTAAAACATTTTATTAATTAAATCTTATTTAATTAATTTTAATTAATTAACTCTTTAATTACTTTTAAATTAGAATTCCAATACAACTATTATATTGGACATATCTGTTGGAAATGCGGATTACGGATCTTAAGGCTGGATTAACACTAGAGAGGGGGTGAATAGTGTTTAATCGATTTTATGGAATTTTTGAAATCTTTTCAAATTAAACACATACAGATGCAATTTCACAAACACAGAGACAATCACAGAATCAGACACATATGCAAATAGTAAATAAAAGCAGTAAAGGAAAGAACACGCCGGAATTTTATACTGGTTCGGAGTTACCCTACATCCAGTCCCACACAATTTCTTATGCAGATTTCTTTTCAAATAAAATGTCGATATTACAATCTCGATTTCAAGGCCACGAGATACACCCTCTTGTCTCCGAGTCTAGGGCAAACTCTCTTGATTTAACCAGGCTACAAGATCACCTAATTGATTTACGGGCTACAATCACACCCAATTGATTTACAGGCCACAATCATACCATTTCCAATCACATATTTTGATAGAGAGAGAATCGATACACTTTGATCTTTCGATCTTTGATTACAAACGATCCTATAACTCTGAATAGCACCGAGATCTTTGAGAGAGAGTGGTAGAGAATCAAACTAGAGACAATCGAGTTTGATTCACTTAGAATTTCGGTAGAGTTTTGTTAAAATATAAGAGAATATTTGAGTGGAGAAGGAGTGAAGAAATGAAGAAAAACTAACTTAAAATTCGTTGAAAACAACTAGTATATATAGGAGAACAACGGTCATGTTCATTCGCGAAAGGTTATGACGAATAGACACTTCTTTTGAAAATTTGAAATTTGAATTCTACGGTCACCATGTCGACATGGGGAGACAAGGGATGTTGACATGCCTATGTGAATTTTGAAAATTAATTTTTCTCTAAAATGATTTCTATTCTAAAACTTGTCAAAACAATTTCTAATCTTTGTAAACCATTTTGAATATAGTTTAGACTTATAAAAGAGATTTAAAAAGTAATCTTAAAAATATATAATCTATAATATAAAAGTAATAAAAGCTCAATATAAATACTTTGAGATTAAAGCTAAAACCATTAAAACCAGGAGATAGTTTAAAAACAAAAAATGATTTTGAAATTAAAAATAGTTAAGGCTAAAATATTTAAACCTAGAGAGATAACTTTCAAAAAGATAGTTTTGAAAAAAAAATCTTAAAAATAAATCATTTTGAAAATTTCGTTGGATTCCGTTCCACTAGAGAAGGTCGTGGGTTCCATCCCACTATTAAAGAGAGGAGGTGGATTCCATTCCACAATTAAAATCCAAATAAAGATTTTAGTGCTATTATGATGTTTTAACATAAATCTAGACACTATTACTTATCTTGATATCTTGAACTCTTGAACTCCTGATACTCATGAGTTTTCAGGCTTGATTTCTTCAATCTTGAATCTCTATACTCAGTCTTGAATCTTTATATTCAGTCTTAAATCTTTATATACCCTACATATATATACATATCTAGACAAGAATATTAGTATTTATATTTTATAACAATTCCTAAGGTTGTTGTCATCAAAACCATCATCTCAGGAACTAACAATCTCTCCCCTTTTGATGATGACAACCTTTGTTTATAAAATCTTCTCCATAAACATCGATTCTACTTCGACTCCTCCTTATTCCAACAACTCCCCCTTAATCTACTAACTTCCCCTTAATCTAAGCCTATCTAACCTATTTTATAATTCTCCCCCTTTGTTATCAACAAAAAACTAATCCTAAACTTCATAACTCCCCCTAAATCTTATATTATAGCATCGTATACTAACATAGTATAATAGAATGTAAATGAGGCGGATAATAATATGAGTAAAATATAGTAAGGTAAATGTGAGAGATGTGAAAATTTTAAACACAATCAATCATTATATACATCATGTTTTTATCAAACCACACCTGTGACGCCCCACCTCTATACCCACGCTAACCAAGAACACTACGATGCAGTGCTGTCAATTAGCACGGAGAATAAGGCTGTGGAGGAGCGACCATCCATGTAACTTCTTTGTGCGAGCACCGATATGTCAGATAGAATAGAATGTATATCTTTTAAGGAGGAAATCCGACATACCGATACAAACACAAAGCTATCACACGATGGCTATATATAATCTTCGGAAACAAACATAGAAATAATCATAATGTAAATCAGTCACAGACATCCATATCACAAAGGCGGAAGAAGATATGAATAAATATATATCACATGAAAGTGTACATCAGAGTAGTGGTCAGAAAGATCCACGATAATACAAAAGAATAGCATCACGTGCTATACACAAGAATAAGTACACAACATAGAGTCTATATCTCAAATGTGTACATCCAAAAACTACTAATCTATGTAGTTAGCCAAAAGTCAGAATAATCCTGAAGAGAAGTCAAGCAGAAGCACCTGTAACATCTCGGTCTGACCCGAGTATTATTTATAAGAAAATAATAAACGGATCAGTCTAGCTATAAATATCAGATGATAAGGTATAGGATAAATAATTATGGCATGAACATGTAACAACCATAACGGCATACTACTATAAGTATGTAAATGATAACCAACAAAAGATCAATCAATATCACAAGAATCTTCTCAAAGATAAAATAGGGTATCATACCCTAAACTTGTATTCATAACAAGTCAATAACACATAAATTCACCAATGCACAAAAACTGATATCATATCAATGAAAATCATGAAAATTGGTGAAGCACAAAATTCCAGAAATCATCACCAGAAATCCAGAAAACACATAAAAATGGGGAGGCCTAACACATGAATGGGAGCATGAAAACTCACCTACGTGTAAACACATGAATGAGAAGCTATCTCATGGAAGCTATCCATTAAATTTCCACACAGAAATGGCCCGAAGACCATGGGTGCTACCCCATATATGTGATGGCGAAACATCACAAAAGCGGGGTCTAGTCTCCCTCGCAGACAAAGAGACATCGCTCAATCGCTAGTCTAAATCACAAAAATGATCGTCATGATCATTAGGAAGTGTCAATCACACCAAGCTAGTAAATATATGAGTTTAGCTTCATGTCCCATAACCACTTGCTTAACTTAAATATTTACGAACAAGCTGTAAATCTTCACTAGAAAATTGTCACCAAAAAGGGTTCAATCGAACAAGTCCAAGAGCTAACCGACGAAGTGAACGCAAGCGTTTCATACCACTCGTTTTACTAAGTCGTTTAATTTGATTTCTCATCCGAGTGAAGTAAAGGCTTGTATATACTAGTAGATTAAAAAACGGTTTGAAAAGAAAAAGCTTTGTAATAAAATAGTGTTAAAATCGCTTTGATGAAAGAGTTTTGATATCTACTACTAGTATTGAAAACCTTCATATCTTTAGAGTGACAAGTCACAAAACGATTGTTGAAACAAATCGAATCACGTAAATTTCACATTCGAAGACGTGAGAAAAAGTCCAAGGAAATTAGCTCCAAAATGCATCAAAGTATAAGTTGAGGATGCGTCCAATCATGCAGAGCGACCTAACATGCATTCGGGTTGAACGACCTAGAGGAGGCAAGCGACTTAGTGAAGCCAGGCGACCTAAGGAGCCATGCGACCTAAGTTTAAAAAGGTGGGCGACTTAACAAAGTGGACGAGTTAAAAGTGAAAAGGAACGACCTAAAGTTAAATAGGTAAGCGACTTAAGGAAGACACGCGACCTAACATTTTAAGGCCGACCTAAAACTGCGGACCAAAAGACTCGCGACCAAGAGGCCAGCGACCTAACTTGGCAATAGGTCTAACGACCTAACAGGCAGGCCAAGCGACCTAAAGGGGTGCGCGACCTAATAGGTTTCGCGACCTAAAGGGGGTTCGCGACCTAACGAGATACGCGACCTAACTGGAACAACCAAGTGAAGTTCGCGAGTTAGCATGAGCGAGCGACCTAGGAGAGGCGAACGACTTATGGAACTCGCGACCTAAAATGGCAAAGGGTCAAACGACCTAATGGAAGCAGGCCAATCGACCTAAGATCAAACGACCTAGCCAAACGACCTACGACCTAAGTCCTGGCGACCTAGGAATTTCACGCGACCTAACAAAGTCACGAAGCGAGTTGGCGACCTAAGTGTTCGCGACCTAACGGCTTAACTAGGCATGCAACCTAGCGACGTAATGCTGAGCGACCTATCGTCTTATAGGCCAAGCGACCTACTACTTATGCCGGGACAAGCGACCTAACATTTGCCGAGTGATAATAGGTCGGAAACGACCTAAGTCCAGACGAGCTAACGCTCCAGAGCGACCTAGTGCCAGAAAATCACCAAAAACACTGAAAATTGGGGCTTTTTGCCCATTCAATCCAAATTCAATTCAAACAAACATGCTAAAGTGATGGGGAATCATTCCCAACAACCCAATGACAGTTATAGGCAAGATGTGAGATTAAAAATCTCACCTTTTTACTAGAATGGATGAAGATGGAGATTGAAAGCAAGGAGAAGCAATCCAAAGCTTGAATCCACTATCTTCTTCTTGAATTTGGAGTTGAATGTTGGCTTTGCAATAGAATTTGAGTTTCGAGTTTTAATTTCCCTTTCCCACCACCATTTTTTATGAAGCTTGAAGTGTTTGATAAAGTGAGGAAGAGGAGGTGGGTTGGGGCTGAGTTAGAAGGTGCAGTCCAACTCAAGTCAAAGGCAGGAAAAAAGTGACGAAAATTTCACTATCTCCAAACATATCGAAGTTTACACTCAAAAAGATCGCAAACGTCATTTTGAACTCAATGGAGGCGGCCTCGAGTCCTAATTTGACCGTATGCAAAAAGTAGCTTTTCAGACTAACAACCGACTAACGATAAAATATTTAAATAAAATATTTAAATATAAAATCAATAAATATGTGGGTTGTTACAGACTCCCCTCCTTAAAGAAATTGCGTCATCGCAATATATACGGTGGAAATAAGAAGTAACAACCATAAAAGCATATTAACACAAAAGAAATTGGAATTAAGAAGTTTACCTCAAAGAGCATGAGAAAGTAATTCCGGATGTGTCCGCTCGATGAATTCTCTAGTTTCTTAACAGCAGTCCTTAGGATTAGAGGACCATTGAACTTTAACAAGCGGAACATCTTTATTTCGAAGTCGTTTGATCTGCGAAGCAATAATTTGAACAGGCTGCTGCTCATAAGTTAAATTAGGCGAAACTTCAATCTCTTCCACAACACCGGGCTCAAGAACAGAATCGGAGTCCTGGAGGCACTTCCGTAATTGAGAAACGTGAAACACGTCATGCATAGCAGAAAACTGAGCCGGTAATGAAAGGCAATAAGCCATGGATCCAATACGTTCAGTGATAGGAATGGCCCAATGTATCGAGGCGCTAGCTTTTCCGATCGATTGAAACGTACAACACCCTTCATAGGTGAAACACGAATAAATACGAGATCTCCAACAGAAAATTATAATTTCCTTCTTCGGTTATCGGCATAGGATTTTTGTCTACACTGGGCTTCTTTCATCCTGTGTCAAATAAGTTCAATCTTTTCTGTGGAATCTCAAATAAAATCTGGTCCTAAAACCAGTTTCTCACCGGCCTCAAGCCAACAAGAAGGAGATCGGCATGGTCTTCCATAGAGTGCCTCGAAAGGTGCCATACCAATACTAGATTGGAAGCTGTTATTATGGGAAAATTCAACAAGTGAAATATGATCTTCCCAACGTCCACCAAAGTCAAGCACACAAGCACGAAGAAGATCTTCAAGAGTTTGATTCACACGCTCAGTTTGTCCATCGGACTGGGGGTGATAAGCGGTGCTAAAATTAAGCTTCGTTCCTAAAGCTTTTTGAAGACTCTTCCAAAATCCACTAGTAAACAATGGATCACGATCACTAACAATGGAAGAGGGAACTCCATGAAGTTTAACAATTTCTTTGATAAAAAGTTTGGCCAGAAGAGGAACGGTTCGGTTTGACCGAACGGGAATAAAATGGGCAGATTTAGTAAGTCTGTCAACGATCACCCATAAGCTGTTATGATCCGAACGAGAACGGGGAAGGCCATCAATAAAATCCATGGAAATTTGATCCCACTTCCATACTGGAATTTCCAATGGTTGCAATAACCCACCAAGCCTTTGATATTCAGCCTTAACAAGCTGGCAAGTCATGCAAAACTTAGCAAAGCTAGCGATATCAGATTTCATTCCCTCCTAGTAATAAAGTCGCTTCATATCTGCGTACATCTTACTGCTACCGGGATGAATGGAATATTTGGAACGATGTGAATCTTCAAGAATATCTTTACGAAGATCACTAATATTTGGTACGATAAGTCTACCAAATTTTCGAATGCCGCCACGAGAATCGATATCAAAGTCTTTCAAACCTTCAATATCGGTTTTATCCCTAATATTTTGGCTAAGAAGAGCCAATTCGGGATCTAGCTGTTGAGCTTCAAGAAGGCGGTCTAAAAGAGACGGACGAGCCTCAAGGCTACATAAAACCAGTGATGAACATAAATCAGAAACACGATCTCGAATTTCACAAGTGGATAAAACTTCGAGATCATTCCATTCAGATACCATCATGGAAACAACCGCTTGTTGCTTGCGACTAAGTGCATTGGCAACTCGATTTCCCTTTCTAGGAGTATAAAGGATATCAAGATCATAAGAGGCAAGGAATTCGAGCCATCGCTGTTGACGCAAATTAAGTTCCTTTTGAGAAAATAGATATTTCAAAGACTTATGATCAGTATAAAGTATAAACTTTTCTCCCAAAAGATAATGTCGCCAAATTCGAAGGGCGAAAACGATAGCCGCGAGTTCTAAATCATGTGTGGCATATCTAGTCTCAACCGGCTTCAATTGCCTAGAAGCATAAGCAATAACACGTTCTTTTTGCATAAGAACGGCTCCCAAACCAACGCGACTAGCATCGGTATAGACAACAAAATTTTGATTCCCTTCGGGAATCACAAGAACAGGAGCATCAGAAAGGAGTTCTTTTAATTTCTGAAAAGAAGTTTCACATTTGTCCGACCAAATGTATTTAACGCCTTTCTTTGTTAAGCCAGTAAGAGGCACGACAATCTTAGAAAAGTCTTTTATAAAACGGCGGTAATAACCTACCAATCCGAGAAAGCTACGGATTTCAGTCACGCTCTCCGGTCTCTTCCAATTTTGTATCGCTTCAATCTTTGAAGGATCCACGGATATTCCGGATTCGGAAATAATATGACCGAGAAACTTCACACTAGATTGCCAAAAATGACATTTAGAAAATTTTGCTTTTAGTTGATTGCTCCTAAGAGTTTCCAATACAATTCGAAGATGCTTTTCGTGTTCCTCCTCGGTTTTAGAATACACAAGAATATCATCAATGAAGATGAGAACAAACCGATCGAGAAAATCTTTGAAAACTCTATTCATAAGGTCAACGAAATAAGCTGGAGCATTCGTTAAACCGAATGGCATAACTAGCCATTCATAAGATCCATAGCGTGTACGGAACGAAGTCAAAGGAATACTATCCTCTGCAATACGAAGCTGATGGAAACCGGTAGCCAAGTCCAATTGTGAAAAGACTCTAGCACCACTAAGTTGATCAAACAGATCATCAATCCGAGGCAATGGATATTTATTCTTAATAGTAAGATCATTAAGCTTGCGGTAGTCGACGCAAAGCCTAAGTGTACCATCAGACTTACTTACGAAAATAGCTGAAGCTCCCCAAGGCGAGGAACTAGAGCGAATAAGTTGCTTCGTCTCCAACTCGGATAGTTGTTTGCGCATCTCTTCATTCTCCTTATTGGACATGCGATAAGGAGGACGGGTAATAGGTTGAGCTCCAGGTATAAGATTAATTTTGAACTCAATTGCTCGTTTAGGTGGTAATCCTAAAACGGGCTCAAAGGTGTCGGAAAATTCACGAACGACGCGAATAAGAGAAATGACGTCTTCCTCATCAGCATTATCATTATCACAAGGATTTAAAGAATATAAAGATGCAACCAAAGTGGAATCCGAATCTTTAAGAATAATAGAAATCTGGTTAACGGATTGCGGATGTCGGAGATAAATAGTCTGCTCAGGACATAGGATATGAGCTTCATAACGAGTAAGCCAATCCATACCAAAAATCATTCCAAAGCCTAAGTAACGCATGACATGCAAATCGGCTAGGAAAGAAAAATCACACAAAATAATCTCGACATCTTTACAAAGCAGACTAAGAGTTGCAGATCCACCAACTGGATTTGCAATTCTTAAAGAAGTCATTAAAGCAACAACACTTAAAGAAAAAGTATCGACAAGTTCCTTTGATATTAAAGAATGGGATGCACCCATATCAAAGAGAACTCTAATAGGTTGATCATGAAATAATATAATGCCATCAAGGACAAAATGAGACATACCTTGACCGCGAGATGTGTTGCCAGGGGCTTGAGCAACGTTTAACTTTCCCTCCTTCTCTTGAAGCCTAGGGCATTGGTGCATAAAATGGTCTGGACGTTTACAATAGCGGCAAGAGCGGGGCTTTGAACATTTGTTCGAAAAATGACCCTTAGCACCACAGTTGAAGCATTTCTTATCATCAGAGGAAAAAGTCTTTGCAGCAGGAGTTGCTTGCTTACCCTTTTTGTTGGGATAAGGACCTTTGAACTTGTTAGGCCTTTTCTTGTTGTTGAAGTTTGGTTTAGCAGCCACCACTTCAACATCACTGTCCTTATCTGCCTCTTCAAGACGAAGGGCGATATCAATGAGTTGATCGAAAGAAACTTTTAATTTTAGAAGTAATGGCTTCTTGAGATTTTTGTTTAAGCCATAGACGAACCTCTGGTTCTTCTTCGATGGGGTGCTGATGTATTCAACCCCGTATTTGGACAGTGACTCGAAGGATGCGACATAATCAGTCACAGAGGATGTACCTTGATTACAAGGTCTATGAAACGACGAGCCAATGTCACTTTCTCTGCTTCTGGTACGAATTTTAATTCGAAGCGTTCCCGGAATTGCTCTCAGGTGAGATCGGCTTCATTAATTTCAGAAATAAGAAGTTCGTACCAATCCAATGCTCTCTCTTGGAGCATACTGGAGGCCACCTGAACACGGTGAAGATCGACAAGATTCATGCGAGAAAAGATTCTATCGCATGTTCTTAACCAAGCCTGGACCTCGATAATAGTTTCGGAACCTTTGAATGGTTTCCCACCTAAGTTGGTATAGTCATTGCACAAACGTGCAAATCTAGACTTAGGATGAGTAGGTTCCTGATTAGGACCAGCTGCTTGAGCATTCTTTACTAAATCAAGAAGTTGTTGAGTGGTCATAAAAACTCCATCCTGGGGAGTGACAGTAGATGGTCCAGCTCTGGGACGGCCTGGTCTAGACATTCTCCTCTTTAAGAAAGAGAGAAGAAGAAAAAGGTTATTCACCAAATGAATATCAAGCAATTCTTGATAGATGAAACAAGGAATCATAAAGAAAACAGGATGAATTGGTTCGAAGCCTCGAACTAAATCCTGAAATACAACTCCTAAGGTGGACTTAGGACGATGATCCTTGTTAAGTTATTCTACATTGTTCCGAAGTTTGGCTCTGATACCAAGCTGTGATGCCCCACCTCTATACCCACGCTAACCAAGAACACTACGATGTAGTGCTGTCAATTAGCATGGAGAATAAGGCTGTGGAGGAGCGACCATCCATGTAACTTCTTTGTGCGAGCACCGATATGTCAGATAGAATAGAATGTATATCTTTTAAGGAGGAAATCCGACATACCGATATAAACACAAAGCTATCACACGATGGCTATATATAATCTTCGGAAACAAAAATAGAAATAATCATAACGTAAATCAGTCACAGACATCCATATCACAAAGGCGGAAGAAGATATGAATAAATATATATCACATGAAAGTGTACATCAGAGTAGTGGTCAGAAAGATTCACGATAATACAAAAGAATAGCATCACGTGCTATACACAAGAATAAGTACACAACATAGAGTCTATATCTCAAATGTGTACATCCAAAAACTACTAATCTATGTAGTTAGCCAAAAGTCAGAATAATCCTGAAGAGAAGTCAAGCAGAAGCACCTGTAACATCTCGGTCTGACCCGAGTATTATTTATAAGAAAATAATAAACGGATCAGTCTAGCTATAAATATTAGATGATAAGGTATAGGATAAATAATTATGGCATGAACATGTAACAACCATAACGGCATACTACTATAAGTATGTAAATGATAACCAACAAAAGATCAATCAATATCACAAGAATCTTCTCAAAGATAAAATAGGATATCATACCCTAAACTTGTATTCATAAGAAGTCAATAACACATAAATTCACCAATGCACAAAAACTGATATCATATCAATGAAAATCATGAAAATTGGTGAAGCACAAAATTCCAGAAATCATCACCAGAAATCCAGAAAACACATAAAAAGGGGGAGGCCTAACACATGAATGGGAGCATGAAAACTCACCTACGCGTAAACACATGAATGAGAAGCTATCTCATGGAAGCTATCCATTAAATTTCCACACAGAAATGGCCCGAAGACCATGGGGTGCTACCCCATATATGTGATGGCGAAACATCACAAAAGCGGGGTCTAGTCTCCCTCGCAGACAAAGAGACATCGCTCAATCGCTAGTCTAAATCACAAAACTGATCGTCATGATCATTAGGAAGTGTCAATCACACCAAGCTAGTAAATATATGAGTTTAGCTTCATGTCCCATAACCACTTGCTTAACTTAAATATTTACGAACAAGTTGTAAATCTTCACTAGAAAATTGTCACCAAAAAGGGTTCAATCGAACAAGTCCAAGAGCTAACCGACGAAGTGAACGCAAGCGTTTCATACCACTCGTTTTACTAAGTCGTTTAATTCGATTTCTCATCCGAGTGAAGTAAAGGCTTGTATATACTAGTAGATTAGAAAACGGTTTGAAAAGAAAAAGCTTTGTAATAAAATAGTGTTAAAATCGCTTTGATGAAAGAGTTTTGATATCTACTACTAGTATTGAAAACCTTCATATCTTTAGAGTGACAAGTCACAAAACGATTGTTGAAACAAATCGAATCACGTAAATTTCACATTCGAAGACGTGAGAAAAAGTCCAAGGAAATCAGCTCCAAAATGCATCAAAGTATAAGTTGAGGATGCATCCAATCATGCAGAGCGACCTAACATGCATTCGGGTCGAACGACCTAGAGGAGGCAAGCGACTTAGCGAAGCCAGGCGACCTAAGGAGCCATGCGACCTAAGTTTAAAAAGGTGGGCGACTTAACAAAGTGGCCGAGTTAAAAGTGAAAAGGAACAACCTAAAGTTAAATAGGTAAGCGACCTAAGGAAGACACGCGGCCTAACATTTTAAGGCCGACCTAAAACTGGGGACCAAAAGACTCGCGACCAAGAGGCCAGCGACCTAACTTGGCAATAGGTCTAACGACCTAACAGGAAGGCCCAGCGACCTAACTTGGCAATAGGTCTAACGACCTAACAGGCAGGCCAAGCGACCTAAAGGGGTGCGCGACCTAACAGGTTTCGCGACCTAAAGGGGGTTCGCGACCTAACGAGATACGCGACCTAACTGGAACAACCAAGTGAAGTTCGCGAGTTAGCAGGAGCGAGCGACCTAGGAGAGGCGAGCGACTTATGGAACTCGTGACCTAAAATGGCAAAGGGTCAAACGACCTAACGGAAGCAGGCCAAGCGACCTAAGATCAAACGACCTAGCCGAACGACCTACGACCTAAGTCCTGGCGACATAGGAATTTCACGCGACCTAACGAAGTCACGAAGCGAGTTGGCGACCTAACGGCTTAACTAGGCATGCGACCTAGCGACGTAATGTTGAGCGACCTATCGTCTTATAGGCCAAGCGACCTACTACTTATGCCGGGACAAGCGACCTAACATTTGCCGAGTGATAATAGGTCGGAAATGACCTAAGTCCAGACGAGCTAACGCTCCAGAGCGACCTAGTGCCAGAAAATCACCAAAAACACTGAAAATTGGGGCTTTTCGCCCATTCAATCCAAATCCAATTCAAACAAACACGCTAAAGTGATGGGGAATCATTCCCAACAACCCAATGACAGTTATAGGCAAGATGTGAGATTAAAAATCTCACCTTTTCACTAGAATGGATGAAGATGGAGATTGAAAGCAAGGAGAAGCAATCCAAAGCTTGAATCCACTATCTTCTTCTTGAATTTGGAGTTGAATGTTGGCTTTGCAATAGAATTTGAGTTTCGAGTTTTAATTTCCCTTTCCCACCACACCACCATTTTTGATGAAGCTTGAAGTGTTTGATAAAGTGAGGAAGAGAAGGTGGGTTGGGGCTGAGTTAGAAGGTGCAGTCCAACTCAAGTCAAAGGCGGGAAAAAAGTGACGAAAATTTCACTATCTCCAAACATATCGAAGTTTACACTCAAAAAGATCACAAACGTCATTTTGAACTCAATGGAGGTGGCCTCGAGTCCTAATTTGACCGTATGCAAAAAGTAGCTTTTCGGACTAACAGCCGACTAACGATAAAATATTTAAATAAAATATTTAAATATAAAATCAATAAATATGCGGGTTGTTACAACACCACACAATATTCAAATCAATCTAGACCATACTAAATCAATTCAAACCAAATCAAATCAAACCAAACCAAAAAATTTAAACCAAATCAAAGTAAATCAAACCACATATGTTAAATCAAGCATTTCTTGGAACGTCAATCCATCCTTCTTCACCAAAGATAGGATCTGCTTTTATAGCATCCCATTCTTTATTATCTTTGTTCAGGTTCCTTCTGGATTTGCTTCGAGTTCTTCTTTGTTGAGGGCTGAGATCATCCATCGAATGGCATTGAAGTGCCTTTCTTGTTCTTTTATCATCTGCATTTGGCTTAATTCTAAGTGATGTTGATTGCGAAGGATAAAAGTAAGTATGCTCTTGAAGGAATTGAGAGTTTCTTCAAGATTCACACTTAGATTATGAATATGAGAAGCCATTTTTTGATAAAATATGTAGAAATTCAATAGAAAATAAGGAGAATTGAAAATATGCATTTTTCTGGAAGAAACAGGTATTTAAATAGTTAGAAAGTCGTATGAAATGAAAAGACACAAGGTAGTTATGTCAATTTCAATTTCAAAACAAAAACAATTTTCTGGCCGTTACATGTCGACATGCCCCTGTTTATTTTGGCAATTTGCTTTGTTTCTTTATATTATGTACAAGTCTATACATATAAACTTATATAATATAACAACAAGCATTCCAGAGATATTTTAGAGCTAATAAACAGAAAATAAAGGATTTTCATTGATAAATTTAGTTAACATTACATAACTGATACATAATATTAATTAAAGAGAGATACAAACTAATACAACATGAAATGAAACTAGTATTAGTTAGAGGATGATGAAGATGATGATAATCCAAGCTTGCGACTCACTTTCCCAAAGAACTTGTTCATTTTGGTGGAAATTTTGTCCAACTTTTTACTAACGGATCTTTTGAGAATCCGTTGGTTTTCCACGATAATCTTTTGGTTTTTGAGAAGTGTTTTGTTGGATGGATTGTTAGGAGCAATAGGGTATTCAATGCTTTCCAATGAAGTTTCTTCCTCCTCCTCTCCTTCTTCTTCAATTTCAATCTCCTCCCCTTCTTCCTCCTCCTCTTCTTCTTACATCTCTTCATGAGCAAACTTTCATCCTTTTCGGCAAGTGTTTCATATGGTTGAAACACAAGTGGAATTTTCATGAGAGAGATATTAGCATGGTTAAACACTTTTCTAGAAACGAACTCCTTTCTCTTATAATCAACACCAAAATAGTTAAAAATCCGAGTAAGATAAATCTCATGATATAAAGTGTTTTCTCCTAAAGTAAATTTTTTGGGACGAAGTTCATCCAAAATTACTTGCGCCCAATTAATGTCATCGTGCCCAAAAATAGCACAAAGAGCCTTACAAATTTTTAAGGTCGGGTGATTGAAATTTCCCGATCTTGGAGTTATGGTATGTTGCAAAAGAAGGTTTACAATTCTTGCTTTAGGACGGAACTTTCAGTTTATAAATTCAAAGTTATCATCCCCTTCAAAAATGTGATGAAATGTCTCACGATCATGTTCATTAATTTTAAAATCCGAAAGATCAATTCCCGTAAACTTACAACCAAGAATGTTAACCAAAATTTCACTATTTAAAATAATACGCGTTCCTTTAACGCTAATCCACATTTTCCCTTCATTTCCTTCATAAAAACCACGATTCAAATTTGCATAAAACATTTTAACAAGATTTGGATAACAAACAAAATCATTTTGAGAGTCATCAATTAAGCTAAAAATTGATTCTCTTCAAAAATAACATTGAGTTCATATGAAGGAAAATCACAAAAGATAGCAAATTTTCTCGTATGGACTTTTCCAAAGTTTCCATAACTTATGTAAGCTTTGATAGCTTCCGGATCATTGTAAAGGAACTCTTTAATGGCCTTAGACAGCCTTATGGTGGAAGGAGTGCTTGAGAAAGCCATTTTGAAGAGAGTAGAGAGCTTGAGAGTTTGAATTTTGAAATGAAAGTGAAAAGATAGGATAAAATTAAGAAGATAAATAGATATCTAAGAATCATGTTCTCTGGTCAAGAGACCTTTTCAGAGCTTTGGAGTTGGTGAAAAGGTGGAGGGAAATTCAAAGTTTTGAATTCAGATTTGAATTTCAAAATTCTGGTAGGGATGTCGACATGGGAGGTCGGGTCATGTCGACATGGGTCCTTTAATTCATATGACTTATTTTTCCTATTTTATTTAATATTTATATATCCTATAATCTAATTTTTATTTTATCTAAAATAATATTAAATATAATAAAACTTTAATATTAATATTTTAATATTAAAATGTTATTAAAATAATATTATTTAGAAAATCAATATTTTAAAATTCAATCAACAAGCAATTTCAAAACATGCAAACAATCAAACTCATTCAAACAAGCAATTTCAATCAATATAATTTAAATGCATACCTATTTTTAGATCCACATTTCCGAGATCATCAAATTCGTGAATGGTTGTAAAGCACATGTTTGAATTTTCTGTCTCTTGATCTTCATCACTAGAGGATGAGTCTGAATCGTCTAGTGTAGTAGTATATGCCCTCTTTCTTTCTTTTGACGAATCATTACTTGGAGGAAATTTCTACTTATCCGGATGCGGACGATCTCTTTTTAAGTGTCCTGGCTCATCACAATTATAGCATCTGACATTGTTGTGAGTCTCATTATTATTTCCAGAATTCTTGTGATCATTTCTCTTGTAGTTTTTCATCTTTCTATATTTCAGAAACTTTCTAAAATTCCTTGTCATCAAGGATATTTCTTCATCGTCATCACTGTTTGAGTCTAAACCGTATGCTATTGTATTGAACGTTATTGATTTCTTTTATATGGCCTTGCTTTCTCTTCTCCCTTGCATTTGTACTTCAAACGACATCAAATTCCCAATTAATTCTTCAATTTTCAGAGTACTAATATCATTAGCTTCTTTAATTGCTAGAGTCTTCTGATCTCATTCCGGAGTGAGTGAATTCAGAATTTTTCTAACCTGATCTTCTTCGGAAAAGTTCTTTCCTAGTGCAATTAGTGAGTGCATAATGTCTTGAAACCGATTGTACATGTCAGAAATGGACTCATTTGGATTCATCTTGAATAATTGAAACTTGTTAATACCCTAGGTATTGATTTTGATGATAACAACCACATAAATATTAGTACTAACGTATTTCCGAGTTATGCAGTCATATCAGATATATTATGGAGACATTTACAGAGATAATCAAGAATACAGTGGAAGCAAATGAATTATAGAAGAAGGTTAATCATAGCAATTGAAGAACAAAACCAAATTAGAGAAGAATGTTGAAGGATAAAGGTGTTTGAAGTGATGAGGAGTTGGTTGAACCTTAGAATATCTTGTTAAAGATCTCTTGGCAATTATACTTGAAGATCATCAACCATTGACCTCAACCGAATCACAAAAATCCATAAATATAAGGTAATTTGAAATGCTGAAAATTCGCAACACTTATTAGTGTTGCTGTTCATTATGCAACATACCCATGTCGACATACTAGGTAGGGGGATGTCGACATGCTAGCCGTTTTTCAGAATTTCAAATTTCAAATGAAGAGACATTTCCCTCCACCTCTTCACCAAAAGACACGTCTCTTCAACCACTATATAAAGGCCTCTGAAAATGAATTTTAACATCAAGAATTCTCATTTTCTCTTACTCCTTCTTCTCCAAACATTTGCAAAAGAAATCCATTGCATACTCTTCAAATTTCCTTGCAAATCGATACTATTTCACTCCAATTCTTCACTGATTTGCAAGCCACACAATATCAGAGAGTTGTACTTGAATTCACATCATTCTCTCTCTGATTTCATCCTATTCTTCAAAGAATTCAAAGATATATTGCCATTGGAGGTCTATAGGATCATTGTACCGAATCTGCAAGAATCTGTATTGAAGATATGACTACTTGCCATAGTTTATTGTTGGTGATAAGGAGAAGGTGTTCTTGTAGCCTGTAAAATCAAGAGGGTGTGTCTTGTAGTCCGTGAAACCAAGATTGTAAAGGTGTTCTTGCCACCCGTGGAAAGCAAGCGATTGTAGTGGAATTATGCACGATAGAGTGCAGGACTGGATGTAGGATTGGTTAATCCGAACCAGTATAAAAATCCGGGTGTTATTTACATTACTGCATTTTACTTTATTACTTACTTATTCTTTGATTACTTCTTTATATTCATAAGTAAGTAGTTAATACACATTTCACCACTTCTAGTGTCTGAATAGCCTTAAGATCCAACATTGTGTTGGAGCCACCCTTGTTTCTAACAAAACTGATTGGTCAAAATGGATATTTTGGTCTGTTTAACTTTGCTTGTTCCTTCATAAGTAACTTGCAAAGTTTTCCAAATCTCATATGCAGACTTACAAATAGACACTCTATTAGACTCATTCTTATCAAGTGAACAGAATAGAATATTCATGGTTTTGGAATTATTTTGTGCAATAGTCTTTTGCTCAGCAGTCCACTATGCAAAATTAGTTGTGGGTTCAATGTACTCAGTTTGTGTGATATTCCAAGTGTCTAATCCTATTGATTGTAAATAGATTTTCATCCTACATGCCAGTTTGGCAGTAGACTGGCCCTCTACAAATGAACTAGTGATAGTATTGACATTACCAGTGTTGGCAGCCATTTGAAAACTTTTCAAAAATCAGATTATGAAAACTTTGAAAACCAATGCTCTGATACCAATTTTTGAAATGCAGATTACAGATCTTAAGGCTGGATTAACACTAGAAGGGCGGTGAATAGTGTTTAATCGATTTTATGGAATTTTTGAAATCTTTTCAAATTAAACACATACAGATGCAATTTCACAAACACAGAGACAATCACAGAATCAGACACAGATGCAAATAGTAAATAAAAGCAGTAAAGGAAAGAACACAGTGGAATTTTATACTGGTTCGGAGTTACCCTACATCCAGTCCCATACAATTTCTTGTGCAAATTTCTTTTCAAATATAATGTCGATATTACAACCTCGATTTCAAGGCCACGAGATACACCCTCCTGTCTTCGAGTCTAGGGCGAACTCTCTTGATTTAACCAGGCTACAAGATCACCTAATTGATTTACAGGCTACAATCACACCCAATTGATTTACATGCCATAATCACACCGTTTCCAATCACGCTTTGATAGAGAGAGACTCGATACACTTCGATCTTTCAATCTTTGATTACAAATGATCCTATAACTCTGAATAGCACTGAGATCTTTGAGTGAGAGTGGAAAAGAATCAAACTAGAGATAATCGAGTTAGATTCACTTAGAATTTCAGTAAAGTTTTGTTAAAATATAAGAGAATATTTGAGTGGAGAAGGAGTGAAGAAATGAAGAAAAACTATCTTAAAATTCATTGAAAACAACTGGTATATATAGGAGAACAACAGTCATGTCCATTCGTGAAAGGTTATGACGAATAGACACTTCTTTTGAAAATTTGAAATTTGAATTCTACGGTCACCATGTCGACATGAGGGATGAGGGATGTCGACATGCCTATGTGAATTTTGAAAATTAATTTTGCTTTAAAATGATTTCTATTCTAAAACTTGTCAAAACAATTTTAATCTTTGTAAAACATTTTGAATATAGTTTAAACTTATAAAAGAGATTTAAAAAGTAATCTTAAAAATATATAATCTACAATATAAAAGTAATAAAAGCCCAATATAAATATTTTAAGATTAAAGCTAAAACCACTAAAACCAGGAGATAGTTTAAAAACAAGAAATGATTTTGAAATTAAAAATAGTTAAGGCCAAAATATTTAATCCTAGAGAGATAACTTTTAAAAAGATAGTTTTGAAAAAAATCTTAAAAATAAATCATTTTGAAAATTTCGTGGATTCCATTCCACTAGAGAAGGTCGTGGGTTCTATCGAAGGTTTTAAATCTCGCTCATCTCGGCCGAGATCTCGTTTTCAAGCCTAGGCGATTCGAAACAGGCTATTTCATTTGAATCTCGTCTAACCCAAATCTCAGACGATATTTCGATATCTCGTCCGGTATCTCGGACGAGATTTAACAACAAGATATCGGCCGAATTTTTGAATTTTGGAAAAAATCAACTCTTTTTCCGTATTGGGCTGGCTCATCCTTTAGCTTAATTTAAGCCTTCTTAATTGTACTTTTTTTAAACCCTTATTTTTTATATAAATCTCATTTAATCTTCGTCTCTTATTTTATGGCAGTGACGAGTGTAAGAAGATGATAAAATCTACATCGATTATGGTAAGTATTTCACTTTATGATTTTCATTTAGGTTTCTGATCCAAATTATTTACATCCAATTTCATTTTTCTTTTTTCGACACTTTCTTGAGTTTTTTTCCTAACCCTATTTTTTGAGGCTATAAATTTTGGGCTTCACTTATTTAACTTTATGTTCCAAATGGATTCCCAATTTGATTTCATTTAGTCTTTGCTGCTATAATTTTTTCCTCAAGGCTTATTTTTAAGCAATAAAGGAATTCTCTTTCATCTATTAATTTCATTTGATGATTATATGTTCATTCGTACATCATTTTTTTTGCTTTTCTTATAATATTACTAAATGTTTGAAAATTGTTTGTACTATGTATGCTATTTTCTACGTTTGTTTGAAATATCTATGCTATTAGTTGCTTAATGAAATTTTGTTTGCTAATAATTAAGTACTATAATCAGTCATAGAATATCTTAATTCTACTTGTAGACTTTTGTATTTGAAGTTATAAAATTAAGACTTCCCTTGCAGCACTATAAATCATAAAAGGTAGAAATGAGACATTATATTGTGTAGGAAAGTTAAGTGAATGATCAAACAAAGTAAAGGTGCATATGTTATGGTTTGTTTCTTGTCTACTTTATCTCATATGATATTATATTGAACATTATTCATAAAATCTAGTTATTTGTTTATTTTACATGATACAAGTGATATTTTTCCATACTAAATTACTAATGATAAGCATGTGATATATTCAAGGTAAGTGCATAGTGTTTTCCTTAAGGTAGTGACTGACTAGTATTATAAATTTAGGTGTATGAAAACTAATTTTCGACATGACATATACTCCGAGATAACTCCGAAATGAATTTTAGAAACCGAGATATAAATCCGAGATGGACGACCAAGATGCACTCATCTCGTTCGAGATCTCACCCGATACGAGATAAGCTATCTAAATTTTTCGAGACGAGACGTGACCGAAATCCGAGATTTAAAACCTTGGTTCTATCCCACTAAATAGGTTGTGGGTTCCATCCCACTATTAAACCGAGAAGGTGGATTCCATTCCACAATTAAAATTTGAATAAAGATTTTAGTGCTATTATGAAGTTTTAACATAAATCTAGACTCTATTACTTATTTTGATATCTTAAACTCTTGAACTCTTGATACTCATGAGTCTTCAGTCTTGATTTCTTCAATCTTGAATCTCTATACTCAGTCTTGAATCTTTATACTCAGTCTTGAATCTTTATACTCAGCCTTGAATCTTTATATTATCTGCATATACATATATATCTAGACAAGAATATTAGTATTTATATTTTATAACAAGTCCTAAGGTTGTTGTCATCAAAACCATCATCTCAGGAATTAACAATATCTACTATAACCGTTATAGTAAGACACATATATCTTATATATATGCATATTTTTAGTTATTTAACCAACCTTTAATTACTTTAATAATTAAATTTTTTTAATTAAATTATATTAATTTCGAAAATTTATCTTATATACATACATGTATGCTTATGTTATCTTAAACACTTTAAAATAACATAACATATATCAACATACATAATACATGCATATAAATATTAATTAATGAACTCATTTAATTAATTTATATTATTAATCTTATTAATAATTTTAAATTTTGAAATTAATATTTACATAGTTTCAAACATTTTGAACTTTTCGATACATTTTCAAACATTTTGAAAATTTATGTTATATTATAACCTTTTATAATAAACATATTTTATTTTAAATTTAACTTTTAAATTTAAAATCTTATCTTAATTTTCAAAACCATTTTGAAAATTAGCCCAAGGCTTAATTAAATTAGGCCTTTTCTGTTAGGTGTAACCTTTGGGCTTACTCCACCTTTCAAACCAGGCTGGTAAGCAGGTAGGACAGGGTACTTGATTACCCAATTACAATTCTAAACATTACCTTTCTAGACGCCGTACTTAGTGAGAAAGCTTAATTAGTTAGCGCCAACATGACTAATTTAGACCGCATAGGCTATTAGGCTCTAATACCATTGTTGCTTCTGCCCAAACTTCTTTGGGGTGAACCAACTAAAATATCTCACTAACGAGTTTTACATGCAGCCTCTGGACTAGCACAACCATCACCGAACATGTAGGGGTAAGAAGCAATGCTTTGTCGTAGATCACAATGTGAGAACCCCCTATCATGCTAGTCGTAGGGTTCAAACCGGGGACATGCAATGTGCCAGGTGAACGCCTCAACCAACCTCGCTCTGATACCATTGTTGGAACCGGGTCAGCCCACAGCGGAGAAATGAGTTAATTTCAAAAAATTTACCATTTTGGATCTTTAATGGGCCTATGAAGTCTAAATTCATTTGGAACTTTTCTAAGTTTTTTTTAAACAAAATCAATATTTTATTAACTTCATAAATAAAGTTTCACTTTAATTTAATGTATGTGTAAGTCTGAGTACATCAAATGTACTCTTATACACAAATTTGTGTGTAACGTTTACTTTTCAAATTTATTTAGAGAAGGAAATATTTCATTTCCTTTCTCTTAACTTATTAAATTAATGAGGGGGCATAAATTTATTTAGAGAATGAAACTTTTCATTTCCTTTCTCTTAACTTATTCAATTAACGAGGAGGCAAAAATTTAGAAAAGGAAACTTTTCATTTTCTTTCTCTTAAATTATTCAACTAATGAGGGATCATAAATTTAGTTAGAGAATGAAGCTTTTCATTTCCTTCTCTTAATTAAATTAAATAATTGATTAATAAAATAACATTAATGATTCATCAAAAGATGACATGAATTGTAAATACATTCACAGTACATATTGTGCAAACGCAACATACAGAGAGTGTGCATAGTCAGTGGTATTTGATATGTATACATAAAATAAACAAGAACAATTTGAATGGTTATTACAAAGGAATTGAAATGAAAATAAATAAGGGATGATAAGGATGATTGATATAGTTTCCCTTTTAGTAAACTTAATTAATGCAATATATTAGTGATAATCAATAGGTACCATAATGTAAGAATATGGAAGGTAAACGGTGAATTGTATGTATGCATTATTGTCTTAATTAAAAACGAGAAATGATTTCATACTATGACAATATATATGTAAAAAAAAATTTATATGAACACATACAAATATATCCAAATATGTATATATGAAATTCAATCAAAGCTTTCTAATAATATAAATTAAATAGTTATTACAGTCAATTTCAAAACTTTGATTTGTTGTTAAACTTCCTTTTATTCATATGTAAATATCTAATGCAATAAAAAGTGCAAGTAATACACGCAAACATACATACATACATCCATGTATTAAAATTCAAAACTAAAATTACACTTTGTTATGAAATATTAAAACATAGATCTACAATTGAAACATTGATTGATTCCATATAAATTTCAGTTTTAACTTTAAATATAATTCAATCAATCAACATGAAAATGTAAATTTCCAGATTTAAAGAAATGGAATTTAAATTAAATGTTAAGACATAGAACTAAAATAAAACACTGTATTTTAAAATATATAGTGTAACAACCCGCATATTTTATGATTATATATTTAAATGTTTTATTTAAATATAGCATCGTTTGTTGAATTTAAAGTCCAAAATGTTACTTTTTGTAAACAGTCGAATTCGGACTCGAGACCGCTTCCATTGAGTTCAAAACAATGTTTACAACTTTTTTGAGTATAAACATTGATATGTTGGAGTTGATTAGAATTTTGGTATTTTCATTTGGGCCTTGGGTTTGGTTCTAGCCCACTAACCCAATAAGAGAACCCAAACTTCTCTACCAAATACCCTAACTCCTCTACTCTTCATTCATTCTACTCCTTATTTCCTAACACTCAAGCTAAAGAGAAAAATGGGGGAAAAGATAGGAAATTAAAATTCCTAAACCCTAGATTATTAGGAAATTCAAATCCAAGTTCCAAAATCAAGGAGAAGCTTTGGTAAGCATCCTTTTCATCTTCTCTAACTCAATCTCTCTTCAATTTTCAGAATTTCCTATAACCTAAGTTAGAAAACCTTTGCATGTGATAATAGATTGAAGATTCTGGAGGTTTAGTTGAAGAGGAATTGATCTTTCCTTGTTTTAAGAGCTTCACTTGTTATCTTTAAGTTTAAAGGTCAGTTCTTGAACTCACATCTATACCTATAGCTTTCATTATTGTTAGGTATGAATTCCTAACATCTATCTCATGTGCAATTGCTTTTGAATTGAATTGGTTTGGTGAATTTTCCAATTTTTGGTATTTTGAAATCAAAATCTATGAAAATCCTACTGTGGATGTTTGACATGTCGTTTGGAGTGTATTGAAGAGCCTATAGGGTTGGGTTGTCGCTTGGCATAAATCCCTAGCCACCGTCGCTCGTTCGATCGCTTCCGAGTTGAATTGGCCATCAATGGCCTAGCCAAATTTTGTCCTGAGCTTCAGCTCAGACGTCTGGTAAAACGCTTAGACGTCTGAGGCAAAGGAACAAACGTTCTAGACCTTAAGCTCGGACATCTGAGTAGTCTGGAAAAATTCCAGACCTTCAGCTCAGACGTCTTGTGAGAACTACCAGATGTCTGGTGCTGTTAAATTCGACCAATTAGCCTATTTTTATGTGGGTTTTCGTTTTAATCAATTTTTGTCGATCTGGTTGGTTGTTGTCATTTATTATCGACTTTGATGACTTCTTTTCTGGATTTTTAGAAATATCCATTTGATGGATTTGATATTGATTTTCTTTATGGTTTTAATTCACGTCGTCGAATGTGAATTTTTGGTGATTTATTGTTTTTACAATCATTTCTATGATTTGTCACTTTAAAATACAAAGGTTTCTATACTAATAGTAAATACTCAAACTCTTTCACAAAAACGATTTCAACACTACTTTTAAATACAAAACTCGTTTTTAAAACCGTTTTCTAATCCATTAGTATATACAAACCTTTACCTCATTCGTACGAGAAATCCAATTATACGACATAGCAAAATAAGTGGTATGAAACGCTTGCGTTTACTTCGTCAGTTAATTCTTAGACTTGTTCGATTGAAATCTTGTGACAATTTTTGAGTGGAAATCAACAATTTGTTCGTAAATATTTAAGTTAAGCCAGTGGTTATGGGACATGAAGCTAAACTCATTTATTTACTAGCTTGGTGTAATTTACACTTTTATTGATCTATGACGATCATTTTTAAGGTTTAGACTAGCGATATGCAATGTCTCTTTGTCCGCCTGGGGGACAGTACCCCGTTATGTTGAGCTTCGTCTCATTTTTATAGGCTAGCGACCTACGGGCTTATGGAGTTCGGTTCATCGGGCGTACCGTTGTACTACGTCGTTGTTCCGGCTTATTTGAGTTTCAGGTTCCTCGGGCGTACCGTTGTACTACGTCGTTGCACCGGCTATATGGGTTAGCGACCCATGGGATATCGTCTCGTTTGTGATACACGTGTTGGTGAGTTTTCATGCTCCCGTTTATGATAGGCCTCCCCCCTTTTGTGATTTTTGGATTTCTAATTGATGATTTCTGGAATTTGTGTTTCACCAATTTTTGTGATTTGTATTGATAAGCCCTATCAATATTTGTAGTTTGGTGAATAAAAATAAAGAATGTGACATTCTTTTTGGTGTTTGAGGAGATTTGAGGTATTGTATGATTTTTGTTGTTATCATATATATTTGTTATATCTCTTATCCTATCTCATCTTATCTGATATGTATAGCTAGACTGATCTGTTTATTATTTTCCTTCTTAAATAATACTCGGGTCAGACTGAGGTATTTCAGGTGCTTCCACTTGACTTCTTAGCAGGGACCAGCTTCTGACTTTTGGCTAACTACTTTAGCTTAGTAGTTTTTGTTTTTATACATTCGAGATAGAGACTCCTTGATGTATATATATTCTTTTGTCTAGCACTTGTACCTATTCTTTTGTGATGTAGTGGATCTTGCATGACCACTATTTTGATGTACACTTCTATGTGTTATATTCATATCTGTTTCCACCTTAGTGATATGAATATCTATGACTGATTTATGTTATGCTTATTTTATATTTGTTTCCAAAGGCCACATAGCCACTGTGTAGTAGCTTTGAGTTTATATTTGATATGTCAGATTTCCTCTTGAAATGAAATGCATGACATACCATCTGACATATCGGTACTCGCACAAAGCAATTACACAGATGGTCGCTCCTCAACAGCCTTATTCTTCGTACTAATTGACGGCATTACCCAATAGTGTCCTTGGTTAGTGTGAGTATAGAGGTGGGGCATCACAGCTTGGTATCGAAGCCAAACTTCAGAACAATGTAGAATAATCTAGCAAGGATCATTGTCCTAAGTCTCTCTTAGGAGTCATGCCTTAGGATTTAATCCGAGTCTTTAGACCCGTTCTATCCTATTTTCTTTTATGATGCCTTGTTTTATCAATCAACTTTGTTTGATATTTATTCTAAGAATAACCTTTTTCCTCTTCTTTCTTTCTTTTTTAAAGAAGAGAAATGGTTAGACCTGACCGTCCCAGCGCCGGTCCATCTAGTGCTACTCCTCAGGATGGCGAATTCATGTCTGCCTAACAGCTTTTGGATCTTATAAAGAATGCTCAAGCTGGCGGACCCATTCTAGAGCCTACTCATCCTAAATCCGGGTTTGCACGCTTGTGCAGTGATTATACCAATTTGGGTGGAAGGCCATTCAAGGGTTCCGAAAGCGTTATAGAAGTCCAAACTTGGCTTAGAACATGCGATCACATCTTTTCTCGCATGAATCTTGTGGATCTACATCGAGTCCAAGTGGCTTCTAGCATGATCCAGGAGAGAGCATTAGATTAGTATGAGCTTTTGATTTAGGAAATTATTGAAGCGATCTTACTTGGGAGCAATTTCGGGAAAGGTTCGAGTTAAAGTTTGTGCCGGAAGTTGAAAAGGTAACTTTGGCCCGACGCTTTATTGACCTTGTTCAAGGTGAATCTTCTGTGACCAACTATGTCGCATCTTTTGAATCCCTCTCTAAATATGGGGTCGAGTATATTAATACCCCATTGAAGAAAAATCAGAGGTTTATCTATGGTTTGAATAAGAACCTCAAAAAGGCTTTACTTCTGAAACTAGAAGTTGCTTTCGATCAGCTTGTAGATATTGCTCTTCGATTGGAAGAGGCCGACAAAGAAAGTGAGGTTGAAGTTGTGGGTGCCAAACATAACTTCAACATTAACAAGAAGAGGCCTATTAAGTTCAAACCTAATCCCAACAAGAAAGGGAAGCAAGCAACTTCGGTAGCAAAGACTCCTACCCCTGATCGTGGAGAATGCTACAATTGTGGTTCTAAGGACCATTATGCAAATAGGTGTCTGAAACCCCTTTATTGTCGCTATTGCAAAAGTTCGGGTCATCTTATATCTTCATGTCCCAAACTTCAAAGCAAGAAAGAGGGAAAGCTAAATATTGTGCAAGCCCCTAGTAACACTTCTCTTGGCAAATGTATTTCTCATCCTATCCTTGATGGCATTATTATGTTTCGTGATCATCCTATTCTAGATCTTTTTGATACGAGTGCATCCCACTCTTTTATATCAAAGGAACTTGTTGATACTTTGTCTTTAAATGTTATGGGCTTGATGACTTCATTGAGAATTGCGAATCCGGTTGGTGGATCCGCAACACTCAGCTTATTTTGTAAAGATGTCGAGATTATTTTATGTGATTATGCTTTCCGAGTCGATTTGCATGTTATGCGTTACTTAGGTTTCAGAATGATTTTGGGAATGGATTGGCTTAATCGTTATGAAGCCCGCATCCTATGTCCCGAGAGGACTATTTAACTTTGACATCCCCAATCTTTTAAGCTGATTTATATTATTCTTAAAGATTCAGATTCCAATTCGGTAGCATCCTTATATTCTCTAAATCCATATGATGACGATAATGATGATGAGGAAGATGTCATTTCCCTCATTCATGTTGTTTGTGAATTTCCCGACATCTTTGAGCCTGTTTTAGGATTACCACCTAAGCGAGCAATTGAGTTCGGAATTAATCTTATCCTCGGAGCTCTACTTATCACTCGTCCTCCTTATCGTATGTCCAATAAGGAAAATGAGGAGATGCGTAAACAATTATCCAAATTGGAAGCAAAACAGTTTATTCGATCTAGTTCCTCTCCTTGGGGAGCTTCAGCTATTTTTGTGAAGAAATCCGATGGTACACTTAGGCTTTGCGTTGACTACCGCAAGCTTAATGATCTCACCATCAAGAATAAATATCCCTTACCACGATTGATGATCTATTCGATCAACTTAGTGGTGCTAGAGTCTTTTCACAGTTAGACTTAGCAACCGGTTTTCATCAGCTTCGAATTGCAGAGGATAGCATTCCTTTGACATCGTTTCGTACTCACTATGGATCTTATGAATGGCTTGTTATGCCATTTGGTTTAACGAATGCTCTAGCTTATTTCGTCGACCTTCTGAATCGAGTTTTCAAAAAGTTCCTCGATCGATTTGTTCTCATCTTTATTGATGATATTCTTGATTATTCTAAAACCGAAGAAGAGCATGAAAAACATCTTCGGATTATGTTGGAAACTCTTAGGAGCAATTAATTGAAAGCGAAATTTTCTAAGTGCCACTTTTGGCAATCTCGTGTGAAATTTTTAGGACATATTATCTCTGAATCTGGAATTTCCATGGATCCTTCAAAGATTGAAGCGATTTAAAATTGGAAGAGACCGGAGAGTGTGACAGAAATTCGTAGCTTTCTTGGATTAGCGGGCTATTACCGTCGGTTCATAAAAGACTTTTCTAAAATTTCCGTACCTCTAACTAGTTTGAAAAAGAAGGGAGTTAAGTACATTTGGTCAGACAAATGTGAAACTGCTTTTCAGAAATTAAAAGAACTCCTTTTCGATGCTCCTATTCTTGTGATTCCCGAAGGGAACCAAGATATTGTTTATACTGATGCTAGTCGTGTTGGTTTGGGAGCCGTTCTCATGCAAAGGGAACGTGTTATCGCATATGCTTCTAGGCAATTAAAGCCTGCCGAGACTAGATATGCCACTCATGATTTAGAGCTCGCGGCTATTGTTTTTGCCCTTAGAATTTGGCGTCATTATCTTTTGGGAGAGAAATTTGTTCTCTACACTAATCATAAATCTTTGAAGTACTTATTTTCTCAAAAGGAACTTAATTTGCGTCAACAACGTTGGCTCAAATTCCTTGCATCTTATGATCTTGATATTCTCTATACTTTTGGAAAGGGAAATCGTGTTGCCGATGCCCTTAGTCGTAAGCAACAAGCAGTTGTTTCCATGATGATATCCGAATGGAATGATCTCGAGACTTTGTCTACTTGTGAGATTTGAGATCGTGAATCTGATTCATGTTCATCTCTTGTTTTATGTAGCCTTGAGGCTCATCCTTCTCTTTTAGACCGCATCCTTAAAGCTCAAAAGCAAGATCCCGAATTGGCTTTTCTTAGCCAAAGTTGTAGGGATAAAAATAAGGTGGATGGTTTGAAAGACTTTGATATTGATACTCGCGGAGGCATTCAAAAATTTGGTAGACTAATCGTGCCAAATATTAGTGATCTTCGTAAAGACATTTTAGAAGATTCTCATCGTTCTAAATTTACCATTGATCCCGGTAGTAGTAAAATGTATGTGGACATGAAGCGAATTTATTATTGGAATGGAATGAAATCTGATATTGCTAACTTAATTAAGCGTTGTATGACTTGCCAATTTGTAAAGGCCGAGCATCAAAGGCCGGGTGGGTTATTGCAACCTTTGGATATTCCAGTTTGGAAGTGGGATCAAGTCTCCATGGACTTTATTGACGGTCTACCCCATTCTCGTTCGAGTGATGACAGTCTATGGGTGATGGTGGATAGACTTACAAAATCCGCCCATTTTATTCCCGTTCGGTCCAATCGGACCGTACCTCTTTTGGCCAAACTCTATGTTAAAGAAATCGTTAAATTGCATGGAGTTCCTACTTCTATTGTTAGCGATCGTGATCCATTATTTACTAGTGGATTTTGGAAGGGTCTTCAAAAAGCTTTGGGAACGAAGCTTAATTTTAGCACCGCTTATCATCCTCAGTCCGATGGACAAACAGAGCATGTAAATCAAACTCTTGAAGCTCTTCTTCATGCATGTGTTCTTGATTTTGGTGGAAGTTGGGAAGATCATATTTCTCTTGTTGAGTTTTCTTATAATAATAGCTTCCAATCTAGTATAGGTATGACACCTTTCGAGGCACTCTACGGAAGACCATGTCGATCTCCTTCGTGTTGGCTTGAAGCCAGTGAGAAGCTGGTTTTAGGTCCAGATTTTATTCGTGATGCCATAGAAAAGATTGACCTTATTCATCATAGGATGAGAGAAGCTCAAAGTAGACAAAAATCTTATGTCGATAACCGAAGAAGGAAATTGGAATTTTCTGTGGGAGATTTGGTATTCATCCGTGTTTCACTTATGAAGAGTGTTGTGAGTTTCAGTCGTTCGGGAAAATTAGCACCTCGATATATTGGTCCATTTCCCATCACCGAACGCATTGGTTCCGTGGCTTATCGCCTTTCATTACCGACTCAATTTTCTGCTATTCATGACGTATTCCACGTTTTTCAATTACAGAAATGCCTTAGAGATTTCGATTCTATTCTTGAGCCCAGTGTTATTAAAGAAATTAAAGTTTCACCTAATTTGACTTATGGGCAACATCCTATTCGTATCATTGCTACGGAGGTTAAAAGCCTTTGTAATAAAGATGTTCCGCTTGTGAAAGTTCAATGGTCCGCAAATCCTAAAGATTTTTCTTGGGATCCAGAAAATTCATCGAGCGAACTCATCCGGACTTACTCTCTCATGCTCCTTAAGGTGAACTTCTCGCTTCAAAATTTTCTTTTGTGTTGTTATGCCTTAGAGTGTTTGTTACCTTTTATTTTCTTCTTAAGTATTGCGAGGACACAATTTCTTTAAGGAGGGGAGTCTGCAACAACCCGCATATTTTACGATTATATATTTAAATGTTTTATTTAAATATAGCATCGTTTGTTCAATTTAAAGTCCGAAATGTAAATTTTTGTAAACAGTCCAATCTGGACTCGAGACCGCTTCCATTGAGTTCAAAACGATGTTTACAACTTTTTTGAGTATAAACATTGATATGTTTAGAGTTGATTAGAATTTTGGTATTTTCATTTGGGCCTTAGGTTTGGTTCTAGCCCACTAACCCAATAAGAGAACCCAAACTTCTCTACCAAATACCCTAACTCCTCTACTCTTCATTCATTCTACTCCTCATTTCCTAACACTCAAGCTAAAGAGAAAAATGGAGGAAAAGATAGGAAATTAAAATTCCTAAACCCTAGATTATTAGGAAATTCAAATCCAAGTTCCAAAATCAAGGAGAAGCTTAGGTAAGCATCCTCTTCATCTTCTCCAACTCAATCTCTCTTCAATTTTCAGAATTTCCTATAACCTAAGTTAGAAAATCTTTGCATGTGATAATAGATTGAAGATTCTGGAGGTTTAGTTGAAGAGGAATTGATCTTTCCTTGTTTTAAGAGCTTCACTTGTTATCTTTGAGTTTAAAGGTCAGTTCTTGAACTCACATCTATGTTTATAGCTTTCATTGTTGTTAGGTATGAATTCCTAACATCTATCTCATGTGCAATTGCTTTTGAATTGAATTGGTTTGGTGAATTTTCCAATTTTTGGTATTTTGAAGTCAAAATCTATGAAAATCCTACTATGGATGTTTGACATGTTGTTTGGAGTGTATTGAAGAGCCAATAGGGTTAGGTTGTCGCTTGGCATAAATCCCTAGCCACCGTCGCTCGTTCGATCGCTTCTGAGTTGAATTGACCATCAATGGCTTAGGGAAATTTTGCCCTGAGCTTCAGCTCAGACGTCTGGTAAAACGCTCAGACGTCTGAGGCAAAGGAACAAATGTTCCAGACCTTAAACTCAGACATCTGAGTGGTCTGGAAAAATTCCAGACCTTCAGCTCAGACGTCTAGTGAAAACTACCAGAGTCTGGTGCTGTTAAATTCGGCCAATTTTTGTCGATCCGGTTGGTTGTTGTCATTTATTATCGACTTTGATGACTTCTTTTCTGGATTTTTGGAAATATCCATTTGATGGATTTAATATTGATTTTCTTTATGGTTTTAATTCACGTCGTCGAATGTGAATTTTTGGTGATTGATTGTTTTTACAACCATTTCTATGATTTGTCACTTTAAAATACAAAGGTTTCTATACTAGTAGTAAATACTAAAACTCTTTCACAAAAACGATTTCAACACTACTTTTAAATACGAAACTCGTTTTTAAAACCGTTTTCTAATCTATTAGTATATACAAACCTTTACCTCATTCGTACGAGAAATCCAATTAAACGACTTAGCAAAACAAGTGGTATGAAACGCTTGCCTTTACTTCGTCGGTTAATTCTTAGACTTGTTCGATTGAAATCTTGTGATAATTTTTGAGTGGAAATCTACAATTTGTTTGTAAATATTTAAGTTAAGCCAGTGGTTATGGGACATGAAGCTAAACTCATTTATTTACTAGCTTGGTGTAATTTACACTTTTATTGATCTATGACGATTACTTTTTAGGTTTAGACTAGTGATATGCGATGTCTCTTTGTCCGCCTAGGGGACAGTACCCCGTTATGTTGAGGTTCGTCTCATTTTTATAGGCTAGCGACCTACGGGCTTATGGAGTTCGGTTCATTGGGCGTACTGTTATACTACGTCGTTGTTCTGGCTTATTTGAGTTTCAGGTTCCTCGGCATACCGTTGTACTACGTCGTTGCACCGGCTCTATGGGTTAGCGACCCATGGGATAGCGTCCCATTTGTGATACACGTGTTGGTGAGTTTTCATGCTCCCGTTTATGATAGGCCTCCCCCCTTTTGTGATTTTTGGATTTCTAATTGATGATTTCTGGAATTTGTGTTTCACCAATTTTTGTGATTTGTATTGATAAGCCCTATCAATATTTGTAGTTTGGTGAATAAAAATAAAGAATATGACATTCTTTTTGGTGTTTGAGGAGATTTGAGGTATTGTATGATTTTTATTGTTATCATATATATTTGTTATATCTCTTATCCTATCTCATCTTATCTGATATGTATAGCTAGACTGATTCGTTTATTATTTTCCTTCTTAAATAATACTCGGGTCAGATCGAGGTGTTTCAGGTGCTTCCACTTGACTTCTTTGCAGGGACTAGCTTCTGACTTTTGGCTAACTACTTTAGCTTAGTAGTTTTTGTTTTTACACATTTGAGATAGAGACTCCTTGATGTATACATATTCTTTTGTCTAGCACTTGTACCTATTCTTTTGTGATGTGGTGGATCTTGCATGACCACTACTTTGATGTACACTTCTATGTTTTATATTCATATCTGTTTCCGCCTTAGTGATATGAATATCTGTGACTGATTTATGTTATGCTTATTTTATATTTGTTTCCGAAGGTCACATAGCCACTGTGTAGTAGCTTTGATTTTGTATTTGATATGTCAGATTTCCTCTTGAATGAAATGCATGACATACCATCTGACATATCGGTACTCGCACAAAGCAATTACATAGATGGTCGCTCCTCAACAACCTTATTCTTCATACTAATTGACGGCATTACCCAGTAGTGTCCTTGGTTAGTGTGAGTATAGAGGTGGGGCATCACATATAGATTTAGTTTCAATTTAATAAAGTAAAGAAAAGTAGTTAATCAATTCGAACAAGTAAACATTCAGATCTGAAGAATTACAATTTAATTGGAATGTTTAAAAACATAGATCTACACTTAAATGCTACTTTAAAATATAAACAAAATTAATTTTAATCTATCAAATGAAAACTCAATCGTATCATTCAACAAATAATTCAATCTTCATAAACAATATTTAATTACGCAAGACAGTAATACATCATACAAATTATGAAAGTCAAATTAAATTTCATCAAACATTGAAAAATCACTATCTACATATAGAAGACATCTTGCTACCCAATTCTTAAAACACACCTTGTTGATGTTGCCTTTGATATGCACCTTGAATGAAGAATGCTTGTAGATCCGATTGAATCACCATAGGATGTTGCTTAGAAATCACACCTTAAATGATGATATCTCCTCAGATCTTCAAGACCCACATCCTATCCTTACAAGAGATGGATGAACCACTTTTGTTTTATTTTATTTGATCTTTTTATCTGAAGTTGAAAGATTTTGGAAATTCGTTTTCTTTTTTTTGCTTTTGCCATGAAAAGTTAGAAGGAGAGAAAGAATGAATGAGAAAGAAAATGAATTGTACGTACAAAATGAATTAGAAAATATGTTTTATTTGAAAGAATGAAATATTTCCCATTCTTTAATTAAAATTTCCCTAATTAATTCTCTTGATTGTTTCTCTTTCTCCAATCCTTTCTTTACATGTGACATGTCATCAAATGACATAAAATTTTCACAAATCATATCATCAAATGACGTAAAATTTTCATAAATCATTTTATGCAATTATCTTTAAATTACATTGATATCGTATATCAATGAGCGTAAATATAACTTTATAAATGCGTTAAAATAATTACAAAAAAACTTCCAAACATCAAATAAATAATAATTAATATTTCTCAAATATCAATTAATCTAATCAGTTTACAACATTTTATAAATTAATTAAGTCATGTGGTTTTTCAGGGAATTCATCTTTACGGTTGTGCGACTCAAAGGTGTAAATTCAGTCAGCGATTAATATCGAACTATTCGAATATTAACGTTCAAACGTCACTTAGCATATGGTGTGACATTTTAGCCGAATTAATCGCTTACACATCTTTTGGTAAAATCCAATTTTACTTGTTATAAACGGTACAATTATTTACACCAATTCTATTCGTCAAAACTATATCACATTAGGACTTATGAAATTTGGTAATGGTCAAAATTCTAATATCATCCACATTCAGCTTTATAGTCCAAACTCCAAACACAAAGTCATTGGTCTAATAATAACAATTATTATTAATTGAAATACTTTGGCCAGAGACTTTGGTTTTGAGTTGACTTCAGTTGACCGTGATACTAACCTCATATGATCGAGGAGACGAATCCTCTCTTGAATAGTGTTTCGCTCCAAAGCTTCCACTCGACCCAACTATAGTCGTTCGATGGACGAAGTGCCACGATTTAACTATAATCAAAGCGGAGCTTCCACATTGAAGATCAACAGTATTCTCAAGTCGAGAGAACTGTGTAATCAATATTCTTTGCTTGACCTTAGTTATATTAACCAACATAAAACTATCGAGTGAGTATTACATAGCTATCCAATAACCATTAGTGCGTAACCCCTTAGTGCCCCCTACGGTCATGAGTAATACACTGCCCAATATTTGGAGAGCGTTACGTACTATATTCTCAACGGATACATCGATATCCAGTCTCGATGCATCTTGACTAGGAAAACTAAAAATTATATACTTGTTTCATTGTGATAAATTACTCACGGTTTCAACACTTTATAACTACTATCATAAAACATACCATTTATAGATTTTCTATTAAATATACTTTTAATTAAATTGATTAATTAATATAACCACATTATATCAAGTATATAATAGAAAGAAAATACATTTATTTCGAACAAGATTAGTCAACGAGTTAGATATATGCAACAAATTACATAATTGCCCCTAGGACATACCCCTAACCCTATCACTCGTAACATTACCTATAAATTATAGTAACATATAATAGAAACAAAACAAAACAACATACTATTATTTCGAACAAGGTTCTCTATAAGAGTTGTATACATATGCGTAATAAAATTTCATAATCACCCATAGGGCATACTTGTGCAGTTAAAACGCTTAACAATTTTATAGCGGTGACGATACAAAAAGTCATAGCAGGGATATAACAGAGGTACAAAAAGCTTTATTAAATATAAAATCAAATATTTAAAATTAATTTATTCTCATTCTCGCATCATTTGTGTAGGTAAAAAAATATATTATTTAATCTTGTACAGCAAAACTGAAGAGTGACGTGATTTACGCAGAAGAGATTTGGTGACCGCAATAAATTTCTAACTTACACTAAGCACTTAAGTCTTAAAATTATGCGTTTACCCTAATTTTATTGATATTGTTCAAAAGAGAACTAGTCAAATCAACCTTTGTATATTAATGTTGCTAAAGAGGTGCGAAAAACCCTAGATTTAGCGGATGTAGTGGAAAATGATGGAGCTTAAAACTGATCGATTGTTAATAGCGTTAAATTGAAATAACGTAGCGGTCGAATGACGCTATGCACTATAACGAGGATTTTGCAGGGCTTTAGCAGGGTTTTAACTGCACAAGGACATACCTCTTAAACATGATACAGAAGACAAAAGAGATATGGAAAGTTTGGATTATTGCTATGAAGGTACTCAACAAATATCGAAAGCATTCCGAAAAGACATACTTCAAACAATTTCCTACTAGAACATTCAAATTGGTTAACGACTAACATACCATAACCATGCTTAGCATAATATATTACAAAATGACATCAGTGACCAGATTTGGAATCCACATGATGATAAGTAGTTGATTTCTATGTTTATGAAGAATAAGCAGTTTATTTCTTTGTATTTCCATGTGGCATTTATATTAAAGTCTCACTTTATGTCCGCAGGTGCGGCGCAGTGGAAATGAGGCTTGGGTTCTGGTAAAAAGACCCATGTTCGATTCCTACCATGCGCTTCCCTATCTTATATAAATTTACCCGGGGTATGAGCGTTTGGATTAGCGGACGGCTTTATTATACCCTCATCAGGAGTTTACCGCCCCGCCGAGTTCTCTGGGTTTTCAAAAAAAAAAAGTCTTGCTTTATGGTTTTGTACCAAAATCTGTCATGTTTTTATTCAATAAGATGATGGAGTACTGATCACTAAAATATACAATATTTGTTAATAGATTTATAGATGCAATATTACTAAAATGACGAACAAATATTTCATGTTTTCAGATTGGTGATGTGTTGTGTGGTTTGAATAGTGAAAAGGTGTAAAATGCTATAAGATTGATGATTTATGCGATGAATGGTAAGCTAACTATATAGTGAAGTTTGAATATCCCCACACATACACACATATGGTTGAGATTGAGTTTGAAAATTTAGTTATTATGGAACAATTGAAGATAAAACGTCTAAAAATTAAACAAACATCTCAAAGACTCAGACTAAGTGTTTGCTTTATAAATGCCCATGTTCAGGTTTAAAAACCAAACACTAAAACTTAAACAATTGTTTTTTAGAGGTTAATGCCCCTTTGATTTTCTATTTTTAATCTTGGATTTCAAGCTAAAGAAAAGCGAGAATAACGCATGTCTTTTTGAAAAACCACAATTGAGCAAATTAAGTTAACATATAAAATACAAAATAAATTTATTTTGTTATCCTGTGGCACGAAAAATAATTTATCTCCTCAGTTGTCCCTATCGTTATAATGACTAAGTATTTTAAAACTTTTAAACTATTTTTCTACTGTAGTGTAATGCATGTTGAAAGCGCAAAACATAAAATTCAAAATAAAACCAAACGAACCCTAAGGTGGTATTTGGTTTGAAAATTGTTTTATGTTTTACGTTTTCAATGCATATTTTAAAATAAACGAAAGAGCGGCACCGAGTGAAAAATTGTTGATTTGAAAATTTGTTTTAACATATAAAATTAAAAATGATTTTTTCGTGTTTTTCGTATTTTGAAAATATCAAAATCTATCTTTTCACATTTTTTTTCTAATCATTGACTTGACTGGAAGATGTTCTAACTTCTTACTCCACAGACACAAATATTGAAAACGGAAATACAAAAGGGGAAATTAATTTAAAGGACAAAGATTTGTATATTTTTTGCCTCAAGGACACGACCTCAATATTTTTACCACAAGGACAAACATTCTCCTAAAAATTATTCATAAGGACAAACATTTTCCAAAATTATTCATAAGGACAACAAAACTGCTACCGAACTAAAAACTGATACCTAAAAACTGCTACCATAACTACAAACTGATATCTAAAAACTGCTATCAATAACTAAAAACTGATACCTAAAGAAAGTTGTCTTCAGAATAAAATATTGAAGGTCTGTCCTTGAGGCTAAAACGCTGAGAAATTTTGTCCTTGACAATAATTTCCTGAATAGGAAAAACTTGTTTTCTAACCAAATCTTGCGTGTATACAATAAACGCTAAATTTTATTTGTTTTTCCAAACTAAAGCTTAATTTACACTCATAATCGTGGTCAACTACGGCTCAAAACCGAAAGTTTCTATCCTCCTTATGTTGGAGGAGATGCCTTAGCCAAACGGTCAGAGCATATTCCAAAGAAGGATTACCCTTGAAATAAACGTCCAAATATGCAATTATGCATAAAGTGGGAGGCTGATGTACAAAAGATACAAACCAGAGTAAGTGAAAATAATAAAAAATAAAGTAAATAATAAATAAATAAAGGGTTTTCTCTTTCTCCAGAAATAGAATCAAAATCGACGAAGAAAAAGCTTGCATTCATTTCTTCTTTTCTCTCATTGATTTCCTTAAAATATTATTTCTACTATTTACATTGAGATTATACGAAAGTAGAGTAAAAAAGGAACGAAAAGATATCGCTAGATTCAGCAATGATGGAAAATATGTGATCAAAACTACGGATCACATTGTTTGCTGGATGAACTTTATGTATACAACAAGATTTGAATAGCTTGGAAAAGAAAAAAATGGAGAAAATAGTTGAATACTGCTCATTGTCTAATAAGGTAACAAACCCTATTTTCTTTTCTCTCGGAAAACAACATGGTATACATGAAAAAGTTGGATTCCTTTTGCTTTTTGGGCTTATTCGAATAACTTATGATCCGGGGTTCCTTCAATTTTTGATTTATTTGGGTTTGTTTAATGTTTTTAGCTTGAGATGTACATATAATGATCCGAACATAGCTTCTTAATGTATCAGGCAAAGTCCTTTGAATTGAAACCTTTTTCTAATTAAAAAATGGCCACTGATTTAAATATTTCTGCCACATTGAACTTCAAGCCTGTGTAGAATTTCATTAATTGTTTTCATAGATATTTCTTCATGCAGGATATGCTTGTGATAAAATCGCAGAAGAAGAATCCTCTTGTGTCAAGAATGATAGTATTAGCTTTGGTAATGATTTGTGGAGTTTATATATGTTCAATATGCATAAAGCAAAAAGGGTTCATCATCAGTCAAAATATAGTGAAGATAGAACAAATAGATAGACCTTGTTCTGATCCAAATGTTCCACAATCTGAAAATCAGTATATTCATTATCCGGAACCCGTAACCTATAAAAGGTAATGAACGGTTGGTGGATATTTACTAACGTTTATGCACTTGGGTTCCATCTACTGTTATTTACATTCTCTGTCTGACATCCAAACATTTGCTATCTTTTTCCTTGTAGTCTGATAAAAACAAACATGCCCTTTCTCAGTGTGTTTACTTTAATTTTGGAGAAATTCATAAAAAGTCCAATATATTCCATAATCATTTAATGTTTAGTAATTTTTTATTTTTGGATTTGACAGACATGAATGCAAGTGCACTCCTGTGCGATATTTTGCTATTGTATCAATGCAACGGTGTGGAAGTGGGTGGTTTGAGACATTTTTGAATAGCCATATTAACATTAGCTCCCATGGTGAAATATTTTCTGTTAAAGACAGAAGAGCTAATATTTCGACTATTGTAAAGACATTGGATAGGATTTATAACCTGGATTGGTTTAATAGCGCATCCAAAAATGAGTGCACATCTGCTGTCGGCCTCAAGTGGATGCTAAATCAGGTACTTATCTTCTATAGTGCAGTTTTTTTTTTCTTCGAAATTTATTAATGTCTTCGCATAAAATGACTTTGCATGGTCTGATTTTGTGTTATTCGTACACTACTGCTAAGAACACTTTGTTCCTCAGAAAGCCTTTTGCACAATTTCAAGTATTCTTCGTACATTTGATTTAGTGCAGAATTTGCATTTTCGAAACCGAGCATACTTCCCAAAATTTGATCTTGAGTTGTGACAAAGTTTAGATTTCACTGTAATATTGTGTGCTGCATCTAGAGTACCAACAGTGAAAAAATTGGATTACTTTATATATCGGTTGTTTTAAGTTGCATATTTGAATCAATAGACAACCCTTAAAAAATGTGGGGATATTGTTATGTAGCATCATCAATAGTGTGAATTGCATATGCATTATAGCTTTAGTTGTACCAACTACCAACTATGAGTTAAGAAGAATATTTGATTGTGATGAAAATATAATCAAGCTCAAAAGTGTATTTTAGGGAGTTGAGAGGAGAGCAACCTGAGAAATGATTTCAATTACATAATACTCAAAAGATTTTTATATCCCATTTATTTTATACAGTTTAATTTGTAGGCCATCTTCACTTTGCTAAACCATACTGTTATCAAATTGATGAAACTTTAAACCATCAAGAATGTTTATTACATGATGAGGCTTTTTTTTGTAGACGATTGAATTGCATGTGAATTCCAGCTTTTTAGTTGTAGCAACTACCAAGTATCAGTTAAGAAGAATATTTAGATGTGATGAAAGTATAATCGAGCTTATAAGTGTTTTAAGGAGTTGAGAGGAGAAGAACTTGCTAAATGGTTCAAGAAGTACATGATACTAAAATGATCTTATTTCCCATTTATTTTATGAAGTTTTGATTATAGGGCATCTTCAATTTGCTAGACAATAATGCAATCAGATTGATGAAACTTTAAACAATCAAGATGAGGCTTTCTCCTAGATGATTGAATATAATGGTGTTGTATAAAGCATAATGTTGGACTGTTTATATGCCTTCTTCTATCATGCTCCTTATGCTCTTTATTACTTGGGAACTAACAAAAGTGTGGGTGTTTTATACTCTGCTACCACCTGAAGTAGGCACTCATCTCCATTTATGAAGATATAAGAGTACAGATGTTTCTGAGTTCATGCTGAACTCATAAGTTCGTTTTGTAAAGTGTTTATATTTTGAGTGTGAGCATAAGAAAAGCAACAATATAGCAATAGATGCTTAGCTACTATTCCAGTATAAATCAATGAGAAAAAGGTTCTTTAGGCGTCTTTGTTCAGAATGGCGTGATTGGGTTGTCTATGTATCACATATCACCATTGTAATTGGATATTCATAGCCATCTGCCTGTGTTAAGTAATGCGTATATGATCTTATTTGTGGATTGTATTTTTTATTTGAGAAAATAGATACTTAATGGCGTCTTGGTAGGTTGACTGCACGCTTAGCTGCTTTTTCTTGTAATTTGACACGGTGAATTTTGCTTATCACATGGAATGAACAAAAACACCCTTTCTATTGTTTATATGTATTGCAAATAACATAGAAAGCAACACATTTTTTTCTGGTAGGCAAGAAGAACTAAAAGCTTAAAATCTAGATGGACTATTGTGGAATACTCCATTTAATCGATGCCCCATCAAAAACTGAGCACTTTTGAATTTTTTGCATTCAAATATTTATTGGCACTGGAAATTTAGTGCACAACCGAGTATTTTCTAGGTTTCCTGGGTCTGTTTACCACGGTCAGCTAAGACTTGTTTTGGATTGGAGTTAGGAGTACGAACGAAGACATCTGAATATAATGCATAATACCTCTCAGATGAAATACATTACAATTTAGGTCCGCCACGATTAAAATTCTTCAAATCAATATGTAAGCAGTCTTTTAAATTCTTTTAAAAAAGTAATAGTAAATTTCTAACATTTCTGAATATGGACGTTCATAATCATGTTGATTGTGAAACCATTTTATATCTCTTAGGTCACTAGTTTGTGTTTTTCTCTTATTATATACTGTGAAGGTTGTTTTATTGTTGGGTTATTAATTATTTAAATGGTTGCTTGGTTGCATGTTGGTTTGAGCTAGAAACTTAACAGCTACTAAATATGACCTACAATTTCCGAATTCTATAAGCATACAAGCCTTTTAGTTACATGATTTACCTGCATTTTTATTTGGGCATTTAACTTTGCAGGGCCTCATTCTAAACCATGAAGAAATCGCTTCCTACTTCAAACAAAAACACGTCTCTATAATATTCCTGTTCAGAAGAAATCTGCTTCGTAGGTGGGTTTCAATTCTCGCAAATAATCATGACCAAAATGCCAAGCAACTGAATGGCACTCACAAAGCTCATGTAAATTCAAGGGACGAGGTACAACTCTTTCCTCAAACGTCACCACCATTATTTGATTTTCCAAATTAGCTTGTATATTTATTTTATTATCAAGTTATTTACCACGTGCATACAAAAATATCATTGAAAAAGATCCAATGATCTTGACAATTCTGATTTTGTATATAGTTTTAGTAAGTATAAAATGAAAATTATATAAAGAAAAATAATATTAATATTTTGGTTTGAGCCTCGAATTTGTGACATTATTTATAAATCTAGTTTCCCAATTATATCTGAATTCGTGACATTTTGGAAAGATCGCGATCGGATAAAAATTTTGTAAACAAATTCAGTTACCGATAAAAATAATAAAGATTATGATGTGATAATGCAGGCTGCTATACTAGCAAAGTTCAAACCTGCTATCGACACCAAACTGATGATGTCCAAATTTATAGAAACTCAGAAAATGACTACAGATGCCTTGAGTTACTTCAATGGCACCCGACATATTGTTCTATACTATGAAGATCTCATTCGCAATAAAACTGTAAGCTTTCTAAGAATTTCATCGTTTTTATGGATTATTTTGCATTACTTTATTGCTGAACTTCTATATTTTGGATGTTTTGTACTCGTAGCGAATGAAAGATGTATTGGATTTTCTTAGAGTGCCACAAAGAAAGCTTGAGAGTAGACATGTGAAAATTCACACCAGACCGTTGCAAGATCAAGTAGAGAACTGGGAATCTGTATTGAAAACATTAAATGGAACAGAATATGAGAGATTTTTGCAAGCTGACTACTAGAATATTTTGACTGATGTTTTTGTTTTTTGTTCATATGAGCTAAGTGGTGTAAATCTATAGCAGTTTTCAGCTCAGTTGGAAAATTTTGAAATGAAAGCTCGTTTCTTTTTGTAGTTTGCCTTGTGCGTTTTAGTTTTTTTTATTGCTTTTTTTTGGTGAAATAGAAAGTTGTGCTACAAATTTAGTGTCTGTATCACAACTACCTCTAACAGAAGCTGTTCTTGATAATAACTTAACATAATGTTGACGATATGCTGTGCTTTATGCTGAATGGAGCTATATCATAAAGGCTATCAGACATCAAATCCACATAAGAGTTAATGAGGTTGTACAAGAAGCATTGATGATCATTTGAAATGCAGGAGTTGCTGCTATGCAAAGCAAAGGTCATTAATTAGTTTGCTTATTCGGTGTGGTGGGTTTGGAATTCCACTTTCTTCAGTTATTGCTCTTTCAACATGTTTGAAATCTTTGGTGCAAACTTCTACTTTACCTAATCAATCGCATTCTTCGGTCCGCTGATTTATTTGAGATTGCAACACGAGAGCTTCTTCATGATTGTTATTTTGTTTACTCACCTATTGAGTCAATTTCATTGAAGGAGGTTCTGGCTTCGACTAAACCACAACAACCGCCATCAAATGCGGGCAGTTATGTCATTCGAACTCAGCTTCTGGGGATAGAAGATCTTTGATCTTCAATTTTATTACACTTGTAGTGCTTCGCATGATGATGTTTAAGCCATGACACTTCCACTTTCTTACTTGGGGACTACAATCACTCCAGTTAGACCTGTCAAACGGGTCGGGTCGGATCATAAATGGATCGGGTAGAATGTAACCTATTCCATTCAAGACATAAACGACCCTAACCCGTTTGACCCATTTAATAAACGGGTTGACCCGACCCAACCCATTTAGTAAAGGGGTTGACCCGACCGACCCGTTTAACAAAAAGCTGTTGCATAAGCAGTAAAAACCGCACAATGAAATAAAAAATTGCACCATTATATTATCAATACTGCAACATTTAAAAAAATCTACATAATTTAATAAAAACCGCATCAAAAAATGAAAATCTGCACCATATAATGATCAATTCTACATAAAAATACAAGAACCTGCATCAGAAAATTGAAAACTGAGCGGATATTGCAAAAACTAGAAAGTATTTGAAGATCCTCCACAGTACAACTACAAACTACAACATTAAAAACTAAAAGATTCAGCGTGATATACTTTTAGGTGACAAACTCCATAGTTGAATACAAAAAGTGCATCAAAATAACTGAAATAAACTAAACTAACTACTACAAAAACAACATCATGTCATACATAAATAATAAAACTACAAAATATTGAAAGTTCTACAACAATTGAGCATAGTCTTATAGTCCCGAAGCCCTTAAGCACAGCCTTGTAATCCTGATGTGGCACAAACAATCAGCTGTAAATGCTTCATTAAGCTGTTAGACAATTCATTGTGTTGAATTTCGCAAACTTGCAGTAAACAATATGCAAGAATAATGATATTACAAATAGAAAACATTGTATCATAAAAGTAACAGCAAAACAAACAGAAAACGTTGTATCATAAATCAATGTAAACAACTATAGTCTGGCATTCAACTATAAAAATGGTGTTTTTAAAAATTCTAAGGTTTTTACTGTCCAGAAAAAAAGACTTGAGTGAAATAACACCTACCAATTTGTGTATTTTGCAATTGCATGTTTCATGATAGGACATGATAGTTACCAGAATAGGTAGTGTACACATCATGAGACAAGAAGCAACTTTTAGGAAGGTCACAGTATCATAATTTGATAATAGAACACCAAACAACAACGCTCCTGTTATTGCATAAAATACTATAAGCTTTCAAATAAGAGTATCCACGATTATTCTAAATGATGTTATTGGCTTAACACAAGAAACATAAGTGTCGTAGCACAATTTGATATTACAATAAAAGACATCAACTATACAATTTTCTTACTATTCACTTTTAGCCACTTACCATGCACATGCATGATACAATTTCTATCAGCATCTTGAATACATAAATGTATTTCGATGTTGGAGAAAAGATGTTTAACAAAAATTATAATCTCTAGCTTATAAGTTAGCTAAAAATTATTAGAGAAAATATGATCTGCAAATTCTTTTGAATTAACGTTAGATGTATTTTGACATGAATATCCAGCAAGTCATCAACCAACTCAAAACAGGATGATAGTTTATTTTATATATAGAAAGATTATAAAGTATAAAGTATAAACCCAGGTAAAAAGAATGCGCAAGTCATCAACCAACTCAACAGCAAGTCATACAAAATAGCATGAATGTCCAGCAAGTTACTTATTATTTTATTACCTTTGTACGCTGAGAACAGGCAGATGGCTTATTTTATATATAGTATATTCTTTGACATCGATTTAAACTACAACTATTCAATTCTAATTCTACCTAACAATATAATATTTGAGTTGGTCTGTGACCCATAACTGTTTCTGAATCATGTCAAGATTGTTCATATAACATAAATTTTACAAGTTCTTGATTACAGCAACAATCACTTTAGGAGCTAAAATTATCTCTATAACATAATAATGACACACAACAATAAGGCTGAAGCCTAAGCAACAGATAGAAGGTTTCTACTTCCTACAATAGTATGAATTATACATTATTATCTATCCACATATGGAGCTATGTGTATCATGCACACTATACAAAAGGAAAAAACACACTATATGAATTGTTACATGAATAAAGTCGACACACAGTAACAAGGTCGAAGCCTAAGCAACCAGATATTACTCAGTTAATGTCGTACTCAAGTGATTTGAGTGTTAAGTATGAACAAGAAATGAGCATTATTTAATCTATTTGAGAAAGAATTGAAGTAATTTGCGGAAAAAACATATCAACTTCTTTTCAACAAAAAATACATCCAAACGATATGTTTGCTTTTGTAATTGTCTTACTATATACTCGTCCAAACTATAAATATTATGTGTAAAAAGTGAAATGTTATCTTCTTTCTATAGAAGTATAAACTATAATTCAGTTCTTAACATAAACTCTATACTCTTTCGTTGAAAATCCAACTTGTGCATGTTATAAAAACACTTTCAATATCAAGTAAACTGATGATGAGCAGCACTACAAACAAAGTAGATTTGTTATTATTATTTTCTAAATAATAATAAAATATAATATATAATAATAATCAGAATTGCAATTCATCCCTGGGTATTGAATGATTGAAAAGATTAATACCTAAGATCGAAGATTGAAGAAATTGCCTCTTTTTCTTCTTTCGCGTTTTGCAGATTTGAGTCAAGGAAGAAATTAGAATTAGGGTTGAATGGGTAAACGGTTTGGATGGCTGTAGGAAGTTTTGTTCATGGGTTGTATACGGGCTGGGTAAAAACAAACTAAACTTTTAGATGGATAGACCCAACCCTTTTAATATAAGGGTTATTGGGTTGGGTAAATGGGTTATGGTATGATTTGACAGGCCTAACTCCAGTACGTTAGGATGTCCTCATATCATAGATCCCTGTACATACTATACAATTGATAGAGCAAACAGAGTATCTAGAAGCAATTATGGTGCAACTTTTTTTTTTTCCACTCCTTTCCCGTCTTGATGCGTCGTCAAGAACATGAACGGAATAAAAGCCACGTTCAGCCGAATGAACGATTTTTGGTACGTTCAGCTCATTGGCACGTCGGACGCGTCCCCAAAGGTTAATATCAACAGCCGTTGATTTCTTTTCTCTCTTCATCCTCCTCTTCAAATACTTCGCTTAAATATCCCGCTCATAGCTGTAAACGCATTCCTCATTCAACAATCTTCCCCGTTCAAATACACTGTTTCCGTTCGTCGCAAATGCACTCTATATAACTTGGTATGCAATTTAACTGTTGTAAATAAATCTTATCTGAAATAAAATATGCTTTTAGTTTTATTTCTATTGCATATGTTTTTATATTATGATGATATAAGAGATATTTCATATATAGTAAATATGTATAGTTAGAAAATATATCGGTAAAGTCAAGGACCTCTAGCTCAAGTGGTTGAAAGTATGACGCTTTATGCAGAAGTTATAAGGTTATGGATTTGAGTCTTTGAAAGAATAAATTACCACTTTTATCATTAAATAAAGAAATACTTTGGAAAAGTATTTAATAGATTGCAGTTGTGAATGTATTTGAGACCATGAGTATTAAATTGAGTTAACAAATATTTATCTTTAAATGTTCATAGTCAATTTTTTTCAAATAACGGAGTATGCACACACATCCATCGAGACTGGTATACGTAACGCCCACCATACGAGGAACAGTGAGTTAATCATGATAGTCGGGACATCAAGTGGTTACGTACTTGTGCTTGTTCGTAACAATTATAGATAGACTCACCGAGAGTCTTTTATGAATTAAATACATCTAAGATTGGATAAAAGATCTCATGTGACGATTTACAATAGCCTTTTAACTCGAGAATATTATGGACTTTAATTGTCAAAATTATAGTTTGATCATGATCAGTCACATGACAACAACGATCATGCTATGATTATAATTGGGTATAAGTTTGCAATGCCCCACTATTTTCAACATCTGAAATCAATTACAAACGTCACAAAATGTGATTGCAACTAATTTATGGTATTAGAAAACAGTGGATCATTTGTTTTATAATTTAATTTTGCAATAACTAAGAAAGGAAAAGAGAAATCTCACAGCAGAATCAAACATCAATATAAATAAATATTAACTCAATAATACATGATTTTACAATATTATCACATTAATTCACATTTCAATACATCAATTATCATTAATCCAAAAATGATATAACCATGCCTTGCTAAAAAAATGATATAAACATGGTATAAAATGATATACCAAATCAGCTACCGCGATGTAGCCTTCATCCACCATTCCCATTTTTGCTTCTACCCACAACTTCACACAGGTACAGATCATATTAAAAAAAAGAAAAAAAAATCAACTATGTTTAGACTGCGCCTAACTCTATATAGTACGGTCATAGACTCGATGGCTATTGCATAGGATAAGACTGCCTACGTACCCCTTTTTGGGGATCAAGTCTACGTAGTTCTCTTTTCTGCTCTTCTCCTGCATTCAAATACTTGTTAATACATAACAAAACATCCATGCAACCATTGCAACCATCGCAACCAACGCAACCCATGCAAACATTATAAGCGGAAAACCGTATTCATACTCATCCATCACAACAAATCATCTTATAGGGTGACGACAATAGTAGTATACAACCATCAACATTAACAATATTAAATAACAACCCTAATCATCAAATAAGGAAACAACAACATAAATATACTTACATACATTATTGATTATCGACTCTCTAATAATACATCATCAATGTAAATATAAATCAATCAAATGTGTGCCAAACCACTATATTATTAATACAAACATCAACACAATAAAACCATAGTTAACTGCATGCAACGTAATAATATTGGCAAAATTCACACACGTCAAAATGTATCTTATCGTCATAAAACAACATATATGATAAATAAAATCAACCGCTAATCACATATTACATCCATCCAAAATATCGTATACAACTATCATTTTCTCTTTAGTATAAAATCATTCTATTATTATTTATTATAAAAGCACCTTTTATTTATCTCAAAACAATAATAATTCTTCCAAAACGTTAGTATACTTTAAAATATTTCATTGTAATCTCATTAATCCGAATCTATTCAAACATCATATTTTATATCAAAAATATCTTTCAAACCAATAGTATTATTATTTTACATCAAAATAGTAATATACATATTAAATCTCTTTAATATTTACCAGTTTATTATTATTTATCTCAAAATAATGTAATTTTCCACAAAAACCATATTATTATTTGTGTGAATCTCATTTTATTTATATAATAATAATAAACTTTCCAATCTTAATTTAAAACATATTTTCCTTTATTATTTATGAATTTCTAACCTTATTAAATCTCTTCCGTTAATTCCATTTAATTAATTAAACCGTTGTTATTTACAAACATCATACAAAAATTGTAAATAACCTTATTTGTCATTTATTTGTCTAATTTCGACCATATTATGCAATTCCACCCATCTCATTTCAACTAATTACATTTAACAATGCGATAATCAATAATAAATTATCCACAAGGCATAATATATCTAGATATTCACAATACCAAAACAATTATCAGTATACCACAATACATATCAACAATTATAATTTTTCATTAATGAATACGTATTTTAAAATTCAATCAATTAAATAAACAATACCAATGCGTTTTTGTTCAACAGCCTCCAACGCAGCAAACCCGGTGCCATATCATCCGGAATTCCATCACGAGTCCAATGGAAGAAATCGTACGCGAATCATCATTCATATGCAGAAGATATGGAGGCTAGAAGTTCTGAGATTTAATTTGAAAATAAATGAAATATAGGGGCTAAACTATAAATTTCCGTCACCTGCACCAACCGACCCTATGCTCGTGCCCTATACCAATGCCTTTGACCATCGTTTTCTCTTGACTCCGACCATAATAGGACCAGAAACCACCGCCAATGGGAAGTACTTTGCAGCCGTAACCTCCGACCGCCACCTACACCAATTTTTGGTTGTTGATTTCAGCCGCTATCGTCAAACCCTAGAGAACCCTAATTTTGCAATTGACGTTGACACAGGCCGAATTGGCTCACCACACTACCTCCAATCAACTCCATCTTCGATGCCGACCTATTTCCACCAACGTCGCCATCCAATTTGCCTCCAATCGAAAACACCCAATTGTGCCATATGATTTCATTGTTTTGTACCTTTGACCATGGTTTGTGGTTGACGTAAGCATCTTTTTAAATATGAACACCTATCACTCCATTCATCGAGAGCTTCACAACGGTATATAATTCGATAGGGTTTGGACAATTTGAATTTTTAGTTACATTTTAATTAATTTCTAATCACCATTAGCGAGCGGTTAAGTAATTTCAGGATTAGAGAAGAAAACTAAAGATAGATGTGACGACTAGGGTTCTATGGCCTCAGGTGACGACTAGGGTTCTATGGCCTCACTTATATAGTTGTTAGGTTGGGTTATGGGTTATACATCCAATTTGGCCGAAACTGCTATGTATGCTATTTAAACACTATAATCCATATTTTCACAAACCATAACTTCAAATGTGTCAAAACTATATGTCAAATTGATTATCTCGGAAAGACCTTCGCAACTGTTATAAACACGATACCTAATTCACCCTTTATTAAAAATTCATTTTTTTTAAATTTAATATTTTACAGTGTTAAATTTGCAGGTCGTTACACTCTTCCTCCTTAAAAAAATTACGCTCACGTAATTTTCCAAATACAACTATCAACCAAATCAATAAAGTATTGTCATGGGTTTAATCACGAAATACGGGGAAGTATCATAATCAACCATCTTTAATTTAAACCTTAGTCGTTATTATAATATCACTGGATTTTCTATTTGAAATGTTTTGGTTAACATAAGGTAAAAACTCATCCGTGTTTATGTACGACGTGGTCTTACGAGATACATTTATTTTTAAAAGAGTTTTATAAGTATATCAATTCAGTTCTTTTGAGTTTACTGACACTAGACCCATGTCTGACCTGGAGTTTTTCTTTCTTTCCTTAAAACTCTTGGGTACTCAAATTTGTATGAGCGCCAAGTAGGGGTGGGGATGGAAAATTTCCATACCAACCGAGGCATTTTCCGTTTTTTCCGATTGTTGATGGAACAATATTCATGTTCCAAATTCCGTTCCGCCAATTCCGGAATTCCATTAGGTGGAAACTGGAAGAAGCGGAACGGAACATGGAATTCCATTTTTCCGGACAGAGAATTTAAAAATGCAAAACATGCACCAAATTTGAGTTATAATAAAATATGAATAGTAGAACAACACAACACTTAATGTGCGCAACACATAAATGTAACAGAATTCATATTTACAACAGTAGCAGGTTAATTAAACAAAATTCATTTGTTTCTAACAAATCTGAATTCATATTTACACAGAAATGAGAATATCATTGTGCATAACACAGTATTTTGCATCATTTCAACACATAACTAAATTGAATTCAGTACATAACAACAAAATTCATACTTCAGAATAACAAGCTCCAAAGCAATGCTACAGTTAGCTAGATGCACTACCGAAAGTCATCGTGGTATCAAAAGCTTCAACTACAAAACTGATAATTGTGATTTGTTAGTGTGGGTAGTTAAAAAAGAAACTAAAAATATGTTATGAACCATAAGGATTGGGCAAGCTCATTTTTTCCACTAAAGAGACTAGAAATATCATATATCATTGAATACTGTTACATCTACACTAAAGCATTGAAAACTCATTTCTTGATACAAACATCTCGAGTTTTTATTTTAAAAGTATACAAATGATTTATGAAAAATAAACGTAAATCAACTTTAAGTTTTCAGCTTGCAATGCAAAAGATTGGCCAAATATGTACTATTGATAAAACTTCTAGAGCCCATCTTTAATAACTATCATATAAGGAGGATAAAAACCCAAAATGGACAAGAAATGGACTACAATTGAACTGACGACCTCATAAATAACAGGTTCTTATTATGGATACCATTAAAAGATTATTTTCTGTACCGGTGAATGGTGAGTCCAAAGTTAAAAAAAATATGAATTAAATTGGTAATGTTTATATAGACAATCTTTCCTGGAATGACAAGTCCAAAGTACATGGCAGGTTTTCATTAATTTTACTTATCTAGAAAACATGCCCATGATAAATATTCATTTTCATGCATATAAATAAGCTATTGAATGAGGAAAGGAGCATGGGAAAATGTACCTTTTACATACATTAATTCTTGGAGCTTACATGCTGATCATGGCGTGATAGTTGAAGAAAAATGGAAACTCGTCATTTTTGGTAATCCACTCTTTAACTTCTAGCAAAAATTAAAGTCTGTTGAATTTGCTTTAAGTGAGTGGCACAAAACATTACCTAATCCTACACATGCTTATGAAGAATTGCAAAAGTTGAAGAATGATATGTATTCTGCGTTAATTGTTGACCCAAACAATGAGGAGTTGATGCACTTGTATAAAAATAACTTTTCATACTTGCAAGAACAACTGCTCAAATAGGCAGGCAAAACCAAATATGCAAAGAGAAAAATTCAAGTTAAAGAAATTAATTGTTAAGAATACCAGATATAGAAAACTGAACATGTAGTAACTTAGATATAGAAAACTGAACATGTAGTAACTTGGTATCCTTGTTACCGATGCATGTAAGCCTTAATTACTATTGCATAACTGGATTTCTGAATACTGTAAAGAGGAAACTATGGTGTTTGTTTGCTAAACAATGTACTAGAAGCCTAGCCCTTAGCATTCAGAAAAGAATGTGGTGTCTCAATGAAAAAAATAAAAAATAAAATAGAATAATTATATAAACTAAAATGAAAATAATTTATTTTTCATGGAAATGTGTTCAGCTTCATATCATCATATAATCCGACCCTTCTTGAAAAAGTTGATGGCTTCGCCCTTATCTCCTCTTCAAATATAAAAGGTTAACACAAACTAATAATTATATAGACTATTATTAATTACACATTAGATGAATTTTAAAACTGTAACTAATCAAAGAAGAGCAAATAAAAATGAAGATTGAGAATGTAAATACATAAGTAAAAAGACATTGAAATGAAAAATTGCAAAAATTACCAATTTCCCGCAGCAACTAATAAAGTAGAACAATGATAAGCAATGAATTTAGGGCAACAACAAGGGATAATTATCTACAGCATACACATATAGGAAGAAAGGCGACAACGCACGATTGCAGAGTAGAGTATCTCGATAGTGTAGAGAAAAGAGCACCATGCGTGCGTCTACCAAGTGAAGAAAAAATTAGCAACGTCGCGACATGGATCACAACATGGAAATGAAAGGAGATTGGATTGGCGAAGAAGAGAGTGGAAAAGAGATCAGGGTTAGGTTTTTTGTCAAATCTGGAAAACTGCATGAGGTAGTGCTATTTGGACGAAACAACATCTATTTCTTAATCTTTTACTTTTCGGGCTTGGGCCACTAAAACAATGGAGGGATAAAAATTAGGAAGGTAAAATATTACCATGGAAATCGCAGAAATTTTCGTTTTTGTCCGTTAAGTATTGGAAGGAATTCCTTCCGACTTGTTTATTTCGAAAAAACACGGAAATCGGAAATTTCGGAAATATTCAGAAGGAAAACACTGGAAAACGAAAAAACGGAAAAATACCCAGCCCTAGTGCCAAGTAGTCCATATTCTTACAGAAGCATTTTGGAGGAGAATGGATGTAACGACCCATGAATTTGTCACTTTGGAAAATAATATTTAATTTAAAGATATTCAAATATAAGATTTTATAATACAAATTATATTGTTTTGAAGAATAATTATTAATGGTAATCTTACTTCGAATAAGTAATTACAAAAATATACTCTTTGGAAAAATATCGATAAAGTGATCGAAAATTGTTTTATAAATAAACTATTTTTTTATCATCAGAAACGCGCATGAGTCTGGATACATACACTTATTTGTCCATATAAGTAAGAATATATAATAAAATTATTTATTTTATTTTTTAGAATAAAATGTTTTTATGACATCATCAATGATATCATCATTTTCAAATAATCAATTTTTGAATCTAAATTGAGTTTAAATGTTTAACAATTATTATAAAATCAAACGAGGCCCTTTAGATTATTAAATAATAATATAAATATTATTTTAAACTTTGTTTACAAACATATATATAGTTTAACTAAGAAGTAAAAATATGACTGGAAATCAGATTCCGGGTTTGTAACGGTTTGACGAGAAGTTATAACTTAGTTTGTCACATATATGATACATGCACATATATACGTCATATACATACAAATACACATGCATACATACATATATACTTAAGGAAAAATATCATGATATTTTGTACCAAAATAAAACAAAACTTCCCATCACTTTAGAGCACATGGAGCATCACATGGAGGAGGCACATAGGGGAGGAGGCCACGTCCGAGAATGATGAGGGGGGGAGGGGGGGTAGGGTGATGTAGGCAAGCACATGGATGGTGAAAATATCATGATATTTTTTCTTCACTTTTTGCCTATAAATAGCAAGCCACTCTACTCTTCCTCTTCGCTAATTCACTACTTCTTTTCTTATTCTTCTTCTCCTTAGGAGCTCTCTTCAATGGCCTCCTTCTCTTCATAAAATATTCCATAGGAATAGCAAAGCTCTGTTGAGAAATATACTTCCGTATAGAAAGGTATATACTACCTTAGGTTCGAGATCGAATTAGTAGTCTCCTCTCCTTTTCTCTACCTAGGCTGTGCCTATCCAAGCATTCCACCATCCTTGAAATCCCAAGGCCAAACCCCTAAGAGTCTCCAAGCAAGATTCATAAGATTCGGTGTAGGAATAGCGGAGCTATAGTTGATTCGTAGTTCGACCGGGAAAGACATCAAGTAAGAAACTCTACTTATTTTTATTATAAAGTATATGACAACATGATACGTTAACTATGATTGTTTTCTATGGTTGATCATCAGGTTTGGATGTAATAATAAATTTGTTTGGTTGTGGAAATAGTTCACGTTAAATACACGTCGAATTTTACACAAAGGAAATCACTTTCCAATATGAATTATAAAGTGTTACATAATTATTAAACCTCTTTAAAATGGTTTATAACTATTTAATAAACATTAAAATTCAATTCGGAGAAGTTTTGACAAGATATGAAATTGGAGTCGAAAATAGACGCGTCGCGTAATGGTAGTTCACGATTTCGCGCCATAAAAGTTAAATCAATATGAAAAGTGGAATATAGCTTGGAAAGATTCGAAATAATTTTTTTCCGAACTCTTATAACTATGGCTTTTTAATAAAGAAGAAAAATCAAGATGTCATTAAGTAAAATTTTAGATGTGTCCAAACCAAGTTTTCAAAAATGTCGTGCTTTAGTAGTTCGGAAACCAAAATGGCAAAATCTTTAAAATGGATAATTTTAAATCTTTAAAGATGAGAAATAAATTCCATAAATATATTAAAATGTTTTAAAAGGGATTTCAGTTATAAAAATGGACATATGTGGAATGAAGTTAACGTTTTGATCAAAGAAGCTTTTAAAGACACTATTCGCAGCACCTTTTACAGCACCTTTTGGTAACTTTTGAAATTAAGATTTAAAGGGATTTTCTTCCAAAATGTTTTGCAAATGTTTTTCAAATAATAAATCAAGAATTTTAAAAAGTTTAGAGTTGATCAAATAACTTGACCGCCTTATGGGTGACAGAAAGACAGTCTCTAGGCCCGAGCTTGGACAATCAGTATTTGCATTCCGCTCTAGCTATCCGGACTGGCCCAACGGAGGAGACAGTAAATTTGATTTACTCGGACCACATTTTCCTAAGATAAAAAAAATATTTGGATATTTCCAAAAGTTAAACAAAAGTTTAAAAATAAGATTTTAATGATATATGAAAAATATTGATTAAACTCTATATTAAATTCCGAGGAGGACTCGTACTATTCGTATGAATTTAAAAGGTGATTTCACCGTTATTCAATGGATAGTGCAGGTTGAATACAGAAATTAATATTGAGTATAATTAACGTAATTCCTATGGATCTTATTTACTCAATACTAACTGGTTTTGAATTTTCCATCTTAGATAACATGGTTTTAACTCATTTAAAATATATGTTTTGAAAATATGAAACCTCTATTAAAATTGTATTAAATTATGGAAATATTTTCCTATGTAATTAACAACAAAGGGTTTGGTGTTTGCAAAGTTAAAAAGATGTTTAATGATTCCGTATATACTAAAAAAGTAATGGTTTAAAGATGTATATCTTTACAAGATATTTTATTTGGATAAAATATATTGATAAATTGAATAATAATCACCCACATACTTAACATCTTTTATCGATAAATTGGTTCGGAGGAACCGGGGTCGAATTTGGACGGTTCCTATTCGAAAACCACTTCGAACCAATATACGTTCGAAAGTGAAACTATGTTAATGACAATGATTTTGAAGATGAAGATCTTCATAATGTAGGGTGGTTTGCCACTAAACTCTGGGGTAATTCCCTTATCATATAAATGGTGGCAGCGGTTCCTTTAATTTGAAATCTTCGATGCAAGGACTACTCGCTACTAATCCTAGAGGTAATATCCAAATATGATATAGTAGGAGAAGTGCGTTCGGTATGTCCCATTCTGGACAAATTGTATGAATAAATGTTTGACATTATATTTTTAAGACCACATACATTGGTTTTTACAAACGTACATCTGTTTGGTAGTGTAGGAGGTAATCCCTCTAATACTTAACACCCTTCTCTAAGACTTACGAGCTCGGAGGTTGTACTTTTATGGAAACCAATTAGTGTGTCGTCGGGAATGCCAATGTGGCATTCAAAGTGGGATTTGTCATATGAAAGGTAAAACGTTATCTCAAGCCCCATTCATCGGTAATGGCAAAAAACATGGTAGATGCGGCAGGGCTAAGTGGGTCGCACCCATTAGGATATGTTCATCACTTTTCTAGACCACCCTCAATGTTTCAGGTTTGTTGTGTATGCTTTGGTATCCCACGGATAAGTCGGGAATGACTGGGGTGATGGGATATTCAGTACAATCTATGGTAGAGGTAGGCTGGTTTTGTGTTGGTAGAGGGCAGTGAGGCTGTGCCTCGGGTACATTCCTCTAGAGATGTACTGTCGAAAGGTAGTCCTCTACCTTGTTTTAGTTGTAAACCTATTATGCTGGAATTTAATAAATGTAACAATTTCGGCTAAGATTATATATATTTATTTGAAAGAGTTTTCCAAGAATGTCATTAAAATAATATCTCTGATTTTGCATAGCAAATGGTTTGGTTATCATAAGGTAAATACCCGTCCGTGTTTATGTACGGCATGGTCTTATGAGATACCCTTTGTTTTCAAAAAAACCATGTTTTGAGTTTTCTCACACCAGTCCCATGATTGAGCAGGATTTTATTTTCTTTCGCCTTAAACTTTGGGTGCCCTATTTTTCCGGCCAGTCAAGTAGTTAGGTAGCTTGGAGCAGCTTGGGCGGAGCATGGAGCATGAAGCTGGAGGGTCCTATGTAGATAGTTATCTATTTCTATTTCCACTGTATTATGTATAAGTATCTACCAGCACCTGTAGAGATAGGCAGTTATAACTATCCCTGGTTGGGTTTGTACTTGCTATGACTCTGGTATCTCATTTTGAGAGTGATTGTATGTACTATCTATATGTATAATTACAAGTTGTTAAATGTGAAGTGAGAATCGATTTTTTTCTTTCTTCTATCTTTATTTTCTTTTACCCCTGATTATATGCCTCTTCGACACTTGAATTTGCAGCATGTGAATACCGAGAATGTATTAGTGTCGATCTTCAAGGGTCGAAAAGGCGGGTCGTCACAATGGAGCAGGTGGCTTTGACGCTATCTAGTTATCTATTTTATTTTCACTGTGAGTATATTGTGTATAGCATTATGGGGGCAGCTAGTTATAACTATCTCTGGCTGAAGTTAGTATCTGTTGTTATTTTGATGTTTAATTTTGGAAGTGACCATATGCACTATCTTATATTCTATTCTATATGATTTCCTTGCATTATGAGATTTTGTGTTTCTTTCTTCTTGTACTTTCTTTACTTTTTACCCCAACGGCTTGTCTTTCGGACACTTAGATGATCGACATATGAATACTGTGGATGTATTAAGTGTCGTCTTTAGAGGTAAGAAAGGAACGTTACACCCGGTACCAAAGCTTAGGTTGAGCGAACCCCTAGGCCTTAGTTGAGGTCAACTCATTAGAGATTGGGTTAGTAATACCTTAGAATGAGTTTATTCTAGTAGAGCACATATTTGTAATTTTGTCCATACACACACGTACATACATACATACACACACACATTCAAATTATTTTGATCAGCTTTGATATGTTTGATTTAGTACCCTTTTCCCTAAGATAATCTCGTATAAGTATTCTAAAGTCATGTTACTCTATCCAGGTAGTAAGAATAAATAATAGAGCAAGATGGGGTAAAGGAGCTAGTAGCACCACGACCACCAATGGTCGAGCTCAGAATGTTTAAAGGGTTGGAGCAGTTGAAGAGGCAGCACCGGTGCAACCCCATGTGGACTTTGCAGCCTTGTGCAAAGACTATACTAATCTAGGAGGAAAGCCGTTTAAGGGCATAGAATCCATTATCAAAGTTCAAGCTTGGCTTTGTTCTTGCGAGAAGATTTCAAAGGGGTTAGATATTTTAGATGAGCAAAACTGTTTCTTAGCATCTTGGCAGCTGCAAGATGGAGTTGCAACATGGTAGGACTTTGCTACAGCGAATATTCTAGAGGATGATTTTACATAGGCTAGATTTAAGAAGCTATTTGAAGACCAGGTCATGCTCATGGCAAGAAAGAATCTCTGTATAGGAGTTTCTTGGATCTTAATCAAGAAGATTTGTCAGTATCGGAATGTGAAACCAAGTTCAATGACTTATCGCGATTTGGTCCAGGATTGATTGATACCCCTTTTAAGAATAATGAGATGTTTATGAGGGGGATGAGGGAACGATTTTAGGGAAAGATGACTGCCCACTTGAAGGGATCTTTTGTGGACATAGTGGATATGGCTTTGCGGTATGGAGTTTTGGAGAAGAAGAAGCTTGCAGCAGCACCAAACAACAACAACAGTAACCCGAATAAGAGGAAGCTCAACCCATAATGGAAGAAGCAATGGGAGGAAAGTTAGGAGGAGATCAAGGGAACAAGTTCAAGCATGTTGAATGTTATCAGTGTAAGCAGAAGGGCCATCTGGCAAGATTTTGTAAGAATTCCGAAGCAGGAGGCAGGACCTATCTCACCAATGGTTCAGAAGACACTTTGTTACAACTATCAGCTACCAAGGAATCTAGTGAAGGATTGCCTCTAATGAAGAAGGGTCGGCAAGTCAATGTTTATGCCATCAAGGATGAACCATCAACCAGAAGGGATGTGAAAGGGAAAGGAGTTCTTGAAGGTACTTTAATTGTTAATGACATTTTTGTTCGAGTATTGTTTGATACCGGAGCTTCCCATATTTTTTACCTCTCTAGAATCGGTAAGTAGATTGCAACTTTTCCTAAGAATTGTAGAAACCCATATTTGTGTGTCTAACTCCATAGGAGGTACAACTAATCTTGTACATGATTTGTGAAGATATACCTATTACTTACCTTACTTACCATTTTTATTGTGACATATTTGTCCTAGATTTTAAGGGGTTTGATGTTGTACATGGTATGGATTGGATGTCAGGGAATGAGCTGTCTAAGATTATGTTGGGAGAACAATATCTTTAAAAACTAAATTGAGGAACTTTGTTAAACTGTCGTGTGATGAACTAGACAAACATATAAGTAATTTTTTTATGCCCTTGATTCGTCCCAACAAGAGTAAGTGTCGATATTAATTGTTAAGGATTTTCTTGATGTTTTTGAAGAAGTTAACAGTCTATCTCCGTATCGCAAGATTGAGTTTGTATAGGCTTAATTCCTGGTTGGAAACCTATTATTCACCCTATCCGTAAGATGGCCTAAAAGAAGAAATTAGAATTAAGAAATTAGACATATGTTTTGTTAAGTAAGGGACTGATTAGACCAAGTCATTTAAATTGGGGAGTAGTTGTAGTTTTTGTTGCAAAGTCTGATGGTTCTTTAAGGCTTTGTGTGGATCATGAGTTAAACAAGTAGAAAATTTGGAACAAGTATCCCTTACCCCGTATAGACGACATGTTTGACCAACTTCATGGTGCTCAAGTATTCTCTCAAGTGGATCTTACTATAGGATTTCACCAGTTAAGGATAGCGGAGGATAGTATACCCTTAACAGCATTTAGAGGACCGAATTTTTTCTTTAAGTGATTGGTTATGCCTTTTGGGCTAACGAATGCACCCGCTTATTTTGTAGATCTTATGAAGTATTTAGAGATGTGCTTAATAAATTTGTGTTGGTCTTTATAGATGATACTCTTATTTACTCTAAGACCGAGGAAGAACACAAACACCATTTGGAAGTGGTGCTATAGATGTTAAGGAAACATGTTTTAAAAGCTAAAATTTCTAAGTGGGGCAATCCGAAGTAAGGTTCCTCGGGCATGTTGGTTAGGGGATCGTATTTCGGTCGATCTAGAAAAGGTAGCGGCTGTTCGAGATTGGAAGATGCCACATACTCTAATGGATGTTCGAAGCCTCTTAGGCTTAGCAGGATATTATAAGAGATTCATTCAAGGCTTCTCCAAGATTGCCTCACACCTAACCAAGTTGAAAAAGAAAGATGTTAAGTTTATTTGGACTCCAAAGTGTAAAGAAGCGTTCATTGGGTTAAAGAAATGCTAACCAGTGCTCCAGTTCTAGTTGTTCCAGATGGAGGGGAAGGGTTGATTGTATATATAGATGCCTATAGCATAGGTTTGGATGCAATTTTAATGCAGCATAGGAGAGTTATTACTTATGCTAGTGGGCAGCTGAAGCCTCATGAGAGGAATTATGCGACACATGATTTGGAGTTATCAGTTGTTGTGTTTGCATTAAAGATGTGGAGGCATTATTTGCTTGGTGAAAAGTTCAAGCTCTTCATGGATCACAAGTCCTTGAAGTATCTTTTCACATAGAAGTATTTGAATATAAGGCGGCGGCATTGGTTGGAATTTCTGGGGGCATATGACTTGGATATTTTATATATGCTGGGAAAAGCAATGTGGTAGCAGATGCTTTGAGTAAGAATGCAATCTTTCATCTTTTGGAAGTTACTCCGACTCTATTAGAGAGGACTGCAAGCAAACAAAGAGAAGACAATCATCTTTTGGAGGTTATGCAAGGAGTTGAAGAGGGTTGATGTTCGAAATTTGAGATGGATACTCATGGAATTTTTCAAATGAACGGAAGATTATACGTTTTAGATGTTGATGGTCTTAGGCAAAAAGTTTTGATGGAATGCCATAAATCTAAGTTAAGTATCCACCATAGAGTTAACAAGATGTACCAGTATATGAATAGAGTATTTTGGTGGATATGGATAAAGAGGGATATTTCAATCTATGTAAGTAGATGTGTGAATTGCCAGCAAATCAAAGATGATCATCAAAGGATTGCTGGATTACTACAACCACTGGAGATTTCGAGTTGGAAATAGGAACTGGTATCGATTGATTTTGTTGATGGTTTTCCTAGATCAAGGAAAGGTAATGAAGGTGTTTGGATCATCGTGGATCAACTAACCAAGAGGGCTCATTTTATTCCAATAAAGCTGACTAGGACTGCACCAACTTTGGCAGAGGTTTATATGAGGGAGATCATCTGATCGCATGGAGTTATAGTTAGCATTTTAAATTATCAAGATCCAATCTTTACGAGTCAATTTTTTGAAGCATTACAAGTAGGTTTTGGGAACAAAGCTAAGTCTGAGCACAACATATCATCCTCAAATAGATGAGCAAACGGAAAGAGTTAACCTAATCTTGGAAGATCTTTTGAGAGCATGTATCTTGGACTTTGGGGGATCATGGGAGGATCATCTTCACTTGGTGGAATTCTCTTGTAACAATAGTTATCAAGCAAGCATTGGTATGGCACCCTATGAAGCTCTTTATGGACGTCCATGTAAATCACCATCTTGTTGGTTAGGAACCGGGGATCAATTAGTGTTTGGACCTGATATGATTTGGGAAGCTATAGAGAAGATTGATGTGATCAAAAGAAGGATGAAGGAAGCTCAAGATAGACAGAAAAGCTATGCCGATCGAAGATGTCGGGATTTAGAATTTTCAGTCGAAGATTATATGTTTGTGAAGATTTCGTCGATTAGAGGAGTTGTTCGATTTGGAAGAGCAGGGAAATTGGCGCTAGGGTATGTTGGACCTTTTCAAATTCTTATGAGGATTGGGCTACTTGCATATAGAGTTGAGTTTCCGAAAAGATTGTTAGGAGTCCATAACATTTTTCATGTATCATATTTGAGGAAGTATGTGCATGATCCATCTCTTATGGTTGAGCCATCTGTTTAAGAAGATTTGGAAGTGGAATCGAACCTGACTATCATATGGTATCCTGTTCACATTATTGATCGAGATGTGAAACAATTGTGTAATAAGGTCGTGAGATTGGTTAAAGTTTAGTAGAGTAAAGATTCCAAAAACTGCATTTGGGAGACTAAAGATATCATGAGGGAGGCTTATCCCGAGTTGATGATAGAATAATAGATTGCTTGTTGTGTGGATTGTGTACTCACCGCTTGTGATGTAGTTGCTTATTATGTATCTTTTGTATGTGTTCCATCATATATAATATATGCCATTTTTGAGTTATTATGAGTTAACTTTTGGTGTGTTAATTTCATAACGAAATTCGTATAAGGGGAAGAATGTAACAACCCATAATTTGATCACTTTAAATATGAATATTTGATATGTTTAAATAATGAATTAATGGATTTTTTAACAAATAAACATCTTTTAGGTAATAACTAATGATGGTAAAGTTGATTTAAAATTTGGTTTACAAAAATAGTTAGTTCGAAGAAAAATGAAAGCGTGACCAAAAATCATTTATCGAATTTTCGAATTTTCATCATTTAAAAGTCGTCGGAACATGTTGTGTACACTAGGGTATGCACGCATGCATATAAATAATGTATGCTTTGGTTAAGGAAGTGGTTAGAGTTAAATAAGTTAAATTTATACTTAAGTAAATAAAGTAAGCTTTAACTTATCTTTTAAAATTCAAAAGAAAAATGGTACAAAAGGTATTACATCAAGTTCATGTCAAAGAGGTGAAGTGATGATGATGATGAGAAGGGGTAGGATAGGTTTCATGTGCAAGGGGGGAGGTGGAGGTGAGGTGGCATCATGATAGGGAGGGTAGTGTACAATTTGATTATTAAGGGCATTTAGGTAATTTCTTTTATTCATTTTATATAAAAGCAACTTTATATTTTTTTCATTTCTGATTTTATTTCACTTTCTCTATTTTCAAACTCCTATCCCTTCTTTTCCAAACTTACATTTTACTCCCCATGGCTTCTTTAAAATTTTCAGGTTAAAAATCTCTCCGTTTTCCACTTTAAATCCTTAAAACCTAGTTAAAAACACTTTCCTTCCTCTCCACTTCTCTTACCTTTCAATATAAGACCAAAAACTCCCCTCCTCTAGCGTGGAAAAGCCCTCCACCACCTAAGCCAAGCCCATCTCCCCTCCTTAGGGTCCTAAAAAGCAAGTTTTTGAAAAGGAAAACTAAGTCCGTGTATTGGTGCAAAGTTATAGTAGCTTTGATTTGTATTCATGTTGATTTTGGTGAGTAAATATCACTTTTAAAAACCAAGGTCTAAACTTTATTATTTGTGATAATAGTATTAGTTAACTACTTGTGTTAATAATTGTTTCAAAGTGATGTCATTTATTTTGGTTCCCGCTTAAAGTGGATGGCACATGTGGTAATTTGTTAATGACTTGGAATGTAGTCGAAGTACTTAAGTAATTATTTACAAGTGGTGATCTTTCCTTGCTTTATGGATATCATTTACATTTGTATATGTATGTATGTATGTGCTTATGTATATGAATGGTTGAATTTTGATTGGAAAGTTAAACACTTGAATTGGTTTATGTTTCGGCATCGAGATCCCGTGTTCTTTTAAAATTAGTTTGCTTCCTTGTTTTCTATAAATGTTTTTAAAAGGTTTTCGAACTCTACTTTTTGTTTTCAAACCTCTATACAAATTTTCTAAAATGATTTAAATATAAGAGGAAAGGATTTAAAGGCTATTTTTATTTATAAAATAAGTTTAAAAGTTATGGTCCATATAGCGATAGTCGTTATGGATGCAATTTGTAAATCAGCAACTTTTGTATAAACTAAAAAGAGTTTCTACTTTAGATACTTCTGAAAAGTCTTTTAAAATATATTATAAGTATTAAAAAGGAATATTTAAATATTAAAAATATTTTCAAAAATTGTTATTTAATTATTTAAATAAAAGGTTTAAAGTTATTATTTAATTATTTATATAAAAGGTGTAAAATTATTATTTAATTATTTAATTAAAAGGTATTAAATTATTATTTAATTATTTAAATAATTTTTTTAATATTTAAATCATATTATTTCGAGGATTGGGTTTTGTTTAAAAGCAACTATTTTTAATAAGGATGTTTTGAAAGCAAGGGATATCTTTGTCTATGCCATTAAATAGCCAAACAAATATGATAAGTAGTGCTAAAATATTGACACGTTTATTAAAAGTAAGTCATCTTTTATTTAGCACTAAAAGCCGATGAGTAGAATTTCCTCTATTTGTGAGATCTAAAACTAGATTTTCTAGGTGAGGGATAGAGAAGTCGAAATGTCATAAACGAGATAAATATAAGAGAGTTAATTTCGTTAAATGGGTCATGATTAATTAAATATATGGAAGATACTTCATTGTGTACTTAACATTAAATTCCGAGATATGGAAACTTTCCTCTATCCCGAGAAGTAAGAATGTACGTCGTGACAAGGATAGTTTTCTAACTTGTCCGACTTATTGTTAATCAAGGGATATTACTGTTTAAAATCAGAGAGTGGGGATAAGTATAGAATGTATTATTTTCGTATGAAAATCTATACTTACACAAGATAGTGGATTTGTCCACTATTGATAACTTGACCGATTTTAAAATTATCGAATGTTGGTTCAAAGAGACCGGGATCGGATAAGCATGAGTTATCTGAAAACCACTTCGAACCAACATGCATTCGAATTGGAAACATCCTGAAGATGATGGGACGAAGATGAAGATCTTTGAAGTGCAAGGCTACTTGCTACTAATTTTGAGGGTGATTCTAATAAGGGTGTAGTAGAAGTAGTGCCTTAGGTTTGTTCATATCCTGAACAACTTGTATGGACGGATGCTGACATTGCATTGTTGCCTGGAGGGTAGTGTTAGCAGTCCAAGTGGGATTTAATAAAGTGGAAATTAGCCACAAGGGTCTCTTTAGCAAGTGGAATTAGTTTCTAGGACACACAACTGAAATAATTACTTTCAAGGACAAAACGTAAAATAATTAGTTTTCAGGGCCTAAAAACCTATGAAATTATGTCCTTGAAAGTAATTATTCTGCTGACTTTGTCCTTGAAAGTAATTATTCTGCTGATTTTGGCCTTGAAAGTAATTTCTTTGAATGTGTGTCTTAGAAATTAATTGGACTGCAAAGTTTGTCCTTCTGGTGAAATGCCCCTTTAATAAAAAGGTAAAATGTAGCCACGAGCCTCACAACTGGGAATGAGTAAAACGTGGGATATGCAGCAGAGCTATGCGGGTCGCACCCATTAGGGTATGGTCATCACCCAATTTAGATCGATATTTTCATATTATGTATGCTAGCTACCTGAGTATGGTTATTGATCACAACTGGGGTGGTGACACATTCAGTACTATTCAGTAAGGGGTAGGCCGATCCTGTGTTGGCAGGGGTTCCATGTGAGGACCTCGGTACATTTTTATAGAGGTGTACTTTGGCAGGCGGTACCCTAGTAGCCTTGTCATTGTATGGAATCCATTTTCCAATAAGTGCAATATGGACTTAGTTGTGCCCAAATATGTTAGAATGTAAGATGCAAGCATTTCAACTATGTTATATATTTATTTTAAACCCTAGACATTATTATAATATCACTAGATTTTCTATTTGAAATGTTTTGGTTATCGTAAGGTAAGAGTCCGTCCATGTTTATATACAACGTGGTCTTATGAGATGCCTTTATTTTTAAAAGAGTTTTATAAGTATAACAATTTAGTTATTTTGAGTTTACTCCCATTAGACCCATGTCTGACCCAGAGTTTTTCTTTCTTTCCTTAAAACTCTTGGGTACTCAAATTTGTATGAGTAGCCAAGTAGTCCAGGTTCTTACGGAAGCATTTTGGAGGAGCACGGAGTAGGTGGCTTCGACGTTATCTAGTTATCTATTTTATTTCCGCTGAGTATATTATATATCATCATTATGGGACAGACAGTTATAACTACCCCTAGCTGAAGTTAATACCTGTTGTAACTCTCATGTTTCATTTTGGAAGTGACCATATGTACTATCTTATGTTCTATTATATGTGATTTCCTTGCGTCGTGAAATTTTATGTTTCTTCCTTCTTGTCTTTTCTTTTCTTTTTACCCTAACGGCTTGTCTTTCGAATACCTAGATGATCGGTATGTGAATATCATGGATGTATTAAGTGTTGTCTTTAGGGGTAAGAAAGGTAGATCATTACATATATCTTCAAACCTATCGATGAATTTCCTCATGATCTCATCCTCATAACAATTGGTGTACCATCTTATGCCTACACTTTCCAAAATAATATTTGTACCCACTTATGGCTACCTCCTTAACATAATCTTGAACTTGCATCAATCTTTAATTTCTTGGTTCCTCGCATTGAGTCGGGAAATATAAATCATCACTAAGGCGACCTAGGCCACCATCAAGCTCTTATAGTGAACACTTCTCTCCACCATTAAGGCAAATTAGACCCTCACCAAGTTTTTACATCATATTAGCCATTACCAAGGTCTCACCTTGCCAAGCATCATCATCGAAGTCTCGATCCACTACAATCATCACTGAAGTCTTACTTTATTATGACTTTCCCAACATCTCGCATCACCACCATCATTACAGAAGCCCCGCTTCACAACGTCTTTCCCAAAGTCTTGCCTCACCATGACCATTAAAAAAGCCTCGCTTCACTACGACTTTCTCAAAGTCTTGAATCACCATGACTATTACTGAAGCCCCACTTTGCTACAACTTTCCCAAAGTCTTGCTTCATCGTGACTTTCCAAAGGTATTTCGGATAAATGATAACTCTTTCAACAACCTCCCAGGCTGGCGGTACCCCATGTCATAATTGGATTCAATGTTCGTTTGGATACCTATCCCATAGGTACTGTCCTTCCAGGTCAGGCAAGACGGTCCTACAATCCAGGGTACACAGGTAAGCGTCCTAACATACCCTTGCCCCATCGAATCACCTATGTCCAGGGTTATCAATAATCCTTTCTACATGCGACCTCGGGACATCCCATGCTCCATCACATCTCTTTGCTTTGTCGAATGTGCTTCCTCAGACTATTCTAGTCCCATACCTTCACTTCCCACTTGAAGTACTCAATTAAACGCCTCGCATCATCGATTCGTCAAAGTTTAGAACACTTCACTTGGCTCTTAGGATTTCCTTGCATTTGATGTGAAGCGGACCACCATTTTCCTTATGTATGGCCCGAAGTCAACTAGAGAAAACCCCACGTCATCCACTTATGACTGATCCAAGTATGTATCTTATCACCTCATTAGTTTTTCCAATGAACATCCCCCGGAAAATTAACATTGGGTAACTACCTCATCATAAGACTATTAATAATAATAAGCAATATATCCTATTATAAAATGTATACAATCATAACAAGGGAAATAACAAATAACCAACAATTAAGCAGATCGAAGTAAAAACAAACAATCAAAAATATAATGCAAGAAAAAAGAATGAACTTAAGAATGCATAACATACACTAATGAGCAACCATTATCAAACAAGTAAACAATTATAACATAATATAAATAGAATAATTTAATTCAAACTATCATGCCATAGATCGAAAAACAAACATAGTCAAATGGAACAATCAAATTAATATAACTAGTGGCAACAAGCAATAGAACAACACAACCAATTCTACTAAAATGGACAAGTACTACTATAGTAAAATATCTCAACCCCATACACTAAAATGGGTAATCATAACGTCATATCTCTACTTTCTCTTAAAAGGAATAACTAGACATCCCTACAAAACAGTAGGGTAATCCGCACAAAATAAGCATATAATTTCACATCATCATAATGGGTTTTGGACAAACTTAAATTCATATCACTAGTCGTCCCACATCTCCTGCTATCGAGTCTAGCTTTACCATCTTCAAATCGAGTTTTCCAAATAAAATACACTTCTAGAATTTTATTCAAAATAAATATTTTACTTTTTTCTTTTCAAAATTTTCTTTGAATCAAATTATTTCCATCCTAATTTTCCCAAATATTTTCTCAAAACGTTTAACGATATTTTACAACACATCCTTTTTCGAAATGAGAAATATCTTCACACATATTTTAAATAGAACATTCTCCTTTAAAAATTGTGTACTCTCCCGATCGAAATCCTTCTTAAAAAATATTTTCACTTCAAACACTATTTATCCAAAAGTGTTCTTTAAGTAAAAATAATTACAACCAGAATTTGTTTCCACACAAAAGATTTTTAAAGTTTAAGGATGCTCATTTAAACAAAACACTTTTTTCACAACTAAAAATGTTCCTCTCACTCTTTACTCTAAAATGATATTTTTTTCAAAACATTTCTGACAAAAATACTTCCAAATATTTTCTCCATTAAAATAAATTCTCAAAGCATTTTTCTGTGTTCCAATATCATTTTACTAAAATAGCTTTCAAAACATACATTTTTACTTATTAAATAAAATACATTTCAAAATTCAAAATGTATATATATTTTAATATAACATTTCAAGTCGAAATTCCATAAAAATAGACCCAATTTTTAAGGTTAGGTCTTACAGTCATATGTGTGTCACTTGGGTTATGATCTGCACTTAAACCTCCTAAATGTGCTCATCCTACACCACTCGCATAATATTTATTTCCTACTCCAAGGTCACTATAAATATCTATCATTTGAGGATAAGGTAATGATAGTTACACACATAACCCATACACACAAAACACATAACCACAAATAAGAATGCTCTTTCATTCTATATTTTTAACCCGACCAAAGATGTAAATTAACCTACCCTAAATGGTTAAGTCTACCCCGGATTAGGGAGTCGCTAAACCTAAACTCTAATACCAAGTGTAATGTCCTACTATTGCAATGTGAAACCAGTAACAAACACCACAAAATGCGATTACAACTAATTTCTAGTATTAAATATAGTGGATCTTTTGTTTTATAATTAAATTTTGCAATAGCTAAAAAGGAAAAGAGAAACCTCACAGCAGAATCAAACATCAATATAGATAAATATTAACTCAATAATACATGGTTTTACAACATTATTACATTAATTCCCATTTCAATACACCAATTATCATTAATCCAAAAAAAATATAACCATGGTATAAAATGATACACCAAATCAGCTATCTGCGATATGGCCTTTATCTACATTCCTACTTTTGCTCCTGCCTACAACTTCACACCTGTACCGATATATATAAAATAAAAGAAAAAAGGTTTCAACTCTGTTTGAAGTGCACCTAACCCTATACACTACGACCATTGGCGCGATAGCTATTGGATAGGAAAACACTGCTACGTACCTTTTTTGGGGATCAAGCCTATATAGTTCTATTTCCTGCTCTTCTCCTCTATCCAAATACTTGTTAGTACATAACAATACATCCATGCAACCATTGCAAGCATTGCAACTGATGCAATCAAAGTAACCGCTGCAACCAATGCAAACATTATTTGCAAAAAACAATATTCATACTCATCCATCAAAACAAATCATATTATGGGGCAACAGTAATAGTAGTACACAACCATCAACATCAACAATATTAAATAACAATCCTAATCATCAAATAAGGAAACAACATAAATATACTTACATACATTATCGATTATCAAATTTATAATAATACCTCATCAATGTAAATATAAATCAATCAAATGTGTGTTAAACCACTATAATAGCAACACAAACATCAACACAATAAAGCCATAGTTAACTACACACAACATAGTAATAGTTGCAAAATATCACACATACATTCAAATGCGATTTCATCGTCATAAAACAATATACATAATAAATAAAATCAACCATTAATAACACATTACATCCATCCAAAATACAACTATCGTTTTCTCTTAAGTATAAAATCATTGTATTATTGTTTATTATAAAAGCATCTTTTATTTATCTCAAAACAATAGTAATTCTTCCAAAATGATAGTATACGTCAAAATATTTCATTGTTATCTCATTACTTTAAATCTCTCCAAACATCATATTTTATATCAAAAATACCTTTCAAACCAATAATATTCTTATTCTCCATTAAAATAATAATTTACATATTAAATCTCTTTAATATTCTATAAAACTAGTTTATTACTATTTATCTCAAAATAGTGTAATTTTCACAAAAACCATATATTATTTGTGAGATCTCATTTTATTTAAATAATAATAATAAACTTTCCAATCTTAGACTAAAATATATTTTCTGCTATTATTTATGAAATTCCCCAAAAATTCAAAAATAATAACCTCATTAATTTTTTACATTAATTCCACTTAGTTCATTAAACCACTGTTATTTACAAACATTATATAAAAACTATAAATAATCTTATTTATCGTTTATTTACCTAATTTTCCCCTTACTATCTTATCTTATTTCAGTTAATTACATTTAATAATACAATAATCAATAATAAACTATCAATAAGGCACAACATATCGAAATATTCATAATACCCAAACAATTATCAATTTATCACATCACATATCAATAATTATAATTTTTCATTAATAGATATGCATTTAATATTTTAAATTAAATTAATTAAAAAATAAACCATACCAACGCGCTTTTTCCAATAGCCTCTAAACTCAACAAACCTAGTGGCATATCGTCCGAAATTCAGCCATGAGTCTAATGGAAGAAAGCACACGTGAATGGAGTTCACATACAGAAGAATGGAGGTTAGGAGTTCTAGGATTTGAAAATAAATAAAATATAGAGGCTAAAGTATAAATTTCCATCACCTGCACGCAACCGAAACCATCCCCGTACCCTATACTAGTGCCTTTAACCACTGCTTGCTCTCGAGTTTGGCCACAATAGGGCTAGAAACCACCGCCGATGGAAAGTACATTTCCGCTACAACCTCCTACCACTGCCAACACCACTTCCGGTTGTCGATTTCAATCGCCGTCGTCAACCTTTAGTGAAAACTACTTTGGAAATTAAAGCTGTCATAGGCAGAATTGGCTTACCATACCACCTCCAATCAACTCCACTCTCTAACCTCGACCTACTGACATCCACGCCCTCGTCCAATTTGCCTCCAATCAAAACTCCCAATGTTACCATATGATTTCGTCATTCTACACCTTTGACCATGGTTTAAGGTTGACCTGAGCATCATTTTCAAAAATGTATACCTACCATTGACTGCATTTGTCAAGAGCTTTGCAATAGTATATAATTCGATAGGGTTTGGACAGTTTGAATTTTTAATTAGTTTGCTAATCCCCATTAGCGGGTATTGAGTAATTTCAAGATTGGGGAAGAAAACTGAAGATAGGGGCGACGACTAAGGTTCCGTGGCCTCTCTTATATGGTCGTTACTCTGGCTTATGGGTTATACATCAGGTTTGGCCTAAAACAGCTACGTACGCTATTTAAACACCATAACGCCTCTATTTCACAAACCATAGCTTCAAATGCATCAAAATATATATTAAACTGATTGTCTTGGAAAGACCTTAGCAATGGTTATAAAAATGATATCCAATTTACCTTTTATTAAAAATTTATTTTTTAATTAATTTAATAGTTACAGTGTCAAATTTGTGAGTCATTACAAAGTTGAACTACTTGAAGCGAAACACTATTCAAGATAGGATTCATTTACTATGACAAGGAAGGTTAATACCCCTGTAATTTATAGCCAACTTAAAGTTAAATTTTTTTTGTCAGAGTAAACTGGTTAATCGATAATTATTATCAGATTAAAACAAGGATTTCAATGTCGTATTTCGTAATTACCTATGAGTATCATTATTGTGTTGACCCTTGACCGAGTTTTAAATATCATAGTGATGTAGTGATGACGAAGAGAAAACATGCATAACATATTGTTAATAGAGTGAAGCTTAAACGATTCAAAATATGATTTCACCTATATGAACTATAAGCAATTAAACTCATGTTCACCACCATGTTTTAATAAAGTTGGTGCAAGCTTTATATTTAAAATGTTTAAATATTACTAGTGGCTGAGTTCACACCAAGGAGTCATATAAATGCAGTTGTCGGTAAATTTTCGAATTTAGCTCAAGTGAATTCGTTTATAATTATTACAAATTAAAATGGAGAAATTTAATGCACATGTTCATTACTTTTATTAGGGCTTTTAATTACTATCAAAGAGCCTTAAATTAGTTAAAATAATATATGAAGTCATATATATATATATATATATATATATTATTAATTAAATAAGCAAAAAATAATAATTATTTATTTATTATTATTTATATAAAAATTATTGAAAATTTATTTCATGGTAAATAAATTAGTGGACGGCCTTACTTTGTCCTTTGAGTGGTCAAATATACATGTGTAGTAATTATCTTACGAACTGTTTATGTGACGCCCCACCTCTATACTCACACTAGCCAAGGACACTACAGGGTAATGCCATCGACTTGCACGAAGAATAAGGCTGTTGAGGAGCGACCATCTGTGTAATTGCTTTGTGCGAGTACCGATATGTCAGATAATATAACTTACATTTCATTTCAAGAGGAAATCCGACATATTAAATACAAACTCAAAGCTACCACACAGTGGCTATGTGGACTTCAGAAACAAATATAGAAGTAAACATAACACAAATTAGTCACAGATATTCATATCACAAAGGCGGAAACAGATATGAATATAACACATAAAAGTGTACATTAAAATAGTGGTCAAACTAGATCCACTACATCACAAAAGAACAGATACAAGTGCTAAACAAAAGAATAAGTATACAACAAGGAGTCTCTATCTCAAATGTATACAAACAAAAACTACTATGCTAAAGTAGTTAGCTAAAAGTCAGGTGACAGACCCTGATAAGAAGTCAAGCAGGAGCACCTGAAATACCTCGGTCTGACCCGAGTATTATTTAAGAAGAAAATAATAAATGGATCCGTCTAGCTAAAATATCAAATAAAATGAGATAGGATAAGAGATATCACAAAAATGTATGATAACAATAATGCCATACTATGACAAGTACACATCAGATAACAACAAAAGTCATACAATATCTCAAATATTCTCAAATACCAAAAGAATGTCATATTCTTTAAATTATTCACCAAACACAAATATTGATAGAGCTTATCAATGCAATCCACGAAAATTGGTGAAACACAAATTCTAGAAATCATCAATTAGAAATCCAGGAATCACAAAGGAGGGAGGCCTATCACAAACGGGAGCATGAAAACTCACCAACACGTGCATCACAAACGGAACGCTATTCCATGGTCGCTAACCATCAATTTTGAGCCGAAGCTCCACAAACGGCCCGAAGACCATAGGTCGCTACCCCACCAAATTTTGAGTTGAAACTCCACAAACGGGGTTTAACCCCCACACAAACAAAGAGACGTCGCATATCGCTAGTCTAAATCACAAAATGATCATCATCGATCAATAAAAAGTGTCAATTACACTAAGCTAGTAAATAGATGAGTTTAGCTTCATGTCCCATAACCACTGGCTTAACTTAAATGTTTACGAACAAATTGTAGACTTCCACTCGAAAATTGTCACAAGATTTCAATCGAACAAGTCTAAGAATTAACCGACAAAGTAAACGCAAGCGTTTCATACCACTTGTTTTGCTAAGTCGTTTAATTGGATTTCTCGTACGAATGAGGTAAAGGTTTGTATATACTAATAGATTGGAAAACGGTTTTTATAAACGAGATTTGTATTAAAAATAGAGTTGGAATCATCTTTGTGAAAGAGTTTGAATATTTACTACTAGTATAGAAACCTTTGTATTTTAAAGTGACAAATCATAGAAATGATTGTAGAAACAATCAATCACCAAAATCCACATTCGACGACGTGAATTAAAACCATAAAAATTGATACCGAATCCATCAAAATCGATATTCCCAAAAATCCTGAAAAAGAAGTCATCAAAGTCGATAAATGATAACAACAAACCGGATCATCAAGAATCGATTAAAAATCGGAAACCCGCATGAAACTGCCTAAAATAGGCAAAAAGAAAATTTCACAGATTCAATCGACTGCGCTGTAGGGTCAGTTGTCTGAAACATGCCTAGAAACTCTCGGGTTTCAGGTTCAGTCGACTGACTCAGTAGTTCAGTCGACTGATACAGGGACAGGAACTTTTCTGTCCCCAGTTCAGTCGACTGAACTGTAGGGTCAGTCGATTGACATAGAGCCAGAGAGTTTTCTGGCCCCAGATTCAGTCGACTGAACTTTTGGTTCAGTCGACTGAACTGCCAGTTTCAGTATTTTCCAGTCTAGCCCCATGAAGGGCAAAAATCCAACGGAAGTGATCGGACGAGCAACAGAGACTAAGGATTTATGCCAAGCGACAACCCAGCCTTATAGTCTCTTCGATACACACCAACAACATGTTCAAACATCAAAGATAGGATTTTTAAAGATTTGACTTCAAAACACCAAAAATTGGAATATTCATCAAACCAATTCAATTCAAAAGCAATTGGACAAGGAATAGATGTTAGGAATTACTACCTAACAACTATCAAAGATACATACATAGATGTGAGCTCAAAAACTCACCTTTTCAACCCAAAACAACAAATGAGAAGCTCTAAAGCAAAGGAAAGATCAACTACTCTTCAATTTCAACTCTAGAAGCTCCAATCTAAGATCATAAGCAATATTTCCTAAGTTAGGTTATAGGAAATTTCTGAAATTGGAGAGAGATTGAGATGGAGAAGAAGAAGAGGATGCTTACCTTAGCTTCTCTTTGATGTTGGAGCTAGAATTTGTATTTCCTAATTAAACTAGGGTTTGGAATTCTAATTTCCTTTCTCTTCCCCCATTTTTACTTTAGCTAGAGAGGATTAGGAAATAGAATGAGTGAATGGATGAAGAGTAGAGGAGTTAGGGTTATTTGTTAGGTTGGTGGGCTGAAACCCAAACCCAAAGCCCTAAATGAAAATATAAAAATTTTACTCAACTCCAAACATATCGATGTTTATACTCAAAAAGGCCGCAAACGCCATTTTGGACTCAATGGAAGTGGTCTCGAGTCCTAATTCGACTGTTTGCAAAAAGTGATATTTCGGACTTAAATCCGACTAACGATGCTATATTTAAATAAAACATTTAAATATACAATCGTAAAAATATGCGGGTTGTTGCAGACTCCCCTCCCTAAAGAAATTGTGTCCTCGCAATACTTAAGAAAAACAAAATAAAAAGTAACAACCATACAAAGGCATAACAACACAAAAAGAAGAAATTTTGAAATGAGAAGTTCACTTTAAGGAGCATGAGAGAGTAAGTCCGAATGTGTTCGCTCGATGAATTCTCTAGATTCCCAAGAGCAATCCTTAGGATTTGAGGACCATTGAACTTTCACAAGAGGAACATCTTTATTTCGAAGGCGTTTAACCTCCGTAGCAATGATACGAATAGGATGTTGCTCATAAGTCAAATTAGGCGAAACTTCAATTTCTTCAACAACACCGGGCTCAAGAATAGAATTGGAATCTCGAAGGCATTTCCGTAATTGAGAGACGTGGAATACGTCATGAATAGCAGAAAACTGAGCCGGTAATAAAAGGCGATAAGCCACGGAACCAATGCGTTCGGTGATAGGAAATGGACCAATATATCGAGGTGCTAATTTTCCCGATCGACTGAAATGCACAACACCCTTCATAGGTGAAACACGAATAAACACAAAATCTCCTACAGAAAATTCTAATCTCCTTCTTCGATTATCGGCATAGGATTTTTGCCTACTTTGAGCTTCTTTCATCCTATGACGAATAAGGTCAATCTTTTCTATGGCATCCCGAATAAAATCTAGACCTAAAACCAGCTTCAAGCCAACACGAAGGAGATCGGCATGGCCTTCCGTAGAGTGCCTTGAAAGGTGCCATACTAATACTAGATTGGAAGCTATTATTATAGGAAAACTCAACAAGAGAAATATGATCTTCCCAACTTCCACCAAAATCAAAAACACATGCATGAAGAAGATCTTCAAGAGTTTGATTCACACGCTCGGTTTGTCCGTCGGACTGAGGATGATAAGCGGTGCTAAAATTAAGCTTTGTTCCCAAAGCTTTTTGAATACCTTTCCAAAATCCACTAGTAAACAATGGATCACGATCGCTAACAATAAAAGTAGGAACTCCATGTAATTTAACAATTTCTTTAACATAGAGTTTGGCCAAAAGAGGTACGGTCCGATTGGACCGAACGGGAATAAAATGGGCGGACTTTGTAAGTCTATCAACTATCACCCATAGGCTATCATGACCCAAACGAGAACGGGGAAGGCCGTCAATAAAGTCCATGGAAATTTGATCCCACTTCCATATTGGAATTTCCAAAGGTTGCAATAACCCACCGGGCCTTTGATGCTCGGCCTTTATGAGTTGGAAAGTCATGCAACGCTTAATAAAGTTAGCAATATCAGATTTCATTCCATCCCAATAATAAAGTCGCTTCATGTTCGTGTACATTTTACTATTACCGGGATGAATGGTAAATTTAGAACGATGAGAATCTTCTAAAATGTCTTTACGAAGATCAATAATATTTGGCACAATAAGTCTACCAAATTTTCGAATACCGCCACGAGCATTATTATCAAAGTCTTTCAAACCTTCAATATCAATTTTATCCCTACAACATTGGCTAAGAAAAACCAATTCGGGATCATGCTTTTGAGCTTCAAGAATGCGGTCTAAAAGAGAAGGATGAGCCTCAAGGCTACACAAAACAAGCGATGAACATGAATTGGATTCACGATCTCGAATCTCACAAGTGGATAAAGTCGCGAGATCATTCCATTCGGATATCATCATGGAAACAACCGCTTGTTGCTTCCGGCTAAGGGCATCGGCAACACGATTTCCCTTTCCGGGAGTATAAAGAATATCAAGATCATAAGATGCAAGGAACTTGAGCCAACGTTGTTGATGCAAATTAAGTTCCTTTTGAGAAAATAAATACTTTAAAGATTTATGATCGGTGTAGAGAACAAACTTCTCTCCCAAAATATAATGATGCCAAATTCTAAGGGCGAAAACAATAGCCGCGAGCTCTAAATCATGAGTGGCATATCTATTCTCGGCAGGCTTTAATTGCCTAGAAGCATAAGCAATTACACGTTCCCTTTGCATGAGAACGGCTCCCAAACCAACACGACTAGCATCGGTATAAACAATACAATCTTGGTTCCCCTCGGGAATCACAAGAATAGGAGTATCAGAAAGAGTTCTTTTAGTTTCTGAAAAGCAGCTTCACATTTGCCTGTCCAAATGTATTTAACTCCCTTCTTTGTCAAATTAGTAAGAGGTACGGAAATTTTAGAAAAGTCTTTTATGAACCGACGGTAATAGCCTGCCAATCCGAGAAATCTACGAATTTCCATCACACTCTCCGGTCTCTTCCAATTTTGAATCGCTTCAATCTTTGAAGGATCCACGGAAATTTCGGATTCAGAAATAATATGCCCTAAAAATTTCACACGAGATTGCCAAAAGTGGCATTTAGAAAATTTTTCTTTCAATTGGTTGCTCCTAAGAGTTTCCAACACAATCCGAAGATGATTTTCATGCTCTTCCTCGGTTTTAGAATAAACTAGAATATCATCGATAAAGATGAGAACAAATCGATCGAGGAAGTCTTTGAAAACTCGATACATAAGGTCAACGAAATAAGCTGGAGCATTCGTTAAACCAAATGGCATAACAAGCCATTCATAAGATCCATAATGAGTACGGAACGATGTCAAAGGAATGTTATCCTCTACAATACGGAGCTGATGAAAACCGGTTGCTAAGTCTAACTGTGAAAAGACTTTAACACCACTAAGTTGATCGAATAAATCATCAATCCGAGGTAAGGGATATTTATTCTTGATGGTGAGATCATTAAGCTTGCGGTAGTCAATGCAAAGCCTAAGTGTACCATCAGATTTCTTCACAAAAATAGCTGAAGCTCCCCATGGAGAGGAACTAGAATGAACAAATTGTTTTGCTTCCAATTCGGAAAATTGTTTACGCATCTCCTCATTTTCCTTATTGGACATACGATAAGGAGGACGAGTGATAGGTAGAGCTCTAGGGATTAGATTAATTCTGAACTCAATTGCTCGCTTAGGTGGTAATCCTAATACGGGCTCAAATATGTCGGGAAATTCACGAACAATGTGAATGAGAGGAATAACATCTTCCTCATCATCATTGTCGTCATCATGAGGATTTAGAGAATACAAGGATGCTCCCGAATTGGAATCTGAATCTTTAAGAGCAAGAGAAATCTTCTTAATAGATTGAGGATGTTGAAGATATATAGTCCGCTCAGGACATGGGATATGGGCTTCATAATGGTTAAGCCAATCCATTCCCAAAATCATTTCGAAGCCTAAGTAACGCATAACATGCAAATTGACACGGAAAGAGTAATCACATAAAATAATCTCGACATCTTTACATAGTAAACTGAGTGTTGTTGATCCACCAACTGCATTCGCAATTCTCAATAAAGTCATCAAGCCAATAATACTCAAAGACAAAGCATCAACAAGTTCTTTTGATATAAAAGAGTGAGATGCACCCGTATCAAAAAGAACTTGAATAGGAAGATCATGAAATATAATAATGCAATCAAGGATAGAATGAGAAATACCTTGACCACGAGAAGTGTTAGTAGGGGCTTGTACAACATTTAGCTTGCCTTCCTTCTTGCTTTGAAGTTTGGGACATGAAGATATAGTATGACCCGAACTTTTACAATAGCGACAAGTAAGAGACTTTAGACACTTGTTTGCATAATGGTCCTTAGAACCACAATTGTAACATTCTCCACGACTAGAGGTAGGAGTATTTGCTACCGAAGTTGCTTGCATCCCTTTCTTGTTGGGATTAGGCTTGAACTTAAAATGTCTCTTCTTATTGATGTTTTGTTTGGCACCCACAACTTCAACATCACTTTCTTTATCGGCCTCTTTGAGTCGAAGAGCGATATCAACAAGCTGATCGAAAGAAACTTCTAGTTTTAGAAGTAATGGCTTTTTGAGGTTCTTATTCAACCCATAGACAAATCTCTGATTTTTCTTCAATGGGGTATTAATATACTCGACCCCATATTTAGATTGAGATTTGAAAGATGCGATGTAATCCGTCACAGAAGATTCACCTTGAATAAGGTCAATGAAGCGTTGAGCTAGAGATACTTTTTTAGCTTCTGGCACAAACATCAATTCGAATCTTTCCCGAAATTGCTCCCAAGTAAGATCCTCTTCAATAATCTCAGAGATCAGAAGCTCATACCAATCTAATGCTCTTTCTTGGAGCATGCTAGAAGCCACTTGGACTCGATGTAGATCAATAAGATTCATGTGGGAAAAGATGCGATCGCATGTTCTAAGCCAAGTTTGGACTTCTATAATGCTCTCGGAACCTTTGAAAGGCCTTTCACCCAAGTTGGTGTAATCACTGCACAAGCATGCAAACACAGATTTAGGATGAGTAGGCTCTGGAATAGGTCCGATAGCTTGAGCATTTTTCACAAGATCTAAGAGTTGTTGAGCAGACATAAATACTCCATCATGAGGAGTAGCACTGGATTGACTGGTGCTGGGATGGCCTGGTCTAACCATTTCTCTTCTTTAAGAAAGAAAAAAGAGGAAAAAGGTTATTCACAGAATGAATATCAAACAAACTTGATTGATAAAACAAGGCATCATAAAAAGAAATAGGATAGAACGGTACGAAGACTCGAATTAAATCCTATGGCATGATTCCTAAGAAAGACTTAGGACAATGATCCTTGCTAGATTATTCTACAATGTTTCGAAGTTTGGCTTTGAAACCAAGCTGTGACGCCCCACCTCTATACTCACACTAGCCAAGGACACGACGGGGTATTGCCGTTGACTAGCACGAAGAATAAGGCTGTTGAGGAGCGACCATCTGTGTAATTGCTTTGTGCGAGTACCGATATGTCAGATAATATAAATTACATTTCATTTCAAGAGGAAATATGACATATCAAATACAAAATCAAAGCTATCACACTGTGGCTATGTGGACTTCGGAAACAAATATAGAAGTAAACATAATACAAATCAGTCATAGATATTCATATCACAAAGGCGGGAGCAGATATGAATATAACACATAAAAGTGTACATCAAAATAGTGGTCAAACTAGATCCACTACATAACAAAAGAATAGATACAAGTGCTAGACAAAAGAATAAGTATACAACAAGGAGTCTCTATCTCAAATGTATACAAACAAAAACTACTATGTTAAAGTAGTTAGCCAAAAGTCAGGTGACGGACCCTGGTGACGGACCCTGATAAGAAGTCAAGAAGGAGCACCTGAAATACCTCGGTCTGACCCGAGTATTATTTAAGAAGAAAATAATAAACGGATCGGTCTAGCTAAAATATCAGATAAAATGAGATAGGATAAGAGATATCACAAAAACATATGATAACAATAATGTCATACTATGACAAGTATACATCAGATAACAACAAAAATCATACAATATCTCAAATATTCTCAAACACCAAAAGAATGTCATATTCTTTAAATTATCCACCAAACACAAATATTGATAGAGCTTATCAATGCAATCCACGAAAATTGGTGAAACACAAATTCTAGAAATCATCAATTAGAAATCCAAAAATCACAAAGAGGGGGAGGCCTATAACAAATGGGAGCATGAAAACTCACCAACACGTACATCACAAACGGAACGCTATTCCATGGTCGCTAACCATCAATTTTGAGCCGAAGCTCCACAAAAGTCCCAAAGACCATGGGTCGCTACCCTACCAAATTTTTAGTTGAAACTCCACAAACGGGGTTTAACCCCTACACAAACAAAGAAACGTCGCACATCGCTAGTCTAAATCACAAAATGATAATCATCGATCAATAAAAAGTGTCAATTCCACTAAGCTAGTAAATAGACGAGTTTAACTTCATGTCCCATAACCACTGGCTTAACTTAAATATTTATGAACAAATTGTAGACTTCCACTCGAAAATTGTCACAAGATTTCAATCGAACAAGTCTAAGAATTAACCGACAAAGTAAATGCAAGCGTTTCATACCACTTGTTTTGCTAAGTCGTTTAATTGGATTTCTCGTACGAATGAGGTAAAGGTTTGTATATACTAATAGATTGGAAAACAGTTTTTATAAACGAGATTTGTATTAAAAATAGAGTTGGAATCATCTTTGTGAAAGAGTTTGAATATTTACTACTAGTATAGAAACCTTTGTATTTTAAAGTGACAAATCACAGAAATGATTGTAGAAACAATCAATCACCAAAATCCACATTCGACGACGTGAATTAAAACCATAAAAATCGATACCGAATCCATCAAAATCAATATTCCCAAAAATCCTGAAAAAGAAGTCATCAAAGTCGATAAATGATAACAACAAACCGGATCATCAAGAATCGATTAAAAATCGGAAACCCGCACGAAACTGCCAAAAATAGGAAAAAAGAAAATTTCACAGATTCAGTCGACTGCGCTGTAGGGTCAGTCGACCGAAACATGCCTAGAAACTCTCGGGTTTCAGGTTCAGTCGACTGACTCAGCAGTTCAGTCGACTGATACAGGGACAGGAACTTTTCTGTCCCCAGTTCAGTCGACTGAACTATAGGGTCAGTCGACTGACATAGAGCCAGAGAGTTTTCTGGCCCTAGATTCAGTCGACTGACCTTCTGGTTCAGTCGACTGAACTGCCAGTTGCAGTATTTTCCAATCTAGCCCCATGAAGGGCAAAAATCCAACGGAAGTGATCGGACAAGCAACGGAGACTAAGGATTTATGCCAAGCGACAACCCAGCCTTATAGGCTCTTCGATACACCCCAACAACATGTTCAAACATCAAAGATAGGATTTTTAAAGATTTGACTTCAAAACACCAAAAATTGGAATATTCATCAAACCAATTCTATTCAAAAGCAATTGGATAAGGAATAGATGTTAGGAATTACTACCTAACAACTATCAAAGATATAGACATAGATGTGAGTTCAAAAACTCACCTTTTCAACCCAAAACAACAAATGAGAAGCTCTAAAGCAAAGGAAAGATCAACTACTCTTCAATTTCAACTCTAGAAGCTCTAATCTAAGATCATAAGCAATATTTCCTAAGTTAGGTTATAGGAAATTTCTAAAATTGGAGAGAGATTGAGATGGAGAAGAAGAGGATGCTTACCTTAGCTTTTCTTTGATGTTGGAGCTAGAATTTGTATTTCCTAATTAAACTAGGGTTTGGAATTCTAATTTCCTTTCTCTTTCCCCATTTTTACTTTAGCTAGAGAGTATTAGGAAATAGAATGAGTGAATGGATAACGAGTAGAGGAGTTAAGGTTATTTGTTAGGTTGGTGGACTGAAACTCAAACCCAAAGCCCTAAATGAAAATATAAAATTTTTACTCAACTCCAAACATATCGATGTTTATACTCAAAAAGGTTGCAAACACCATTTGGACTCAATGGAAGTGGTCTCGAGCCCTAATTCGACTGTTTGCAGAAAGTGACATTTCGGACTTAAATCCGACTAACGATGCTATATTTAAATAAAACATTTAAATATACAATCATAAAAATATGCGGGTTGTTACAGTTTAATTGGTACTAGTTTGTGGAAAAGAAAAGGTTAGATATTTCAGATATTTAGCCTAATTACCTACATAAATAAAGTGAGATTTTATTTTATTTTTCACATAATTTCATAATCCAAAATCCAAAATCCTCTATTAGAGAGTTAAAACCAAGAGCTAGACTTTGCAAGTAAAGCTAGAAGAAAGGCGAACGCGTTCTATGAAAAGGAAATTGCTCGCAACTCAAGATGTAATCAACCGACAAGAATCATCAAGGTATAGATCCTATTTACTCGTTATGTCATATCATAAAATTATGCATACAAGCATATAATTTTAAGTTTTGAAAAAATAGCATTTTATATAACACTTATTTAACTAGTATGAATATATATATATATATATATATATATATATCAAAAAGAAATTGTTTATATATATAAATATTTTTTTATCAAACAAAAATAATCTTTCAGAGAGTAATTTGGTTTTTTTATTTTATGTATAGAGATATTAATAATTTATTCTTAATTTAATACACACATACATAATATATAATTAAATAGTTAAGGACTGCTAACTCACTTAGCAAATGGTATGACACTTTGGACTGAGATTCGAGTGGTCATGGGTTTGAAGTCTCGAGATACCAAGATGAGTGATCTACTTGAATAAATTACAAATTTTATTCTAGAAAATACATTTATGCAAAAAGTACATTTTATATTAGATTTACATTCAGCGAAAAAAGAATTTACTTAAATTTTATTATAAATATTTTAATATAAATCAAAATCTCATTTTGACTTATTATTAGGTTTAGAATTTTAAATTTAGATATATAATCCCTAAAAAACCTAGAAAAACCAAAAATTATGTTTATTATTAATGTTACACACACACACACTAAAATACTCCTTTTGATTCAGCATTATGTTTCGAACTTTTAATTTAAAATTTACATTTTGTATAAATATGAAAATAACATTACATATAATTAATAAATATTTCTATCAGATAGCTGAGCCCAAAATTATGTATAAACATGATTACATAAATATTTATTTAATGGTTAATCCTATAACAATAAACATAAATTTAATCATTTATTAAAGGGTTAAATATATTTAGTTCATTAATGTATTCATGTTAACTTATTTAATCATATACATGATTAATATATAATTGATGTAAATTATATATATATACACACAAACTGTGTTATATGTGTATATATATTTAAATATGTATTTATATGTGGATCACATATGTTAAACATGGTGCTTGTTTTATAACACACACACAAAGTCTAATCATATATTCCAATAATCATGTAGATATATTATAGTATTTATAGACACTAATGTAATAAATATTCCCTTTAAGAATTATTTTAATTATTACAATAAACATATGATTTATTTTAATTATTACAATAAAATTTATTTTAATTGAAAATAAATCTTATTATATGAAATATAATATTATATATGATTACATGTAAACTTTTTTATTCATGATAATACATTACAAAGATCCATTTCATAATGAATACAAAAGATTTTTATTAATTCCCTTTTCATCGCGTTGCCCGATGCAACTGGTCTAATAAATGGTATTAGTGCCTACATCATGTTAACATGAATACTTAATCAACATTAAGAATGTATCATTAAAGTCTAAGCAACAGTGACTAAGGAAGGAGGTTGCATAATTAAGGAACACTCTTACAAATGGAAAACCTCCCTACCTTCCTAGTCTTTACCTGGATCATCAGATGGTTTGAATATAGTGTATGTCATACACATGTAACAACCTACCAATCTCGATCCTTTGTTTAACTCTTGAGTCAACATTTAAACCATGAAATTCATAAATAATGGATCATTAGGTTATGATAATAGTAAAGAGAGTAACACTCTAACAATAAATTTTCAAACTCACAATGGAAGGACCAACATATAATACCATACATAATACATGCATACATAAATACATGCATACATAAATACATATACATAAACATATACGTATACATATACTTACATATCACATACATACATACACACAGATATATATATACACATATATATATATATATATGTGTATGTATGTATGTGTGTGTGTGTATTCACACCAAACAAAAGTCATATGCTTGTACAAAACCAATCCAATCATTCACATACTATCATACGTAATGTCGGATGACACACACACACAAATTTGTATTTAGTTTCTTAAGTAACGTCTTCACCGTCCGCACCTTCAAATGTCACTTACACAAGCATTTCCACAAACTCCATCATCCTAGAAATGATAGATGCATAGAAAAATATGGAGAGTGATTAGGCATACAATGGTCTTAGTGAGTGAAACAAACCTATTTAACATATACTACGAACACACTTTTATCACACTGTTAATGTCTAATTCATATGGAAACCTATCTTAACTAGTGTGACCCGCATCCACAGAGTCAAACCAAAATAAAACATATGGTTGACTACTTAATTAAGGTCATGTTACATATAACTACACGATATAAATAATTAAACTATAAATTATGGTCATACGCTTACAATTCGTTCAACCAATGGACATAATCCAAGGCAAATCCGTTGAAGGTTGTACAAGCCTATTGTTAACTAATAAATTAGCAACTTTGGAATTAGACTATTGCGCGCATGAAAACAAAGATTACTTGCTAATCACTAAGCTTAAAAACGTAAAAATGAGAGAAAATTAAAGCAAATAACACAAATATATAGAGTGGTTCAGCAAGCTTGCCTATATCCACTATGAATATCTCATGTCTCTTACAATTACAAGGAATTATAAGAGAATAATAAGAAATAAAACACTTAAGACAAAAAAGTTACAAATCTTAAAAGCTTAGGCTTTAGTTTGCAGTGAGAGAATAACTGTAATTCAATCAAATTTTAACCAATTTCCGACCACTTTGAAGTAGCATGACATGGGGTATTTATAATAGCTACATTGAATGATGGATGGTTAGTAAAATAGTGGAAAAATGATCGACCGCCGATCTTATTGCATAGGCTGATGGAAGATAGCTGTAAAGGTGGAATATAATATGTCACCGAGAGGTATGCTAATTGTCTCTCCATACCAAGCGCATGCTTTGCATTTAATGTGCATTTTATGCTGACTGCGTGCTACAGAAGTATAAATGCTTTTGGCAGACTTACTAGGGTACCTAGTACAGCTGGCTATATGACTTGTCATTTAATTTTTCTTGCCTATGTGGCAATGGTGATGAATGGCTTTCTCGGGGCTGTGCTGGCTGGTCGGTTGTTGACAACACTTGAGAAGAGCTGAATTTTATGAAGGACCAAGTTCCAAGGAAAGTGCTTAAATGCCTACGGGATGATAGGATGGGATGCTTAAGACTAGTTAAAGGCAGGCTGGGCCAAAGAAAGGGTCACACTTGAATCAATCTGGTCTGATGATTTGCTGTTTGAAGCCGCCTTGAGTTGCGCAGATCGATAATAGATTTGGAGTGCTGTTGAGTGGATGGGTTGGCTTGGAGCCCAATTAAATGTGGGCCGTCATGATCTGGACATGCTTAGATGTGTTGGGTCTGCATGAATTAGGTCGAGCCATGCTTTAATTAGGTCGAGCCATGCTTGAATTAGGTCGAACTGTGCTTGATCGGTTTGCCAATTACACTTGCCATAAATTTGAGCAACAACTGCATTTGAACATCATCACCTCCCACGATCCACATTATTGAATATGTGCGGCTCGTGACATCACGGTAACACCATAAGAGCAATCTAACCTTAAAGCATTCAATTCAATCATCGGATGCACGCACGTACATTCATATGTCAAATATCATACACATTACATCATACTAAGGTCACACATGGTGAATCATCTTTGGCCTACACAGAGGAATCACACATGAACTCGGTCCTGACACGCTTGCTTAATCGTATAGGCCTTACCTGAATCCAGGTTCAATTTGGCCTATGACTCGACTACCCATCAACCAATTGTACCTTAATTGGTTGACTGATTATCGTCAAACTTCTAAAAACCATACCAAGTTTCTCCAATATTCCAAAGTTGTTCATAATTATTTCTTCTTGTTTTTCTTATTTATCTTGGTATTCACCGTTGCATATTTTCATTATTTAATAGAAAATGTTTACATTATTTCATCACATAGATTCTGAAAAGACTGTATATGCGGTGGATCGTGTAATATGAATCTAAGAGTGCGGAAAAGTACGAACTGATAAACAAATAGTAGTAAAGTAAATGAAAAATAAAAATAAGCACACCAGGAATTTTATACTGGTTCGAACTTCCCGTTCTACATCCAGTCCTAGAATACACTCTGGATTTAACTCTAACTATAAAACCCTCACTTAACCCGGAGGAATAGGTACACAAACACCTGAGCAGCCGAACAGGATTTTCCCCTCAGCAGCCGAAGTGGACTTTCTGCCTGAGCAACCGAACAGGACTTCTACTTGATATAGAAAAACTTTGTTGACAAGTATGTTCTTGATAACACAGATATGTCTTGAAGTACACCCTTCCTATAATCAAATCCTCAAGTATTTGAAATGTATGTGAGAATAAGAAAGGAAGATATTGCTTAGAATCAAGGAATATTTAAGTAATTCAGAGATTCAAAGCAATTAGATATTGAATGCTGTTAGAATGCAAGAATATGAGAGCACAAGAGTAATAGAGAGTAGTTAGAATGATTTCGATGATTGTAGAATGTTTGGAAACAAGTATATATAGAAAATAGAGAGTTGCTGCCATTGATGTAGAGTTTTGACGAAGATAAGCAACTATTTCCGTTCAGAAATCGATCGCAACCCTTCGGAGAGAAGAAGTGTCTGTTGAAAATATGACAGTTTGAATCAGGTCAGTCGACTGGTCGAAAATGGTCAGTCGACTGAAAAGTAAATTCTTGAAAAAAAATTCATGCATAGATGTTCATATATGTGCAGCATATACAGAACCATTCGACTGGGAAAAATTTCCAATCGACTGGTTGTATGTTTGAAGCACATACAAGCCATTTTTTCAAAGAATCGAGATGTGTTTTCTTGAGGATAGATTTTACAAAATTTCTAAGACTCAAAAACAAATAAACACTCATAGAAATTGTCTCTCTTTTTGTGACATGACGCCATACTTGAGTATTGTCTTGCATACGTTAGCGTCGCCTTGTCATGAATCAAAACTATGTGATTTAACATTCTCCCCCTTTTTGATTGATGACAACCTGTATAAGATATAAGATAAATATATATATATGAAGATTTATGATCTCCCCCTGAATATGTGCATCTTTAGTTCCTGCAATAAATGGTTAGTTCAAACTTTCTCCACCTTTGTCATCGACAAAAAGAAAAATATAGCCAATGATTGTAAAGAAGGTAATATAGTCAAAAGGAAATACAGGCAATGAAATTTGCAAATTCAGAAATAAGATATTAATTATTACATGTCTCTTAAAATACTGAATATTCATTGCAAAAAGTAGCCAATAACATGTAACTTACCAAACAACTTACCATACCAACTATGTCAAGTCTATTCAGCATCCCAATCAAATTCTTCCTCATCGACGGGTTGCTTTCCGGGTCTTGAACTGCCAATGCCTTGTCCTCCGCTTCCTACAGCACTTTTATCTATGCTAGTGTGTTCCTCTGAAGTAGACCATGTAAAATGAGGAGCATGACGTTTGCCAGGTGCAGATGCAGTAGTAGTTGCCGAAGAGGAACAAGATATTGCATTCCATAAAGAATTGAAAAAGCCTTTGATTTTGTCCAATTTTTTGTCAACCTTTTTAAGACGTAAGTCTAAGATAATTTGATTTCTGGAAAGAATGTCGATAGACCCTCGGGTGCTATGAGATGAGGATGGAAGACGAATTTCCTCTTCAGGTTCGGGAATAGAAGAACTTTCGGTTTGGCGGCGTCCTTGTTGTTTTTGCCAGTCTTCGAAGGAATCAAAATGAGGAGGTCGAGCCGGTAATTTCATAAGGCTGAGAGTGCGAATATTGATCAAGCCCACCATAGAGAATTCCGAGTTAGGTTGGAGAACACCAATATCTAAAAGAAGTCGCATGATATATTCGCCAAATATATGATATTCATGTTACCGTTATTGAAGCTGAGAAATTCATATAAAATACGACGAGGCCAATTGACGTGAATACCGCTCCAGATAGCATATAAGGCTTTGAAGTTTTCAGGGTAAATAAGCTCATAAGAACCGGTGCGGGGAAGTATAGTTCGCATTAAGGTTTTGTGAAAAATCCGAGCCTTTGGTCGTAGAAATTTTGACTTCAATTCTATCATATCATCTCCCATAAACATATGACTCACTCTATCTCTCCTTCTAGTGTCACATTGAACATCATCCAAAATAGTTCCACGTGCCGGAGTTTGTAAAATGTGTGCAATACGAGCTAGTGAAATAAAAACTGGTGTTCCACAAACTAAACTTCAAACACAATCTTCTCTATTAGCGGGATTTTGATGTCCTAAATTGAGGTTAGCATAGAACAACTTGACCATAACATGATTAATTTTGTGTTGATTCAAATTATAGTCAAGTAATGATTCTAAACCACTTCTCCTTGCTAGTTCCTGAAGACCGTACACAGCAAAATCAGAGTATATCATAAATGAACCTTCAAAAAATTGAGATTTCTTCATGGAGTTCCATCGCTTGAGAGCTGTTGAGTCTTATAGCCATTGACCAACTTGAGAATCAGTAGGATCAGAAGAGGAACCTTGCTTAGCTCCTTTTGATTTAGGAGGAGCCATAATTTAGGAGAATTTGGGTGAAATAAAAAATTGAAAATTGGGGGCTAGGGTTTTGTTAAATTCGGTAAAAAGTGAGAAGTAAGAATGAATGGGGAGTAAAAAAAGTAAATAAACAGGGTGAAAAGAGGGTTATTTGGCCTTGTAGGTGCAAGTCAGTCTACTGATCAGTAACCCGAGAGTTTTCTTGGCCTGTAATCAGTCGACTGATCGATATAGCCAGTCGACTGGCTGTAAGAAAATATGGTAGTGAATTTTTGTGATATAAAAATGCAATTTTATTCAGAATCAAACAAACAAATGATGAAAAAACAAATGAAATAAAGATACAAAAATTAAAAAACACGTAAAATAAGCTAGTGCGAATCACTTGACTTGGATTCGTCTGGTTCTATTTTTGTGTTCTCTTGATATGGTCGAAGTGGTGACCATCAATTCCCGCGTTCCCAAAAATTTGGAGATATTGGTGGATGCTGTGGAGATGGTTCCCAAGAATTGTGATGATGAGCAGGAGATGGTTGATGAATAGTGTTTTTAGAGGAAGAACCACAGAATTTCAATGCGACTTGTTCCAAAAAGCTTAAACGTTTCGAATTAACTTTTTGTTCATAATAAAGTTCGCGCTGTAATTCCATTGTTTCCCTTTGGTAGTGATGTATATCATCAATTTTTTCCTTTGTATTTGGTGAGATAAAAAGAGCTTTCTTGGCCTTTTTTCTTTCGGGAGTATATCCTGAGTGATATCGACCAAAAGCATGAATAGGTTCATGTACCGGAGTAGGGGTTAGTAGAGATGGTGTAGAGCATGTGGAAGATGATGGTGTGGCATATGAAAGCCTAGAAGTGTTGGAGTTGATTGATTCTTGAGAAGCCATAAAAGCAAGAATGTTGTTTGAAACTTGAGATTGAATGAGCAAAAAAAAGTGCATGAGAGGTCTATTTAAACGGTAGAAACCCTAAAGAATTGATGGTCAGAAATATAGAGTTGATATTGACCATGAAATAATAGAATGGTTGAGGAAATTTTAGAAATGGATGGTTAAGGGATGATGCGAAATAATATGAAGCTAACTATGTAACTGAGCAGTAATCACTATATAGCACAACTGGTAAAGCATGCACTTACCAGCTATGAGACCTGAGATCAATTCCTAGTAGATACACTATATTTTTTTTAATTTCGAAATTGTAAGTGTAGTAAGAGACGATGAGTTCAAGTCTTAGTAGTGTGATGAAAACAAAAAAATTTATTTTTGGCCAAAAATCTTCAATAACAATGTAAACATTATAAAATTTTGGTCATAAAATTTATGAAACATAAGTATAAAAATTATAACTCTTTAGAAGAGACGATTCCAAGTTCTCGTCTTAATTTTATAAAAATATTTTCTATTAAAGGTTTTGCAAATATATCAGCCAATTGATTTTTTAGAGGATACAAATTCAAGATTTATTGAATCTTTTTCAATACAATCACGAAGAAAATGATGATGAATGTCGATATGTTTTATTCGTGAATGATTGATTGGATTTTTAGATAAGTTTATAGCACTTGAGTTATCACAATAAATTGTTGATTTTTTTAGATTAAAACAAAAATCTCAAAGTGTTTGTTGCATATAGATGACTTGAACACATGCCAAGGCTGCAGATATATATTCTGCTTTACATGTCGAAAGTGAGACGCAATTTTGTTTCTTACTAAACCAAGATATAAGAGATCGTCAAATAAAGTGACAAGTCCCACTTGTACTTTTTCTATCCGTTTGACTTCCTCCAAAATCAGCATCACTATATGATATTAATTCAAAAGGACATTCTTTCGGATAAAATAGTCCAAAGTCCTTGGTTTTACCAAGATACCGTAGTATGTGTTTTACTGCTCGCATATGTGATTCTTTGGGATCTGCTTGAAATCGTGCACACAAACAAACACTCGTCATTATGTCAGGTCTGCTAGCAGTTAAATAAATTAATGATCCAATCATACTTTGATATAATTTTTGGTCAACACTTTTACCATTTTCATCTTTATCAAGATGTATAGATGTACTCATAGGAGTAGGTTTGGTAGAAGTATTTTCCATACCAAAGCGTTTAAGTAGATTGTTACAATATTTTTCTTGATTTATAAAAATACCATTTTCCATTTGTTTAATTTGTAAACCAAGAAAATAATTTAATTCTCCCATATGTGACATTTCAAATTCTTTGATCATTATTTTTGAAATTCCTGACATAAATTTTCATTTGTAGAACCAAAAATAATATCATCAACATAAATTTGAACAATTAAAATATCTTGTTTGTTTCTTTTAATAAAAAGAGTTTGATCAACCTTTCCAATTTCAAAACTAGAATTTATTAGATATCTTTTGAGACGATTACCAAGCACGTCGTGAATATTTAAGACCATACAAAGCTTTCTTTAATTTATAGACATGGTCTGGAAATTGTTCATGAATAAATAAAGGAGGTTGTTCAACATAAACATTTTCTTTTATAAAACCATTTAGAAAAGCGCTTTTTACATCCATTTGATATAATTTAAAATTATGAAAACAGGCATAACCAGTAAGATATGCATTGCTTCTAATCTAGCGACTGGAGCAAACGTTTCTTCGTAGTCAATTCCTTCTTCTTGATTATATCCTTGTGCTACTAATCTAGCTTTATTTCTAGTTATATTACCTTGTTCATCTGATTTATTTTTGAAAACCCATGACTGATTGGTTACTAGGCCGTGTAACTAAATCCCAAACGTCATTTCTTTCGAATTGGTTTAGTTCTTCTTGCATAGCGATAATCCAATAATCATCAGTTGAGGCTTCCTTTATATTTTTAGGTTCTATATTAGAAAGGAAAGCTACATGGCCCATTTGATTTAATTGATTTCTAGTTCTTACATTTGAATTAATTTCTCCTATTACATTTTCTACGGGGTGATTCTTAATATCCTAGGAGGAGATCTTAATTCATTATTATTGTGAACAGTGTTTTCATCATTTTGAAAAATTATAGGTTCCGTATTTGTGATATTTTCTTTATCATCTTTAAAACTTGGAATTTTTTTAAAATTTTCATCGAACGATACATGAAGTGTTTCTTTGATGATATTCGTTCTTTTATTAAAAATTTGAGAAGCTTTGCTTCGTTCCGAGTATCCTACAAAGATTCCTTCATCGGATTTTGGATCGAATTTGCCAAGCTGATCTTTTGTATTTAAAACAAAACATTTTGAACCAAAAACTTTAAAATATGAAATGTTTGGTTTTCTTTCATTAAATAATTCACAAGGAGTATTCTTAGTTAGTGGTCGAATAGAAACACGATTCAAGACATAACAAGCGGTAGCAACAGCTTCTGCCCAGAAGTGTTTTGGCAACGTGCTTCCATTTAACAAAGTCCTTGCACATTCTTGTAAGGTTCTATTTTTCCGTTCCACTACTCCATTTTGTTGAGGAGTTCTTTGAAACGAAAAATTGTGGATTATTCCTTTCTTCTTACAAAAATGTTCAAAAACATTGTTTTTGAATTCTCCTCCCTGATCACACCTAATATTTTTAATTTTTAAACTTTTAAAATTTTGAATTCTTTTAACAAAAGATTTGAAATAATCAAAAGTATCGCTTTTGTTTTTCATAAAAATTGTCTAAGTATATCTAGAAAAGTCATCAACAATTACAAATACATATTTACTATGATTTATGGATTGTACTTGTGTTGGTCCAAATAGATCCATGTGTAGTAATTCGAGTGGTTGCAGTGTTGAAATAACCTTTTTAGATTTAAAAGATGACTTAGTTAATTTTTCTATCTGACATGCATCACAAATATGGTCTACCTCAAAATTCATTTTTGGTAACCCTTTTACTAAATCATTTTTAGATAATTTTGAAATAGTTCTAAAATTTATATGACAAAACCTTTTGTGCCATAATCAAGGATCATTTTCTTTGACTAATAAGCACATATTTGTATTATAATTTATATTCATATTCAAAACATAAATATTTTTATCTCTAAAACCTTCAAAAATAAGATTATTATATTGATAAAAAATGCTACACTTATTTTCAGAAAAAGTGATTTTGAATCCTTTATCACACAATTGGCTGATACTAAGTAAATTGTGTTTTAAATTTTTAACTAACAAAACATTGGAAATAAGAGGTAAATTAGATGTACCGACATTGCTGACGTCACCTTTTTCGACGATATATCCTTTAGAATTGTCTCCAAAAGTGACAGAGCCTCTATTTGAGTAAGTAATGTTTGATAGCATATCTTTGTCACCCATCATATGTTTTGAGCAACCGCTGTCGAGTATCCATTTTCCTCTCTTTTTAAGTGGGACCTGCAAGAAAATAAAGAATAACATTGGTACCCACCTTTTAATCGGGTCCTAAGAGTTAGGTCTTAGGAAACCAAACCCAAGAGGGTTCAGTATCCCTTTTGAAAATATAATCCTTATTTTTATGAACAGATTCAAAAAATGAATTTATATATTTCTTCTTAATCAAACTATTGTTTGTTTTAGGAATCCATATTTTTAAAGTTTTCATATTGGATTTTCTTTTTAACGGTTCTTTTGTAGTCCAAGGTTTATAATCATTTCTCCTTTTATTTTCATTTTTAGGTGGAGCTTTTGATTTCTTAATATAACCTAATCCCTTTTTGTTTGAAGCAGGTTGAGAATTTTCAATAATACCGGATAAATTTTCTCTTCCTTTATTAAAATTGGAAATGTTTTTAGTAATGTCATCTAGCTTTGTTTTGAGACTAGTGTTTTCTAAATCAACAATTTTGATTTTTTTAGCTCATGATTCTCAGAAGCTAGAGCATCATTTTTTTCTTTTTGAGCTTCTATTTCTTGACTTAAAAGAGCGAGTTGAGAATTGTTAGAGAGTGAATCTTGAATTTTCTCAAGTTGTTCTTCTAATATTTTCTTCTCGTCTTTAAGCATATCTCTTTCGAATTCTGCTCTTTTCTGATTTTCCAAAGCTTCTTTATATTTTCTTTTGAGACTTTTTAAAGTATCTAGAAGTTCTGAATTTATTTCTATCATATCATCAAAAGTTAGATACTAACCTCATTATATTTTGCCATGAAGCATACATTTGCTTGTTCATTATCACTGTCGCTTTCTCTTTTAGAAGATGAAGAATCTAAGTCATCCCATATTATTGAAAAAGCTTTTCTCTTGAAATTGTCCTTCTTATTCTTGTTGTTGTATGCTTTCTTCTGTTCTGGACAATCTTTTTGTATGTGTCCCTTTTTGTGGCAGTCGAAACATTCTATTGCTGAGGTTGATGGTTTGTTGGAATTGTTGTTGAAGCTTCGTTTTCCATTACTCTTGTTCCTTTTTCTATATTTCAAAAACTTTTTAAAGTTTTTGGCAATAAATGCTAGATCTTCCTCATCTGAATCTGAGTATTCTTCTTCAGCATGAAAAGCTATGTTCTTCTTGTCTTGTGCTTGTACTCTTTTAGCCTGCAAATTTACTTCATAGGACATTAGATTTCCTATTAACTCTTCTGGTTTCATGGTAGAGAGATCATTAGCTTCTTCAATAGCTAAGACTTTTCTTTCCCATTCGTTCGTTAAAGAGTTAAGGATTTTTGAAACAATATCAAAGTCGGAATATATCTCTACTAGTCCTAATAAAGAATGATGAATATCTTGAAATCTGGAGTACATATCATTTATAGATTCATCTTGCTTTATCCTAAAATTTTGAAATTGATTCTTAAGCATAGATATTTTACTTTGTTTAACCTTGTTAGTACCTTCATGAGTGACTTTTAGTGTTCTCCATAATTCATAGGCAGTGTTGCACATACTAACATGATTAAACTCATTTTTATCTAAGGCACAAAACAACATATTCATGGCTTTTGCATTTGCTGTGGCATCTAGTTTTTGGGTATTTGTCCAAGTAGAATACTCCCCATTAGGAATAGTGTATTCTTTCTGAGTAATATTCCATGAATCAAAACTATTTGCTTGCATATATATATATACGCATTTGTGTTGCCCAATAGTTATAATTCATGCCATTAAACAGTGGAGGTCGTGAAGTGGATTGACCTTCATTAAAACTGGTGTTAGTGTTACTATACATATTACTGAGATATCAAATAACTGTGTGACGGTTATAGGATGACCTAATGCTCTGATACCAAATGAAAAGACTGTATATGCGGTGGATCGTGTAATATGAATCTAAGAGTGCGGAAAAGTACGAACTGATAAACAAATAGTAGTAAAGTAAATGAAAAATAAAAATAAGCACACCACGAATTTTATACTGGTTCGAACTTTCCGTTCTACCTCCAGTCCAAGAATACACTCTGGATTTAACTCTAACTATAAAACCCTCACTTAACCCGGAGGAATAGGTACACAAACACCTGAGCAGCCGAACAGGATTTTCCCCTCAGCAGCCGAAGTGGACTTTCTGCCTGAGCAACCGAACAGGACTTCTACTTGATATAGAAAAACTTTGTTGACAAGTATGTTCTTGATAACACAGATATGTCTTGAAGTACACCCTTCCTATAATCAAATCCTCAAGTATTTGAAATGTATGTGAGAATAAGAAAGGAAGATATTGCTTAGAATCAAGGAATATTTAAGTAATTCAGAGATTCAAAGCAATTAGATATTGAATGCTGTTAGAATGCAAGAATATGAGAGCACAAGAGTAATAGAGAGTAGTTAGAATGATTTCGATGATTGTAGAATGTTTGGAAACAAGTATATATAGAAAATAGAGAGTTGCTGCCATTGATGTAGAGTTTTGACGAAGAGAAGCAACTATTTCCGTTCAGAAATCGATCACAACCCTTCGGAGAGAAGAAGTGTCTGTTGAAAATATGACAGTTTGAATCAGGTCAGTCAATTGGTCGAAAATGGTCAGTTGACTGAAAAGTAAATTCTTGAAAAAAATTCGTGCACAGATGTGCATGTATGTGCAGCATATACAGAACCGGTCGACTGGGAAAAATTGCCAGTCGACTGGCTGTATGTTTGCAGCAAATACAAGCCATTTTTTTAAAGAATCGAGATGTGTTTTCTTGAGGATAGATTTTACAAAATTTCTAAGACTAAAAAAAAATAAACACTCATAGAAATGAGGAGTTCAATATCACCATTGTTCTTGTATCTCTTTTTGTCGCATGATGCCATACTTGAGTATTGTCTTGCATACGTTAGCGTCGCCTTGTCATGCATCAAAACTATGTGATTTAACAGATTCATCCTAGTATTCTTCTTTACAGTCATTAAATGTCCATAATTATTTCTACCTTCAAATCTCTTCACTATCGATTCCTTTAACGCCATATCTCATCATTGTATTATCTGATATGGTCTGAATTACTCTACTTACAATATTATATACATTATACATTCATTCATATAGTTAATTCTTCATATATAAGTCTTATTTCAATGTTTCAGTCACCAAAACCATATCTTTCTTCTTTATATCATTTCTACATATCAACCACACTATATTATTCATTAATTCACTAACCAGTATTCTTAATTATGTTAGAATGATTTTTCTCTGATTAAATTATAAATTACTCTAGGTATATGTGATGACCCTCCTTTTTGAATGATTTAAATCGACAATAAACCACACATGTCTAACTCAAACCATTCAAATTGAAGGATTTTCAATGGGGTAAATAAGAAAACAAGAGAAAAGAAGAAAACAGAATATAGATTCGCGCAGCGGAATGAAAATATAATAACCAAATAAACAGTTCATGAAGCTGTTTTACAATATACATTTGATTACACAAATTTACAATAAAATCAGAGTACAGTAAAAAATATACCAAAATGATGCATCAGAATAATAATAATAATATAATATACCAAACTCCGTCTTCGTCCTTCAGAAATAATGCCTTCAAACACTGAAATACTCAGGCTGACCTGAGCGTAATGAAATGACAAAACACTCAAGTCAGAACTAAAATTCTTATGTAAATTAAATCAATAACAAGTAAATATTAGTGTAATAGCTTTAGAGATGTTTATGGGATTTTACATCTCCTATCCAGTGTATAACGTGTGTGCAATAACTTAAAAGATGTTACGGGATTTTCCATCTCTTAAGGATCCTTTAAACTATCTATATGTAGTAAGATACGCTATATAAATAGTGTCCATCAGTAAAGTATTAAAATAGCATTAAGGCTTTACATTGATCCACCTTAACACATTTTTAAGCATTGTCCTACAGTTTGCCTTAGTAGCACAATCAGTAACGTCGGTAGCCAGGGAGGCGCGGTGATAGGACAACACTAAAACAAAGTTGAAGTGGTCGCGAATAAGGATAAAAGTATGACAAGGTATGTGAGGCAATGCCCAAGGTTGGATAATACCAGTTCGGGTCGTAGGGCTGGTGGTAACGCATCGTAGCCACGACCGCCCACCGCGTCCAACACCCCCAAAATCAAATCAAATCAAGGTGCACCGATCAGGCCAACATCAATATAATAATACGAAGAGGTGTGTCCGCTAGGGGTAGCTTTTTCACTTGGTCCTGACAAGCCGTCCTGTTTTAGTCATTTCAAATTGGTACAAGTGCCGGGGTCATCCATCATCATTCTCTTTCTTCAAATCCAGCGAACGCCTCCAATTCAACCACTTCATTCTAGATCATCCATCACGTATATAGTCGTTAAAGTAGTTCCAATATTGACAGAGAGTATGACAATAAAAGGACCCGGTCTCTTTAACAACCAAACGTCATTTTTCACACCGGTTGGTTCTTTTACATTTCAAAACTGGTTCATATTTGATATCAAAATATCATATTAAATTCAAATTATCCTTCATTTCAAAATCATCATATTTACCTAAAATATGTTGTTTTCACTTGAAAATGTCATTTTAAATTCCAATTTAGGTTATAACCTCATTAACCACATTCACATTTAAATCAACGATTTAAATATAAACATTCCAACTTTGCACAGTTTGAAATTTTGGAAAAGAGGTTGAGTAGTTAGAAATAGTTTTAAAAATAGTTTAAATAGTTTAGAGAATTAAAACAGTTTTGATATAAAATTCTTTGAGTATTGAAAATGGATTATATAGTAAAATAGCTTGGAAAATCTAAGTAATTTGGGTATTAAAAAGAATAGATTCTAAACAGTTTATATTAAATAATTTATTTTAAAAATAATATCAAATCAAACCGTTTCTTTCCGTTTCAACAAATCGGGACCCATGTCCAACTTTCAAATCAACAAAACTATATTTTCAATCTTCCAATTCAATTGACTCAATTTTTAATTTAGTTTCAAATCAACTTGATTTAAATTAAATTTTAATTCGAATTAACTTAAATTTCCAAACATTCATTTTGAACTCCAAAATTCGATTCAACAATTCAATTCAATGATCTAAAATTTCAATTCAATTCTTATTTTAAACCATTTTAGTTTATATCAATTTCATGTGCAATTTCAATTTACTGATTTAAATCGCTTAAATCAAATTAAACCTCATTACTCAATTTTAAGGTCCAAATCTTAAAATAATTCAATTTTCAAAATTCGATTATAACTTCACATTTCCACTTCAATTCTTAAAACAATTTCTTTTAACTAATTTCAATTTCAACCTTTCAAGCTTGAATTAGAAATAATTCAATTCATATACAAATTAATTCCTTTAAACAGTGTCATTAACCAAACTCCAAATTCAATATATTTTTAAAACCATTTAATTTAACCAATCTGGTGTCCGTATATAATTTTCTACCCTATGGCCAAGTGATCGGTTATTTCAAATTTTAATTACAGGGATGGATATATATCATTTTAATCTAAATCAAGGTGTCATAGGTATATATCATTTCAACCTATTTCTTAATTTATTTGAAATGATTCAAATGACAATTTATAGGATGTCAAATAATAAATAGGATAATAATAGGGAAATATAAAAAAAATAACATCCAATCATCCAAAATGTCAACAAATATACATCCATCACAGTCAACATCCAAATCAGCCAATAAATCCCAACAATCAACTAGTTATCAATATCAGGTACTTAACTAGCAATTAAATTCAATATTAATTGGTATTAAGGATGCTCTGCAGGCTTTCAACAGTATGACAGGCCTAACGATAAATCAGGACAAATCATCTATGCTCATTGCTGGAGTTAGTCAAAATCTTGCTGATGATCTTCATCAACAGTCTGGTTTCTCTTGCATGGCTAATGATATGAAGTACCTTGGCCTACCATTAATTTCTAAAAGAATATCCAACGCTGACTGTTTACCTGTTTACCAAAAAATAACTTCAGTTATGTCTGCTTGGGATAGTAGGAGCTTGACTCAAAGTGGTAGGCTTGTGCTCATAAAATCTGTTGTCTTTTCTTCTATTGTTTACTGGGCTCGTACTCTCATCCTCCCAGTTAAATTATTGCATCTTGTTAGGTCTGCTATGAACAGATTCTTTTGGACAGGTAGTATTCACAATAGAAAATTAGTGCCTTGTTCATTTTCAAAATTTGAGGCTCCTTTAAGATTGGGTGGGCTAGGAGTTTTTGATGTCAGGAAGTGGAACATTGCAGCTATTAGTAAACAGTTTGATGCCCTCATTAATAAAAGAGGTAGTCTATGGGTTGACTGGATGTGGCATTACAACATTAAGAACAGACATTTCTGGACTTTGGTTACCCCACAGCACTGTAGTTGGAATTGGAGAAGCTTACTGAAGTATAGAGAAGTATTCCTCCCAATGATACAATATCCTGTCAATGCAAGAGCAGATGTAAGTTTTTGGCATGACCCGTGGGTAAGTAATGGCCAAATCTTGTCTAAAATGTGTGCTTACTCTCAAATTATTCAAACTGGAATCCATTATGAAGCTGTTGCTACTGACTATTTATATGATCGCAAAGTCCAGTTACCTTACTGCAGCAATCAAGTTATTAAGCAAATTTGGTGTGATATACAACAAAAAACCTTCAGTGATTTTCAAAATGAAGCAGTGTTATGGCATATGAAGGCTCATTCTGTCAAAGAAGTATACAAATATCTTACTGATACTGTTCCCCTGCCAGCATCAAAATGGTATGAAGTTATATGGTCAAAGGATTCTGTGCCAAAGGATAATTTAATGATGTGGAAAGTGTTAAATAGTGCTTTGCTTACTAGAAGCTTACTTCATAAGTATGGGTTAGCATGTACTACTCAGTGTTTGTTCTGTGGGCTGCATGAAGAAACTACTGAGCACTTATTTTTTGATTGTCCTGCCTTGCTTCACTTGTTGGATAAGCTTGGCAGATTAACTGGAATTAATCTATCTGGTGCTACATCTACCATAATATGGAGTATTATATACAAAGCAACTAGGTGGAGAACTGAGCATGGCAGAGTGTTGGCTGTGAGCTTAAAAGTTTACATGACAGTTGTATGGAGTGAGAGAAATACCATAGTATTCGAAAATGTAAGAAGGAATGATGATGTGCTCTGGAATGAAGTCAAGGCCCGAACTTATAGACATTTGAAGAACAGTGATTGCATCTTCCCACAAGCTTTGGCTAGTGTTTTGGCATGATATTGTTGTTTTTCATTTTTTTTCTTCTTGTTTTTCTCTTTTCTGTTCATCCCTGTAGTTCCGTATTTATTGTTTGCAATAAATCTGGTAGGGGTCCAGTTAATCCCGCTGTCTTTGCCAAAAAAAATTCAATATTAATTTAAATATCAATTTAATTCAATATAAATTCAAATTAAATTTAAATGATAATTTAAATCACAAAAAAACAATCGATAATATTCTCAGCACGTCATAAATTTAATTCAACTAACATAAGAAGGTTAAGAATTGCATGAGTGGGTTAAATCACTCACCTTTGATTTATAGTCGATCAAAAATCCAATAAAAGCCCAAAATTTGGACAGTCTTCAAATTCAACCAAACTAGTTCCGTATTGTCCGAAATTTCGATATGATCACAATGGAAGAAACCGCGTCCAAATCCGAGTTCGTATGCAAAAGTTATGGATGTTAGAACATTTAAATTTTAAATTAAAAAAAAATAAACTTAAGGGCAAATTGGTAATTAGGCTTATCTCTCCAAACCCTTGCAGATCGTCTCCAGTCGTGAACATACCCAACGCTACCACGATCACGCTGCTGCCGCCCCTTGCCGTCCACTGAGCCGCGATCGGAGGCCACTGCCGTGCTCCTCGCCTGACGCCGCATCACCCATGCCCACGCGGTGAGCTCCGTCGCCGCCTAAAGCTTCCGCCGCCGCTTCTATAATTCACCAATTTCTGGCAATCCAGTTGCTAATCTCAACCACCTAACCACATGGATCGACCGCTCTTGAAGCCCTCTACACTGCAGCACTTCCCGATAGTCGATCGGATGAAGATCCACCGTTGATCGGGAAACCCTACAACGGACGGTCGAGACTTCTTTGCCAAATTCTGGCCAAACCGTGACTCAATTGCAAAAACAAACTGCAGATGTAGGTTACGTTCATTGAGGGCTTTGCAACGATATATTATATGATAGGGTTTGAGGAGTTTGAATTTTCGATTTGATTTGGAATTGAAATTAGGGTTTTGAAATGTCTGCCATTGAGAAGGAACAGATAATTGAACAGATAGATAGAAATTGTACGTGTCAAAAAATGTAAATAAGAAGCTGCTAGGGTTTATAATAGCCTATATATAGACAGAAATGGATAAGCACAGATGGGACAGATCGAATTGGGTCGAAATGATAACAACGACCCGAATAGCTCGTTTCGTTCCCGAAATGAAAATAGGTCATACAATATATCAAAATATATGTTTTCGATATTTTTAAATTCAATGAAACTAGTTTCAAACCCCAATTCCATTATATATAGAAGTTAGCTTTCAAAATCAAATTATATTCATTAAATTCCATTAATTATTTTCTACGCGTTTCGAGCCCGCACGATCAAACGATAAGTCTGATCGCTACGAAACTTGAAATCGTACAATAATTCACTATTACGGATTCGATGAAACTGGTTTCGCCGAAATCTGAGACAGTGCCCAAAAAGGATAATTTTATAATTAAATAAATTGTTATTTTAAAATCAATTTAATAACTTTTAAATTCTAAACTAAAAGTTAACAATTTTCATCATTCTTGATTACATAGAAATTAATAATCTATTACAATACAATTTTCCATGTTAAATCCAATATTTAAGTATTACACTAATTTCAGCGTTCAATTACAACTGTAATAAAACCCCAGTTTATTACATTTTTATATTCCAATAAATTCATTTATTTTGATTTAAATTCTTATATTAATCAACTATTACCCTATGAATAAATTAAACATAAGTTTTCATTTTATTATTCTCATGCTCTACAGTTACCGTCTTTTACCATATTAATTGTAATATTTAATTACATTGATTTCACATTGATTTCCAAATTAATTTCAGCGGATTAAATAATAAGATGAGAATAGCAATTGTTATACATTAATAATTCATCTCTATTGACTTATTGTTTACAAACAAAGGTTGAAAAATTACTTACCAAATATTGATTCCATTCTATATTAACCAATTTCAAATTAAATAACCTATGATTTCTAATTTTAAAATAGCATTTAATTTATTCCTTATTAACCTTTAATTATAATTGATGGGAATTACATTAAAATAGATGTCAGTAACATTGAAATAATAATATTAATTCATATTCTAATTATTTATTTCTTATAAATAAATCATAAATTTTAATTTCTCACGATATTAAATTTCAAAATCTTATTAAATTTAATAATTGTTAATTATAAAAAATACGGATCGTTACAATCTCCCCCACTCAAAAGTTTTGTCCCCGAAAAGGAACAAGAAGGCATCAAGTGGTTTGATATAATTTTATTCAAAATATTTAGTTTATAAACACTTTAAACTTACATAATTAAGTTTAATAAAAACCTGAAATTAACTCAATCTCTACAAAAAATTTCTATGTCATAAACTTACGAAAAATTTCGGCGAAGTCTCCTTTGTGCGGTTAGGTCCGGACAAAATAATAATATCAAAAATTTCAATATATATATATATATATCATATTTCAATAATAAAACATCCCAAACCATGGAAAATAAAATAAAATAACGTTCCAAAACCGTAATCCGAAAACGTACCTATTTGTCGCCCAAACAAAATTTATTTATGAAACCAAAAGCAACTACTATTGCATCCATAAACCTGTATTTTACTTACATAATCCAAAGAGTTAAACTATGTAAAAGAATTATATTGGTTATTTCAATTAATAGTACAAGCAACATACAATATATAACAATCATATGCAAACAAAAGAAGTACAACCATCATATGCAACAAAAGAAACTATCAAACATTCATAGCAACCAAACTCATGGTTTGTTCAGGTCCAGACACTTTTCATAGCACAAGGGTGATAAATAAACTAACAAGTGTATCTTACGCTCAACAGCCTTAGATAATTACTTAATAGATTATTCATACAACCTTAACCAATTTGAAGTATCATTTCCCAAACTTTCCACAAGCCAAATAACATAAAATTTAAATATTATTTAAATTTTCACGATGCACATAAAACTTTTATACACAATATCAATTCTAATCGCTTGCTTTAATACACACATTTTACTTTCGAACTAGTATTGTTAACCCGACCACTCTAGTGCTGACCTTGATCCGATTTCTTGATTAGAAATTTCTGTTTTCCTTGCATAGCCATAAACTATGATAGAAACTTCAAAATCATATCCAAAATTTGTATTAAATGTTCGCCGTCAAGAATCGAGCAAAAAATCCTAATTCGAACTGGTGTGAATTTCAACAAATCATGTATTAAAATCTGAATCAGAACCGTTATGCGAATAAAATGATCTACGCACAACTTACACATTGAATTCTATTGGTTTCTTTTCACATCATTTATTTTTCATTTATTTTAATTCCCATTTATTCATACAAGATATCTTTTATTAATTTACCTTCATTTAATTACATGGGTTATTTCGATTCAATATTTGAAACCATCAATGAATCTATTATTAAAGTATTACATACATTTCATTGCAGTTTAATTCACATTCATTATTATGTAACTTTGATTTCCATTTAATATTAATATTCATTAATAAAACATTTCATATTTAATTTTTTTTCCATTCTTTGATTCATATTTATTTCTTTACTTATAGTATCATTTAATATTGAATCTATTTATGAATCATTTCAAAAATTTCTTAAGTTTATAATCATTTACTTAGATAATATTCACCTTTAACTATTTAATTTAATTTATTAAGCATTTCAAAACATGATTCTTATTTATAGACATAATTCCTTTTGAACATTTTCATTACTTAAGTTTTACTTGTATAATGTTCTATTACATATTCATATTTAACATTTATGGTAAGTATATATATATATATATATATATATATATATATAGAATGTAATTGAGTGTTATACAAATTTACCTTATTCAATTATAGTTAACAAAAATGTTAAGTAGTTTACATCTTCTTAATCTTCATTATCCTTTAATTTACAAGTTACAAACTTCAATTTCTTATATTTTCATTAAACATTTGGCTTCTAATTTCTTATTTCTCATTTAGAAGTTTCCAGTTATTAGAGTTTCACTTTATTTCTACGACTGAAAATCATTAATTAACATGGACTTAAGAATTCAAATACCGGGTTCATTTCAAATCATTTTGAAATAATATATATACTCATATCTTTCATATATATCAAATCATATTTAGAAATTTAAAAATTAAGATTTTTTTATCAAACAAATGTGTAGCAAAGCTACTATAGTGGTCTTCCCACTTTGAAACTCGAAAATGAAAGCTGAGGATGTCACGATCAGCACCGAAATTATTTTCCAGCGACACAAAATGGAGTACATAATTTGTTTCCTTTCAAGAATCCTTTGAAAACATTTCTTCCAAGTGCCTTTTAAAACATTTTGAAGACATTTCTATTTACAAATACTTTCGAATAATACTAGCATTATTTTTCCAAAATCTTTGAAAAACCAATTTCAAAACACCAGAATCCAAGTTCTCAAATTCCAATTAAATTCATTTTATTTGTAAATCATAACTGATACCATATTTATAACTTACATTTTCTTATAACATACAGTAGTTAATAGTTTTAAGAACTTCGACCAATCAAACAATAAATGACAATAATTGAATATTATCATTTCCTAACAACCAACACAACAAAAATAACAAAATTAATTTATGAAAAATTATATATATTTTCATTTACACAAAATATAATGCTAGGTAAAATTATCTCATTTACCTATTTCAAAAACAATATTGTGTTTGTCTACCCTGTTCAAGTGTTTAGAACCCCTATTGATGCCATAGCGTCCTGTGTACCGACTAGAATTTATAAATACTCAACAAAACAAATTAACACAATACAAAACATTTTTATATAACACTACAAATACACTCTCTCATATATATACACTCAGACTCATTCTAGGGTATTAACACCCCATCTCTAATGAGTTTAAACCCCAACAGGCTAAGGTATCTCTAACCTAAGCTCTGATACTAACTGTGACAACCCACCTTTTTGGATGATTTAAATCGACAATAAACCACACATATCTAACTCAAACCATTCAAAAGGGAGGATTGTCAATGGGGTAAATAAGAAAATCAGAGAAAAGAAGAAAAGCAGAATACAAATTCTCGCAGAGGAATGACAAAATATAATAACCAAATAAACAGTTCATAAAGCTTTTTTACAATATACATTTGATTACACAAATTTACAATAAAATAAGAGTATAATCAACAACATACCAAAATGATGCAGCAGAAAAATACTAATAATATAATATACCAAACTCTGTCTTCGTCCTCCAGAAATAATGCCTTCAAACACTGAAACGCTCAGGCAGACCCCGAGTATAATGAAAAGACAAAACACTCGAGTCAGAACTAAAAATTCTTATGTAAGTTAAATCAATAACAAGTAAATATCAGTGTAATAGCTTCAGAGATGTTTATGGGATTTTACATCTCCTATCCAGTGTATAACGTGCGTGCAATAACTTAAAAGATGTTACGGGATTTTCCATCTCTTAAGGATCCGTTAAACTATCTATATGTAGTAAGATACGCTATATAAATAGTGTCTATCAATAAAGTATTAAAATAATGTTAAGGCTTTACATTGATCCCCCTTAACACATTTTTAAGCATTGTACTACAGTTTGCCTTAGTAGCACAACCAGTAACGTCGGTAGCTAGGGAGGCGCGGTGATAAGACAACACTAAAAAATTCGTAATGATCGCGAATAAGAATAAAAGTATGACAAGGCACGTAAGGCAATGCCCAAAGTAGGATAGTACCAGTTCGGGTCGTTGGGCTAGTGGTAACACATCATAGCCATGACTGCCCACCGCGTCCAACACCCCCAAAATCAAATCAAATCAAGGTGCACCGATCAAGCCAACATTAATATAGTAAAACGAAAAGGAGTGTCCGCTTGGGGTAGCTAGCCCACTTGGCCCTGACAAGTTATCCTGTTTTAGTCATTTCAAATTGGCACAAGTGCCGGGGTCATCCATCATCGTTTTCTTTCTTCAGATCCAGCAAACGCCTCCAATTCAACCACTTCATTCTGGATCATCCACCACATACACAGTCGTTAAAGTGGTTCCAATATTAACAAAGGGTATGCCAATAAAAAGACCCGGTCTCTTTACAACCAAACGTCATTTTTCACACCGGTTAGTTCTTTTACATTTCAAAACCGGTTCATATTTGATATCAAAATATCATATTCAATTCAAATTATCCTTCATTTCAAAATCATCCTTCATTTCAAAATCATCCTTCATTTCAAAATCATAATATTTACCTAAAATATGTCGTTTTCACTTGAAAATATCATTTCAAATTCCAATTTAGGTTCTCATTTAATCACATTCGCATTTAAATCAACGATTTAAATATAGACATTCCAACTTTGCACAGTTTGAAATTTTGGAAAATAGGTTGAGTAGTTATAAATAATTGTAAAAATAGTTTAAATAGTTTAGAGATTTAAAATAGTTTTGATATAAAATGGTTTGAGTATTGAAAATGGATTATATAGTAAAATAGTTTGGAAAATCTAAATAATTTGGGTATTAAAAAGAATAGATTTTAAACAGTTTATATTAAATAATTTATTTTAAAAATAATATCAAATCAAACTGTTTCTTTCCATTTCAACAAATCGAAACCCATGTCCAACTTTAAAATCAAAAAACTAAATTTCCAATCTTCCAATTCAATTGACTCAATTTCCAATTTAGTTTCAAATCAACTTGATTTCAATTTCAATTTCCATTCGAATTAACTTCAATTTCCAAACATTCATTTTTAACTCCAAAATTCGATTCAACAATTCAATTCAATGATTATTTTAATCCATTTCAATATATATCAATTTCATGTCCAATTCCTATTTACTGATTTAAATCGCTTAAATCAAATTAAACCTCATTGTTCAATTTTAAGGTCCAAATCTTAAAATAATTCAATTTTCAAAATTCGATTATAACTTCACATTTCCACTTCAATTCTTAAAACAATTTCTTTTAACTAATTTCAATTTCAACCTTTCAAGCTTGAATTAGAAATAATTCAATTCATATACAATTTATTTCCTTTAAATAATGTCATTAACCAAACTCCAAATTCAATATATTTTTAAAACCATTTAATTTAACCAATCCGGTGTCCGTATATAATTTTCTACCCTATGACCAAGTGATCAGTTATTTCAAATCATTTCGATCTAAATCAAGGTGTCATAGGTATATATCATTTCAACCTATTTCTTAATTTATTCGAAATGATTCAAATGAAAATTTATAGGATGTCAAATAATAAATTGGATAATAATAGGGAAATATAAAAACAAATAACATCCAATCATCCAAAATTTCAACAAATAGACATCCATCACAGTCAACATCCAAATCAGCCAATAAATCACAACAATCAACTAGTTATCAATATCAGGTACTTAACTAGCAATTAAATTCAATATTAATTTAAATATCAATTTAATTCAATATAAATTCAAATTAAATTTAAATGACAATTTAAATCAAAAAACAACAATCGATAATATTCTTATCACTTCATATATTTAATTCAACTAACATAAGAAGGTTAAGAATTGCATGAGTGGGTTAAATTACTCACCTTTGATTTATAGTCGATCAAAAAATCCAATAAAAGCCCAAAATTTAAACAGTCTTCAAATTCAACCAAACTAGTTCCATATCGTCCGGAATTTCGATATGATCCCAATGGAAGAAACCGCATCCAAATCCGAGTTCATACGCAAAAGTTATGGATGTTAAAACATTTAAATTTAAAAAATAATAAACTTAAGGGCAAATTGGTAATTACGCTTATCTCTCAAACCCTAGCAGACCATCTCCAGTTGTGAACATACCTAATGCTGCCACGATCACGCTGCTGCCGCGCCCCCTGCAGACCACGGAGCCACGATCGGAGGCCATTGTCGTGCTCCTCGCCTGACGCCGCATCACCCATGCCCACGCGGTGAGCTCCGCCGCCGCCCAAAGCCTCCGCCGTCACTTCTATAATTCGCTGATTTTTGGTGATCTAGCTACTGATCTCGACCATTTAACCATATGGATCGACCTCTCAGGACGCCCTCTACACTACAGCACTTCCCGATCGTTGATTGGATGAAGATACACCGTTGATCGTGAAACCCTACAACGGACGGCCGATACTTCTTCGCCAAATTCTGGCCAAACCGTGACTCAATTGCAAAAACGAACTGCAGGTGCAGATTATGTTCGTTGAGATCTTCGGAACGATATATTATATGATAGGGTTTGAGGAGTTTGAATTTTCGATTTGATTTGGAATTGAAATTAGGGTTTTGAAATGTCTGCCATTGAGAAGGAACAGATAATTGAAAAGATAGATAGAAATTGTACGTAGCGAAAAATGAAAATAAGAAGCTGCCAGGGTTTATAATAGCCTATATATAGACAGAGATGGATAAGCACGGATGAGACGGATCGAATTGGGTCGAAACGATAACAACGACCCATAAAGCCCGTTTCTTTCCCGAAACGAAAATAGGTCCTCCAATATATCAAAATATATGTTTTTGATATTTTTGAATTCAATGGAACCAGTTTCAAACCCCAATTCCATTATATATAGAAGTTAGCTTTAAAAATAAAATTATATTCATTAAATTCCATTAATTGATTTCTACGCGTTTCGAGCCTGCACGATCAAACGATAAGTCCGATCGCTGCGAAACTTGAAATCCTATAATAATTCACTATTACAGATCCGATGAAATTGGTTTCATCGAAATCCGAGACAGTGCCCAAAAAGGCTAATTTTCACGTTAATTAAATAAATTATTATTTTAAAATCAATTTAATAACTTTTAAATTCTAAATTAAAAGTTAACAACTTTCATCATTCTTGAATACACAGAAATTAATAATCTATTACAATACAGCTTTCCAAGTTAAATCCAATATTTAAATATTACACTAATTTCAGCGTTCAATTACAACTGTAATAAAACCCCAGTTTATTATATTTTTATATTCCCATAAATTCTTATTTTGATTTGAATTCTTATATTAATCAACTATTACCATATGAATTAATTAAACATAAGTTTTCATTTTATTATTCTCATGCTCTATAGTTACCGTCTTTTACCATATTAACTGTAATATTTTATCATCTGTAAAACTGTTTTTTTTCATGTAGTTAAAATTACCAAAATACCATTCTGAAATTAATTATACAAATTTATTGGGTATTACATTCTCTCTTCCTTAAAATAATTTCATCCCTGAAATTCCTAAAGATAGAAAATGTAACTCACACTCTCAGGTATCATGTTTCACATGCATGACATGTATAACATGCACAACCAATCCTCCAAACACTCATAGCATATACATACATACATACATACAGATACATACATACATACATACACACACACACATATATATATATATATATATGTATATGTATGTATGTATGTGTGTGTGAGAGAGAGAGAGAGATGTATACTTAGCAACATAACAACACATATAGTCTTGTATGATTGTCACGGCATATGAAGTATTACTAAATGCAAAAATGCAACCACTAGCTTCCTATATGAATTCAAATGACATGAAAAATCAAGCATGTATGCAAGAATCCTAATATAAGCATGTTGTTTCAATGTGTATGCAACAACCACATGCATAGGAACACGATACATACATACACACACGTGTCTGTGTGTGTATATATAGACATAACACACATAGATACACACACAGATATATATATATATATATATCAATTTCAAATTAAGATATCAATCTAGCCCAAAAACCAAACAACAAATCATCGTAGCTAACCTTAGTAAGTCAAAACTATCATATGGTATAGAAAAAAGTTCAGGATTGGAAGCTCGTATCTTCTCTTTGGGTTCCAAGGCCAGATCATTCCCCTACTACATCTAATTAACTTCACAACTTTATTCCAAAATATTTTCACATCATGTTTGACAATGTGTGTCGATCAACGAGATGGAATCACCTTTGGATCCAACTCAGTGTTCTCTAACTGACTTGTCTCGACTATAGTAGTTGAATTATGCACACACATTTTTGTAAATGTGAAACATGGAATATGTTATGAATTCTCAAAAATCTTCTCTGGAAGTCCTACTTTGTAAGATAAACTCCTAATCTGCTCTAATACGTGAAAAATCCAAATGAATTGCAGGGCTAACTTTCCCTAATTTCCAATCATCAAAACCACTTGAACGGAGAGACTTTCACAAAGGCCATATCTCCAATCGTGAATTCTAGCTTTGTATGTATCTTATCAACATATGACTTTTGTCTATCTAGTGCAACATTCATCCTTTTTAGTATTAGCTCTACCTTCTTAGAGGCATCTCTAATCATATCGAGTCCAAGTATAACTCTATTAGTAGCTTCCTACCAACAAGATGGTGATTTACTTGGTCACCCGTACGAAGCTTCAAATGGTGCCATGTCTATGCTATACTGATAGCTGTTGTTGTAAGAAAATTCTACTAACAGTAAATGGTCTTCCCAATCTCCACTAAAGTGAAATATACATGCTGTAAAAAAAATTTCCAATGCCATGTTTACCCTTTTTGTTTGTCCATCCGTCTATGGATGACAAGCTATACCTAGATTTACTCTATCCCTAATGCATCCTATAGACTTCTAAATAACTCAGTTGTGAAAAGTGGGTCTCCACTATTAACGATACTTACTGGAATACTGTAACAACCCGCAGCTTAATAGGCCCGAATTTCGTCTTAATCGAAACTCAAGTCCATTACGGTACAGAATGTTGGTTTTGGTATCCTATAATAAACACAAGTATATCAAAGTGCAATCAATACAAAGTCACAACGGAATTGAAAATTATAATATAACATGTGTATTGACTAAGGCTACTACCTCGGAATATCATTCCTTGGATATTTAATTGCCTTGTCAACGCCGAGCATGAATAAGAAGACTTCACCACATGCAGTTCCGGTCTTGCTCTAGTATCCAGTCCTTCTAAATCTATACTATGGGTTGTTATGAGGAGAGAGGTCAGAACAACGTTCTGGTGATTGCAAAATTACATACTTTACCCATACCATTAATTTATGCCGATTGATTTCCATTTAAGTGTTATGTTTATTATTTATAGAAAATCCGTTAAATCTTGTGTGCACATATGATATTCCTAACCTAACCTTCTTCGAGGTATAACTATATAAGTATATTCCTACCCGCATATATGTTTAATCGTTTCACTATCCAAAATCCCTGGCCACTTAATACTTCTTAAATAGGGAAGAAGCAGACCCAATGACCATTTAATACCTATTTACATCGATGACCCCCATATATAGCTTTATAATTTATAATTTAATTGTTGTACTACTAACCAATCTCAAAGACTCATCTAGGGTTTAACTAGCCTACCTTCGATAAACTAATTTTTGTCTAATCATCTACTTCGAGGTTTGTGCATCTTCTATACATATTCTACACTAATAATGAACTCTATCAGGGAATAACCCAAGTCTTTGCTACCGCTCGCTCGGGACCATTGGTGGTCATAGCCTATGTGCTAGACCTACTACTAAATACCAGTACGAACTACTGACATAGTCCGCTGACCTTCCACAGCTGACATCACATTTAGGCTAACCAAAGTAAGTCTTTAGTCAAGGAAAATGCTCATTTTAGTTAATTAATACCGCTTATTAGAAATGAAGCGGACTCCATTTCCTTAAAAATGCTAGGCCATTTAATACTTCAAATCCGAAGCGAACCCTAGGTATATTTTCCCCCACCGATCCTCATGCATATCCCTTCCTCATGGGTCCTATGATTGGAGATGTCTTACATCGGTAGTAAGTATACACAACCACTGGTAGCCTCTAGGTGAAGGGCAGACTTCTGTTGTGTAACTTTACCGATCTTACATCCCAACCCACTAAACCAGATCTATCACCCAAAGCCTAAGTGTTTGGCTAGGCCCACTGATTCACACTCATTCTAAACATATAATTGAAGCTATATAATTCCTTACTATGAAATTTATATTGCCTTCAATGTGTATTTAATAGTATCAATACTTACTTGTTAGCTACATAATTATTCCTATTTTATATGCTTAGGCTTTGGTTCCCTTATTTCCTACTTTGCCTAATAAATGTCCATTGCCCGTAATTATCAATCATTAATGCCAAGATTGGATAATCTCTAATTAATATTTATTTACCTATTTCAAAATCCTTTTATTTTGCCTATTCAATTTCCATATCAATGGCATATTAAATCCTTAATCAGTTCCTATTTAATTCTTTAAACTCTCTATTAACTACAAATTTATTGCACAGTAAATTTGTAGTTAATGCCCATAAATTTTGGAATTCATATTCCTTCCTTCTTAGTCCAATAATTTAATATGCTATAATAACCAATACGAATATTGTTGTAAATTATGCAATATATATGTTTTTATTTTTAATCGATATGCGCTGTTTTACGTATATGCATTCTTATTTTCTAGTTATTTATTCTGAAATTATAGCATTTCTTTCCATAATTTAATTTATCAGGGTTATCCTTTCAAAAAGGATTACCGTTATACTTTTCATAAATTACCTAAAAATGAGACTTTTGCTTCGTTTGAAATTACAAGGAATTATCACTTTCTTTTGTTGAAATAGACAGTGCAAACTCTAGAGAAAAATATCCATACCTTATGTAACGACCGCCCTACACCTATGGTGCAAAAATGGTAGTTAAAGGAAAGAAAAAGAATAAGATGAAGAAATAGAAGAGAAAAGAATGGAAAAGAAGAAAAAGGAAACATCAAATAACCAAATTACCTGTCGCATATCTCATATCGTATCAGAGTAAATATAATAATCAACACAGGTATAAAACAAGAGAGACAGTAATAACAATGTGAAGTAATCATCTGGATACAGATTCACATAGTTTTACAACACCATAATAGAGTTTATACAATGGAAAAATAAAATCAACTGGTAAACTGTCTCATAATAGTAAATCAAACTGTCAAGGCTCCACAGTGTCACACAACGGAAATATAATAACAAATGCACATATAAGTATAGATAACCGTCACCTCCTATTGGTCCACCTGTAGAACTCCATAATCATCCACATACTCTCAATCTACTCATTTAAGAGTACCCGAGATAATAGGAAGCAAAGAATAAAACCTCGGGTCAAACAACAGTCTGGTGTGAGCGAGATCAAATCTCAAAATATAATAAAAATCGATAATAAACGGAACAGAGGGTATATAAAACATACTTGACCCGTCCCTGCAACCACAGAATTAGCACATAAACATAGGTAATATGCTACTCTATAATATCGTAATAAGGGTATACCATACTCAGTATCTGTCAGGGTACCTAAGTATTTCCACCTACAATACCTACTCCGTACTAAGTAAACTTTAGGTATCTAGGTATCTCCATCCGTACCTACTCCACACTAAGTCAAGTCAGGGTATCTAGGTATCCCTACCTCAATACCTACCTAGTGTGACATCCCTAGGGTGATAAGTGACTAGTGAGCAACCATAACAAACATAGCAACCATCAAACAATACTAACTATCACCCAATGTGCCAGATATACGATGACTCGTATGACCAACTGTCAAGGACTAGTGGAAATCCCGGTTCTCAATTGTGTTCCACGGTATTTTCAGGTCCGAAACCCTGCACAGTTGTCCCTATGATACCTATGTACCACCTGACCTAGACCCTTTTGGAGCGGTCCAAGGTACATGACCATCACTACTAACCCTCGGATATCACCCGCATATAGAACCCTTGCTCTTAACATAACCATAACACTCCGAGCCATCAACGATCCTTAGGCACAAACACATCCATCGAGTCCTACTCACTCAATACGGATTTGAACCCTACTGGTTCACTATAGTTTCTGGGCACGAGCCCTAACACTTAACCCAGTCCACTATCCACAGCCTCGCTCCAATCCGAGCTGCCATCAACGATCCTGCTCATTGCCTGAGCTCTTGATCGAAGAACCCTACTATCATGCCATCCAAAGCCCAAAATATAGCATGATCCATACAGTCCTGATACTATCATCCTAGAGCCTACTCCATACATCATCGAGTCACTATTCACAGTATCAGACTACCAGGTCGAAGCACCACATCCCTGCCTCACCATCAAAATCACTAGTTCAAAGCACCATATCCCTGTCTCACCATTAATATCACACGTCGTAGGGTAATAACATCCAATTTCTAAACCGATTGGATGGACAAACTATCACGTCGTGCACCATGATATCTCATCGACGTCCAAGCCACATATCGACCAAATCGCCAATCGACAACAGTGATGGAAATTGACCACTCTACTACGGTCAATACCATCCACTTTGGTCTTGTACTTAACCGAACGGTCAAGTACAATCCAAACGAAAACGTCCGACATCATCCACTCTGAAATCCAGATCCGTCGACACGTATTCCAAACCTTCTTTTATAGCTCATCTCGTTCATTAGATTCCCGCGTGTATAGAACTCCAACGTATAAGATGCTATCTAAAATCAAATCACCGCTAATTGGAGTTTTCAACAAAAACAGCAAAATAGCAAATAGTCCAAACAATCAAACATACATCCAAACATCCATACATCCAAACAACCATACAACCATCCAAAGCGTCATTAATACAACATAATAATCCATTCATATCGATTAAGGTGGGAAATAACATAAATAATATATCTAATCTAATAATTCCCTAACTATGGCACGACGATGGAAAATATGTGATATTCTTTATAAATCATTTAAAAATAATTATATATTCTTTTTTAAAAATATAGCTGCCATATATATATACATATATAATATCACGTTTAAAAGCCAAAAATCATTCCCGAGCGTCAATATAACAATAAACAACCAATCATAGTAAAGTGAGAAACAATATCACCCACCTCAACTAAATCTGTCCAAACCAGATCTCGCCATCACAAGCACAACGCCAGAAACATGGTCCAAAACGGACCTCGTATGCAAAAGATATTGATCAAATACGATTCAAGATTAATTAAACAATTAATAAACTAATTAAATAATTAATTACCTAACTAATTACTTAATCCATCTTCTTCCTTATTGCATGTGCACGCACTCTATAGTAACCGTGCATATCTGGTCCCCTCCTCCTTTGATTTCTTGGCTGATTCATGATGAAATCAAGATCCGTCTTCGCTGATGAATCCTGCTACACAATCCCTTCAATCTGGACTTGTTTATTTGAAGCTCGATCATCAAAATACGATCACGACCTGACAACCACATCAATCTAAGGCCATGTACCCGATTTGCATCCAAGCGGTAGAGGAGCCTAAATCTTTAGTGGAGGTGCATCTCGGCATAACAATCATAATGGTAATTTCCGATTTTTACATCATCGCCGCAATCTCCATCAAAGTCGAACCCTGATTCACGGCCATTTGGTTGGCTTCAGCCTACAGCGATCGAACATCAAATCAAGGGTATATGATTGAAGCTATCGTTGATACGAGCTCACTAGAATTGGTTTCGCGATTTTTAGATGAGTTACTTGGGAGAAATCTAATTTTGAATAACAAGGAAGAGGAACAGCCATGGAAATATGCTTAGGCATGAACAGTGAAAATAAGAAAATGGAGGGAAGAGGATTTTGATTTGGCTTTATATAATAATAATATAATCCATTTATTTAATTTCTCAAATAAATGACTATGCGTTTCGAGTCCGTACAATCACACGACGCGTCTGATTACTACGAAACTCGTCTACGTACATCACTTCATTTTTCCAGATATAACGGCACTAACTGCATCTTCATCTAAGACTGTGCTTTATAAGGCTAGTTTCGTGTATTTCGAAACTGTTTCGTGCATCGGATCGTTCGATCTCGAAATATATTGATCCTTATACTCATTTTAATTTGTAACGTCAATCCAAACTCAACGAAAGTGGTCTCGAGTCCTGATTCGGTAGTATGCGAAAAATCACATTTTCCGGTATTTATTTAATTAACGATTAAATATTTAAGTAAACTATTAAAATATCTGATCGTTAAAAATATGGGTCGTTACATTCTCTCCTCCTTAAAAAATTTCGTCCTCGAAATCACTAAGCTAAGAGAAAGTCTCCTAACCCTTCGGCCGTCATATCTTTAACTAGACTAGATCATATATAGCAATCATCAAACAAGAATGCTATACCAAACAATAACTATCCCGCATGCCTAACAACCATATAAACATAAACTACCATCTCAAATGCTAACAATCAAATCGAACAAGCATACATAAGATCTAAAATCCAATAATAACATCCGTGCCTATCCTAGCATGCAGAATACTAAACCATCTAGTATACACTCCAATATGATTTCCATAATGGAAGCTGACGATACACACAAAGTCTCATCACCTAAAGAGCTCCGGACTAACGGTCCTCATGCTCCCCACATTCTGCTATACTCTATCGTCTTCACTTTCATCCCACTGAACCCTACTACTTCTTCGACCTCCTCCTAACCTGATTCATATTACATCAACCGACATGAATAGGCTTATGAGGTCCTAAGTATATGGTTCGGTCTCGATATCAGCCAATCTATGTAGTGCCAAATATCCAAACGCCTCCTGTAAGTTCTCCCAAAACACATTATCGAACAACAGGTCTTGGCCATTTACAATGCTCTTGGCACACAATGGAATCATACCAACTGTTATCCGGGTTTTTAACCCAGCAAAAACCAAAAGAGAACATAACAATCTTGCAAGGACAGGATGGTTCAGGACTTAACCAGAAAAACCAAGACAAAGGATCAACAAGGGCTAAGCGATATGACTAAGATAGCGACTGAGATCAAAGGAGCCGAGAGATCAGCATTCCTATAATCCAATCAGTAGCTGAACGTAAACAGCTAGTGAATTGCCGTCAAAACGTAAGAGCAACCATAAAAGGCTATAGGAACATTTCCAAGTCCAAACTCCAGAAAATTCCTAAGTGCATAGCTCAACAGCGACTTATGCCTCTGCTCAAACCATCAAACAAACCAGAAATGGAACACTATCAAAGGGAGGCAAGATTTGTTCCGTAAAACAAAACAAGTCTATGGGCTGCCAACAAACCATAAGCCATGGGTCGCCAGCGACCTATAAGCCATGGGTCACCAACGACCCATGGTTTTGGCTCGTTTTGCGAGCCACAACGCCCCTAGGTCACCTGTAACCTACCCGCAAGCTGATGAAGATAGGCCTGGCCCAGAAGCTCTCCGATCCCTATAAATAGCGTCCTACCTGCAACATAAACAGGATCTACTCCGGACTGGTTGCTGAAGCTCTACTGGAATTATTCTTCACTCTCTACCTCTCTCACAACGATCTCCAAAGGAATACACTATGATTCTCCAGCGGATTCCAACTCTGGAAATTCAATCTAGCTAGAATACAATCAAATCCTTATAATCAGACGTCTACTATAACAACAATCAGCCTATAACAAAACTATAAAGTGAACATAGGCTTCATTAACAGCCGAACCATTATAAAAATTCTCTGTTTACTTTCTTTATTGTTCTTTCTTTATATCTGTGATCTGTGATATTGCTGTCAGAATAGGGCTGGTGCTTTCAAACTCTAACCTGGGTGTTGGTCCATTTTTTGGGTCAACATTTTGGTGCTTTCACTGAGAACTAAACTCAGGACATAGATCTAGCTATCTACTTTGGATCCCACAGGTCCAAAAGCTAGATCCCCAATCTTTGCTTGAAGAACTTGCTGTTTTAAAATCAATGGTCCATGAAAGAAGAAGAACTGCCTCTGGAAGATCCATAGGGGCAGTACTAGCTGGAGAAGGAGCTAATCTCCAATAAGCTGAAGTAAATGGTGCTAACTTAGGAAACCAAGCACCAGCATCCTCCAGTCAGCATGACGTTGTCACCATAGATGAGGTGAATAAGATGGCTGAGGAGATCAATCAGAAAATGGAAAATAGTCAAAAGGCTCTGATGGAGAAGCTCAATGCTCTGTTGACCCTACAATCAAACCCCGCTCCAAAGGTTGTGCCTGAACCAATAACTGCTATAGAATAAGAGAATTCCTCCATCTCCGGCCTGCATAGAAGGAATGGAAAGCAGCTACAAAGAAGGGTAACAACAGGATGTGGCATGGAGGAGAATGAGAATACTCCGCCCGGCGTAACGCAACTAATCTTGAATTTGAATCAGGGGGCCAAAACCCCACAGGAAGATATAGCTGTCAATCCCTCTGATTCAGAAGATGGAGAGCAAGGTAATCAGATAGAAGAGAACTTCAATGCATTCGATGATGCTAGAAATGTCCAAACTGCCCCTGTTAGGCCAACTGCAAGCCAACGGGGTCCCGCGGGAGTGACTCTGCTGAAGACAGGAGGGCCTATGCTTTAGCCCACACTCCAAGACTGTTTGTAGAACCAAACACTCAGCACAGTGACTGATTGTCGCCCCCAAGGCTATCGAACATCAGAGGCATGCATAACAAACATGGTCAGACGATTGATGGACGAGAGTAAGGACCAAAAGGACAATGAATGCAGATCTTAGCCCCGAGCCGAACCCCTTTTACCGACGAGATTTTGAATGTAAGATACCCGGACAAATTCACTATGCCAACTATCCCCTCCTACGACGGAACAAAGGACACAAAACCTCATTTGTACAAGTACAGCTGGTACATGGATGGAGCCAATGCTCCAGAGGTCGTCCGCTGCCGATGTTTCCCTATTATTCTAGAAAGAGTCGCGTCTATGTGGTTCACCGAACTCCCCCCAAGATCCATTTCTACTTTTGACCAAGTTGCAACGAAATTCCTTGACCAGTTCAGGTTTCATACCGCACAACCGAAGGACGTCATGTCCCTATCCGGGTTGGTCCAAGAATGCAACGAGTCACTAAAATCATTCATGGGTAGGTTTAACACCACGGTAACGGAAGTGAGCAACCCCAATGAGGATATGGTTTTTATGGCATTAGTCCGCAATATTCACCTGAAAACGTAGTTCGGAAAATGGATTAAGATGAAGCAACCTACCAACAGGAAAGACTTCAATCCTAAAGCAAGCCAGTATTTGAGATTGGAGGAAGCACTAGAATTGGAAAGAAAGTCTACCGGTACACAACAGAAGGACGCCGGACAAAGTGACATGGAAACAAATCAAAACACGCACGGTCCTAAAAGTACTCAAGGAGTTGCAAGAAAATGCGGGAATCAGAAGAGAAGAAACCAGAACTCTGATAAAAGAAATAATGATGGCAGCAACAAAAGATTTAGAGGGTTTAGAGAGGAGGATTATACCCCCGTGAATGACACTCTGGAGAATATTTATCTCGCAACACAAGAAACTAAAGAGTATAAGAAACCTCTTAGAAAGAAGGCAATGGAACAGCAAAAGCACTCAGGGAAATTCTACCGCTTCCACGAGATGCACGGGCACAATACAAATGAATGCCGCCACCTTAAGGACCTCATTAAAGGGTTAATCCGAGACAACAAACTTCAACAATATGTGAAGAAGCCACAAAGCCCAATCAACCTATGGTCCCTCAACCTCCTAAAGAGAAAAGAAATCAAGCTGGAACCAGTGAAGAAGGGTCGAAATGAACTGACCAAAGGCTTATTATCGGGACAATATCTAGGGGACCACATCCCGCGCAAAGAAGTTGGGGAGAGATGGATCAATATGCGAGTTCATTGAAGCATGCCTTAAAGGAATCGTGTTTATCAGTAGATGATGAAGCTCTGGCCAAGCAGCAAAAGGTTCTGAGCAATGACATAGTGTTCCGCAATCGGGACACTAAAGGGATTGAAGCTCCAACCCTCGACCCAATGATGGTGATAGTAGGAATCGGTCCCAAAATAGTCCGACGAGTGCTGGTTGATAGTGGTAGTTCAGTTAACATACTTTTCAAATGAACTTTTGACCAAATGAAGATTGGCATGAAAAGCATATCTGCATGCCAGACTAAGATTCAAGGGTTTACCGGAGAACCCAAACAGCTGGTGGGAACCATCGACCTGCTAGTTGAGCTTGGAGAGGGTGAGCGACGAGTCACCCTCATTCAGACTTTTATGATCATGGATGAAATGTCAGCATACAATGCATTATTGGGACGGCCCGCATTAGCCGACTTCAGAATAGCATTGGCCCAATGGTGCCTTACAATGAAGTTCCCTACCGAGCACGGAATTAGAATTATGAAAGGAGACCAAAGCGTTTCCCGAGAATGCTACATCATAGAGTTGCACGAGTCAAGAAGAAAGTAAAAAGGAAAGGAAGTGGGGAAGGCCCTCCACATCCGTGAGCCCTCCGAATAGCAAATACAGAGTCGCCCCTGGCTTGGGGACCATAGCCGATTCGATAAGGCTTTGGGCCCTAGGAAGAAGAGCTCAGGGGAGGATCGGACAACACCGGTAGAGTTGACGGTGTCTGTCCCAGTCTATATGGATGACCCAATACGGGTCGTGAAAATTAGGTCGCACTATGGAAACACGATGCGATCAGAGCTAACCAAATTCCTCCATGCCAATTTTGACGTGTTTGCTTGGATGCACTCCGACATATGTGGGGCATTACTTGAAATTTCCTGTCACGTGCTCAATATTGACCCCAAATTTACACTAGTAAAGCAGAAAAGGCACAGCTTGGGCCCCGAGCGGTCCAAGGCACTGAGGGACGAAGTAGATAAACTGATGGCCAACGGCTTCATCCAAGATGCAACTTACCCTGAATGAGTATCAAATCTGTTCCTAGTCAAGAAGTCTAATGGAAAATGGCGAACCTGCATTGATTTCTCGGACCTCAACAAAGCTTGTCTGAAGGATAGCTTCCCGCTCCCGAGGATTGATCAACTGGTGGATGGAACAGCGGCACATGAGCTACTGTCATTTATGGATGCGTACTCGGGCTATAACCAGATCCTGGTGCATGAACCAGACCAAGAGAACACCAGCTTCAACACCGACTTAGGATTGTACTGCTATAGAGTATTCGGCTTGAAAAATGCAGGGGTAACGTACCAAAGGCTAGTGAATACTATGTTCAAACGCCAGATTAGGAAGACTATGGAGGTTTACGCGGACGACATGTTAGTCAAGTCCCGAGTAGCTGCTAACCATCTAGATAATCTCGCTGAAATGTTCGAAATACACCACAAATACGGAACGAAGCTCAACCCACTTAAATGTCACTTTGGAGTAGCCTCTGGGAAATTCCTGGGATTCATAGTAAGTGCCCAGGGCATCGAAGCAAATCTTGAGCAAAAACAGCGTTACGGGAAGTCCAAGCCCCTAAAAATAAGAGAGAACTCCAAAGCTTGAATGGAAAGGTCGTAGCACTGAGTCGGTTCATCTCTAAAGCTACAGACAAGTGCATACCATTCTTCGACGCACTAAAGAAAGGAAGGAAAAACTTCGAATGGAGCGAAGCTTGCTAGACAACTTTCGAGGAACTACTACGACACATGGAAGCTCCCTCGGTTTTGTAAAAGCCGGTGGATGGAGAAGACCTTTTCATCTATTTAGCGATTTCCCCGCATGCACTGAGCGCGACTCTCATGCAGGAAGAAGCGAGAATCCAGCGACCTGTTTACTACATTAGCAAGCGATTCACCGGAGCCAAGAAGAATTACCCAAAGCTGGAAAAGCTAGCGTATTGCCTTTGGATCGCATCCCGGAAATTACGACCGTAATTTTAGGCTCATCCGATTAAAGTATTGACTGACCAGCCCCTAAAGCAGGTTTTATACCGGCCAGAAACTTCCGAACAACTACTCAAGTGGAATATAGAGTTGAGCCAATATGACATCACATACCATCCAAGGAAAGCGATCAACAGGAAAGCATTGGCCAACTTCATTGCCGAATTTACCGTAAGGGACGAGGAGGAGGAAATTCGGCCGGAAGTAGGCATGCAATGGAAGCTCTTCGTCGACGGTGCATCGAACGACCTCTATTCGGGAGAAGGGGTAGTGTTTGAAACCCCCGAGGGGCGATCCATTAGCTATGCTTTGCGTTTGGAATTCCCCGCCACAAATAAAGAAGCAGAATATGAAGCACTGATCGCTGGACTGAAAGTTGTGAAGGAGCTCAAGATAAAATCTATTCACATATACATCGACTTACAAGTGGTTATCTGTCAATTAAAAGGGGAGTATTAGGCATGTGGTGAGAATCTTGCCCCGTACCTTTCCAAAGTAAAGGAACTGCTAAGAGACGTCGAGCACTACACCATAACTCATATCCCACGAAAGCAAAACACCAAGGCGGACTATTTGGCCAAGCTGGCAAGCTCCGGGGAAGCCCAGTTGTTGGGATTGGTTTTGGTTGAAATGCTAACCAACCCGAGCATAGACAAAATGGACTGGATTCTAGAGACCACCGTCGAGCCAGATACATGGATGACACCGATAAAGGACTATCTACTTGCAGGAACCCTACCAACTGACCGAAATCAATGGAAGAAGCTCCTCCGCAAGGCGCAAAGGTTCATGATACAAGATGGGATACTCTATCGAAGGGGATTCACGACCCCTCTTCTTAGGTGTGTTACCGATTATGAAGCACGACAAATCCTGAAGGAAGTACATGAAGGCGAATGCGGAAACCACACTGGCGGTAGACGCTAGCAAAGAAAGTCATTCGATACGGATACATTTGGCCAACAATAAATTGCGACATCGCAGATCATGCCAAAAGATGCGGTCGCTGTCAAAGATTCAGCAAAATTAAGAAAACTCCTCAACGGAACTAACCCAAATGGTCAGCCCATGGCTATTTGCGATATGGGGGATTGATCTAATTGGTGTCTTTCTAATAGAAAAGGAGGAGCCAAATATGCTATATTTGTCGTAGATTATTTCACAAAATGGGCCGAAGCGGAACCGCTGGCCACCATAACCACAAAGAAAGTTATTAAATTTGTTACTAAAAATATCATTTGCAGGTTTGGTGTTCCGCAAAAAATCATCACTGACAATGGAACCCAATTCGAAAGTGCCGAGTTCAAAAACTTCTACAGGCGCTTCCGAATCAAGAAAAGCTTTTCCGTAGTGGCTCATCCGCAAGCAAATGGGAAAGTGGAAGCAATAAACAAGATCATCAAATCCACCATCAAAAAGCGATTAACAAAGGCGAAAGGAAAATGGGATGACGAACAGTCCACTCGCACTATGGGCATACAGGACAACATACAAAGTGGCAACTGGCCACAATCCGTTCGCATTAGCATATGGTTCAGAAGCATGATTCCTGTTGAATTCGAGGTCCTCTCGCACCGAAGGTAGAATTTTAATCAAGCGTAAAATGAGCAACTCCTACTCGAAGCGCTAGACATGATCGATGAAAAAAGAGAAGAAGTAGAGTTGAGAACAACCGCCCACCAAAAAAGGGTTGCACTGTCTTCAACTCCAAAGTCCATAGTCAGACCTTCGAGGTTGGAGATCTTATGCTCAAGCGCGTTTACCCTATACTAGGAACCTTCGGACCAAACTGGGAAGGACCGTATGTCATTTATCAAAAGCTCAGCAACGGGGCTTTCAAGCTGACAACCGTCGATGGGGTCGCGGCTCCCAGAGCCTGGAATAGCGAATCGCTCCACCGTTATTTCATCTAAAAAACTATTTTATGTATTTTCTATTTTCTATTTTTCAGCAAATAAGCCATCCCGAAAATGCCGGTGGCATTGTAAATAGGCAAAGAATCTACCATGCTTTCCTTAATAAAGTTTGCCTCTTGAACCAACCAAACTGTGTTTATAATGATTACCTGCTGAGTTGACGAAAGCGAATCGACTCAACCGTTGGAGCGGCGGAACTCGATCCTTGCCTCTTGAAAAAGAAAAACTGGTGTCGCCCCGGCAACCCCGGGAGGTATATAAGAAAAACTAACTCCTCGCGTTGCCCGGAGATAGGCAACGCCGAGTAGCATCGAAAACTAACTTCCTCGTGTTTCCCGAAGATAGGCAACCTCGAGAAACATCGAAAACAAACTCCTTGCATTGCCCGGAGATAGGCAACGCCAAGGAGCATCGAAAACTAAATTCCTTGCGTTGCCCGGAGATAGGCAACGCCGAGGAACGTCGAAAACAAACTCCTCGAATTGCCTGGAGATAGGCAATGCCGATGAGCATCGAAAACTAACTTCCTCGCATTGCCTAGAGATAGGCAACGCCGAGGAATGCCGAAAAATAACTCCTCGCATTGCCCGAAGATAGGCCTCGCCGAGGAGCATCGAAAACTAACTTCCTCGCGTTGCCCGAAGATAAGCAACGCCGAGGAGCATCAAAAACTAACTTCCTCGCGTTGCCCGGAGATAGGCGACGCCGAGAAGCATCGAAAACTAACTTCATCGCGTTGCCCGGAGATAGGCAACGCCGAAGAAAAACTCCTCGCATTGCCCGGAGATAGGCAACACCGAGGAACGTCGAAAACAAACTCCTCGCGTTGCCCGGAGATAGGCAACACCGAGGAACGTCAAAAACAAACTTCTCGCGTTGCCCGAAGATAGGCAAACACCGAGAAGGGTCGAAAACTAACTTCCTCGCGTTGCCCGGAGATAGGAAACGCTGAGGAACATCGAAAACAAACTCCTTGCATTGCTCGGAGATAGGAAACGCCCAGAAGCATCAAAAACTGACTTCCTCGCGTTGCCTAGAGATTAGCAATGCCGAGGAACATTGAAAACAAACTCTTCGCGTTGCACAGAAATACGTGATGCAAAGGAGCCATGAACGCCACGCATCTCATAAGCCGCGCACTTAAGAATAAACCCCTCGCGCTGCCCGGAGATAGGCAACGCCGAGGAGCACCAAATTTAAACTCCTCGCATTGCCCGGAGATAGGCAACGTCGAGGAACACCAAGAACAAACTCCCCACGCTGCCCGAAGATAGGAAACTCCAATGAGCACTAAATTTAAACTACCCGCGTTGCGCAGAGATAGGCAACGCTGAGGAGCACTAAGAATAAACTACTCACATTGCCCGAAGATAGGCGATGCCAGGGAGCCTTGAAAGCCGTGCATCTTGTAAGCCGCACACTCAAGGATAAACTCCTCGTGTTGCTCGGAGATAGGCGATGCCAAGGAGCATCCAAAGCGCACACTACCTAAGGTGGATGCTAAATCTCAAAATAATAGCCCCTCATGCATACAATCAAGAATAATTGGTGCTAGAAAGAAGGCACTCAATGATTGACAATACATACCCACGTGTAAATTGCATACTTACTTGAGTGCTTCCAGAAACTGAGAGTATATGCTAAGGTCGCAAAACTTCTGAAGAATTGAAAATCAGGTCATGACTTAGCCTAATTTTCAATAGAGATCATCTAAACCCCAAGGTATCGGCTACTTGAAAGTTATTTGAAGTGAACAGCCCTATGAACTAGGTGGCATACACCTGTACTAAGATAGAACCAAACAAATACAATAAGCTCACAGGTTCTGTCACTCCAAACAATAACAAGTTCACAAGTCCTATCCCGAAGTTTTCAACTTCCGAAGTTCTATCCCAAAGTTTTATCAACTTCCAAATAAATTTTTTTACAAGTTTTGTAAGAGTAAATTTTTATAAGTTTTGTAAGAGTAAATTTCTAAAACTTAGACATTTTTACAAGTTTTGTAAGAGTAAATTTCTAAAACTTAGAAATTTTTACAAGTTTTGTAAACTTCTAAAACTTAGAAATTTCTAAACAAAAATCAATTCCAGATGAAAATTGTTAGAACTTAGAAGTTTTCCTGTAGTATTGTGAATTTCTAAACAGAAATTCTCTAAGTGCTGGCAGTCTCTATGTTCTATTAAAATTCTATTACTTTGAATGAAGGACCTTGGCTATAATCATAAAACTAGCAAAGTATGAAATGAAATGAGCATAAGTACGCGAAGCATGTACGAATAGACAGGTAAAAATAAAGTCAAAATATCATTGTATTGCTTGTGACTTTCTGTACACAGGATCAAAATGTGGGGGTCGTACCCACACAACAGTGGCCAACAAAGAAAAAATATAGACTCTACAATCAGGATACAAAGTGCAAACTCTGCACTTGAACAAAACAACTCAAAAAGAAATACAAGCCAGGCTTCCTACAAGTTGTAAGCCGAAATCCAACTCGTCTTTATACCAACCGCTCAACGCTTTTTGCCACCACTACCCTTTTCACCCTTGGTTGGTAGTTTCCGCCTCTTTTCAGGAGAAGTGTCGCTGCCGGTAACATCAACGAACACTTCGGTGGCGATCTCCTCATCTTTCTTAGAATTCTTCTTAGAAGAGCCTCCCTTCCCCTTACGTTTTCTTGACTTTCGGGAGCTCTTCGAAGCCTTAATCGCCTGTACTCTCTCCTTCTTAACGGCAACCAAATCATGTGGAGTCTTCTGCGGTTGCTTCGTCTGCGTCTCCTGCTCTTTAGCCTCAGCGGTAGTTGTACACCTTCCAGAGATACCAAAGAGTCGTCAAAGCCGTGGAGCGCCGCAATGTTCTCGGCCTCTGGTCCCGGTTGTGAGCTAGATGTGGATGTGGGAATTGGAGCAGGAATGGATACAATCTTAGAGGATGTGAAGATGGCAGCATGCACAAGCACCGAAGTAGCTGGCACGTCAACGGGAAGAGTTGATGGACCTATAAGATCAAAAAGGAAAGCATTAAACTCCTCTTACGTCTATGGCGTAAGATGAAGGCTCTCGAAGTTGGGAGAAGCATGGACGTTACCTGCACCAGAGGAAGGATCATGAACGGCGACCTTGAACTCATCGCCTTCGCCTTCTTTGGAGGGCTCCACCACACGAGGAACAACATTGATCCTCGAGCTCGTTGGCTGGTCGAGGAGCTGCTCCGATGGTCCACCCAAGCCAGAAATAGAAGGCATGGTAAGCGTATAGGTGGCGGTCATCAAAGTGGCTTCGGTGGCCTCCCTCTCTCGTTCAACCCGAAGGATCTCCTAGCCCTCAAGTAGCACCTTCTTGGACTCCTCATTGAGATAAGCATCCCACAACTCTTGATCTTTGTAAACGTCACCGCTCTCAGCAAAGTGGGATAAGATCTCCTCCCAAACAAGGGCAAGAGTGCATGGGTACTTTGGGTTGAGGTAGCTAAGGCTCCCATGATGCAACAGGGAGTTCACGTAAAAATTCAGAATTATTGCGTCCAGCTTCTCCATTTTCCGATCCAAAGCGTGTTGAAGGTCCAAATAATCTGCCATCACCACATCCTTCTCAATCTCAACATCAGTTTTTTCGACACTGAGCTGTGCAACCTGAGCCTGCAACTTTTCGATGGTGTCTGCTTGATCAGAGATCATTTTGTTATGCCCCTCGACAATTAGATCATGGTCGGCGATTGTCTTCCGTTGAGCTTCGATGGTAGCATTGCAAGCGATCACTTCCTCTTTTAATTTCGCCTCCTCCATATGAGTCTTTTTAATTTCGTCTCTCCAGACGATCTCGACCTTCTCATGCACCTCATTCAGCTCCTTTATCAGGCTGGCAGTTCTCTTACTGTCCCGAAGCATTGTTTCCTTATCTTCCTCCAACTATTTAATCTTAACGTCTCAATCTGCCAACGCCCTTTCAAAATCATCTTTCTCATTTTTGATGGAGAGGATCTGTTGGTAATTATTCCTGTTAGTGTCCGCCAGCTGCTTGCAGAGCTTCTCCCATTTCTTGGCCTGCTCTAGGTCGTTTTGAATAGCTTGGAGAGGCGGTGCGAAGGAATCCCTGTAAACGGGATGAAGGTCCATGTTGAACTTAACCCCTCTTAAGAACCAACCTGAAAGCACTGCCTCAAGCTTAAGGGGCCCCGAAGGAAGAGTATAGGCCGGCCTTCGGTGAGGATGAATTGTGCCAGGGGCAGCAGTGACAAGGGAAGAAGACGAAACATGAATCGGGGGCAGAATCGTGGTAGAAGTGATAAGAATTTCCTGGCCCGTAGAAGTGTGTTTCGAAGCAAGTTCCGAAGGATGGGAGCGATAGTCAAACTTTGATTTCTTAGACGGCTCATCTCCATCCTCGTGAGATCTCGTTTTCTCATACCCACCTTTGTGTGAACGAACTTTATCTCTCTCCGCTTGATGACGGGTTTGGGCTTCGAGTTCTTTCCTTTAACAATACTCTTCTTCTGTCTCCCGGACTTGATGTTGGTTATAGGAATGCTTGGGGTACCGCTGTGAATCGGTATAGTCCTCAAAGTCATCATAGAAGCCTCGCCCTCTCATCATGCCTGGAAGAAGGCATACATGAAAATTTTTAGAAGCATAACATAAGTTAAGCAAAATATATGAAGGAACGTAAATTGGAAACAAGTGTAATCCTAGTGCAACGTGCTGTGTTTCAAATATTGCCTAAAGCATCGTCACAAACTGGAACAAACGACCATCGAAGGTGGGATCGGACTGATTGTGATTATTGAAAGCGGAACTAAGCTAACTGAGAGTGCGATATCGTCTGAGCAGGAAGGAGTCATGTCAAATTTAAAATCACCTTCCATGAGTGCATTGAAGTCAACAAAAATGTCGCTAAAATCTCTGAGCCCAGCTCCAACATTCTTACTCGAATTATCTGGGTGTGACTTTCAATCTCAGGGATTTTGCCTTCATTGCCTATATCAGGAAGAGGTGGACTCGGGGGAATGGAGCACATTCCCGGAGTCTCATCACAGGACTCTGAATCGTCACCATCAGATTCTTATGAGAAGTAATCACTGGTAATGGTTTCATCACTGCTACTTTCAAACTCTCCTTCTTCCGTTTTCGAATCCACCACATCCTTGCCTTCTCTGTGTACATACTCTTCTTCTGCCTCCTCCGGAATCGGGGGCATTCTAGCTGAACTGCTCAGACCAGCCGCAACGGTTTCTTCCTTCTCATGGGCTTCATCAAGTGATCCTCTGGATGGGTCACCTATCTCCTGACCTTCCTTAGAACCGTAGGATGAAGAAGAGGATCTTATGTGAACTCTAGCTTGATCAGGAGTGGGAGCTTCAATCTGAGCGACGGATCAACCCAGAGCTAACAATCCGTACCGATGCAAGTTCTCATCGGTCAGTAGAACTTTAACGCTTCTTTCCTTGGGTCTGATGGCTTTTAAAGTCTCACAAACTTCACTAATGGTCACATCTCTATTCGGACTTGGGATAACTACAAGAGACGTACAATTAGTTAGAGACTCCATTACAATGTTTTGGAGCTCGACGAGTAGAAAAGAGAAGCTTACCGCCTATCGTCCATCGACGATTGAACCCCTCTAGGCATCCGACGAAAAAGTATTGTGTTTTGAACTGTAATAGGTTGCTTTGCAAGCATAAGATGATCTTTCGATTCCTCTAGGCCTTGATTATAATTAAAGAGGGACAATCGTCTCGCCTTTTGAATGCCAGAAAATACCACAACTCATCGAAACTTAGGGCGCGGTTGAACGTCCGCATGAAAAGGACGTGCAAGCAAGTAAGGATGGCATAACCATTCAGATGAAGGTGGAATGGGGCAATTCCCAAGTTTAAGAGCGTCTCACGTAGAAAATCGTTGAAGGGAGGCACAACTCCGGTCAAACACATGTATCTATGGCAAGTAGTGTACCCCGGTGGGGGCATATGAGCAAATTCATCGTTCGCCGGCAGACGCACGTCCTCTTTGGGAATTCCATGCTGTGTACATATATTGTGAAGAACCTTGGCAGAAACCACTAACGGTGCTCTTTCGGATGGATTAAGTAGGACTCGGAAGTTGGGAGGCGTGCGGTCCACGATGGGCCCGACCGAAACTAACTGACCGTACTGGGCTTGTGAGGTGGATGATGATTCAGCTTCGGAGAGCACCAGGCTTCGCTCGCTTGACTTATGACATGTAGAAGGCTACTTCATTTTATATAATAGAACTTGCGCCCGAAAATGGTCAGGTAACTCTATCCTAAATTCATAAGTTTCCTCAATCACACTTGAATTCCGAATAAACATTAACTTGTAATCGACACGTCAGACTTCAAGTGCGAACTAAGGAAAGTGTGCAAGTGCAGTGTGCAGTCTATATGGGATAAACTCGGTGCTCGATGCACTGCAAACGCACTATCCTATCTAGATAGTTCACTCACAGTGGAAAAAGAGAAGAACTTCCCGTGTTAGTTCGATTTTCAATTTTTGTTTACTTCTTGTACACTTACCCGTTATCGATCAATGATCGATAATGGATTCGTTGTCCGAAGCAACGCGGAAAACTCTTCCCATTACAGGAGCACCGAATGCGGAATAACCAAGCAGGATAAACCCAAGTTCTCCGGAAGAATCGGGATAGACTGGTAATACGTCATGCAAGTAGCATCTACAAAACTGGAGACAAGTCAATTCTGGTCTAATGGACGAAGATAGCAAAACGCGTCAAACCTTGGGCCAAAGCCTGAATGTCATTCCAAGAGACAACTCGAGAGTCGATTTACTATCTTCCTCCATTAAACCACAATCAACTCGAACTTCTTGTAATCAACGTCACAAGCGAAGACTATACATCAATCATTATACCAACATAACAATTAACGAATCAATCAAGCAAACCCACCTTAACTGGATTAAAAAGCACAAGAAGAATCACGAATCAAACTCGGCGAGCTATGGATTGGATCATGAGCAAGCTAAGGATGGGTCGCTATTGATCAACAATGGACTAGGGTTCAAATTCGAGCACGATGATGGATGTCTAGGGTTTCGCAAGGAAGGCAGATGCTTGGATGAATTAGCGGTGCGTGTATCGAACGAAATAGGGTAGCCGATCGAGTTGATTGCCTGGGTTTGAATCACTAGATGAATTGATCGCTTGAAGGAGTTGGAATCGCGCAGGTTGAATGGAGGAAAAGGGGGTCGGCTCGGGTATAAGTAGGCCAGGAGAGCGTGCCTGAATTTTTTGCTAAGTAATCGGGTCGCTAGCGACCCGACCCATCATGGGTCGCCAATGACCCGACCTAGCCTTATAAAATAATGATGATAAAAGATCCATAAATACATTCAAAGGAAAAGGAGAAAGAAAGCTTTGTCCATCCATCTTAAACTCGATCAATTGCAACTGTTCATCCTTCCAAGACATGCAGGGAAGCTACAAGCGGGAGTGTGATATATCGTGGCAAGTAGTAGCAGTCAGAACCAAAGAAAGACAACCAATGACGTTGGGCTAACATATTTGTAGATCTCTAATGCAATCACTTGGAAATCAACAAATGGATATTGAAAAGGATAACTTCTAGAGCATGTCTTGTTTACAACGAAGACGTACTCTGGAGGGCAAATATTATCCGGGTTTTTAACCCAGCAAAAACTAATAGAGAACAGAACAATCTTGCAAGGATAGGATGGTTTAGGACTTAACTAGAAAAACCATGACAAGGGATCAACAAGGGCTAAGCGATATGACTAAGGCAACGACTAAGATCAATGGAGCCAAGAGATCAGCATTCCCATAATCCAATCAGTAGATGAATGTAAACAGCTAGTGAATTGTCGTCAAAATGTAAGAGCAATGATAAAAGGCTATGGGAACATCTCCAAGTCCAAACACCAGAAAAATCCTAAGTGCATAGCTCATCAATGACTTATGCCTCTGCTCAAACCATCAAACAAACCAGATATGGAACACTATCAAAGGGAGGAAAGATTTGGTTTGCAAAACAAACCAAGTCTATGGGTCGCCTGCGACCTATGGTTTTGGCTCGTTTTGTGAGCCAAAGCCCCCTAGGTCGCCGATAACCTACCTGCAAGCTGATAAAGACAGGCCTGACCCAGAAGCTCTCTGATCTCTATAAATAGCGTCCTACCTACAACATAAATAGGATCTGCTCTGGACTGGTTGTTGAAGCTCTACTGGATATATTCTTCACTCTCTACCTCTCTCACAACAATCTCCAAAGGAATACACTGTGATTTTCCAGTGGATTCCAACTTTGGAGATTAATCTAGCCAGAATACAATCAAAGCCTTGTAATAAAACGTCTTTTGTAACAACAATCAGTCTATAATAAAACTATAAAGTGGACGTAGGCTTCATTAACGGCCGAACCACTATAAAAATTCTCTATCTACTTTCTTTTATTGTTCTTTCTTTATATATGTGATCTATGATATTGCCCTGACAGAATAGGGCTGGTGCTTTTAAACTCTAACCTGGGTGTTGGTCCATTTTTTTTGGGTCAACACCAACCATCCCTCAAACAACACAACAAATATGAATGTCGTACTACTGGACTTAAGGAATACAAATCTAGCATCATATGTCAACCTATCGACTATGAATCGAATGCTATCTCTCTATCCTTAGTCATCGACAATCCTTTGATGCAGTCCTAAAACATTTGTTCGCCCTACTCAAGAATAAACATGTCTCATCCCTATAGAACCAACAATCTCGGTTGGGTTCGCAGTGCATCACCTCTACAGACACTACTTACTTTTCTAATTTAGCTACGATCTCCACTAGTCTAATTTAATGCCTCTGACTAGTTCCAATTGGCTAAATCAAAGTAGGTCTGTCGGCCAAAGCTCATTGAGTCCGGGATTCGAAACCAATGATAAGCTTGAGCAATACCCACTCTAGGAATATCGCTCCCAAACTGGTACCCCTTCCACTCGAAACACCAACTATTAATTTCCCTTTCAACTGTCTAGAAAATGTCAAATCCATAGGAGGCTAAGAACTCCAACCATCGCTACTAGTGAAGGTAAAGATCCTTCTCGGAGAAGAGATACTACAATGACAAGGGATCACTGAACAGCTCAATCTCCTCTCCTAGCAAATCATGCTTCCAAATCCCCAAAGCGAACTCTATCGCCTACAACTCTGAATCAAGAGTCAAATACTACCTCTTAGTATCACTACCACATGCATCTAAGCACCATAGGAAAGTGCATACTATCATCTCCTTATTCCCGCTTGGAATGAGTACTATCAATACACTCATCGACCTCTCAGCCAGACTCACCAACGCGTGTTTACTACTCACATCTCAAAAGAAAGTTTGATCCTCTATCAAACATTAGGCCAACGATACTGCCACTTTGGGACCATTCAGATTTTCGTACTACGGTAACTAAAGGATCTACAGTGACGTCCTACTTTGAAGCAGTATGACCCAAGCATTTCGTTCCCCTCCTTCAGGAGTGATACCATCAAAATCTAATCACTAATCAGTATCTTGTGCTCCTCTTCCGTCCATGGGTAGACAAAAGTATCATCACTGAACACAAGCACAACCCATTCAAGCGACCTCTCCAAACATGGTTTATGAGATCCACAACATATGTTGACACATTGGTTAGCCCGAACGGCATAACCAACCTAAAATAAAGGTAGTGTGTTAAACACTATAATCAGCACACTCATTCAAATTACCCTCGGTTAGTGCAACCTCACCGCAAGGTCCAACTAAGACAATATCCTCGTGTTATAGAGATGATCGAATAAGTCATAAACAAACGGGAGTACAACTTGTTTGTCATCTCATCTAGCCTACAGCAACAAGCAAACAATTCCAAAGAGCCATCCGTCTTACTGACGAACATAACAGGTGCATCCTACCCAAATATATGCCCATGGATGAACCATCACCTAAACAGGTCATCCGCTCGCACCTCTAATCTCCTAAGCTCTTTGGATACCCTATGCCTTAAAGGCATAACTACTGGTCTAATCCATCCGACCAGATTGATACGGAACTCTATCCCTATATGGTGGTAGTCCGGTCACCTCCTCGACTATGTCCGGACACTCTCCAACTATAGGCACAAATGACATTCTATCATGTGGAATATCAAGCGAATATATAAGGCTCCCCTACTGGCAGCCAATCACCATTGTCTGTTCCTACACAACTCTGATCATCATCAACGGCCTCTCATAGTCCACCACTATTTCGTATCCCCTTCAGCCGGTCCATTCTTAAACTATAATAATAACCCAACTAAACCCCAAACAATCAATTCTAACAAACAACCATGACTCAAAAAGGGTAAATGTCTCGACAAACCATGTATAGGCTGGCTGAGCCCCTAACTAGGTCTGTCATGATTAGAGATCGGTAATTATCTCAAGTCTCTATCCCACTATCTAGCCATCAGATCTAGATTTAAAGGAATATAAAACCTCGACGTCAAATAAAACACGTATGGAACCATCATATGTGGAAAGCATATCTCAAACGGTGACGCCTTCTCCCTTCTCTTTAATCAATGGAGCAATCGACGAAACCGGAACGTCAATCAATTCATATGCTTCTCGATCTATCCCTGCTCAACTAGTACGGGATAACCCTTCAATACTAGGTAATCCTCAATCATCCTCTTGAAGCCCTCGTCAATGTGATGAACCAATCGACTCTCAAGATGATCTCTCTACCCAATGATAAACTTCAACCCTTCTATGTAGAGTATCAATGGGAATAGACGGTACTTTGATATCATATAGAATCGGACCATATACTCCAACATAGACATATCACCATACTTCAAATCGATGAACTCTCTAACCATTGCCGACTTTAGAAAAGTCGAGACAAATCTTCTTTGAAGCGAACTATGAACTAGTCCCAAGGAATCGGTCTTTGGGAATTAGAGCTACAGAAATACTCCACTAGTTCATCGTCTGTCCTTGGAGTCATCCAGAGGCTAACTTCTACCTCATTTATCATCTAACTCCAAATCATCGAAGATCCTCCTGCAAGTAACCAACAAAACTTGCCTCCCAATAACCGACTCCGTTTTAAGGAACGACCTACCTCCAAGACTCTCATAGTCTATATATAGCTCGGCAAAGTCGACTCTAGCCAATTGTACTTGACCACCAACAACTTCTAGAACAAATTGGGCATCCAGGAAATGATCCGCACCAACTCTACGAACATATCCTATCAATCAGGGATAGTGGCCATAATCTTTCCCAATACTCAACTCTAAAGGTAGAATCAATAATTGTTTTTCTTCCATGCCAGATAATTCCTATTTTATAATAAGGATGATCCGTCTCTTACAAAGAAAACTGCAACAATAGTGCTCATGTGTGCAACCAACCACATACTATACATACTACTATATAGTTTTGAAAACCAAAATATATAACAAATATGAACTCTCTCGTATATATACACTCTCTAGATCCAGTCTAAGGCAATAAATCCTACCTTATCTCTACCGGATCGCGATATCAACTAAGGTTAATCGAGTAACCTTTGCTCTGATACCAAATGTAACAACCACCATACACATATGGTGCAAAACGGTAGTTAAAGTAAAGAAAAAGAAATAAGATGAAGAAATAGAAGAGAAAAGAATGGAGAAGAAAAAAAAGGAAACATCAAATAACCAAATTACCCATCGCATCTCTCACATCGCATCAGATTAAATATAATAATCAACACAAGTATAAAACAAGAGAGACGGTAATAACAATGTGAAGTAATCATCTGGATACAGATCCACATAGTTATACAACACTATAATAGAGTTTATACAATTGGAAAATAAACTCAATTGGTAAACTGTCTCATAATAGTAAATCAACACCGTCAAGGCTCCACGGTGTCACGCAGCGGAAATATAATAACAAATGCACATGTAAGTATAGATAACCGTTACCTCCTATTAGTCTACCTGTAGAACTCCATAATCATCCACCTGCTCTCAATCTACTCATTTAAGAGTATCGGAGATAATAGGAAGCAAAGCATAAAACCTCGGTCAGAAAACAGTCTGGTGTGAGCGATATCAAATCTAAAAATACTATAAAAGTCGATAATAAATAGAACAGAGGGTATATAAAACATACCTGACCTGTCCCTGCAACCACAGAGTCAGCACATAAACACAAGTAATATGCTACTCTATAATATCGTAAAAAGGGTATACCATACTCAGTATTTGTCAGGGTACCTAGGTATCTCCACCTATAGTACCTACTCCATACTAAGTAAACTTCATGTATCTAGGTATCTCCATCCATACCTACTCCACACTAAGTCAAGTCAGGAATCTAGATTTCGCTACCATAATACCTACCTAGTGTGACATCCCTAGGGTGACAGGTAACTAGTGAGCAACCATAACAAACATAGCAACCATCAAACAATACTAATTGTCACCCAATGTGCCAGATATATGATGACCCATATGACCAACTGTCAAGGACTAATGGAAATCCCAGTTCTCGATTGTGTTTCACCGTACTTTCAGGTCCAAAACCCCGTACGGTTGTCCCTGTGATACCTGTGTACCACCTGACCTAGACCCTCTCGGAGCAGTCCAGGGTACATGATCATTGCTACTAGCCCTCGGGTATCACCCCCATATAGTGCCCCTGCTCTGAACACAACAAGAGCACTCCGAGTCATCAACGATCCCTACGCATAAACACATCCATCGAGCCCTACTCACTCGATATGGATTCAAACCCTACCGGTTCACTATAGTTTCTGGGCATGAGCCCTAATACTCAACCCTGTCCACTATCCACAGCCTTGCTCCAATCCGAGCTGCCATCAACGATCCTGCTCACTGCCCGAGCTCTTGATCGAAGAACCCTACTATCATGCCATCCAAAACCCGAGATCTAACATGATCCATATAGTCCCGATACTATCATCCCGGAGCCTACTCCATACATCATCGAGTCATTATCCGTAGTATCAGACTACCAGGTCGAAGCACCACATCCCTTCCTCACCATCAAAATCACTAGGTCGAAGCACTACATCCATGCCTCACCATCAATAGCACTCGTTGTAGGGTAATAACATCCAATCTCTAAATCGATCGGACGAACAAACTATCACGTCGCGCACCATGATATCTCATCGACGTCTAAGCCACATAACGGCCAAATCGCCAATCGACAACAGTGATGGAAATTGACCACTCTACTACGGTCAATACCATCCACTTTGGTCTTGTACTTAACCGAACGGTTAAGCACAGACCAAATAGAAACGTCCGGCATCATCCACTCTGAAATCCATATCCGTCGGCACGTATTCCAAACCCTCTTCTACAGCTCATCTTGTTCATTAGATTCCCACGTGTGTGGAACTCCAACGTACAAGATGCTATCTAAAATCAAATCACCGCTAATCAGAGTTTTCAATAAAAGTAGCAAAATAACAAACAATCCAAACAATCAAACATACATCCAAACATTCATACATCCAAACAATAATACATCCATCCAAAGCATCATATATACAACATAACAATCCATCCATATCGATTAATATGGAAAATAACATAAATAATAGATCTAATCTAATAATTCCCTAACTATGGCACGACGATGGAAATTATGTGATATTCTTTATAAATCATTTAAAAATAATTATATATTCTTTTATAAAAATATAGCTGCTGTATATATATAATAATATCACGTTTAAAAGCCAAAAATCATTCCCGAGCATCAATGTAGTAGTAAACAACCCATCAAAGTAAAGTGAGAGACAATATCACTCACCTCAGCCAAATCTGTCCAAACCAGAGCCAAAAGGTAGATATCACCATCACGAGCGCAATGCAAGAAATGACGTCCAAAACGGACCTCATATGCAAAAGGCATGGATCAAATATGATTCAAGATTAATTAAACAATTAATAAACTAATTAAATAATTAATTACCTAACTAATTACTTAATCCATCTTCTTCCTTATTGCTTGTGCATGCACGCTACAGTAACTATGCATATCTAATCCCCTCTTCCTTCGATTTCTTGGCAGATTCACGATAGAATCAAGATCCGTCATCATCGTTGAATTCTGCTACACAATCTCTTCAATCAGGACTTGTTTATTTGAAGCTCGATCATCAAAATCTGGCGGTGGTGCGTCTCGGCATAACAGTCATGATGGTAATCTCCAATTTCTACATCATCGCCACAATCTCCATCAAAGTCGAACCCTAATTCATGGCCATATGGGTGACTTCGGCCTACAGCGATCGAACATCAAATCAAGGGTATAGGATAGAAGCTATCGTCGATACGAGCTCATTGGAATTGGTTTTGCGATTTTTAGATGAGTAACTTGGGAGAAATCTAATTTTGAATGCGGCCATGGAAATATGCTCACGCATGAACAGTGAAAATGAAAATAAGAAAATGGAGGGAAGAGGATTTTGATTGGCTTTATATAATAATATAATAATCCATTTATTTAATTTCTCAAATAAATGGCTACGTGTTTCGACTCCGTATGATCACATGACGAGTCCGATTGCCACGAAACTCATCTGCGTATATCACTTCATTTTTCCGGATCCAACGGAACTAACCGCGTCTCCATCTGAGACTGTGCCCCGGAAGGCTAATTTTGCGTATTTCGAGACCGTTTCAATCATCAGATCGTCCGATCTCGAAATATAGCGATCCTTATACATGTCTTAATTCACAACGTCAATCCAAACTTAACGGAAGTGGTCTCGAGTCCTAATTCGGTCGTATGCGAAAAATCACATTTTTAGGTCTTCATTTAATTAACAATTAAATATTTAAATAAACTATTTAAACATCCAATCTTTAAAAATACGAGTCATTACACCTTACACATCTCTTTCCTTCTTGTTATATTCCTTATTAATTCAAACGATGCACTTTTATACATATTTTTGGAATTGGATGATTTATAAAATTTATACAGACATAGATATTGCTAAATTATACCCCACTCCAAAAAAGTTAAAATATAGCCATAGTCCAAGTCAACTAGGGCAACTTAATTTACTACCCAATTATAAATCTAGAATAAACAAACATTCTACAATAATACATATTTGGGACTGTATTCAAATTTCCAGATTAGTTGTACATATTATTCTTATTCTAATTACCTATTTTATAGAATATGTAGGCGATAACCCTATATGTATTTTTAAGCCTACGACTCATCAGAACTTACCAAGGCATAATAATTAGATAAAATCCAATGATATAAAATTCAATGCTATAAATAAATTATACAATTTCCCACTCACTTTTTAAGCTTTCCAAATCTCCAAATCTTAAAGTTTGAATTCATTACTTTACTTGACTCCTTTTCCTTTCTAATCCAAAAGAATATGTATAACAAGGCCCATACATACTATTAGAATTACAGACCGAGAAGAGATTTGAGGCTAAGGGGAATATAGATTGAAATTTTCCTTTTTTCGTAGTTTTGATTCGCTTCTTTTTTTCTTTCTCTTATTCTCTTTTATTTTCCACCCTTATCTGATTTGTATATATATATATATAATATTTTATTATTTTTAGAGATAGTGTAGAAGGGAAAATGGCAGAGCTTCGCTACTTGGATTAGAAAATATGAGAAGAGAAGTAAGGGGTTAGACCTATATTTATAAAGGCTCGAATCAACCGCAACTGTTAGATTAAATAATTAAATTTGGACCATTTGTCTAAGGTTCGAACCATAGCTTCCACCATACGACTGATCGACCACTCCCCTATAGGTTCAGTCGCTAGTGGTCGATCGGCCGAAGGAGGGGTCAACTGGTGGGGCCTGCATTTAATTATAACTCGTTTCCTTATTTCGTTTTTAAATATTTTCTCTCCGAAAACTTCAACGCTACTAGCTTTTTCGTTTTAGCTCCGATCGCGAAACTTCAAAAATGAAATTTGCTTAAAAAATCACCATGAACACAATGGTTTAAGTTTTTTAGCCAAATTTCGCCATTTTCTCTAATTCTATTTTTGGAGCCTTATTAATTATCGTTAATTTTACGGGGAGTTACATTCTCCCCCTTAAAAGAATTTCGTCCCCAAAATTCCTCAAAGTTGAATCATGTAACATTACACACAACCAATTAATGTACATCCAATTTTGCAACCAAACGTGTGCAAGTGCATAGTGTATGACAACATGTAAAACATGTATGTATAATGACTCTAAATCAGCGCCTCCTATATGAATGCATTCTTTTTAAAAACATTTTGAAAATATGATGCAAACCACCTAGATATACTGATAGTTCTACATGTAAGAAAGTTTTCAAAATCCTTTTTCACACAATAATTTCCACACTTTAACGAGAAAGAGTATGGTTCAACTAATTTTGCATCTAATCCCTACCATCCAAAACTGAGTAATAAATTTTTAACATCTATAGATTTTGAAAATCCAATTTTTAAATCTATACTCTTATGTCCAAAAAGGAATTTAGATGAAATTTTTACAATTCCACCCTTCTTTTGGATACCTATTCTGTTGTATCTTGGAACTTTCTCTTTTGCCCTAAAAACATTTCCAACTTTCCAAAGTACAATTGCATAAGGATGTTTATTTCTGGATGCTAAAACAAATTTATCCTAAGCATTATTTTTGGTGTACTATCAACAAGATATGGAAATAGAAATTCCAAAGCTAAAACAACATTTTTCCTTATTATTATCTATGTTTAGTTTACTGTCACCCTACTCGGAAAGTAAAATTCATATTCACTAACGCATCGACCCGCCCTACGTTAAGCATGTGACCCTAGAAAATTGAAAAAAAATCAATTTCCATCAAAAATATTTTTCCTTTTCTAATCAATCTTACAAATAGTTTGAAAAATCACATTCCCAAAAGAATTTAAACACCATTTTTTCCAAAAGCATTTGGCTAAAATTTTCCAAAAATATTTAAACCTATCTTCTCAAAAGCATTTAAACAAAATTTTCAAAAGAATTCTAACATAATTTTTCAAAACATTCGACGCTTCATCCTTAAAACAAATCAGGCAACATCTTAATAAAATTAGGACTCGGCCTATGAGTGAATATATACGATTAACCCTAGTATTGTGCAGTTAATCTTGGATTTGGAGAACTTATTCTTTTATTCTAAAATAACAAACTACCTACAAGCGTATTTCTAAATTTTAGCTTTTAAGGCAATGGATAGTAATCCGTGATTTCACAACAACCTTTCCTTGGCCTTCGTTCACTAAAATTTATTTTTTCCAAAATCCTAAGTTTTTGGGATTTAAGCATTTTTATTTTATAGTTGCTAACTTAGCTTCTAATTTATTTTATAAACGTCCAGTCTTACCTACATTTTTCACTCGTTAAGTCTCCCTATGAGATTTCCTTATTTACACTATTTCTCAATATATATATATATATATATATGTTTAATCCCATCCATAAAATTAACATAGTGATAAAATATAAATATAGCTCATATCATATCGTATGTTTTCCAATAACCTAAGGGAGACAACTTGCGACAACCCACAAACTCTAAAAGAAAATTTTGCTGGAAACTGCCATTGATCATCAACTAGTGTTAGTGATGTTGTGACCCTAACACTCCTTACTAAATTAAGATGGACATTCCTATTATGCCATTCCACTATCACCTACCTTCCTTGACTCTCCTTCTTGGTTTCTAGTAAATGCGGTCCTTCGTTACATCAATTATTATACCCAACTATGGTATAAATTGTGCATTCCCATTCCGTTGTGGGTAAGAAATATAAACTATGCACATTTAGAATAGCTCTTTAGAAAATTGGTTTGGTAGAATAACTTTCCTACCGTCTATCTTGCCTTCTTCAACCTTGAGTCAACCAACATCCTTTATATGTGTTTGTCATCTCACTACTCTCTTCTCCAACCATATTGCTATCTTCTCTCAATCATAATCCTAAATAGTATCCTCAAACTTTGGTATTTACTTCCTCTATATCCTTGGTCCTTCATGTGAGTATACCCTAGGACTCGTAAAACTATACTTTGATACCATTCCACATTCCTTTGAGGGTTCTTCTCATGGCTTCCACACATCTCTAATAAAGTCTTCCTAGGTTCATACAACATTCCTTATATTCAATGGGGATCCCTTGTTACTACCCAATGAGCATCCATAGCTATTTTATTCCTAACCTAAACATTTACCCCGTCTTACCTAGGCAGTCATCCCAATCTACTCTATATCAAAATTGGTTTGTTTTTTTGTTAATTGCTTTTTTACTAAGCAGATTTCAATAGACTTAGAAAGACAAAATGAAGACGAGACAATTCACAAACTTGGAATCACACGTAGAAGAATAAGAGAATTGAACTTGAGAAGTTTGAAGAGAAATTAAGCTAAGTAGATCACTTGGTACCGAGAGGAATCTCTTGGTACCAAGAGGTATTTCTTCTTGCTATGACCTCCCAATCTCCTTATCCTTCAAGTACAACTTCAACCTATCATCATCAAGTGCTTTTCTCGGAGATTAGATAAGCAACTTCAAGGATTTATAAGAAGAAAGCAAAGGAAAAAGGATAAGACAAGTGGAATCAGGAAAATCAGCAAAAATGACTGGATCTTCATGAAAAAGAGTTTGAAATGCATCGGATTAAGGATAGAAAAATAACACAAGTTAAAGAGTTGGATTTTTAGCAGTAAAAGCACTCGGTATCGAGAGGATTTTTCGCTTATTGGGCTGGCTTGCTATCTTATGAACATTGGGGCTTACATTTGGACTCCATACTTTATGGATATTCGAGACTACTAGCAAGTTTCTCTATAAATACCAACCCTACTACAACTAACGAAGGATCTTCTCTCTGCTTCTTCTTCACTCGTATCTTCTCCCTCAAATACTCTAAAAACTCATTATAAATCTGAGATCCACTAGATTGTGGTCAATTCTGATATAACTAGTTGTAATCCAAAGAGAAAACAACTAATAACAAAGATTAAAATAGACATGGGTCGGAGAATTTGTCGAACCACTATAAAAATTCGTGTGTCTCCTTTTATTTTTCTGTTGTTTTTGCTTGTTTGACTTGGATCTCTACATTTTGGTGCTTTCAAATGATATTTGGGTGTTGATGCCATTTTTAGCATCAATATTTTTGTTGCTTTCACTGAGAAAGAGCTGGATTTCACCACCTAAAGCTTGGATCTGAAGTTTGGAGAAGACGAAGAGACATAACACTAAATCTAAGATCGTAGAAAGTCAACTAGATCATGGGAGAAAACAGGAGGTGTCCTCAAATTCTAATCATTCCATCTACGTAACCAGAGAGGAGATGGAGAGACTAACGAAATAAATGCAAGACGGAACAGTGGCTCGACAACAGGAACTGCCAGATGGATTGTTCCAAAGGATGAGACAACAATGAATATCTGGAGCTGTTGGAATGCAGAACCAAGGACTTAGAACAAACGCGGGACATTTGGAGTTAGAGCGGAGAAAACTAGAACAATACCCCAACAACCAAGACCACTCGGTGCCGACCCCAATCCACTTAGCATCGAGAGGGATATACTAAGGGGCAATGTTGGATTGAACTTAGAGTAGGTTGGGATGCCAAGATGCCAAGAACAGACAATGCTATAGCTAGGAACGCAAAACAGACACAAGTGCATAACAACTAGAGAAATCTGTGCCAGAACTTCCCTGTAGGAATGAAGGACAGAGTGGGGCTAGATATGTGGATCAAAACACAAACGTGCAGCCAGAGGATGCCATAGTATATGTCAGAGTTCCCTTATAGGAGCTGGGGATAGAATGCAACTAGTGGTCAAAGACTTCTGTTAGATGACAACAATCGGATGGTTGAAATGGTCGGAAGGATAGTCAGAGGTGGACCCCCAGACCAGTGTTTGGAGGGCATAAACAGGATTCCATTTACCCCTGACATCCGAAATGCAAGGAATCCCCAAGATTTTAAGTTTCCAACATTGGAAGTTTATGATGGAAAAACAGATCCAACAGTTCAGTTAATGAGATACATCTGACATATGGAAGTGCTAGGTGCTTCAGAAAAGGTGATGGGATGGTGCTTCCCATAATATCTAATAGATTTAGTAGCGATGTGGTTTAGACAGTTAGAGAATAGGTACATAAGCACATGGTCCAACTCAGTGAATAAAGTTCAGAAGAAAATTCACAGTTCACATTTCCCAACCGTTATCCGGGTTTTTAATCTAATAGAATTCAATGAAAGTTAAAGCATCTGCATCAGGTCAAAACAACTCAAAAATCAACCAAAAGGATCAAAAGAAGGAACCAAGAGGTACTCAAGAGAAAAAAGCAAAAAATAGCATAAGGGTATGGATTGCTAGAGATCCATCACCCATGGATCGCCAGCGAATATCACTCCTGGGTCGTCCATTCTTCTTGCATCATGAAGCATTATCTTTTCTAGGGATGCTTGCTAAGTTTCACGATGTTCCAAGTAAGCTAGATCGAGAAGTGGGCATTCGTCTGATTCCAGTAATAGTTCAATGCAACCTGTACATGAACCATCATCAAAACAAAGCATCTAGTCATGAAATTTCATGAAAGGAATCTACAAAAGGCATGAAACATGATACAACTGAAGCAAGTCAAAAATAAGCTAACTTCATGGATCGCTAGCGATCCATGCCCTATGGATCACTAGCGACCCATCGTATTAGCTCGACTCACTACAAAATTTCTTGGGTGCCTTAGTATCTCCAAATGCAAGCTTCTGGCAATGCGGCCTAGCCCAACAGCCCTCTAATCCCTATAAATACTCACCCATCTGGAACATAAAGAGGATCTTCTAGACTGGCTGTTGAAACTCTACAGAACTATTCTTCACTCTTCTCCTCCCACACAACAGTCATCTAAAGGGTACACTATGATTCTCCAGTGAAATCTAACACCGGTGACTTGATCTAACTTACAAAATTCAATCAAATTGTAATCAGATTCAACTGGTAACAGTAGTTAGTCAATAATAGAAAGTTATAAAGTGGATATAGGCTTCATTAACTGCCGAACCACTATAAAAATCTCTTGTCTCTTTATTTTCCTGCAATTTGCTATTGTTTGTTCTACTTTATTTGCCTTGATAAACAGGGCTGGTGCTTTCACACTTAATCCAGGGTGTTGATCCATTTTTTGGGTTAACACCAACCAAATAATGTGATGACGCTATCAAGTATAAAGTAAAGGGTCGGAGAGACCTTCAGAAGTTCTCTAACGAGATTTAACGTGGCAGCCGCTGCAGGGTATAAGCCGGATCTATCGATAATCCTTATGGCTGTAGTATCTGGAGTCGCAAGTAAGATCGAATTTAAAATTGCACCGGAAAGAGATCCACCAATGGATCTCATGGAGTTTTACTATGAAGCTGAATGGTATCTACATCAGGAGGATGCTGAAGCTTATGATGATAACATTAATGATGTGGATGGCAGAGTACTACCTAAAGCAGGATATGGAAAAGACAAAGAGAAACGAAATGTTAATAACAATTTTAGGAAACCGAAACAGTAAAGGTGGGAGTTGAAATTCTCTTCTTACATTGATCTAACTGAGATCCCAAAGAAAATATACATAGATACCAGGGGACAGATCCCTATCGAGGACCATCTAAGAGAGAACCCACGGATAAGTATAGAAGATCGGGAAAATTTTACATCTTCTATAAGCTAGATGGACATGAAACAAAAAGTATCGACACCTTCATGATCTAGTAGAAAAATTTGTTTGGAGCAACAAGTTGCAACATTAAGTGAGAAACTGAACTATAGTGGTGAAGCCGGAGTAGCCACTATCTACAGCGAATGGATCGAGACACGATCGGGGATCTGGGTCTAGGATGGCTATCCCATGATTGATATGGATATGTGTTAGGTTCGATTCCCATGCTTTGCTTTTCGTTTTGATTAATTAGTACAATAATAATCTCGGACCGCTTACACTTGTACAGGATCTCGATTGGTCTCTAAGCACACTTTGAGTTGGATATCTACGATGAATAGATAAGATAATGATAACCTCGTACCGCTTACACATGTACGAGATCTCGATCGGTCTTTAGGCACACTTTGGGTTGGATGTTTAAGATGAATAATTTGAACTTTTGCTTGCTTGTTTGCTTTGATTTAAATATTTGATTTCTTGAAAAATCCACTTGAACATGATGACTGATATTGTTTATGGTAGTCTCATCCGAAGAGACGGGTTGGTGACTGTAAAAAGTGATTCCCCTTACCAGAGAGTAAGTGCATGGACTTGCTTTTCATTGAGTCCTACATTGGAAAGCAAGCAGACTAGGCTCAGTAAGGATCTAGAGAGATCAAAAGTAAGTCCCCTCACCGAAGAGTGAGTGGTTGAGCTTGCTTAATCGTTCTGTCCCCCCATCAGAGAGCGAGGGGATTAGCTATGCAGGGTCCGGAGAGATCAAACCCTAGATTGGGTGATAAATGATTTGGAAAGATCGAATCCTAGATTAGATGATAAACGGTCCGAAGAGATCGAACCCTAGATTAGGTGATAAATGATTTGGAGAGATCGAATCCTAGATTGGATGATAAATGGCCCACGGAGATCAAACCCTAGATTGGGTGTTAAACGATCCGAAGAGATTGAATCCTAGATTGGGTGTTAAACGATCCGAAGAGATCGAATCCTTGATTGGATGATAAACTGTTCGAAGAGATCGAACCCTATATTGGGTGACAAACGATTCGGAGAGATCGAATCCTAGATTGGATGAAAAATGGTCCGAAGAGATAGAACACTAGATTGGATGATAAACGATCTAGTGAGATCAAACCCTTGATTGGATGGTAAACGATTCAGAGAGATCAAAACCTAGATTAGGAGATAAACGATCCGAAAAGATCAAATCCTAGATTGGATGCTAAATGATTCTGAGAGATTAAACCCTGAAATGGATGTTGACTTGATAAAAGGATTTGAACGTCTTGTAATCAGAATGAGATCTATAAGACCTAGGCGAACATGGAACGTTTATGTTATGCAATATGATACTCTTTGGATAGAACAAGCTGCTTATGATTCGCTGCTAACATGTCAGCAAAAGCTGGAATCTTTAGCTATACAGGTTTGGAACGACCTTTGGCCTACAAGAGAATCCAAAGGAACCAGACGATTCACCAAGGCTAAGATCAATGGATAGCGGTAGAGCTCAACAATCGAAGAATGACTACTGTTGGAACTTGTAATTAAGAAAAGCATACCTTACATTCAAAAGGCGTACTTTGGGGGGCAAGTGTTAACCCTCTTTTTAACCAAACAGATTTCAACTAGACCTAGATGGCCAAAATGAAGATGAGACAATTCACAAACTTGGAATCACACTTATAAGGATAAGATAATTGAACTTAAGAAGTCTGAAGAGAAATTAAACTAAGTAGACCACTCGGTACCGAGAGGTATTTCTTCTTGCTATGACCTCCCAATCTCCTTACGCTTTCAGTACAACTTTAACCTATCATCATCAAGTGCTTTTCCCGAAGATTAGACCATCAACTTCAAGGATTGATAAGAAGAAGCAAAGAAAGAAGGATAAGACAAGTGGAGTCTAGCATATCATCAAAAAGGACTTGATCTTTATGAAAAAGAGTTTGAATCACATCAGACTAAAGATAGAAAGAAAAGACAAGTTAAAGTGTTGGATTTTTTTAGTGAAAACCACTCGGTACCGATAGGTCTCTTTAGCATGTTGGGCCGGCTTACTCTCCTATGAACCTTAGGGCTTACATCTGGACTCCGTACTTCATGGACTTTCGAGACTCCTAGCAAGTTTCTCTATAAATACCAACCCTACTGTAAATAAAGAAGGATCTTTACTCTGCTTCTTCTTCACCTCTATCTTCTCCCTCATATACTATAGAAACTCCATTGTAAATCCAAGATCCACTAGATTATGGTCAGATCTGAGATAACTAGTTGTAATCTAGAGAGAAAACAACTAATTACAAAGGTTAAAGTAGACGTAGTCCCGAGAATTTTCCGAACCACTATAAAATTCTTGTGTCTCATTTTACTTTGCTGCTGTTTTTGGTTGTTTGATTGTGATCTCTACATTTTGGCGCTTTCATTTGATATTTGGGTGTTGGTGCCATTTTTGGCATCAATAGTTTTCACAACTCTTTTAAAAATTAAACTTCACAATCATGAAGTACTTGGTCAAAAACTTTTATCTTTAAAAACATAAACTTAGAAACCTTTTTATCAAATTCAAAAATTACATAGTTTTCAGAAAGGAACCATAAAAAAAATTCCTTTTTCTAACCAACTTTACCTTTTTAAAGACTTTCCATAGCAGAAATTTACTTCTATTAAATATTGGATTTTTAAACCCAAAACATCCATCACGTTTAAACCCAATTTTCTTAACAAACCATTTTTTTAAAAGATCTTCTATAACTTTAAACAATGAAAAGTGGATTAGACAAGGAGAGCTTTCATCCTATTATTTTCCTATACTCGTGCTATCTTTGTTTCCACCTTTGACGAAAATTTTAATAGCACAGTAGGGGGACTTCTAAAAGATATGCATAACTGCAACATCTATCTAAGTGTCTATCTAAAATATCGTGTAATCACTATGTATCTATGGAATTTATTCATTCCTCCTATCATATTCCTATTGTGTTTCTCCTATATTATTTCTAACTAGATTACTAATTATATATATATATATATATATATATATTACTAGTGCTATTTCTATCTAAATTGTCGTGTGTTCTTACTTGTCTGCTCTCTACACCCTATTTGAATCAGGTACATGTCCATTTATCCACCCCTTAAAAAGGATTTTAAAATGGAACTTCCAAATTTACACAATAGGAAAAACTATCGACCCCAACCTATGCTCTATTTTTCATTATTTTACAAACGAAATATTCCTTTATCAAAAATATTTAAATTCAAACTTTTTGACTAAATAAAATTTTAAACTAAGATTTTCAAAAATAAAAAACCCTTTTTACCAAAATCCTTTAAATCAGAAACTTTCAACTCAATTTTTTTTCAACTATGAATTTTCAAATTTCCTTGCTTTTTCAAAACAACAACTTCCCAATAAATCCTTTGAAAATCACATTCAAAACATTTCAAGGAATTCTCAAAAACCTTTTATCAAATTTTTTCATATGAGGTTGGACTTAAAAATGGACTTTAATTGTCCTTCCTTTTGGACTTTCCTTCTTCCTACTCAATCTTCATAAAAAGTCCAGATATCTTCTAGTGGTAATTAGTGCACACCTTCTTGCAAGAACTTTCTCCACTCCTTCTTCATACCACAGTTCCGGACACTTGGACCATATAGTTTCTTTCTTCTCATTTGTCTGGATGAAATGTGCATCTTTAATCGGTAATCCATCAAAATCCACAACCATAAGGTAGCTTACACCAACAAAGGAGTCAAGTACCATCCAGCCTCCAAAATCTTATTTATGTTGTGCTTATGCTCTTTTAGTCCACTCCTTACAATACGACCTCCGACCCATTGGGTAATCAAGATAGGAGTTTAAATTTAACTCTACTTATTGTTCCAACTCATAGTTACCTTATCCATCCTTTTGGAATATGGTCGCAACTACTTCTATAGTCAGAATTTATAGAGTTTGGAATATAATTTATATATATATTTATAGGTAAAAATAAAAGTACATCCCCTCAGCGTATTTTAGTTCCTATGATTGACTAATCTGGCTCTGATACCAAATGTAACAACCCACACCTTAATAGGCCCGAATTTTGACTAAATCGAAACCCAAGTCCATTAGGGTGTGCATCGTTGGTTTCGGTAGCATATAATAAACACAAGTATATTAGCGTGCAATCAATATATACTCATAGAAGAATTGAAAAATATAATATACCATACATATTAACGAAGGCTACTACCTCAGAATATCATTCCTTGGATATTTAATTGCCTTGTCCGCCCCGAGTATGAATAAGAAGACTTCACCACCTATAGTTCCTGCTCCAGTATCCATAACTTCTAAATCTATCCTACGGGTTATTATGAGAAAGGGGGTCAGAACAACATTTTGATGATTGGAAAATTACATCTTTACCTATACTATTAATTTATGTCGATTGATTTCTATTTAAGTGTTATGACTATTATTTATGGCTAATCCATTAAATCTTATGTACACGTACGATATGCCTAACCTAACCCTTTCAGTGGTATAACTATATAAGTATATGTGTATCCACATATATATGTAACTGTTTCACTACCCAAAAACCTTGGCCACTTAATACTTCTTAAATAGGAAGGAGGCAGACCAAACAGCCATTTCATACCTCAATCCTCGAAGTAGGCCCTAGGCAGCAAGTCAGTCGGTTCTAGCTTTGGAGACCAATGACCCCTATATATGGCTTTATAATTTATAATTTAATTGTTGTACTACTAACGCATCTCAAAGACTCATTTAAGGGTGAACTAGCCCATCTCCCATAAATTAATTTTCGTCTAACCATCTACTTCAAAGTCCGTAAATCTCCCATATGGATGCTATAATAGTAGAAAGCGAAATTCATCAGGGCATAACTGTAATGATATTTATACACCCCCGATGCTCATATAACCGAATAGTGCATTGTAGGAATATCCAGTTGATGTAGGACGATTGTCAAGGAAAAGAAAAGAAGTAAAGAAGAGAAATAAAAGAAAAGAAAAGAGAAAGAAAACATCAAAACAATCACATAACCTGTTGCATATCTCACAACACATCGAATAAAATATAATAGCCATCATAGATATAAAACAGACGAGACAGTATTAACTACATGAACCATAGAATTAGAGTTTACACGCTCATACAGTTATATGAAATAGTATTAGAGCTTATACAACTAATAAATAAACTCAACTGATAAACTATCTCTAATAATAGTAAGTCAAATGCTACCAACGCTCCACAGTGTCACATGGCGGAAAATGCAATAATAAGCCTAAATATAAGTAAGAGAAAGCATCGTTTCCTACTAACCTATCCGCAGCACTCCATGTATTGTCTACAACTACTTTCTAGTCTACTCATTTAAGAGTACCCAAGGTAATAAGAAGCAAATCATAAAACCTCGAGTCAGACAACTATTTGGTGTGATTGATAAACAATCACAAAATAATATAAAAGTCGATATAGTATATATGGAACAGAGGGTATGGAGAATCATACCCGACTTGTCCCTACAACTAAAGAGTTAGCACATAACATCAAATATATACTACTCTATATCATAGTAATCACGAATGTACTATACCTCAAAGTACTAAGGGTGTTTAGATGTCGATAATATCTCCTTCGTGCGACATCCCTAAGATGATAAACATTCAAGCAAACATATCAACCATCATCCATCTCATATTCACTCACTCAGTGCGTTGGATATATGATACTCGTATGACCTCATCGCATAGTGAAGGACTACTTAACATCATGGTTTCTCAGTACTCGAATCCATGCCACTTAGTAGGCCAAAAACTAGACTACCATCGCACTCAGTCCAGGGTAAAACAGATCGAAACATCGTGTGATCTCGGAGCATATCGCACTCCCTAAGTGAGCATCCTCACATATACATGCTTTACGAGTACACTACAAAACCTACGAATATAAACAATCCCTTTACACATGTCATCCATAGCAGAGCTCATCTTGGAACCATTCTTACAACTCCCATCTGGAGTCATCGTGGTTGGAAACTATTCTAGACAGCCATCCTTACTCGTAGAATATCATCGTTCGTCCTGTAACCCTCCTTCAATAGTTCCTTCAATCCAAATCATCATCACCTACTCTGCATCTCAAAGTACAGCTATCCACCATCGAAGCCGTCACTTCCCATCATGAAATCATTATCTTCGAATCACGAAGTCATCGCGTTGAAGCTTCATGCCCTCGCTTCACCATTAAAACCGCTTGTCGAAGAACCATCACATTGAAATTAAGTGTCGAACGAACGAACCATCACATCATGCTCCTCGAAGACTCTCCATCATCCACATCAAAATTGGCCAAATCATCCGTCGTCAATAGTAGTAGATACCAACCACTCCAAAGTAGTCGAAAACGACCACTTTGGTTATGTACTTAGCCGAAAATGGCTAGGTACAAACCAAATGAAAACATCCGACATCTCCCCTAAAGTGCGAAGTGCATATCTAAGTTCATCATCCTTCATCTTCAGATCTATCGATATGCATCCTGATACTCTTTGTTATCCAGGTTTTTAACCCAGCAGAATTCGAAGGATGTCGGAATAGCTTCGTCGAGTCAAAAAAGCTAAAGAGCCAACCAAAAAGACTGGAAGAACCAACCAAAAAGGATTGGAGAAAAAGGAAGCAAAAACATGCTAAGGTGATGGATCGCTAGCGATCCATCTCTTATGGATCACTAGCGTTCCATAAGGTTCACTCTTAGGTCCACCAATCATCTTGCATCATGATCCAATAGGAATTCTAGGAATGATGGCTAAGTTTGATGGAATTCCAAGCTAATTAGATCGGGCAGTGAGCATTCGTCTAATTCAATCAGCAGTCCAATGCAACCAATGTATGGATCATCATCAAAACAAGGCAACAAGCTACGAAATTACATGTAGAATACCTACATGAAACAACAAATGCAATCCAAAAGACAAAGTCCAAAAATCCACTAAGCACATGGGTCGTTGGCGATCCATGCACTATGGATCGCTAGCAATCCATATGATTGTGCCAGATAGCCATGAAGTTTAAAGAAGAGGATGAAAGAAAGCATCACAATTAGTTGAATTTTCAGCGACCCAAAAGCTATGGATCGCTCACCTATGGATCACTAGCGATCCATCATATTGACTCGGTTCGCTGTGAAACTTTCAGTGCACCTTCGTATGTTCATTTGCAAGCATCTGGCAAGGTGGCCCAGCCCAATAGCTTTCCAACCCCTATAAATACAATCCTACCTGCAACATAAACAAGATCTTCTGGACTGGCTGTTGGAACTCTACAGAGATTATTCTTCACTCTTCTCCTCCCACACAATAGTCATATAGAGGTTCACTGTGATTCTCCAGTGAACCCTTGTACTTGTGACTTGACTTAACTTAGAAGATTCAATCATATTGTAATCCAATTCAACTTCTAACAATAATCAGTTAATAGAAAGGTATAAAGTGGACGTAGGCTTCATTAACATCTGAACCACTATAAAAATCTTCTTATCTTTTTACATTTATTCTCTATATTATTGCTATGTAAGAATAGGGCTAGTGATTTCACACTCAATCCAGGGTGTTGATCCACTTTTTGAGTTAACATTTTGGTGATTTCATTGAGAACCCAACTTGGGAAAAGATCTAGCTATCTACTTTGGATCAGACAAGGTCCAGAAGTCAGATCCTTACTTTATATTCGAAAGATATGCTGCTAAGAATCAATGGCTCCGGGAAGAAAAATAACTACTTCTGGAATATCCATAGGGGCGGTAATTGCCAGAGCAGAGATGAATCATAAACAAATTGAAGTAAATGGCACTAACATAGGAGATCATGCCAGGATCCTCTAATCAACGTGAAGTTGTAACTAGAGATGAATTGAATAAAATGGTTGACGAAATCAATCAGAAAATGGAAAGCAGCTAGAGTGCTCTTATGGACAAATTGAACACGCGGCGTTGCAGAACAAGAAAATTCTTCCCTTTTTGGTCTAAAAAGAAGGAACGGGAAGCAGTCGCAAAAAGGGGCGATAGCTGGAACTATGGGAATCAATATAGAAGAAAACACAAACACTCTACCGACCGCGAGACAACCAGCTATGAACTTAAAACTAGGAGCGAAGACCCCACAAGAAAATATAGTCATGGACCTCTCCGGTTCGGAAGATGGAGAGTAGCTTGACGACGGCGAGTTGGAAGGAAATGCCAATGCATTCGATAATGCCAGGGATATCCAAACTGCCCCAATCAGGCCAACCAAAAGCCAATGGAATCCCGATGGAATGGCTCTTCCGAAGATAGGAGAGCCTAGGCTTCAGCCCACTCACCCAAGATCGTTTGCAAAGACAAACACTCGGTGTAGTTATTGACAGCCGACCCCTGGATTACCGGACATCTGAGGCACATATCATGAATATGGTCAAGCGACTGATGGATGAGAGTAAGAACAGAAGGGATGATGAATGGGGATCCACTCCAAGTAGGACTCCTTTCACAGATAAGATTTTGAATGAGCGATACCCAGAAAAATTCATTATGCCAACCATTCCGTCCTATGACGAAACAAGAGAACCGAAACCCCATCTATACAAGTACAGTTGGTACATAGACGGAGCGAATGCTTCAAACGCCGTTCGATGTAGATGTTTCCCGATTTTTCTGGAAGGAATTGCTTCCATGTGATTCACTAGGCTTCCACCAAGATCCATCTCCACTTTCGATCAACTAGCAACAAGATTCCTTGATCAATTCAGACTTCACACGGTGCAGCCTAATGATGTGATGTCTTTGTCCGGTCTATTCCAGGGATGAAATAAATCTCTGAAGTACTTGATGAATCGGTTCAACACCGCAGTAACAAAATTAAGCAATCCGAACGAGGATATGGTTTTTATAGCCTTGGTTCGCACCATCCGCCCCGAATTTGAGTTTGGAAAATGGATCAAAATGAAACAACCTACCACTACGAAGGACTTCAATCGTAAGGCGAGTCAATACTTAAGATTGGAAGAGGTGCAAGAGTTAGAAAGGAAATCTACTAGCTTACAACTGATGAACATTGCGTTGAATGGCATAACGATGAACTAGGACATAAATGCCTCCAGGAACATTGAAGGAAGTAGTAGGGGAAAAGACGAAAACCAAAAATGAAAAAAATCAGAATTTCAACAAATGAAATGGTAACAATAAGCGGCTTAAAGGTTTCAAGCCCAAGGATTACACCCCATTCAATGATACTCTAGAAAACATCTATCTCGCAACACAGGGGACAGAGAAGTACAAGAAACCCCCCAAAAAGGAAGCAACTAAGCAGTAAAAGCATTCCGGTAAGTATTGTCGCTTCCACGAAACGCATGGTCACAACACAAACGAGTGTCGTCACCTAAAGAACTTGATTAAAGAGCTAATCCGGGAAAACAAGCTTCAGCAATACATGAGGAAATCGCAAAATCTTGACCAACCCGCGGCTCCCCAAGCTCCTAGGGATCGAGGGAACCAAGCTGGAACCAGCGCAGAGGGATCTAAACAAACTGACCAAAGACTCTCATTGGAATAATATCTGGAGGACCCTATCCCACACAGAAGAGCTGAGGAGAAATGGAGCGGTATTCGTGCTTATTGAAGCACACTCCGAAAGACGCATGCCTTCTAATCGAAGATGGAACCCTAGCTAAGCAGCACAAAACCCTAAGCGACGACATAGTATTCATAAATTGGGACACCGAAGGAGTAAAAGCTCCAACTCTCGACCCCATGGTCGTGAAAGTAGGAATCGAACCCACTATGGTTCAACGAGTATTGGTAAACATCGGCAGTTCTATGAATATCCTCTTTAAATGCACCATTGATCATATGAAGATCAGCATGAAAGACATTTATGTATGCCAAACCAAAATTCAAGGATTCACCGGCGAACCCAAACAACTCGTCGAAACGTTTTACTTGCCTATGGAACTTGGCGAAGGCGACTGAAGGGTAACCCTCATCCAAACATTCATGATGGTAGACGAAACTTCCGCATACAATGCCTTCTTAGGACGACCCGCACTGGCAGATTTCAAAATTGCTTTAGCCCAGTGGTGCCTTACCATGAAATTCCCAACGGAAAACAGAGTTGGGGTGATCAAAGGAGATCAAAGTGCCGCTAGAGAATGTTATATCGCAGAACTATGCGAATCTAAGAGAAAGAAAAAGGGGAATAATATGGGGAGAACTCTCCACATTCGCGAACTTGCCTAATAACAACTACAGAGCCGCCCCTGGCTTGGGGACCATAGCTGATTCGATAAGGATTTAGACTCTAGAAAGAAGAGTTCAGGGGAGGATCGGGTAGCACCAGCAGAATTGATGGTGTATGTCCCAGTCGACATGGATGACCTAATGAGGGTATTGAAAATTGGATCGCACCTTGGAAACAAGATGCGATTGGAATTCACTAAATTTCTCCGTGCCAACTTGGATGTGTTCGCATGGACACATTCCGATATATGTGGGGTATCACCGGAAATTTCATGTCACACCCTCAACTTTGATCCCAAGTACACACCGATAAAGCAGAAGAGGCGTGGCCTACGCCCCGAACGGTCCAAGGCTTTTAGAGAAGAAGAAGACAAGCTGATGGCCAATGGTTTTATCCATGATGCGACCTACCCCGATTAGGTATCTAACCCGATTCTGGTCAAGAAGTCCAATGGGAAATGGTGAACTTGTGTCGACTACTCAGACTTAAACAAAGCATGCCTGAAAGATAGCTTTCTTCTGCCCAGGGTTGACCAGCTTGTGGACGGGACGGCCGGACATGAACTGCTATCATTCATGGACACATACTCGGGATACAACCAGATCTTGATGCACGAACCTGATTAAGAAAACACCAGCTTCATCACCGATCTAGAATTATACTGCTACAGAGTAATGCTATACAGTTTAAAGAATGTTGGGCCAACCTACCAAAGATTAGTAAATATCATGTTCAAGCGTCATATCAGAAAAACCATGGAAGTCTATGTGGATGACATGTTGGTTAAATCTCGAATAGCTGCCAATCACTTGGATAATCTCACCAAAATGTTTGAAATACTTTGAAAATATGGGATGAAGCTCAATCCACTCAAATATCACTTTGGAGTAGCCTCCGGAAAGTTCTTGGGATTCATAGTGAGCGCTAGAGGCATCGAAGCAAACCTAGAGCAAATTACTGCCTGACGAGATGTCGAAGCCCCAAAGAGCAGGAAGGAGTTACAAAGCCTGAATGAGAAAGTCGCAGCACTAAGCCGGTTCATCTCAAAAGCCACCGACAAATGTATACCGTTCTTTGATGCACTAAAGAAAGGAAATAAGAACTTGAAATGAAATGAGGCCTGCCAAACCACGTTCGAAGAGTTGCTGCGACACATGGAAACCCTGCCAATCATATCGAAGCTAGTAAACGAAGAGGACTTGTTCATCTACTTAGTCGTCTCCCCTCATGCATTAAGCACTGCTCTTGTATGTGAAGAAGCTAGGATCCAGTGACCCGTGTATAACATCAGTAAACGTTTTACTAGAGCCGAGAAAAATTATTTGAAATTGGAAATGCTAGCATATTGTCTCTTGATCACATCCAGGAAATTACGACCATATTTCCAGGCACACCCAATCAAAGTATTGACCGATTAACCCTTGAAGCAAGTATTGTACCACCCCGAGACTTTTGGGCGGCTCATCAAATGGAATATCGAATTGAGTCAATATGAAATCGCTTACCTTTCTTGGAGGGCAATCAACGAGCAAGCATTGGCAGATTTTATCGTCGAATTTACCATATGGGATAATGAAGAGGAAATAACACCGGAAGTGGAAACATGATGGAAGCTCTTCGTCGATGGCGCATCTAATAACTTCTGCTCGAGGGCAGGGGTAATGCCTGAGACTTCCGAAGGACGAGCCGTCTGCTACGCCTTATGATTAGAATTCCCAACGACAAATAATGAAGTAGAATACGAGGCATTGATAACCGGGCTAAAAATTGTGAAAGAGTCGGAGATAAAATCCATATACATTTATAGCGACTCTTAGTTAGTCGTCTATCAGGTGAAAAGTGAATACCAAGCTCGAGGGGAGAACCTTGCCCCGTACCTATCTAAAGTGCAAGAGTTGCTGCACGACATCAAACATTACATAATAATTCACATCCTGAGGGAGCAGAACACGAAAGCTGAGTACTTGGCTAAATTGGCCAGTTATGGGGAGCTCAATCATTGGGATTAGTCCCAGTTGAAACCCTGACCACTCCAAGCATAAGCGAAATGGATGTTAACTGGATTTTTGAGACCATCATTGAACCAGAAACGTGGATGATGCTGATCAAAGACTACTTGCTTATAGGAACTCTTCCCGCATATAGGAACCAGCGGAAAAAGCAAAACGATTCATGAAGTCATGATGATCAAGCGATCACATTAGGGTCTTAACAGAAATGTTCGATATCCTCCAATATTAAAAAGTGAAGATCAATCCTCTGAAGTGTTCTTTTGGTGTTGCATCGGGAAAGTTCTTGGGATACATCGACAATGCTCGTGGAATCGAAGCTAATCCCGAGAAGATTCAAGCAATTCGCAACATCCAAGTGCCGAATACCATCAAGAAAGTACAGAGTCTAAATGGGAAGGTTGTTGCCCCTAAGTCAATTTATTTCCTGAGCTACCGATAAATGCATTCCTTTATTCGACTTGATTAGAAGAGGGAAAAGGAACTTTGAATGGATGCAAGGTTGTGAAGACGCATTCCAAGCTTTGGTGAACCATTAAGAGAGGCCTCCCATCTTGCCAAAGCTGGTGGATCATGAACACTTGTATATCTACTTGGCTATGTCAGTACATGCTATAAATGTCACACTACTTCGCGAGGAGAATCAGATCTAGAGACCGGTCTATTATGTTAGCAAGGATTAACAGGAGCTGAAAGGAACTACTCAAAGATAGAAAAACTTGCGTATTGTTTGTTGATTGCTTCGCAAAGGCTCCATCCTATTTTCAGGCTTATCCTATCAACGTTTACACCGATCAGCCGTTACGATAGGTCCTACACCTGATACGTCTGGAAGGTTACTCAAGTGGAACATCGAACTGAGCCAATTCAACATCACTTATATCCCTCGGAGAGCCATCCAGGGACAGGCTCTGGCAGACTTTATAGTAGAATTTACTGCACAAGATGATCTCACAGAGAGCGGTAGAGCCCCTATCATTTAGTGGAAAATGTATATGAATGGAGCATCCTATGATCGTTGCTCTAGAGCTGGAATCATGCTAGTAACCCTGGAAGATCGATCAATTTTCTAGCTTTGAAGCTTGACTTCCCTGCAATGAACAACGAAGCTAAGTATGAAGCTCTGATTGCTAGACTCGAACTTGCTAGAGATCTGGGAATAAAAACTCTTGAAATCTTTTGCAATTCACAGCTGGTAGTATACCAAGTCAGGGGAGATTACCAAGTTAAAGGACAACGACTCGCCCTGTACCTTACCCAAGTCCAAGAGCTATTGACTAGTTTTGAGTATTATGACATCATGCACGTTCCTCGGGATTAAAACAAAGAAGCCGACTCGTTAGAAAAGTTTACCAACATTGGGGATGCATAATAGATGAGCTTGGTTCCAGTCGAAGTACTAGATGCTCCGAGCATAAACCAGATGGAAATAGACTGGGTACTAGAGACAGAGCCTGAGAAGGGGACGTGGATGACTCCGATTGAAGGCTATTTTCTTCAGGGAGTCCTTCCCGAATGGAGGAATGAAAGGCGACAAGTCCTTCGCAATGTTTCACGGTATATCATTCAAGAAGGAGTCATGTATAAAAAGGGTTTCTCTGTTCGCCTGCTCCAGTGTATCACTCATGATGAAGTAAAACGAGTCTTAAAGGAAGTTCATGAAGGGTAATGTGGCGATCACACCGGAAGGTAAACCCTAGCAAATAATTCATCATAGGTATTATCGGTCGACTGTCAATCGAGATGCTACCGATTACGCTAGGTGATGTGACAAGTGCTAGATGTATGCAAAGGTTTCAAGAGCTCCACCGATGGAAATTACAAAAATGGTCAGTCCATGACCGTTTGTCATATGGGGTATAGATATTATCAGTTCTTTACCGATCTAAAGGTGGTGCAAAGTACACCATGGTTGCAGTTGATTACTTCACCAAATAGGCTGAAGTAGAACCTTTAGCCATGATCACAACAAAGAAAGTAATCAACTTCATTGTCCGAAATATCATCTGTCATTTTGGCCTTCCATGAACCAATGTAATTGATAACGGAACCCAATTCGACAGCGCTGAATTCAAAGACTTCTGCCGTCAGCATCATATTGAGAAGAGATTTGTGGTAGTTGCTCACCCTCAAAGCAAATGGACAAGTTGAAGCTGTGAATAAAATCATAAAGTCCATTCTGAAGAAGCATTTGTAAAAGGCTAGAGGCAAGGGGTGGATGAACTCCAATAGCATTATGGTCTTATAGAACCACACCACAAGTCCGCGACTGGTGAAACTCCATTCGCCCTTGCTTACGGCTCCGAAGCCATTATTCTTGTTGAACTCGAAGTCCCTTATCATTGAGTGACCTACTATGGTCCTAGACCGAATAGAGATCTCCTCTTAGAATCTCTGGACTTTGTAGATGAGAAGCGTGAAGAAGCTGATTTGAGGGTAGCTGCACATCGACACTGATTCGCCCGATACTACAACACTAAAATCCGACCTAGAACCTTTGAAATCGGCGATCTCGTCTTGAAACGGGTTTTTACTGCCTCATCGAACATGAATCCTATTTGGGAAGGACCATATGTCATTGAACAGAGGCTTGGAGAGGGAACTTTCAAGCTAGCGACTGTTGACGGCGTCACACTCCCAAGAGCATGGAATAGCGAGCATTTACGATGCTATTTCACTTAGTTTATTCTTTTTCATTCAGTTGTATTCAATTTTCGAATTTGCATTAGCATTTCATTTTCCAAATATGTAATAAGATAAATTTTGTCATTTCTTTCCATTTGACAAATAAAGTTTGAAATTTCCTTCATATGTGTGATTGCTGTAGCATTACATATTAGTTATGATACCCGACTAACTAATATTGATTTGTTCGAGCAGGTTCCCAGAGTTTGGAGCTAGGCATTACATAAGTTCACGATTGAACTAAACAAAATGAGAATGGTCCAACCCTTCATTTGATGATTCTCGCTCACAACCCGATGGACGGAATACCTAACGAGGAATGGATGTGACTTGACCATCCGATAACCAAGTTAATCCTACCGAGTGATGGGACAAACATGAATCTAAAGCGATAGTGATACGACCGATTGCTCGCTAAGTGAACCCCAGATTTGGGGGAAATCGGTCAATTAAGGAAAGTATGGTCCGACTATTTTCCAAAATAACTCTAAGTCCCCAGAGTGTTGATTGGAGTATAAACACAAATTGAGTGCGATCTGATCGCTCGCCAACTAATTGTTATCCCCAGAGTGTGGATATGAGTATAAACAAATAGATGAGTGTGGTTCGACCACTCACTACTCCATAAACTCGGGCCTGAAACTAACAAGAGGAGTATAAACTCACTATGGATGGAGTTCGACCATCCATTATCTAACTCCGCTAGCCCAAGACCGGAGGCAGGAGCTCGATCCCAGTGTTTGATATAACTTAAGGCCACGACCACATAGAGGTCTTGAGTAAAAATTAATGGATGATTGTCCGAATTAACGATTAACGAATTACAAATACATTGAATGGAAAAGTAATAGCTCGACTACTTAGATAAAATTCACATAAAAGTTCGACAGAAAACAAAGAACTTTTATTTGCATATTAAACTTGAAAATTATGATACAAGTTTATTCAAAAGCGGAGGTTGTATCCACACAGTCACGACAAACAAAAAGTGAAAAGTAGCTATACAAGCTATGTAAAAACTAAGCCGAAGTGATGGTTATTTCTTTTGCCCCTTTTCTCTTTTGGACTTTTTGGGAGTGGTGCCACCAAAGCTTCCGCATGTTCCTCTTTCTGATCCTTTGCCGTCCTTGGTAGGAGAGATTTCAGAGGTTGGAGGGAGTTCTTCGGGAACCAACCCGCCAGGTGGAATGACTTGTAGTGGGACAAGATTTTGATCGTCAATGTCCACATCAGTGGGTTCGGCCTTAGCTATTTTCTTCAATAACTCCTCTCTCTCGATGCGCTCTTTTAAGCTGAGCTCATCGGTATATTGAGTGGCATCAGTGATCACAATGTCATCTGATTCATTTGGCAGCAGTTGGTCGTTATCTTTTTCATCATCAAGTGCTTCGATAACTTGAGCGTTGGGTCTTGGAATGTCGGTAGCCGCCGGAGTTTTGGTGAATGTCGGCTGTTGTTCCATGATAGCACCACTTCCTGGAATTTGACTGGGATCCGAAAGACCTGCAGATTCGCGTAAATAAGAAAATAAGCCCATAGCTATTGGCATGAGAAACGAAATCTCTTGAACAATGCAGAATAAAGCAGGATACTTGTGTCCAGCTGACTTTAAGTTATTGCTGGAGTGCTCCCCTCTAGAATAGGAGTCAGCACCTTTGATTGATAGCTGGGTATGTCCGGATAATAGCTCATATCCTTTCCCAGGCCAAGAGAAACTGACTCTCCGGTTGTTGATGTGAAGGGGGACCTTTGGGATCGGACTCTGAAGGCTCAACAATGTTTTCCCCTTTGCCGGAGGGTGCTAAAATTTCAAAGTGTTGGAGTCTCACGGCAGCAAGGTCTAAAAATTCATCCCCGCGAAGAATCTCCCGTACCAGCTTCTCTTCATCTAAATCAGCTTCATTGAGTGCTTTCTTCTTTATTTCAACAATATATTCCTAAGCCTCGGTGAGCGATTCAAGATAGCCATCTCCAAGAAAACTCAAATTGCGATGGGTTAGGACTTTGGCATTATATTCAACACTTAAAGAATCGAATTTGTCCTTATCTCATTCCGACTAGATTTTTTGGCATCTTCTAGTTAGGCCTCGATCTACTCTCTAACCTCATTGTAGCTTGCTTCTCTTGCCTCTTCCTTAAGGACTTTGATTTGAGAGAGTTTCTCATCAAGTTTAATTTTTAGTCCTCGGGCTTCGACGGCCTCTTTGCAATATCTCTACGACTCCTCTTGAGCTTTGAGTTTTTCTTCATTTTCTTTTTTAAGGAGTTCCTCAATGCGGCGGGCCAGAATGTTTTTCTCTTTTTGCAGCATATCCTTTTCCAAAGCAAGCACACCGCCGCGGTTGAGGGCAACATCCGGCTCCTTTTTTGAGATGCCTCTAGATGACTAACTGCCTCAGATGTTTCTTTGGCACTCTTTTCTGCCACAGTTAGCTTCGTTGTCAACTCCAAGATCTCATTGTCTTGATGTTTAATTATATCTTTGTCATGGATTGCCTCTAGCTTGAGACGATCGATTTCATGTTGTCTCTAGATAGACACCTTAGAGATTTTTTTGACTAAATGCTGGAATGATTCGTGCTACAGAAAAGCGTCATTGATGCATACAATAGAACTCGCTTTAGCACTCCGTAGAATTGTATGGATGGCAGGAAGGAACTTAAGCCCATCGAAGAATTTTTTTGGAAAATTGACCTTAAGTTCGGCCAATTTTTCTACAGTGGATGCCTCAGGAGCTGCAGTAGGCAAAGTTGGATCAGAAATAACAATTAGGCGTTTGATTGACCTATGATCGTGGGACTGTCTGGAACCTGTAACAACCCACAAATCCGTACCCCTAGAATCGACACTATTTTCCAACATATCGACTCAAAGTGAACGGAACTACGAACCATTAGGGTTAGAGAAGGAGGTAGAAGAAGAAAATAGGAAACAACATCAGAATCTCACAATCGCAGCGAAACAATATATAATATATAAATGACTGATCTTTACACAAAAAGAAACTATATTTTTTTTATACATTACATCATCAGAGTACAACACAATCAAACAAATGCTGGACAGTTATATTAACTTGTCCTCACAAAGCTGACTATACAGTCCATACTACACAGCGGAATATACTTCAAATACGAGTGATACGTCTCACCATCCAGCTCATCTCCTGAGCTCCACAGCATCCAATCCTGTATCTGTAATACTCGGTCTGACCCGAGCATTATAATAAAATAACACCCGAGTCAGTCTGGAAAACCAGCATGAGAAAACACACTCAATTGGATTATTAAAGTTTTCCAAACCCTTCGAAATCAAAAGCAACTCGTAAGACCACGCCACAAATAAACATGTCGGGTTTTTACCTTACGATAGCCAAAACACTTTTTATCAAAATCCTCTGATATTAAAATAGTGTTTATATACAAATACTTATTCAAATAGCTGAAATTGTTACATGATTAAATTCCAGCATACTAGCCACAAAGTGGGTTCTACAAACAAAAACCATAAAGGCACTTATGGAGAATGGATTTCCAACTAATGACTAGACACTGGGGTACCACCTGTCACAGTACCTGGTCTAGATCAGCGTACCGAGTACCACGCCCGATCCCCTGTAACACAAAGTTGGAACTACCCCTTACTGGATAATTCCGAGTAAGATCACCTCATGGTTGGGATCAGCAACCGCACCACTAAGCCGAAATAAAAAGGGACATCTAGACAGGGATGACCTCACCCTAATGGGTGCGACTCACATAGCCTTGCTGCATAACCCCTGATTTTCAGTCATTCTCGGTTGATGAGGCTTGAGGCTAAGCATTACCTTTTTAGAACATATCCCTTAGAATACCCATCGTCCACCTTACGATGTTCCAAAAGCATTCATCCATACAAGTCCGTCCCGGGTTCGAACGGAACCGAAGGCACTACTCCATCTTAGATTTCAAACTCATTTTCCATACGGAAACGTACAAACCGGATCGAAGTGGTTTTCAAGAAATTAATTTCGATCCCAGTCTCTTCGAAACGATCAGCGCATTGGCCAATATTGATAGTCGGTTATTTAACTATCAATTAACATTCACAAACATCCATCAAACAATAAATAATTTTCCAAATTATTTATTAATCTCAAAATATCTTCACAAGATATATTTCCACTTTCAAACCCTTTTGAAAACAATTTCAAACCACACTCTTCTCATGGAATAAATTTTCCGAATATTTCTATTTCCACTGAAATCACCAAGTACAAATACTTTAGAGCTTAAAAATAATTTAAAACACTTTATTATCAAATATACTTTTAAACACTTAAATTAAAACAAATTTAATACTTTATTCAAAAATTTATAACTTAAGAATATTTAAAATATGGCTACTTAATAAAATATAAAACTAACTTTATCTTTAAAACATAATACCCATTCAACCTTTAAATAATTACTACAAAAATAAATTTGAAAAATACTTACTTTAAAATTTAAACAATTTAAAAATAATAATAATTTCCCAAAACATACTTTGAATTTTAACTTATACTTAAGAATTTGCTTTGAAATGTACTTTAGATTTTAAACAAATAACTTAAAAACACTTTATTATAAAATATACTTTAAATGTTTAATAATACATTTTCTAAACATTCTTTATAACAAATTTTTAAAACCTTTAACTTATACATAAAAGTCTCCTTTAAAATATACTCGTCTTTCCAGGGAGATACACTTCCCACTTCCATACCTTTAGAAATAAATCACTATTTATTTTTAAATCAAATTTCCATTCCTTTATAAATTCCCACCGTGAAATTTATATTTCCAAATATCCACTGATATTTTACTTCACTTTATAAACCCAGTTTATAAATTTCAATTCCAAACACTTAAATCACTTTACAATTGATTTCCAATTTACTTCATTTGAAATAAATTTCCTTACTTACTTCATTTATTTCAAATCCATTTTATTTCTTATTTATGATTTAAAAATCTCTTTAACTGAGAATACCAATTCAGAATTCCCAAATTCCTTTCTTATCCTTTAAAATAAATTTAACCCTTGAATTTTAAATTAAATTCTTTATTTCTTTAAAATAATAACACTTAAGTTTAAAATTTATTATTTTCCCCTGTTATTCGAAATCTCCTTTCCTTACTCGGAATTTATTTACTAGAATTTAAAAATCACTTTTATTCTTTCCAATTCATTCTTTAATTTATTTAAATTCTCTATTATAATTTCTTTTAAAAAAAATCCATTTCTATATATTTGATAACTCAGATATCGAATGTATTCAATCTAACCATAGCATCCAATATTCCAATTATCAATAAAATCCATCACAGGATATCAAATAATCATTCACAGAGTATTCAAACAAATCTAAATATTTTGAGGAATCCAGTTGGATCCCTCCAACCTGTTTCCCTGCATCCACAGATGTTAGCACAATACCAATTCCACTTCGAGGTGGAATATCGCGGTATATGGGATTATAAAATATCATCCGCTATTATGCGGCGCATAGGGTCTCATCCGCTATATAATGCGGGAAATCAATCACTCCAATATATATATTACTATATAATATATACCACATCCAATCAATTCAATCATCCAACCAAATATTTAAATTTAACCATTTAAATTTAAATAGCAAATCCAGAAGAGTGAGATTAACTCACCTTTGATGTTTGCAATCCAATCCAAACCGCTTGTTTCCTTTTAGATTTCCAAACTTGAATAAACATTATATGATTTTATTAATATTCGAAATAATCGAACCATTTATCCCATTTTAAAAATTACTTAACTAATGATTTAATTTAAACAAACAATTTAAATTGTAAACTAAATTTCCCTTTTAAAGATCTTTTATTAACTAAGATAACTAAGAAGCTAGTTAAACGTTTCTTTTTCCCAAATCCATTATTTAAAATAACTAGCAAATTAAAATAGGTATATGTATATTTATTTATTTATTTGAAATTATAATTATAGAAACTAAATTCCAAATCTAATTTCTTATATAAATTCTTCAACATTTAAAATTATTATTTTCTTTTTTCCAGCTTTATCTATATAAATAAATTTTCTATTTTCCCAAGGTTTTGTATATATACATATTAAATTAAAACAGAACTGTTGCATATATTCTACTGTAAAGAAAATTCTATTTTAACAATATATATTCCTCTCGTCTGTTCCTATTTTTTTCTAATCTATATATCCATTAAATTAAATTAAAAGCAGATGAAGTTAGCTATACCTCGCCCCCTCGCTGTACCAAGCATCGCGACCACCCTGCCGAGCTCGAATACAACCCAACGAAACCCTATCCCAAATCATTTTCTGACCTCGACTTCCCATGCGACCAACTCGCAACCAACGTCGAGTCGAGCACTGCCTGTAAAGACCCGCAAATCCGTCTTTCGAAAACTCGACACCGATACGTCCACTGTACCAAATGTCAAAAAATCGAATGGCGAAAATGCGAAACTTTAGGGTTAAAAGAAGAGGTAGAAGAAAAGATAGAAGAAAAAGAAAGAAGAACAACACAGAAAACACAGAACAGGAACAATATCAGAATCTCACATATCGCAGCGGAACAATATATAATAGATAAATCAATAATCTTTAAAACAAAAGACTATATCAGTTTATACATACATCAATCATCAGAGTTTACAACAATGGACAGTTATATAAACTTGTCCTCATACAGAATACACAGCGGAATAAATAAACAAGTACGGTAGTACGCTTCGCCATCCAGCTCATCTCCAAGGCTTCAGAATATCCAGAATATCCTGATAAAAATAACTCTAGGCTGCCCGTGTGGAAATTTATGGGCACCCAGAGTTTAGAAAGGGAACAATAAACTCCGAGTCAGTCATGGTGACTGGTGTGAGATCGTAAAACAGTTATTTTCGCAAAGGAAATAAAACAAATTCGCGATGCTTTTGGAAAATGAAACTACCATAAGGCCTCCCACCACACACACAATGCAATCGCAGAATTGGAGGAGATTTCCCCTTATGATAGTCAAAAATGCTTACTATGAAAAATCAGTTGATATTATTATTAATGTCTAGTGTGGAAAACATTTCGAAAGTATAATATCAATCGTAGCCAACATACAACCATTGTTGTATGTCTACTATAGCTACTACGTTCAATAGCAGGTTACCGCCACATTCCATAGCAGGTAATACAATTAAAAACCGTACAGGGTTCGTATTGTTTCTTTGGATTTTCAACAAATGGTCAGGCAAAGGAACTTCCTTATACCGAAATAGAACGCCTCTGGAAAGACGCCTCGGATCCTAACCGGATCTCAGCAAACAAAAGGTCGACGCTACCTCACGCTGTACAGCTGTAACTAGGTAACTAACACACTGACGCTACCTCACGCTGTACAGCTGTAACTAGGTAACTAACACACGAGCTAGGCCATCCCCCGGTCGTTACCAACCTTTATCCGAGGATCCTCAATCACAACGCAACAGCCACAAAATATAATCAACATAGGTAAAATATCTGGGCTCCATACCATGATATCACCTTTTATCCAGAAGGAAATGGCATACCCTAGGGGCGCTACCCCTACAAACCTTTGCCGCAATATTCCTGTTTCGACCATTACCGGGTTGTGAGGCTCGACGAAGTCTCGTCCACATACATTACGCTTTTTCACAAAGCCACGCTTTGATCAACCAATGATCAACAGCACTTCGTGTGCCACATTACCAAATTGGGAATGTATCACTAGTAACCATCAACTACATAACCTCTGAGCTCGTACGTCTCAGAGAAGGGTGTTAAGCTAAGAGAATAAATTCTCCGCCACCAACAGAAATGTATTTGATAGAAACCAGCTTTACATCTCAAAGTGTAATGTTAGACACACATCCATACAAGTCTGTTCCGGGATCGAACAAAACCGAAGGCACTTCCAAAGAAGCCCTTGCAATCCGGATATTCACTAATCATGTCCGGACTTCCCATCATAAAAAGAGTGATATAAATCTCTATACCGGAGCAACTCGGTGCAGAGACATTCGACAGGTTGTCCTTTCATTTTCGAAAATATCCGGTCTTCACACCGGTCTTCAAATGCAATCCATTCACGACGTATCACTATTCGGAATGGGTTATATGACACAAAGGTCCTCTCCCGGCTTCACCGAATAATGAGCGTTTGTTTTAAAAACAAATCAAGTGTCATTTCAAAGACAATTATTGATAGTCGGTTATTTAACTATCAACAACATTCACAACAATTAATCAATTTAAATAATTTTTCCCAAATTATTTATTTTCAAAATATCTTCATAAGATATATATATTTTTCCACACTTCACATTTGAAAATCAATTTCAAATCATATTTCATACTTCACATTTGAAAATCAATTTCAAATCATATTTCACATTCCCGTTTGAAAATCAATTTCAAATCATATTTCATACTTCACGTTTGAAAATCAATTTCAAATCATATTTCATACTTCACGTTTGAAAATCAATTTCAAATCATATTATGGTCCATTTAAACCAATTAGATAAATCCTTATCGATTTATTTCAAATTTACATTTCAAGTTTGTAAATTTATTTCCACACTTCATCACTTTGAAAATCCGATTTCAACCCATATTTTCCACACTTTTAAAAATAAATCAATATTTATTTTTAAAACAAATTTCCCTTTCCTTTACAACTTCTATTCGGAATTTACATTCCCAAAAATCCACTTTTACACGATTTTCAAATCGTTTTCCAAATATTCATTTTTTAACACCAAATCAGCTTTCAAATTGATTTTTTTCAAGTTATTTCAAATCCCAAATCGAATTTCAAATTGATTTCTGAATTTACTTCAACACCGAATCACATTTCAAATTGATTCTAATTTTAATCCCAAAGACCAAATCATTTTTACAAATCGATTTCCAAATTTATTCTCAACACAAAAATCAATTTTTCATTCAACATCAAATAAGTTTTTATATCGATTTCACAAATTAATTATTTCAAATTCCCAATCAATTATCAATTTGATTTCAAACAAATTTATCTCCTTTTAAATAAATTCTTTTATTTTTCCAAACCATCTAAAATTCAATTTTTAATTTCAGAAATCCAATTTCATTTATTTCAGGTATCCAACGATACCAAAAATACATTCGGCTAAATTATAGCCTTCAACAAATTCAATCACAGATATAATCATACACGGATTATAAATAATCAATCAAACAACATATGAAATCAATTCAAATGTTTTGAGGAATCCTGTTGGATCCCTCCAACCTATTTCCCTGCATCCACAAATGGTAGCACAATACCAATTCCACTTCGAGGTGGAATATCGCGGTATATGGGTTTTATAAAAATATCATCCGCTTACTAACGGCGCAATAGGGTCTCATCCGCTATATAATTGCGGGAAATCAATCAATCCAATATATACATATGCCAATATGTATATATTGCTATATATATATATCCTACTATATCTAATATCACATCCAAACAGACAATCAAATCAATAACTGCAAAAATAAAATCCACTTTTCATTTTGAGTGAGAAGATCTCACCTTAGCTTTTATTTTGCAATCCATTGTTGTTCCAGTTTGTTTTCTCCAAATTTTGACCTTGTATAAATAATTTATACAATCGATTAATATTCGAAATAAATCGAATAATAAATTTTCATTTGATAATTTTAATTATTCAATGGTTTTATTTCAAACCAATTTCTTTTAACAAATTTGCTTAACTAGAAATTAAATTTAAAACTAATTTCTCCTTTAACAAAATATTTTCCAGTTACCAAAATAATTACATAAGTTAAATAAATTAGTAATCTGTATTTTATATTTTATTTTAAACAAATAATCTAATCAAACTTTTATTGTGAAAAATTTCTATTTCTAACTTTGCTGTTTTTATATATATATTACTAAGTTTAAAAGTAAAAGAAAAACTGTCTGTATGTATTTATATACTTTTCTATAAATTAAAACTTCATTTACACATATATATTTTTCATTCATATAAATTTTAAATTGAAGAAAAAGAGGTTTACTAGTAGATACCTCACTGCCCTAGCTCACGAATCCCCCAAATCGAATGATGACACCGTGCCCTCGCCGTACGAACTTCGATCGACCACCACTAGACTGCCTTTCGCCTGTATCACCATCGACGAACTTCCGCTTGTCGACCATCCACCAAACCCATTCGCGAGCCTCGCGACAGTCGAAACCCCACAAATCTCTCGCGTTCGAACATCGCGAACCACCAATCACGTCGCCGCCATCATCGAGTACCCACGCCCCTCAGACCATTCACGACCTTCCACCTCGAACCCCTGCCGTCACCGCCTTAGGTTGCCACGCGATTTACATCACGACCTCCCTCGCGAAAGTCTCTTCCAGTCGCAGTCGGGACCCCCCATTCGAGCGCGCGTCACCGCTGTCGATTCTCATTCAGATTGAAGAACGAGATTCTCCCTTTTTTTATCAACGTTTCAATCTACGTTTGAATAGAAGAAGAAGGCTCGGCCGTTAATCGATTTATTTTATTTGCCTGCCATTTTTTCAAAACGAACTGAAGAGGAAATTGGATTCGAAGAAAGATGGTAGTTTGATTTATGAAGAGGCTCGACATTTATTTAGTTTCGTTTTATTTTTCTTTGTTTCTGCTCCTTGTTTTCGGCTGCGATGTTTTGAAAGGAGGGGACATAATCGATTACTAGGGTGGCTTATTTCAGAGGAGGTTGGCTGAAACGAAAAGCTGATGGTAACTGTGTTGCTTAGGGTATAAATATAATTTAATTTAAATTCAAACTCAAATTATCTCGACAACACAACACGAAATTTTTTGACTTCCAATCGAGGCATGCCGCTAGGCGTTCGTAATGTTATATGCCTATTCCGAACGTAATGGGAAAGGTTCCGAGTCCAAATTCGCTCGTATGGAGAAGATAGCTTTTTGGACCAGTTATAATATTAAATTTTTCGATTTAATTTCAGCGCGTTTGCTTATCATACGGCCAAACGATCACTCCAAACATCACGAAAATTGAAATCCGATAATAATACAATATTACGGATCCAATGGAACTAGTTTTGTCGAATTCCGAGACTGCGCCCCGAAACGCTATTTTTAAATATCGATTAAACGATACAAATTCAAAGCTGAACAAAACAGTTTCAAATTCAATTCTGAAGCTTCCATTATCTTCAGAATTATCAATATAGATTTTCTAAGCCTTCATATTATTTTTAATCTGCTTAAAACTGAAGATTCAAATTTTTACCCAGTTTCAATAATTAAATTTAATAATTTACTCGCCAAATTCATTCTGATAATTTGAAATTCAAGTTAATCCATCATTCAAATATTTAAAATTAATTAAATATTTTCAATTTAAATTGTTCAAAATTCTGGGTCGTTACAATCTTCCCCCCTTAAAAGAATTTCGTCCCGAAATTACAAGTTAAGAAAAATGGTAATTAGCTCGTCTACTATTTTCTCAAATCCAAATAGTTTTATCAAAATTTCAAAACAATCTTTTTATTACAAAATATTTGTTATTACTTTAACTAACTTTCTAAACATTTTCATAGTTTCAACAACTTTTATTTTACTTCACAATTCAAATTTAAATTTAAATTCAAATTTTAAACTTTCAATATTTCTCAAAAATTTTCTAACACCCGAAATTTTCGAAAAATTTCGCCAACGTCTCCTTTGCGCGGCTAATACGGCACGACTACAAAACGTCCCTACGGACTCCCAAATCTCAAAAGAAAACAAAATGCCAAGTGGAAAAATCGGAATCTCATCAAATTTCATACTGAAATTTAAATACATACCTTTGCCGAGCAAATTCAATTTTATCTTCAAAATCAAAAATCCAATTCCATTTTCCTATCGCCTTTACAATCCCTGTATATTTTACTGAACAATAATGTCCAAATTTACTTATTGGATTCCAAATACACATCTTTCTTAAGAATTTCATTCTCTATTTCTTAAGTTCAATATAAGTATCTACATACTTATATTCATTTTCACTTCACTAACAAGGTTATATATTCATTACTATTCAACTTTGCATTTCAATTCCAATTGAATTCATTTTATCTTCAGATTCTCATTCAGATTTTCATTTCGAATTTTACTTGAATTCGATTCATCTTCTAATTCTGAATATTGAGTTTCATTTACCTTTATCTCAAATTCAATTTGAAATCACTTGTCGTTAAGTGAAAATTTTCGAAAATTCCAAATTTTTCTAACTCCAAATAAAAACACTTAAAAATCATTTTTAAAATGGATATGGAAAGCACGTTCCCCCATGGATCACAGTTACTCGGCGGTTTCGCTACTATCCCAGTAGAATCACTTGTAACTGTAGATTTCACATCGCTTGAATTTCGCCATGGTTGTTGCCATAGATCGTAGTTCACACGGCGGTTACACCACTATCTCAGTGGAATCGCTTGTAACCGTAGGCATCTCGCCCCTCGAATTTCGTTATGGTATCTAGATCGCAGTTTACACGGCGGCTGCGCCACTATCTCAGTGGAATCGCTTGTAACTGTAGGTATCACACCCCTCGAATTACGCTAGCATACATCGTGATCAATCAATATGATCCCATCACGATCAAACGGATACTCATACTGAGTTCCAATACCTTCACAATTTTTCAATGGAAGGTACTTTTTCATGTCCTTAGTTTAGAAAACATAATATGTCATATATGTATAGTACTTCATTTCCAATTGATTCCATTCAATTTTAAATGACATTCCATAAATCAAATCTCATTGAAAACCATTCAAATTTATTCCATCTACTAATTTAATTAGTATATTCACTCATCCAATTTAAATTTCAAATTTCCATATTCAATTCGTCTCGAATTTATTTTATCAATAACAAGGAAATTTCAATTTATTTTTCTTTCTTACTTACTTGAATTTATATACAAATTCAAACCATTTCATTTTATTCCTCCAAGTTTGGATTTTTATTCACTTGATTCAAATCAATCTCATTTCATTTTTCAATTCCAATTCACTTATTTACAAATGTAGTTTCATTTGTTCATTCATAAATTCATTCATTTTTCAATTTGAATCTTATTCCAATCAAATTTCAAATATTTTATAAGTTATCAACTTATTTACATTCCATTAATGAATTTTATTTCAAATATTTCTCTTGGAATTCTATTTCAATTTATCAATCACATTTACAATTTACATTTACAAATCTCATTCGTATATGGATTTATTTCTTATACTTTTAATTCATATTAATAAATTTCATTTGTTAAATGAATTTATCTCCAAATCTTTGGTTATTATTTTAATTTCTTATTCATTTCCATATAACAATGATAATAATTCAATATTATCTCTTCCTAACAACCAAGCATCCATATACTATGATAATTCATCTCTTTTCTATACAAAAATAGTTTTGGGCAAAATTATTTCATTTACCCTATTTAAAACAATACTGTGTCGGTTTATCTTGTTTAAGAGTTTAGAAACCCCTATCGATTACAGTTGGCCACCCTGCATCGACCAGAATCTATAAACAGTCAACCGATAAGTCAACACAATACAAAACAAATTTTGTATTCACTAACAAATACGCGCTCATATCTATTATTACACTCACACTCATTCTAGAGTACTGCTGACTCTATCTCCAATGAGTAACACCCAACAGAGCAGGGTTGTCGCTTAACCGGATGCTCTGATACCACTTGTAAAGACCCGCAAATCCGTCTTCCGAAAACTCGACACCGATATGTCCACTGTACCAAATGTCGAAAAATCAAATGGCGAAAACGCGAAAATTTAGGGTTAAAAGAAGAGGTAGAAGAAAAGATAGAAGAAAAAGAAAGAAGAACAACACAGAAAACACAGAACAGGAACAATATCAGAATCTCACATATCGTAGCGGAACAATATATAATAGATAAATCAATAATCTTTAAAACAAAAGACTATATCAAATATACATACATCAATCATCAGAGTTTACAACAATGGACAGTTATATAAACTTGTCCCCATACAGAATACACAGCGGAATAAATAAACAAGTACGGTAGTACGTTTCGCCATCCAGCTCATCTCCAAGGCTTCAGAATATCCAGAATATCCTGATAAAAATAACTCTAGGCTGCCCGTGTGGAAAATTAAGGGCACCCAGAGTTTAGAAAGGGAACAATAAACTCCGAGTCAGTCATGGTGACTGGTGTGAGATTGTAAAACAGTTATTTTCGCAAAGGAAATAAAACAAATTCGCAATGCTTTTGGAAAATGAAACTACCATAAGGCCTCCCACCACACACACAATGCAATCGCAGAATTGGAGGAGATTTCCCCTTATGATAGTCAAAAATGCTTACTATGCAAAATCAGTTGATATTATTATTAATGTCTAGTGTGGAAAACATTTCGAAAGTATAATATCAATCTTAGCCAACATACAACCATTGTTGTCACGTATCGAAATTTTCGACTTTCGAAAATTCGACATCGATACTCACTTTATCGACTGCCGAGCAATCGAGTGCCGGAAACTCCAATAGTGAGGGTTTTAAAAAGAAGAAAAAGTAGAAGAAGAAGAAAGCAGAAGGAAGAGAGTAGAAAAAGAAAAGAAGAACAACACATCAGAACAGAAACAGAAAACAATATCAGAATCTCACATATCGCAGCGGAACAACATATAATAGATAACACTAGCCTTTTTAAAACAAAGAATTATTTCAGTTTTTATACATACATCAATCAGAGTCAATATAAAACAATGGACAGTTATATAAACTTGTCCTCATACAGAATACACAGCGGAATAAATAATATCAGATACAAATACTACGTCTCGCCATCCAGCTTGCTTCCAAAGCTCCAGAATATCTAGAATATCCTGATAATATAACTCTAGGCTGCCCGTGGTGAAATTGGTGGGCACCCAGAGTTTAGAAGGGAACAATAAACTCCGAGTCAGTCATGGTGACTGGTGTGAGATCGTAAAACAGTTTTATCTTTAAAACAACAAGAAGATTTAAAGTCAAATTCGCAATGCTTTTGGAAAATGAAACTACCATAAGACCTCCCACCACACACACAATGCAAACGCAGACTTGGAGGAGATTTCTTCTTATGTTAGTCAAAGATGCTTACTACGCAAAAATCAAAACCTTTTTGATATTATTATTAGTGCATAGTGGAAAACATTTCGAAAGTATAATATAAATCTTAGCCAGCATAGGTACCATTATATTATGCCTGCTATAGCTGCCTCCTGAGGAGACAGGTTATACAATTGAAATCGTAAAGGCTCGTATTGTTTCTTTGGATTTCCAACAAATGGTCAGGCTAAGGAACTTCCTATCCACGATGGGTACGTCCCTGGAATAGACGACCCGAGAACCTAACCGGATCTCTGCCAACACAAGGCCGGGTTACCTCTGCAAAAATAGGTAACTACTGACACGCGTATGCCATCCCCCGATCGTAACCGATCTTCCCGAGGATCCCCGATTTCCAACAAACCACATAGATAAGAATGCAGCAACCACATAGGTTAAGTATCTGGGCTCCATACCATGATACCACCTCTATCCAGAAGGAATGACATACACTAAGGGGCGCTACTCCCTAGAACCTTGCCGCATCCTTCCTGTTTCGACCATTTCCGGGGTGTGAGGCTCGATGAAGTCTCGTCCACAAAGCTACGCTTTCTACAAAGCCCTGCTTCGGGTCAAACAAATGATCAACCTATGATCACAAAGATATAAGATCAAACAATTGATCATATCGCAAATGATCAAACACTGATCATTTCACAGCAACACTTAGTATGCCACGTTGCCAAATTGGGAATATATCGCTGATAAATTTCAACTACATAACCTCTGAGCTCGTACGTCTCAGAGAAGGGTGTTAAGCTAAGAGAATAAATTCTCCGCCACCAACAGAAATGTATTTGAAAGAAATCAGCTTTATATCTCAAATTGTAACGTCAGACACACAATCCATACAAGTCTGTTCCGGGATCGAACAGAACCGAAGGCACTTCTCACGAAGCCCTTGCATATCCGGATAATTTTCTAATCACGTCCGGACTTCCCGTCACCAAGGGTGATAAAACCTCTAAACTGGAGATCAGCCGATGTAGAGTAACTCGACGGTAATCCTTCCGTTTTCAAAAATATCCGGTCTTCAACACCGGTCTTCAAATGCAATTCATAACGACGTATCACATATTCGGAATGGGTTATACGACCCCATGGTCCTTTCCCGGCTAACCCGAATAGTGAGCGCTTATTCAAAAATAAGTGTGGCATTCAAATTCATCCAATTCACAACAAATATCGTTCAAGGTAATTATTGATAGTCGGTTATTTAACTATCAATAAAGATGCGCAACATCATCAGATTCCAAATAATTTTCCCAAATTATTTCATCTTCAAAAATATCTTTACTAGATATATTATTTCCACACTTAACCCTTTGAAAACAATTTCAAATCAATTTCCACATTTCAATTTATCTTTAAAAGATAAATCTCAAAACAGTTCATTTCATATTGGAAAAGCATTTCCATACTTATTTAAAAATAAGTATTTCACAATCATTTATTTTCAACACTTGAAAATATTCGATATACTTAAATCAATATTAAGTATATATTCATTCTTTAAGGAAAAACATTCTTTTAACACCTTTATTTGAGTCAAAACGAATGTTACGTAAAACATCGTTACGACGACTCAAAATCACTAGTATAGGGATTCAGATTTTAGATAGATATATAAATCCCAATACTACATAAAACATTTCCTTTCGGAAATCATTTACTATAACAACAGTGTTATAGTCCACCATTTCCTTATTTCTCGAAAACGTCTATTTCAACAATGAATGTTGAAATCTATGTATTCGATACTTAACACGTTTTAAAACATCTTTTAAAACAATTAACTTCATTTTATAATATCACTTTCCCAAAACCATATCCATTTCACTTAATAATATATTCACTGTCCAAAATCGTGAATATACTTCACTAACCACATTTCAATCTTTTCTACACATTTATATTTCAAGAATTATCCACTATCCAAAATCGTGGATAAAATTCCCTTAATAACCTTCTATATTCAATTCATCAAATTTGATTGATTTCGAATTTATAAAACAACGTTTATAAATTCATCTTTATATTTTCTAACAACTTCGATTTATAAAATTCTCCTTTTATTAACTTCTAAAATTACTTATCAAAATAAGTGATTTCGGATTTATAAACAACGTTTATAAATCACATTTATACTTCATAACAATTTCAACTTATAAAATCATTTCAGTTAGCAATTTCTGTTCAAATCTCATCTAAGTGCAAAAATCTAATTTATAAGCAAATTCCTTATAAATCTTCTATTCTACAACTTCTATACAATTTATACTTCACAATTTATAAATCTATAAATCTCGCTTACATATGATTTTTATTATCACTTCATTTTTAACACTTATAAAAACTTGTTTTATAATTCCAATATCTTAATTTATAAAATGTCAACTTTATAAACCTTTTAAGTAAACCGTTTATAATACTTTAAAAAAATCTCAATTTAAACCATTTTATAAATCAATCAACTGTTTATTCCAAAAAAAATCACTTTTCGGTTATATTTCACAAAGATCTTAACTTTTATTACTTTAAAATTCTAGACGTTTATTTATTTGAAATAAGTCACTTCAAAAATTTCAATAAAACGTCTACTTTCAACAATCACTTTAAAATCCTTTTAAATTAAAAGTCGTTATTTTTAAAACTTGAATCCGATGATGCAACAGCACCAATCAGTCAATCACAACATCAAACATCATATATCAACATATGATAACAGAATATTCATCAATATCTGTAAATAAATAAATGCTGGTGAGGAATCCAGTTGGATCCCTCCAACCTGTTTCCCTGCATCCACAGATGTTAGCACAATACCAATTCCGCTCCAGTACGGAATTATCGCGGTATATGGGTTTAATAAATATTATCCGCTTACTAACGGCGCAATAGGGTCTCATCCGCTATACGAGGCGGGAAATCAATCAATCCAATATATACATATGCCAATATGTATATATTGCTATATATAGATATATTTCCTACTATATCTAATATCACATCCAATAGCAATCAAATAAATAACTGAAAATTCCACTTTTCAATTCTTGAGTGAGAAGATCTCACCTTGATTTTAAATTCCGTTCCAGCGTTTATTTCGAATAAAATTAAACGCGCGTTTAATTTTACCCGAAATTCAAACTAGCTCCAAATGACTCCAATCCAGTTGCATAGCGAAGTATTCGACAAAACGAAGCCAACGCTTTTCGTTTCGTAATTTTCCGACCTTGTATGGAAAAGATATACAATTTTAAAGTTTATACACATTATTACATAATTAATTTCAACTTTAATTATTATTTTCAAACCCAATCAGATCCAGACCGTTCGTTTTGATTGGAGAGATCACGGCCATGCTTTTCATCGTCTTTCCAAACGCGATAACCAGGTCGCGAAACCCACATCGACCGCCCATTAACCCTAAATGTCGCGACCATTTCCAACATCTTGAAGACGATCAGGACCCAACTAGAGACGCGCCACGACGAACTCCACCTGCGATGTGAAGGCCAGCGAGCTCGGTTCCAGATGTATCTCGAAAAACGTGAATGAAGTCGTGACTTTGAACGCCTATTCCCATTGATTCGCTCGCCTATATTCGATCACACCCGTTCATCTTCAAGATCTCGCCACCCTCTCCACTTCTCTAGTTGACAACTTTCGTTAATTCTGATTGGATCGAGAGAAAAATGAGGAAGAACATGGGAGTTTTCTGGCCATCAAAACCATATAGGCGGCAGCTGAAGATAGAGAGGAAACCCTAGTCTCCTTGTTTGCAAATGAAGAGAATGAAGTGCTTTTATAGAAATTTACCAAATTACTATTCACTCGAAATTTTCCGAACTCGAAATCGAGCGTGCCGGCTGACGTTTCTAAGGTTTACCCCGCGTTCCGAACGCAATGGAATAGGTTTCGGAAGCTAATTCGATCGTATGTGTGAGATATGACAATAAACGATCAATTTAAATTAAACCGATTTAAATCGATTTCGAGGCGTTTCGACTTGCCCCGAACAAACGGTACATCCAAAAATTATGAAATTTGAAACCATGCAATAATTTCACATTACGGATCCGATGAAACTGGTTTCGTCGAAATCCGACACTGTTTGAAAAATGACTATTTTAACTCGTCGAATAAAAATTAAAATAATTTCAATGCGTTTCGATCTGCCACGGTCAAACGACAACTCCGTTTGCTACAAAAATTGAAATCCGATAATAACTAACTATTACGGATCCAATGGAACTGGTTTCGTTCAATTCTAAGACTGTTCGAAAATTGGCTATTTTTACAGTCGATAAGTAAATATTAAAATATTCAATTTTCACAATTTAACTCCAATTCCAATTTTAAAAGTTCTATAACATTTCTATAACTCCAATATGATTAAATAAAATTTTCCAAATCAATTTCAATCATATTAAACTCGATTTCAATTATTTCTGGAATTTCAATCATTAAGAAATCGATTAAATTGACCAAATTAAATCCAATATCCTTTAAATAAATTATTCGACTTATTAAATTCATTTATTAATATTTAAAATTAATTAAATATTCGAATTTTAATTATCAAAAATTCTGGGTCGTTACAAACTTCCCCCCTTAAAAGAATTTCGTCCTCGAAATTACAAGTTAGGAAAAATGGTCCTTAACTCGTCTACTATTTTTCACAATCCAATAGTTTTATCACTTTTCAAACGGATCTTCCTACTAAAGATTCGTTATCATCTCAACTAAATTTCTAAACCTTTCATAGTTTTCAAACATCATTGTTTACTTCAAAATTCAAATTCAAATTTTAACTTTCAAAATTTTCTCAAAATTTTTCTAACACCCGAAATTCCCAAAAAATTTCGCCAGCGTCTCCTTTGCGCGGCTAATACGGCACGACTACAAAACGTCCCTACGGACTCTCAGATTTCAAAAAGAAAAAGAAAAAGCCAAGCGGCTAGAGAAATAAGTCATCAAATCTCATATTGAAATTTAAATTCTTACCTTTTGTCGAGCAATTCAAATTATCTTCGAAATCAAAATTCCAGTTCCTTTATAACACCTGTATATCCTACTAGCCATAATATCTAGTTACATATATTCAAACCATTTTGCAAATTCTATTACAAAATTTCAATACTCATTTCTTATATCATCTTTACTTCACTGTTGCAGTTACATATCATTCAATTTTACATTTCAAATTCATTTGAATTAAATTTACAATTTCAATTCAATTTGGATTTTATTTAACTTCTGAATATTGAATTTTATCATCAGCTATCTTTTATTCAACTGCACTATTTTAGATTAGTTTCATTTACTAATCCATCATCACTTTATTCAAATTTGCTTTCAACATTCAGTTTCAATTTTATTCACTTACAATTGTGAATTCTATTCATTTGAAATTTATTTCTTCTTACTTGAATTTATTTGCAATTCCGAACTATTCTTTTATTTAGTTCACAATTCAAGTCTCAATTTATCTAATTCAACTTCCATTTCATGAATTTATTAATTATCCAAGTAGTTTATTCGGATTCAATCCATTTCTGTTTTCTCAGGTTTGTATTTTATTCCACTTGATTCAAGTCTCATTTCATTTTTTCAATTTCAATTCATTGCTTACAACTTCAAAATGAATCTCAACTTCCAATTTCAGTTTCATTTAATTGATTCACCTGTGCTTACAATTTCAAATTGATTCATTCATTCACAATTTTATTTTCATAATTCAATACTCAATTCCAGAGTCTTTTCAACCTTTTCAAAACCATTTTTGAAAACAATTCAAATCATCCTTTGAATTTCCAAAACAAAACCCAAATTTTCCAAACTCTTCCATTTAAAACAATTTAGCAGCAATTCCTCTTTTGGAAACCCGAAAATGAACACCGGTGATGTCGCGATCATCATCGGAATTATTTTCCAGCGACCGAAAAGAGTTTAGAGCTTTCATCTCTCAAAATACTTTTCAAAACCTTTGAAATTCATTTTCAAATCAAAAAGGATTTAAACTTTCCAAATCTCCAAAATTTTCAAATTGTTTTCAAAACATTTCCAAATATTCTCTGGAATTCCGTTTCAAATTATAAATCACATTTACAATTTATATTCCCAAATTTCATTTGTATATGGATTTATTTCTTAACTTTGGAGTTACGATTTCATTTTCTTATTCAATTTCAGTGATGATAATTCACTATTATTACTTCCTAACATCCATGCAACCATATACTATAGTACTTTATAGAAAAACACTTATTTTCTATACAAAAATAGTTTTGGGCAAAATTATCTCATTTACCCTATTTAAAATCAATACTTTGCTGAATTGTTCTATACAAGTGTTTAGAGATCCCTATCGATAGAGTTGTACGGACAATACCGACCAGAATCCATATACCACTCAACAAACCAATCATCACAATATAAAACAATTTTTATATTCACTAACAAATACGCGCTCGTATCTATTATTACACTCAAACTCATTCTAGAGTACTACTGACTCTATCTCTAATGAGTAACACCCAACAGAGCAGGGTTGTCGCTTAACCATATGCTCTGATACCACGCTGTCACGTACCGAAATTTTCGACTTTCGAAAATTCGACATCGATACTCACTTTATCGACTGCCGAGCAATCGAGTGCCGGAAACTCCAATAGTGAGGGTTTTAAAAAGAAGAAAAAGTAGAAGAAGAAGAAAGCAGAAGGAAGAGAGTAGAAAAAGAAAAGAAGAACAACACATCAGAACAGAAACAGAAAACAATATCAGAATCTCACATATCGCAGCGGAACAACATATAATAGATAACACTAGCCTTTTTAAAACAAAGAATTATATCAGTTTTTATACATACATCAATCAGAGTCAATATACAACAATGGACAGTTATATAAACTTGTCCTCATACAGAATACACAGCGGAATAAATAATATCAGATACAAATACTACGTCTCGCCATCCAGCTTGCTTCCAAAGCTCCAGAATATCCAGAATATCCTGATAATATAACTCTAGGCTGCCCGTGTGGAAATTGGTGGGCACCCAGAGTTTAGAAGGGAACAATAAACTCCGAGTCAGTCATGGTGACTGGTGTGAGATCGTAAAACAGTTTTATCTTTAAAACAACAAGAAGATTTAAAGTCAAATTCGCAATGCTTTTGGAAAATGAAACTACCATAAGACCTCCCACCACACACACAATGCAAACGCAGACTTGGAGGAGATTTCTTCTTATGTTAGTCAAAGATGCTTACTACGCAAAAATCAAAACCTTTTTGATATTATTATTAGTGCATAGTGGAAAACATTTCGAAAGTATAATATAAATCTTAGCCAGCATAGGTACCATTATATTATGCCTGCTATAGCTGCCTCTTGAGGAGACAGGTTATACAATTGAAATCGTAAAGGCTCGTATTGTTTCTTTGGATTTCCAACAAATGGTCAGGCTAAGGAACTTCCTATCCACGATGGGTACGTCCCTGGAATAGACGACCCGAGAACCTAACCGGATCTCTGCCAACACAAGGCCGGGTTACCTCTGCAAAAATAGGTAACTAGTGACACGCGTATGCCATCCCCCGATCGTAACCGATCTTCCCGAGGATCCCCGATTTCCAACAAACCACATAGATAAGAATGCAGCAACCACATAGGTTAAGTATCTGGGCTCCATACCATGATACCACCTCTATCCAGAAGGAATGACATACACTAAGGGGCGCTACTCCCTAGAACCTTGCCGCATCCTTCCTGTTTCGACCATTTCCGGGGTGTGAGGCTCGATGAAGTCTCGTCCACAAAGCTACGCTTTCTACAAAGCCCTGCTTCGGGTCAAACAAATGATCAACCTATGATCACAAAGATATAAGATCAAACAATTGATCATATCGCAAATGATCAAACACTGATCATTTCACAGCAACACTTAGTATGCCACGTTGCCAAATTGGGAATATATAGCTGATAAATTTCAACTACATAACCTCTGAGCTCGTACGTCTCAGAGAAGGGTGTTAAGCTAAGAGAATAAATTCTCCGCCACCAACAGAAATGTATTTGAAAGAAATCAGCTTTATATCTCAAATTGTAACGTCAGACACACAATCCATACAAGTCTGTTCCGGGATCGAACAGAACCGAAGGCACTTCTCACGAAGCCCTTGCATATCCGGATAATTTTCTAATCACGTCCGGACTTCCCGTCACCAAGGGTGATAAAACCTCTAAACCGGAGATCAGCCGATGTAGAGTAACTCGACGGTAATCCTTCCGTTTTCAAAAATATCCGGTCTTCAACACCGGTCTTCAAATGCAATTCATAACGACGTATCACATATTCGGAATGGGTTATACGACCCCATGGTCCTTTCCCGGCTAACCCGAATAGTGAGCGCTTATTCAAAAATAAGTGTGGCATTCAAATTCATCCAATTCACAACAAATATCGTTCAAGGTAATTATTGATAGTCGGTTATTTAACTATCAATAAAGATGCGCAACATCATCAGATTCCAAATAATTTTCCCAAATTATTTCATCTTCAAAAATATCTTTACTAGATATATTATTTCCACACTTAACCCTTTGAAAACAATTTCAAATCAATTTCCACATTTCAATTTATCTTTAAAAGATAAATCTCAAAACAGTTCATTTCATATTGGAAAAGCATTTCCATACTTATTTAAAAATAAGTATTTCACAATCATTTATTTTCAACACTTGAAAATATTCGATATACTTAAATCAATATTAAGTATATATTCATTCTTTAAGGGAAAAACATTCTTTTAACACCTTTATTTGAGTCAAAACGAATGTTACGTAAAACATCGTTACGACGACTCAAAATCACTAGTATAGGGATTCGGATTTTAGATAGATATATAAATCCCAATACTACATAAAACATTTCCTTTCGGAAATCATTTACTATAACAACAGTGTTATAGTCCATTTCCTTATTTCTCGAAAACGTCTATTTCAACAATGAATGTTGAAATCTATGTATTCGATACTTAACACGTTTTAAAACATCTTTTAAAACAATTAACTTCATTTTATAATATCGCTTTCCCAAAACCATATCCATTTCACTTAATAATATATTCACTGTCCAAAATCGTGAATATACTTCACTAACCACATTTCAATCTTTTCTACACATTTATATTTCAAGAATTATCCACTATCCAAAATCGTGGATAAAATTCCCTTAATAACCTTCTATATTCAATTCATCAAATTTGATTGATTTCGAATTTATAAAACAACGTTTATAAATTCATCTTTATATTTTCTAACAACTTCGATTTATAAAATTCTCCTTTTATTAACTTCTAAAATTACTTATCAAAATAAGTGATTTCGGATTTATAAACAACGTTTATAAATCACATTTATACTTCATAACAATTTCAACTTATAAAATCATTTCAGTTAGCAATTTCTGTTCAAATCTCATCTAAGTGCAAAAATCTAATTTATAAGCAAATTCCTTATAAATCTTCTATTCTACAACTTCTATACAATTTATACTTCACAATTTATAAATCTATAAATCTCGCTCACATATGATTTTTATTATCACTTCATTTTTAACACTTATAAAAACTTGTTTTATAATTCCAATATCTTAATTTATAAAATGTCAACTTTATAAACCTTTTAAGTAAACCGTTTATAATACTTTAAAAAAATCTCAATTTAAACCATTTTATAAATCAATCAACTGTTTATTCCAAAAATCACTTTTCGGTTATATTTCACAAAGATCTTAACTTTTATTACTTTAAAATTCTAGACGTTTATTTATTTGAAATAAGTCACTTCAAAAATTTCAATAAAACGTCTACTTTCAACAATCACTTTAAAATCCTTTTAAATTAAAAGTCGTTATTTTTAAAACTTGAATCCGATGATGCAACAGCACCAATCAGTCAATCACAACATCAAACATCATATATCAACATATGATAACAGAATATTCATCAATATCTGTAAATAAATAAATACTGGTGAGGAATCCAGTTGGATCCCTCCAACCTGTTTCCCTGCATCCACAGATGTTAGCACAATACCAATTCCGCTCCAGTACGGAATTATCGCGGTATATGGGTTTAATAAATATTATCTGCTTACTAACGGCGCAATAGGGTCTCATCCGCTATACGAGGCGGGAAATCAATCAATCCAATATATACATATGCCAATATGTATATATTGCTATATATAGATATATTTCCTACTATATCTAATATCACATCCAATAGCAATCAAATAAATAACTGAAAATTCCACTTTTCAATTCTTGAGTGAGAAGATCTCACCTTGATTTTAAATTCCGTTCCAGCGTTTATTTCGAATAAAATTAAACGCGCGTTTAGTTTTACCCGAAATTCAAACTAGCTCCAAACGACTCCAATCCAGTTGCATAGCGAAGTATTCGACAAAACGAAGCCAACGCTTTTCGTTTCGTAATTTTCCGACCTTGTATGGAAAAGATATACAATTTTAAAGTTTATACACATTATTACATAATTAATTTCAACTTTAATTATTATTTTCAAACCCAATCAGATCCAGACCGTTCGTTTTGATTGGAGAGATCACGGCCATGCTTTTCATCTTCTTTCCAAATGCGATAACCAGGTCGCGAAACCCACATCGACCGCCCATTAACCCTAAATGTCGCGACCATTTCCAACATCTTGAAGACGATCAGGACCCAGCTAGAGACGCGCCACGACGAACTCCACCTGCGATGTGAAGGCCAGCGAGCTCGGTTCCAGATGTATCTCGAAAAACATGAATGAAGTCGTGACTTTGAACGCCTATTCCCATTGATTAGCTCGCCTATATTCGATCGCACCCGTTCATCTTCAAGATCTCGCCACCCTCTCCACTTCTCTAGTTGACAACTTTCGTTAATTCTGATTGGATCGAGAGAAAAATGAGGAAGAACATGGGAGTTTTCTGGCCATCAAAACCATATAGGCGGCAGCTGAAGATAGAGAGGAAACCCTAGTCTCCTTGTTTGCAAATGAAGAGAATGAAGTGCTTTTATAGAAATTTACCAAATTACTATTCACTCGAAATTTTCCGAACTCGAAATCGAGCGTGCCGGCTGACGTTTCTAAGGTTTACCCCGCGTTCTGAACGCAATGGAATAGGTTTCAGAAGCTAATTCGATCGTATGTGTGAGATATGACAATAAACGATCAATTTAAATTAAACCGATTTAAATCGATTTCGAGGCGTTTCGACTTGCCCCGAACAAACGGTACATCCAAAAATTATGAAATTTGAAACCATGCAATAATTTCACATTACGGATCCGATGAAACTGGTTTCGTCGAAATCCGACACTGTTTGAAAAATGACTATTTTAACTCGTCGAATAAAAATTAAAATAAATTCAATGCGTTTCGATCTGCCACGGTCAAACGACAACTCCGTTTGCTACAAAATTGAAATCCGATAATAACTTACTATTACGGATCCAATGGAACTGGTTTCGTTCAATTCTGAGACTGTTCGAAAATTGGCTATTTTTACAGTCGATAAGTAAATATTAAAATATTCAATTTTCACAATTTAACTCCAATTCCAATTTTAAAAGTTCTATAACATTTCTATAACTCCAGTATGATTAAATAAAATTTTCCAAATCAATTTCAATCATATTAAACTCGATTTCAATTATTTCTGGAATTTCAATCATTAAGAAATCGATTAAATTGACCAAATTAAATCCAATATCCTTTAAATAAATTATTCGACTTATTAAATTCATTTATTAATATTTAAAATTAATTAAATATTCGAATTTTAATTATCAAAAATTCTAGGTCGTTACAATTGTTGTATGTCTACTATAGCTACTACGTTCAATAGTAGGTTACCGCCACATTCCATAGCAGGTAATACAATTAAAAACCGTACAGGGTTCGTATTGTTTCTTTGGATTTCCAACAAATGGTCAGGCAAAGGAACTTCCTTATACCGAAATAGAACGCCTCTGGAAAGACGCCTTGGATCCTAACTGGATCTCAGCAAACAAAAGGTCGACGCTACCTCACGCTGTACAGCTGTAACTAGGTAACTAACACACTGACGCTACCTCACGCTGTATAGCTGTAACTAGGTAACTAACACACGAGCTATGCCATCCCCCGGTCGTTACCAACCTTTATCCGAGGATCCTCAATCACAATGCAACAGCCACAAAATATAATCAACATAGGTAAAATATCTGGGCTCCATACCATGATATCACCTTTTATCCAGAAGGAAATGGCATACCCTAGGGACGCTACCCCTACAAACCTTTGCCGCAACATTCCTGTTTCGACCATTACCGGGTTGTGAGGCTCGACGAAGTCTCGTCCACATACATTACGCTTTTTCACAAAGCCACGCTTTTTCACAAAGCCACGCTTTGATCAACCAATGATCAACAGCACTTCATGTGCCACATTACCAAATTGGGAATGTATCACTAGTAACCATCAACTACATAACCTCTGAGCTCGTACGTCTCAGAGAAGGGTGTTAAGCTAAGAGAATAAATTCTCCGCCACCAACAGAAATGTATTTGATAGAAACCAGCTTTACATCTCAAAGTGTAATGTCAGAAACACATCCATACAAGTCTGTTCCGGGATCGAACAGAACCGAAGGCACTTCTAAAGAAGCCCTTGCAATCCGGATATTCACTAATCATGTCCGTACTTCCCATCACAAAAAGAGTGATATAAATCTCTATACCGGAGCAACTCGGTGCAGAGACATTCGACAGGTTGTCCTTTCATTTTCGAAAATATCCAGTCTTCACACCGGTCTTCAAATGCAATCCATTCACGACGTATCACTATTCGGAATGGGTTATATGACACAAAGGTCCTCTCCCGGCTTAACCGAATAATGTGCGTTTGTTTTAAAAACAAATCAAGTGTCATTTCAAAGACAAATATTGATAGTCGGTTATTTAACTATCAACAACATTCACAACAATTAATCAATTTAAATAATTTTTCCCAAATTATTTATTTTCAAAATATCTTCATAAGATATATATATTTTTCCACACTTCACATTTGAAAATCAATTTCAAATCATATTTCATACTTCACATTTGAAAATCAATTTCAAATCATATTTCACATTCCCGTTTGAAAATCAATTTCAAATCATATTTCATACTTCACGTTTGAAAATCAATATCAAATCATATTTCATACTTCACGTTTGAAAATCGATTTCAAATCATATTATGGTCCATTTAAACCAATTAGATAAATCCATATCGATTTATTTCAAATTTACATTTCAAGTTTGTAAATTTATTTCCACACTTCATCACTTTGAAAATCCGATTTCAAACCATATTTTCCACACTTTTAAAAATAAATCAATATTTATTTTTAAAACAAATTTCCCTTTCCTTTACAACTTCTATTCGGAATTTACATTCCCAAAAATCCACTTTTACACGATTTTCAAATCGTTTTCCAAATATTCATTTTTTAACACCAAATCAGCTTTCAAATTGATTTTTTTCAAGTTATTTCAAATCCCAAATCGAATTTCAAATTGATTTCTGAATTTACTTCAACATCGAATCACATTTCAAATTGATTCTAATTTTAATCCCAAAGACCAAATCATTTTTACAAATCGATTTCCAAATTTATTCTCCACACAAAAATCAATTTTTCATTCAACATCAAATAAGTTTTTATATCGATTTCACAAATTAATTATTTCAAATTCCCAATCAATTATCAATTTGATTTCAAACAAATTTATCTCCTTTTAAATAAATTCTTTTATTTTTCCAAACCATCTAAAATTCAATTTTTAATTTCAGAAATCCAATTTCATTTATTTCTGGTATCCAACGATACCAAAAATACATTCGGCTAAATTATAGCCTTCAACAAATTCAATCATAGATATAATCATACACAGACTATAAATAATCAATCAAACAACATATGAAATCAATTCAAATGTTTTGAGGAATCCTGTTGGATCCCTCCAACCTGTTTCCCTGCATCCACAAATGTTAGCACAATACCAATTCCACTTCGAGGTGGAATATCGCGGTATATGGGTTTTATAAAAATATCATCCGCTTACTAACGGCGCAATAGGGTCTCATCCGCTATATAATTGCGGGAAATCAATCAATCCAATATATACATATGCCAATATGTATATATTGCTATATATATAGATATATCCTACTATATCTAATATCACATCCAAACAGACAATCAAATCAATAACTGCAAAAATAAAATCCACTTTTCATTTTGAGTGAGAAGATCTCACCTTAGCTTTTATTTTGCAATCCATTGTTGTTCCAGTTTGTTTTCTCCAAATTTTGACCTTGTATAAATAATTTATACAATCGATTAATATTCGAAATAAATCGAATAATAAATTTTCATTTGATAATTTTAATTATTCAATGGTTTTATTTCAAACCAATTTCTTTTAACAAATTTGCTTAACTAGAAATTAAATTTAAAACTAATTTCTCCTTTAACAAAATATTTTCCAGTTACCAAAATAATTACATAAGTTAAATAAATTAGTAATCTGTATTTTATATTTTATTTTAAACAAATAATCTAATCAAACTTTTATTGTGAAAAATTTCTATTTCTAACTTTGCTGTTTATATATATATATTACTAAGTTTAAAAGTAAAAGAAAAACTATCTGTATGTATTTATATACTTTTCTATAAATTAAAACTTCATTTACACATATATATTTTTCATTCATATAAATTTTAAATTGAAGAAAAAGAGGTTTACTAGCAGATACCTCACTGCCCTAGGTCGCGAATCCCCCAAATCGAATGATGACACCGTGCCCTCGCCGTACGAACTTCGATCGACCACCACTAGACTGCCTTTCGCCTGTATCACCATCGACGAACTTCCGCTTGTCGACCATCCACCAAACCCAGTCGCGAGCCTCGCGACAGTCGAAACCCCACAAATCTCTCGCGTTCGAACATCGCGAACCACCAATCACGTCGCCGCCATCATCGAGCACCCACGCCCCTCAGACCATTCACGACCTTCCACCTCGAACCCCTGCCGTCACCGCCTTAGGTTGCCACGCGATTTACATCGCGACCTCCCTCGCGAAAGTCTCTTCCAGTCGCAGTCGCGACCCCCCATTCGAGCGCGCGTCACCGCTGTCGATTCTCATTCAGATTGAAGAACGAGATTCTCCCTTTTTTTATCAACGTTTCGATCTACGTTTGAATAGAAGAAGAAGGCTCGGCCATTAATCGATTTATTTTATTTGCCTGCCATTTTTTCAAAACGAACTGAAGAGGAAATTGGATTCGAAGAAAGATGGTATTTTGATTTATGAAGAGGCTCGACATTTATTTAGTTTCGTTTTATTTTTCTTTGTTTCTGCTCCTTGTTTTCGGCTGCGATGTTTTGAAAGGAGGGGACAGAATCGATTACTAGGGTGGCTTATTTCAGAGGAGGTTGGCTGAAACGAAAAGATGATGGGAAGAATTTTAACTGTGTTGCTTAGGGGTTCGTATTGTTATACGCCTATTCCAAACGTAATGGGAAAGGTTCCGAGTCCAAATTCGCTCGTATGGAGAAGATAGCTTTTTGGACCAGTTATAATATTAAATTTTTCGATTTAATTTCAGCGCGTTTGCTTATCGTACGGCCAAACAATCACTCCAAACATCACGAAAATTGAAATCCGATAATAATACAATATTACGGATCCAATGGAACTAGTTTCGTCGAATTCCGAGACTGCGCCCCGGAACGCTATTTTTAAATATCGGTTAAACGATACAAATTCAAAGCTGAACAAAACAGTTTCAAATTCAATTCTGAAGCTTCCATTATCTTCAGAATTATCAATATAGAATTTCTAAGCCTTCATATTATTTTTAATCTGCTTAAAACTGAAGATTCAAATTTTTACCCAGTTTCAATAATTAAATTTAATAATTTACTCGCCAAATTCATTCTGATAATTTAAAATTCAAGTTAAACCATCATTCAAATATTTAAAATTAATTAAATATTTTCAGTTTAAATTGTTCAAAATTCTGGGTCGTTACACTGCCCCTGCCCCCAGCACTAATGTCAAACACCACTGTGCCCATCGCTTCAGAGCTGCCGCCATCGCGATTTAATTCACGCGATGCGTTCGATCTTTCTTCGATTTAGATTTTGATTCGAATTAATTCAACAGAAACGAAGAAGAGGAAGACACGGTTTGATTCGATTTTCGAACAGAAGGGAAGAACTGCAATTTCCAAACACGAGCCTTCTTCCATTTTTTTCGATTCGAAGATTATAACCCCGGCCATTGATTTATTATTTTGAGATTTGGTTACGCTTGGCTATTTTAATTTCTTTGAACGAGATTTTTTTTTACTGAAGCTTTTCCATTTCCTTTGAATATGTCTGCATTTTTAATGAAAGAATGGGGGACAGGAAAAGACGTCAGCGTGAAAGATGAAGGCTACATTAATTAGCAGAGTAGACCAAAAAACTTTGATGCTGAAAGAATTTCAGCTGATTTAAAGAAAAAGTTGATGGGAAGAATTTGACCAGTCAACTATATAAATTATTTAAATTTAAATCGTTTCGAAATCACAACTCAAAATCCCGATCTCATATCGAGGTGTGCGCCACTAGGCACTTATAATATTATACCCCTATTCCAAATGCAATGGAAAAGGTTTCGAGTCCTAATTCGATCGTATGGAGAAGATTGCTTTTTGGACCCAGTTATTATATTGAATTTCGATATAAATTTCAACGGGTTTATCTATCGTACGCTCACACAACAACTCCAATCACTACGAAAATTGAAATCCGATAATAATACAATATTACAGATCCAATGGAACTGGTTTCATCGAATTCCGAGACTGTGCCTCGGAAGGCTATTTTTAAATATCGATTTAAACGATATGCTTTTAAAACTGAACAAAACACTTTTAAATTCAATTTTTTTTAAAAGTTCTTTCACCTTTAGTATTATTAATATGAATTTTCCAAGCCTTCAAATTATTTTTAACAGGCTTAAAACTCCAGATTCAACATTTTACCCAACTTCAAATTATTTAATTTAAAAATTAAATTATTCAATAAATAGTGATATTTGAAATTCATATTAAAACTAACTATCAAATATTTAAAATCCATTAAATATTCTAATTTCAAATATCCAAAATTTCCGGGTCGTCACATTCCTCCCTCCTTAAAAGAATTTCGTCCCCGAAATTACTAGTTAGGAAGAATGGTCTAATACCCGTTTACTTTTTCCCAAAACCAAACAGTTTTCAATGACTTCCCAAAACCATCCTTTATTAAAGACACACTATCTCTCTTTCTAACTTCCCAACTTATCCATAAGCCAAACAATATTAATTACTTATCAATTCAAATCTAAATTTGAAATCAAATTTTGAATTATCAAAATTTTCTCAAAATTTTTCTAACTACTTTAATTCTCGAAAATTTTTGCCAGCGTCTCCTTTACGCGGCTAGCTCGGTACAACTACAAAATGCCTCTATGGGCTCCCAAATTTCAAAAGAAAACAAAACGCCAAGTGGCTAGATCAAAAACCCAATCAAATTTCATACAGAAATTTTAAATACATACCTTTTGTTGAGAAATTTTATTTATCTTCTGCAATCTAAATCCCAATTTCTCTTGTTTTAAATTACCTGTATACTACTCTACAATAATATCCAATCACAGCATTCCAATTTGATTTTCATCCTATTATTAACTTAGTATACTTCCCATACCAAATTTACTTAAGAACTTCACCGTTCATTTCTTAAGTTTAATATAAGCATTTTATATTCTCTTACCTTATTACTTTACCACTTTAGTTTTTATATCACTCATTTTTAAACTGGATCTCCAATTCCATATGAATTCAATTTACCTTCATTTAAGATATTGAATTCTATTTACCTTATCTCAAACCATATTCAATCGATCATTTCTGGAATTAGTCTTATTACTAATTTATTTAAATCTTAAATCCCAATTTGAAATCTCTTGTCGTTAGTGAAAATTTTCAAAGATTTTCTAACTCCCAAAATTTTCGAAAATTTTTGGCAGAGTCTCTTTTGTACGGAGGAGCTTTTGCAATTTGACAAGAGATATAAATATACATACATCGACCCACACGGTCGGAAAACAAAAACAATTCATATTTCCTAACTTTGTATTGCGTATGCGTACCTTTATTTAGCATTTTAAGCAAAGCAGTTATTTATTTAGCATTTTGAGCGATCAAAACCAGCCAAACCGCTTCCCCGAACCTGTACTTGCTCAAGTCAAATATGTAAGTGCCATATATATCTAAAATTCATTATCATTTTACTTACTTTCAATAGCTAAACACATGCATTACATAAACAATTTATATGGTTTCAAAGCTAATTCAATTACTCTCAATAAATTTTCAAACCATTTCATCGTATTTAAGTGACTTACACTCACTTGTTGCATATAATCCATTTTCAATCGAAACAAACTCATATCCAATTTAATCGATTGTAAAATCAATCTATTTCACTTTTATCACTCCATCGAATTTATTTAATTCTCGTTTCCGTCAAACGACAATTTATTCTCATGCAAATAAATGATCACTTAAGCTTATAATCTTTTAAATTGATTCCAATTCAATTTACACTTAGTTCCATTCCATTTTAATTTACTCACCACTCACCCACTTGCAATTTATTTCATACTCGCCAAATTTTCATTCAAAACCTTTTTATTTAAGCTTGACAACCTTCCATGCTTGTATATCATTAATTCAATCCATTTGAATTTTAATTCATATTCTCAATTTATCAAAATAATATCCAAGCACATATTTAACTCATTTATGTTCATATTGGATTTTATTTGCAACTCAAATCATTTCTATTGTAATCCAAATCCAAACAACTTCACTTCATATTTAATTCACTTACAATTCCAAGTTGGATTTATATTTATAACTCAAGCTTCACTTTCAAACTCTATTATTTATTCACAATTCAATTTTTTGATTAACCAATTCGAGTTCCATTTCCATATCTCATTAACTAATTTATTATCAAATTAGTTTATTTCCAAATTTTATACCCAATATTTGATTTTTATTTCAAAAATGACTCTAACTATTTTACTTGAGTTCAATCTATTTTATAATTCAAGTTTTGGATTTTTATCCATTTCCCAAAATGCAAAACAAATTTATTTTGGCTTATTTATCCCACTTCTAAATTTTATAAGTCATGACTTATTTATATCCATACTTCCATTTATTTACACTCAATTCCATTCACATTTTACCTTTTAACTCGGAATTATACATTTATTTTAGCCACATATATTTTTACTCCATTAGTTTCAATTCTTTTATAAGCCATCGAAATCTATTTATTACAATTCAATTTTATTTAACTTAACTCTCCAGTTAAATCTATCCTCATACTATATTATACTTTACACAATTCATTTAAATTCTATTAAGTAAGAACTTGATTTCAAACTTTTATAAGTTTTCAAACCTTTTTATTATTCCATAAACATTTTAGATAAGATTCTAGAGTTTAAATAATTTTCTAAAATTTCAAAATTACCCTTGAAATTAACTATATCCAGAATCCTTTTCAATTTCAGACCATACCCAGTTTTTACAAACAACTCTAATTTCCAACCTTCTGGTAACAATTTCTCTTTTGGAAACTCGAAAATGAACACCGATGATGTCGCGATCACCATCGGAATTATTTTCCAGCGACCGAAAAGAGTTTAGTACTTTTACTCCCTTCAAAAACATTTCAAATATTTTTAAATTCCAAATCTCACCAGATTTCAAATTCAATTCAAAAATATTTCCGAAATAATACCACTATTATTTCTCCAAAACCTTTGAAAACCATTTTCAAACCCAAAGGAATTTAAGCTTTCCCAAAATTCCAAATTTCAAATCCATCCAATTTATATACAAACATTACTCTGAAATTTTTATTTAAATTTCAATTATAATTCACATTTACAAATTCCATTTTATTACCTGAATTGATTTCCTTAACTTTGGTTATAACTCAATTTCTTATCCAATTTTACACTGAAACGATAATAATTTAATATTATCACTTCCTAACAACCAAGCAACCATATATGACTATAAAAATTTACAAAATTTATTTTCTTTATATACAAAAATAATTTGGGCAAAATTATTTCATTTACCCTACTTTAAAACAATACTGTGTCAGTTTATCTTGTTTAAGAGTTTAGAAACCCCTATCGATGTCGTGGCGTACCACACATCGACCAGAATCCATAAACACTCAAACGATAAGTCAACACAATATAAAACAATTTTATATTCACTAACAAATACGCGCTCATATCTATTAATACACTCAACTCATTTCTAGAGTACTAGAGACTCTATTTCAATGAGTAATCCCACCAAAGCCAAGGTTATCACCAGCCTAAGCTCTGATACCACTGTAACAACCCGCAAATCCGTACCCCTAGAATCGACACTATTTTCCAACATATCGACTCAAAGTGAACGGAACTACGAACCATTAGGGTTAGAGAAGGAGGTAGAAGAAGAAAATAGGAAACAACATCAGAATCTCACAATCGCAGCGAAACAATATGTAATATATAAATGGCTGATCTTTACACAAAAAGAAACTATATCTGTTTTATACATTACATCATCAGAGTACAACACAATCAAATAAATAATGGACAGTTATATTAACTTGTCCTCACAAAGCTGACTATACAGCCCATACTACACAGCGGAATATACTTCAAATACGAGTGATACGTCTCGCCATCCAGCTCGTCTCCTGAGCTCCACAGCATCCAATCCTGTATCTGTAATACTCGGTCTGACCTGAGCATTATAATAAAATAACACCCGAGTCAGTCTGGAAAACCAGCGTGAGAAAACACACTCAATTGGATTATTAAAGTTTTCCAAACCCTTCGAAATCAAAAGCATCTCGTATGACCACGCCATAAATAAACATGTCGAGTTTTTACCTTACGATAGCCAAAACACTTTTTATCAAAATCCTCTGATATTATAATAGTGTTTATATACAAATACTTATTCAAATAGCTGAAATTGTTACATGATTAAATTCCAGCATACTAGCCACAAAGTGGGTTCTACAAACAAAAACCATAAAGTCACTTAGGGAGAATGGATTTCCAACTAATGACTAGGCACTGGGGTACCACCTGTCACAGTACCTGGTCTAGATCAGCGTACTGAGGACCACGCCTGATCCCCTGCAATACAAAGCCGGAACTACCCCTTACTGGATAATTCCGAGTAAGATCACCCCACGGTTGGGATCAGCAACCGCACCACTAAGCCGAAATAAAAAGGGACATCTAGACAGGGATGACCTCACCCTAATGGGTGCGACCCACATAGCCTTGCTGCATAACCCCTGAATTTCAGTCATTCCCGGTTGATGAGGCTTGAGGCTAAGCGTTACCTTTTTAGAATATATCCCTTAGAATGCTCATCGTCCACCTAACGATGTTCCGAAAGCATTCATCCATACAAGTCTGTCCCGGGTACGAACGGAACTGAAGGCACTACTCCATCTTAGATTTCAAACTCGTTTTCCCCACGGAAACGTACAAACCGGATCGAAGTGGTTTTCGAGAAATTAATTTCGATCCCGGTCTCTTCGAAACGATCAGCGCATTGGCCAATATTGATAGTCGGTTATTTAACTATCAATTAACATTCACAAACATCCATCAAACAATAAATAATTTTCCAAATTATTTATTAATCTCAAAATATCTTCGCAAGATATATTTCCACTTTCAAACCTTTTTGAAAACAGTTTCAAACCACACTCTTCTCATGGAATAAATTTTCCGAATATTTCTATTTCCACTGAAATCACTAAGTACAAAAACTTTAGAGCTTAAAAATAATTTAAAACACTTTATTATCAACACTTTTAAATACTTAAATTAAAACAACTTAAATACTTTATTCAAAAATTTATAACTTAAGAATATTTAAAATAAGGCTACTTAATAAAATATAAAACTAACTTTATCTTTAAAACATAATACCCATTCAACCTTTAAATAATTACTACAAAAATAAATTTGAAAAATACTTACTTTAAAATTTAAACAATTTAAAAATAATAATTATTTCCCAAAACATACTTTGAATTTTAACTTATACTTAAGAATTTGCTTTGAAATGTACTTTAGATTTTAAACAAACAACTTAAAAACACTTTATTATAAAATAAACTTTAAACGTTTTATAATACATTTTCTAAACATTCTTTATAACAAAATTTTAAAACCTTTAACTTATACATAAAAGTCTCCTTTAAAATATACTCGGCTTTCCAGGGAGATACACTTCCCACTTCCATACCTTTAGAACTAAATCACTATTTATTTTTAAATCAAATTTCCATTCCTTTATAAATTCCCACCGTGAAATTTATACTTCCAAATATCCACTGATATTTTACTTCACTTTATAAACCCATTTTATAAATTTCAATTCCAAACACTTAAATCAATTTACTTCATTTGAAATAAATTTCCTTACTTACTTCATTTGAAATAAATTTCCTTACTTACTTCATTTATTTCAAATCCATTTTATTTCTTATTTATGATTTAAAAATCTCTTTGACTGAGAATACCAATTCAGATTTCCCAAATTCCTTTCTTATCCTTTAAAATAAATTTAACCCTTGAATTTTAAATTAAATTCTTTATTTCTTTAAAATAATAACACTTAAGTTTAAAATTTATTATTTTCCCCTTTTATTCGAAATCTCTTTTCCTTACCCGGAATTTATTTACTAGAATTTAAAAATCACTTTTATTCTTTCTAATTCATTCTTTAATTTATTTAAATTCTCTATTATAATTTCTTTTTTTCACAAATCCATTTCTATATATTTGATAACTCAGATATCGAATGTATTCAATCAAACCATAGCATCCAATATTCCAATTATCAATAAACTCCATCACATGATATCAAATAATCATTCATAGAGTATTCAAACAAATCTAAATATTTTGAGGAATCCAGTTGGATCCCTCCAACCTATTTCTCTGCATCCACAGATGTTAGCACAATACCAATTCCACTTCGAGGTGGAATATCGTGGTATATGGGATTATAAAATATCATCCGCTATATAATGCGGGAAATCAATCACTCCAATATATATATACCACATCCAATCAATTCAATCATCCAACCAAATTTTTAAATTTAACCATTTAAATTTAAATAGCAAATTCAGAAGAGTGAGATTAACTCACCTTTGATGTTTGCAATCCAATCCAAACCGCTTGTTTCCTTTTAGATTTCAAACCTTGAATAAACATTATATGATTATATTAATATTCGAAATAATCGAACCATTTATCCCATTTTAAAAATTACTTAACTAATGATTTAATTTAAACAAACAATTTAAATTGTAAACTAAATTTCCCTTTTAAAGATCTTTTATTAACTAAGATAATTAAGAAGCTAGTTAAACGTTTCTTTTTCCCAAGTCCATTATTTAAAACAACTAGCAAATTAAAATAGGTATATGTATATTTATTTATTTATTTGAAATTATAATTATAGAAACTAAATTCCAAATCTAATTTCTTATATAAATTCTTCAACATTTAAAATTACTATTTTCTTTTCCAGCTTTATCTATATAAATAAATTTTCTGTTTTCCCAAGGTTTTGTATATATACATATTAAATTAAAACAGAACTGTTGCATATATTCTACTGTAAAGAAAATTCTATTTTAACAATATATATTCCTCTCGTCTGTTCCTATTTTTTTTCTAATCTATATATCCATTAAATTAAATTAAAAGCAGATGAAGTTAGCTATACCTCGCCCCCTCGCTGTACTAAGCATCACGATCACCCTGCCGAGCTCGAATACAACCCAACGAAACCCTATCCCAAATCGTTTTCTGACCTCGACATCCCATGCGACCAACTCGCAACCAACGTCGAGTCGAGCACTGCCGCTGCCCCCAACACTAATGTCGAACACCACTGTGCCCATCGCTTCAAAGCTGTCGCCGTCGCGATTTAATTCGCACGATGCGTTTGATCTTTTTCGATTTAGATTTTGATTCGAATTAATTCAACAGGAACGAAGAAGAGGAAGACACGGTTTGATTTGATTTTCGAACAGAAGGGAAGAACTGCGATTTCCAAACACGAGCCTTCTTCCATTTTTTTCGATTTGAAGATTATAACCCCGGCCATTGATTATTATTTTGAGATTTGGTTACGCTCGGCCATTTTAATTTCTTTGAACGAGATTTTCTTTTTACTGAAGCATTTCCATTTCCTTTGAATATGTCTGCATTTTTAATGAAAGAATAGGGGACAACAAAAGACTTTAGCGTGAAAGATGAAGGCTACATTAATTAGCAGAGTAGACCAAAAAGCTTTGATGCTGAAAGAATTTCAGCTGATGTAAAGAAAAAGTTGATGGTAAGTATTTGACCAGTCAACTATATAAATTATTTAAAGGGAATTTTTACTATAAGGGCCTCTTAGCATCAACTAATTATTTTCTAGGACACGTGTTCAAAATAATTAGTTTCCAGGACACGGGTCGAAAATAAACCCGCTACTTCTCACTAATCCATATCTGCCGCCAATTCGAAACAAAAATAGGGCTTAGAAACAAAATCGATTTCTTCGGTATCAATTTCCATTCCATTTTCTCTTCCCAATATTTCTGCTTCAGCATCATCAATTTTAGCTTCATCGATTTCAGCTTAAATTAAAATACTTTCGTCCAGCAATTTCTACAGTCTCGCTAATCCAGTAAGTTGTATTTTATTTTAATGTAAATGTTTTAGTTATATGATAAATCGTACTTAAATATTCATTGTTACTGATGCTGATAATAACTTTTATAATGGATTTAAGGTATTTTAGTTCTTGTTATAATTTAACATAATCGACATTTGTTTAATCAAGCATACCTAAATATTCAATTGCAGATGATACTAAACCCTAGGTGCTAAACTGAACAAGTTATTGTTTAGCTGTTAAAAAAGATAAACGTATCTATCTATTAATGTAAAATATTTAGACTACATGCTAAACCCTAGTTGTGTCTGATATTTACAATTACTTATTAGATAGGATTTTGTTTTTATCATGATTTAAAGTTATTAGAAAAAATATAAAACTAATTTAAACCCTAGTTGGAAAGGATAAAAGCATTTAAGTTTTTATGTCAAACATTAAAATACAGAATAAATCCTAGATAAATTTTTTATCAGCTACTACATATAACATAATAAATACTGAATTTAAGTCAATTGCAGTTGTCCTGAAGGATTTATGCGAAATAAACATACTTAATCAACTTTTAAGTACAAAAAAATTATTCTTCACTCTTTCTAACATTTCATTATGTATGACAATTTTTATGCAGCGTAAAGATGCACACTAGGTCTTCTAAATCAAAGTTATTCATACGAAAAACAACTTGCATATTCATAAATGAAGGTGGAACGCAATGCATAAATATTAGACCTATATCTAGTCCATTCTGCAATGAACACAGCCAGAGATCATCATTATCTTCAACTCCATTGGTAACTGTTTTCCTTCTTATGTTTCCTATAATATTTAGTTGTACTCTTCAATCTGTATATACATATTAAATTGGAATCTAGATTCCATATTTTAAATAAAAAAATAGCTAAATTTTTTGAGCTTGCATTGTTTACCTTGGTTAGTCTGCTCTGCTGTCACTACATGTAAGTATACATATGTATATACATATGTGTATATATATATATATATGTTTGTGCATTCACTTCATGTAGTTTGTATTGGGTTGATGTGCACTGACTTGAGTTGTTGCTTTATATGCAGTCTGTGATAATGTAGCTTGTCTACACTTGCATTCTCATCTTGTCGACATGTCTGCATTGGACTCTGGTTTCAATGTGTATGATGTTGCATATTCACTTGATGTTACACACATGTATATATGTAATATCTGAACACTTCAGTCAGGTTTGGTTGCTTCATTTGCATTGATCTTGAGTTGTTTTCATGTTGCATTTGTTTATGTGTATGTTGTGCACTTGTTTGCACTGTCACTTTTGAATCTGACTATTCGTTAATGTTGTAGCTTGATTCTTTGACCATATGAGTCTGCACTGTGCACTGCATTCATACATGTCGTACATGTTAATACTTCGAGGCTATTATGATGATGAAATTCTAATAACTGATCACTAATTTGTAATGGCTAATTTGTTTCTAATGCTCTGTTAAAAAAGATAAAAGAATTTATCCTTTTTATACATAATATTCTGATGGCTATTTTGTGTTTCATTTTCTTTAAGTTTTCAGATTTCTAATTAACCATTACTTAAACAACTAAAAAAGATAAAGCAGATTATCTTTCTATACTTTGAAACTTTCTAATTGTAAATTTTCATTTCATTAAATAATTCTTGTTGATTTTCAGTTGTGAATCTTCATTTATCTTTTACTGGTTTAAAATAAAAATTTGAAAATGTGAAAATTTAAAACTTTGAAAATTGAAATTGGTCTAAAAAAAATTCAAACTTTTGTTCTTTACAAAAAAACCTGTTGGATTTAATTTGTACTTTTTAAAAAAAAAAGGTACTTTATATACTAAAAAGGTGCTTTATCTTTTATTTTTTTAAATAAAGGTACTTTATACAGTAAAAAATATCTTAATCCCAAAAAAATACAAAATAATTAAAAAGATAAACCATATTGTCTTTTTATTTAAATTTTTGTGTAGTAAGATATTTTTTTCATAAACTTGTTATTTTTACCTCCTAATTGATTTTTTGATTTTCATTTCATAAATGTATAATCAGACTGGACCAACACAAGAATTACCTGATGATGATGAAAAAGAAGACTTCACGGATAAGGACTTCAGACATAAACAAATAGAAAACTCTGATGATGAAAAAACAATTTCACAACAACTGGCTGAAGAAAGTACTGATTCGGATGATGTTGAACAGTATGAAATTAAAAAAATAGCCAAGAAGCAAAAAAGGCAACAGTACACAGGTACATATAGATTAAATTTGGATGCAATCTATAAAGTGATGTCAATTATAAAGGAGAAACACATTCTTTCACCTGAAGCAAAAGCTTTTATAGAAAAAACACCATTCAAAAACTTCTTCAATGTTTTTCTTAGAGATTCAATAGCACGACAAGATTTAAGGAAAAGTGCTTCAAATTTAGATGACATCATTACTTCTTTTGATGAAAAAGAAAATGCTTTCAAAATTGGAAACAAATTACTCAAAATAAGTCCTGAAGAAGTCAGCCTAATATTTGGAATGCCATTAGGTGGAGAAGACCTATTTCCTATACCAGTTTCTAACAAAGCCTCAGCCATGGAAAGTTTCTCCAATTTCTTAACTGCCAATTTTCAAGAAGAAGACATAATCAGTCAAAAACAGTAACAAAAAGATTGAATACACTGTTAGAAGAGGAAAAAGGAAATGAAGATTTAGTGAAATTGTTATTATTGTTGCTGGTTATAACTTTCCTTTTTCCAAACAACCAAAGCTATATGCAATGGGGTTTCTTGCCGAAGTTGCTGAATTTAAAAAAATTAAATTCAATCTCTTGGCCACGGGCAATATGTGAAAATGTTTTGAAAAATGTTAAAAAGTATCATGCTGACCCTAGAAGTACACCAGGCTAACTATGGTGTTACTGGTATGCTTTCATAACTTTAACTAAATATAAATATATTCAAATTTATATTTATTACAAAAATATAAATGTGTTTATCTTTTTCTTGCAGTACTGGATTTGTGAACGAACACAAATAATTGATGAGAAGGAAAATCTGCAAACCAAAATCCCAAGAATGAGAAAATGGGATTTATCAAAACTGAAAGATTTGGAACTCACTGAAGTTGACAGTGACAAAGTATACTAGTTTTTTTTTAAAACTGTACATTTTTTTTTGATTTCTTGGAGTGCAATTTTTTGGAATGTTAGTAGCCTAAAAAGAAAACCAAATGAGTATAGAAAGTATATGTGCAAGCTTAACTTGTCTAGTACTTCAACGACAGTATATGTGCAAGCTTAACTTTAAATATATTCATTCCAGATTTTAAAAAAATTTGCAGTTGTAACAAAAGAAGAGAAATAATTTCTTTCCAATAAAATAATAGCTATTGAGGTGGTAGAAGACCAAAACAACAAAAGAAAATTAGAGGAGTGCTAGGAAGACACAAGTCTGAAAAAATATGCCAAAGAATGTGCTAATAACGTAATGGAGCTACAGTTAAAAGTCAATTTTTTGACTACTGAGATGAAAAATGTTGCAGAACAATTAAATGTGGAAAGATGTTTAAGAGAAGTGGATAAAAAAAGAATACAGATTCTTGAAATGAAGCTCCAGAAGTTGGAAAATTTAGAAAAGCACGATGTGAAGAAAAAAGATAATTTGAACAAAAAAACCAAAGCTGAAAAAGGTAAAAAAAAAATTGTTGGTATAATTCACATAAACAGTTATGCTAATTTTCCAACTTTTGGTATTATGCAAACTCAAGATTTCATACTAGAAAAGGAGACACAAGATAGTATAAAATCTAACAATCCGAAAGTGCTTGCTCAAGAAAGTCCTTCTGAAAATCCTATTATTGTTGAAGATGTTGTCCTAAAAGAACCAAAAAAGAAGAAGAAGCCAAGGAATGTTGAGAAATGTCCACTACTCAAATATCTTACTGAAGAACAAAAAGAAATTGTCAAAAAAAATTTCAAAATTCTTGGAGGAAACAAGTAAGTAACTAAACCACTTTTCTTTACCTTTTCATTATTAGGTTTGATGCTTTGCATTTTTAGGTTTGTTAATTATATACGATAAACACTACACAAATTTAGGCACTAGTAATAAAAGGACGGAAGATGTACTCAAAGCTAGCAGTAAAAACCACAATTAGTAACATTAATGATGAACTGTTGTATTAGTTTGTCATGTTCTTTCGGATTTCCAAATACAGTTACTCAGAAAAAACCTGTAACATTAACAAATAGAATGAAACATACTAGTTATATCTTTTGCAAACATAACTTATGATATGCATATAAATTATAGAAAAACTTTTGTTGGTATGCATAGGCTAATATAACTAAAGTCATATAGAAGTTATAATATTTGCAACACGGCCTATATTTGTTTTGTCATATACAAGTCATGGACCTTTTTTGCCCATGAATTCTCCATATTTTTTTGTCATATAGAGATCAAATCTGTGTTTTATACTGTAAGTGCCATAAAACCAGGACTGATTTAATACCCATGTTTTTTTGTCATATAGAGATCAAAAAAGCCAAACTAAACTAAAAAAGATAAATTAATTTATCTTTATCTTTTCAGACAAACTTCTACAAATATTGTTATTTTCTTTTATTAACAAATATTACATACTAATCTTAATTTTTCAGTATACTAATCTTAGTTAATTTTCTTTTATACTGTAAGTGGCATACAACACAGTACATACTAATCTTAATTTTTTAGTATACTAATCTTAATTAATTTTCTTTTATACTATAAGTCCCAACAACACAGTACATACTAATCTTAATTTTTCAGTGATGAAGCATTTACTTGTGATGATGAAAACTTCATCACCATCACAAAAAGTATGATAGAAGAACTTCTCTATGGAGAATATATTTCTGGTCAAGTAAGTACAAAAAACTATACTTTGCTTCATTATAAATTCTATACTTTGCTTCATTATAAAATCTATACTTAATCCATAATTTTTTTTAAATGTAGGTTATTGATTGGTTTTGGTTCAGAAAAACAAAATTATTAGAACAAAGTTCTAGCATTATATATGTGAACACAACAATGACAGTAAGTGAACTATAATGTCAAATTTAATTTGTTTCTAAGATAAGTTTTCTGAAATTATTTTTTAACAGAAAAGTGCAACAGATGGAAACATGGAAAATATCAAAAGGGATATGTTTAATCCTTTTATTAAACAAACACTTCTAAATCCATTATGTTGCAATATATTATTTCCTATACATGGCAATGAACATTGGAGCTTGCTAGAGCTAGTAGTGGAATCATGTACATGGAACCATTATGATTCTCTACACTTGACCACAAGATCTAAGTCATTAAGAAGTGGACATTCGAAGTTTGCTATTAATGTGGTAAGTAAAATACACAGAAAGTAAAAAGATAAATAGATTTATCATTATTATAAAAAAGATATATATATTTTTTGCAGAAAGCAGCGGTAAACAAAATCAATAAAGACTTACAAGACGCAGGCGAGAAAACAATTCTGGGAAAGTCTACATTGATTAAAAATGTTAACTGTGCTCAACAAACCAACGGGTAATTTTCAGGATACTGGAGATATTTATACAACAATGCATGTTACACAATAACTAAAATTTTAACAAATGCAGGTTTGACTGTGGAATTTTCGTAATGATGTTTATCCAAAAGATAGCACAAGGAATGGAAACAACATCAAAAATCAGTCCAGAACAACTAAACGCATTTAGAGCACAGATAACTGCACAAATTCTCTCCGATGAACCATACTGCTGGACAATTGAAAAATTATGCAGTTCAGCTTCAGCAATAAAAAATTTGAACTTACAATGATAGCAACAAATTATTTGATATCCAACAGTCTTTTATCATACATTTGTTAAAATTTTATTTGATGATAGATTTTAGACAGTATATCTGAATTTACTGATGAAATTGTAATGGTTGACTTAGGCCACACAAACTTTGTAGACTTGAGTTTGTTTATGTGTGTGTTGTAATGGTTGACAGTATATCTGAATTTACTGATGAATTTGTAATGGTTGACAGTATATCTGAATTTACTGATGAATTTGTAATTGTAAAACCTACTTGCAAATGTTGTAGACTTGAGTTTGTTTATGTGTGTGTTGTGCACTTGTTTGCACTGTCACTTTTGACTCTGACTATGCATCTATCAAATGAAATATCAAGTAAATAATCACTTCAGTCTATGTTGCTTTTGTATATTGTTAACTAGCAAGTACTTACACAACTGATTTCAAATTTGATAATGAAATTATGGTAATTGATAGTGAATTTGTAATGGCTAATGTTTTTAATGCTCTGTTAAAAAGATAAACGAATTTATGTTTTATTGACAGTATGTTTCGGGTAGCAATATACTAGTCATACTTATCTCCAATTGTTCTGTTTGATTTGTATTCCTACTGCTGTGCGTGAAAATCGTGGATTTACAGATGATTTGGTTCGAATATCCGTTGGCATTGAGGATATAGAATAGTGGTCCCTATAGAATATCTCATTGCTATGCTATTAAAACTGGTCCTATTTGATACCACTTTGATTTTCTTGTAGTGACCAGCGTTAGGGCTGGAGTTCATGAATAGAAAAGACTATATTTTAAGAATAGACATAATAACTACAGTAACATATAATAACAAAAAACAGACTATACACAACAATTAAAAAGAAATATCAAACTAACAACATTGTATTCCAAATAACAGTTAAACATAAATAATTGCATACAGCCAAAAATAATCAAAATCAGATCATAACCAATTCAACATACGCAATTATTCAAATATTCAACTCAAAGTATTCATACAACAACCAAGTATTCATACAACAACCAATCAAATACTTTGGACTAAAACAATCAACTCAATTATTCAACTCAAAGTATTCATAGAACAACCAATCAAATACATTGAACTAAAACAATCAACTCAATTATTCAAAAGAACACCCCCTTCTATTATGTCCTAGTTTTTTACACTTTCCACATCTATTTTGCTTAGCATGAAAATCAGCCCCTTCAATCCTATTCATCCTAGGCCTACCAGCTCCACAAACATGCTTAGGAGAAAGAACAATAGATGATTCTTCAGCTTCAATTGCTTCCTTATCAAAAGTTGGAATAGGATTGATCAAATGTGAATATGAAGCTAGATAATACTCAACAGTAAAGTAATTCTCAATATATTCATAAACAGAATTTCTGGTTAAAGAAATACACTTCAAAGCATGCACACAAGGAAAACCTGTCACTTTCCATTGATTGCAACTGCAAATGCGATTTTTAAGATCAACCTTTTGAGATGTCGGAGAATGAACTTCAAAAATATACCTACAAAATGTAAAATTAAAAACATGTAAAATATATAAACAGATTGCATTTCCAAAAAAGGATTATTAGCAATATATATATATATATATATATATATATATTCTCTCTAATCTATCTAATAAATAAGACCCAATTCATGTGCAGTGAACTAATAGTGAAAAATAAGACTCATAAACCAAAAAAATTAACAATCATACTGTTCATATTCTTAAAGATCACAGAAGCTATGCTATAAGGGAAGAAAAAAAATAATGTATGTTTGCTCATGAATTCTGCATGTGAGCATTGCTCAATATTTCCATTATATATTCTGCATGTCACTTTTGACTCTAACTATGCATCTGTCAAATTAAATATCAAGCACATTATTCATATTATCATAAGCCTCAATGCAGACAGAGAGAAAATACGTAGCAAGCGACACCAACAAAATGAAATCATAACACAGGCTACATAGCAGGTTGAAAAAAGATAAATGCATTTATCATTTTTCAGAAACTGTGAACATCATGTAAATAAATATAAATACATACCTAGATGATTTAGAAACACTCCACACAAATCCTTCTTCCTTCAATTTTAACAAACGAGCTTCCATTTTCGGACATAGCACATTAGTCCACTTTAATGCCTCTTCTCTACGATTAGACATTTGCATCATAAGTTTTACCCTAATTCCATCAAGACATGCAGTAACAGGCAAACTTCTTTCATCCAAAATCCAAGAATTAAAACTCTCAGCTACATTGGACTTATTTTCACCATATCGCTTCCCCGGAAAAAACAAATCGGCCCAATGGTCACATGATTTATCATTCAAATACTCTATAGCTTTGGCACCTCCAATTTCTTTGTACTTGGACATGGCTTTTTCAAACTCATGATGATTAGAAGCTATAGCACAACGCTCAAGTAAATGAGCTACCCAAACACCCCTTCCACTTTTCACAATGCTAGCAATATTATTTTGCATATGATGCAAACAATAAGAATGATGACTATTTGGAAAAAAAATTGGAACACTTAACAATAAACCCCAGTGTCTATCACTTAAAAAAGTTAATATTCTATCACAACTAAGAGCATTCTTTAGGTGATTCAAAAACCAACTCCAACACTCTTCATTTTCTTTGGGAACAAGAGCCATTGCTAATGGGAAAAAACCTGGAAAAAAAAACAAAAAAATAATGATTCACTATTTATTAATGTACATTTGAAACAACAAAATGCACTATGTTTGAAACAGTATTATCTAATAGTAAACAATCACATGAACACTATGCCCTTGGACCAAATAAAAAAGGAAAAATAAATTTGCTAGAGACAATTCATCCTTTTTTTCTTTTGTTTTTTAAATTTTGCTACTTGAATGTGTAGTCTATGCAGCAAGGGTAGAAATTGCAAAGATATGATACTTAATTCATGCATACAATACAAAGACTTATATTCGAACTTCTAAAAGATATATGCTATTATCTTTTCTATATGTTGTTTAAATAATTTGTATACGTTATGTAAGAATTTCAAATAATGAGAAAAATGATAAATATGTTTAACATGTAGTAGTAACTATGATATATAAGTAAGGCTTAATATGTTATTTAATTCTTTATCTTAAAAGATAAATGCATTTATCTTTTTTAACTCTTGTATACAGTAACATTTTGTACATCAAATTAAATAACATTAAATCTTTTACAGTGTTTGTTCTGGATCAAATTTACATAAATTCATTTCTGCAATAATTTCACATGCTAAGCCCTAACGCAAAAGAAACTATAATGAATTGAACTGGATATTACTACATTTGAAACAACCAAATGCACTATATTTGAATCAGTACTATATAAAGTAGACTAATCACTTAACCAAAATGCAGTATGTACATAACAAAATTCACTAGAACAATGACTTAAAGAAACTGTACTATGTTACATAAATTTATAACAAGGAACTAATGCACACAGTACAAAGTAAATATAACAACCAAAAAAAAGATCAAAATCAGTACCTTGCAGTGGCAGCCATCAAAATACCACTTCGCCCTTTCAAAAAGGTAGCATCTAAAAACACCATAGGACGACAATAGCTGAATCCAAATATACATGCCTCATAACATACAAAAACTCTCTCAAATTGATTAGTGTCAGAATCCACATCCATACTTGAATAACTATTCGGGTTATTTCTTTCCAATGCCTTCAAATACCAAACTAATTCATTGTAAGATTTCTTTTCATCACCGTAAATATCATTCATAGCCAATTTCTTACCCTTATAAGCAAAATAATAGCTCAGCTCCACATCATAATCTCTTCTAAAACTTTTAATGATATCCTTGGTTTTTCTTTTTGGCTCATCACGAATTTGATTGAAGATTAGACTTTTCACAAGATCACTATTAATAGTTTGACTACCAAGTGAACGAAATACACCACCACAAGTATGATTCAGCTGAATGTTTTTAACAAACAGTTGGTCCAATTGCTTCAGTTTGCAAGAAGCATGAATCCTAAAAGGACAACTATCTATAGCACATCGAACTGTCAATCGTTCTTTACAATTCTTAATATATTATACTTTAAACCCATTCTTCAAACAATAAGCACTAACCGTTCTACGGAATCCAATAGCAGGATCAAACTGTTGACAAACCCCTGTAAAAAATTCCATATTTGAATTCTTCTTCAACAACTCATGTAAATCCTTTTGTTGAGCAAAACCAGAATCTAAATCATCATCATAACCTAACATATTATTACTTGACTCACCACCAACTACTGAACCGGACTTGCTACTTTCAACAACAAAATTATCCGTTGAATCAATCTTCAACCGTAGAAAAAATACCAAAAATTCTTTCTTTTTAAACCAAGACAAACACAATACAGCTTGAAGATCACTATCCGTTTCAACAAAGGTAGTCTTTGATTCTCGAATATAAAAAATATCAAAGCATAATGGACTAAAATTAATCCACTCCTCGCAAATCCTATTCCTAACAGAAGAAATAGAAGCATCCAATCCAAAACGAGCACTAAAACAATTGTTATTGAAATCAAACACAACTATAACAGATGAATCACACCTGCAAAAAAAATGTAAACAAAAAAATAAGTATGTGAAATTAATTGCTCGGCACATCGAACTGTCAACTGTAAACAAAAAGAATAATTGCTTTAATTTGAAGCATGAATCCTAAGAGGACAACCATTTATAGCACATTGAACTGTCAACTGTTCCTTACAATTCTTAATATACTGTACTTTAAACCCATTCTTCAAACAATAAGCACTAACTGTTCGACGAAATCCAAGAGCAGAATCAAATTGTTGACCAGATCTTAATTAATATATGTAAAAGTGTTTTACTACATCAGATCTTAATTAATATATGCCAGATCCTTTTTTAGCCCATTCAAAAAAAAGATAAAACAATTTATCTTTTGCATAATACTTTACATGCATCCATATTGAATTAAAAAGGACAATATCATCCATATTAAAAATGACCGGTGCATCCTATAAATTAACCAATATTTCTTTATAGACAATAATTTGTCAGCGAACAGCATAAAATAATAACAGAAAATAATGAATTTTTATCACAAACAAACAAAACAGATCCTTAAAATCAACAAAAATAAAAAACAATACCTTTGACCACCATGATCCATTAACTGATTGCTTGAACTTTGAGTTTCAGATCCCATAGATAGAACTAAATAAATCGAAGAACAAAATCACAAATAGAAATTGACACTTTCTTCCGACGTGATATGAAATCTTGAATGTAACCAATCCGATTTGGGCAAATCTCCTGATCGATTTGGAAAAAACGCGCCTCCCTAATCGATTTAAGAATATCGCGCCTGATCGATTAGCAAAAAATTGCACCTACCTGGTCGATTGATGAAAATCACACATGATCGATGTGAAAAAATCACGCCTGATCGATTTTGAAAAACAGCGAGACGTTTGGATTTGAGAATGAACTGAAACTCAACTGCATTTGTGTTTTTGTCCTGGAAAATTATTATTTCAAACTCGAGTCCTACAAAATAATTGGACTTGGCTACGAGGCCCTCCTCGCTAATTTCCACTTATTTAAATTTAAATCGTTTCGAAATCATAACTCAAAATCCCGATCTCCTATCGAGGTGTGCGCATCTAGGCGTTTATAATATTATACCCCTATTCCGAACGCAATGGAAAAGGTTTCGAGTCCTAATTCGATCGTATGGAGAAGATAGCTTTTTGGACCCAGTTATTATATTGAATTTCGATATAAATTTCAGCGCGTTTATCTATCGTACGCTCACACAACAACTCCAATCACTATGAAAATTGAAATCCGATAATAATACAATATTACGGATCCAATGGAACTAGTTTCATCGAATTTCGAGACTGTGCCTCGGAAGGCTATTTTAAATATCGATTTAAACGATATGTTTTTAAAACTGAACAAAACACTTTTAAATTCAATTTTTTTAAAAGTTCTTTCACCTTCAGTATTATTAATATGAATTTTCCAAGGCTTTAAATTATTTTTAATAGGCTTAAAACTCCAGATTCAACATTTTACCCAACTTCAAATTATTTCATTTAAAAATTAAATTATTCAATAAATAGTGATATTTGAAATTCATATTAAAACTAACTATCAAATATTTAAAATCCATTAAATATTCTAATTTCAAATATCTAAAATTTCTGGGTCGTCACAGAACCAGATAAACAAGAATACTGCTCAGGCGGCACAGCAATTTGAGGAGCATGGTAAGAAGTCTAATCACCACAATGTATAGGAAGATTGGGTTGAACTTCCTGCTGAGGCGAGTGCGATTTGGACTTATGTTTAAAAGATGAAGACTCCCTCAAACGATGACCTATTTCCCGGCTATCATCTCTTTCTCGACGCCTACCCGAGTCTGGACCGCGATTGGATCCATACTGGTTGAAGAGCTCCTCAAGCGATTGAAGGCATGAGATTGAGACATAGCACTTGCAAACCAAACAAGAGTGTATAAGTGACCATCGAACAAATGATAGACAAAAATCGTGGAGTGAAGTGGGTGTGATTGAGAGTGCCCTAGTGTCCCTCCGATGGACCAGTTGCTACAGCCTTGCTCATAGGAGTGTTCTCCCCTTTTCTAGTGGGAGGAATGTCGTCACCACTCCTGGTAGGAGAATTGAGCCCTCCAATACTGATGTTGGGGAAGTCATAAGTCATGATATCATCAGGGATCGAAAGATTCAGGAAGTCTTCCATTGAACTTTCTAAATGTTAAGAGAAATGTAGAATACAATAGCCTATGATTTTTGTTTGATGATAATAAACATATATATATATATATATCCATTTAAATGTATTTGTTATTATACTATTTTATTTTTCCACATAATTAAATAAATATTTGTTGAATAAAATAAATAACTCGGAATTCTTATTTAAACAAATATTTTATTCAAACAAATATTTTATTACAAATTCAAATAGTACAAATTTGAGCTCTCACTACATTTACACATTTTCAATTACAATACAACTTCAATTACAACACAATTTTCACTTTGCAGTTTTACATACATATTTCACCTCACTACGTATTCGCTCATCACCCGTATTTGATCTTTGACTCTGTTCCAGCCTGTATCCAGCATCCGAACTATCTGCAAAATAAACACTGACGCGGTAAAATTGAAAAAGAAATATTTTGTAGTGAACAATGAAGTGTGTGTTTTGAAAATTTTGTTTGCCTCAGTTATTTGGGTTATTCATCATCATTTTTTTAATTCATCTTACGCGAACAACTTGTGACATGCATAGTGTATCACTGTACATGCCACAAGGTCATGCACATCGATATATACTTTCTCGTTAAAATTGCAGAGATAGGTGAGCATAAGGTCAAACCCAAGCCTAGACTAGATTCAACTCAAGTGCAAATACAAAAACAACCAACATGACTGCAGCTCAACCAAATGTACACATGAAGCCTCAACCAAAACAGACTCAATAAAAATGTAGACATGTCAGATCCAAATGGATTCATAAATGAGCAAATGCAGACAAACACAATAATGCATAGGAGTTTAGAGGCAAGTATGTCAAGCAGTTCATTGTGAAGAAATCAAACAGTGCACAGGAGTTTAATGGAAGCAGGTTCAAGTACAAGGGTATAAACATCAATGGCAATGCATATGGTCAGGGATACAAGAGCATCAACACAACCGGACATGTTAAATGGATGCAAAGTAGCATGACAACATACAATCAAAGCAACAAAGTGTCAAACATGTCAAGTTCTTATGAAACAGAGAAATGGACATATGCAAACATTGACATGTATATACATATGCAACAGTAAAGACTTCATTCATATGGAACCAGACCACCAAATGTACAAAGGTACAATGAACACACTTGAATAACAAGTCCATATGCAACCAAAATTCAAGGCACCAAGTTTATTAACCCAACATACACATATACATACTTCAATGGAACCAGACCATCATAACTCAAGCAAGAACAGACCAGTCAAAGCAGCAAGTATGCAGATGCACAAGCACAATTTAACTCGAAGCAATGCAAGGCTAACAAGACCAGATCAATGAAATGACTCGAACAAAACAAAACAGAAAGTGCAAGCAGTTCAACATGGATAAATACAAGTTCAGTTTCAGTACACTGAAGTGCACCAAACACTGCAATGATTAGTACACTCACATATACACATGTATACATATATGCATATATATATATGTATACACATATATTAGTTTAGGTATGAAGGCACCAAATCAACTCGGGAAACATTGAACATAATACAATGAAATGGACATGGAGCTTGACCAGAAACTAACAACCAGAATTGATGTCACAGAATCACACACACATGAATGCAAGCACTCGGGTGGACACAAAAACTACACAGCCAAATTGAGGACCAAAATAGTTTTTGAACAAATCATATCAGAATTCCAAACAAAGTAGTGAACATGTTAGAAAAGATTTGAACAAGCCGCAGAAGTGAAATTGACCGAGTAAGGCAGAATATCAAAATCAAGGGTCAAATTTGTTCAAAGTATATGAGAAAATCAAGGCATGTGGGTAATTATCAGTAGCAGTTTGAACATGTCAACCAAGTAATATATTCAAAATATATATAACGAACCTTCGAATATATGCATACATCAGAGAGTCGTATATATCAAAATAGAACAAGTCAGAAATCATCACAATCATTCAATCGAAAATCAAATGACCGAGCAAAGAAATTGAAGAATTCAAACCAAAATATATAAATGAAATAACCGGGTTTCGATCCCTAAAAATTAACCCAATTCATCATCGGCAAAAATTAGAGTTTGAGTTCAAGCCAATCAACAGAATAATAAAGTAAAAATCACATACCAAGATTATACCAAAGTCGAACTCAAATCCTATGGAGTAATCGAAGAACACTGATAGAAGAATCCGAAATCAAAATTCATCAGAATCGATCAACTTAGAGAGGATTCGAAAGATCCACGATTAAAGGTAGGCGAGTTAAAAACCCTAATTCCGGATCGCAAAAGAACCAAGCGGCGGCTCCAATTCAACAAACCCTAATTCCAGATTGCAAAAGAAATAAGGCGGCAGCAAAATAATAAAAAAGGGGGGAACTTCGTTTATTTTTGGGCTGCACTGTTTATGTTTTTAATTGGGCTGTATAGTTATATTAGGGTTTTGTTTATTTTTAGTTGGTTTTGTTTGTTTTTATTTTTCATTTAAATCAAACTCTAGTTTAACTAGTTTACGAACTACGGTTTTGTAGTTCGAGAATTCGCAACTCAGTGACTGAGTTGCGGCAGGGTTTTGAGCTTAGAGTTAGGTTAATCAAGTTAGCAGGTATCGCAAGTTTACGTGTTTTTGTAAGCGTCTGATTACTTAAATTCTAGTAGAAACCTTGGGGGCAGCACATAGGAAAAAATTTTGCCGAAGCTGGGTAAAACCGTGTTTGATCTTTACTGCATTACTTTCTCTTTTTATTTTTACTTGCACATCAATTTTTTAGTAGACCCTATTCACCCCCACCCCCTCTGGGGTGAAAACGATCCTATAAGAAAGAGTCTTCTTCAATAGAGGTGATTATAAACTCAGGATCTTTAGCGTTTTTTCTCCTATGGAGTTTATAAGCGAGTTTTTTTCCTCTTCTTGTGGGCATGTGAGATTGCATGGCTTGTGATGGTTCGACCATAGGCGCATTGCCCAGACCAGCATCAGCATCGCCGGGCTTGTTGGCTTCACCACCTCTAATTTCACCCTCCTCGACGTCGTCCTGAGTCGCCTCGACTAGGGGCACGATAGGGCGATTAGCGCTGCCTTCTTATTCCGCCACATTTCTTGGTGGTGCAATGCTTTCTGGAAGCCTGGTGCTGCGACCTTCTTCTAGCAGCCCAAACAGAGATAACCATTCATCAGTTACAAGGGATATGATGTCCCTGTCCTCAACTGGGGTGGCATTTATTGCAAAAACCGCCCTCGAGAAACTATCGCCTTCTAGACATGGATGGACACCTCTAAATTTTTAAAGTATTAGTTGGTTCAGGATACGACTTGGGCTAAACAATTTGAGAATAAAGTGAAGACAATACTTATGTCCTTCCAACCATCGCCTCGCAAAGCCATGCATACAACGAACATAAAACCATTCATGTTTAAAGATGTTGAGTTTGTTCCAAGTGCCAGTTAGAACTTAACAATTGGACAAAGTTTTGAGGAAAGTGTAAGAAAGGCTTCATGTTCGTCGTTTGAAATTGTATATAAACTTGATGTCCTCAGAAGATAGCGGGCGAAACAGAACATCCATAAATAGCAAGAAAATGCCATAAAGAAAAGCATAGTTGTTCAGATGCAGCTGAGTAGGAGCTATTCTTAAATAATTTAGAATTTCTCGGATGAAAGAATTGAAAGGTGGCACGCATTCGGCCCAGCACATGAATTTATTGCATGTCGCATATCCCTCCATTGGCAAATGAGCCCTGTGATTCACTAAGGAACTAGAACATTTCCAAATGGAATCCCATGTTTAGAGCATAGTGTGCGAAGAGCGGCCTCGCCAATTTTGGAGGCTTGGGAATCCGTCGGATTATCTAGAAATATAACACCTTCTACAGCGTCGGAGCCAGGACTTATATCTTCCGCCGGAAGGACGGGAACATCAGAGAAAAGGTCAATCGATGGGCCGAAAACCTCTGGTTGCTCAATTTGTTGATCAGGGGAAAGACTGCCGGAAACAGTTGCAGAACTTGACTCAGCTCCAGGATTTCTACTCTGAACGTCTGGAGCCCATATCAGCTAAACTCAGTAGATAATCGAGATTAGAAAATTTTACTTGTCCCTCCTACTAAGTGTAAACCAGTGTGGTGCAGTGTTGTGTAGTGCAGAGATAAACAGTTCAAAATCAAAAGCAAAAGTAAGTGACAAGACTTTGGATTTCGACCAGAGTGACCGTCATCGCTGATCGTTTCAACTGTCATTTAGATTGATCAGTTGTGTAAGCTTTAGGATTGACCATCGACTTGCCAAAGTATGAAGTCCATTATTAAAGTCCATATGTTAAGTTTTGGTTCATATTCTAAGTCCCAGAGGTTTGGTCGTTCAATTTCGAGTTTGATATTGGATATGCAAGTCCTGTTTTTTCATTATCATCATATGTTCAAGTTCATAGGGATGAAATTGGTTCTAATTGTTCATGCGAGTGAATTTGGATTGGTTTGCTGAAGTGTTTAAGTTCAATTCAAAGCTTAGAATCGACTAAGTACCCATAGCCGATCCCTATTACGAAGCCTTCAACCGATCCTCTTATGAAGCAAAACAACCGATCCCTCTCGAAAATCTCATGACCGATCCCTCTGTCCTCAAACACACCACTACCGATTCCTCCACTTAGCCACTTTTACAATTATCCTAAACCCATATCTAATCCCTCTCACAAAGCAAATTGCTTATCCTTTCATGCTCCACAAATGGTTGATCCCTCCACTTAACCATGCAACCGACCCTTTCCTCCTCAAACTTCAATACCGACCCTTCTACTTCAACGTTTTCTCACTTCCATCAAACATCCACTCCGATCCCTCTCCTTTACCTACATTCCAACCGATCCCTCGCTTAATCCATACGCCTCGTCTTCCTCAAACAACATCGACCATCTCCTCTCCATCTAACTGCAAAGTTACGACTCCATACCCATCAAGCCCTACCCCATCCACCAACATGATCGAACCCATCATCTCATCACAAGTTAAAGGTTAATTGCAGGAAAACCTACCTAAGTGTATAGAATATGAGCTGCTCGAGAGAAGATTTTTGACTTCGATTCAGATTAAAGATGGAGTGGTGGTCTAGAGCAAGAGAAGATGGCAAATCTAAGGAAGGAGGCAATGTTTGATTTGAAGGAATGGGATCGGGTTGATGAAAGTATGAAGGGTTCAGCTCTAAGGAAATGGGAAGAAGGTTTCGGTCGAGAAGAAGTAAAAGTAAACGAAATGAAGTAAAGTGAAGATTAGAGAAGGAAAATTTAGTTTATATATGAAGCTAGAGGGTTCGGCCAGCCTTAGTTTCTCCATGAAGCTAAAAGCACGCAATCTCCAATGTTGAGAGGGATCGGGTACGATCCCTACCCAAGGTGGATCCATCCGATCCTAATTAACGTACATCTAAAAGAATAACAGAAAGACAAAGGGGGGATCGGCTAAAAGAATGTCGACCCCTATGAACAAAAAAGGAAAAGGAAAGGATCGGCCATATGTGTAAAAAAAGGAAAGAAAAAAGAAAGAAGGAAGGGGGATCGGCTAGGAGAATGTCGATCCTTATGAACATTAAAAAAAGAAGAAAAGAAAGAGAGAGAGAGAGAGAGAGAGAGAGAAGGGATCGATTATGATCCATGTGTGCATGCAAACATGGACATTATATAAAGTACATATATATATAATTCAATGAAAATTGGCAACGGCCTATAAGCGTGCTAATGCATCCGGGAGCCAACGACAGGAGCATATGCCAGAACGTGCACGTGAATATTCTAAAAATTCAATTTTTGAAATCGATAGAAATTGAATTCAAACCTGAAGCTTTGAAGGTTGAGACCGGATCAGACAGCCAAAGCTTACTAGTCTTATAGAACCGGGCATAGATAACAACTGATGGAATATAATCCTGATTTTATGCTATTGGAAATCGACCAAGCGTCATAACAATCAAAGAGAGATACAACACTTTGGGAAAATAGTTCGACGGAAGGACAACGACTATTCAAAACTGGATGGATTTCTTATCGATGACTCTAACTTGATTCGATTCAAAGCACGTCATGTTCAACACAATATGTACTTTGGGGGCAAGTGTTATCCGACATTTTAACCTGGCCATGTCCGAACTGATTGGACAAGTTAGATTCGACTGTCATCAAGGCCTGTAAGTCCAAAGCGATGATTATGGGGTCCGAAGATAAAGTAAAGATGAAAATATAAAGCCATGATCGAACGGACTTGAGATATATGCAATGCGGAATGTTCAAGTATGGAATATAGTTTAACATAGGAAAGGGATCAGCTATAATCCCTCTCCATCATAGGGATCGACATATTTCAGTCGAACAGGTGCAATTCAATGGGAAACAATCAATAGCTCAAGATCCATAAGTCTAATTCATATGAAACTTTGGGAGCAAGATGTGGGGACCTAGGAAGCCTACCTTAGGGATCACACCTCAAAAAGGTTAAGCAAGAGGGATTGGCCCTCTTCCCTCAATAGGGATCGGCTTGAATTAGGAAACAACTCACAATGCAGCAAAGATCAAGCAATAACTCAAGTTTTACTGGTCGAATTGGCATGAAACTTGGAGGCTAAGAATATTACAACATGGGAATCCCCTATAGGGATTGAAATCCCAAATTCCTCCAAAATAGGGATCGGAATTGATCCTTATTTCCTTGGGATTTGGACCATGCGATCCCTCTTATGGGTCCATATGGTTTTGGAGATCCTTCTGCCAAATTTTTAGGGTGATATCTCGCCATCTTCCTCTATAAATGCAGGCTTGGTTGTTCATTTTTAGGACATTATGCTGCTAGTTGCTTTGTACTCCATTGTAACTACGAATTTTCATCTGATCCTTATTGTACTCAGTTTACAAAGTGATTAATAAAGCCATCTATTCAAAGTGGATGTAGGCAAACAACGTCGAACCACTATAAATCGCCGTGTCTCTGTTAATTACTTGTTTCTTATTATTTTAATTACTTGCTTCCTCTGTTTCCATTTCATATTCTTCATTTATTTCTTAACAAAATCTCTATTGGGTGATTGTGCCAATTTTTGGCTCAAACAACACCATTTGGAAGTGATATTGGAAACATTAAGGAAAAGCGTTCTAAAGGAAAAGTTTTCTAAGTGCCACTTTTGGCAATCAAAAGTAAGATACCTAGGACATATTGTATCAGGGATGCAATATCATTTGATCTGGCAAAGGTGCCGGCCGTGCAAGATTTCAAGAGACCCCAAACTCCCACAAAAGTGAGAAACTTTTTAGGGATAGTGGATTATTATAGAAAGTTCATAAAGGATTACTCCAAGGTCTCCTCTCACCTTACCAAGCTTACAAAGAAGGATGTTAAATTCGAGTGGACTCTGAAGTGTGAGACTGCATTTCTTGAGTTAAAAGGGAGATTGACCAGTGCCCCTGTTTTAGCTATTATAGATGGAGGAGAGGGTTTGACTGTTATATCGATGCTTGTAGGCTTCGTTCGGGTGCAGTGTTGATGCAACATGGAAAGGTTATAGCCTATGCAAATAGACAGTTAAAGCCTCACAAGAGGAATTACGTAACGCATGACTTGGAGCTGTTACCCGGAGTATTTGCATTAAAGATGTGGAGGCATTACTTGCTGGGTAAGAATCCGTTTATTCCTTTTTAGTTTATTTCTAATCTATAAGTCCCTAAAGTATCTTTTCGCTCAAAAAGATATAAACCTGAGGCAACGGCGATGGTTGGAGTTCCTAGCAGCATATGACTTAGATATTCTCCATATGCCAAGAAAAGCAAATGTGGTGGTAGATGCTCTAAGTAGGAATGCAGTTTTGGCCCTATTGGAAGTTACACCGACATTATTGGAAAAGATTGCTGGTAAGAAAAAGGAAGATAAGCTCTTAATGAAGATCATCAAGGATGTTGAGGAAGGGCAGTGTGAAAGTTTTAAGATGGATAACTGAGGCATTTTGTGTATGAATGGAAGGATCTACATCCCTAATGTCGATGGCCTTAGAAAAGAAGTTCTATCAGAATGTCATCGATCTAAATTGAATATCCATCCAGGTGTTTCTAAGATGCATCGAGATATGAGGCAGGTGTTTTGGTGGAAAGGAATGAAGAGGGATGTCTCAATATATAGCAGCAGATGTTTAATCTGTGAGCAAATAAAAGGCGATCACCAGAAGACAGCTGGTTTACTTCAACCCTTGGAAATATAGAATTGGAAATGGGAGATGATATCAATGGATTTTATCGATGGCTTACCCACAAAAGGGAATAAAGTTGTGTAGGTCATTGTAGATCGGCTAACGAAGAGTGATCATTTTATTCTAATAGAGCTGACAAGAACTACATCTTCTTTGGCGAAAATATGTATGAGGTGGATTGTTTGATTGCATGGGGTCCCAGTAAGCATTGTAAGTGATCGAGATCCCATCTTTACAAGTCGGTTTTGGGAGGCGTTGCAAGTAGCTTTAGGAACAAAACTAAGCTTGAGCACAACAAACCACCCCAAAATGGATGGACAAATGGAAAGGGTGAACCGGGTCTTAAAAGATCTTTTGAGGGCATATATTCTGGATTTTGGAGGATTGTGGGAAGATCATCTTCGCATAGTGGAATTCTCCTACAATAATAGTTATCAAAAAATCATAGGCATGGCACCCTATGAAGCACTTATGGACGTCCATGTAAGTCACCGGCATGTTAGGTTGAGACTGGAGATCGATTAGTGCTTTGACCGTATATGATTCGGGAAGCTACGGAAAAGGTTGTGGTGATCAAGAAAAGGATGAAAGAAGCTCAGGATCGACAAAATAGTTATGCTGATAAAAGGAGAAGGGATTTTGAAATTAAAGTCAGAGACTCTGTATTTGTGAAGATTTCCCCTATCGAGGAGTTGTTCGATTCAAAAGGGCTGGGAAGTTGACATCCAAATATGTTGGACCTTTTAAAGTTATTGAGAGGATTAGACCGCTCGCCTACATAGTTGAGTTTTCGAAAAGGTTGTTGGATCCATAATGTTTTCCATGTGTCCCGTCTGAGAAAGTATGTTCATGACCCAACCCTGATTGTGGAGCCATCAATATAAGAGGATTTGGAGATAGAACACGAGTTGACGGTGATTAGGCATCCTGTTCATATTGTGGATCAGGTTGAGAAGAGGTTGCGTAAGTAGGTAGTGAAATTAGCTAAGATTCAGTGGAGTGATGATCCCAGGGATTGAAATTGGGAGACTGTAGATCATATTAGGGAAGCCTATTCTAAGTTGATGTTAGGATAGTTTTTTGTTTGTATATATGTATTGTATGCACAGTTTGTGTTATGGATGCTCGGTATATGTCTTTTGTATGGGTTTCATCATATAATATATGCCATTTTTGTGTTATTTTTAATTATCTCCTTGTTTGCTAATTTCAGAATGAAATTCTTTTAGGGGGGAGAGTGTAACAACCCAATATTTAATCATTTCAAATATGTATATGTAAATATATTTTTAATAAGTAATTAATGGGTTTTATAGCTCAAAATAAAACTCTTTTAAATAATAACTAGTGATGGTGAAATAGTTTTCTAAATTTGCTTACAAAAATATTTAGTTCAAAGAAAAATAAAAATGTGATCGGAAATCGTTTTCCGAATTTTCGACTTTACGGTGTCTAAATGTTGTTGGAAAACGTTGTGCACATTTGAATTAGCATATTCACACATTTATAAATGAGTTATAATTTTGTAATTTATACACACACACACTTAAGAAATATAATAGGATATGATGTGACATATTATGTAAATTTAAAACAAAATTGAAATGTAAAATATAAAGTGACATAATATGTCATTTCTTTAGAAACATTAAGTATATTAACTATTAATGTATGTTTTCTCATCAAAAATGAGAGGGGAGGGGGACATGCTCATGTGAGCAAGGGTGGAGGGGGCAAGGTTATGATGTGGCAATTAAAGAATGGAGGGTATGTACCCTAAGGCTAGTTTGGTAATTTAGTTTATGCATTTTTGTATAAAAACAAATTTTCATATTTTTTCCCCCTCATTTTCACTTTATCCTCATTTTCTAAAAACCTCTCCATGCAATTAAACTATTTGATGGTTTCCAAATACTTCTAAAAGCTTAAAAAACTTAGTTCATTCACTTTAAAATTTCTAAAGCCTTGTTTAAAACTACTACCACCCATTCATACACCTCCTCTTCTCCAAATTAAGGCCACACAACCTTTCCACCACCTTGGCCGAATTCATATACCCTCTAGGCCAACCCTTTGTTTGCTCAATTAACAAAGGACTTCACTTTTCCAAGCTAGAAGCGAAGACTTAGGTAGTATTCGAGTTCGAGAAAAAGTTAGCTTGACTTAGTCAACTATTGGTAGGTAAAGGTCTAGCTTTTAACTAAGTTTTTAAAACTTATATATATGCTTGATTTATTGAAAAATATGATGTTTGTTTGGGTATATATGGTGTTCACTTGGATGTATGTATATATGCTTGGTTGAGATGACATATAGTTCTGAATATGGAAGTTAAACGTTAAGTTAGTATACAATTTGTAATCTTTGCTTGTATGTGTTAAATTATGGCATGTATATATGTTATAAATCCTGCTTATGTTGGGATAATGTTGTGCTATTGTATGTGTTGTATGCTAAAGCAATTAGCACTTAAAAGCACTTGTTGCGACATCGGAAATCCTTTGCTTAAACTTGCTTTTCCTATACGATTTCGGAAAAGTTTCCATATAATGTTAACTTTACTTTTATTTGATTTACAAACTTCGTACAAGTTATAAAGTGGGTTTAAATAAAAAGGAAAGTTTTTTAAGGCTGTTTGGAAGGTTAAACAAGTTTTGAAAATTACAGGTCATATAGCGATAGTCTCTATGGATACAATTCGTAAAACAAACTATTTTGGAAATTTTCAAAGTGTTTTCACTTAGGGACATTTTTGGAAAGTGTTTTAAAAACATATTTTATGTAATACAAAGTATTTATTTACTTAATTATTCATTTAATTAATCATTATTTAATTAAGTAATTAAGTAAGGTAATTAGTACTTAATCATTTGTTAACAAATATAATTAGCACTTAAGTGTTAATCAAGTAAGTTAATTATAATTAGTTAATTAATTTAAAGGTTAATTATCATTTAATTATTAATTAGAAATTAACTATTATTTAATTATTTATTTAATATTAATTATTTATTTATTAAAAGGCGGGTTTAATTATTAATTAATTACAAATTAAGTCAAATTTAATTAAGATTTAATTATTATTAAATACGGATTTAATTTGTTATTTAATTAATTTATAAGGGTTTAAATTTTAAAAATCACTTTATTTTCTAAAATATTGGTTTGTTTAAAGTGAATATTAGGCTCAGGTCCTTAAAATCAAACTTAATACTCGAAAACTCCTCCCCAAAAAAGATTGTAAATTAGGTCCCTATAATTAAGTTACTGAATAATTGCATACATTTATGCAATTATTCAATGAATAATTGCAGACATTTATGCAATTATATCCAAAAATTGCATAAATGTCTGCAATTATTTATCGAATAATTGCGGAAATATCCTCAATTTTTTTGGTGAATAATTGCGGAAATTTCCGTAATTTTTCAGTGAATAATTACGAAACTGTCTGCAATTTTTGGATATAATTGCATAAATGTCTGCAATTATTCACTAAATAATTGCATAAATATATGCAATTATTTAGTAACTTAATTCTAGGGACATAATGTATATACTTTTTTGACAGGGATGTTTGATGTATCTTGAAACTTAATAGGGACTTTAGCCAAATTGTCCCTTGTTTAAAACTATTTTCTTTTACAAAGATGTTTTAAATCAAGGGATGTCTTTGTCAATTACCCTTAAGTAACCTCAAACAAATATGAAACTAATGTGAATGTGGTGACACATTTATGGAAAGTAAGTCATCCTATAGTCAGCACTAAAAGCCGATGAGTACCCTGATCCTCTATCTGTGAGATCTAGAATTTATTTCTAGGAGAGGGATAGAGTATGGTCAAAATATCAGAAACATGATAGATATAGGAGGATTAATTCCTATCAATGGGTCATGTTTAAACTAAATATATGGTTATCTATATGTGAACTCTACATAATTACCAGGGGATTGTTCGTTATTTATAACTTGATCTATTTTAACTCAAGAAGTATGTTGTGTATATTTGAGTTCCTCGGTGAGGACTCGAATACTGGTTGCATACTTCCAAGAGAACCGGAATTGAGATAGCCAGGAATTATCACTTAGTTTGGAGACACTAGTTTCGAATAAATATGATTTATCCAAACCACTCCAAACTAACAACATTCGCGATGGATCGTTATAAAGTATGCTATAGAGTAGTTATATGCTTCCTGAGGGTGATTCCAAAATGGAAGATAGTAAATGTTGAAAGTTTCTTCGACCCCGAAACAACTTGTATGGATGAATGTTATCATTGCACTAGATGCCTAGAGGGCAGTGTTAGCATTCCAAGATGGTCTTCTAGGAGGAAAAGTAAATGTGTAGCCTCAAGCCATACAACCAGTAAATGACTAAGGCAGGGACATGCAGCAAGGCTATGTGGGTCGCTCCCATTAGGGTATGATCATTACCTAATCTTGAGCGATATCTATGTATATTTCGATATCCCTTTTATAGTTGTTGATCATAACCAATGGGTGATCATATTTGGCACTACCTGGTAAGGGTTAGGGCCAGTCCTGAGTAGTAGAGGTGCAACGTGTTATAGCCTCCATTACATTTTATCTAGAGGTGTACTGATTCTAAAGGTAGACCCTTATCTTTTCATAGTTAGAATCCATTTTCCAATACGAGCCTTCGGACTTGATTGTATACCTATTATGGTGGAACTTAATTAATGTAACAATTTAAGCTATGATTCCATATTTTAAACCTAGACATTATGATAATATTAGAGGATTTGATACAGAAATGTTTTTGTTATCGTAAGGTAAAAAACCTATCCGTGTTTATGTGCGGTGTGGTTTTACGAGATACCTTTAGTTTGAAGGTTTTTATAAAGTTAAACTTATTATTTACTCACACCAGACCTATGTTTGACCCAAATTTTTATTTCTTACCCTTAGACTCTTGGGTACTCAAATTTTTATGAGTAGCCAAGTAGTCAGGTTTCTTTGGAGCATTTTGGAAAGTAGTATGGAGTAGGAGCTTTCATCATCATCATCTTGTAGTTATCTATATTTCCATTGTGGCTCTATATGATGTATTAGTAGTTTGGGCAGTCTGATAGAGCTGTCCTTGTTGTGAATAGTACTCACTGTAACTTTGATGTAACATTTTGAGGTAACCATATGTACTATTCTATGACGATGTTTATGTAACTCTGACGTTGTGAGAAAAATCTGTGTTTGTTTCCTTGTCTTTTATTTCCTTTACCCAAGACCTATCTTTCAAACAGTTAGATAATCGACATATGAATATCGAGGATGTATCAAGTGTCGTCTTTGGGTGTAAGAAAGGAAGATTGTCACAATACTGTTGATATAAATATATGGAAATGTTTTCTAAGTATTGAAACGTAAATGATTTATGAATATAATTATACCATTAAGATAAATATATGAATATTTTTCAATGATTGAAAAGAGATTTATTGATAAAAGATTAATTAGAAAAGGCTTAGTTGTTCCCACATGAAATATAATCTCTAATTTGAATGTTTGTTTATTCGATAATGAAATAACCGACTATCAAAGCTTGACCAAAAATAACTCTAGAAATATCTAGAAGAAACATGGAAATTATATGGTACAGTTATCTTCGGTGATGCTATACTGCAAGTATAAAATCGTTCTACTCTTCTAGGACAAATGATAAGGAAATCTGTCTTCTTAAATAGTTTGGAGGTGATTTTTGCTCTTATGTATTGTCTGTTTATTTCCAAGAAGAACCGGAGTTGAGTTTATCAGAATCTATCGATTGGCTTTGGAGCCTCGGTTAGTGGAGGGGTGTACTTATATCAGATGACTCGAAATCATAACCACTCCAAAAATCAAATGCACGTTCTACGCTTTCGAAGAGGTTCGTGATCGGTTTAAGATAAGGGAAATTGAAGACGGAGTTCTTTGAAGTGCAAGGACTACTTGCTACTAATCATGAGGATGTAGTAGGAGTAGTGCCTTCGGTTTTTTCATATCATAAACAACTTGTATGGATGAATTATGGAATTGCATTATTTCCTTAAAGGCAATGTTAACATTCCAAGTGGGAATTGCTAGGAGGAAAAGGTAAAAGCGTGGCTCACATGCCTCACAACCTAGAATGACTAAAATCAGGGGATGCCCACAGAGCTATATGGTTAGCTATCATTAGGAGCATCATTCCTCGATCTAAAATCGGAATTTATAGATTTAGTATGCACACGGGGCGATCGGGGGGTAATGTTTGCAGCCTTGGTGAGGGATGATGTAATCTGGTATGCCATTTTAAAGGGGTAGTTGGATCTGTGTTTGTGAGAGGTCCAGGTGTGGCCTTCGATACATTTTTCTAATGGTGTACTATGGTAGGTGGTACCCCGGTGCCTTGTCATGTTGGAATCTAATTTCTAATACGTGTCTTTACGGACTTAGATATATACTCAATATGCTAGAATGTAATTAATGTAACTATTTTAGGTATAATTAAATATTTATTTTAAACCCTCGATATTATTATAATATCAGAAGATTTCCTATAAATGGTTTTTTTTATCATAAGGTACAAACCCATCTGTGTTTATGTGTGACATGGTCTTATGAGATATCTTTATTTTTGAACGGTTTTATAAGATACAACAATCCATATGATTTGTGTTTCTCACACTAGTTTACCAGACTGATCTGGGTGTTATTTTCTTATAATACTTGGGTCAGATTCGAGTACTTTTCCAGATTTAACTATGGATGCTTTGGAGCATCAGGAAACGGGTCAGATGCTTCCAAGACGTACTCACAAATTTTTATTTCCGCTGGATTTTTTTGTTTGTATTTATAAGCAATTGTAAGGACAGGTCGTTATAACTGTCCAGACTGATGATAGGTTAGTTACTCTGATTTATGTATGTATATCACGGTTTTCTTTTGTAAAGATCATTGGATATTATATATTACTCGTCATTGTGAGATTTTGTTCTGCATTTTTTTTCACCCAAATAATCTATCTTTCCGACATTCGGATGCTTGGCACGTGAATACCGTTGATGTATTAGGGTCGACTTCTGAAGATTGAAAAGGCGAGTTATTACATTATGCATTAAATAAAATAATATTCCAAATTTGTTTCAAAGAAACAATATTACAACATTTGCATTATTACACTTTTTGACATATATAATAATAACTAAATTAGAGAAATACCACAGTAGTTTGAAAAATACTTACAATACTACGTAAATTTCATTAAAGGTAACAATTAGATAAAACGGTGTAAGCAAACACAATCACTGAAATGAACTATTAAAAAAGATTATTATTATTATAGGAATAAGTAATTGTAATTGCTTATATTACAATACAGAACAAAGTATTTTATAAAATAAGCACCTACATGTGCACAGAAGCAGCAAATATTGAAATGAAAGTAGAAATGTTGGTAAAATAATGATTTTTTTAAAATGCAAGAAATAGGAAAAGTGAACATGTCTTATTGTGAACTAAAATATGTAGAAACAATGGTTTACTTAAAGATATATTATACATTTTAACAAAAATCGTATACAAAACTTACATTTGAATATGTGATTTATAATTTTCCATAAAAATTCTATAATAATTTGCTTAATAAAAGCACCTACCATATCTCTCACCTTCATCAAACCGATATCAATTAATACATAACTCAACATTTAAACATATTTTTCATTTAATTTCGATTTTTTAATTCAATAATTTCTCATTTTCACCTTATCTTTTTTTGCTTGTGACTGCAAACGTTGACCATAAGTTTTCATTGGAAATCCAATAAAAATTGAAATTAATATTTTTGGTGTATCAATCCAAGATAGATAGTAATGCTTTCAATATTATTCATTTGTACATAAAAATACCGACATAATTTGGTATTTATAACCAAATCTAATTGTTATTTATGTAAGGTGAAATATATAATCATGTCCCATAAGGTATAGAAAATATATAATTTTACCTTTCAAGCTTAAAAAAATATGCAGAATATAATATTGCTTATAAAACCATTAAAATATATCACTCTTACAATACTTATATTAGTTTGCTGCTAAAAAAATGGAAGATAGGAAAGAAACACTTGTTAAAGTTATGGAGCGAATAACATTACATTTTTTCTCATAGAGCTAAAACTTAAAATGCTTCTAAAATATTTCTACAAAAAAACATAAAAAGAAATGATTGATTAAAAATTACCTCTCTCTAATCAAGTAGCGTTAAAGAGGATTATTATATATCCAATTCTTTCACTAAATTTAATTTCAATTAAAGATAATCAATTTCAACTAATTCTATTATTTATTTTAGTTCAAATCAAATAGAGCCTATAAAAATTAATTCATTTTTATCCATTACACGATAGTATTATTTGATATGATCTTTCCTATTTGAGGTTGGTTAATTTACAAACATTACCAATACTATGTACGCATATTCATTTACATGTGTGAAGGAACATGTGTAAAAATTTATTTTGTTGTATATCATAAGACATGTATGTGCATATAATAAGACATGTATGTGCACATACAATACATGAAGCAAAATATTAAAAGAGAAATGAAAGAACATTTCACACTACATTATATACAACCAACCATGTTTAGTATTCAACCATTAAGAAAATAGTTCTACCGAGATTCATATTTATGTTCAATATTGTAACATAAAATTTGAAGTGGTTACCTTCTAAAATAACAACTATTAACCAAACTAAAAATATAAAAATGTTAGATAAATTATGTTCCCTAATAAATATATAAAAAATAAAATTCTAAACTAAACATATTTTCTAATAGTTTAAAAGTAGTTTAAAGAGGAAGTATCATCAATTTGACATTAGTGCATTTTGAGAAAGTAGCATCAATGACATGAAAAAAAATTAGTTTGTGAACAACTAATGAAAAGAACGATGACTAAAATATTAAATAATATCACACCATCGACATGATCCTAATAAATTAAAATGTCAACAAATATCGTGTGAGAATGAATTTTAGTTAGTTTCATGTATAACTGAGAGTAAAAGTGAATCAAATTAAAGGTATTTTCTAATTCAAACTAATGTAGAAAATTTATAATAAGAATTTATGATATATTTGATTCTAAATTAAGTTAGAGAATTGATTACACATTGATTATAGATTAAGTTCTCCTTAATGCTAGTTAAATGAATTAATTTCGTATATTTTGGGAATTCAATTACATATAATTAACTGAATATTAATGTAAGTAAAAAATTTCATCTTGCAACACTCCAACTGAAGGTGAAGTAATTATTGTTTTAATTACCTCAGTGGTTTTGGATTATCAAAGTTAAGTAATATCAAATTGTCGTTAGGTAGTAATTATGCTACTAGATCTTACACAATTAGGTAGTTGCACTTTAATTGTTTGTTAAAATATCAAATCGAACTAGTATTTAATTCTAGTACAGAAAAGGTATGATCTGGTATTGAAAACTAGGTATGCATCAAAATGCAGAAATAGTAAAAGACACAAGGAATTTATGTGCTTCGGATGTTAAGGACCACGAGGGAAATCTTTCTTCCATTTTTAGTTCTGGTACAAGTTTTCATGGCAGAGAGTACAATAAAATCTTAAAAGTATTCAAAACTAAAAAAGGTAAAAGGTCCCTTTTTGGAATAGTGCCTTTTTCTATTTATATTTTGGTGTTGTACATGGATTGCCACAATATTTCTCCTGCCCTTATGTTTTAGCCTTTGGATTCTACCTGGTGTCATTTATCTGTATTATATGTTTAATGCTCTTGGATTGCAGACGTGTTTTTGGTAGGATGTTTGAGATCAAGGCGGAAACTCCTAAATTTAGAGTGGAAACATTTGAAATCGTGGCGGGAGACATCAAATTTGAATTATCTTTGTATATGAGTTCTTGCAAGGACAGTAAGAGAGCTATTAGGTGGTTTTGGGGCATTACTGACATATTAGGCATGAGGTTGTACTGGTTGGTATGTGATATGTAACAACACGTACCCCAATGGGCCTAAATTTCGATAAAAATCAAAATTCAAGTCCATCGAAGCACAGATCGTTGGATTTGGTACCTGCAAATAAGCATGAGCATTATCAGAGATTGATAGAAATCTAAACTCATAGCGGAAACAATAATATGATAAATACTGACTATGGTTACTACCTTGGAATCAAGGGAATTCCTTGGATATCGTATTGCCACATCAGCATCGAGCATGAGAGAAAAGAAGACTTCTCTAACAACTAAACACATCTAGCTCCAGTGACATGTTCCTCTAAATCTATCATGTGGGTTGTAATGAGGAGAGGGTCAGAACAACATTCGGGTGACTGGAAAATCTATAAACTGTCCATAACATAAATATATACCGATTGGTTTCCATTTAATAGTTATGTCTGTTAAGGTTAGCAATCCAACCTAACCGTGCATTGCACACACAATTACTTACTTACCCTTTCCCAAGGTACAAAATACTGATGAAGCCTTATCAACCACCCTATACTTCCAAACCCATTGCCACTTAATACTTCTAAATATGAAGCGGGCTTCTATAATCATCACAAAATATTTTTAAAGGAGAAATAGGCAGACTCTGCCATTTAAGACCTCAATCAAGGTAGATTCCGTCATTTAAGACCTATTTCCAAGGTGAACAATGTTGTCAACGGTCGGTGAGTCCTAGCTACAAAGACCTCTAACCACTATTTAAGGTTTCCAACTATTACCGCGTCTATCGCCAATAAAATCGTAGCCATATAAAAAAATGGTACTCAAGCCACTTAATACCTTTAAAAGGACTAGGCGGACTTCTAACCATTTGATACCTATATTCTAGGCAGGTCCTCATCACTTAATACCTATCCCAGACAGACTCCACGCTGGTACCATCATTATTACTTCCTAAGCAATGTAAGAGGCTGTAGACGAGCTACTTAATACCTCATTAATAAGGACTAGGAGGACCCCTGACCATTTAACACCTATTTATAGGTAGGCATTTGTCATTTAATACCTAATCCTAAGGCGGACTCCTCACCAGTACTATCTAACTGACATTGCTTGGAATATCACCAGGTTACTTAATACTTCTTTTTAGGAGAGAGGCAAACCCTTAGATCAGTCACTTAATACCTCAAACCCCAAGCAAACCCTTCCCGAGATATCCACCACCACTCTTAATTATAAATATGGAACCTCATTAGGTTACTTTTTCGGTAGGGAGGCGGGCCCTAAAATAGCCACTTAATACCTCAACACCGAAGTAAACCCTTTTAGAGATATCTTTATTTATTTGGAATCTCACTAGATTACTTAATACTTCCTTTTAGGAGAGAGGCGGATCCTACATGCACTTAATACCTCAAACCAGAAGCGAACCACTATGGAGATATCTCTCACCGCTCCTAATTCCAAATTTGGAACATTTAATACTTTTCAATTAAGAAAGCAGACCTAATCTCTCACATCATCACGGGTCCTAGATTAGTGATATCTCACATCAGTAGTAAGTGCACCCAACTGCTGGTAGCCTCAAAGTGAAGGGCACTCTTCCGTCGAGTGACTTTACTGACCTCGCATCACTAACCTACTAAGTCCAGTTAACCATCCTAAGTCTTTTCTTATATTATCTTAGGTAGACATTGGACTTAGCTTACTAATTCCCTTTTTATTTAAGGCAATAAGATTTACCTTACATGCTTATCTACCCATAAATCCCCTTTTAATGCCCATAAATGTCGGATTTGTCCATAAATTCCTAACGCACATTTCCTAAGACATTTATGTATGATTATTAATTTCGAATTAGTAACCTTTTTAACTATTCCATAGTTATTAATTCAACTTCTTTATTTATTAGTCTCATTAATCCATTTACCCATCAAATTATTGCAACTCCCATATTTATTATCATTTATTTCTCATTTATTGGAGTTACAACCTTTTAAATTCCTTTTCCATAAATTAATTATCCTAAATGCAAATATTACATGTAAGCGTCGTTATTAGCTAAGTTTTATTTAATTATTATAAGTGCGGTAAATTACATACAAATATATACTTTTAACAAAATATATTCTAGTTATATATCTTCATTGAAATATTCTTTTCCATGTTAAATTGTTAGAATCATATCTAAAAAAATTGTCCAATATAATTTACATAAATTAGCCCAAAACAAAATATTTAACTTTAAAATATAAAAGATTACAATGTTTGAAATTACAAGGAATAATCATTTCATTTTACTACTGAAATAGATAGTGTAAACTACAATGAATTCATAATTTACACATCTCTTTCCCTTTTTATTTGCATTTATTCCTTGTTAGATCAAAAGTTGTATCTTTCTAAAAGGTAAAGAAATCAAACTAATTTACAAATATTAAATGGATCTAAATTCTAACAATTCCAAACATAGAAAAGTTTACATTCCAACAAGATTAGGGGAATAATCCAGATTCATAACATTATTATACAACCTATTTTCAGATCTGGAATAAATTTCATTCAAATCAATATTCTAATTCATACTTTTGGGATCGATTTCTATATCAGGTCGTAAACAATTCTAAATCAATTCATAAACAACAATATGTAGGCGGTATTTATTATATTCAATTTGTTGCCTACAACTCATATACAATTATCTAGTTAGGCATAATAATCAAATAAGCACCAACGGGATAATTTTTGTATTATAACAACCTATAAAATTTCCCACTCACCTTTTGAGATCCAAATCTCCAGATCTAAAGTAGAACTTTGATTCATCTTCAAATCCTTTTTAGTTCAAGAAATATGTATCAAAAGGGTATATACATATATTAGAATTACATATCTGAGAAGAGATTTGGGATTGGGAGAGAAAACAGATACAAATATATAAATATATATAAATTACCTCAATGATTTTGAATTAGCAAATTTAAATAATATTAAATTTTCCGTTAGGTAGTAATTGTGCTGCTAGATTCTTACACAATTAGGTAGTTGCATATAAAATCGAATTAGTATTTAATTCTAGTATAGAAAAGGTAAGATCTAGTAATGAAAACTAGGTATGCAAAAATCAAAATGTAAAAATAGTAAAGGACACAAAGAATTTACATGGTTCGGATGTTAAGGACCATGGGGGAAATCTTTCTTCCATTTTCTATTTTGGTATAGGTTTTCATGGCAGAGAGTACAGTAAAATCTTAAAAGTATTCAAAAGTGGAAAAGTTAAAAGGTCCCTTTCTGGTACAATGCCTTTTTCTATTTATAATTTGGTGTTGTATATGGATTGCCAAAATCTTCCTCTTGCACTTATGTTTTAGCCTTTGGATTCTGCCAAGTGTCGTTTATCTGTATTGTATGTTTAATGCTTCCGGATTGCTGACGTGTTTTTGGTGGGAAGTTTGAGATGAAGGTGGGAACTCCTAAATTTGGAGCGGAAACATTTGAAATCATGGCGAGAGGACTTTAAATTTGAATTAGCTTTGTATATGAGTCCTTGGGAGGACAGTAAGAGAGCAACTTGGTGGTTTTGGGGCATTACTGACATATTAGGCGTGAGGTTGTACTAGTTGGTATGTGATATTTGTATGATGTTGTGGCGCTTGCCTGATCTATGGGTGCAATTGTCTTGAGCTACTTTGGGGTTCAAGGTTCATGATCTGCTTAGCCTGGAAGTTAGTTTAACTTTCGTGCAAACATGATCTGGACTGACTACAATCTGGACTGTCTGTGCTTTGAGCTGTCCTTGTTGCATGAGTTATTGATAAGGTTGGTTGATACCTTTGCTTTCTACCTATAAGAGTGGATCTGTGAGGGAGTGAAGTTTGAGTGGCCCTATGTGTAGCACTTTGGGGTGCTTCTGACTCCATGCGGTACTACTTAGGTTGCCCTCGATATGTGCGATACATACCTACTCTTGAAGATGTTAACATAGTATAAGTTCTGTGGATGTTGATAGTGCAGTTCAAATATTCAATTATCGGGGGCTCGCGAGTGTGGTGCATCATTGCCTCTCCTTGCGACTATGTAAGATTTCGGCTTTAGTATCACAATGTAACATTTGAAACTAAGAGACGAGTGCGGATCTAATATCTTTGTGGCCTCCCTTATGAGCGCAGTATTGCACTTATGTCCTTGTGCATGCTCTCTAGTTGTAGTTCTTTCGGTCGGAATAAAGATCATGGCCGCAGGCTGGCACTCATATTCTATGACTGTTCTTATGGCTTTGCGCCTCATTTAATCTAATTTTAACACATCTTGAAAACTATAGTTGTAGCAATTAAAAATGGAAAAAATATATATGAAAATATACATCACATTGGTACCTAACCTGAAATCATATCAATAATCACATTCATCCCAAATAACATAAATCCCAAATAAATTTAAATGAACCTAAATACATAAATTCTCTAATACATTTTTTTGCAAAAAATCCAAGTGTACTTTTCCATAGATTTAAAATTGACTAAAGTTGGAAATAAGAGTTTTGAAAACTTAAAGCATTAAAAAATAAAAATTAACATCATTCTTAAAATCGAAAGCATAGATAATTAATTCTTTCAATAATTTAAGTTTATAAATGTTGTATTAAATTCATTCTACACTAAGATAATAAAAGGAAATAAATAATTATATAAAACTCATCCCAATTTGTAGACTATAAAATAGTTTACAATGATTTCATATACATAAAATTATAAAATTTAATGTATTTAATGTTACAAATAAATATAAATTGTACATAGAAATATGTAAATATATGTTTATTGATATATGCAATAGAGAGTTGAAGTATTAATAATTTCATTTACCATGTTATATTTTAATAGAAAGAGACTTATTATTTTTATTCTAATATATTTCCATTTGTTTGGATTTAAATTTTCAATTAGAGTATTAACTACACATTAATTGTCAAATAAATTCTCTACGATGAATGAATTAATTATCACGAATGGGCATATTCATTCAATTACTATTAAATTACTAAATACTAAAGAACAAAAAATATAAGCATATTCATTTTAATTATTAACAACTAAATAATAATCATGTTATCGGATTTTCAAATCAGTTAAATTACACACACACCTTGGTGAATTTATGAAAATAGTCTATTTTTCTAAGTTAAGCATTTAGGTTTAAAAACTAAAAGCGTAAAAAAAAACTAAACCTAACATTATTTTTTGAAATTGAAAGCATACTTGAGAATTAATAGTTTCACAACTTGACCTACTCACTTTTATGGCTAACGTATCATTCATTAATAAATTATTTAAGTATATTAGCTTTCGAAAGAAAATTGACTTGTGAACTATATACCTTCCAACTATGATGATTCCAACCGCTTGAACATTATCCTAGTTTGTTAGAAAATGCGCAAATAATATGAATTTGAACAATACAACATGTTTAATAAAGATACATTTTGAGATTGTGTAATTAAGTAGAAATAAAATGCTAATATGATAGAAAACTTATAATTGTACATGGTGTTGTATACGGAAATAAGAACTGTAATGACCCGAATTTTTAAATGGTTTAGAATTAAATATTGGGATTATTTAAATATTTAAATCTTGGATTTAATTCGAAAAAAATGATTTTGAAAGATTATTTAAATTCTTTTTAAATAGTAAATGGTTATTGTAAATTTTAGTTGATAATTTAAGTGATTAAAATTGTTTTAAAAATAATTCGTTTTAATTAACGTGTGAAATTATCATTCTGAGGAACTATCTCATATTTTGACGAAACAAGTGTCATTGGGTCTGAAATAATGAATTGTTATACGTCGACGAGTTTCGTGACGATAGAACATGCCGTGTGGTCGTGCGTACTCGAAATGCGCAGCGTAAAATCTAAGAGAATATAATATAATATTTATTTTCTATAAATACCACTCAACCCTTAAAACTTAATTCATGAGTTCCCACTTTCTCCTTCATTTCAAAATTTGCCTACTGCCACCATTCACTTCCTTCCATCAATTGTTTCGAGTGAATTAAGCAACAATTTTCAATGCCGTTTGATTTGTCGGCTTCATGGAGGCAAGTGCTTCACGATGGTGTGCTTGGAATTGTGTGTGACCAAGTTTGGTATCGATCAACTTTGTACAGCCGAGATTAGGGCAAGAGTTCGCCATCAACTGGAGGGGAGATGGGCTATGGCATCGGTGTCGTTGGACTTCTGGAGTGTAGGCGAGCAAGTGGAGGTGTTTATGGGTGATGCGGCAGGGGTTTGATCGTCGTGACATGGCAATGTCATACAGGAAGCATATGGCATCGCGAATTCCTATGAGCCATCAGAGGTGCTGGAATTGGTGCCGACACGTCAAGCTCAAGGAGAGAAATTCTTTGGTATGGTCGGATCTTGGCTTAGTGGAGTCGTTCATCATGTCGTTGGAGATTGTGCACGGCAGTGGTCAGTGTGCACGCGGGATAGAAAAAGAAAGGGGATGAGGGATGGGATTGAGGTAATGAATTGGATTAGTTTAATTAATTAATTTTTTAAATTCAAATTCTTATATAAATCGTATCTTGTTTATACGAGGTACGATTGAGGCATCGTTTTCGTTGTTACGCTCGTATTGATGATATCTATGCATTGGAGTTGGATTCGTCGAATTTGGAGCCTGTGTGAATTTTAGTCCAAATCAAATGGCGTTCCATTTAGGACTAATCGAAAACGCATTGGGCTGGAACTTGGGTGGGTTTTACTCACTAGTTGATTGAATATTATTTAGTGTATAATTGTTGTTGTATTGAAAACATAAACTGTATAGCGAACAACGCAAGTTATTGCTTCTGCACCCCGCCTTGTTTTGTACAACAAGTGAGAACATAATTATTGAGTATAATATCTCTTTTGATCATTTATAACATGTATCGCGGTCTTGACAACTTGTTTACATGTTTGATATTGCTTTGTGAAAAGTGATAGTGCGTTATAAATGTTTGCAACGCTATAGTCATTATAAACGTGCTTTGAAATCCTTGATATTTGACATATGTTAAATTGGATAAATTGTGGTAAATTGTGGAAATATATATGTACATATATATTGGGTTGTTCTACACACATTTTGGTGTGTTAGGTATAAATGGATTGGTTTGGACATTTGTGAAAATTGAAAATAGAAAATGTCATGATTGATGCACTTTGAAATAGCAGTGTTCAGTGATTTTAAAGTTAACTTTGGAAGACATCCTATGGCTTCTTCGTATTTATAATAACTACTATTAGTGTACTTATTATGGGAAAAAATAAGGTTTAAATATATTTCTAAAAATCATTTATGGATTTTTAAAGTGATGGTTTTAAACTAAAACAAGTTTTAAATTGGTGTTTTAAATAAAAAGTTTTAAAATAGTATAAGTATTTTAAAAGTACATTTTAGCATATATATGGTTTTAGAAATTGTTAAAGGTTTTATTTGAGGAATTAAATGCTTTCATATTATAATATTTTACAAATGGTTTATAGTATTTTATTAAATATCTTAGTTTTACAACTAAATTAGTATGTGTGTGTGTTAAAGTTATTCTAGTATATTTAAAAATTTAAAAGGAAGTTTAACATTTTGTAAAGGGATTTAAAAGGAGTTTTTAGATTATAACACTTATGTTATAATGGACTATTTTATAAATTAATTAAAAAGGTATATTACCTTGTTTAATAAGTAAAGACGTACTTAGACCTTTAAATGGATGTTTCAAAGCAAATGGCAAGTATAAAAGTTATTTTAGGTTTATAGTATCGATGTTTTGCAACATTTGTTTTAATTCATTTAACTATATTTTAGAAAAGTGATTGGATCTTTAAAATGGAGTTTCAAAGATAACGGAATAGTGAAGTGTTTTGGGTTTGTCGTAAACGATGTTTTAGGGACATTTGTTTTTAAACCCTTGGATAATATTTTAAAGTGTTAAAATATTGTTAAATGAGTTTGGAAATACTTAGATCTTTAATCATGGAATTTTAAAGAGAATAACGAGTATGAATTGGTTTTGGATTTATTGTGGCAATGTGTTAATAACATTCGCCTTTAACCCCTTTTGATCATACTTATGAACGTAAATAGATCTTTGAAAAGAATGTTTTAAAGATAATCATAATTGAAATGGTTTTGGGTTTGTAGTGGCAATGTTTGAGTAACATTTGTCTTAATCCTATGAAATTGATTTGTGAATATACTTATACGGTTGAGATAAGTATATAAATACTTTTGAGAAGTATTGGAATGTGTAGAAATGAATAGTGATGTTTTAATTAAATAGTGGAGTTTAATTAACAAATGGAGTTTCATTTATAAAAGGTTGTATTGAGTAAAATGAGTTTTACTAATAAAAGAGGTTTTCAATTAATAAAAGAAAATTATTTAAAATATGGATTAGAAGTCATTAATATGACTTGATCGTGATTATGTATTTCGATCGTGCTTTGTGTGTTACTTGCTTATGGACTGTATATGGCACTTAGTTTTCTGTATGCGATTATTCTAACCGTTATTGGATTGTTTGTTTATTTGATAGTTAAATAACTGATTATCAAACCTTGGCCAAAATATACTCTGGAAATATCTAGAATAAACACGAGAATTATATGTAAAATTACCTTTGGTGATATTATACTGTACGTATAAACTCGTTTCGCGCTTCTAGGATGAGTGATAAGTAAATTTGTCCGCTGAAATGGTCAGGAGGTGATTTGCGATCTTATGTATTGTTCGTTTATTTCCCATAGAACTGGAGTTGAGATTACCAGAAAATTCATCGATTGTTTTTGGAGAGTCCGGTAAGTGGGAAGAGTGTACTTATATTAGATCACTCTAGCCCAAAACCACTTCAAAACCATATACACGATCAATACTTTGGAAGAGGTTCGTGATTGTTTCAAGATGCTAGAATCTATGTGGAGATTCGAGATTTGTTTGAGATGCTCGAACACATGTAGCTGTTTGTGATCTATTCAGGATGTGGGAATCCATGTGTGATTCCGAGACTCATTTAGGAATGAGATTCCATGTGTGATTTCGAGATCTATCGAGGAATCCATGTTGATTCCGAGATCTGTTGAGATATGGGAATCCATGTGTGGTTTCGGGATTTATTCGAGTTGGGGACTCGTGTGTCAAGATCGGTTCAAGTGGCGACTTGTGTGCTGGAATGCCGGACGTAGCCTCACCAACGTATATGACAAAAACCAGAGATAGGATGCATAACCATAGGGTTAGCAACCCATGAGGGTGCATGCAACTCCATCCTAGAGTTACTTACAAATATGCATGCGGGAGTGATGCACTCGGCTAGTTTGGCCAGCTACATATTTTTCGTGGTACATTAACTAGAGATGTATGTTGCTTCGGAAGGATATCTCTGATCCTTGTGTAGCAGATCGAAGTTGGCTTTGATTCGAGGATATCTATGTGGAAATACTACATAATTAGCAATTGTGCCTTAGCGGTTGTTATTGTATACCTATTATTGTTGTGATGTGCACTCACGTACATCGTAGCTATGTGATTATTTATATTTCACACCTTATACATTATTATATTATCACTGGATGTTATAATAGAAATGGTTTGGGTATCGTAAAGTAAAAAATCGTCTGTGTTTATTGGAGGCGTGGTCTTATGAGATACCCTTATTTTAAAGGGTTTTAAAATATAATAAATCTATATGATTTGAGTTTCTCACACTGGTTTACCAAACTGATCCAGGTGTTATTTTCTAAATACGCAGGTCAGCTCGAGTATGTTTTTAGATTTAGCCGTGGTTCATTGGAGCTCTTGGAGATGAGCTGTTGGAACTGGGCCAGCCCGCAGTAGTAGTGGTGGTGTATTTCAAATTTTTTTATCCTATTGAACCTTTATTGGGCCTATGAAGTCTAATTCATTTAGAACAATTCTAAATTTGTTTTAAATAAAATCATGTATTTTATTTAAATTTAAGTATTTTGTAATGTAAAGTTAATTGAATGATTTAAATTATATATACACATGTATCGTATACATATACATATGTGTGTGCATGTGTAACATAATAATCCGTGAAGGGTATAACATGCCCGTTTATAGATGTTGGGATTTACATCGCAACGGACACATTAGCTCATTTCGTATGTATTGTATGTTGTCTAAATATGTGCATAAATCTATAATGCAAAGTATATTTATATAAATACATATACATATATTTAAAATATATTTTAAAACTATAAGTCTCAAAATTAAATAAATAAATAAATATATATATATATAATTTAAAACATTTTTATAAATATATATACATAATTAAACATATAAAATTGTATATACATACATACATATATAATAATTAAAATTATATATATATAAGGGTAAATAAAATGTATATATATGAATAATTAATTACATTCAAAAACTTCAAATATAAATATATATATTTTCAAATTATTTCTAGATTGAAATTAGCATAAAAACATAAAATAATAATTTTATAATTTTATCATTATTATATATATATAATAAATATTTTTGATCGTAATAATAAAAAATATTAGTAATAAATACTAAAAAATCAAATTTTAAAACTTACGAAAATTTAGGATTATAAAATACAGGTTCAAAAAAATTTCATGATTTTTTGAAATAAAATATTATTTTTAATAAATAAAAGAAATGTTCAACAGAAGTAATTTAATTATTAAAAATAATAAATATTAACAAAAAATTCTAAAAAAAATTCCCTAGATTTCTGCATAGATTTAGTAATTTAAAAAAATATAAAATTGAATTTTTAGTGCAATAATTATTTTAGATATAATAAAAAATTCAAATAATTAATTTAAAATTATTTATATATATAAAAAAAATTTCGAATTTTATAATTCATATTATGTATAAATAGTTGTAAGAAAAAATTTTAAGCTATTTATACATTATAAATATTCATATATGTAATTATATGTTTATAATATACATTCGTCTATATTTAAATTAATATATAAATATACATAAAATAATTAATAATGACAAAATTTAATTTCTACGGCAAATTAGATTCATTTATACATAAATTATAACACATAATAATATAACCATGCACATAACCAAACTAATTTGCGACAACTACATATACCTACGAAAATCTCACCTAACTAGATATACAACATTAATATATACACATATTTGGGATTAATCAATATTAAATCTTAAAATATGATATGATTACTGTAATATATAAATAAAATACCAATTGATGATGCCTTTGAGTCCACTTGAATCAATATATTCCCTTCTCTAGTTATGCTCGATCCGTTAGATTGCAAGTCTGGAATCGTCGACCTTTTCTATCAAACAGTGCTTTTACTTAACTTGAATTGATTTGAGATTCTTAGAATTGATATGGGGATTACTTTTAGCCAGCAAACTTGATAATTATGGTAGCCAAAAGTTTTTTTTGATTAAGGGTTTAGAGATCCATATATATAGCCTTGTACAAGAGAGATATTAGGACAATCTCATTACCTATTCTCTCTTAATCTTAGCCATCCATCTCTAGATCTAATCTTAAGTTTTAGCCGCCTCCAATAACTTGTCAAAACCAAAATTTGCAGCCATAATGATGGGCTTTAAACTCATTTAAGCCCAAGCCAAAATTCTATGCAATTAAATCTAATTTAATCGCTTATCGATATCGTATATCAATTGGTACATTTATAACTATTATAAATATATAACAATTTTTATTTCTCAAACCATATTCAAATTTTTATAATTAATATTTCATAAATATTAATTAATTTAATTTATTTATAACAATTATAAACTAATTAAATCATTCGGTCTTAAGGGAATTCATCATTTCAGTTGTACAACTCTTGGGTGTAAATTTGGTCAGCAATTAACACCGAACTATTCGAATGTTAACGTTCACATGTCACTTAGCAAGTGGTGTGACATTATGGCCAAATTTATCGCTTATTCATTTTCAGTAAAATCTTATTTAATAAGTGTTACCCGTTAGTGACATTTATATACACCAATTCTCTTCGTCAAAAACTGTATCACTTTGGATTTATGGAATTTGGTAATGGTCAAAATTCCAATATTTTCCATATTCAACTCTATAGTCCAAACACAAAATCATTGGTTCAATAATAACAATTATTATTAAATGTACTACTCTGGATAGAGATTTTGACTTTGGGTTGACTTGAGTTGGCCATGATACTAACCTCATATAACTGAAATAACGAATCCTCTCTTCAATAGTGTCTTCCTTCCAATAATTCCACTTGACCCAACTATAATCACTTGATGGATGTCGTTCCATGATTTGACTATAATCAAAGCAGAGTTTTTCTTATTGAAGGTTGACAGTATTCTCAAGTCGAAAGAATTGTGTAAATTAGTCACATCGATATTTTCTATTTGACCTTAGTTATATTAACCAATAGAAAACCATCGAGTGAGTCCTTCCATAGTTATTCAATAACTATCAGTACGTAACCCCTTGGTGCCCCCAGCAGTCATGTGTAATACATTACCCAACATTTGGAGAGTGTTACGTACTATAGTCTCCGCGGATACATCGATATCCAGTCTCGATGCATCTTGACTAGGAACATTTAAAATGATACATTTGTTTCATTGTGATAAATTACTCACGGTCACAACACTTTGTAACTACTATCACAAATCATACCATTATAGATTTTCTATTAAATATACTTTTAATTAAATTTATTAATCAATATAACCACATTATATCAAGTATATAATAGAAAAAAATACCTTTATTTCGAACAAGATTGGTCAACGAGTTAGATATATGTAACAAATTACATAATTGCCCCTAGGGCATACCCTTAACTCTATCAATCTCCCACTGGGGTCAATTATGGAATCTTATTCCAACTTATCCAATCGGTTTTCTCAAAACCAATTAGGTCAGTCCCTTTATGAACGGGTATGCTATTATGTTTTAATTATCTACTATGTCAATCAACTTTCTCCGACGGTGATAAACTGTTTTATCATGTGAAACAATTCAGAGTATGTCTCTCGACTTCGAGTGAGCTCTAAGTTCTATTATGAACTATATTACGACATTGTTATCATATAACTCTATCATTAGATTCTTAACATTTGGAATCGGCTCAGTTATAAATTTGTGCACTTATATTTTTTATATACATTTTTTGATTGTGGTGCTATTCAAGGCGATGTACCTAGCCTTTTTTCATTGAATCGGCCACGGTCTTTAATTTGGAACATTTCCAACTTAAAGATTTGTTATTGACATATTATACTCAATATTACTTGTGAAAGTTTGAGTCTGAACATTCCTTCATAAAGAATTTGGTTTGATATTTGTTTCATGTATCAAATACATAAACAAATCATGATATCGTAGACAACACAACATGTATGATAATTCCTTTTGCCAATGCAAAGGAATCAATCTTACATGTTTCATATTAAACGTTTTAATAAGGTGTCTTTGCATATCATTTGGGACATTCCTGACATCCTTTATACTTACTATAAAAGACATTATTTATTAATCCAATGTTGAGTATTAAAATAACTAAGGCTGATTTTAACACAAGTACATCGTTAAAATCAACAACGTGTTGTTTACTTATAGCTTAGAAATATCATTGTACCTTTTACCATTCTTTCTTATGAACACACGCTTCCTCTGCACTTTGGTTGAAAATCAACCTATTTGATATTTCTATCAAAATACTTATTCAATCTTGATACTTATAAAATGATACTTTCGAATCATTTCTTGGATCATATTCAAAGACTCACAAACTCAATATCTCTCCCACCGACTTCGAAACATTTTGATTATTATGTGTAAACAAATTACTCTAAATCATTATTTAGAATTTTCTGTTTCAATACATTCGTACCAAACATAAAGTCATATCAATTGGTAATTTTGTGAGTAAATCTGAATTAACTTGAGCACGTTGAATACCGAATGTATTACACTAATTTCAACAATTGAAATTTGCGATATTATTCTCATCAACGTTGCTCATTTAATTCCAATTGCATTAGTCTTGCTCATAAAGACATAATCACGGCAGATGGATCACATCCCTTAGGTTACGACTACCAAAATCATATTTTGACAGCGTACTTGGAATTCTTTCAGATTTGCGCATCATACCATATGATAGAGTCAACACTCTTAGTGGTTTAATTAAACAATCGAGGATTATATATTTTCGACATTGACAAGAAACTCATAGTTTCTCTTTAATGAGCGAGAATACTTATTAGACATTCTAATGCAATGTGTTCATTTAGGTTAGTCAATTTTATTTTATCTCATCTAATCATTTCTATCTTTGGATTGTATCCAAATCCTTTTTACTACCAATAATCTCTCAAGGAAATTCCTTCACAATGAAGTTGGTATTTCATGAAATGATTCTCAGCGCAATAGAATAGGTATTCATAAACATTTTATGAATTTCCTTATTCATTAAACTGATTTGGTTTAAGTTTACAAAAGTTATGTTCGAACCACAAATATGTCATCCAATGACAGTCTTTTCAAAATCCTTTTGGGAAGATTCATACAAGATCCTTCATGAACAATTATTATGTGCAATCTTTTGACCCACACAACCTGCCAACTCCTTGGCCTAGGATATGTTGGAGTTTATTATAAACCCTTATCTTGTGTGATTTTGTAAACCGTTATTTAGATAAAATAATATTAACCTTGTGTACTACTCTTAAGTACATAACCTTATAGAAAGAAACTAACTCAACTTCACCCACAATTAATCGCACATTGTTCAACAAAGTTCAATTAGCCCTTATCGATGCATCATTATGCATCGCATGGAGGAGTGACTTTTGAGATTGAGTCTTTATTCATTTTTAGGTACATTCAGACCTTTTTCCAATATACTCACTCATTCGATCAAATCGAATCATTTCTATTGCATGTTATTTTATCTAATTATGTTTTGTACTCTATGAGTTTACCGTAGACATAATACATGTGTATCAAATACACATGTCCATGTCGACGATAACTCATTGGTGAATATGACAAAGTACAAGGAATCGTTTTGGTATTTGTAGAATTATGATTGCATCTATATGTATCAATCCGAGGAGTTCATAATCTCTTATAATACTCCCACTGAATGGGTGCATAGCTCTTTATTGTTTGAGATAAATTAACAAGTATCATATGATTCAAAATCATACAATAAAATTATTTCTCAAAACTATGACTTAGTCTATAATTCCAAAACAACCATAAATAATATTAGATACTTTTGTATTTTCCAATGCATCACTTTTCTTATAAGAAAAAATTACCACATTATAGTTTTATTTCACAAAGAATATTAATAATATTCATATTGAAATATAGCTATGTTAATTTTTTTTAGTCGATATCGAAAAATAATCATTATTTCATAATTAATGTATGGTAAGTTATACGAAAACATTTTTCGTGCTATGATGTAATTAATAAGTGCTATATTGTATGCTCCCACTATTTCCGCCATTACTATAATAGCGTATTAAATTTGGAGATTCGTCATTCACTTAATACAATATGTTTATTTCATACACTGCAACTATTTACAGTGGAGAGTTCGTTGATCAAATATTTTGAGCTCAAAGAAATAAATCTCATAGAAAACAATTTTCTATATGAAAATACATTTCAGAATAGAAATCATATTTCTTATTCCAATATTAAGTATCAATTATTTATTACACACTACACCATATTTTCAGCTTCGCAACGCCCCAATGCGGAAGAGTCACAGCGGCTCTTAGCCATTGTGAAATCGCAACGGTTTTGAGCCGTTGCAAAATGATTAGCAACGGCTTCAGGCCGTTATCATCTTGCAATGGCTTAAAGCCGTTGCGAAGTTTCCCTATTTTTTTTAAAATTTCCTGACTACTTGCATACACCCCTCATTCCTAAAATAATATGCTCCTATCACAATTAACTTTCCAAAAAAATAACGCGTGCCCTAATAACGTCCCCCTCCCTCTCGGCTGATTTCATATTCCAGATCCAGTTTCATCTCATAATATTCGATTTCATATTCCAAATCCATGTGCAAATTTTGGCATCTGGTTTCGCAATCCAAAGGGATCGGTATATTATCAAATTAGTTCCAAAAGAATCGGCTCATCTCATAATCTCGAAATTTGCAATCGATCCGGTCAAGGTATATAATAGGATTCGATTTTTATTTTTATTTGTTATGAATGGTTCGTTATGAATGATTTCATGATTGCTTTTGTTGTATATTGAAATAATGGTTCATTATGCAAACTTTCATGATCGTATACTCATAGAATGGTTCGTTAGTATCTTGAATATGAAATACTTGCCATTGATCTATGGGAGCAAACTTTTATGATTGTTTTTGTTGTATACTTGCAGTTGTTGCAATCTTGTTCATAATCTTGTTTTTACATCAAAGATGATGTAGCAAGTGCAAAGGAAAAGGTAGTATCTTATGTTATAATCTGCATAAAACCCCTTGATATTTTTTTTCACTTGAATATCAATTTTCACTTAGTTTGTATTTCTATAACCTGCATTTCCAAATGTTTGTATTTATTTGCTGACTTCTGATTCTACATCATTTTCTCCTTACTCGAATTTTGAAACCTCGTCCATGCTGAAATTTGCATTTTCACTATTTAAGTCCATCTGTGATTTGTTGAGAGACTTCTGATATTGTCTGCTTTTTTTATAGAGAAATATCACAATTTATTACTTTGCACTAATGAATAAAAACAATAAATTTGTACCTGCATTAATGCAAAATAAAGCACATAGCTAATGATGTACATAGCCATTCATAGAGTTGCAAAAGAAACAAGTGCAGTTTTGTTTTCATTCATATTATTAAGTGCGAACAAATTGATTTTAGTTTGTGAAATAATGATATAATAGAAGATTTTTATTGTTCAAGTGGGAGTTAATTATGAGGTTAAAATCAGTGAGTTATAGTAATGCAGGAGTCCGGTCAGTGAATGCTGCAAATATCAGTACATAGGATAAGGTAGGTAGTTTCCACTTTTGCTGCAATAACAGTTTTTGCACTTTTTAACCTATTATTAAGTTTAAGCTTTTATTTATTGGTCCAAATAAGTGAATAATAGTTGGAACTTAAATCTTAAGGAAATTTGAATATAATTTTAATTGGGTCTTTGTGGTATAATGTGTTTTGTTCGAATTGACAAGATTACTTACAGCGCGACTACAAAACCAGAACTAATATTAAGTGTTGCATATACATTTTTCAGCTAGCATATTAGAGTTTGAATTTTATAAATGTTCTATATTATATCCTTAAACTCATACAAATGACAAACTACAATGATGTTTGATTCAAAGAACTGTCGAAGACTTGCTTTCTTCAATATTATTTGATCTTCACAGTTGTGGTTTTTTATTTATTTATTTTTCACTTAATAATATTTTGATAAAATAAAAGCAAACAAGTAACTTTTATACACAACAAATATCAAGGGATTACAAACTTGGTTTCTTTTTTCCATCTGTAACAAGTATTAATGTAGCACACTAGTTCTTCTATGTCCTTTTTCAGCCCATGTGAGTTCCTGCTGTTTCACTGTGCTTGGGTATCTTCTAAAGCAACCTAGTTGACCTGCTCTTTTTATGTAACTATTGCATAAATAGTTACAAAACATCATTAATGTATATAGATTCAGTTTGTTTGAAATATTGATGGAAAACCCTATGCATCTTGGTAAAGGTGGTATGCAACAGTGTGATAATTAATAGTCTTATATCAATATCGTTGCCATTATAATACTTCATATATTGAATTTTGAGCTGAGTGAACAAGTTATATGTTCATTTGTAGCATCCGGGTTTTTTGATGTGGTTTGCTACCTGTAGCATGCATTATTATAAAACATGGTGGGCTTATGATATGTTGTGCATTTGTACCACTGTAATTTTTATTTAACATATACAATCAATTTTTTTAATAATAATAAATAAATAAAAAATGCACGGTTCAAACGATTCAATCGGTCCGACCGTCGAAACCTTAAACCTTGAGACGTTACGGTTCGATTCACGGTTCGGTCTTCAAAACATTGCTTTGACTACTCATTTCACATGCTTGACATACATATACTTTATTGATCTCGGTTATTTGTGTACTTTCTTCAGTTGGATCCGTAACTCTATCATGCTATGCTATTTATAATTGAATCAAATATTTATAGTTATGTCTATTTAATTACTCATTTCACATGCTTGACATACATATACAAGAATCTATTAGTCAGGTCCATTAAGTATAAAGTTAATTATGATGTGTAGATCCATCGTAATTCACTATTAAGTTGTTGAATACTAATAGCAGCACTGCAAAGAGATGATTAATTTTGACAAGGTAGTAGCCATTATTCTAAAATCTATTGTCTGACGAATACATAGAATGAAGCTGTGTATTTATAGAAATTATAGAAGTTTGTATAATTTTGTGACAATGAAAGTTAGGTAGGTAGTTGGCTTTCCTGCTGTGCTTGGTAAGAACAAAGAGTTGAGGTACTAAGGTGATTGCATTTAACCTTTGCTTCAGCAACTGTTACCTCACCTTCTTATCAACTGTGAAGTTCCATTATGCCTTTACAGTATTTGATGGTCTGAATCAAATTAAGACTTTAAAAGATAACTAAAGAAACACATGTAATTTTTGTAGTGTTGAACTAACAGTAATACTACAGTGCCTCAGTTGGAAATTCAAATGTTGAACTAACATAATCAATTATTTCCTTTTTGGTTGCAGGCCAGTGAAAATCCAGAAAAAGAAATCACACGTTGTCAAGTATGGAAGAAAACTCACACGAAAAAGGATGGTAGCATACCAGATTCGACTTCTTCCTATTTCGTAAGTTAAATAGTCTATTGTTTTAGATGATAAATTAATAATGATTGCTTATGACATATATGTTTACATGTTTTATCAGTTTACTATTTTAGATCAGTAACCTATCAATTAATAGCAATATCTCAAGTATTATCATATTATAGAGTAAAATTGCAAAAGCGAAGGAAGCAATCAATGACAACGATGAAGAATATTTGCCATTGGATGAAGACATCTTGTCACAAGTGTTTGGCAAGGATACAAGGGGCCGAACTCGTAGTATTGGAACCAATATATCAAGAACACAAGTAAAGGCTTCTACTATTGCACGTAAACAAATCAAAAAGACCAGTAGACTCAGAAGACTTGAAATCTAGGATAGACAATATGGAGGGTACACTGAAGTCGTTGGTCGACTTGTTCAAAGGATACATGGATACTGGAAATCACATACCAGACATTCCTTCCAATGAAGGAGGAAGTGGGACACGATAGAAAATTGCTGAACAACGAAGTTAATAATCCATTGAGTTCGTATGGTTCGGCAAATCAAAAATGTGAAATCCTGAACTTTGATCTAAAGGTCATTGCAACAGGTTCTGTATGCAGAGATTCGACAGCATCCATTATACATGGCAAGCCTATACCTCCAACACACGAGAAGTTGGTTGTAGACAACATACTACTACCAGATGAGAACACAGCCAAACAAAATCATCCTCTTGCTACGACCTTTGGTGAAGTTGGAATCGGTGGTTTTGTGTGCCATCCAAAGATTTCAATTCGATATCTTTAGACGCGAGATCAGGTAATAGTCTAATTTTAATCTATTTAAACTTATCTTTGTCTGTCGTAAACTGTTTCTTGCTTCTCTCTGTTTACCAAGGCTTTGATAGACTGAAACATTGTTTGGGTATTGTGTAGTATGAAAAAATTATATGTTTACATAGGTTCGACTATCCTATTATATATATGCTGGTATATTTGTTTCTCTTGTTATTGAAAATGTTTAGATATTATTGAGTAAATAACGTGTTAACCCAGAAGGATATCACGAGGTCAAGTTCAATGTTGAGAACTTCTCAAGGATTCTAAAATAACTTCAAAACATGAGATTCCAATGGGTAAATGAGATTTGCTTTTAAATTTTATTAATCCAACAATTATATTTTTTTAATGAAACGGTATTTGTAATAAAAGAAGGTGCTAACAATATTACATTTCATTGTGTTTGCTTGTTTTTGTTTTTGATATATCATATATGAAAAACATTGTTAGTTAGCCTTTGCCTAAGGATTAATTTTTATATTTCATATTAAGACTGTAATTGTATGCACTCACCTTGAAGTATTTCCAGTAAGTATGATTTAACCTTTTTTCTAGATGTATTAATATATGACAAAATTTATGAATGAATTTTACTATTTGTTGATGCATCAAGTCATGTAACCAGCTATGCTTTTTTTCCACTATATGTTTCCATTATTTTCCCCCTTAGCGTTCAAGGAAATCCAAGTGGTTTGAAGTCCTCTGAACATGTGATGTGTATACATATATGCATGCTTATCCCCATTTATGAATTTTTAAATGTTTTATAGACCTCAAGTATTTGTTACAGGCTCAAGTTGCCCTTGGAGCTAAGCCAAGTAAATATGTATTTACCAGATGAAAATAATATGCTAAAATAGCATTAAAATTTAAGACAATTGATCTTTGTTAGTATTTGATCAGTAAATGGAGGACATTAGGTAGAAAACAAAATAATGATTCTTATCGTCAAAAAATGACTTACTCAGTTTCTTACTGAAACTATTTGACAATAGCACAAGATAGTCATATATGGTAGTAATAACTAGTTAGCACATGAGCAAGCATGTGAAATTTCGCTGTGATGTCTTCTTTATATGGTATAAATTGTTTGGTTTTAGCACTTTTCATTTGTTCCAGATTGCATTTACTGTTGCTCGCATCAACTATGTTCTAGAATGTATTAATTGTGTTTATGATTTATTTTGCTAAATTTTGAACTTTTACTTTACTGGTTGATGAATATTTTTGACTAATTGCGTGTTTGTTCATAATGCAGACGACGTAGAGAAAAAGATTAGCTTGAAGTGAGGAATGAGAGGTAGTTATGGTTTTGTGAGTTCTTCTGTAATATAAGTTGGCTTGAAAAAACACTTTCTGATATACAGTTTTATTGTGTTTCTGTAATATTAGTACGTAATACTAGTTGTTGTTGCGGTTGAACTTTGTAGTGTTATGTATTACTGCTGCTGTTGAACTATGTAGTGTTATGTATTCTTGTTGAACATTGTAATTAAAAGACTTTTATGTTTGGTTTTTATGTTGAATCTATGAAAAAAATTTGGTTTAATGATCTTTATTTTGTGATATTATGTTAAATTAGCAAATGTTTATATTGAGTATGATAATGAAATGAATGTTACTGTAAGGGGGTCAGGAAAAGCAATGCATTTTTAAAAAATAATAATATTACAATTAGCAACGGTTTTGAGCCGTTGCAAAATAGAATTAACAAAGTTGCCCAACAAAACTTTACAACGGCTTTCAGCCGTTACTAAATTAAATTTAGCAACGGTTATTAGACGTTCTAAAATAGAAATTTACAACGGCTTTAAGCCATTGCGAAATTATATTTCACAACGGCTTAAAGCCGTTGTTATATTTTTACCACTGCTCATTTTGCAATGGCTTAAAGTCGTTGCAAAATCCTTTTGCAACGACTCAGAACCGTTGCTAAATGACATTTCTGGTGTAGTGACAATTCATATTTCCAATGTTTCTCTATGAAATAGAAGTGAGTATTCATTCTCTTCATTCCAACTTTACCTTAAATTACATTTATTCTTATACATTCGTTTTTCTTTCAAATGGTCAAACTATTCAAAAGAAAACCTTACTACAATATCATAATAAACTCTTTACAAAAGCGCTTCGATTATCCTTAACATTAAAGGACATCAAATATGCTGCACTTTACGTAAACCGATCAAAATGACATTTCAGCGATCGAGTTCTTATATCTATCTTGTAGTTTTTGGTCTTGTGCTACATTAACACGATATGATCTCTTTTGTAATCAATCAGATTGAATACTCGATCTCGCACTAAGGTTTATTCGGTTTTTCGAGTGAACTAATTTCATCGAAATATTGTACATTACAAACTTTGACCATTCACCATATAACATTTATATGCAATTGTATATAGATCAAATATCCATAGTCTTGTATTGTTTTAGGGTTCGAAACTCATAAAATGCAATACATGGTCTTGACCAAATAAATGCATAAGTGACCAAACCACGAATGTATTCAGTAGTTGTAAAATCAGGCACTTGCATGGGTGTTGAAACGTTAACATGCAATAGGAATTTGATAGTGGGTATTATATTTTCATTTGTCAACTTTCAATTCAGTTTTTTTGTATATGTTAATTGATAAACATTTTATCAATCATATTAAATGCACAAATTTATCATTGTAGATAATTATAACATTATTTAGCATATGTTCTTACAATATTAGAAAGGTTAAATATTACCATTTTATTTTTCCAATAAGGCTCCCACTAGTCTTTGATGTTTCTCCAAACCCTAAGATGAAAAAAAGAAGTATTCGACTTCACTAGTGGGTGTTAGGACTCGTCTGTCTTTGTATTCTGACCTTGAGTTTGCTTAACAAATCATAGCCCCACAAACGATGGATAACTCCTTATCGGTTGTATCACATACAACTCCTAACCCATTTTTCCTTGTCTTAATCTCATTTCGACCTTGAGTTTGCTCAACAAATCGAAAGTGATTATTCACTCATACCTACCATATTGTGATGGCTTAAGTATAGTATATGTACCTTGAGTTTGCTCAACAAATACTTTTAGTTATCTTACCTCGTCTGTTCAATATATTAATAATACTACACATAACATCCCCAGCTTGATTTTGCTCAACAACTAAGGAGTATGCAAGTAATTTATTAATATACATATGGTAGAGGACAACATTATATTGAAGATTCATAATCTTCAATATATTATATTGAGTGATATCGAATTATGGAATAATGTATTTCTTATGAAATACCCTCGTGATTCAAGTGTTAGACACATCAGAAATCATGGTATACGTACACTTACGTACGTATTTATCCCTTAAGTCTATTTGGGTTTCTTTAATGTTCCAGTTTTAGTTTATACATTCATATCATATAAGTTTTGTTGTTATATAGTTTTTATATTTCACATTACTTATATAATAGTCTTGTGTATAATATTATATTAACTAAAACATATTTAATTAATTTTAATTAATTAACATTTTAATTAATTTTATATTGATATAACATTTATATTTATTATGTACTATAACCTTTATAGTATAACACATATATCATATATATGTGTAATTATAATTATAATTTCAATTAATTAACCTTTTAATTAAATACATTAAATTATCTTGATTTCGAAAATCATTATATATATGTATGCATGTATATTTATGATATCTTAAACGTTTTAAAATATCATAACATATTTCATAATATATTTACTACATGCACATACATTTTATTAATTAACTTATTAATAAAATTTATAATTTTCGAAAATTATGTTATTTTGTTTTTCTAACATTTCGAAAAATATGTTACATTATAACTATTATAATAAACATATATTTTATTTTAAATTTAACAAATTAAATTTAAAATCTTTTACTTTATTTTTCAAGACAATTTTGAAAATTAGCCCAAGGCCCAAATTAAGTTAGGCCTTTTCTATTAGGAGTAACCTTTGGGCTCACTTCACCTTTCGGGCCATGTCGGTAACCAGGTAGGACAGGGTACTTGATTACCCAATTCCAATCCTAGACATTACCTTTCTAGACACCGTACTAAGTGGACAAGCTTAATTAGTTAGCCCAAATATGACTAATATAGACCGCATAGGCTATTGGGCTCCGATACCATTGTTGGAACTGGGCCAGCCCGCAGCGGTAGTGGTGTGTGTATTTTAAATTTTTTTATCATTATTGGGCCTATGAATTCTAATTCATTTAGAACAATTCTAAATTTGTTTTAAATAAAATCATATATTTTATTTAAATTTAAGTATTTTGTAATGTAAAGTTAATTGAATGATTTAATTTATATATACACATGTATCATATACATATACATATACATATGTGTGTGCATGTGTAACATAATAATCCGTGAAGGGTATAACATGTCCGTATATAGATGTTGGGATTTAAATCGCAACGGACACATTAGCTCATTTCGTATGTATTGTATGTTGTCTAAATATGTGCGTAAATCTATAATGCAAAGTATATTTATATAAATACGTATACATATATTTAAAATATATTTTATAACTAAAAGTCTCAAAATTAAATATATATATATATATATATAATTTTAAAAATTTGTATAAATATATATACATAATTGAACATATAAAATTATACATACATATATATATATATATAATAATTAAAATTATATATATAAGGTTAAATAAAATGTGTATATATGAATAATTAATTACATTCAAATACTTAAAATATAAAAATATATATTTTAAAATTATTTCTAGATCTAAATTAGCATAACAAACATAAAATAATAATTTTATCATTATTAGACATCTCTACTACTAATAATGATAATTCCATGAACAGATTTCAACCGTATCTTTTTGAAATAACCAAATTACCCTTCAGCTCCTGTTCCTTTCGCTCCTCTTCGTCCCGCGTCTTATTCTTTTCGCATCGTTCTCCTCTAAAATTAAAAAACCTAAAAAGCCGCAGCTCTCATATCTCCCTGTAGATCTGATTCACATCCAACCCAATTCAACAGCCATCATCTTCCCCAATGTCTTCCCCCACGACCTACCGATGGTTAGTCCACAGCGATTCCACATCCGCTCACGATAATCGTCCATGTTCTTCCTCAAAACGGTTTACCCTTATAACAACTAATTTCATTCCACATTTTTACGCAAGAAAAAAACTTCTCCTTCCAGTTTTAATCATGATTGTTCCAAATGATCCTCGACTAAATTTCTAATCTTTCCCTGAGTTAATATTACCTCTGCCACAAAGACAGTCGAATTGGTTGTCAACTTCAACTCTATTGCAACATAATCGAATCAAATTTGATTTCGATTTCAATATGAGTCCCAGTCATACTAAACAAATTCATAGGTTGGAGTGATCAGATCTAAACAAATGTCGTCGATTTTTGGATCGTAAAAGCCGGAGCTATCAAAACATCTATTCTACGTTTCTTTTTAGGTATTCCCCAATTTTACCCAATGCAATTAGAATCAATTTTATTTTGTTAATTATTAATATAGTTTACTTTGTTAATTGACTGTATTAAAAAATATCACATATTTCAATTTCAGGTGAAACATTTATGATAGTTGTATATGCATTGCTCATTACTTTGCATTATTTTCATGTGTTACAATATAGGATATGCTATCGGTAATATTTGTTACATGCATTCATAAAAATGTATTGGTCAGATCATCTATGGCTAAGATACTTAAATGGGTTATCAATATATTTTCATGTATACAAACTGCAGTCATTTTTCTCTGATATTTCCAACTAATTATTTTAGTTTCCCATAATCGGATTGTTTAGGAGGATCAGTCGTAATACCTTTGTGGTTGCATGCTTATTATTATTTTAGTTCAAATTCATTTTGATAATAAATAATGCATCTATACAGGCATTGTGTTGTAGCAAATGTGATAGTTAATTCTATTAACTCATATTACTGCTATTTTTAGCCAATATCAGAAACAACAGCAAGAGAATACCTTACTTTGTTAAATCTCTTTGGCCTTGATTATTGAGTGCCCATTCTCATTCAAAGTGGTCATAACAATTTGAAGTAATGAAAGGAGCGCAGTGCCTAATTAAGGTTTGAAATATTCTGAGGTATATATTGTATAACCATTTATAGCGGCATCTATTCTTACTTTTAAAAATTAGTAGTTAATCTTTAACATCGACGAAAATAACATGTAAAAATGGTTGTATTTTCTATTTTGTAGCCTTTTCGTATCCACTTTCAAGTTAACCAAATTTTAATATCAAACCATGTTTCCTTTTTAATAACTTCTACATTTATTTACTTACGAAATGAACAAATGTTGGTTTTTTCTTGAGACATTAGCGAAGTGTTTAATTACTTGCTCCTTACAGGTAGATAAATAGGCATATAACTTGATTTCAATGACTACAGTATAGTAAAATTTAGGTGTACAACTAGATAAACACATAGAAATATCCATTATGTACTTCCACTCTGGATTTGAATAATATAGTTCAAGCAAGTTATGATTATGTTGTTTCTATCATATTGTTTTTATGATTCTAGGAAATACATCAATCTCCTAAATCGAGAGTTTTTATGTTTCTTTTCTAAATTGAGACTAATATCTATTTTTGATTCGTGAATTAATATTGTGTGCTTTGTTCCTTTAAAGAAAGTTAAAAGGACACGTTTGCAGGGTATCCCCAAAAAAAGAATAACAATATGTTTGCATGATATAAGTTATGTTTTCACATAATTTGCATTTTCTTACTTATATATGGAAATGAAAATGATGTAAAGACCTAACGTTATGTTGATTTCCTTTTTCTCTTTGTCTTATGTGCTGTAGAATTTAATTTCAAATCAAATTTGAAGGATTCCACTTCCTTAGGCTCCATTTATGACATTGAAAATGAAATCCAATTATGCCAAGGATGCAGATGCTCCACTTATACTAGATGGTTAAATAATTAAAAGCAAGGTATGCATAAACTTAAGCTGCTCTTCTAAAAGTTTAATTTAATTTATTTCCCACATTTGTTAAAATTGAGCTATATGAAAGTAATAAAAAATATATTTAATTTATCAGGTAAACATCAAGATAACTTTTATTAGCATAATTTTGAATTTCCATTTCAAAATGGAATTATTTGTAGTTTTTTTTTAATTACCATGGAGAAATAAAGGTGGTTTCTTTACTTATTTTGGTCATTTAGCTTTTCAAATATTTTTTAATTTTTTGTTCTTCATACATCACTCCTAGACACTTAAATTGCACAAAGATTTTGCCTCTAACTCTTAGGCAATTGCCTCGGTTCTGAAATGAGGCTCAAAATTGATAAAGAAACGATTACGTAACTTAATATAAATGGTGTATAGAAATGAGCCACTTATAGTCTTATTGTTAACTTCAATTTGAACATGAAAAGAATAAGCAGAGTTGAGTTAAGTACGTCAGTAGGATACAAGTTACCCTTAATTGCTCCATCTTATATTGTGTAATCAAATATGAGCACTTACACCTTGTAAGTAGTCATTATAAATCGTTGGGTTCTTCTTAATTTACTAAGGTTATAGTCATTGTAAATTGTTAAGTTAGTTTTTAGTATTTTATATACCCATCACTCATGTCAACTTTGAAACTTCCTATTGATAGTATTTACAATTATAAACGTACACATCAAAAGAATAGAAAAATTAGCAAAGCTTACTTTACATAAACACTGATCAGTCAATTTAGGTATGTATTACAATTAGGATAGGTCGACAAATATACAGCTATGTTTCAATAGTTCATATATGTAAAAGCAAGGTATCTAGCAGCAAAATAGGCATAATATAAGTTTATAACTAATCTTACCTAACTATAAGATAAATACTGTTATAAATAGTTGGGCTTTTGTTGTCTATTCAATTTCAATATACAGTCTCAGCATTGTCCTATAAATAGCAAACTTTTTGCTCAAGGATCAAGTAAGTTTTCATTGAAATACTTAAATTCATGACTAGACCATTTTTTATTGCATATTTAGGAACCAGTACTTTTCTCCGTATCAATGAGTTGAAAACATTGCATATGGGTTACCAGATGAAGATGTTTCTAAAGAAGATATAATAGAAGCAGCTAAAGTTGCAAATGTTCATGAATTCATTTTCTCTCTCCCCCATGTTCAAAAAATATTCATTCCCGGAGATATAAATCTACGGTTCTTTTAATTTTTTTTGGTTTTCTTTCACTGAAGTACATGTCATTTATGATGAAGGGTTATGATACTCAAGTTGGTGAACATGGAAGCCTCTTTAGTGGTGGGCAGAGACAACTAATAACGGGCTCTTTTATAATATCAAACCTCTTCTGGGTACTTTATTGTTTGATTACTTCAGAGTGATTACATGTTTTTCCTTTAGATATTATGAGAACAAAATTTATGGAGACTATATGATTTCGTTTTGGATAGTTTATTGTTTGATTTGTGGACCCAATAGATTTCAATACTTCTTCTCATATCTTCTCTACACTAATAAGGAGAATTCAATAAATAAAAAATCCACGGTGTCTACCCTTCCTATGATTTGTTCCTCCGTAACCTGCTTCCACCAACCTTATAAAAAATCTTTTTCTTCTTGCCTCATTAGCTTCAATAAAACATAAATTTCTTTTCTCTCCTTCCCACTTCCACAAACACGAATGAGGTTTGGTGTATGAAACTGCGTTTCCATATCTGCTTCGATTGCTGATTATCGACTAAGATTAGTCTGCTAAACTAGGATTTCTGATCTACTGTTATCTCAAACTTCGATTGTCAACTAAGCATAGAACTAATTTAGATTTATTGATTCAATGCAAATAAATAATTGAGCTCAACCATCATTTATAGGACATCTGTTAAACTTCAATCTCAGATAAGTATTCGCTGATTTTCATTAAGTCCTCTGGATTTTTTCTTCGATATTAAGTAAATTCAGTACGTTATCAAAGTAAAAATGAACTTAAATATAAATAAGGGTAGTCTTGAATTTTATTTTTGTAATAATGATTGTACTCTTTTTCTTAAATATAATTAAGGGTAGTCTACAATTAAGGCTTGCGACTACGACTTTGGGGAAGGCGGAGGTGATGGCATGTTGGAGACAAATTTTTGTTAATTATTATTATTACTCGATAGTGAAACGGAAAGGGAGAGACGACTAGGTAAATTCTGGAAAGGACCGACCCCATATCGACGCTGCACTTATTCCATTTTAATGACTTCATTAAATCATTGTTAATAGTGCATAGGTAATTCTTTATCTATGTCATACCGACATCACGTCCATATATTCAAATAGGTAAATTGTCTCTTTTTCTGTATTGATATGACTGAAAAACAGTTATCCAGTTGTGTGTTTAATGCAAGTAAAATATGACTGCATAATGTTAACCAGGCCCTATATTCATGCATAAAAATATGACTAAATCATTATCATGCGGTCTTATGTTTACTTCATAATTTCTAAAGCATGACATTATTTATTGCGATTAACACACTTCGAAAAAGCATAAAATAATTAAAACTTCAACTATTTTATCAATAAACAGTTCAATCTAAAGGAAACGAATTCAAGCAATTAATTTTTATGTACCGGCATATCGATAATGCATATCATTAAAAATATTAAATTTTTTGTAATTTAATGATGGAAATAATTTACTATATTTCTATAAGAAGTTATCGCATATGAAAAAGGGGGAATAAATGGGTTACAATAACGGATAGTTGAGGATAAAGGAGGAGTGAAATATTATAGTTGCGATCTACTTTACACTTATACTATAAATTAGTGGTCTGAAATGATTAATTTTCTAATTTAGACTAATTTTCTGTATTTATGCATAAGTTGGATGTATTTGTTGTTTCCTCATTTTAACTTTGCTTTTTCCCATTATGGAATCTATAGCTAAGTTCTTATTCTAGGCAAACATTAGAGCAACAGGACTGTGAATTGACATGCAGTGAAATGAAGTTCAATAAAAACAATCAAGAAACAGGAAAGCGAAAATAAAAACCTTGAAATTTATAGCTGGAAGAATAGTTCTTGCAAAGGATCATTAAACTTAACCTTCAATTTTCTACTTAACCAAAGCACAGCTAAAAGCCCTTAATCTTTATTAAAATTATCAAGACAGAGTAATCTTTATTTTGAAACTGAATTGCCTTGCAGCTACATTGTCTCTGTTGAACAGCACATAAAACATCATAATAATAGGGAGTGTGTGTGTGTGTGTGCATGTATATATAGTAGATATGAAGTAGTCAGAAAGGCGATTACAACAAGAGATAGGAGGCAAGTTGCAACTGGAAGGAAGGCGATTAACTATACTGATAGTACTACAAACGCATATGTGCTTCATGGAAGCCAATGCAGTAGAGCACTGTAAATGTGGTGGGTCGTTTGTTACACCTGGAAAACATAGCACACATGCTAAGCTTTCCAAGTCCATCAACACAATTCTGCGCTGATGCAACACCAAGAAAGAGTACAATCATTATTGCAATAATATTTTTCTTAAATACACCAAGAAAGCGCACACACGCTAATATTTTTCTTTGATATTAAATTAATTCAGTACGTTATCGAAGTAAAAAAAAATATAGATACCTGAAATTTTATTTTTGTCAAATATCATGGAAGCCAATAGAAGCTTAGAGTCTTTGGTGTTTTGTTTATGTAATTATTTTTATTACTTAGTTGATGATCCGTACTTGCATGGTTAGATACTGTTTTAAAGGTTGGTAATACTGTTTTTTAATCATTGAAATTGCTTGCAATTTAAATAATAATATGGACATTAATGTACTAAAATCTGAATACTATTTTGCTGCTAATAATAATACAGTTTGGCTGGTGTGTGCTATTGGTGTGTCCTTGAAGCCTGTTTTTGCTAATACTATTTCTCTCATTAAGGATATGCTTAAAGCTTCTGATGTCTTTCTACAAGAAGAAGCCTTACCATGCATCTTTGAAAATTTTGATGTAAAATCAAATGCCGAGTTATGTTTCAATTTGTATGCAAAAGTTACTTGCATCCGAGACATCCTCGGATGGTTGTGAATTCGGCTGTTATTTTCTTTAAATACCCTCGCTTTTGAAATCCGGATGCTAATTTCTCCTACCATGCCCTGACATCTTAACTCAAACATTTCATTTAAAAATCCTTCTCAAAAAAGATTTTTTTTCTTTCTTATTTAACAAATAACATCCCTCCTATATTTTTGATTTATCTCCGACACTTAAATTTATGTTCTGAATGTGTTCACCTAAGATAGTAATATTTAAGAGTTGAAGGGGACATGGGCGCGGGTGCGTGCGCGTACACACACACGTTTGTGTGTGGAGCGATTATTGAAACAAAATCTGATATAATATGGTTTAGACATTTGATCTTATTGTGTTTATATAAAGGGTTGAATTTGGTAGGAAATTCTATGATTTAGTGTTTGTGATTTGTTGTCACTAATTTGTGTTTTAATAGGATTCACGTATGTTTGTGTTCTTTCTCTCAGTGAGGCACCATCTAACTATATATCTCCCTCCTTTTCTCTGCATAGAGGAATGCAACAATAGCAAGATTATCTAGTGGAATTCGTTCGCTGAAATGTGCCATAAGTTTGGCACCCGAGGTCTGGTCAGCAATGTGGATACAGATGTTACTGAGACCCAATGCTCATAAATTTTTAATGGAGGTGTTGTTGTCATTTGCTCTTCATTCCACATTTAAACTTCCTGCAACGTTTTGGCTTTGTATTTCCAGATTTCTTCATTGGCTTGAAGATAATAATGTATGAAAATGACTGAATTTTTGACATTCTGATGAATCAATTTATATTAGGTCCGTTTTACCTTTTTGTATATTCTTTTGTTGAGAGAAATCTTTAATATGTAGTATGAATTACAAATGGTTTTTAAATTTGGTACAAATGTTAAGATTAGAAAATGTCATACTTTCCTTTTCAATTTTACCCTTTAGCGTTTGTTTCCTGCTACCTTAAGGCCATCTCCAACCAGCTCAAAAATGAATTATGCCCTTAAAAACTTTGCTGCCTTAAGGTTCACCATCCACACCTTCACTTTGTAGATTTTGAGTTAGGTCTTACATATGTACATGTTGAAGGACATAGAGATTGATTTATGGAGCCATGTTTTTATGACTTTCCATGACACATTGGAGAAGACATCGGTTTATGCTCAGCTTCTATAAAACTTTGATGAGGATAACATCGACGGTGGGACTGTCAAGATCACATACCTGCAACAACATATTGCCAATAGATGTATCGTTAAGAGAGCGTCCATGTTCGACCACTTACCCCTAATTGGGTTCAAGATGAGCATATGGAGACCCGTCGGCAATAGAGTGTCAGTGCCCCATAGCACATTTGATTCGCAACCTTCGTAGCACACCCAGGATCGTCCACAGCATAACCAGAGCCATGTTTTGGGACTTCCCATGCGTATGGTTCATTGATCGACTACCCTTTAAAGCATCCACCTGATACTGATGTACAAGACGTTCCTTTCTTCATCAATATGATTCACAAGGTGTTGTAATATTATAAAGTGTGAATATGCTATACAATGTTTATTATATTTTGTTTAGTCCCACATTATGGGATAGGTCCAATACTATGCTCCATGGCCTATATATAAAGGAGTCTATGTAATGTAACTGAGAATATCTGAGTAATAACATTTTCTCCTCTCTCCTCTTTTCTAATGGCTTCTTATCTCTTTTTAGTTTATAACACGTTATCAGCATGATCTCTAAAAAAATTATAGATTTGAATTGTGATAATCTAGAAGATCAGATCTACTTTGTTTTTCAGATCTAATTATAGCTCTCAAGATGGTAAGCAATTTTTCATATTTAATTATATTGATCTTATCTTTTTCAGATCTGATTCTGTTAATTTTATCTTCTTAGATTTCATTAAATCATAGATCTAATTTTTTGGATCTCATTCTATTGTAGATTTTATGTTCTAATTTTTTTAGATCTTTTGTAGATCTTGATATCATGCTCAAATGATATATCTTTGAGATCTATATATTTTTATCATGAGATCTATTCTTTTTCATGTGTATTCATCCTTTTCTGTTATTTAATTATTAAAATTAGATATGACTTCTACGATTACTTATATTTACATATCTTCCAGTTGAAATCAATTTTATTTATTCTTTCTGAATTTGTACTTGATAAATAATTTAGTTTGAATTGATTCAAAATTTCTAACAAGTGGTATTAGATCCACTTATCTTTGATTTCATTATGATTTTTTGATTTTTTGAGTAAGTTTTGAATCGACTTATTTATAAGTCATTGAATTCTTATAATATCTTACTCAAATTTCATATTTATTTGATCTGTGTATGAAAGATTTTTTTTTGATAATCTTGGATTTTGTTTGAAGCTAAAATTGTTTTTCCTAAACCAAAAGGTAGCTTCTCATGTAGAAAGCGAGATCTGAATGATCTGTATATGGTTTGTGTAATTGAATAAAATTCTGAAATGTTTTTATTTTTGAGAAATAATCTTAATCCCTAAATTTCTGAAATAACTTGCGTTGATTTAAAGATTTACATGTTTGTTTTGATATTTTTGGTAAAGAATTATGAAGTTAATTTTCTTATAAGGGAAATAATTTGGACCTGAGATGTATAGTTGTTTATGATTGTGAATGATATGGATAAATCTGAGATGATAATTTTGTTTATTTAGAAATTCAGATTATTGGGAAATAAACTTTCACTTTAAGATATCCATTTTAATTTTATTATTGAGTAATATTGAACCTAGATCTGAGATGAAATTGTGTTACTTTAAGTATTATTTGTTCAATTGGTCCATATATTTGTAATGAAATCATTTTGTTGTGACAGTAGTTATATCCTAGACCACGTAAAGGTTAATTATAGTTATTTTGTAACGACCCTAGATTTTAATTTATTTAAATTAATAATTTATTGAATTTTTGAGTTAAATTTAATATTAAATAAATTTTTGAATAAAAATTTGTAAGATCAATTTATAAACGGAAGCGAGTTTCCCCGATCGTAAATAAAATTGATATAAATCATTTAATTTTAAATATAGTAAATATGGTATACAAAGTAATAAAACAAACAAAACCTTTAAACAACACATTAACAAAAATATAAAGTAAATACACTAGCTAAATCTGTTGTAACCAAAACAAAGTAAAATAACAAATAACATCCCTTTGTACATAATTTTAACTAGCCTGTACAAGCCAAAAATCTCTCAGCCGAAGTTGAACAAGTATATTTAAGTACAAAGACAAGTGTATGAAGTAAGGCAGCCCATATCTTTAGTACAAAATAACATCACCCTATTTTATAAATAAACATCACCTTTTACAAATTGTTATAACCTGTACAACTCTTTTACCATCTTCAAGCTTCATCTCAGTTTGTTCATTCGAAACTGAGTAAACCAGAAAGATAAACACCACCATTTTACAAACCTAAAATATCTCAGTTAAACAACAATCTAATTCAACTCAAATCAGAAATCAAGAAAAGGAAATCTGAAGTAATATCAAATCTGGAAGTTACAAACTTGAAGCAATGTAAAGAAGATCAAGCAAACAACTTCAACTAAAATCAAGTGAGGCTAAATAAAAAAATTCCAGATCAAAGTTTAAAACAGTTCTCTGCTTTCAAACATCAAGTTCAGGTGAGTAACATTTTATTTCAAGAATTTTGTTCTAATAAGAGCAGCTCTGTTTTCTTTCCTGGAAAACAACAGTGAGCAAACTCTATTTCTTTTGAAACCAGATCTTGTTAACTAGTATGCCTGTGCTAATGGTGGTTGAAATTTTTTTGTATGTATGGAAATTTGTCTGTATGCATATGTACACATGGATAATCTTGATGTGCATGGTTGTGTCCAGGCAAAAACTTGCCTCTGTTTATACATAACAGATTTTATTTTCTTTAAAACCTGTTCTAAAACACAAATCTCTGTTTCTAAATAATTTAGTTAGATATGTTAAAATAAAAATGGTATGAAACAATAAGATATTAATTTTAAAAAATAGTTTTATGAAGTAAAAATGTAAACAAGAGGAAAGATTAAATTTTTTCAGAGGTAACTTCAAAACTGGAAAGAATTCGATCAGAACAAAACGTTGATTTAAATATATATCCAGAATCCCGGTTGGAAAAGGTGATTTTTAACATAAATATGAGAATTTTTCATTTGGTATTTTATGAGCAGTTCAAAGATGAACGGCAAGTGGTTCTTGGCCAATTTTCGGCGACGCTGTGACCTAGGGATATCGGGGTTGGTCGAGAAGGTGGAGGAGCTTACCACGGTGATAGGAAAAAATGGCCGGAGGTGGCATTGGCCACGGTGGCGACAGCAGCGAAGGGGTTAAGTTTATAAACCTAATTTCTATGGTGATCGAACTTTTGATCGCCGCGGCCTCAATGGATCGCATTTGCTATATTACAGCATGATAGGGGGTTCTCGCTTCGCAGTTTGGTGGCGAACGGGGGACTCTTACCCCTACATGTCCCTGAGAGGGATGGGTTGGTTAGGCGAAAGCCGTGACAGTCGAGAGGTTGACCGTAAAAGTAAATGCGAGGTGCCAATGTAAGCCACGGTGGGACTGGGATGGTTGCAAAACCTACCGGTGGCCGCTGTCTCCGTTCGTTACATTTGGTATCAGAGCTAAGGTTGAACTTTAGCTCAGGAGTATAACACGTTAAGTAACTCATTAGAGATAGAGTGAAGTAAACTCTAGAATGAGTATATCCCTAAGATATCAGTCTGAATGTCTCAGTAAATTCTCTTACTACCCACTGATAGTGAGTATGAGTGCAAGAAGAGGACGAGATAGGGGACAAGGGAGTACGACTATCAATGGTCAATACCCTGCAACAGTGGAAATAAACTTTCTTATCAGCTTTTGATTTAAACCTTAATGAATTTGAAATTGGAAATTTGAAATTGAGTTAAATTGATTAATAGAATATGAGAATAAAATTGAACTAAATCAATAAAACGATATCGTTTAAAACCAAATTTGAAATTCTATTATAATTTCTCGGGTTGATCGAAGTCCGAAGAGGGACAAATTGGTATGTATTCTGAGATATTCCGACTTGAATTCGGAATCCGTATCTTGAGTTTGAGGAGTTATAGGAGATCGAATCTGTCTATCTCTGTTGTTTTCGTGCCTGTGAATTTCGAGGACGAAATTCTTTTAAGGGGGGAAGTTTGTAACGACCCTAGATTTTAATTTATTTTAATTAATAATTTATTGAATTTTTGAGTTAAATTTAATATTAAATAAATTTTTGAATAAAAATTTGTAAGATCAATTTATAAACGGAAGCGAGTTTCCCCGATCGTAAATAAAATTGATATAAATCATTTAATTTTAAATATAGTAAATATGGTATATATGTGTGAATATATATATATATATACATTATAAAGTAAACAACATATTAAATTGGAATGCAAAGTAATAAAACAAACAAAACCTTTAAACAACACATTAACAAAAATATAAAGTAAATACACTAGCTAAATCTGTTGTAACCAAAACAAAGTAAAATAACAAATAACATCCCTTTGTACATAATTTTAACTAGCCTGTACAAGCCAAAAATCTCTCAGCCGAAGTTGAACAAGTATATTTAAGTACAAAGACAAGTGTATGAAGTAAGGCAGCCCATATCTTTAGTACAAAATAACATCACCCTATTTTATAAATAAACATCACCTTTTACAAATTGTTATAACCTGTACAACTCTTTTACCATCTTCAAGCTTCATCTCAGTTTGTTCATTCGAAACTGAGTAAACCAGAAAGATAAACACCACCATTTTACAAACCTAAAATATCTCAGTTAAACAACAATCTAATTCAACTCAAATCAGAAATCAAGAAAAGGAAATCTGAAGTAATATCAAATCTGGAAGTTACAAACTTGAAGCAATGTAAAGAAGATCAAGCAAACAACTTCAACTAAAATCAAGTGAGGCTAAATAAAAAAATTCCAGATCAAAGTTTAAAACAGTTCTCTGCTTTCAAACATCAAGTTCAGGTGAGTAACATTTTATTTCAAGAATTTTGTTCTAATAAGAGCAGCTCTGTTTTCTTTCCTGGAAAACAACAGTGAGCAAACTCTATTTCTTTTGAAACCAGATCTTGTTAACTAGTATGCCTGTGCTAATGGTGGTTGAAATTTTTTTGTATGTATGGAAATTTGTTTGTATGCATATGTACACATGGATAATCTTGATGTGCATGGTTGTGTCCAGGCAAAAACTTGCCTCTGTTTATACATAACAGATTTTATTTTCTTTAAAACCTGTTCTAAAACACAAATCTCTGTTTCTAAATAATTTAGTTAGATATGTTAAAACAAAAATGGTATGAAACAACAAGATACTAATTTTAAAAAATAGTTTTATGAAGTAAAAATGTAAACAAGAGGAAAGATTAAATTTTTTCAGAGGTAACTTCAAAACTGGAAAGAATTCGATCAGAACAAAACGTTGATTTAAATATATATCCAGAATCCCGGTTGGAAAAGGTGATTTTTAACATAAATATGAGGATTTTTCATTTGGTATTTTATGAGCAGTTCAAGATGAACGGCAAGTGGTTCTTGGCCAATTTCCGGCGACGCTGTGACCTAGGGATATTCGGGTTGGTCGAGAAGGTGGAGGAGCTTACCACGGTGATAGGAAAAAATGGCCGGAGGTGGCATTGGCCACGGTGGCGACAGCGGCGAAGGGGTTAAGTTTACAAACCTAATTTCTATGGTGATCGAACTTTTGATCGCCGCGGCCTCAATGGAGCATCGAGTGGGACAAGGCTCTGGGTAGTGGTGGATGGGTGGTGGACGAAGTCGAGGCTGGAAGCTCGAGGCGTCAAATGGTCGGAGGCGTTGGGAAGACGAGAGTTTTGGCCATGGTGGTTTTCCTGTTTGGTCGAGATACCTCATTTTTGATTCGCTTAGTTTTCGATCGATCTGGGTTCGAATGTGAGTTCGCATGGGTTCGAGTGACTGAAGCGTGACGCCGCGATGACCACCGGAGGTCAAGGTCGATGGTGCACGTGTATGCGTATCACTGTGTATCAGTGGTGATTTTGCTTTGGGGAAGAAGATAGGAACTCGGAGCCAAGCACGTGAAAACGAGAGATTTTCTCGAAGCACTTTACTATTTGTCTCGGGTTGAGTTTGTTGTTACAGGTTGTATAAAGACCTGTCTGTAGTTTAAAATTTAAAGCAAATTTAAAATGTTTAAACAACTTTAAAAATGTTTTAATGGTTGGAATTTTTAAACTTCGATAAAGTGAAATTTTAAAAGTAAACTTGAAATGGAAATTGCTTTAAAACCCTTTTTGATAATGATAATTTAATCGTTAATAAGAATGAGGTTTATCTTAAAGTCAAGGAAGATTTAACGATTTGAAATTCATTAAATTATGTTAATCAAGATAGATAATTTATTTATTTTAATTAATTGATGAATTTGACTAATTAAATTAGTAATTAAAGGGTTAAAAAAATCATTAATGAAGAATTATTAATTAAATATTAATTAATGATTAAAATTGATAAATCAAGTGATTAATAAATAATTGATTTAGGGAAATTTAGTTAATGATTAAAGTTGATTAGTTTATCAAATGATTAGTGAAAGGATAATTAATCAATATGGTTAAATTATTAATTAAAGATAATTTATTAAATGGTGAATTAAATAATTTAAAGTTAATTATTTAATAGTTAAAGGTTAATTAATTTATTTTTAATGGTTAATTAATAAATGATTAAAGAAAAATTAATCAAAATAATTTGTAATTTATTAATAATTGATTAACCATGATTAGTAATTTATTCATGAGAAATAAATCTGATTTGAATAAATCAGATAATTAACTGACCTAACCTATGAATGTTTGAATTTTATTGGATGTTGAATTGATTGTCCTATCTGATTTGTGATGCTTTGTGATACATTCTGATTTATGTTGTGATCTGAAATTTCTATTTCTGTGATATATTACTGTGTGAATATGAAACCCTTGACCCGTAAACGGCATTTGAATTTTGATGCGACAGGGAGTCGGATTCCAGTTGGTTATCCGAAACCCACATCGAATTGTAATAGTGAATCTTTGTGACTGATAAATTTATTTTATCTATGAATCTGTGAATGAAGATAAGCGTTATCGATTATACCGCTTATCGATATATCTGTGATGATTGATGTTGCACTATTGTGTGTGAAACCCCTGGACCACACTTTTACACACACAAATATGGATTTCACGTGGAAATCGGTTAAGTCACAGATAATTTAAATTTGATGTTTTTTGAAATTGAAATTTTAATTTCAATTGATTTTGAAATTAGAAATTTGGGTTTAAAGTAAAAAGCTTTTGAAATGGAATTTCAAAGATAAAAGTTATTTTGAATAACTTAACCGAGTTTTTGAAAATTTAAATAATTTGATTTAAATTTGAATTCAAGTTTGAAATTAAATCTATGATTTGGAAACTAGGGATAAAAGATGATATAAATGTGTTTGTATGAATTAAACCATTTTAAAAGTATAAGTTCGGAATTTGAATTTAAACCAAGGATTTCAACTCGTATGGATGAATCAGATTTTCTGAAATGAAACTGTTTGTTTTCAAATGATAAAAGCTTTCAGATAAGAAATGAAATTCCAGTTTAATTAAAGGAATTTCAAGTGAATTGAAAAATGGATTTTCTAAGTTATGAATGAATTCTTTTTGAAAACTATGAATTGAATCTGTTTATTTTTAACAGATTTAAAGTGATCATTCGTTTAACCCATTCGAAATGAAATTGTCTTGAAAGCTATTAGTTAAATCTTTGATTTAAAGATTTAACGAATTTATTAAACTGAAATGGAAATCGATTTGGAAAATCTGTGAATGAATCTTTGTAAAATTAAGTGAACTTTGTGAATTGAATCTTTTTGTTTAAAAAGATTAAAATGGTAATTTGTTAAACCATTTGAAAAGAAAGTTTGGGTTTAAGTTGTGACTTAATTGAAATCCCATTATCCATTTGTTTTTGAATATTGCGCTCACTATTCGGGTTAGCCGGGAAAAGACAATTGTGTCATATAACCCATTCCGAATAGTGATATGTCGTATATGGATAGCATTTGAAGACCAGTGTTGAAGACCGGATATTTTTCGAAAATGAAAGGACAACCTGTCGAATGTCTCTGCACTGAGTCGCGCCGGTATAGAGATTTATATCACTCTTTTTGTGATGGGAAGTTCGGACGTGATTGAAAATTATCCGGATTTGCAAGGGCTTCGTGAGAAGTGCCTTCGGTTCTGTTCGAACCCGGAACAGACTTGTATGGTTACATGTCTGACATTACAAATTGAGATATAAAGCCGATTTCTTTCAAATACATATCTGTTTGGTGGCGGAGAATTTATTCTCTTAGCTTAACACCCTTCTTTGAGACGTACGAGCTCAGAGGTTATGTAGTTGAAGTTATCAGCGATATATCCCAATTTGGTAATGTGGCATGCTGAGTGTTGCTGTGTAATGATCATTGTTTGATCATTTGCGATATGATCATTTATTTGATCTTATATCTTTGTGATCATTTCTTTGATCATTTGTTTGACCCGAAGCATGGCTTTGTGACAAAGCATAGCTTTGTGGACGAGACTTCGTCGGACCTCACACCCCGGAAATGGTCAAAACAGGAAGGATGCAGCAAGGTTCTAGGGAGTAGCGCCCTTTAGTGTATGTCATTCCTTCTGGATAAAGGTGGTATCATGGTATGGAGCCCAGATACTTAACCTCTGTTGGTACTGCTTATTATGTGGTTGTTGGAAATCGAGGATCCTCGGGAAGATCGGTGACGATCGGGGGATGGCATACGCGTGTTAGTAGTTACCTATTTTTTCAGAGGTAACCCGGCCTTGTGTTGGCAGAGATCCGGTTAGGTTCTCGGGACGTCATTCCAGAGGCGTTTCTTCGTGGCATAGGAAGTTCCTTAGCCTGACCATTTGTTGGAAATCCATCTTCCAATACGAACTTTGTACGGTATTAGTTGTAGAACCTGCCATCTAATATGGTAGCTATAGTAGGCATAATATAATGGTACCTATGCTGGCTAAGATTTATATTCTACTTTCGAAATGTTTTCTACACTATGCACTAATAATAATATCAAAAATGATTTGATTTTACATAGTAAGCATCTTTGACTATCATAAGAAGAAATCTCCTCCAATTCTGCGTTTGCATTGTGTGTGTGGCGGGAGGTCTTATGGTAGTTTCATTTTCTAAAAGCATTGCGAATTGACTTTAAAATTCTCTGCTATTTGTTTTAAAGATAAACTGTTTTTGTTGCCCACACCAGTCCCATGACTGATCCGGAGTTTATTGTTTCTTTACTAAACTCTGGATGCTCAAAATTTTCCTACACGAGCAGTCTAGAGTTTGGTTTTTCAGATAGTCAGATTAGTAGATTTTCTGGAGCTAGTTCAGTCTTTGGATCGGACTGCACTTGCTTATCTTTTTGCATCGTTATTGGGAGTTCGAGTTATTTCTGGATTGGCATTCTGAAGATGAAGATTATCCGCTGCTGATGTTATCATTTTCTTTTCCGCTGCTATTTGTTGTATCATATCTCTGATGTATATTGATATTTATTGTATCATTCTGTTGTATAAGATATTGTATATCAATGTATTATTCATTTATTCCGCTGTGTTATTTACTTAATGTTGTTATAAGCTCCGGCGACTCGGATTTGAACGGTCGAATCTACGGCATTCGAATACGATGTAAAGTATGGATGTTGATTTTCGAGCGGCAAAGCAAAATTAATTGTAGGTGTTATGGTAATAAATTAAATTATTTATTATAATGAATGTATTAAATGCATTGGTTATTGTAAATTAAACGATGTTGTATGTTTGTGTTTGGAACAAGAATAGACATATAATTTACTATTTGATGTATTTATTTTGACAAGTAATGTCTGGTGTAATGGAAGAAATAGGTTTAACATCAACTTGAAGTTGTGCAAAGAAATTATTTTAATAGAAGTTGTGTAATTCAAGGTCCAAGACCTAAAGTCTTGAATTATGAAAAGACTTTCTGATAAAGTTTACAAGCTCGAATTGTTATCAGTATTTTTTTTAATTTGTCAAAATGTACAAGCTTCTAAAAATAAAGAAGTTTACACAAAATTTGAGAACCTGAAGTTCATAACAAATTAATGAACTTGAAGTTCATGAATTAGAAGCCGAAGCTCTATTGAAATTGTGTAAAATGATAAGGTTGTACTTCTTGAAGAAGTTAAAGGAAATTAATAAATTATCATATGAGATAATGATGCTGCATTCAAGAGATTACAAAAATCTCCAAATAAGTTATATCTTACCTTATATCTTCACATTTACATTATATTAACCAAATATCCTAAAGATATTATGTTATATGATATTTCAAACATCATCGGATGTGTGTGTGTATTAATCTCTTGAAGAGATGTTTTAGAGATTTTATTTATATTTATATTGCAAAATCTAACATCCCAGAAGAGATGTTATAGGAATTTTATTTTTATTACATTGCAATTCCTTAAAAGGAAACACTATATTCCCTGAAGGAATAACCGTATAATTTTTTTTAAAGTAATAAAAATAATTTATCCAATATTATATACCAATATTACACTCCAGAAGTAGTGGTTTTTTCTCTTGCATCTTACTTTCATTTAGTGAATCTAGTTTTGTTACTGTAATTAAAGTTTGATATGCCATTTCAAAAGCAATTACAACAAAAATCTCCAGTAGGGATATTTTATGCTACTGTATAAGTAGTAATTATGTAATTTATATAAAAGAAATATTGTATATTGATATGGTATTCCAATAGTGCATATATATATATATATATATATCTAGAAGAGATAAGTTCACTCTAGAAGTGGTGATACAAAAATATCTCTAGAAGAGATTTATAAATTTGGAAATGATAACATATCCCTAGAAGAGATTTGTTTATATATTTGGTAATTTTATGAAACCAAATAAGTGTACATAAATTTGATTATGAAGGATCCTAATTTAGTTTAGATTAGATCCAAAAGGTTTGAGATCATCTAAGAATACATTGTTCTATGTTCATATGTCTAATTATACCATAAAGGTCATGTTCCTAGTTATTATTTCATAAGAAATATTATATGCATAATTATTTCTTGAAGAAATATCTTTAATATTCTCCTGAAGAGATAGTCTATATTTCATATCATAATTTTCATGCAAGCTATACATACGGTCTTGAGGAGATCTGTATCTGTAACATTCCAAGTATCCAGAAGATACTCTTATTATTATTTTTGCTGTATTTTTATTTTTGCAGAACTCTCAAAAGAGAGTGTAGAAATGTCTATATGTAATTATAAATTATTCTTTGATAAGTAATCATAATTAATGTTCAAAACTGATATTTGAGATATAATTGAGGAATAAAACTTAACAACTTGAAGTTGTGTGTATATTTTGTTCGAACCAGAAGTTCGATATGGTTCCAAACCAAATGTTTTGAACATTATCATGCGGTTTTGACAGATTCACATTGACATTGATTTATAAATAGAAATTAATAGTTTGGATCCTTGTAATAGTTTGTTCTAAAAAAATCACTAATTCAAATAAGAATGAATATGAAAATTTATAATATATGTGTAATACGTGGACGCACGTATACATCCATATATGTAAATATTCAGCTAACAACCTGAAGTTTGTTATAAGCTCATCTTATAGATTATGCATAGATATTATTTAGTGATTTAAAATTCAATCAACATAAATGTTGAATGACCTGAAGTCATGTATGTATTCAAATGATCCACACAATAAGTAAATTCCTCTAATTGGCTAGATAATGAATGAGAACAAACTCTAATAAGAAATATCAATTGAATGCATTTTATCAATTGATAAAAGAATTATCCTTCTATTATTAATATGTATGATGTATTTGCTAGTAGCAATATCATAATGGATCAAAATGAGAATCCAAATATGATTATTATTTAATGTGACAATGTTTGTCAACATTAAAGGGGAGGATAAAGGGATACAAGCTCATTTTGATCATTGGTATTAAATATTTGTTAAAATATACAATGATGCAAAATATTAATTAACTTGAATAAATTATCAATAATATCCCTAGTAGACTTTCTCCAATATAGATATGAATTCCTGAAGGATCAAAATGTGTAAACCACATCTGAAATGTGGTTCAAAAGTCAATTCAAAATATTTTTGGAGTAAGTAATAAAGATGCCAAATAAATGAGGTGAGTGTTCTTGAAGAAACACTTAAGGCTGTTCTGAAAGAGATCCATGACATGATTTTCAAATAACCCTAGAAGTGGTTTAGGTACCTAAAATATGATAAATAAAGAGATCTCAATAAATCATATCTAGAACTGAAAATAAATAATCATTGATTATAAATTTATAAATAACAAAGCGCTTATGTTTATAAATGGATTAAAGATCCTGGATTAGAGAAAAACATGATTGGCCATCATGAAATTCTCTTAAATAAGAAATGTGGACCTGTAGTCCATAAAATAAAATTAGAAACATGTATATAAAGTGGCAAAAGCACACTAAAATTATTAAAGCACATATAGTATCAAAAACATGTTAAGTGCCATAGGCATGTCGTTTTTAGAGATAATTGAATTGATTGAAGAAGTGAAAGTGTTTGAAACACTTAAAATACCCTGAATGTATAAATATTGTTTAAATCATAATAAACAATGATACTACACAAATTCTTGAAGAATATAAATAACTTTGGTGGTTATAAAGAAGGTAAAGAACAAGGAGCATAGATTACAACTTCTTTTAAGTATTGTTGTAATGAAAATCTTGATATAATTCATGATGAGTAGATTACTTCCTATTTTTAAGTATTATTGTAATGAAACTCTTAGTATCCATTGAAGTGGTAGTTGCGATATGCAAATACTTATTAAAGCATACAAATTCCTGAAGAATAAATATATAACTTTTATAGTTATAAAGAATGCGAAAGACATGAAGTGTAGATTACAACCTTCTTCTAAGTATTGTTGTAACGAAAATCTTGATATACTTCAAGATGAGTAGATTACTTCTTGCTTTTTAGTAATGTTGTTGTGAAATTTTTAATACTCATGAAAGATGTATAGTTGCAATACGCAAAACTGATTTGAAGCACAAAAATGAAAGCACATGAAGTGTTTTTCATAAAAGTAGCATACAAAATGCATAAAATGCAAACCACATTGGAAGAAACAATCTTTTAGAAAATTTGATTGTATCGAAGGAAACTATTAATAAATTGTATTATTAATGAGATACATATTTATGGATCCAGAAGTATCCATAACCAATTTGAGTTATCGAAAGACGAATATGAATTCAGAGGAAATTTTAAATCATGGGGAGCATTCATAAGTATTTTATAATGCACTCTTTTTCCTTAACTAAGATTTTTCCCACTGGGTTTTTATTAGTAAGGTTTTAATGAGGCATTATCTTGATCCAGAAGTATCAACTCCCCAGTAACATTTGAAAATAAGTAATAATGTACTCTTTTTCCTTATTTAAGATTTTTCCCACTGGGTTTTGCTTACTAAGGTTTTAACGAGGCATTATCTTGATCTAGAAGAATCAAACGTGTTTTCAAGAAATAACATCTCAAATATGTTATTTAAGTAAATTATGTTTTTATCCTTGACTAAGATTTTTCCCACAGGGTTTTTCTTAGTAAGGTTTTAACGAGGCATTAGTTTGATCCAGAAGTATCAAGCTTCATTTGAAGAAATAAGAAAATAAAATATGTCATTGTACTCTTTTTCCTTCACTAAGATTTTTCCCATTGGGTTTTTCTTAGTAAGGTTTTAATGAGACATTATTTTGATCCCGAAGTATCAACCTCTTTAAAAGGAATATCATTTTATGATATCTATGATTTCAAGTTGCACTCTTTTCCTCGTTCAAGGTTTTTCCATTAGGTTTTCCTAACAGAGGTTTTTAATAAGGCAACGGACAATATTCATAACGACTGAATGGATGTATGAAAGCAAGATAATAATGAGGGGGAGCAATTATCATGGACGTTTCAAAAGAAACAATTTCTAGCTACTATATGAGCATACAAGATTTTGAAGACGCATATTCAAAGGGGAGTGTTGTAATATTATAAAGTGTAAATATGCTATACAATGTTTATTATATTTTGTTTAGTCCCACATTATAGGATAGGTCCAATACTATGCTACATGGCCTATATATAAAGGAGTCTATGTAATGTAACTAAGAATATCCGAGTAATAACATTTTCTCCTCTCTCCTCTTTTCTAATGGCTTCTTATCTCTTTTTAGTTTATAACACAAGGTAATTAATTTGTCATTGAAGTACTTTAAACATCTTATGCAAAAATAATATGTGAATCTTAGAATATTTTCGTTTGTATGTTATTCAACTCTCCTTGACGAGAGCTACATGAGATCTAGCTGCTTATTCATGTACATTATCTCAGCGCCACACCACCTATATGATTTTTGAAATGCATGTTTGACGGTAGTAAGATGTTCATCATTGATAGCGGAGTCGTGGTTGTAATTGTGTTTGATAATGGTATGATAAATTTTAGTCGATTAGGGTTTGCTAAAGCTTAACGTTCTTATGGACCGATCGAATGATAAAATTTAAGTATTATTTCCATTTTCCAACAATATAAGGAAAATAAACTAGAAAAAAAGAGGAGAGATAAAACTTGAGTATTATAAAAAAATTAGTTTTATGACTATTCTTCAGTTTTCTCAGGCTGCTTTAGGTTTAATTTACTGGTAATAGCACTGTCAAATCTACTTTAAGGTGTACAACTATAAATGCATGCACATTGCGATTAAATGTGGACCCATCTGAGCATGCATATGTACTTATGTATAAAATTTCTTTTGCATGTCTAGGTATTAGGCTTAGTGAGATTGCATCAACTGAATTTTCGCGTTCTTTTTCCTTTATTGAATTGTTTTGTGATTATAGCCCATTATCAAATTAACCGAATCTCTTTTGCTGATTTATCTTAAAATGCTTTGTAATGGGAAGAAAACAAAGGTTAGGAATCAAGAACACCAATAACTGCATGAATTTATGCATTATACATCACCTGCTCATGTTGAAACTTGAAATAACATCACAAATTTTTTAACAATTCTTTATAGTAAACAAAAATACATAATATCTGTAATATAAATGTATTTTCTGGTAAGTGATATATTGTTTTGATAAGATGGTTTTTCTTGATAAAATATTTGTGAACTAAAACTGCATTATACGTTTATGTAATTGGTTATTATTGACCTCTCTTGGTACTACTAAAAAATCTATGTAATACAAAATACAGAATATTCATACGGTGATTTATAATCTATTAGCCAACATATGCATCTGAGTTAACTGCGCGTAGACTTTAAATGTTTAGCTGCAGAATAAAATTATATACATAAATTAACATAAAATCAAAATACACAGAGAAAGCATTGATAAAATAGTTTGACATAAGCTCATGTACAAAATAGTTTGACAAAATAATTAGTTTAAACTAAAAGGGGTACATAGAAAATAATTGGTTTAAATCAATTCAAAAGGCAATTGGCTATATTTGAATGTGTTGATATGGCAAGCGATCATTGCACCAATTTTTTTTGTCGTTTTTAATAGTTACTAAATGATGTTGAAGCACGGTTTGGTAATTATATGTCAAATCAAAATGAATTAGAATGATGAGATTTTGTAAGATTCCTTTTTAAACTACATGGACTAAGGTCTTCATGCAATTTTGACTCACAAAACTATATTTCTATCATATAAGGATATCGTATATTTTGACAAAGCAACATTTAGACAGATAACAGTTCTCAGATATGAGATTTAAAAAATCAATGCAAGGAATTAAGGCCAAGCGGTTTGAACATCGATTCTGGCTATATTTTAATGTACAAGTATACAGGAAAGGCCAGAGTATATTAATCGGCAAAAATCCCTTTGTCTAATCTTATTGTTTATGTGCACTAAACAAATTCATGAGGCAATTGACTATATTTGAATGTGTTGATATGTCAGGCAATCATTGCATTGATTTTATTTCCATTGTTTTTTAATAGCCATGCTATAAAAATATGGCTCATCGATTAAATGCATGTCCAATTGGACGTGCGTATATACTCGTATATATAATAAATAGTTTTGATCATAATAATTAAAAAATTTAGTAATAAATATAAAAAAAATCAAATTTTAAAATTTACAAAATTTTAGGATCATAAAATACAAGTTCAAAATTTTTTTCATGATTTTTTGAAATAAAATATTATTTTTAATAAATAAAACAAATGTCCAACCGAAGTAATTTAATTATTAAAAATATTACATATTAACAAAAAATTCTAAAAAATTTTCCGTGGGTTACTGCATAATTGTAGTAATTTTAAAAAATATAAAATCGAATTTTTAGTGCAATAATTATTTTAGATATAATAAACAATTCAAATAATCAATAAAAGATACTTTAAAATTATTTATATATTTAAAAAAATTATTTTCGAATTTTATAATTCATATTATGTATAAATAGGTGTAAGGAAAAATTCTAAGCTACTTATACATTATAAATATACATATATGTAATTATATGTTTAAAATATACATTAGTCTATATTTAAATTAATATATAAATATACATAAAATAATTAATAATGACAAAATTTAATTTTTTACTGCAAATTAGATTTGTTTATATATAAATTATAGCACATAATAATATAACCATGCATATAACCAAACTAATTTGTGACAACTACATATACCTATGAAAATCTCACCTAACTAGATATACAGCATTAATATTTATACAGATTTGGGATTAATCAATATTAAATCATAAAATATGATACGATTACTGTAATATATAAATAAAATACCAATTGATGATGCCTTTGAGTCCACTTGAATCAATTAATTCCCTTCTCTAATTATGCTCGATCTGTCAAATTGCAAGTTTTGAATCGTTGGCCTTTTCTATCAAATAGTGCTTTTACTTAACTTGATTTGAGATTCTTAGAACTGATATGGGGATTAATTTCGGGCTGCAAATTTGATAATTATGGTAGCCAAAAGTTGTTTTTGATTAAGGGTTTAGAGATCCATATATGTAGCCTTGTACAAGAGAGATATTAGGACAATCTCATTGCCTATTCTCTCTTAATCTTAGCCATCCATCTCTAGGTCTAATCCTAAGTTTTAGCCGCCTCCAATAACTTGTCAAAACCAAAATTTGTAGCCCTAATGATGGGCTTTAAACCCATTTAAGCCCAAGCCAAAATGCTATGCAATTAAATCTAATTTAATCACTTATCGATATTGTATATCGATTGGTACATTTATAACTATTATAAATATATAACAATTTTTATTTCAACCATATTCAAATTTTTATAATTAATATTTCATAAATATTAATTAATTTAATTTATCTATAATAATTATAAACTAATTAAATCATTCGGTCTTAAGGGAATTCATCATTTCAGTTGTGTAACTCTTGGGTGTAAATTTGGTCAGTAATTAACACCGAACTATTCGAATGTTAACGTTCACATGTCACTTAGCAAGTGATGTGACATTATGGCCAAATTTATCGCTTATTCATTTTCAGTAAAATCTTATTTAATTTAATAAGCGTTGCCCGTTAGTGACATTTATATACACCAATTCACTTCGTCAAAAACTGTATCACTTTGGATTTATGGAATTTGGTAATGGTCAAAATTCCAATATTGTCCATATTCAACTCTATAGTCCAAACACAAAATCTTTAGTTCAATAATAACAATTATTATTAACCGTAATACTTTGGCCAGAGATTTTGACTTTGGGTTGACTTGAGTTGACCATGATACTAACATCATATAACTGAAGTGACGAATCCTCTCTTGAATAGTTCCTTCCTTCCAATACTTCCACTTGACCCAACTATAATCACTTTATGGATGTCGTTCCATGATTTGACTATAATCAAAGTAGATTTTTTCATATTGAAGGTTGACAGTATTCTCAAGTCGAAATAATTATGTAAATTAGTCACATCGATATTTTCTATTTGACCTTAGCTATATTAACCAACAGAAAACTATCGAGTGAGCCGTTCCATAGTTATCCAATAACTATCAATACATAACCCTTTGGTGCCCCCAACAGTCATGAGTAATACACTGCCCAACATTTGGAGAGCATTACGTATTCTAGTCTCAACGGATATATCGATATCCAGTCTCGATCCATCTTGACTAGGAACATTTAAAATGGTACATTTGTTTCATTATGATAAATTACTTAAAGTTACAACACTTTGTAACTACTATCACAAAACATACCATTTATGTATTTTCTATTAAATATACTTTTAATTAAATTTATTAATTAATATAACCACGTTATATCAAGTATATAATAGAAAGAAAATACCTTTATTTCGAATAAGATTGGTCAACGAGTTAGATATATGTAACAAATTACATAATTGCCCCTAGGGCAACCCCTAACTTTATCATGAGCTAGATGGTTTCTTATTGTATTTATTTTCCATGGCATTACTTGGTTTGTATCTATCAGCATTTGTGAGGGCAGGTAGTTATAACTATCCATGTTGATGATAGGTTAAATTTCTCTTATTGATGTATGTATATCAAAGTTTTCTTTTTTGATAAAGACATTTTGAGATATTATATATTATCATTCCGCATGTGAGATTCTGATATTGTTTTCTCTTCTTTCTTGTTCTATTTCTTTTCTTTTATTTTACCCTAATAATTCATTTTTCTGACACTTGGGTGCTCGAAATGTAAATACCGTGGATGTATTAGTGTCGACATTCGGAGGTCGAAAAGGCGGATCGTTACACTTGGTATTAGAACTGAAGGTTAAGCAAGAACTTTGGATTTGGTGGGTATAACTCATTAAAAGATAAGGTAATGGAATGCCTTATTATGAGTTAAATGTATATATATGAGAGTGCGTATTTGTTATTGTTATAAAAATGTTTTGTACTGTGTTGATTAGTTTATAGAGTGGCTTATGGATTTTGATCAGTATGTATTGCTAGCGTTATTGACAGGGATCTCTAAACACTTGGACAGGGCAAACCGACATGGTATTGTTTTCAAAATTGGTAAATGAAATAATTTTATGTTGGATTATATTTTATGTATAGAAGAATATTTCTCATAAATTGAGATAATTATTTATGATATGTTTGTTTGTTAGGAAATGATAATACTATTTTATTATCATTTATTGTTTGATTTGTGTGCTTGACTAGTTTATAAACAATTTTACCTTTACAACCCATGGGTTGGGTGGATAGTAAATTGTGGTAATATTGAAATGAATACCTTGTGAATTAAGTTTCACAGTTTGACTATAAGGGGTTCGGCGAAAATGTTGGGTTAGAATTTTGATTTTAACGAAAGTTGTTTATTATAATCTAAACAAGGATATACATTTGAAAAATGATTTTATATAAGGAAATGACTTATATGAATATGGTTTATATGTATAGTTTATAAATATAAAAAGGATTTAAACTGAGAATTTGAGAACCTAAATCCCGATGTTTTAGAAATCGGTTTTCTAAGGTTTTGGAAAATAATACTAGTATTATTTGGAAATAAATATTTGGGAAATTGGTTTGTGTAATCAATATCATGGTACTTAGTAATATTTACCAAGTATTTGATACCATTTTGGAAATGGTTTTGGTTAAGTTCGAAAGGCATGGTTTAAATGTACTAAACCCACTTTTATCACTGGAAAATGATTCTGGTGATGACTGCAGCATCATCAGCGTTTATTTTCGATTTCAAAGCAGGGGATGCTATAGTTGTAATTTTCTACGGATTTGTTTTGGTAAAATAGATTTTGATTTAAATATTGGAAGTGTGATTTGGTATACAAAAGTCATAAGTATATTTATTTCAAAGTTATTTGAAATAAGGTCGGGTGTTTAGTTCTTAAGATTTCAGTTAAGATATTTTATGGACTCGTGTATCTTATGCATTAGGATTGGATGGTCTGTGCATCATAATTGATGTGTTTGGGTGATATTTTTCATGGTTAAAATGAAATGGAATTTTCGTTGATTTTGGACAGCCGAAATTTTGGAATTTGTATAGGTAATTGAAGCTAAAGTGTTTTGTGAAAATATAAAGATGAGTTTATATAACACTTGAACTTAAAGGACAGTAGAAATTAAACAATTTTTAATTGATTGAATATCCATATTAAGTAAAATGAATTGGATGTTTTCTTTGTATATACTGTTAGGATGTAGAGGAGTGTTATACGAGTATGAATATAAGTTATATAATGTTTAATAAATTGAGAGAAATGTTTTATGAAATGATTCATAAATGAATTTAGTATTAACTGAGGAACACTAAGTGGAAATAAATGTGGATTAAATGGAAAGTAATTGGTAAAATTTAAGAAACTAATTGAGTAGAGTACGTAAGTTGTACGTAGATCATATTATTCGTGTGGCGGTTCTTAATCTAGGAATCGAGTACAGGATTTCGAGGTGATTCACACTGGTCTGAGTTAGGATTTTTCACTCATTCTTGACGACAAACACTTGATACTATTTTTGATATAATCTTGAAGTTTTCTATCATAGTATATGGATATGTGAGGTGAACAGAGGTTTCTAATTAAAAAACCGGATCTGAGTCTGCACTTGTAACAACCCGCATATTTTACGATTATATATTTAAATGTTGAATTTAAATATAGCATCGTTAGTTGAATTTGAAGTCCGAAATGTGACTTTTTGTAAACGGTCGAATCCGGACTCGAAACCATTTCCATTGAGTCCAAAACGGCATTTGCGGCCTTTTTGAGTATAAACATCGATATGTTTGGAGTTGAGTAGAATATTGCTATTTTTCTATTGGGTTTTGGATTTGGGTTTCAGCCCACTAACCTAACAAGGTAACCCCAACTCCTCTACCTAATAATTCCCACTCCACTCCTCTTCATTCATTCATAACATTTCCTAACACTCAAGCTAAAGGAAAGAATAGGGGAAAAGATGGGAAATTAAAATTCCTAAGCCCTAGTTTTCTTAGGAAATTCAACTTCTTGCTCTAAAATCAAAGAGAAGCTTAGGTAAGCATCCTCTTCATCTTCTCCATCTAAATCTCTCTTTAATTTTCAGAAATTCCTATAACCTAACTTAGATAAAAATTTAACCTTGGATAATAGATTGAAGATTCTAGAGGTGTATTGAAGAGGAATTGATCTTGCTTTGTTTTAGAGCTTCTCATTCGTTGTTTTTGAGTTTTGAAGGTGAGTTCTTTAACTCACATCTATGTCTATAGCTTTCATTATTGTTAGGTATGAATTCCTAACATCTATTTCATGTTCATTTGCTTTTGATTTGAATTGATTTGGTTAATTTTCCAAATTTTGGTATTTTGAAGTCAAAATCTTTTAAAGATCATATCTTGGATGTTTGGACATGTTTTTGGTGGTGTATCGAAGAGCCTATAAGGCTGGGTTGTCGCTTGGCATAATTCACTAGCCTCCATCGCTCGTTCGATCGCCTTCGGTTTGGATTTTTGACCTTTTTGGGCTAGGCTGATTTTTGCCTAGCAGGAAAATCCAGACGTCTGGTTGAAAAATCCAGATGTTTGGAAGAGGTCCCTGGAAAAAGAAAAAAGGCAGAGATAAAATCCAGACGTCTGGAAGGAAATCCAAACGTTTGGTTGAAAAATCCAGACATCGGGAAGGGGTCCTTGGAAAAAGAAAAAATGGCAGAGACAAAATTCAGACGTCTGGTTGAAAATCCAGACGTCTAGTTGAAAATCCAGACGTCTGGTCCTGTGCAGTTTTGCCTATTTTGGCTGTTTTTGAGTGGGTTTCCAATTTTTATAGATTTTTGTTGATCCGGTTAGTTGTTGTCAATTATTATCGACTTTGATGACTTCATTTATGGATTTTTGGGAATATCCATTTGATTGGGATTTGATATCGATTTTTATGGTTGGAATTCACGTCGTCGAATGTGGATTTTTGGTGATATATTGTTTTTAAAATCATTTCTGTGTTTTGTCACTTTAAATTACAAAGGTTTCTATACTAGTAGTAAATACTCAAACTGTTTCACAAAAATGATTTCAACATTACTTTTAATACAAAGCTTGTTTTTAAAACTGTTCTCCAATCTATTAGTATATACAAACCTTTACCTCATTCGTATGTGAAATCTAATTAAATGGCTTAGCAAAACAAGTGGTATGAAACGCTTGCGTTTAGTTCGTTGGTTAATTCTTGGACTTGTTCGATTGAAATCTCGTGATAATTTTCGAGTGGAAATCTAAAATCCGTTCGTAAATATTTAAGTTAAGCCAGTGGTTATGAGACATGAAGCTAAACTCATTTATTTACTAGCTTAGTGTAATTTACACTTCTTTTTTATCAATGATGATCATTTTGTATTTTCGAGTGGAAATCTACAATTTGTTCGTAAATATTTAAGTTAGGCCAGTGGTTATGGGACATGAAGCTAAACTCATTTATTTACTAGCTTGGTGTAATTTACACTTATTCTATGGAGCTTCGGCTCAATTTGGTGGGGTAGCGACCCATGGTCTTTTGACCGTTCGTGGAGCGTTCGGCTCATTCGTCCGCGTGGGGGACTGTACCACAACGGAGTCTGTGCATGAGGCGTACCTTTTAGGGTGCATCGATGTTCGGATCATTCGTCCGCGTGGGGGACTGTACCCCGTATTTTTATGGGATAGCGTCTCATTTGTGATACACGTGTTGGTGAGTTTTCATGCTCCCGTTTGTGATAGGCCTCCCCCTTTGTGTTTTCTGGATTTCTAATTATTGATTTCTGGAATTTTCGTTTCACCAATTTTTGCGATTTGCATTGATATGTTTTGTCAATATTTGAGGTTTGGTGAATAAGCTAAAGAATGTCATATTCTTTTTGGATATTTGAGGAGATTTGAGATATTATATGATTTTCATTGTTATTAACTATATACCTGTCTAAGTATGACATTATTGTTATCATATATTTTTGTCGTATCTCTTATCATATCTCATCTTATATGATATTTATAGCTAGACTGATCCGTTTATTATTTTTCTTCTTAAATAATACTCGGGTCGGACCGAGGTATTTCAGGAGCTTCCACTTGACCTCTTAGCAGGGACTAGCTTCTGGCTTTTGGCTAACTACTTTAGCTCAGTAGTTTTGGCTTTCATACATTCGAGATAGAGACTCCTTAATGTATACATATTCTTTTGTCTAGCACTTGTACCTATTCTTTTGTGATGTAGTGGGTCTTGTATGACCACTACTTTGGTGTACACTTCTATGTGTTATATTCATATCTGTTTCCGCCTTAATGATATGAATATCTGTGACTGATTTATGTTATGCTTATTTTATATTTGTTTCCGAAGGCCACATAGCCACTGTGTAGTAGCTTTGACTTTGTATTTGATATGTCAAATTTCCTCTTGAAACGAAATGCATGACATACTATCTGACATATCGGTACTCGCACAAAGCAATTACACAGATGGTCGCTCCTCAACAGCCTTATTCTTTGTACTAATTGACGGCATTACCCAGTAGTGTCCTTGGTTAGTGTGAGTATAGAGGTGGGGCGCCACAGCTTGGTATCAGAGCCAAACTTGGGAACAATATAGAGTATTATAACAAGGATCATTGTCCTAAGTCTCCCTTAGGAATCGTGCCTTAGGATTTAATTCGAGTCTTAGGACCCATTCTATCCTATTTCCTTTTATGATGCCTTGTTTTATCAATCAAGTTTGTTTGATATTCATTCTGAGAATAACCTTTTTCCTCTTCTTTCTTTCTTTCTTTCTTAAAGAAGAGAAATGGTTAGACCTGACAGTCCTAGCGTTGGTCAATCCAGTAGCCCTCCTTTGGATGGCGTATTCATGTCTGCCCAACAACTTTTGGATCTTGTAAAGAATCAAAGGTTTATCTATGCTTTGAATAAGAAACCTAAAATGGTTTTACCTCTGAAATTAGAAGTGCCTTTCGACCAGTTTGTAGATATCACTCTTCGATTTGAAGATGCCGATAAAGGAAGTGATGGTGATATTAGGGTTTCCAAGAAGAGGCATATTAAGTTCAAGAGCCCTAATCCCAACAAGAAAGTGAAGTAAGCAACTTCGGTAGCAAAGACTCAAATCCCTAATCGTGGAGTATGCTACAATTGTAGTTCAAAGGATCACTATGCAAATAAGTGTCTGAAGACCCTTACTTGTTGCTATTGCAAAAGTTCGGGTCATCTTTTATCTTCAAGCCCCAAACTTCCAAACAAGAAAGAGGGAAAGCTGAATGTTGTGCAAGCCCCTAGTAACACTTCTCTTGGTCAAGGTATTTTTCATTCAGCCCTTGATGGCATTATTATATTTCGTGATCTTCCTATTTGAGTTCTTTTTTATACGGGTGCATCTCACTCTTTTATATCAAAGGAACTTGTTGATACTTTATCTTTAAATGTTATGGGCTTGATGACTTCATTGAGAATTGCGAATCCGGTTGGTGGATCTGTAATACTAAGTTTACTTTGTAAAGATGTCGAGATTATTTTATGTGATTATTCTTTCCGAGCCGATTTGCATGCTATGCGCTACTTAGGTTTTAGAATGATTTTGGGAATGGATTGGCTTAATCGTTATGAATCCCATATCCTATGTCCCGAGCGGACTATTCATCTTCGACATCCCCAATTTGTTAAGCAGATTTCTATTGTTCTTAATGGTTTTGATTTCCAATTCGGTGGCATCATTTTACCTAAACCCACTTGATGAGGAAGATGTTATTTCCCTCATTCATGTAGTTCGTGAATTTCCCGGTATCTTTGAGCTTGTCTTAGGATTACCACCTAAGCGATCTATTGAGTGGTGCTAAGGACTTTTCAGCTCGACCTTGCCACCGGTTTTCATCAGCTACGAGTTGCGGAGGGTAGCATTCCACTTACCGCATTCCGCACTCGTTATGATTCTTATGAGTGACTCGTGATGTCATTCGGTCTGTCCAACTTATTTCATCCATCTTATGAATCGAGTATTCTGCGAATATCTCGATGAGACCATCCTTATATTCATTGATTATGGGTGAAAACGGCAACTTAAAATTGCAAATCTTTTTAATAAAATATTTATAAGTATAATTGGATTTTGTTCTTAAACGAGCAAAGAATATTCGTAAAATTTTTAAGAGGCATGTTTATCATATAAAAGATGATTTTGTGTTGTTTTTCTCATTGAGTGCTTTAAGAATTCTGGTCGATGCGCTTGATCAACGTTATCGATAGGAATCTTCTAAACGCTATGATGAGACAATCAGACACAATAAATTGACTTGTAATAAGTAAATTTGTTTTTTTTAAAAGATGATTACATAAAGTTAATCATAATTTTGAATGTCTTAGCTTTTCGGGAAAGAGGATCATGAAATAAATGATTTAGCATAGAAGCTGCTTTTCAAAAATTAAAAGAACTCCTTTCTGATACTCCTATTCTTGTGATTCCCGAAGGGAACCAAGTCTTCACTATTTGTACCGATGCTAGTCATATTGGTTTGGGTGCCATTCCCTTTCAAAGGGAATGTGTTATCACATATGCTTCTTGAGAATTAAAGCCTGCCGAGACTAGATATGCTACTCATGATCTAGAGCTCGCGGCCATTGTTTTCGCTCTTAAAATTTGGCGTCATTATCTTTTGGGAGAGAAATTTGTTCTCTACACCGATCATAAATCTTTGAAGTATTTGTTCTCTCAAAAGGAACTTAATTTGCGACAACAACGTTGGCTCGAATTCCTTGCATCTTATGATCTTGATATTCTCTATACTCCCGAAAAGGGAAATCGTGTTGCCGATGCCCTTAGTCGTAAGCAACAAGCGGTTGTTTCTATGATGATATCCGAATGGAATGATCTCGAGACTTTGTCCACTTGTGAGATTTGAGATCGTGAATCTGATTCATGTTCATCTCTTGTTTTATGTAGCCTTGAGGCTCATCCATCTCTTTTAGACCGCATCCTTGAAGCTCAAAAGCTAGATCCTGAATTGGCTCTTCTTAGCCAAAGTTGTAGGGATCAAAATAATGTTGATGGTCTGAAGGACTTTGATATTGATGCTCGTGGAGGTATTCGAAAATTTGGTAGACTTATTGTGCCAAATATTAGTGATCTTCGTAAAGATATTTTAGAAGATTCTCATCATTCTAAATTTACCATTCATTCTGGTAGTAGTAAAATGTACGTGGACATGAAGCGACTTTATTATTGGGATGGAATGAAATCTGATATTGCTAACTTTATTAAGCGTTGCATGACTTGCCAACTCATAAAGGCCAAGCATCAAAGGCCCGGTGGGTTATTGCAACCTTTAGACATTCCCGTTTGGAAGTGGGATCAAATTTCCATGGACTTTATTGACGGTCTTCCCCATTCTCGTTTGGGTCATGACAGTTTATGGGTGATTGTAGATAGACTTAAAAAATCCGCCCATTTTATTCCCGTTCGGTCCAATTGGACCGTGCCTCTTTTGGCCAAACTCTATGTTAAAGAAATTGTTAAATTGCATGGAGTTCCTACTTCTATTGTTTGCGATCGTGATCCATTATTTACTAGTGGATTTTGGAAGGGTGTTCAAAAAGCTTTGGGAACGAAGCTTAATTTTAGCACCGCTTATCATCCTCGGTCCAATGGAAAAACGGAGCGTGTGAATCAAACTCTTGAAGGTCTCCTTCGTGCATGTGTTCTTGATTTTGGTGGAAGTTGGGAAGATCATATTTCCCTTGTTGAGTTTTCTTATAATAATAGCTTCCAATCTAGTAATGGTATGGCACCTATCGAGGCACTCTACGGAAGGCCATGCCGATCTCCTTCGTGTTGGCTTGAAGCCGGTGAGAAGCTGGTTTTAGCTTCAGATTTTATTCGTGATTCCACAGAAAAGATTGACCTTATTCGTCATAGGATGAGTAAAGCTCAAAGTAGACAAAAATCCTATTCCGATAACCGAAGAAGGAATTTAGAATTTTCTGTGGGAAATTTGGTGTTCATTCGTGTTTCACCTATGAAGGGTGTTGTGCGTTTCAGTCGATCGAGAAAAATTAGCACCTCGATATATTGGTCCATTTCCCATCACCGAACGCATTGGTTCCGTGGCTTATCGCCTTTTATTTCCAGCTCAATTTTCTACTATTCATGATGTATTCCACGTTTCTCAACTACGAGAATGCCTTAGAGATTCTGATTCTGTTCTTGAGCCTGGTGTTATTGAATAAATTGAAGTTTCACCTAATTTGACTTATGAGCAACATCCAATTCGCATCATTGCTACGGAGGTTAAACACCTTCGTAATAAAGATGTCCCGCTTGTGAAAGTCCAATGGTCCTCAAATCCTAAGGATTGTTCTTGGGAATCCAGAGAATTCATCGAGCGAACACATTCGGACTTACTCTCTCGTGCTCCTTAAGGTGAACTTCTCATTTCAAAATTTCTTATTTTGTGTTGTTAAGCCTTAGAGTGGTTGTTACTCTTTATTTTCTTCTTAAGTATTGTGAGGACGCAATTTCTTTAAGGAGGAGAGTCTGTAACAACCCGCATATTTTATGATTATATATTTAAATGTTGAATTTAAATATAGCATCGTTAGTTGAATTTGAAGTCCGAAATGTGACTTTTTGTAAACGGTCGAATCCGGACTCGAGACCATTTCCATTGAGTCCAAAATGGCGTTTGCGACCCTTTTGAGTATAAACATCGATATGTTTGGAGTTGAGTAGAATTTTGCTATTTTTCTGTTGGGTTTTGGATTTGGGTTTCAGCCCACTAACCTAACAAGGTAACCCCAACTCCTCTACCTAATAATTTCCACTCCACTCCTCTTCATTCATTCATAACATTTCCTAACACTCAAGTTAATGGAAAGAATGGGGGAAAAGATGGGAAATTAAAATTCCTAAGCCCTAGTTTTCTTAGGAAATTCAACTTCTTGCTCTAAAATCAAAGAGAAGCTTAGGTAAGCATCCTCTTCATCTTCTCCATCTCAATCTCTCTTCAATTTTCAGAAATTTCTATAACCTAACTTAGATAAAAATTTAACCTTGGATAATAGATTGAAGATTCTAGAGGTGTATTGAAGAGGAATTGATCTTGCCTTGTTTTAGAACTTCTCATTCGTTGTTTTTGAGTTTTAAAGGTGAGTTCTTTAACTCACATCTATGTCTATAGCTTTCATTGTTGTTAGGTATGAATTCCTAACATCTATTTTATGTTCATTTGCTTTTGATTTGAATTGATTTGGTTAACTTTCCAAATTTTGGTATTTTGAAGTCAAAATCTTTTAAAGATCCTATCTTGGATGTTTGGACATGTTTTTGGTGGTGTATCGAAGAGCCTATAAGGCTGGATTGTCGCTTGGCATAATTCACTAGCCTCCATCGTTCTTTCGATCGCCTTCGGTTTGTATTTTTTCCCTTTTTGGGCTAGGCTAATTTTTCCCTAGCAGGAAAATCCAGACATCTGGAAGAAAATCCAAACGTTTGGTTGCAAAATCCAAACGTCTGGAAGGGGTCCCTGGAAAAAGAAAAAACGCAAAGACAAAATCCAGACGTTTGGAAGAAAATCCAGATGTCTGGAAGGAAATCCAGACGTCTGGTTGAAAAATCCAAACGTCTGGAAGGGGTCCCTAGAAAAAGAAAAAATGGCAGAGACAAAATTCAGACGTCTGGTCATGTGCAGTTTTGCCTATTTTGGCTGTTTTTGAGTGGATTTTCAATTTTTATCGATTTTTGTTGATCCGGTTAGTTGTTGTTAATTATTATCGACTTTGATGACTTAATTTATGGATTTTTAGGAATATCCATTTGATTAGGATTTGATATCGATTTTTATGGTTGGAATTCACGTCGTCGAATGTGGATTTTTGGTGATAGATTGAGTAACGGCCAGTTTTGGTATGTTGGGAGATGTCATTATTGCTGTGTTTTGTAACTTTAAATTACCAAGGTTTCTATACTAGTAGTAAATACTCAAACTCTTTCACAAAAATGATTTCAACATTACTTTTAATACAAAGCTTGTTTTTAAAACCGTTTTCCAATCTATTAGTATATACAAACCTTTACTTCATTCGTATGAGAAATCTAATTAAACGGCTTAGCAAAACAAGTGATATGAAACGCTTGCGTTTACTTCGTCGGTTAATTCTTGGACTTGTTCGATTGAAATCTCATGGAAATTTTCGAGTGGAAATCTACAATCTGTTCGTAAATATTTAAGTTAAGCCAGTGGTTATGGGACATGAAGCTAAACTCATTTATTTACTAGCTTAGTGTAATTTACACTTGTTTTTGATCAATGATGATCATTTTCTATTTTCGAGTGGAAATCTACAATTTGTTCGTAAATATTTAAGTTAAGCCAGTGGTTATGGGACATGAAGCTAAACTCATTTATTTACTAGCTTGGTGTAATTTACACTTATTATATGGAGCTTCAGCTCAATTTGGTGGGGTAGCGACCCATGGTCTTTTGACCGTTCGAGGAGCGTTCGGCTCATTCGTCCGCCTGGGGGACTTTACCACGACAGAGTCTGTGCATAAGACGTATCATTTAAGGTGCGTCGATGTTTGGCTCATTCATCCGCGTGGGGGACTGTACCCCGTATTTTTATGGGATAGCGTCTCATTTTTGATACACGTGTTGGTGAGATTTCATGCTCCCGTTTGTGATAGGCCTCCCCCTTTGTGTTTTCTGGATTTCTAATTATTGATTTCTGGAATTTGCGTTTCACCAATTTTTGTAATTTTCATTGATATGTTTTGTCAATATTTGAGGTTTGGTTAATAAGCTAAAGAATGTGATATTCTTTTTGGATATTTGAGGAGATTCGAGATATTATATGATTTTCATTGTTATTAAATATATACATGTCTAAGTATGAAATTATTGTTATCATATATTTTTGTCATATCTCTTATCCTATCTCATCTTATATGATATTTATAGCTAGACAGATCCGTTTATTATTTTTCTTCTTAAATAATACTCGGGTCAGACCGAGGTATTTCAGGTGCTTCCACTTGACTTCTTAGCAGGGACTAGCTTTTGACTTTTGGCTAACTACTTTAGCTCAGTAGTTTTTGCTTTTATACATTCGAGATAGAGACTCCTTAATGTATACATATTCTTTTTTCTAGCACTTGTACCTATTCTTTTGTGATGTAGTGGGTCTTGTATGACCACTACTTTGGTGTACACTTCTATGTGTTATATTCATATATGTTTTCGCCTTAGTGATATGAATATCTGTGAATGATTTATGTTATGCTTATTTTATATTTGTTTCCGAAGGCCACATAGCCACTGTGTAGTAGCTTTGAGTTTGTATTTGATATGTCAGATTTCCTCTTGAAACGAAATGCATGACATACTATCTGACATATCGGTACTCGCACAAAGCAATTACACAGATGGTCGCTCCTCAACAGCCTTATTCTTCATACTAATTGACGGCATTACCCAGTAGTGTCCTTGGTTAGTGTGAGTATAGAGGTAGGGCGTCACAGCACTATAAAGGTCAGGTGGGATATACTAGTGCAGAAGTGAAATTTATGTGATCGAGCTAGCGATTAGATTTGGTATTGCATACGGATGGTATATATGCATCGTATGGGCTTTTAAAAAAATATTTGTATGTTGTGTGTGTTGACTTATGTAAGGTATTGGGAATGAATCTTCGAATTATTTTGGTAGCATGAGTGAGCGACTGAGTGATACTTGAGGTTTTTTAGTATAAGGTAACGCTTAGTGGATTGTTTGTCATCTTGGTGCGATGAAAGGTTTCTGAACCTGGGCGAACCGTGAGCTTTGTTTGCTAGTGATTGCAGTACCATATGGTTTCTCTGGTTGCTAGTGATTGCAATACCATTATGTATTGATGTGTGATTATGGCTTTGTGGCTTGTACTGAAATTTTGAGGGCGAAATTTTTTTAAGATGGGAAGAATATAACGACCAGATTTTCGAACGGTTTATAATTAAATATTGGAATTATTTAAGTACTTAAATCTTGGATTTAATTCAAATAAAAATAATTTTGAAAGCTTATTTAAATTCTTTTTAAATAATAAATGGTTATTTTAAATTTTAATTTATAATTTAAGTGATTAAAATTGTTTTAAAAATTATTCCTTTTAATTAACGTGTGAAATTATCATTCCAGGGCACTGTCTCAGATTTTGACAAAACTAGTGCCATTGGGTCCGGAATAATGAATTGTTATACACCGACGTGTTTCGTGACAATCGGACGTGCTGTGTGGTCGTGCTTTCTCGAAAAGCGCAGCGTAAAGTCTAAGAGAATATAATATAATATGTATTTTCTATAAATACCATTCAACCCTTAAAACCTAATTCACGAATTCCCTCTTTCTCCTTCGTTTCAAAATTTTCCTGCCAACACCATTCACTTCCTTCCATCAATTGTTTCGAGTGAATTAGGCAACGATTTTTGGTGGTTTGATTCGTCGGCTTCGTGGAGCAAGTGCTTCACGATGGTGTGCTTGGAATTGTGTGCGAACGAGTTTGGTATGGATCGACTTTGTACAGCTGAGATTAAGACAAGAGTTTCTCATCAACTAGAGGGGAGATAGTCCATGGCGTCGGTGTCGTTGGACTTCTGGAGTGTAGGTGAGCAAGTGGAGGTGTTTATGGGTGGTGCGGCAGGGGTTTGATCATCTCAACATGGCGATGTCATACAGGAAGCGCACAACGTTGAAAATTCCTAGGAGGCATTGAAGGTGCTGGAATTGGTGCCGACACGTCGAGCTCAAGGAGAGAAATGCTTGGCGTGGTTGGATCGGGTTTAGTGGAGTTGTTTGCCATGTCACCGAAGATTGTGCACTACAATGGTTGTATCAGTATGCACGCGGGATAGAGGAAGAAGGGGATGAAGGATGGGATTAAGGTAACGAATTGGATTAGTTTAATTAATTAATTTTTTAAAGTCAAATTCTTATATAAATCATATTTTGTTCACATGAGATCCGATTGAGGCGCCGTTTTCGCTGTTGCACTCATATCGATGATATCTACACATTAGAATTGGATTTGTCGAGTTTGGAGCTTGTGGGAATTTAGTCAAAATCGAATGACGTTCGATTTAGGACTATTCGGAAATGCGTTGGGCTGGAACTTGGGTGGGTTTTACTCACCACTTGATTGAATATTATTTAGTATATAATTGTTGTTGTATTGAAAATATAAAATGTATAACGAACAATGCAAGTTATTGCTTCTGCACCCCGCCTTGTTTTGTACAACAAGTGAGAACATTGTTATTGAGTATAATATCTCTTTTGATCATCTATAACATGTATCGTGGCCCAGACTACTAGTTTACATGTTTGATATTACTTTGTGAAAAGTGATAGTACGCTATAAATGTAGCGATATAGTTGTTATAAACGTGCTTTGAAATCCTTGATATTTGACATATGTTAAATTGGATAAATTATGGTAAATTGTGGAAATATATGTACATATATATCGGGTTGTTCTACACACATTTTGGTGTATTAGGCATAAATGGATTGGTTTGGACATTTGTGGAAATTGAATTGGAAAATGTTAGAAACGAAAATGTCGCGATGGATGCACTTTGAAATCGCTGTATTCGGCGATTTTAAAGTTAACTTTGAAAGACATCCTAGGGCTTCTTCATGTTTATAGTAAGTACTGTTAGCACACTTATTATGGAAAAACATCAAGGTTTAAATATATTTCTGAAAATCATATATGGATTTTTAAAGTGATGGTTTTAAACTAGACATATTTTAAAATGGTGTTTTAAATAAAAGGTTTTAATATAGTATAAGTATTTTGAAAGCATATTTTTAGTATATATATATGGTTTTAGAAATTGTTAAATGTTTTATTTGAGGAATTAAATGCTTTTATATTATAATATTTTACAAATGGTTTATAGTATTTTATTAAATATCTTGGTTTTACAAATAAATTAGTATATGTATACATAAATCTTTTTAAAGGTATTCTAGTATATTTAAAAGTTTAAAAAGGAAGTTTAATATTTTGTAAAGGGATTTAAAGGAGTTTTTATATTATAACACTTATGTTATAATGGATTGTTTTATAAATTGATTAAAATGTATATTACCTTGTTTAATAAGTAAAGATGTACTTAGAGCTTTAAATGGATGTTTCAAAGTAAATGACAAGTATAAAAGTTATTTTCGGTTTATAGTATCGATGTTTGTGCAACATTTGTTTTAACCCATTTAAATATAGTGAAGTGTTTTGGGTTTGTCGTAAACGATGTTTTAGTGGCATTTGTTTTTGAACCCTTGGATAATATTTTAAAATGTTAAAATATTGTTAAATGGGTTTGGAAAATACTTAGATCTTTAATATTTGAATTTTAAAGAGAATAACAAGTATGAATTGGTTTTGGGTTTATTGTGGTAATGTGTTAATAACATTCGCCTTTAGCTCTTTTTGATTATACTTATGAATGTAAATAAGTCTTTCAAAAGAATGTTTTAAAGATAATCATAAGTAAAATGGTTTTGGGTTTGTAGCGACAGTGTTTGAGTAACCTTTGTCTTAAGCTTGTGAAATTGATTTGTGAATATACTTATATGGTTGAGATAATTATATGAATACTTTTGAAAAGTATTGGAACATGTAGAAATGAATAGTGATGTTTTAATTAAATAGTGGAGTTTAATTAACAAATGGAGTTTCATTTATAAAAGAGTCTATTGAGTAAAATGAGTTTTACTAATAAAAGAAAGTTAATTAAAAAGGAGATTAGAAGTCGTTTATATTACTTGATCGTGCTTATGTATTTCGATCATGCTTTGCGTGTTACTTACTTATGGACATCATACGGGACTTATTTTCCCGTATGCGATTATTCTCATTATTATTGGATTGTTTATTTGTTTCATAGGTAAATAATCGACTATCAAATCTTGGCCAAAATATACTCTGGAAATATCTAGAAGAAACACGGGAATTAGATGGTACAGTTATCTTCGGTGATACTATGTTGTACGTATAAACTCGTTTTTCTATTCTAGGACGAATGGTAAGGAAATTCGTCCACTTAAACGGTTAGGAGGTGATCTTAGATCTTATGTATTGTCTGTTTATTTCCCACGGAACTGGAGTTGAGATTACCGGGGAATTTATTGATTGGTGGAGAGTCCGGTAAGTGGGAAGAGTGCACTTATATAGAATGACTCGAACACGAAACCACTTTAAAAGCATATACGTGTTCTATGCTTTAGAAGAGGTTCATGATTGGTTCGAAATGATAGAATCTATATGGATCGAGATCTGTTTGAGATGCTCGAACACATGTAGTTGTTCGTGATCTATTCAGGATGTGGGAATCCATGTGTGATTTCGAGACTTGTTAAGGTATGGGATCCATGTGTGATTTCAAGATATGTTGAGGAATTCATGTGTGATTCCGAGATCTGTTGAGATATGGGAATCCATGTGTGGTTCCGGGATCCATTCGAGTTGGGGACCCATGTGTTGAGATCGATTTGAGTGGTGACTCATGTGCTGGAATGTCGGACGTAGCCTCACCAGTGGATATGACTAAAACCAGAGATAGGATACATATCCATAGGGTTAGCAACCCACGAGGGTGCTCACGACTCCATCCTAGAGTTCCTTACATATATGCTGCGGAAGCAATGCACTCGGCTAGTTTGGTTAGCTATGTATTTCCTATTGTACATTTACTAGGGATATTGTTGCTTCAGAAGGATATCTCTGATCCTTGTGCAATAGATCGGAATCGACATTGATCCGAGGAGATCTATGTGGAAATCCTACACAACTAGCGAACGTAACTTAGCGGTTGTGATTGTATACCTATTATTGTTGTGATGTGCACTCACATACATCGTAGCTATATGATTATTTATAATTTACATCTTAGACATTATTATATTATCATTGGATTTTATCATAGAAATGGTTTGGTTATCTTAAAGTAAAAACCAGTCTGTATTTATTGGCGGTGTGGTCTTACAAGATACCCTTATTTTTAAGGGTTTTAAGATATAAGAAATCTATATGATTTGAGTTTCTCATGCTGGTTTACCATACTGATTCAGGTGTTATTTTCTTAATGCTCGGGTCAGCTCTAGTATGTTTCTAGATTTAGCTATGGTTCATTGGAGCCCTTGGAGAGGAGCTGGATGATTTTTTACCGTATTTATTTTTCGTTGCATTACTTGGTTTGTATCCATCAGCATTGGTGAGGGCAGGTAATTATAATTGTCCAAGCTGATTATAGGTTAGTTTTCTCTAATTGATGTATGTATATCAAAGTTTTCTTTTTTCAATAAAGACATTTTGAGATATTATATATTATCGTTCTACATGTGAGATTGTAATATTGTGTTCTCTTCTTTATTTTTCTATTTCTTTTTATTTTACCCTAACAATTCGTCTTTCCAGCACTTAGGTACTCAGCACGTGAATACCGTGGATGTATTGATGTCGACATTCGAGGGTCGAAAAGGTGGCTCATTACAAGAACGTTGCAAAAGATACATGTGAAATAAAGAGCTAATCATAATTTTATCGCTATTAATACAAACCGAATTAGAAAATATTATTATAGCTTAAAATGTAATATTTTCTAATACATATAACATAACATGATAAATGCACACAGAACGAAAACCTTGTGTTGGCTTATTTTTTGAAACAACCGAATAATTTTTTCCTTTACTTCAAACATACCTGTAGACGTAATAACTAAAACAATACAAACTTAACATAATTCAAAGCGAAATAATGTATCACCAAATAAATTTACTTGCAAATACACATGAAAATACCAATTTTAAGGAATTACTTGTGGAAATAATTATAAGAAATTAATTGTGGAAATAATTATGATTATAGTTTAATTCTATAATATATACTTTTAATATACTCAGGAGATCCCGACGGATCAGTAAATTCCTAAGGAGAAGTAATATGTAATTAATTTTCTCACAATTGAATTACAAATAAAATAGAATTAATTTTAATTGATTCATTAATTAATTTATCTTGTCAAAACTCAAAAATCAAAGAAATTTATTTTTGGTTTAACAATTGAATGGCAATAATATTTGTTATTATCCGACCTATTTTAAAATAGTTCAATTACAGACATTATAAATAATAACATCTTCAATGTATAGTTATGAATGGACATTTCCATTTCCATAAAAATTAGAACATTATAGAATATAAAATACTTTACAAAAATCCATAGAAAATTTCCCCATTATTTTTTAATATCACTAAGAATTTGGTGGAAACCATGAATGTGAGTATTTGTGAATATTTCATAGTATATTAAACAACAAAGTAGAAAAATATATAAAATGCAGATTGGTTAGGAAGGATAATACTAAAATTTACAAAAAGTAAGTTCAAGTGACTAGGATTACAAAAAGAATTAAAAAAAAGTAATGTTGCAATATACGTACTAAACTTTACAAAAATTTAAAGTCACTTACTGAAGATGTCTAAAAATGCTGCTTGTGCACACATATTTTTTCCTTAGACTATTTTATGACAAATTATTTTTTATACTTTCTTTTACTTTAAGTATAAATTTTCTCTCACAAGTTGATTTTTCTTATATACTTATGTTTGAGAATGAAAAAAAAACAATTTTATCTCTATTTTACTTATAACAATTCAATGTTGGAAGAAAAAAAACAACTTTATCTCTATAAGAAACTGAGTTACATATTGGAGAAATTATTATTTTACAATGAAAATAAATTTAGTTTTAAATGAGAATAATTAATTTTATGTAAGTAAATGACATTTTACCCTAGAATTGATGAGAGAGACACATTAAATGAAAAATAAAGTGAATGAATTTTTACTTTAGAACCAACGGAATAGAACTAACGGAAGAAGAATATTTTAAGTGAGAGTGAACGAAAGATAAGAATACCAAAAGTCAATTATTCTATTTTATATATAATAGAAAAGATTTGATCCAAACGGACATATATTGTTGTTTGTTTCCTCAACAATTCAATGTTTATTTTCCATTCAAATTTTCTAAGATGTTTTCGTTGTTTGTTTATTTGTTTTCTTTTTTTCCTTTTTCCAAACATTTGCGATATTCGATAATATATAGTGTAAATAGCACGGATCTTGCTATGTTTTTATACGAATAGCCCGATCGTACTGTACTTTCAGTCCTTCTAGCATTTCCCATTTTTCTATTTCAAGTCTGAAAAACCATACAGTGCCCATCTGTTTTTATAAGTTCTGATCCAGTAGTCAAGGAATTAAATCCGCAGACCTTCGCCTTTTTTTTTAGATTAAAAGGCCAGACGAGGTTCAAGGCTTAAGCCCAGCAATAAAAGAAAAGTAAAAAATATCTTGTTTTCGTCTTTTGTTCATAGGAGCTAAGCAGTGTATTTCTTTTTGACATGAGCGCCGCATTTTACATTTTCTTGTTTCTTTAGTGTTTTTGTATTACTTCTTTCTGTACAATACACGGTTTTACTTAATACTTTAATGAAACGACCTAGTAAATTACACACCATTTCATACACAATTATTTTGCAAACTATTATAAAAATCATTATTCACAATAAAAACTCATACAATTCATAGCAGTTTTCTCCTTTGCCTAGCTAGCCACTATAGTCAAATCATCAATACCATCCAAAATGACCCCAGTTATGCACATTAGCTCATCAACCTCATTGAACTCTCGCTATCCCAGTTAATATCATATCAACACGTATAAGTCAAATCAATTAAAACTCTTCAAGCTTCTTAACAATGTACTTAATATCCGGTCTCAAAACAGGAGAAGACAAGCAACAAGCCATCGCCAACTCAAACAACTTAACCGGACCTTCTTCCGAATTCTCCTTCTCTAAAGAAATTTCACAAAGATCTATGCTTTCTTTTCTTGTTATAATCTCAAGAAATATGATTCCAAGGCTGTATATATCAGTCTCTTTGCATGCACCTTTGGTCTTAATTAACTCTGGAGCTTTGTAGCATTCAAATGTTGTGTCTTCTAACATTACTTGAGCAGATGCAGGATTTAATATTAGTTGCAAACCAAAATCGGATAAAACCGGATTATGATCAAGATCGAAGAAGATGCTCTTTGTTCTGAGATTGCCATGAACGATAGGGCTTTGTAATCCGTTGTGTAAGTGATCTAGTCCCCGAGCAATGCCTAGTGTTATTTTGTGCATTGTATCCCAGTTTTTTGATTTGATCCCTTCATCTAAATGTGTACAGAAATAGATATGTCAGTTTTGAGCAAGTAGACAGCATTATTTATAGTATCTTTGGATATGTAAAAGTAGAATTTTCTTGAAATAACACCTCAAAACATGAATGAACAGCTCAGCTATGCAAGAGTTAATAAGCACGATGTTTGTTTCTAGATTTAAAACATGAAGTCTATAGTTTTAACTGGATTATAAAGGCATGATGGGACTACTACCGAGTACTGACAATGAATTTCAATTTACTTCCACAAAATATCCCCAAAATCATATTATTTTTATGTATGTATGTCACTTGGTGTGTACATCAAGGTTTTCAAAACAAGATTCAAATCGTACAAAATTCAAAGTTTAAATCGAAATGGGATTTATATCATAACAAACAAATTTTAAAATTCATATTTTAACATTTGTACCCGCTTTGAAATTGATTTTAATGTTTGAACTTCGACATCTAAACCTAAAATTTTATTTTCTTTCTTGTTCCAATTTTATTTTGTTTGAAAATGATTCAAATTGTAATTGTAGATCCAAATAAGTATATGGAATATGTCAATTTATTGAGTTATTTTTGTAAACTGCGGTACTAACTAGGTTTGAATGGGAATACGATCGAATCGTAGAGGGGAAAATTCGATTTGAGAGGCAATTAAAATAGTAGGATCTTAAGATTAATGAGAACAACGTACATATGTATGAATGTGTAAATGTGTGTACCAACCAGCATTTATTTCCATAATTTTGTAAATAATAATCAACTTATTTAATGATGTTGTTGACTTGATATTCGCAAATCATTTCAATCCTAGAACATGTGATAATTCTACCACATCCGAAAATGTTTTTGTCAAAACATACTGTTGTGAGAGGAAAAAACAGGGGACCCCTTGCATTTCACAATTTTAGCTAATTTTGTTTCTCTTCTTACCTCATTTTTTGATAATTTTTCTTTTGTCATTCTAACACTGTTCACAAATACGACATGAAATCCTGAATATGGCAGTTCTGTTTATATTTAACACCGAAAGAGGAATGCTAAATAAACTCTCTTTTAGGAGGACGTGCTTGTACTTGCTCTATGATGAATGAATTTGTGGGCTCATCAATCATCTGCTACATGTTGTGCTACATGTTTTGAATGATTGTCTACCACTCTCCATCAATCATGAAGCAAGTAAAAGCACACTCTCTTTAAGGAGAGTGTGTTTAGCATTCCTCTAACCTCAAACAAAATCAAAATATATTCGGATTTGTATTTTGGTCAGAGACAAGAAAAAACTCAACTAAAGGACAAACAAATGTGATCAAATATAGATAACAACATTGTTATATTTTGGTGAAACAATATTCCATATTTAAGTAGATTTGAGAGATATTTAATTCTAGGTGGAAGTATGACTCAAATACATGGCCTCTTTTATATATTTTGAAGAATGATTAACTGCCTTTTTTATTGTATTAAATAAGACAATAAATTATCTACATATGAAAGATTTATAGAAGTATTCAATAGCTTCTCAAAAAAGATATTTTGTGAAGAAAAAAGCTTTTTTTTTTGGTTTTGTACATTAAAATTTCTTCTCAATTTTTAGGCTTTATCTTATATATGCATTCGGTGATTAATAAAGCTTTTTTTTAAAGGAAAACATTAAACATTGTTTTTCTTCACTTCTTATCTTTTCAAAAATCTAATTGTGTACGGATCCTAAAAAAACCATAATAGTTGGTACTACATAAGCTTTTTGAGGAGAGTTTAGTTATGTAAAATACAAGTGTTGAAAAACGCTAGTTCAATTAGACATCTGATATTGCGGAGTAGCCCCTCTTAAATTTAAAAAATATTCAAGGACAAAATTATTCTTATGTCATCCGTCCATCATTTTATCTCTTGTCGTATTTTCCTTCTTCTATATCTCATATCCAGCAAACCCTAAAATAATTTTATATAATTCTCAAATGTTATGGTTAAATCGATGGATTGTGATAATACAAATCTAATGGAATTAAAAGAGGTAAAACTTGAATTTTACGTTGTTTTGATTTATCTTGAATTTAAAAATTCACGATATGAAGAAGAGGTAAAACATGAATTTTATGTTGTTACTTTATTTTACTGGGATGATTTTCTTATGGTGAAAATATTACGGATTTGATTTTTACATGGAAGGATATAAAGGAAAAATTTAACAATAAAATGGGTATACTCGGCAAAAACATGGGTACGATGGTTTTTCAGTTTTATGGAGTGCTACTCAGCAACTTTTCGGATTTAAATAGAATTAACCAAAACTTAATTAAATAAATTAAGGATTATGAAAAGCGAAGATGGAGGATTTTCTATATCTCAATGATTGTAACGACCCGTAAATTTTAGATAATTTTATTTGTTTATTTATATATTTAATTGAAATTTTGTGAAACTTTAAACAATAAAATTTTGAAATTTAAATTTGATATTTGAAATGCGTCTATTTTAACATAGCAACTGGTAAATTTTCATCAGATAATTTGAAAGTTTATTTTCTTGTGTAATTTTATTTCAATTTATATCAGTAAAAAATTGATGGTAATAAAAGTGTACCGAAACCTAAATATGTCAACATGAGAAAATTTATTTAGAACACTCTGAATAAGACTGCATAATTCGTTTCGCAAATTTTGGACGTTTCTAGCTCCGTTTGGATTTTTCCGTACGGAATAGCAGCGTTTATCGGTACCGATTATCGACTTTTGATCGGATGATCGTACCACTGATATCTATGTACTGTTTTGATCGTCTCATCGTGCTGATCTCCACAATATATATTCATTTGTGTAATTCTGTAACCGGTTCACGGTGAAATCTGTGCAACTGTCCGCAGTATCGGTACCAGTTTCGGGTCTCTGGAACTTTTTGTGCCCATTCAATTGTCAAACTGCTAAATATAAATAGGCCATCGGTTATTAAACCTCTGGTACTCTCTGACCATTGATATCCCACCATTTCAATACAAATTTTGCTTCGGTTACTACATTTTCAATCCGTTCATTTCTTTCAGAGATAAATTAATAGTACATATTAAAGTATGGATTCATTTGTTATGGTAGCCACGTCTTTCCAGCTATATTCTTCATCCCCTCACCTTGCTCTCTCTCTTATTTCGGCCATGCTTTTGAAAAATATATTTTGAAGCCTGTTGTCTATCTCAAGTTTTCCCCTTCATGCAACGTGAGGCATCAACCCATTCCCTTGCATAACAGCCGCGTGCTCTGGCATTCGCTCTTCCTCTCTCCTCTGGCAGCTTGTCAATGCAAGGCCGAGACCTATTAGTGCCTCCCTACCAAAGCTCGCCTACATCTCGGCCTTGCTTGCCTAACCCGCGTGAGCCACCCACAGTGCTCGATCACCATCTCTTCTTTCGTATATTTTGGGTAACATATATACTTTTTTTTTATGTTAAACTTTGAAGCTAAATATATATATGAGTTTACAAATAAAAGTTATTGTTTTACTATTGGTTTACTCATATATATACAGTTGGCTGCATGTTATAATAATCGGCATGGAAGTTTAAAAATATGTTTATTGGTATGTTAATATTTTGGTTTATAATATATTATATATTACTTTATTCATTTGCTCTATTTTATTTTATTTATACATAGGTTGTATAGGCTCTGTTTTATTTTATTTATAAGTATTGATTTGCTGTTTATATATATACTTATAGTGATGGATATATGGTCTAATGATTTTACATGGTTGTATACTTAGTTTTATTTGCTGTATATAAATCTATAATATGTATATACTCTGTTCATATATCTATATTAGTATTTTCTGATACGTTCATTTGAGTTATAAGTATGTATATATTCATATACAAGTTGCGTGAAAGGCTTGCAGCCTCGTTTGATTTGAGATTTCATATATATTAGTATTGATTTTAAAATAGATATATATATATATTATATTAGTAATAAAGTGATAAGTATGTTCACTAGGTTATTTTAAAACAGTTTTGGGTTTTGTATAGCATTATATATATATACAAAGTTGTTAAATCATAAATATATATGTTTTCAAGTATGTTGTTCTACGTACAGGGTACATATGTATATCAGTTTTATTATAAATGTAAATCTGGTGATTTAATATTTTAGTCATGGTTTATATCAACATATATATATAGCTCGAATGTAAAATTTTGTTAGTATACATTTGCAGAAACTTTTGTAGACGTTTTGTTTACATTGGTACTTATAATAATGTTGATTTCAAGAATATACTATATTTTGCTGTAGTGATGTTTCTGGTAGCAGTTTATAGGGTAGTCTATAAATAATACTTTGGGTCTATACTGTTAAGTATATATATATTATGTATTACTATTCATTTAACACTGTCGTAGTCATTACTTTTGCAATCCTTCTGTCTGATTTATACAAATATTGTTTTAGAAATGCTGCGTTAAGTATTGCTTTTGAAATTTTAATACATATTTTATTTTGGGTTCGGAAATTAATATGTATTTTAGACTATATATATACGGTTAGTTATATATTTTGTTTTATATATATATATATATATATATTTCTATAAGTTTGTATAGGCAATATATTATTTAAAACATTGATTTTAATTAAATATGTTATTTTAATATTTGTTTTAAAATTTAAAAATTGATTTCATAATGATAATAATATAATTGTTGTTTATATCAAACTGATTCTTATTCAGTTCATCAATTCTTGTTATCAGCTCTACCCGTCAAATTCGTGCCCATCTAGCTTTGTTTTGGAATTCGTGCTTGGATTTGTAACTCAATTTCATCGTCTATTTCTCTAACCTCGAAAGGTGAGCAATCACTCACGATTAACGTTCTTATATTTATTAAATTTGATTTCAATTGAAACGTCAATTGAAATATGCTGCTATTAGTTATTTACATTGTTATATATATGCCATTATCTGTATCTGTTCACCTGTGACATCTGACACCATTATCTGTTATTTATATTGATGATTTATGCATGTTACTGTTGTTATTTTATTATCATATCTGTTATCACTCTGCAAGTTCCCTGTTAGTATAGAATCACTATGGGTTGAAATGATACATACCCGAACGATCTTGTAGAATAGGAGAAAATCGTTGTGGGTTGAAATGATAAACCCAAGCAATTTTCAATTAATTGAATTTGGGATTGCGGGTTGAAATGATATATACCCGTATATATTTAAATTGCGGATTGAAATGATAAATATCCGTACCACTTGACCATAGAATAGAAAATTTTATACAGACACCGTTGGTCTATATATAAATATTTTGAAAATGATTTCTATGGTTTTGAAAAGAAATATATGGTTTTGATAAGTATTGATTTTAAAGATTCATTAAAATTGATTTAATAAAGTTGATAAATAATATGTTTAAGTATTTATTTAATATCTATATTTCAAATATAGAGTTTATAATGATTTGAAATTGATTTGAAATTATATTTGTTTAAGAATTATACTTAAATAAGTTTGATTTGAAATGTATTGAATTTGAAATTTAAAGAAGTGTTTTACAACTTGAAATTTGATTAAAGGTGACTTAAATGGATATTTCAAACTTATATATATTTAAATGGGATATTTTGTTTATTTAAATTTGTAAATTGAAGTTGTATTTATATGTTATTGAAATGATTAAGTAAATGTTTCAAAACTAAATAATAGTTAAGTGAATTTAATATATATATATATATAAGTATCGAATTTAGTTTTGAAATGTTGAATATTTAAAGCTTTGAAATATATTGAAATCGAAATGGCTTATTTTATGGTTCAGATATGTATTTGAAATCGATAATTTGAAATGGTTTATTGAGAAGTTGAATCGAGTCGAAATTGATGATTTGAGATTTGATTAAATTAAAATTTTGGAATTCGAGTTGATTTGAATCGATTTGTGAAATTTGAGGAAACTATTTTATTTTATAAAGTAATTTTAAATTATATTTAAAACTATTGATATTTTACTTTATAAATTATTTTAATGTAAACTATTTTAATATAAATCATTTTTAATATAAATTATTTTATTTTAAACTATTTTAACTTATAACTATTTATATAAACTATTTTATTTATAAACTATTTTATTATATATACTAATTTTAATATCTAAACTGTTTAAAAGGAAAGTGTTATGATTTCCAAAATGCTATAATTTCAAAGTGTTATGATTTCCAAAATGCTATGATTTCAAAGCTGTGATTCCAAAGTGTTTTGATTTTTAAAAGACTATGATTTCAAAAGCGTTATAACTTTGGAAAGTGATATGATTTTGAAAATGGATATATTTGAAGTGAAATGATATCGTATTTATTTGGGTTTTGAAATGAAAATGATATTTTGGTTTTGATGTATAAACTATTTTGAAATGACCACGGTGTTATAATAACGATTGGTTGTTGATGCAGCGCAATCCACTAACTCAATTGCTTTAAGTCGCTCGATAGCTTTAAGATGTTTGCGACCTAACGATTTATGTTTTAACCCATTCCAGCGACCTAGCACGTCAATTCTAAAGTCGCAAGCGGGCTATAGAGACCAACCCAGCAAGATAAACAACCCAGTGCGCATTACTTTAGGTCGCTCCGACCTTTCGAGCTACAACCTTGCCGAGCTACGACCTAAGATAGGTCGCTCAACTCCTTAGGGCGCTTAGGGCGCTTGACTTCAGGTCGCTCGTCCTTATGCCGCATGCTATCATCTTAAACTGCAGTTCTTATGTCGCTAATGCCCTATGCCGCATTGCCTTGAGTCGCTGAGTCCTTAGGTCGTGTCATGTTGTTTCCTTATGTCGTTGTAGTATTTCTTTAAGTCGCTGAATGATGTAAATATGTTGATTTGTAAGTCGCGTGTCATGTAACTCATATTTGTTAGGTCGTAGGTCGTAAGTCGTTGTTTACTGTTAAGTCGTAAGTCGCGTGGTGTTGTAAGCCTATAAATAGGCGGGTTTGTGTCATTTGTAAGAGTTGTTGAATTTGAAATAAAATTTGTTTGTGTGCTTTGTGCCACCATTGAAATTGGTAGTTGAGTGTGATCTCATATCTCCATCTTCGGATATTCGAGTGCGCTCGAATCAACGGACTTGAAGCCGATTCACGGAATCTCGTGCGCGAGATCAACGTAGAAGAATCGTAGATCTTTTAACACGGTATCGTGCGCGATCAACGTGTTAGGGATAGCTAGAATCCGGTATCTTCCGAGATCAACGGATTTGGGCGTTCGACATCATCAATCCATCGATTTTATATTGTTTCATCGAATCGTTTATCGATTTGTTCGACACGAATACTTCAATTCGTCGTCAACTGTTATATCCGCTGCGTCAGTTTGGTATCAGAGCTTGACTTAGCCAATCATAGCTAAACCGAGTCTTTGGAGCCAAGGAGAAGTGTTTGAAAAGTTTGAGCCGAGCTAAGAAGGAGTAGAGCAGTGTGTTGGAAGTTTAGACCGAGCCAATCAAAGCAAAGCCGAACTTGTTAGAGGGATCATGCCTCCAAGAAGAGCTAATCGTCATCAAAACGTTGCAGATGTGTATAGAAGAGAAGATGCTGAACAAATGGAGCAACGAATTAGTAATAAATTCAATGAAAAGCTTGATGAAGGTATTAGAAAGTTGGAGAAATTGATGATCGACATGAATCAAAGTCATAAGAGAAGGTCACCAGCCTCGAACAGTGGAGGAAACAGGGTTTCGCCATCGGTTTCGGAAGCGAGAAGGGTGTCACCACAATCTTATCGAGATAGAAGAGAATCATCAGTTTCGATGATGAGAGATCACCATGGGTATCGAGAAGAAGAAAGAAGGACTCAACGTGAGTTTGAGTATGAACCACACCGTGATAATGAAAGACATGGTAGGAGGGATAATCGTGATCGTAGAGATGTCGATGGTCAGGATCGATATCGCAGTACATCTGATTTTGAAGAGTATGATGATGGAGTTAGTGTTCATTATCGAGATCGAGACCAAGTGCGAGATCGAAATAGAGATTCGGCAGATGATCGTCGATGGGAGTCGGGAATGAAAATAGAGATTCCAGAATTCAAAGGAGGAATGGTTGCGGAAGAATTTTTGGACTGGTTATCTAATGTTAAAGAAATGTTTGAATTTAAGGAAGTTCCCGAGCATCGTAAAGTTAAGTTGATTGCTACTCGTTTGAGAGGAAGAGCTATGGCGTGGTGGCAACAAACTAAACTTACACGGGAAAGAATGGGAAAGTCAAAGATTGAGTCATGGGAGAAGATGAAGAAATTAATGAAGGCTACTTTCTTGCCTTATAATTATCAGTCTCTTATGTATCAGCGCTTACAGAATCTGAGACAAGGGACCAAGTCGGTTAATGATTATGCAGATGAGTTTTATCAACTTATTGCCAGAAATGATATCATGGAGACTGAGGAGCGGTTGACAGCTAGATTTGTTAGAGGATTGAGAATGCAAATTTAGGATATGGTGAATATGTTTGACCCTAGATCCGTCGCAGAAGCACACCAGAAGGCGTTAGCTTGGGAGAAGCAAGGCAGAAGAGGAGGTGGTGTGTTTACAAATTCCAACAATCAAGTGAAAGGGGCTAGTAGCAATACCAACGTTTCCAAGGCTGTTGGTAAACCGGTTGTCAATGAAGTTGCTAAGACCAAGGTCAATAGTAGTATCAAATGCTTTAATTGCCAAGAGTTTGGTCACAAGAGCAATGAATGTCTGCAGCCTAAGAAACGAGTGATGGTTGCTGAGGTTGAGGATGAGGATGCAGAAGCAGAATGTTCTAATTTACTACCGGCTGAGGGGGAAGAATTATTGTCGGGAGATGATGGACATTCATTGATGATGAGGAGAAATTGCTTGACACCAAAGCAGGAGGAAGAGACTAGCTGGTTGAGGAGTAACATTTTTCAGTCAACATGCACTATTTTGGGAAAGGTTTGCAAGTTTGTTATTGATGCAGGAAGTTGTGACAATATTATCTTTACTAAGGCTGTGAAGAAGCTGGAATTGAAGACAGAGAAACATCCCAAGCCTTACAAATTGTCTTGGTTGAGGAAAGGTGGGGAGGTGAAGGTTAGTCGCAGAGCTTGTGTGAATTTTCCATCGGACAGAAGTATAAAGATGAAATTTGGTGTGATGTTGTGGACATGGATGTGTGTCATTTGTTGTTGGGCAAACCATGGCAATTTGATAGGGCCGTGCAACATGATCGAAGAACTAACTGCTACAGTTTCATGTTCAATGGCATTAAAATCACTTTAGTTCCTAAAAAGCAACAACAGAAGGAAAGCAAGTTGGAGGAGATTGAAGAACTGAAGACTTTGCTATCTTTGAAGGAGTTTGTTAAAGAAGTAGAAGAAGAGCCGGAAGTGTTTTTGTTGATTGGACGCTAAAGTAATGAAGTGATTGAAATTCCTGAAGAAGTAAAGCCAGTGCTGGAAGAATTTGAAGATGTATTTCCTGAAGAGTTGCCAAAGGAGTTACCACCATTGAGGGACATACAACACCAAATTGATCTTGTTCCAGGAGCTGTGTTACCACATAGACCACATTACAGAATGAGTCCAAAGGAGCACGAGGAGTTGAGAAGGCAGGTGGAAGGGTTGCTTGAACAAGGGCGTGTACAGGAAAGTTTAAGTCATTGTGCAGTTCCAGCCTTGTTAGTGCCGAAAAAGAATGGAACGTGGAGGATGTGTACAGATAGTCGGGCATTGAACAAGATTACTGTGAGGTATTGATTTCCAATGCCTAGATTGGATGATTTGTTAGATCAGTTGAATGGAGCTACTATATTTTCAAAGATTGATCTGAAGAGTGGGTACCATCAAATTCGAATTCGACCAGGGGATGAATGGAAAACAGCATTCAAGATACGGAAGGAGTTGTACGAATGGCTGGTTATGCCGTTTGGTCTTTCGAATGCACCTAGTACGTTTATGCGGATGATGAATCGGATCTTTAGACCATTTATTGGGAAGTTTGTGGTGGTGTATTTTGATGATATACTGATATACAGTGGAAGCACAGAATAACACTTGCATCATCTGAGAGAAGTGTTGATGATACTGCGACAGGAACAATTTTATGCTGCAACAAAGAAATGCGTGTTCATGACGCAAAGTGTTTTATTTCTGGGATATATCGTATCCAAGGATGGAATACAGGTGGATCGAAGTAAGGTTGAAGCAATCAGAAATTGACCACAGCCCAAAACTATAACTGAAGTCAGAAGTTTTCACGGGTTAGCATCATTCTACCGAAGGTTTATTCTACATTTCAGTAGCGTGATGGCACCTATTACTGATTGCATGAAGGGTAAGCAGTTTGCATGGTCGAAGGAAGCAGGAGTTGCTTTTGAGTGAATCAAGGAACTGTTGACGTCAGCACCAATTCTAGTTTTACCGGATTTCCAGTTACTATTTGAATTACATACCGATGCATCTAAAGTTGGAATTGGAGGAGTGTTGAGCCAGAGGGGCCGTCCAATTGCTTATTTCAGTGAGAAGCTTTCGGGAGCAAAGATGAGATATAATACTTATGATGTGGAGTTCTATGCTATTGTTCAAGCTATAAAGCATTGGAGACACTATTTGTTCCATAAAGAATTTGTTCTGTATACTGACCATGAAGCTCTGAAATATTTGCATGGATAGGACAAGATTGCAGCCAGGCATGCTTCGTGGATCGCATACTTGCAACAATTTACATTTGTGGTGAAGCATAAGTCGGGAATTACAAACCGTGTGGCAGATGCATTGAGTCGAAGGAATCATTTGTTGACTACAATGAAGGTTGAAGTGACGGGGTTTGATGTGTTGCTAGAATTGTTTGTTGATGATCCTTATTTTGCCAAGGTGGTTGATGAAGTCGAAAAAGGAAGGACGAATGAGTACGTGTTAGTGGATGGTTTTCTATCTAAAGGGGATCGATTATGTATACCAGAGTGCAGCTTGCGAATGAAGATTGTGAAGGAGTTGCATGAAGAAGGTCATGTGGGTAGAGATCGTACTTTGCAGTTGATTTCTGAATCATATTTTTGGCCATCCATGAGGAAAGAAGTTGAAAGATTTGTACAGATGTCATATATGTCAAGTTTCCAAAGGGACAGCTACGAATGCAGAGTTGTATATGTCATTGCCCGTGCCAACTAGACCATGGGTTGATATTAGCATGGATTTCGTTTTGGGTTTGCCAAGAACTCAGCGAGGGAATGATTCAATATATGTTGTAGTGAACAGGTTTTCGAAAATGGCACATTTCATAGCTTGTAAAAAAACCGCGGATGCAATCCGTGTTGCTCAGTTGTTCTTTAAGGAAGTGTATCGACTACATGGGCTACCTGAATCCATTGTTTCTGACCGGGATACACGATTTCTAAGTCATTTTTGGTTGAGTCTGTGGAAGATGGTTGGAACGAAGCTGAATTTTAGTAGCGCCTATCATCCGCAAACAGATGGGCAAACGGAAGTGGTGAATAGATCGTTGGGAAACTTGTTAAGATGTCTTGTAAAAGATAAGTTGGGATATGAAATTATGTCAGACGGAGTTTGCACATAATCACGCTGTTAATCGAAGTACTGGATTCAGTCCGTTTCAAGTTGTATATTCAGCAATTCTGAAGGGACCGTTGGATTTGATGACAGTACCATCTTAGAAAGAAGTTGTTAAACGAGCTTGTGATTTCGTGAACGAGTTTCAGGAATGTCACAGAACTGTTCATGAACGATTGCGTGCATCAAATGATAAGTATAAACAACTGGCAGATAAAAAGCGAAGAAGTGTAGACTTCAAAGAAGGTGATTTTGTTTACGCGGTATTAACGAAAGATCGTTTTCCAGTTGGAACTTACAACAAGTTGAAAGCTCGAAAATTTGGTCCAGTGGAAATTTTAAAGAAGATCAATGATAATGCGTATAAGTTGAGGTTGCCAGATCATATTCACACTGCAGACGTTTTCAATGTTAGGCATTTGATTCCGTATCATGGGAATAAGCTTATTGAGGAAGAGGAAGGCACAAATTCGAGGTCGAATTTTTGTCAACCGGGGGAGGATGATGCAGCGCAATCCACTAACTCAATTGCTTTAAGTCGCTCGATAGCTTTAAGATGTTTGCGACCTAACGATTTATGTTTTAACCCGTTCCAGGGACCTAGCACGTCAATTCTAAAGTCGCAAGCGAGCTATAGGGACCAACCCAGCAAGATAAACAACCCGGTGCGCATTACTTTAGGTCGCTCTGACCTTTCGAGCTACAACCTTGCCAAGCTACGACCTAAGATAGATCGCTCAACTCCTTAGGTCGCTTAGGGCGCTTGACTTCAGGTCGCTCATCCTTATGCCGCATGCTATCATCTTAAACCGCAGTTCTTATGTCGTTGATGCCCTATGCCGCATTGCCTTGAGTCGCTGAGTCCTTAGGTCGTGTCATGTTGTTTCCTTATGTCGTTGTAGTATTTCTTTAAGTCGCTGGATGATGTAAATATGTTGATTTGTAAGTCGCGTGTCATGTAACTCGTATTTGTTAGGTCGTAAGTCGTTGTTTATTGTTAAGTCGTAAGTCGCGTGGTGTTGTAAGCCTATAAATAGGCGGGTTTGTGTCATTTGTAAGGGTTGTTGAATTTGAAATAAAATTTGTTTGTGTGCTTTGTGCCACCATTGAAATTGGTAGTTGAGTGTGATCTCCTATCTCCATCTTCGAATATTCGAGTGCGCTCGAATAACCGGACTTGAAGCCGGTTCACGGAATCTCGTGCGCGAGATCAACGTAGAAGAATCGTAGATCTTTTAACACGGTATCGTGCGCGATCAACGTGTTAGGGATAGCTAGAATCCAGTATCTTCCGAGATCAATGGATTTGGACGTTCGGCATCTTCAATCCATCGATTTTATATTGTTTCATCGAATCGTTTATCGATTTGTTCGACACGAATACTTCAATTCGTCGTCAACTGTTATATCCGTTGCGTTAGTTGTTAAAGAGACAGGGATCAGATATGGACATACTCTCCGTCGATACCGAAAACCACTTTGACAACTGTGTACGCGGTGGAGTTTCCAGAATGAAGTAGAATGGTGGCGACGATCCTAAGGTATATACGTGGACCCAACTCCCGTGAGTTGGCATAAGGTGGCTAAAACAGGAGCGATCTCGGGCCAATGAGGTAGCACCTCTGATCGGACGCACTTCTTCGATACCATTTTATTACTTTGTGATTTGTTTGGGTGCACCCCTTGATTTGGGAGTGTTGTTCGAGGTGGAGCGGTAGTGGCTGCTATGCGTTTCCATCAGCCCGTGTGCGTAATTGGTATATCTACCCTGGCATTGCCTTGTGTGCCGTGTTACCTACCATATCGAGCTTTACTACGAGTTGTGATTTCTCCCGTAGCCTATGGAGTATCGAGGGTAGCCCCCATTTTGGGAGTACGCTAATACTGGATAGACTACTGGGACTATTACGTGTTAGGGTGAGTTTAAATTAAATGTAAAGCTCTAATGCTATTTTAAAGTATGTTTATTTTATATTAGACATTATTATAATAGCGAATATTACTACATAGTAGATAGTTTAACGGATTCTTAGAGGATGGTTATCCCAAACATCCTTTGAGTTACTTGTATTTCAGTTGATATTTCACTTGAGTTGGATTTATTGATATAAGAATGTTAATCCTGACTCGAGTGTTTTGTGTTTTGCTTTACGCTCGGGTCAGACTGAGTGATACAGCATTTGAGACTCGCCTTTGGAGTTGAAGCTTCGCTTGGAGATCCAGCTATCTATCGATGCTGCTACCAGTTATTCAGTTGATTCCAGTGATGTATTCAGATCTTGTATTTGACTATTTTATTGAGACATCTATGTATTCGAGACTTCTGTTGTATCTTGTTTAACTCTGTTATATATATAGTAGCTTCATGAACTACTATTCTTTTGTTTCCGCTGCATTACTGTTATATTACTCTGTATCTGTGATCTGTGATTATTTTATTTACTGTATATGCTGAGTTTTGCCAAATTTTATTTACAATCCATTGTTTTGAATTATTCAAGTCCGGCATGTGTGGATTTATTGTCGATTTGAATGGTCCAAAATACTGGGTCGTTACAATGATCTTCATCGACCATTAGAAAACAAAGGAAGAAACGTAGTAATTTATCTCAAGCAAAATGAGAGATTTTGGATAAGAAGGCTGTGACGGCTATTCGGTGTTTTTTTAGAAAATTCGATGTTTTATATTATTGTTGATGAAACATCTGTTTATGCAATCTGGAAGAAATTGGAAGGAACCTATACAAAGAACTCTGAAACAAATAAGGTTATTCTTATGAGAAGATTGGTGAATTTGAAGCTTAAGAAAGGTGAGTCAATTGGAGAGCATCTTTAGATTTTCAAGCAATTTTGAACCAATTGGGGCCGTGAATTACAAAATGGATGACGAGACACAAGTCTTCATATTGATGAGTTCGTTATCAGAGAGTTGGAAAACGTTTGTGGTTAAACAACTCAAATTCGGATGGAGTTGTTTCAATGAGATCGGTGGCTAGTAGCTTCCTTAATGAGGAGATGCGGAGGATGAACCTAATGGAAGGAAATGATAAGAAAGAAAGAGAAAGTGGAAATCTGATTGAAGAGGTCAATCTTGCTAGAAAGGGTAACCATCCAAATATGTAAAGACGATTAAATAGATCGAACATGAAAAGAGATTTCATTTGTTAGTACTGTGAAAAAACTGATCATCGGCTGAGATTTTACAACAAGTTTAAAACAGACAAAGAAAGAACGAAAACATTAGAAGAAGACAAAGACAAGCTTAATGAAGGAAGCGATGACGAAGTGAATTTTGGTATCAGTAATGATATTATCTGTGTTGACTGAAAAAAAATGGATGGGTGTTTGATTTGCGTGCATGTTTCCTTATATGTCATCAAAAGAGAGCATTCATTGATTATAAAGAGCGAGAAAGCAAGGTGGAGTCTGCTAATGGTGAAGAGTTACATGTTAAGGAGGTAGGTTCCGTTAGATTAAACATGTATGATGGAAGGATGGTGAAACTCACGGAAGTTAAGCATGTCCCAGATATTACGAAAAATCTTGTTTCTATAGGACAGTTAGAGGTAAAAAGCTGTAACTTTTCAACTCGAGATGCAGTCGCAAGGGTTTGGAAAGGTAATAGCGAGGTGCTGCGCGCAAAAAGAGAAAGCAATAATGTGTGCAAACTACTTGGAAAGACGGTGGAGATTGAAGAAGGTTCTCAATTTGGAGTTGGAGAAACAAATTTGTCTGAATTAAGGTAGAGCATGCAATGAAAAACCACAAAGTCTGCTTGAAAACCTTTATGGTATTGCAATTGAAAACCTTTATGGTATTGCAAGCAATTCTGATTTATTAATGACATGCATGTTCAATTGGGGCATACGTAAGTAGATGGTTTGGAAGTTAATTAGTTTTTTGGAACGATGACATTTGTTTCCATAATAATATTGAAGATTATTTAGAGTCTGAGGTTCTATGTGGAGCTTGGATGACATTTATGGAATATCATATCAAGATGGAGATTGTTAGATTTTGATGATACAATATTACATATTTAAATAGATTTTGAAGATATTTGAGTGTACATGGATTGTGAAGAATGATAAATTGCCTCTTTTATAAGGTTAATTAGATGTGCGGGAAAAAAATTGATTTTCTTGGGCTTTTGGGGATTGAAATTTTCCTCAATTTTTAGGCTTTCTCTTGCAATGATTTAGTAAATTAATAAATATTTTATCTGAATGAATCTATTAGTCATCGTTTTTTTTCCACTTTTTATCTATTCAAAAATCTAATTGTGTAGTAATCATAAGAACACCCTAACTAGCAATCCCAATAAGGTAGCAACAGAGTATAATACTCATTTGTTAATTAACTAATATAATATGTTAAGCTTTTATTTGAACAAAAATACCACTACGACAAAAAAAAAATTATATTCTATATCAGAAACAAAAATTGTAAAAGTGACCATAAAGCAAATTACCAATTTGTTCGTCTGGATTTCTTCAAATCCCAAATGCACTTCTTTGAATTCTTTTTTCAGTAAGATTGCACATTATTTCAGGTATTTCACACAACTAGTATCATGTATTCATGTTTGAATTGTGTAGCAAATAGGAAAAAGAATAACCTCGATCATAACTATGTAGTTTAGATTTCATATTTAAGTGAATTTTGAAGATATTTGAGTCTAGGTAGAAGTGTGACTCAAATACATTGTCTCTTTTATAGATTTTGAAGAATGATTAATTGACTTTTTTATTGCATTAAATAAGGCACTAAGAAAGATTTATGGAAGTATTTAATAGCTTCTCAAAGAAGATATTTTGTCAAGAAAAAAGTTTTTTCCTGTGGTTTTGTGGATTAAGATTTTTCTCAATTTGTAGACTTTCTTTTGTAATCATTTGATAAATTAATAAAGATTTATTTAGAGGAATATATTTGTCATTGTTTTTCTTCATTTCTTATCTTTTCTAAAATCCAAAATCTAATTGTGTAGGAATCCTAAAAAAGCTATAATAGTTGGTACTACACAAACTGTTTGAGGAGAGTTTGATTATGTAAAATATAAGTGTTGGAAAACTTAGTTGAATAAATCGAGGATTATGAAAGACAAAGATAGAGGATTTTCTATATCTCAATGATCTTCACCAACCATTTGAGAACAAAGAGGAGAAACGTGGTAATTTATCAGAAGCAAAATGTGATACTTCGAATAAGAAGGCTCAACAGCTATTCGGTGTTTTTTGGAGAATTCGATGTTTTATATTGTTGCTAATGAAACCTATGTTTATGCAATCTTGAAGAAATTGGAAGGAATCTATGCAAAAAACTCTGGAACAAGTAAGGTTATTCTTATAAGAATATTGATGAATCTGAAGCTTAAAAAAGGTGAGTCAATTGGAGAGCATCTTAATGATTTTCAAGCAATTATGAACCAATGAGGCTATGAATTACAAAGTGGATGATGAGGCACGAGTTTTGATATTGATGAGTTCATTACCGGAAAGTTAAAACGTTTATGGTTGCATTGAACAACTGAAATTCGGATGAAATTGTTTCAATGGGATCGGTGGTTAGTAACTTTCTTAACGAGGAGACGCAGAGTATGAACCTAATGGAAGGAAATGATAAGAAAGAAAGAGAAAGTATAAATACGATACGATTGAAGAGGTCAGTCTTGCTAGAAGGGGTACTCATCCAAATATGTAAAGATGATTAAATAGATCGAATATGGAAAGATTTCATATGTTATTACTGTGAAAAAACCGACCATCGGTTGAGATTTTGCAACAAGTTTAAAATGAATGAAGAAAGAATGAGAACACTAGAGAAGACAAAGGCAAGCTTAATGAAGGCAGTGATCACGAGGTGAATTTTGGTATTGGTAATGATATTTTCTGTGTTGACTGAAGAAAAGAAAATGGATGGGTGCTTAATTCGTGTGCATGTTTCCATATATGTCATCAAAAAGGAGTATTCATTAATTATAAGAAGCGAGAAAGCAAGGTGGAGCCAGCTAATGGTGGAGACTTACATATTAAGAAGGTAGGTTCCGTTAGATTAAAAATGTATGATGGAATGACGGTGGAGAATGAAGAAAGTTCTCAATTTGGAGTTGAAGAAACAAATTTGTTAGAATTAAGGTAAAGCATGCAATGGAAAACCATAAAATCTGCATGGAGATCTAAGCAATTCTGATTTATTGATGATATGCATGTTCAATTAGGACATACGTAATTGGACAGTTTGAAAATTAGTTAGTTCTTCAGAATTTGATATTTGTTTCCATGGTAATATTGAAGATTGTTTGGAGTCTGAGGTTTTAGGTGGAACTTAATGACATATATGGAATATCGTATCAAGATGAAGATTGTTAGATTTTGATGATACAATATTACATATTTAAGTAGATTTTGAAGATATTTGAGTATATGTGAAATTGTGAAAAATGATTAATTACTTCTTTTATAGTGTTCATTAGATGTGCGTGGGAAGAAAAAATTATTTTTTTGGACTTTTGGGGCTTTAGATTTCTTCTCGTTTTTAGGCTTTCTTTTGTAATGATTTGGTGAATCAATAAATGTTTTATTTGAAGGAATCTATTAGTCATTGTTTTTTTTTCTTTATTTTTTATCTATTCTAAAATCTAATTGTGTAGAGATCATAAAAAAACACGCTAACAAGCAATCCCAATAGTGGTAGCAACTTAGTATAATACTCATTTGCTAATTAAATAATATAATATGTCAAGCTTTTATTTGAACAAAAATACTACTACAGCAGAAAAAATTATTACGCTCTACACCAGAAACAAAATTGTAAAAGAGACCATAAAGCAAATTACCAGTTTGACTGTCTAAATTTCTCCAAATCCCAAATATATTATTTTTACATTTTGATAGAAAATTCATTTTGTCATAGTAGCTAAATCCAGAAAAGAAAAAGCAGCTTTTCCATTATAAATAGTAGATAATACTGATATTTATATACATTTCATCCATGCTGCCTAAAGCTAATAAACTCATACACTTCTTTGAATTCTTTTTTTCAGCAAGATTGCACGTTATTTCAGGTATTTCACACAATCGGTATCATCTATTCATGTTTGAATTGTGTAGCAAATAAGAAAAGTATGACCTCGATCATAACTGTGTAGTTTAAATTTCATCTAAATTCCAAACAATGGTAAATTTCTTCATTTTTCTATAGCAAATATGAAAAAGTACAAACACCTATCCATACGATTGCCTCTATATCAAGTAAACATCAACGCAGTATGGATGAAATGTATATAGATATGGGTATTATATTTATATACCATTCATAACGCCAAAGTTGCTTTTTCTTTTTTAAACCAGGCATGTATTTAATATTTTATTTTATATAAATAGCCATCCATTTTTAAAACCTCAAAATCTATGTCAATCGAGTAAATTTCAGTCTTTAACCGTCCAATTTCTCACATTTTCGTGGGCTCGCAAGTCGCCACAAATCAAAACTACCGCTATATAATTTACCTACATAAAAAGCAAACCAAAAATAAAAATACAAAACGGTTAAGGAATTTCTCATATTGGCTTTCACCAACCGCCCCCATCAATCTACACTCATCCACCCAAATTCAAGAAAAATAAAAAATAAAAAATGGCAGAAGAAAAGAACCTTAACGTATTCTTCATCCCATTCTTCGCATCAGGGCACATGATCCCAATGGCAGACCTCGCAGCCTTGTTCTCAAGACGCCCTAACGTGGTACCTACAATGTGCCTTACGCCAGCCAACGCGGCATTCATAAAGGCCACCCTTGACCCAAACGTGAAAGTACAAACTTACCCCTTCCCTTCGGAGGCGGTAGGCCTCCCTCCAGGCGTAGAAAACCTGGCCTCCATCTCCAGCCCTGAGCAGGAGCACAAAATATACGCCGCTGTAAATCTCTGCGAACCCATCCACCGTAAACTTCTCCACGAACACCGTCCCGATGCCATCGTGGCTGATGTCCCGTTTTATTGGGCCACCGCCATAGCCCGTGAACTCAACATCCCCAGGCTGACCTGGCATGCCGTAGGCGTCTTCCCTCAGGTCGTCATGAACTCACTCCATGCGCAAGCACACGAAATCACATGCAAAGAAGATACAACGATAAAAGTGAAAGACTTGTCCGGCAAAGAGATCATAATGCCGGTGACCGAATTACCGGAATTCGTGCGCAAGCCGAACTTCATGACCAAGGTTTGGGAAAAGATGAAGACTGCACAACTGGAGTGCTACGGCACGGTAGTGAACACGTTTCACGGCTTGGAGCCCGGGTACTGCGACCACTACCGGGAGACCGACTGCAAGCGGGCCTGGTTCGTAGGGCCCGTGGCGTTAGCCAGAGGGTACCGGAAAAAAGAGAGTAATGAACATGAATGCATCAAGTGGCTGGACGGTAAGGAGGAGGGGTCGGTGTTGTTCGTGTGTTTCGGCAGTTGGTGCCAGTTCACGGAGGAGCAATTGAAGGAGATTGGGAAGGGACTGGAAGATTCCGGAAGACCGTTTTTGTGGGTGGTGAGGGATTGGAAGCTTCCGGAGGTGAGTGGTAGAGGAATGGTGGTGAAAGGGTGGGTGCCCCAGGTGGCAGTGTTGGAGCATAGGGCGGTAGGGGCATTTTTGACGCACTGTGGGTGGAACTCGGTGCTGGAAGCCATGGCTGCAGGGGTGCCGATGTTGACATGGCCATTGGTGTTCGAGCAGTTTATTAATGAAAGGTTGATGGTGGAGGTGGTGGAGGCAGGGAGGAGGGTTTTTGATGGAAGTAGGAGTACGAGGGATGAAGAGAAAGTGACCGTTCCTGCCTCCACTATTGCGAAGGCGGTGTCAGAGTTCATGGAGGAAGAAGAGAAGGGAGGAAGGAGGAGGAGGAAGGCGGAGGAATGTGCACAAATGGCAAAGGCGGCTGTGGCAGAAGGTGGCTCATCTTCGACTGATCTGAATTCTCTGATTGATGCACTAAAGAAGGAGATGGATATGTGATCATGCAAAATGGTACTAGATATTCCTGTTTGTCGGACTACATATGTAGTGTGCAAGTTTTGGATAATAATATCAGACTGTAGAGGAGAATTGGGTATATGTGGATTGTAGCGTGTAAGTTGTAATCTGTTAAGTTTGTTTTAGCAAGTGTGTTTGTGTACTTTTAAGAGGTTGTTAAAGACATGTAAGCCAAGGTCTGAGAAATGGAATACGTGCAAACTTCAACCATTAAAGTACGAGTATCAACCTTAGGTTTACGGTTTATGAACTTAAATTATTGTAGCCGGTAACTTTGCCAAACAATGATTCATAATAAGGTTCAACGTTATTCATTTATCTCAACTTACAGACCCGGTTCGGTTAAACGACCAAATTGGTGGGCCAACTGACCAATTTTTTTCTAGAACGCACGCTAGCAGTACATTTTGAAGTGCATGAATGAAAGTATGAAACAGTACTTGATTATAACCAACCGCAGAATATATTTTCTATCTTTTATATTTGATGCATTATAATTTATGTGGTTTTAACTGATTTCTTTGAAATTGAAAAATGATAGTCGCTGGTTTTCTAACAAATTTCAAAGCAATAGAGCTTGAGTCAGATTTATTTTGCTGCAAAAAATTATGCCTAAACTTTTCAGAAGAATAATTACCGTTCAAGAAACGTCTCAAGCTACCACCATGATAGTACGGAAAAACAAACAGCCTCTCTCCTCTGCCCCCGGCATAAACTCCTCTCAACGGCACCAAATTCGGGTGCCTAACCGACCCGATAAACCGAACAGCCTCATCCACATCTTCCCTCCTTCCACCACAGCAACCGGGTCGAACGAACCTTAACAGCATAACAGACCCGCATTTCAAAAACTCGGCCCTGTACAATGTGCCATAGCTGCACTTGCCTACTACTTCTCCTGGCGCGTCCAGTATATCCTGTACTGTCAGCTCTGCTTCTCTTCCCTTTTCCTCGAAAACTATGAGCTGTTCCGGGTTACCGGGTTCCGGGTCTTCAGGTGGCGGGTTTGGTTTCCGGACCCATTTGGCTTTGAGAATGTGTACGAGGAGGAAGATGGTGAGAAGGAGGAGGAAAGGGAGGGTCAGGGAGAGGATGAGAATGAGTTTTAGGCGCTTTTTCATTGTGATTTGGTATGCAGGGGGTCGCTAGAAAATTGTATGACGGATGTAAATTTTAGGTGGTGCTGAAGAGAAGTAAAGAATTTGATTCTTTGGGTTTTTGTGAAGTTTTAGAATGAGAAATTCGAAAAGGAGAGCTTTATATTATTTTTGGGAGGTGGTTTTGAGGGAGAGTGGGAAGAAAAGCTAGCTGAAAAAGAAACTGGGAAAGAAAGTCGGTGAGGCTTTAAATATGAATCGAGTGCAAACTGCAGCTGATTTAATGCTTTTTCATTGTGCACTGGTCGATGTGTAATTCAGCTGTTAAGAATAATATCTTTGGCCGGGATATTCGTACATAGCACCACCTTTCCAATGTTCCAAATCAATTTCAATGCTGACTGTAAGAACAAAAAAAAAAAATTTATAGAAAAGCAGCTACTGTTCCCACCAATAGTGTTTGGAAACTTTCAAGACTAGTGATAGTTTTGTTCATTTAGTTTGGTTTGTTCTATGATATATCTTTGTTCTGAGAGAAAATATGTCGACCAAGATCACATTTGACACAAACAAGATTTCAAAAGGTTAAGTTTATTTTTTAAGAATAGCACTATTTGTTGTGATGATAAATTCCGCCTTTTGTGCAAATTAAAAATGATAGGTGAACGTCATCTAATTGGAATTCAATAACCATCAACAAGTAACAACTCCAAACAATTATTCGAAGTACAAAATAAACAATACGATAAACAGTGCAACAATGTATCGTGATTCAATCAATTTGATCTGCGTCCACATGTCCAATAGCTTTATTACTTTTCATGTATAATTCAAATGCAAGATTATACGATCAATTTAGGAAACTAGAATAATAACATTGTGCAATTCAACTTGAGGGGATAATGCTCAATTTAGAAAACCTTTTGCATACGGGTTTTAATTTGATTAACCTGAATTTAATCGAGCTTGGATCAGATTTAGTTATACTTTGAAGAGAATTACGTTTTAATCACCCGTTCCTCACATTTAGGTCACATGATAAAACATAAAATATTCTTATGATTCTAAATCCACTAAATACCATATTCCGAACTTCCAAGCCCAAGTCGCATTGGTCGATAGCTGTGACTTACGCAGTCAATCGACCACGATCTTAGGTTGAGAAAACCTAACGCAGGCGATATGAGCAATCAACTTCTCCTTTCTTGCGGTATGTTTTACAGTGCTAACTAGTCCGGCGATACTATTCACCGGTTGACTTGTTGAAGCTCAAAGGTGGCTCCATGCGTTGCTGCAGATGTATTAATCTGCATAGCTCCAATATCTTCGAACTTAATCCATTATTTTCATTATTTCTTCAAACATCATCTATGACAGATCATTTGCATATCTGAGTACATTTCACACTCCATCTCACTACCAGAGAATAACAGTTTTTCCAATGCCATTTAGCTGCCATATTGACACTACCTCGATGCGACATTATAAATTATTTTGGCATCGCAAAGGTATAGTGAATTCCGTACACATTAGCGATGTCGTGTTGTATGTACTTCTTGTTTTTTCTAAAGAAAAAAATTGTTAATACTACAGTTGTCGATTTTGATGACAACAACCATATAAATATAAGTACTATTGTTTTTTCAAGTTGTATAAAATATTTTGCAGGATATTACACAGAGTTATACAAGTACATGATAACCGAGTTTAAAGATAAGTAAAGAGACTAGATGTCAAGGTTCAGAAATGATCAAGACAATTGAAAACTCATGAGTTTAAAAGATAAAGACGTGAAGAGTTTAAGACTATAGATAATTGTTAATAGACATTTGATAAATTTGTTAAAGTCCTTAAATAGAAACTTTCTTTTCTTTGAAATATTCTCTCACCAAAAATCTATTTTGTTTTCAAAATATATTTCCACAAATATTTTATAAAGTTTTATATATTAAAAGTATTTAAAAACTACGTTTAACTAATTTTACAAATTTCCAGAATGTTGAAACACCCTAGAAGTGTTTCTGTTTTTCAAAACACACAAGGGTATGTCGACTTAATGTTGACATACCCTTCCTATGTATGTTGACATATGAACCATTGAAGAGTTTTTTTAATTTAACTTTTAGCTCCATCTCTTTGCAAATAGACACGTCCCTTCAAATACTATATAAAGGGGACTGAAAAATGAATTTTTGTAACTACTTTCTCCCCATTCTTCTTACTTTGAATTCTCATTATACATTTCTCAAAATCCACTTTCTATACTCTTCAAATCCACTCAAAATCAATCTCTACTTCATTGCATTCATTCTCTATAATCTACTCACTGATTTGCAAGTATTCTCTCACCAATTCAAAGACCAAAGTGCTATAAAAGGGCTATAGGATATTCTATATCCAAGTTACAACTATTTGTATTTGGAATTAACAACTCTTTACTACTATTTTGTATAGGTATGCTTGTTGTCCATTCAAATTAAGCGAGTGTGCTTATTGCCCATTCAAATCAAGTGGGTGACCTTGTTGCCCGATTAAATCAAGAGAGCCTACCCTAAGCTTGAAAAGACAGGAGGGTGTATTATGTTGCCTTGAAATCAAGATTGTGTTCTAGTTTGTTTGCTACATGATTAAAGTAGACGTTTGAACGGAAATCTGTACAGATACTATACAGGACTGGATATAGGATTGGTTAACCTGAACCAATATAATACTCGTGGTGTCATCTCTCTTACTTTTACTTTATTTTTATTGCATTTATATATATCTATGATTGCCTATTAATATATATATATATATATGTGTGTGTGTGTGTGTGTGTGTGTGTGTGTGTGTTAGTTATCTACATTTTGATTTAAATCTTGAAAGTATTTAGAAAAGTTCTATATAAGTTATAAAACGCTATCCACCCTCCTCTAGTGTTAAATTAGCCTTAAGTTGCATTCATACTAGTATAATTTATACTACACTGTTTCCCACATTTGGTATCAGAGCCTTAGGTTTTCAAAAACTAATTATTTGATTTTTGAAAATTATAAATGGCTTATAACACCAGTAGTACACTTTTTAACACTTTTGTAGAAGGACAATCATCTACTAGACCCCCACTATTTAATGGTAGTAATTATGCTTACTGATCATGTAGGATGAAAATTTATTTATAATACGACAGTTTAGATATTTGGAATATTACACAAAGTGAATACATTGAGCCCCAAACTGAATATTCACAATAGACCATAGACCAAAAGACATTAGCACTCAATGTTAACCAAAAGATGGGTCAACACCCAAGAGTATTATGTGAAAGCACCAGCCCTATTAGGATAGGGAAAAGAGAATAGAAAATAGTAATAAAATAAAGAAATAAGAGAGAGACACAAAGATTTTTTATAGTGGTTCGACTGTTAACTAAGCCTATGTCAACTTTCTAACTTTGCTTATTGATTTGATCTTGTTTGCATGAGATTACAAGAGGTTTGAGAGAGAAAGAATCACAAGTATAGGGTTAAACAAGTTCTAAATCCTAGAATTGCCTAGAGGAGCTACCTTGGCGACTGTTTAGAAGAGGAAAGAGTTGAAGAAGAGATAGAATTCTTGCGCAGTGATAGCAGAATCTCGATCCTTTCTTGGTTTCTCTATTATTTGTATTTATAGGGGTAGCAATCATATCGGATCAGAAGCCCACCGCCAAAGAAGTCCAAAGATCGGCCTAAGATAGCACAAGAAATGTCATGACGACATGGTTAACGAGTACCGAGTCAAAGCCTTAACTCGGTGCCAAGTTTAATCCTTAGCCAGTCTTTGGCTAAATCTTCTTGTTTTGAACTCCTTGGTTAGTTTAGATGTCCTCTATGTAATTTGGTATATTATTGATAGGTTTTGATTATCGTTCTTCCATGACTTGGATTATCCTTCTGTTTGAACCGTCACATCTTCATTCTTGGTGATGGGCTCTCTAGAACTCTACGAAAATTCATAAATATGTATAGGAAGACTAGGGGATCACTTGGAAAAGGTATGAAGATGCCATGGTGTGGCATTTAGTGCCTATATCGAGTTAACGGTCTAACTCGAGCCGAGTTGAGGACTTAGCCTATTTTGGGCTCCATATTTTCTTGAGCTCTCCCCTTAGTCCTTCTGAGTGTCTTTGCCAAATTCAGGTCATCCTATTCTCGTTTCAATGCACTAACTCCTATTGATTTCTGTTTGGTTAAATACCCAGTTAACATTTAACCCCAGAGTACGCTTTCGTTGGAAATAAAGTGTTCTCTGGATCGAGGCAAACCCTTAGCTGATATTCTGTAAACACCAACTTGATCGTTTGAGCATCGTCTTAAGACATTGCTTTCGTTTGGTTGATTTTCCATTAACCATTCATTTTAGTTACGGTTGAAATTCCATTCCTTTGTATTGGCAATATAATCAACACTCTGGAGATTACGTTGTGCTTTAGGTTGGTATAAAAACTCTTTTGTAATGATTTCAGGATGTTGGCAATTTGGAAGGGAGATTGTTGAATTTTGGATTGTACTTAGCCAGTGGTAAAACCGAGTTTTACTTCGATCAAATGCTCGTTGTTCCAAAGCCAATTTCTATTCTTTGGCTTCAACCATCTCTTTTCGAGAATTTAGCTAAGTTCCTATCTCTATTTGAATTCTAGAGTTATGATTTATTCTAAAATCGGACATGGTGGATGATTCCATTGTATCGCTTTTTCTGTTTCTACACTTCTACTGATCTTGAAAAGAAAAGCTTTCCGCATCGCTCCAAACAGTGGCTTCATTATGGATTTCTCATTGATAAGGGTAAGTCCCAAAAAGATAATACTAAAGTACGACGGAACTCATTTTTTTGGTTCGAGCGGAATATCTACGTAGGATGGTCCTTCTGTGGTGTTCAGAACACTGGACTCACTTTGCATAGATAACATGCTGCACTTGCCCCGGTCAATGCTTGGAATCCGACTGGTCAACATACGTTGACTTCCCTTGGATTCCGGGCATTGTTCATATGGGAATATTATTTAAAGCAAAACATATCTGGGAATGTTGAACGTTGGGTTTACTGTTTAGAATTAATTTTTAGTCATCCCGTTTTTAGTCTGGCGAAGGAACTTCCATTCCTCCAAAAGCTGGATCCTTCACAGCTTAGGCTTCGGTTTTTATCCCTGTCATACTGGGATGATTGATTACAGCTGAATTGCAAGACACAGTTTCTTTTGTAGAGCTACTGCTAAATCAATCTCCTCCTCAAAATGAGTGCATGCCTTAAGATTCTTGGACGAAGAGGGGGGGAGCAAGCAGGAATTCCCTTAAGATTGTTGTCCCATCTGCCTTCTTTTTAGTTGTGCTTACGCAGAAGCGGCCTCCATTGTCTCACAACTTTGTGCAGATAGACAGAATCCTAACAATTTCTTTGGTTATGTTCTATTTAGGCTCGGTCGAGTTCATTTTGACAAAGTGTAGGTGTATATGCCCTAGTCCATAGGTTTATCACCGTGAATACTAAGTCCATACATTTTCGAGAGACTAGGTTTCCTGATCAGTATGTTTGACTGCCCCCCTCCTGATTCGCATGGTGGTCCCCATCTCCAGGAACTAGTGACTTTGCTATTTGATTCCAAGATCTAAATTTTCAATGTTGTTAATTCTTTCACTGCAATTGAATTCTCCCAAGTTAACATAATAAGCCAATGTCCTTTTTTTTCATAGTAAATCCTTTCAAGCCTAGTATTGAGAAACTTCGACCAGTGTCAGATTCTAGAAGATAGGGCTGAAGATTTGATCGAGCTTCTACTTCTATCTTCGAAAGCCAGTGTATTGATAGTCCCATTCTAGGTGTTTCTCCTTGGCATCACAATCTTTGGGTGATGGCATATTCGAGCAAATTGGGACCAACTGATTTGGTTGGTCCATAAGTAGGTTATCAATCCTTCTTGTCGTCACCAAACTTCGGGCGATGGAAAATTTATGCAGGTCGAAGCTAAATCATCGACCTAGTTTCTTATCTGGTTTTGAGAACCTTTTCATCGTCGCCGATCTTCGAGCAACAATGAATTCTTGAGATTAGGTACTTCCTCTCTTTGTCATTGCCTATCTTTAGGCAATGGCAGATTCCTAGAGGTTAAATTTTTTCCTTTCTAACACCTCCTATCTTCAGGCAATGCCAGATTCTCGAGGGAGGGAAGTGGGTTCCTTCTCGACGTCTCCCGTCTTCGGGCAACACCACGACCTCTGGCATTCCTACGATTCATCCTGGAAATTCAAGAATGAATTTTAGGACAAAGATAAAGGAAAAGATAGACGAAAAGATCCAACTAGACTGGAAATCCTAATCAAAGAATTCTATAAAACAAGGTGGATTCGAAAGGAAGGAAAAATTCTAAGAAAAGGAATTTTAAAACAAGAAAAAATTTATATCCAAAATAATCTTTTAAAAATCATTTAAAATCATTTTATACTTGAAAATACGTTCTCTCACAAAGAATGATTCTAAGATTGATTTTACTCATTATAGGGTATTTCTACCCTATCTCTAATGAGTTTTTTTTGCCCCTTAGGCTAAGGTTTGCCTAAAACCAAAGCTCTGATACCAACTGTAACATCCTACCATTTTGGACCATTCAAATCGACAATAAAACCACACATGTCAGACTTGAATAATTCAAAACAACAAGTTGTTAATAGAATTTGGGGCAAATAAAATCAATCACAGAATCACAGACACAGAATATCAAAATAACTTCGCAGCGGAATAAATAAACATAGGAGTTAATGAAGCTCCTAGATATAAAGTTTCAAAACTAATACATAATACCAAGTTTGGAAACAAATATAGTTGTAAAGTTAGATACATAAGTTGCTACTACAAAAGCAAAAGTGGCGTGGAAATAACTGGAATAAAATATCAAGTAGACGACTGAATCTTCAGCGGATCTCTAGCTTCGAAAGAGGATGAAACCAAAGCTGTGGAACTAAGGCTGACCTGAGCGTGAAGCAAAAGACAAAACACTCGAGTCAGGACATACATACTTATAAAATGTAAATCAACTCAAGTGAACTCTAAAGGAATGCATCATTAACTTAAAGGATGCTTGGGATCGCCCATCCTCTAAGGATCCGTTAAACTATCTACTATGCAGTAATATACGCTATTATAATAATGTCTAAAGTAAAGTAAACTATTAAAATAGCGTTAAGGCGTTACCCATATCCCCCTTAACACATTTTATATATTCTCATAGTCTATACAGTACCGTAATCTCCCCCATACTGGGCGTCGTCAGAGGGCACTCCATAGGTATGGTACAAAATAAACTCGTTGAAGGCGCGCTAGGGTAGGTGACACGGCACGACTAGGCAATGCCAGGGTAGATATACCAATTACGAATCTGGGCTGTTGGTAACGCATAGCCGCAACTACCGCCGACCTCGATCCACACTCCCGAATCAAAGGTGCACACCAAATTAATCACAAAGTAATAGAATGTCTAACGATGAAGTGTGTCCGATTAGAGGAGCTACCTCCTTGGTCCGAGAATCGCTCCTGTTTTAGCCACCTTATGCTAACTCATGGGAGTTAGGTCCACGTAAATATACCTTTAGGATCGTCGCCACCATCCTACTTCATTCTGGAATCTCCACCGCGTACACAGTTGTTAAAGTGGTTTTCGGTATTGACAAAGAGTATGCCCATATCTGATCCCGGTCTCTTTAACAACCAATCATTATTATAACCCATGGTTATATAAATTTCAAATGGTTTATATTTCATATCAAACATATTCCTTTTAAACCATATCAATTCCATATCGTTATTCTTTTAAAATAATATTCATTTTCCCAAAGTAGTAATACTTCCAAATTCATTTAATTATAACTCTTTTTAAACATAAAAGTTTAGAGATCATAGCACTTTAAGAATGTAACCTTTAGAACCATACATGTAACCTTTAAGAAAATTGTAGCATTCAGAAAATGTCACCTTTAAGAAAACGCAGCAATACGGAAGTGCTACTGTAAGAATTCGCTGCAGTGCAGAACTGTTACGGTAAGAATTCACAGCAGTGCAAAAGTGTTACTGTAGGAATCTGCAGCAGTGCAGAATTGTTACAGTAAGAAACTGTAGCAGTTTCGAATTGGTACCGTAAGAAATTGCAGCAGTTTTGAATTGTTACTGTAATACTTTCTACTACAATAGTCTATAAAATCAAATAGTGTGTGTGTATATATATATATACAATTTTATCATAGTCATCCTATTCTTCCTATTATATTACTCAAATTTAAGCTATTTAGCCATTTAAAGAAATCACACCTTTTATTTAATAACTTTGTCACTAAAACATCAAATTTTAAAGCATAAATCTTTATACCAAGTTAAAAGTATTTTTACCTACCTTTTTATTTCTTTTCAGTAAATGACATTTATCATTTTTATTTCCAAAATCATACCATTTTCATTTGTTAGAACTTACATGTCAAATGTACGTTTTAACTTACATCTCTTTTCACAAAACATTTATTTTAATCACTATTACATGAATTAAAACTTACAATTTATAGGTTAGAATAAAATACTATTATTAAGTCAAATCAGCTTATAAAATTTCAATTAATCTTCATACTGTAAATTAGATTCCGAAATTTACATTTCCAACTATTTATTTCTTATAAAATTTTAACACATGTAAACAAATACACAAAAATTATTACAATACATTTTAGTTGAGATTCATATATAAAAATCCAAAATACTTATTAATTTTTAGAAAAATCATTTTAAATCAACCACGGAGTCTGTATAAAATTCTCTACCCTAGGGTCAAGTAAATACAGACATATATCATTTCAATCCGCAATTTATTAATTTTCTGGGTTTTATATCATTTCAAACCCGCAATCCCAAGTCAAATAATATTGCTCAGGCCTATCATTTCAGCCTATAACAATTTTCCTTAATCTAAAGATCGTTCGGGTATATATCATTTCAACCCATAGTGAAGGAACTTGTAGTGTGATTTCAGAACATTAAATGAACATAAAAATATTCAACATATCATGGCATATGATCAAACAGACATAAGCTGATATGAAATAACAAAATAAACTCATATGAATGACATAATATAAACATATGAAATAACATGATATAAACATATGAAGTAATATGATATAAACATATGAAATAACATGATATAACACATGAAATAACATGATAAAATCATAGGTGAAATGTCAAACTTGCATATACATATCCTCACAATTCAATTGTCATCAATTCATCAAATAAATAAGTACATATGTCAAGTGTGATTTCTCACCTTGCTTTGGTTGGAAAAGTGATTCAGAGCGCAACATAACAAACTACGGACCAGTTTGAGTGAGAGGAGAATCCAAATCCGACGCTTGAAAAATAAAAAAAAATAAAAAAATTCCATACGTAAACAAATAATTTTACATAGAAAAATAAATAGAAAAAATATATATTTGCAAAAAACATAAGAGGGCTTGTCTAGGGTTTGCATAGGCTTGGTCTAGAGGTGGTTTTGGTTTGGTCTAGGCTAGGTGTGGACTATGTGGGTTCGACCATAGCTAGGTTTTGGTGGAGATCGGTTCGGCCATAGCTAGGTTTAGGGTTAGGCTAGGGTTTTGGTTTGGTGTGTTCGACCTTAGGCTAGGGTTTGGTGATGGAGGCTTGGCCTAGGGGTTTTTACGATGGAGGAGATGGTCACGGCCAAGGCAAGGCAAGGGGAAGGGGTTGTGGAGGTTCGGCCATGGTGTTTTTGGTTGGAGGAGAAGAGGTAGAGGCCGAAAATTGTGAAGAAGAAGAAGGGAAAAGGAAGAGGAGAAAGGGGTTTTGGTTGGAGTTTGGTGATTGGGGAAGGTGGAGATAGGTGTGGCCGAAATTTGTGGAGAGGAGGAGGAGGAAAATTGGAGAGGAAGAGGGGAAGAAGTCTAGGCTTTCGGAGAAGGAAGATGAAGGAGAAGAAGACTTACACTTTTCTATGGAGGCACAAATGAATGGATGTGGAGGCTAGCCAAAACCCTAGGAGATTATATATAGGCTACTCATCTAACTAAAGGTTTTCTAGCCCAAATGGTCTAAGCCCAACAAAACACAATAAAAATAAAATAGAAGTTGTAGGGAAAATAACTACGTGTAATACGCCAAAAGTTGCAAAATTTGAAAAGTAAACATCAAAATTTAACAAAACGAAAAACTGGAAAAATGTAAAAATTAAATTCATCTTCATAAAAAAATAAAAGTTAAAAATTCAAATTTTAAAAATTTTCACAGAAAGTCAAATTTTGACCAAAGTTGACCAAAATTTGCATTTTAAGAAAAATCTTTATTTTATTAAATTTGGAAAAACATTTCACATCAAAACTCAAAATTATCCTTTAAATTTTCCAAGTTTCTCAAATTTAAAATAGTTAAATTCAAAGTTTCAAATAAATTTTCATTTAAAAATATTTTCAAAACTTGCGGATTGTTACAGTCTCCCTCACTCAAAACTTTTCGTCCTCGAAAAGGAACAAGACTGAAAATAAAGAAGGATAAGGTAGGACAACAAATAGTACTTGGAATAAACAATTCCGGATTTGAACCACGAATGCTCTCTTCCGTTTCCCAAGTACAATCCCGATCATCGGTGCTCCATTGCACTTGACTAGGTTGACAGATTTTCTCCGAAGCTGCTTCGTACCTCTATCGATAATACGAAGTGGCTTCCTGTGAGAGTTGTCGGATTTTGTTGGATTGTAGCCCAGTCCAGTGAGAGTTGCTTTTAGCTTTTCAAACCACACCCTTAGAGCCTGTTTTAGCCCATAGATAGCTTTATTCAGTCTGCATACAATAATTTCTTTTCCTCTCTGTATGAATCCATGTGGCGGCATATACTTCTTCCTGTAAAACACTATTTAAGAAAACATTATTCACATCAATTTGTTTGATGTTCCAATTTCTATGCAAGGCAATAGTGATAACAGTCCTTATAGTAGTGGGTTTCACAACAGGTGAAAAGGTTTAATTGAAGTCAAAGCTACTCTGTTGTGAATAACCCTTAGCTACTAATCTTGCCTGGTACTTAAAAATTATATCATCGGCATTTTCTTTAATCTAAATGTCCATTTACACCCCCACAACATTTTTATTTTTGGTAAAGGAACAAGATCCCATGTCCTGTTCCTTATAAGAGCATTGCACTCATCAGATATAGCTGATTTCCAGTTCTCATTCTCCATAACTTGATAATGGGTACTAGGTTCTTCAGTATCCAAAGTTGCACTGTAAGTTTTTGGCTTGAATATGCCACTTTTTGACCTTGTTACCATGTGATGACCTGCCCTTGTAACTTGTTGCTGATGAGTATTTTCATCTTATTGTTATTGTTCATTGTGAGACTGTGTTTCCTCTAATGTCTGATAAGGAGTAGATTGCATACTTACTCTTTGTTGAGATGTTTGATCAGGTGTATTTGATGGTTCAGCTTGCTTATGACCTGGTCCACAACTGGACACTGTGTGTTGTGAGTATGACCCTCTTATTTGAGAATTGACATTGTCTTCTGTTGACTCTTTGGGAACTTGAATCACTTCCTCAGGTAAAGCAGGTATTGAAGGCAGTGATTCTTTTGAATTGTATACTTTCTTTGATGTTTTGATTTCTGATTCTTTAAAAGGAAATACTCTTTCATTGAACACTACATGTCTTGAAATGAAAATTCTGCCATTACAGTCTATACACTTATATCCCTTTTGATTAGTAGCATAACCTAAGAATGTATAAGGGGATGACCTGAAATTTAACTTGTGAGTATTATATGGTTTGAGATAAGGGAAACACAAACATCCAAATACTCTTAAATTTTGATAATCAGGCTTGACATTAAATAATACTTCCATTAGACTTTTAAGTTTCAAAACCTTTGTTGGTAGCCTATTAATTAAGAAAACTATTATAGCAAAGGCATCAAGCCAAAATTTTAGTGGTATAGATGCTTGAGCAAACAATGTAAGGCCAGTTTCAACAATTTGCCTGTGTCTTCTTTCAACAAGCCCATTTTGTTTAGAAGTGTAGGGACAAGTTGTTCTATGAACAATCCCTCTCTTCTGAAAGTAATGCTTTAGTGGCATATACTCTGTTCCACCATCAGATTGCATCACTTTGACTTGACAGTTAGTTTGTTTTTCTGCATGTGCTATAAATTGCAACACCGCACTGTAAGTTTCATCCTTTGATTTTAAGAAATATATCCAAACATATCTGGAAAAAGCATCAATAAATGATATATAATATTTGTACCCATAATCACTGTGTAGTGGTGCAGGCCCCCATAGATCAGTGGCAATTAGTTCAAGTGGCTTACTGTAATATGTTTCAGAATTTAAAAATGGTAATTTATGACATTTTCCCATTTAACAAAAAGTACAGATATATGGCATTGAAATATCATTAAAAGAGATATTGTTATTATTCAATACATGTTTTACAATTGTAGCATTTGGATGTCCCAATTTATAATGCCACATATCAAAGATCTTACAATTTTCTTTATGTTTGAATTCAGAATTATTACACCAATTTCTTTTAATTTCTGATTTTCTTGAATTAGCCACACTGAACTTTTACAGTCCTTTATATTCCTTACCCTGCAAGAGAATTTCTCTAGTTAGGATATCCTTAACTAAGTAGTGATGTGGGTAAAATTCAAAGTAGACATTGTTGTCTTTCGAAAACCGTGACACACTCAGTAAATTTTTCTGATTAATGGTACTCTAATTAAATTATTTAGATATAATTGCCTTTTTCCCATAATATATGAACTACCAGTGCGTGATTGCAATAGACTTTCCATTTCCCATGTATATAGAGTTCATACCTTTATACTCCTTGTTCCCAAGATTTAGATTGCTTAAATTGTTGGTGATGTGGTTTGTTGCTCCTGAATCTGGGTACTAATCCTCATCTTGTATATGCTTAGATTTTACAATTTCAGTTTGCTGGTGTTTTCTGTTTTCTGATTGATTGCTTAATTCATGCTGAACTTGTGCCATATTTGCACTGAAACTTTGATTTCTTTGATTGTTTGAGTTTTTTCCTAGAACATAGTTCAAGTTTAGCTTGAAATAACACTTTGCAGCAGTGTGTCCCAATTTCTCACATATCTGACATTTTGGCCTATTATTACTGTTCTATTTGCCTCTTCCTCTGGATCTATTTGAATATCCACCTCTTTGCATTGTCTGATCTGCTTTATTGCCGTTTTGACATTTGCCTTTATAGTTTGCAACATAATTAACAGAGAAATCTGACTCAGGAATTTTCTTGTTATCAATTCTTGCCTCATGAGCAAGTAAGACAGAATGAACATCATCTATAGATGGTAGAATATTTTGAGATGATATAACTTCCACCACTACTTCATATTCATCATTTAATCCATTTAGTATAGTAATTATTTGCTCGGAATCAAAGATCTTATGACCTGCTGACTCTAGCAAATCACAGGTTGTCTTGATTTTGGAGAGATATTCTCTCATGTTGTGACTGTCTTTCTTGATGTTGTGCAACTGTCTTTTGTAGAACATAACTTTGGCTGCTGATTGCGTATTGAAAACTTTATCAATAGTTGTCTAGATTTCATTGGTTGTTTTACACCCTATCGCATGTGATAGAAGATTCACATTTATTGATGATAATAGCCAAGAACATATAAGCCTGTCTTGCCTATGGTATCTCACATACTCTTCATTGCTGATTACGTTGTTTTCTTTGTCAATGATGCAAACTGGTGGAATCTGTATGGTTCCAAGAATGTAGCTTTCAAATCCATATCCTTGTATTGCAGTTTCAACTTGAAGCTTCCATAGAAGATAGTTATCTTCATTCAAGTGGATTGTAACCAGTTGACTCTATGGGCTGATTACAGTCTTGATCAAATTTTCTGCAGTGTCAACATGTTGGAAACTATTTGCATTAGATGATGTGACAACCTTCTTCAGACATGATGAATCAGAATTATCAAGAACAGAGGCCGAGGGTTCAGATGAAAGGATGATGCATCTTTAATCAAGAATTGAGTTCAAAAACTCAGAGTGGGATGCTAGACAGGTTAGTTGCAACCAAAGAAAGGCTTAAATGATGAGAGATTTCTGATAAGTTTTCTTTCTTTCTGGATGACACTTTACTGCTTCTTGTGTTGATTTTTCTGGTTTCTTGTTCTTAATATCTGTGATTTTGATTGCTTTCATTCAAGATTCAGTGATGAATCTTGTTGCAGCCAGATATCTTAATACTGGCGAGGCACATGATTTGATGCTGAATCAATCTCTTATGTGATGAGATATGAATCTCTGATAAGGTATAAAACTCAAATGATGAGGCTGTTTTCTAATGAGATTTTATTTTGTTGTTAAGCAGTATCTTTATGGCTCTGATACCATATAAGATTTTTGAGATAATGAAGTATTAAGATTGCAATTTGATGGTAAAATGAAAGAATGATTTTATTGATATTCTCGGTAGTTTGATTATAGAGAAATGAACTGATATATATACAATTCAGTGTACAAGTTTCTTTGTAAATGAAACTTTGCGATGCGGGCCTTTAGCACACAGATCCATTGCTGTAACCGTTCAGATGAATGAGTGGTTCTGATGCAAACTGAGGCGATGAACGGTAGACCTTGAAGGCTTGTAATATATATGCTGATAACTTGGAGAGTTTTCTCAATAGTTAGGTAGGGCAGAATATCGTTCGCCTCGAAACGAACCAGCGAAGAAATATTTGGGACCTGGAAAAAGGTAGAATGGAAAATTGAAGAGGCGGAAAACCAAATTCGACTGCCTAGGAAGAAGGAGAAGGCAAGCAACGATTTTAAAATTAAGGAACAAAATTTAGGAGGCTTCCGAGAAAGAAATTTTGCAGGCGGACGAAAAAGAAGGAAGATGATACTATCGAGATGGAGAAAGAAACAAACATGAGACGGTTCAGTTTGCAAAATTGAAGAGGGCTTGTCTACCCTTAAAATAAAACTCAGCAATAATAATATAATAGTATAGATTCACGAAGATAATTTTTTTAAATCGTAACAATTTTTTATTCTATTTTAAGATTTTGTATTAACATGTTCATTTAGTCAGTTATTATCAGTTCGTTCATTTTAATTAGTTTATGCTCAGTAAAAAAAAATTAATTACCAACGTGGTTAGTGAATTAGAAGTGTCACTTGGTTGCTGTTATAAACATCGGTCAAATGTTGCTGTTTGGTAAGCAGCACTGACTACTGGATAGTAATTTTTGGAGGATTATTATCGCGAAAGCTAGCTGGTTTAAAAGATGCTCTTAGGAACAAAATAATAATATATGGTTTCTATAGAAACCGATTCAATCCATTTTTATATCCCTACCACAACTGAAAGTCCAATGTCTCTTGTTTCTGTGCGCATGACTGATTTATCTTAATTTTTATATGATGTGTAGCGAACTTATGAATAAAATAGGTACGAGCTCGTCACATTCAGCACTTTTTTCTCTTTTGAAGAATAAGTGCGGTGCATACCTTGCACGATGTGGCACTAATACAAGTAGCAAATGGATAGTCTCATACAAGTCTCTAAAACATGGCCAAATAAGGTTGCACAATGACACATAATGGTTTAGACCGCGAAGCCAAAGATTACGAGTTCGAACCTGAAACCGATTATCCTGTAACAAATACCGAAGTATGTGTTTACTAGGCATATATACTTTCTTACACTTTACAAGCATTCGGTTCGCTTTTCTATAGGTAATTCAAAAAAGGAAAAAGAATCGTAGGGTAAATAATTACTTTCTGGTTTTAATTGAAACAGGGACAAAGATCAGAAAAGTTGAAGCTCTGATCGAGAAAAGTAAATAGACATAATAGTTGGTTAATGTGACAAAATGCAATCTATTGAATAGGAAAATAAATGCGATGATAAGTTGCGAGAGGACTTTTGCAGTTGTAAAGTTAAGTTAGATATAAATGCAACTCGCTTAGTAATGCAAGGTCCCCAAACGCACATTAATGAGGCATGGGAAAATATTGAATTGTGAGAAGAGGCTTAGGTACTCAAACTGAATTCGGTTGAATGAATTCATACATTCGTAAGAGCAGGATTCCCAATTGCAGATTATTTATCCTTTAGAAATAAAAGAAGAATATCAATTCAACACTGGTCATATGACAAAGGACAATCAATTTGTATGTGGGACGGCAGTTTCAAACTTGAATCATGCCGCACATGAAGTTGTGGTGCTGATTCACATATCCAAATGGAATATATGAATAGGACGTGAGATGAAAAGTTGTATGATTCCAATCTATTACAGTAGCAGCAACTACGTTTGTTCAATGCAACATGACATCAACATATTTTAGTACAGTTGCTTTCCTTTCTAAGGCATGCAGTTGGTTATATGTATTATTCCAGTTTTATTCATACAAGTTGTAGTAATTATAGATCTTTTACAGTTTTCATAAAAATTCGTTGAAATGCTGCCAGAAGAAAATGTGCTCATTTGAACCTCAAACGTAGATCACATCTGAAAATGAAAAACTCCGAGAACATTACAAGAAGAGTACATTGATTTCACTAGAGCACTATTTGAAAAGTCCTGCTGCACTTGTTCGTACAGAACTTAATTTACAGTATTAATTTTTACGATTACAAGTTTATAACATGAGACTTCAATATTTTGGTTGTTGGGATACTGATTGCTTTGAATTTGGCTAAAGCATATTCGATTGCATACAGCTTGCTTCAACTAATAATCCAGTTGGAAGATCAATGACCAAATCTCCATTTATACAGCAAATAATTTTCTGAAAAAGATGATATGTGGTATTGTAGTATAACTTCATACTCCATTTCCAAAAATATACTAATTTCTTAATAGAACATAATTTTCATACCAATACATTAAAAAAGGATCCTACTTTTACAGGATCATAACCAAGAATTCAATTACAAAACTCAAACCTATGCACTTACGTGTGTGCGTCTATAAAGACACATTTAGAAATATCAAGAGACACGCACCCCCACTATATTTGTCTTTCTTTGCAATTCGTTCCACTCCTGTACTGTTTTTAGTACCGCGCTTTTGAAAAACAAATTAAATTTTGGTAATACGGCAAGTATACAAAAAAGATTTCATTTCAATTTTTCTAACATTTTAGTCAATGTCAACCGTCAAAATTAATAACGGTGAATTTGAAATACTATTTTGAATATGATAGTACCATTCAAACTAATCTTAATATTATGGGGATTATCTTCAAACATCTAAAAACATTTTTATAAAATTTTCATTTGATTCTAAATTGTATAGTTCAAAAAAACATAGCACGCAGATAAGTAAAAGTTTAAGTTAGAATTTGAGATAAATTGAAAATTAAGATCTTGAAGAAGAAGTTAAAATGAATGCTGATAGAAATTCTTTATTGAAAAAGAATGATACAAAGAATGATGCAGAGTTTACAGTTTTCTGTTCTTAAATACAACTCAAAACGTAAATGGGCTTTGAGCTTTCCGGGTAGTAGTAACTTCGTGTTTGTCTTGACAATGCTGAGATAAAGTATAACGTGAACCGCATACACTCTATTTCCCCCCCTCAAACCAATATTAGGTTTAGGGTTACTTTTGCATCTCAGATTCATGGCGGCGCTTGAGAGAGCGATCGCGATTTTCCTCAATCTTCCATATCAATCAACTATTCACTGCAAGTCTTCTCCTTTAACTGAGAATTCTCAGTAGCTTTTGATATTCCTTCAGAGTTCGACATAAGATCTTCCTTTTTAGATCTGATTCTAGTATCGTTCTGAGACAACTTGCTTGCTGAAGCTACTTCTGTTTGTGGTGAGTTGGTTGGAGCTTTCTTCCCTTTGTCGAAGTTTGTCTCTGTGAGAACAGCCTTGCTCTCTACCTTTAGTTTGTCTCGAAACTTCAGAAAGCTTCTTGCTGATAGAGCTTTGGTAAGTATGTCTGCCAGTTGGTAAGTCGAAGGTATGTGATTAATTTGCAACTTTCCTCTCTGTACTTGTTCACGAACAAAATACATATCGATTTCGATGTGTTTTGTTCGTGCGTGCAATATTGGGTTAGCTGCCATGTACACAGTGCTTTGATTGTCGCACCATAATATTGGTTTGACTGTTGTGTTGATTTGTAATTTTTTTAGTAGAGATTGTAGCCAAATTATTTCCGCGATAGCACTTGCAACACTTCTATATTCTGCTTCTGTGCTCGATCTTGATACAGTGGTCTGTTTCTTCGAGCACCATGACACCGGATTGTCACCAATGTAGATGCAGTATCCTGTTACAGATTTTCGATCATCGATGTCTGTAGCCCAATCTGCATTTGCATATGCTACGATGTTCAAATTACTGCATGCTTTCAACATTAGTCCAAAGTCTGTTGTTCCTTTAAGATATCTTAGAATTCTCTTCACAGCCTTCCAATGCTCGTCATGTGGTTCCTGCATAAATTGAGACACTTTGTTAACACTGAATGATATATCTGGCCTAGTAATAGTAGAGTATTGTAGTGCTTCTACAATACTCCTATATTGTTTGATATTTAATATGGATTCTGCCCTGTTTTTGGACAGTTGCTGACTGCTAATCATAGGAGTTGGTTGTGATTTTGCCTCATGCATCTTTGATTTGATAAGTATTTCTTCAATGTATTTCTTTTGACTTAGCAATATCTCTGTCTTTGATTTTCTGTTGACTTCAATCCCCAGAAAGTAGTTGAGATTGCCAAGATCTTTGATTGAGAATTGGTTGTTCAGATATTGTATGATGTTTGTAATTTCTGCACTATCATCATCTGTTATAATCATGTCATCCACATATATTAGAATGTAAATAATATGATTATTATAGCTTTTGACAAATAAAGAGTTATCGGATTTGGTGGACTGATAGCCTAGAGTAATTAATATGGCCTTCAGTCTATCAAACCATACTCTTGGCGCTTGTTTCAAGCCATATATGGCCTTGTTTAACTTGCAAACTTGATGATCATTTTACATGTACCCCTGTGGCTGTTCCATGTAAATTTCTTCTTGAAGAATGCCATTTAAGAATGCATTGTTAACATCCAGTTGCCTTATCTCCCAACTCTTACTTAAGGCAATTGTGAGCACAACTCTGATAGTTGTTGGTTTTACTACATGTGAGAATGTCTCACTGAAGTCAAATCCATACTGTTGTGTATACCCTTTGGCAACTAGTCTTGCCTTATACTTGGACACTGTTCCATCTGGATTTTTCTTCAATTTATAGGTCCATTTGCATCCTATTATGTTTTTGTTTGTTGGAGGAAACAGTAGATTCCATGTTTTATTCTTCATTAGTGTTTGATACTCTTCATTCATTGCTGTTCTCTGGTTTTCATCTCTGTATGCTTGTTCAAATGACTCTGGTTCTTCAATATTTGTTGTTGTTGTATAGGTTTTTGACTTGAATATCCCTCTTTTGGATCTAGTGATCATGTGATGACCTGTCCTGATTGGTAATTCAGTGTCAGTTGATGTTGAATTATCATTCTCATCGGTGTTGTCCAGGGATTGCTCTTGTAATCTGTCAGTACTTATTCTTTCACTTTGATTGCTTGATGTAGCAGATGATTGAGCAGGTATGTCAGGCTGTTCTTATGTTCCATGACCTGGTTCAGGCAACACAGTGTGTTGTGGTTCAGAAACACCTGCTTCCTTGAGATTCCATGCCTCAGAATATACAGGTATATTTGAAATAGATGTTCTTGAATTATATATCTTCTGAGTAGTTTTTATACTTGTTGAAGTAAAAGGAAATACCTTTTCATTGAATACTACATGTCTACTAATAAATATTTTTCCTGAGTTGTCCAAGCATTTGTAACCTTTCTGCTTGGTTGCATAACCCAAAAATGTGCAAGGGTGAGATCTAAAATCTAATTTATATCTATTATATAGTATTAGATAGGGAAAACACAGACATCCAAAAGTTCTAAGATCATTGTAATTGGGTTTGATTCCCATGAGTTTTTCAACTGGACTTACTCCATTTAGTACTTTAGTTGGAAGTCTATTGATCAAATGTACTGAAGTACTAATTGAGTCTGGCCAAAATTTCAGGGGTAGAGAAGCTTGAGCAAGTAAAGTTATCCTTGTTTCTACTATGTGTCTGTGTTTTCTTTCGACTAGACCATTTTGTTCAGAGGTATATGGACATGTGATCCTGTGTATTATACCTCTGTTTAAGAAAAACTTGTCAAGTGACTTATATTCACTACCACCATCACTCTGAACAATTTTAACTTTATGACAAGTTTGTCTTTCGGCCTGAGTAATAAAATGTATAATAGCATTATAAGTTTCTGCCTTAGTTTTCAGAAAATATATCCATGTATATCTAGTAAATGCATCAACAAAGGATATGTAATATCTATAGCCATAGTCTGAGTTAATGGGTGCAAGACCCCCGAGATCAGTTGTAACCAATTCTAGTGGCATTTTTTATTCAGTAGTAAGATTAGCAAAGGGTAATTTATGACTTTTTCCCATTTGACAATAAGTACAAACATATGGCAAAGTAGGATCATTAAAGGAAACTTTAATCTCTTTCAAAACCTGCTTTACAACATTTGCATTGGGGTGTCCCAATTTATAATGCCACTGATCAAATACACTTTTATTGTTTTCAACAGGTGATATTTCACAGTTATTGTTGTGCTTTACTTTCTCAACAATGTTTCTGCAGTTAGTCACAGTGAACTTGTACAGTCCATTCATTGCATCACCCTGTAAGAGTTTTTCACTAGTTAGTATGTCTTTAACTAAACAGTATTTGGGATAGAATTCAAAATACACATTATTATCATGTGAAAATTGAGAAACACTCATAAGATTTTTCTTAATTCTTGGTACTCTTAACAGATTATTGAGGTATAATTGCCTTTTACCTTTAACATAGGCATTACCAATATGAGTGATCCCAATAGGCTTACCATCTCCCATAAATATTGACTGTTTACCTCTATACTCCTTGTTGCCGAGATTTAAGTTGTCAAGATTATTTGTCAAATGATTGGTTGCACCTGAATCTGGATACCATGCTTCGTCTTGTATATGTTCTGATCTTGCTGTTTCATCTTGATGTTGATTTATGCCATTACTCTGTTTATTAGATTCTTGCTGAACTTGTGCTATGTTTGCACTGTGATTGCCATTCCTTTGACTGTTTGAGTTTTGTCCTGGTACATAATTGGCATTGAATCTGAAATAGCATTTTGGTGCAGTGTGACCAATATTCTCACAGATCTGACACTTTGGTTTGTTGTTGTTGTTACTCCATCATCCCCTGCCTCTGCCTCTTACAACAGTGTTTCCCCTTTGATATTGTTGATTGTTGTGATTTTGATTTCTGTTCTTATTATTACTTGAGGCAAAGTTGATGGACATATCACTGTCTATTGGCTTCTTGAACTCCAATCTTCCTTCATGTGCAAGGAGGATGGAACTAACATACTCAAGAGATGGTAGGGTTTCTTGAGAAGATATTACTGCAACTACTGATTCATATTCATCACTTAAGCCAGTTAAAATGGTTAACACTTGCTATGTATTTGAAACTTTGTGTCCTGCAGCTTCAAGCATATCACATATATTCTTGACTTTTCCCAAGTAGTCTCTCATTGTTTGATTCTCTTTTCTGACATTCTGCAATTGTTTTTTGTAATGCATTACTCTAGCTGCAGATTGTGTGTTGAAAATTCTTTCCACTGTCAACCAGATTTCATTAGCAGTTCTACATCCAATTACTTGAGGCAGTAGTTTAACATTTATTGATGAAAGTAACCAAGAACTTATAAGACTATCTTGCCTTTGATACTTTACATATTCACCATTACTTACTGTCTTGTTTTCTGAATCAGTGATGAACTTGGGAGGAATAGCAGTGGTGCCAAGAATGAATCCTTCCAGGCCATACCCTCTTGTAGCAGTCTCAACTTGAATTTTCCAAAGAAGGTAATTATCTTCTTCAAGTTGTGCAGTGATGAGTTGAATCTGAGGACTAATTGTGGCTTTCAAGAGATTCTCTGCTGCAACAGTGACTTGCGATGGTGGATTAGATGCATTGTTAGAAGTTTCTGAGTTATCATCAGCCATGAAGAATCTTCTTGAATCAAGAAATACTTTAATAGTTTGAAATCAGATATAGTGATCAAGAATTCGTTTCTGCAGAATCTAGGTATGTTGCAACTGGGTTTAGATGATGATTTTTAATCTGATAAGCCAGTGGTTTGGCACTTGCCTTCTTTCTGTTTTGATGAGTTTCTTGAGATCTTGTCTGATTTTGACTGTTCTTCAATTCTGACTTGATCAATGAGAAAGACTGAGTGCAGCCAGAGCTTTCAAGGCAAGGCACTAGTCTTTGGAGATAAGTCTTATGTACCCAAATGATGATAATGTTTCTGATGGGTAATTAATCTCCAAGTGATGAGATTTCTCTGATGGAGATTAATATCTTCTTCTTTTGCAAGAGTTTTTGATGCAGTTTTGCTTTGTAATGCTCTGATACCAAGTTAGAATTTGAGATAAATTGGAAATTAAGATCTTGAAGAAGAAGTTAAAATGAATTCTGATAGAAATTCTTTATTGCAAAAGAATGATACAAAGAATGATACAGAGTTTACAGTTTTCTGTTCTTAAATACAATTCAAAACATAAATGGGCTTTGGGCTTTTCGGTTAGTAGTAACTTCCCGTGTTTTTCTTGACTATGCTGAGATAAAGTATAACGTGAACCGCATACACTCTATTTGTTTACCAACGATATAAACACAAGAGAAATGTTATCACCACTTATCTTCAAAAGAAAGTATTCTTGTACTTCGATTGGTTGAAATCAGTGGATCCTACAGTACAATCATTAATTCTATATGATTGCTTTGTATAATCTATATATAACCATCAATGGAAGAGAAAATACAACAATGGTCGTGGTAGCATTTCTAATAGACATCATATGAGTACACTTATAAGTAAAATTGAGCACATGCACTTCTACACAAGGGACCATTAATTTCCTCACATACAAGAATCCAAATCCTCATCAATATACTACTTGCTCTAAGTTATAGGATTTCAAATACCAACTTTACCTTTATGTAACTTCAAAAATGTGAAATTCAGAGTGGGTATATTGGTAATTTAATAACCTTAGCATTTAACATTTTCCTAAGTTATATATTCACATGAGCATACACACATTATCACATGCAAGTCTAGCTGTCAAATTGACATGAAAAACAAGGCTTGATTTGCTCCTAAAATGCAGCGCTATTACGTATTAGACTGCAGCTATTGGGTGTACATGTATTTAATTTTTCATGATCACATGTTGGAATGATAAAAATAATAATCGATTTTTCATCAAAAAGACTATGATATTTGATTATTGCTATTGGTATAAAACCATCATCAATGTAAAATAGAATTCCAACAGCTGACTGTTATGGCGATTTCACCCAAAGATACCTGATAATTAGAAGACAGAAATATCAATGTATTAGATGACGTTCAGAGAAATAGTGGTAAAGCAACTAATGAAATGAGTGGAGAAAAAGACGGAAAGTCAAAGGAAAAAAAATATATGAAGAAGGAGAAAAAGTGGAAATTTCGTCCAATACCAAGGTTTATCGAACATTTCAATTGGTTCGATAGATAGGTAGTTAGCCAGATATTCTCCTTCCTCGCATACCACCAATGCTACCAGTATTCAATATGATACCGAACAGAATGTAAAAAATGTAGAGTGGTGTTAAATACACCATGTTACCTTTTACTGTTTTATCCAAGTCCATAACTTTACCCCCTTCGTTTTATCCATCTTTTTTTTACAAGCTTGTAAGACCATTTCCAACAATCGACATGGGTTGTTCAATTGCACTCTCTTTTTTTTGCACCGAGCAAACGAGGTACACATCCAGTAATCGCGGAGCTAGCCACGTACCAGTTTTTATATAAAGAAAAAGAACACTTTTACAATATATGTAAATCATAAAACGAATATACTTTTATGTTGTTTTTGTTTAGTCCCACATCGTGGAATAAGTTAAATGCTTAGCTTTGAAGCTTTTATATAAAAGAGGCTATGTAATGTAACTACATATTTATTTTGAGAAATGAATATCTAGGGCTTGTAAATCCTTCTTTTCCAAACTCTTCAATATCCCTTTTAGTTTGGAATAAAGTGGTGACATCAACGGATTCTTCATACCCATTTTCTACGACATCCCATAAAAGAACTTGAAAAAGAGTCGTTCTGTTTGTCATGTTCTTTAATTATCAACCGAGCTTAATTTGACAAATAAACTTTATTCTTTTGCTGGTATACAAAAGATGAGAGAAAACATTCTTATTTATAGCGTATTACAATTTCTAGACTTTTCTTCAATCATTTTGACAAATTTATTTTTTAGAATTCTCCAAATTACATATTAGATAAGTCTAGATTTTTCTCTATGCTTAATTTGACATTTTCATAAATATAAAGATTAAATTTGCATCATAATTTATGTTTCCTAAAAGCAAGGTTTATTTCCAACAGTTTAGATAAGTCCAGATCATTTTTAACTCACGTCTCCATTCAATTTCTTCATTTACTTCATTCATATTTTATCAAGAAGAACCATATTCTATTTTACAAATACACAAAGCAGTTCAAAAAGGTTTTCTTACTAGAATTATCAAATTGTAATTGCGGGTCAAAGCAAAAATGTGATAGTGAATACCTTAAGGAATTGCTACAGAACTGGACACAAGACACTGAAGGAGTGTTTGCAACTAGTATAAAATTTTGTTTGTTCTGAGTGATAATCTGTTATTTGTTACCTATAGTCTTTTTAGTATCATAATACATATATATCCTACTCCAGTTGTATCCTGATATTTTAAAGTTATTGAAAATGATTGGAATATACCAATATACACTATTCACCTCCTACGCATTCAAGTTTTAATATACATTAAAGGTTAGGAACTAAGAAGATGGATGAAACAAATTTTGAATTTCCAAATATACTTCCTACCAAAACTAGGGATACATTCAGATTCTCCAATGTAGAACTTCCACAAGTGTTTGCTATTTCTGTAACGCCCCACCTCTATACTCATAATAACAAAGAGTATTAAAAGAAATACTGTCTATTATTACGAAGAATAAGGCTGGATAGGAGCGACTATCCGTAATTTGCCTTACACTAATATTGGTTATCTCGATAGGAGTGGTATATACTTTTTATTTTTCCTCTATCATTTATTTACTCCCATCGACACACCCAATTATCAGTATAAAACAACTACGATAGTTCAAAATAGTTTAGGACATTAGATATAACAATAACACAGATAATATAAATGCGGAACACAGATAAAAACAAAAGTCTCATATATATATAACTGATGTCAGTTGATACATAATTGACACAATACATATGATACAACTACAACTGTCGACTCTAGAAGTTATATATACAAGTACATTATCGACTAATATACATGAATACATATCATTCTATACAATGACACGACTACTACAAAATGACCGACAACTTCAGAAGGTGTGAAAAGTCTTCATATCCTGAACAGCTACTCAAAGAAGAAAATCTACAACCTGAAATAACTCGGGTCTGACCCGAGTATTACATTCAAAAGAAAATAATACCCAGGTCAGTCTAATTCAAACCAGTTTATTAGTGCATATAGGCAGTAATAATTTAAATAGACGACAATTACAGAAATCTCGTATATCCAACTCCTCGATAAGAGAATCGGATAACGGCAGATATAACACTGAACGGTGTTAAACAACAAATCAGCAATCCAAAAAGATCAATCAAATCAAAATTCTGTGTGGCTGCAGTACACGCACGCGTGCACTGCCTCGCCACTACAGTACGTGAAATCATCACAACAGTGAATACTAACAGTAATCAAAACTGCAGAGGTCAAGTCACGTCTAGCATGACTCAACACAACTGCAACAAAATGAAACTGCGGCCACCAATGGAACCAAAACTCAAAGACAGTTCAGAAACATACATACGTACAAGTATGTACACAAGTGGATAAATACATATGCATCAAATAGCAAATGCCACTGGGAATTCAACATCAAACCACAACAAATGCAATGCATCACTGAAACATAATCTCGAGGCTAATAATGCACTGTATACAAACTGGATCAAGCAAAGCATGGATGAGCACTAATACACAAAACAGTGATGAACCATTTCATCAATAGAACCACATGAAAGCAACCTTACCTATGCCCCATCCCACATGAAACAATTATGCAGACTGCCTCAAATGATCAAGACAGCTACAATGAATGATTAAACTCGAAGGGTGCTTCGACTACAAGTGAACAAACAAGTCTGGAAACATATACATGAATGAGTTCAACTACACAGTGAAGTATGTATATGCAACCAGACTACACATAAGGTTCAAGGCTGAGACAAATTCAAGGTACCAGACTCGAAGCACAGTGCACATATAGCAGAGGCAATGCTCATGTCAACAGTCAGAAGTGATACAAAGTGCAACAGGGAATAACCAAACAACTCACAATAACCAACATTGAATCAGAGACTACACCCTATCAGACTTCAAGCATGAATAAAAGTGCAACAAGGATGGTTAAACCAGAAGTTGTACAACTCACTGGCCAGAAGCACTTCAAGATACCAAAGTGAAATGCCCAAACTGAAAACACCATGGAACAGGCATGACAGTACATGACATCAGTTCAATAAAACAAATGAACCACACGCACATATGCATACATATATGTATGTATACATATGGAGATAGTCTACAGATCAGAGGTGAAGGAAGCACGTAAAATCAGATCTCACAAGCCAGAATGAAGACAACATCACTAACTCAAATGGACAGATCAAATAATCACTATATACATGTACTCAAGGCAATATGCACTAATGAAGAACCAAATGCATTAGACTGCATGAACACTATAGGCCGAGAACCAGACCAGGTAGTACGAGTATCAAGACCAGTGCCATGATAGTAGGAACCAAGGCAATGACATGCACAGTGAATGCATGAACTAGAATGGAACTGGACTCAACTGAAGTTATGACCAAGATAGTAACAACCCAGACCAGTGAAACAACATCAAAGATCAAACACATTTCACAACCAAAGACTGCACATTCAGGTCTGGAAAACATGGATGCACAGTCACACTGAATACACAAACAAGACCAGAACCAACCATCAAGTTCTATAACCAAGTGAAATGGGACAGACTAGAACAAAGCAAGGTGATCAACCAAGTGAACAATGCAAACAAGTGACATGTACCCAGGGAACTCAAGCAAAATCTAGACAGAACAACAAAATGGTACAAGAACAAAGTATGCAGTGACAACCCAGGTGTAGATTCAGCAATACATGCATACACACATACAAATGTATGTATGCATATATATATATGAAAACAAACGTGCACAGATCAAAGCAAAAATGCCGAAGTCACACATTCAAGTTCAAATGCCATAAGTACGAAGCAAAGTGATCAGAGATTCACGAAACCGACATAAGCAAGCAACAGCAGTTTTATTAAAATCGAACAAAAATCAACATCGATAGAAATCAAGTCAAAGCCGAAGACAACCAAAAACGAAATCAACGTCTTGATAATCAAATTGAAAATATCAGTAATCAATCTCAAGCATCACTACAAAATCATACGACCGAGACGAAGTCAAGCAACACTCAGACGAACACAAAAATTAGGCAAATACGTTCGAATTAGATGTGAGTGGAAAGAATCACTCACCTTCAATTCGAGATTGCAAGCATCAACATCAAATTCGACAGAGCGGCACTTCTTTTCGCAAGCCCTAATTCTTTGTCGAAGCGAAGACGAGCACGGCGAAGGCAACGTCGATCTACTAGCAGGAAATGAACCACCGATCGAGTTGCACGAGTCGGTAGAAGCCCAAGCTTTTCGAATGAGCGAACAAAGAAATTTGTGGCCGCCATTACCACGTTTTGTTTTTAGGGTAAAAAAAATTGAAAAGAAAACAATTGAAGGGGAACGGTATTTTTTTTCTCGAGATTTATCACAGCCCCAAGCCAAAGAAACCTGGCCCAAAAATTAAATTTTTAAAGCCCGTAAAACAGTTTAACTAATTTCAACCGATTCCCAAAATTCCAATGGCCATCGCCATTTTCAATTTCTTTTCGATTTATTTCTTTGGACTAGGGTTATGTATCAATCAAAATGAGAAGGGGGATTAGTACTTGAATCACTGAAGAGAACGGCCTCTGATCAATGCAAATGTGGGCTAGATTCCAAATATAAAGCCCACTTCTATCATTTAACAAATTGTTTAAAAGAATTCCAAATCGATTAAATTTCCAATATCAATCGGTTGGCAATTATAATCGTCTAACGACAATATCTAACATTTACAAAATCTCGGGTTGTTACAGACTCCCCTCCTTATAAAAATTGCATCCACGCAATCATAGGGAATAAATGGATAAAAGGTAACAACCAAAAGATCATGGCAATGTCGAATGTATAAGCAAAGCAAGTGTCAGCGGGGAAGTATTAGATAAGAAATCGAAAGGTTCGACTGCTTCACATCAAAAGAATCAACCTCGTGGGAATCAGGGATCAAAATCAGACGACTAACAAAAGCAAGAACAATCGAGTTCCAGCAACTAAAAGAGAAGAAAACAGAGTAGAAATCCCACACAGAACACGAATTGAATGTGAGTAGATCAAATTACTCACCTGAATTGCCAAAGAAAAGACGAAACTCAAATCTCAAAAATCGCAAATATTCAATCATCAAAAACGATAATCAAATTTCTCAAATCAACAAATATTCGATTATCACAACCGATAATCAAACTTCAAATTCAACAATTAATTAATTATCTAAAGCGATAATTAAATTCGAAATCAGCAAATATTTAATTATCTAAAGCGATAATTAAATCTCAAAGCAACAAATATTTAATTATCTAAAGCGATAATTAAATCTCAAAGCAATAAATATTTAATTATCTAAAGCGATAATTAAATCTCAAATCAGCAAATATTTAATTATCTAAAGCGATAATTAAATCTCAAAGCAACAAATATTTAATTATCTAAAGCGATAATTAAATCTCAAAGCAACAAATATTTAATTATCTAAAGCGATAATTAAATCTCAAATCAGCAAATATTTAATTATCTAAAGCGATAATTAAATCTCAAAGCAACAAATATTTAATTATCTAAAGCGATAATTAAATCTCAAAGCAACAAATATTTAATTATCTAAAGCGATAATTAAATCTCAAAGCAATAAATATTTAATTATCTAAAGCGATAATTAAATCTCAAAGCAACAAATATTTAATTATCTAAAGCGATAATTAAATCTCAAATCAGCAAATATTTAATTATCTAAAGTGATAATTAAATCTCAAATCAACAATTATTTAATTATCAAAAGCGATAATTAAATCTCAAATCAGCAAATATTTAATTATCTAAAGCGATAATTAAATCTCAAAGCAACAAATATTTAATTATCTAAAGCGATAATTAAATCTCAAAGCAACAAATATTTAATTATCTAAAGCGATAATTAAATCTCAAAGCAATAAATATTTAATTATCTAAAGCGATAATTAAATCTCAAATCAGCAAATATTTAATTATCTAAAGCGATAATTAAATCTCAAATCAGCAAATATTTAATTATCTAAAGTGATAATTAAATCTCAAATCAACAATTATTTAATTATCAAAAGCGATAATTAAATCTCAAAGCAACAAATATTTAATTATCTAAAGCGATAATTAAATCTCAAAGCAACAAATATTTAATTATCTAAAGCGATAATTAAAATTTAATTATCTAAAGCGATAATTAAATCTCAAAGCAACAAATATTTAATTATCTAAAGCGATAATTAAATCTCAAATCAGCAAATATTTAATTATCTAAAGTGATAATTAAATCTCAAATCAACAATTATTTAATTATCAAAAGCGATAATTAAATCTCAAATCAACAAATATTTAATTATCAAAAGCGATAATTAAATCTCAAATCAGAAAATATTTAATTATCTAAAGTGATAATTAAATCTCAAATCAACAATTATTTAATTATCAAAAGCGATAATTAAATCTCAAATCAACAAATATTTAATTATCTAAAGCGATAATTAAAACAACAAATATCCGATTATCAAAAACGATAATCAGGACTCATATCAACAAATATCTAATTATCACAAGCGATAATTAGAAACAACAAATATCCGATTATCAAAAACGATAATCAGAACTCATATCAACAAATATCTAATTATCACAAGCGATAATTAGAAACAACAAATATCCGATTATCAAAAACGATAATCAGAACTCATATCAACAAATATCTAATTATCACAAGCGATAATTAGAAACAACAAATATCCGATTATCAAAAACGATAATCAGAACTCATATCAACAATTATCCAATTACCTGCAGATAATTGGAAACAACAAATATCTAGAAATCAATTAAGAAGACTAGAAAATCAACATAAAAGTTTGGATCGATCCCATCAGATGGCGAGTTTTTAATTCGCCGCACGTGCATCTCATATGGCCGAAGCCTACCAAGTACTCAACATAATTTTGGCGCCCATCAGATTGACCCGAAGGTCCGCAGAGTGACCCGAAGGTCTAGTACTGGTATTTGACCCGAAGGTCCATCATATGACCCGAAGGTCCATCATATGACCCGAAGGTCCATCATAGTGGCTCGAAAGCACACGAAAGCATCAAATATTTCAATTAACGAGTCCGGAATTAACCGAAATAGCAAACGCACATGTCCCATACCACGTGTTTTACTAAATCGTTTGATTCTCTTCATCGTTTCCTTGAAAGTGTAAAATTCATCAAAATCATCAAAACAACAGATATTCAATTAACGAGTCCGGAATTAACCGAAATAGTAAAAGTGTGGTTCCATACTCCGCACTTTTGCTAAATCGTTTAAACCTCTTCATCGTTTCCTTGAAAGTGCAAAATTGTGTATTTTGTAAAAATACATTTCACATTCTCAAACGAACAAGTCCGGAATTAAGCGAATCAGTAAAAGAAAGGGGTCATAGTCCTCGATTTTGCTGAAACGTTTAAATCGCTTACTCATTCTTTTGAAATCGCAAACTGTAAAATTTTTGAAAACAATTTTATTTATTTTGTAAAAATAACAATTCGCATTCTCAACTGGACAAGTCCGGAGTTAAGCGAATCAGTAAAAGAAAGGGGTCATAATCCTCGATTTTGCTGAATCGTTTAAGTCGCTTTCTCATTCTTTTAAAAACGCAAACTGTACAATTTTTGAAAACAATTTTATTTTAAAACGATTTTTCCAATCACGTGATTAAAACAGCAAATCAGTAACAATTTCGATAAGGAAATTGTACTTCCCAAAATACCGTAAAAACGGTCACAATCAGTATTGCGGAATAACCGCTTGAAAATCCACTTTTAAAACATGACGGTTACTGAAGCCAAAGCGACAGTATTTTTAAAACGTCAAAATCACATCAAAACAATTTACATCAAAATGTAACATCAGTGAATTTTCATTTATTAAAATTTTCAACAAAACACCGTGCCTCAAAAATTCAGCATTGGTGTAATAAGTCCGTTATAAAAATAACGACAACAAAATACGTATCATAACCAATCATCGGTTCAACGTAAAATAAATGCAATAACGTGCAATTCAAAATTTTTTTTTTTTTTTTTTTGCACGTACTACAGAATGAACAAAGAAATCATTCAAATGTATCTTCAATGAAGATAATCCAAAACAGCAAAAATCTAATCAATAGATGATTAATACAAAAGAAAGCCAGCGGAAATTTCAACAAAAATCACATAACTGCAATTCCTTCGAATCCTCAATTCGGATTCGAAGTTCTCAAAGAAATAAAATAATTACAGCTATGTAAACAACAATTGAAATTCATATCAATTTCGTATTTTGAATTTTAAATCAAAAAGATTATCAGTTGTACTCAGCGAAGACAGTTTCACTGTTTCCGCTGCGCACTCTGATAAACAGAACACAAATCAATCAAATCACCAGAACACAATTTCACTATTATTTTTAAATAAAGATATTTAAAAATTTCATCCAAATTTCAAAACTTTAGTTTTGACTCAAAGTACAAATAAAACATCGACCAATAGTTGTAACATATGTTCCATCCGAGTTAAGTTTTATATTATGTCCATAAACCCCAAGCTCTGATACCAACTGTAACGCCCCACCTCTATACTCATAATAACAAAGAGTATTAAAAGAAATACTGTCTATTATTACGAAGAATAAGGCTGGATAGGAGCGACTATCCGTAATTTGCCTTACACTAATATTGGTTATCTCGATAGGAGTGGTATATACTTTTTATTTTTCCTCTATCATTTATTTACTCCCATCGACACACCCAATTATCAGTATAAAACAACTACGATAGTTCAAAATAGTTTAGGACATTAGATATAACAATAACACAGATAATATAAATGCGGAACACAGATAAAAACAAAAGTCTCATATATATATAACTGATGTCAGTTGATACATAATTGACACAATACATATGATACAACTACAACTGTCGACTCTAGAAGTTATATATACAAGTACATTATCGACTAATATACATGAATACATATCATTCTATACAATGACACGACTACTACAAAATGACCGACAACTTCAGAAGGTGTGAAAAGTCTTCATATCCTGAACAGCTACTCAAAGAAGAAAATCTACAACCTGAAATAACTCGGGTCTGACCCGAGTATTACATTCAAAAGAAAATAATACCCAGGTCAGTCTAATTCAAACCAGTTTATTAGTGCATATAGGCAGTAATAATTTAAATAGACGACAATTACAGAAATCTCGTATATCCAACTCCTCGATAAGAGAATCGGATAACGGCAGATATAACACTGAACGGTGTTAAACAACAAATCAGCAATCCAAAAAGATCAATCAAATCAAAATTCTGTGTGGCTGCAGTACACGCACGCGTGCACTGCCTCGCCACTACAGTACGTGAAATCATCACAACAGTGAATACTAACAGTAATCAAAACTGCAGAGGTCAAGTCACGTCTAGCATGACTCAACACAACTGCAACAAAATGAAACTGCGGCCACCAATGGAACCAAAACTCAAAGACAGTTCAGAAACATACATACGTACAAGTATGTACACAAGTGGATAAATACATATGCATCAAATAGCAAATGCCACTGGGAATTCAACATCAAACCACAACAAATGCAATGCATCACTGAAACATAATCTCGAGGCTAATAATGCACTGTATACAAACTGGATCAAGCAAAGCATGGATGAGCACTAATACACAAAACAGTGATGAACCATTTCATCAATAGAACCACATGAAAGCAACCTTACCTATGCCCCATCCCACATGAAACAATTATGCAGACTGCCTCAAATGATCAAGACAGCTACAATGAATGATTAAACTCGAAGGGTACTTCGACTACAAGTGAACAAACAAGTCTGGAAACATATACATGAATGAGTTCAACTACACAGTGAAGTATGTATATGCAACCAGACTACACATAAGGTTCAAGGCTGAGACAAATTCAAGGTACCAGACTCGAAGCACAGTGCACATATAGCAGAGGCAATGCTCATGTCAACAGTCAGAAGTGATACAAAGTGCAACAGGGAATAACCAAACAACTCACAATAACCAACATTGAATCAGAGACTACACCCTATCAGACTTCAAGCATGAATAAAAGTGCAACAAGGATGGTTAAACCAGAAGTTGTACAACTCACTGGCCAGAAGCACTTCAAGATACCAAAGTGAAATGCCCAAACTGAAAACACCATGGAACAGGCATGACAGTACATGACATCAGTTCAATAAAACAAATGAACCACACGCACATATGCATACATATATGTATGTATACATATGGAGATAGTCTACAGATCAGAGGTGAAGGAAGCACGTAAAATCAGATCTCACAAGCCAGAATGAAGACAACATCACTAACTCAAATGGACAGATCAAATAATCACTATATACATGTACTCAAGGCAATATGCACTAATGAAGAACCAAATGCATTAGACTGCATGAACACTATAGGCCGAGAACCAGACCAGGTAGTACGAGTATCAAGACCAGTGCCATGATAGTAGGAACCAAGGCAATGACATGCACAGTGAATGCATGAACTAGAATGGAACTGGACTCAACTGAAGTTATGACCAAGATAGTAACAACCCAGACCAGTGAAACAACATCAAAGATCAAACACATTTCACAACCAAAGACTGCACATTCAGGTCTGGAAAACATGGATGCACAGTCACACTGAATACACAAACAAGACCAGAACCAACCATCAAGTTCTATAACCAAGTGAAATGGGACAGACTAGAACAAAGCAAGGTGATCAACCAAGTGAACAATGCAAACAAGTGACATGTACCCAGGGAACTCAAGCAAAATCTAGACAGAACAACAAAATGGTACAAGAACAAAGTATGCAGTGACAACCCAGGTGTAGATTCAGCAATACATGCATACACACATACAAATGTATGTATGCATATATATATATATGAAAACAAACGTGCACAGATCAAAGCAAAAATGCCGAAGTCACACATTCAAGTTCAAATGCCATAAGTACGAAGCAAAGTGATCAGAGATTCACGAAACCGACATAAGCAAGCAACAGCAGTTTTATTAAAATCGAACAAAAATCAACATCGATAGAAATCAAGTCAAAGCCGAAGACAACCAAAAACGAAATCAACGTCTTGATAATCAAATTGAAAATATCAGTAATCAATCTCAAGCATCACTACAAAATCATACGACCGAGACGAAGTCAAGCAACACTCAGACGAACACAAAAATTAGGCAAATACGTTCGAATTAGATGTGAGTGGAAAGAATCACTCACCTTCAATTCGAGATTGCAAGCATCAACATCAAATTCGACAGAGCGGCACTTCTTTTCGCAAGCCCTAATTCTTTGTCGAAGCGAAGACGAGCACGGCGAAGGCAACGTCGATCTACTAGCAGGAAATGAACCACCGATCGAGTTGCACGAGTCGGTAGAAGCCCAAGCTTTTCGAATGAGCGAACAAAGAAATTTGTGGCCGCCATTACCACGTTTTGTTTTTAGGGTAAAAAAAATTGAAAAGAAAACAATTGAAGGGGAACGGTATTTTTTTTCTCGAGATTTATCACAGCCCCAAGCCAAAGAAACCTGGCCCAAAAATTAAATTTTTAAAGCCCGTAAAACAGTTTAACTAATTTCAACCGATTCCCAAAATTCCAATGGCCATCGCCATTTTCAATTTCTTTTCGATTTATTTCTTTGGACTAGGGTTATGTATCAATCAAAATGAGAAGGGGGATTAGTACTTGAATCACTGAAGAGAACGGCCTCTGATCAATGCAAATGTGGGCTAGATTCCAAATATAAAGCCCACTTCTATCATTTAACAAATTGTTTAAAAGAATTCCAAATCGATTAAATTTCCAATATCAATCGGTTGGCAATTATAATCGTCTAACGACAATATCTAACATTTACAAAATCTCGGGTTGTTACAATTTCCACAAGCACTCCTCCAGACGAGCGTTAGATTCACAAACTAAATTTAAGGGTTCACTAGGATATAAACTTCCAGAGAAAACTTATTTCATCAATTGGCCTCATACCAAATTTAATGCAAACATAGGAACAGTTTTGAGATGGAATTTGTTCTTTTTAAAAGTGTGCAAATAGAAATTCAAAATTTGAATTTGTGCACTTTTAAAATGCACAAATATCACTTCCAAACTGAATTTAATTTTGCAATAAGTTTGGGACGAGACCTATTGGTCAGCCATATTATGTGTGTATTATACACACACATAAAATTAACTCACATTTTAATTAGTGAAAAACCAGGTGTCCTTTTTTATGCCCTTTTAAAATAGTAATCTAATCGTAAACATTTGGATTAAAAATGATAATCTTTATATTTTTTTTAATATTTTCTGATAATAAAAAATATGCCAATTGAATCAGTATGACTTGGCACTACCATCACACGTGTACTTAGTCTCGACAATACTGTTGACTATGTTTATTGTATCTAATTTATTTTTAGGAATTGAGAAGTGGTATATACGATGAATTTGAATTTCCAGTGGTACTATCTTATAAAATGGCAATAAATTTTAGTGGCCTCACCCTATATTACAAAACAAAGTAAGCTGCTTCCATCAGGAGATGGCATGGGATAGAATAAAAAATAAGCACAGACAGTTAAACTGATGAAATGATAGAACTTACATTACAAGTTTTTACTTCACATTATAGTGATGGCATAAACCACACTTATCACGATGATTCATTTTCTTATAGGCCTTGAAGTAAATAAACAGCATAAAACACCTTCCCCATGTTTCTCTGAACCTAGCATTTATTTAGTTTACACATTTTAAAACCGAAATACACTTAGCTAGGCACATAAACACCTAGGAGTAATATGTTTTCTTGTGCCCTCAAGGCTTAGTAATAATTGGCAAGAGAATCGACATCCCCTGTCAAAAAAATGTAGCATTGCACTTCTTGTTTCTATATTGGTGCATTAAGTCAAATGGCCTACTCTTGGGTTTAAAATTAATCAAAAAATGGTATGCATGAGGGCACAACCTACAGTAGCTTGTTTAGTTGCTAAACAAGCCACAAAGCAATCATGTGTGCCTTGTTTACTTCCCGATGACTAGTTTGAACTGATCTCGTGGCTAATGAACTAAACAGGGGCCGGTGAGTATAACGGCGAAGTATTCGCCATTATAAGCTTATAACGGCGAAGACTTCGCCGTTATAAACTTTTCATATATTATAAGAGAGCATAAAGTAACCACTTTACATATTTAGAAGACTTCCAGCCACGTGTTCATATATGGACCCTTTGTTTATTATGAAGCATTTCTCTCTGTCTATTCTAGTTGTCATTTGTATAAATTATATATATATATATAACGACGAAAACTTCACCGTTATAAACAATAGGAAATTATTGTCAAGGACAAAATTTCTCAGCATTTTAGCCTCAAGGATAGACCTTCAGTATTTTAGCCTTGAGGGCTAAAAATATACAAATTTTTGTCTTTTAAATTAATTTGAAAAACATGTTTGTGGCTGGTTTCACGGTTACCTCGATGCGCAACTCATTCGATCAGTTGAAAAACATGACAGAAAATAAACTGAACAAGCCACGTCATTCAGTCTGACATGAATTTTGCCAAAATATTAACACTTAGAATTGAAGATAAGAAATGAATGAATACAAGTTATCTGGTTATAAGAAACAAAGCTCTCATCTCAACCGTTGATAGCATATCCAATAGAGTAAATAATTCAACATCTTGTACCAGTCTGGGCCTCACTCAAAAGCCCATATACAATAGTTTAAATACCGATCATATGTTGTACAAATTGTTAACTGAGTCTTGTATCAAAACAAGAGATCTCTGTATCAAATAATCATTCAATAAAATTTCATCTTTCTTTCTTCAAATTCATATATCATACTGCAGAAATCTTAACATGGTATCAGAGCGTTTCAAGGCTTAACAGCCAAATCATAAGATCCATTTCACTCATCAGAGAAGATTCATCATTTGAGTAATCACCACTCATCAGAAGACAGAGTCTCATCATCTGAGTGGGCAGATTCGATTGAGAAAATCAAGTGCCACGCCTGAGTTCGAAGAACTAGACTTCATCAGACCTTTCTCATCAAATCTTGAAGAAATCAATCAAGGAAATCTCAGAAAACAGTTAAAAGAAATCAAGAATCATCTCAAAACTAAAGAAAGTGCCCACCAGCAAGACTTATCAGAGTATAGACAAAGAGATGGTTACTCATCATTTAAATCTTGCAGTAGCATCAAACCTGGTTGTGAGCAATTCTTGTTCTCTAATTCTTGATTTCTATCTTTGATTGATTTTCTTTGCTTTATCACTAGCTTTGTTTGTCTGCTTGAATATAACTTGAATTCATCATGACTAATGATTCAGCCTCTGCCACATCTGTTAATATGAGTGATAATCATCAATCCAATACTACAGTTGAAAAACTTGTTAACACTGTAGTTAGCCCTCAAACCAATCTTGTAACTGCACACTTGAGTGAAGATAATTATCTTCTCTGGAAGCTGCAGATTGAAACTGCAGTCCAAGGATATGGACTTGATGGTCACATTCTTGGAACCATTCCAATTCCTCCCAAATATAAAACTGTTGAAGAAATTAAACTGTTATTAATGAGGAGTATACTAAATATCATAGACAAGACAAACTTATCTGTTCTTGGCTATTGTCATCAATAAATACAAATTTATTGTCTCATGTTATTGGATGCAAGACAGCAAATGACATATGGTCAACAATTGAAAAGGTGTTTAACACACAGTCTGCAGCCAAAGTGATGTATCACAAGAGACAACTACACAGCATGAAAAAAGATAGCAATACTATGGGAGAGTATCTTTTCAAGGTAAAAGCCACTTGTGATCTTTTAGAGGCTGCAAATCACAAGGTATCAGATTCTGAACAAATTTTAACCATTCTAAATGGATTAAGCGATGATTATGAGTCAGTAGTTGCTGTTATTGCATCTCAAAAGGAGTTGCCATCTGTTGATAATGTTTACTCCATATTACTTGCTCATGAAGCTAGAATTGATAATAAGAAATCACAAGACTCTGACTTCTCCATCAACTATACTACTCATTCCAAGAACAAAGGTCAAAGCAATAACAGGTCAGATCAGAATATACAAAGAGGAGGAAATTCTAATAGATCTAGAGGAAGAGGCAGATGGAATAATAATAATAGACCCAGATGTCAGATTTGTGAAAAAGTGGGTCATACAGCAGTCAAATGTTACTTCAGATACTCAAATCAGACCAGTGGTCAAAGAAATAATAACCCAAGTGCTAACATAGCTCAAGCTAATTCAGAAACACAAACAAGTTGTGAAAAGAATCACAACTCTAATGATACAACAAGGCCAGAAAGCACTCAAGATGATTGCTGGTACCCAGACTCTGGTGCAACAAATCATATTACAAATAATCTTGATAATTTGAATCTTGGCAACAGGAAGTATAGAGGTAAACAATCAATTTGCATGGGAAATGGTAAGTGTATCAATATTACTCATATTGGTAATGCTTATATTAAAGGCAAGAAACAACTGTTCTTACATAATTTATTAAGAGTACCTAGAATAAAGAAAAACCTCATTAGTGTATCCCAATTTGCCAATGATAATAAAGTCTATTTTGAATTCTATCCTACATATTGTTTGGTAAGAGACATACTGACAAAAGACATTTTGTTGTAGGGTGATGTTGAAAAAGGACTCTATAAATTCAAATCAGTCAATAACAATGTGTCCTCAGTCAATCAGAAGTGCTGTAACATGTGTGTGGAGCAAGACTCCAAAAGTGTATTTGATATATGGCATTACAAACTTGGTCACCCAAGTATGAAAGTTGTAAAGCAGGTTCTTAATGAAAATAGAATATCTTTTGATAATGTATCATTACCCTATGTCTGTACATACTGCCAAATGGGCAAAAGTCATAAGTTGACATTTAATGAATCTTCAACAGTTTACTCAAAACCCTTAGACTTGGTTTCCATAGACTTATGGGGACCAGCACCCATATGTTTAGATTTTAGATATAGGTACTATGTCTCTTTTGTTGATGCACACACTAGACACACATGGATTTATTTTTTAAAATCCAAGACTGAAACCTATAATGCTGTTATAAATTTCATAGTCATGGCTGAAAAGCAAACTGGCAATCAAGTTAAAGTAATACAATCAGATGGGGGAACTGAATTTAAAACTCTCAGTGATTATTTTAAAGGGAAAGGAATAGTGCACAAAATTACTTGCCCATACACTTTAGAACAAAATGGGTTAGTAGAAAGAAAGCATAGACACATAGTTGAAACTGGACTTAGTTTATTAGCTCATGCATCACTACCACTAAAGTTTAGGCATGAGGCCTTTAATACTGCTGTATACCTCATTAATAGATTACCAACAAAGGTAATAGGTGGGATAAGTCCAGTAGAGAAACTATATGAGATTAAACCTGACTATCATAGTTTGAAAACTTTTGGATGTTTATGCTTTCCTTACTTAAGATCCTACAATGCTAACAAACTTAACTTCAGATCTAAATCTTGTACCTTTTTTGGATATACCACTAATCAGAAGGGTTACAAGTGTTTGGATGAGAATGGAAGAATCTTTATTAGTAGACATGTTGTATTTAATGAAAATGTCTTCCCTTACAATCATTTAGAGATAAAAACAACAAATAAAGTGTACAATCCAAAAGTTTCAATACCTGACTTACCAATTTATTCTGAATACGAGTCTTAGAATGAAGAGGTAAGGTCTACTAGAGATCACTGCACTCAATCCACTGTATCTAATCAACATAACTCTGAGTGGACAGGTGATCCTAGTCATGCCATTCACTCTCCTGTACAAACAGAAAGTGAAAAGAATCAGACAGAAGAAGATGCACATCAGAGTAATACAAGAGATATGTCAAGTCAAGCAAATGAGGAAAGCTCACCTCATACTGAAACCCATACAAGGCCCAGTCACCCTATGATTACCAGGGCTAAAAGTGGTATCTTCAAGCCTAAGATATACAATACAAGCATAATCTTGCATGAGCCAAAAACATATGAGCAAGCTGCAAAAGACAAGAACTGGACAACAGCTATGGATGAAGAATACAAGGCTCTTATAAATAACAATACATGGAATCTTGTATATCCTCCAGAAAACAAAAACATAGTTGGATGTAAGTGGACATACAAATTAAAGAAAAATCCTGATGGCTCAATTAGTAGATACAAGGCAAGACTTGTCTCAAAAGGATATACACAGCAATATGGGTTTGATTTTAAGGAGACTTTTTCTCCAGTGATCAAACCAGCCACTATAAGACTTATTCTTACTATTGCTCTACACAAAAGGTGGCATATAAGACAATTAGATGTCAATAATGCATTTTTAAATGGCATCTTACAGGAAGATGTGTATATGCAACAACCACCATGATACATCAAGCAGGCAAATTATGTGTGCAAACTGAATAAAGCCATATATGGACTCAGACAATCTCCAAGGGTTTGGTTTGATAGACTAAAAGGAGTGTTATCAGATATGAAGTATCAGTCTATCAAATCAGACAACTCTCTATTTGTAAAAATTAATAATTTAGTAACTGTTTACATACTAATATATGTTGATGACTTAATTATTACAGGAAATAACAATGAAGAAATCAACAATGTCATCAATTGCTTAAACAAGGAATTCTCAATTAAAGACCTAGGGAACATCAACTACTTTTTGGGTATAGAAGTATTGAGAAAAGGAAATTCAGAACTAATGCTATGCCAGAAAAAGTACATTCAGGAACTACTCATCAAAACAAAAATGGATGGTGCAAATCCACAGCCAACTCCCATGGTCAGCAACCATCAACTATCTAAAAACAGGGGAGAAGCCATACACAATATCAAACAATATAGAAGTGTTGTAGGAGCATTACAATATGCTACTATAACACGACCAGACATTGCTTATAGTGTTAACAAGGTATCTCAATTTATGCAGGAACCTCTGGATGAACATTGGAAAGCGGTCAAGAGAATACTCAGATACCTCAAAGGAACTCTAGATTATGGACTGTTATTCAAAACATGCAACAACTTAAACATAACTGGATATTCAGATGCAGACTGGGCAATAGATCCAGATGACAGAAAGTCAGTCAGTGGATACTGCATATATGTTGGAAGCAATCTAATATCATGGTGCTTAAAGAAACAAACTACAATATCCAGATCTAGCACAGAGGCAGAGTACAGAAGCATAGCTAATGCCACAGCAGAAATAATGTGGTTACAGTCCATACTGAAAGAACTGAAAATAGAAAATAAAGCAAAACCAGTGCTATGGTGTGATAATCAGAGTGCAGTATTCATGACTGCCAACCCAGTGTTACACTCGAGAACCAAACATATTGAAATTGATATATTTTTCGTTCGTGAGCAAGTACAAAAAGAGAATCTGCAAATCAACCACATACCTGCCACTTAACAGAGGGCAGACACGCTCACTAAAGCTCTAAGCACAAAGAACTTCATAAAGTTCAGATCTGATCTTCAAGTTGAACGTGTCGAAGACAAAACTCTCAACAAGGAACCAGACTCAAGCAGCTCAAAGTCTCAGCACCAAAATCCAAATCGGAGAAATCTAAAATGACAGAGTGTCGAAGGAAGACTCGAGCAGCTCAAAATCTCATCCAAATAGGAGGAATTCAAAATGACAAAGTGTCGAAGAGAGTTGCAATGAGGATATCTCGATGTTTTTCTGCTCTCAAATTGAATACTGGCCTGAATCTTAACAAATCGCTATCAAACCCTAACCCTAGCAGCTCGGGTTTGAGGGGGGCAATTGAAGATAAGAAATGAATGAATACAAGTTATCTGGTTATAAGAAACAAATCTCTCATCTCAACCATTGATAGCATATCCAACAGTGCAAATAATTCAACATCTTGTGCCAGTCTGGGCCTCACTCAAAAGCCCATATACAATAGTTTAAATACCGATCATACGTTGTACAAATTGTTAACTGACTCTTGTATCAAAACAAGAGATCTCTATATCAAATAATCATTCAATAAAATTTCATCTTTCTTTCTTCAAATTCATATATCATACTGCAGAAATCTTAACACTTATAGTTATGCATTAGCTGAACCAGACTCTTTCAGAGTTTTTGCAACGATTGAAACAGCACGAAGCCCAGATTTAAGTTCATCGTCCTGAAGTTCATATTACCATTCTATGGCGCTTTGCAACGCTCTGACCTTCAAATTTTGGGGAAATAATTTTGAGGTTGAAATGATTTTCATTTGGCTCTCCTCCTTTCATAGCAACATGACCAGCATGTTGTTTAGATACGTCTGCAATTTCAAGAATGCTGGCTTCCAATGCAGGTTGCAGCTTTTTGCCTCATTCTATTCACTCGTGATAGCAACATGTTGGCTCCTCTTGAACTCATCTTTTATCTAAATAGCTTTGAAATAGCAAATAAAAGTATCATTATCGTATTTTTTCTTTCTTCTATGAAATGCGTAAGTAATAACCCACATACGACATATGATTTACAGAAACATCAACAATAATTTTCCAACGAGTACATCTACGCATTTGCTGAGTATGGCTTCTAAAATTTGTCATCAATTTGTTATGATTGAGAAAAATTAGTATTAGTCTGAATCTACCTAATGAAAACAATTTCCAAACATTAAACTAAGCATCCGTTATCTGCATGTATGCTTGAAGATAATCTTCCCAATAGTACATGGCTATGTTAATAGACCTAAGACACTGTTACAAAATAACGACAATCTGAATTTGTAGATGATTCTAGATCACACAATCATATCGTTGTAGCCCAAGATAAAAATGATCATATAATACTCGTTTTTTCAGATAGTACTACCCAGAATTCACCAGTCTAAGACTGGATTCAACACCTTGTCTTGCGGGGAAAAAAAACTTGAGTTTATGTAATTCTGCGGAATAAGCTATACATTAGCTTACAATGCTAATACCATTGTTATGTCCCAGGAAAACTATTCATTTTAAGAATGTTAACCTGCGTTGTATGGATTAAATTTGAATTTAGCATCTTCAATGAAAAATGCATGCTAACTTACCTACCAAATCAATCTCAGTCTATACTGTTTTATCATTATTGAATTGATGAAATTTGTTCAAATTTTTACACATTCCTAAAGCCATATTTAGACATTTATAGTTTTGTACCTAAGTATTTTCAAAATTGAGTATATTAATAAATTATAAAATAAGATTATGATCGTTTGAGTAGCACACGGAATTACTTGTGTTACTTTAGTACATGGAATTATCTAAATACTATTGGAGATCCTACATGTTCTAATTGGGATCCAGGAAAATACAAGTCATTTTCTACATCATAACACAGTTAAGTCACGAATTGCTCATTGCAGATTATGCATGTATGCATATATATGTACACACAGAGATAGATGTGCGCGCGCATGCGCATATGTGCTCACGCTAGTGTGTGTGCACGCGCTGTTTGTGTTGTGCACATTTATATACCATGATTATTATGGTAACGACCAACAACCCATCACCCCACAGCTACCCACCAAAAGACAAATGATTTAACATTGTCATTTGAGTTTTGTAAACAGTTACTTTAATAGCCAACAAATTCACATTGTGGAAATAGTACTGCAAACCGTGTCTGCATGATATTAGAGTAGAATAGAACATACTTTTTAGGATAATGCAATGTTAAATCAAAGATTGAAACAATGAGATGAGAAGTAAATATTTCAGTTTTGAAATATTGTATCAAGTAAACTTTCTTTTGATAGTTTAAGATCATTCTTCCTAACATCCATAGACTAAGTTATTGATGTATACAGCTTATACGAAGTTTCTTAAATTAAATCTAAAGTAAGTATGTATGTGTGTGTGTAAAAGAAAACTAGAGCAAGAGAACATCTTCTAGGAGTAATGTTAACAAAACATAAGTAGCAGATGTAACCTTCAGAATATGAAGAACAACCTCCATTTCCATGATGGAAACAAAGGACTAGCAGAGACGAGTATCATGGACAACTTAATAATTGTTTTCCCAACTTAAGAAGAGAATAAACCATTCAGAATAAGATTGTGAGGTCTCCACACAATCACTCATGAGCTTCATGATTCAAAATTGTTTAATCTAATTCACACAGCATTATAAATACAAGTACATCAAAATTCAGGTAATATTTATATTGATTAATATACTCATCCAAAATCCTTGTTTTACTGTAAAACTGTTACGATATTATATGAGCATGGTACAGATCTTGGTGCCACATGTTCATTTACACATGCATGCTTCATAACATGTCAATCAAATAGAACAGTCGGACTCGATGAATTCAGTAAGGTTTACAAGTACTTAGGAAGGGGCTTATATACTTACTTTGAACTTGTGCTGGGAGACTAGCTCTTGCAGTAAGAAAAATTTGCTGGATAATGACACTAATGCTAGTAGGTTGGCTGTACTCCTATTTGATTTAGGTACAAATTTTCACATAACATTTGATGCATATCATGGTATTAACATATAAACCCACAAATCAGGGAAATGGATGTCACCTAACTCAAGCTATATTGAAATTTTTCTAAAAGACAATATTGGTCTATTATATTATTTGCATTAAATAAAAATATACAATGAAATCACCAGTTAGCGCAATCAGTAGAAGCTAATAAGAAGAGTGTACTAAATTGGCACTAAATATATGTAAAATGCAGTGTGGCAAAAAATGATAGCCCACATGGTACTGGCACCTGGATTTTACAAAGGAGTATCATAAGTTTGATTTTAAATATTAGAACAGTGGCTGAGAAGAAGCAAATCACCACTTGCCACAAGGCATGTCATCAATAACCCATAACAAATCTATCATGTAGAGGAAATAAAGTATACTCGAAGTTGTAAATGATTGATAGGTGTGTTATGGCAAATTAACAGGCTCTTAAACTCCTAAATCAAATTGGATTAACCTATATTTTATATGAGGAAAGAATTGTTGACAGCCGTATATTTCGTAAAGAAATTAAACATGCAGATAAACAAGGTGAACAAATTAGAAAATTATGACGGGGCAATTATGCCAATTTTGGGTAGTATTTGAACACGCTGTTAAAATCGAGGAGGAAGGGAGTAATGAGTAAATTGAGATTAACTTACAGTAAGTTGCTATCTCACAGGCGGGGGGATGCGATTGAGGTTGTCGGGTAAACCGTGGTAAAGCTGATGTGAACTGTGCTTTCAGACGTATATATGTACAGAAGGAGGGGGAGGGGGCAAAAATGCGGTGAGCGTGGATCGAACACGCGACCTTCAGATCTTCAGTCTGACGCTCTCCCAACTGAGCTATCCCCGCTTCCGTTGATACTTGGCTATTTTCATTATAAAACAAGTTTTCATTTTTAATGTAAAACAAGTTTTCATACGTTAAAGCTTTAACATTTTTAAAAGCACTATACCTTCCAACTTTTTCCATCTTGAAAATTGAGTACCATTTATCTTCACCGTGATTCTTGGCTTGTTGCATACCAATTAAACCTCGTAATATGTTCCGAACTCTTTTCAAAAATGAACAATCAAAGCATATGTTGGTATTACTTCCAATGCTAAGTTCACATAATTCGCAAATTGGCTCGTTGATCATACCCATGGATTTTAGTTTATTTTCAGTTAGTGGTACACTGTTGAGAACTCTCCACAATGGAATGTTTTTTCTTGTGTTTCATGCTTGTCCCATACTCTACTGCACGATGGAAATTTGGGTTGGTGACTGAAGTTTGCTAAAAGAGAGTATGCATGTTTGATTGAATGTGGCTTAGGTGGGGATCCCCATAAAGTAGCATCATCCTCTGATATTACGTAGTTTTTGTGGGTTGTGGAATTATGGATCTTAAGGCTTATTTAACATTAGAGGGATGGATGAATAGTGTTTTTTAACTTATGTAAATCTTTTTAATTTTCTTTCAAGGTCAATATTAAATCATAAATTATTAATACAGAATTATACTAACAATCAGTAACAGATGCAATCACGGATAAAAATAAAAGCATTAAAGTAAAGAGTTAGAGAGATGACACCAAGGATTTTATACGGGTTCGAATTTCTCTTACATCCAATCCCGTACAATTGCTTATACAGATTTCTTTTTAAATGTCAATCTTTAACCGGACAGAGGACAAATCCAAATACAATCTTGATTTCGAGGCTACGAGACGCACCCTCTTGAATTTCCAAGCTCAGGGTACTCACTTGATTTGAACGGGCTACAAGCACACCCACCAGGTTTTCGGGATACTAAGCACACCCACTTGATTTGAACGGGCTACAAGAACACCCAAGCAAATACAAATAGATTTGATAGTTTTTTCAAAGTCATATTCTTGTATTTTGGATACAATGGATCTTATAACCTCTTGAATAGCACTTCAAACTTTGAATTGAGAGAGAGGGAGATGTTTTCAAAACAGTAAGAAAGTAGTATTGAACCAATATAAAGAAGTGTGAATTGGTTCTATATGATTTTTAAGAGATTTGAATATATTTTTCAATGGAATTTTCAAGAGAGTATGAGAAGGGAAGAAAGTAAGTAATTAGTTATCAAAAATTTCATTTATATAGCAAATTAACAAATGTGTCTATTCGTGAAGAGTTACGACGGATGGAAACTTCCTTTTAAAAATTGAAAAACCAATTGGTGGCATGTATGTCGACATACCCTATGCCCATATGTCGACATATGCTTGAAAAAATAATGAAAACTATTTGCTTTTAAATTGTTTTGAAAATCCTATACTTTGTAAAATAATTTGATACTTTGTAAAATAGTTTCTACATGGTTTATAAACATTTTGAACTTTGAAAAAAAAATTGAAATTTATTTTGGTTAAAAACATAAAAATTATAATCGGAGATAGAGATCAAAGGTTGTTATCAACGACTTTAACAATATATGCTATGACTCTATACATTAAATTATAATCTCGAGATCTTCATATCTTGGTCTTTAAACCCATGAGTCGTCATGTCTATCTCTTGAGTCATTATACGGCACAATCTTCGATTCAATACTTGCGTAATATTTTGCACTATATAACTTGACAAAACATTAGTATCTGTATTTTATATGTTTGTATATGGTTGTTGTCACCAAAATTAATAACTGAGGTATTAACGGTCTTTTCTAGTGATGGTTTGCTAACAATCTCTAATGACTGGGTTACTACTATTATGTAGAACTATTTCAGAGTATTGCATGTAGTCGGATAACTTTGTCCTTGTAGGAACCCATGATTGATGCTGCTATTAATAGTGGAGGATGTTATACATAATTGTGCCCTTAAAGCTCCATGGGGTTTGCCAGAAGGAGCATGCGAAGTCCTTAGCTATGGTATATATTGGACATATTGTTTCATTTCATCCCTTATAGAGAGGAGGCATCCCCATATCCAACCTATGTTTGGCTTTCTTTAAATGGTCCAAAATTCTTTGTCCCCTAGGCAATTTTTAACTATTCTCTGTTTCCATAGTCTATTGTTTTTACAAAGAAAGATTTCCATCTAAGCAGAGGTAATTGTGGAATAATACAATCCACAATTTCTATTTGATATTAATAAATATATGTTTTATTTAATGTGTTTGTTTAGCGTTGTGTATTTATAAGGTTCTGATTTCAACCAAGATGTATGAAAGAGTTTGTGATGAGATTTATTTTTATAAGTACAAAACTTAAGCATGTATATTTAAAAGAATCTTAAAAAAAGGAATCACAACTAAAAAAGAAGGAAAATATTTAAAGCAAGGAAATATATTTCTGCAATCATTTAATACTAAATACACATTCAAAAGAATCTGGTAAGCAAGAACATTTGGAGTAATATATTCTGAAAATCACAACAAAGAAAGAAGGAAAAGATTTGGAGTGAGGAAATATATTTCTGCAATCATTCAATATTCAGTATACAATCAAGAGATTTAGAAAGCAAGAACATTTGGAACTCAACAGTATTAAATGAAAGGGGATATTTTTGAAAATGTAAAAAAGGCTTCACTTTGACCACATTGACCAAGTATTTGCTTTATATATAAGATATATATAACTCTAGTAGCTGAAATTTTTAAAATTATTTTGAACTCATATGGGCAAAATACATGTGGGTATGAATTAATTAAATGATTTTAGTTAATTAAGCGAGATATTATCTCATTTATAATAGATCACACCCTTAATGTTGGATCTGGGTAAGATATTTACATAGTCCACTAACACAGCTATAAATTTACCTATATGCTTCATTGTCAACATAGAAAAATTCACTCTCTTCATACAAATAAGCTACATCTTAAAAGTGGACTTTATCTCCAACACTGATTAGATACTCAAAAGCAAAATTGACAATTCAGGGCATGTTTGACAGCCAAGATCATCGGGAAAAATTTCAAATTATTATCACTGAAATCCGTTTATAAAATTAATTTTAAATCAATTAATTTTTAATTAGTTTTATTCTGTTTATAATTTTTTTAATTTGTTTTCTTCCCATGTGTTATCCTGCCTTTTGGCAAGACCGTGACACCAAGAACTTGACTAGAGACCAAAGACAATTCGTCTAGAAAATCAGTTATACGCAAGCTTACTATGAATACAACCTTTACTAATTTACATTTAACCATTAGTTTTGTAATGTTTGATTTAGAGTGTATTGCCCGTAATAGTATAATACTAGCTTAAGCTATTGAAGAAGATTTGATATTTCCTCATCCCTCCACCTAATAAGTATTATTTAGCAGACTCAAGTTACTAGATTATAAATGACAATATATCGTCTTGATTGTCATAATGAACGGTATCACATTCTTCATTTTCAGTTAACTCAAAACGTTTGAAAAAATGGAAATGATATCTTCAACTTTTACCATTCAAGTTTGGATATGAGTATTGGAAGTTCGTTTTTGATTTGGAAAATGGAATTCAATAAATTACAAAATACGACAGCATCTAGTTTTGAAAAACAGGCAAATTTTGTAGTTACAACATGTGCTCTACATATTTTCATTAGAAAGTTCAACAATTGAGACCTCTAATCTAAAAAAAGGTTCAATGCAAAGTCTCCTTCAAATTATTCGGTTGATTGGCATGAACGACATCAATGCATGAAAGTACAAATTCAGTAAATGCACAGTAGTTAATTCCAAAATGGCATGAGATTAGGGCTACTTTGTTTTCTGCAAGATGAAGTCGATCTATTTGGATCGAGTAATTGTTGTATTTGGATTGAATTGCAGCTTAGTTTCTTAGCTATTGCATTTTTAGGCTGTTCGATTTGTTAAGTCATTGTATTTTAACTTGTAGATTTGTTTACTGGATAGTCATTCTTGTTGACTATTTAAATTTAATAATAATTGCCAATTATTAATTATTTATTGTTAACTACTATTCATTATTAATTATTGACTATAATTTATTAATTACCGATTATCCATTTTAAAGTCAAAATCTATTTAGACACAAATTGATAACACAAAATTTGCCACAAGAGATCTCAATCATCGTTTCTATTTCTGATTTTCATCTTTCATGTAAAGACAAAAAGATCTAATGGTCATGATTTGTTGTGCTAAACTTTATATTTAATTTTATGTCTAAAAAGCTATTTCCATTTTAAAAGCAATTTATTAATCATTAGCATGATTGAAATAATGACTTGACCAATAATAAATGATTAAAATAAATAAAATAAGCAATATAACCTTTCAAACTCAAGTCTACTATTCATATTATTCAAAAATATAAGTTCATCTAACCAGAACCTTCGTTCCAAAGCACACCCTTGAAAATGATTGGAGAGTTTGTTATTTTCCCACTAAAGAACGGTATCATGATTGGGACAACCTATATATCGTGGTTTCAACTTTAGGGAACACAGACAGATTGATAATGATTTATGCTAGCCATAATCACTCATAATTAGCATAGATAAGCAGTCATAATCACTTCTAATTCAAGTGTACCTTTCACTCTTATACTACACGACCAACAGCTAAAAAAAATGAAATAATCTGGAGAAATTCTAGAAAATATAACTAGAAACGTGGATGCATCGGTAGGTCATATACAGATTTCTGCACTGTTAACGAGAAAGCAAGTTTGAAGTACACGTGCTTTCACCCTTCCAGAAATAATATCGTTCTTTTGGATGGCTAATGAAACAAAATGCATTTTTGGGTTAAGAAAGAAGCATCTGGAAGGATATATGAAAAAAGAATTAATTGTTTTGTTACTATCAGTTATATTCGGAATTTTGAAGAAAGAGCCGGGGAGAGAATTGTATTATTCCACAATCGAACGCTTTGAAGGTTGAATCTATTGAACCGTTAAAACAGTGACAATTTTTATCAGTATATGCATGATTAAAAATTAATACAGTAACATATAAATAGTTTATTAAAATATGATTAAAAAAGTAATTTAAAAACAATTTTATAATATTTTTATGTAACATAGCTAAGCTTTTAGACTAACACAAACGAGATAAATTGATGCTATAAAAGTAGAACCTATGGAAGTTCACAAAATTATTCAAATCGATTGCATGTGCAAGGGGAGTTTGTGTTGGAATGTCTAGCATTGTGTGGATAATGAACGTACATTGAAAAGAAGAATAATCACACATCGTGAAAAAATAATAAAAATGGTGTGCTATATATATATAAATTTGATTGATTCTTTTTGTTAAAAGGTGTTATCCAAACTCATATGTTGCACCACATAGTGATGTGCTTGAGTTGTTTGTCAAATGACAAACAATCATGAGAGTCAAAACTAAATATCACTAATTAACCGGGTAAAAATTTACCGCGAAAGGTAACATAATCCAAAGAATATTGGATTTTTGTTTTACAGAACATAAATTTTTACTTTTAAATATTGCTTATGTGAACAATGACTCTCTATGTCAAAAAGTAAATCATAGTACTTTGGATTTGACAATTTCATTAAATGCGTTTACTATAAGTCTTTTAAAAGTTACAAGTCCTAGTTATGCACTTTATTTAACACCACAATTCATTTCAAATTTTATTATATTTCAACCGATTTGGGTACAACATGTTGATTAATCTTTGTTAAAGGGATTTTGCTACTGTGAAAAAAAAAATTTCTGTTAAAACGTAAAAACGGTGTATTTGAGGGATTCAAAGAAATTCAGCAGGACAATTTGATAATTTGTTTTGTTATTCCTCTAAAATTTTTTTTTTTTTTTTGTAGAATTTGGCAAACCCTTTTTAAATCCTACTGGCATTTTCATTCTCAAATTAAATGCATTATCGATAAAGAAATGATAAATACAGAGAAAAGGAGAGTATGAATGTATCATTACAAAAAATGTGTTGAACTTGAACCCTTTGTATAAAGTACATACATACGCATACAGAAGCGCCAAAAATAAAACCGATTTCTAAGAAAATATAAACACAATTTCATCATTTTAAGACCTGGTATCTCGAGATGAAGTCACCCTTTTGCATGAAGGACACATTGTTAGCGTAGTTGGTGGCGTCATGTTCATGTAGAATTGCGATGACAGTTTTAAAGCCCGTAGCTCTTCTACTTCTTTCTGCATTCGACGGTTTTCTTCACTCAGGTTATTGAAGCATCTTTTCAACAGTTCCAGGTCTACTTCTGTCTGTTTTAGCTTCGTCCTAAAATATCACATCTCGAGTATTATTTTCTAAAATTTAAGCACCATGCAATTATTTTCTCACTAGAAGTAGAAGAATTGCTACCTTGCTCTTCGGTTTTGGAACCAAACTTCCACTTGCCGTGGTTGGAGGTTCAATCTCCTTGCCAGTGCATGCTTCTCTTTCTGCATTCCTAACATTAGCATGAGTCAATTCTTGAGTAAATATATATAAAAGAATCAAATAAATTTAAGGGTACGAAATATTCACAGGGTTAAGAGTATTGTGTTCTTTGAAGCTTTCTTCTAAAACAGCGGCTTGCTCTTTGGACAACCTCAACTTCTTCCTACTACCATCACCATCTTCTTCATCACTATTATTACTAGTGTTGCTTTCTCCTGTGCTTCTTTTTCCACTTTGCAAGCTTGTAATCGTACTGTGTGGAGAGCAAACTCTATTTCTTTCTCTTTCATTCAAATACGATTTACAACCTTCTTTCTTTGAGCATACACGAGTTGTTTGAAGTCCTTGTGGTGAGTTACTATGGAGATTAGCTGTAAAGTTGAGGCTTAGTGTGAGGCTTAATTCTTGATTTTTATCAAGCATTGTGTGTTTTTTTTAATATGTAGGCAAAATCAATTGATTGAAGCTGGGAGGATGAGCAGAAAATTAAGTTCAAAGGTGTATAAATATTAGGTAAGTAGGAGTGTTCTTCATGATTGAAATGATTGCGTATTTGAATGTGTCTTGTCAATCAATCAATTTGCTACATAGGAGATAGGACGCTCTCCATTATTTTATCACGATAATTATTCTACAGTGGATTCCTAACCACTTCTGTTCATTAAACAATTATTCCGAGTTATGGGTGGAACATCAAGTGTTATATATAGAAGTTATGAATGTATACGATCGCTATTCACTTGAAAGAAACTACTGAATATATTCTTACGAAACGATAGTTAATGTACCTTGATCATTGAAACTAATTATTGTGTACAAGTTTGCCAACTTTAGGACAATGATATGATAAAATTATTATAGATGCGTATAGCAATTTGCTAAAAGTCAAAAGATGACATGAGTGTAACCAAAATGATTCATGATTTCATGTGACGAAGGTTGGGAATACATAGAAGAATATATGCCCATGTTAATGTCGGCTCGGTCCAAGATGGTCCATGGGTCCAATCATGATCAGACCATATTTCAATCCTGATAAAGAAACTGATGTTAACCCATAACTGGTTTGAGTTGTATCTGCCCCCACTATGCGTTGCTATAAAGCAATGCATAACTTGTATATTAAGATGTATACACATAGTTTTGCTCACATCATTGAGACCGAGTGTAGATATGAATCTAGAATATCCACTTACCAGATAAGAATAGTGATGATCAATAACCATTTAACTGAATTCAGTGGCTACACGGAAAATTGAATAGTAAATTAGGGTTCATTGATCTAAAGTTTGGTCAGTCTTATACGTTCTGCTCTGCAGAAAGGAACTATATAATTACAATTACAAAAAGAACATAAAATGAGTAAAAGCACAGAGAAGATTTATTGTGGCTGGATGAGATGATCCATGTTGACAGCGAATAAATGAATTTATTCCTTAATTCTTGGAAAAATATATAAAAGTTCTCGGATTTTCATTAGAAGAGCTTCTTTCAATCAAATTTTAAACACAAAGGATCCGCTTAATATTTGTTAAATTCGACGACAACGTTACCAAATCTATGTACAAAATAAAAGAAGGGTACTGTTAATGTCTGTTCTAAAGACACATGTTAAGGATCATATTTATTTACTAAAACACAAAAGAATTTATTGTAAATACCAATTTTATCCATACACCATAAATAAATAGGTGGAATTCATGGGAGTTATTTAGATAATTAAACAATCTAAACAAGTGCCCTTATGGCACATGTTAAGATTTCAGCTTGATTGTTTTTTACCGTGTTTTGGTATTGATCTCATTTAAGGTGATCTCAATGTAGCATGACTAGTTGTTTGAAATGGAAATCTACTGTAATCATCACTCTAAATTAACAAGAAAAGAGTCGCATGTTCCTGTTTTTTATGTTGTTATAAGAAAAGTCCCTGTAGATATGAATATGTAAATTTAGTCCCTATTTTTTGAAAAATAGAAAACGCAAGGTGTTTTGCATTTTTCTGACAGAAAATGCAAGCTAACTTGCAACTTTTTGACTATGAATTTTTTTTTGAAAATTTTAAAATTTTTGAAATTTTTGAAAAGCGCAAGTTAACATGCGATTTCTATCAAGAAAGCGCAAGCTAGTTTGCGCTTTTATTTTGAATTTTTTTAAAATGTTGGAAATTTTTGAAAAATTTAAGTTAACTTGCGCTTTTCAACACTTTCTGATTTTGAATTCTTTTTTAAAATTTTAAAATTTTCGAAAATTTTGAAAATTTTGAAAACCGCAAGTTAACTTGCACTTTTTATCACGAAAGCGCAAGCTAGTTTGCGCTTTTTGATTTTGAAATTCTTTTTGAAAATTTTGAAAAGCGCAAGTTAATTTACACTTTTTATACGGAATGCGCTTTCTGATTTAGAAAAAACAGAGGCTTAATTTACATACTCGTTATCATAGAGACTTTTCTTACATCAACATAAAAAATAGGGACCTTTAGTGCAAAGCCCCCTAATTTAAATTCATAAGTTATTCTATGAATTTTGATAAATCACAACAGATGAATTTTTGTACTAATTTAGTGATATATAACTTAAATTAAGGTTTTAGTGGCGTTGTATAATTTATGTTGCTTAGTTGGTTGATTAGGATAAAATACGAATTTGATTGTTGATGTAGAATAAATTGAAAAATACTAATTACACCCACCTAAAGACCTTTTCAAATATTTCAATTATTCATTCACATCTATCTTTTCATAAAAAAAATTATTTTCTCAAAATTATAAGTCAGCTACTTCTTTCTCTATCTTTTCAAACAACAAAATCATAATTCTTCATCCAACTGATTTAGTTGCGATTAAGCTATTATCGACTTTAATTGTATATAGATTTTTCAATTTTCTTTTAAATCGTGTAACTCTAAGTAAGAATAATATACTAAAGAATAATTCACAGTTCAATTTGGGTGTTATGATAGAACATAGTAAAGAGCCTTCATTACTACTTCGATGAAAAATATTGTTTATATAAGAGTTTGACATTGATATAGAATAAAATAGAGGAATACTATTTACATCCACCTAAATACCTTATCTCACTATTAATTTATCCACTTACCCAATCAAATATTTTACTCATTCACTTACACCTACCTTTTCGTAAAAAAATTACTTTCTCAAAATAATAAGTCGGCCTTTTCTCTCTATCTTTTCAAACAATAGTATCATAATTCTTCATCCAACTGATTCGCCTATGTCTAAGCTGTTATCACTACTAGAAAAAAGCTAAATACCGACGGAGGGGGGCGACGGCTTCCGACGGCCTATTTCCGACGGCTTCCGACGGGCCGTCGGCGGCCGTCGGAAGCCGTCGGAAATTATCGAACTAAAGACTCAGCCGAGCCTTCTTCCTCCTCACTTTTCATACGAAAATATTAATCCCTAAATCCCCAAATCCCCAAATCTCTTCCCCAAACTTCCAATCATCAATTTCGAGCTTTCGGATCCTCCCCGGCTGCATAATCAACGTCTATTGCTCTCCAACTAAGGTATAATCTCTTATTTTCGAGAAAAATTGAGTTTTTACCCTAATTCTAGATTTGCATAAATTGATAAATTAGGGCTAATTGATGATTGAAATTGTTTTCAATTGTGTTATAATAGTTTCTAGCATTCAATGATATACCTATTTCATCTTTTATCGTGAAATTGTGAAAAACATGTATAATTTGGGCTTGTTCGTGTATATGGAAATCGTTGTATATGCCTCGGTTGTACCATTGTATATGTGTGTAGCGCTGCTATCATTGTATTGTGTTAGTTGGACTAAGATAAAATGAATGCACGAGCTTGGTATATTATATTGTGCACGTATTGACTTATGCAACAAAAAAAAATTGCGTCAAACGAGCCTTAAGTTGATGGAATACGTCGAATAAATGTGTTAAATTAAAATATTTTTTTGTAAATGTGAATAGTTAGTAAAACTGTATTTTTTCGTAAAATGCACACATTTAATTAACTAATGTCCCTTAGACAATTTTTGGCCCCGTCTGACGAATGTTGTACATGATCGTTATATAAATAGTCGTTTTTTTTCAAAAAACGACCATTTATATTCATCTAGTACAATGTTTGTTGGATTTGCCCCTGTATTGGACAAGTTATGAACACAGTAAGCATTTACATTTTGTATACTACTTCGTCTCAAACGGTTCATAAAATTTCGGCCTAACTTTTCTTTTTTGTTTCCTGCGTACATGCATTTTGTGTACAATGCAGGGAACAAAAGGGAAATGCTGCCGAAATTTTGTTGAATCGTTTGAGACGAAGTAATATACGAAATGTAAATGCTTACTGTGTTTGTAATGTGTATATGTCATAGGTTTATCAATATGTCATGTAGAGGTAGGAGCAGTTCCCGATCGTCAGGATGCGATGGCAGTGGCCCATCGCAAGAGCCACAGCGTGCAGTTGTATCGTTAGTCCCTAGAGCAGATGGGCAAGAATTAAATTTTATTCAGCATCTTATTTTTTCTATGATATACGTACGTACTTATCTATATCGTACTTAAAAACAGGGGGTTCGATCTACTTCCTTCTAAGGTTGTGTTGGACGTCTCTAGAGCTTCTTATCGCAGTAGGATGAGTGCCTGCTGGCCGAAGTGGGATAACATCCCTCCTCACATCATATAGTGCATATGGCAGGATGTCCTAGTATGCATATTTTTCTTTTTTCCATTTTTAATTCATTTTTGTCGTTTTTTTACTGTTTATATCGTTTAAAGTGTAATCTTTTTTTTAACACAGGCTGAGATAGACATCCAGACAGATGATATGATGCTGGCACGAGCATACTGGATGAAGAAGATGCGCAAGAACTACAGGGATACGATATCTGAGATTAAGAAATCTGGTAAGAAACCACGGTGGATGAGAGAGAGTGTGTGGCAAGCTTGGTTGAGATACTGGAAGACGGACGAGGCGAAGGCAAGTATACTAATTTTTTTTGAATTATTAATTTGACGTGATCGAAAAATAATGTATCAAATTTTGAATGTACAGACAGAGTCAGATAGAAACTCTGCAAATAGAAATAAGAATCCCGTCACTCATCGCGGAGGATCGAAGTCGTTTCAGCAGTATCGGCAGGAGTTTGTAAATTTACTGAATAATAAATGTAAATAGTTTATACTATATGATTTTAAATGTATAATAATTGTATGTAACAATCAACTTCAAGAAGCCGAGTCACATGGTCCTGTCAGCTATATGGACGTGTTCACCCGTACGCATGCTGTCGAGCATGTTAATCCAGACGGGACTGTTTCGTACACATGGCAGGACGATAAATCCAGCAAAAGCCATGTAAGCATATTTCATTTTATTCAGTATTAGTAATTGTTTTGATTGTTAAACTATGATGACATAAGATATGATATTATTAATTTGTTAATGCAGGAGAAGTTTATGGAGCAGCGGCAGAAACTCCTTGCTGACACGGGTCGAGATCAGCTGACGACCAATGAGGAAGACGTTATTTTTGAGTCCGTTATGGATCCAGCAGAGCATGGTCGACGATACGGATTTGGCAATTTAGCGTTAAATAATTTACTTTTTCTTAAAATACTTAAAATATGATATTTTCACCTTTTCAAAACAATAAACTTGGATTTTATTTATTTTTCAATTATTGCAGTCCAGTAGTCAGAGTAGGGGACGGCGGAGTAGACATTAGAGCGATCTTGCAGATATAGAAGAATTGCGGACTAGAGTTGCCCAGTTGGAGGAGCAGAACCGCCAACAGGCCATGCACACCGCACAGTTGTTAGAGTACATGCAGCAGCAGCAGGGTGGTGGTCGCTTTCCTTCCTCGGCTGGCTCTGGATCTGCAGGAGATTGATTCATTACTTGCTTTCTTGTTCGTTCAGGTACTTGTTTTAATTTAGAATGATTTGGTAGACGGCGTAGGTAATTGTAGATTTATGTATAATTATGTTTGTTACATTTGGTTCTATGGTTGTATGAGGACATGTATGAGAATATTGATGAATTTGTGTATTAATAACATGGTAGAACAGTTATTGTTAGGATTATTGTTAATGTTGGAATGGTTATTTATATTTTGTATTTTATTTTGATGTAATTTTATTTATTTGTGTGTTTATTAAATATTTTGTAGTTTGGGTTTGAATATTTGGTTGGACTATTGTATATTGGATTGTGCAGTATTGATATTATAGTGTTTGGAAGAGAAATGTGGTTGGAAGGCTAAATTTGCAGCAAATTTTAAAAAAAAATAGCAGATTTCCGACGGCTTCCGACAGCTTATTGGTCAAAATTTCCGACGGCTCACGACGATAAACGGCGGCCTGTTTCAGACGATTTCCGACGGTTTCCGACGGGCGTCGGTAACCGTCGGGATCCGTCGGAAATGGATACGGCAGCGTCCGTCGGAAGCCGTCGGAAATACTGCTTCCCGACAAAGCCATTTCCGACGACTATTTCCGACGGCGGTCGACGGTTTCCGACGGCCGCCGACGGCTTCTGGCCGTCGGAAAACGTGTTTCCCCGTGTAGTGTATCGACTTTAATTGTATATAGATTTTCAATTTTCTTTTAAATCGCATAACTCTAACTAAGAGTAACATAGTAAAGAATAATTCACAGCTCAAATTTTATACAACGATATAATATAGTAAAAAAACCTTTATTATTACTTCGATGAAAAATATTTAATCATTGCTACTTTTGTTGTTGCTTAAATAAAAAACAAAACAAAAACAATGAAACCAATGGTAATGGAAACAAGTATGACATAGTCAAATATAAATAATTATTATTATTTTTATTAGAAAATTAACGGGATTATCGAAATATTGATTTTTATGCATTACCAAGTATAATTAAATATCTTAACTTGTGAACTCCTAATTTGAAATTGATAAAATATTTTTACTTTCGTTGTTCATCTCATTTTCTTTTTACATTAATGGTTGATAGGATGAAAATAATTATGTTTGAGAATTAAATTTCATTCTATTTCCATGTTGATCGGTTACGTATAATCAATCGTGTTTATTTCTAGCTCCTCGTTAATGTTTAAGGTACGTTGGTTTATGATTTAATTTTATTAAATTTTTAAGTGACATTAGTAAGTGTTTAGGTGGGTGTATATAGTATCGCCCATGAAATATAAGACTTTTGGTTGTTGAAAATGGAACTCTTTTATTGGAATCACAGAATAAAGTATTAGGCTGGTACCAATTTTGATTATTTTTAATATATTAATTTAGTTTAGTTTCAAAGATCTATAGTCTATTGTTATCGGCAAATTTTACATAGCAGACCTTTCAAAACAGCTTTTATTTGTAAAATAAGCCTCACACTTCATCTTCGGCTCCTTTATTCCTCTTTCCAAAAGGTACATGTCTAAGCCATAAATTCAGCTTACTCGAATGAGTATCAGTTAGTTTATGGGAAATAATAAAAAACACGGGTTAGACATAAAGCCTGATATGAGTAATATTTATCCTAAACAAACAAACATATATTGAGACCATGTCGCTACAACAGGGAATGAGTTTTCCTCTCACTATTCCAATCATTATCAATTACATCATAATATTTAATAGTATCATGTCATGAACAACCATAAATCATCAATTTATCATAAGTGTGAGATTTCCTTCACACAATTGTGACTAGTTTTTACTGTCAATTCATTTTAAATTGCCATTCAGGCTTTTGCTCTTACCAATTCGATAACTATACTAGTCACTTAAGATTTCCACTTAGGTGTTCATCTTATTTTCTCTTAATTTTGTTGTGAACGGGTTAATCTGCCACTAGGCCCTACACTATTTTCTATCACTTATTGTATCGGGTTTAAACAAATAGTTAGCACACATGCCTTATACCATCAATCATCAAATGTATATCGTAAATAGACAATCGGATGCTATGAAAGTCTTCTTCCATTGTTATCATATGTTGTCGTGTTTAGATACTTGGATGCTACAAAAGCCTTACTCCATCGATCTCATATGTTGTCATGAATAGATAGTTGGATGCTAGAAAGCCTTACTCCAAGTATCTCGTATTTTATCGCGAATAGACAATTGGATGATACGAAAGCCTTACTCCATCAATCTCATATGTTGTCGTGAATAGACAATTGAATGTTACGAAAGCCTTACTCCACCAATCTTGTATATTATCGTAAATAGGCATAAATTTGCCACTAAGGTCTACCGTCAATGTTACAAAATATATTACCATATTTTGACATTTGGTAGTCACTAAGGCCTTCCATCAACATTATCGAATATAATGTCATGCTTAGACGTATTACCAAGGCCTTATTATTAACCCAAAAAATGGTTCAACACCCTGAATTGAGTGTGAAAGCACCAGCCTTATTTATCAAGGCAAATAAAATATGAAAAGCAATAGTAAATTGCAGGAAAATTAAAGAGATAAGTGATTTTTATAGTGGTTCGTCTGTTAACGAAGCCTATGTCCACTTTATAGCACTATAACAAAATACCCCTTTTACAACGAGCAATATCCGTTGTAATAGGGGTTTCGCAATGGGCCAGCGCCCGTCTTATTATGCGATGTTGTAATAAACCCAACAGATTTTACAACGATTGAAAACCGTTGTAAAAGCCCGTTGTAGTAAACATTTTTATAACGGTCCAGAGCCATTGCAATAGAGTCTTTTACAACAGGCATGGACTGTTGCAATATGCCTTAGCCACAACAGACATTAACCGTTGTATTAGATGTCTTTTACAACTGTTTTTGCCCGTTGTTAAAAAAATACAAAATAAAAAAAAAGTAAGAGCATTGGTGCAGCATGTATATGGATCGTATTCATAATTACTAAGAAGCAGAAACATGTTATACATTCACATCATTTATAAAGTCTTAATATAATCCAAATCATTATCGTTCAAGCCAAAGCTAATATAAAAGAAGCTGAATACAAACAATACAAATGATAATTATAATGGTCTTATTGTTTCTAGCAATACCAACAGCTGTGTATTAATACCAGGTGCAGCTACCTCTAGTGTGGCCTATCCTTGCTCCATCAGAATAAAATAGGAAATTATCACTTCTTTAGCCTGCAAATTTAAAGTGTAATCTGGTTAATAGAGAATATTTCATCTAGAGCAATAACAACACGTTAAATTCTAAGCGTTTCGTAATTCCTATATCACATAAATGTAGAAGTGTTCCTTTTCTGCTATCTAATTGTTTGTTATACATTGATTTTGTGATCATGTTTTGATAAACTTACATGTTTGCTTGAAACCTGAAAAAAAAGTATAAGACAAACAACAACGATTATTTGCTCTTTTGAACCGGGTATTATCATGTATAATAGGAAGCATGATACATATCGCGAATTAGATTGAATTACTTGCAAATGGTATAGAAGTAAAGTTGGTAATTTGATGTCAAGGAACTAGCGCTAATGGAACGATTTAAATTAATTGGTCATGACAATTTCATCTTTTAATAAGAGAAGAAGGTGATCAAAATATAACTTACAAGGAATAAATTTTAGCGCAATAACCAAGCAGACCAGAATGATTGCAGACACAACCCAGAATTCAGCTTTAGGCATCTCAAGAGAAGTGACCAGTGTTACCTATGAGTATAAAGATATTAACCATTATTTGAAGTGAAGTAATTATCAAAGAACTTGAAAGCTAATTTGGTCAACTCAAAAGCCCAAGAACAACTAAAACAAGAAACTTGACCTAATCCACTGGTTTAAATAAGAATTGCAACATACAGAAAGTGTACTAGTTATGTACCTAAATATCTCTCACATTGAAGTGTCCCAAGTCAGCAAACATTGCTTCAGTTCCTGTTGTATTATATTATTTTTTATGTATATCAGATTAATTTGTTCAGCGAAAACAAGAGCCTGATAATTTGGACACATACCTGTAATGCATAAAACAACACCTCCAAGAGAGACCCAACCTTTCTTTCCATTTCTCCAAAAATAGTCTACTATATCTTTTTCATTAAATGAACGCTGTACAGTAACATCGTACTTAATCAAATTATAAAACCTGATACCACTCATTAGACAGAACCATATAAGAATGATAGGGGCAAATGTGTATTCGACTTTATCTATGCCAAACGTTGAATTGAAAACAACATAATCAAGATAGCTATAGATATTATTGCAACTTTTCCTGTTCCGTAAGTATGTGAGCAAAATGGTCAGTACAAATCTAGAGGAAAGTGAAGCAAAGTAACATCTGTACCGATGAACTTGTTTGAATACCTTCAGTCAGAAATTCTGCCTTCTGCTAAATCCCACTCACTGCAGAGGTCATTGGAAAATAACAAATTTGGATGCAGTTAAAACAAGAAGTTTATGCAAGGCTTGTAAGCATGATTTATCTTTTAAAGTTATAAAGAAGAGGTACCAGAAATGCATGGAGTTAAGACACCGTCTCCCATAAAAGTTAAAGGCATAAAATAATTTTAGGATTAATAAGTTGAATATCTTCATTGTTGTAATGACCCGTAAATTTTAACTGTTTTAATAACGTAATTAGTTGAAATTTTGTGAAATTTTAAACGATAAAATTTTGAAATAAAAATTTAATATTTGGAATGCGTCTATTTAAACATAGCCACTGATAAATTTTCATCAAAAAATAAGGAAGTTTATTTTTGTGTGTAATTCCATTCTAATTCCAATCAGTTAATGTTTGATGATAATTAAATGTTTTCCAAACCTGAATATTTTTCAATAGAAAAAATCTAAATCATCTTCTAAGCGAGACGTTATTTTTCGTTTTTTCCAAATTCGGACTTCTTTAGCTCCGTCGATCTTATTTTTCTGCGTTTTTGCTGCATTTTCCGCTAGTAGAAAATTCAAATTTTTATAATTAAATCGTACTGCTAATGTCTATATGCCATTTTAATCGCCTCGTTGTACTGACCTTCGCAGTATACTCATTTGTATATTTCGGAGTCCTGTACGCCGAGTAATCCGCAGACCAATTTGCCGCACCGGTTTTTCGTTTGAGCATCTTTGGCTTTTGTGTCCTTTCAGTTGTCTATGGTATACCAATAGCCACTAGCTATTAGTATTTTTTTGAAATTCAACGTACTTGCCTTTTGATATTCCCACCGTATTCAATTTTTCTTTGGTACGTTCATTTCCTAGGCTGGTGAAGGAAATAAATTATATTTCCCTATTTACATTGAACTGTTCTTTCACCATCTCTCTTCCTCAACCATTTTTTTTAAAACTCCTTCCTCTCCAACATAGTCTCGGACACCTTTCCACCATCTCCATGATTCACAACCGAAGCCATCGTCTCGATAGCCCACTACTGCAATTCCGCATCGCCAAAAAACCCAAGCCTCACAAGGCCGAACAACTCCAAACCCACCTCCCTCAACAGGCCACGCATGCACTACCTCACCACACGCCCGCAAACCCCGCCGGCCACTCCACTGAATCGTTGTATCTAGCCGAGCCACAAAGCTCCTCGCATTCTCAACCCAGACCAAACTCTGCCTCGTCCAGTTCGCCCCTGCCTTCCACCAACCGGATCTCGCGCAACCCTCGTCTTCACTACCCAAAGCAGCAAGATCGAACTCTACGCCTTTGCCGAAATCCTCCAGTGCGCTTCCCTTAGCCTGCGTGCCTCTATGTAAGTTGTATGCTATATAATACTTTAAAGGATTTGTGTATATATGTTAGTTGTTTAAGTTTTTATAAGTATGCAGTGGGTGCTACTATATATTGGTTTACATACTTGTTTGGATTGTATAAATTCAGTTAATATAACTGTATAGTATTGTATATTATATTTTATATGTATGGTATTGGTATGTATGTAAATATGTTATAGTTTTATAAATGTTAGTTATATGTATATAAATTATGGGTTTTTCCTTTTACAGTTTATATAGATCTATATATAGTGTATATAGTTATAATTTATATATATATAGGCTTATATATAGTGAAGGAAGTTTATGTCACATTATGATAGCAGTAGTATACATATATATGTTCATAGAGGTAAGTTCATGTTTATAGAATGTTAGTGATTTCATATAAAAGCATAAAGGTTGACTTGCTTTTGGAAATTTGTCAGAAGAGTATTTAGTCTATAGGTGGTTCGTTTTATAAAGATGTGATGCTGTGTGAATATAAAGGACTATGTACCATATTTTAAAGTATATATATTTGTTTATATAAGTCTGCATGAGTTGTTTCCATACGCAAATTTTTAGTTTACAAAGTATATTAAGTTATGGAAGTTTACTTAAGTTATATAAGCTACATTAGTAGTATATAGTTATACTCTGTTTGGATATTTAAGTATATACATATATAGTTTATATAGATTTGCATATGAAAGGTTATATAGTTTTAAAACAATTGTTGGGTTATATTATATATATAGTGTTGTGTGAGTGATTTTCTGTAGAAGTATATTCACATATATATCAGTTTTATATCATGTTAGTTATTGTATTTGTTAGTATATTGTATGCGTGTGTATATTTTTTTTTGTATATATACATTAGTTTATATATATGATGTTTGTAAATTATATATATATATATATATATATATGTATGTATGTATTTATACGTTAGTTATGTAAGCATTCTAGCTTTGTATATATATTTATCTATGTTTGTTTTGCTTGCTAATCTTATTTTCATTTCCAGTTTGCTTTGGAATGGTATAGTTTAAGCTATATATTACATCGTTAGTTATATATATATATATGGTTTACTTTTCAATAGTTTGTAGTCTGGCTTCCAAAAATATATATATACGGGTCTTACAAATATAATACTGTTGTCTATATATATTATTATTTATGAATATGATGATGACAGTGTTTTATATGGTATAAGTATATAAGTCCATATAGTTATATATATATATATATTCATGTAACAGTTCGTGTAATGTAAAGATTTTTAAATATAATATATATATAGGTAGATATCAATTATACGTGTACTGTATATATTTTAATTTTTAATATATGTGTTTTGATATAAAACAATGATTTTATTTACATATGTATTTTATTTGATATTTGTCTTAAAATGAAATATTGTTTTAATAAGAAAATAATAATGTTATATATATATATATATATTCAGTTTATATCAAAACTGATTTTGATTTGTTCTCATCAATTTCTATTACCAGATCTGTTCGTTGAATTCGTGCCAATCTTACTTTGCTTTGGAATTCGTGTTCAGATTCGTAACTCAATTTCAACGTTTATCCTCTCTAGCCTCGAAAGGTGGGCAATCACTCACAATTAATGTTCTTTTATTTATTAAATTTGATTTCAATTGAAACGACAATTGAAATATGCTGATGTTAGTTATTTACACCGTTATATATATGCTATTACCTGTATCGGTTCACCTGTGACATCTGACACCATTATCTGCCAATTGAAATATGCTGATGTTAGTTATTTACACTGTTATATATATGTTATTACCTGTATCAGTTCACCTGTGACATCTGACACCATTATCTGTTATTTATATTGATGGTATATGTCTGTTATATTATTATCATATATGTTATCACTCTGCAAGTTCCCTGTTAGTATAGAATCACTATGGGTTGAAATGATACATACCCGAACGGACTTTAGAATAGGAGAAGATCATTATGGGTTGAAATGATAAACCCAAGCGATTTTCAATTGAATTGAATTTGGGATTACGGGTTGAAATGATATATATATACCCGTATATATTTAAATTGCGGATTGAAATAATAAATATCCGTATTACTTGACCATATGGTAGAAAATTATATACAAACACCGTTGGTATATATATAAATATTTTAAAAACTGATTTCTATGGTTTTGAAAAGAAATATATGGTTTTAATAAATATTGATTTTAAAGATTTATTAAAGTTGATTTTATAAAGTTGATTTGAATCAATATAAATATGTTTAAGTATTTATGTAAATTTATATTTTCAAATATAGAGTTTATAACGATTCAGGTTGGAAAGATAAATTTGAAATTATATTTATTTAAGAATTTTACTTAAATAAGGTTGATTTGAAATTTGTTAAATTTGAAATTTTAAGATATGTTTTATAACTTGAATTTGATTAAAAAGTGGATTAAATGAATATTTCAAACTTAAATAAATTTAAATGGGATATTTTGTTTATATAAATTTGTAAATTTAAGTTGTATTTAGATGTATTAAAATGATTAGAGAAATATCTCAGAAACTAAATGTAATGAAATTAAATTGAGATATAAATGGAATTATCAAATTTAGTTTTTGAAATGTGGAATATTTAAAGCTTTGAAATATACTGAAATGAAATGGCTTATCTTATAGTTCAAATATGTATTTGAAATTGATAAATTGAAATGGTTTATTGAGAAACTGAATCGAATTGAAATTGATGATTTGAGATTTGATTAAATTTGGATTTTGGAATTCAAGTTGATTTGAATCGATTTGTGAAAGTCGAGGAAATTATTTTATTTTATAAAGTAATTTAAAAATCATATTCAAAACTATTGATATTTTACTTTATAAATTTATTTTAATATAAACTATTTTAATATAAATCATTTTTAATATAAATTATTTTAGCATAAACTATTTTAACTTATAACTATTTATATAAACTATTTTATTTATAAACTATTTTATTATATATACAAATTTTAATATCTAAACTGTTAAAGGGAAAGTGTTATGATTCCAAAGCATTATGATTTCTAAATTTTGATTTCCAAAGTGTTTTGATTTTAAAAGACTTACGATTTCGAAAGCGATATAACTTTGGAAAGTGATATGTTTTAGAAATGGATTTATTTGAAGTGAAGTTGATATCGTATGGATATGGTTTTGAAATGGCAATGATATTTCAGTTTTGAAATATAAACTATTTTGAAAGTTTATTAAATGACCAATTGGTGTAATAATTACGTAGTTATTGAAGAGTCCGAGATCGGTTAGGGACATACTCTCTGTCCAAACCGAAAACCACTTTAATAACTTTTATACACGGAGTGTGATCCAGAATGAAGTGGTTGGAATGATGACGTTGCTGTATTTGAAGGAAGAGAACGATAATGGATGACCTGGACACTTGTGTCAATTGGAAATGACTTAAACAGGAGCCATGCCGGGCCAGTGAGGTTAGCTACCTCTAGCGGACACACTTCTTCGTAAACTACTCATTACTTGTTTTTGATTGGTGCGCACCCTTGATTTGGGAGTGTTGTTTCACGGTGTTGCGATCGTTGAGGCGATGCGTTCTCACCAGTCCGGATCAGGCAAACGGTAGTTTCACTACCTTAGGTATTGCCTCATGTGCCTTGTCATACTCGTATCCCTATGCACGACCACTACGATTTGTTTCGTGTTTTACCTATGGAGTACTCCCTGATAGCCCACTAGTTTACGGTGGAGTTTACAGTGCTGTATAGACTATGACGCTTATATAAAATGTGTTAAGGGGGATAATGGTAACGCCTTAACGCTATTTTGATACTTTATATTACTGATAGGAATTATCTACTTAGCGTACACTACTACATAGTAGATAGTTTAACGGATCCTTAAAGGATGGTTATCACAAACATCCTTTGAGTTACTTGTATTTCAGTCGTTATTTCACTTGAGTTGGATTTATTGATATAAGAATGTTAATCCTGACTCGAGTGTTTTGTGTTTTCTTTACGCTCGGGTCAGACTGGGTGTACCAGTATTCGAGACTCACCTTTGGAGTTGGAGCTTCGCTTGGAGATCCAGCTATCTATCTAGCTTTCAGATATTCAGTTGATTCCAATGATGTATTCTGTTCTTGTATTTGACTATTGTATTCGAGTCCTCTGTTGTATCTTGTTTAACTCTGTTATATATATATAGTAGCTTCACGAACTACTATTCTTTTGTTTCCGCTGCATTATTGTTATATTACTCTGTGTCTGTGATCTGTGATTATTTTATTTACTATATATGCTGAGTTTTGCCAAATTTTATTTACAATCCATTGTTTTGTATTATTCAAGTCCGACATGTGTGGATTTATTGTCGATTTGAATGGTCCAAAATACTAGGTCGTTACAGTTGGTATCAGAGCTCTGGTTTAGGCAAAACTTAGCATATAGAGTAAAATTCAATTACAGAATCACTTTCATTCGAGCTTGAATTCCTTCTTCTTTGACTCGGTTTCTGTAACGCCCTGGACTTTTCGCGTTCGAAAATCGACACCCATACTTTACATCGTACTCGAATGCTGTAGATTCGAACGTTCAAATCCGAGTCGCCGGAGCTTATAACACAGTTAAGTAAATAACAAGCGGAAGAAAAGAATAATACATTGATATACAATATCTGATACAATATCTGATACAACAAAGTGATACAATGAATATCAATATACATCAGAGATATGATACAAGAAATAGCAGCGGAAAAGAAAATAAATAACACCAGCAGCGGATAATCTCCATCTTCAAAGCACCAATCCAGAAATAGCTCGAACTCCCAATAACGATGCACAAAGATAAGCAAGTGCAGTCCGATCCAAAGACTGAACTAACTCCAGATAATCTACTAAATCTGAATATCTGAAAAACCCAACTCTAGACTGTTCATGTCGAAAAATTTTGAGCACCCAGAGTTTAGGAAAGAAACAATAAACTCCGGATCAGTCATGGGACTGGTGTGAGCAACAAAAATAGTTTATCTTTAAAACAAATAGCAGAGAATTTTAAAGTCAATTCGCAATGCTTTTGGAAAATGAAACTACCATAAGACCTCCCGCCACACACATAATGCAAACGCAGAATTTGAGGAGATTTCTTCTTATGATAGTCAAAGATGCTTACTACGCAAAATCAAATCATTTTCGATATTATTATTTGTGCATAGTGTAGAAAACATTTTGAAAGTAGAATATAAATCTTAGCCAGCATAGACATTCCGAACTATGTCTACTATAGCTACCATCTAAACAGTGGTGACCACCATAAGTAAATGACAGGTTCTACAACTAATACCGTACACAGTTCGTATTGGAGTTTGGATTTCCAACAAATGGCCAGGCCAAGGAACTTCCCTTTTCCACATAGGTACGCCTTTGGAAAGACGCCCCGAGAACCTAACCGGATCTCTGCCAACACAAGGCCGTGTTACCCCTAACTGGGTAACTACTGACACGAGTATGCCATCTCCCGGTTGTAACCAACCTTTAACCGGGGCCCCAGCAACAAATCACAAAGTAAGATATATATATTTGCGACATCCATATAAGTTAATTATCTGGGCTCCATACCATGATACCACTTCTATCCAGAAGGAAATGAACATACCGTAAGGGGCGCTACCCCCAATAACCTTGTCGCATCTTTCCTATTTTGACCATTACGGAGTGTGAGGTTCGACGAAGTCTCATCCACAAAGCTACGCTTTTCACAAAGCCATGCTTTGGGTCAACAAATGATCAAAGTAATGATCACAAAGATAAATGATCAAGCAAATGATCATATCACAAATGATCAAACAATGATCATCACACAGCAACACTCAACACAAAGCAATTCATTTTACATAGCATCATAATCACATCAGAAATACCAATCCAGCACACAATATTGGAGAAATAAATTTAAATTAATCAAAGTAAACTAAATTAATTATGATGAGAAATTAATTTCTTAATCTTTAATTTAAAATCAAAACTTATTTAATTAATGATTCTTAATTCCCAATTAATTTACCTTAATTTATTAATTCAAACCCTTAATAACTTAATTAATTCAAATCGTAAATAAATTATCCTATCCATTAAACAATATTTATTTACCTTAAAATTTAAATGAATTACAAATCATTAATTCTTAATTAACTTTAAATAATTTATTAAATTCCTTAATTTAAAATTGATTTAAACATAAGATTAATTTCTAATTACAAATTTATTTAAAGTTATTTATTTAATCACAAGTATAACTTAATTTCCATTTTCAATCACTTACACTTTAAATTAATTTAACCATCTTATATTTTAAAACTCTATCAATGGTTTTAAATCAAATCTTAGTTTTAAATTTGTCAATATTTAAACTTTTAACAAAATAATTTTAAGGGTTAAGGGCTGATTCTCGAAGAAGATAGAACCCGAAGTAAACAAAATGTAACGACCCGGAATTTTGAACAAATTAAATTTAGAATATTTAATTAATTTTAAATATTTGAACGATGATTTAATTTGAATTCCCGATATAATTTTGAAATTGGCGATTTAATTTTATAATTTAATCGATTGAAAGTTGAATAAGAATTTATATCTTTAATTTTAAGTTGAAGAAAAATATTTCGAAAGCTTTTAAAATTTATATTGATAATTCTATTGATAACAGAAGCTTCAGAATCCAATTTCGAATTGATTTGATCAGTTTTGAAATTTATATCGTTTAACCAATATTTGAAAATAGTCATTTTTCAAACAGTCTCGGAATTCGACGAAACCAGTTCCATTGGGTCCGTAATATTGTATTATTACTGGATTTCCAATTTCGTATTTTTCGGAGTTGTTATGTGAGAATACGACGTGTAAACGCATCGAAATTTATTCGAACTCGAATTTAAATTTAAATTTAAATTTAAAGACATCGGCCACGTTATCTTCCCTTTCATCACGCCTTTTATCACGCCAAATATCACGGAACGAGATCGTGAAAACCCATGCCGTCTTCAATTTCAAATACCTCGTCCCTCCTTAGTTTTAAATAAAAAAATAAAAAAAATCGAACAAAAGAAAAACATAAATGGCCTCCTCCTTCTATCTCGTTCAATTCAGAGAAAATGCCGAAGCCCTCCTCAAATTCAAAACCGGAATAATCGAAATCGATTTCTCAAAACAAAAACAAAATACTCGAACAAATCTATCTGTTTAAAATCAAAACCCCCCTTTCCCAAATCAATCCGTCCCCTTCCTTCGTCCTTCAATGACGTCGAGCTCGTTCAAATCGAAGATGTGGGAAGCAGGGCTGGTGGTTTTGTGATGTCGCGATTTCGAGCCTAGGGCAGGTTGAAGTGAAGGCAATTGCGAGGTGGTGTCGCGACTGGTCACGCGTGTAGACAGGAGTTTCGCGAGGTATTGATCGACAGGGCGGCGACGCGTTGTTGGAGGAAGGCGAGAATCGCGTTCGCACGCGAGCGACTGGGAGGCGTGCGCGACAGCGTAGGCCGGAGTGGAGGCGAAGTCACGAGGCAATACAGGTTGGTCGATTGGATTTATGGTGGAATTCAACGTCTTCGACGAGGCGGCAATGTTCTTCGATGGCCAGGGTCGAGACAGCAGGGGTTCGTTTGGGGCAGGTCTCGTGAGGTTGAGCTCGCGATTTCGAATTCCTGTACGTTTTCAGGTAATTTAAATATTAATACATTTAAAATTTTATATGTGTGTATATATTCACAGATTTACAGTAAAACAGTAAGTTTATATAGAAATTGATTTTTGAAATCTTTATAGTTAGTGTATATGCAGTTTTAAGTTTGTATATACGTATAGAGAAAAACATATATTTGATTTTAGTAAAGTAAATTTTTGTGATTATTTAAGGAAACAGAAATGAAGATTTATACACATATATATATATATATACAGTAAGGTTTGAAAAGGAAGAAAAATTGTTCAAATTTATTTACTCAATTATTTTTAGTCACTAAGAAATTTTGTTTTATTTAATGTATAAGAATGAAATATTGAATGATTTGGAAAGAAAGAAGAAAATTGAGTTTTAAAATTTAATTATAGCTAAATAAAATTTTAAAAGGAAAATTTGTTAGAATATAATTTTTGGTAAGAAAAGAAGTTTAATAATTGGTTGGGTAGATTTTATTTAAGGATAAGTTAATTTAATCTATTAAAGGAAGATTAGTTTAAATTTAAATTTTTATTTGAATCAATTATTAAAGGACAAAATTAGTCTAAAACAAAACTATCAGTTAATTTAAACAATAAAAAAAAACGGAGATTGGTTATTTAATTGGTTCGAATATTAATCAATTGTGTATAAATATTTATACAAGGTATAAATCAAGAAATCGAGTCAAGATGGAAATGGGATGGCAAATTAAAAAGCTAAGGTGAGATTTTTCTCACTCAAATTGAATGTGGAATTTTTACAGTTATTGATGATTGACTGTTTTGGATGTGATATTAGATATAGTAGGATATATCTATTATATATATATAGCAATATATACATATTGGCATATGTATATATTGGATTGATTGATTTCCCGCCTCGTATAGCGGATGAGACCCTATTGCGCCGTTAGTAAGCGGATTTTTTATAAAACCCATATACCGCGATAATTCCGTACTGGAGCGGAATTGGTATTGTGCTGACGTCTTTGGATGCAGGGAAACAGGTTGGAGGGATCCAACTGGACCCCTCACATTGATTGAATTTATTTCTATTGTGATATGAATCTGTGAATGATTATAGTGATGCTATTAATCATATTGATATCTGGAAATTGTTTGAAAGCTAAAATTTAGCTGAATGGATGTTTTGACATCATTGGATTCCAAAAATAAACGAAATTGAATTTTTTAAATTCAAGTAGAAATTTTTAAGTGAATTGATTTTAGAAATTGAATAAATTTTTAAGAAAGGAATTTTTAAAGTATAAAAAGTTAATTTGTATATTCTTATCGAATTTATTCCAGAATCAAGTGAAAACGTTAAATAAATGAATTTCGTATAATAGTGATTTTAAATTGAAGAATTTAATTAAAATTTGGATTTCTAAATAGTTGGAAAAAGATAAAAGGGATTTATTTTCTTTAAGAGGAATTTGTTTAAAATGAAATAAGTTGGAAGTCCAATTATAAATTTAATTGGCAAATTGAAACAAGTTTAGAAAAAATCAATATAAAATGATTTGGGATGGGAAATTAATTTAGAAATGAATATTGAAATTGATTTGGTATTGAAGTAAAATTAGAAATCAATTTGGGATTTGATTTTGGGGTTAAAAGTGAATATTTGGGAATGTGGATTTAAAAATGGAAATGATGTTAAAATGGGTTTATTTACAGTTTGTAAAGTTTAAAAGAACGATTTCTTTTAAAATAAATAAATTATAAGTATTTAACTTATAATATGGATTTTTGATGTATACGTTGAGTTATAAAATTGAATGGGTCATTAAAGGAAATTTATAAAATCGAAGTTGTTATAGAATAGAAAATAGAATTTATAAACGTTGTTTTATAAATTCGAAATCAATTGGATTTGATAAATTAAATATAGAAGGACATTAAAGAAGATATATTCGCGATTTTAAATAGCGAATTTTTATTGAAATAAAATGTGTAGAAAAGACTGAAATGTGGTTAGTAAAGTATATTCACGATTTTGGACAGTGAATATATGTTTAAGTAAAATGGATAGGATTTTGGGAAAGCGATATTATGAAATGAAGTTAATTGTTTTAAAAGATGTTTTAAAACGTGTGAACTATCGAAATCATAGATTTCAACATTTATTGTTGAAATAGACGTTTTCGAAAAATAAGGAAATGGTGGACTATAACACTGTTGTTATAGTAAATGATTTCCGAAAGGAAATGTTTTATATAGTATTGGGATTTATATATCTATCTTAATTCCGAATCCCTATACTAGTGATTTCGAGTCGTCGTAACGATGTTTTACGCAACATTCGTTTTGACTCAAATAAATGTGATTTAAGAATGATTTCCTTAAAGAATGAGATATATACTTAATTTTGATTTTAAGTATATCGAATATTTTCTAAGTGTTGAAAATAAATGATTTGTGAATTACTTATTTTTAAATAAGTATGGAAATGCTTTTCCAAGGTGAAATGAACTGTTTGAGTTTTTATCTTTTAAAGATAAATTGAAAAGTGAATATTTGAAATTGTTTTCAAATGGTTAAGTGTGGAAATTATATATCTAATAAAGATATTTTGGAAGATAAAATAATTTGGAAAATTATTTGGAATCTGATGATGTTGCGCATCTTTATTGATAGTTAAATAACCGACTATCAATAATTACCTTGAATGACATTTGTTGTGAATTGGATGAATTTGAATGCCACACTTATTTTTAAATAAGCGCTCACTATTCGGGTTAGCCGGGAAAGGACCATGGGGTCGTATAACCCATTCCGAATATGTGATACGTCGTTATGAATCGCATTTGAAGACCGGATATTTTTGAAAACGAAAGGATTACCGTCGAGTTACTCTACATCGGCTGATCTCCGGTTTAGAGGTTTTATCACCCTTAGTGACGGGAAGTCCCGACGTGATTAGAAAATTATCCGGAAATGCAAGGGCTTCGTGAGAAGTGCCTTCGGTTCTGTTCGATCCCGGAACAGACTTGTATGGATTGTGTGTCTGACGTTACAATTTGAGATATAAAGCTGATTTCTTTCAAATACATTTCTGTTGGTGGCGGAGAATTTATTCTCTTAGCTTAACACCCTTCTCTGAGACGTACGAGCTCAAAGGTTATGTAGTTGAAATTTATCAGCGATATATCCCAATTTGGTAACGTGGCATACTGAGTGTTGCTGTGAAATGATCAGTGTTTGATCATTTGTTTGATCTTATATCTTTGTGATCATAGGTTGATCATTTTTATTGGACCCAAAGCAGGGCTTTGTAGAAAGCGTAGCTTTGTGGACGAGACTTCATCGAGCCTCACACCCCGGAAATGGTCGAAACAGGAAGGATGCGGCAAGGTTCTAGGGAGTAGCGCCCCTTAGTGTATGTCATTCCTTCTGGATAAAGGTGGTATCATGGTATGGAGCCCAGATACTTAACCTCTGTGGTTGCTGCAAAAATTTATTTCTTTGTGGTTGTTGCGAATCGGGGATCCTCGGGAAGATCGGTGACGATCGGGGGATGGCATACGCGTGTCAGTAGTTACCTATTTTTGCAGAGGTAACCCGACCTTGTGTTGGCAGAGATCCGGTTAGGTTCTCGGGTCGTCTATTCCAGGGACGTACCCATCGTGGATAGGAAGTTCCTTAGCCTGACCATTTGTTGGAAATCCAAAGAAACAATACGAGCCTTTACGATTTCAATTGTATAACCTGTCTCCTCAGGAGGCAGCTATAGCAGGCATAATATAATGGTACCTATGCTGGCTAAGATTTATATTCTACTTTCGAAATGTTTTCCACTATGCACTAATAATAATATCAAAAAGAATTTGATTTTGCGTAGTAAGCATCTTTGACTATCATAAGAAGAAATCTCCTCCAAGTCTGCGTTTGCATTGTGTGTGTGGCGGGAGGTCTTATGGTAGTTTCATTTTCCAAAAGCATTTCGAATTGACTAAAAAAAATAAATTATTTTGTTGTTATAAAGAATAACTGTTTTACGATCTCACACCAGTCTTGCTATATTACAGCATGATAGGGGATTCTCACTTCGCGGTTAGGTGGCGAACGGGAGACTCTTACCCCTACATGTCCCTGAGAGGGATGGGTTGGTTAGGCAGAGGCCGTGACAGTCGAGAGGCTGGCCGTAAAAGCAAGTTTGGGGTACCATTGTCAGCCACGGTGGGGCCGGGATGGTTGAAAAGCCTACCGGTTGTGACCGCTTACTTCGGTATGTGACAAAGTGGTATCAGAGCATATGGTTAAGCGACAACCCTGCTCTGTTGGGTGTTACTCATTAGAGATAGAGTCAGTAGTACTCTAGAATGAGTTGAGTGTAATAATAGATATGAGCGCGTATTTGTTGGTGAATATGAAATTGATTTGTATTGTGTTGACTTATCGGTTGATTGTTTATGGATTCTGGTCGGTGCAGTCTAGCTAACTGTAATCGATAGGGGTTTCTAAACTCTAAACAAGATAAACCGACACAGTATTGTTTTAAATAGGGTAAATGAAATAATTTTACCCAAAACTATTTTTGTATAGAAAAGAAATGGTTTTCTATGAATTATCATAGTATATGGATGTTTGGATGTTAGGAAGTAATAATAGTGAATTATCATCACTGGAATTGAATAAGAAATTGAAATCATAACTCCAAAGTTAAGAAATAAATCCACGTACAAATGAAATTTAAGAATGTGAATTGTAAATGTGATTTATAATTTGAAACGGAATTCCAGAGAAGTTTTGGAAATGTTTTGAAAAGGATTTGAAAATTTTGGAGAGTTGGAAAGTTTAATTTCTTTTTGGGTTGAAAATGAATTTCAAAGGTTTGAAAAATGTTTTGAAAAGATGAAAAACTCTAAACTCTTTTCGGTCTTTGGAAAATAACTTCGGTAATGACTGCAGCATCACCGGTGTTCATTTTCGGGTTTCCAGAAGAGAAATTGCTGCTAAATTGTTTTAAATGAAAGTTGTTTGAAAAATTTGGGTTTTGTTTTGGAAATTCAAAGGATAATTTGAATTGTTTTCAAAAATGGTTTTGAAAAGTTTGAAAAGACTCTGGAATGCTATATAAAAATATTTATGAGAATAATAAATGAGTTGATAACTTATACAAGTTGAGTTTTGATAGAATAAATTTAACTTAAAAGACGGAGTTAAATTAAAGTAAAGTACTAAAATAAAATTAGTGAGCAAAATTAATTAAAATGAATTGAATTGTTATAAATGAAAGGTGAATTAAAATCTATATCGAATTGGAAATCTAGTTAAATGTAATGTGTACATGGAATATTTATATTGAACCTAAGAAATGAAGAGTGAAATTCTTAAGTAAAATTTGATATTGAAATTATTCTAAGTTGATGATTGAATGAAGATAAAATTGGAATTGAAACTGAATGTTGAAAACAAATGTGAATAAATGAATTAGAATTGAAATGAATTAGTAATTGGAACTAATTTAAAATAATCAGTTATGAATAAAAGATAATTGATAAAATTCAATATTCAGAAGTTAAACTGAACCCAAAGTAGATTGGAATTGTGAATTGAATTCGAATGAGAAATTGAAATGTGAAATGCAATTCAAATGAAATTTGAAATGAAAAATTGAATGGATATAACTTCAATAGTAAACTAGAAATGGTATAAGGAGTTGATATTAGAAGTTTGTAATAAAAATTTGCAAAATAGATGGATGTTGTAACTAGATATTATGGCTAGTAGGAAATACAGGTGTTATAAAAGGAATTGAAATTTTGATTTCGAAGATAATTTGAATTGCTCGAAAAAGGTATGTATTTAAATTCAAATATGAGATTTGCTGATTTCTTGTCTAGCCGCTTGGCTTTTTCTTTTTCTTTTTGAAATTTGAGAGTCCGTAGGGACGTTTTGTAGTCGTGCCGTATTAGCCGCGCAAAGGAGACGCTGGCGAAATTTTTCAAAAATATCGGGCGTTAGAAAATTTTTGAGAAATTTTGAAAGTTTAAAATTTGAATTTAAACTCGAATTTGAATTGAGAAGTTAAACAATGTTGTTTGAAACTTATAATTGAAGTTGGAAAACGAGTTGAATGATAACGAATCTTTAATAGAAAGATTTGTTTTGAAAAATTGATAAAACTATTGAATTATGAAAATAGTAGACGAGTTAAGGACCATTTTTCCTAACTTGTAATTTCGAGGACGAAATTCTTTTAAGGAGGGAAGTCTGTAACGACCCGAAATTTTGAACAAATTAAATTTAGAATATTTAATTAATTTTAAATATTTGAACGATGATTTAATTTGAATTCCCGATATAATTTTGAAATTGGCGATTTAATTTTATAATTTAATCGATTGAAAGTTGAATAAGAATTTATATCTTCAATTTTAAGTTGAAGAAAAATATTTCGAAAGCTTTTAAAATTTATATTGATAATTCTATTGATAACAGAAGCTTCAGAATCCAATTTCGAATTGATTTGATCAGTTTTGAAATTTATATCGTTTAACCGATATTTGAAAATAGTCATTTTTCAAACAGTCTCGGAATTCGACGAAACCAGTTCCATTGGGTCCGTAATATTGTATTATTACTGGATTTCCAATTTCGTATTTTTCGGAGTTGTTATATGAGAATACGACGTGTAAACGCATCGAAATTTATTCGAACTCGAATTTAAATTTAAATTTAAATTTAAAGACATCGGCCACGTTATCTTCCCTTTCATCACGCCTTTTATCACGCCAAATATCACGGAACGAGATCGTGAAAACCCATGCCGTCTTCAATTTCAAATACCTCGTCCCTCCTCAGTTTTAAAAAAAAAAATAAAAAAAATCGAACAAAAGAAAAACATAAATGGCCTCCTCCTTCTATCTCGTTCAATTCAGAGAAAATGCCGAAGCCCTCCTCAAATTCAAAACCGGAATAATCGAAATCGATTTCTCAAAACAAAAACAAAATACTCGAACAAATCTATCTGTTTAAAATCAAAACCCCCCTTTCCCAAATCAATCCATCCCCTTCCTTCGTCCTTCAATGACGTCGAGCTCGTTCAAATCGAAGATGTGGGAAGCAGGGCTGGTGGTTTTGTGATGTCGCGATTTCGAGCCTAGGGCAGGTTGAAGTGAAGGCAATTGCGAGGTGGTGTCGCGACTGGTCACGCGTGTAGGCAGGAGTTTCGCGAGGTATTGATCGACAGGGCGGCGACGCGTTGTTGGAGGAAGGCGAGAATCGCGTTTGCACGCGAGCGACTGGGAGGCGTGCGCGACAGCGTAGGCCGGAGTGGAGGCGAAGTCACGAGGCAATACAGGTTGGTCGATTGGATTTATGGTGGAATTCAACGTCTTCGACGAGGCGGCAATGTTCTTCGATGGCCAGGGTCGAGACAGCAGGGGTTCGTTTGGGGCAGGTCTCGTGAGGTTGAGCTCGCGATTTCGAATTCCTGTACGTTTTCAGGTAATTTAAATATTAATACATTTAAAATTTTATATGTGTGTATATATTCACAGATTTACAGTAAAACAGTAAGTTTATATAGAAATTGATTTTTGAAATCTTTATAGTTAGTGTATATGCAGTTTTAAGTTTGTATATACGTACAGAGAAAAACATATATTTGATTTTAGTAAAGTAAATTTTTGTGATTATTTAAGGAAACAGAAATGAAGATTTATACACACATATATATATATATATACAGTAAGGTTTGAAAAGGAAGAAAAATTGTTCAAATTTATTTACTCAATTATTTTTAGTCACTAAGAAATTTTGTTTTATTTAATGTATAAGAATGAAATATTGAATGATTTGGAAAGAAAGAAGAAAATTGAGTTTTAAAATTTAATTATAGCTAAATAAAATTTTAAAAGGAAAATTTGTTAGAATATAATTTTTGGTAAGAAAAGAAGTTTAATAATTGGTTGGGTAGATTTTATTTAAGGATAAGTTAATTTAATCTATTAAAGGAAGATTAGTTTAAATTTAAATTTTTATTTGAATCAATTATTAAAGGACAAAATTAGTCTAAAACGAAACTATCAGTTAATTTAAACAATAAAAAAAAACGGAGATTGGTTATTTAATTGGTTCGAATATTAATCAATTGTGTATAAATATTTATACAAGGTATAAATCAAGAAATCGAGTCAAGATGGAAATGGGATGGCAAATTAAAAAGCTAAGGTGAGATTTTTCCCACTCAAATTGAATGTGGAATTTTTACAGTTATTGATGATTGACTGTTTTGGATGTGATATTAGATATAGTAGGATATATCTATTATATATATATAGCAATATATACATATTGGCATATGTATATATTGGATTGATTGATTTCCCGCCTCGTATAGCGGATGAGACCCTATTGCGCCGTTAGTAAGCGGATTTTTTATAAAACCCATATACCGCGATAATTCCGTACTGGAGCGGAATTGGTATTGTGCTGACGTCTTTGGATGCAGGGAAACAGGTTGGAGGGATCCAACTGGACCCCTCACATTGATTGAATTTATTTCTATTGTGATATGAATCTGTGAATGATTATAGTGATGCTATTAATCATATTGATATCTGGAAATTGTTTGAAAGCTAAAATTTAGCTGAATGGATGTTTTGACATCATTGGATTCCAAAAATAAACGAAATTGAATTTTTTAAATTCAAGTAGAAATTTTTAAGTGAATTGATTTTAGAAATTGAATAAATTTTTAAGAAAGGAATTTTTAAAGTATAAAAAGTTAATTTGTATATTCTTATCGAATTTATTCCAGAATCAAGTGAAAACGTTAAATAAATGAATTTCGTATAATAGTGATTTTAAATTGAAGAATTTAATTAAAATTTGGATTTCTAAATAGTTGGAAAAAGATAAAAGGGATTTATTTTCTTTAAGAGGAATTTGTTTAAAATGAAATAAGTTGGAAGTCCAATTATAAATTTAATTGGCAAATTGAAACAAGTTTAGAAAAAATCAATATAAAATGATTTGGGATGGGAAATTAATTTAGAAATGAATATTGAAATTGATTTGGTATTGAAGTAAAATTAGAAATCAATTTGGGATTTGATTTTGGGGTTAAAAGTGAATATTTGGGAATGTGGATTTAAAAATGGAAATGATGTTAAAATGGGTTTATTTACAGTTTGTAAAGTTTAAAAGAACGATTTCTTTTAAAATAAATAAATTATAAGTATTTAACTTATAATATGGATTTTTGATGTATACGTTGAGTTATAAAATTGAATGGGTCATTAAAGGAAATTTATAAAATCGAAGTTGTTATAGAATAGAAAATAGAATTTATAAACGTTGTTTTATAAATTCGAAATCAATTGGATTTGATAAATTAAATATAGAAGGACATTAAAGAAGATATATTCGCGATTTTAAATAGCGAATTTTTATTGAAATAAAATGTGTAGAAAAGACTGAAATGTGGTTAGTAAAGTATATTCACGATTTTGGACAGTGAATATATGTTTAAGTAAAATGGATAGGATTTTGGGAAAGCGATATTATGAAATGAAGTTAATTGTTTTAAAAGATGTTTTAAAACGTGTGAACTATCGAAATCATAGATTTCAACATTTATTGTTGAAATAGACGTTTTCGAAAAATAAGGAAATGGTGGACTATAACACTGTTGTTATAGTAAATGATTTCCGAAAGGAAATGTTTTATATAGTATTGGGATTTATATATCTATCTTAATTCCGAATCCCTATACTAGTGATTTCGAGTCGTCGTAACGATGTTTTACGCAACATTCGTTTTGACTCAAATAAATGTGATTTAAGAATGATTTCCTTAAAGAATGAGATATATACTTAATTTTGATTTTAAGTATATCGAATATTTTCTAAGTGTTGAAAATAAATGATTTGTGAATTACTTATTTTTAAATAAGTATGGAAATGCTTTTCCAAGGTGAAATGAACTGTTTGAGTTTTTATCTTTTAAAGATAAATTGAAAAGTGAATATTTGAAATTGTTTTCAAATGGTTAAGTGTGGAAATTATATATCTAATAAAGATATTTTGGAAGATAAAATAATTTGGAAAATTATTTGGAATCTGATGATGTTGCGCATCTTTATTGATAGTTAAATAACCGACTATCAATAATTACCTTGAATGACATTTGTTGTGAATTGGATGAATTTGAATGCCACACTTATTTTTAAATAAGCGCTCACTATTCGGGTTAGCCGGGAAAGGACCATGGGGTCGTATAACCCATTCCGAATATGTGATACGTCGTTATGAATCGTATTTGAAGACCGGTGTTGAAGACCGGATATTTTTGAAAACGAAAGGATTACCGTCGAGTTACTCTACATCGGCTGATCTCCGGTTTAGAGGTTTTATCACCCTTAGTGACGGGAAGTCCCGACGTGATTAGAAAATTATCCGGAAATGCAAGGGCTTCGTGAGAAGTGCCTTCGGTTCTGTTCGATCCCGGAACAGACTTGTATGGATTGTGTGTCTGACGTTACAATTTGAGATATAAAGCTGATTTCTTTCAAATACATTTCTGTTGGTGGCGGAGAATTTATTCTCTTAGCTTAACACCCTTCTCTGAGACGTACGAGCTCAAAGGTTATGTAGTTGAAATTTATCAGCGATATATCCCAATTTGGTAACGTGGCATACTGAGTGTTGCTGTGAAATGATCAGTGTTTGATCATTTGCGATATGATCATTTGTTTGATCTTATATCTTTGTGATCATAGGTTGATCATTTTTATTGGACCCAAAGCAGGGCTTTGTAGAAAGCGTAGCTTTGTGGACGAGACTTCATCGAGCCTCACACCCCGGAAATGGTCGAAACAGGAAGGATGCGGCAAGGTTCTAGGGAGTAGCGCCCCTTAGTGTATGTCATTCCTTTTGGATAAAGGTGGTATCATGGTATGGAGCCCAGATACTTAACCTCTGTGGTTGCTGCAAAAATTTATTTCTTTGTGGTTGTTGCGAATCGGGGATCCTCGGGAAGATCGGTGACGATCGGGGGATGGCATACGCGTGTCAGTAGTTACCTATTTTTGCAGAGGTAACCCGGCCTTGTGTTGGCAGAGATCCGGTTAGGTTCTCGGGTCGTCTATTCCAGGGACGTACCCATCGTGGATAGGAAGTTCCTTAGCCTGACCATTTGTTGGAAATCCAAAGAAACAATACGAGCCTTTACGATTTCAATTGTATAACCTGTCTCCTCAGGAGGCAGCTATAGCAGGCATAATATAATGGTACCTATGCTGGCTAAGATTTATATTCTACTTTCGAAATGTTTTCCACTATGCACTAATAATAATATCAAAAAGAATTTGATTTTGCGTAGTAAGCATCTTTGACTATCATAAGAAGAAATCTCCTCCAAGTCTGCGTTTGCATTGTGTGTGTGGCGGGAGGTCTTATGGTAGTTTCATTTTCCAAAAGCATTTCGAATTGACTAAAAAAAAAATTATTTTGTTGTTATAAAGAATAACTGTTTTACGATCTCACACCAGTCACCATGACTGACTCGGAGTTTATTGTTTCCCTTCTAAACTCTGGGTGCCCATCAATTTCCACACGGGCAGCCTAGAGTTATGTTATTAGGATATTCTAGATATTCTGGAGCTTGGAGATAAGCTGGAGGACGAGACATAGTATTTGTATCTGATAGTATTTATTCCGCTGTGTATTCTGTATGAGGACAAGTTATATAACTGTCCATTGTTGTATATTGACTCTGATTGATGTATGAATAAAATGATATAGTTCTTTGTTTTAAAAGACTAGTAATTATCTATTGTATATTGTTCCGCTGCGATGTGTAAGATTCTGATATTGTTTTCTGTTCTGATGTTGTTCTGTTGTTCTTCTTTCTTCTTCTTCTCTTTTTCTTCTATCTTTTCTTCTTTTTCTTTATCTAAAACCCTCACTATTGGAGTTTCCGGCACTCAATTTCTCGACAGTCGATAAAGTGAGTATCGATGTCGAATTTTCGAAAGTCGAAAATTTCGGTATGTGACACAAAACGTTTACTCGAGCAAAGCTCGTGACAGCCCCTGCTTTTTCTCACGTCACTCTCCCCTACCCTTTCTTCTTCTACCAGATAATCTCCCTCTTCTCTCTTTATATTATACTTTGTTTAAGTTCAATCCTAGACCCAAACTGGAATGAGAATTTCAAAATCACGAGTTCGACCCCGCGCTCGATCCCTTAAAACTCGAGAACCACAAAGCTCCCAACCCAACCTTCCACTGACACACTGGCACATCGTGCACGTGCATGTGTACAACGTCGACCATCACCACGGGTCTTAGCCACACCCTCCAACACAGCAAACATCATCGCGACAACTAACTTCACCTATCAAATCATCACCATCGGCCAGAAATCGAAATTCGAACAGAAAGTCGAAACCTGGAAACAAAAACTGGAAACACCATCTCCTGCCTCAAAACCTGTCACGGAGTCGTTCTCCGAGCTCCTCCCACCGCTACGTCTAAAAATCCGGCCATCTACTCCCTAATACTCGCTCCACCAATCCTCCAAATCTCGTAGCACTCGACGCATCATGGAAAGAGAACGAGAAAAAAATGCGACTCCTCATTAAACTAGGGTTAAAAATTTTAAACGTACGCCGCCTCATCCATGATGAACTTCATGTCATCACACTATTTTTCCAAGCTTCACTGATCTCTCCTCTACCCACTAGAAGAAACACGACGCCTCCGAACCTCTAGATCGATCGAGACAACTCGAAATGCTCAAAACAAACAACCTCAAACCGCTCTCTTATCTTTGATTTAAAAATTAAGATTTTTGCTTTAAAATTCATGTTAAAGTATGAGAATTCAATCCACATAACTGAATTCGAAAAATAAAAGTTTTGAATTTTTACTTGTTTAAAGCTTTGTCCAGTCATGTTGATTTCCAAAGGCCTTTACAAGTTATTTTTTTCTTGAATAAAATTTAAATCTTAAGCTTATGCAATATCAAACAAATTTTGTTTTAAAACTGAGTCCAAACAACAGTAGATCAAGGGCAAATAATTTTTTTTGAATCAAGAATCTGGTATCTTAAAATTCCAGAATAGAGAAAACATGTATAAACCATACAAAGTGCTTCCACTTTCCCAGTATATTCAGAGAATCCTTATATATATATTGAGACAGACATATATATGCAACAAATTCAAACTTTTTTAAATCTTAAAAACATATGTTACTCACCTTTATCATTTTGGCTCCAGGAGTTTACAAGTTGAAGTCTGGGTTATCTGAAGCTTTACTTTGCTTCAAGGCTGTCAGGCTTTGATTGCTTGATAAATGTTTTAAGTCTGAAGCTTTTTGTTTTTTTTTCTTTTCTCAGTTTTGTTTGAAGGGAACGAAAATGAAATGAAGAGGAGGTTTAAAAAGAATGAGTTTTCAGGTGATAGGTTTATTTGTTTAAGCTGAGACTTCTCCTTCTTTTGCTTACTGATGTGAATTACAACATACTTGCATTAATTGCATTGTACCATGCATATTCTTCCCATACTTCAGTTGTACAAGTATGTAAAGGTAGGGTTTTGATTATTTTGTTATTTCGGCTGAGATGATATTTTAAAACAATTTAAATTGATAAAAATGTTGCTACCAAGATAATGGCATTAAATGCTAATGTACTACATGTCTTTACACTTATATTTGTTTGCACTTTAATAATATTTTGCCTATTTTCTTACTTCTTGTTTTGGCTGAGAATATCTATGTGTATTTTGTTTTCTTTTATAATGTTGCTTTGTAATATAGATGAAATTCTATAGTAAATATATTGTTGGAATTTGTCTACATTTATTTAATTGGTTCATACTTGTTTATATTTTATTTTATCTTTTGTTTACTTGACTATGTTTGCTTAGTCTTCATATATATTTATTGTTTTTATTAAGTACAATTTTGTTTGTGTTATATTTTCTTTGTATATTTTTGTTTGTTTTATTACTTGGTATTATTTTGTATTGATTTACTAAGATATATATTTACTTTATATCGAATAAAACTATATAATTTATTTATTTTATCCAATGTATTTACTTTATACTTTATCTTATTTAAATTCAAATGATTTAATATAGAATTTATTTGAATCGGGGAAACTCATTTTTATTTATAAATAAATTTTACAATTTTTATTCAAAAATTCATTTAAATTATCATTTTAAATTAAATTAAAAATCTAGGGTCGTTACAGACTTCCCCCCTTAAAAGAATTTCATCCTCGAAATTTACAGTCATGAAAATAGCACAGAGATAGATAGATTCGATCTCCTATAATTCCTCAAACTTACGATATGAATTCCAAACTCAAGTCGGAATATCTCAGAATACATACCAATTTGTCCCTCTTCGGACTTTGGTATTCCCAAGAAATTACAATAAAATTTCAAATTTGGTTTTAAACGAAATCGTTTTATCGATACACTTCAAATTTTAGCCCTATATTCTATTAATCAATTTAACTCAATTTAAAATTTCCAATTTACTTAAAATTTTAATTCCAAATTTCCAATTCATATTCATTAAAGTTTAAATCATAAACTGATAAGAACCGATGAAATACGAAGTAAAAATTTCCTACAACAGTTCGTTGGGCCATCATCACACCGAAACTTCTTCTTGTAGCTGATACGAAGCAATCAAAAGAATTTTGAAACGAATCAAAGAAAATTGATAGAGAAAATTATTTCCACTATTGCAGGGTATTGACCATTTATAGTCGTACTTCCCTGTCCACTATCTGGTCCTCTTCTTGCACTCATACTCACTATCAGTGGATAGTAAGAGAATTTACTGAGACGTTTAAACGGATATCTTAGGGATACACTCATTCTAGGGATACTTCACCCTATCTCTAATGAGTTACTTAACGTGCTATACTCCTGAGCTAAAGTTCAACCTTAGCTCTGATACCAAATGTAACGCCCTGGACTTTTCACGTTCGAAAATCGACACCCATACTTTACATCGTACTCGAATGCCGTAGATTCGACCGTTCAAATCCGAGTCGCCGGAGCTTATAACACAGTTAAGTAAATAATACAGCGGAAGAAAAGAATAATACATTGATATATACAATATCTGATACAATAGAGTGATATAATGAATATCAATATACATCAGAGATATGATACAAGAAATAGCAGCGGAAAAGAAAATAAATAACACCAGCAGCGGATAATCTCCATCTTCAAAGCACCAATCCAGAAATAGCTCGAACTCCCAATAACGATGCATAAAGATAAGCAAGTGCAGTCCGATCCAAAGACTGAACTAACTCCAGATAATCTACTAAATCTGAATATCTGAAAAACCCAACTCTAGACTGCTCGTGTCGAAAAATTTTGAGCACCCAGAGTTTAGGAAAGAAACAATAAACTCCGGATCAGCCATGGGACTGGTGTGAGCAACAAAAATAGTTTATCTTTAAAACAAATAGCAGAGAATTTTAAAGTCAATTCGCAATGCTTTTGGAAAATGAAACTACCATAAGACCTCCCGCCACACACATAATGCAAACGCGGAATTTGAGGAGATTTCTTCTTATGATAGTCAAAGATGCTTACTACGCAAAATCAAATCATTTTCGATATTATTATTAGTGCATAGTGTAGAAAACATTTCGAAAGTAGAATATAAATCTTAGTCAGCATAGACATTCCGAACTATGCCTACTATAGCTACCATCTAAACAGTGGTGACCACCATAAGTAAATGGCAGGTTCTACAACTAATACCGTACACAGTTCGTATTGGAGTTTGGATTTCCAACAAATGGTCAGACCAAGGAACTTCTCATTGCCACATAGGTACGCCTCTGGAAAGACGCCCAGAGAACCTAACCGGATCTCTACCAACACAAGGCCGGGTTACCCCTAACTGGGTAACTACTGACACGAGTATGCCATCTCCCGGTTGTAACCAACCTTTAACCGGGGCCCCAGCAACAAATCACAAAGTAAGATATATATATATATATATATATATATATATATATATATATATATATATATATTTGCGACATCCACATAAGTTAAGTATCTGGGCTCCATACCATGATACCACTTCTATCTAGAAGGAAATGAACATACCCTAAGGGGCGCTACCCCCAATAACCTTGCCGCATCTTTCCTGTTTTGACCATTCCGGGGTGTGAGGTTCGACGAAGTCTCGTCCACAGAGCTATGCTTTTCACAAAGCCATGATTTGGGTCAACAAATGATCAAAGTAATGATCACAAAGATAAATGATCAAGCAAATAATCATATCACAAATGATCAAACAATGATCATCACACAACAACACTCAGCACAAAGCAATTCATTTTACATAGCATCGTAATCACATCAGAAATACCAATCCAGTACACAATATTGGATAAATAAATTTAAATTAATCAAAGTAAACTAAATTAATTATGATGAGCAATTAATTTCTTAATCTTTAATTTAAAATCAAAACTTATTTAATTAATGATTCTTAATTCCCAATTAATTTACCTTAATTTATTAATTCAAACCCTTAATAACTTAATTAATTCAAATCGTAAATAAATTATCCAATCCATTAAACAATATTTATTTACCTTAAAATTTAAATGAATTACAAATCATTAATTCTTAATTAACTTTAAATAATTTATTAAATTCCTTAATTTAAAATTGATTTAAACATAAGATTAATTTCTAATTACAAATTTATTTAAAGTTATTTATTTAATTACAAGTATAACTTAATTTCCATTTTTAATCACTTACACTTTAAATTAATTTAACCATCTTATATTTTAAAACACTATCAATGATTTTAAATCAAATCTTAGTTTTAAATTTGTCAATATTTAAACTTTTAACAAAATAATTTTAAGGGTTAAGGGCTGATTCTCGAAGAAGATAGAACCCAAAGTAAACAAAACATTTACTCGAGCAAAGCTCATGACAGCCCCTGCTTTTTCTCGCATCATTCTCCCCCTACCCTTTCTTCTTCTACCAGATAATCTCCCTCTTCTTTCTTTATATTATACTTTGTTTAAGTTCAAGCCTAGACCCAAACTGGAACGAGAATTTCAAAATCACGAGTTCGACCCCGTGCTCGATCCCTTAAAACTCGAGAACCATAGAGCTCCCAACCCAACCTTCCACTGACACACTGGCACATCCTGCACGTGCATGTGTACAACGTCGACCATCACCACGGTTCTTCGCCACACCCTCCAACACAGCAAACATCATCGCGACAACTAACTTCACCTATCAAATCATCACCATCGGCCAGAAATCGAAATTCGAACAGAAAGTCGAAACCTGGAAACAAAAACTGGAAACGCAATCTCCTGCCTCAAAACCTGTCACGGCGTCGTTCTCCGAGCTCCTCCCACCGTTACGTCTAAAACTCCGGCCATCTACTCCCTAATACTCGCTCCACCAATCCTCCAAATCTCGTAGCACTCGATGCATCATGGAAAGAGAACGAGAAAAAAATGCAACCCCTCGTTAAACTAGGGTTAAAAATTTTAAACGTACGCCGCCTCATCCACGATGAACTTCATGTCATCACACTATTTTTCCAAGCTTCACTGATCTCTCCTCTACCCACTGGAAGAAACATGACGCCTTTGAACCTCTAGATCGATCGAGACAACTCGAAATGCTCAAAACAAACAACCTCAAACCGCTCTCTTATCTTTGATTTAAAAATTAAGATTTTTGCTTTAAAATTCATGTTAAAGTATGAGAATTCAATCCACATAACTGAATTCGAAAAATAAAAGTTTTGAATTTTTACTTGTTTAAAGCTTTGTCCAGTCATGTTGATTTCCAAAGGCCTTTACAAGTTATTTTTTTCTTGAATAAAATTTAAATCTTAAGCTTATGCTATATCAAACCAATTTTGTTTTAAAACTGAGTCCAAACAACAGTAGATCGAGGGCAAATAATTTTTTTTGAATCAAGAATCTGGTATCTTAAAATTCTAGAACAGAGAAAACATGTATAAACTGTACAAAGTGCTTCCACTTTCCCAGTATATTCAGAGAATCCTTATATATATATATTGAGACAGACATATATATGCAACAAATTCAAACTTTTTTAAATCTTAAAAACATATGTTACTCACCTTTATCATTTTGGCTCCAGGAGTTTACAAGTTGAAGTCTGGGTTATCTGAAGCTTTACTTTGCTTCAAGACTGTCAGGCTTTGATTGCTTGATAAATGTTTTAAGTCTGAAGCTTTTTGTTTTTTTTCTTTTCTCAGTTTTGTTTGAAGGGAACGAAAATGAAATGAAGAGGAGGTATAAAAGAATGAGTTTTCAAGTGATAGGTTTATTTGTTTAAGCTGAGACTTCTCCTTCTTTTGCTTACTGATGTGAATTACAACATACTTGCATTAATTGCATTGTACCATGCATATTCTTCCCATACTTCAGCTGTACGAGTATGTAAAGGTAGGGTTTTGATTATTTTGTTATTTTGGCTGAGATGATATTTTAAAACAATTTAAATTGATAAAAATGTTGCTACCAAGATAATGGCATTAAATGCTAATGTACTACATGTCTTTACACTTATATTTGTTTGCACTTTAATAATATTTTGCCTATTTTCTTACTTCTTGTTTTGGCTGAGAATATCTATGTGTATTTTGTTTTCTTTTATAATGTTGCTTTGTAATATAGATGAAATTCTATAGTAAATATATTGTTGGAATTTGTCTACATTTATTTAATTGGTTCATACTTGTTTATATTTTATTTTATCTTTTGTTTACTTGACTATGTTTGCTTAGTCTTCATATATATTTATTGTTTTTATTAAGTACAATTTTGTTTGTGTTATATTTTCTTTGTATATTTTTGTTTGTTTTATTACTTGGTATTATTTTGTATTGATTTACTAAGATATATATTTACTTTATATCGAATAAAACTATATAATTTATTTATTTTATCCAATGTATTTACTTTATACTTTATCTTATTTAAATTCAAATGATTTAATATAGAATTTATTTGAATCGGGGAAACTCATTTTTATTTATAAATAAATTTTACAATTTTTATTCAAAAATTCATTTAAATTATCAATTTAAATTAAATTAAAAATCTAGGGTCGTTACAGTTTTCTTTGAATTCTGGAACGTTCCCTTCGGTTCCAAAGTTCATTCGTGTCTCCCCTATTCGTGTCTTTTTTATTCTGGAGTATCCCATAACTCCACTTCGAATGATCTCTATAATAAATTGGCGGTCTCACTAATCTTCGAATGATTGTAAAGGGGTGAATCTCCTTTACAAGAAGAATTGATTCACCGAAGATTTATGTATACTCGGTTTACGATGCTGTTATCTTTTGCTATACCCAAATTCTATCTTTGGCGATTGAATGTCGATTTGTCGCAGAATTCTACATCGAATTTATTCTTGGAATCACGGTTGACCCGGTTAAGGTTACCCGCGATTTATATAAGTTTGTCCATCTTCTGTTTGAAAACTCAATTATCTTATCTCCCTATCGGGTCTACCTTTTAGTTGAATTCTTTTAGTTAGAGTTTCTCTAATCTGAATCTCTATCTTTGTTTTGAAATCCATTCGAGGATATCCGAGTGAGGGAGTGTATTTAAAATTAATATAAAATATTTTATGTTTATAGTGTGTTGTTTGAGTTGTTGATGTTGGTTTGGATTTCCGATCGATTCGTCTGATCAACGCTATCGATAGGATTTCCAAAACACTTGAACAGAGCAAACTGACATAATATTGGTTTCAAATTTGGTAAATGAAATAATTTTGTATGACTATATTATAAATATATAAGTAAAAAAAAGGTTAATTAATTGGTTGTTTGAAATGATAATATTTGATTATCATTTATTGTTCTAAATGAATTTATAAACATGGTATAAATTGATTTGGAATTTAAATAAATTTAAATCAGGAATTTGAGAATTTAATTTCCGATGATTCCAAACTCTGATTTTAAAATTTTAAATGTATATTACATAAAGTATTTTTGAATATAAATGATTTTCAAAGAATTTAAATGTTTAAATCAGTACTCTTCTCTTTTGTCGCTGGAAAATAATTTCGGTGATGACGGCCGCATCAATGACATTCATTTTCGAGTTTCGAAGTGGAGAGACCATTCAGTAGCTATGCTACAATTTTGTTTTGAAGATGAATTGATTTGAATTTCTAAAGTAGGATTTCATATATATAGTATATATTTATCTCTAAACTGTTTAAAGTTAATCAAAAATTTAAAAATTCTTAAATTTATGATTTATAGATGATTGCAGTTATAAAATGAAACCAAAATTTGGAATAGATATTTAAATTGGAAATGATTGAATTGGAAAATTTTATTTGTATAATACTCAATTACATTCTAATACAACTTACCTAAATCATTCAAAAGTTGAATATGTAATTGGATAATATACAATATAAAATGACTTTTATAAATAGAATTTGAGTGGTTATAATAAAGGTTATACACTTAAATTTTAGTTATAAATATTAATTAAAATGAATAGAATAATAAGTTAATTGAATAATAGATGAAACAAATACATTTGTTTTGAAGGAGTTAATAAATTGAAATTAGATCAACTTATGGAAATACTTTGAATTTAAAATCAATTATTGAATATAAATTAATTTAAATTGAAATTTATATGGTTTAAATTAATTTATATGGTTTAAATATATGTGATAAGATATATTAAGTGGAATAAACTTAATAATAATTTGGAATAAAAGAATTAAATTTGTTAATTAAAATATGAGTATAATATATGATTACACAAATTGATGATTTAGAAATAGTTAATTGAGGATGACTAGATAATTAGATAACAAATTTAGAAATAGATAGATTGATTTAAGTGAAATCAAATGGATTAAATCAATTATTGAAGATTAATTAATTTAAAATTTAAATTTATATGGTTTGAATTAATAATTTTATTTTGTTTTAATCTAATTTTCTTTGGGGTTGTTTCTATTCTCCTATCTTCTTCCTTTTCGGGGATGAAAAGTTTTGAGTGGGGAAGAGTGTAACGACCCGTAAATTTTAACTGTTTTAATAACGTAATTAGTTGAAATTTTATGAAATTTTAAACGATAAAATTTTGAAATAAAAATTTTAATATTTGGAATGCGTCTATTTAAACATAGCCACTGATAAATTTTCATCAAAAAATAAGGAAGTTTATTTTTGTGTGTAATTCCATTCTAATTCTAATCGGTTAATATTTGATGATAATTAAATGTTTTTCAAACCTGAATATTTTTCAATAGAAAAATTCTAAATCATCTTCTGAGCGAGACGTTATTTTTCGTTTTTTCAAATTCGGACTTCTTTAGCTCCGTCGATCTTATTTTTCTGCGTTTTTGCTGCATTTTCCGCTAGTAGAAAATTCAAATTTTTATAATTAAATCATACTGCTAATGTCTGTATGCCGTTTTAATCGCCTCGTTGTACTGACCTTCGCAGTATACTCATTTGTATATTTCGGAGTCCGGTACGCCGAGTAATCCGCAGACCGATTTGCCGCATCGGTTTTTCGTTTGAGCATCTTTGGCTTTTGTGTCCTTTAAGTTGTATCTGGTATACCAATAGCCACTAGCTATTAGTATTTTTGTGAAATTCAACGTACTTGCTTTTTGATATTCCCACCGTATTCAATTTTTCGTTGGTATGTTCATTTCCTAGGCTGGTGAAGGAAATAAATTACATTTCCTGTTTACATTGAACTGTTCTTTCACCATCTCTCTTCCTCACCCATTTTTTTAAAACTCCTTCCTCTCCAACATAGTCTCGGCCACCTTTCCACCATCTCCATGATTCACAACCAAAGCCATCGTCTCGACAGCCCACTACTGCAATTCCGCATCGCCAAAAAACCCAAGACTCTGACAAGGCCGAACAACTCCAAACCCACTCTCCCTCAACAGGCCACGCAGGCACTACCTCACCACACGCCCACAAACCCTGCCGGCCACTCCACTGAATCGCTGTATCTAGCCGAGCCACAAAGCTCCTCGCGTTCTCGACCCAGACCAAACTCCGCCTCGTCCAGTTCGCCCCTGCCTTCCACCAACTGGATCTCGCGCAGCCCTCGTCTTCACTGCCCAAAGCAGCAAGATCGAACTCCACGCCTTTGCCGAAATCCTCCAGTGCGCTTCCCTTAGCCTGCGTGCCTCTATGTAAGTTGTTTGTTATATAATAATTTAAAGGATTTGTTTATATATGTTAGTTGTTTAAGTTTTTATAAGTATGCAGTGGGTGCTACTATATATTGGTTTACATACTTGTTTGGATTGTATAAATTCAGTTAATATAATTGTATAGTATTGTATATTATATTTTATATATATGGTATTGATATGTATGTAAATATGTTATAGTTTTATAAATGTTAGTTATATGTATATAAATTATGGGTTTTTCCTTTTACAGTTTATATAGATCTATATATAGTGTATATAGTTATAATTTATATATATATATAGGCTTATATATAGTGAAGGCAGTTTATGTCACATTATGATAGCAGTAATATACATATATATGTTCATAGAGGTAAGTTCATGTTTATAGCATGTTAGTGATTTCATATAAAAGCATAAAGGTTGACTTGCTTTTGGAAATTTTTCAGAAGAGTATTTAGTCGATAGGTGGTTCGTTTTATAAAGATGTGATGCTGTGTGAATATAAAGGACCATGTACCATATTTTAAAGTATATATATTTGTTTATATAAGTCTGCATGAGTTGTTTCCATACGCAAATTTTTAGTTTATAAAGTATATTAAGTTATGGAAGTTTACTTAAGTTATATAAGCGACATTAGTAGTATATAGTTATACTCTATTTGGATATTTAAGTATATACATTTATAGTTTATATAGATTTGGATATGAAAGGTTATATAGTTTTAAAACAATTGTTGGGTTGTATTATATATATAATGTTGCATGAGTGATTTTCTGTAGAAGTATATTCACATATATATCAGTTTTATATCATGTTAGTTATTGTATCTGTTAGTATATTGTATGCATGTATATATATATATTTGTATATATACATTAGTTTATATATATGATGTTTGTAAATTATATGTAATGACCCTCCTTTTTGGACAGTTTAAATCGACAAATCAGACACACATGCCGATTCTAAACCATTCAAAAGGGCGGATGGTTAATGGGGTTAAATAAGAAAAGAAAGGAAAGAACAGAAACATACTCAGAATCTCGCAGCGGAAGGAACACTCACCTTGATTTTCTGTTGTCGTCGAGACGTTCCGGTTTGGAACTAAAACTGGACGACGCCCAACTTTAGCCCAAATTTCCACCATCTCCAAATCCATCCAAACCAGTTTCATTTCGAAGCTCTCGTCATTACGATCGCAACGCAAAAAGTTTCGTTCTAATCGGACCTCGTATGAAAAAGTTATACATTTTTGAAGTTAACACGAATTTATATTATAAATATTTACAATTTTCTTTTATAATTTTAAACCCTACAATGCAATCTGGCCGTCCATCCCTCTTGCTTTAGATCTGGCCGCTCCTTTGCTTCATCTTCCCCAGGTCAAAGAACGTGACCGACAACCCATAGCCGCCCTTATTCCCTCAATTTTCGAGGCCACCACGAGCACTTCCACTTCGATCAGGATACACCACTTCGAAGCACTACTCAAGAGTCACCATCGGCCCCAAGGGTGTGGAGCTCGGCCTCCTCCTCCACCTCGATTTGCGTGAAAAACGCAGCAGCGTCCATCTCTTTTTGCCGTCAATCCGTGGCTCCGTTTCCGATCTCCACCGTTGGATAGCTAGATCTTGATGCCCTCTACAACTTTGTAGTTGACGACTTTTGCTAATTGTTTGTAGATTTGGAGATAATAGAGGAGAAAGTTTCGAAATTCTTAGCCATTAAAAAGATTAGTGGCGGCTGAAGCTATTTGACCTAGGGTTTTTTGGAAAATAGAGAAAGTGAGGGCTTTTATTGAAAAATACACGACACTATTCCTCCCGGATTTTTTCCGAACTCCAAACGAAGCGTGCCGGCTGACGTTTCTAAGGTTTACCCCACGTTCCGAACGCAATGGAACATGTTTCGGAGGCTAATTCGGTCATCTGGGCGAGTTACGGAGAAAACGATCAGTTTTAAATTAAACCGATTTAAACCGATTTCGATGCGTTTTGGCTTGCCCCGGACAAACGGTAACTCCGATTGACACGAAATTTGAAACCAGACAATAATATCACATTACAGATCTGATGAAACTGGTTTCGTCGAAATCCGAGACTTTTTGAAAAATGACTATTTTCTCTCGCCGAATTAATATTAAAAACAATTCGATGCGTTTCGAGCTGCCACGGTCAAATGATAACTCCGATTGCTACGAAAATTGAAATCCGATAATAACAAACTATTACGGATCCAATGGAACTAGTTTCGTTCAATTCTGAGACTGTTCGAAAAATGGCTATTTTTCAGTCGATAATTAAATATTAAAATATTCAATTTTCACAAATTAACTTTAAATTCAATTTTAAAAGTTCTATAACATTACTATACTCCAATATGATAAGATAAAATTTTACAAATCATTTTCAATCATATTCAACTCGATTTTCAATTATTTCTGAAATTTAACTTATTAAATTATCGATTTAATTGTCTAATTAAATCCAATATTCGAAAAATAATTTATTCGACTGTTTAATTTCAATTTAAAATTCCCAATTTTAAATTATTAACTTTTAAATCAAATTTCAATTGTTCACAAATTCCATTTTTAATTTCACAGTAATTAACAATCTTTTACAATGCAATTTTCCATTATAAATCCAATATAAAAGATTATATTAGATTCCACGTTCAATTATATTGTAATTCAAATTCAAGTTATTTAATTCCAAATGAATTCTTTTATTTCGATTTACACTTTCATTATTGAATCAACCATTTACTTATACATTATTATCAATAGTTTATAATTCATTTACTTTCATTTTCTTCAGCTATCATCTTATTTAAATTCACAGTAATATTAAATTACATTCATTTACGTTGATTTCCATATTATAACTTCAATATTAAATGTAACATTTTATTTATTTCGTTGCTTACAATCAAATTCAATTCAATTCAATTACTTATTACATTCAAATTTAAATCTTTACTTACGTTCAATTACAAGTTAACATCTTTATTTAATTTACAAATAAGTTATTTCAGAATTCAGTTTTGTATTTTAACTTGTAATTCACATTTAACAACACAAAATTTTATTTCCTTCGGATTTTTATCAAAATTTTCATTTTAATTCGTATTTTTAAAGTGTTAAAAATACGGGTTGTTACATTCTCCCCCACTTAAAACTTTTCGTCCGTGAAAAGGAACGAGGTAATATTTATTATCATCTTATATACCTATAAACCCTATTAACATTTAGAAAATAGATTATAGGTTTTAAAGTTTCAAAAATTTTCTAACACTCAGATTTACGGAAAATTTCGACAGCATCTCCTTTGCGCGGTTCGATCGGGAAAATATTTCCCATACAAATATAACAAATATAATCGATATACATCTCATTCAAATAATGAGGCATCCCATATATAGGGAAAACAATATATATATAACCCAAATACGATAAATAATCCGAATACGTACCTTTATTAGCGTTTACTAGCAAATTTTTACTTACATTTGCATTTAGCGCAGAAACGGGTTTCGGAAGTGGAGCGCAACCCCTTTCTACCTATTAAAATACTCAATAACCAGGTTAGAACCATGCATATAATGATAGATCAATATACTTGCCATATACAACATATACATAACATATTAACTTCCAAACTGAAAATTTTGTGTTCAGGACAGCAAGTAGATTCTAGTTTTTAGCCAACCAAACGACAGAATTTTGCAAGCTAATCTAAACAAAAGTTGTAGCATTTGTTTCAGGGTTTCCGGAATGTCCAAAATCGTCTAATTCGGACTATCCGTTCAAAAGTTACGGCCGTTTTACTACGGGAATACGTTTCAAGTCCGTGCAGGTCAGCGACCTTCACGCACACTTTCGACCTTCTAAACTTCAGCAAAATGCAAGGCTTCTAAAACAAAAGTTGGAGAATAGGTTCTGTGGTTTCCAGAAAGTACAAGATCATGAAAATCCGATAAACCAGTAAAAAGTTATGTCATAAATACTAAGGTCAAATGCTATTGGTTTTGCTTATTCTTACACAGGACAGCGATAGACATTTACATTTTTAACCTAGTAAACGAATGAATTTTCTGAAATACTCTAAACAAAAGTCGTGCTACAGATTCTAAGCTTTCCGAAAAGTCCAAGATCATCAAATTCCAATTATTCATTTAAAAGTTATGGTACTTTTAGTTTCAGCACATACCGGACAATTTTAGATTTCTACATTTGTTTGTTATTACAAATACAAACTATCCAATTTAAAGTTTCCGAAAAATCAAGCATTAACCCAAAGTTGTTAATTTCTTTTATATTTTTATGAAATAAGTTTACATTAAATTCGTTTTCCGGTTTATTCACTTTATTACCTCCACATTTTAACTCAAGACAATTTTGCTTCACATTAAATTGAATTCAATTATATTCAACATCACCTTACTACAAATTGAATTTAATTACTTAAATTTTTATTCCATTTATTCAATTCCATTACATTATGAATCGTATTTACTCACCTAACATCCATCTACAACCAAAGCACAACAACATTAACGTCCATACCAAATTTACCACCAAGTCAATCAATTTCTTTTATTTGTCTCAATTGGTTTATTCATTTCCAAACAAATCAAGTTTACTCAATTCATTTACTTTGTTTGAATTATATCAAATTCCATAATTCACTTTACTTGTTTTCCTCATTGATTTAATTCAATAATTTTGCTTGTTCAAATTAAATTTCATACCATCAACTAAGTATATATTATTCATTTTTCAATTTGAATTTCTTTTATATTTGCAACTATCAATTTGATCTTCACATTTTATTTACACTATCATACTTGTATATTTTTTTTACTTACTTATCAAAATATGCATTTTAAACTTTTAAATATTAGGTAAGTTATGGTTATGCAAATTTAGTGCAGTTGATAATATACAACTTATTTTCATTAAATTCTAGTATTGAGCTTATTTAACAAATCTTTCAATTTATTATTTATCACATTAAGGTTTACTATTACAATTTAAATTTTCATTTTAACCTTTAAATTCTATTTCATATTTTAGAAAAATTTCAATTTCTAGTTTATTCGAAGAGTACAGAAAACATTTAGTGGTCTCCCCCACTCGGACTCTTGAAAAATAAACGTTGATAATGCGTGCACACATTACCGAAACTTATTTTCCAAACGTCAAGTGGGGCATACATCACTTATTTCATTTCAAAGTCATTTAAAATCTTTCCTATTCGAGTTTCTTTCATATAATATGTATATTATTTTCAAACCATTTGCAAAAAATTTCAAACATTGGAATTTATATTCTCAAATCCAAAATCATATTCATTTAATTCCATTTTCAATTATATTTCCCAAATCCATTTTTTTTTTCATTTGTCAATAATTTAGAAATATTGACGAGTCAACCAATTGACGACGATAATCTAATATTATCATCTCCTACCAACCAATACAATCAAAATTTATATATTCATAATAATATTTATATAAAATATAATTCAAAACGATATTATGTCAGTTTGTCATATTCGAGTGTTTAGAAATCCCTATCGATGCCATGGCGTCCCATGTACCGACCAAAATTTATAAATACTCAACGGAACAAATCAACACAATATAAAACCATTTTATAGCAAATAACAAGTACGCTCTCTCATATACACTCAAACTCATTCATAGGTTTCAACCCTATTTCAACGAGTTATTCCCCACTAGAGCTCAGGTAATCTAAACCAAAGCTCTGATACCAACTGTAACGATCCGCCTTTTTGGACAGTTTAAATCGACAAATCAGACCCACATGCCGATTCTAAACCATTCAAAAGGGCGGATGGTTAATGGGGTTAAATAAGAAAAGAAAGGAAAGAACAGAAACAAACTCAGAATCTCGCAGCGGAAGGAACAAGATATAATAATAAAATAACAGTTCATGAAGCTGTTAAATAAATAAATTTGATTATTATTATACATCATAAATCAGAGTTACATACATATAAGAGATAATACAATAATGCATCGGAAAAATAATACAGTAGTAGAATACAAATGATATAATACCAAACTTCGTCTTCGTCCTCCAGAATAGATCTTCAACCTTATCTGAAATGCTCAGGCTGACCCGAGCGTAATGAAAAGACAAAACACTCGAGTCAGGACTAAAATATCTCATGTAAGTCAAATCGAATAAGAAATATGAGTGTGACGGCGTCAGAGATGTTTACGGGGTTTGACATCTCCTATCCAGTGTCAACGTGAGTGCAATAACTTAAGAGATGTTACGGGATTTTCCATCTCTCAAGGATCCGTTAAACTATCTACTATGTAGTACAATACGCTATTATAATATGTCTACATTAAAGTAAAAGTATTAAAATAGCGTTAAGTCATGGCCCATTCCACCCTTAACACATTTTTATTCCCAAGAGTATATACAAGACCGTAGTTTCCCCAAAACCGGAAGTCACCAGAGGGCAATCCATATACTAAAGGTACAAACCAAAATCGTAGTGGTCGCGAATAGGATAATCAGTATGACAAGGTACATGAGGCAATACCAACTAGGATACTAGTAGTTGCGTGATCCGGACTGATGTTGGGCATAGCAGCTAGTACCCCAACACCGCGAAACAACACTCCCAAATCAATGGGTGCACCCAAATCGAATCACAAATGTAATAGACATGGTATCGAAGAAGTGTGTCCGCTAGAGGTGGCGAACCTCAATGGCCCGGCGCGGCTCCTGTTTTAGTCATGTCAGGGGTCATCCAATATCGTTCTCTTTCTTCAATCAACGCGTTCATCAAACCATCCACTTCATTCTGGATCAACACTCCGCGTATACTAGTTATTAAAGTGGTTTTCGGTATCGACAGAGAGTATGTCCATATCCGATCCCGGTCTCTTTAATAACTACGTATTACTACACCGATGGCTCCTTTACATTTTCAAAATCAATTCATAATTGATTATCAAAAATATCATATTCGCTTCAAAAATAAAAGCCATTTCAAAATCATCATATCTACTCAAAGTATACGATTTCATTTCAAAATCATTTCGCCTCAATATCTCATCTCGTTTTCAAAATCATTTCGAATTTCAATTTAGGTTGCAACTTCATTTAACCCAATTCGTATTTAAATTCGAGATTTAAACATAAACAATTCACCTTATTTACCAGCTTGAAAATTTTAGAAAATAGTTTTAAGTAGTTTAAAAGTAGTTTAAATAATCAAAATAGTTAAAGTAGTTTAATAGAAAATATTTAAATAGTTAAAAATAGTTTAATAGAAAATATTTAAATAGTTTAATCGAAAATAATTTGAATATAAAAATGGTTTATATAGTAAAACAGTTTGAAAATCAAAATAATTTCAATATTTAAAGAATATAGATTTTAAATCATTCATACTAAAATATTCATTAAAACAATTCCAAAGTCAAACCGGTCAACTTCCCAATTTCCTACCCAAATCAATTCCAATTTCCATTTCGATTTAATCAATTCATTTCCGATTTCAACTCGAATAAATTTTGATTTCATATAAATTTCGATCCCAATAAACAAATCCCGTTCACTTTCAATTTCCAATTTCAAATTAATTTCCAATTCCAAATTAATTTCCAATTCCAATCCCAATTCCAAATGAATTTAAATTTCAATTCCAAATTAATTTAAATTCCAATTTCAAATTAATTTCCAATTTCAATTCCAAATCCAATTTCAAAATATCGATTTAAACATTAAATCAAATTTACTTTCAATACCAAATTTTTTTTGAATCCAAATTTCAATTCTAAACTCAAACCTGAAATATCATTTCATATAAATTTTCTTAGAAATATTCAAAGTTCGAATAAAAGTCCAATCTTTAAAACAAATCAACTTCCGAAAATTTATGCCGTATTTCAATTTTTAATTAAAAAACTAAACTTCGATTAATTAAACAATTTCGTTTATCAAGTTTAAATTCCAACATTTCAAGCTCCAATTCAAAATAATTCAATTTCCATAATTTGGATTTTTTCTTAAAATCAATTCATTTAAATAATTTCAAAACAACTTTTAAAATCAATTAATTTAGCCAACCCGGTGTCCGTATATAATTTTCTATCCTATGGCCAAGTGATTATTTATTTCAGTTAAATGTTAGGGATGAATATATATCACTTAACCGATCACAGTGTCATATGTATCACAGGATATATATAAGCAAATAAACATCCAAACAATTAAATATCAACCAATAGCATCCATCGAAATAAATCATCCAATAGACAATACAATTCACAGCAATTTCATAGTTATCAATATCGGGTAATTTAATCGCAATTAAATTTTAATTTCAATTTGACTGTCAATTTTTAATTTCTAACATTAAATTCGATGACAATCTATATGACAATTAAATTTTATCAAACAACGACAAATAAAATCGTAACACTTCATAATGTCAAATTTAACTAGCATAAAGATATTTAGTACGTTGTGAGCGTTATAAAACACTCACCTTGATTTTCTGTTGTCGTCGAGACGTTCCGGTTTGGAACTAAAACTGGACGACACCCAACTTTAGCCCAAATTTCCACCGTCTCCAAATCCATCCAAACCAGTTTCATTTCGAAGCTCTTGTCATTACGATCGCAACGCAAAAAGTTTCGTTCCAATCGGACCTCGTATGAAAAAGTTATACATTTTTGAAGTTAACACGAATTTATGTTATAAATATTTACAATTTTCTTTTATAATTTTAAACCCTACAATGCAATCTGGCCGTCCATCCCTCTTGCTTCAGATCTGGCCGCTCCTTTGCTTCATCTTCCCCAGGTTAAAGAACGTGACCAACAACCCATAGCCGCCCTTATTCCCTCAATTTTCGAGGCCACCACGAGCACTTCCACTTCGATCAGGATACACCACTTCGAAGCACTACTCAAGAGCCACCATCGGCCCCAAGGGTGTGGAGCTCGGTCGCCTCCTCCACCTCGATTTGCATGAAAACGCAGCAGCGTCCATCTCTTTTTGCCGTCAATCCGTGGCTCCGTTTCCGATCTCCACCGTTGGATAGCTAGATCTTGATGCCCTCTACAACTTTGTAGTTGATGACTTTTGCTAATTGTTTGTAGATTTGGAGATAATTGAGGAGAAAGTTTCGAAATTCTCAGCCATTAAAAAGATTAGTGGCGGCTGAAGCTATTTGACCTAGGGTTTTTTGGAAAATAGAGAAAGTGAGGGCTTTTATTGAAAAATACGCGACACTATTCATCCCGGATTTTTTCCGAACTCCAAACGAAGCGTGCCGGCTGACGTTTCTAAGGTTTACCCCATGTTCCGAACGCAATGGAATATGTTTCAGAGGCTAATTCGGTCATCTGGGCGAGTTACGGAGAAAACGATCAGTTTTAAATTAAACCGATTTAAACCGATTTAAACCGATTTCGATGCGTTTTGGCTTGCCCCGGACAAACGGTAACTCCGATTGACACGAAATTTGAAACCATACAATAATATCACATTACGGATCTGATGAACTGGTTTCGTCGAAATCCGAGACTTTTTGAAAAATGACTATTTTCTCTCGCCGAATTAATATTAAAAACAATTCGATGCGTTTCGAGCTGCCACGGTCAAATGATAACTCCGATTGCTACGAAAATTGAAATCCGATAATAACAAACTATTACGAATCCAATGGAACTAGTTTCGTTCAATTCTGAGACTGTTCGAAAAATGGCTATTTTTCAGTCGATAATTAAATATTAAAATATTCAATTTTCACAAATTAACTTTAAATTCAATTTTAAAAGTTCTATAACATTACTATACTCCAATATGATAAGATAAAATTTTACAAATCATTTTCAATCATATTCAACTCGATTTTCAATTATTTCTGAAATTTAACTTATTAAATTATCGATTTAATTGTCTAATTAAATCCAATATTCGAAAAATAATTTATTCGACTGTTTAATTTCAATTTAAAATTCCCAATTTTAAATTATTAACTTTTAAATCAAATTTCAATTGTTCACAAATTCCATTTTTAATTTCACAGTAATTAACAATATTTTACAATGCAATTTTCCATTATAAATCCAATATAAAAGATTATATTAGATTCCACGTTCAATTATATTGTAATTCAAATTCAAGTTATTTAATTCCAAATGAATTCTTTTATTTCGATTTACACTTTCATTATTGAATCAACCATTTACTTATACATTATTATCAATAGTTTATAATTCATTTACTTTCATTTTCTTCAGCTATCATCTTATTTAAATTCACAGTAATATTAAATTACATTCATTTATTTACGTTGATTTCCATATTATAACTTCAATATTAAATGTAACATTTTATTTATTTCGTTGCTTACAATCAAATTCAATTCAATTCAATTACTTATTACATTCAAATTTAAATCTTTACTTACGTTCAATTACAAGTTAACATCTTTATTTAATTTACAAATAAGTTATTTCAGAATTCAGTTTTGTATTTTAACTTGTAATTCACATTTAACAACACAAAATTTTATTTCCTTCGGATTTTTATCAAAATTTTCATTTTAATTCATATTTTTAAAGTGTTAAAAATACGGGTTGTTACATTATATATATATATATGTATTTATACGTTAGTTATGTAAGCATTCTAGCTTTGTATATATATTTATCTATGTTTGTTTTGCTTGCTAATCTTATTTTCATTTCCAGTTTGCTTTGGAATGGTATAGTTTAAGCTATATATTACATCGTTAGCTATATATATATGGTTCACTTTTCAATAGTTTGTAGTCTGGCTTCCAAAAATATATATATACGGGCCTTACAAATATAATACTGTTGTCTATATATATTATTATTTGTGAATATGACGATGACAGTGTTTTATATGGTATAAGTATATAAGTCCATATAGTTATATATATATATATTCATGTAACAGGTCGTGTAATGTAAATATTTTTAAATATATATATATATAGGTAGATATCAATTATACGTGTACTGTATATATATTTTAATTTTTAATATATGTGTTTTTATATAAAACAATGATTTTATTTACATATGTATTTTATTTGATATTTGTCTTAAAATGAAATATTGTTTTAATAAGAAAATAATAATGTTATATATATATATTCAGTTTATATCAAAACTGATTTTGATTTGTTCTCATCAATTTCTATTACCAGATCAGTTCATTGAATTCGTGCCAATCTTACTTTGCTTTGGAATTCGTGTTCAGATTCGTAACTCAATTTCAACGTTTATCCTCTCTAGCCTTGAAAGGTGAGAAATCACTCACGATTAATGTTCTTTTATTTATTAAATTTGATTTCAATTGAAACGACAATTGAAATTGCTGATGTTAGTTATTTACACCGTTATATATATGCTATTGCCTATATCGGTTCACCTGTGACATCTGACAATATTATCTGCCAATTGAAATATGCTGATGTTAGTTATTTACACTGTTATATATATGCTATTACCTATATCAGTTCACCTATTACATTTGACACCATTATCTGTTATTTATATTGATGATATATGCCTGTTATATTATTATCATATCTGTTATCACTCTGCAAGTTCCCTGTTAGTATAGAATCACTATGGGTTGAAATGATACATACCCGAACGGACTTCAGAATAGGAGAAGATCGTTATGGGTTGAAATGATAAACCCAAGTGATTTTCAATTGAATTGAATTTGGGATTACGGGTTGAAATGATATATATATACCCGTATATATTTAAATTGCGGATTGAAATAATAAATATCCGTATCACTTAACCATAGGGTAGAAAATTATATACAAACACCGTTGGTATATATATAAATATTTTGGAAACTGAGTTATATGGTTTTGAAAAGAAATATATGGTTTTAATAAATATTGATTTTAAAGATTTATTAAATTTGATTTAATAAAGTTGATTTGAATCAATATAAATATGTTTAAGTATTTATGTAAATTTATATTTTCAAATATAGAGTTTATAATGATTCAGGTTGGAAAGATAAATTTGAAATTGATTTGAAATTATATTTATTTAAGAATTTTACTTAAATAAGGTTGATTTGAAATTTATTAAATTTGAAATTTTAAGATATGTTTTATAACTTAATTTGATTTAAAAGTGGCTTAAATGAATATTTCAAACTTAAATAAATTTAAATAGGATATTTTGTTTATATAAATTTGTAACTTTAAGTTGTATTTAGATGTATTAAAATGATTAGAGAAATATCTCAGAAACTAAATGTAATGAAATTAAATTGAGATATAAATGGAATTATCAAATTTAGTTTTTGAAATGTGGAATATTTAAGGCTTTGAAATATACTGAAATGAAATGGCTTATCTTATGGTTCAAATATGTATTTGAAATTGATAAATTGAAATGGTTTATTGAGAAACTGAATCGAATTGAAATTGATGATTTGAGATTTGATTAAATTTAGATTTTGGAATTCAAGTTGATTTGAATCGATTTGTGAAAGTCGAGGAAATTATTTTATTTTATAAATTAATTTAAAAATCATATTTAAAACTATTGATATTTTACTTTATAAATATATTTTAATATAAACTATTTTAATATAAATCATTTTTAATATAAATTATTTTAGCATAAACTATTTTAACTTATAACTATTTATATAAACTATTTTATTTATAAACTATTTTATTATATATACAAATTTTAATATCTAAACTGTTAAAGGGAAAGTGTTATGATTCCAAAGCATTATGATTTCTAAATTTTGACTTCCAAAGTGTTTTGATTTTAAAAGACTTACGATTTCGAAAGCGATATAACTTTGGAAAGTGATATGTTTTGGAAATGGATTTATTTAAAGTGAAGTTGATATCGTATGGATATGGTTTTGAAATGGCAATGATATTTCGGTTTTGAAATATAAACTATTTTGAAAGTTTATTAAATGACCAATCGTTGTAATAATTACGTAGTTATTGAAGAGTCCGGGATCGGTTAGGGACATACTCTCTGTCCAAACTGAAAACCACTTTAATAACTATTATACGCGGAGTGTGATCCAGAATGAAGTGATTGGAATGATGACGTTGTTGGATTTGAAGGAAGAGAACGATAATGGATGACCTGGACACTTGTGTCAAATTGAAAATGACTTAAACAGGAACCGTGCTGGGCCAGTGAGGTTAGGTACCTCTAGCGGACACACTTCTTCGTAAACTACTCATTACTTGTTTTTGATTGGTGCGCACCCTTGATTTGGGAGTGTTGTTTCGCGGTGTTGCGATCGTTGCGGCGATGCGTTCTCACCAGTCCGGATCAGGCAAACGGTAGTTTCACTACCTTGGGTATTGCCTCATGTGCCTTGTCATACTCGTATCCCTATGCGCGACCACTACGATTTGTTTCATGTTATACCTATGGAGTACTCCCTGATAACCCACTAGTTTACGGTGGAGTTTACAGTGTTGTATAGACTATGACACTTATATAAAATGTGTTAAGGGGGATAATGGTAACGCCTTAACGCTATTTTGATACTTTATATTACTGATAGGCATTATCTACTTAGCGTACACTACTACATAGTAGATGGTTTAACGGATCCTTAGAGGATGGTTATCCCAAACATCCTTTGAGTTACTTGTATTTCAGTCGTTATTTCACTTGAGTTGGATTTATTGATATAAGAATGTTAATCCTGACTCGAGTGTTTTGTGTTTTCTTTACGCTCGGGTCAGACTGAGTGTACCATTATTCGAGGCTCACCTTTGGAGTTGGAGCTTCGTTTGGAGATCCAGCTTGTTGATTCATGAGTTTTGATTCATGACACAAGCTTCAGAGATCATACGACGAAATACAAAGAGAACACTTTCATTAAAGCGACAAAAAGAGAATAAACGTATATTGTGAACTACAAAGGAGACAAGACTACAATCCAGAGATTAGTATGAATATTTTATTTTATTGAGTCTTAGAATATTGTTAAAATCATTCCTCAAGTAGTCACACACACACAAATTGATCCATGTTAATTTATACATATATAAGTGTACACTGTGCAAATAACATCAGGTCGGCTGACCGACCAGGATCCTCGGTCGACCGACCCTGTATTATGTGCACAGTGACTTTCTGTTTTGTATACGTTTTTAAACTCAGCTGACCGGCCAGGTTTTCCGGTCGACCGACCAGAGAATAACGGCTAGTTTTATGAAGAGATGCGATCATTTCATGAAGAGGAATGTCCTCTGTTTCAAGAGATATGGACACAACTATTGACTGAAACTCTTCATGAAAGATTATAACTCTTCTACAATTATATAAACACATTCAATTCATTTCTACAATAACCAATTCATGTTTTAATTCTGAAATCTATTCTCTATTATTCTCTGCAAATAAAAAGCATTCATTCTCATTCAATATCACTAGAATCCTTGAATTAATTCATATACTTCGATTCTACGTGATTATCTTCCTTTTAAATCTTCACACACATACATACTCTTGAGGATTTGATTATAGAAAAGTTGTACTATCAAAAGACAATCAGTGTTATTCAGAACACATTCGTCAACAAACTATTTGTATTAAGTTGAAGTCCTCTTCGGCTGTTGAGGCGGAAAATTCCTGTTCGGCTGCTCAGGTGTCGTATACCTATTCCTCCGGGTTAAGTGAGGGGTTGAGTTTAAATCCAGAGGGTATTCTGGGACTGGACGTAGAACGGGAAGTTCGAACCAGTATAAAAATTCCTGGTGTCATTTTACTATACTGCTTTTATATTCCGCACTATTTATAGTATTAATATCATCTCTATACTCTGTATTATCATATATCCATATTACACGATCCTTAGTACTACACGTGAACTTTAATTTGGTATCGGAGCCTGGTATTCTATCGATCGTCACAACATCATAGAATAATGGCTAGAAAAAGATCCGGTCGAAGTACAGCAAGCAAAAAGCCTGAAACTATTAGAGCAACGACCAATGAGGACTGTAAAAAGGTACTTTCTGATTTACAAATTTCAGTAAAAGATAATAATGAATTAGTTAGTATAAGCAATAAGATTTCAAAGCTTAATTTTATTATTTTAGAAAAGATGAAATCTGTTGAACTTGAAAATGAGAAATTGAAAAACGAGAAGTTAAAATTAGAAAATCAACTTGGTTATTTAAAGAATAATTTTATAACTCTTACAGATTTTCTAGATAAACAAAACACCATATTTGAAAATGAGAGAGAAAAATTTTCAAAAGAAAATTTTGATTTGAAAAGACAAAATGATTTATTACAATCCTCTTTAGATAATTTAGAATCTCAAAATTTCCTTCTCAAAAATGAGAACGGTACGTTAAAAAATGAGAATTCTGAATTAAATGAGAAAATGAATATTTTAAATAATAGTAATATTTCTTTTAAAAATAATAAGTGTGACTTTAAAGCTAAATTTGATAAACTCAACACTGAAGTCACAAAATTTAATAAAGGTCAAAATGATTTAAACATGATTTTATCTAGTTCTAGACCTTTACATAATAAAAATAGTTTAGGATATAATCATAGAAATAGCACTAGATACGCTTTTATGTATAATAAAAATGTTAGTGCTACTACTAAATTTCGAGTAAAGTCGAAATCAAATTTTTATCGAAATTCAAAAACTGCTATGACCAATAATGCTTATAATTTCTCTAGAAGTACAAAATCATTAACGAGAAATATGAATAAAAATTATCTAAGCATTTGGGTTCCTGTTAATTGGAAAAATAGAGAAAAATGCATTAATAATTATTTTGATATGGTAATCAATAATGAAAATTATATTTTTGAAGGTTCAACCACACCCAAATGGGTATGGTTTCCTAAAAATTAGGAAATTAAAAGAACCTTGGGTATCGCATGCTTTAAATGTTAAATATTTTTTGATACCTTACATTATAAGTAGTAATTACTTTGTTTTATATTATTCTATGTTAACACTTATGTAGAATATAATTTATGTCTATTTTTAGATGTTGTGTAGTAAGTAAACATCATTAATATTCCTATTTGGTTTGAGTATGTAATATTTAAACTCGATGTTTTCTTACTTGTGTTACATGTTCCATATTTCTTTTACATATTACATCTAGTAAGTATTCCTTTTTGTCGATGACAAAGGGGGAGAAATATATGAAAACTAACAAATTTTTTGCAGAAAAGTCGCCATATATTCAGGGGGAGAATTATAATATATATGTGAATATTACTTCGTCATATAAGTATTGTCATCAATCAAAAAGGGGGAGAATGTTGATTCATGAGTTTTGATTCATGACACAAGCTTCAGAGATCATACGACGAAATACAAAGAGAACACTTTCATTAAAGCGACAAAAAGAGAATAAACGTATATTGTGAACTACAAAGGAGACAAGACTACAATCCAGAGATTAGTATGAATATTTTATTTTATTGAGTCTTAGAATATTGTTAAAATCATTCCTCAAGTAGTCACACACACACAAATTGATCCATGTTAATTTATACATATATAAGTGTACACTGTGCAAATAACATCAGGTCGGCTGACCGACCAGGATCCTCGGTCGACCGACCCTGTATTATGTGCACAGTGACTTTCTGTTTTGTATACGTTTTTAAACTCAGCTGACCGGCCAGGTTTTCCGGTCGACCGACCAGAGAATAACGGCTAGTTTTATGAAGAGATGCGATCATTTCATGAGGAGGAATGTCCTCTGTTTCAAGAGATATGGACACAACTATTGACTGAAACTCTTCATGAAAGATTATAACTCTTCTACAATTATATAAACACATTCAATTCATTTCTACAATAACCAATTCATGTTTTAATTCTGAAATCTATTCTCTATTATTCTCTGCAAATAAAAAGCATTCATTCTCATTCAATATCACTAGAATCCTTGAATTAATTCATATACTTCGATTCTACGTGATTATCTTCCTTTTAAATCTTCACACACATACATACTCTTGAGGATTTGATTATAGGAAAGTTGTACTATCAAAAGACAATCAGTGTTATTCAGAACACATTCGTCAACAAACTATTTGTATTAAGTTGAAGTCCTCTTCGGCTGTTGAGGCGGAAAATTCATGTTCGGCTGCTCAGGTGTCGTATACCTATTCCTCCGGGTTAAGTGAGGGGTTGAGTTTAAATCCAGAGGGTATTCTGGGACTGGACGTAGAACGGGAAGTTCGAACCAGTATAAAAATTCCTGGTGTCATTTTACTATACTGCTTTTATATTCCGCACTATTTATAGTATTAATATCATCTCTATACTCTGTATTATCATATATCCATATTACACGATCCTTAGTACTACACGTGAACTTTCACAGCTATCTATCTAGCTTTCAGATATTCAGTTGATTCCAGTGATGTATTCTGTTCTTGTATTTGACTATTGTATTCGAGACCTCTGTTGTATCTTGTTTAACTCTGTTATATATATAATAGCTTCATGAACTACTATTCTTTTGTTTCCGCTGCATTATTGTTATATTACTCTGTGTTTGTGATCTGTGATTATTTTATTTACTGTATATGCTGAGTTTTGCCAAATTTTATTACAATCCATTGTTTTGTATTATTCAAGTCCGACGTGTGTGGATTTATTGTCGATTTGAATGGTCCAAAATACTGGGTCGTTATAACTATAGTTGAATATACCCGTTCTTGATACAACATGATTAATAAGCTAAACATGTTTGAGTTTCTATTGAATCTACATGACTTCTGGTAGTAGGATGACAATAACATCACAATTTGATAATTTAACATGAACAATCATGCAAGAGTCCTAATAATTCAATATAAAGAATTTAAGAAACATTTGTTTGTTGTTTTAAGTAATAAAATATCTGAAACCTCACAAATAATTTGCATATCAGGTGGAACTAATGGCTTCAACAAAAGGATATGGGAAGTAACTGAATACAAAATTCCAAAAGTCCATCCATCACCATTAAATATCACAGCAAAGACAGAGAAGAAGGTTTTCCCTATATAATCAACTACAAAATAAGTTATTAATAAGTTAATTATATGATAGTGGAATATGTCTCCAGGCTATCTATCTGGTGGTTTTAAATGCAAATGCCTTAACCATTTTTTCTAAAGAAGTCTAGTTTCATTAGTTTCAAAATTTACTTCCTAATCATAGGTTTCCCTAGAGATGTTATTGTGACAGAAACATACTCTCTTTATCTAACCAATTCATTGAAACTCGAAATGGAAGTAAAAGCAATTTTACAACGGGCAATGCCCGTTGTAATATGGATTTCGCAACGGGCATGCGCTAGTTGTATTAGGCCTCGTTGTAATAGGTTGACCGTATTTTACAATGGGAAATAAACGTTGTAAAAGGCCATTGTAATACACCATTTTACAACGGTCATCGGCCCTTGTAGTAGACTCTATGACAACAACTAAAGCCCATTGTAAAATGTTGAAACTAGCAACGGGTTCTGACCGTTGTAATAGCCTATAATACAAGTGGCATAGCCCGTTGTAATAGACTATAATACAACTGGCATAGCCCGTTATAATACATGATATTGCAACGGTTTCTGACCGTTGCAAAATAAATGCAACTTTTAGAAAAAATTACAGTAGCATCCATGTAGTACATCCATACCAATAATGGATAATTTAACGAGTAATAAATATTATCATAAAACAACCAAAATTACGTACGAAAAGACTAAAAGCTAGAGTCATAAAATTCCAACACATTCCAAAAGGTTAGATAAGTTTACATTGACATAGTTCTAACATACACATGAAAACTAGTTTCATAACAGCCAAATACATAAAGCATTAACACATAAGCATAAATCTTTTGTCAACAAACTCACCTTTCTTTGATTTTCGCTTTCTCTTTTCACGCTCTCTTTCTCTTTTCCTTTTGTTTTTCTTCTTACTTTTATCCATATAATATTCCTCTCTTTCTTCTTTCGTCTATATGGACAGGTGAAAAACACCAGTTTATATGTGCAATAATTGAATGGTAACATGTCCTTATAAGTTATAGTCAATGCGCAAAGTAATGCTATTAAATATATAAACAAAATGTTCATGTCAGGTTTAAACAAAAATATAAAAATCTAGCAATAATCTTAAAATATATGATGTTGATCTAAATGATATAAACATCACGTCTGAATATTTTTTTAGCAGAATCTGCTATATGTAGATTAAGAAAACTAATTATGGAATTTTGAACATGCGCGCATGCGTACGTACATACATATCCTTCATCTATATGAGAATTATATATATATATATATATATATGTATGCGCACATGTACATGTCCCATATATATATTAAACAAAGTTAGAGATATGCATGGTGCTACAAAAATAAACAAAATTAGAGATATGTTACACAGACATGCAATTCAAATTGCCATGTAGCGTATCATCATATGCTACCTATAGACATGACATATATGTTATAAACAGTAGTGGATATTTAATAATTTCATAAGATTTGAATATTGCATCAGGTATACTCTGTCATAGTGGAGACCTTTCAATAAATTAACTTCATTTGTATGCCTTTTACTTACTTTATTTTTCTCCTTGCTTCGAAGCTTCTCAAGTAACTCCTCAAAAATAAGCTGCATAATGACAACACGTTATCATAGTTAACAGTATAATCCATAACCAAACGCAATTTATTTGTTACTCCCCAGGAAGAAATCTCTCTTTTGGTTAACACTTATAGAATAATGAATAATAAGGCATGCTACATATAAACTAATTCCATATTTGGAACTAAATAAATATAACTAAAACATATCAAGTAAATTTTGCCAGCGCCGCACTAGTTGCAACTGATAATTTTACTTTAAATTTGTTTTCGAAATTACTTTAAGATTATCTTTCTTCGATGCAAAATCCTTAAAACTTTCAAATGTGGAGGATGTCGTCAGTGTAACCTATAATGTAATAAACAATGATAATTATAATAACAAGAATTAATCAAGTAATTTATAACAGTTCACATATTCATGGAGGATGTATATGTTTCCAAACTCCAATTCATCTTTTACGTCTGTTTTATCTTCCTTATACTGCAAAAACAAATAAGATTTCAATGCAAACGGAATATTAGAAGTTACATAAGAACAATCGTACAAGAGAACATGTATATAAAAACTATGTATCATTTTCCAACAAGGAAACTTTTTCCAGGGCCGTTCCTCAAAATTTAAGGGTTTTGGAAAAATAAAAATAATGGGCCTTTTATCATTTATAATTGCTGTTTTTATTTAATCTAAAATAGTATGTAGTAAATATAAATTGATAAACTACAAGGCACCAAAATAAACTTAATTGTATGAGTGGATCTTAAGCAACATTTTCATATTTACATATTGTTACCAAAATGCAATATATTGGGATTTATATTATCAATTGAAGCTTATATGAAGTAGAGGATCTGGATGGTCTTGCTCTTTGGACCCTGCTTAGGGCTAGCCTTGACTACTTCACAAGTTTAAAAAGTTGGATATTATATCATTGTCACTTATGGTGTCTCGACTAGTATATGCCATTCACATTCACAATTTTCATTTTTTATTTATGTATAGTATACGATTCTCATTTCTTTTGAGTTTTGAATTAAGGCACTAATTCCATCTATTTAGATTCAAGAAATATGGAAAAGGACCTGTTTTAGTAAATCTTCTTTAACATCTTCGAACGGATCTTTGGCAGTTAGACCAGAGGTGTTAGATGAAAAATCTAAGTAAGCCGACAAGTCCTTAACCTACATAAAAATTAGATGATGAAAATTCACTGAATATATAGTCTGTAACATCCTGTAAAATTAAATCTGGAATTAACCTGAGCATAATAATCATTCCAATGGCATGTTGCTGTAAGAATTCCAGAAGAAACGTGTTTATCCATCAGCTTACGAAATGCCTCACAGTTTTTTCCCTCTGATTTCAGCAGTTATTCCTATACATTATGCCATGACCATTATCTAAGGCTTGGTAACAGTAATATATAATTATAGAAAACATGGTACTATACTTTATTCATTCCCTTATAAAAAAAGGGTAATCAAAAGCAATTTAAGTAGTGCACTGTCTGAATTCTCATCTGCTCTTCTTCCTTTTTCTCCAAATCACTAATATACTCCTGAAATACTTACTATTGAATTAATATAGTTTGTGTGATAACCAAAACTGAGAATGAAGAGTACCTCGAACATCACAATCCAAGCAATTCTCCCAACTTTTACAATTAAGCCAATAGGTAAATGCGACAAACACCTTTTACATAAATCAACATATTGGTTGAGTCTGCATTGGCATCAATGAGAAAGTTGGAACCTGGCACACAATTAAGCCAATGTTATTTCCATTTTATATAAGCAACCAAAGCTAAATTAAAAAAGAAATTGCTGTCGATGGTCACGTCGATGGAAATTTGTTTGGTAGCGTTTCAGATTTGGAATTGGTTGAACGAGTGATTATCTCATGATTAAAAAATTGTTTTTAAGTATAATCTGAATAAACCATTAAACTTACTAAACTAGTTCAGCAGTAGCCTGCAAGTTCATTTGTAAAGAAAAGAAACAAATGCTTTATCGTACTTTGAAGTCTTTGGTGTTTCGGAGCATTCTAAATTTGTTTATTTTCTTTTACATATATGTATATATTGTGTAACAATTGTTGTTGTATGTATATTATCAAATCCATTTGTATTGAATTATTGGTCGTTGTTTATCTGAGCTCACTTCGATCGACACTAAAGAGCTGGTTTTCATTTTATTGCTAAGGTTATGTCGCTACATTAGCAGAGATGTAAATCAAAATAGGGGAATAAAATGCAACTATAACAGTTCAAAGCAAAATAATAAAGGACACAGGATATATAATCAAAACATGAATTCATTCTTGACAAAAGAATGTGTGCCTATATTGTCAACTTGAACAATACACATCTATATTTTAATGCCATGATATCGACAACTGACATTATGTTTCAATGCTATTGTACAAACTAAAATGAACAAGTCAAAGTTGGGATGAAAATGCTTTGACAGGGACAAAGCAAGAAAGTAAATTACAACCACAAATTAGTAACAGGGATATGCTTTTTTTACACATGTACTTGGAGCTTGAAATAACACATGTATATTTTACCTTACCTTGTCAAAGTCCGCATTTACAGAACTCGTACATTCCTATAAACTTTTATGTATATATTTGAAATTAAATAAATATATATATATATATATATATATATATATATATGGGATTTGAAAACCACACATATACATGCACTCAAAACTCATGTATTGAAATTTAATACTTATGAAATCTTCCATAGGTTTTTGAAGCTTTATGTCTTTGGAAATTTAGATGAGTACGAGTCTGCCATCAATTCTCATGAAATTGTCATGTGTAAAAGTTTTATATCCATAATACTTCAAAACATGCTAGAAAATTTTAAATATAAAATTAATACATACTTAAAGCTACATATTCATGAAATGGTATGTTCCTGAAAGCAGCACTTTATGAAACTTAATGATTCCAAAATTCACTTATGTTAAAAAATAATGCATATGATGAAACTGGTTTGTGTCAAAAAAATTTATTATGGTGTTATGCTAACATGAAAACACATACGTACGCATGTGAAATTATGTATTCAACTACATCTCATATGAAATCCAATATTTTCAAAATCCGAAAATATTCAAAAAAAACTTTTATCTTCTAAATTTTAGACATGCATTCAAAACTGAAGCTTGTGCATTAAAGAGCTTATATATGTATGTGTGTGTGTGTATATATAGATGTATGTACATGTATATTTTGAGAATTCATTTTTCTCTCTTTGTCTTTAAAACCTTTATTTGTATAATCATTACTTAAACCTGATATAAGTATTTGAGGTTTTCATGCTTATAAGATTTACGCATACATGCAAAGCTGAATACAAAACCGACACACCTGAAACATTAATCTTCCAAAGCTTATTATTAGGAACTCAATACATGTATATCTAAAGGCTAAAACACTGAAACTAACATAGATTCAAAAATATTTGCTTTTGAAATTTACACGCTTAGAAATCCGCTATTCAGAGCTTATTCAGGTATTTATAATCAATGTATATAAAACTTGTGTGCTTGAAGCTTTGGTTTCTTTGAAATTATATGTATTCGAAACTATATCCACAAATTAGCATATATATATATGATATATTTATAAAATTTCAGATGTTCGAAACTATAAAATATAATTCCATAATACAGAGTTGTTTATCAATCTGAGTTGCTTTCCAGCAAACTCCGATTTATACCACAATGCACCATCATCGTATAATTTAACTCCAAATCAAATGTGTTTTGATGGTTTTCAATATACATGTCATTCCATAATCAACCCTCAATCCGAACTTACAATGACAATTTAAATCTCAACATATAACCTTATTTTAACCATTTGATTCAATTTCAACTATCTATTCAAATTTCATATTTTAAATGCATAATTCAATCAATTCAAACTCCAATTTAATTAAAAACTATAGCATACAAACAACTATATAATTGATTTAGATATAGGGTGTGAGTTAAATAAAATAACTCACTATATAATCAATAAATCGTATGCATACAAGCATTTCCTATCCAATTCAACCATTAACAACCAAAGATCATAACATAATCAACCAATAACATGCAAAAGGAATCCTAGCATTTAGAAATAGAATTCGTAAGTTAAAAGTAACTCACCTTATCCATCGCTGCTTTAACTCCACCTCATGCTTCAACCAGGTCTATGCTTTAATTTCCTCTTCCTTCCTTGTCATCTCTTGCTGCGCCTGCACTCCCACACTGCCAGTAATTGCTCAGGCCAGCCATCAAGAGCACGTCCCCTCCCTGTACTTACTTCAAAGCTTGGGCGCCTACAGCACAAAGTGTTGTTTTTCCTCCTACCACCGTTCGATGACACAAGCTCCTACTGCCGCTGACGACGAACTCGAGAGGCCGCACTTCATCCACTGACCCTTGCCCACTTCTCAATCGATCACCGCACCTCACATTCGTGTTGCCAAGCCTCAAACGCGAAGCCAATTTACTGTTTCCATTGTCGTCGTGCTATCGGAGACGCGCCCACCATCGTAGTCGCGCCTACTGCCAACGACGGCCAGGTCGTATTCCCCTAAGTCGTTGTTCTCGTTTAATTTTTTTTATTTCCATTTTCTTTTTGTTGAATTTCCTGAGGTCGAATGTAATTGGGGATTAGGGTTGAAGTCGGATTTGAGAAAATAAACACAGGCAATTTCCCGAGGAGTTTATTTTTTTTAATTTGGGTTGGGCTTTGTTTTATTAAGAGAAGTTCGCATTTTATTTTAGTCAAAAGGGTAACTTCAATTTGCACATTTATTTATTTGTAATTATTTTTCAGTCTAATTGAAACTGATTTACACTTCATTATACAAATTATATACCAATATCTAGACAACCACAAAATTTTCATTCAATACAATATTGTTTCACACTCGTTGATTATTCATTGTATTGATTATGAAAATGAATTTATTCATCGTCGTTAATTTATCGATTTTTAGTGAATATCGAATAGAACTTCTTTCCGTCTATTTCAATTATATAAAATTTATTTATACTATTAAAATATTTCATATTTATTAACACATTTTATTTAAAAATTTTATTATATTGTCTAAAATGAATTTGTTCACTAAATCAAATTTTATTATAACTAAATCCATTAAATAGACTTATGAATAATAATTTGATTTTAAAAATAATAATTGTCACAAATTGACTTCTAACATTACTATTTTAAATAAATTAGTTTAATATTACAGCTTCAAAACAGGGTTGTTACAATTCTTTAGTTATTAAATAATGATTATTTAATAGTAATCACTGATTATTAAAAATTAATTATTAAAATCGACTAGTTTGAACCAATAAAACCGTCTACATTAAAAAAAATTGAAATCCGACCATTGATAAATGGTGTCATTGTCCTAAATGCTCAAATATTATTTGAAAACTATGTAATGTTGTTTGCTAAAATTATATATATATATATATAAATATATATATTATGGAAAAGTAAAGGAAATATTTAATATGAATTATTTTACTAAGTACTAATAATATTTATTAATTATAAGTTATAAATATTAGCTATAATTTACTAATTGTTAATAATTAACTATAATAAATTATTAATATAAAAAATAAATATTGATTATAGATAATAATCAGTAATTATAAATTATTTATTAGTAATCATTAATTGCAATATGGTATTTTTGTAATATAAAAAATAAATATTGATTATAGATAATAATTAGTAATATGGTATTTTAGTTGTAGTGAATAATTATTAATTAGTGATTATTTATTAATAATCATTAATTATTATACGTTATAAATGATTAATATAATATTATTAATGATTAATTATTAAATATTAATAAATAATATAATATTATTAATGATTAGTAATTAGTAATTAGTAATATAATATTATAATTAGTAATTAGTAACATATGATTACTATAATATTATTAATGATTAATTATTAAATATTAATAAATAATAAATATTACTTTTAAGAAAGCATTGTAATTATCAATTATTGGTTGTTGAAAATTGGCGACAGACATTTATTACAACGGGCATTTTATGATCGTTGTAAAATTGGCCTCGATTAAAACAGGCATTTTATGACCGTTGTAAAATTAGCACCTATTACAACGGACGTTTTTAGCCCGTTGTAAAATTGGCACCTATTACAACGAGTGTTATGAACGTTGTAAAATTGGCACCTCTTACAACGGGCATTTTGTGACCGTTGTAAAGTTGGCATCTATTACAACGAGCATTTTGTGAACGTTGTAAAATTGACTTCTATTACAACGGGCATGAAAGGACCGTTGTAATAGCATTCTATTACAATGGGCAGTCATTGCCCGTTGTAAAAAGGGCGTTGTATAGGGCATCTTTTATAACGGGCCTGAATGGACCGTTGTAATAGCCTTCTATTACAACGGGCAACCAATGCCCGTTGTAAAAAGGGCGTTGTAATAGGTTATTTTTGTTGTAGTGCGCAACTCCAACCAACCTAGCTCATCACACTTACTGGAACTTTGCAAGTCATAACGCATGCAACATTTTAAACCACCGTGTCCGAATCTGAGCTTCTCAAATAACACCAGTAGATGAGCACTCAATCCCTATAGGCGAACTGTTGAATATCGCAAATACATCTCAATCAAGAATAATAAAAGACGACCTGTATACAACAGTCATCTTATCAAAAGTTGGTTGTTGTATCGTATTCTAACTAAGCAAGTTTTTCAAGCTAGTAGTGAAGGAGCAAAAGTATGTCAAAAGATTGAGCTATCAACATTTTAGGATTTAATTTCCTAAAAAATAGAACTATCAACAATCATGGCAAAGCTTCAGCACAACACCAATCTAGAAATATCATCACCCAATAAACAAGCAGGCAGCTAGATAAATTCAAAATTCAAAAACTGACGAAAATTAATCATGATTTCTTAGGAATCTAAAATGTTATCAGCAACCATAACCAAGTAAGTACCTTCGGATTTGCTACCCTCAAACACCAACTCAGATAAGCAGTTTTCACCTAGTATTTCAACATCTCAATCATCAGTTTCATGCATCGCAAGCTTCCCTCCATCGTCTAATCTCGGCTTTGTTGACTTTGGAAATTTCATTACCTCCAGCTATTGGCGACAATTGCACAAATTTTTTGGTGACGTTCAAGCTTCCCGGTGGTAGATCTATTCCAGGCGGCGTCGGCCATCATACAAAGTCAAACCTTAGATCTGATTGTGGAAAGCTTCACGATGATATCTTTGACGACAGCGGCTCAGCAACCGGCGTCAGATCCAAAAACGAAATACCGAGTGTTGACGATGGCACCTCCAGACAACAAAGATAGTGAAAACTCAGGCATTAATGGTAGCACCTCAAGAAAACCATGGCAGCAGTGTAAAGCGACAACAACTACGAGGATTGGGGACGAAGAGAAGATGGGGTTTGCTCAAATTCGAATCGGGAAATTTCTGTAAGGCGACAATAAGTTCGAGGGAAAAAAATGCGAGTGTTTATGATTTAGATTGTGAATTGGGTAAAGATCTGATGCTTTGGAGTTAAAATTTTGGTCTAGAGCAAAATTTTGAGTTTGGAGGCAAAATAAAATTGTTTATATGTAAAATAGAATGTAACAAAAGAAAATTTTTAATGTGTACGAAAGTATATTTTGTACCATAGGTATATAAGAAAATTTTATTTCTAAATTATTAAACTATAATAAATTATTAGTTATTACTTATTACTTCTTAGTTATAATTGAATATTAATTATTAAAAGTTAACTATTATTTATATGTTACCAATCATTAATGATTAAATATTTAATAGTAATTTTTAAAAACTAGTTGTTATTTATTAATCATTAATAATTAAGTATTAATTATTTAAGAGTAATGAAAAACACTATTATGAACTTTTACTTTTGATTTTAAAGTTTCAAAATTTTGTTACTAAATTATATGAATTTTTTAAAATTTTAATTTTTTTTGAAATATTAATTATTACTATTAATAATAATTATTAAGTATAAAATTCTAAATAATAAATTTTACTTCTTAATTACAAATTTGTAGCATACTGTTTACATTATTCGAGTTTTTACTTTTTTTTACAATTTTGAATTTTCTAAAATTTTGAATATTGTATAAAATAATAAATATTTAATAGTAAATATTACTTCTTATTGTTAAATATTTAATAGTAATTATTAAATTTGAATAATAACTATTTAATATTAATTATATATTAATAACTATTTTATAGTAATTATTTAACAATAATAATTTAAAAGTTATTATTTGCTAATAGTTATTTAATAGTAATTAACAAATTTTACAAAACTTTAAATTTTCCAAAAGTTTTAATTATTTACTTTTGAATTTTATGAAAATTTCAAAATTTTGGTAGTTATTACTAATTATTAATTACTTCTTATTATGAATATTACTTCTTATTATTAATTATATTTAATAGTAATTATAAATTATTACTTCTTATTTATTAGTTATTAATTATTACTTCTTAGTTATAATTGAATATTAGTCATTAATTATTTGATATTAATTGTTTAATAGTTGTTATTAATATTAATTACTGATTATATTTATTAAATATTAAATGTAATTAATAAATATTAACTATAATTTACTAATTATTAACAATTAATTATAATAAATTATTAAATATAAAAAATAATTATTGATTATAGATAATAATTAGTAATTATAAATTATTTATTAATAATCATTGGTTATAAATTATAAATTAATAATGTTTTTACAACCTTTTATAAATTAATAAAATTATTGTAAGTGTTATCTAACAAAACTGCTAAAACTATTACGTAAATACAATGTTTAACAAAACACAAGTTTCTCAATTTTGTATTTTATTTTGAAATACTTCGTATAAAGTTACGTACAAATAACTGGAAAGTAAAATTAAGTCTATTGGAATATTGATTAAATCCTACTACGACGTCAAAAATAATCGAAGGCAACGACGATCAACCGATAAGAGTTGTTGAATTTTGGAATCTACCACAACGTGCAGAAGAAATAGTTGCAATAAACATCTATTACAATGGGCAGACAGAGTTGAAAACTGATATCTAGTACAACGAGTCGAAAAATGTTGTAATAGGAACTCTAATAGATATATATTACAATGGGCCAAAAACGGTTGTAATAGATCAATATTACAACGGGCTAGAACCGTTGTAATAAAGCTGAGAATGAAACCTATTACAACGGGCCGTGAACCATTGTAATAGATCTATATTACAAGGGGAAGAACCGTTGTAATAGAGTTGAGAATTTGGAATCTATTACAAAGGCCGAAAACCGTTGTAATATGGATGACCATATTACAACGGGCTAGCTGACAAGGTTGTAATAGGTATACTTTAAGATGAAAAATTGCACCTATTACAACGGGCTTAAGAAAACCATTGTAAAAGTTGTCTATTACAATGGTTTTTTGTGGCCCGTTGTAAAACATGCGTTCTAAAAGGATAGTTTTGTTGTAGTTTAGCTTTTATTGATCAACTACTATTAGAAGAGAGTCTGAATTACAATATGATTCCTCTTCTTCACGTTAGATCAAGCCACCATTGTTGGAAACAGAAGGAGGATCTCAGTTGTCTCTTAATAGCTGTTATGTAGGAGAAGAGGAATGAAGAAAGAATGGCAGAACTTCAGCAGAGATCCAGTTAGGAACCCCTTTTCTGTTGGAGGTAGGATGGTATTTATAGGATTTAGAGAGCACTCGGATCAGAATCATTGCACCAGTAGCCTGTAATTGTCCATAGGAAGAAGCACGAAAAATTTGGAGAGATTTCAAGGTAGCTTTTTGGATCGGCACCAATCCAAAGATTTGTGCAATTTTCGCACAACTTCTTCCCAGGTGGCTTCATTGCTTGCTTATAAGGCTCTCTATATAATTTTTTAGCTTGTTGACTTGTTTTGATGATGATTCACTCATGAGTTTGACTGAACTTTAGTTTGAATCCGATAAGTCTTTACTTCTCGAACTTGGATGCTTGGATTGTTACCAAACTTGGTAGATGGACTTTGTAGAGAGGTAGAAACATAACGTAAGTGGATTGGAGGAACCTTAAGCCAAAAATTTGGATCGGTACCGATCCAATTAGATCGGATTGGCACCGATGCAAAGTGTTTGCATATTTTTGGTTCAAACTTTCAAGGTTCCTTTCTCTCGTGCTTTTAGGCCTTCCGGTCAAGTCTCGAGTCATTCTGGCTGAATATGAATGTTCTAACTCCTTTTGAATTCTGCTGGGTTAAAACCCGGTTAATATTTGCCCCCCAGAGCATGCTTTCGTTGGGAACAAGGTGTGCTCTAGAATTGTTTATCTTTTGGTTTCTGTTTTACGGAGTTTCATTGGTCGTATCTAGCCATCTTGAACAGTCGTTTATGACCAGCTAACTGTTTAGCCCTTAGTTGTAAATTTCCATTGTTTGTAATTATGGAGTGATCTTGACTTGATAACTTCCAGGGCGAATACAGACATCAAGTAGGCTGAACAGATGAAATTTGAAGTCTTTCGGAGGAGTAAATTTGGATCGGTACCGATCCAATCCAAGTACTTAGCAAATTTTCCGACTTTCTGCTTTCCCCCCTTTTTTATTTTTATAAGGGGTTGGATCTCCCATTCTCTCATTTTACCTTTTCGAGCTGAGCCAATCCAACACCTGCTATCGCTAGAGAGCCGCCACCGTTAATCTTTTGCCTCTAGCGCCACTTGTAGCCTCCGCCGCCATTCTACTGTCGTGCCCTTCTCCGTTTCTAGTCATCATCGATTCGGTCCATCAACACCCTAATTTGAGTTGCTTTGCATCAGAAATCAGCCCACTTTTCTCCATTTTGAAGGTTGGTGATGTGGATTTTAGCGTATTATCAGCGATTGGCGATGAAGTTATGTTGGCGATGGATATAGTGGAAGCTTCGAGCTGATTGTGACTTTGTGGAAGAAGATATTAAATCGAGTTCTAAGTTCTTCTCGGAAAAAAGCTAGGGTTTTGCCCCGGTGCTCAACATATTTTGCTATCTTCTCCACAGAGTTAGAATTAACTAGTATTGAGTTACACAATCGGTCCCGGCAAGACATCTTGTGGATTGATTTTGATTTTTCTGGGAGGTGTTAAAATAGCGTCTTGTATGTATCTCAGGCTGTTATCACTTTCCAGAGAACTAAAATTGACTTATGCTAATAATTCTCTTCACGATTCAGACCCATCGATCTATAGTTGCCTGCATTGGATTGGTCCTGTCATTGCATAGCCGGTGTACCTGGAATAGGAAGAGCTTTCCGTTTCGCTTTGGAAAATGGATCTGTTATCGATCATTGATCGATACCAAGTAAGTATAGAAGAAAAGACATTAACAAGTGATACAGATCGCTCTTTCTAGTGGGAGTAGGCCATCTACACGGAATGGTTCGTTCATGGCGTTTAGGACGCTGGACCCATTCTCATTTAGATTACACATCGCACATGTCCAAGGTTAATACCTGTAATCCGATCGGTGGTTTGGTACACGTCCATTATCTTCTGTTTCAAGTATCAACTATGCTAGGGTTTATAGTTTAGAGATTTGGTGCACCTGACTGTTTTGAACACAAGCTTTCTTATATAGAACGATGCACAAATCTTCTCAGCTCAAGTCAGTTGAGGGAAGCTCACCTATTTTTGAGGCGGAGTCTTCATCGATCCCAGCGGGGTCTGCTGCTCCCATAACTTCGGTCAATATGACCGTCTGATTCTAGTTGGTCGTGTCGTCAATCGCACTCCTCGTAACTTAAGAGTCTTGCTCGATCCTTCGGAGAAAGCTCCTTCTATCCTTACATACAGGATGTTGTGAAGCATCTGCTCGCAGTATGGTATCCCAGAGGATGATGTCCTTCTGCCGTCGCGAGTGGAATTCACTCATAGGCCACCTTCGGGATATGTGGCTTGTCATCACTATATGTGTATGTATAGTGCAGTGCCCCCGTTCAATCATTTCTTAATGACAACACTTCAGAATATAGGGTTGTCCCCGTTCCAAATTCTTCCAAACGGGTATGCCAAGCTGACCTACTTATACATTCTATTTATGCGGGCGCTTAACCGTGCCCCGAGCTTTGCTGAGTTGCAGTATCTATTATTATTCAAAAAGAGAGAGGCTAACCCATCGCTCATTTATATTGAGGCGCAACCCAGCCGAAAATTCATACTTGATCTTCCCAGCAAGGTTCCCTCATTCAAGAATCAGTTCTTCTTCGCTAAATGCCCAGATGGATTCACACGTCTATGGACCATGGGGGTTAAGTTTCTTTCACCAGGCTAGGAACTTCTTCTAATTGCTATAAGTCTTCTGATTGATAGTATATTCCTTGCAATTCTTCCAAAGATTAAAAAGGATCTAGAACTTAGCATTGTTCTTAGCACCCTGAAAGTGATCAATGCTCAGGAGCACACAATCAGGTTCTTACTCACAGATCCGCCGATGTGGGCGTTACACTCTGGAAGGTCTGTTGGGTTTGTTAGCGCTCCCTCCCGCTCCAGTGCCTAGACCCGCTCTGTTTCCTCTTCCCATGACTCTGGCAAAGATGATGATGATGAGGAGGAGGAAGAAGAAAGTGACCCATCTGACGGGTCAGAGAAGACTTCTGAAGAGATCCACGTTCAAGTTAAGATCTGCAGTCCGCTCAAAATGCCATCGATCCCGGAGGAGAAAGAAGAAGAGTTTGCTTAACGGGCACGCAAGGCTCCGTTGATGAAAGGGAAGGAGGAAGGAGAGATCAATGAGGGGCACCCTCTAAATGCAAAATAAATAGATTGGAATACTGACACCGGAAAGGGTGATGTCCATTTACGCGTTAAGGCCTCGAAGTTAAGCCCCGAACATACTCCCTCACCTCCCTTGAAAGAACATACTGAAGAGGCTTCTCCTAAGAACGAACCCATTCCCAGCCCTTTACCGGAAGGTGCCGATATTGACTTGGGAGGTACGAGCGACATTTTTGTAAATATGGGTGATTTAATGGACTTGCCTCAGAAGGGTTGCCTTCTCAGCTTACTCAAACCATCCCTAAAGGAATCGATGCCCTAGCACTAATCGATGACCAATCTAGTTCGTGTATTCTACCGGAGTCATTCAATTACAGCACACACTTCACTAGGGTCACACACTTTATGTTATTGTTATTTTCTAAGTTATTTTAGTCTGTCAAATGCCTCTTTTCTAAAGCCTTTTACCTTATTTGCTGCATGAATCTCATCTCATGGCTTTTATAGTGATCTTGATCGAGTGCTGGATTCTCAGCGTTTTCAGAGACATTATTCCAGGTATCATGCTTCCTGGGAGACTGATGAGGAATGGAAGAAAAGGAATGATATAGAGGTGGAAGAGCATCGCCGTGTCGAGAAAGATCAAGGCCGCGATAAAGGAAGTAGCCATGAGAAGAGGAAGAGGCCAATTGAGCGGGAAGATTTATCAAAGAGGATGAAAAAAGACCAAGGGCAGGAACCCTCTTCATAGCTTCTTGCTTCTACTGGAATAACTGTTTCTGCTTCCGGGGTCATGACCTCCTCCACTCATGCTGCTATGACCGCTTCTCTCCCAGTTTCTAGGCATGCTCCTTATATTCTCCCTATTGGTCCCATACACCTGCAGGCTGCATTTCCAAATTTGTTCTTAAGGGGGGTTGTTTTCGATAAGCCCAATTTGAAATCCTTCCATGCAAAGTCTTATTCACCATATCTACATGCAATTCAAAGCGGTTTGGAGCAAGCCGAGTGGTGGGAAAAACTACGCATGCAGCTTTCCACTGTTAATCGAAACAATTACCAAGAAATTCTCCCATTCGAGTCCGAAAGGGATGAGTACGAGAAGAAGCTTGTGGATCATGACACGAAGGTTGAGAGGCTAAAGAAGGAGAGGGATGATGCTTTTAAGAGAGAAAGTAAAAGTGCTTCTTTGTTTAAGGAGCTGAAGTAGTCCACCTACCGCCACACTCATCTTTAGAGACAAAATAAAGAAGTGCCACACTGACGAGGTGGCCTTAAAAGAAAAACCGAGGATAAGCGAGACGATGGTCAAGATGGAGAAGAAAACCATCACCGAACAAACCTAAGAGATTGCCTCTTTTCATGAGCAAATTTCAACTCTGAACACTAAGAAGAATCTGCTGGCAGCCGAGAAGGCTATCACGGAAGCTAGCTTTTCTGAACTTCAAGACACCTTCGTGAAGAAGATGGAAGGCTTGGATGCAACTATTTTAGGCTTTACATTAATTCCGTGCAACATCAGTGGAGCCTCAGTTACTTGGGCCCGTTGTTCCCTCGCACGCTTGCTGTAGTCTGGAAAGAAGTTCTGGCCCAATTTCAAGACATGGGCAGCGGTTACACCGAAGAGGAGTTGGTTCAGGCATACTTGAACGAAGAATCCGCCTAGCTTTAGTGGAAGGCCAGAAAATCTTGAGGTTGGAACGGAACTTGAAACCATCGATGCCATGGCTACCGCTAAGGCTGTTACTGAGCATTTTCCTTCAGGCTCGAATGAGCCATCTTCACATCTTCATACTGATGAGGGGGTTATTTCTACTTCTCCTGTAATCATGCAGTCGTCTTAAGAGGGTAACAGTGAAGGTTTCAAAGTTGTTATACATGAACAAACCCCCATAGCAGGTAATTTTCTTATCTCTCCCGTACTTGAAGACTTTCAATTCACACCAGATGAAATTGCCGAGATAACTACCCTTTATTCTGACATTGTAGATCAACCTTCTCTTCCTGCTGAGTTGCCTCCTCATCACGATGCTGGATCTGCTGCCATTCTTACCGCATCAACTATCATCTCTGCATCTGACTCGCAACCTGATTCGCAATCCGAGCAAATTGCAGTGCTGCATGGTTTGGATGACCCTTCCGTATCTTAGGAGGAAGGATTGGCGGCTACTGATACACATAAGCAATTTGGTCAGGGTATTCAACCAGACAAAGAAGAGGCCGAGCAGTCGATGACCGAGCAACATATAATAGTAGTGAAGAAGGAGAAGGTTGAAGAACAAAAGCGGTCATCAAAGAGTTCTCACGGACCTCGCAAGCTTAAAAGCAATGGATGGTCTACCAGTAGCCATGTTTTAGAGAGCGAGATTGCCCTGGGAGGGGACAAACCCGAGAAGTTACCAATTAGAGGCGGGAAAGGCAACTAGAGAAATGGTGAGAAGAATCCTTGATTTGTTGTTTTTTTATTAATTTTTGTACAAGTGCAGAGCCCGCACTTTGCATTTCTTCTTGTAGTTGCCACAGTGATGTTTGTATTTTCCTATTCTTAGCCGATATTGTGCGGGCACCCCCCGCTGTTTGTTGTTGTACGTCAAAAACATTATAATAATAAAACTGTTGAAATTTTGATTGTAGCTTTATTTTGTCTACTTATCTATGTTTCGTGCACTTATGCTAGTTTTACTCATCACTGTTTTATTTAACCCCATAATTACTACCAAAATTCTTTATTTGGAGTAATAGAACCGTAAAGTATTTGCTACTTTGGTTGAGTGTCGGTGTGTGCGCGCCCCCTATTTCACGAGACTGTTTTCTTCAAACACTTGACAAACGACTGATCGATCCAAGAGATTCCTTGGATATCTATAACCGGGTCTATTTTATGGTTCCTATCTTCAGGAACTCGTGATTCGAGCGTCTCGATTCCAGAGATTTTGCGGTCAACGATTGGAATTCTTTGCCGATTCATAGTTGTGCGACCTTGCTGGATTCATGTCCATTACTTTTGATAGTGGGAGTGGATTCTTTTTAGTCCTGCAATAGACAAGTTTCCCGGCATTGCCGAGACAATACGGGTACTTAAGAGTGTGTGTGGCTTATGAAATGTGTAGCTTTAAAGAGTGTGCGTGGCTTATGAAATGTGCAGCTTTAAAGAGTGTGCGCGGCTTATGGGATGCACATATTTTGGTACCGATATGACCCGTTGATCCGGAATGGTTTACAATTTATCGACGTTACAAATCTTCAGGTAACGTGAGGAGTTTGTGTGTCGAGAGCGTGGTTCCATGGCTCAAGAAGTAATGTGTGGCTTATAGGAGTGTGCCGCTTTGATTGGTGCCTTCCTAGTGTTGCCGGAGCAACATCGGTTCTTAGAAGGCAGGGATCAAGTTTCGACGATCCTCCGGTTTGAGTCGATTTGCTTTCGTCAACCTGCCGGGTAGATGAGGCGTACTTGAGTGTGGTTCCACTATCTCAAGCAGCGGTTGGATGGTTTTGAGTTGATTTGACCCCGTCAACTCAGCATGTTACTTTTGTAAACATAGTTTTATTGGTTCAGAAAGCAAAGCAATTTTATTAATAAAATTTGGGCAAGTTCTGCTTAATTACAATGCCTCCGGTATTCCGGGATGGCTTATTTGCAAGAAATAAGAAATACATAACACAATCTTAGATAAAGTAACGACGTAGCGATTCGCTATTCCAAGCTCAAGGAATTTGGGTTCCATCAATGGTTGTTAGCTTGAATGTGTCATCCTTTAGCTTCTAGTCGATCACATAGGGTTCTTCCCAGTTTGGTCCGAATGTTCCTAGTATAGGGTAGACCCGTTTGAGGACAAGGTCTCCCACTTCGAAAGTGTGGTTACGAACTTTGAAATTGAAATGTTGTGCGACCTTTTTCTGGTAAGCGGCAGTCCTTAACTCGGCTTCTTCCCTCCTCTCATTGACCATATCGAGTGACTCGAGTAGGGGCTCCTCGTTTTGCCTTTGATTGAAGTTTTGCCTTCGTTGAGAGGGGATTTCTAGCTTGACTGGGATCATTGCTTTTGAACCATATGCCAGGACGAATGGGGAGTGCCTGGTTGCAGATTTGTCTGTTGTCCTGTAAGCCCATAGTGTGAGTGGAAGTTCATCGACCCAATTTCCTTTAGCTTTAGTTAGCCGCTTTTTAATGGTGGACTTGATGATCTTGTTCACTGCTCCCACTTACCTATTTGCCTGTGGATGTGCAACAGCAGAAAACTTTTCTCGATTCGAAAGCGTTTGCAAAAGTCTTTGAACTTGGCACTTTCGAATTGAGTCCCGTTGTCAATGATAATCATTTGTAGCACTCCAAACCTGCAAATAATGTTTTTAGTAACAAAATTAATAACTCTGTTTGTGGTAATAGTGGCCAGTGGTTCCATTTCGGCCCATTTGATGAAATAGTCAATAGCAACTATAGCATATTTGGATCCTCCTTTGGCCATTGGTAATACACCAATCAAATCAATTCCCCAAATCACGAATGGTCATGGACTGAACATCTATATCAGCTTTGTCGAAGGAGTTCATTTGGTCTTGCCGAATCTTTGGCATTGGTCGCATCGTCCGATATAATTTGCTGCGTAGCGGTTTACTGTTGGTCAAAAATACCCACACCGGAGGACTTTCTTTGCGAGGGTTTTCCCTTCAGTGTGATCTCCGTAGTCACCTTCATGAACTTCCCTGAGGATTCTTTGGGCTTCATCGTCGATCACACACCTGAGCAAGAGGGTAGAGAATCCCCTTCGGTAGAGTATCCCATCCTGTACTACAAACTTCGGCACCTTCCGAAGGAGCTTTTTTCGTGATTCTTGTCTGCAGGTAGTGTTCCTTTGAGCAGGTAGTCCTTGATTGGAGTCATCCACGATTTCGGCTCTTTGGTTGTCTCGAAAATCCAATGGATATCCATCTCGCTTATGCTTGGAGCGGTCAGAGTTTCAACTGGGACTAGCCCCAATGATTGAGCTTCTCCGGAACTACCAACTTGGCCAAATAGTCCGCCTTCATGTTTTGTTCCCTCGTGATATGAGTTATAGTGCAATGATAAACGTCATTCAACCATTCATGTACTTTAGCTAAATATGGGGCGAGGTTCTCTCCACGAGCCTGGTACTCGCCTTTCACCTGATGGACGACTAGCTGAGAGTGGCTATAGATGTGTATGGATTTTATCTCGAGTTCCTTTATAATCTTTTTCCCAGCTATCAATGCTTTTTATTCTTCTTTGTTATTCGTTGTAGGGAATTCCAAACGTAAGGCATAGTAAATAGACTGTCCTTTAGGAGTTTCAAGCAATACTTCTGCCCATAGCAGAAGTTGTTAGATGCACCATCGACAAACAATTTCCAACGTGTTTCCACTTTCGGGTCTATTTCTTGTTCATTATCTCGTATCGTAAACTCGGCAATGAAGTCTATCGGTGCCTGCCCGTTGATCGCCCTTCGTGGATGGTATGTAATTTTATATTGACTCAACTCGATATTGCATTTGATAAGCCGCCCAGAGGTCTCAGGGCGGTACAACTCTTGCTGCAGGGGTTGATCTATTAGTACTTTGATCGGGTGTGCCTGGAAGTATGGTCTTAACTTTCTAGATGTGATCAAGAGGCAATATGCTAACTTTTCCAACTTTGGATAGTTCTTCTTGGCTCTAGTGAATCGTTTACTGATGTAATATACAGGTCGCTGGATCTTAGCTTCTTCTCGTACGAGCGTGGCACTTAATGCATGAGGCGAGACTGCTAAGTGGATAAACAAGTCTTCTCCGTCTACCATCTTGGATAAGATTTGTGGAATTTCCATATGTCGTTGCAGCTCTTCGAACGCAGTCTGACAAGCTTGATTCCATTCGAAGTTCTTATTTCCCTTCTTTAGCGCATCAAAGAATGGTATGCATTTGTCGATTGCTTTTGAGATGAACCGGCTTAGTGCTGTAACTTTTCCATTCAAGCTTTGTAACTCCTTCTTATTCCTCGGGGCCTCGACTTCCCATGAAGCGGTAATTTGTTCGGGATTTGCTTCAATCCCTCTGGCGCTTACAATAAATCCCAAGAACTTTCCAGAGGCTACCCAGAAGTGACATTTAAGTGTATTGAGTTTCATTCCATATTTGCGGAGTATTTCAAACATCTCGGCGAGGTTGTTCAAGTGATTTGCAGCTATGCACGATTTAACCAACATATTGTCTATATAAACTTCCATAGTCTTTCCGATCTGCCGTTTGAACATGGCGTTCATCGGTCGTTGGTAGGTTGCCCCAGCATTCTTTAAGCCGAATGACATTACTTTGTAGTAATATAATCCCAGGTCAGTAATGAAAATGGTATTTTCCTAGTCAGGTTCATGCACCAAGATCGGGTTGTATCCCGAGTAAGCATCCATAAATGATAGTAGTTCATTCCAACTGTCCCGTCCATAAGTTGGTCAATTCTAGGTAGAGGAAAGATGTCTTTTGGGCAAGCTTTATTCAGGTCCGGATAGTCGATACAAGTTCTCCATTTTCCATTGGACATCTAGGCTAAAACCAGGTTGGATACCCATTAGGGGTATGTTGCATCGCGGATAAAACCGTTCGCCATTAGCTTATCCACTTCTTCTCTCAGCGCTTTGCACCGTTCGGGTCCTAGGCTGCGTCTCTTCTGCTTCACTGGTGTATACTTGGGATCAATATTAAGTGCATGGCTTCCAATCTCCAGCAAAACTTTGCATATATCAGAATGAGTCCAAGCGAATACATCTAGGTTGGTGCGAAAGAATTTGATGAGTTCTAGTCGCATCTTGTTTCCAAGATGTGATCTAATCTTCAGGACCTGTGTTGGGTCATCCATATCGATTGGGACAGACACCGTCAATTCTGCCAGTGCTTCTCATTCATCCCCTGAACTCTTCTTTCTAGGGTCCAAAGCTTTATCGAATCGGGTATGGTCCCCAAGCCAGGGCCGACTCTGTAGTTGCTATTCGATAGGTTCACGAATGTGGAGAGTTCTCCCCACATTCTTCCCCTTTTCTTTTCTTCTAAACTCACGTAGTTCCACGATGTACCATTCTCTAGTGGCACTTTGGTTTCCTTTGATTACCCCAACTCCATTCTCTGTCGGAAATTTCATGGTTAGACACTACTAAGCTAAAGCAATTCTGAAATCTGCCAGAGCGGGCCATCCCAAGAAGGCATTGTAGGCGAATATTCCATCTACGATCATAAAGGTTTGGACGAGGACGACTCTTCGGTCGCCTTCACCGAGTTTTATAGGTAAATCAATTGTTCCGACAGTTTGTTTGGGTTCACCGGTGAATCCCTGTATTTTTGTTCGGCAAGCGGATACATCTTTCATATTTATCTTCATATGATCAAAGGTGCATTTGAAAAGGATATTCATAGAACTACCACTATCTACCAATACTCACCGGACCATGGCTAGTCTGATTCCTACTGTCACGACATGTGATCGAGAGTTGGAGCTTCTATTCCTTCAGTGTCTCGATTCTGGAACACTATGTCATCGTTCAGGGTCTTCTGCTGCTTGGAAGGAGTTCCATTTTCGATCACAAAGCATGAATCTTTTAGGACGTGTCTTAGTGAGCTCGCATATCGCTCCATTTCTCCCCAACTCTTCTCCGCGAGATGAGGTCCTCCAGATATTGTTCCGATAATAAGTCTCTGGTCAGTTCATCTAGACCCCTCTTCATGGGTTTCGACTTGGTTCCCCCGATCTCTGGAAGCTTGGAGTGTCGCAGACTGGTCAGGATTTTACGGCTTCCTTACATACTGCTGAAGCTAGTTTTCTCAAATTAGTTCTTCAATCAAGTTCTTCAAGTGATGGCACTCACTCGTGCTATGACCATGTGTTTCATGGAAGCGATAGTACTTTCTGGAGTGCTTTTGCTGTTCAGTCGCTTCCTTTTCAGGCAGTTTTTGTACTCCTCCGCCCCTTTTGTCGTAAGGTAGATGTTCTCTGGGGTATCATTGAGCGGGGTGTAGTCTTCGGGTTTGAAGCCTTTAAATTACTTGCTGCTTCCGTTTTTCTTTGGAATTCTGATTTCCTTTTCTGATTCCCATCCTTTCCCGCGCTTCCTATGGCAGTCCCAGACGTATTTGCATCTTGGTTTTCCGCCATACCATTCTACCCAATGTTGGTTGGTTGTAGGTTAGCAGGTCTTCCTTCTAGCTCTTCTTCTTCTTCTTCAAATCTTAAATACTAGCTCGACTTTCGATTAAAGTCCTTCCTAGTGGTAGGTTGCTTCATTTTGATCCATTTCTCAAATTCAGTGTTAGGATAGATGGTGCGGACCAGGGCTATGAAGACCATATCTTCGTTTAGATTACTTACTTTAGTGACCGTGGTGTTAAATCAACTCATGAAGAATTTCAAAGATTCATTTCGTCCTTGGAATAGGCCCGATAAGGACATCACGTCTTATGGTTGTGCTGTGTGAAGCCTAAACCGATCAAGGAACCTCGTTGCTAATTCACTGAAAGTGGAGATGGATTTAGGTAGGAGCCTGGTGAACCACATGGAAGCGATTCCCTTCAGAAAGATTGGAAAACATCTACACCAAACAACATTTGAAGCATTCGCTCCATCCATGTACCAACTATACTTATACAAGTGCGGTTTCGAGTCCCTAGTTCCATCATAGGACGGGATAATTGGCACAGTGAACTTTTTAGGATATCGTTCATTTAGAATGTCATCAGTGAAGGGAGTCCGACTAGGGGCGGATCCCCATTCATCATTGTTAACAAGATTTCTTGTTAACATCCCCGATGCTTTGTATAAGATTGTTTCATATGGGCTCAACTCTGTAGTTGAGTATATTCACATCTTCCGAATAAAATGACTAGGTCGGAAGGGTTTAAGGCCTTAGTTTTAACCTTAGCCTAAGATGGACGATCGAAAGGTTTTAAGAAATTGTTTACCCCTTCTATGAAATTGAGCAGAAAGTTAACTAACTCATTAACCATGTCAAAAGGTTGAGGTTTCCTTCAAACCTTACGGCCTGGTTGGAATAATAGAATTATTAAACCTTCCGCCCTGACCGGAGGGTTTAGGAAATCATCTAAACCTTTCGATCAGGTTGCTATGATTATAACTTCCCCTTTTAGTAGCTTTTATACAGCTTTCGACCTTGTCACTTCATCGAATTTCATCTCCCCCGGAGACCGAGAGCAATCAATCAATGATTTGCATCTCCTTTCAATCTTGTCGGAGGTAGTAGACCTTTCACTGTTGTCGAAAGGAGATGTTACTCTGTTTTACATTTTTTTGATGCTTTCGGCCTCTTAGGTTAATATTCTCTTCGTGAGAACCCTTCGAAAAGAATGCATCATCCTAACATGCTTAGACAAAAATAAGAGCTGATTTAGCATGCCATGGAACCATATTAGGGACTGATCTACAAGTAGCATTTCCCTTTTTATGGTCGGGGCCAAAAAAGGGAACAAGGCTTGTGAGAATGTCTAATGACAGTCCTATGGCATATACTTGAAATAAACAAAGAAGATAAGAAATAAATCATATATGATCAGCCGTTAATATTGAATTAACTCCTAATCATGATCATCCCCAAATTCAGAGTCGATCACAAGCCACAATTCTCTTTATTTCCCCATGATGAAGTTTGATACAAAAATCAATAAACCAATCCCCAATTTGATTTCTAAATTAGGGTTACAAAGTAGTGAGCGGAAGCAAGTGTAGTTGAACGATAGCAGAATGAAAAGAAAATCGGATCCCGAAACTGGACCTCTTGGGTCCTATTTATAGATGCAAGCAACCTTCCCTTCGGCTCCATGCCTTCAACTGGGACGAAAGGTCGCCTTTAATATGCAGTTGTAAACCTTTCGACCTTGTCGAAAGGTTTGTCCATTGTACATCATCATGGACCTTTGAATGTTGTCGAAGGGGCTGCATTTCCTAATGCATTCATGAACCTTTCGTCTTTGCCGAAGGGTCTGTGTTTTATATGGTATTGTGAACCCTTTGACCTTGTCGGAAGGTTGCTCACTTACTTGATTGCCGCTGAGAGCCGTGCTTTTCTCGAATGTTGTCAGAAGGCCGTCTTTCATTCTTTGTTGACCTATGAATGCTGCCTTTATCGCAAACCTTTCGACACTGTCGAAAGGTACTAAGTATGTGTTCCAACCGATCCGAAAGGCTAATTATGCTTTCGAAAAGGTCGTTATAGAGTCGCATGCCCTTGTCTTGACTTCTCCATCCTTTTCAGAAGGTAAGAACTCTTTGAATGTCAAGAGATGAAACCCTTTGTCTCCTTCGAAAGGTTTGGGGCTGCTACAAACTGTTAACCGCATTCCTTCGACTCCTTAGAAAGGTTTAGTGTGAATTTCTTTTCTTTAGCTCTTGTCTTATGATGGATGGTTGCGGAACTACTATCCTATTTCATCTGGGAGGTGCCTAGCGGTTTTGTATCTATCTACTTTGTCGTGCTTTAGTAGTTCTTTCCTTCATGTATGAGAAAGCCTTGCTCTGAAGTTCTCACATGCTCTTCTTTATTAGCGTTGAACTGTCCTTTCGACATCATCAAAAGGTGACTTCTCCTGGTGATCTTTATATATGCGGAGGGTTTCCAAAAGGCCTTCTTTATCTTCATTCATATTTTATGGTTAACATAGCCCCCTTGCATAAAGAAGGCTTTTGTTCTTTAGGAAAAAATTCTAGGGTTGCCAAATTGTCTCTGCGTTCTTTTAACGAAAGGGTCATCCTTTAAACCTTCAGTATCTGTAGTAGCCATAAGTATTTGAAGTCCCAAATTTAGGCCTTGTTGGTCGGAATTTATCAGTTTCTTGTCGGATAACAACCATTTCTCTTAGCAAAAGAATGTTAGGAGACCGTGCTTAGATAATTTAGAAGTTTATTTTCTATGACAATAAAGGCTGAAAATACCACATCAAGTAACAGTGGGGAATCCAAAATCATCTTGATCATATTAGAAGACTAAAGTCTTATATCGCTCTGATAATATTAAGAGAGGATCAGAACACCAATTAGAGCATCCGTTCTGGCATCAATAATGAAAATCCAGAAGATTACTTTTGATTGTAAGCATTTAGAGGTTTAGATGACTTGTTTTTCCATTCAATAATAGAAAATAGTAGGACCATTTTTGGCTATAAGCAGTAGAAGATTAGAAATCCATATCTGACAATAAGTAATGGAAGCCCAGGAATTCATTACTAGTAATAAGTAATTGAAAACCAGAATGCCATTTTCAGAATATCATTTCTGGTAATAGAAGTCCAGTGCACCATTAATAATGGAAGTCCAAAATACCATTTCTGGCAATTAATAATGGAAGACTAGAATACCATTTCTGGCAATTGACAATGGAAGACCAGAATACCATTTCTGGTAACTAATAATGGAAGTAATTAATAATGGAAGACCAGAATACCATTTTTGGTAATTGATAATAAAAGACCAGAATAATATTTCTGGTAATTAATAATAGAAGACTAGAATACCTTCTCTGGTAATAAGTAATAGAAGACCAGAATACCCATCTGGTAGATGTTTACGAAGAGAAGTTAGAGAATTCTTCTTTCTGATTCTTTTTATCGAATGTGCCATCTTCAGGCTTTAAGGATGTCTTGCATGCTTTTTATTTCTCGGACCCGAGTTTTCTTTGTCCATTTGTTTTGGCCTATTTCAAGCGGGGACTCTTTAGTCCAATTTTGTGCTTATTTAAGCAGAGTCCATTTCAGGCTATTTGTCATTTTAGACATTGCCAATCTTTTGGCGGTTGCCATTTTAGGCGATGCCGATTTCTGACGGTGCCCATTTCAGGCATGGACTTTTCTTAGTCCATCGGACATTTCATCCGGGTTTCCAGTGCGCTCGACTAGCTTATTCTCAAGCAGGGCCCAATGACTTACCCGACCTTCCTCCAGGATGCGCCTTAACCTGCCCATAGCGTGACGCGGCTAAGGGCTTGTTCGGTACCTTGGCCAGGCCATAGCGTGGTGGGACCAAGGGATTACCCGTCCTCCCTCCAGGAGGTACCTTATCCTGGCCATAGCATGATGTGGATAAGGGCTTCTTGTGCTGCTTTAACCTGGCCATTTCTGACTTTGGTGTGGATAAAGGCTTACGCCATCCCTCTAGGAGGTGCTTTGACCTGGCCATCTTGGCGCAACCCAGGGCTTTCTACCATTATTAATAGCCTACCATCTTAGGTAGTCCAAGTTTAAGGAGAATTTTACTCCCGACCATGTAGAATTTTCTTAGTGAATCATAGCAGAGATGTTCTTGAAAATGCTCTATTCATTCGGAGTCGGAAAATACGGTTTCAAATGTTCTGCATTCCAGGTTCTTGGTACCATATTACCATCAGGATGGCATAGCTTGTAGGCCCCTGGGGGAATTTCTTTGAAAATTATTAGTGGACCTTCCCAATTTGGTCCCAATGACCCATCTGATGTGTTTCTCGTATTGGCCATTACTCTTCTAAGTACCAAATCTCCTTGTCTGAATGACCTTGTTTTTACCTTTGAGTTGTAGTACTTTGATATTCTCCTTTGGTATTCAGTCGTTCTTAAGGTTGCTTCATCTCTTAATTCATGAATCAAGTCAAGTGATTCCTTCCTCATCTATTGATTTGGGTTAAAGGTGTAGGCAATCCTTCGATGAGAAGGTACTTCAATTTCTACCGGTAGCATTACTTCACAACCATATGTTAGCGAATACAGGGTATGACCCATTGCAGTTCTAGTGGATGTTCAATAAGCCCATAAAACTAGGGGTAATTCCTCTACCCAATTCCCTTTTGCCTTATTCAGTCTCTTTTTCAAGATTGTCTTTATTGTTTTGTTAGCAGCTTCAACGGCTCCGTTGGCCTTTGGGTGAGCGACGGAAGAGAAGCTTTTTATGATTCCATTCTTATGGCAAAATCACGAAAATTCTTCACTTTCAAATTGTGTTCCATTGTCGGATATTATCTTGTAAGGTATCTCAAACCTTGTGACAATATTTTTAATGACAGATCTTAGCAATTTCCCAGAGGTGATTTTTGGAAGCGGTTCTGCTTCGACCCATTTTGTGAAGTAATCAATTGCCACTATAGCATATTTCGCTCCTCCTTTGGAGATTGGAAGCGGCCCGATTAAATCAATTCTCCAAACATCAGATGGCCATGGGCTGGTAATGGGGGTTAGTTGACTCGGAGGAAGACGTGGTATCTTTGAATAACGTTGACACTTTTCACACCTTTTAACATACTCGATTGCTTGGTTGGTCAAATGTGGCTAGTAAAACCCTTGTCTCATTATCTTTTTGGCCAGTTTGATCCCATTGGAGTGATCTCCACAAAATCCTTCATGTGCTTCCCTTAGTATCCTCAATCCGCCCTCGGGTTTTACACATCGCAAATAGGGGAGGGCATATCCTTTCTTGTACAGAATTCCATCCATAATGGTAAAGTTTTGAGCTTGTCTTTTTAGCTTTCGTGCTTCAATTTTATCTACAGGTAGTGTCCCATTGACAATATAACTCATAATCGGAGCCATCCAAGTTTTTCGTAATATTTTTCCGCTATTGGGGCTACAGGTTATTCACTCAGTATTTGCTGATCTGTTTCTTCCCCTTCTTGTGCTAAGGCTTGCGATCGGGTTAATACTAATAGCTCCTTGGTTTTCTCTTGTTTATTTTCCTCATACTTGATTAGCCTAAAATCCCACAAGTACAATTCGAGTCTTAGGGGTCCCTCTCGAACTTTCCAACTTAGTCAGTGAATCTGCTTGAGAATTGTCTCCCCTTGGTATTTGGTGTACAAAGAAATCTTTGAAAAGTGCGAGCATTTTTAAAAATTTCTTCACATTCTGACTAAGTTTGGGATCTTATGTTTGATATACTTGTTTGATTTGGTTAACCATCAATTGAGAATCGCTGAATACTTGAATCCTCGGGATTTTGAGTTGTAGAGCGAGGGTTAATCCTGCAACCATGGATTCATATTCTGCTACATTGTTAGTTGCCGAGAACCCCAATTTCATAGCATAATGGAGTTTGTGTCCATTTGGGGTAATTATTGCATATCCTGCTCTAGCCCCTTGTTCGTTCGAGGTGCCATCCACAATAACTGCCACTTGGGCTTTACATCCTTTTCCTTTTCGGATTGTTCTGAAATGAATCTCGTACACTCGTTAATGAAATCAGCTAAAACTTGTCCTTTTATAGCCGTTATGGGCTGATATACTATATCATATTGACTTAGCTCAATGCCCTACTTAATCAATCTTCCAGAAGTTTCGGGCTTACCAAAGACTTGTTTCAATGGAATGTTGGTCAATACCTTCACCGGGTGCACCTGGAAGTAAGGCCTTAGCTTTCGAGCTATCAAAATCAAACAGTATGCCAGTTTTGCAATAACTGGGTATCAGATTTCGGCATCCTTTAGCCTTCTTCTCACATAATAAACTAGTAGTTACAATCCCTTGTCATTTCTGATCAATACTGAGCTTACTGCATGTTCAGAAATTGTCATATACAAGAATAGATCCTCTCCATCTTTGGGGTTGGATAAGATCGGAGGTTTTTCCAAATGTAACTTCAACTCTTGAAATGCCTTTTTGCAATCTTCATTCCATTCAAAAAATTTCTTTTTCTTTATTACCTCAAAGAATGGTATGCACTTATTAGTGGCCTTTGATAAAAACCTGTTTAGCACTGCTACTTTCCCATTCAAACTCATGACATTTTTACTCGACTTAGGCATGACCATATCCTTAATGGCCTCGATCTGCTCCAGGCTAGCCTCAATCCCTTGTGCACTTACAATATAGACTAGAAATTTTCCATAATGGACTCCAAAGTTGCATTTTTAGGGGTTGAGTTTCATTTGATACTTGCGGAGCACCTTGAACATTTCATCTAAATCTTCAAGATGATCCTTCGCCTCTTGGGATTTTACCAACATGTCGTCTACATAAACCTCCATATTTCTTCCGATTTGATCTTTGAACATTCAGTTAATGTTTCCTAGAGATTTGACCAGGCAACTAGTGCTCGGCATCAGGTAGCACTCGGCATCTCATGGTACTCGGCGTAGCGCTTGGCATCTAGTAGTACTCGGCATCCAATAGCACTCGGCGTCCAGAAGCACTCGGCATCTAGGAGTACTCGGCATCCAATAGCACTTGGCGTCCAAAAGCACTCGGCATCTAGGAGTACTCAGCGTAGTACTCGGCATCCAATAGCACTCGGCGTCCAGAAGCACTCGGCATCTAGGAGTACTCGGCGTAGTACTCGGCATCCAGTAGCACGCGGCATCAAGGAGTACTCGACATAGTACTCGGCATCCAAGAGTACTCGGCATTAGAAGGCGTTCGGCGTATATGATTACTCGACATGGCAGTATCATTCGGCCAAAGGGATCATTCGGCTAAAAAGCATCGTTCAGCCAGAAGGCACGTTAGGCCAAGGAGGATCGTTCGGCCAAAGGTATCGTTCGTCCAGAATGCATCGTTCGGCCAGAGAGCATTGTTCAGTCAACCGCTTCGGGCAGAGGCACGTTCGGCTTCGACTGACAACTATTCTGCACTTCCCACACAACAAACATACCGTTCGGCATAGGAAGGGTGGTTCGGCATCATTGTGTTCGGCCTACCTGGTTCGGCATGCAGCGACCACTATACTTGGGCTAGAGTGTTCGGCTACCGAGTCCATCTGGGAAGTCCAGCCCATCTTTGTCTATAAATAGAGGGCAGGGTCACAGTGAAAAGGACCTTTTTTGGGAGAATACCGGGGAGACTCTGCCATTTTTCAGACTCATCTTCTTTACTTAACAACTTCATTCAAGCATTTGATCTACGAATTTTATTTGTAATCAATCATTAAGAAGATCAATAAAGTTTAACCTCAAAGTGGACGTAGGCAATTACGCTGAACCACTATAAACTTGGTGTTCTTACTTTCTGCATTTAAATTAGCATTGTCTTCTCTGTTTAATTTACCTTCATCACTTATTTCTCTACATAATCTTTCTCTACGAGGTTAGTGACCAATTTTGGTGCTAACACTTTGGTGCTTTCACTGAGAATTGAATTCTCAGACCTCAAGGATCTGCTTTAAAGCTACTGGATTGAACAAATCCCCCAAAGAAGATCCGACTCATTGATAGGACATCCGTTGATTCTACTCAGAGTTCCAACCAATAACTCTACAATGGCGAGACCACGTACCAGGTCAGCTTCTCATAATGCGGATGCCCATGAAACTGCTAGCGTACAACAAGCAAGACCTAGCAATCAACCAACGATTCTGGGTGTAGGAATTGCCACCCAGGACCATACTCCAGTTGTCACCAGATTAGAGTTCAACGACTTGATGAGAGAACTCAGGGAAAGCAGGAGACAACTAGGAGAGCAGATGCAAGCTAACGCCAACCTGATGGCACAACTCACTCAACAGCAGCAACAGAATGCTGGGGGCAATCCTGCTCCCTATTCCTTATCCGACAGCTCAACTTCTTCTGATGAACCTCCCAGGCGCAGACGCTGTAAGACTGAAGCTGCACGGACGGGTGCTGCTGCTCAAACAGCTGGAAACCATGACCAAGTCAAAGCTGGAAACTTAGGAACTGGAGTACAGATGGAGGCTGGAGGCCCAGACCATCAAAACGCTAATGATGTCGAACCTCAAGACGCACGATTGGCAGATCGCTAGGAGAGGAGGCATCAACATGGACAGTCACGTAGAACGGACTCTAACCTTCCACCTTCCATACAGACACCAGACCTGACAGCCATGGTCAGGCAATTGATGAAAGAAAATCAGGGCTTGTCGAATGACGATTGGGGAGTATCAAGGAGTCACACTCCGTTCACAGATGTTGTGTTACAGGCGGCGTACCCCAGAAAGTTTAGTATGCCAACTATCCCTGCGTACGAGGGAAAGACTGACCCCAGACAGCGTGTCATGAGGTACGAATGGATGATGGATTCAGCTAGAGCAAATGATGCCACCAAGTGTAGATGCTTTCCAATTACTCTATCTAGGATCGCTACTATGTGGTTTACCCGACTTCCTCCGCGGTCTGTATCCAATTTTGAGGAGTTGGCAAAGAAGTTTATTGAGCAGTTCAGGATACACACTACTCGTCCAAAGGACGTAATGTCTCTGTCAAGTGTAATCCAAAGTCCCGGGGAGTCATTGAAGGAATATTTACAAAGGTTCCATGTTGCGGCAACTGAAGTCAGTAATCCCAACGATCATGCAATCCTAATGGTTGTGATGAGAGGTGTGGATCCGGATTCTGAGTTTGGAGACTGGTTGGCAGGAAAACCTCCGACTACGCTAGAGCGTTTCTACTCAAAGGCACACCAGTTCATAAAGAGAGAGGAAGCTAGGTGGGTAAGACGAGATAAGACACCAGGACCTGCCCAAGAGTCCATGAAAAGCAACGTTGCTGTGAAACAGTCCGGGGACAACTCGGGAAAGGTCCAAGTCAATGTCCAGAATAAGTCCGGGCAGCCTAAGGAGTCCGGAAGAAGAAATCAAGGGAAGAAGAGAGAAGCGGGGAAGTGGAAATCGAGAATTCCAAGCTACAACGAGTATACTCCGCTGAATGCATCTCTTGAGAACATTTACCTATCTACCTGCAATACTTTTCAGTACAGAAAACCACGTCCAAAAGAATCAACCGAGGAGCAGAAGCGAACCGGAAAATATTGTCGCTTCCATGAGACTTATGGGCACAATACGGAAGAGTGTAGACACCTGCACGACGCTATCGAGAAGTTGATCAGGCAAAAGAAGTTGCAAGAATTTGTGAAGGATCCACAGGAAGGAGGACAGGGAACGACCAACCCAGGTCGCGCACCAGCTCCGCGTCATCCCGAGGAGCCTGCCCGAACTGTGGGTAGACTAGTCATAAATACAATTATCGGCGGACCTCACCCCGCGGATAAGAATTGGCAGGAGATGGAGCGGTATGCTAGTGCCCTGAAGCATGCAGATTTCGAATGTTGTTCGAACACGGAGGATGGGACCCCTGCTAAGCAACAGCGCGTAATGACAGACGATATAGTGTTCAGAAACAGAGATGCTGACCAAGTGGAGGCTCCAACCATCGACCCGATGGTCATATCTGCAACAATCGGACCAGCATATGTGAAAAGAATTTTGATTGATTGTGGAAGTTCTGTCAACATCATCTTCAAGAAGGCTTATGACCAGATGAAAATGGAAACAAAGGACTTGAAACCATCCAAAGCTCGCATACACGGCTTTAATGGCACAGCGACCGATGCAGTGGGCTATGTTGAGCTACCAGTTGAACTGGGACAAGGCGAACGTTGGAGGGTGCGAATCCTACCCTTCGTAGTTTTTGATGTGGATTCTCCGTATAATGTTTTCTTGGGCCGACCGGCCCTGGCTGAGTTTAGGGCAGCATTAGCCTCGTGGTGCTTAACTTTGAAGTTCCCAACTGACAAAGGGGTAGGTATTGTTCATGGCGACCAAGCAGCTGGTCGTTCCTGTTATGTGGCTAAGCTCCGGGAGGCCCACCGGAGGGAGAAGGGAAAGGGTGCGGACAATCCAGTCCGCATCCTTAATACGGATAATTGACAAGTAGTGCCCGAGCCCTGGCTCGGGCATAATTCTCGGATCTTCAGAGACATAGATCCGAGAGACGACGACGAGAAACCCAGAGGAGAAAAGGCAGCGTCGGCCGAATTAACAATTGACATTTCAGTCAGCCGAGACGACCCATCGTGAATACTGAAGATTGGATCACAACTCGGCCCCGCAATGACTGAAGACCTTAGTGATTTCCTCCGGGCAAATCTTGATGTTTTTGCCTGGACGCATTCTGATATGTGTGGGATTTCCCCTGCCATTACGAGTCATATGTTGAACATAGACCCGAAATACATCCCAGTTAAACAAAAAAGGAGAGGGATGGACCCAGAGAGGTCCGCTGCTCTCAGAGAGGAGGTGGACAAACTCAAAACCAATGGGTTCGTCCGCGACGCCCTCTACCCTGAATGGGTATCGAACCCTGTGCTGGTGAAAAAGGCAAATGGGAAATGGAGAACTTGCGTAGACTATTTCGATTTGAACAAAGCGTGCCCCAAGGACAGTTTCCCATTGCCTAGGATTGATCAGTTGGTCGACTCCACTGCCGGACACGAGCTGTTATCGTTCATGGATGCATACTCGGGTTACAATCAAATCCTGATGCATATTCCGGACCAAGAACACACCAGCTTCGTCACAGATGTCGGGCTATATTGCTATGTAGTAATGCCCTTCGGACTGAAAAACGCAGGAGTGACTTATCAGCGTTTGGTGAATCGAATGTTCAAAGACCAGCTTGGTAGAACGATGGAAGACTATGTGGATGACATGCTCGTGAAGTCACGACAGTCAAACGACCACATTCGAGACTTGGCTGAAATGTTTGACATACTCAGATATTATGGGATGAAGATCAACCCTCTGAAGTGTTCCTTCGGCGTTGCGTCGGGGAAGTTTTTGGGATTCATAGTCAACGCAAGGGGAATTGAAGCTAACCCAAAAAAGATCCAAGCTATTCGAGATGTGCAAGTGCCTAGGACTATAAAACAGGTACAGAGCTTGAATAGAAAAGTAGCTGCGCTGAGTCGATTCATATCCAGGGCCACGGACAAATGCATCCCTTTCTTTGATATAATAAAGTAAGGGAAGAGGAACTTCGAGTGGACATCTGACTGTGAGGAAGCATTCCGGGATCTGGTGAGGCATCTGGAGAGTCCACCAGTGCTATCAAAACCAGTAGACCATGACATGTTGTACATATACTTGGCTGTATCCCCACATGCGATAAGTGCGGCTCTGGTTCGCGAGGAGGACCGAATCCAAAAGCCGGTGTACTACGTTAGCAAGCGTTTAACGGGGGCATAAAGAAATTACCCTAGAATCGAGAAATTGGCCTATTGCTTGGTGATTGCATCACGAAAGCTACGCCCCTATTTTCAAGCACACTCAATCAGTGTTTATACCGATCAACCCCTGCGGCAGGTACTCCAACGACCAGAAACTTCCAGAAGATTGCTAAAATGGAACATCGAGTTGAGCCAGTTCGATATCGCCTACTTGACACGGAGGGCCATACAAGGGCAAGCATTAGCAGATTTCATCGCTGAGTTTACCATACCCATAGAACCAGATAATCATGACGTCATTTCCCCCGTTCGTTGGAAATTATACACTGATGGGGAATCAAACGACCGTTGCTCCAGCGCGGGTGTAGTTCTTATAACTCCGGAAAATCGATCAATCTGTTATGCTTTGAAGATTGATTTCCCAGCTACAAATAACAAAGCAGAATATGAAGCACTGATCGCTGGCTTGAAGCTCATCGGAGAACTCGGGATCAAATCAGTTGAAATCTTTTGTGACTCACAGTTGGTGGTTTACCAAGTGCGGGGAGATTACCAAGCAAAGGGACAAAAGCTGGCTCCGTACCTTGTTCAGGTCCAAGAACTACTGTCAAATCTTGAGCGTTATGACATTTCACATGTCCCGTGCGAACAGAATAAAGAAGCCGACTTGTTGGCTAAGTTTGCAAGCACAGGCGACGCGCAGCAAATGGGATTGTATCCCGTTGAGGCCTTGCATGCCCCGAGCATAGACGAGATGAAAGTTGACCGTGTGTTGGAAACAGAAATTGAAAAGGAGTCGTGGATGACCCCGTTCAGACTGTACCTGACAACCGGGGCTTTACCAGAAAAAAGGAGCGAAAGGCGACAGGTCCTTCGAAAGGCCGCGCGATACGTGATGCAGGATGGATTAATGTATCGAAAAGGGTTCTCAGTCCCCTTATTACGGTGCATCGCTCATGACGATACAAAGCGGGTCTTAAGAGAGGTTCACGAAGGGGAATGTGGCGACCATACCCGGGGGCAAACGCTAGCAAAAAATATCCTCCGCTATGGATACTACTGGCCGACCGTGAATCGGGACGCTGCAGACTACGCAAGGAAATGTGACAAGTGTCAAAGATATGCGAAAATCCCGAGAACTCCATCAACGGAACTCACACAAATGGTTAGTCCCTGGCCATTTGCAATCTGGGGAATCGACATAATCGGCTCTTTGCCTATATCCAAAGGTGGTGCGAAATACGCGATAGTTGCAGTCGACTATTTCACAAAATGGGCTGAGGCAGAACCCTTGGCCACCATCACCTCTAAGAAGGTCATTAACTTCGTTGTACGAAACATCATATGCCGCTTTGGCCTTCCTCGCACCATCATTACAGACAGCAGGACGCAATTTGAAAGCAGAGAGTTTAAAGAGTTCAGTTTAAAGTATGGCATCGAGAAGAAGTTCGCCACCGTTGCACACCCAAAAGCTAACAGACAAGTCGAGGCCGTTAACAAAATAATCAAGTCAATACTGAAGAAGCGTTTGGAGAAAGTCGGAGGCAAGTGGGTAGATGAGCTCCCGACAGCATTGTGGGCTTATAGAACTACCCACAAGTCCGCGACCGGCCACACTCCATTCGCATTGGCATACGGCTCGGAAGCCGTTATACCCGTGGAACTTGAAGTTCCATCGCATCGAGTGACATATTACGATCCCAAGACGAATAAGGACCTCTTGTTGGAATCACTGGACTGCATCGATGAAAAACGAGAAGAGGCCGAATTAAGGGCGGCAGCGCATAGACACCGAGTCAAGCGTTACTACGACGGTAGAGTCCGCCCAAGGACTTTTGATGTGGGTGATCTCGTTCTGAAACGAGTTTTCCCAGTACCATCAAGTATGAATCCCAGCTAGGAAGGACCATACGTCATTGAACGGAAGCTTGGAGAGGGAACGTTCAAGCTAGCGACCGTTGATGGCGCGACACTCCCCCGAGCGTGGAACAGTGAACATTTGCGGCATTATTACGTTTAGCATGTTTTCTTTCTTGTTTTAGGCACTATTATTTCCTGTATGTTTTCATTCAGTCGCAACTTAGTTTCCTTTTAACTATGTAATCAAGCAGTTTAGTTGTTTTTCATTAATAAAGGCTTGAAACCGTATTTTCCACGAATTACTAATGTTACTATATTTCATAGTCGGGTGATGAATTACTAGAACTACATTATCCTGTATGATGCACGAAGTCGTATAAACGATTTCAAATCTCCGAATCCCCAGAGCGCGGATCGGAGTACTCTAAGTCCCCAGAGCGTGGACTAGAGTATAAACGATTTCAAATCTCTGAATCCCCAGAGCGCGGATCGGAGTACTCTAAGTCCCCAGAGCGCGGACTAGAGTATAAACGATTTCAAATCTCTGAATCCCCGGAGCGCGGATCAGAATACTCTAAGTCCCCAGAGCGCGGACTAGAGTATAAACTATTTCAAATCTCTGAATCCCCGGAGCGCGGATCGGAGTACTCTAAGTCCCCAGAGCGCGGACTAGAGTATAAACGATTTCAAATCTCTGAATCCCCAGAGCGCGGATCGGAGTACTCTAAGTCCCCAAAGCGTGGACTAGAGTATAAACGATTTCAAATCTCTGAATCCCCAGAGCGCAGATCGGAGTACTCTAAGTCCCCAGAGCGCAGACTAGAGTATAAACGATTTCAAATCTCTAAATCCCCAGAGCGCGGATTGGAGTACTCTAAGTCCCCAGAGCGCGGACTAGAGTATAAACGATTTCAAATCTCTGAATCCCCAGAGCGCGGATCGGAGTACTCTAAGTCCCCAGAGCGCGGACTAGAGCATAAATGATTTCAAATCTCCAAGTTCCCAGAGTGCGGACTGGAGTACTCTAAGTCCCCAGAGCGCGGACTAGAGTATAAACGACTTAAACCTCCAAGTTCCCAGATTGCGGACTGGAGTACTCTAAGTCCCCAGAGTGGGGACTAGAGTATAAATGACTTAAACCTCCAAGTCCTCAGAGTGTGGACCGGAGTACTCTAAGTCCCCAGAGCGCGGACTAGAGTATAAACGATGTCAAATCTCTGAATCCCTTGAACGCGGATCAACTTACTCTAAATCCCTGGAGCACGGATTTAGAAAAAAGTCCAAGTACTCAAGAAATGTGGGACAAGAAGTATGCCACATCTGGAAATGTTCGAACAACACGAGAATGGACTGGGAAATAATGCAACTCCTAAAAACTTGAGTTATGACCACGGTCAGTCAGCAAACCAAAGAAAAGTAAGAGAATTATTCAAGCGAAAAAGAAACTAAAACTTCGTTCAATAGTTCAAAATGGGGTTACACAGTTATCCCTCCAAAGCTTGGAGTCAAGAACCTATCTATACAAACTATAGAGACAAAAGATAAAAGTAATTACAAGACTTAAGCAAGGAACTCGTTGAACGAGTGTAGCGATTATTTCTTCGGTTTCTTCTTCTTGTCTTCTTTTGTTTTTTCCGACGACTCCTCTCCCTCACGCTTTTTCTTGGATTTCTTGCTCACTAAAGAAGCGGAGTCAGGAGTAGGAGACGGAACGTCCAGTGGTTTGAACCTGCCCGGGAGAATGATTTTCAGAGGTCTGTTCCGCGGGTCGGTAAGTTCCAGTATTTCAGGTTCGACTTTGACCTCGACCTTTTTCTTCTCCTCTTCGGCGAGGCGTTCCTTCATGCTCATCTTTGAGGTATGCTCAGAGGCGCCAGTGATTTTGATTTCATCACTCCCTTCGGCAGGAGACGAAGTGTCAAGCTTATCATCATCTAGCGCACCGATCACTTGAGCGTCAGGGCCAGGAGTTACTCCCGCGTGAACAACATCGCTTGTTTTCTCTGCCTCCTCCTTGGCGTCATCGCTCCTCGGAGTTGGCTCGGGATCAGAGCAGCCTGCATGAAAACATAAAGAATGAACATTAGAACGAATAACCAATGCTGGAGAATAACAAGATCTTTCGACTTCTAGAAAAGAAGAGTTTCCTACCGGGTTCTGGTTGGCTATCGGTTGCGCGTGGGGTTTCACCCTCCAGAATAGGAGATAGCACGTGAACGCCAAGCCTGGGATCTTCAGGATCATAGCCGGCATGCTGCTCGAACGGGTCAAGTGTCGGCCGACCGGCCGGCTGAGCAGCGGGAGGAGCAGCAATATGAGGAGCCGTAGTCTCAGCCCCAGACGGGCCAGCTTCATCACTTTTCTCTTTTGGAAGGGGAGAGCCTTTGTTATAAAGCGCCAAAGCTGCGGATAAATCCGCTGGCTCATTCCCCCTAAGAAACTCCTTCACCAAGGCATCCTCATCGACCTCTTCAGAGCCCGACTCGATTTTCCTAATCTTCACTAAAGTTTTCCAAGCCTCAGCTAGGGATTCGAGATAGCCCTCGCCCAAGAATGTTAAGTCACGATGCATAAGGACGCGGGCTCCATACTCAGCAATCAACGGGTCAAACATGCATTTGACCTCTTCCCTGCCGGCTTCTACGGCCGCCTCGAGGCGAGAGTCCATCTCCTCCGCAGCTTTTCTTTTGCCCTCCTCACGGGCTTCGTCCTTCATTTTTTCGACCCCAGCAAGTTCGTCATCGAGCTTCGTTTTCAGGAGCCGAGTAGCAACGATTTCATCACAGTATCGTTGTGACTCTTCTTGAGCAGCTACTTTGTCCTCTTTCTCCTTGGAAAGTAATTCCTTCAACTCTTTGACTTGTATAGCGAGCGCGTCCCTTTCTTTTTGGATGGAATCTTTTTCTAGGGCAAGGGCACCGCTACGCTGAACTGCTTCATCAAGTTCCTTCTTGTGGGCCACCTCTAAACGAGCGACTGCCTCAGCAGTATCTTTTGCGCTTTGCTCAGCGGCTTCCAGCTTCGACTTGTACGAAGCGAGCTCCTCGTCTTGGTGCTTGATGATGTTCTTGTCACAACCAGCCTCCAGTTTCAGACGATCAATCTCATATTGTCGCTCAACAGACACCTCCAAGATCTTTTCAACCAAGTGAACAAACTCGTCATGTTGAACATAGACGTTGTTGTTACAGGCAATGGCACTCTGCTTCACGTGCCCAGGAATATGATGGATAGCTGGGAGGAATTTCAGACCATCAAAGCAAATTTTTGGAAATTTGGCCTTAAGATCGACCATCTTTTCTGCTACAGTTGGGTCAACCGCAGAAGTAGGGGGAGGAGGCCTTGGAAGTTCTGCTCTTTTTCGTTGCTCCCGAATTTGCCTCGTACTCGATGAACCGGAGTGTTGTTCTCAAGGAGCATCGGGTTGGGACCCCTTCTGTAAAGACTTCTCTCTATCCGGCTCAGTTGGAGGAAGAGGATCACGAGACTGTGAAGATTGGGAATATGCTTTCTTACGATGAGGCGAATCGCGGGGACGGTTGTCTCTATCTTCATAATCATCTCTGTCCCTGCGTCTACCCGGACCTGAATCCCGTCTGAAATGATGAAATATGGAAGAGCCGTGAAGGCGATCGAATCCGTGAGAGCGCCCCATGTCACCTACAAAGAATAGAGATAACAACGAGTTAAGAAAGATCCGGGAAACAAAAAAAAACTTGAAGTGTATGATGGAATGCGTATGTGCGTGTGTGTCCTAGTGTTCCCCCCGACGGACCAATTCTTTTATCTTTACTAATCGGAGTATTGTCTCCCTGGACTGGGAGTTGAACTCCCGCATTGCCTCTAGCGGGCGAAGAAAACTTGAGGGCTTTAGGATCGTCAAACCCGTAATTAAGTATATCATCGGGGATAGAGAGATTCGACAAACCCCTTAGAGAACTTTCTAGGTGCTGTGAGGAAGCCTCTTTCTCAGGCGGGATAGGCATAACTTTTGAAGTGCCACTAACTTTCTCCTTCCGAATCTTGTATTTTAACCTCTTCTTTCCCTTCGAAGGGGAGGATGACGTTTCAATATCGTGGACTTCGACAGCCGGATTCCAAGCAGGACCCACATTATCGCCTTGGGTCTCAGGAGCTTCGTCCTCTTTGTGCTCGCCTTCTTCATGCGCATCGGGAGTGCGGCGTAATGACGATCCAGCCTGTTTTTTCCCTTTACCGGACGTTGGCTTGGGAATGGAGACGCCCACCGGGAGGCTAATCCGACGACCAGGGGCTAGCAAGCCGAACCCCGACAATGATTCATTTGAGATGATGGTACGGATGTCTCGTTCCTCGGCAGGAAGAGCTCTAATGGCCTCAACAGCCTCAGAATATCCTCGGCCCTCCGGACGTGGGATGATACCTGAAAAGATGAAACGAGGAGTTAGAAAAAGCACGACTCCAATTAAATGCGAACGATGACTCAACAAAGAGACTTACTGCCTTCAACCCATCTCCTCGCAAAACCAGGGGGGCAACGCACGTAGAACCATTCCTGTTTGTACAGGGCGAATTTACTGCATGCTCCTGTCAAGATTTGGCATTTGTGGTACGGCTCGAGGAACATGAAGGAAGGGCTATCTTTTCGTTTCTTGATTATATAGATGTATCTGATGTCGCCAGAGGTTGGAGGTCTAGAGAAGACGACCATGAAGAGTAGATAGGTCCCATATAGAAACGCGTGACCGTTCAGATGCAGCTGCGACGGAGCAATGTCGATGTACTGCAACACGTCCCGGAGGAATAAATTAAACGGAGGCACGCTGCCCATCCAACACATGAACTTGTTGCAGGTGGTATATCCGACTAGGGGCAGGTGAGGAAGATCGTGTCGCGAAGGGACCAACACATCGGCGAAAGGAATCCCGTGAATGGAGCATATCCGTCGAAGTGCGGCTTCATTGATCTTTGAAGCTGGTGAATCGATCGGGTTGTCTAAAAGAATTGTTGCCTCCAGGGCATCGGGTGCTAAGTTATGGGCAGGGAAGTCGACGGATTTGAAGCATCAGCGGCTTCTTGCCTTGATGACGGCCCAGGCCTGTCAGATATGGTGGCGGAGCTAGACTTCATAGACATCCTCAATAAATAATGAATCTGTTTAAGTGCCTGCGAAAACTATACTTGAAAAAAATGTTGAACGTTAGAGTTAACAACACGAATATCCCCCCCGTGTGGTGTGTGATCTAGTGCAAGCAATCGTGTAAAAGCGTTGAAAGTTTGAAGGTCGCAAAGTTGTTGCTATAAAACTGAGCATCAAGTCATCGCCCTCGGAGACCGTCATCACCGACCGTCCCCAGAAGCCTGCCTTTTGGCGATTGCAATTCCAGATCCAGAAAACGTATGATAATCTAAGTTCAGATTTACGTTTACTAAAGCTAAGAAGTTGGCGATCCGGGCCGGCTTCACGTATGCTAGAATGCTTGGGCCCTGTTTCTTGTTTTGCTTTACGGGTAGGTATAGTTAATGAGTGTTCGGCTAAATTTTGGTTCGGCTAAGTCTTTGTTCAGCCAAGTCATTATTCAGTTAAGTCACTATTCGGCTAAAGTAATTGTTCGGCTAAAAGTCACTGTTCGGCTAAAGTCACTATTCGGCTAAAGTCACTGTTCGGCTAAAGTAATTGTTCGGCTAAAAGTCACTGTTCGGCTAAAGTCATTGTTCGGCTAAGTCCTGGTCCGGCTAAAGTCATTGTTCGGCTAAAGCATTGTTCGGCTAAAGGGATCGTTCGGCCTTGTTTTGTTCGGCGTGTTTTAGCCTGAGTATGGTACGGTGTTTGTGACTGTTCGGCTGAAATGACCATCGGCACATTGTCTTCAACATTGGCCTCGTCTCTTCCTCCATCCACACCGAACCACGAGGGCGAATCGTTCGGCAAGTCGTACCAGACCAGACCGCTCGATGCCCCTAGTCCTCCTACTTACTCCATGTTTCTACTTCCACCAATCTGGTCCGGCATAAAATACCTACGCCGAACCACAGTGTGTCTATCATTGATTTCTGGAAAAAACTCATCTCTATTTACACTTCCTACCACCACTCGTCGCGTGACTCGACATTTTGTCCAAGGCTCGATTTATCCCATCAATTAAGGGAGTTCGAGCATAAAGGCTGTATTGAGATGAAAGGATCGGTACCTAGTTGGTAAGGAAGAAACTTGGGAAGAATCGGCGAGTTGTATGCTGATAGGTTCGGTAGAGGCAAGGCAGAGGTATTGGGAGTGTGAAAAGGAAAAGAAGGATAGAGGTGATGGCTTTTATAGGGAAATAGAAGAAGTCGAAAAGGCCATATCCGGTGGAACCGGTCAAGGTCATATCGTTCGGCATCGGCGCATAATGGTGTCCGGCACTGAAGTATCGTTCGGCAAGGAAGCATCGTTCGGTTACAAATGTCTCGTTCGACATTTAGAACACGCTCGGCACACATCTAAACCGCTGGAGTTCACAAAAGGGCATCTCCATTCGAGGTTAGTCAAGGGTTTAAGACGAGACGAGAAGGTTACATGATTCAAAGCGTACCACGTTCGGCCACGCGATACACTTTGGGGGGCAAGTGTTTCCTGGAGATTTGACCAGGCAACTAGTGCTCGGCATCAGGTAGCACTCAACATCTCATGGTACTCGGCGTAGCGCTTGGCATCTAGTAGTACTCGGCATCCAATAGCACTCGGCGTCCAGAAGCACTCGGCATCTAGGAGTACTCGGCATCCAATAGCACTCGGCGTCCAAAATCACTCAGCATCTAGGAGTACTCGGCGTAGTACTCGGCATCCAATAGCACTCGGCGTCCAGAAGCACTCGACATCTAGGAGTACTCGGCGTAGTACTCGGCATCCAGTAGCACTCGGCATCAAGGAGTACTCGGCGTAGTACTCGGCATCCAAGAGTACTCGGCATTAGAAGGCATTCGACGTATATGATTACTCGACATGGCAGTATCGTTCGGCCAAAGGATCGTTCGGCTAAAAAGCATCGTTCAGCCAGAAGGCACGTTAGGCCAAGGAGGATCGTTTGACCAAAGGTATCGTTCGACCAGAATGCATCGTTCGGCCAGAGAGCATTGTTCGGTCAAGCGCTTCGGACAGAGGCACGTTCGGCTTCGACTGACAACTATTCTGCACTTCCCACACATCAAACATACCGTTCGGCATAGGAAGGGTGGTTCGGCATCATTGTGTTCGGCCTACCTGGTTCGGCATGCAGCGACCACTATACTTGGGCTAGAGTGTTCGGCTACCGAGCCCATCTGGGAAGTCCAGCCCATCTTTGTCTATAAATAGAGGGGCGGGGTCACAGTGAAAAGGACCTTTTTTGGGAGAACACCGGGGAGACTCTTCCATTTTTCAAACTCATCTTCTTTACTTAACAACTTCATTCAAGCATTTGATCTACGAATTGTATTTGTAATCAATCATTAAGAAGATCAATAAAGTTTAACCTCAAAGTGGACGTAGGCAATTACGCTGAACCACTATAAATTTGGTGTTCTTACTTTCTGCATTTAAATTAGCATTGTCTTCTCTGTTTAATTTACCTTCATCACTTATTTCTCTACATAATCTTTCTCTACGAGGTTAGTGACCAATTTTGGTGCTAACAGTTAACTAACCTTTGGTAAGTTGCCCCAGCATTTTTCAATCCGAATGGCATTACTTTATAACAATAGGTCCCCTCATCTGTAATGAAGCTGGTATGTTCCTCATCAGGTTTAAACATGGGGATTTTATTGTATCTGAAATACACATCCATCAAAGAGAGCAGCTTATGTCCACTGGTTGAGTCGACCAATTGATCTATCGTTGGCAGTGAGTAACAGTCCTTTGGACAAGCTTTGTTTAAATCCGTATAATCCATGCAAGTTCGCCACTTCCCGTTAAATTTCTTTACCAAAACCGGATTTGCCAACCATTTGGGGTAAAAGACTTCTCGGATAAACCCATTTTGCTACAATTTCTTGACTTCTTCCTTTAAGGCGTCAGTCCTCACCTTATCGAATTGTCTTTTCTTTTGCCTGACCGGAGAGATGTCTGGATTGATATTCAGGGTGTGACTCATGACCGTAGGGTTGATTCCAACCATGTTAGAGTGGGTCCAAGAAAAAAAATCCTTGTTGGCTTTTGAGAATTTTGTCAAACCTGACTTTAAGTGCTCCTCAAGATCCTTTCCTACTCTGATTATTTTGGTAGAATCGGTAGAATCTATTGGAATTTCCTCGGTTTCTTCAATCAGCTTAACTCTTTCAACCTCCCCCAGGCAATCTAGCTCTGTAACAATTTCACTTTCCTCTATTGAGTTGGAATCCATTCTCTTCCTCTTTCCATAAACTACAAAACATCTTGCGGTAATACGTTTGTTAGTTTTATCATATTTTTTCTTTGCTTCGAATGGTGGATGTAGAAATCCATCGTCCGAAGGCTGTAAAGTAATGGAAGAATCAAAGTAACAAGTGAACTCCCTGTTATATCGCTCAAAAGTTGCAAAATACATTTCTCTTGACGCAAATTGTTCGCCTCGGATAGTTCCCTAGCCACTCTTAGTAAGGAATTTGAGCATCAGATATTTTGGTGAGACAAATGCATCCACTTCGTCTAGCGCTGGACGTCCAAAGAAAGCGTTGTAGAATGATGGCTGATCTATGATCACAAAGGTTGTTTCAAAAACACGGGAGCACGGAGGGAGTCCCAGCTGAACCAAAAACTTCACGTGTCCAAGTGGAGTTGTTTCATTATTGTTGAACCCGAAGATAGGTTCAGGGCTAGGTTTAAGTTTGTCCTTGGAGATTCCCATCTGATCAAATGCATGCCGGAATATCACATTTACAACACTTCCAGTATCGACCAAGATTTTTGTAACCACCGAGGATCCTATCCAAGTTGTGATCCTTAATGGATCATTGTGGGGACGATGGATTCCGCTTCTCAATTCTTGGGGACTGATCACCAAAGTGTGCATGTTAATATTATACTTTGGGTTCTTGAGCGGTGGTTCTTCTTGTACAGAAAACACACTCTTCCTGGCTTCACAAATGTTTTTATTCCGGGCATTCTGACTTCTGCCCACGGGATGTGGTCCATCGTATATAACATCAATTTTGTTTTTGGATGGACTCAGGCTTAGTGGGTCTTCGTCTTTGATCATATTCACAGCATTACAAATAGGTTTTCTTGCCTTAGCCTCTGGTAGGAAAGTCTGTTGTGGATTCTTCACAAACTCCTTCAATTGTCCTTCTTGAATTAATTTCTGAATTATTCCAGCCAGTACCTTACACTCGTTGGTTTTGTGACCATTCGCATTGTGGTAAGTACAATATTTATCTCCTTTCTTCTATTCTGGGTAATTTGGGGCTTTACATGAGGTTGTAAAATTGACCTTGTCTTGAGTCATTGCATAGATGTAAGAAATCGGTCGGTTTAACGCCACCGCGTTAGTATTAGCATCCTCCCATCTAGCTCTTTTAGGAATCCTTTCTAGGCCGAATTTACCACTGTCCTTCTTTTGATTAAATTTTTTCTTTGAATGGTACAATTCATCCATCCGGATGAATTTGTCAGCTTGAAAATGGAAGTCTTGTAAATCTCGGCATCTATGGATAAACAATTCCTTCCATAAAGGAGAATTGACTATAAGACCAAGTGAATTGCAATAAGCTTGTCCCTACCATTCATTCCTTTGGCTTTCAAAGTTTCAGTGTTAAACCTCTTTAAGTAATCTCCTACTGACTCACCATGGTTCTGTTTGATATTAGTGAGTACTGTATAGTCGATAGAGGGGTCTTTGGAGATGCAAAACTAAGAAGAGAATTCATAGGAGAATTGCTTCTAAGAATAGATCGTGTTCTCATGATATTGACAGTACCACTTAGCAGCAACTCCTTGAAGTGTGACTGAAAAAACAGACATCTAACGGCGCCAGAAGCATTGTACAAATCCATTTGACCGTCGAATTCCATCAAATGGTCATCTAGATCAGATGTTCCGTGATATTTCATTATAGAGACCTTTATATGAGATGGGATAGGCGCTAACATTATTTCATCAATGAAAGGAAAAATCCTCTCGTTATCATTTACTCTCTCATCCTCTGTTCTCTTACACTTGACATTCAATAGATCTTTCACAGTCTTCTTTGCTACGTCTTTGAGGCAAGCCTCATTGTTCAAGTAGTCCCTTTGTTTGGTTTGTAGCCATCTGAAGCATAACTTGCGGAACAATCCTTATCTTCTTCTTGGACCCTTCCTTGATAGTTTTCCTTTAGTGGAAGGCAATCCTTTTTCTTAGACAAGGAAATATTAGAATTGCTCTTCGTGGCATCAGTGTTGATTTTCAAATTTCTTCTTGAAGAGACAACTTCCTCTCCTACTGTAGCAGCTTTCATGGATGACCGGTGAGATAGTACTTCATTTAGTAGATTCTTCATCTCTGCCATTTGCCGTTCTAAATATTTGATTTTAGTAATGTGGTCCTCTAGCTGAAGATTCTGAGTTGGAGCCAGTTGTGGAGACAGTCGAATTTGAGTTGGTGGTGGAGTCGGTTAAGCTGGGGCGGAAGACTGCCCTTGTTCCCTGTTCCTAGTGTTAAAAGATGGAGAGACATTTTCCTCTAGTGAAGTTACATGTTTGTCCCTTTCGTTGAAGGTGGAAAGCCTTTTTATCTCAATTTCCTACAACGAACCAAATTTCCACAATTAGTTGTATTAATATAGCAAGGTCGGAGGTTCAAGCCCTCTTTCTAGCGCCAAAAATGTTAACAAGATTTCTTGTTAACATCCCCGATGCTTTGTATAAAACTGTTTCATATGGGCTCAACTCTACAGTTGAGTAGATTCATATCTTTCGAATAAAATTACTAGGACGGAAGGGTTTAAGGCCTTATTTTTAACGTTAGCCTAAGATGGAAGATATCAAAAGGTTTTAAGAAATGTTTACCCCTTCTATGAAACTGAGTAGAAAGTTAACTAACTCATTAACCATGTCGAAAGGTTGAGGTAACCTTCAAACCTTACGGCTTGGTTGGAATAATAAAATTATTGAACCTTCCGCCCTGGCCGGAGGGTTTTGGAAATCATCTAAACCTTTCGACAAGGTTGCTATGATTATAACTTCCCCTTTTTAGGAGTAGTTTATACATCTTTCGACCTTGTCACTTCATCGAACTTCATCTCCCCCGGAGATCGAGAGAAATCAATCAATGATTTTCATCTCCTTTCAATCTTTTCGGAAGGTATAGACCTTTCAATGTTGTTGAAAGGAGATGTTACTTTGTTTTACATTTTTCTGATGCTTTCGGCCTCTTAGGTTAATATTCTCTTCGTGAGAACCCTTCGAAAAGAATGCATCATCCTAACATGCTCGGACAAAAATAAGAGCTGATTTAGCATGCCATGGAACCATATTAGGGACTGGTCTACAAGTAGCATTTCCCTTTTTGTGGTCGGGGCCAAAAAAGGGAACAAGATTTGTGAGAATGTCTAATGATAGTCCCATGGCATATACTTGAAATAAAGAATGAAGATAAGAAATAAATCATATATGATCAGCCATTAATATTAAATTAATGCCTAATCATGATCATCCCTAAATTCAAAGTCGACCACAAGCCATAATTCTCTTTATTTCCTCATGATAGAGTTTAATACAAAATTCAAGGAACCAATCCCTAATTTGATTTATAAATTAGGGTTACAAAGTAGTGAGCGGAAGCAAGAGTAGTTGAATGATAGCAAAATGAAAAAAAATCGGATCCCGAAACTAGACCCCTTGGGTCCTATTTATAGATGCAGGTGGCCTTCCCTTCGGCTCCATGCCTTCGACTAGGACGAAAGGTCGCCTTTTATATGCAGATGTAAACCTTTCGACCTTGTCGAAAGGTTTGTCCATTTTACATCGTCATGGACCTTTCAATGTTGTCGAAGGGGCTGCATTTCCTAATGCATTCATGAACCTTTCGTCTTTGCCAAAGGGTCTGTCTTTTATACGGTATTGTGAACCCTTCGACCTTGTCGGAAGGTTGTCTTACATTCTTTGTTGACCTATGAATGCTGCCTTTATTATGCTTATTATGCTTTCGAAAAGGTCATTATAGAGTTGCATGCCCTTGCCTGGACTTCTCCATCCTTTTCAGAAGGTAAGAACTCTTTGAATGTCCAGAGATGACACCCTTCGTCTCCTTCGAAAGGTTTGGGACTGCTACAAACTATTAACCGCATTCCTTCAACTACTTTGAAAGGTTTAGCGTGAATTTCTTTTCTTTAGCTTTTGTCTTATGACGGATGGTTGCGGAACTACTCTCCTATTTCATTTGGGAGGTGCCTAGCAGTTTTGTATCTATCTACTTTGTCGTGCTTTAGTAGTTCTTTCCTTCATGTATGCGAAAGCCTTGCTCTGAAGTTCTCACATGCTCTTCTTTATTAGCATTGAACTATCCTTTCGACATCATCGAAAGGTGACTTTTCCTGCTGATCTTTATCTATGCGGAGGGTTTCCGAAAGGCCTTCTTTATTTTCATTCATATTTTATGGTTAACAATCATCTATCCTATTCTTACTTTCGTCCATTAGGTGCTTGACCATGTCCGCGATGTACGCCTCGGATGTTTGGTAATCCGTGGGTTAGCTGTCAATGACTATGCCAAGTGTTTGGTTTTACAAACGGTCTTGGTTAGTGTGCTGAAGCCTTGGCTCTCCTATCTTCGGGAGAGGCACTCCCTCGGAGTTCCGTTGCCTTGCGTTTGATCTTACCGGGGCAGTTTGGGCCTCTCTACCAGTATTGAGTACGTTAGTGTTCTCTTTCAACTCATCATCGTCAAGTTATTCTCCATATCCAGAGTTGGAGAGATCCACTGTTATATCTTCCCGTGGGGTTTTCGTCTGTAGATTCAAGTTTGCGACGGTCTGCTTTGTAGTTGGTGGAGTGCTTGCATTTCCTTCTATGGTGATTCCCGCAGCCCCACCTACTATTCCTTTTTGCTGCTGCTTTCTGTTTCTCCTGTTCCGGCCAGAAATGAAGGAATTTTCTTATTCCATGGCGGCCGTGGGCTCTGGCATGGTCCTTGGAGCAGCAAGTTTTTATAAGGTCGGGAGGGCATTCAATTTGTCCATAAGAGCTTTTTGGTTGTTTTCCATCTTCTGATTAATTTCATCAACCATCTTATTTAATTCATCTCTAGTGACAACTTCATGCTGAATAGAAGATCCCAGCACCTGATCTTCTGTGTTGGCGCCAGAATTTGGTCCGACTAATGGGTTATTGGCTCCATCGACTTCAATTTGCTGAGAATTGGTTTCTTCTCCAGCTATTGCAGCTCCTATGGATCTTCCGGAACCAGTTCTCCTTCTTTCTAGAGCGATTAATTCTCAACAGCGCTTCTTCTAAGCAGAGATTGAGGATCTAACTTCTGATCCTATGCGATCCAAAGTAGATAGCTAGATCTGAACCTAAGTTCAATTCTCAGTGAAAGCACCAAAATGTTAACCCATAAAATAGATCAACACCCTGAATTAGATGTGAAAGCACCGGCTCTATTTATCAAGGAAAATAAAATAGGAAAAGCAATATTAAATTGCAGAAAAGGTAAAAAGACAAGGGATTTTTATAGTGGTTCGGCTGTTAACGAAGCCTACGTTCACTTTATTGCTTTTATTGATCAACTGTTGTTACAAGAGAGTTTGAATTACAATATGATTCTTCTTCTTTACGTTAGATCAAGCCATCATTGTTGGAAACAAAACGAGGATCTCAATTGTCTCTTAATGGCTGTTGTGTAGGAGAAGAGGAATGAAGAATGAATGGCAGAGCTTTAGAGAGATCAAGTTAGGAACTCCTTTTCTATTAGAGGTAGGATGGTATTTATAAGACTTAGAGATCACTCGGATCAGAACCATTGCACCAGAAGTCAGTAATTGTCCATAGGAACAAGCATGAAAATTTGGGAGAGATTTCAAGGTTACTTTTTGGATCGGTGCCGATCTAATTGGATCAGATCGGTACCGATCCAAAGAGTTGTGCAATTTTCGCACAACTTCTTCTCGGTTGGCTTCGTTGCTTGCTTATAAGGCTCTTTATGTAATTTCATAGCTCGTTGACTTGTTTTGATGATGATTCACTCATGAGTTTGACTGAACTTTAGTTTGAATCCGATAAGTCTTAACTTCTCTAACTTGGATGCTTGGATTGTTACCAAACTTGGTTGATGGACTTAGTAGAGAGATAAAAACATAAAGAAAGTGGTTTGGAGGAACCTTAAGCCGAAATTTTGGATCAGTACCGATCCAAAGTGTTTGCATATTTTTGGGTCAAACTTTCAAGGTTCCTTTGTCTCGTGCTTTTAAGCCTTTCGGTCAAGTCTCTAGTCGTTCTGGCTTAATCTGAATGTTCTAACTCCTTTCGAATTCTGTTGGGTTAAAAACCCGGTTAACACTTATATTCTCACTTCCATTGTTTCTAATGGTTCTACTTATCACCACATATCTATTAAGGTAAATCTCAATTTTCATTCTTTAAATATGTTATTTATCCTTAACTTATTATTCTTTATGGTCATTTCATTCCCCATGAAATTCTTAACCATCACTTTTGGAAGATGGCTTCCAAAGTGCTACAAAAGTTCATTCTTTACTTAGGATTTCTTAGCAATATTAGCCATTGCATATTCACATTACCCAACCGTCGCTCGTTGACCCTAGCTTGTCTCACATTGAACTTTCATTAGCCATTGCAAGTTAATTTTTTATAGGTTATCGCATGTTGACATCTCCTAGCCATCACATTTCCATACTTGGCCGCTATTGCATGTTGAACGCCTAGAAGCTATCGCAAGTTGATATAATTTAAAGCCATCGCACGTTGATCCCAACATACCTATCGCATTGTGATTCCAACTTAACCATCACAAGTTGACCCCACATAGCTATCGCATGTTGAATCCTATTTAGCTATTGCAAGTTGAGTTCATTTAGAACTATCGCATGTTGGTCTTTGATTAAGTATTACATGTTAAACTTTTAACTAGCTATCTCATGTTGACTCATAACCAAGCAATCGCAGGTTGAGCTTACCTTAGCTATCGCAAATTGCATTGGCCGTCTGTAGTTGACACGGTGTTTCAGTAATTATTGCGGAATCTACTTTATTTCCATCTAAAGGAGTTAATTTTCACCTAACCCTGATATATGTCAATTTATCATTGTTTTACACAAACTTTTGTAATTTTCTTTTCAAAATTTATTAACTTTAATTAATTTGTTAATTACCTACATGTAATTAGCCATTTTTCTTTATCAATTAATTCATATAAATTCGAAAATGGATGGGAAAAATCCTAAAATTCATCGAAAATCCAATCCATCACAGTTTAGTTTATGTAAATTTTCATGTCAAAATAATAATTTTTAATATTGTAAACAATTAATTTTTGAATTTAGCCCTTTTCTTGACTTAAAAATTCATATAAATTCAATCAAATTTCGAAAATTACGGATTAAAACCCTACCTCTAATTTATTATTTCACGCATCATACAAAAATTTCAAGTGATTTGAACAAGGTTGATTCATGTTATTGTCTTAACTTATCAAAAACCATCATCTTGAAATTTTCACACATGAACAAATATTGTTCAAAATTCATATATTTGTTCCTCATTTTTAAAAACATCAAACATGCATGCAATCCTAACCCATATGGGTTTGGAAGGTTTTGAAGAAATAATTACTCACCTTTGTTTGATTAGAGGTTGATTAAAAAATTTACTTTCTCTGATGGATGAATGCTCCTTTTCTTATTCTTTAGTTTTCTTCATCTTCCTCCTTGGATTTATGGCCGGTCTATTCTTGATTTCCTTTCTTTTAGTTTGTGGAGAAAAATATGAGAATGAATTAGGAGTTCGAGTGAAAGGGTTTAGTAATTGGGGCTTTCGGCTAAAACCACATTCTAGCATATTCTTATTATATCTCTAACTACTCATCCTACATTCATTCACTCTTTGTTAATTGTCTTTAGTTTATTCCATAATTTAATTTGATTAATCATTTATTTAATTAATTTTTCACATTATCGTACTTCAAAACATGGAGTGTTGCAGAATTGGGGCGTTACACCAATGGACATAAGTAATTCACCATCTATCATATTGAAGGAACCAGACCAGCCGAAAGTGGGTGAAATGAGTATATTTTAAAAAATTCTTATTTTGGATCTTTTGGGCCTATGAAGTCTGAAAGTATATTAGATCCAATCTAATAAATTTTTTAAACTAAACCTTATTTTATTTAGGTTGTTTAAAATAGAGTTTGAATTTGATTTAAATTTAAATGTATGGGTGTATCAAATACACCCATGTGTATGACAATTACTTTTTAAAGTTAATCTAGAGAAGAAAACTATCTGTTTCTTTCTCTAAAACCTATGCAATTAATTAAGGGAAGATTTCATTTTTATTTAGGGAAAAAATCCTTTCATTTCTTTTTCTTTAATTAAATTGATTGATTTATTAAATGTCACTAATAAGAAATTTATACATAGCATAGACTGTGAGTATATCCAAATATACTCCAGTGGATATTGTATAACTGTAATAAATAAGTACTGCACATGGTTACTATGACCATGTATAGGTGCTAAGATTTACATTGCGATAGACTTATTTGTCCATTTGTATATGCCTTTGTTGTTCAAAGTTTTAACTTTAATATGTGTGTATGTGTGTACGTATGTATGTATGTATGTATGCATGTATTTATAATAATACATAAGTTTACATATATGCATGTTAAAAATAAGTTTCCATATATTATATGTTTTCAAATCAAGAACTTATAATTATAACACTGGTTTTAATTAAGAAAGAGTTTGAAATAATTTTTTGTTTTACACAAAAGTCCATTTTGATTTAAGGTAAAATAACATAAAAACATTCGCATGTTTGTATAACTCCAAGTTATGTTTTAAGTTTAAAATAACATATGTATATATAATGATTTAATTTAAGTTTCAAGTAACATAAATGCTTAAAATTTATTGTTAACAAATTTAATTCAATCTTTTAACTTAGGCAAGAAACATAAAATTTATAACTTTACAGAAAATATCACTAATGAATTCTAGAATAAAGGAAACTTTTACTTCTGTTAATATAATAAAAAAAGAATTATTTTTTAGAAAATAACCATATAACACAAGAAATTAATTTTCAAGCTAAATTTAAAAATTACCAATAGTTTATTTGTGATTATGTATACAAATGTTACAAAATTTTAATTAACATAGTAAAACGGTTTTACATTTGTTTGAACCAAAATGGTACAAACACCTAAGAGATTATGTAGAGAATGAAAAGTGAAGAAAAGTAAATTAAAAAGAGAGAAAAGAGAACACATAGAAACAAGATACCAAAGTTTTATAATGGTTCGGCTAACGTTGTCTATATCCACTTAACTTTGTTAATGGTTTATAGTGCTATTAACACTTCTGTTCTTACGGATCGGTATAAATCTGTGGGTAATTACAAGAGATTAGAGTAAGCGAGCAAGAGAACTAAAAAGATCCTTAAAAATGAGCCTTGCTCTCCTAATTATAACTGTAGGAAGCCTAAAATCTCACCCCCATGATCTCCACATAGTTTTCCATGCCATATACTAGTTCTCTTGGAAATATGTTGCTACCTCATTAATCGTTACGGATCAGTACCAATCCATAGGCTTGGATCGGTACCAACCCATAAGATTGATTTATGTGTCATTCTGAATATCTTAGATAGGTGCGCCTTGTAGTTAGTTTTGTGATTTTGAACTTGTTTGCATCTTTATTAGGTTGTTTCTGAGTCCAAACGATGGAATGGTGGAAGAATGGAGTTGTAGTTTTCTAGAGTTCGTGGAGAATGATCATTAGTGCATGCAAATGATCATAGGAGGCCAGAAATGGGTTGTAGGTAGCATGGCTTTGGAGTCTAGAAAGTTTGGGATGGTTTGGGTGAAATATGGTGGATCGGTACTGGTCCAACACATTGTTGGATTTTTGACTTGTGAATCTTTGAGGTGGACTTGTATTTGCCTTATTATTCTGGTTGTGTTTGGTTTTTGGGCTTCGCAATCATCTCCTCAGGCTTTTTGCCTTGATAACTTTGAAGTTTGATTGGTCAAGACTATTTGGATACAGCCTGATAAAAAGGCGGGTTAACTCTTATCCTCCAAAGTACGCCTTTTGAATGGAAGGTGCACATTGCTAAAAAACAAGTATCGAAGTTAATAGATCATCAATAGTTGAATTTTCTAGTTATTAGTCGATCAAGCTGTTGCGAATCACCATGCTCCTTCGGATTCATCTGTAAATGTAAATCGAAGGTCGTTCCAGACCTTGATAGATATGGATTCGATTCCTTGTTGGAGTGTCAGTTATAGGCAATGATTATGTGTTCCTTCAGAATCATCAAGCCCTGAGCTGTATCACTAATCAGTATCATCCCTTGTTCATCTGAGGGTTGTAGTCGTATGTCAAAATCTCGATCTCTCCGGATCGTTAGTGAAATCTGTGGCCTTTCCCGGCCGATAGCTGAATCTTGATCTCTCCAAATCATCAATGGAATCCTTGGCCTCTCCAGACCGATAATCAAACCCACGATCTCTCTATATCGTTAATCAAATCCATGGCCATTTAGGGGCGATAGTTAAATCCATGTTCTCTTCAGACCTTTAATCAAATCAATGGTCGTTCGGTGCCGATAATCAAATCCATGACCGTTCAGGGATGATAATCAAATCCATGGTCTCTTCGAACCCTTATTAAGCCCAATATGCATGCTCTCTGGTAAGGGGACTCAATGACAAGCAAACTCATCCGCTCACACTTTGGTGAGGTGACTTACTTCCTGCACTCTGATCCTTTCTCTCCAGACAGGACATAAACCGATCCAAATCCATGGTCTATTTGGACCCTTATTGAGCCTAATCCACTCACTCTCCGATGAGGGGGCTTGGAGACAAGCAAGCCCATCCATTCATGCTCCGACAATGTGACATACTTCTGGCACTCTGGTCCCTGCTCTCCGACATGGACTTAACACGATCAACAACGTACAAACCCATCCACTCACTTTCTGGAAGGGACTCGTACCTTGCACTCTGGTTTCGTCTCTCAGGACGGGACTTTAAAGCGATCGATATCACACAAGACCATCCACTCACTCTCCAACAAGGGGACTTGCACCCTGCACTTCAGACTCGTCTCTCCGGATGGGACTTTAAAGTGATTAATTTCATTCAACACATTCATGTGGATTTCAATAACCAGTGATTCATCTAATGAAATCGAATTTAAACATTAAAACATAAGTTCAAACATCATGATAACTGCCTCATCGGGCGTCATAGCCTAGCATCTAGCTCAATGCGTGCCTAGGGACTTATTGAGACCCCGTACACGAGTAAGTGGCTTGACTATAATGTTGCATTGCTTATCGAAAGTAAAGATTAAGTTCGAGAACTGAACCTGATTCCTCATCATCCCAATCAAGAGATGACTATCCTCGACCTCGATCCAAGGCCATTTCCATTCGCTGTAGATGATGGCTGCTTCTATTCCACCATCGTAGTTTGGCTTCTCACATATTGTTATAATTGGTTGCTTTTGACCTGTTGTTACCTAGATTTTTAACCCAGCAGATTCAATAGGAGTTAGAACACTAGTCCAAGGCAAAGCAACTCAAGAATCATCCAAGAGGACCACAATAATAGGACAAGAAGGACTCAAGAAGAAACACACAAAAATCAACTAAGGGGATGGATCGCTAGCGATCCATAAGGACTCCTCATGGGTCGTTCAAACTTCTTGCATCGTGATTCGATATCTTTTCTAAGGGTGTATGCCAAGTTTGATAGCCTTCCAAACAACCTAGTTCGAGAAGCAAAAACCTATCTGATTCCAGTCATAGTTCAATCCAACATGTACATGAATTATCAACAAAACAAGGCAACTGGCTATGAAATTACATGAAAAGCAACTACATAAGGCAAGGAATGCAACCCAAAGGAAACGATCCAAAAATACCTTAAGTACATGGATCGCTAGTAATCCATGCCCTATGGATCGCGAGCGATCCATCAGGTTAAGTTCGATCACAATAAAATTCTTGGCGCACCTTCGTATCATTGAGTGTAGGCTTTTGGAAAAGCGACCTAGCCCATTAGCTCTCCAACCCCTGTAAATATAGTCCTATTTGCCACATAAAGTGGGATCTTCTGGACTAGCTGCTAGAACTCTGCAGAGATTATTCTTCACTCTTCTCCTCCCACACAATAGTCATCTAGAGGTTTACTATGATTCTCCAGTGAACTCTTGTACCTGTGACTTTACCTAACTTAGAAGATTCAATCATTTTGTAATCCAATTCAACTGGTAACAGCAGTCAGTTAATAGAAAGTTATAAAGTGGATGTAGGCTTCATTAACAACTGAACCACTATAAAAATCTTCTTGTCTTTTTACTATTTTTACTCTTTTTACATTTATTTTCTATAATATTTCTCTGTAAGAATAGAGCTGGTGCTTTCACACTCAATCCAGAGTGTTGATCCATTTTTTGGGTTAACGTTATGGTGCTTTCACTGGAAATTGAACTCAGGCTTAGATCTAGCTACTACTTTGGATTAGATAGGTTCAGAAGTTAGATCCTCAACCTCTGCCTAGGAGATTTGCTATAGAGAATCAATGGCACCATGAAGAAAGAGAACTATCTCCAGAAGATCCATAGAAGCTACCATTGCTAGAGAAGAAACAAACCCTCAGCAAATTAAAGTCAGCAACCCCAACAGTCTGCTATTCGGAGTTGACTCTGGAGATCAAATCCAGGATCCTCCACACAGCATGAAGTTGTGACTAAGGGAGAATTGAACAAGATGGTTGATGAAATTAACTAGAAAATGGAAAACAGTCAAAAAGCTCTTATGGATAGGATAAATGCTCTTTTAGCGCTCCAATCACTAACTATTCCTAGAACTGTGCCTGAAGCCTTGGCTGCTATGGAGCAAGAGCATCTTTTGTTTCTAGCTTGAATGGGAGAAACAGAAGACCAAAGCAAAAGGAAGTAGTGGGCGGAGTCTAAGAATCATGACGGAAGAAAACATTAACACTCCACCCACTGCAAAAGCACCTGTAACAAATCTGAACTTAGAAATAAAAACGCCATAGGAGGACATACTAGTGGCAGATACAGACTCTGAGGAAGACAAGCAACTTAAGGAGGGTGAATTGAACTCAAACGATCAAACTCCACCTATAAGACCAACCGCCTGCCAATGGACCTCTACAGGAGTGGCTCACCCAAAGACTGGAGAGCCTAGGCTTTAGCCAGCCAACCAAGACCGTCTCCAAAGACAAACACTTGGCGTAGCTACTGACAGCCAACCTGCAGATGAATGGACAAGTGAGGTATACATTGCGGACATGGTTAGATGCTTGATGGAAGAAAGTAAGGGTAAAAAGGACGATGATAGGGGTTCCGCTCTGATCCGATCTCCCATCACCAATAGTATCCTGAGGGTAGAATACCCCAAGAAATTCACCATGCCATCAACTATGCCCTCCTACAATGGAACTACTGACCCTCAACAGCACTTGTACAAGTACATTTGGAATATGGATGGTGCACGGGCGATAGATGCAGTTTGTTGCAGATGTTTCCCTATCTATCTGGAAGGATTTGCCTCAATGTGGTTTACCAGGCTCCTTCCGCAATCTATCTCAACCTTTGATGAGATACCTAGGAAGTTCTTGGAATAATTTAGACTGCACACGGCTCAACCAAAGGACGTGATGTCTCTGTCCGATTACTTCCAAGGACCCAACGAATCATTAAAATCATTCATGAACCACTTTAACACAGCCGTCACTGAAGTGAGCAATCCAAATGAGGATATGATTTTCATGGCCTTAGTCCACTCGATCCATCCAGAGATAGATTTTTGGAGATGGATTAAAATGAAGCAACCAACCACCATGAAGGAATTCAATCGAAAGGCTAGTCAATACTTAAGATTAGAAGAGGCAAATATGTTAGAAGGTAAAAATACCAATATGCGACCAAATGAATCAATTTAGAGTAATGTGGCGGTCGATCAAAATGGCAAGAATTCTGAAGTAACTGCTAGGAACGATGGGGACCAAAAATTAAGAACCGACATTAGAACATCGGCAAGGGCAACAGAGGCGGAATGAAACTTAGAGGTCTAAAACACGGAGAATACACTCCGTTGAATGACAGCTTGGAGAATATTTACCTAGCAACTCAGGGAATAGAAGAGTACCCGAAGCCGCCTTGGAAAGAAGAGTCTGAGCAACAAAGAAAGTCGGGGAAGTGTCGCTTCCACGAACCCACGGTCATAACACAAACGAGTGTCGCCATTTGAAGAACGTGATTGAAGAACTGATTAGAGAAAACAAGCTCCAACAGTATGTGAAGAGGCCCCGAAATAACGATCAGCCAAATGGACATCATGCTCCTAACTCCTAAGGAAAGCAATCTGGATCTAGCGAAGAGGGATCCAAGCGAGCTGAACGGAGGCTTGTCAATAATACCATTTTGGGAAGTCCTTATCCAGCACAAAAAAGTTGGGGCGAGATGGAGAGATATGCTAGTTCACTCAAACATGCACCAAAGGAAACTAGCATTGCAATCAAAGACGGGACCCCTGCTAAATAGTAGAGGGTTCTCAATGATGACATTGTGTTCCAAAACAGGGATAGTGAAGGAATAGAAGCTCCAACTTTAGATCCAATGGTGATGAGGATAGGAATCAGACCCGTTGTCGTGCAACTGGTGTTGGTCGATACCGGAGGATCGGTAAACATTCTGTTTCGATATATGTTCTACCAAATAAAGCTTAACATGAAGGATGTCTCTGCATGCCGAACCAAAATCCAAGGATTTACTAGCCATCCACTAAACCAGTTGGCACAATCGATCTGCCTATAGAACTCAGAATAGGAGATCAGAGTGTGGTTCTTACCCAAACCTTTGTGATAATTGACGAGATCTCGGCCTATAATATATTCTTGGGACGGCCGACCCTCGTTGGTTTCTGAATTGTCCTGGCACAATGGTGTCTCATTATGAAATTCCCCATAGAAAATGGAGTTGGAATGATAAAGGAAGACCAGAGTGTCATAAGGGAATGCTACATCGCTGAATTTCATGAAACAAAAAAGAAAGAAAAGGGGAAGAATGTGAAGAAAACTCTCCACATTCGCGAACCATCAGCATAGCAACTACAGAACCGCCCTAGCTTGGGGACCACAACCACTTCGATAAGGCTATGGATCCTAGAAAGAAGATTTCAAGGAAGGAATGGGCAGCACCGACAGAGATTACGGTGCTTGTCCCTATAGAAATGGATGATCCGACACGGGTACTAAAAATAGGACCACATCTTGGAACCAAGACACGACAAGTCATGTTTCTTCGCGCCAATCTAGACATGTTCGCTTGGACACATTCCGATATGTGTGGGATATCGCTGAAGATAGCATGTCACACACTTAATATCGATCCCAAGTACACTCCGGTGAGGCTAAAGAGGCACACCCAGGGACAAGAACGGTTTACTGCACTAAGACAGGAAGTGAATAAGCTGTTGGAAAATGGCTTCGTCCACGATGCAACCTACCCCATATGGGTATCAAATCCGTTTTTAGTAAAGAATTCCAATGGGAAGTGGCGGACTTGCATTTATTGCTTGGAATTGAACAAAGCCTGCCCGAAGGATAGCTTTCCATTGCCCAAAATCGATCATCTTGTTGATGCCATGGCAGACCATGAGCTACTATTGTTTATGGACGCCTACTCGGGATACAACCAAATCATGATGCATGAACCCGACCAAAAGAATACTAATTTCATTACCGATCTTGGATTATACTGTTATCGAGTCATGCCCTTTAGACTAAAGAACACAGAGGCAACCTACCAATGATTGGAAAACACAATGTTCAAAGATCAGATTGGGAAGACGAAGGAAGTATACGTAGATGACATGCTTGTCAAATCACACGTATTAAAGAATCATTTGGACAACCTAGCAGAGATGTTCGAGATATTGCAGAAATATGGAATGAAGCTCATTCAGTTGAAATGCTCCTTCGGCATCGCTTCTGGCAAATTCCTTGGTTTCATTGTGAATGCAAGTGGCATTAAAGCTAATCCAGAATATATTATCTCCCTAAGGAACGTCAAATCCCCCATGACTAAAAGGGAATTGCAAATTATAAATGGAAAGATCGCAACGCTGAGCCGATTCATCTCCCGAGCGACTGACAAATGCATACCATTCTTTGACACATTAAAAAAGGGAAAGAAGAATTTCGAATGGAACGAAGCCTGCTGGACAGCTTTTGAAGAATTACTCCATCATATGGAAACCTCGTCGATCTTATCTAAGCCGATAAATGGCGAAGATTTGTTTGTTTACCTTGCTGTATCGACTCATGCTCTAAACGCAGCGTTGTACGTGAAGAGGCTAGGGTCCAACGACCTATCTATTATATTAATAAGTGGTTCACCAAAGCTGAATGGAATTACCTGGAATTGGAAAAACTCGCCTATTGCCTGCTGATCGCATCAAGGAAGCTACGACTGTACTTCTAGCCTCATCCCATCAAGGTGTTGACAGATCAACCTCTAAAATAAGTGTTGTATTGCCCAGAGACATCAGGTCGACTTCTGAAATGGAACATCGAGTTAAGCCAATATGAAATCACTTATTAGCCACGTAGAGCTATCAACGGACAGGCTCTAGCAGATTTCATCGCCGAATTTACCGAGCGGGACGATGAAGAAGAAAGCATTTCGAACATGGTGCCACCGTGAAAGTTGTTTGTTGATGGTGCATCAATTGAATTATGTTCGGGAGCAGGGGTGGCACTCCAAACCCCCGAAGGACGATCTGTTTGCTTCGCTCTAAGACTGGAATTTTCTACCACCAACAATGAAGCAGAATACGAGGCTTTGATAGCAAGGTCAGAAATCATTAAAGAATTAGGTATAAAACCTGTGCATATCTACGATTCTAAACTAATCATATTTCAAGTGAATGGAGAGTACAAAGCAAGGGGCAATCTCACCCTCTACTGGCCAAGAGCGTGGGGATTGCTACAGGACATCGAGCACTACACTTTAAGTCACATTCCAAGGGAACAAAATATGCAAGCGGATCACCTAGCCAAATAAGCCAGTTTCGGAGATGCTCAATCAATGGGACTGGCCCCAGTCGAAATGCTTACATCACTCAGCATAGATGATATGGATATCGGTTGGATTATGGAAACCGTAGAGGAAGAACAATCATGGATGACGCCGATCAAAGATTACTTGATCGATGGTACACTCCCCAGGGATCAGAACGAGCAAAAGAAGCTACTTCAGAAGACACCATGGTTCGTCTTGCAGGATGGAATTCTTTATAGGAGGGGATTCTATACTCCCCTAGTCAGATGTGTAACCAACCGCGAAGCTAAAAAGATCCTCAGAGAAGTCCATGAAGGTGATTGTGGAAGCCACATTGCAGGGCAGACTCTAGCGAAGAAGATCCTCTGATACGGTTACTTCTGGCCATCCATCAACCGTGACGCAGTAGACTTCGCCAGGCGATGTGTGAAATGCCATAAGTTCACCAAAATACATAGAACTCCATCCATAAAACTTAGGCCAATGGTTGGCCCATGGCCATTTGCGGTTTGGTGAATTGACCTGATTGGCGTGCTCCTAATTGCTAAAGGATGGGCCAAATATGCTATCATTGCTGTTGATTACTTCCAAAATGAGCCGAAGCGGAACCGCTGGCTACTATTATCACTAAGAAAGTAATTAAATTTATCACTAAAAATATTATTTGAAGGTTCGAAGTGCCACAAAAACTCATCACAGATAACAGAACTCAATTTGAAAGTGCTAAATTCAAGGACTTTTACAAGCGTTTCCACATTGAAAAGAGTTTCTCCGCAGTGGCACACCCTCAAGCAAATGGGCAAGTGGAAGCGGTAAACAAAATCATCTAGTGAAAGCCAAAGGAAACTGGGTTGATGAGCTCCCACTTACACTATGGGCTTACTGGCTGATGCACAAGTCAGCAACTGGACACTCACCATTCGCCCTAATATACGGACCCGAAGAAATGATCCCGGTTGAATTGGAAGTTCCCTCTCTTCTGAAATGACACTTCAATCAAATGAAAATGAGCAACTCCTGCTTGAGTCACTGGATCTGATTGACGAGAAACGGGAGGAAGCCAAGCTAAGGAACACGACTCACCAAAAAAGGGTAACACGGCACTTCAACTCCAAGGTCCGCAACCATACCTGCGAAGTGGGAGATCTCATCCTAAAACGAATCTATCCAGCTCCAAGAATATTCGAACCAAACTAGGAAGGTCCTTACACAATCGAGCAAAAGCTCAGAGATGGCACTTTAAAGTTGATCACAGTCGATGGAATTCAGATTCCCCGTGCTTGGAACAACAACTCGCTTCGGCATTACTTTATTTAGCTTTTATCTATGTATTTCCTACTTTCACAAATAAGCCATCCGACTACACTGGGGGCCTTGTAAATAAGAAATTTTTTCTCTTCTTTTCGTTTTATTAGTAGAATCTCTTTAGCTTCTTGAACGGATAAAACAGTGTTCATATAAATTGCTCACTAGGTCGGCAAAAGTAAACCATCTCAAAAATCATCCATTAGCTACTTGGTGAAGTGAAACGATACGCAAGTACGCTCCACCTACTCCCAAGTCGACAACAGTAAATCGAATCAATATAAAAGCGCATTTCATAAGCCGCGCACACTCTAAAAAGCCGCGCATTTCGTAAGCCACACACTCTCAAAAAGTCTTTCATTTCGTAAGCCGCGCATTCTTAAAAGCCGTGCATTTCGTAAGCTGCACACACTCTCAAAAGCCACACACACTCTTAAAAGCTGCACATTTCGTAGGTCGCGCATTTCGTAAGCCGTGCACTTTTAGAAGCTGCACATTCCGCGCATGCACTACTTGATGTTGCTCCATTATCATCGGCAAATTGTTAAAATCTTGTAAGTACCAGTATTGTCCTGACAACACCAGGAAATTTATCCACTGCAGGACTAACAAGGATCAACTCCCAATATCGAAAATAGTTGATGTGAGTCCAACAATGTCACGCAATTAGCGATCGGCGAAAAATTCCGATCGTCGACTGACAAAATCTCTGGAGTCAAGACACTTGAGTCACAAGTTCCCGAATATGGGAACCACAAAGTAGGTTCGGCTACAAACAACCGAGGAATCACTTGGATCACCTGGTCATTTATCAAGTGTTCGGATAAAACAACCCTGTGAAGTAGGGGGCACACATACCAACATTTATTTGAGAGGAAAACTACTTCACAATCCCATTTCGCCAAACAAAGAATTTTGGCAATGACAACGGATCTAGTTATAAAGTTAAAAAAATGAATACATAATGCGTGAAATCATGGAAATAAAGGCACCGTATACCATAAAACATGGCACGACAATCTGAAGTATAGAAATTACAGAACAAGCAATCGTGTCATGTACACACATAAGTGGTATAAAAACAAGCTAAGTACATGATAAATAAGGAAGGACACAGAAGAGATAATAGTAGAAGCATTCATCTTTTCATTTCTTATAATATTTTCTATACAAAGTCAAAATGTAGGGCCATACCCATACAATATCAGCAAACAAAAAGAGAAGTACAGATGCTACAACAACAAAAGTAATAAGTACAACTCTGCATTTGCACAAAATACATGTCAAACAAATCAGAATGTTCCAATATCCACCTCCACTGTCACTCAAGTCTGTCATTGTTTCTTGCCACCATTTCCTTTCCCGCCTTTGGTTGGAAGTTTCTTCTTCCTCTCAGCATCTCACCAGGAGTTGTATCACTGCCAGAGATATCAATTATAGGCTCCGTGCCCACATCTCCACCTTGTTCTTCGACCCCCTCGAAAGACTTCCCCTTGGTCTTGCGCTTCTAGGACTTGCGGGAGCTCCTCGAAGACTTTCTATCCTCAATCTTTTCCTTCTTAACTTCCACCATTTGTTGTTCAGTTTTACTTAGCTGGATAACTTGGTCTGTCTGCTCTCGAGTGTCAACTACCACTAAATTGCCCTCTGGAGATACGGATGGGTCATCCAGGCCATGCAACGCAGCGATCTTCTAAGACTACTGTCCTGGTTGCGAGCCAGACACGGGCGTGGTGATCAAAGCAGCTATAGAAACAAGCGTTGAAGCAGTCGAAATGGCAGTAGGCCCCAAGACTAGAGAAATTGGCTGTTTGATAGGCAAAGAAGACGGAACTATAGGATAAAAAAGAAAGCATTCAATTCATCTTGTTCTTGCGGTGTGAGCTGAAAATCCTCAAACTCGAGAGAAACAAGGAAATTACCTACATCAAAAGTGTGACCGTGAGTCTCAACCTCATACTCCCCACTGTTTCCTTCTCTGGATGGTTGCACGATCTTGGCCGAAGTTTCAGGACCACCCAAGGCTTTAGAGATACCTACTGAAGGGGCAGATAACAAAGAGGCATCGGCCGAAGCTGGAATGATTCCTGTCTAATCATGAGGCTGCTTGGACGATTTGCCAAGCCCAGAACTGCTAGGCTCCGATAGTGCTTTAGCAGCTATAGTTGCAGCCGCATCGGTGGCTTCTTGCTTCTTTTCAGCCCGAATAATCTTGCGGACCTCTACCAAAGCCTTCTTTGATTCTTCATTAAGATAAGCATTCTCCAACTCTTGTTCAGTGTACACATCCCTGACTTCTCGGAAATGGGTCAGGACTTCTTCCCAAAACACAGCAAAAGTATGTAGGAATTTAGAGCCCAGATAACAGAGACTGCCCTGATGCAACAAGGAGTTGATGTAGATGTTCAAGATGGTGTCATCCATCTTCGCCATCTTCCTTTTCAAGGTATCTTGCAGCTCCAAGTAGTCCGCCATCACAGCGGCCTTCTCAACTTTGACTTTGGTCTTTTTAATGTTGAGTTGTGCAACTTTTTCTTGAAGAGAAGCAATCACTTGAGCCTGCTTAGAGATGGTCGTATCTCGAGATTCCACCATTCCCGCATAATCAGCAATTGTCTTCTTATAAGCTTCGACAGCTTCATCATGACCAGCAATAGTTCTCTTCTGAGCTTCGGTGATCTCATCTCGAGTTTCAAGCTCCTTTTTCAGCTTGACTTCATCAGCATGGGCTTTCTTAATTTCGTCTTTGAACACGATCTCAATTTTCGCGTGAGCCTCTTTCAATTCCTTTAGCAAACTAGCATTGCTTTACTATCTCGAATGGCAGCATCTCTCCCTTTTGTCAATTGATCAATTCTGGCGTCATGTTGCATCATCATCCTTTTGTAATCATCCTTTTCCAACTTGAAAGAAAGGATCTCTTGATAGTTGTTATGGTTTGTGTCCGCCGACTGCTTACATAATTTCTCCCATCCTCCAGCTTGATCCAAGTTGCTCTGATTCGCCTGGAGATGGGGCATATAAGAATCCAGGGAGTGCGGCTTCAAGCCTAAGTAGACCATACGGAAGAATATAAGCAGGCCTCCTGCGAGGGCGTGAAGAACCAGAAGTAGGCACAACATGAGTTGACGGAATCTGGGTTGATGGAGCAACTTGAATAGTAGAAGTCGGGACATCAATTCCGATAGAAACTGGAGGCGGGGCAAATGTATGGTGCTCGGAAGGATGAGGATCATTATCTATTTTCGACTTTTTGGATGGCTCTTCCCGATCATCGGGAGACTTCCTCCTCACATCCACTCATGTAAACTCTACCTTGGTCCCTGTCATCCCGGCAACACGCTTCAGCTTCCCGATCTTTTCTCCTTCTCTATTCTTCCTCAGTTTCTCGAGGCTGGTGGCTGCTTAAAGTCTGTCTCGACCCACGTTGTGCATCTGTAAATTGTTTAAGGTCTTTATAAAGTCCACGACCTCCCATAGTACCTAATAAAAAATGAAGTAACTTTAGCGATAGAAAATGAGCTCAAATAATGCATATATGAGTGTACGTGATCCTAGTGGAGTGTGTGACGTCATAGGCGGCCTAAAAGGACTTCACGAACCGGGTCGGAAAGCGACTATAGTAGGAGTCAGGCTACCTCTAGAAACAGCATGACCAGGGTGAGAAGACAATCCCTTGAACTCAAAATCATCTCCCATGCGTTCTGCGATGTCCACATAAACATTACTCAAAGTTGATATCGATTTCCTTAGGCGAAGAACCATGAAGTTGTTCAACTGCTGGGGGAGCATCTTTAGCAATAATCTCTTAGGGAGGCGAATCCAGGAGAATGGGACTCATTCCTGGAGTTTCATCACATGATTCAAAATTCCCTTCACTGGAACTTGCATCAAATTCCTCATCGCTAGAGGAAGAATCAAAGCTACTCCAACTCTCAATTTCACCTTCCTTCTTTTCTACGATCACTACAACCTTGCCTTCTTGCTGTTTGAACTCCTCTTCCCCCTCCTCTAGGATCGAGGGCATCCTAATCAAGCTGCTGGTTTTGGTTGTAATGCCTTTTCCTTCACGGATATCCTCAGTTGATCCACCAGATGGACATTCTCCTCCTAGTAGACCGCCCTCTTCAGAATCGTGCGATGAAGAAGTGGAGCGTGTTTGAATCCTAGAATGGGTAGGGGACGGAGCTTCAATAGTGACAGCATATCTCCCAAGATGCAACAATCTATACCGATGCAAATTCTCATCCGTTAGCAAAGATTTGACTAATCTCTCTCTAGGATCTATGGCCTTCAGAGTATGGAAGATGGGATCAAGTGATGGATCTTCATTTGGTCTTAGAATAACTACAAGGAGTATTCAGTTTATTAAAACCCCGCACCATCATAATAAATCTCAACAAGTGAAGAGAAAACTTACCCCCCGTCTTCCAAAGATGATTAAATCCTTCAGGACATCGAACAAAGAAATATTGGGTCTTGAACTACGATAAGTTACTTTCGATTTGCATCACGATTTTGCGGTTTCTTTGAGTGTCAATAATCACCAGAGATGGACATTCATCTCCCTTCTTGAATGAGAGGAAATATCTTAGCTCATTGAAGCTTGGGGCATGATTGAATGTCCACATAAACAAAACGTAAAGACAAGTCAAAATTGCGTATCCGTTGGGATGAATCTGAAATGGAGCTATTCCCAAATTCAGAAGATTCTCCTTCAAGAAATGATTGAACGGGGGCACTCCACCATTCAAAAACATGTACCGATGGCAGGCGGTGTACCCTGAAGGTGGCATTTGTGCAAACTCGTTTTTCAGTGGAAGGTGCACATCATCATCCAGAATGGCATGCTATATACAAATATTATGCAGAACTTTAGTGGAAATTACAGTGGAAGCTCTCTCTGAAGGTTTGAGTAAAACTCTAAAGTTCGGAGGGGTACGATCAATAACCAGACCAACCAGAACCAATTAACCATATTCGACCGGTGGTGTCGAAGAAGTAGGCGCTGCAGGAACCATTTGCGAAGGCACAACTGATGACGATTCTGCTCCTAAGACTGTCGGGCTTCCTCCACTGGATTTATGTCGGGATGACGGATGCTTCATTCTATATAATAGAACTTGTATCCAATGTAGTCAGGTAATTCTATTTTAACTAGAAATCCCCCTATGTTTAATGCTTGAATTCCAAAAGGATGTTGACCTATGCTAAACCTTCAGATTCCAACCGTTGATTGGGGCAAGTGCAGTGTGTTATCTATGTAGGATGGGCTCGGTGTCCTAAACACTACAAACGCTCTATCCTGTGTAGTTCACTCGCAATGAAGAAAGGAAAAGGTTTTCCATATCATTCATTGAAGTTATTTCTCCCACACTCATCTATTATCGGTCAACGATTAATAACATATCCGTTGTTCAAAGTGACACGGAAAGCTCGTTCTATTTTTAGGTACACCTAGCGTGCGATAGTAAAATTAATCTAGGATGATCAGGTCCATAGTAAACCGCCTTGATGGAGCCATCGAGGCCATGCGCTAATCTATTTTGGTTTATTGAATGAAGATAGTAGAATGCGTCAAGTGCAAGGCATGAATCCACTATCTACCTGCAATAAATCGCAATCAACCCACTTCATTCACCATTCTCATCGATCACCCCAAACCCATTTGTAATCACCACCAATACGGTAGTAATGTCATCACCAACCTTAGATCAAAAGAAAATGCGCTCAACTTCAAGTTCGTGGTGATCCAAGCAATGAAAGGTCGGCAGCGATCCTAGAAAGTGGCAATTCTGGCACTTGGGCTTAGCTCAAAGTGATGGTGGAGGTAGGTGAGGTCAGCAGCAGAAGGCTTCGACGGTGGAGATCAACGGTGGTGGCAGCAAAAGCAAATTTAGGGTTTAGTCGTGGTTGGCTCGGGTCACAAGAGGAAATACGCGAATGAAGGACGATGAGAAGGGTCGGCTCGAGCATAGTTAAATAGGGGATCGGTTGAAGAAATTTCGCTAAGTCTATGGGTCGCTAGCGATCCATAGACTAAGGATCACTGGCGATCGATCAGGTTAAAGCCGATCTTGTTCAAACTTTCCAAGCATGATCTATATGATGTTTGCAAACATCTTAAAAATTGTGGAATCGAAATTAATTTATTGTTACGAGCAATGACGATTCACATCGAAAACTCAACGGACGGCTAAATGGCCAAAGTTGAATTTGTATGGTAACCTCAACACAATCAACTAGATTTCACAATACGGAAACTCAAAAGCAGTTAATTCCAGAGCACACCTTGTTTCCAACGAAGGCGGGCTCTGGGGCGCAAATGTTACTCGGGTTTTTAACCCAGTTAATTTAATAGGAGTTAGAACATCTAGGCCAAGGCAAAGAAACTCAAGAATCAACCAAGAGGACCACAAGAATAGGCGAAGAAGGACTCAAGAAGAAACACACAAAAACCAACTAAGGGGATGGATTGCTAGCGACCCATCACCTATGGATCGCTAGCAATCCATTAGGACTCCTCATTGGTCGTTCAAACCTCTTGCATCGTGAGTCAATATCTTTTTTAGGGGTGTATGCCAAGTTTGATAACCTTTCAAGCAACCTAGTTCGAGAAGCAAAAACCTATCTAATTCCAGTTATAGTTCAATCCAACCTGTACATGAATCATTATCAAAACAAGGCAACTGGCTACGAAATTACATGGAAAGCAACTGTAGAAGGTAAGGAATTCAACCCAAGGGAAATGATCCAAAAATACCTTAAGTACATAGATCGCTAGCGATCCATGCCCTATGGATCGCTAGCAATCCACCAGGTTAAGTTGGATCGCAATAAAATTCTTGGAGCACCTTCGTATCATTGAGTGTAGGCTTCTGCCAAAGCGGTATAGCCCAATAGCTCTCCAACCCCTATAAATATAATCCTAGTTGCAACATAAAGGGGGATCTTCTGGACTGGCTGCCGGAACTCTGCAAAGATTATTCTTCACTCTTCTCCTCCCACACAATAGTCATCTAGAGGTTCACTGTCATTCTTCAGTGAACTCTTACACTTGTGACTTGATCTAACTTAGAAGATTCAACAATATTGTAATCCAATTCAACTGGTAATAGCAGTCAATTAATAGAAAGTTATAAAGTGGACGTTGGCTTCATTAACAGCCGAACCACTATAAAAATCTTCTTGTCTTTTTACTATTTCTGCTCATTTTACATTTGTTTTCTATATTATTTCTCTGTAAGAACAAGGCTAGTGCTTTCACACTGAATCCAGGGTGTTGATCCATTTTTTAGGTTAACATATGTTCTTCAATCAGATCGCGCAAGTATCTGCAGTCATTTGTGTTATGACCATCCAGCTCATGGAATAGGCAGTATTTTCCAAACAACCTTTACTGTCCCTGGGTTCTCTCCTCGTCGGCTTTCGATAAAGGTTCTACCCCTGGCATCTAAATAAATCCGATATGTGGTTTCATTCAAATCTGTATAAGAAGAGAATTTCGGTTTCATTCTTTATCGCTTTGGTCCTTCAAAGCCATCATCCATCTTTCTCTTTCCTTTACCCTTACCAGATCATGCGCTGGACGGTCCTCATCCATCCACAGCATTAATTTCTTCCTTATCGACTTCATCGTTTTCCTGATGCAGGTATCTTTTAGCCTCATGATAAAATTCGACGAGGTCCATCGGTGGACCCCACTCCAAAACAACTAGAAATCCATCTTATCTACTACTCCTAAAACTGCCACCATCAAAATCACTAATGGATTCGGTCTATCTACCACGGCAGCGACTATGTCAAATCTTATCAAAAAGCTCCTAAGGGTTTCTCAAGCCCTCTACTTCACACCAAATAACGTCATTACATTCTTGGGTCATGAGTATAGACCTAGAACTGATTCATGAATCTGTTGACTAACTCATCCCATGTGCTAATGGAACTGTTCTACGACTGCCTAAACCATAATGTTGCCAAACCTGTCAGATATAAATGGAAGCACCATCACATGACCTCTTCAGACGCACTCAGCACCTCCATGTGCCAGATTTCTAGTGTACCGAATATTCAGAGTGAATGGACTCCTATTTACATCCTCCAATCTCTGGTTAGGCAGTCCACCCCTCATTGCTCGTCTCACTATCTCAGCAATTAATTCATTGTTGTCTAAAGGAATTCTCAAGTTTGCGCTCCAAACATACCCTCCGTTTCCACAAGATAATTCTAGTACGTGCTCCTCCGGTCATGCTTTTGCATTCTGATTTGCATTCATATGCCATCATCATTTCCTGGACATGCTTCATTCGACGTGCATTGTTCCTGTCCAAGTTAGAGTTAGTCGTGCCCCCGTGTTCCTGTGGATCGGTACTTATCTGTACCTATGGATCAAAACCGATCTGTGCAACTTGTTAAGCGTTCACTCCAGTTTGTCCCACTCGGCTCCCAGGTGCATTTGCTACAACGTCCAGCCTTTGGTTCTGATTTGTCGTAACTCTGGCTATTTCTGTTTATCCCATTCTACTAAAGAATTCTTCATCATCTCTTCCTGACGAGCAATCATCCTTTCTTACAACCCATTCGTCATGGTCTCCATCTCATCCCTGATTATATAGATGGATAGGAGGTTAGCGCTTGAGGATTCCTCTTTGTTGCCCCTTTATTGATTTCCTCCAACAACTGTCTTCCGAGTTGATTATATGCACGAAGTTATAGGTACAAAAATTAGATAAAATAAGAATCTGTTTAAAGTAATTCTTTGTCAAAGCTCGAGGCTTCGTGTTGTCTTATCCAAATCCTTGGTAGTTAAAGGATCGGTAATATGGCGAAGGGCCACGTCCAAAAGCTCTTTGAATTTCTTTTCCTACCTTCGAATAATATCTGCATCATCAACTGAATCAATTTGAGTTTTCAAAGCATGCTAGAGAGCCTTATTGGCTCCTCTCAAAGTTTGAACCAAGCTTTTTAACTCTTCAACCTCCTGTTTAAAAGTATATTTCTCGCGCTTAAGATTTTGAACTTTGCTTTCATATTCATTGAGATGTTGATACACTTTTTCATTCCACTTATTACTGAAAAATTACATGCATTTAAGTTTAACTTGTACGCTCCATTTGGAGATCACATCATCACTTAGACTCGGAGTTGGATTCAATAAAGTAAGAAATTCTTGATTAACAAAAGATTGGGATCTCGTTGTCCTTCCAGGGGTAGGTAAGAAGACTAGAATCGCCTTCACTAACGATGAGTTCCAAGGATAGGTAAGATACTTGATTCTTTATTAACTCCACTCCAAGGTCATTTATTCATTGGTGTAATTTAGCCATTTCGGCGTCAATTTCAACTAAAGGCCTGGACTCTAAGGCTGAGTTTATCCGTTCTTTCAACTTTGAAATTCCTTTATCTTTCTCCTTAATCTCCTCTTCTCAGCTAGAGATTTGTTCCTTTAGACCTTTAAAGGCCAGTTTCAGTTGGAAGTATTCCTATGTCATTCTTGTGTCTCTGGACTATTTGGAAATCGTGAAGCTAAAGCATCTTGCGACGACCGCCTCTTTTCAATATTAGCTAGTAGTCTATCTTTAATTTCAATCACTCGCGATAAAACAAGTTCTTTTATTAGTAACAACGAATTACAGACGATGAAGAAATTTGAATTACATCACAATGCTATTTTTGAATATTTTAATTAACACTTAAAGTTCTAAAACATCGGTTTTGGCCTTTTTAAATGACCCAACAGATAGGGTAAGAGTAGAGTCAAAAGAAGCTTTAATCCCTTCTGGGTATTAAAGGAGGGAATCGATGATAGTCCCATTCCCCGACTGGAGAGCTAGCATGATCATATATCAGTTTGGCGTGATAGGTTCGAATTTCACTCGGTAATTTGTCCTTTTCATCGCCCAAGAGATCAAAGGGAAAGTGAGGAAACCTCATGTAGACTTCTTATCGGTCTCTAAGAATGTAGTGTCTCGCTAATTGCAGTGTCTTAAGAATTAAGGATTTTTCTTGAAAATCCATCTTTAATTTGACATATTTACTCAAGAGTTCCTTAGGAATTGGACTGCTTGAGATTTCTTTAATCTGTATGATATATTAAAATTAGACTGATGATAGTAAAACTAAAACGGTAAAGTTCATAAGCTACTTAGGTTAAATATTACAATGATACAATCATTCGGGTTCATACAAGATTGATTTCTTATACGATTCAGAAATAAATCTCTTACGATTATACTTGAGTTTTTTGGGGGGAAGAGAGCGAGAAGAGAAAGATAAAGACAACTCTTGGAAGATTCCACTATGCCCCGAGATGAGGATCGCACCCGTGCTCATTCAAGTATCTGCGATGAAAGCGTCTGAGCAAACCCCGCAGTTGTTGCCTAAATACGAAAAATCAACTAATATACCCCTATAGTAATCTTTGTAGAGAAATTCTTCCAAAGCGCTCCTATCATCAGTCAGCATCCAAAAAAGGGTCATTAGTTCTGCATTCTCCACCAAGAGTTTCTCCCGATGAAGGCGTGCCTTCTTTATCCATGAAGCAACTTGCCTCTCTTTGAAAAACCTTAATTTTGATGCGATGGCTGCGAGATTCTTGTATTTCTCAAGCAATTTATTATACTCTTTCAGTTGTCTATCCAACTCTCCATTCAATCGGTCTATTTCCATTAGTTTCTTTTTAAGCACAACTTCAAAATGATATTTTGATTTTCTCCTTGACTAAAATAATTAATGTATTAACTAAGAACTGCTTGAGAACTTAAAACATTTACATAAAGATATCCATACCTGAGAGAGTAGAATGGAAGACGAAGGAGTCTGCTCCTTCCCTTTGGGTTTGTGGCTTTGAGAAGTATTGTCTTTCTAAGGAGAATCTTTAGTGGAAGAACCAGGAATTCCAATAACATCTGCACTTGGAGCTGCCAAGTCTGGGTTGGCATTTTCCGACCCGTCTTTCTCATTTGGTGGCCCAATAGGACCCTTTCTATTGTCAACATCATTGCCATCATTATCATCATTGTCGTGACCATCATTATTACAACCATCATCCACCTTGCCTTCGTCATCATCCTCCTCCTCCTCCTCCTCGTCAGAGTCTGTTTCTTCATCCACTGAAGGGTCATCAAAGGTCAGTAATTTCTTCACATCAATCTCTACCTCATCCTTAGAGGGTCCCTCTCCAGGTGCTTGAGTTTTATTCAGCATCGCTTCAAATTTCTTCATAAATTTCTCATTCTAAGCTGGAAGGAGAGAAGGGAAATCCAAATTTGGGAATTTATGGATATTGTTGACATATGCTATAAAAAGTGCTTTCTCATAGGAACTCTCGATAATGGTATCAAGACTCCTCCCAAGGAAATGGGACACCTTTTGCTTCGCATCGTTGATTACGCCAACTAATTTGTTCAAAAGAGTTTTTTTTCTTTCGTAACAGTTTCTTGAGAAATTCATCTTCCTTCACAAGTTTAGCCTCCTTTATACCGGCCTACTCAAGCCCTATGTCCAAAGCTTTCACTCTATCATCTAAAGTTTGTCAGACGCTTCGCTCTTTAGTAAGGGAAGTATCTACTTCCTTGAGCGAGGAAGCTAGTTTTTCTTTTTCTATTATAGCTTCGTCTCTTGCTATTGAGATGTCAATTATATGACCGTTGAGCAAAGAAACTTGATCCTTGAGTTTAGACACTTCACTAGAGATCCCTGCAGCATCCTCTTGGAAAAGAAACATATGCTTAGCCGCCTGAAATGAATAAAAAGAATGAATTAGAATATTACATAAAGAGTTAAAACCTGAAACAGACGAAACAGGAAACATACATACCGACAAGAATTACTTAAGGATGGAAAAGCGATTATCTTAAGAATAAGATGAAGGCTGCGGTAGCTTAAGCAGCAAAGGACGGGGACTGGATGACCAACTGGAGAAGGTCACGCTAATAGGGGTTGGAGATTGGGACTTAGAAGGAAGAGGATCTTAGGAAGAAATACATAGTCCAAGATCCTCACAAGATGATTTAGAGCCCCAGGAGAATATAGAAAAGTAATATGAAGAAGAGGGTCTTGAGACTGCTCCGCTTCAGTCAACTGTTGGGCCTTTCCCTCAAAAGTGTTGAGGTTTAAGACCCCATGCCTTGGGTCGGTATCCACAAATGGTTCTTCATCCACAATAACAGGAGTGTGTGGATCCTCAACCTTAGGCTTTTAATTAGAAGTTGTGGCAGCAGCAGAACCGCCGCTTAGTTTCCTATTTATGGATTTGAATGAATTGGCGATGATGTCCTTGAATGATTGAGGCTTAGGAGCTTGGTTCAAGACAAAAATATCATCTTTACTCTCCTTTTCTTAGAGAGCGTCACTTGCTATCTCCTTCTCTTTGGAAGCGATGGATAGGGCAGATGAGCCTGAATCAGGAAGAAAAGCTTATTAGAGGACGCCACAAGAGGTTCCGTATAAAATGCAATGATATTTTACTAAGTGTCGCTGGCTGAACTAGAGAATTAGGAGTAAAGGATTTTGATTTTCCAATGAATAACGATCGTTTTCCCCATGTATTATATTAGACAATTGGAGGCTCCTCTAAAATTTTATGATGATCTAAAATAATGGAATACTAAAGGGTTTTGCTAGAGTTAAACAGCATAATCATGTTCCCCATAATATCTGATGTTTGGGTTAATGACTGCACAATCTCCTAATCAGAAGAACTTAGCTTTTTGGGAATAGAATATGAAAGAAATCATTTATCAATAAAGAATAACAAACAGATAGGGGTAGTAAGAGACAAGAAACTTACTGATGGTAGAGAATGTTCCTATGATATTAGAAAAACACTTAACGTAAAAGAATTGCATCTCCCATCCTCTCGTCTTGGTAACACTCTCGGAAATCATACTTTGTGGGTGGGGAAGATCCGATACAGTTGATGATCTTGTTGCTTACCAATCTTGGTGGGACAAGCTACTGAATGAAGAATTTCATCATTATAGGAAGGGAGTCCTGCCTCCCGAGCCAAGACTTCCAAGCAAGTCGGATATGTGTAAGAATTTGACAAGAACTGAATTGGTGCAATATCCAGATGTTCGAGGTATCTTAGAAGAAAGCCAGAAAAAGGAAGGTAGCCTCTGTGCTAAATATGTATTGGAGTAATAATGAAATATCCTTTTAGCAGATTGTAAATATTATTTGCAGGACCAGTAGGAATGGATGTAATTCCCATAATCCAAAATTGATCCAGAATAGAATCCACCTCGACTTGGGTTGTGATGTATTGATGGATTCGAAATATTATCTCCCTTCTTACCAGCAGAGAGTGAAGCTTTAGGGCCTACAATAGTTTTCTTAATTGACATCTTGCTTGGCTTTTGAGCTTTCCATCTATCTGCTAGGTGATATTATTCCAAAATTTAAGAAATGATAATGTTCATACAATATAAAAGAATCACTACAAGCTAAAGTAAAAAATATATTATTATTTAAATGACTTATCTACTGTCTAGGTGATGGCATCAAGATGCTTAAAGTATATGTTAATCACATGTTAATAACCCTTAAATGACACATTTCGAGTTTATTGAAAGACTTAAACCCTAACTTTAATAAAGGAATTTCATGGAAAAACTATATAAGGATTAAATAAGAATGGATATACGACGTTAATTATAAAGCACTAGTATACACCACAACTATAACTAATGTTGAAGTGATGAGGTTATCGACATTAGTGGATAACGATGACATGAGTTGATAGTGTGCTAATTTGTTAAACGACTTGTAATATGTTGAACAAGAAATGTCGTAGTAATGATATCGAATGAAGCTTAATTTATAAAATTAAAAGTGGCTATAGAATGATGGCAACGAACAATAAGACTATCGGTATCAAATTATGACTTCATAAATCAATGCCAAAAGTAAACGACGTCATTTATAATTAAGTGATGTCGGACTAGTATACACTTCTCGTAACGATATGAGGCTATCGCATATCATCTTAGTCGTTAACAATATGAGAGTTCTGTTTTATCAGGAAATAGGTCAATAAAAAGCTTTATTAATTCAAATATCATTAATATCAAATATCACATCAATATCGCAAAAAATGTTGATTACGACATAACATAGATAAAGATGAGTTGATGTTGAATATCATGATGATGTCGTGAAATATGAAGGTCAGCTTAGAGTGAATCCTTATTGGATATTGGGTCTCATAAGCTATCTTTTTCATGTTAAACAAATAGCACCCAATTTCTCATCGCCAACAACCTTAAATTTAATTCAAAGAACATAAAAATTCGGTGTTAATCTGATATGTTAAAACAAACGATAGTTGACTACATTGATAATCTGAACAGTAACATCAAAATTATCCAATTAAACCCCAAATGTTAATTTGAAGTCAATAAAGCCCTAAAAGTGATTTAGTGGAAATTCCTTAATTCGAATTAAATAGAACAATTGGAATTACATATCATAACTGAACGATGAATCGAACAATCGAGAGTTGGAAGTTTTTGGTTTCTTTTGAAAATTTGATTTCTCGTTTGAGTTCTCAATTGTAGGTAAAAGAGGAATGAAAGAGAAGCTCATCTATTTATAGAAGAGAAAGAAGGTAAATGGACACTGTTGATTCAATTTGAATGGAAGGCCAGATTTGCATGAAATACTAATGGGTGGTAAACTTGATGTCGACATTATGGACTTGAAAAGTCTATGACTCCTCTACTCTAGGGGGCAAATCTCACCGTTATTAACCTCGAAGATATGTGACATGAGACATGAATATGATGTCGCCTTTCAAGATGAAAGTAATGTCGTGTTTTATCAGTACCACATATGATCTATAATGCATGTTACCGATACCGCTTCTCCTTGGTGCTGCCTCCCATCTATATTACATCCCATTGATGCCACGTCTTATCATTGCCGCCTTTCACTTGTGAAAATAAGAAAAACATCGCAACTCATCAGTGCAACACTAATAATCAACATCGGAAGTATGAGGGTGATTATCATCGAAGGAATACGATGTCGCATTTCATTTATAAAAGGACGAATACAATGTCGCGTAAAACTAAAGGAGCAATGATACCAAGTGTTATCAATACCGCATGGAACCAACACCGCGTCCCTCTAAGGAAGTAATGATATCAACTGCAATCAATATAGTAAGCCATGAATGAATGTTGACACAACCAATGTCGCATCTCATTGATGCCGTATTTCACCAGTGTCACCCTCCAAAGTGATGCCACTTTCGATCAACGTCACACATTGTTACCGCTATTTATAGTTGAGGCCTATTATTGCCCATATTGCCACTTAAGAATGTTAATTCTTATCAATGCCTTTAGTTATGAATGCCTCGCCGCACTTCAACAGCACTTAGGAGACATCGTCCATCTGTACATGTGATATTGATGCTGGAAGTCATCAATATTCATGGGAGTTATCAATGCCGACACTGCTCCATGATGGCGCCATTCCACATCAATGTCGTCTCATATCATTATAGCTTCAAACTGATGCTGCCATCTAATAACTAAGAGGGTCGGTTATTATAGAGTAAGTTACCAACATCAAAAATCATTGATGTCGAATTCTTCACTATTGAAACAAAGCCGAAGCTTTACCGTGCACCGAGTAATGTCGAAAGTCATCATTAAACAATGCTAGGCACTATGCGGCATTATTGATGTCGAAGGACATAAATGCCGACACCAAGCTACTAAGCATGCCGCATTCCCACTCCTATAAATACAGTCCTAAGGGCTTTGAAGAGGAGGTAATCATTCTTATCTCTCTTCTTAAGGGCTACAATCGGCTAGGAATCCCTAAATCATCTTTGCATATAATTGACTATATGAATTTATTTCATAAGGATATGATCCTATGCCTTTGCAATGGACTTAAGCTCGCTCGTTCACTCCTCTTAAGCCTTAACTCAACCAAATGTTGCCTTATGCCAATACCCATTGAGGGTAAATTTAGACTCTTCAGTTTCCATCATTTGCCAAAGTTCACTCCCTTGCACTTTTTGGGGTTGATGAAGAAATTTGTTAACTTTACGTACTATAGTATCAACGGGTGAATCGATACCCTTCTCGAAACATCTTGACTAGGAATATTTAGAACAATATTTTATTTTCAATGTGATAAAATTCTCATAATTACAACACTTTGTAATTGTTATCCCACTTTTTGGTCAAAGCCAGGATATCAACAAATTGATGGTTATCAGGATCGGAGATCGATCAAAAACAAAGCTATGATCGATACTGCCAAAGTCGGACTGAGCTCCAATCGAGGCGAGATCGATAAGGAATGATACACATGGCCCGGTGAGGCTACACTTCAAATTTCAGGTCAATTGGAGTTCATATGCTCAAGTTATGGATGGATCAATATTCATGAAAAATGGATTCATATCGATACTTTCATATCGATCACTGTGGCATTTGGTTTAGATCGATTGATGTTCGTATCGATACATCTCGTATCGATACATTTCGTATCGATCAGTTAACTCCATGATGGATAACGTGCTTTGCATCTTGTTTCGGATCGATCACGGTTCATATCGATTCAATTCAGATCGATACGAAAACATATACTTAACCAGAGCGCATCAGATCGATGCAAAGACAAGGGTGCTGGATGGATATGAAAGCAGCAAGCACTCAAGAGCTATTTCGTGTCGATCGTGTTTGTATCGATTGATACGAAGGAACCAGTCAAATAATGGAGCGCATCGCATGGATCACATTGCAAGACTCAGATGGATGGTAATCTGATGGATATGAACTGATGGATACGAACCTATGGATACGAAATCATCAGCCTACACTTGCAAACACAAACTTGGATCGATCATATCTCACAATCTACACGTTGGAACATCATGAAATTTGGAGAGCAAGGACTTTGCATTGTCATCTTTCACCATAATCGATCTCAGCTGATTCTAACGTGGGGATTATTGATACAAAGGGCTTATAGATCGATCCAGGAATGAGGAAACGAGCCCCACCGATCCTCATACAGGCCTACATGGACCAAGAGACTTCTCTACCTAATTTTCAGCAAGATCTTTGCAGATCTCCACCTATAAATAGAGAGAGCATGGCTCAAGAAAAGGGATCTTCTTCTCTTTGCTCTCCTTTATCTTCAAGCTTGGCTAAACTCTGCCATTTTAGCTATTGAATAGCATTCTATTGTAACTGTAATTATAGTATAAAGGAATATAAAGAAAACTCTTGAAGTGGATGTATGCCGGAGATAGCTGAACCACTATAAACTTCTTATGTTCTTTACTTACTTGCTTTCATTTTCATTTGTTGTTTCTTTACTTTATTACTCTCTACATATAGCTATCATAAGACCTGTGATTGGATCTACCTGGATATTGCTGCTTTCACACATTTGGGGTTAGTGACCAATTTTGGCGCTAACACTTTAGTGCTTTTACTGAGAATTGAACTCTAGCACCCGTTACTTTGGAAAAAGATTGGATCTGAAGCTATGGTTAGGCAATCAACTAGAAGGACATTACCAGAAAGGAGCCATCAAGAGAGAAGTCAAGAGGCTTCCTCCGGAGCTGGAGCAGATCAGGCATCCATCTACATCACAAGGGATGAGATGCAGACTATGATGGATTCCATGTAGGAACGGTTACTGAAAAGGTAGGATGAGATGATGTAGAATCTTCTCAGATAGTTTGGATAGGCAAGAGCAACAGGAGCTGCCCGAGCACAGATCCATGGAACTGGATTAGAAGGACTCAATAGACAATCAGATGGAGCGGTCTAACAAGGGGCAACCCCCAATCAGCAAAAAATACAAATTTGGATAGATCTAGACTTGGGGGAGCACCCCTGTGTAATGCTGGACCTGCCATGGAGACAGCACAACATGAAGAGTGTGTGCCAGATTTCCCTCGCGGACTTGGGGAGCAAGCTGAAGGGAATCAGGGACTGCCCCTAAATGACAATGACAGATTGGTAGAGATCATCAGACAAACCATACGTAGAGGATTGACGAATAAGGATCTAGAGGATGTGAATAGAAGCCCGTTCACCCCCAACATCAGAAACGCAAGGAACCCGCCAGACTTCAAGTTACCCACGTTGGATATGTATGATTGAAAGTCAGATCCAACCACACATATGATGAGATACATCCGAAACATGGAAGTCTTGGGGGCTTCCAATGAGGTAATGGCAAGATGTTTTCCATTTATCTAACTGACTTGGCTGCACTTTGGTTCAGGCAGCTGGATAATCATCTATAAGGACATGGACAGAGCTTGTTGAACGGCTCATGAGGCAATTCAGGGTCCACATCACAAGACCTAAAAATGTTATGACATTGGCGGCACTAAAGCAGAGGACCAAAGAGTCCTTGAGAGATTTTCTGACCAAATTTAATGCAGCAACGACATCGGTGGATCGGCCAGATCAATCCATGGTATTGATGGCGGTTGTATCAGGAATAGCTGACAACACAGAATTCAAGGATTCATTAGCACGGGATCCACCATGGAACCTCGGGGAATTTTACCACGAGGCGGACAGGTTCTTGCGGCAAGAAGATGCACCAAGATTTCAATGTTACTCAAGATGAGAGACCATCTAGAGGAGGATCCAAGGCAAACAACGGAAAGAGAAAAGCTGTTGATGGCTCCGATGTACCAAGACAACCTAAGAGGGAACCGAGATTTTCCTCCTACACTGAACTGACTCAAACTCCCGAACGAATATACTTGGAAACCCGGGGGCAGGTTCCCTACCGCAAGCCGATGAGGCGAGAGCCCACTGATAGTGAAAGGAGATCAAGAAGATATTGTGTGTTCCATGAGTTAAATGGGCACAATACAAATGATTGCAGGCATCTGAGAGATGTAATTGAGGATCATGTCAGGAATGGCCGACTATCACAGTACGTAAGAGCCCGAAGAGCAGAGGCAGAACAGGCACAACCCCCGCATGCACCATTAGAAAACAGGAATAACCCTGGATCGGGGTCATGCCTCGTCATCAGTTGAACGTGATGATAAGGGGTAGGTTCAGGACTTAAAACTTGACCACATAACAGGTTTTTTCATTATGCTTCTCTAATAAAATGGCTAAGTCACTGACACATGTACGGGATTACGAACAGTCCCTAGGCATGCTCTAAGATGATGACAAACTGTCATGCCCCGAAAGGGGCACACACTGCACTGTTTGGACATTTATTTTCTTTAATTTCTATGAACATTCTGAACTCTATTTATTTATTTGATTGAATTATTTGGTTGTGAACCCACTCAAACGTGGAATCTGATAATGATAATCCCAAAATCTCACCCTAAGAGGAGAGATAGAATCATGTAAGCAAGCCCCCTCATCAGAAACAATGAGTGGATTGGGCCTATCTAAAGCCATGAACGGAACTTGATCTCGAACGATCACATTCCGCTTTGAACAAGCATTCGATTTCGAACGATCACTATCCGCCATGAACGGGACTCGATCTCGAATGATCACCCTCTGCTTTGAACAGCATTCGATCACGAACGATCATCATCTGCTTTGAACAATCCTCGATCTTGAACGATCATTTTACGTCTTGAATGACATCCGATCTCAAACGATCATATTGTGCTACGAACAGCATTTGATCTTAAACGATTATGTCACGCCTTGAATGGTGCGCAATCTTGAACGATCTCACCTCGTCTTGAACGACACTCGACCACGCACAACCCTCACCCGTCGTGGACGACTATCGGTCGCGAACGACCACCGCTCATCTTATAATAAGAATTCTACCTTGAACGGCCTCATTTTTAACTAACGGATTTGAACGACCATGGATGATGATCTTGAGAATCAATGAATTGAATTGTAGGTCATAGGTTTATAGCTATTTAAAACACGCCTTCCTACCGCAAGGCATGTTTTGGGGGGCAAATGTTATCCTGCTTTTTGGTCAAAGCCATGATATCAACAAATTGATGGTTTTCAGGATCGGAGATCGATCAAAATCCAAGCTATGATCGATACCGCTAAAGTCAGATCGAGCTCCAATCGAGGCGAGATCGATAAGGAATGATACACAAGGCCCGGTGAGGCTACACCTCAAATTTCAGGTCAATCGGAGTTCATATGCTTAACTTAAGGATGGATCAATATTCGTTCATGAAAAATGGATTCATATCGCTACTTTCGTATCGATCACTGTGGCATTTGGTTTAGATCGATCGATGTTCGTATCGATACATCTCGTATCGATACATTTCGTATCGATCAGTTAACTCCGGGATGGATAACACGCTTTGCATCTTGTTTCGGATCGATCATGGTTCGTATCGATCCAACTCAAATCGGTAAGAAAACATATACTTCACCAGAGTGCATCAGATCGATGCAATGACAAGGGTGCTGGATGGATACGAAAGCAGCAAGCACTCAGGAGCTATTTCATGTCGATCGTGTTCGTATCGGTCGATATGAAGGAACCGGTCAAAGAATGGAGCGCATCGCATGGATCACAGCACAAGACTCGGATGGATGGTAATACGATGGATACAAACTGATGGATACGAACCTATGGATATGAAATCATCAGCCTACACTTGCAAACTCAAACTTGGATCGATCATATCTCACAATCTACATATTGGAACTTCATGAAATTTGGAGAGCAAGGACTTTGCACTGTCATCTTTTACCAAGATCGATCTTAGCTGATTCTAACGTGGGGATTATCAATACAAAGGGCTTATAGATCAATCCAGGAATAAGGATATGGGCCCCACCGATCCTCATATGGGCCTACATGGACCTAGAGACTTCTCTGCCTAATTTTCAGCAAGATCTTTGCAGACCTCCACCTATAAATAGAGAGTGCATGGCTCAAGAAAAGGGTATTCTTCTCTTTGCACTCCGTTATCTTCAAGCTTGGCTAAACTTTGCCATTTTAGCTATTGAATAGCACTCCATTGTAACTGTAGTCATAGTATAAAGGAATATAAAGAAAACTCTTGAAGTGGACGTAGGTCGAAGATAGCCGAACTACTATAAACTTCTTATGTTCTTTACTTACTTACTTTCATTTGCATTTGTTTTTTATTCACTTTATTACTCTCTACATATAACTATCATAAGATCTATGATTGGATCTACCTGGATATTGGTGCTTCCACGCATTTGGGGTTAGTGACTAATTTTGGCGCTAACATTAATTACTATTGCATAACACATCATTTAAGGATTCTCCATCTATATACTTTAAATTAATTACATAATTATTTATCACTATATAACAGGTATATAACAGAAAGAAAAACCTCTTTTATTTTGAACAAGCTTGGTCAAAGAGTTAGAAATATGTCACAAATTACATAATTGCCCCTAAGGCATACCCCTAACTCTATTTATCTCTCACTCGCACTTGGGATCAATTATGGAATCTTATTCCAACTTCATCGATTGGTTTTCTCAAAAACTAATCGTGTTTGTCCCTTTGTGAATGGGTATGCTATTTTTTTTATTTATCTGCTTTATCAATCAACTCTCTCTGATGTTGATAAACTGCCTTTATCACATGAAACTATTCGAAGTATGTCTCTTGACTTCTAGTGAGCTATAGCTTCTATTATGAACTATATTGCGATATTATTATCATATAAAAGTGTCATGAGATTTTCAACATTTGGAATTTCCCCCTTAGCTCAATTATAAATCTGTGCATATATTCATACTTCTTACATTGTTGTAGCCTTTGGTTGAATTAGCTACTACTTATTGTTTGGAACAATTCCAACTTAAAGTTCATCACTTAAATTTGAACATTTAGTATTTACATACTATACTTGATATCATTAATGAAGTTTAAGTCTACACACTTCTTCATAAAGAGTTCATTGTTTCTATGAACAATTCTCTAACATTTCATAAATACTCAAGAGCACTCTAAACTGTAATTAAGTGATTTATTTCAAATTTATTACTTGCTTTATGTATCAAATACATGAGCGAAGTGTGGCATTGTAGATAATATAACATGTACGGTAATTTTTGTTGCCAATGCATAAGAAACTCATCTTACATGACTCATATTAAAAAAATATTGTGTTTGTGTATATCATTTGGGACAATCCCATCATCCTTTTATACTTATAAAAGATGTCATTTTCAAAACCAATGTCGAGTATCAAACAACCAAACTGAAATGATTTTAACGATGTTGCATCGTTAACAATCTTAAGTTTGTTGTTTACTTGTAGCTTTAGAAATATATTGTTAACTAAATTTTTCACCAAGCATATTTCAACTAAAAGTAAAAGGTCAAAACAAAGATGAAATGTCACACGAACTTTGAAATAGACTTAGAAGGACTAAAAGAAGGAACTCGGGAAGTTGCAAGTTCATTGGATTAAATGAGACCTCTCGATACCTAGAGAAACCTCTCGGTACCGAGAGTTTTTTTATTGCTCTTTGGTCCCCTCAATCCTCTTGTGATTGACATAATACTTTAAGCAATCATCATCAAGTACTTTTACTAGAGAATATGCGAGAAAATCTAAGGATTGATGAGAAGAAAGCAAAGAAAGTAGGATAAGACAAGCGGTATCAAGAAAATCATCAAGAAAGACTCAACCTTCATGGAAAAGAGTTTAGAACACATCAATCGGAGATAGGAGAAAAAAAAAAGAGAGAAGGAGAGGTTTTCACCAACACAAACCTCTCTGGGTCTTTTTTGGGCAATGGGTCATGTGTTCTCTTCTACACTTCTGGGCTTACATCTGGCCTTCATACTATGTGGACCTATGGATCTGCAGAGCAGTTTCCATGTAAATACTAACCCTACGGCAACTAAATAAGGATCTTTTCTGATTTTTTGGGCACTTCATCTTCTTCATCCCCGGTTTCTTCTCCATAGTCATCAAAGCTGATACTGTTGGCAGTTCTAGGCTTAAGAACTTGTCAATCCTTTGTACTTGTGATTACTGACTCTTTTAATCTCTCTTAATCCTCTAATAAATAAAATATAAAGTGGACGTATGCCAGAGATTGTTGAACCACTATAAAAATTCTTGCGTGTTCTTTATATTCTTGCTATTTCTGCTAGATCTAATTCTACAACATGTTATATTTCAGTGTTTGCCACTTTTGGCATCAACATTTTGGTTCTTTCATTGAGAATTCTATTCTCAAGGTTAAATCTAGCTTGCTATTTTGGATTTGAAGAGGTCCAGTCATTAGATCTAGAAGATTTGCTTAGGAATTTGGAAACTTGCTATTTGAATTCAATGATGCCTAGAAGACGTACAAGATCATCTAGGACAATGGTTGGTGGAGATGACGATAATACTGCTAAAACCATGATTAATGGTCTTTTGATGATTTTGATGATAACAACTATACAACAATTCTACTAATGAGTTTCTCAAGCTATTACAGATCAATAAGTAGCTATAACATAAAGAGAAGAAATATATAGTCATTGGATGCACAAATGTTGATATATTTGCTTGAAAGATACATACATACATACATACATACATACATACATACATACATACATATATATATATATATATATGAACGAATATCAAAACTGGAGCAAACAAGATTATGGAGTGAAGTATAAGCTTTCAAGAACATATAATGGAGTTAACAAATTAAGTAGAGAAAAAAACAAACACTCGAATGGACCAAAGAGCTAAAAATAGAGTATGTCATTTTATTGATTCCTTATCAAGTCCCTATAATTTAGATTTTTTAAAACCCCACAAATGATCTCCAAATCACTCCAAACTTCTTCACAACATCTAAAATATCATCTTACCTCTCCAGTAATTTATATGTAATTTTTTGGAATTTTAAATATTTTTCAATGCACTTTTATATAAAAACACAAGCAGTTTTCATAAAAAATATTTAAAAATATTAAATTAAACTTTTTGACCTAAAACTTTTTGTGCGTATTCCTTACATCTTCCAGTTTGTTGCAAAAAACTTCTTTTTAGATTTTGACATTCCAGTAAAATGTATGACCTATTTAGTAGACTGGACTAGTAATGGGCTGTCAATTCTAAGCGCTGAAAAGGTGTTTCAAATTCATCTGAAACGGTAAAAAGGTGTTCCGGACTGATGTGTCCATTCGGATTTTGAACTGTTGCGAATTTCCAATGGTTGCATCTTCTCCAAGGTGATTTTTGAAGGATTTTACTCATTTTCATGGCATTCTATCACCACTATATATTAGCCTAAGATCTTCATTGCAAATAACAACACTTTCTTTGATCAAATCTATTAACTTTGCTCTAAAATTGCTCTTTATCTATTATTCTCTAAATTTCAAGTATTAGATCGATTATTTTCAATCACATTACTTATAATCGATATAATATTAATCTTAGCCTCTGCATATCCACTAAAATATCGTTTGTGAAGGTTATAGGAGTATTGTACTATAGTGTGACAAGTCAGTGTACTGAGACATAGAATATTGTCGAAGAAGTTTGTATTCTATTTTGTTGTAAAAGTCCGTGAAGTCGGAAAAAGGGAAATCCTATTGTGAAGTCCTCAGGTGGTCAATGTTGAAGTCTTGTTCGGATGTTCAGGTGGTGTATGTAAACTTATTCCTCTAGGTGAAGTGAGGGTATGGATAGTGAAATTCCTAAGAGGTGCTTAGGGATTGGATGTAAGAGAGGTGCTCCGAACCAGTATAAAATCGACTGTGTGATTTGTTCTATTATTTCCTCTGCATTTACATTTTTTATTACTATTCGCCATCTTCGATCTCATGCATAGTGACTAACAAGTGGTATCAGAGCCTGGTGTTCCACCAATCGTAACAATATCCTAGAACAAGGGCCAAAATGAGATCCAGTTGAGACAATGTCAGCAAGAAAAAGAGCACCACTGTTGCTAAAGCAACCACAAACTACAATAAGGTACTTCATGATTCATATGATCAGCTATCTAGTATATGCGATATATTATGTGATAATTTTGAAAATGTATCAAAAATTAATTTTATCATGTTAGAGAAAATGAAAGCTTGGGAAATCAAGATTGCAAAACTAAACAATCAAAATGATATATGGCTAATTTCTTTAAATAATTTAGTTACTCAAATTTCGTCTCTTATAAAAGAGAATTGTGCTTTAAAAGATAAGAATTATGAATTGGTTAAAGAAATTGATACTTTAAAAAATAGCAATGAGTCTTTTTAAATAGAAAATTGTGACTATAAATTTAAATTTGACGAGCTTAATGAAAAATTCGCAAAAAATTAACAAAGGTCAAAATAGCTTAAATTCAATTTTATCAAATTCTAGACCTTTGAATAATAAAAGTGGTCTAGGATAGAATAAAGCTAATTATAATAGTACTAGATACGCTTTCATGTACAATAAAAAGGTTAATGCAAGTACTAGATACCAAGAAAAATCTAAATCCCCTTTTTATAAAAACTCAAGTACTTCTACAAGCTGTAATGTTTCTAATATCTCTAAAAATACAAAACCATTAACATGAAACATGAATAAAAATTATCTAAGTATTTGGGTTCCTGTTAATTGGAAGAACATAGAAAAATAAATTGATGATTATTTTGATGAAGTAGTTAATAATGAAAATTATATTTTCAAAGGTTTTACCAAACCCACTTGGGTAGGGATACCTTCAATCTAATCTCCTGAACCCTAACATAGGAAGTAGGTAACAAAAGGAATTATATCTAATCTTTATTTGCAGGCACCTAGAAAATAAAGACATAACGAATAGGTGAATTTCGGGTAGCAAATGTTCCTTATATCTTAGGGAGAAAAATCGATCATTTCGACAGAGGGAGTAATTATTTATCTATGTCAGAAACTAATATATGCTTGTTACTTATACATATTTTAGAATATTATTGCTAATAATATCAGTGAATTCTCCTTACTATATTTTTTACCTTTTTGTTGATGACAGAGGGGAAGAAAAATTGTGCTTAACATATAATTAAGGAATGTTCATTGATATAAGGGGAGCATAAATTAAGTGGGAAATCAATTATTATTTATTTTAAGTTATGTAGTTGTCATCATCAAAAAGGGAGAGAATGTTAAAACCATGATTAATGGTTTTTTGATGATTTTGATGATAACAACTATACATCAATGCTACTAATGAGTTTCTTGAGCTATTACAAATCAATAAGCAGCTATAACATAAAAGAAGAAATATATAGGCTTTGAATGCACAAATGTTAATATACCTACCTGAAAGAAACATATATACGAATGAATATCAAAAATGGAGCAAACAAGATTATTGTAACGACCCGTATTTTTCGGTAATTAAAATATTAAATTTAATAAGAGTTTGAAATATTAATATTGTAAGAAATTAAAATTTATTATTTGTAATGATAAAACAATTAGAATGTAATATAGTAATGTTGATTTAATGTAATTGATAACCATTTTAATCCAATTTCAATCAATGGATATAATTGTAAGGTTATTTGGTTATAATTGTAAATGATGAAATAAATTAAATGAGGCATTTTAATGATGAGATTATATGTAATTGATTGCAATAAGTTAATATAGAATATAAAATCATTTTGTTATAACCCTTGGTTATAAATGATAAGATAATGGATATGAACTATTATTATAAACGATGGTTGTAATTATCTTCTCATTAATTTGTCCGTTTGAATATTAAATGAGTAATTAATGGAATAAAGGCAATTGATGTTGGAATTATATGTTGTTAATTGAAATTGAATATAGTCAGTGATGTGTAAGTAGTCATAACATTTGTTGTAGATAGTAAACTTATAAATATGATTAAATTACTTAAAGGTAACAATTGTACATTTATCATCTAATTATTTAATATGTTTGGAATTAATTTGGAAATCAATGAAAATTTATGTAATTAATTATTGCAGTTAATATGGTAAGAGATGTTAACGATAAAATAATGAATGTAATAAAAGGTAAACTTATGTTAATATAATTCATAAGGTATTATCGATTGAATAATAAAAATGATAACATAGGTTTGAATGTAATTGGATAAGAATTGGATGCGTAGTTATTGGCATTTAACCTTTTAAATATGATAAGGGGAAACAAATTAATATTGCATTAATTGATATTACATCTTTTAATTAAGATAAAGTGTAACGATCCGTAACTTTTAACAACTTTAAAATGACAGTATTTTGAATTTAAATAAGAATTATATAAATAAAATTTTTTGTGATGTTGAGTGTTTTATTTGACCAAATTTAATAGAATAAAATTTTTGTGGAATTTCAAATTTTGGTCAAACTTATTCAAAGATTGACTTTTGGTTGAAAATTTTATTCTTTTTATATGATACTAGACTGAATTTTGATCTTCCCTCCACTTTTCATTTCGTCAAAATCAAATTCCTATTGCTCTAAAAATTTAAATTACTGTGAAAAATTAACATGAATTGGTAGTGTTTAGTTGTGTTTTGTTTGGCTAAGGCATATTGGGTATGTTTGGTCTAATGGGCCTTGGTTACCCAAGAGACTCTAGTCAGTCATGTGACCATTCCTTTGCCTACGACCATATGTTTCTTGTCTGATAACATCTACGTGCATAATTTTTCTCCTAAGAAACTTTCTCTACACACTTCTTCTTTCTCCTCAAAATCTACAAAGAACTCTAGATCTAAAACTACAAAAACCTCACAAATCAAAGCTCCTTTCCTCCGCTCCTTCAACCCTTCCTCCTTCCCTATAGCCGTCGCCCTCTCCACCATCTCCAAGGCCATCTCCTTCCACCTTCCCTCTCCTCTTCTTTCTCTTTTTTCCCTACTTTTCCCTTTCCCTATTTTCCCTCTTTCTTCCCCTTTTTTTCATGGCTTCTATATTCCACTAAACTACTCCAAATCAAATATGTTTTTTTGAAACCGTGTATAATTTCAATGGCAACAACTTTGTTGTTGAACCCTTCTTCCCATTTTGAATATTTCTATATCAAAAACTCCATTTTTCAAGTCCTTTCTCGGGTCCAGTTTTACCCGAAAATACCCCATATTGTATCAATCATATCTCCTTCAGGTATGAACCAAATTATGTGATTCCTTTTTTCACACCATTTATTTTTCTAGCGGCTTCAACTTTCTTTAAGATCAGTTCTTAAAATTCATTAATTTGCTATGCCAAAAACTCAAATCCTTTTGCAGTATTTTTAAACTCAGATTTTCAACTTAGAAAACACCTCTGTTTGTTTTGACCATAACTTCCTCAAGACCGAAGCATTTTTAGTGATTCTTTTTTTGAAAGTGGAGAGAAAAGAATTTTTAACAACTTTTTAGTTAGTTACTTTTATAGATTCAGTAATATTCTGGTTCGAATATTTTCTTAAAGATGACCTAGTTTTAGGTTTGTCCGTAGTTTGTATCTTGGGTTGTTTGGAAGTAGTTGGAACTTGTTTATTGATTCGTGTTCGTGTCTAAGCTTTGTTGGATTTTCTTTGCATTTGGATCTTTTCTAGGATCTCCATATTGCTCCATTTTTATCATCACCTTCGTAGCCACAAAAGGTGAAAGGTGAGCAAACACTCACAACTGCTAGATTTTTTATGTTAGATAAATTGAATTTATGATGTGATTAGAAATTGATTGGTTGCTGTTTAGTATATTTTAAATTGTCATTCCAGTTAAATCTGACTTTTATTGATTTTAATTGTCATTTAATTTAATATTGAAATTTAAATTGCCAGTTAAATACCCGTTAATGATAACCAGTAAATTGTTGGTAGTTATTGGTTGATTTCAATAATGATCGTGCTGTATGTTTAATTGTTGATATTTGGATGATTGGATGGATGTTATTGGTTGACATTTTGGATGATTGGATGTTATTTATGTCTATATCTCTGTTATCCCTATGGGTTGAAAAGATACATACCCAAACGATCTTATAGATTAGGGGAAAACCGTTATGGGTTGAAATGATAAACCAAGCGGTTTTCATTAATTTGGAATGTTGATTTTTGATACTGGTTGAAATGACATATACCCATATAATTTCTTGAATTTGGATTTTATTTGGAATTGAATTATTTGAAGGGTTTAAGTTAATTCAAACTTCGGATTTGTTTTAATTGGATGATTAAGATTGATATTTTGAATTATTTGAAACCCTTTAAATAATTATATTCACGTTGTACACTTGATAGGAGATGAAAATCCCGTAACATCTATGAAATCATTGCACTATTATTTTATTTTACTTATTTTTGATCTGACTTACATAAGATCTTTTAGTTCTGACTCGAGTGTTTTGTATTTTCATTATGCTCGGGTCAGTCTGAGCTTTTTCAATGTATTGAAAACTATTTTCTGAAGGATGAAGATTAAGTATATTATTTCTATTTATTATTCCGTTGCATTATGTGTTCCGCTGCATTATTTATTTATTTCTGATGTATGTATAACTCTGATTTGAATTGTAAAAAGTGTAATCAAATGTTATTTGTAAAACAGCTTCATGAACTGTTTATTTGATTATTATATTTTGTCGTTCCGCTGCGAGATTCTATGTTTTGTTTTTCCTTTTCTTTTCTTTTTTCTTATTTACCCTATTAACAATGCTCCCTTTTGAATGGTTTGAGTCTGACCTGTGTGGTTTATTGTTGGTTTGAATCGTCCAAAAAGGTGGGTCATTACAGTTGGTATCAAATCCAGGTTCAGACATACCTTAGCCTGTTGGGGGTAAACTCATTAGAGATAGGGTGGTAATATCCTAGAATGAGTTGTCTGAGTGTATATACGAGAGTGCGTATTTGTTAGTGTTATAAAATGTTTATATAAGTTTTGAAATGAAATAATTTTTCCTAATATTATATGTTATATATAAAGGAATAAAATTTTTATGACTATTATAGTTATTTGTAATGTGTTTGATTTATGAAATGGTAATATTTAATTATTACCATTTATTGTTGATTTATTGTATTTAGTCAGTTTATAAGCATTGGCTAATTATTGTTGAGTAATTTATGGACTAAACACTAGTTTAGTAATGGTGTATTAAAGAGAATAAAATGAATAATTAGGATATTTGGTTATGAAATTGAAATGTTTGGTTGTGAATATTGTTGTTTGTTGATTGGTAGTTTCAACTATTGAAATAAAACGGAATATCTGGATACTTTGGATAGTCGAAACTTCTGAATTAATATATGAGTTAAAATGTAGAAATTTTGTTGAATTATGCAATTGAATTTGGTAACCTTAAGTTGAAAGCAAGTGAAACAAGGTTAAATTTGTTATATCTATGTTAGTAAATGAATAGAATTGTTGTATACATTATTGGCATGTCATGTAATAATATACAAGTGTGAACTTTAAGCCTTGACATGTTTAAATCGAAGTTGTGATTAAGGAAAAGCTGTAAATGAGGTTTAAAAAATAGTGTCATGAACTTAATTAAATTTATGAGATGTGGCATAAATAAATTTGAAACGTAAGTGAAAACTAATTAGATAAACGAATATGAACTAAAAGTGAAATGATTTTAAATAAAGTCACGACTTGTAAATTGTTTATGAAATAAATGGATGTTGCAATAAATGTAGTATTAAATGAGAAATATTACATGTGAAATTGTATTTAATTTAAAAATGAAGAGAAATACAAGCAATGTTATGAGAGTGAATGTATTAATGTTTTATATTAAATGGAGAAATTCTATGAAACAAATATTAAAGTATGAAGTGATATTTATGTTAATCAATGAGATTAATAATGAATTTAAATCAAAATGTAATGGTGATGAAACAAATTGGTATAAGTACGTAATTTGTACGTATATTGTTTTATTCGCACAATTAATTTGATCTGGATTTGAGTACACAAGTTCGAGGTGAATTACACCATTTCGTATTAGGATTTTTCATTTGATTCTTGGTGGCGAATATTTAATATGGATTTTTGATTTGATTCTAAAATTCTTTATCATAGTGTATGGCTATGCAAGGAGAATGATGGTTTCTAATCAAGAAACCTTATCGAAGTCCGCATTAGAGAAGTCGAATGAACAATACTAGTTCGAAAGCGAACTTGTGTGATCGAGCGAGTGATCGAATGTGATTTTGCGAAATGATGACATATGTACATCTTATGTTCTAATATTATTGATATGCTTTGTCATTGAAATTGAAAGTTGTTAGGTTGGATATTCTTTGTAATTTAAATTGGAAATTTTCTTTTATGCAAAACTACTGTTAATTTAAAACCATTTTACAAAACTATTTTCTTTTATTTTTCTTATACAAACTAGTTTATTTTATTTTATATACAAAACTATTTTACAACTATTTTATTTACAAAATATTTTACAAACTATTTTATTTACAAACTATTTTTCAAACTATTTTATATACAAACTATTTTACAAACTATTCTATATATACAAAACTATTCTAAATTCAAAACCTTTTATAAAGCAAAGATGTTCAATCCCATATGGCTCTTCTTACAGCGCAATTGATTTTGGGAAAATTTGATTCTTATATAAGATGGACTTTATATAAGTATATAGTGATTTGATAGACTATTGATTTTGGAGGGTATTCGATCTGAAGAGATAAATATTATATACAATGGAATTTATATAAGAATGATTTGATATATTCGAGATTATTGACTTTGTTAAGTACTCTATTTGAAAATGAAATCTTATATATAATGGAATTTATATAAGTGTGATAGTTGAAGTAATGATTTTGAAAGAGTACTATATATGGTATGTTATTATTTTGACGTAAAAGGAATGGGGAAGTACCCTCCGCGAAGAAGTATAGTATGATATGCTTCGACCTAGATGGACTTGGGGAATCCAGGATTGGATTCGACCGATAAACCCTAATATACTTGGGTGAATTCAAAAATGGATTCGAACCGATATGGTTGTCCGGACTTAAACTCATGAGTTCCTCGATTTTTTTTCACCATAGATGGTTCTTTAGTTTACCCAATAGAGGCGCTTTTGATCCTGGGATCTGTTGTTTATGGATCTTCCAGGAAGGAAGTGCATCCATTACGTAAATCATTGAATCGGCAGTTACCACTGCAGCAGGGGTCGATGGTCCCTTATTTACGAAATGGCAACGATATTTTTATGGAATCCGAAAGGTGGAAGGATCTTCTAGAAAATTTTGTGTCCATTGCGTAAACACTAGATCAGCAGCGGGCCACTACTATCGTAACATCATCATTTGACATTAGATTTTGAGTGGTACTTCTCATACATGTTTTTAAGTATTTTAACTGGATGTTGAAACAGGTCTACTAAGTACTTGGAGATTTCTAGTCTTACGCCTCATCAATGTATGAACAGAGTCTGCATGAACGAGGATAAACCTTTTAAAACATCGAGTTATAAAAGTATTTTGATAAAGTATTATATAAAAGATATTTTGGTCATTTTTTCCATTTCTAAATACTTTTAAATGTTAAAATATTGTTTATTTATGTACAACATGGTTTAGTAGTAAATTATTAGTGTTGTAAATATTGTGAGAAGTTATTAATTAAATAACACATATTTAAAGTTAATGATTATTGATTTGTTAATGATGTTAAAAGTATTTTGAGATTTAAAACTAATAAAATTTATAAATAATGGATTTAAGGTTTTCAATAACTTCTTTTTAAATATAAGTAATGATGTAAATTACTGTTTTCAAATAGTTTACATATATTTATAAAGATGATATTTAAATTTTTTTATGTGGTATTTATAAATGAAGCAAGAAATTTTATAGATGAAATTTTTTCGTAAAGTATTAAAGTATTAAAGATGATTGATTTGCAAATGAAGTTTTCAAATGAATATTTCAAGTAAAATTTATATAAGTTTCTTTGAATGTACAATCTAAAGATATTATATAAATGAAAAAAAATTGATTTGCGAAGTTTTATTTATAGTAATACTCTTGACCAATAAATTTGAATCTCTATTTTGGAACTATGATTTGAAATATTTACTTGACTTCGAAGCACTAACAGTAAATTTATAGGTTTATTCACTATTTGAATTTTTGGATTAAACCATAATAAATGTTTTTCCATGATTTGAATATTCATTTTAAACAAGTGTGTAAAATTAATTATGAAGATATTAAATTTTATACTTTGATTTGGATATTTAATGTAAGATTTGAGTATACTATTAGTTTTAGTTTAATAATATAGGGTTATACTTATTTTAAACTAATAAGCCTAATAAATTATCGGATTTAAGGAATTTATTAAAAAAAAGGCCTTATCCTAATGTTTTGATATAAACTTCTAACATTATTTAAACTTTTTAGAAAATTCTTGCATAATGCTATGAAGATGTTTTAAATATATCTTATATTCTTACTAAGTTAATGAGGTTAAATGTTTTGATTGAATTTTTAGATATATTGAAATATTTCTTTTCTCTTCAAGGGCGAATACCAAAAACTTGTGTAACATTCAATTACATTCCTAAAAAATATATATAACTTACCAGAAATGTTTAATAAGTTGAAATGTTAATAGAATATGTAATGGAATATTATACAAGTAAAACTTAAGTAATGGAAGTGTTCAATGAAATTATTTCTAAATCAGAATTTCGATGTACAAGAAATGTTATGAATGTAAGTTAATATTGTGAAATAATTTATGTAAGTACATGAAAGAAAGAAAAAGACATTGTATGAATGAAAAAAAATGAAAAAAGGTAAATAATGATGTGTAACGACCCGATATTTTCAAGCATTCGCATCCGCACATGTCGGACTTGAATTGCTCAAAATACCGCGTTGTAAATAAAATTTAGCAAATCTCAGAATGTATAGTAAATAAATAATCATAGATCACAGACACAGAGTAAGAAGTGCAGCGGAAGTAAAAGAAATAGTAGTTCATGAAGCTACTATGTAAATATATCAGAGTTAAATAAGATACAACAGAAGAAATAAAGTACAACAGAAATCTCAATATGATAACCAAGTACAAGCTGAATAGAAAAACAGAACTGAGATAGATAAAACTAGATAAGCAGATAATCTCCAGCGATTCCAATCTCCAGAAAGTGGAATCCAAATCTGTGAATACTCAGGCTGACCCGAGCGTAAATAAAAATACAAACACTCGAGTCAGGACATATACATACTTATACAATGTAAACCAACTCAAGTGAACTATAGTAAAAGTACAAGTAACTTAAAGAATGCTTGGGACCGCCCATTCTCTAAGGATCCATTAAACTATCTACTATGTAGTAATATTCGCTATTACAATAATGTCTAATATAAAATAAACATACTTTAAAATAGCATTAGGGCTTTACATTTAATCTGAACTCACCCTAACATGTAATAGTTCCGGTAGTCTATTCAGTATTAGCATACTCCCAAAAATGGGGGCTACCCTCGATACTCCATAGGCTATGGGAGAAATCACAACTCGTAGTAAAGCTCGATATGGTAGGTGACACGGCACACAAGGCAATGCCATGGTAGATATACCAATTACGCACACGGACTGATGGAAACGCATAGCAGCCACTAACAATCCATCTCGGACAACACTCCCAAATCAAGGGGTGCACCCAAACAATCACAAAGTAATAGAATGGTATCGAAGAAGTGCGTCCGATAAGAGGTGCTACCTCATTGGCCCGAGATCCTCGCTCCTGTTTTAGCTACCTTATGCCAACTCACGGGAGTTGGGTCCATGTATATACCTTAGGATCGTCGCCACCATCCTACTTCATTCTGGAAACTCCACCGCACACACAGTTGTTAAAGTGGTTTTCGGTATCGACAGAGAGTATGTCTGTTATCCCACTTTTTACCAAAGTCGAGATATCAAAAAATTAACTGAAAATTGATGATTAGTCATCCCAAATATTGATTATACGTCACAGGTTCGTATCAATCGCGACGCCTTGTTCGAATCGATCGGAAGAAGTTCTGTTCGTATCCATCGAGGAAAGTCTGATTTCGAATCGATCATGTTCGAATCGATCCGTGGTCACACTGTTCGTATCCATCATGTTCGTATCGATCATGATCACTTCGCCTTGCATCCATCGAGTTTGTATCGATCAGATTGATACCCTATTTGTATCCATCGTTTACCCATATGTTCAAATCGATCCAGGAAGTCCTGTTCGTATCTACTGATTTGTTCATTTCGAATCGACCACTAATGCACGCTTCGTATCGATACGAAATCTCCCATCGATACGAATAGAGCCACAATTGGTCGATTCAAATAGTACAATGTGATCGATACGAATAGCGTCGAAGCAATCGATGCAGACGAGGTACAAATAAGACTTGGTCAACTCGGCGAGAAGGGTGGACCGATCCAGGAATTTCGTGCCACACCATCATGCGCGCACGTGCTTTTGATCGAGTCGACGAGATCGATACGAATGTATCGAGTCGAACGAAGCAGCAAACTGGAAATCCCAATTCGTATCGATCATATCTCACAAACCAAAAGTCCAAATGCTATGCAATTTTCACAGGAGCTTACATACAACCCAAGGAAGGTCCACGCCAAGTTTCGACTCGATTGGATCAAATCTTGATCGATACGAAATTCGTTCGTATCGATCACGGATCGAGCTGAAACTTCGTGGGCTCGGTCGCGTGGGCCCACTCACGTGCCAGAAGAAGTCTCCCGAGATCTGAGCGAAATATCAGCCTCCTACGCCTATAAATAGCACCCTAGAGCCTATAGAAAGGGGACTTTTGGATCCAGCAGCGTCCAGACTCTGTCAAAATCAAGATCGAACTCAACTTTATTGTTTGTACTCGAAAGTTACTGCTGTAATCCGCTGCAATCAGCAAAGAACATCAATAAAAGATTAACTTTTGGAGTGGACGTAGGCCGGAGATAGCCGAACCACTATAAATCTTATGTCTTTGTCTATTTCTTTTCGTTTTAAGTTCATTATTCTTCATTTTTTATCCTCTACATTACTTAGAGCTGTGATCTGTGATTATATACTGCTAATTTGTGTTCATACACTGGTGCTTTCACGATATTCGGGGTTTGTGACCAATTTTGGCACAAACACTTTGGTGCTTTCACTGAGAACAACTAGCACCCGCTATACCAGATTGAGAGTTCAGATTTGAAAGCTTGAAGAATTCAGATTTGAAAGACAATGATGCGGCAAACGAGTAGAAGACAAAGAGCCGAGATAAGCCGACCAGGGGGAAGCCAAGAAGCGTCCTCTGGAGCGGGAGAAGGACCAGCTTCGATCTACATTACCAAGGATGAAATGGAGGCTATGGCGGATTCGATTCATGAAAGGTTGTTGAAAAGTCAATAAGAAATGATGCAAAACTTCTTTGATCAGATGAGAACAGCCGGAGCACAGAACTTTGGACCAACTACAGTGACTGCGAATGTAGGACAAGGAGCTGGAGCCCCAGAGACCAATAGAGATCAGATCGAAGATCAGAAACGAAGAAACTGAAGGCAATCAACAAGGACCTGGGGGCAGACCCTCGGCTCTGACATTGGGAGACCCACAGATGGAGCTCAGCAGGCTAGGGCCAACACCAACGTTAATGAACTACACGAAGAATATTACCCGGAATACCCTGCGAGACTTAGGGGGCAGGATAGAAGCATGCCGAGGGGATGACCCCAGGATGGAGACGAAAGAATGGCTGGATTACTGCGATGGATAATGAGGGGAGGATTGTCAAGCGGAGGCTTAGAGGAAGTTAGCTGGAGTCCGTTCACTCAGAATATCAGAAATGCGAGAAATCCTCCAAAATTCAAGCTACCCATGCTGGAACCTTATGATGGAAAGTTGGACCCAACCATGCATATTACCAGATATATCAGACATATGGAAGTGCTGGGAGCATCCGAGGAAGTGATGGCACAATGTTTCCCTTTATTCTTATCAGATTTGGCTGCGCACTGGTTTAGACAGCTGGAGAACGGATCTATCAGAATGTGGGGTGAGCTAGTGGAATGCTTCATGAGACAGTTTAGGGTCCACGTGACGCGACCCAAGAGTGTGGTGACCTTAGCTTCGATAAAGCAAAGGACCGGAGAGTCCATAAGAGATTTTTTACTACGATTCAATGCGACGGTGGCTTCAGTGGATCGCCCGGATCCATCGATGATTTTGATGGTGGCGGTAGCAGGAGTTGCGGAAGGCACAGAGTTTAAGGATTCTTTGGCAAGAGATCCACCATAAGATCTTGGAGAATTCTATCATGAGGCTGAGAGATTCATTCGGCTGGAAGATTCACGTGCCGAGAGACGAGAAATAAACGCTGTGCAATGCGAAGGAACCTCCAAAGAACAGTCTGAAGCAAACAAAGGGAAGTGAAAGCAGGACGACAGATACGATGGTCCTGATAAACAGAAGAAATTCCGAGAGCCTAGATTCAGGCAATACACAGACTTGACGGCAAGCTTGGAATGGATTTACATGGAAACTCGGGGGCAACTCCCTATCGAAAAACCCCAGGAGGGATCCCACAGAACGGGAACGTAGGAGTGGAAAGTACTGCCTATTCCATGAGCTGGAAGGGCAAACAACCGACGACTGTCGCCATCCGAAAGATGAGGTGGAGGAGCATGCCAGAAGTGGTAGACTGCCACAATACATCAGAGATCAGACAGCGGCCGTAGGACCTGAGCAAGTACCCCCTCCACCTAACAGGACTAATCTTGGATCAGGATCACGACTCGTCATCAATTGATTATGATGGCAAGGGCTGAATTCAGGATTTGGACTTTGGTCGATTAGATTCCTTAGATTTGATTTCAAAATAAAATGGCTATTCCACTTACACATGTACGGGAACCGGCGAGATCCCCAGGCATGCTCTGAGATGGTAATAGACCTCTCTGCCCGGAGAGGCAATGCCTAGTTCTTCCAGTTGTTTGAGATTGAACATCCGGAACTTGAATTTAATAAATGAACTTGAATTTCTTGAAATAAACCTTTGATCGGATAGTTAAAGGATGAATATTGAAAACCAGCTTGAAAATGATCGCTTTATGACCCTACCCGGAGAGGTGGGGTCCGGAGTGTAGGAAGTGAGTTGCTTCGCCGGAGAGCGACAAGATTGACTCACTTAACGTTGTTCCCCATTCACCAGAGAGTGATTGGATCGGGGTTCAATAAGAGCCCGGAGTGGCTGTGATCGGCCTAGGATTTAGGCCAAGACATCGCTTAATGTTCAGAGACGCTGAACCGGAGTGCAGGGGGTGTTGCCGCTTCGCTAGAGAGCGACAGGATCGGCTCAGTCGATGTTGTTTTCCCTTCACCGGAGAGTGACAGGATGGGATTCAGCAAGAGCCTAGAGAGGCTATGATCGGTCTAGAGAGACCAAGACATCGCTATATGCCCTCACTGGGGCCAGAGTGCAGGGGATAGAAAGCAACGCCGGAGCACAACAGGATCTTTCTATTCGATCGCTAGGTTTGGAATGAACTTAGCAAGGGTCAGGAGTGACCATCGATAGTCCGGAGAGGCTATAGACTTTGATTACCGACTTCCACAAATGGAAATGGATATTGATTCGGCTTCGATCAGCCATAAACTTGATTAACGATACTATAGCTGCGAATAAAACATGAGCTCACAGCATTCGATTTGGAGCTATGCAAAACACGCCTTTTACCAAAAGGCATATTTTGGGGGGCAAAATGTTATCCCACTTTTTAGCAAAGTCGAGATATCAAAAAATTAACTGAAAATTGATGATTAGTCATCCCAAATATCGATTATACATCACAGGTTCACTATGGATGTCGATGAATTTTTTCCGGGTCCGGAATGAGCTATAATTGACAAGGCATGACAAGCAAAGCTGTGAAAGCCAACATTTCAAGTTTCAAGTCAATCTGAGTTTGTAAGCTCAAGATATGATCGATACAAGATGAGGAAAACACACCGTTCGTATCGATCGCGACGCCTTGTTCGAATCGATCAGAAGAAGTTCTATTAGTATCCATCGAGGAAAGTCTAATTTCGAATCGATCATATTCGAATCGATCCGTGGTCGCGTTGTTCGTATCCATCATGTTCGTATCGATCATGATCACTTCGCCTCGCATCCATCGAGTTTGTATCGATCAGATTGATACCCTATTCGTATCCGTCGTTTACCCGTATGTTCGAATCGATCCAGGAAGTCCTGTTCGTATCCAATGATTTGTTCATTTCGTATCGACCACTAACGCACGCTTCGCATCGATATGAAATCTCCCATCGATACGAATAGAGCCACAATTGGTCGATTCGAACAGTACAATGTGATCGATACGAATAGCGTCGAAGCAATCGATGCAGACGAGGTGAAAATAAGACTCGGTCAACTCGGCGAGAAGGGTGGACCGATCCAGGAATTTCGTGCCACACCATCCTGCGCGCGCGTGCTTTTGATCGAGTCGACGAGATCGATACGAATGTATCGAGTCGAACGAAGCAGCAAACTGGAAATCCCAATTCGTATCGATCATATCTCACAAACCACAAGTCCAAATGCTATGAAATTTTCACAGGAGCTTACGTATAACCCAAGGAAGGTCCCCGCCAAGTTTCGACTCTATTGGATCAAATCTTGATCGATACGAAATTAGTTCGTATCGATCACGGATCGAGCCGAAACTTCGTGGGCTCGGTCGCGTGGGCCCACTCACATGCCAGAAGAAGTCTCCCGAGATCTGAGCAAAATATCAGCCTCCTACGCCTATAAATAGCACCCTGGAGCCTACATAAAGGGGACTTTTAGATCCAGCAACGTCCATACTCTGTCAAAATCAAGATTGAACTCAACTTTATTGTTTATACTCGAAAGTTACTGCTATAATCCGCTGCAATCAGCAAAGAACATCAATAAAAGATTAACTTTTGGAGTGGACGTAGGCCGGAGATAGCCGAACCACTATAAATCTTGTGTCTTTGTCTATTTCTTTCCGTTTTAAGTTCATTATTCTTCACTTTTTATCCTCTACATTACTTAGATCTGTGATCTGTGATTATATACTGCTAATTTGTGTTCATACACTGGTGCTTTCACGATATTCGGGGTTTGTGACCAATTTTGGCACAAACACTTTGGTGCTTTCACTGAGAACAACTAGCACCCGCTATACCAGATTGGGAGTTCAGATTTGAAAGCTTGAAGAATTCAGATTTGAAAGACAATAACGCGGCAAACGAGTAGAAGACAAAGAGCCGAGAGAAGCCGACCAGGGGAAAGCCAAGAAGCATCCTCTGGAGCGGGAGAAGGACCAGCTTTGATCTACATTACCAGGGATGAAATGGAGGCTATGGCGGATTCAATTCATGAAAGGTTGTTGAAGAGTCAACAAGAAATGATGCAAAACTTCTTTGATCAGATGAGAATAGCCGGAGCACAGAACTTTGGACCGACTACAGTGACTGCGAATGTAGGACAAGGAGCTAGAGCCCCAGAGACCAATAGAGATCAGAACGAATAACCTGAAGTCAATCAACAAGGAGATGGTTGTTTGGGTTCGGCCATGGTTGTTTGGGCTCGGTCCTGTCATGTTCAGGTATGGCCAAAGGTTGAGATGATGTGTAGTGGTGGTAGCAAGGTGGTGGCGGCAGCTAGAGGTGGTGGCCAAGGTGATGGATGAAGGTATGTTGCAACTAGTGGTGGCTATGCATGTTTTCAAGGGGATGTTGCCATGTTTTGTGGAGTTTTGCATCATGGGGTGGTACGGCCTGGTCACATCAGAGGGGTAGGTGGTTGCTAGTGAAGAGGAGGAGGTGGTGGAGGTGATGGCCATGGCTAGCTAGGGTGGCTGAGCAAGATAGCAAGAGAACAAGGCCAAAACAAATAGAAAAAGTGGAAAAAGAAGGAGAAAAAGTAAAAAAAAATGAAGAGAAGACATTACCCATTCTTTTGGCCATGAAAATGAAGTGAGGAGGAAGGGTTTTCACGTGAATTACAATTAAAAACTCATAGCTAAAGATCAGGTAGTGTATGGCCAAACAAAGTAAATGAAAAGACAAAGAAGATGAAAAGACTAGCAGCCGAAAAGTCACACGTTATAAAGCTTTAGTCTCTTCATACTCCTTTTTCTATTAAATCAAATAAAGAAATAAAATTTCAGTAAATGAATTTAAAAACTGAAACAAAGTAAAATAAAATAAGATAAATAAATAAATTTAAAGAAAATAGAAAAAGAATTAAAGAAATTGTTTAAAAATTCAAAACAGGACTTAAAAATTACAAATAGAATATCACTAGTTTTAGAAAAATTATAACTTTACTTCTAAACCAATAAAAGTCAAGTAAAATAAAATAAATGCTGAACAAAATGAAGTGTAAATGAAAATAAAATAAAGTCTTAAGAAAATAGAAAATAAACAAAGAAATTCTTTAATTAAATGAAACTGGAAATTAGAAATTATAAATAGAATACAACTGACATTGGAAAATGTCAATTACACTTTGAAAAATGTTTTAAAACCAAAATATATACATAACATGTTATTTTACCCATATAAACATAAATTATAACATTACATGACCAAATAAAATATTATTTATATAATTTAAAATAAACAATTTTGTTAAATACAGCAAATTACACTCAATAGTTAAAAGGGCATAACTTTCACAATATAATTCTGATTTCAACGAAACGAAAAGCAGTATTCTTGAAATTTTATTTACTTTCATAAAATAAAGATAGATTTCAAAAATTCAAATTTTAAAATTTTAAATTGAAAGTCAAAGTTTGACCATATTGACCAAAATTCACATTTCTGGAAAAATATTCTATTTATTCATGTTTGGAATTATAATTCACATACAAATCAAAATTTATATTTAAAATAAAAAAAATTCCATTTTAATAAATAAAATAAAGTTTTTAAATCAGGAAATTCAATTTTAAATAATTACAAAATACAGGGTTGTTACACTCTCCCCCACTCAAAACTTTTCGTCCCCGAAAAGGAATGAGGTACGAGAAAAAACAGAAAAAGATAGAATGAAATAGGGTTAAGACAAGATGACAAGAAGATTGAAATTATACCTGATAACTGTTGTTATAGGTAAGTTTAACAAGGTGGAGATGATCTTCCCAAGATCCTCCAGAATTCAAGGACACAAGCACGAAAAAAATCATCGAGAATCTGATTCACCCTTTCCGTTTGACCGTCGGTCTGTGGATGGTAAGCAGTGGTCAGGAGAAGTAAGAACCACAGAAGAGATAGAAAAGTTAAATGATGAAGGAAAAAGAGAGAGAAAGAAAGACAAGAACAAAATTATTAAATACTACAAAAAAAATGATTCATCAAATCAATAAAGAGACCAGGAGCATTAGTCAAACCAAAAGACATGACTAACCATTCACAGAAAACCATTCTCAGTACGGAAAGCAGTCTCAGGAATACTTTCCTCAGTAACACTGAGTTAGTGAAAATCAGGGGTAAGATCAAGCTGAGAGAAAACAGTAGCTCAATGGCTAACTAATTCGAAATTTGATTTCCTACTTAGAAGGTAGGAGAGTGGAGACAACCAAAAAGAAAATAGATTGGAAAACAGAGTAAGATAATAAATTTAAAACCATGAAAATTTCAACTTACATTAATAATTAATTTCATCCATTTGATTTCACTTGAGTTAAATAAATCTTAATTATTTTTAAATCTCATTATCTCATCATCAAATCAACAATTTATAAAGTCATGAATTCGAACAATCATTTATTATATTTCATCTTTATTCATTAAATTTCATTCTTCTTTATTCCACTTAATATATCAAATCCTATATATATTAAGTGTATTTCACTTATTATAACTATTCCAATTTATTTATAATTTCCTTTAAATATCATTATATTGTAAATTATTCAATTAACCTTTTTATTCTATTTACCTATATTGATCCTTTATAAATAAAATTTAAGTGTATAACATTTATTATAACCACTTAAGTTTATTTATAAAAATTCTCTTTATATTGTACATTATCCAATTACATTGTTAACTTCTGAATAATTTAGGTAAGTTATATTGGAATGCAATAGAATATTATACAAATAAAACTTTCTAGTTCAATTATTTCAAGCTTAAATATTTATCCAAAAATTTTGGCTTCATTTTATAATTGAAATCATCCTTTAAGATAAAATTTAAGAATTAAATTTCCGATTAACTTCAAACTATTTAGAAATAAATAAATATGCATATACATACACAATGTATATCAAATCAATTTTAAATTATATATCAATATATTATAAGTCAAGTCATATTTAGAAATTCAAATCAATTTAATTTTCAAAGCAAAACTGTAGCAAAGCTACAAAATAGTCTCTTCACTTCAAAACCCGAAATGAATGTCGATGATGCTGCAGTCATCACCGAAATTATTTTCCAGTGACAAAGAAAAGAGCACTGATTTACAAATTAAAAATCCTTTGAAACAATTTCTACTAGAAATACTTTTAAATAATACATCCTTTTAAAACTTTCAAAACAAAGTTCGAAATCATCGGAAATTAAATTCTCAATTCTTGTTTTAAATCCATTTAAATTTCCAAATTAATTTATAACCATGTTTAATTATTTAGATATGAAACTAAGGCCAATGATTACAAATTACATACAAAGTTAAATATTATTTCTTAACAACCAATTCCATTAATTATCAAAATTTAGAAAATTAACCTTATACATATTATAATTATACAAAATTTATCCATCTACTAAATTTAAAAACCATATTGTGTCAGTTTGCTCTATTCAAGTGTTTTGGAGATCCTATCGATAGCGTTGATCAGACGAACCGATTGGAAACCCAAATCAACATCAACCACTCAAACAACACAATATATAAAACATCTTTAAAATATAAAATTTTCAAATACAAGATTAATTTTCAAAATAAGGATAGGGATTCAGATTTGATGGGCTCAAATCAAAGAGAACTCTGATTTGAATATAAGTTGGAGACAAAAGATAAGATGATTAAACAACAAAATAGGGAGATGGATAAGCTTATATAAATAGTGGGTAACCTTAACCAGGTCAACCGTGACTTAACGAAAAAGATCGTTGTGGATTTTCTAGGGTAAATCTACATTCGATCTCAAGAGATAAAATTCAGGCATAGCAATAGATAGTAGCATTGTAAACCAAGGATACAGAAGTCTTCGGTGAATCAATGCTTTTTGTAAAGAAGTTTCATCCCTTTACAAGTCATTAGAATATTGGCGGGACCGCCAATTCATTAGAAAGATTATTCAGAGTGGAGTTATGGGACACTCTAGATTCAAGAAGACACGAATAGGGGAGGACAAGAATGGACTTTGGAACCGAAGGGAACGTTCCAAAATTCCAAGGAAACCGAATCGAAGAAGAAGGAATTCAAGTTCGAACGAAGGTGATTCTGTAATTAAATCTACTCTATATGCTGAGTTTGCCTAAACCTGGCTCTGATACCAACTGTAACGGCCCGATATTTTCAACCATTCGCATCCGCACAAGTCGAACTTGAATTGCTCAAAATACCGCGTTGTAAATAAAATTTGGCAAATCTCAGAATGTACAATAAATAAATAATCACAGATCACAAACACAGAGTAAGAAGTGCAGCGGAAGTAAAAGAAATAGTAGTTCATGAAGCTACTATGTAAATATATCAGAGTTAAATAAGATACAATAGAATAAATAAAGTACAACAGAAGTCTCAATATGATAACCAAGTACAAGCTGAATAGAACAGCAGAACTGAGATAGATAAAACTAGATCAGCAAATAATCTCCAGCGATTCCAATCTCCAGAAAGTGGAATCCAAATCTGTGAATACTCAGGCTGACCCGAGCGTAAATAAAAATACAAACACTCGAGTCAGGACATACATACTTATACAATGTAAATCAACTCAAGTGAACTGTAGTAAAAGTACAAGTAACTTAAAGAATGCTTGGGATTGCCCATTCTCTAAGGATCCGTTAAACTATCTACTATATAGTAATATTCGCTATTACAATAATGTCTAATATAAAATAAACATACTTTAAAATAGCATTAGGGCTTTACATTTAATCTGAACTCACCCTAACACGTAATAGTCCCAGTAGTCTATCCAGTATTAGCATACTCCTAAAAATGGGGGCTACCCTCGATACTCCACAGGCTACGGGAGAAATCACAACTCGTAGTAAAGCTCGATATGGTAGGTGACACGGCACACAAGGCAGCCAATGCCAGGGTAGATATACCAATTATGCACACGGACTACTGGAAACGCATAGCAGCCACTACCGCTCCACCTCGGACAACACTCCCAAATCAAGGGGTGCACCCAAACAATCACAAAGTAATAGAATGGTATCAAAGAAGTGCGTCCGATAAGAGGTGCTACCTCATTGGCCCGAGATCGCTCCTGTTTTAGCCACCTTATGCCAACTCATGGGAGTTGGGTCCACGTATATACCTTAGGATCGTCGCCACCATCCTACTTCATTCTGGAAACTCCATCGCGTACACAGTTGTTAAAGTGGTTTTCGGTATCGACAGAGAGTATGTCCATATCCGATCCCGGTCTTTTTAACAACCAATCGTTATTATAACCCGTGGTTATAATTTAAAAATAATATTTTATACTTCAAAATAGAATATCATTTCAAATCCAAATCTTTATCAAAATAAAGATTAAATCAATTCCAAACCATTTCAATATATTTAAAATATCATATCATTTCTAAACTTCATTTCAAATCATTTTAATATATCAAAACATCATATCATTTCAAAACTTCATTTCAAATCATCATTTGAGTTCAAATCCAAATATTCAACTTTAAATACCTTTTAAATTCAAAGATATCATTCATTTATTATCATTTCAAGTCACCTCTTAAATAGTTTATATTTCAATCAAAATAATTCATCTAAACCATTTAAAAGTGTAATTATTATACTTTCAAATCGAATATTCAATTTTCAAAGTTTTAAACTATTCTGAGTTCATTTACTAAGTTAAAAACCATAAACATTGAAAATTTCAGTCTTTCACAGCATTCAGAAAAAGCTGTTATAAGTTATTCTTGAAACATTTTAATTCAGCAAAGACAGCATTTAAAAACTGCTGTTAAATCCCAATTTAGTTTAAAACAGCAAAGACTGCATTTCCAGAAATGCTGTAATAGCTCAGGTTTCAAATTAAAGGTTTTAGTTAAATTCAGCAAAGACAGCAGACCACTACAGCAATTACAGAACTGCTGTAATAGACCTGAGTCAAGTTTTGAGTCTATTTAGTTCAACTACAGCAACTACAGCATTTCCGAAATGCTGTAATAGCTCTTTTATTCAATTTTAGTTCAAATCAGAAATCATAACATTTCTGAATGCTATTAAAAGTATTTTCCAGATTTTAGTGTATTTCCAGCAAATAATAAAATTCATTTTAAACCCTTTTAACATTATGAAAATCATGTTTTTTTAACATTAAAAAAAATGTTCATTTAAATATCTTTTTACTTATGATTTTTTTATAAAGTAAACTTTACAATAAAATCCAATTTTCCAATATTTTTACTTAACAAATTCAAATGTACAATTTTCCCATTTTTACCTTTGCAATTTATTAACACTTACATTTTTAAATTACCATTTCACAAATTAAACTAAATTCCAATTTATTTAATTAATTTAAACCTTTAATTAAAACCAAATTTCCTATTTCCAAGTCAAGTTATATTTTAAAATTACAGATGTAAGCATTCATTCATTTAACCATTTTAGTTCATAGAAAAAATCAATAATACTTTATTAAATCATTTAAATTCAAATTTAAATCAAATTATCATATTTTTATCATTTTCCAAATAAAATTAAATTTCCATTTTATTCATAACTTAACTTCAATTTTTAAACCAAAATCCAAATTTCCAAACTTAAGTTATATTTCCAATTTCAATTTAACTAGTCATTTATTCAACATTTTAACTTATAGAAAAATCATAATTTCTTTATTTAAATAATTTAAAATCCAATTTTAATCAAATTATCATAAATTTACACTTTTAAACATATTTAAAATATTCAAAATACTTTATAAAATAACCACGAGCCTGTATATAGTTTTCTAACCTAGGTCAAGTGATACAGATATATATCATTTCAATCCGCAGTTTACAAAGAAAAATCCGGGTTCTATCATTTCAAACCCTCTATCCCAAGTCAAAATAAATTAAATAAAAACCGTTCAGGCCTATCATTTCAGCCCATAACGATTTTTCCCTATTCTAAAGTCCATTCGGGTATGTATCATTTCAACCCATAGTGATTTCTAAACTAACAGGGAACTTGCAGTGATGAACAGATATAAATGAACTGTTTAACAACATATATCAATAATAGATAATATGACAGGTAATAAACAGGTTTAATATCATATAAATAAATCATCACAGGCAGTTATAACATCATATATGATTCTACACATTCAATTGTTGTCGCTTCACATTTGCACAAGTATAAATGTCATGTGAGATTTACTCACCTCTTTATGCTGGAGATATCAATTCAAACGCACAAATGAACAATCCAGAAAGCACGATGACAAGGCTACGAATTTGAGTGGAGAGCGAGATCCAAGCTAATGATCTTGTGTTACAACCCAAAACAAAACCAAATAAAATTAAAGTTCAATACAACATTGAATAGAGATAACTTTGAAATAAGAAGCAAATTGTACACACAAACTTTTGCCTTGTTTTCTACATAAGCTTGCACGGCCTAGGGCTTGGTTTGGCTCAGGTTTGGACATGTTTTGGTTCAGGTTTGGACATGTTTTGGTTCAGGTTTGGACCTAAAAAGGCATGGCTACAAAGCATTGAAGTGGTGGAGGAGTTACTACGCATGAATATGAAGAGACTTATGCAATATGGTGGTTTTGGTTCATACTTTGGGTTCGACCATGGGTGTTTGGGCTCGGCCCTGTCATATTCAGGTCTGGCCAGAGGTTGAGATGATGTGTAGTGGTGGTAGCAAGGTGGTGGCGGCGGCTAGAGGTGGTGGCCAAGGTGATGGATGAAGGTAAGTTGCAACTAGTGGTGGCTTTGCATATTTTCAAGGGGATGTTGCCATGTTTTGTGGAGTTTTGCCTCATGGGGTGGTACGGCCTGGTCACATCAGAGGGGTAGGTGGTTGATGGTGAAGAGGAGGAGGTGGTGGAGGTGATGGCCATGGCTAGCTAGGGGTGGCCGAGCAAGATAGCAAGAGAACAAGGCCAAAACAAATAGAAAAAGTGGAAAAAGAAGGAGAAAAAGTAGGAAAAATAAAGAGAAGACATTACCCATTCTTTTGGCCGTGAAAATGAAGTGAGGAGGAAGGTTTTTCACGTGAATTACAAATAAAAACTCACGGCTAAAGATCAGGTAGTGTATGGACAAGCAAAGTAAATGAAAAGACAAGGAAGATGAAAAGACTAGCAGTCGAAAAGTCACACGTTATAAAGCTTTAGTTTCTTCATACTCCCTTTTCTATTAAATCAAATAAACAAATAAAATTTCAGTAAATGAATTTAAAAACTGAAACAAAGTAAAATAAAATAAGATAAATAAATAAATTTAAATAAAATAGAAAAATAATTAAAGAAATTGTTTAAAAATTCAAAACAGGACTTAAAAATTACAAATAGAATATCACCAGTTTTAGAAAAATTATAACTTTACTTCTAAACCAATAAAAGTCAAGTAAAATAAAATAAATGCTGAACAAAATGAATTGTAAATGAAAATAAAATAAAGTCTTAAGAAAATAGAAAATAAACAAAGAATTTTTTTAATTAAATGAAACTGGAAATTAGAAATTATAAACAGAATACAACTGACATTGGAAAATGTCAATTACACTTTGAAAAATGTTTTAAAACCAAAATATATACATAACATGTTATTTTACCCATATAAACATAAATTAGAACATTACATGACCAAATAAAATATTATTTATATAATTTAAAATAAACAATTTTGTTAAATACAGCAAATTACACTCAATAGTTAAAAGGGCATAACTTTCACAATATAATTCTGATTTCAACGAAACGAAAAGCAGTATTCTTGAAATTTTATTTACTTTCATAAAATAAAGATAGATTTCAAAAATTCAAATTTTAAAATTTTAAATTGAAAGTCAAAGTTTGACCATATTGACCAAAATTCACATTTCTGGAAAAATATTCTATTTATTCATGTTTGGAATTATAATTCACATACAAATCAAAATTTATATTTAAAATAACAAAAATTTCCATTTTAATAAATAAAATAAAGTTTTTAAATCGGGAAATTCAATTTAAAATAATTACAAAATACAGGGTTGTTACATGATGTGAAAAGAAACCAATTAGATAAACTTAAATAATGTGTGGAAATTCTTAGCTGTTTTGGCTTATCAGATGTTTAGAAAGGATACTTCTAATTGTTTAAGGTTGTATGTATAGTCTTGAGTAATTACCAAAGGCTGTTGAGCATAGGATACACTTGATAGTTTACTCGTCACCCTTGTACGATTAAAAGTTTCTGAACTAAACAAACCATTGATTTTGGTTGCTATGAATGTATGATGGATTCTGTGGTTGCATATAATGGTTGTTTGTTTGTTTGTATATGTTTTATAGTGATTTGCTTTTGTTGCAAATTAAACAACTTAAATATTTCTCTTTTTGCATAATTATTGACCTATTTTGGATTATATAAGTGAAATATAGGTTTATGGAAGCAATAGCTACTGCTTTTGGTTTCATAAATAGGCGTTGTTTGCCTGACAAATAGGTACGTTTTCATATTACGGTTTTCTAGCGATATTATATTGTTTTCCCGTGATTGGGATATTTTATTTGCAAATATAATATATATGGTTATTATTGATAGTATTATTATTTTCCGGACCTCTTCGTATAAAGGAGACTCTGCTGAAATTTTCCGTGAATTTTAGACTTAGAAAATTTTTGTGGAAGTGAAAATATTTTTTCAAACTTTAGTAAACTTGAATATGAAGATTTGATTGTTTATTAATTAGTATATTTTATTTAAAATACTTAATTATGTTAATTGTTTATAAATTGAATACTTTGAATAAAATATATTAATCCCTTAATTCCTCCTTTTACCTTTTCAAGGATGAAAAGTTTTGAGTGGGGGAGAGTGTAACGACCCGTATTTTTTGGTAATTAAAATATTAAATTTAATAAGATTTTGAAATATTAATATTGTAAGAAATTAAAATTTATGATTTGTAATGATAAAACAATTGGAATGTAATATAGTAATGTTGATCGAATGTAATTGATTATCATTTTAATCCAATTTCAATCAATGGATATAATTGTAAGGTTATTTGGTTATAATTGTAAATAATGAAATAAATTAAATGACGCATTTAATGATGAGATTATATGTAATTGATTGGAATAGGTTAATATAGAATATGAAATCATTTTGTTATAACCCTTGGTTGTAAATGATAAGATAATCGATATGAACTATTATTATAAACGATGGTTGTAATTATCTTCTCATTAATTTGTCTGTTTGAATATTAAATGGGTAATTAATGGAATTAAGGCAATTGAATGTTGGAATTATATGTTGTTAATTGAAATTGAATATAGTCAGTGATGTGTAAGTAGTCATAACATTTGTTGTAGATAATAAACTTATAAATATGACTAAATTACTTAAAGGTAATAATTGTTCATTTATCATCTAATTATTTAATATGTTTGGAATCAATTTGGAATCAATGAAAATTTATGTAATTAATTATTGCAGTTAATATGGTAAAAGATGCTAACGGTAAAATAATGAATGTAATAAAATGTAATCTTATGTTAATATAATTCATAGGGTATTGTTGATTGAATAATAAGGATGATAACATAGGTTTGAATGTAATTGGATGAGAATTGGATGCGTAGTTAATGGCATTTAACCTTTCAAAAATATGATAAGGGGAAACAAATTAATATTGCATTAATTGATATTACATCTTTCAATTAAAATAAATTGTAACGATATGTAACTTTTAATAACTTTAAAATGGAAGTATTTTGAGTTTAAATAAGAATTAAATAAAAAAATTAATTTGTGATGTTGAGTGTTTTATTTGACCAAATTTAATAGAATAAAATTTTTGTGGAATTTCAAATTTTGGTCAAACTTAGTCAAAGACTGACTTTTGGTTGAAAATTTTAAATTTGAATTTTAAAATTTTATTCTTTTTATATGATACTAGACTAAATTCTGATCTTCCCTCTACTTTTCTTTTCGTCAAAATCAAATTCCTATTGCTCTAAAAGTTTGAATTACTGTGAAAAATTAACATGAATTGGTAGTGTTTGGTTGTGTTTTATTTGGCTAAGGCATATTGGGTTAGTTTGGTATAATGGGCATTGGTTAACCAAGAGACTCTAGTCAGTCATGTGACCATTCCTTTGCCTACGACCTTATGTTTCTTACCTGATAACATCTACGTACATAATTTTTCTCCTGAGAAACTTTCTCTGCACACTTCTTCTTTCTCCTCAAAATATACAGAGAACTCTAGATCTAAAACTCCAAAAACCTGACAAATCAAAACTCCTTTCCTCCTCTTCTTCAACCCTTCCTCCTCCCCTATAGCCGCCTCCCTCTCCACCATCTCCATGGCCATCTCCTTCCACCTTCCCTCTCCTCTTCTTTCTTCTTTTTCCCTTCTATTCCCCTTCTTTTCCCCTTCCCTATTTTCCCTCTTTCTTCCCCTTATTTTCACGGCTTCTATATTCCACTAAACTACTCCAAATCAAATATTTTTTTTTGAAACCGTGTATAATTTCAATGGCAACAACTTTGTTGTTGAACCCTTCTTCCCATTCCGAATATTTCTATATCAAAAACTCCATTTTTCCGGTCCTTTCTCGGGTCCAGTTTTGGCTGAAAATACCCCATATTGTATCAATCATATCTCCTTCAGGTATGAACCAAATTATGTGGTTATTTTTTTCACACCATTTATTTTTCCAGTGGCTTCAACTTTCTTTTAGATCAGTTCTTCAAATTTCTTAATTTGCTATGCCAAAAACTCAAATCTTTTTGAAGTCTTTTTGAACTCAGATTTTCAACTCAGAAAACACCTCTGTTTGTTTTGACCATAACTTCCTCAAGGCTGAAGCTTTTTGAGTGATTCTTTTTTAAAAGTGGAGAGAAAATAATTTGTAACAACTTTATGGTTAGTCACTTTTATAGATTCAGTAATATTCTGGTTCGAATATTTTCTTAAATATGACCTAGTTTCAGGTTTGTCTGTAGTTTGGATCTTGGGTCGTTTGGAAGTTGAAAGTAGTTGAAACTTGTTTATTGATTCGTGTTCGTGTCTAAGCTTTGTTGGATTTGCTTTGCATTTGGATCTTTGCTAGGAATCTCCATATTGCTCCATTTTTATCATCACCTTTGTAGCCACGAAAGGTGAAAGGTAAGCAAACACTCGCAACTACTAGATTTTCTTATGTTAGTTAAATTGAATTTATGATGTGATTAGAAATTGATTGGTTGTTGTTTAGTATATTTTAAATTGTCATTCCAGTTTAATCTGACTTTTATTGAATTTAATTGCCATTTAATTCAATATTGAAATTTAAATTGCTAGTTAAATACCTGTTAATGATAACTAGTAAATTGTTGGTAGTTATTGGTTAATTTCAATGATGATCGTGTTGTATGTTTAACTGTTGATATTAGGGTGATTGGATGGATGTTATTGGTTGACATTTTGGATGATTGGATGTTATTTATGTCTATCTCTCTGTTATCCCTATGGGTTGAAATGATACATACCCAAACGATCTTATAGATTAGGGGAAAACCGTTATAAGTTGAAATGATAAATCCGAGCGGTTTTCATTGATTTGGAATGTTAATTTTTTATACTGGTTGAAATGACATATACCCATATAATTTCCTGAATTTGGATTTTGTTTGGAATTGAATTATTTAAAGGGTTTAGGTTAATTCAAACTTTGGATTTGTTTTAATTAGATGATTAAGATTGATACTTTGAATTATTTGAAACCCTTTAAATAATTATATTCACATTATACACTTGATAGGAGATGAAAATCCCTTAACATCTATGAAACCATTGCACTAATATTCTATTTTACTTATTTTCACCTGACTTACATAAGATCTTTTAGTTCTGACTCGAGTGTTTTGTCTTTTCATTACGCTCGGGTCAGTCTGAGCTTTTTCAGTGTATTGAAGAATATTTTCTAGAGGACGAAGATGAAGATTAAGTAAATTATTGCTATTTATTATTCCACTGCATTATTTGTTTATTTCTGATGTATGTATAATTCTGATTTGAATTGTAAAAGTGTAATCAAATGTTATTTGTAAAACAGCTTCATGAACTGTTTATTTGATTATTATATTTTGTCGTTCCGCTGCGAGATTCTATGTTTTGTTTTTCCTTTTCTTTTCTTTTTTCTTATTTACCCCCATTAACAATGCTCCCTTTTGAATGGTTTGAGTCTGACCTGTGTGGTTTATTGTTGATTTGAACCGTCTAGAAACGTGGGTCGTTACAGTTATGAAGTGGAGTAAGCATTCAAGAACATATAATGGAGTTAACAAATCAAGTAGAGAAAAAACAAACACTCGAATGGACCAAAGAGCTAAAAATAGAGTGTCATTTTATTGAGCCCTTATCAAGTCCCTATAATTTTGATTTTTTAAAACCCCATAAATGATCTCCAAATCGCTCAAAACTTCTTCACAAAATCTGAAATATCATCTTACATCTCCATTAATTTATATCGAATTTTTTGGAATTTTAAAATATTTTTCAAAGCACTTTTATATAAAAACACAAACAGTTTTTGTAAAAAATATTTGAAAATGTTAAACCAAACTTTTTGATCTGAAACTTTTTTTTCATATTCCTTACATATTCTAGTTTACTACCAAAATTTTCTTTTTAAATTGTGACATTCCAGTAAAAAATTACAATCATTTTAATAGACTAGATTGGTAATGGGCTGTCAATTCTAAAACATTTAGAAGGTGTTTCAGATTCATCTGAAATGGTAAAAAAATATTCCATACTGATGTGTCCATTTATAGTTCGAACTGTTGTGAATTTCCAAAAGTGACATCTTCTCCAAAGTGATTTTTTGAAGGGCTTTACTCCTTTTCATGGCATCCTATCACCACTATATATTAGGCTAACATCTCCATTGCAAATAACAACACTTACTTTTATCAAATCTATTGATTTTGCTCTAAATTTGCTCTTTAACTATTATTCTCTAAAATTCACCTATCAGATCAGTTATTTTCAATTGTATCCCTTATAATCGATCTACTATTAATCCTAGCCTCTGCACATCCATTAAAATATCGTTTGTGAGGGTTATAGGAGTATTGTACTATGGTGTGACAAGTCAGTGTATTAAGACAAAGAACATTATTGAAGAAGTTTGTATTCTACTTTGTTGTAAAAGTCTGAGAAATCAGCAAATGAAAAGTCCTACTATGGAGTCCTCAGGCATTCAATGTTTAAGTCTTGTTTGGATGTTCAGGTGGGGTATGTAAACCTGTTCCTCCGGGTGAAGGGAGAGTATTGGTATTTGCAACGACCTGTCTTTTTGGACGATTTAAATCGACGATAAGACATACACGTCAGACTCAAACCATTCAAAAGGGCAGATTGTTATGGGGTAAATAAGTAAAAGCAGAGAAAGAAAGAATAAAAACAAATGTAGAATCTCGCAGTGGAATGGCAAAATATAATAATTAAATAAACAGTTTATGAAGCTGTTTACAAATAACATTGATTAAACTTTTATAATACAGATCAGAGTTACATACAACAAGAATAAATGATAAATAAATGCAGCGGAACAACATGATGCAGTGGAATAAATATAATACATAATAATAGTACAACATCTTTGTCTTCGTCCTCTAAGAGCAGTCTTCGATATACTGAAAAGCTCAAACTGACCTGAGCGAATTGAAAAGACAAAACACTCGAGTCAGAACTAAAAGATCTTATATAAGTTAAATCAACAGTAAATAAATATGAGTGTAACGGCGTCAGAGATATTTACGGGTTTTGACATCTTTTATCTAGTGTCTAACATGAGTGCAATAACTTAAGAGATGTTTGGGATTTCCATCTCCTAAGGATTCGTTAAACTATCTACTATGTAGTACAATACGCTATTATAATAGTGTCTACAGTAAATTAAAGTATTAAAATAGCGTTAAGGCATTACCCATATCCCCTTAACACATTGTATATATTCCCATAGTCTATACAGTACCGTACGCTCCTCTGTGAGGTTTACCCAAAGGGCACTCCATAGGTATGGTACAAAAAAAACTCGTAGAAGGCGCGGTAGGGCATGTGAACATGACACTCGAGGCAATGCCATACCAATTGCGGATCCGAACTAGTGGTAACGCATAGGAACTACTACCACCCACCTCGGAACACACTCCCATAATCAAAATCAAGGGGTGGCCACCAAATCATCATAAAGTCATAATATGGTTTCAAAGAAATGTGTCCGATCGGAGGAATGACCTCACTTGGCCCGGCGTGGCTCCTATTTTAGTCACATCTAAGCTGACTCACGGGAGTCAGGGTCACATAAATACCTCATACAGAATCGTTCGCCAAACCATCCTACTTCATTTCTGAAATCTTCACCACGTACACAGTTGTTAAATTGGTTTTCAGTATTGGTAGAGAGTATGACTATATCCGATCCCGGTCTCTTTAACAACCAAACGCTTATTTCACACCGGATGGTTCTTTTACATTTCCAAAACTGATTTATAATTTATATCAAAATATCATATTCTCAAAACCATATTATTTTCGAAATCGTATTTACTTTCGAAATTATATCACATTTGAAATCATATCACTTTCGAATTCATATTTCCAAAATAGATTAAATCCTTATTCAAAATCATCATATTCCTCAAATATGTCATTTAAATCCCTACTTATGTTATAACATCATTTAATCATTCTACTTAAAAATCAAGGATTTAAATATAAAACTTCCACTTTACAAACCTAAAATTCAGAAAATAGTTTAGATAGTTTAAAATTGTAACGACCCGGTATTTTCAACCATTCGCATCCACACATATTGGACTTGAATTGCTCAAAATATCAGATTGTTAATTTATATTTGGCAAAACTCAGCATATACAGTAAATAAAATAATCATAGAATCACAGACATAGAGTATTATAACAAAATGCAGCGAAAACAAGAGAATAGTAGTTCATGAAGCTACCATTTATATATAATAGAGTAAAACAAAATACAACAGAAGTCTCGAATACATGGGAGTCTCGATACAATAATCAAATCTGAATACATCACTGGGATCAACTAAATATTTGAAAGTTGAATCAATAGTTGGATCTCCAAAAGAAGCTCCAACTCCAAAGGCGAGTCTCAAATGCTGTGATACTCAGTCTGACCCGAGCGTAAAGCAAAACACAAAACACTCGAGTCAGGATTAACATTCTTATATCGATAAATCCAACTCAAGTGAAATATCAACTGAAGTATAAGTAACTTAAAGGATGTTTGGGATAACCATCCTCTAAGGATCCGTTGAACTATCTACAATGTAGAAATATATGCTATTAACAATCAGAGTCATTATAACACCGTGGTCATTTCAAAATAGTTTATACTTCAAAACCAAAATATCATTTCCATTTCAAATATATATATATTTCCAAATTATAGCACTTTCAAAACTAAATTGATAATTTCATATATATCAAATTCACTTTACTATTATTTAATTTGAAATATTTACTTAATCATTCAAATAACATTTATATACAACTTCAAATTTCAAATTTAAATGAACTAAATATACCATTCCAATTTATGTAAATTTGAAATATTCACTTAAATCACTTTTAATAAAAAAGAATCAAGTTAAAAAACCATATCTTTAAAATCCCAAATTTTAAAAATTTCAAATCAAACTTATTTGAGTATAATTCTTAAATAAATTCAATTTCAAAACCATAGAAATCATTTTAAGAGATTTATATATTGACCCACGGTGTCTTTATATAATCTTCTACCTATGGTCAAATGATATGGATATTTACCATTTCAATCTTTAATTTAAATATTTACGGGTATATATCATTTCAACCCGCAATCCCAAATTCAATTCAATGAAAATCGCTTGGGTTTATCATTTCAACCCATAACGATTTTCCCTTATTCTATAGATCGTTCGGGTATGTATCATTTCAACCCATAGTGAATTCTATACTAACAGGGAACTTGCAGAGTGATAACAGATATAATAATAATAATATAACATTTCAACAACATAGGTATATCATCAATAACAAACTAAATAAACAATAGGATAGGGTGTCATATCCCATAGGTGAATAATTTCAGATAATAGCATATCATATTTAGCAGTTATAAAATTAACAGTTAAATTTAGCAGTATATTTCAATTGTCGTTTCAATTGAAATCAATTTTAATAAATATAAGAACGTTAATCGTGAGTGATTGCTCACCTTTCGAGGCTAGAGAAATGAACGATGAAATGAGCTGCGAATTCCAAGCACAGATTTCCAAGCACGGCACGAATGAACGTGAATTTTTTTGACGATCAAAGCAAAGCTTGAAGTTTGGAATTGATGGAAACGGATCAACACTAGCTCAATATAATCTGATCAAAATATATGGTATATAAAATAGTTTTCTCTTAAATCAAATTCAAAAAGAAACATATATTTAAAATAAATTCTATATATATATATATATATTTATGAACATATTATATATTTTCATAAGGTCTAAAATATTGACATTTATATAAACATAAACGTATACTATTACTTTTAACATACATACCTACTAGCTGTAATAAGAGATCCATAGAAAACTATATAAATTTATACGTGCCAATAAGTATAGACTATCTGTACACTAATATACATATAAAGCCAAAATCAAAGATATTTCCAAATTTAAAATACATATGTTATATATAGAGGTAAACACGTTGAAACTCTTATATTCTTTTGGAAAACCGAACAAGAACTCATATGATATAAATTTAAACCGATTATTTATATAAGTAAACTTATATGAGGTAAGAAGCAGTTGGATCCCAACTTGTAAACAGGGAGGGTTACCAAATATGCAGCTCACTAAAGGTAGACACTATTATATTATAAAATATATAAGCTTTATATATCATTACCTCAAAAGCAAGATATCAGACCACGCATGCATGCCACTATATTGCTTTTGTTATATATATATATATATATTTTCATAAGTTTTACAAATATGAAAATGAGTCATACTACATCTATGGTCAGCAGTTAAAAAAAATAAAAATAGTCTATTATAAGTTTAAGCATAAAACTTAACAGTTTAACGTGTATATATAAATCAACATCACTATATTATAAAATTAACTTATATATATATATATTGTACAATATAAAATACTGTTTTCATATTGACTGTCAGACCTACTAAAACAAAGAATATACAATCTATATATATATATATATATTATATAACTAAACCCATAGAATAGAGATAAGTTTATACAGACATATATATATACCTCAGGGTACACAAACCTATACAAACTAGAATATATAATATACGGCTTACAACTATATACATATATAACAATCATAGACGCAATTTCATATATACTAATAAATAAACTACAACAAAGCTTATAAATAATACATACTAATATATAACTAGCCTAAGTATATAATAGGATATATACAACTGCCGAACTTTATATGCTTTGCAATATAGAAACAGTATAAAATTTATAATGTATTTTTACCTATATATAAAATGGAAGATGCGGTTAAGTGGGAAGGTGGCCTCGGCAACTCAGTTGACGTCAGGCTAGAGACGTGGTGGAGGAGCTTGTCTCGGCTGGGTTTGCAAGCTGGTGGAGGATAAGGAAGACTGGGCGAGTGAATTGGGCAAGGAGATAAGGTCGGAAGGCGGTGGGTTATAGCAACGGAGAGGGGAAGTGTAGGCTGGGAGTGGAGAAGACGGCGTTCTCGTGGGTTAGAGAGTGGAAGAGAAAATGGTGCTAAAGCTTTAGAAGAGGCTCAAAGACTAAAACGTTTTATATATAAATATATTTGAACAGTTTTACAAAGAAACGTATATCATTTATATTTCTTTCTATTCAAGAAATCTCAGAACAAACAACGGATTACGATTTGAATATAGGGAAAAGTAAAAGTCAGGGCGCTAGAAATTAGGCAGTATTAAAGGCAATGACTGCTTGACTTCGACCGTTGAAAATTTGAATGGACCCGGGGATCAAAAGTTGAAATTTCGTAACCGATACGGCTATCCGTTTCGCAATCTTCGTCGCGTAACGGACACCGAAATACAAAGATGAATATACTACGGAGATTAGCACGACGAGACGATCAAAACGGTATACATATATCAGTGGTACGATCACCCGATCAAAAATCGATAATCGGTACCGAAAATGCTGTTATTTCGTTGAAAATTAAGATCGACGGAGCAATAACCGGCCAAATTTTGAGAAACAAAATATGACGTCTTGCTCAGAAGTTGATTTACAAATTTTCTATGTAAAAATATTCAGGTTTGAAAAATATTTTGTTACCATCAATTTTTAACTGATTGAAATAGAATTAAACAATAAAATTTACTTGCATATTTTCTGATGAAAATTTACCATTTGCTATATTAAAATAGACGTATTCCAAATATCAAATTTCATTTAATTACATTATAAAACTATTAAAATTTCCAGGTTGTTACACTGACACCGATATACGTTGCTATCCCGTACGGAAAAATCCAAACGGAGCTAGAAACGTCCAAATTTCGTGAAACGGATTACGCAGTCTTATTCAGATTGTTCTAAATAAATTTTCTCATGTTGACATATTTAGGTTTCAGAACACTTTTAAATTCAACTGTTATTAACTGATTTAAACTGAATTTCTAGCGACTGATAGAACATCTATATTATTCGATGTAAATTTACCATTTGCTAAGTTTAGATGGACGCATAGCAAATATCAAATTTCCGTCATAAAATTCTATTGTTTGTTTTAAATGGTAGATTTCAGTTTATTATATTCAATAAAATTCACCTTTATTTAATCTCAAAATAAACTATATTTCAAATTAATATAATTGAATATTCATTGGTTTATAATTTCTAGTTCCTTAATTAAAATGCTAATATTAACTAATGCAGTATTAAATTCTCAATTTTCTCAATTTATGAATAATTTAACTAATTAAGTCTTATTAAATTAAAATTTATATTTCTTTCCTTTTATGTAAAATCCAATTATACTAAATTTTATTTACAAATTAATTTCAATAGGTTGATATGTAAGATGAGCAAAAACCAAGACTAAAATTTAAATAAGTTTGAATACATAATTATACATTTATTGTTTACAAATAGATTAGAAGTTAATTTACAATTAAAACCCAATTCCAGTTAATCATAAATTTTATGTCATGCTTGACACAATATCAAATCTATCCAATTAAACTTTTATTAAACCATACATTTGAAATCACTTAAAACAGTTGTCACTTTATTAAATCAAAATCAGATGTTATAATTCAAAGTAAATTTTATTTAAAATCATAAATTTTTAATTTCTTACCGTATTAAATTCTAAAATTTGAATTTTCTTCTTCTTCGAAAAATACGGGTCCTTACAAAAATAGTTTAAGATAGTTTAAAATAGATTAAAACAGATTAATATAGTTTAAAATAGATTAAAATGGATTAATATTGTTTAAAATAGATTAAAATAGTTTAATATAATTTAAAATAGATTAAAATATATTAATATAATTTAAAATAGTATAAAATATTTTAATATGGTTTAAAATAGATTAAAATAGATTAAATAGATTTAAAATAGAGTAAAATGGGTTAAAATACTTTAAATAGATTTAAAATAGACTAAAATACTTTAGAATTTCGATTTAAACCAATTTCCAATTCCAACCTTCAAACTTGGATTTTCAAAGTAATTTAATTTATATAAATCAATTTCCTTCAAAATATCATTTAATCCAATTCAAGATTTAAGGGTTTTAAAATCGTTTAATTTAACCAATCCGGTGTCCGTATATAATTTTCTACCCTATGGTCAAATGATATGGATATTTATCATTTTAATCCGCAAAAATTTAAATTTACGAGTATATATTATTTCAACCCGCAAATCCCAAATTCCAAATCAATGAAAATCGCTTGGGTTTATCATTTCAATCCATAACGATTTTCACCTATTCTATATGATCGTTCGGGTATGTATCATTTCAACCCATAGGGATTTTCTAACAATAACTAAGAGAACTTGCAGTGTTATAACAATATAAATATAACATCAAATCATCCAAAATCAACAATTTAAACATACATCACAATCATCACCCAAATCAACCAATAAACATCAATAGATAACTGATTACCATTAACAGGTATTAAATTGACAATTAAGTTCAATATTAAATTAAACGATGATTAAATGCAATAAAAGTTAAATTTAACTAGAATGGCAATTTAAATATACCAAACATCAACCAATCAATTCCAATCACATCATAAATTCAATTTAACTAACATAAGATAATTTAGTAGTTGTGAGTGGGTTAAAACACTCACCTTTGATTTATAGTCGATTTAAATCCAATAAAAGCCCAAAATTCCAATAGAAGAAATCGCGCGTGAATCGAAGTTTATATGCAAAAGATATTCATGTTATAAGAAATATTATTAAAATAATAATTGGTACACGTTTAAATAAAAAAATAAACAAAGTTTAATACTTACGTTTTTCTCAAGAAAGGCTTCAGGCAAAGGTGGAAAAACAAACTAAGATGAGGGCAGGACATGTAGGAAAAAAAAGGATGAAACTCATGTTTCATAAAAGAAAGCTTTTGAATTTGCAAAATGAGAGCTTTTGAATTTGCAAGTTCACATTAAAATGATTCAGGGAAAGGAAGATTTGAAATGGAGATATAAACACAGAAAACAAAGCGGCGACAAGAAAAAAAAATGAAGGAACAATTTTAAAAACGTGAACAATTTATTGATGAGATTATAGCTTCAAAAAAGAATAATTTCAGCTAAATGAATATGAGGTATCAGGGGAAACAAAACATAAAAGAAGAAATAAAGTGGCAGTTTATTTTAAAATAAATAAATGAAGGTGGAGGGACAAAATGAATGTCACGTTTCTAAAATGAAGGATTTAGGAAATATAAGATACCAAAATAAAAAAAATAAAGTGGAAGAAGGCTACAGGAAAACAAAATGAAAAGAAATGAAGTGGCTGTAGAAATATGAAATGAGATGAAGAAAACAACAAACTCACAACTTTTTTTTACTTTAGGAATTGGAGGTAGGACATGGTGTAAAGAGGTGAAGAAAGGTTAAATAAAAAAAATATGTATACATATAAAATGAAACTCACGTTTGAGAAGATACATCTTCAGGTAAAAGAGGAAGGAAATAAACGAAAATGAAGAAACAACAAAAATGAAGAAAGAAATGTGGTATGTATTAAATAATGACGAAGGAATGCACGGACCAAATGTACACAACCAACTAACCTTTGGAATTCAAATTTCAAACTTATGTCTCCGCTTTATTACTTTCCTTAACTCTCATAAACCCATAGTTACACCTATTTAATTGTACATTAACACACAATAAATAAAAATAAATTCTTTTCACAAGTTTGTGTAATTAATTAAGGCAATATGCATCATTAAGAACCTTTCATCTCTCTCTCTCTCTCTGTGTGTGATTAGATTAAGAATTTAAACAAACATGTTAATATTTCGATTAAACATTTTACTAGGAACGCATTAACATACATTAAACAAATATGACAGCATAAATGAGTTAATATAAATAGGTGTATAATATATATATATATATATATATGTATGTATGTATGTATGTATGTATGTACATCTTTATCTCCACTTATGGTTTACATTTATAAATAAAAGGTATGCCACTAATCCACATAAGGAGGCAATGAATGTAAGAGTAAATTAGAAGTGCGAAGATGGAAAGGTAAATTATGTTGCAGTTAAAATCTAATCAAGTCTAAGTAAAAAGGAAATAGTCAAGTGTAAATCTATTTTACCCCTTTACAATCTCCTATTAACATTTAATTTAAAACCATATGAGATTTCAAACCTAAATAATCCTTTCTTTTATAATTGGATCTGAAACGTAAATTTATATTTCGATACAAACATATATGCAGTAAACCAACACTAAAATTAGAAACATGAACTAAATTAATTGGAAGTAAATCACCCAATTTAAATTTATTTCAATATACGTCTACAATTAACATCTTCTCTCTTTTTAATTAAAAGGTTCTAATCACATTAATTGCCATTGATTTCTAAGTTAAATTTTAAAAGAGAAATTAGACAATTCAATTCCTTTTATAGTAATTTAACGTATTTATAGAATTATTTTATACAAACCAAAAGCTATTAATTTCTTTTTAAATAATTGATTTCTTATTCCTGTAATCAATCTGTAAGCTAAAATACATTTCAAACAATTAAACATATGTTTACTCCTTTACTAAACTTATTCATTTTTATTCCTTTATTTTTAATTTAAATGTTCTCATATTAAATCAACTATTACCTTATGAATTTATTCAACATAATTTTCATTTTATTTCATTCAACTCTATAGTTAACATCTTTTCTTATATTAACTACAATATTAATTGCATTTAATTTCATTGATTTCCAAATTGATTTCAACGGATTAAATAATAAGATGATAAGTAAAACAATATTTACATTTAAGTAATTTAAACACATTTAAAAAAACACATTTATAAATCAATTCAGTGTTGAATATTACACTAATTACAGTGTTGAATTTCAACTGTAATTAAATCCAATTGATTGTATTTTAATTCCAATAAATTGATTAAATTTGATTTCAATCTTTTTATTCAATCATTTAGTGTCAAATGGGTAAAACTAACACTAATTTACATTTTATTACCTCAATATTCTACAGTTATTGCCTTAATTCACATTAACGTAACATTTAATTACATTTAATGCAATTTATTTCTAATTTGATTTCAACAAGTTAAACAAATAGGTAACAAATAACAACTATCACCTTTAGCTTAATTTAATCATATTTATAAGTTGATTATCTACACAAATGTTATAATTATTTGCACAACAATAATTTTTATTCAATTACAATTTATTACATACTATTTCATTAATTAATACAACATTTATATTATCAATTACTCTTTTAAATCCAATTATAAATTAATACACACATTGTTACAATTTATTTACAATCTATAACCAATTATAACTTTTTAATCATTTCCATTAATTGGAATTACATTTAAAGCAGTTATCAATTACCTTAATGTAATACTATTACATTTCATTCCAGTTATTATTCCCATTAATAAATCTTAATTTTTAAATTATTCACATTAATTAAGTCACAAATTTCTATTTCTTCCAAATTACATTATAAATCTTATTAAATTCAATAAATTAATTATCGAAAAATTACGGGTCGTTACACTCTCCCCCACTCAAAACTTTTCGTCCTTGAAAAGGAAAAAGGAAAAAGAAGGAATTAATATATTTTATTCAAAATATTCAATTTATAAACACTAAATTTACATAATTAAGTAATTTAAATAAAAGGTATCAATTTATAAACAACTAAATCCTTTTACATTAAGTTAATAAAAGTTTGAAAACATTTCATAAAATTTTTCTAAGCGCAAAATTCATAGGAAATTTCGGCAGAGTCTCATTTGTACGGAGAGGTCTGGGAGAAATAATAATATCAATAATAACAATATATATCGCATATTTCAAAATATATATATCCCAAACAACGGGAAAAACAATATAATATCGCTATAAAACCGTAATCCGAAAACATACCTATTTGTCGGGCAAACAACGCTTAAATTATGAAACCAAAAGTAGTAGCAATTGCTTCCATAACCTGTATTTCACTTATATAATCCAAAGAAGTTAATAATTATATAAAAGAGAAATATTTAAGTTGTGTCAATTAGTAACAAACAAAACATCACAACATAACAACAATTACTTACAAACAAATCATACAATCATCACATGAAGTCAAAAAAAATCAATTATACATCCACAGCAATCAAAACAAAGGGTTTGTTCGGATTTAGAAACTTTTAATCGTATAAAATGACAAATAAACTACTAAGTATACCATATACCCAACAGTCTTAGATAACTGTTATCCCACCTTTTGGTCAAGACCGGGATATCAACCAATTGGCTGGAAAGGATGGATATCAAGATCGAAGATCGATTGCGAGTGATGGACAAGGCTAGGAAAGGCTACATTTCAAATTTCAAGTCAATCAGAGTTCGTATACTCGAGATATCGATGGATTAATATTGGTGAGGAATGGTTAGTATCGCTACGTTCGTATCGATACTGTTCGTATCGATCAACATGGAATGCTTCGAATCGATCAACATGGAATGCTTCGAATCGATATTGTTCATATCGATCGACGTGGATTACTTCGAGTTGATGTATGTCATTCGAATCGATGCTGTTCGAATCGATCGAGGGGAGTCAGCAGATGGATGCGAGTATGTATAATACACACGGAGTTGGACCCATAAAAGTTCGTATCGATCAGGGATGGATGCAGCATCTATGATTTCGTATCGATCGGGATGGAAACGACAACGTACTTCGAATCGATGATTTCGTATCGATGCGGCACACATCGATTGAATGGACACGGCAAGGCATACTTCGTATCGATCAAGGCTAGGATCGATACGAACAGAGGTGTTTAGGATCGATACGAAGGCAATGGACTTGTATCGATGGATACGAATAAAGGCATAGTTGATGGATACGAATAAGCCCACAGGCGCTGGTGGATCTGCGCAGTTAAAACGCTCGGCAGATTCAATACGGTGGAGGTGCAAAAAGTCATAACGGGGATACAGCGAGGATATAGCGGGATATAGCGGATGACTCTAAAATAGCATCTAAACTCGTACTTAATGTTTTTACAAATATATAAATGGTAATTAAATGAAAAATTAACATTCAATTGAATTATAATTAATACATAAATAATTTTAAATAAAAACATGTGCAAACATACTGTAAATAAACGTAAAACTGTTATATAACATAATTGAATTTAGTAGAATATTAGAGTATTTTCATTTCTGAAAATGTATTAAGAATTCAATTAATAAATTAATTTCATAATTTTTATAACGTATAAATGTCATTTTTCAATTCATTTCTTTTAAAGAAGATATAGCGGAAATAATGGAATATAGCGGGAATAACGGAATATAGCAGAAATAGCGGGGCTTAAAGCGGAAAGGCTATATTTGGGGCTATATGGAAAAATCGTAGTGGTAGAAATCTGATATGAGATATAGTAGGGTTATAGAGGGGTAATAGCGGGGCATTAACTGCACGGTGGTGGATGGATACGAAGAGGTGGAGACGAATTCATGGATACAGACGCTTCAGCCTCCATACAAACTACAACTCGCATCGATCATAACTCAACATCTACAACTCCAAATGCGATGAAATTTTCAAAGGAGCTTCCTGATGCACTCGAGAACCTCCATGATCGATCTCAGCCCAATTGGACCACCTTTGGATCGATACGAATGGAACACGCATCGATCCCAAATCGCTCTGGATCGATTGGGGGGCCCACTTGCACAAGAGAAGAGGTATTCCAAGTTTTGAGGCGGATATTTTCGGATCTACACCTATAAATAGGAGTCCTATGGCAACTAAAAAGGGAATCTTCTTCTTCTCTCCTAGGCGAAGCTCTGCCGTTTTTGCTATGAACTTTCAAAGACTTGTAATTTTACAGTATAGGAATAAAAAGAATTGATTCAAAGTGGATGTAGGTCGGATTGCCGAACCACTATAAACCCGGTGTTCTTTCTTGCTTTCTTTCATCTGAATTTATTTTTTTCTTCATTTTTATTCTCTACTTTATCTATATCTGAGATCTATGTTGGAATATTGGGGATCTGTGTTTATACACTGGTGCTTTCACTACTTTTGGGGTTTGTTACCATTTTTGGCGCAAACACTTTAGTGCTTTCACTGAAAACGACTAGCACCCACTATACCGGATTTGGAGTTCAGATTTGAAAAGCTAAAGGATCAAATCTAGAAGGAACCATGACAAAGCAATCAACAAGGAGACAAAGAGCGGAGAGAAATCAGCATGAAGGAAGCCAGGAAGCATCTTCAGGAGCTAATCAGACTTCGGCCTTCATCACCAGAGACGAGATGGAGATGATGATGGGAGCTATGCATGAAGAACTTCTAAAAAGACAGGAGGAAATGATGCAGAACCTTCTCAGACAGTTTGGACAGGCGGGAACAGCTGGAGCTTCAGGAGTTCAGATCTACGGAGCAGGAACAGAAGGACCCAACAGGCAATTGGATGGAGCAGTTCAACCAGGCATAGCCCCTAATCAGCACACAACTGTTAATCTGGATGGATCCAGGCTCGGGGGCACACCATCTGGCAGCGATGGACCAATTCATGGAGAAATTCTAGGTGATACCGCACAATAAGATACTGGCAGGAATGCAGGAGCGCGTGATGAAGAGTACGTACCTGAATTCCCTCGGAGACTCGGGGAGCAACCCTTGATGGACAACGCTGGGTTTGCTGAGATTATCAGGCGAACTATGCGCGGAGGTTTAACAAACAGAGATCTGGAAGGAGTAAACAAGAGTCCGTTTACCCGTGACATCAGAATGGCTCGGAACCCACCAGAGTTCAAGCTACCTACGCTGGAGGTATACAATGGCAAGGCTGATCCTACCGATCACTTGATGAGATGCATGAGGCACATGGAAGTGCTGGGGGCATCGAAGGAGGTTATGGCCCGATGTTTCCCCCTGTACTTGACAAATATAGCAGCTATGTGGTTCAGGCAGTTGGAAGAGGGATCTATCAGGACATGGACGAAATTGGTGGATAAGTTTTTAAAGCAGTTTCGGGTTCATATCAAAAGGCCAAAGAACGCAATGATGCTAACATCGGTGAAGCAAAGGACAGGAGAATCGCTCAGAACTTTCTTAATTCGGTTCAATGCCGCGGTTGCTTCGGTGGATCGGTCGGATCCATCAATGGTTTTAATGGCAGCAGTGTCATGAGTCAGGGACAACTCAGATTTCAAAGTGTCATTGATACGGGACCCACCAATGGAACTCGGGGAATTCTTTCACGAGGCTGAGAGATTCTTTCGACAGGAGGATGAATGTTCGGATATGAAGTTAAAGGAAGTGAGCGCGGCTGAGGATGGAGAGCCATCCGGTAGAAGCTCGGGCAAGGATAAGGATAAAGGAAAACGGAAGACGGATGACAACTCTGGCTAGACAAGGAAACGTTGGGGAGAGCCAAAATTCTCCACTTACACAGGGATGAATGAATCTTTGGAGCGGATATTCATGGAAACTTAGGATCGTCTTCCCTACCGAAGGCCAGCAAGGAGAGAACCATCGGATTGTGAAAAGGCATCAGGAAGGCACTGTCTCTTTCATGATCTGGACGGACATGATACCAACAGCTGCAGGCATCTAAAGGATATAATCGAGGAGCATGTAAGGAGTGGCCAATTGCGACAATACATCAGAACTCAGAATGCGGCGGTGGAACAGGAGCAGCCATCGTCTACTTCAAACGGCGATGGCCCGAGGCCCATGAATGATGGTCGATTGGTTATCGACTGACAGGGATATGGAATAAGTAGCAAACTCTAGGCGAGCGGCCAAGTCACTTACTCATGTACGGGGCGGAGATAGCCCTAGGCATGCTCTAAAATGATGATATACCATGGTGCTATAGTTTGTGAAATCTGCTTTTTCTTTTTTGGTTTGGACATATGCTTTTTTCTGATTTGGTTTTGAAGTTTGGTTTGAACTCTTAGTTTTGTTTGTTTTTTGATTTGGACTTCAGTTTGGATGCTTGTTTTCTGGTATGGATTTTTGGTTTTCCGATTTGATCTGGATTTTGGATTGGATTTCGATTGGATTTTTTATCTGGCTTTTAGTAAATGGTCGCCGGGTATGGATTATGCCTGACAAGGGGTAAGTCGCTTCTTCCGAACGTGGCGAATCGACTTATTCAGGTCGTCGAGTATGAACTACACTCGGCAAGGGTCCGGAGAGACTAGGATTCGGCCTAGGACTTAGGCCCTATATTATCAGTTACTATTTTAGGTCGTCGAGTATGGACTATGCTCGGCAAGGGTCCGGAGAGACCAGGATTCGGCTTAGGATTTAAGCCATGGCATTACTCAGCGTTCAGGGACACTGGACCATGGACACCAAGGCATTGCTTAGTGCAGGTCGTCGAGTGTGGATTGCACTTGGCAAGAACCCAGAGAGGTTATGGATTCAGATATCGGCTATGAACAGCTAAGGATTTGGATATCGACCCGGAGAGGTCCCGGATTAGATTATTGGTTATTGGATACGGATGGATTAGAACCCGATTGTCGGGTTCAGATGGATATGAAATTGGTTGAGGATTTGATTACTAAATTTGGAATCGGACATCGACTCGGAGCAGTCGCAAATTTGGATCAGGTTATGGCTATGGCACTCGGACAGGTTGGCTAGGTAATGGATTGGATTATGAATCGGATGGTATGGCTACGGATGGAATATGGACTTTGGATGTCGGAATCGGAGCTTTTCAAAACACACCTTCTTACCACAAGGCATGTTTTGGGAGGCAAATATTATCCCACCTTTTGGTCAAGGCCGGGATATCAACCAATTAGCTGGAAAGGATGGATATCAGTATCAGAGATCGACTAGGAATGATGGACAAGGCTAGGAAAGGCTACATTTCAAATTTCAGGTCAATCGGAGTTCGTATACTCGAGATATTGATGGATTAATATTGGTGAGGAATGGTTAGTATGGCTACGTTCGTATCGATACTGTTCGTATCGATCAACATGGAATGCTTCGAATCGATACTGTTCGTATCGATCGGCGTGGATTACTTCGAGTTGATGTATGTCGTTCGAATCGATGCTGTTCGAATCGATTGAGAGGAGTCAGCAGATGGATGCGAGTATGGATAATACACACGGAGTTGGACCCATAAAAGTTCATATCGATCAGGAATGGACGCAGCATCTATGATTTCGTATCGATCGGGATGGAAACAGCAACGTACTTCGAATCGATGATTTCGTATCCATGCGGCACACATCGATTGAATGGACACGGCAAGGCATACTTCGTATCGATCAAGGCTGGGATCGATACGAACAGAGGTGTTTAGGATCGATACGAAGGCAATGGACTTGTATCGATGGATACGAATAAAGGCCCAGTTGATGGATACGAATAAGCCCACAGGCGCTGGTGGATGGATACGAAGAGGTGGAGACGAATTCATGGATATAGACGCTTCAGCCTCCATACAAACTACAACTCGCATCGATCATAACTCAACATCTACAACTCCAAATGCGATGAAATTTTCAGAGGAGCTTCCTGATGCACTCGAGAACCTCCATGATCGATCTCAGCCCGATTGGACCACCTTTGGATCGATACGAATGAAATACGCATCGATCCCAAATCGCTCTGGATCGATTGGGGGGCCCACTTGCACAAGAGAAGAGGTAGTCCAAGTTTTGAGGCGGATATTTTCGGATCTACACCTATAAATAGGAGTCCTATGGCAACTAAAAAGGGGATCTTCTTCTTCACTCCTAGGAGAAGCTCTGCCGTTTTTGCTATCAACTTTCAGAGGCTTGTAATTGTAATTACAGTATAAAAAAGGAATAAAAAGAATTGATTCAAAGTGGATGTAGGCCGGATTGCCGAACCACTATAAACCCGGTGTTCTTTCTTGCTTTCTTTCATCTGAATTTAACGTTTTCTTCATTTTTATTCTCTACTTTATCTATATCTGAGATCTGTGTTGGAATATTGGGGATCTGTGTTTATACACTAGTGCTTTCACTACTTTTGGGGTTTGTGACCATTTCTGGCGCAAACAATAACTTAATAGATTATTTATACTTCTTAAACAATTTAACGGATCACATCCCAAACATCCTATAAGCCAAAACAAACAAAATATCCCATTATTATTAATCTTGTTTCACCATTTACTGTTCATCCTTTTTCATTCATACAATGCTTTTTTTTATTAGTTTACATTTATTACGTGCATAATTCATTTCCCATTTATTTATACGATGCCATTTTCTCTTTTCATTACTTTACATTCATTTCTTACATAAGTTATTTTCATTTCAATTATTTAAAATAATCAATAAGTCCATTATTTAAGATTACATACATTTTTCAATTTCCTTCACATCTATGTTTACTTGATTTCCTTTTTAAACATCAATATTCATTTGTGAAGTAACTCATACTTAGATTCTTCTTTTCTTTTTCCCTACTTTTACTCCTCTCATATATAACATTCACTTTTACTATTTCAACTTTTACTTTATAAGTGACTTCAATAATTAACTTAAGTTTTAATCATATCTCCAATTATTAACTTAAGTTTATTACATTCTTACACATCTTAATTCTTTTTATAGAAGTAATTCCATCAGAACACTTTCATTAATTAAGTTTTACTTGTATAATATTCTATTACATATGCATATTAACATTTCAACTTTTAACATTTTGGTAAGTTATATATAGATGTCTTTTAGAATGCACTAAAATGTTACACAAATTTATCTTATTTATCTTAATCAACAATTGCTCAATAGTTTCATCTTCAAATTTTCATTATTCTTAAATTTACAAGTTACAAATTTCAGTTTCTTATATATCATTAATCACTTAACCATTGATTCTTATTTCCCTTTTAAAATTTCCAATTATTAAAATAGTTAAGATTCCATTCAATTACAGTAACTGAAAGCTACTAATTATCAGAAAGTTGATGAACCAAATTCCGGGTTACATTTCAAATTATTCAAAATAACATATATATACTCATAACTTATATATATCAAATAATATTTAAAAATTAAAATTTAAGATTCGTTATCAAAACAAATGTGCAGTACAACTACTACAGCAGTCTTCCCACTTTGAAACTCGAAAATGAAGGTCGATAATGCGTGCACTCATCACCGAAATTATTTTCCAGTGACAAAGGGGGAAGTACAGAACTTATTTCCTTTAAAATTTCCTTTAAAACGTTTCTTTCAAATCATATTGAAATATTAATATCAAAAAATACTTCCAAATAATGCTAATATTATATTCCAAAATCTTTCGAAGAGATTTCCAAAATCCCAGAACTTAAGTTCTCAAATTTCAATTTATATTCATTTTAAGTAAAATCTCAATTTGCAACCAATACTTATAAATTTCACTTCCTAACAAACAAATATATCACAACCAACTATATCATTTATAAAATTATTTTTTTATATACAAAATATAACACTAGGTAAAATTATGTCATTTACCTATATTTCAAAACAACATTGTGTCGGTCTGCCCTATTAAGTGTTTAGAAACCCCTATCGATGCCATAGTGTCCTATGTACCGACCGAAATTTATAAATACAAAAAAGAACAAATTAACACAATACAAAACCTTTTATAACACTGACAAATACGCTCTCTAATATATATACACTCAGCGACTCATCTAGGGTCCAACTACCCTATTTTATGTGAGTCAGACCCCACAAAGCTAAGGTTATCGCTAAACCAAAGCTCTAATACCAAATATAACGACCTGTCTTTTTGGATGGCAAAATACTTTATTTATCAAGCTTACATATTTTCTAAACCAGCTCTCAAATTCTTTACTGAGATCAACATAAATCGATGATAAGACACACACGTCAGACTCAAACCATTCAAAAGGGCAGATTGTTATGGGGTAAATAAGAAAAAGCAGAGAAAGAAAGAATAAAAACAAATACTGAATCTCGCAGCGGAATGACACAATATAATAATCAAATAAACAGTTTATGAAGCTATTTACAAATAACATTGATTAAACTTTTATAATACAGATCAGAGTTACATACAACAAGAATAAATGATAAATAAATGCAGCGGAACAACATGATGCAGTGGAATAAATATAATACATAATAATAGTACAACATCTTCGTCTACGTCCTCCAAGAGTAGTCTTCGATATACTAAAAAGCTTAGACTGACCTGAGCGAATTGAAAAGACAAAACACTCGAGTCAGAACTAAAAGATCTTATATAAGTTAAATCAACAGTAAATAAATATGAGTGTAACGACATTAGAGATGTTTACGGGTTTTGACATTAGAGATGTTTACGGGTTTAAACTATCTACTATGTAGTACAATACGCTATCATAATAGTGTCTACAGTAAATTAAAGTATTAAAATAGCGTTAAGGCGTTACCCATATCCTCCTTAACACATTGTATATATTCTCATAGTCTATATAGTATCGTATGCTCCTCCGTGAGGTTTACCCAAAGGGCACTCCACAGGTATGGTACAAACAAAACTCGTAAAAGGCACGGTAGGGCATGTGAACACGACACTCGAGGCAATGCCAGGGTAGATATACCAATTGTGGATCCGGACTGGTGGTAACGCATACTACCGCCCACCTCGTAACACACTCCCATAATCAAAATCAAGGGGTGACCACCAAATCATCATAAAGTCATAATATGGTATCGAAGAAATGTGTCCGATCGGAGGAATGACATCACTTGGCCCAGCGTGGCTCTTGTTTTAGTCACATCTAAACTGACTCATGGAAGTTAGGGTCACGTAAATACCTCATAAAGAATCATTCGCCAAAACATCCTACTTCATTTCTGGAATCTCCACCACGTACACAGTTGTGAAAGTGGTTTTCGGTATTGGCAGAGAGTATGACAATATCCGATCCCGGTCTCTTTAACAACCAAACGCTTATTTCACACCGGATGGTTCTTTTACATTTCCAAAACTGATTTATAATTTATATCAAAATATCATATTCTCAAAACCATATTATTTTCGAAATCGTATTTACTTTCAAAATTATATCACATTTGAAATCGTATCACTTTCGAATTCATATTTCCAAAGTAGATTAAATCCTCATTCAAAATCATAATATTCCTTAGATATGTTATTTAAATCCCTACTTATGTTATAACATCATTTAATCATTCTACTTAAAAAATCAAGGATTTAAATATAAAACTTCCACTTTACAGACCTGAAATTCAAAAAATAGTTTAGATAGTTTAAAATAATTTAAATATATAGTTTAAGATAGTTTAAAATAGATTAAAACAGATTAATATAGTTAAAATATATTAAAATGGATTAATATAGTTTAAATAGATTAAAATATATTAATATAGTTTAAAATAGATTAAAATAGTTTAATATAATTTAAAATAGATTAAAATAGATTAATATAATTTAAAATAGATTAAAATAGTTTAATATGGTTTAAAATAGATTAAATAGATTTAAAATAGATTAAAATGGGTTAAAATACTTAAATAGATTTAAAATAGATTAAAATACTTTAGAATTTCGAGTTAAACCAATTTCCAATTCCAACCTTCAAACTTGGATTTTCAAAGTAATTCAATTTATATAAATTAATTTCCTTCAAAATATCATTTAATTCAATTCAAGATTTAAGGGTTTTAAAATTTGTTTAATTTAACCAATTCGGTGTCCGTATATAATTTTCTACCCTATGATCAAGTGATACGGATATTTATCATTTCAATCCGCAAAAATTTAAATTTACGGGTATATATTATTTCAACCCGCAAATCCTAAATTCCAAATCAATGAAAATCGCTTGGGTTTATCATTTCAACCCATAACAATTTTCTCCTATTCTATATGATCGTTCGGGTATGTATCATTTCAATCCATAGGGATTTTCTAACAATAACTAAGGGAACTTGCAGTGTTATAACAATATAAATATAACATCAAATCATCCAATATCAACAATTTAAACATACATCACAATCATCACCCAAATCAACCAATAAACATTAATAGATAACTGATTATCATTAACAGGTATTAAATTGACAATTAAATTCAATATTAAATTAAACGATGATTAAATGTAATAAAAGTTAAATTTAACTAGAATGGCAATTTAATTATACCAAACATCAACCAATCAATTCCAAATCACGTCATAAATTCAATTTAACTAACTTAAGATAATTTAGTAGTTGTGAGTGGGTTAAAACACTCACCTTTGATTTATAGTCGATTTAAATCCAATAAAAGCCCAAAATTCCAATAGAAGAAATCGCGCATGAATCGAAGTTTATATGCAAAAGATATTCATGTTATAAGAAATATTATTAAAATAATAATTGGTACACGTTTAAATAAAAAAATAAACAAAGTTTAATACTTACAGTTTTCTCAAGATAGGCTTCATGCAAAGATGGAAAAACAAGCTAAGGTGATGGCAGGACATGTAGGAAAAAAAAAGGATGAAACTCATGTTTCATAAAAGAAAGCTTTGGAGTTTGCAAAATGAGAGCTTTTGAATTTGCAAGTTCACATTAAAATGATTCAGGGAAAGGAAGATTTGAAATGGAGATATAAACATAGGAAATGAAGCGGCGAGAAGAAAAAAAATAAAGGAACAATTTTAAAAACATGAACAATTTGCTGATGAGATTATAGCTTCAGCAAAGAATAATTTCATCTAAATGAATATGAGGTGTCTAGAGAAACAAAACTTAAAAGAAGATATAAAGTGGCAGTTTATTTTAAAATAAATAAATGAAGGTGGAGGGACAAAATGAATGTCACATTTCTAAAATGAAGGATTTAGGAAATATAGGATACCAAAATAAATAAATAAATATGAGGTGGAAGAAGGCTACAGGAAAACAAAATGAAAAGAAATGAAGTGGCTATAGAAATATGAAATGAGATGGAGAAAACAACAAACTCACATATATTTTTTACTTTAGGAATTGGAGGTAGGACATGGTGTAAAGAGGTGAAGAAAGGTTAAATAAAAAAAATGTATACATATAAAATGAAACTCACGTTTGAGAAGATGAAAAGAGGAAGGAAATAAACGAAAGTGAAGAAACAACAAAAATGAGGAAAGAAATGTGATATGTATTAAATAATGATGAAGGAATGCACGGACCAGATGTACACTACCAACTAACTTTTGGAATTCAAATTTCAAACTTATGTCTCCTCTTTATTACTTTCCTTAACGCCCATAAACCCATAGTTACACCTATTTAATTTTACATTAACACATAATAAATAAAAATAAATTCTTTACACAAATTTGTGTAATTAATTAAGACAATATACAGCATTAAGAACCTTTCATCTCTCTCTGTGTGATTAGATTAAGAATTTAAACAAATATGGTAACATTTCGATTAAACATTTTATTAGGAACGCATTAACATATATTAAACAAATATGACAACATAAATGAGATAATATAAATAGGTGTATAATACACACACACACACACACACACACACACACACATATATATATATATGTATGCATGTGCATCTTTATCTCCACTTATGGTTTACATTTATAAATAAAAGGTATGCTACTAATCCACATAAGGAGGCAATGAATGTAAGAGTAAATTAGAAGAGCGAAGATGGAAAGCTAAATTTTGTTGCAATTAAAACCTAATCAAGTCTAAGTAAAAAGGAAATAGCCAAGTGTAAATCTATTTTACCCCTTTACAATCTCCTATTAACATTTAATTTAAAACCATATGAGATTTCAAACCTAAATAATCCTTTTTTTATAATTGGATCTGAAACGTAAGTTTATATTTAGGTACAAACATATATGAAGTAAACCAACACTAAAATTAGAAACATGAACTGAATTAATTTGAAGTAAATCACCCAATTTAAATTTATTTCAATATACGTCTACAATTAACATCTTCTCTCTTTTTAATTAAAAAGTTCCAATCATATTAATTGCTATTGATTTATAAGTTAAATTTTAAAAGAGAAATGAGACAATTTATTTCCTTTTATAGTAATTTAACATATTTATGGAATTATTATATACAAACCAAAAGCTATTAATTTCTTGTTAAATAATTGATTTCTTATTCCTGTAATTAATCTGTAAGCTAAAATACATTTCAAACAAGTAAACATATGTTTACTCCTTTACTAAACATATTCATTTTTATTCCTTTATTTTTAATTTAAATGTTCTCATATTAAATCAACTATTACCTTATGAATTTATTCAACATAAGTTTTCATTTTATTTCATTCAACTCTATAATTAACATCTTTTCTTATATTAACTGCAATATTAATTGCATTTAATTTCATTGATTTCCAAATTGATTTCAACGGATTAAATAATAAGATGATAAGTAAAACAATATTTACATTTAAGTAATTTAAACACATTTAAAAAAACACATTTATAAATCAATCCAGTGTTGAATATTACACTAATTATAGTGTTCAATTTCAATTGTAATTAAATCCAATTGATTATATTTTAATTCCAATAAATTGATTAATTTAATTTCAATCTTTTATTCAATCATTTATTGTCAAATGGGTAAAACTAACACTAATTTACATTTTATTACCTCAATATTATACAATTATTGCCTTAATTCACATTAACGTAACATTTAATTACATTTAATGAAATTTATTTCTAATTTGATTTCAACAAGTTAAACAAATTGGTAAATTGTCACCTTTAGCTTAATTTAATCACATTTATAAGTTGATTGTCTACACAAATGTTATAATTATTTGCACAGCACTAATTTTTATTCAATTACAATTTATTACATACTACAATATTTAAATTATCAATTACTCTTTTAAATCCAATTATAAATTAATACACACATTGTTACAATTTATTTACAATCTATAACCAATCATAACTTTTTAATCATTTCCATTAATTGGAATTACATTTAAAGCAGTTATCAATTACCTTAATTTAATACGATTACATTTCATTCCAGTTATTATTCCCATTAATAAATCTTAAATTTTTAAATTTCTCACATTAATTAAGTCATAACTATTTATTTCTTTCAAATTACATTATGAATCTTATTAAATTCAATAAATTAATTATCGAAAAATTACGGGTCGTTACAGTATTGAAATTCCTAAAAGGTGCTAGGGACTTGATGTAGGAGAGGTTCTCCGAATCAGTATAAAATCGACCGTGTGATCTATTCTACTATTTCCGCTGCATTTACATTTTTTACTACTATTAGCCATCTTCAACCCCATGCATAGTGGCTAACAAATACATGTCAAATTGAAGTTGGAAACCAATAGGCAGTACCAGGCTCATCTGCCCAATATGAAGTGGTTAAGGGGTGAGCTTGATAAGATGGTGCGGGAGTTGAACCGGAAGATGGCATATAGTCAGAAAATTTTGATGGACAAGATGAAGGTGATAGAGTTAAGGGTATATCCTAGGGGCAAATATGTAATTTTTTTACATGTATCTAACTCGATAACCAATCTTGTTTGAAATAAAATATGTTTTATTTCTATTATATACTTGATATAATGTGTTATATTAATTAATTAATTAAATTAAAAGTATATTTAATAGAGAATCCATAAATAGTATGTTTTGTGATAATGTTACAAAGTGTAGTAACAGTGAGTAATTTATCACAATGAAAAAAATATACTATTTTAAATGTTCCTAATTAAGATGCATCGAGACTAGATATTAATGTATCCATTGAGACTAGAGTACGTAAAGCTCTCCAAATATTGGGCATTGTATTACTCATGACTATTGGGGGGCACCTAGGGGTTGCATACTGATAGTTATTTGATAACTATGGAACGACTTACTTGATAATTTTCTGTTGGTTAACATAAATAAGGTCAAACAGAAAATATCGATGTGACTGATTTACACAGTTCTCTCGATTTGAGAATACCATTGAGCTTCAATATGAAAGCTTCGCTTTGATTATAGTCAAATCATAGCATGGCATCTATCGAATGACTATAGTTGGGTCGAGTAAGAGTATTGGAAGTGAAACACTATTCGAGAAGATTCGTCACCTCGATTATATGAGGTTAGTATCACGGTCAAATCAAGTCAACTCAAAGTCAAAGTCTCTGGCTAGAGCATTTCGATTAATAATAATAATTATCATTATTGAATCAAGAACTTTGTGTATGAACTATAGAGTTGAATATGGACGATATTAGAGTTTTGACCGTTACCAAATTCCATAAGTCTAAAGTGATATAGTTTTGACAAAGAGAATTGGTATAATAAAAGTCACAATTGAATGACGCTTAACAAAGTGACATTGGATTTTACTGAAACCAAGTAAGCAGTAAATTTAGCCAAAATGTCACACCACCAACTAAGTGACATGTGAATGTTAATATTCGAATAGTTCGATATTAACCGCTGACCAAATTTACACCTGACAAGTCATACAACCGAAACGATGAATTCTTCTTTGACCAAATGATTTAATTAGTTTATAATTTTTATAAATTAATTAAATTAATGAATATTTAGAAAATATTAATTATAAAATTATGATTATGATTTGAGGAATAAATATATTTATAATAGTTTTAAATATATTAATCGATAAACGATACCGATAAGCGATTAAATTAGATTTAATTAAATAATATTTTCTTTGGCCTTAAATGGATTTTTGGCCAATCATGATAGGTGCAATTTTTGACAGCAACATGAAATGCGGGGCAGATCAAAATAGGTTTTATATGCTAGATTTTGGATGGCTTAGACCAAGGGAGAATTAGCATGGGATGAGATCTACTTTTTCCTCCTTTCTATCCACTATAAAAGCAAATCAAAACTAATTTGATTAGAACCTTTAGCTGTCATACCCATCACATCTTGCTGGCCGAAATTACTCTATTAGTGCTTCATCATATTAGGTTCAAATCAACTCAAAGTTGATCTCTATTCGGTAGTCAAAGGTCAACGGTTCAAGGACTAACAATCTACCAAATTGGACAAGGTTTCAAATGGGAGAATTCATCCTTTTGTGGTATGCTTCAAGGCTTTGGTTCTTAGGTATGTTTTATCAAATTATAGTTTATAATTCTATGAATAATGTTTATTATGTAAGTGTGTGTATTATTTTTTTGATTAAAAGCTTGTATGGTCCGAAGATCATACAGTCATATTAGATATATATCGATAGTGCAATAAGGCATGGCCGCTAGGCCCTTTTTTTAGGTGGACCGACCACCCCACAAACAATACAATACATGTGTGAGGCAGAGATGCCTCAAAAACTATTAAACACACTACAAGCACCAAAACACAAAGACATAACTATACAAACCCAAGTGCCTATAGTATACATAACAAAAGGAATAAGAGCCACAACTCGATTCTAAGTATTACAAGGTAGGACGAAGCTACCTAAAATTACCAACTCGAGACCAAAGGAGCCAGTGAATTTCAAAGAAGATCTCCAAGCTAAGAAAGACATATATGTCAACAAAAGGATGAATATAAAAGACTTCAGCCTCCCATGTATGTCTAACAATGAGAGCGACAAAGGTAGAAAAGCACAATAAATTACACCAAGCAACAACCAACATTGTGCATGAAGCACAACAAGACCCCACCAGGAGACTCAAATTGGTTGTATAGGACAATCCCCATCGAGCAAAGAAGGGGCTAAAACAAGACAAAGGTCGCGACTCGGTGCAGCTCATAAGAATAGACCAATACCTCCATCACAACCATAGTAGACCAAACCTTTCAAGTAGATGCAAAATCACAGACTAAACATTATAAATGAATTTGCACAAAGCAAGAAACAGAAGTTGAAAATGATCAGAAATTGAAATAACCCAAAGCCACAAATTAACAAAACAAACTGACATCAAGCTGACACTTGATAACATAGACATCACACTAAATTCCCAAAAACACACAAGCAGACAAAGCTAAAACTTAAATTGCACATAGATCCTTGCGAGGCAGAACATGAACCAACTTAGAAAGACACCAAAAACTACCAAACATCGCATTACCCAAGCATTGAGAGCCAGACAAATAACAAAGACAAGGAGCCCACACCTGTTGTACCGAAACAGTAGCCATATGGGAGGTCGAAGCGATTGGAATGTGCGTAGGAAACAAAGAGGTAACTCCATGAAACCAGCAAAGATCGGGACTTGTCCAGACTAATATCACCACCAGAACATATACCAAAAACTGAGCCAAAAAAACAACAAAAGGAAAACACACGGAGCTGAAGAGAGATACAAGCAGAAAAACCAAAACCACCAGGTCTAGGTCAGAAAGGCACTGGAGCACAAATCGCTATTTCAGAGACGAAATCAGACCTCCATTTACAGTTTTCAATGACACTGATGTGAGAACAAGGAAGATCCATGACTTGCGATGCCCAATCCGAATAAAAACCAAGGGATTAGGAAGATCTGAAGGTGACTTGACAAAGTAAAGGGGCACGTGTGTAATGACCTGCTATTTCGAACCATTCAAATCGACAATCATCCACACATGTTAGACTTGAATTGCTCAAAACAACATATTGTTAATTTATATTTGGCAAACTTAGAATATATAGTAAATAAATCAACCACAGACACAGAGTAATATAACAATAAGCGGCGGAATAGATAAATGATAGTTCATGAAGCTACTACATAACATCAGAGTCAAAAGCAAAATACAATAGAAATCCCAAATACATAGAGGTCTCTAATACATAAGCAAATGACAAGTCTGAACATATACAACTGAAAATAACTGAAATAACTGAAAGCTGAATAGATAAAAGACAGATCTTCAAGCAAAGCTCCAAGCTCCAAAGGTGAGTCTCAAATGCTGTAACACTCAATCTGACCCGAGCATAAAGCAAAACACAAAACACTAGAGTCAGGATTAACATTCTTATGCAAGTAAATCAACTCAAGTGAACTGTCCAAGTGAAATGCAATATAGCTTAAAGGATGTTTAGAATTCCCATCCTTTAAGGATCTGTGAAACTATTTATATACATAGTACAATACGCTACATAGATAATGTCTACAGTAAAGTAAAATATTAAAACATCGTTAAGGCATTACCGATATCCCCCTTAACACATTTTATATAAATGTTGTATTCTATACAGTACTGTAAACTCCACCAAACCGGTGGGCTATCAGGGAGCACTACATAGGTACGACGCAAACCAAACTCGTAGTGGGTGCGGTAAGGCATGTGACAAGGTATGCGAGGCAATGCCTAGGGTAGGATACTACCGTTTTGAGGATCCGGACTGGTGGTACCGCATAGCAGCTACTACCGCCCAACTCGAGACACACTCCCATAATCAAAGGTGCCCCCAATCAAATCACAAAGTAATAGAATGGTATCCAAGAAGCATGCTCGATCGGAGGTGCGACCTCACTTAGCTCGACATGGCTCCTGTCTTAGTCACATCAAGCTGACTTGAGGGGGTCAGGGCTGCGTTCATACCTCATATAGACGTTCCCCAAACCATCCTACTTCGTTCTAGATTCTCCACCATGTGCACAGTTGTTAAAGTGGTTTTCAGTATTAGCAGAGAGTATGACAATATTTGATCACAGTCTCTAACAACCAAACACTTATTTCACACCGTGGTCATTTTCATTTCAAATAGTTAGTACTTCATATCAAAATATCATATACATTTCAAAATCATATCACTTTCGAAATCGTATTCACTTTCGAAATCGTTGTTCACTTTAAATCGAATTCGTTTCCAAAATCATAACCACAAAAGAAGTTAAACCATCATATCAAAGTATTCGCCTTTAATTTCAACAAATCTAAATCATAAAAGTTCCAACTTAAATAGTTTGAATATTGAAAGTAGTTTATATATCGGAATAGTTATACATTAAAAATAGTTTATATTTAAAAATAGGTTATAGACTAAAATAGTTTATATATTAAAAATAGTTCATATATTAAAGGTAGTTTATATATTAAAAATAGTTTATATAATAAAAATAGTTCATATATTAAAAATAGTTTTATAGATTAAAATAGTTTATATATTTAAAAGAGTTTATATCGAAAATAGTTCCAAATTAGAATTGTTTCTTCCAATTTCACAAACCAATTCAAATAAACTTAAGTTCTAAAATTCAATCTAAATCAATCTTAGTTCAAAAATTTCAATTAAAAAGGTTAAAGGTTCAATTCAAATTCTCATTAAAACCATTTTAATTTATATCGATTTCAAATCCAAGTTTGAACTACAAATTTAACCACTTTCAATTCAATAGGTTCCAAAGTTTAAATATTCAAACAATTTACAATAACTCAATTTGATAAATTTCATTTATATTTCAAAATTCAATTTTTTATTTTTATTTAACTTTGAAAATATCCACTTAATCATTTTTAATAACATTTAAATAAAATCTCAAATTTCAAGTTTAAATCAATATTAAATATTCAATTTCAATTTTATTTAAATTTGAAAATATTCATTTAATCGCTTTTAAATCAAAATTTAATTATCAAGTTATAAAAATCATATCTTTAAAATCTCAAAATTAATAATTTTCATATTAATTCCTATTTAAATATATTTACCAACCAATTTAAATTTCAAGTCAACTTTAATTTATCTTTCCAACCTCTATTTATTAAAGTTATTATAAAAATCTATTTTAAAAATAATAACATAAATTCAAACAAATATTAAAACATATATTATATATATAAAAGTTATTACAAAAATTTATTTTAAAATATTAACATAAATTATAAATAAATATTTAAAACATATTATATATATATTAGTTAAATTAAATACTTATTAAATTTTATTATATTAATTATTATTAAATTAAATCTTATTATTATTAAATTTATTTTAAATCTTATTTTATATATTTTAAAAATAATAAAGTTATAAGTAAAATTTTACAATTTACATTTTTAAAACTTAACTTATAATTTTAAAATTTACATAACATATAATTTGAAAAATCTAAATTTTACACATATAATAAAATAAAATATCTTTATAATATATTCTAAAAATCAATACACATTTATTTCTTCTTTTCAATAATTCAGAAATCATTTAAAAATAGAACAACGGTGTCCGTATATAATTTTCTATCCTATGGTCCAGTGATACGGATATTTATCATTTCAATCCACAATAATTTAATATTTACGGGTATATATAATTTCAACCCGCAATTCCAAAATTTTAAAATCAATAAAGTCGCTTGGGTTTATCATTTTAAACCATAACAATTTTCCCTAATCTATAAAATCATTCGGGTATGTATCATTTCAACCAATAGGGAATTCCTAATTATCAGGGAACTTGCAGAGTGGGAACCATAAAATAATAATATAAAATGACATACATATCGATAGCAAGCATATATCTTAATTAACAATTTAAATATATACAACAGGTTATGGTGTCATATGTCCATTAATATAGGTAAACAATTGCAGATAATAACATATCATATTTAAATTCTTAACTAATTCAAATTTTAACAACATATTTAAATCGTCATTTTATATGAAATCAATAGACTAAACATATGAATGTTAATCGTGAGTGATTGCTCACTTTTCGAGGCTAGAGAAATAACAAGAACAAGATGCGACGAATCTAAGCACAAATTCCAAAGCAAAGCACGGCGGCCTTGAATCAATGAATTCAATATATAATATATATATATATATAATATATTCCTCCTCCTTTTTTTCAAAGAACCCAAATCCAATAACATGGCCCAACATTCCACCATTAGCAACAAATGAGTTTTCGCTGCTCTGGCCACTCTTAGATCGGGAGAATAAGCTAATCACTGGATATATACAAATCCAGCCGACCCAATATCCACTTGATGCCCCGCTTTGTCACAAACTCGCATTACCAGGCTCGGTTGGGAGGAAGGAAGACATGGCTACACAAGGCGACTATAGATGGTGAGTGGAAAGGCTGAGGTCAGGGGCTTGCTCGGCTGTGGGTCAGCAGCGAGGTGGAGGTCTACTAGGTTGGAGGAGCAAGGAGGCTGATGTGAAGGCGACATAAAGGGTGGAAGTGGTCTTGGCAATGAAGTGAAGATGGTCGGTTCAGGGAAGATGCGGGTGGCTGACTTGGAGGTGCTGTGCGGAGGGGTACTGTGCGGATGGGTGCTGTACGTGTGGAGTGATGATGTGAGGCTGAGGAGGTTTTCTGGGTGAGTGAATGGTGGCTGATGTGGAGGGTAAGTGGGCGAAAGGCGGTCAGGCTGGGGTTGGTGGGTTTGTGGGGCTGCTCTTAGTTGTTGTGTGGAGGAAGGTGGTCGCGTGGAGATGATGTTGTCAGGTTGCGTGACAGGCTGTGGAGGGTTGTTCGGGGTAGGCGGTCAGGGCATGGCTATCACGGGTGGAAGGAGGGACTTGACTGAGTTTGGTTGGTCGGAGCAGGTGGTAGTGGCGGCAGGAAGGATGGTGGGCAAGGAGATGGTGGCGATCTAGAGAGGAAGGCTACTCGGTGGAGCAATGTGGGTGAAGCAGGATGCAGTTAGGGGTGGATCTGGTGTTGTGTAATTCGGCGATGGGGAGGGTGGAAGGTTCAGGGAAGATGGCGGATCCGGTTTGTTGACTTGGGTAGTGGGGATAGGTGGCAAGGCAATGGGCGCGGGATGGAAGGTGGGAAGGGGACGCGTGGGAAGATGGATGAGCAGCATGAAGGAGGAAGGAACGAGGCAATTTCTCAAAGCAAATCGAATGCAATCTCAAAGCAAAAACGAATAAAACGAATGCAATCTCGAAGCAAATATGAATGCAACCATATATAATTTATTATATTTTTTTCTATTAGAATGAAACAAAAGAAGAGGAGAGAAATAGAATGGAAACGAATAGCAATATATTGGAAAAGTGGGAATGGTGAAAGTCAGCCCTTGAATTCTAGAATATTAAAAGCTAATGCCTATTTGTTTTCTCCCGTGTATAGATGAAAGGACACAGGGAAACCCAAAAGGCTCAAATGGGTACCGGTACGACTGGTCGTTTCTCAGATTTCACCGCGTACCAGACGCCGAAATAGGCAAATGAATATACTATGGAGATCAGCACGACGAGACGAACATAATGGTACACATATATGAGAGATACGGCTATCCTATCAAAACTCGATTTCGCTGCCAAACTACTGCTAAAACGCTGAAAATAAGATAAACGGAGCTAGAGCAGTCCAAATTTGGCGAAATGAAATATGGCGTCTCACTCAGAAAATGTTTTACATTTTTATTATATAAAAATATTTAGATTTCAAAAATATTTAGTTTCCATCAATTTAACTGATTTTAAATTTGAAATTTCACAACTTAAACAAACTAACTTATTTTCAAATGAAAATCTGCCACTTGCTATGCTTAAATAGATGCATACCAAATATCAAATTTTCATTGCAAAATTTTAATTGTTTAATTTCAAGAAAAAATTAGTTAATTACGTTAATTAAAAATCGTTAAAATTCTCGGGTTGTTACACTCTCCCACACTCAAAACTTTTCGTCCCTGAAATGGAACGAGATAGGAGAATAGAAGCAATAGAAAGGAAAGATAGATTCGAAATACAAAGTACCAGGTACAACAATTAATTCAAAACCATATAAATTTTCATTTTTGGACATCTTATTACTTACATTTATATTGTAAATTATTCAACTACATATTCTCATTACATTCAAACTTTTTTCCATGCTAGTTTTATTAATGTTTTAGAATGTAATTGAGCACTATACAAATTTACCTTTTATTTACAACATTTCTGTTAAACAAAATTTAGTTTGAACATTTTTATTACTTAAGTTTTCTCTTGTATAACCTTCAATTACATATTCACATTACATTTTAACTTTTTGAATATTTCAGGTAAGTTATATGTGGTTTAGAATGCAATTAAGTATTATACAAATAAATTTTGTCCTAGCTCAACTGTTTCAAGTTGTTTCAATTCTATTTCTCATTGGTGGCCCTCCAATTATTCAAAAAAAAATTCCTCATTTCAGTAATTGAAAACCATCACTTAACATAAAACTTAAGAGTTAAATTTCTAGTTTCTCTTCAAACCATTTTGAAATAAATATATACATATATATATTTTATACATCAAATCATACTCAAGAAATTCAAATCAGATCCATTTTCCAAAACAAAAGCGTAGCAAAGCAACCGAGTGGCCTCCCACTTTGAGACTCGAAAATGAACGTCGATGATGCTGCAGTCATCACCGAAATTTATTTTCCAACGACATAAGAGGAGAGTACCGACTTACTTCTTTAAAAATTCTTTAGAAACAATTTCCATTCGAAAATACTTTTAAATAATATATTTTTCAAAACTTTGAAAACCAAATTTTGAAAAGCTCCAGAAATTAAATTCTCAAGTTCTTAATTTAAACTCATTTCAATTGCAAATCAGATTTATAAACCATGTTTTAAAAAAATATCATCTCCTTATAACATTCAACAATAGTTAACAGTTTAGGAATGTTGACAAAACAATAAATGATAATCTAGTACTATTATTTCTAACAACCAATTCATAACTATCAAATTTCAGAAAATTATACTTTTATATATAAAATAAAATCATACATCAAATTATTTCATTTACCAATTTCGAAAACAATATTGTGTCAGTTTGCTCTGTTCAAGTGTTTTGGAATTCCTATCGATAGCGTTGGCTAGACGAATCGATCAAAACCCAAAATTCAAACTTAACAACTCAAACAACATAATATAAGACATTTTATATCAATTACAAATACGCTCCCCCATAGGATAATTCAAGAATGGATTTTAGAACAAGGATAGAGATTCAAATTAAGAGGGATCCTAATCAAAGAGAATTCTAACTAAGAAGATAGGCTCAAAAGGAGGATGAGATAATTAAATTACAAAAGAGGAGAAATGGATAAACTTATACTAATCGCGATGACCTTAACCAGGTCAATCGAGACTCCATTTTCAAAAACAATGTGCTCGAGGAATCCAACTTCATCCCTCCAGAAATGGCATTTAGAAAATTTGGCTTTCAACTGATGACTCCTAAGAGTTTGGAGAACATAGCTCAAATGAGACTCATGCTCCTTCCTTGACTTAGAAAAGACTAGAATATCATCAGTGAAAACTAGGACAAACTTGTTGAGAACATCGCGGAAAACGCGATTCATGAGATCGACGAAGAAGGTAGGAGCATTGGTTAATCCAAAGGGCATGACTAACCATTCAAAGAAACCATGCTCGATTCGGAAAGATGTCTTGGGAATGCTCTCCTCAAATACACGAAGCTGGTGAGAACTGGTAGCAAGATCGAGCTCCAGGAATAAGATCGATGCGGAATTCAATTTCCTGCTAGGGGGGAAGAGAAGTGACTTTACCAAAACATCAGGATAATCCCTGACTATCAGGGTGTAGTCAAGATCACTAGGCTGAGAATTAAGCGAAAAGGTAAAACTGCCTGCATAATCCAGAGGCATTCGACATTCGATCATAAGAAAATTACCCTAGCCGCCTACTAGAGAACGGTTCGGGCTTTGCAAGAAATAATAGCATCAATCAATCACCCCTAAGTAAGATATCAAATGTATCGAAACCCAAAACATATAAATCTTCGGTGAATCGATGCCTGTTGTAAAGGAGTTTCACCTCTTTACAAATCATACTAAGGTTGGCGGGACCGCCGATGGGATTAGTCACACATAAGGATGAAGTTTCCAATTGAGGTTGCAAGGTGTGCTCAAATTTATTACATAGATCAACAGAAATAAAGCTATGGGATGCTCCAATATCAAGAAGAACACGAATAGGAAAAGACAAGAATGGATTTTAGAACAAAGGGGAAGTTCCAAAATTCAAAAGAAATCCTGATCCAGGAGGATCCTAACGAATAATTTCAAGCTCGAATGAAGATGATTCTGTAATTAATTTTACTCATTCTAGGGTATTACTACCCTATCTCTAATGAGTTTTAACTCCATATACTAAGTTTTTCCTAAACCAGAGCTCTGATACCACATGTAACGACCCGCTATTTCGAACCATTCAAATCGACAATCATCCACACATGTCAGACTTGAATTGCTCAAAACAACAGATTGATAATTTATATTTGGCAAACTTAGAATATACAGTAAATAAATCAATCACAAACACAGAGTAATATAACAATAAGCAGTGGAATAGATAAATAGCAGTTCATGAAGCTACTATAGAACATCAGAGTTAAAAGCAAAATATAAAAGAAATCCCAAATACATAGAGGTCTCTAATACATAAGCAAATGACAAGTCTGAACATAAAAAACTGGAAAAAACTAAAAGCTGAATAGATAAAAGACAGATCTTCAAGCAAAGCTCCAAGCTCCAAAGGTGAGTCTCAAATGTTGTAACACTCAGTCTGACCCGAGCATAAAGCAAAACACAAAACACTCGAGTCAGGATTAACATTCTTATACAAGTAAATCAACTCAAGTGAAATGCAATATAACTTAAAGGATGTTTGGGATTCTAATCCTTTAAGGATCCGTGAAACTATCTATATACATAGTACAATACGCTACACAGATAATGTCTACAGTAAAGTAAAATATTAAAATAGCGTTAAGGCGTTACCCATATCATCATTAACACAATTTATATAAATGTCGTAGTCTATACAGTACTGTAAACTCCACCAAACTGGTGGACTATCAGGGAGCACTCCATAGATACGACACAAACCAAACTCGTAGTGGGTGCGATAAGGCATGTGACAAGGCATGCGAGACAATGCCTAGGGTAGGATACTACCGTTTTGCGGATCCGGACTGGTGGTACCGCACAGTAGCTACTACCGCCCACCTCGAGACACACTCCCAAAATCAAAGGTGCACCCAATCAAATCACAAAGTAATAGAATGGTATCGAAGAACCATTCTCGATCGGAGGTGCGACATCACTTGGCCGACGTGGCTCCTATTTTAGTCACATCAAGCTGACTCGAGGGGGTCAGGGCTGCATTCATACCTCATATAGACGTTCACCAAAACATCCTACTTCGTTCTGGATTCTCCTACACGTGCACAGTTGTTAAAGTGGTTTTCGGTATTGGCAGAGAGTATGACAATATCTGATCCTGGTCTCTTTAACAACCAAACGCTTATTTCACATCATGGGCATTTTCATTTCAAACAGTTAGTACTTCATATCAAAATACCATATACATTTCAAAATCATATCACTTTCAAAATCGTATTCACTTTCAAAATCGTTATTCACTTTAAATCAAATTCGTTTCCAAAATCATAACCACAAAATACGTTAAACCATCATATCAAAGTATTCGCCTTTAATTTCAACAAATCTAAATCATAAAAGTTCCAACTTAAACAGTTTGAATATTGAAAGTAGTTTATATATCAGAATAGTTATACATTAAAAATAGTTTATATTTAAAAATAGGTTATAGATTAAAATAGTTTATACAATAAAAAAAGTTCATATCTTAAAAATAGTTTATATATTAAAAATAGTTTATATAATAAAAATAGTTCATATATTAAAAATAGTTTCATAGATTAAAATAGTTTATATATTTAAAAGAGTTTATATCACAAACAGTTCCAAATTAGAATTTTTTCTTCCAATTTCACAAATCAATTCAAATCAACTTAAGTTCTAAAATTCAATCTAAATCAATCTTAGTTCAACAATTTCAATTAAAAAGGTTAAAGGTTCAATTAAAATTCTCATTAAAACCATTTTAATTTATATCGATTTTAAATCCAGGTTTGAACTACAAATTTAACCACTTTCAATTCAAGTTTAAATGTTCAAACAATTTACAATAACTCAATTTGATAAATTTCATTTATATTTCAAAATTCAATTTTTAATTTTTATTTAACTTTGAAAATATTCACTTAATCATTTTTAATAACATTTAAATAAAATCTCAAAGTTCAAATTTAAATTAATATTAAATATTCAATTTTATTTAAATTTGAAAATATTCATTTAATCACTTTTAAATCAAAATTTAGTTATCAAGTTATAAAAATCATATCTTTAAAATCTCAAAATTAATAAGTTTCATATGAATTCCTATTAAAATAAATTTATCGACCAATTTAAATTTTAAGTCAACTTTAATTTATCTTTCCAACCTATATTTATTAAAGTTATTATAAAAATCTATTTTAAAAATAATAACATAAATTCAAATAAATATTTAAACATATATTATATATATAAAAGTTATTACAAAAATCTATTTTAAAATATTAATATAAATTGTAAATAAATATTTAAAACATATTATATATATATTAGTTAAATTAAATACTTATTAAATTTTATTATATTAATTATTATTAAATTAAATCTTATTATTATTAAATTTATTTTAAATCTTATTTTATATATTCTGAAAATAATAAAGTCATAAGTAAAATTTTATAATTTACATTTTTAAAACTTAACTTATAATTCTAAAATTTCCAGAACATATAATTTCAAAAATCTAAATTTTACACATATATTAAAATAATATCTTTATATTATATTCTAAAAATCAATACACATATATTTCTTCTTTTCAAAAATTTGGAAATCATTTAAAAATAGACCAACTGTGTCCGTATATAATTTTCTATCCTATGGTCAAGTGATATGGATATTTATCATTTCAATTCGCAATAATTTATTATTTACAGGTATATATTATTTCAACCCGCAATCCCAAAATTTCAAAATCAATAAAATTGCTTGGGTTTATCATTTCAACCCATAACGATTTTCCCTAATTGATAAAATCATTCGGGTATGTATCATTTCAACCCATAGGGAATTCCTAACTATCAGGGAACTTGCAGAGTAGGAATAATAAAATAATAATATAAAGTGACATACATATCGATAGCAAGCATATATCATAATTAACAATTTAAATATATACAACATGTTATGGTGTCGTATGTCTATTACTATAGGTAACAATTGCAGATAATAACATATCATATTTAAATTCCTAACTAATTCAAATTTTAACAACATATTTAAATCGTCATTTCATATGAAATCAATTTACTAAACATATGAATGTTAATTGTAACGACCCTGAATTTCGAATAAATTAAATTGGGAATATTTAATTAATTTTAAATATTTGAACGACGATTTAATTTGAATTTCCGATATAATTCTGAAATCGGCGATTAAATTATAAAATTTAATCGATTGAAGTTGAATAAAAATTTGAATCTACAATTTTAAGCTGAAGAAAAATATTTCGAAAGCTTTTAAAATTCGTATTGATATTACTGAAGATAAAAGAAGCTTCAGAATCGAATTTAGGAGTAAATTGTTCATTTTGAAATTTAATCGTTCGAACCGATATTTAAAAATAGTCAATTTTCAAACAGTCTCGGAATTCGACGAAACCAGTTCCATTGGGTCCGTAATATTGTATTATTACCAGTTTTTAAATTTCGTATTTTTCGGTGTTAATACGTAAGCACACGGTGGGTAAACGCATTGAAGATTTAATCAAATTCAATTTACATTTTTTTTAAAATATTAAATCTTTGCCGACATTAAAAGTAAGGCAACATGTTCTCCCTTCTTTCCGCCTACAAGCACGCAGAGAACACGGAAGAAAGATCGTGCGAGCACGTTCTCTGCTAAACTACGTCCTTTTACTCCCCTTTCCAGTTTTAAAAGAAAAAAATTATCAAACGAAAACCATTTTTCTTCCTCTCGTTCAAATTCAAATAATCAATGGCCGCCTCCACTAAAATTCGATTCAAAAATCGAATCGCGAGCATCGTTCGAGAATCACAGCGCCTCTGGGGCTCTCGCGTTTCATTGTGGCCGGCGATTGAAGGCGCGCGCAAGCAGTGGGTGGCGAGCTCGGCGAGACAGTGGAGGAGGCTGTTGCGTGTGCTGGCGGCTGTCTTGGTTAGAGCTAGGGCTCGTGATGGTCTCGCGTGAAGGCAGGGAAGGGGATCGCGATTTCTGGTGATGGATGTTCGTGATGATATTCGAGCTCTGGAAGGGCTTCGCGTTTGGCATTGGCAGTGGAGGTCGATAGAGCATTGCGTGATGGAAATTTGCATTCGAGGGTTCCGTTCAGTAAAACAGCAAGGTAATTTTGAAATAAGTTTTAGTTTAAAAATGTATATATATATATATACACACACAGATTGAAGATATGAATATCTAGTTAAAACAGAAAACTTTTAGTCAGAGAAAAATATGTGCAGTTTTAAAATTTATACAATGATGTACATGTAGAAAAATATTCACAGTGAGGTTTAAAAATAATAATAAACTAAAATGAATATACATATATACCTATCTCTATTTATTAGTTTAATTTTAAGGTAATATATTTGTTTAATTAGCTTAATTAATGATTTGAGAAATTTTTGTTAAAAGAAAATTTGTTGGGGATTAAATTGTTAGATAAAATAATATACGAACGAAAAATTAGATGTTCGATTTATTTCGAATATTAATAATTTGTATAATTATTTATACAAGGTATAAATCAAGATAATTGGGTCGAGATTGGAAATGGATGCTAATAAAGCTAAGGTGAGATTTTTCTCACTCGATTGAAAAAGTGGATTTTACAGTTATTGATTTATTTGATTGATTTGTTCGAATGTGGTATTAGATATGATAGGATATATCTATATATATAGCAATATATACATATTGGCATATGTATATATTGGATTGATGATTTCCCGCCTCGTATAGCGGATGAGACCCTATTGCGCCGTTAGTAAGCGGATTTATAAAAACCTATATACCGCGATAATTCCGTACTGGAGCGGAATTGGTATTGTGCTGACGTCTTTGGATGCAGGGAAACAGGTTGGAGGGATCCAACTGGATTCCTCAACTGTATTTATTTATTTACAGATGTTGATATGTATTCTGTTATCATATGTTGAGATATGATATTGACTGCTGTGATTGACTAATTGATGCGTTGCATCATTGGATTCAAGTTTTTAAAATAACGACTTTTAATTTAAAAGGATTTTTAAAGTGATCTTTGAAATTATACGTTTTATTAAATTTTGAAGTGATTTATTTTAAATAAATAAACGTTCAAATATTAAAGTTATAAAAGTTAAGATCTTTGTGAAATATAATCGAAAAGTGATTTTTGGAATAAATAGTTGATTGATTTATAAAATGGGTTAAATTGAGATTTTTAAAATATTATAAACGGTTTACTTAAAAAGGTTTATAAAATTGACATTTTATAAATTAAGATATTGGAATTATAAAACGAGTTTTTATAAGTGTTAAAGATGAAGTGATAATAAAAATCATATGTGAACGAGATTTATAGATTTATAAATTGAGAAGTATAAATGGATTTCATAAGTAAATGAAATTAACAGATTTATATTGTGAAGTTAAAAATGAATGAAGTTGTAGAATAAAGGATTTATAAGAGATTAACTTATAAATTGGATTTTTTCCTTTAAATGGAATATTGATCGAATTTGTAAATAAAAGGAGATTTATTAAATCGAAGTTGTTATAAAATAGAAATAGAATTTATAAACGTTGTTTTATAAATTCGAAAATCAATGGGATTTGAGAAATTAAATACAGAAGATTTTTAAAAAAGATATATTCGCGATTTTGGATAGCGAATTTTTATTGAGATAAAAATGTGTAGAGATGATTGAAATTGGGTTAGTGAAGTATATTCACGATTTTGGACAGTGAATATATTGTTAAGTAAAATGGATAGTTTTGGAAAAGTGGCATTGAAAATGAAGTTAAACATTTTAGAGATGTTTTTAAAATGTATTATGATATCGAATACATAGATTTCAACATTTTTATTGTTGAAATAGACGGTTTCGAAAAATAAGGAAATGATGGACTATAACACTGTTGTTATAGTAAATGGTTTCCGAAAGGAAATATTTCTGTATGGTATTGGGATTCATATATCTATCTAAATTCCGAATCCCTATACTAGTGATTTTGATTCGTCGTAACGATGTTTTACGTAACATTCGTTTTGACTCAGATGAATGTGTTATAGAAATAGATTTCCTTAAAGAACGAAATATATACTTAATTTGATTTAAGTATATCGAATATTTTCAAGTGTTGAAAATGAATAGATTTGTGAAACACTTATTTTTAAATAAGTATGGAATTGCTTTTCCAATATGAAATGAACATTTTGAGAATTTATCCTTGTAAAGATAAATTGAAATTGAATATTGAAACGATTTGAAAATCAAATATCAGTAGATATTCGAAAGTATAAATTCAATACGGAATTTATAAAAGAAAGCGAAGTTGTTTTAAAAATAAATATTGATTTATTTTTGAAGTATGGGAATTGATTTGAAATTGTTTTCAAATGGTTAAGTGTGAAAATTTTATATCTAGTAAAAGATATTTTTGGAAGATGAAATAATTTGGGAAAATTATTTGGAATCTGATGATGTTGCGCATCTTTATTGATAGTTAAATAACCGACTATCAATAATTACCTATAGATAGGTATTTGTTGTGATTGGATGAATTTGAATGCCACACTTATTTTTAAATAAGCGCTCACTATTCGGGTTAGCCGGGAAAGGACCATGGGGTCGTATAACCCATTCCGAATATGTGATACGTCGTTATGAATTGCATTCGAAGACCGGTGTTGAAGACCGGATATTTTTGAAAATGAAAGGATTACCGTCGAGTTACTCTACATCGGCTGATCTCCGGTTTAGAGGTTTTTATCACCCTTAGTGACGGGAAGTCCTGACGTGATTGAAAACTATCCGGATAATGCAAGGGCTTCGTGAGAAGTGCCTTCGGTTCTGTTCGATCCCGGAACAGACTTGTATGGATTGTGTGTCTAACGTTACAATTTGAGATATAAAGCTGATTTCTTTCAAATACATATCTGTTGGTGGCGGAGAATTTATTCTCTTAGCTTAACACCCTTCTCTGAGACGTACGAGCTCAGAGGTTATGTAGTTGAAATTCATCAGCGATATATCCCAATTTGGTAACGTGGCATACTGAGTGTTGCTGTGAAATGATCAGTGTTTGATCATTTGTGATATGATCATTTGTTTGATCTTATATCTTTGTGATCATAGGTTGATCATTTTGTTTGACCCGAAGCAGGGCTTTTTGAGAAAGCGTAGCTTTGTGGACGAGACTTCGTCGAGCCTCACACCCCGGAAATGGTCGAAACAGGAAGAATGCAGCAAGGTTCTAGGGAGTAGCGCCCCTTAGTGTATGTCATTCCTTCTGGATAAAGGTGGTATCATGGTATGGAGCCCAGATACTTAACCTCTGTGGTTACTGCATTATTATTATCTATGTGGTTTGTTGCGAATCGGGGATCCTCGGGAAGATCGGTGACGATCGGGGGATGGCATACGCGTGTCAGTAGTTACCTATTTTTGCAGAGGTAACCCGGCCTTGTGTTGGCAGAGATCCGGTTAGGTTCTCGGGTCGTCTATTCCAGGGACGTACCCATCGTGGATAGGAAGTTCCTTAGCCTGACCATTTGTTGGAAATCCAAAGAAACAATACGTGACTTGTACGGTTTTAGTTGTATTACCTGCTATGGAATGTGGCGGTAACCTGCTATTGAACATAGTAGCTATAGTAGGCATAAGTGCGGAATGCCTATGCTGGCTAAGATTAATATTATACTTTCGAAATGTTTTCTACACTATGCACTAATAATAATATCAAAAATGATTTGATTTTGCGTAGTAAGCATCTTTGACTATCATAAGAAGAAATCTCCTCCAATTCTGCGTTTGCATTGTGTGTGTGGTGGGAGGTCTTATGGTAGTTTCATTTTCCAAAAGCATTTCGAATTGACTTGAAAATTATCCCGTTGTTTATTTTAAAGAATAACTGTTTTACGATCTCACACCAGTCACCATGACTGACTCGGAGTTTATTGTTCCCCTTCTAAACTCTGGGTGCCCACAAATTTCCACACGGGCAGTCTAGAGTTAGATTATCAGGATATTCAGGATATTCTGGAGCTTGGAGATAAGCTGGATGGCGAGACGTAGTATTTGTATCTAATAGTATCTATTCCGCTGTGTATTCTGTATGAGGACAAGTTTATATAACTGTCCATTTGTTGTATTGAGTTGTATATTGACTCTGATTGATGTATGTATAAAAACTGATATAGTTCTTTGTTTTAAAAGACTAGTAATTATCTATTGTATATTGTTCCGCTGCGATGTGTAAGATTCTGATATTGTTTTCTGTTCTGATGTTGTTCAGTTGTTCTTTCTTTCTCTTTTTCTTCTATCTTCTTCTTCTCCTGCCTTTTTCTTCTTTCTTAAACCCTCACTATTGGAGTTTCCGGCGTTCGATTTCTCGGCAGTCGATAAAGTGAGTATCGATGTCGAATTTTCGAAAGTCGAAAATTTCGGGACGTGACAAAGTGGTATCAGAGCATATGGTTAAGCGACAACCCTGCTCTGTTGGGTGTTACTCATTAGAGATAGAGTCAGTAGTACTCTAGAATGAGTTGAGTGTAATAATAGATATGAGCGCGTATTTGTTATTGAATATGAAATTGTTTTGTATTGTGTTGACTTATCGGTTGATTGTTTATGGATTCTGGTCGGTGCAGTCTAGCTAACTGTAATCGATTGGGGTTTCTAAACTCTAAACAAGATAAACCGACACAGTATTGTTTTAAATAGGGTGAATGAAATAATTTTTGCCCAAAACTATTTTCGTATAAAAAAAAAGAAATGATTTTCTATGAATAACTATAGTATATGGTTGCATGGATGTTAGGAAAGTGATGATATTGAAATGTTATCATTACTATTGAAACTGAATAAGAAATTCAAATTGTAACTCCAAAATTAAGAAATAAATCCATATATAAATGAGATTTAAGAATGTAAATTATAAATGTGAATTGTAATTTAAAACGGAATTCCAGAGAAGTATTTGGAAATGTTTTGAAAAGGATTTGAAATTTTTGGAGATTTGGAAAGATTAAATTCTTTTTGATTTGAAAATAAATTTCAAAGGTTTTGAAAAGTATTCTGAAGAGATGAAAGCTCTAAACTCTTTTCGGTCGTTGGAAAATAACTTCGGTAATGACTGCAGCATCACTGATGTTCATTTTCGGGTTTCCAGAAGAGGAATTGCTGCCAAATTGTTTTAAATGGAAGTTGTTTGAAAAATTTGGGTTTTGTTTTGGAAATTCAAAAGATAATTTGAATTGTTTTCAAAATGATTTTTTGAAAAGGTTGAAAAGACTCTGGAATACTATATAAAAATAATTGTGAAATATTATTAAGTTGATAACTTATACAAATTGAATTTTGATAGAATAAATTTAACTTAAAGATGAAGTTAAATAAATGTAAGTACAAGTGAATCAATTGTGATTTAATGAAAGCGAAATTGAAAGTTAAATTAGTGAAATTAAACCTTGAATTGTGAACTAAATAAAAGGGATGGTTCGAATTTAAAGATGTATTCAAGTAAGAATAAATAAATTTTCAATGAATGGAATTCACAATTGTACGTGAATAAGATTAAAACTGAATGTTAAACTTGTTTTGAATTTGGTAGTAAATGAAATTCAAACTAAATGTTGAAACCGAATTTGAATAAAGAGAATTGGATTTGTGATGACTTAGAAATTGAAACCAAGTTAAAATAAGCAGTTATAAATGGAAGTTAATTGATAAAATTCAATATTCAGAAGTTGAGTTGAATCCAAATTTGATTTAAATTGTGAATTAAATTCATATGAATATGAAAGGTAAAATTGAACGAAAATAGATATGTAACTTCAATAGCGAATTTAAAAGAGGGTATAAGAAGTTTATATTTGTAATTTTATAATCGAATTTGCAAAATAGTTTGAATACTGTAACTAGATATAATGGCTAGTAGATATACAGGTATTAAAGGAATTGGAATTGATTGTAAAGGTAAATTTGAATTGCTCGAAAAAGGTATGTATTTGAATTATAATATGAGTTTTTGATGATTTCTCTCTAGCCGCTTGGCCTTTTCTTTTTCTTTTTGAAATCTGAGAGTCCGTAGGGACGTTTTGTAGTAGTGCCGTATTAGCCGCGCAAAGGAGACGCTGGCGAAATTTTTCGAAAATTTCGAGTGTTAGAAAATTTTTGAGAAAATTTTGAAAGTTTAAGTTTGAATTTAAACTCGAATTTGAATTTAGAAGTTAAACAATGTTGTTTGGAAATTAGAATTCAAGTTGGAAAATTTAGTTGAATTGATAACGAATCTTTAGTAGGAAGATTTGTTTTGATAAATGGATAAAACTATTGAATGTTGAAAAATAGTAGACGAGTTAAGGACCACTTTTCCTAACTTATAATTTCGAGGACGAAATTCTTTTAAGGGGGGAAGTCTGTAACGATCCTGAATTTCGAATAAATTAAATTGGGAATATTTAATTAATTTTAAATATTTGAACGACGATTTAATTTGAATTTCCGATATAATTCTGAAATCGGCGATTAAATTATAAAATTTAATCGATTGAAGTTGAATAAAAATTTGAATCTACAATTTTAAGCTGAAGAAAAATATTTCGAAAGCTTTTAAAATTCGTATTGATATTACTGAAGATAAAAGAAGCTTCAGAATCGAATTTAGGAGTAAATTGTTCATTTTGAAATTTAATCGTTCGAACCGATATTTAAAAATAGTCAATTTTCAAACAGTCTCGGAATTCGACGAAACCAGTTCCATTGGGTCCGTAATATTGTATTATTACCAGTTTTTAAATTTCGTATTTTTCGGTGTTAATACGTAAGCACACGGTGGGTAAACGCATTGAAGATTTAATCAAATTCAATTTACATTTTTTTTAAAATATTAAATCTTTGTCGACATTAAAAGTAAGGCAACATGTTCTCCCTTCTTTCCGCCTACAAGCACGCAGAGAACACGGAAGAAAGATCGTGCGAGCACGTTCTCTGCTAAACTACGTCCTTTTACTCCCCTTTCCAGTTTTAAAAGAAAAAAATTATCAAACGAAAACCATTTTTCTTCCTCTCGTTCAAATTCAAATAATCAATGGCCGCCTCCACTAAAATTCGATTCAAAAATCGAATCGCGAGCATCGTTCGAGAATCACAGCGCCTCTGGGGCTCTCGCGTTTCATTGTGGCCGGCGATTGAAGGCGCGCGCAAGCAGTGGGTGGCGAGCTCGGCGAGACAGTGGAGGAGGCTGTTGCGTGTGCTGGCGGCTGTCTTGGTTAGAGCTAGGGCTCGTGATGGTCTCGCGTGAAGGCAGGGAAGGGGATCGCGATTTCTGGTGATGGATGTTCGTGATGATATTCGAGCTCTGGAAGGGCTTCGCGTTTGGCATTGGCAGTGGAGGTCGATAGAGCTTTGCGTGATGGAAATTTGCATTCGAGGGTTCCGTTCAGTAAAACAGCAAGGTAATTTTGAAATAAGTTTTAGTTTAAAAATGTATATATATATATACACACACAGATTGAAGATATGAATATCTAGTTAAAACAGAAAACTTTTAGTCAGAGAAAAATATGTGCAGTTTTAAAATTTATACAATGATGTACATGTAGAAAAATATTCACAGTGAGGTTTAAAAATAATAATAAACTAAAATGAATATACATATATACCTATCTCTATTTATTAGTTTAATTTTAAGGTAATATATTTGTTTAATTAGCTTAATTAATGATTTGAGAAATTTTTGTTAAAAGAAAATTTGTTGGGGATTAAATTGTTAGATAAAATAATATACGAACGAAAAATTAGATGTTCGATTTATTTCGAATATTAATAATTTGTATAATTATTTATACAAGGTATAAATCAAGATAATTGGGTCGAGATTGGAAATGGATGCTAATAAAGCTAAGGTGAGATTTTTCTCACTCGATTGAAAAAGTGGATTTTACAGTTATTGATTTATTTGATTGATTTGTTCGAATGTGGTATTAGATATGATAGGATATATCTATATATATAGCAATATATACATATTGGCATATGTATATATTGGATTGATGATTTCCCGCCTCGTATAGCGGATGAGACCCTATTGCGCCGTTAGTAAGCGGATTTATAAAAACCTATATACCGCGATAATTCCGTACTGGAGCGGAATTGGTATTGTGCTGACGTCTTTGGATGCAGGGAAACAGGTTGGAGGGATCCAACTGGATTCCTCAACTGTATTTATTTATTTACAGATGTTGATATGTATTCTGTTATCATATGTTGAGATATGATATTGACTGCTGTGATTGACTAATTGATGCGTTGCATCATTGGATTCAAGTTTTTAAAATAACGACTTTTAATTTAAAAGGATTTTTAAAGTGATCTTTGAAATTATACGTTTTATTAAATTTTGAAGTGATTTATTTTAAATAAATAAACGTTCAAATATTAAAGTTATAAAAGTTAAGATCTTTGTGAAATATAATCGAAAAGTGATTTTTGGAATAAATAGTTGATTGATTTATAAAATGGGTTAAATTGAGATTTTTAAAATATTATAAACGGTTTACTTAAAAAGGTTTATAAAATTGACATTTTATAAATTAAGATATTGGAATTATAAAACGAGTTTTTATAAGTGTTAAAGATGAAGTGATAATAAAAATCATATGTGAACGAGATTTATAGATTTATAAATTGAGAAGTATAAATGGATTTCATAAGTAAATGAAATTAACAGATTTATATTGTGAAGTTAAAAATGAATGAAGTTGTAGAATAAAGGATTTATAAGAGATTAACTTATAAATTGGATTTTTTCCTTTAAATGGAATATTGATCGAATTTGTAAATAAAAGGAGATTTATTAAATCGAAGTTGTTATAAAATAGAAATAGAATTTATAAACGTTGTTTTATAAATTCGAAAATCAATGGGATTTGAGAAATTAAATACAGAAGATTTTTAAAAAAGATATATTCGCGATTTTGGATAGCGAATTTTTATTGAGATAAAAATGTGTAGAGATGATTGAAATTGGGTTAGTGAAGTATATTCACGATTTTGGACAGTGAATATATTGTTAAGTAAAATGGATAGTTTTGGAAAAGTGGCATTGAAAATGAAGTTAAACATTTTAGAGATGTTTTTAAAATGTATTATGATATCGAATACATAGATTTCAACATTTTTATTGTTGAAATAGACGGTTTCGAAAAATAAGGAAATGATGGACTATAACACTGTTGTTATAGTAAATGGTTTCCGAAAGGAAATATTTCTGTATGGTATTGGGATTCATATATCTATCTAAATTCCGAATCCCTATACTAGTGATTTTGAGTCGTCGTAACGATGTTTTACGTAACATTCGTTTTGACTCAGATGAATGTGTTATAGAAATAGATTTCCTTAAAGAACGAAATATATACTTAATTTGATTTAAGTATATCGAATATTTTCAAGTGTTGAAAATGAATAGATTTGTGAAACACTTATTTTTAAATAAGTATGGAATTGCTTTTCCAATATGAAATGAACATTTTGAGAATTTATCCTTGTAAAGATAAATTGAAATTGAATATTGAAACGATTTGAAAATCAAATATCAGTAGATATTCGAAAGTATAAATTCAATACGGAATTTATAAAAGAAAGCGAAGTTGTTTTAAAAATAAATATTGATTTATTTTTGAAGTATGGGAATTGATTTGAAATTGTTTTCAAATGGTTAAGTGTGAAAATTTTATATCTAGTAAAAGATATTTTTGGAAGATGAAATAATTTGGGAAAATTATTTGGAATCTGATGATGTTGCGCATCTTTATTGATAGTTAAATAACCGACTATCAATAATTACCTATAGATAGGTATTTGTTGTGATTGGATGAATTTGAATGCCACACTTATTTTTAAATAAGCGCTCACTATTCGGGTTAGCCGGGAAAGGACCATGGGGTCGTATAACCCATTCCGAATATGTGATACGTCGTTATGAATTGCATTCGAAGACCGGTGTTGAAGACCGGATATTTTTGAAAATGAAAGGATTACCGTCGAGTTACTCTACATCGGCTGATCTCCGGTTTAGAGGTTTTTATCACCCTTAGTGACGGGAAGTCCTGACGTGATTGAAAACTATCCGGATAATGCAAGGGCTTCGTGAGAAGTGCCTTCGGTTCTGTTCGATCCCGGAACAGACTTGTATGGATTGTGTGTCTAACGTTACAATTTGAGATATAAAGCTGATTTCTTTCAAATACATATCTGTTGGTGGCGGAGAATTTATTCTCTTAGCTTAACACCCTTCTCTGAGACGTACGAGCTCAGAGGTTATGTAGTTGAAATTCATCAGCGATATATCCCAATTTGATAACGTGGCATACTGAGTGTTGCTGTGAAATGATCAGTGTTTGATCATTTGTGATATGATCATTTGTTTGATCTTATATCTTTGTGATCATAGGTTGATCATTTTGTTTGACCCGAAGCAGGGCTTTTTGAGAAAGCGTAGCTTTGTGGACGAGACTTCGTCGAGCCTCACACTCCGGAAATGGTCGAAACAGGAAGAATGCAGCAAGGTTCTAGGGAGTAGCGCCCCTTAGTGTATGTCATTCCTTCTGGATAAAGGTGGTATCATGGTATGGAGCCCAGATACTTAACCTCTGTGGTTACTGCATTATTATTATCTATGTGGTTTGTTGCGAATCGGGGATCCTCGGGAAGATCGGTGACGATCGGGGGATGGCATACGCGTGTCAGTAGTTACCTATTTTTGCAGAGGTAACCCGGCCTTGTGTTGGCAGAGATCCGGTTAGGTTCTCGGGTCGTCTATTCCAGGGACGTACCCATCGTGGATAGGAAGTTCCTTAGCCTGACCATTTGTTGGAAATCCAAAGAAACAATACGTGACTTGTACGGTTTTAGTTGTATTACCTGCTATGGAATGTGGCGGTAACCTGCTATTGAACATAGTAGCTATAGTAGGCATAAGTGCGGAATGCCTATGCTGGCTAAGATTAATATTATACTTTCGAAATGTTTTCTACACTATGCACTAATAATAATATCAAAAATGATTTGATTTTGCGTAGTAAGCATCTTTGACTATCATAAGAAGAAATCTCCTCCAATTCTGCGTTTGCATTGTGTGTGTGGTGGGAGGTCTTATGGTAGTTTCATTTTCCAAAAGCATTTCGAATTGACTTGAAAATTATCCCGTTGTTTATTTTAAAGAATAACTGTTTTACGATCTCACACCAGTCACCATGACTGACTCGGAGTTTATTGTTCCCCTTCTAAACTCTGGGTGCCCACAAATTTCCACACGGGCAGTCTAGAGTTAGATTATCAGGATATTCAGGATATTCTGGAGCTTGGAGATAAGCTGGATGGCGAGACGTAGTATTTGTATCTAATAGTATCTATTCCGCTGTGTATTCTGTATGAGGACAAGTTTATATAACTGTCCATTTGTTGTATTGAGTTGTATATTGACTCTGATTGATGTATGTATAAAAACTGATATAGTTCTTTGTTTTAAAAGACTAGTAATTATCTATTGTATATTGTTCCGCTGCGATGTGTAAGATTCTGATATTGTTTTCTGTTCTGATGTTGTTCAGTTGTTCTTTCTTTCTCTTTTTCTTCTATCTTCTTCTTCTCCTGCCTTTTTCTTCTTTCTTAAACCCTCACTATTGGAGTTTCCGGCGTTCGATTTCTCGGCAGTCGATAAAGTGAGTATCGATGTCGAATTTTCGAAAGTCGAAAATTTCGGGACGTGACATTAATCATGAGTGATTGCTCACCTTTCAAGGCTAGAGAAATAACAAGAACAAGATGCGATGAATCCAAGCAAAAATTCCAAAACAAAGCACGACGACCTTTAATCGATGAATTCAATATATATATATAATATTCCTCCTCCTTCTTTTATCAAAGAACCCAAGTCCAATAATATGGCCCGACATTCCACCGTTAACAACAAATGAGTTTTCGCTGCTCTGGCCACTCCTGGATCGGGAGAATAAGCTAATCACTGGATATATACAAATCCAGCTAACCCAATATCATTTGATGCCCCGCTTTGTCACAAACTAGCATTACCGGTCTCGGTTGGGAGGAAGGAAGACATGGCTGCACAAGGCGACCATGGGTGGTGAGTGGAAAGGCTGAGGTCAGGGGCTTGCTCAGCTGTGGGTCAGCAGCGAGGTAGAGGTCTGCTAGGTTGGAGGAGCAAGGAGGCTGATGTGAAGGCGACAGAGAGGGTGGAAGTGGTCTTGGCAATGAAGTGAAGGTGGTCGGTTCAGGGAAGATGCGGGTGGCTGACTTGGAGGTGATGTGCGGAGGGGTACTATACGTGTGCAGTGATGATTGAGGCCGAGGAGGTTTCGTGGGTTAGTGGGATGGTGTCTGATGTGGAGGGTAAGTGGGCGGAAGGCGGCCAGGCTGGGGTTAGCGGGTTTGTGGGGCTACTCTCGGTTGTTGAGTGGAGAAAGGTGGTCGGGCGGAGATGATGTTGTCAGGTTGGGTGACAAGCAGTGGAGGGTTGCTCGGGGTAGGCGGTCAGGGTATGGCTATCACAGGTGGAAGGAGGGACTTGGCTGAGTTCGGTTGGTCGAAGCAGGTGGTTGTAGCGGTAGAAAGTACAGTGTGCAAGGTGATGGTGGCGATCTAGAGTGGAAGGCTACTCAGTGGAGCAATGTGGGTGAAGCAGGAGATAGTCAGGGGTGGATCTGGTGTTGTGCAATTCGGTGATGGGGTGGGTGGAAGGTTCAATGAAGATGGCGGATCCAGTTTGCTGACTTGGGTAGTGGGGATAGGTGGCAAGGCGATGGGCGCGGGATGGAAGGTGGGAAGGGGACACGTGGGAAGATGGATGAGCAGCATGAAGGAGGAAGGAACGAGGCAGTTTCTCAAAGCAAATCGAATGCAATCTCAAAGCAAAAACGAATAAAACGAATGCAATCTGGAAGCAAATATGAATGCAACCATATATAATTTTTTATTATTTTTTCTATCAAAATGAAACAGAAGAAGAGGAGAGAAATAGAATGGAAATGAACATCAATATATTGGAAAAGTGGGAATGGTGAAAGTTAGCCCTTGAACTCTGGAATATTAAAAGCAAATGCCTATTTGTTTTCTCCCGTGTATAGATGAAAGGACACATGGAAACCCAAAAGGCTCAAATGGGTACCGGTACGACTAGTCGTTTCTTAGATTTCACCGCGTACCGAACGCCAAAATAGACAAATGAATATACTGCGGAGATCAGCACGACGAGACGAACATAATGGAATACAGATATGAGAGATATGACTATCCTATCAAAACTCGATTTTCGCTGCCAAACTGCTGCTAAAACGCCGAAAATAAAATAAACGGAGCTAGAGCAGTCCAAATTTGGCGAAATGAAATATGACGTTTCACTCAGAAAATGTTTTACATTTTTATTATATAAAATTATTCAGATTCAAAATATTTAATTTCCATCAATTTAACTGATTTAAATTTGAAATTTGAAATTTTACAACTTAAACAAACTAACTTATTTTCAAATGAAAATCTGCTACTTGCTATGCTTAAATAGACGCATACCAAATATCAAATTTTCATTGCAAAATTTTAATTTCAAGAAAAATTTAGTTAATTACGTTATTTATAATCGTTAAAATTCTCAGGTCGTTACAACGTGTGTAGCAAAGGCAATTAAATAGCCATAAGGAAAGCTAGGGCTGGTGAAAGATAGAACGCGGAAATAGAAGTGATAATGAAAGAAAGATAAGAGGCATAGAAAAGGAAAGTGGCGGTTGGAAGAAACCTAGTTCCCAAGGATGAAAACCCTTCCGTATGTGTATATATATTATTATATTGTTAGTTAGGTGACTGTTCTAATATGAATAATGTTGTCAGAAATTGATTTGGTTATATATATGTATATACTTATAAATAAATAAATAAAACCATTTATTCATATTATATCAATACAGTAGCATAATATACTATATAATATTTTATTAAATTATAAATATATAGTTTATATTACATATATATATGGTTTATATTTAATTACAACATTATACTATTATTAAAATTGATCATATGATTTTGTATATGTAAATTTATAGCAATAATAATTTTTGAAAAATAAATAATAATAATAATTTAATATTATTTAAATCAATATAATAAATAAATAAATCATATAAAATCAGATATCTTATGAAATATATTTTTATAATTTCATAAAATTATTTTACATCAAATAAAATCTGTACTAGAAAATAAAAAATTAAAAACATCCTTTTGTTATTTATGAAATTATTATTCAAATCGGTCCAAAATTAATTGAAAATAAAATTTGACCAAAAATATTGTGAAATTTGTTTTCCAAACTTCAAAATATCAGATGTGATTTACTAGAATTTAAAATTTGAAAAAAGGTTTTGAAAATAATTTTTTATTAATAGTTTACGTAATTTCGAATGAATATTCAATTAAAATATATTTTATAATAATAAACTATTAATAAAAAAATTTCATATCTATATATATATATAATTTTATTCATGATCTGGAATAAAAAAATATTTTTTGAATTTTTTGAATTAATATATATATATATATTCATATATTATACATACATTTTTGTGTATATATGCATGTGTGTGTATTTTAAAATAAATATAAAATATTATTTTATTGTTATTTATATGCTAGTATATATTTTATTTATGGTTTTATAAAAAAATATTATTTATTTAATTTTAAATAACTCATTTACATTTAAATAGATATATTATAATAATATGCATTTATATATATATATATATATATATGAATGTATGTATGTATTATTAATATGTTATTTATAAAATTATATTTATACATACATACATACATATATATATATATATGTAAGTATATGTATTATTATATATATGTATGAATTTTAATATTATATGCATTTACATTAAAGTATTTAAACAAACTTAATATGTACATATGTATTATATATATAATATTTATATATAAGTAATAGTATATACACACACATATATTTTGACAACATATACTTACTTATCGAATGAGATAACGTGTCCATTGCAATGTAAATCCCAACGTCTTTACATGGGCATGTTATGCCTTACATGGGTCGCCATGTTACACACACATATATGATACATATATACATATATATATATATATATATTAATTTATAAATTAAATAAAACTATTTAATTTATGAATTTAAATAAAATAAAAAATTTATTTAAATAATATTTAGAAATGTTCTAAATGAATTAGACTTCATAGTCCCAATATAGATCCAATAAGGAATTTTTTTTGAAATTTACTCATAACTTCCGCTACGGGCTCTACCAGTTCCAACAATGGTATCGGAGCCCAATAACCTATGCAGTCTAAATCAGTTATGTTCTGGTTAACTAATTAAAGCCTACCCATATAATAGGGTGTCTATAAAAGTAGTGTTTAAGGTTGTGTTTGGGTAATCGAGTGCCCTATTTGGCTTCTAGCCTGGCCTGAAATGATGAGGTAAGCCCAAAAGGTTATTCCTAATAGAAAAGACCTGATTTGAATTGAGCCTTGGACTAATTTCAAAATTGTTTTGAAATTCAAAATAAAAATTTTGAATTTAAAACTTAAATTTAAAATAAGAAAAATATTATAAATGTTATAATATAGATTTTCAAATTATTTTGAAAATTAAAAATATAAGATTTTTAAATTTAAAATAAGATATACATATATTATAAAAGTTATGATATAATAAAAAAATTCAAAATATTTGAAAAATAATATAAACTAATTTTGAAATTTAAATTTATTAATAAGATTAATAAAATATATTAATTAAATTAGTTAATTAATTAATAAATATATACATGTATTATTCGTGGTATAAGTTATGTTGTTTTAAAATGTTAAAGTAACATAAGTATACATGTATGTATATAAAATGAATTTCAAAATTAATATAACTTAATTAAAATTCTTTAATTGAATAAATTAATTAATAGATAATTAATTAAATGAGATACACATATATATGATATATGTGTTATACTATAAAGGTCATAGTATATAATAATTATTCAATATAAATGTTATATTAATTTAATATAAAATTAATTAAATAAGATTTAATTAATATATTATTATACATAAGACTATTATATAAGTAAGATGAAAAATAAAAATTATATAATAATAATTTTTTATAGTATGAATGTATAAATTAAAAGTGGAATAAAAGAAACCTAAATAGACGTAAGGAATAAATACATACGTAAATGTACGTATACCGTGATTTTTGATGTGTCCGACACTTGAATCACGAGGGTATTTCATAAGAAATACATTATTCCATAAGTCGATATCACTTAATATAATATATTAAAGATTATAAATCTTCAATATAATGTTGTCTTCCACCATACATACATATATATATATATATATATTAATAAATTACTTGCATACTCCTTAGTTGTTAAGCAAATTCAAGCTAGGGATGTTATGTGTAGTATTACTAATATATTGAATACACGAGGTAAGATACCTATATAAATTTATTGAGCAAACTCAAGATACATATGTTATACTTAGGCCGTCGTGATATGGTAGGTATGAGTGAATAATTTTGTTTTGATTTGTTGAGTAAACTCAAGGTCGAAGTGAAATTAGAACAAAGCACCAAGGGTTAGGAGTTGTATATGATATAACCGATAAGGAATCATCCATCGTCCGTGGAGCTATGGCTTGTTGAGAAAACTCAAGGTCAGAATTTCAAGACGGCCGAGTCCTAAGACCTACTAATGAAGTCAAAAGACTTCTTTATTTCAACTTAGGGTTTGGTGAAACATTAAAGACTAGTGGGGGCCTTATTAGAAAATGAAATGATAACATTTAACCTTTCTAATATTATAAGAACATATGCAATATAATGTTATAATAATCTACATTGATAAATTTTTGCATTTAATACGATTAATAAAACGTTTATTGATTAAGATATATAAATGAAATAAATTGATGATTGACAAATAGAAATATAACATATATGTCACGACCCGGCTTTCTAGCCACAGAAAGACGTATCATGAATTTAGAAAGGAAGGGATAGAAGAAGAAAAGAAAAGAAAGAAGAAAGAACAACAACATCAGATACTCACAGCGGAACGAATGAAATATAATATATCACATAAAATATTACATAGTATCATATACAACAGAGTTACACAACTATACATCTCATATTAGACAGTTATAAACATTTGTCTATCATACATCTCTATATATCAATACAATACAGACACAACTCTAACACAGCGGAAACCATAATATCTACACGTTGAAGCCACCTGCTCCAAATCTCCTCCAGCATTCGTCAAAGCTAACCTGAATCCCTCGACTACTCAATACAATATTGAGTACCCAAGAGTTTAATAAAACAGAAAATAAACACTTGGGTCAGACATGGGTCTGGTGTGAGTAAACGGTTTAAACTTGTTTAACTTTGAAAAACCTTTGAAAGAAAAGGTATCTCGTAAGACTTCCCGCACATAAACACGGAAATGTTTTTACCTTACGATAACCAAAACATTTGATAGGAAATCCGATTATATTATAATAGGGTCTAGGGTTTTCAAATAAAATACAGAAATAGCTGGAATGCTTACATCTCACGTTCCAACATAGTTGGGCACAACTAAATCGTACGGCACTTATTGGATTTTGGATTCCATACAATGGCAGGGCTACTGGGGTACCGCCCGTCACAGTACGTGGCCTAGATCACTGTACTGAGGAGTACGCCCGCTCCCCTGCAACACAAGGTCGGAACATCCCTTACTGGATAATTCCCGCATAAGAAACCCCGCGGTTGTAGCTAGCAACCGCCCACAAAGCCGAAATAAAAGGGACTCTAGACAGAGGAATCTTATACTACTTGGGTGCTACCCACTAACCTTGCTGCACCTCCCCTGTTTTAGCCATTCCCGGTTGATGAGGCTTGAGGCTACGATTACCTTTATAGAACACATCTATCTTAGAATGCTCATCGCCCTCCTGACGATGTTCTGAAAGCATTCAATCCATACAAGTTCGTTCCGGGTTCGAACGAAACCGAAGGCATTATCTCGTTACACTCATTTTGGAATCACCCTCAGAGTTAATGACAATAACCCTTGCACTCTCAATCTTCATCTCGAATCTATAAGTACTATCTCTGTCAACTCATTACGGAATCACCCACAGAGTTATACTGTAAAAGAATAGTTCTTACACCTCGAGTCTTCACTTGCTCCACTTGGATTAACGCTTAACGTTTAATTTGGATCGATGTGGTTTTCGGATATCCAAATCTGGAAACCCGATCCCGGTCTCATCGAAATCCAAAACGTATCTTTTAAGGCCAAGTTATTCTTAAGGGTTTAAACAGTTAACTTATATTCAGAATGATATAAACAGATAGATGAATCACATTATCACAATAGATAATTCATATCAAACATTCATCTCACAAAGCAGCATATCACATATATCAGAGATATCCAAATCATCCAACATCAACCAATCACCCAATATCCAATATCAATCAATCATCCATAAGCAGGTTTGATTATCTCCAAATCAATTTAATCAATCTTTAATTAAATTAATTACTATTCTTTAATCACTTGGATTATCTTAATCCTGCTTACTATCATTAATTAATTTCAAATTAATTAATTAATCATCTCTTAATGATCTTCCTTAATTAATCTCCTTTGATTAATTATACTTTAATTACATTTTAGTAATTATCCTTAATCATATTCAGTAATTAACTTTTAATTACTATCATTAATTACAATAATTAATGAACCTTTATCAATTAATTAACTAAAATTAATTATATTAATCCTCAATTAATTACAATTAATTAATCAAACTAAAATTAATTACTTTTATTAATCAACCTTGATTAATTCATTAATCCTTATTAATTAATTAACCTTTTAATTAATTAAATAATTAATTTTTAATCAACCACTTCATTCATTAATTAGTCTTAATTAATCATAAACAGTAATTAACAATTTGTAATTACTTATCTTAATTAATTACTTCTTAATTAATTATATTAACCTTGATTAATTAATCTAATTAATTAATCTTTAATTACTTCATTAAGTAATTATTAATCAATTTAAATTAACAAATAATCCTTAATTAATTACTTTATTAATTAATTACTCTTAGTAATTAATCTTAAATTAAACACATTTAATTAATCACATTTATTAATTAACTAAACTAAAATTAAGTAATTAATTCTTAATTACTTACATAAGTAATTATCTTCTAATTACTTCCATTAAAAATCTTGATTACTTTCTTAATTAATTTCTTAACCAATAATTAATTCCATCATTAATAATTCTTAATACTTTAATTAATTAATTACTTCATAATTAATTAACTTTAAAATAATTATATTAATTAATTCCTTAATTGATAACCTTAAGTGATTACCCATTAATCACCTTAGCTAATTGCTTCCATGAGTAATTTACTTCTCCTAATTACTTTAAGTAATTATCCATTAATTACTTCATTAAGAAATTATTAATCAATTAATTATAAATTGATTATCTTAGATTAATTAGGCAAATTAATAAATCTAAAATTAATTATATTAATTAATTAATCTATTAATCATCACTTAATCTTTAATTAATTTATTTCTTAATTACATTTATTTCCACTAATTACTTTATTAAGTAATTAGCCTTAATTACAAATAGTAATTAAGCTTTAATTTATTTTTATTCATTAACTATTCTTAATTAATCTCAACTTAATTTTATTAAGAATACTTATATTTATATTAAAATACTTACTCAAAGTATTTACTTTATTAAAACCCAATTTAGAAATCAATTTTGAAATATAATTTACTTTAAACCAAACAATTCAACATTTAATTTTTGATATACTTAAATTTTTGAAAATCATTTCCAAACATGTTTAATCCAATCAAACCATTATTTATCTTAAAACTTGTTTTTAATACTTAAAAACTTGTTCATACTTTAAATTTTAAAACCAAGATATAGTTTGCTTTGAAAATCTCAAATCTGGTTACTTAAATTTAAAACACCCGAGTCTAAACAAAAGAAAACACGAGTAAACCCACTAAAACCCCCTAGTCTACCCCGAGTCCTCTTGAATACCTACCCACTTCGAGTCGAAACGCGAATATCACGAGACTTCCCCCGAGCGTCACTCTTCTTCCCCAAATTCACGAACTCCAGTACACCCAAACGTGTACACGTGCACACGGTGAACTTACCCAAACGCCTCCGGCCAACCAAGGTCGTCGCGACCATCGACGACGATCCCAATAACCCACGCGATCACGACTACACACCCAGATCGACGATAAACTCAATCGAAACGAAATCGAGCTAATCTCGCCAAAAGCTGGAACCCATTCCCCATCGGAAGATTACTTCGTCGCCGACGATCACGTCACTGGTACCCACGACACCTCGTCCATAGCACCGCAGCATCACCACGCCACCCTCCATCAACACGCGATCGCCTCCGATCAAATCTTCATCTCGCAAAAAGCACGACAATGAAGCCAAAAAAAACAGCAACTAAAACCCTAGTTTGATCGAATTCAATCAATTCAGACATTAGAAAAATTTGATAGTATTTTTCCCATCATCTCCAACACTCAAGCTAGCTTCGATCAAGAAATTGCCTCCGATCATCACGTTGATCAACGGCAATCAACAAAGATACCCAAAACGAATATCTCTAAAATTCTCATGAATTATCAATCTAAAAATTTTGATATGTATATTAAAATTCATCATTTTCTATTACTAATCAAATTCTATAATCAAATTCTGAAATTATGAAGATTGATTCTTGGCTAAATTTTAGATCATCACTGGTATTCATCTTTCAGAAATAATTGCCAAATATAAATTCTAGAAACCATTTTTAAAATTGAATTTATATTGTAACAATCCTCTTTCATTCACAAATCAATATCTAATATCGATTTTACAAAGAGGATTTGAATTTTAGAACTTGATTTTCCAATCTGAACTATAAACAGGGCCTATTTTCCTATATACCTACATATACATTCAGATATTTGCATATATACAGACATGCAAGCAAGTACACACCATCATTCAACCATATATACATGCATTCATATCAGATCAATTTAATCTATCACTGACATCAAATAAAATCATCAGGTTAAACTGTTTTTAAAAATAAATTTACTCACCTATTTTAAAACAGAGGGACAGGCTTCCTTTATTGATCTGGAACCTGATGCTTGATTTGATCTTTGAATTTTAATTTTATGTTGAGTTGATCTACTGCTTGATGAAGCTTAAATCTTTGTTTGATTTAGTTGCTGAGTTGAATTTTCTTGCTTGTTGATCTTCATTATGTTTGCATGATTTCAGGTCGAAGTTGAATTGATTTTGAAAACTGTTGTTTGTAGCTTGATTCAGTTTCATTTGCATTTGGTTTCTGTTTTGATTTATTTATTTCTTTGTTTCAGTTTTTGGAAAGATGAGGAGAGAAAGGATTGAAGAAGAAATGTAAAAATTTTAGAACTGGAAGAATGAATTCAGATCTCCTCTTTACAACATTTTGTTTATTAAATTTTAGAGAAAATAAAACCTTGCCACTTGTTAACTTGAAATGCTCTTATGCTTACAATTGTAAATATATGTTATAATGGTCTTACACATGTCCTTTTTAATATATTAAATAATTTTTTTTATTTAATTTAACTGTTAATATAAAGCTTTTCATACTTACTTTATTAATTACTACATTTATCTTAGTATATGTATATATATAAACTATTTTTAGAGAAAATATTATAAAACCAAATACCCTTGAAAAAGTATTTATATTTTATTAATTATGTAAATATGGATTTATATAAATTCATTTACTTATTTAGAAACTATTTTAGTTTAAGAGATATTTTAAAAAGGAAAGTTTATTTAAAACCATATATACACACTTATAACCATTTTATACTTATTAAAAGAAAACAAGATAAAAATAAATCTTTTATTAAATCTTATTTAAACTATCATATTTTTAGAAATAATAATTATCTTATATTTTGAAAACAATTGAATTTAAATCTAAACTAACCTTTGAAAAATATTAATTTTAAAACAAAGCTTTAAATCATAATTCATACATATATAAATTATTAATAGATTAAAATAAATTTCAAACAATATCAAATTATAATATATACATATTTATATATTACAATTTGAACATTCATCTTTAATTTAAAACAAAAGATATTTCCATTCACAATATATATCAAAAATAGAATAAATTTTATTAGCTTTAACAAACAAATCTTATCAATATTGCCAGATTATAATTCATTATCCTTTAAAAGATTAAATTACCAATTTAAATTTAAATTATAAAGAAAAATTATCAATCCAATTAAATTATTAATACAGATTACTAAATTTATACTGCTCAAAAACCCGGGATATCACATTCCTCCCCCCTTAAAATAATTTCGTCCCCGAAATTAAAAGCAAAGTTAATAATAATCCAGCAAAGATTTTAATTTCAAACACAAACCTATCATCCAATTCCTATCAATCAAAGCAACCCATCCAACAATCAAACAAACCTAGCTAACTATTCTGATATAAATCAGAATAGACTTCATAATACTATCTCGAGTTTCCCCGAGTATAAATCACCGGGAGACTCGCTCTACAGAAGCTAAACAAACTACACCACCATGATCTAGAGCTCCTCACTTCTCTAGATCCACCAATCTGAACAGAATATTAGATCACACTCAAGTCCAGCTCAACTTCCAAATTCAACTGAACTGCAGATTCCACACTAGCAATGCATCATACACGTACTCCCTCAGAGATACGTGAAATACAATGAATTCCAGATATCCAACTGGCCATTCAATCCTGTAGACAAGGAACTACGTACTCCTCTCGAGAACACAGGAAAATCAAAAATATTTCGGAGCTAGCTTTCCAGACTTACCAAATCTTATAGCTTTATATCGGAGAAAACTTAAACAAATTTCTAATCTCCAATTCCGAATTCCAAACTCTGCCTCATATCTGCATAACTCACCAAACAATCTTGGACTACCCCATCTCTTCCTGATCAGCTTAACCTTCGCTGATGCTTCTTGAAATAAATTCGAACCAAGAACAAAATGATCTCTAGATCCTATTCAACAATATGAACTTCCAAAATCCGTTGAAATCCAAACTTGAAAACTAGATCTGACCAATCCATTTCCAAAAATTCCTGAGCTGCTACACCAATTCTTCTTTCTCTAAGAACCATCCTACTACCAGACTAACCATCGGTATCGCTTCTGGAATCAAGTCGATACGGAACTCAACTCCAGATGAAGACAAACTTCTACTTCTTCGAAGACATCCGGAAAAATTCTGACTACTTCAGTAGCTCCTACTTCCATATGAGAAACCTCAATCTCAAACAAAAGATTACCCAAAATAAATTCCCAATTTAATCGCAAGTCACTCTTGCGATCCTACCTAGTTCGGATTCCAAAGAAATTGTTCTCTCTTTACCAATTAAAAGAGCCTTAAGTTTTTTTCCAAACAAGGTTAACTCTTCAAGAAAACTTCACCATCTACCCGGACTGCTGATAGAAGAACCACAAAGATTTCTGAACCATCGAAGAAACGAGCCACACTGCTACTTCCAAACTCTATCTCTAGAATACTGCTAAGCCAAAGACCTCTTCGTCAGCACACTGAACACTTCGAGTTGCACTGCTACCACAGCTAACCAAAAACTTCTAATCCATAGGCTCCTCGAAACTAAAACCATCAACAAATCTCACAACGAACCTCCGAGATGGCAGCCATCCCAAAAGAAACTCGGGACTCCAAACCAAACACTAAATAACTTACTCTTCTTAAGAGAATATGGGACCATGTCTGAAGAACAACTAATCGACCTTAGTCCCATACTTCAAAATAGATAAAACTCTCTTACTCGATATCAGAGAATTCCTATACAGCCGAGTCTTTCCTACGGTAGGCATCAACTGTTTCTCCAATACCTTCTTGATCTTGCTCCAAAAAGAACATCTCCTTCGGGAACATCCATAGATACTGCGTCTCATCACACAGCTGCTCCTTCCTGAAGTCGCCAAGCTTCCATTACTTACTTCTGCACAACCGACAGATCAACTCTAGAAAATCTGCTCACCCGAGCTCAACCAAATTTACACTCCAATAATGGACTTCGAATCTTTTAAAAAGATTTCCTTCAGAGATCCGAGAAATTCTTACTCCATACTGTCAAACTTACTCGAGACGGTATTAGGTCTACAGTCTCGACAGATACTCTTCCAACCTCAACATTCAAACTTTAACCAATGGTAGTCGTGTTACACACACCACCACCCTATCTACATTTATAACTCGTATTGGAAAACCCGAACAGGTAACCCAACAAATAGGTAGAATAAATATATATATATATATATAGTTAAAAATTACAAATACGCTCTCTCAAGATAGATAGAAATCACTCTAGAGCTAGGTATTCACTCAACCTACAGCTCTGATACCAACTGTAATGGGACGAGCAAGTGGCGACTGGTAGGCTTTGCAACCATCCCAGACCCACCGTGGCATACAGTGATACCTCGAATTTGCTTTTACGGCCAGCCTCTCGACTCGCAACCAACCCTCACAAGGCCTTTACCTCTCAGGGACATGTAGGGGTAAGAGTCTCCCGTTCGCCACCAAACCGCGAAGCGAGAACCCCCTATCATGCTGTAATATAGCAAACCCGATCCCGGTCTCATCGAAATCCAAAACGTATCTTTTAAGGCCAAGTTATTCTTAAGGGTTTAAACAGTTAACTTATATTCAGAATGATATAAACAGATAGATGAATCACATTATCACAATAGATAATTCATATCAAACATTCATCTCACAAAGCAGCATATCACATATATCAGAGATATCCAAATCATCCAACATCAACCAATCACCCAATATCCAATATCAATCAATCATCCATAAGCAGGTTTGATTATCTCCAAATCAATTTAATCAATCTTTAATTAAATTAATTACTATTCTTTAATCACTTGGATTATCTTAATCCTGCTTACTATCATTAATTAATTTCAAATTAATTAATTAATCATCTCTTAATGATCTTCCTTAATTAATCTCCTTTGATTAATTATACTTTAATTACATTTTAGTAATTATCCTTAATCATATTCAGTAATTAACTTTTAATTACTATCATTAATTACAATAATTAATGAACCTTTATCAATTAATTAACTAAAATTAATTATATTAATCCTCAATTAATTACAATTAATTAATCAAACTAAAATTAATTACTTTTATTAATCAACCTTGATTAATTCATTAATCCTTATTAATTAATTAACCTTTTAATTAATTAAATAATTAATTTTTAATCAACCACTTCATTCATTAATTAGTCTTAATTAATCATAAACAGTAATTAACAATTTGTAATTACTTATCTTAATTAATTACTTCTTAATTAATTATATTAACCTTGATTAATTAATCTAATTAATTAATCTTTAATTACTTCATTAAGTAATTATTAATCAATTTAAATTAACAAATAATCCTTAATTAATTACTTTATTAATTAATTACTCTTAGTAATTAATCTTAAATTAAACACATTTAATTAATCACATTTATTAATTAACTAAACTAAAATTAAGTAATTAATTCTTAATTACTTACATAAGTAATTATCTTCTAATTACTTCCATTAAAAATCTTGATTACTTTCTTAATTAATTTCTTAACCAATAATTAATTCCATCATTAATAATTCTTAATACTTTAATTAATTAATTACTTCATAATTAATTAACTTTAAAATAATTATATTAATTAATTCCTTAATTGATAACCTTAAGTGATTACCCATTAATCACCTTAGCTAATTGCTTCCATGAGTAATTTACTTCTCCTAATTACTTTAAGTAATTATCCATTAATTACTTCATTAAGAAATTATTAATCAATTAATTATAAATTGATTATCTTAGATTAATTAGGCAAATTAATAAATCTAAAATTAATTATATTAATTAATTAATCTATTAATCATCACTTAATCTTTAATTAATTTATTTCTTAATTACATTTATTTCCACTAATTACTTTATTAAGTAATTAGCCTTAATTACAAATAGTAATTAAGCTTTAATTTATTTTTATTCATTAACTATTCTTAATTAATCTCAACTTAATTTTATTAAGAATACTTATATTTATATTAAAATACTTACTCAAAGTATTTACTTTATTAAAACCCAATTTAGAAATCAATTTTGAAATATAATTTACTTTAAACCAAACAATTCAACATTTAATTTTTGATATACTTAAATTTTTGAAAATCATTTCCAAACATGTTTAATCCAATCAAACCATTATTTATCTTAAAACTTGTTTTTAATACTTAAAAACTTGTTCATACTTTAAATTTTAAAACCAAGATATAGTTTGCTTTGAAAATCTCAAATCTGGTTACTTAAATTTAAAACACCCGAGTCTAAACAAAAGAAAACACGAGTAAACCCACTAAAACCCCCTAGTCTACCCCGAGTCCTCTTGAATACCTACCCACTTCGAGTCGAAACGCGAATATCACGAGACTTCCCCCGAGCGTCACTCTTCTTCCCCAAATTCACGAACTCCAGTACACCCAAACGTGTACACGTGCACACGGTGAACTTACCCAAACGCCTCCGGCCAACCAAGGTCGTCGCGACCATCGACGACGATCCCAATAACCCACGCGATCACGACTACACACCCAGATCGACGATAAACTCAATCGAAACGAAATCGAGCTAATCTCGCCAAAAGCTGGAACCCATTCCCCATCGGAAGATTACTTCGTCGCCGACGATCACGTCACTGGTACCCACGACACCTCGTCCATAGCACCGCAGCATCACCACGCCACCCTCCATCAACACGCGATCGCCTCCGATCAAATCTTCATCTCGCAAAAAGCACGACAATGAAGCCAAAAAAAACAGCAACTAAAACCCTAGTTTGATCGAATTCAATCAATTCAGACATTAGAAAAATTTGATAGTATTTTTCCCATCATCTCCAACACTCAAGCTAGCTTCGATCAAGAAATTGCCTCCGATCATCACGTTGATCAACGGCAATCAACAAAGATACCCAAAACGAATATCTCTAAAATTCTCATGAATTATCAATCTAAAAATTTTGATATGTATATTAAAATTCATCATTTTCTATTACTAATCAAATTCTATAATCAAATTCTGAAATTATGAAGATTGATTCTTGGCTAAATTTTAGATCATCACTGGTATTCATCTTTCAGAAATAATTGCCAAATATAAATTCTAGAAACCATTTTTAAAATTGAATTTATATTGTAACAATCCTCTTTCATTCACAAATCAATATCTAATATCGATTTTACAAAGAGGATTTGAATTTTAGAACTTGATTTTCCAATCTGAACTATAAACAGGGCCTATTTTCCTATATACCTACATATACATTCAGATATTTGCATATATACAGACATGCAAGCAAGTACACACCATCATTCAACCATATATACATGCATTCATATCAGATCAATTTAATCTATCACTGACATCAAATAAAATCATCAGGTTAAACTGTTTTTAAAAATAAATTTACTCACCTATTTTAAAACAGAGGGACAGGCTTCCTTTATTGATCTGGAACCTGATGCTTGATTTGATCTTTGAATTTTAATTTTATGTTGAGTTGATCTACTGCTTGATGAAGCTTAAATCTTTGTTTGATTTAGTTGCTGAGTTGAATTTTCTTGCTTGTTGATCTTCATTATGTTTGCATGATTTCAGGTCGAAGTTGAATTGATTTTGAAAACTGTTGTTTGTAGCTTGATTCAGTTTCATTTGCATTTGGTTTCTGTTTTGATTTATTTATTTCTTTGTTTCAGTTTTTGGAAAGATGAGGAGAGAAAGGATTGAAGAAGAAATGTAAAAATTTTAGAACTGGAAGAATGAATTCAGATCTCCTCTTTACAACATTTTGTTTATTAAATTTTAGAGAAAATAAAACCTTGCCACTTGTTAACTTGAAATGCTCTTATGCTTACAATTGTAAATATATGTTATAATGGTCTTACACATGTCCTTTTTAATATATTAAATAATTTTTTTTATTTAATTTAACTGTTAATATAAAGCTTTTCATACTTACTTTATTAATTACTACATTTATCTTAGTATATGTATATATATAAACTATTTTTAGAGAAAATATTATAAAACCAAATACCCTTGAAAAAGTATTTATATTTTATTAATTATGTAAATATGGATTTATATAAATTCATTTACTTATTTAGAAACTATTTTAGTTTAAGAGATATTTTAAAAAGGAAAGTTTATTTAAAACCATATATACACACTTATAACCATTTTATACTTATTAAAAGAAAACAAGATAAAAATAAATCTTTTATTAAATCTTATTTAAACTATCATATTTTTAGAAATAATAATTATCTTATATTTTGAAAACAATTGAATTTAAATCTAAACTAACCTTTGAAAAATATTAATTTTAAAACAAAGCTTTAAATCATAATTCATACATATATAAATTATTAATAGATTAAAATAAATTTCAAACAATATCAAATTATAATATATACATATTTATATATTACAATTTGAACATTCATCTTTAATTTAAAACAAAAGATATTTCCATTCACAATATATATCAAAAATAGAATAAATTTTATTAGCTTTAACAAACAAATCTTATCAATATTGCCAGATTATAATTCATTATCCTTTAAAAGATTAAATTACCAATTTAAATTTAAATTATAAAGAAAAATTATCAATCCAATTAAATTATTAATACAGATTACTAAATTTATACTGCTCAAAAACCCGGGATATCACAATATACTTACTATTAAATGCTTCTTACATGATAATGTTTCAATACTCATGCAAGCGCCTAATTTTACAACTACTAAATACATTCATAATTTGGTCGCTTACACATTTATTTGGTCGAGACCAGGTATTGCATTCTACGAGTTTTGAACTCTAAAGCAATACAAGACTATGGATATTTGATCCATATACTATCACATATAAGTGTTATATGGAGAATGCTCATAGTTCATAATGTACGATACTTGGATGTAGTTAGTTTATTCGAAATAAGCCAATAAATAGTCCTATGAGATCAAGTATTCAATTTGATTGATTACAAAAGGATCGCATTGTGTTAAATGTAACATATGACCAAAACTACAATATAGATCTAAAAATCCGTTCACTGAAATGTCAGTTTAATCAGTTTATGGAAATTGCAACATATTTGATGTCCTTAAATATTAAGGATAATCGAGTGCACTTTCGTAAAGAGTTCATTATGATATTGTAGTAAGGGATTTCTTTTGAATGGTTGGACTATTTAGAAAGAAAAACAAGTGTACAAGTGTAAATGTGATTTAAGGTACATTTGAGACGAAGAGAGTGAATAGTCACTTCTGCTTCATAAAGAAACATCGAAAACGAGAATTATTATAATAATAATAATTGATGCTTACATTGGAATGAGAAATACGATTTCTATTCCAAAATGTATTTTTATATAGAAATTTGTTTTCTATGAGATTTATTTCTTTGAGTTCAAGATATTTGATCAAAGTACTCTCTGCTTTAAACTAGTTGTAGTATATGAATTTTTTTTTTATTAAGTGAATAACGGACCTCTGAATTTAGCATGCTATTATAGTGGAAATAGTGGAAGCATGTCATATAGTACTCATTGAATGCATCAATTACGAAAATTGTTTTTGTAAAACACAATAAACATTATTTATGAAATAATGACTATTTTTCGGTGTCGACTGAAAAATAAACATAGTTATATTTCAATGAGAAATTATGAATATTCGTTATGAAATAAAACTATAATGTGGTATTTGTTTCACAATAAAAGTGATGCATTGGAAAATACCGAAGTATCTAAAATTATTTACATTTATTTTAGTATTATAGACTAAGCCGTAGTTTTGAGAAATAATGTTTTATTATGTGATTATGAGTCATATGGTACTAGTTAAATATATCTCAAACAATTAAAGGGCTATGTACCCATTTAGTGGGAGCGTCATAAGAGTTGATGAGCTTTTTAGATTGATATATATTGATGTATGCAACCGCAAGTCTGTTAATACCAAAACAGTTCCACGTGCTTCATCTTATTCACCAATGAGTTATCATAGACATAGACAATTATATTTGATATGCATGTATAATTCTATGTTAAACTCATAGAATATAAAACATAAGAAAATAATATAATATGCAATAGAATTGATTCGATTTGATAGAATGGTGAGTATATTGGAAAGAGTTATGTATGTACCTAATATGAATAAAGGTTCAGTCTAAATGGTCACTCCTTACTATAATACATAATGATGTATTGATAAGGAGTAGTCGAACTTTGTTGGATGAAGTACGATTGATTGTGAGTGAAGTTAAGTTAACTTCTTCCTATAAGGTCATGTATTTAAGAGTAGTACACAAGGTAAAAATTAATTTCATCTAAATAATAGTTTACAAAATCATACAAGATGAGGGTTTATAAAAACCCCTGCATATCCTAGGTCAAGGAGTTGGCAAGTTGTGCGAGTCAAAACACTACACGTAATAATTGTACGTAAGGGATCTTGTATGAATCATCCCAAGAGAATTTTGAGATCGATGGTCATTAGGTCAATAATTTATGTTGTGACATAAATATATTATGAACAATGCAAAATAGATTTTATATAAGGCAATTCATAAAATGTTTATGAATGCCCATTCCATTGCACAGAGAAACAATTGTTGTTTCAAGAAATATCAACTTCATAGTGAAAGAATTTCTTTGAGGAATTATTGGTAGTAAATGGAATTGGATACGATCCAAAGTTAAAACTGATTACAAGAGATGAAATGAAATTAACTAACCTAAATGAACACATTGCATTAGAGTGCCTAATAAGTATTCTCGCACATGAAGAGAAATTATGAGTTTTTTTATCAATGTCAAAAATATATAATCCTCGGTTGTTTAATTGAACCATTGAGAGTGTTCACTCTATGATATGGTATGATGCGCAGATACGATATCAATTCCAAGTACATTATCAAAATATGATTTTGATAGTTGTACCCAAAGGGATATGATCCATTGGACACAAAAACGTCTTTAAGACAAAGACAAATGCAGTTGGCATACAGTGAGCACATTAATTAGAATAATATCATGAATTTTAATTGTTGAAATTAACGTAATAGATTTGTTATTCAACGTGCTCGAGTTAATTCGGATTCTACTCACAAAATTATCGCTTGTTATGACTTTATGTTTTGGTGTGTATGAGTTAAAATGGAAAATTTGAAATAAAGATTTAGAGTAAACTGTTACACATAATAAGCAAAGGATCATGAAGTCGGTGGGAGCGATATTGAGTTTGTAAGTTTTTGGATATGATCCGAGAACAGATATGAAAGTATAATTCGGAAAAGCATCAAAATTGAACAGGGGTTTTGATAGAGATATTAACTAGTTTGATTATCAATCAAAATGCAAAGGAAGCATGTGTTCATAAGAAAGAACATTATAAGGAACATTGATATTTCTAAACTACAATTAAATAAAACATTATTGGTTTTTAACAATATACTTGTGTTAAAATCAGTCTTAGTTATTTTAATACTCGACGTTCGATTTGTAAATGATGTCTTTTATAGTAAGTAAAAGATATTGGGAATGTCCCAAGCCGATATGCAAGGACACCTTATTAAAGTGTATAATACGGAACATGTAAGATGGATTCCTTATGCATTGGCAATAGGAATTATCATACATGTTATGTTGTCTATGATATCATTATTTGTTTATGTATTTGATACATGAAGAAAATATGAAATCCAAATTGATGTCACTAAATGGTAGTTTGGAGCGTTCTTGTGTATTTACAAAATACTAGAGAATTTTTTACAGAAATAACGAACTTCTTATGGAGCATTCAGACTCAAACTTCATAAATGATATTGAGTATAATTGTCAATAATAATTCAAGTTAAGAATATTTAAGTTGGAAATTTCCAAAATAGAAGACATTGTGGCCGATTCAATGAAATGCTAAGTACATTGACTTGAATAGCGCCACAATAAAAGTAATGTATATATATACTAAATGCACAAATTTATAATTGAGCCGAGGATAATTCCAAATGTTGAGAATCCCATAACATTGTTATATGATAAAAATGTCGCGATATAGTTTATAACAGAACTTAGAGCTCACTGGAAGTTGAGAGACATACTCTGAATTATACCACATGATGAAGGCAGTTTATCAGCGTCGAAGAGAGTTGATTGACAGAGTAGATAATTATAACATAATAGCATACCAACCATTCATTGATAGTGTACCGACCTGCCTTTTCGAACCCCAGAAGTCGACACTAATACATCCATGGTATTCATGCGCCGAACAACTAAGTGCCGGAAAGACATATTGCTAGGGGAAAGAAAGAAGATAAAAGATAGAAGAAACTAAACAATCACAGAATCTCACAACATGACAGAATAACATATATTAATCAACAAAATACTTTACAAAGTCATTTAAAAAATGATAGATCAGAGTCATACTAATATAAATTCTACCCTAGGACAGTTATAATAGCATGTCCCTTCCTAACTGATACAAGATAAATATTATACAGTGGAAACAAGATAATAACTAGCTATCGATGAAGCCTCCTTCTCCAAGCTCCTCCAAGATGCATCCGGGGGAAACCTGAACTACTTGACTGCCCATAAAAATTTGAGCACCCAAGAGTTTTAGGGAAAGAAAATAAAACTCGGGGTTAGACATGGTCTGGTGTGAGTAAACTCAAACAACTGAATTATTATGTTTAAACCCTTTTAAAATCAAAGGTATACCACATTGCACATAAACACGAACGGGTTTTTACCTTACGAAAACCAAAATACTTTTTATAGAAAATCCAGTAATATTATAATAATGTCTAAGTGTTCAAAATAAATATATGAAAATAGCTAAAATTGTTACCATTATTAAATGCCAGCATACTAGGTTCTACAACCAAAACCTTAAAGGCACGTATTGGAGATCGGATTCCATGCCATGACAAGGCATCGGGGTACCACCTATCATGGTACACGTCTAGAAAATGTACCGAGGACCTTGCCAGAATCCCCTGCCAACACAAGACCGGCCTACCTCTTACTGGATAGTACTGAATATGTCATCACCTCGTTTTCTTTGCAACCCTTTTTATCGAGATCTCATGCACAACCTATCCATAAATATGTAGATGTATCTAGAAAGGTGATGACACACCCTAATGGGAGCGACCCACTTAGCCTTGCTGCATCTCCCCTGATTTTAGTCATTCTCGATTGATGAGGCTTGAGGCTACGCTTACCTTTTGAATAGCAATCCCGCTTGGAATGCTAACACTACCTTCTAGGAAGCAATGCAGTGCTAGCATTCATCCATACAAGTTGTCCAAGATAAGGACAAACCGAAGGCACTACTTCTACTACATCCATTTTAGAATAATCCTCAGGATTAATAGCAAGCATCCGTTGCACTTAAATGACTCTGTCTTTGGTTCCATACTCTTCAAGATGTCTTCAGTTCGAAATGCTTGAGTTGGATCGAAGTGGTTTTTGGATAACATATCCGATCCCGGTCTCTTCGAAAGAACTATCGATAATTTGCGGTAAACTCAACCCCGATTCTTTAAGAAATAAACAGATAAGATATGAGCGGAGTTCACCTCCTAACTGTTTGTGGACGGATTTCCTTATCATTTATCCTAGGAGACCGAAATGAATTTACACATACAGTATAGCACCAACAGTGGTAACTGTACCACATAATTTCCGTGTTTCTCCTAGATATTTCCAAAGTTATGTTTTGGTCCATATTTTGATAGTCGGTTATTTAACTATCAAATAAACAAACATTCAAATTGATTTGATTACGTATGGGATGTACCAAGCCTTTATTAATTAATCTTTAAGTACTTAAAACACTTTGCAAACTTGATCAAAAGATCTTTTTAAAACACTATTTCCAAAACCCTTTCCATTCCTTTTATACTTGAAAGAAAACATTTATATACTTATCTCAATGGTATAAGTTATTTACCAAACTTTACAAAAGTTCCCTTCTTTTCAAAATTCATATTAAATGGCCAAGAAATTCCCTTTTCAAAACATCACTTACTATAAACCATTCACTTTATAAAACTCATTCACTTATCCCTTATAAAAACTCTTTATAAGTTCACTTCATATTTCAAACATCCTTATAAGTCTTCAAACTAGATTTAAACTTCCTTTTAAAATCTCTAAAATGATTTATGAAATCTCTTTCAATGTATAAAACTCTTTATAAAATTTCCTTTATAAATTTTTTTTGTCATCGCAAAATATCATTTACAAAATCTCATTTTTAAATCACCTTAAATAAACCTTTTTATTTAGTAAATTCCTTTTTATTAAAACAAGTTATTATTTATAAATACCTTTAAAAATAATTATATAACATGAAAATCATTCATAAACTTTAAAATCCCAAACTGATTAAAGAATTGAAGATAATTCATAATCATATTTCATAAATTCAAAAAGAGGCTTGGCAATCCCAATGGTACTAATTTAAGTTACCATTTAATTTCAATTTCATTTTCAAGTCATTCAACAATTTATTTACATAGGTCAACATATATGTAAATACACTTCATATCCAAATCAGGAAATAACATGTCAATATAAACATGTCCAAATAACATAATAGCAGGATGGTGATTTGTCCTACTAAATAGATGTCCAAACAATTCAATCAATTTATAGCAGAACGAGGATTTATTCTGCTATCAAATGTCCACACAATCAAACAACCTATCTATAGCTGTTATCCGGCCTTTTGGCCCAGCTACACAAAGGTGATTACGAGGACCAGACTTGACTATTGATGAGAAAGATGGCCATGAGACGATAATAATATGACCAGAGCATGATATCCGAAAAATTATATCCATCCCAAGGTAAATAAGATCAACGGATAGGTGATACAGGATGTCATGATGATGAAGGTTAGCTTGGTGGAATAGGTATCGGCATAGATGTTTATGAGTTGAAGAGTGTATAAGTGAGATTAGCATAGTGTGTTGGGCTGAGCTTTTCTTATGGTGGGCATGGCCAAAGGGGTCCAGGCTTGAAGATGTCAGTTAGGCTGAAGGCTACCTTCGTCTATAAATACAGGGGTAGGGGGCTCGCTCTCTCTTTTTGGGGGGACTTCATCATCTTCTTCTTCCTAATCCAAATATTCTTCCATGGCTATTTTTCTTATAAACTTGTATCGATGGATTCTGGCCAATCGAACAACTCATGTAATTGTAATCAAATGAAGAATGAATAAAATTTGAAGTGGACGCAGGTCGAGATTGCCGAACCACTATAAATCTTTGTATTAATTTACTTTTATGCTTTGTTCTCGAGATTCCATTAATTCTCTGATGTCCATGAAATTCTACAGGTGTTAGTGACCAATTCTGGTGCTAAAATTTTGGTGCTTTCACTGAGAATTGAATTCTCATCTTGATTGGATCTCATCGTCTACTAGTGGATTTCCATATTCACGAGATAGATCCAGTTGTTTACCAGCAAACTTCCTATTCTACTCAGATTTGAAAGAGATCTAAAGGAAGCTATTAGCCATGGGATTGGATTCACTGATGTACGCAAGTTTTTGGGATTGAATGTTGAAGTTTGCACTAGAGTTATATAAAGGCCGACGCCTCACTCAATGCAGATAGCCGACCCCTCACTCAATGCAAATAGCCGATCCCCTACTCAAAAGCTGACAGCCGATCGCTCTAGCATATATATTGAGCAAATTCCGACCCGTGTATATCGACCCCCTGTGACCGAACTAGTAGTCACCGAGCCAGCCTGTCCGAACCATGAATCCCTTGTGCATGACTCGAAGCGAAATCTCCTATAACCCGGAGCAGCTAAGGATGTAACCCGAAGTGAAGGAAAGTCAACCATGTTGCCCTATTAGTAATCTGCTAACGTCCTCGAACGAAAGATGAATGGCCGACCCACCTTAGCCTTGTCTCCATGACTGAGCGATATACAAGGAGCAATCCGGACCGGGCCATCCAGAATAGACTCAAGTTGTCAAACTAAACGCGTCGAATCACTCAGGCCAATCCACCTTGGCTGAGCCACTCTTGGCCGATCCACCATGCCTCCACTCCAACACCGAACCTCCTTGGATGAGCCACTCTTGGCCGATCCACCATGCCTACACTCCAATACCGAACCGCCTTGGCCGTGCCACTCTTGCCGATCCACCATGCCTACACACCAATACCGTACCGCCTTGGCCGAGCCACTCTTGGCCGATCCACCATGCCTACACTCCAACACTGAACCACCTTCTATTCTTGTGCTTTACAAGCATGCCGACCCAGTATCAAATATACCGAACCATGTGCATAGGCCGATCCAAACTTAAGTTACACCCGAACCCTAGCCATAGCGTAGTGCCTCCGCATAGTGAATTCAAAACTCAACTTAGTAAAGGAAGATTCTATCCACTTCCCTTACATCCTATGTCCGACCAGGGCATAGAGGATCAAGCGGTAGGCTCTGAATGGAAACAAGGGAATGGACAAGCAACCGCTACTCAAATGATACTCCCAAAGGTTGGAGAACGTAAATGATATGACTCTAGGCAAATGCAGGAAACTTTTGACCAAAACTAGACTCGAGTAAAACCAATATTTTCTCCAACCAAATGTCAAGATGACTCCAAGCACCATTCTTCACTGACCCAGCACTTCGAATTTAGTGACTCCAATCAAAACAATGTTGGACTCCAAGCAATTTGTCCCAAATGCTAATAAGGATACCATACTGATCGCGTTTGAGGGGAGTCGACCTCCAGATATATTTTAGCAGCTAGTTAGCTGGAGAGCCTCCTACGACCATGGATCATTTCAGTTACAAAATGAATCAAAACCAAAGTGAGGAGGAGTGGAGCAGAGTAGGAAAAATAACAATACAAGATTGTTGGCTAAGGACTCAGATTCCAGTAGACGAACCAAGATCTCAAATTTGACTCATATGCTCTTTGAAAGATTCAATCGATAGCCTTTACTTGGAGACTTGCGACTCAGAGTGGTACTGAAAACCAACCTCGAGAAAGTCCACCGAAGCCCAGAGAAAATCAGGGGAATGTTGTATATTCCAATAGGCTCACTGATCCTAACACTGGCGATTACAAACACCTTCGAGGTGTGATCGAAAAGCTGATCTGGAAAGGAAAGCTTTAACGGTATGTGCAAGTCCTACGTAATGGCAGGCAGCGAACATCCGATGCCTATCAATAAAGAACTAAGATTATCAATTGGACTGTTGACGGCCGACATCCCTTTGAAGGGAGCTAGGGCCAAAGTTGAATAGCGAGCACACGATGTTGCTTCACTGATTAATGAGATTTATTCCAATCTTCTTTAAATAATTTCTATTTTAATTTCAATTGTTCTATGAACTACAACCAACTTGAACTAAACTACTTTCAAAACAATGTAGGTGACCAAGTACTCGGAGTTGGCCGCCAACCAATCCACACAGACCGTGATCAGACCTGTGGAGTTTCATCAAGACGAGCATGATTCGACTGCTCATCATCAACTATATGCCTTTGCTTTGGGGCTATGGACTAAATATGGAAAAGCTCGTCATGGTCAGAGCCTTATACAAAGCTTTCATAATTGACCGTCCATTCAACGACCTCCATATTTGATTTGGTGGCCTAAGAAAGGCTTGGAATGAATGTGGCCTGATCATCCATTCCTCGTGTCATAAAGTAAAGTTCGATAAAATACATATGCCTTTCCTGAAGCTCAGTGATGCCGGGATCTAACTAGAGCGGACGTGATTTGATCATCTACACATCAACTCCTACCAGGAACACAAGAGGTAGTTTGAAAGTCTGACTTGAAGTAGCTGTGATGGACTGCCTACTCGTCAACCATCGCTCCCAATACATGGACACGACTACACCTTGGAACATATGCAACTTAGTTTGTCTACTCAGTGATCCATTATCCTCGTTTTCTAGAAAGAGATACGAAGAAAATCATGCAAGACTTGATTATCCAACCCCAGGATGGATGTGATCCAACCATCTATCATATACCTCCTTCCTTGACTTGATTGGAAGAGCTACAATCACCAAGCGGATGAGAATCGACCGTCCATTTTTCAAGTTTCATACTTGATGATGGGGCCAGAGTCACATTCCATGAGCAAACGCGGTTCGACCGTTCATTCGACAACATTAGCCTCGATATGGTAAATGAAATACAAATCAAATGGGTGGAAATACGACTTCTCTCAACAAAAATCTCTAAGTCCCTGAAGCGGACTAGAGTACTCGGAGTCCCCATAGTGTGGACTAGAGTATAAATTGCTTGACGAAATCTCTAAGTCCCTGAAGCGGACTAGAGTACTCTGAGTCCCTGGAGCGCGGACTAGTGTATAAACGATTTGAGAAACATCTCTAAGTCCCTGAAGCGGACTAGAGTACTTTGAGTCCCCGGAGCGCGGACTAGTGTATAAACGATTTGAGAAAAATCTCTAAGTCCCTGAAGCGGACTAGAGTACTTTGAGTCCCCGGAGCGCGGACTAGAGTATAAACGATTTGAGAAAAATCTCTAAGTCCCTGAAGCGGACTAGAGTACTCTGAGTCCCCAGAGTGCGGACTAGAGTATAAACGACTTGAGAAGAATCTCTAAGTCCCTGAAGTGGACTAGAGTACTCTGAGTCCCCAGAGCACGGACTAGAGTATAAACGATTTGAAAAAAATCTCTAAGTCCCCGAAGGGGACTAGAGTACTTTGAGTCCCTAGAGCACGGACTAGAGTATCAACGACTTGAGAAAAATCTCTAAGTCCCTGAAGCAGACTAGAGTACTCTGAGTCCCCAGAACGCAGACTAGAGTATAAACGGTTTGAGAAAAATTTCTAAGTCCCTGAAGCGGACTAGAGTACTTTGAGTCCCCAGAGCACGGACTAGAGTATAAATGACTTGAGAAAAATCTCTAAGTCCTTGAAGCGGACTAGAGTACTCTGAGTCCCTGGAGCGCAGACTAGAGTCTAAACGATTTGAGAAACATCTCTAAGTCCCTGAAGCGGACTAAAGTACTTTGAATCCCCGGAGCGCGGACTAGAGTATAAACGATTTGAGAAAAATCTCTAAGTCCCTGAAGCGGACTAGAGTACTCTGAGTCCCCAGAGCGCGGACTAGAGTATAAACGACTTGAGAAAAATCTCTAAGTCCCTGAAGGGGACTAGAGTACTTTGAGTCCCTAGAGCGTGGACTAGAGTATAAACGACTTGAGAAAAATCTCTAAGTCCCTGAAGCGTACTAGAGTACTATGAGTCCCCAAAGCGCGGATTAGAGTATAAACAATTTGAGAAAAATCTCTAAGTCCCCGAAGCGGACTAGAGTATAAATGACTTGATGAAATCTCTAAGTCCCTGAAGCGGACTAGAGTACTCTGAGTCCCCAGAGCACGGACTAGAGTATAAACGACTTGAGAATAATCTCTAAGTCCCTGAAGCGGACTAGAGTACTCTGAGTCCCCAAAGTGTGGACTAGAGTATAAATGACTTGACGAAAATCTCTACGTCCCAAATTGTGGACTAGAGCATAAACCATTCAACAAATCTCTAAGTCCCTAGAGCGTGGACTAAAGCATAAACACAAATTTAGCACGAGTCGACCGGGGGAAGAATAACTCTAAGTCACCAGAATGCAGAGTGGCGTATAAACACCGATAAATAGATGAGTGGATTCCGACCGTTCTCTATTCTGCAAACTTCGGCCAGAAATCGACAAGAGGAATATTAACTCGCTAAGGATGGAGTTCGACCATCCGACTTATGGCCTGGCCATTGCTGGGAGCAGGAGTACAAATCACTAAAATCTGAATACGACAGCTCATTATAGCTCTAGCCTGGCGTTCATTACAACTTAAGGCAACAACTGCAAGGAGGCCTCAATATAGAATCAATCGAAACGGCATCCAAAGCTACGGGCGACCGACTATATAATACCTCAGATCGAGAGTCAGTATCGATCTGCACCAAGCACATACGAAGGTGACCCGAATGTCCCTTGAAAAAGTATGACCACCTGAGTGTGGAAAGGAGAGTAAACCACGAAGACTTGGTCATTAATTCTCCAGCACCCTCCTTCGATCCGTCAGGAGAAGTACGAAACTAGATGAGCATGACCCGACTGCACTTGAGCCAACTTTACCCCGAAATCTGATTACAGAACATGAAACAAAGTGGACGTGGATGACCGTTCAGTACCCAACTTACGCCCAGAAATTGACGAGGCATCGAAGTATTCCCCTTGGAATGAAAAACGACAATACAATCCAGGATAGGCGAGACTCAGCCTCCCATCAATTGACCTGATCCCACGATTCAACAGGAAAGAGAGTAAAGCTAAAGTGGGCATGGCTGGCCTTCCTACTTATCGATATATGCCCTAGACTTGGGGGCACGAGCGAGAAGCATGATGAATGTGACTTGACTATTCACCGATCAACTTTATGTCTTTGGAGTTTAGGTGGGGGTATAAACATAGCTGGGACGAGATTCAACCATCCACGCAGTACATTTATCAACCCGAGACTGGGAGCAGAAGCGTGATCATCCAAAGACTAGCTGCGGTAGCTCAATATTGAAACTTATATATAGTGTTTACAACTACTCAAGGCTATGACCGATCTAGAGATAGAATCATTAAATCGATGCCTAAGCTCGTAGGCAACTGACTATCACTCCAACCCGATGACGGGTAAAGGATCATGAATGCATTGAATGGAAAGCGCATTACTCGTTTATACAAGCAAATTCAAACTCAAAGCAAAATCAAGCTATGCGACTTTACGCAACTCGAGGCTGACCCTACTCGACATTTTCTTCAACGTGCTTCTAAGCCTGATCTTTGGCCATTTGCAGATAATTGATTAGAGCATTCAGAGCCCTTCACTGTCAGACTTAATAACTCATTACAAGACTCTAGGATTCGACCAGAGTAACCATCGACATTGACCGTCCCAACCATATTTCACATTGAATGTTACGCAAAATAGTTACATCTGAACTCAAAGAATCCAAGATTGCACTGGCTAAACTGACAGTCGACATTACAGTTAGCCATGGCGACCCTTCACGGGTGCTGAAGATCGGATCACGGCTCAGTGCAATGATGATAAAAGAATTAGTTGGATTTCTCTGAATAAATGATGATATGTTCCCTTGGACCCATTCTGACATGTGTGTCGACTATCGCGAGCCATGCATTGAATATCGACCCAAAGCTACAAAAGCTAGCATCATACAACGACTTGAGACGTCTGAAAGACTACTTAAATAGAATACCGAACTAAGCTAATTCGATATCGCTTATTTTCCTCGAAGAGCTATCCAAAGAAGGAAATTAGCAGACCTCATATCTGAATTCACTGCATCAGACTACTACTCGAAGAGTAGTGGAGAACTAACTAACAGATGGAAAATGTACGCGGATGAAGCATCCAATGATCAGTGTTATGGCACATGAGACGTGTTAATGACTCCTCAGGAACGACCGATCTGCTACGTCCTGAAACTCGATTCCCATGTAAAAAGCAACGATGCTTAGTATGAAGCCTCGACCGCCAGCCTCAAACTTGCTAAAGAACTTGGAGTGGAAACTTTACATATCTTTTGTGATTCCTGATTGGTAGCATGCAAAGTTAGGAAGTTAATCTTGCCGGGGGCATTGTTTTGCTCCTTATCTCGTCCAGTTCCAAGAGCTACTAGCCAACTTCACATATTACATCATTACACACATCCTCAGCAAACGAAATGAAAAGAGTCAAGTCACTGGCCAGGCTGGCCAGTCTCAGGGATGCGCAACGGACATACTTTGTTCCGGTTGAAATATTCCAAGCATTGACAGATGGAGATCGGCTAGATCTTGGAGACAGAGCCAGAAAAGGGGTCACGGTCGACTCCTATCAAAGACTATCTACAATGAGGAGTTCTTACTGAATGGAGGAGTGGAAAATGACAGATCCTCCTCAAAGCTTCACTCCAAATCATCCAAGAAGAAGTCATGTGTAGAAAGGAGTTTATCCATTCCTATGCCTCGATGTATCACCCAAGATGAAATCAAACAAGTCTTCAGAGAAGTTCATGAAGAAAAATGCAGCGATCACACCAAAGGGCAAACCCTGACAAAGAAAATACTCCGTTATGGGTATTACTGGCCAACTGTCAATCGAGATGTAACCGATCATGCTAGACAATGCGACGAGTGCAAGATGTTTGCAAAAATTTCGAGAGCCCCACTATGACAATCCGGATTTTAATGTCTATTTATCGGGTGATTAATTGATGTAATTATTGAAATATTAGTTTTGATAGTCGAACAAATGAATTTCTAATATTCAAAATATCTGAATATATATATATATATATATATATATATATATTGATTTAAAAACTATATTCAAACTTAAGTTATAACATTTTAGTTATGATAAATTTCATAGAAAAATATATAAAAACTCTTCCATTTGAAATTTAGATGGAATATCTATAAAATTGTATATAACTATACAAGCTTTATGATAATTAAACATGTAAAAGGTTATGATGTTTAAATATATACACAAGCATATAAGTAATATGTATACATATATATATTTGTCACATGAACTAATATACATGAAAAGTTGTGTAAATGTGAATATATATATATATATACATATAATGATAAAATATACATAAGCAGTGTATATTAAAAAATGTATAAATATAAGTCTGTGTATGATATGAAGCAAAGTATAAGAAGTTGTAAAAATGTGAATATATATATATATAATATTAAAAGTATACCAAAACATATTTATAACATGAGAAAATACGTATGTGAAGACAAAATAATATGCATAAGTAAGTATATATATGAGTGTATGTAGATGTAAATGCGTATATGTATAAATAAAATATATATATATATATATGGATAGGCATATAAACAAAAGAGGAGACAAGCATTTAAAGCCTAGTACAAAACCTTAATCAAAGTCGGGTCAAAACATTTTCAAAGCAAACTAGAAAAAAAAATCTCAGCCTTGGCTTACCCTGTAAGCTTCATTCTTCTATTCTATATACCTCCACTTGTCTTCATTTATTCCATTCGAAGTTAAGCATAACAAAGAAAACAAATCAATGGCAAAAGCCTGTATCATAGACCAGAAACCAAGAAAATCAAAGAATTCTCTTCACAAAAATTCAAAACCTATAACAATTTCAAGTTCTCAGTATCAAGCAACTCCATATTCAATTTAAGCAAATCATTTCAACAACTAAATCAAAGACTCGAAGCAAGATCAAGTTTCCAGTTTCAAAAGATCAGCAACCTCCTGTTTTAAATCATTCCAGGCTTCCTCTGTTGACTGTGAGTAAACATTCTTTTAAAAACAGTTAATTTGGATTTAACTCTAATGGATGTGATGATATTGGTTTATGTGGAAGTTCTTCAGCTTGAATTTATTTGAATTGACATATATGTTGTGTGGGCATGTCTGTTTCTATATATCCTATTCTCTGTTGTTTCACAGTCCATGTTTTGTTTTCAAAAATTCAAATATCTCAATCAAATCAATATTAGACTTCGATGTTTGAATGAATGTTGTTTGCCAAAGTAAGATGATAATTTTAAAAATAGTTTCAGGGTTTTAAATTCAACAAATAATTTTTAAAATGGGAATAACAGTGGAAAATATATATATGTTAAAAATCAACAATCTTAATTTCTGATTTAGATTACATGAATGAATTAGTGATTGAAAATCACGATTTTTAATATACATTTCATGATTTTTAGTTCGATAATCATTGGGAATTTTCGAGATGATCGTATTTGGCATTTTGGGGGATTGCCGATGATCGGCAGCGTCTGGGAGGTTGATGTTTAGACTGAAGGTGGCTGGTGGATGGTTGATCACAGGAAAAATAGAGATAGATTTTTCTGGTGATCGAGCGGTGAGGATGGAGCTAGACTAGGGTTCGAGAATCATTTTGAAGCGATGATGTTCACGAAGCTTTCGCGATGGCCGTGGGTGATGGTAGGTGATCGCGAGGGGGAAATTAGAAGCGTGGCGACGTGATGAAGGTCTGGTGATGTCGGCGAGGAAACTCGTGGTTGGGATTGACGGCGATGATGGATTTTCCGATGCGTTCGTTTCCAGAGTTTTTTCGATCGAGTATTGATTTTTCGTTTTGGCCTTCGATTCATACTTCTGGGGTGTCGCGATGATGGACGAGGTCTTGGGTGATGCTTTGGGGTCGGAGGCGATGATCGGAGGAGGCTTGGGTGGTTGTGCATGTGGACGGTGCATTTCTGGGTGTCAGGTTTTGTTTGGGTTCGGGGAAGAAGGGTTGAACTTGGGATTGGTTCGAGTTATTTTCGGGTTTGTCCCGAAGTATTTAGGGTAGCGAGTGTTAGTGGGCTTGGGTTGTTTGTTCAGCAACCAAGGTTTTTAAATTATAAAGATAACCAGGTTTGAAACTAATGCAAGTTTATAGTAAAAGTAGATTTAAAAGTGTAATGTTTTAAATACACATGTTAATGATAATTAAGTCATTAATAAAGGAAATGATTTGTCTTAAAGATAATTAAGGTTTTAATGATTTATGATTAAATTAAATTAACAAGGTAATTAAAGAGTAATTAATTAATTTAATTAATTAATTAATGATTTAGATTAATTTATAATTAGAGATTAATTAATTGGTGATCAGAGATTAATTAATTTGTAATTAATAATGGTTAATTAATTACTTAAGGAAAGTGATTAAAAGAATTAATTACTCATTGTAATTAATTAAATAAATATGATTAATTTAAGTTAATTAATTAGTTTAAGATAATCATTTGATTGATTGAGTATAAATACTTAATGTAATTTATAAAGTGTAATTACTTAGTGAAGTAATTAATGATTAATTACTGGATGTAATTAATTGAAGGATAATTAATCAAGATGATAATTAAAGGATGATTAATTAATCGGTTTGTAATTAATAAATGTTAAGTAAGTAATCTAAGTGATTAAAGACTAGTAATTTATTTAATTAGAGATAAATTAAATTAATTTTGGAAGTAATCAATCTTGCTTATGAATGATTGAATGATGTAAATGTCTTGAATTGGTTGATATCTCTGATATGAAATGTTTTCTAATATGATATGTTTGGATAGACAGTGATAGTATGGTTATCTATTGTTGATGAATTGCTGTGTATAAAAGTGACATCTTGTATTTAATGTTGAATTGTATTTCACTTGAATAACTTGGGTTAAGAAGGTATTGAATTCGAAGAGACCGGGGTCGGGTATCAGTAAATACCCGAACCCACTTCGATTTGTTACCTACATTGATTCTTTATAGATTGATTTGTGAAATCAATAGGCAGAAATGGAATAATTTAAATGACTGGACCATTTAAAACTAAGTAAAGGTACTTAGGAATTGAAAATAAATGTTGACCATAGCAAGTTGTGAACTTGTAGTGATGAACATGTTACCCCGGGTTTTAAATAAGTTTCATATTGAATATTTCATGTTAGATGGGTTTACTCACGCTGGTTTCCAGACTGACTCGGGTGTTACTTTATTGTAATGCTCGGGTCAGACTGAGTATTCCAAATTTTCAAGTAAGGACGTTCTGGAGCTCAGGAGGCGAGCTGGATGGCAGGAACGTATGTAGTGTTTCCGCTGTGATATATTTATGTTTATCTGAGACATGTTGATTTGTATATGTCCAGTGTTTGAGTATATGTGTATCTCTAGTGTATAAAAATGTAATCAACTGATACAGTATTCTTTTGTAAACTGTTATTATTTGATATTATATTTTGATCCGCTGCAAATGTGAGAATCTGTGTAGTGTTTCTGTTTCTTCTTCTTCTATCTTTTTCTTCTTTTCCTAACTATCTGAAATTTTCGGGATCAAAAATTCCGGGTCCTTTCACTTGGTATCAGAGCGAAAGTTAAGCGAGAACCTTGGCTCTGGTCGGTGTACTCATTAAGGATAGGGTCAATGGTACCCTAGAATGAGTTGAGTGTGTGTGTGTGTGTATATATATATATGAGAGCGTACTTGTTATTTTCATATATAAAGATTTAAAATGATTTTATATAAGAATATATTTTGATATATATAAAGCAATATTTCTTACTAATAAATGTTAAGGTAATTGGTTGTTAAATTAAGAGGTAATAGAAATACAACCGAATTGAAATTAAATAAAGATAAGTTTAAAATGGATTCAAACTGAAATTAAATCTTGAATTTAAGGGAAAGTTTCAGAATAAGATAATAATGAATTGGTTTCCAGATATGATAATCTTGGTTATTATCATAAATGATTGTTGTGATTAAGAATAAGATGTGTATTAATGAGTAAGCAAAATGAAATGTTTTAGAGGAGTATGACTTATAAATTGGAACTGAAGATGATATAAATTGTGAAGTTTTAAATCTGAGCCCAGAATTTGAAAATTGTTTCAAAGTGATAAAGAAATAATAAATAATATTATTTGAATGAAAAAGCTTGATTCAAACAGGAGTTGTTTGGAAATTTAAAGGAATTTGATTTGAATTAAAAACCAAAGGTGGTTTAAAATTTAAGGATAACTTGGTGTGCAAAGGAAATATGTATATATGGGGAATATACATAATATCAAAAATGGATTGTGGTGATATATCCATTATTTAGATAAAAGGTAAATTAAACTTTAATTTGAAATTAAGGATATGGAATTACTTTGAACTGAAAATTTGAATAATTGAATTTGTAAATTAAAATTGTTTTGGACTCTTATTTGAACTTTGAAATAAGTTAAGTAAAGATAATTTAAAATGGAATTTTGAGAATTGGACTCATAATTAAATTGTTTAAAGATTTGGATTATTGATAAAGGTAAAATTGATTTAAGGGATTAAATCAACATTTGAAAATTTAACTCGAATTTATACAGTTCGAGATGGTTTAAAGTTGAGATTCAGATTTCATTAGTTAAAATTGAATTTAGTTTGAATTAACTAGAATTGAAGATGGATAAGTATAAAATTCAAATGGAAAATTTGAATTGGATTAATTTGAAATAAAATTGAAGATTGAATGAGTTCAAATTCAAATGGGAATTGGGATTAATTCATATAGAAATGGAAATGATTTGAAATTGAAGTGGATTCAATTTGAAATTAGTCTAAATTAATTTGAATAATTTGGAATTGTAATTAAAGTGAATATGTTTAAAGTCAAATGGAATTTGATTTGAATTTGAAAAGAAATTGAGGATTATTCAACTTGAATTGGGGATAAATCAAGTTCAAGGGAAATTGAAGTTATTCAAATTGGAATTGAGTCAATTTAAATGGAAGTGGAAATTTAAATTGAATTGATGGAAATGGAGATGGGGAATTGAACAGTTTGACTCTGGACTATTTTCAAAATAAATTGTTTAATATAAATCTATCTTTCCAAACTATTTACTACACAACTTTTCTTTTTAAACCTAAAACTATCTTAAGCTTGTTTTACAATTACTTTTGGAACTATTTAACAATTTTACAACTGATTTATAAACTAATTACTGTTTTTCAATTGTTTTATAAATAATTACTATTTTTCAACTATTTACAATTACTTAACTATTTTACAGCTATTTTACAGTTAATAATTATTTTTCAACTATTTATCTATTTTTAAATTTTCAAGCTATTTTCTAAATATAAACTAGTCGGAGTTCAAACTATTATGGATTAAATACCCAACTGAGATAAGAATTGAAGTGATAATCCAAATGGAGATTAAGGCAAATGTGAATAAGTGAATAAAATCAAGGTAAGGATGAAAGGAAATTGATTTAACTGATAATGAATGAAGATAAATACGTAGGATGTACGTATATTATTCTATTAGCATAGTGATTTGATCCAGATTCGAGCACAGAATTTCGAGATAGTATTATCAATCCGAGTTGGGATTTTTTCGCTCGATTTTCGACGGCGAACATGGATATGGATTGTTGATTGGCTATGGATATTCTCTATCATAGTTATGGCTATACAAGGAGAATGACGGTTTCTGATCAAGAAACCAGATCTGAGTCCGCACTAGGAAGTCGGGTGGACGATACTAGTTCGGAAGTGGAATTGTGTGATCGAGTGAGCGATCGGATTGATATGGCGTACGGATGATATGTGGACATCGTACGGGTTTGAATGAGATTGAAGTTGAAATTGGGGATAAGAACTGTAATATGGATTTTGAAAAGAAAAGTATATGTTGTGAAATTTATGATGAAATAAAGTAGAAATTGAATGTTTCTATGATTAAAATTTACTTTATGGAATTAAGTAATATGGTAAATAACTTTATAAAAGAGTTTGAATATTTGATTTGGACTAAACAAAGTTATATATCTTTGTTATATATGGAAAACTCCCCTAGTTGAATCTATTGCCAGAAGAGAAGGGTTTTGAAAATATGTAAAGTATAAAAAGGAAATTTATACAAGTATGAATTGAACCAAAGATTTTCCAAGATTATTATATATATGTATATATAAAAAGGATTTATGAAAATGATTTTGAGGAAAGGTTTTGGGAACCTATGGCATTTGGAAAGGCTTTTGATTTTTGGGTAAAATCAATATTGGAATTTGGAAAAGCCTAATATGAGAATTATCGATTTTGGGAATCGATTTTGTAAAGGAGATTTATATGAGATTCATACTTGGTGTATGATTTGGAAAATACTATATGTGTATAGTATAAAGTGTTTTGAAAGTGGCTTTGGAGAAAAAGGCGCTCCCTTGAATGAACTTCTCAGGAGTGCCACAGGGTGGTACTGCCTTGAGCCTCTAAGGGGGAGGTTCTAAATTTGATCCTGTGAGGAGTCCGGACAAACTAGTTCCTGAGGATTATTGGGTAGCGAAAGTCGAGGGCGCTGATGCCTACAGGGGCATTTGGGTTATGCTGTGACGACAGTGTAACTCGATGTCGCTGCGATCTACTGTGTGGACCATAGCGAAAATTGTGTGGAGGATGAGTGCCAACAGTCTACACTTGATTTTGCCGGGATGGCAACGTAACATCGGTAGACTGCGATCTATGGTCAAGTGGAGGAGTTTCATTCTTATGGCAGCGAAATTCGGTGGCGCTGATGCCTACAGTTATATGGGTTTTTGTTGTGATAGCAACGTAAGGCCCGGGTATAACTGCGATCTGTAGCGGGTTCCATGGTGTAATCGAGGGTCGCGGAGGCCTACAGTTATCTATGGATTTTGCCGGGACGACAACGTAACCATCGGGTTAACTGTGACCATGGATGGAGGTGATGATTTCCAGAGCATTCTCACCAAAGATATTTCCTCTATTTTTGAAACTGTTTTCTATATTTTCAATAAAATTATTTTCCAAAGTATTTTCACTAGGTGTTGGAAACGTGTTTACCAAGTACTTATAGATTTTCAGTCCTACGCCTGATCAACGTATGACCGAATTTATGTGAGAACAAGGATGGACTTGTCGAAACATCGAGTTATAAAATTATTTTTATAAAAACTATTTTAGTAATATTATATAGATTTTTAAAGTGATTTAAAAATGATTAAAGAATATTTATCTGATTTTAAGCATTTTATTAATTCTGGTTTCGTTCCTTTTCGAGGACGAAAAGTTCTAAAGGGGGGAGGAATGTGACAACCCGGATTTTAATGTCTATTTATCGGGTGATTAACTGATGTAATTATTGAAATATTAGTTTTGATTAGTCGAACAAATGAATTTCTGATATTCAAAATATCTGAATATATATATATATATTGATTTAAAAACTATATTCAAACTTAAGTTATAACATTTTAATTATGATAAATTTCATAGAAAAATGTATAAAAACTCTTCCATTTGAAATTTAGATGGAATATCCATAAAAGTGTATATAACTATACAAGCTTTATGATAATTAAACATGTAAAAGGTTATGATGTTTAAATATATACACAAGCATATAAGTAATATGTATACATATATATTTGTCACATGAACTAATATACATGAAAAGTTGTGTAAATGTGAATATATATATATATATATATACATATACATATAATGATAAAATATACATAAGCAGTGTATATTAAAAAATGTATAAATATAAGTGTGTGTGTATGATATGAAGCAAAGCATAAGAAGTTGTAAAAATGTGAATCTATATATATATACATATATATATATACATACATACATATATATATATATATCAAAAGTATACCAAAACATATTTATAACATGAGAAAATATGTATGTGAAGAAAAAATAATATGCATAAGTAAGTATATATATGAGTGTATGTAGATGTAAATGGGTATATGTATAAATAAATAAATATATATATATATGGATAGGCATGTAAACAAAAGAAGAGACGAGCATTTAAAGCCTAGTACAAAATCTTAATCAAAGTCAGGTCAAAACATTTTCAAAGCAAACTGGAAAAAAAAAATCTCAGCCTTGGCTTACCCTGTAAGCTTCATTCTTCTATTCTATATACCTCCACCCGTCTTCATGTAACGGCCCTGAATTTTTGACATTTGAAATGTGAATATTTAATTGAGTTTAAATATTCGAATGATAACTTAATTTGAAATTCAAATATCAGAATGAATTTGGCAATTTAATTATTGAATTTAATTGTTAAATCTGGGTAAAATTTTGAATCTTCAGTTTTAAGCTGATTAAAAATATTTTCAAGGCATAGAAAATTCATATTAATAATTCTGAAGGTAATGGAACTCTCAGAATTGAATTTGAAACTGTTTTGTTCAGTTTTGAGATTTTATCGTTTAAATTGAATTTAAAAATAGCGTTCCGGGGCACAGTCTCGGAATTCGACGAAACTAGTTCCATTGGATCCGTAATATTGTATTATTATTGGATTTCAATTTTCGTAGTGATCGTAGTTGTTGTGTGAGCGTACGATAAGCAAACGCGCTGAAAATTATATCGAAATTCAATATTATATCTGGTCCAAAAAGCCATCTTCTTCATACGATCGAATTTGGACTCGAAACCTTTTCCATTCCATTTAGAATAGGCGTATAACATTATGAACGCCTAGCGGCACGTCTCGATAGGATATCGAGATTTTGAGTTGCAAATTCGTGACGATTTGAATTTGAATTGAAAAATTAGTCAACTGCCGTTGATATTATTTCACATCAGCCGTATTTTTATTAAATTCAAACACTATAGCCTGTTAACTCGAGTAGGCTAACGTCTTCTCTTGTCCCCTTCATCTCATTGTTAAACGCAAAGGAAGAAAATTTTATATCTCGTTCAAAAAAAAATGGTAGAACGAAATCAAAGAGAATGGCCGCGACAAACATTCCTCGTTCAAAATCAAATCTCGTTCAGAATTCTTGGTCGCTCTCCCCTTTAATAATTCAAAACTAGATCGAATTCGTGATTTCGATTCTTTGATTTGCGAACTAAATTCATTCGAGATTAAGGAAGGGCTTTTCAAATCCATCGCAAAATTTCAGTGGTGGCTCGCGTACGTGAGCTCGAGCACGCGAGGCATTGAGCGAGGTCGATGGTCGAAGACGTGGATTGTGGGTTCGCGAAGGGCTGACTGGCATATAGGGGTTAGGGCCGAGGACGAGAGTCGCGTCGCCTGGGAGTTCGAGCTCGATGTAGTGGTAAGGTGATCGGCGATGTTGGGTAGGTTTGCTGGCGATGGGTCAGGGAGGCCGCATTCTCGTTCACGTGATTCAAAGCAAGGTATTTTGATTGTATCATTAGTGTAATATATTTAAAAGATTGAAAGAAAATATAATAAGAGCAGATAGTAAAGGGAATTTTAAATGATAAGCAGTTTTGAATTTTTAAGTTGTTCTTAACTTAATTTAATTTAATTTAACTGTATATAGGAAATCAGAAAATAAATATGTATGTATCTATATAAATATGCATACAGATATTTTAATTTACTAAGTTATATTAAAAATAATTTATTAAGGTGATTTATGTGGCTAATAAACTTATTTAATTATTTTGTCACTTAAAGAAAATTTATTTAAAGGGAAATAATTAGTCTAGAATGAGTTATTAGTTAAATAAATTGTAAAATGAAATTGTTGGTTCAATCATTTCAAATATTGATAAATGGTGTAAATTGTTTATACAAGGTCGAAAAACCATGAAATCGTGAAATCAAGCTGAAAATGAAAATGGATTACAAATTAAAAGCAAAGGTGAGATCTTCTCACTCAAAATGAAAATTTTGATTTTGCAGTTATTGATTGATTGACCGTTTGGATGTGATAGTATATATATATTAGTATATAGCAATATATATATATATATATATATATTGGCATATATATATATATATTGGAATTGTGATTTCCCGCATTATATAGCGGATGAGACCCTATTGCGCCGCATAATAGCGGATGATATTTTATAAAATCCCATATACCGCGATATTCCACCTCGAAGTGGAATTGGTATTATGCTAACATCTGTGGATGTAGGGAAACAGGTTGGAGGGATCCAATTGGATTCCTCAAATTGTTTGAATATTATTTCATATGTGAATGATGTGATTTATTGATAATTGAAATTGGTGAAGGCTAAAATTTAGTCGAATGTAGTTTTGGTATCGCTGGATACCAGAAATAAATATAAAACGGATTTTTGAAATTAAAGTTGGAAAATTTATTTAAAATGGAATTTTAAATGGTTTGGAAGAGATAAATGAATTTATTTTAAAAGGGTGATAAATTTCTAGAAATCAAATTGATAATTGACTTGGTATTTGAAAATAAATATTTGAGAAATCGATATGAAAATTAATTTGATGTTGAATGAAAATTGATTTGTGTTGAAATAAATTTAGAAATCGATTTGTAAATAATTTGGAAATTGGAAATAAACTTACAAATCAATTTGTAATTGATTTGGTATTGAAATAAAATTTGAAATCAATTTGGAATTTGATTTTTGGGTTAAAAGTGAATATTTGGGAATTTAAATTCGCAAATGGAATTTATAAAGGAAAGGGAATTTTTTTAAAAATAAACACTGATTTATTTTTAAAGTATGAAAATAAATTTACAAATTTGGGATGTAAATTTAAAATAAATCGATAAGGATTTATTTAATTGGTTTAAATGGACCATTTTGAAGTGAAAGTGTATTCTCACTATAAAGCCGAGTATATTTCCAAAGTAGCTTTTAAAATATAAATTAAAGGTTCTAAGGTTGTATAACAACCCGTGATTGCGGTTACCAAATAATAAATTAAAATTGGGATTTTAATTTAATTGGATCTATTAATGAATTTTTAATGTGGCTAATTTGTTCAAAATTTAGTCATTTGGAATAAATTAATATTTTGGGCTTAAGTGTAAAATGGAGCATTTCAAGGAAATTAATTAGGGAAATTTGTAATTTATATTATTGCAAAATTTTATATGTGTAAAATAGTGCAATATTTGATTTGGGAAATTAATTTGCAATTTATTTGCAAAATGGTGATTTTGGCTAATATTAACTATAAACGGTGTTTTGGAAAAATTAGGGGTTAAAATGTAAAATATTGTTGATATAGGATTTTATGAAATGGCTAAAAGTAATTGTTAACATATTTTCATAATTTTCTATGCTTTGAAATGTATTTAGTAATTTGTATGTAGAGTGTACTTAGAGAAAATTGCCTATATATGTATGCACATGAATAATACAAAGTCCTAATGGGTATTAGATCCAATAACCCTAACCATTAGCCTATAAAGTATCTTTTACTCTCCCATTTCAGCCAACACTTCATTTCATAACCACTAAAACCTAATTAGAAAGCTCCAAAACCTAGTCATGGCCTCCTAAGCAAGACTCCAATCTACACCAAATCAAAGAGAGTTAATCCAAACTACTAAAAGAGGTAATAGCAATCACAAAACCCACCTCTAATTCATTCTTTAATTTCTGAAATTATTTTGTAATCCTCTTTTTTTTGTGCATTTAGATTGTGAAACTCTTTGATCTTCTTTTCATTGCTTGGAAAGAGGTAATATATGCTAGCTGAAATTATAATTAGTTTATTGCTGTTAGTAAATTAGGCATATCTCATTCATCTTAAATCGGAATTAAGATTTTCTTGAAGTTCTGGAAAGCTTATTCTGTAGCCTATAACTTTCATAGTTTGAGCTTTGCCTAATTTTGTGGTTTCAATGGTCGAAATCACGTTTGTTTGTCGCTGACCTGACAACAAACTACAAAGTTGATAAAATAAAACCCTGAAATTGATTTGGCCATAAGTTACTCGTTTTTTATCCGAATTAGATAATTTTGGATGTTCCGGAAAGCTTAAAACATATGCTACAATTTTTGTTCAGTGAGTTTTCTGTAATATTGCCATTTAGATGACCTGAAATGCGTTCAAAGACAGAAGACCAATTCTGTCTTTAACAAGTTATCTTGAGTTCAATCTGATATTGTTTTGCATGTATCTCTCTCGTTTCTTATCCAAATTTAATAATTTTGGATGTTCTGGAAAGCTTAGATTTAGAGCTAAAACTTTCATGTTTTGAGTTTCATGAAATTTCGAAGTTAATTTGGTCAAAATTGTACATTCTTACCACTGTCCCGAGAAAAAAAAAGAAAAAAAATAATAAATAATTTTTTTTAAAACCCTGTTCCAGATTTTTTATCTCCACTTCGCGATGCCGCCACGATCGCATCCGAAGTCGGAATTTGATGTTTTTGGTCTCGTTGGAAAGGTGGAGTTTCGAGCTCCACCTTTGTTAAAATTTAGGCATCATCGGCATTTTTTGGTACTTTGAATTTCGTGTCGAAGTTGAACTCTTGTCGCTGTTTGTAAACAGTGTGAATCTTGTTCTGGGTCCAACTTTGAGACGTCGCTGCTACTTCGTCTCAACTCGGATTCCAGAAATTCTTTTTGCATCCTATAGTAGAGATGTTGGACTATATGCGTACCAGTTTTCATGTCATTTGGATTCAGTTTGCTGGTCCAAATAAATTGCCGAACTTGGGTTCGCAGCAGTTTTTGAATGGTCAAACACTTAGAATGAAAATCAAATATCCCTTCTGTTTCCAGCTTTTGAGCGCCACTCCGCGATGCCGCCACGTTCGCATCGAAAGTCGGAATTCGACGTTTTTGGTCTCGTTAGAAAGGTGGAGTTCCGAACTCCATCTCAGGAAAATTTGGTCAACATTGGAGTTCGTTTGGTACTTCGAATTTCGTGTCGAAGTTGAACTCTAGTCGCTGTTTGTAAACAGTGTAAATCTTGTTCTGGGTCCAACTTTGAGACGTCGCTGCCACTTCGTCTCAACTCGAAATCCAGAAATTCTTTTTGAATCTTAAAGTAGGGATGTTGGACTACATGCCTGCAAATTTTCATGATATTTGGACACAGTTTGCTGGTCCAAATAAATTATCGAACTTGAGTTCACAGCTGTTTTTGAATGGTTACAAACACTTAGAATAGTTTTGATGATTTTCTGGTTTTCGTCGATTTCTTTGAGATTTGTCTCTGGATTTCGTACACGGGCTTTATAAAAAGGTTTTAAAAGGATTTTTCACTCCAAAATGGCTTTTGAAAATTATTATATAATATTATTTTAATTATTAAATTAACTACTCCATAATAGGAGACCTTTCAAAAGACCGTTTTAAAAGTGATTTCGAAAATCAATTATAAATCCGTTTTACACCATTATTTTCTATAATAAAAATCTCACACTCACTTTTAGCACGTCGAGCGAAGTGGAAAGGTGCTTAAACGGTTAGGAAATCTCCGGCCTATGGAAACCGTGTGTATTTTCTTTCCGGTTAATCCCCGACCTATTCGATTGATCGTTTTGACCTTTGGGTCTAGTTTACCGATGATATGAGGTAGACTTTTTATTGTTTGGAGTGTGAGCTTGCTATTGGTTAGGAAACCGTTTAGTGCGAACGTGGGGTATGGGACTCATTGTTAACACTTTACGGGTTCCTCTCCAAGAAGTTAGTGACACATTTGCCTCTGGGCGGCCAGTACTGGACCTCTGGGTCACCACGCCTCTGGGCAACCGTCTCTGGACACCTGCTCTATGGAGCAGTTTACTTTTCGGCGTGTGCCTCTGGGCCTTTATCCTTCTGGGAAGGATCTCGCCGTCTCGTGCGTTTCGCATCGGTGCGAGTGATCGATCACAACTCTACAGTACTTGGCAACAACGACTCTGGTCGGTGCACGTGCAATACTTGTATTATCTGATGATTTTTATATCCATTCAAGTACCGCCATTCGGTGTTGGTTCTATGGAACCATACGATGTAAGTGCGATTGCCTTGTGGATTCACAGTGTCTCTGGACACTGCTTTTCAGTGTTGGATTTCATTGATTTTTCAGTATATCCCCATTGCTCTTTGGAGCATCGATCTTTGCTTGGGCATTGATTACAGACTCTGGTCACTCTTGGGATTATTGCCTATGGGCATCTTTTTATGGCTTTGGCTACGCCGATGATATGAGGCGACTTTATTTATTCTACACTTTGGTGTTGATTTCTCTTTGGAGATTTTTATTGTTTATTGATGATTAGGGATCGTCATTATATTCATGTGGTTCGTAATATACTTCTCTTTGGATAAGTACTATTTTATTTATGTACCGCATTATTATATATCTCAGTTATTACTGATTGTTTAGCTAGCCTAACCCGAGTGTTTTCGCTCGGGTCAGACCGAGTTGTTTCAGGTTAGGTCTCTGGACTTAGCTTCTGTGCTTCCGCTTGGACATTATCTGCTATGCTGATAGATAGCGCTTTATTTTTCCACTATTCTGCTACTATATTATCATTCAGACTTTGATATGTACATATTTTTGACTCACATGTGTGAGCGGTGGCTTTGTACCCACTTATAGTATTTGGATCTGTATTGATGATGTATTGTTCTGGGATTTTATATCTGTTATGTGATTCTGTTCTGTGATGCTATTTCATTATGTTATTATGCTTTGTCCTGATAGATCTTTAGCCATTTGTAATTTCGTTATAAGTATTTATCGAATATGTCGAACCACCTGATTGAGAAAAATTTAAATAGATTCCACCTTTCGACGTATTCGGTAGATAGTTATAGCTTGATTATAGATGGTCGCTTCCACTATACTCTATTCTCCGCTTTAACATACAGTATTACTCACGTAATACTCTTTGTTACAGTGGGTCTCAGAGTGGGGCGTTACAGCTTGGTATCAGAGCCTAGTTTCAGGAATAAGCATAATAAACACAGAACAGATACACTTAGTACAATACATTTTAAATTAGATCCGAATTAAATCAAATCCCTTCCTTATGTTTATTGATAGATAAGTTAGGAATATGTATAGGAATCCGTTATATTCCGTAGTATTCCTTAATTAATTATCTATCATTGAATCATGTCTAACTATAATTCCTGTTATGACATGTTTGACCAATTGAGCGGTGCGAAGGTCTTCTCTCAGTTTGACCTTGCCACCGGATTCCATCAGCTACGAGTCATGGAAGACAGCATTCCTCTTACAGCATTTCGCACTCGTCATGGTTCTTTTGAGTGGTTGGTCATGCCGTTCGGCTTGACGAACGCTCCGGCTTTCTTCGTCGATCTCATGAATCGAGTATTCCGGGAATACATCAATAGATTCGTTCTGGTTTTCATCGACGATATTCTTGAGACTCTTTCTATGTGTGATATTCGAAATCGAGCTCCGTCTTCTGTATTCCTTTTGTGGATTAGATGTTATAGACGACTTCTATATTTAAGGAATCGCGGGGACGCAATTTTCTTAAGGGGGGGAGTCTGTAACAACCCGTGATTGCGGTTACCAAATAATAAATTAAAATTGGGATTTTAATTTAATTGGATCTATTAATGAATTTTTAATGTGGCTAATTTGTTCAAAATTTAGTCATTTTGAATAAATTAATATTTTGGGCTTAAGTGTAAAATGGAGCATTTCAAGGAAATTAATTAGGGAAATTTGTAATTTATATTATTGCAAAATTTTATATGTGTAAAATAGTGCAATATTTGATTTGGGAAATTAATTTGCAATTTATTTGCAAAATGGTGATTTTGGCTAATATTAACTATAAACGGTGTTTTGGAAAAATTAGGGGTTAAAATGTAAAATATTGTTGATATAGGATTTTATGAAATGACTAAAAGTAATTGTTAACATATTTTCATAATTTTCTATGCTTTGAAATGTATTTAGTAATTTGTATGTAGAGTGTACTTAGAGAAAATTGCCTATATATGTATGCACATGAATAATACAAAGTCCTAATGGGTATTAGATCCAATAACCCTAACCATTAGCCTATAAAGTATCTTTTACTCTCCCATTTCAGCCAACACTTCATTTCATAACCACTAAAACCTAATTAAAAAGCTCCAAAACCTAGTCATGGCCTCCTAAGCAAGACTCCAATCTACACCAAATCAAAGAGAGTTAATCCAAACTACTAAAAGAGGTAATAGCAATCACAAAACCCACCTCTAATTCATTCTTTAATTTCTGAAATTATTTTGTAATCCTCTTTTTTTTGTGCATTTAGATTGTGAAACTCTTTGATCTTCTTTTCATTGCTTGGAAAGAGGTAATATATGCTAGCTGAAATTATAATTAGTTTATTGCTGTTAGTAAATTAGGCATATCTCATTCATCTTAAATCGGAATTAAGATTTTCTTGAAGTTCTGGAAAGCTTATTCTGTAGCCTATAACTTTCATATTTTGAGCTTTGCCTAATTTTGTGGTTTCAATGGTCGAAATCACGTTTGTTTGTCGCTGACCTGACAACAAACTACAAGGTTGATAAAATAAAACCCTGAAATTGATTTGGCCATAAGTTACTCGTTTTTGATCCGAATTAGATAATTTTGGATGTTCCGGAAAGCTTAAAACATATGCTACAATTTTTGTTCAGTGAGTTTTCTGTAATATTGCCATTTAGATGACCTGAAATGCGTTCAAAGACAGAAGACCAATTCTGTCTTTAACAAGTTATCTTGAGTTTTAATCTGATATTGTTTTGCATGTATCTCTCTCGTTTCTTATCCAAATTTAATAATTTTGGATGTTCTGGAAAGCTTAGATTTAGAGCTAAAACTTTCATGTTTTGAGTTTCATGAAATTTCGAAGTTAATTTGGTCAAAATTGTACATTCTTACCACTGTCCCGAGAAAAAAAAAGAAAAAAAATAATAAATAATTTTTTTTAAAACCCTGTTCCAGATTTTTTATCTCCACTTTGCGATGCCGCCACGATCGCATCCGAAGTCGGAATTTGATGTTTTTGGTCTCGGTGGAAAGGTGGAGTTTCGAGCTCCACCTCTGTAAAAATTTAGGCATCATCGGCATTTTTTGGTACTTTGAATTTCGTGTCGAAGTTGAACTCTTGTCGCTGTTTGTAAACAGTGTGAATCTTGTTCTGGGTCCAACTTTGAGACGTCGCTGCTACTTCGTCTCAACTCGGATTCCAGAAATTCTTTTTGCATCTTATAGTAGGGATGTTGGAAAATATGCCTACCAGTTTTCATGTCATTTGGATTCAGTTTGCTGGTCCAAATAAATTGCCGAACTTGGGTTCGCAGCAGTTTTTGAATGGTCAAACACTTAGAATGAAAATCAAATATCCCTTCTGTTTCCAGCTTTTGAGCGCCACTCCGCGATGCCGCCACGTTCGCATCGAAAGTCGGAATTCGACGTTTTTGGTCTCGTTAGAAAGGTGGAGTTCCGAACTCCATCTCAGGAAAATTTGGTCAACATTGGAGTTCGTTTGGTACTTCGAATTTCGTGTCGAAGTTGAACTCTAGTCGCTGTTTGTAAACAGTGTAAATCTTGTTCTGGGTCCAACTTTGAGACGTCGCTGCCACTTCGTCTCAACTCGGAATCCAGAAATTCTTTTTGAATCTTAAAGTGGGGATGTTGGACTACATGCCTGCAAATTTTCATGACATTTGGACACAGTTTGCTGGTCCAAATAAATTATCGAACTTGAGTTCACAGCTGTTTTTGAATGGTTACAAACACTTGAATAGTTTTGATGATTTTCTGGTTTTCGTCGATTTCTTTGAGATTTGTCTCTGGATTTCGTACACGGGCTTTATAAAAAGGTTTTAAAAGGATTTTTCACTCCAAAATGGCTTTTGAAAATTATTATATAATATTATTTTAATTATTAAATTAACTACTCCATAATAGGAGACCTTTCAAAAGACCGTTTTAAAAGTGATTTCGAAAATCAATTATAAATCCGTTTTACACCATTATTTTCTATAATAAAAATCTCACACTCACTTTTAGCACGTCGAGTGAAGTGGAAAGGTGCTTAAACGGCTAGGAAATCTCCGGCCTATGGAAACCGTGTGTATTTTCTTTCCGGTTAATCCCCGACCTATTCGATTGATCGTTTTGACCTTTGGGTCTAGTTTACCGATGATATGAGGTAGACTTTTTATTGTTTGGAGTGTGAGCTTGCAATTGGTTAGGAAACCGTTTAGTGCGAACGTGGGGTATGGGACTCATTGTTAACACTTTACGGGTTCCTCTCCAAGAAGTTAGTGACACATTTGCCTCTGGGCGGCCAGTACTGGACCTCTGGGTCACCACGCCTCTGGGCAACCGTCTCTGGACACCTGCTCTATGGAGCAGTTTACTTTTCGGCGTGTGCCTCTGGGCCTTTATCCTTCTGGGAAGGATCTCGCCGTCTCGCGCGTTTCGCATCGGTGCGAGTGATCGATCACAACTCTACAGTACTTGGCAACAACGACTCTGGTCGGTGCACGTGCAATACTTGTATTATCTGATGATTTTTATATCCATTCAAGTACCGCCATTCGGTGTTGGTTCTATGGAACCATACGATGTAAGTGCGATTGCCTTGTGGATTCACAGTGTCTCTGGACACTGCTTTTCAGTGTTGGATTTCATTGATTTTTCAGTATATCCCCATTGCTCTTTGGAGCATCGATCTTTGCTTGGGCATTGATTACAGACTCTGGTCACTCTTGGGATTATTGCCTATGGGCATCTTTTTATGGCTTTGGCTACGCCGATGATATGAGGCGACTTTATTTATTCTACACTTTGGTGTTGATTTCTCTTTGGAGATTTTTATTGTTTATTGATGATTAGGGATCGTCATTATATTCATGTGGTTCGTAATATACTTCTCTTTGGATAAGTACTATTTTATTTATGTACCGCATTATTATATATCTCAGTTATTACTGATTGTTTAGCTAGCCTAACCCGAGTGTTTTCGCTCGGCTCAGACCGAGTTGTTTCAGGTTAGGTCTCTGGACTTAGCTTCTGTGCTTCCGCTTGGACATTATCTGCTATGCTGATAGATAGCGCTTTATTTGTCCACTATTCTGCTACTATATTATCATTCAGACTTTGATATGTACATATTTTTGACTCACATGTGTGAGCGGTGGCTTTGTACCCACTTATAGTATTTGGATCTGTATTGATGATGTATTGTTCTGGGATTTTATATCTGTTATGTGATTCTGTTCTATGATGCTATTTCATTATGTTATTATGCTTTGTCCTGATAGATCTTTAGCCATTTGTAATTTCGTTATAAGTATTTATCGAATATGTCGAACCACCTGATTGAGAAAAATTTAAATAGATTCCACCTTTCGACGTATTCGGTAGATAGTTATAGCTTGATTATAGATGGTCGCTTCCACTATACTCTATTCTCCGCTTTAACATACAGTATTACTCCCGTAATACTCTTTGTTACAGTGGGTCTCAGAGTGGGGCGTTACAGCTTGGTATCAGAGCCTAGTTTCAGGAATAAGCATAATAAACACAGAACAGATACACTTAGTACAATACATTTTAAATTAGATCCGAATTAAATCAAATCCCTTCCTTATGTTTATTGATAGATAAGTTAGGAATATGTATAGGAATCCGTTATATTCCGTAGTATTCCTTAATTAATTATCTATCATTGAATCATGTCTAACTCTAATTCCTGTTATGACATGTTTGACCAATTGAGCGGTGCGAAGGTCTTCTCTCAGTTTGACCTTGCCACCGGATTCCATCAGCTACGAGTCATTGAAGACAGCATTCCTCTTACAGCATTTCGCACTCGTCATGGTTCTTTTGAGTGGTTGGTCATGCCGTTCGGCTTGACGAACGCTCCGGCTTTCTTCGTCGATCTCATGAATCGAGTATTCCGGGAATACATCAATAGATTCGTTCTGGTTTTCATCGACGATATTCTTGAGACTCATTCTATGTGTGATATTCGAAATCGAGCTCCGTCTTCTGTATTCCTTTTGTGGATTAGATGTTATAGACGACTTCTATATTTAAGGAATTGCAGGGACGCAATTTTCTTAAGGGGGGGAGTCTGTAACAACCTGTGATTGCGGTTACCAAATAATAAATTAAAATTGGGATTTTAATTTAATTGGATCTATTAATGAATTTTTAATGTGGCTAATTTGTTCAAAATTTAGTCATTTTGAATAAATTAATATTTTGGGCTTAAGTGTAAAATGGAGCATTTCAAGGAAATTAATTAGGGAAATTTGTAATTTATATTATTGCAAAATTTTATATGTGTAAAATAGTGCAATATTTGATTTGGGAAATTAATTTGCAATTTATTTGCAAAATGGTGATTTTGGCTAATATTAACTATAAACGGTGTTTTGGAAAAATTAGGGGTTAAAATGTAAAATATTGTTGATATAGGATTTTATGAAATGACTAAAAGTAATTGTTAACATATTTTCATAATTTTCTATGCTTTGAAATGTATTTAGTAATTTGTATGTAGAGTGTACTTAGAGAAAATTGCCTATATATGTATGCACATGAATAATACAAAGTCCTAATGGGTATTAGATCCAATAACCCTAACCATTAGCCTATAAAGTATCTTTTACTCTCCCATTTCAGCCAACACTTCATTTCATAACCACTAAAACCTAATTAGAAAGCTCCAAAACCTAGTCATGGCCTCCTAAGCAAGACTCCAATCTACACCAAATCAAAGAGAGTTAATCCAAACTACTAAAAGAGGTAATAGCAATCACAAAACCCACCTCTAATTCATTCTTTAATTTCTGAAATTATTTTGTAATCCTCTTTTTTTGTGCATTTAGATTGTGAAACTCTTTGATCTTCTTTTCATTGCTTGGAAAGAGGTAATATATGCTAGCTGAAATTATAATTAGTTTATTGCTGTTAGTAAATTAGGCATATCTCATTCATCTTAAATCGGAATTAAGATTTTCTTGAAGTTCTGGAAAGCTTATTCTGTAGCCTATAACTTTCATATTTTGAGCTTTGCCTAATTTTGTGGTTTCAATGGTCGAAATCACGTTTGTTTGTCGCTGACCTGACAACAAACTACAAGGTTGATAAAATAAAACCCTGAAATTGATTTGGCCATAAGTTACTCGTTTTTGATCCGAATTAGATAATTTTGGATGTTCCGGAAAGCTTAAAACATATGCTACAATTTTTGTTCAGTGAGTTTTCTGTAATATTGCCATTTAGATGACCTGAAATGCGTTCAAAGACAGAAGACCAATTCTGTCTTTAACAAGTTATCTTGAGTTTCAATCTGATATTGTTTTGCATGTATCTCTCTCGTTTCTTATCCAAATTTAATAATTTTGGATGTTCTGGAAAGCTTAGATTTAGAGCTAAAACTTTCATGTTTTGAGTTTCATGAAATTTCGAAGTTAATTTGGTCAAAATTGTACATTCTTACCACTGTCCCGAGAAAAAAAAAAAGAAAAAAAAAATAAATAATTTTTTTTAAAACCCTGTTCCAGATTTTTTATCTCCACTTCGCGATGCCGCCACGATCGCATCCGAAGTCGGAATTTGATGTTTTTGGTCTCGTTGGAAAGGTGGAGTTTCGAGCTCCACCTCTGTAAAAATTTAGGCATCATCGGCATTTTTTGGTACTTTGAATTTCGTGTCGAAGTTGAACTCTTGTCGCTGTTTGTAAACAGTGTGAATCTTGTTCTGGGTCCAACTTTGAGACGTCGCTGCTACTTCGTCTCAACTCGGATTCCAGAAATTCTTTTTGCATCTTATAGTAGGGATGTTGGACTATATGCCTACCAGTTTTCATGTCATTTGGATTCAGTTTGCTGGTCCAAATAAATTGCCGAACTTGGGTTCGCAGCAGTTTTTGAATGGTCAAACACTTAGAATGAAAATCAAATATCCCTTCTGTTTCCAGCTTTTGAGCACCACTCCGCGATGCCGCCACGTTCGCATCGAAAGTCGGAATTCGACGTTTTTGGTCTCGTTAGAAAGGTGGAGTTCCGAACTCCATCTCAGGAAAATTTGGTCAACATTGGAGTTCGTTTGGTACTTCGAATTTCGTGTCGAAGTTGAACTCTAGTCGCTGTTTGTAAACAGTGTAAATCTTGTTCTGGGTCCAACTTTGAGACGTCGCTGCCACTTCGTCTCAACTCGGAAGCCAGAAATTCTTTTTGAATCTTAAAGTAGGGATGTTGGACTACATGCCTGCAAATTTTCATGACATTTGGACATAGTTTGCTGGTCCAAATAAATTATCGAACTTGAGTTCACAGCTGTTTTTGAATGGTTACAAACACTTAGAATAGTTTTGATGATTTTCTGGTTTTCGTCGATTTCTTTGAGATTTGTCTCTGGATTTCGTACACGGGCTTTATAAAAAGGTTTTAAAAGGATTTTTCACTCCAAAATGGCTTTTGAAAATTATTATATAATATTATTTTAATTATTAAATTAACTACTCCATAATAGGAGACCTTTCAAAAGACCATTTTAAAAGTGATTTCGAAAATCAATTATAAATCCGTTTTACACCATTATTTTCTATAATAAAAATCTCACACTCACTTTTAGCACGTCGAGCGAAGTGGAAAGGTGCTTAAACGGTTAGGAAATCTCCGGCCTATGGAAACCATGTGTATTTTCTTTCCGGTTAATCCCCGACCTATTCGATTGATCGTTTTGACCTTTGGGTCTAGTATACCGATGATATGAGGTAGACTTTTTATTGTTTGGAGTGTGAGCTTGCTATTGGTTAGGAAACCGTTTAGTGCGAACGTTGGGTATGGGACTCATTGTTAACACTTTACGGGTTCCTCTCCAAGAAGTTAGTGACACATTTGCCTCTGGGCGGCCAGTACTGGACCTCTGGGTCACCACGCCTCTGGGCAACCGTCTCTGGACACCTGCTCTATGGAGCAGTTTACTTTTCGGCGTGTGCCTCTGGGCCTTTATCCTTCTGGGAAGGATCTCGCCGTCTCGCGCGTTTCGCATCGGTGCGAGTGATCGATCACAACTCTACAGTACTTGGCAACAACGACTCTGGTCGGTGCACGTGCAATACTTGTATTATCTGATGATTTTTATATCCATTCAAGTACCGCCATTCGGTGTTGGTTCTATGGAACCATACGATGTAAGTGCGATTGCCTTGTGGATTCAAAGTGTCTCTGGACACTGCTTTTCAGTGTTGGATTTCATTGATTTTTCAGTATATCCCCATTGCTCTTTGGAGCATCGATCTTTGCTTGGGCATTGATTACAGACTCTGGTCACTCTTGGGATTATTGCCTATGGGCATCTTTTTATGGCTTTGGCTACGCCGATGATATGAGGCGACTTTATTTATTCTACACTTTGGTGTTGATTTCTCTTTGGAGATTTTTATTGTTTATTGATGATTAGGGATCGTCATTATATTCATGTGGTTCGTAATATACTTCTCTTTGGATAAGTACTATTTTATTTATGTACCGCATTATTATATATCTCAGTTATTACTGATTGTTTAGCTAGCCTGACCCGAGTGTTTTCGCTCGGGTCAGACCGAGTTGTTTCAGGTTAGGTCTCTGGACTTAGCTTCTGTGCTTCCGCTTGGACATTATCTGCTATGCTGATAGATAGCGCTTTATTTGTCCACTATTCTGCTACTATATTATCATTCAGACTTTGATATGTACATATTTTTGACTCACATGTGTGAGCGGTGGCTTTGTACCCACTTATAGTATTTGGATCTGTATTGATGATGTATTGTTCTGGGATTTTATATCTGTTATGTGATTCTGTTCTGTGATGCTATTTCATTATGTTATTATGCTTTGTCCTGATAGATCTTTAGCCATTTGTAATTTCGTTATAAGTATTTACCGAATATGTCGAACCACCTGATTGAGAAAAATTTAAATAGATTCCACCTTTCGACGTATTCGGTAGATAGTTATAGCTTGATTATAGATGGTCGCTTCCACTATACTCTATTCTCCGCTTTAACAGACAGTATTACTCCCGTAATACTCTTTGTTACAGTGGGTCTTAGAGTGGGGCGTTACAGGTTGGTTTTTAAAAGAAATATTTGGAAATATATTCCGCGTGATGGAATTGATTTGAAATTTATTTTCAAAGGTTGAAAGATGAAAATTGATTTGAAATTTGTTTTCAAAGTGTTGAAGTGTGGAAAAATATATATCTTGTGAAGATATTTTGAAAATAAATAATTTGGGAAAATTATTTAAATCTGATGATTGTTGTGAATGTTGTTGATAGTTAAATCACCGACTATCAATATTGCCTTTGAAATGGCACTTGAATTTGTTTTTAAAACAAATGCTAACTATTTGGGTTAGCCGGGAAAAGACCTTTGTGTCAGATAACCCATTCCGAATAATGATACGACGTGTATGAATTGAAATTGAAGACCGGTGTGAAGACCGGGTATTTTCGAAAATGAAAGGACAATCTGTCAAATTTCTCTGCACCGAGTTGCTCCGGTATAGAGATTTATATCACTCTTTTTGTGATGGGAAGTCCGATCGGGATTGTGAATACCCAGATTGCAAGGGCTTCTTTGGAAGTGTCTTCGGTTCTGTTCGAACCTGGAACAGACTTGTATGGTTACGTGTCTGACATTACATTTTGAGATATAAAGCTGATTTCTTTCAAATACATTTCTGTTGGTGGCGGAGAATTTATTCTCTTAGCTTAACACCCTTCTCTGAGACGTACGAGCTCAGAGGTTATGTAGTTGAAGGTTATCAGCGATATATTCCCAATTTGGTAATGTGGCATGCTAAGTGTTGATGTGTGGATCATTTATTGATCATTTGTGATCAAAGCACGGCTTCGTGAAAAAGCGTAGCTTTATGGACGAGACTTCGTCAGACCTCACTCCTCGGAAATGGTCGAAACAGGAATATGCGGCAAGGTTATGAGGGTCGCTCCCTTTAGGATATGTCATTTCCTTCTGGAAAAGGGTGGTATCAGGTATGGAGCCCTGGCATTTAACCTATGTGGATACTTCGATCTCATTTATTGTGTTATTGTGTGTTTATCGAGGCGCCTCGGATAAAGGTCCCAAAGGATCGGGGGATGACATATTCGTGAGTTACCTAGTTACAGGGGTAACCCGGCCTTGTGTTGGCAGAGAGCTAGTTAGTTCTCGGGACGTCTAGCCAGAGGCGATCCCATGTGGCGGTAGGAAGTTCCTTTGCTTGACCATTTGTTGGAAATCCAAAGAAACAACACGAACCTTGTACGGTTTTAGTTGTATAACCTGCTATGGAATGTGGCGGTAACCTGCTATTGAACATAGTAGCTATAGTAGGCATAACGTGAAATGCCTATGCTGGCTAAGATTAATATTATACTTTCGTAATGTTTTCCACTATGCACTAATAATAATATCAAAATGATTTGTTTTGCATAGTAAGCATCTTTGACTATCATAAGAAGAAATCTCCTCCAATTCTGCGTTTGCATTGTGTGTGTGGCGAGAGGTCTTATGGTAGTTTCATTTTCCAAAAGCATTGCGAATTAATTTTATTTCCTTTGTGAAAATAACTGTTTTACGATCTCACACCAGTCACCATGACTGACTCGGAGTTTATTGTTTCCTTTCTAAACTCTGGGTGCCCATAATTTTCCACACGGGCAGCCTAGAGTTATGTTATCAGGATATTCTGGAGCTTTGGAAGCAAGCTGGATGGCGAGCCGTACTTCCGTACTTGTTTATTTATTCCACTGTGTATTCTATATGAGGGCAAGTTTATATAACTGTCCATTGTTGTATTGAGTTGTATATTGACTCTGATTGATGTATGTATAAACTGATATAGTCTTTTGTTTTAAGGATTATTTATTCATCTATTATATATTGTTCCGCTGCGAAAGTGAGATTCTGATATTGTTTCTGTTTCTGTTTTTCTGTTCTTTCTTTTCTTCTGTCTTCTTCTACCTCTTCTTTTAACCCTAATGGTTCAGTTTTTCGGCATTCGATTGTGCGGCATTTAATACAGTGGATGTAATAATCAGTCGTTACATGTGGTATCAGAGCAGCCGGTTAAGCGACAACCTTGGCTCTGTTGGGAATTACTCATTAGAGATAGAGTCAGTAGTACTCTAGAATGAGTTGAGTGTAATAATAGTTATGAGCGCGTATTTGTTAGTGAATACAAAAATTTGTTTTGTATTGTGTTGACTTATCGGTTGATTGTTTATAGATTCTGGTCGGTGCAGTCTGGCCAACTGTAATCGATAGGGGTTTCTAAACTCTTAAACAAGATAAACTGACACAGTATTGTTTTAAATAGGGTAAATGAAATAATTTTACCCAAAACTATTTTTGTGTAGAAAAGAAATGATTTTCTATGAATTATTATAGTATATGGATGCTTGGTTGTTAGGAAGTGATAACATTGAAATATTATCATTATTATATGGAAATTGAATAAGAAATAAAATGTATAACCAAAGATTTGAAGATAAATTCATTTAACAAATAAAATTTATGTATATGAATTGAAGTATAAGGAAATAAAATTCATATATGAATGAAATTTGTAAATATAAATTGTAATGAGATTTATAAATTGGAAATAGAATTCCAAGGAAGATATTTGAAATAAAATCCATTGATGGAATGAAATTGGTAATGTGAATTTATAAATGAGTTTATAAGATGAAATAAAGTGCCAGAGTAATATTTGCAATGCGAATTAAAGAATTTGGATTGAAATTTCAAAAATAGTTTTGAAATGTGAGTAATTATTAAAAAGACTCTGGAATTTCATTAAAATGTTATGGAATGTAAATAAGTTTGATAACTTATAAAAATGAATTGAAATTGAAAAATGGAATGAGATTGGATTCGAATCAAGTTGAATAAAAATCCAAACTTGGAAAAAAATAGAATAAAATGGATTGAATTCTAGTAAACTAATTTGATAATGTATAAAATTCATGAAATAAATGAATTGGAAGTTGAATTAGTTAAAATTGAATTGTGAGTTGAATAAAAAATGGTTTGAATTTGTATATAAATTCAAGTAGTATAAATAAATTGAAAATTTCCTTGTTATTAATGAAGTAAATTCGAGATGAATTGAATATGGAAATTGAAATTTAAAAGGGAATAAGTGAATATACTAATTGAATTAAATTAGTAAATGGAATAGATTTGATAAATGAAAACCAATCAAAGAAAATAAATTGGAAATTGTTTACAAGGAAATGAACTTGAGTTTTGAAGTGAAATAGCTTAAGTAAATATTGAATAAATGCTCGACTTAATAAAAAAAATTGTGAAATGGTTTCAAATAAACCGAATGTGAATATAGAATGCAAATTGAATTTAATGGAATCAATTGCAAATAAAGTGGAATTAAAATAAATTGTATTAATATCAATTTAAAATTGGTTGTAAGCTAGAATGGATATGAATTCGTTTTGCTTAAAAATGAATTGAATATAAGGAATTGCATTGTAAACCATTGAATTGAATGTAAATTAGATGAAAGCAATTTAATTTGTATTGAAACCATATGAATTGCTAATGGAATTTATTTTGAATGCATTGCTTATGACATCTATATATTTGTTATTGAAAATGAGTGAAATGTTAATAGATTTCCTATATTTGTCACTGACGTGTTTAAACTGAGTAAGTACAGGGTTTTGGAAGTCGTTTGGCTGCATTTTGGGTTGTGCAAATGTTAATAATAAACTGCTTTGCTTAAAAATGCTAATATACGCCTACGCAATAATAAAATAGGAAATATGAACTGTTTTTCTGCTTTTCCGACCGTGTGGGTCGATGTATATATATTTATATCTTTTGTCAAATTGCAAAAGCTCCTTCGTACAAAGGAGACTCCGCCAAAATTTTCCCTCATCGCTTAATTCTCATTCTTATAAGTCGAAAATAATCTAAATAGGCTATAATATGTTTAGAATAATTTTATAGAGAAAACGGAATTTTTAAATAATTTTTAGAGATTTTTAAGTAAGTGTTATAAGGAAAAATCTATTTATCAAATAGATTATCTATTTATAAAATACCTTTTAAAAAATGAATAATTGCTTAAAAACCCTTTAAAATGTCTTAAAAAAATTTATTTAAATAACCATAATTTATTAAATAAATCAAAAACTTATTCAAAACCAAAATCAATTAAAACCATCAAATTCTTCAAATACCGATATTTATCGATATTTAGATTAAAATAGAATTTAAATAAAATTTAAATTCTAAAAATTTCCAAAATCAAGCCAATCCATCGTCGGATAATAATACTAAACATTCATCATCAAACTTATTCAAAAAATAATATATTTTCCTATTTTTAGCATATTGATCTCAGTTTTTGATATGTTGTTGTAGTCAGGCAACTCTGCATTTCTGGAAATTTTCATTGAATTTTGAGTTATTTTGCTATAGGAAATTATTGGTTGAAGTCGGCCAAAAATTGATCTTTGTGTTTTGGCCGAAAATAGGTCATATTAGAAAAATCTGGATTGTTTTGGTACCCTAAATTACTGTCCAAAGTGAGCCAAAAACCAGTTGCTTGGTAGATTGTTCTTGCTCCTATTTGCGCTTTAATTAACTGTTTCACTGCAAATTTCGATGATTTAAATTTTGAAAATTTGGAATTTCTGAAAACTTCAGTAACAACAAATGGTTTAAAAATTTGTAAGCAAATAGAATTGGAAACTGAAGTATTGGAATTCATTTTGAATCAAATTCAAGTAAATTTGAAATGAAAATCTGAATGAAAATTTAGAAAATTTTTGTAACGGAAAATTGATTTCCAAATTGTAATGGAATGTAAGAATTGAACTAGAAAAGTGAATTTTTAGTTTTTGAAGATAAAATGAATTCAAATGAAATTGAAATTGTAAAATGAATTCAAATGGGATTGAAAATGCAAAGTTGAAAGAAAATGAATATATGACTTTGTTAGTAAAGTGAAAATAAATATAAGAAGTATGTAAACGCTTATATTGTACTTAAGAAATGAAGAATGAAACTCTTAAGTAAAATGGGTATTTGGAATCCAATAAGTAAATTTGGATATTGTTGTTAAGTAAAGTATACAGGGTATTTGGAATTGGATTTTGATTTCAGAAATAAAATTTGAATTTGCTCAACAAGAGGTATGTATTTAAATTTCAGTATGAAATTTGACCTTTTCTTGTTTAGCCGCTTGGCTTTCCTTTCTCTTTTTGAAATCTAAGGGTCAGAAAGGACATTTTTTAGTTGTACCGAGTTAGCCGCGCAAAGGAGACGCTGGCGAATTTTTTCGAAAATTTAAAGAGTTAGAAAATTTTTGAGAAATTTTGGATAATTTACAATTTGAATTTAAATTTAAATTTGAATTGTGAAATAAATAAAGTTGTTTGGAAACTATGAAAGTGTTTGGAAAGTCAGCTGAAGTGATAACGAATCTTTAATAAAAAGATTTGTTTTGAAAATTTGATAAAAATTATTTGGATTTGAGAAAATAGTTAACGGGTATTGGAGCATTCTTCTTAACTTGTAATTTCGGGACGAAATTCTTTTAAGGGGGGAAGATTGTAACGACCCTGAATTTTTGACATTTGAAATGTGAATATTTAATTGAGTTTAAATATTTGAATGATAACTTAATTTGAAATTCAAATATCAGAATGAATTTGGCAATATTATTGAATTTAATTGCTAAATCTGGGTAAAATTTTGAATCTTCAGTTTTAAGCTGATTAAAAATATTTTCAAGGCTTAGAAAATTCATATTAATAATTCTGAAGGTAATAGAACTCTCAGAATTGAATTTGAAACTGTTTTGTTTAGTTTTGAGATTTTATCGTTTAAATTGAATTTAAAAATAGCGTTCCGGGGCACAGTCTCGGAATTCGACAAAACCAGTTCCATTGGATCCGTAATATTGTATTATTATCGGATTTCAATTTTCGTAGTGATCGGAGTTGTTGTGTGAGCGTACGATAAGCAAACGCGCTGAAAATTATATCGAAATTCAATATTATATCTGGTCTAAAAAGCTATCCATACGATCGAATTTGGACTCGAAACCTTTTCCACTGCGTTCGGAATAGACGTATAACATTATGAACGCCTAGCGGCACGTCTCGATAGGATATCGAGATTTTGAGTTACAAATTCGTGACGATTTGAATTTGAATTTGAATTGAAGAATTAGTCAACTGTCGCTGATATTATTTCACGTCAGCCGTATTTTTATTAAATTCAAACACTGTAGCCTGTTAACTCGAGCAGGCTAACGTCTTCTTTTGTCCCCTTCATCTCATTGTTAAACACAAAGTAAGAAAATTTTATATCTCATTCAAAAATAAAAAAAATGGCAGAACGAAATCAAAGAGAATGGTCGCGACGAACATTCCTCGTTCAAAATCAAATTTCGTTCAGAATTCATGGCCGCGATGAACATTCCTCGTTCAAAATCAAATCTCGTTCAGAATTCATGGCCGCTCTCCCCTTTAATAATTCAAACCCAGATCGAATTGTGATTTCGATTCTTTGATTTGCGAACTAAATTCATTCGAGATTAAGGAAGGGCTTTTCAAACCCATCGCAAAATTTCAGTGGTGGCTCGCGTACGTGAGCTCGAGCACGCGAGGCGTTGAGCGAGGTCGATGGTCGAAGACGCGGATTATGGGTTCGCGAAGGGCTGACGGGCGAATAGGCGTTAGGGCCGAGGACGAGAGTCACGTCGCCAGGGAGTTCGAGCTCGATGTAGTGGTAGGGTGATCGGCGATGCTGGGTAGGTTTGCTGGCGATGGGTCAGGGAGGCCGCATTCTCGTTCACGTGATTCAAAGCAAGGTTTTTTGATTGTATCATTAGTGTAATATATTTAAAAGATTGAAAGAAAATATAATAAGAACAGACAGTAAAGGGAATTTTAAATGATAAGCAGTTTTGAATTTTTAAGTTGTTCTTAACTTAATTTAATTTAATTTAACTGTATATAGGAAATCAGAAAATAAATATGTATGTATCTATATAAATATGCATACAGATATTTTAATTTACTAAGTTATATTAAAAATAATTTATTAAGGTGATTTATGTGGCTAATAAACTTATTTAATTATTTTGTCACTTAAAGAAAATTTATTTAAAGGGAAATAATTAGTCTGGAATGAATTATTAGTTAAATAAATTATAAAATGAAATTGTTGGTTCATTCATTTCAAATATTGATAAATGGTGTAAATTGTTTATACAAGGTCGGAAAACCGTGAAATCGTGCAATCAAGCTGAAAATGAAAATGGATTACAAATTAAAATCAAAGGTGAGATCTTCTCACTCAAAATGAAAAATTTGATTTTGCAGTTATTGATTGATTGACCGTTTGGATGTGATAGTATATATATATATATATATATTAGTATATAGCAATATATATTGGCATATATATATATATTGGAATTGTGATTTCCCGCATTATATAGCAGATGAGACCCTATTGCACCGCATAATAGCGGATGATATTTTATAAAATCCCATATACCACGATATTCCACCTCGAAGTGGAATTGGTATTGTGCTAACATCTGTGGATGCAGGGAAACAGGTTGGAGGGATCCAACTGGATTCCTCAAATTGTTTGAATATTATTTCATATGTGAATGATGTGATTTATTGATAATCTGTGGATGATTTATTGATAATTGAAATTGTTGAAGGCTAAAATTTAGCCGAATGCATTTTTGGTATCGCTGGATACCAAAAATAAATATAAAACGGATTTTTGAAATTAAAGTTGGAAAATTTATTTAAAATGGAATTTTAAATGGTTTGGAAGAGATAAATGAATTTATTTTAAAAGGGTGATAAATTTCTTGAAATCAAATTGATAATTGACTTGGTATTTGAAAATAAATATTTGAGAAATCGATATGAAAATTAATTTGATGTTGAATGAAAATTGATTTGTGTTGAAATAAATTTAGAAATCGATTTGTAAATAATTTGGAAATTGGAAATAAACTTACAAATCAATTTGTAATTGATTTGGTATTGAAATAAAATTTGAAATCAATTTGGAATTTGATTTTGGGGTTAAAAGTGAATATTTGGGAATTTAAATTCGCAAATGGAATTTATAAAGGAAAGGGAATTTTTTTAAAAATAAACATTGATTTATTTTTAAAGTATGAAAATAAATTTACAAATTTGGGATGTAAATTTAAAATAAATCGATAAGGATTTATTTAATTGGTTTAAATGGACCATTTTGAAGTGAAAGTGTATTCTCACTATAAAGCCGAGTATATTTCCAAAGTAGCTTTTAAAATATAAATTAAAGGTTCTAAGGTTGGTTTTTAAAAGAAATATTTGGAAATATATTCCGCGTGATGGAATTGATTTGAAATTTATTTTCAAAGGTTGAAAGATGAAAATTGATTTGAAATTTGTTTTCAAAGTATTGAAGTGTGGAAAAATATATATCTTGTTAAGATATTTTGAAAATAAATTATTTTGGAAAATTATTTAAATCTGATGATTGTTGTGAATGTTGTTGATAGTTAAATCACCGACTATCAATATTGCCTTTGAAATGGCACTTGAATTTGTTTTTAAAACAAACGCTCACTATTCGGGTTAGCCGGGAAAAGACCTTTGTGTCAGATAACCCATTCCGAATAATGATACGACGTGTATGAATTGAAATTGAAGACCGGTGTGAAGACCGGGTATTTTCAAAAATGAAAGGACAACCTGTCGAATTTCTCTGCACCGAGTTGCTCCGGTATAGAGATTTATATCACTCTTTTTGTGATGGGAAGTCCGATCGGGATTATGAATACCCGGATTGCAAGGGCTTCTTTGGAAGTGCCTTCGGTTCTGTTCGAACCCGGAACAGACTTGTATGGTTATGTGTCTGACATTACATTTTGAGATATAAAGCTGATTTCTTTCAAATACATTTCTGTTGGTGGCGGAGAATTTATTCTCTTAGCTTAACACTCTTCTCTGAGACGTACGAGCTCAGAGGTTATATAGTTGAAGGTTATCAGCGATATATTCCCAATTTGGTAATGTGGCATGCTGAGTGTTGCTGTGTGTTGATCATTTATTGATCATTTGTGATCAAAGCACGGCTTTGTGAAAAAATGTAGCTTTGTGGACGAGACTTCGTCAGACCACACTCCCCGGAAATGGTCAAAACAGGAATATGCGGCAAGGTTATGAGGGTCGCGCCATTTAGGGTATGTCATTTCCTTCTGGAAAAGGGTGGTATCAGGTATGGAGCCCTGGTATTTAACCTATGTGGATACTCCGATCTCATTTATTGTGTGATTGTGTGTTTATCGAGGCGCCTCGGATAAAGGTCCCAAAGGACCGGGGGATGACATATTCGTGAGTTACCTAGTTACAGGGATAACCCGACCTTGTGTTGGTAGAGAGCTAGTTAGTTCTCGGGACGTCCAGCTAGAGGCGATCCCATGTGGCGGTAGGAAGTTCCTTTGCCTGACCATTTGTTGGAAATCCAAAGAAACAATACGAACCTTGTACGGTTTTAGTTGTATAACCTGCTATGGAATGTGGCGGTAACCTACTATTGAACATAGTAGCTATAGTAGGCATAACGTGAAATGCCTATGCTGGCTAAGATTAATATTATACTTTTGAAATGTTTTCCACTATGCACTAATAATAATATCAAAATGATTTGTTTTGCGTAGTAAGCATCTTTGACTATCATAAGAAGAAATCTCCTCCAATTCTTCGTTTGCATTGTGTGTGTGGCGGGAGGTCTTATGGTAGTTTCATTTTCCAAAAGCATTGCGAATTAATTTTATTTCCTTTGTGAAAATAACTGTTTTACGATCTCACACCAGTCACCATGACTGACTCGGAGTTTATTGTTTCCTTTCTAAACTCTGGGTGCCTATAATTTTCCACACGGTCAGCCTAGAGTTATGTTATCAGGATATTCTGGAGCTTTGGAAGCAAGCTGGATGGCGAGACGTACTTCCGTACTTGTTTATTTATTCCGCTGTGTATTCTGTATAAGGGCAAGTTTATATATCTGTCCATTGTTGTATTGAGTTGTATATTGACTCTGATTGATGTATGTATAAACTGATATAGTCTTTTGTTTTAAAGATTATTGATTCATCTATTATATATTGTTCCGCTGCGAATGTGAGATTCTGATATTGTTTCTGTTTCTGTTTTTCTGTTTTTCTGTTCTTTCTTTTCTTCTATCTTCTTCTACTTCTTCTTTTAACCCTAATGGTTCGGTTTTCCGGCATTCGATTGCGCGACATTTGATATAGTGGATGTATTAATGTCGACTTTCGAGCGTCGAAAAGTCGCAGTCGTTACACTTCATTTATTCCATTCGAAGCTAAGCATAACAAAGAAAACAGATCAATGGCAAAAGCCTGTATCATAGACCAGAAACCAAGAAAATCAAAGAATTCTCTTCACAAAAATTCAAAACCTGTAACAATTTCAAGTTCTCAGTATCAAGCAACTCCAGATTCAATTTAAGTAAATCATTTCAACAACTAAATCAAAGACTCGGAGCAAGATCAAGTTTCCAGTTTCAAAAGATCAGCAACTTCTTGTTTTAAATCATTCCAGGCTTCCTCTGTTGACTGTGAGTAAACATTCTTTTAAAAACATTTAATTTGGATTTAACACTAATGCATGTGATGATATTGGTTTATATGGAAGTTCTTCAGCTTGAATTTATTTGAATTGACATATATGTTGTGTGAGCATGTCTGTTTCTCTATATCCTATTCTTTGTTGTTTCACAGTCCATGTTTTGTTTTCAAAAATTCAAATATCTTAATCAAATCAATATTAGACTTCGATGTTTGAATGAATGTTGTTTGCCAAAGTAAGATGATAATTTTAAAAATAGTTTCAGGGTTTTAAATTCAACAAATTATTTTTAAAATGGGAATAACAGTGGAAAATATATATATGTTAAAAACCAACAATCTTAATTTCTGATTTAGATTACATGATTGAATTAGTGGTTGAAAATCACGATTTTTAATATACATTTCATGATTTTAAGTTCGATAATCATTGGGAATTTTCGAGATGATCGTATTTGGCATTTTAGGGGATTGTCGATGATCGGCGGCGTCTGGGAGGTTGATGTTTAGACTGAATGTGGCTGGTGGATGGTTGATCACAGGAAAAATAGAGATAGATTTTTCTGGTGATCGAGCGGTGAGGATGGAGCTAGACTAGGGTTCGAGAATCATTTTGAAGCGATGATGTTCACGAAGCTTTCGCGATGGCCGTGGGTGATGGTAGGTGATCGCGAGGGGGAAATTAGAAGCGCAGCGACGTGATGAAGGTCTGGTGATGTCGGGGAGGAAAATCGTGGTGGGGATTGATGGCGATGATGGATTTTCCGATGCGTTCGTTTCTAGATTTTTTTCGATCGAGTATCGATTTTTCGTTTTGGCCTTCGATTCATACTTCTGGGGTGTCGCGATGATGGACGAGGTCTTGGGTGATGCTTTGGGGTCGGAGGCGATGATCGGAGGAGGCTTGGGTGGTTGTCCATGTGCACGGTGCATTTCTGGGTGTCAGGTTTTGTTTGGGTTCGGGGAAGAAGGGTTGAACTCGGGATTGGTTCGAGTTGTTTTCGGGTTTGTCTCGAAGTATTTAGGGTAGCGAGTGTTAGTGGGCTTGGGTTGTTTGTTCAGCAACCAAGGTTTTTAAATTATAAAGATAACCAGGTTTGAAACTAATGCAAGTTTATAGTAAAAGTAGATTTAAAAGTGTAATGTTTTAAATACACATGTTAATGATAATTAAGTCATTAATTAAGGAAATGATTTGTCTTAAAGGTAATTAAGGTTTTAATGATTTATGATTAAACTAAATTAATAAGGTAATTAAAGAGTAATTAATTAATTAATTAATGATTTAGATTAATTTATAATTAGAGATTAATTAATTGGTGATCAAAGATTAATTAATTTGTAATTAATAATGGTTAATTAATTACTTAAGGAAAGTGATTAAAAGAATTAATTACTCAATGTAATTAATTAAATAAATATGATTAATTTAAGTTAATTAATTAGTTTAAGATAATCATTTGATTGATTGAGTATAATTACTTAATGTAATTTATAAAGTGTAATTACTTAGTGAAGTAATTAATGATTAATTACTGGATGTAATTAATTGAAGGATAACTAATCAAGGGAGATTAATTATGATGATAATTAAAGGATGATTAATTAATCGGTTTGTAATTAATAAATGTTAAGTAAGTAATCTAAGTGATTAAAGACTAGTAATTAATTTATTTAGAGATAAATTAAATTAATTTTGGAAATAATCGATCTTGCTTATGAATGATTGAATGATGTAAATGTCTTGAATTGGTTGATATCTCTGATATGAAATGTTTTCTAATATGATATGTTTGGATAGCCAGTGATAGTATGGTTATCTATCGTTGATGAATTGCTGTGTATAAAAGAGACATCTTGTATTTAATGTTGAATTGTATTTCACTTGAATAACTTGGGTTAAGAAGGTATTGAATTCGAAGAGATCGGGGTCGGGTATCAGTAAATACCCGAACCCACTTCGATTTGTAACCTACATTGATTCTTTATAGATTGATTTGTGAAATCAATAGGTAGAAATGGAATAATTTAAATGACTGGACCATTTAAAACTAAGTAAAGGTACTTAGGAATTGAAAATAAATGTTGACCGTAGCAAGTTGTGAACTTGTAGTGATGAACATGTTACCCCGGGTTTTAAATAAGTTTCATATTGAATATTTCAAGTTAGATGGGTTTACTCACGCTGGTTTCCAGCCTGACCCGGGTGTTACTTTACTGTAATGCTCGGGTCAGACCGAGTATTACAGATTTTTCAAGTAAGGACGTTCTGGAGCTCAGGAGGCGAGCTGGATGGCAGGAACGTATGGAGTGTTTTCGCTGTGATATATTTCTGTTTATCTGAGACATGTTGATTTGTATATGTCCAATGTTTGAGTATATGTGTATCTCTGGTGTATAAAAATGTAATCAACTGATACAGTATTCTTTTGTAAACTGTTATTATTTGATATTATATTTTGATCCGCTGCAAATGTGAGAATCTGTGTAGTGTTTCTGTTTCTTCTTCTTCTATCTCTTTCTTCTTTTCCTAACTATCTGAAATTTTCGGGATCGAAAATTCCGGGTCGTTTCACCCGCCGATGGAAATTACTCAAATGGCTAATCCATAGCCATTTGGCACTTGGAGGCATTGACATCATCATCTTCTTGCCGATCCTAAAGGTGGTGCGAAATACATCATCGTAACAGTTGATTACTTCACCAAATGGGTAGATGTAGAACTTTTAACCAATACCAAGACTTAGAAAATAATCAACTTCACTGTCCAGTACGTCATCTGTCATTATGACCTTCCACAAACTGTTATAACCGGTAATGAAGCTCAATTCAACAACGCTAAATTTGAAAACTTCTACCGTCAGCATCATATTGAAAAGAGATTTGCGGTATTTTCTCGCCCTCAAGCAAATGGACAGGTTAAAGCTGTGAACAAAATCATAAAGTCTATTCTGAAGAGAGGTTTGGAAAAGGCTAGAGGTAAATGGGTGAATGAGCTCCCAATAGCATTATGGGATTACAGAACTACCCGAGAGTTTGCAACTGGCCTTACTCCATTTGCCCTTACGGCTCTGAGGCCATCATCCACGTAGAACTTGAAGTCCCCTCTCATCGAGTGGCTGATTACAACCAATATTTCAAAAAAATAAACAAACAAGGAATTGCAATCGAATTGCAATTAAACTAGAAGGAATTGGTGATGATTCACGAGCATATAAAACACATCCAGGAGCCAATGGCAAGAACATGTACTTGAATGTGCACGTTTATATTCATAAAATTCAACTTCTTGAAATCAACAGAAATTGGATTTTCACTTAGGGTTATTAAGAAAAGACCGGGTTAGATAGCCGAAGTTTACTAGCCCTAAAGAACCGGACACAGATGGCCACTGATGAACTACAATCCCGAGTTTATACTATTGGCAATCGACCAAGCGTTATGACGACCAAAGAAGGATACGACACTTTAGGAGGATAAAATTGAAGAATAATGACTATTCAGAAAATATGATGGATTTCTTTCTGGAGACTCAAAGCACGTCATGTACGCAACAAGACGTACTTTGGGGGGAAAATGTTATCCGGCCTTTTGACCCGGCTACACAAAGGTGATTACGAGGACCAGACTTGACTATTGATGAGAAAGATGGCCATGAGACAACAATAATATGACCAGAGCATGATATCCGAACAGTTATATCCAGCCTAGGGTAAATAAGATCAATAGATAGGTGATACAGGATGTCATGATGATGAAGGTTAGCTTGGTGGAATAGGTGTCGGCATGGATGTTTGATAAGTTGAAGAGTGTATAAGTGAGATCAACATAGTGTGTTGGGCTGAGCTTTTCTTATTGTGGGCCCAAGTGGCCAAAGGGTTCCAGGCTTGAAGATGTCAGTTAGGCTGAAGGCTACCTTAGTCTATAAATACAGGGGTAGGGGGCTCGCTCTCTCTTTTTTTGGAGGGGGACTTCATCATCTTCTTCTTCCTACTCCAAATATTATACTATGGCTATTTTTCTTATAAACTTGTATCAATGGATTCTAGCCAATCGAACAACTCATGTAATTGTAATCAAATGAAGAACGAATGAAATTTGTAGTGGACGTAGGCCGAGATTGCTGAACCACTATAAAATCTTTGTGTCAATTTACTTTTATGCTTTGTTCTCGAGATTCCATTAATTCTCTAATGTCCATGAAATTGTACGGGTGTTAGTGACCAATTTTGGTGCTAACAATAGCTGAACAGGGATTTATTCTGCTGATACATATGTCCACACAATCAAACAACCAATCTATAGCAGTACGAAGATTTATTCTTCTAACACATATCCACACAATCAAACAATTTACATAAGTCATTCACAATTATTTGTCTACTTAATGGTATCAACACTTGAATCCCTTGGGTTCAAAACCATCTTTGAAAAATAAGTACCTTAAAAACAATTTGGTTCTCAAAACAAAGGATTTAAAACTTAAAACTCTCTTTTAAAATGATTAATTACAAGTTAAACCCTTATTAAATCATAATAAATCTTTATTAAATTTAAACTTAATTTAATTATAAATTAATAAATAATTAAACCTTTAATAAATAATCTATTTATAAATTAAACCTTTAATTAATCCTTTATTAATTATTAAATAATAATTTAAAACCTTTACTATTAACTATTATGATTAATATAATAATCTTTTAATAAAACTTTAATAATAAATTAAACCTTAAAATAAATAATTTATTTTAAATTGAAACCATAATTAACTTATAATTAAAATAATTAAACAATTGACTAATAATTTATTTAATAATTAACCTGATACTTAATTAATTAAAAATAAATCTTATACTTAACTCATAATTAATTAAAAATTAATCTTGCTTAATCAAAAATTAATTAAAATTAATCTTACTTTTAAAACATAATTAATTAGTAGTTAAACTTCACTTAATTTTAATTAATAAACCCTGTTTAGTAGTTAATTAATTATTAATTATCCAAACTTAATTATTAAATTATTAATTAACTATCTAAAACACCATTATTAAGTTTATAAAACATTTTCAAAACACTTTTAAATATGAAAACTAAATTTTCAAAAATCCAATTTTTTTTTATCGAAACTGCATCCATAGCGACTATTGCTACGAATGCAGTAACTTGGGTTTGTTTTTCCAAGTTACTGACTTTCCAATTCTCCACTTCTAACTTTGTTCCATTTTAAACCATAAGGAAAAGTTTAGAAACTAAAACAAAGTTTAACATTAAAGTTTTAAAAACTTAAATACTTTAAAACAATTTCCTTCCAAAGAATCCAAATCTCCTTTTAACATCTCAATGTTAACTTATAAACATACCACATCATAACCAAGTTCACATTCATATCATATTCAAACTTACAACCAACATCAAATCCAAAGTTTATAAACTATATCATAACAAAAGTTTACAAATTTACAACAATACTAAGGTAGACTTCATTCAAGTCCACTTTTTCCATCTAGAATCATCCATATCCAAAAATAACCAAACATCTAACAACTCAAACATATTTCACACACATCCGAAAGCAATTTATGCAACATATATCAAGTTCAAAACTTTTAAATTAAAACCAACAAGCTTGGAAATCACAATAATCCACTTGAAAATAGGTCATCTTCTCACTGATTTTTATCATGTTATTCTCGAAATTTGGACAAGTCTTAAATAAAAAAGTTTTCAGGAATTATTTTCTCTACAATTTTAAAAAAAAGAATCACTCAATTTCGATTGGTTTTTAGGGAATTATGGTCAAAAGAGGGAGTGGTATTTTCGGGCTTCAAAATATGGGTCCAAAAATGGGTCGGAAAGAATGACATTTTGACCTAAAAAATATTCCAAATTTTAAAAAGTCATTCAAATGAAAGTTGTAGCCACTAGAACTCTATATGGTTTGAAGAAAAGAAAATCTTGATTTGGAGTAGTATGAAGGAAGTTATGACCGAATAGAATAGGAGGAAAATGGAGAAATTTTTAAAATGAAAAGGAGGAGATTAAACAAGTTTGAAATCATTTTAAACAAATAAAAAATTTGAATTTAAACTTTAGATTTTTTTTACAGAGAATCCATTAAACTCAAAGCTTTAGGAAAGAAGAAGGAAAGCTTTAGGAAAGAAGAAGGAAAATGAGAATGAAAATTTGAACTTTGCTTATATACATAATGCATTAACTAAATTACCATTATACCCTCTTACCTTACCCTCCACACATATGCTTCCACATCACCGTTATTGCCTCCTTCCCTATACCTCACATCCTTGCTTGTTCCCTCCCCCCTTCATTTGTTCCAACATTGCATTTAATACCTTAGTGCTAAATGTTTTCTTAAGCATATTTTTTTAGGAAAAATGTCACATCACTACTTATATAAACTTATATAAATGCATATATATTTATGTTTTTATATGTAATTCTAACTAATAAATGTGTAAATGTGTGTGAATATATTTTCATTAGAGTTCACAACGTTTGTGACAACTTTTAGCCGACAAAAAATCGAAGATTCGAAAAACGAATTCCTGTCACATTTTCAATCTTTCTTCGAACTAAATATTTTTTAAACCAAATTTGAAAACTAATTCACCATCACTATTTATTATTTAAAAGAGTTTTAATTTCATTATAAAAACTATATATTGAATATTTAAAATTAATTAAATATTCGCAAATCAAAGCAGTGAAATTCTGGGTCGTTACAATTTTCCCCTCTTAAAAGTATTTCATCCCTGAAATTACACCTCAACCTAACCCAGAAAACACTTACCACTATACATCGGTTCGTATGATGTGCACAGATCATTCATATACAAATTCTATTTCATTCTTTATTCGAATACATAACTTTTCCTGTGAACTAGTATCTCTCACACACTTTTCTAGTGCGGACTCCGATCACGCTCCTTGATTTGGAACCTCTGTTCCCCTTACATAGCTGTAACTATGATAGAAAACATTTGTCCCATATCAAAAACCCACATCAAGTGTTCATCGTCAAAAATCGAGTAATGGATCCTTATTTGGAATAGTGTGAATCACCTCAAAGTCATGCACTCGAACCTTAGATCAAGAACATATGGAAGGAGAAATGGTCTGCATCCAACCTACACACTTATTTAATTGATTCTCACTAATACCAACTCAATTTCAACTAAATTATTTATGAAAACATTTCATAAAACTAAACTTAGGTTCAACTTGGATACTACTCCACTACATCCTAAGGGCATATATCCCTATTTGATTCAACTATTCCATTTTACATTTATATTCCTAAGAAAACTCAAGAGCCAAATACCCAGTCTTATTTCAAGAACTTTTTGAAATGAAACTTTTATATATATTAATCTTAGAATATAAATATATATATATATAGCCCGAGTAACTCCAAAATAATACTAAGGAACTGGGTACTACCAAACAATATCATACATTCCCTTACCAAGAAGGTAATACTCAAGAGAAGTGTTTACCATCCGAACACATCTCTTTCCCAATTTTAAGGTATTTCCATGCCCTCAAACTAGTTAACTTAAAAATATTACTTTTATTTCAAAATCCCATTTTTGAAACAATACTTTTCATTTTTCCAACAAAATATTTATCACCAACTCGCTTTGGGTTCGTTCGGAGTTTGAACTTGTTTCGATTGTACAATGATAAAGAAATAATTTACTAAGTGTACCACAATGTTCGCCTAGGCAAACATCCGATCATCACTTAGAAGATTATTCAGATCATCACAAAACAATCAAGACTCATTCCCCCTAACCAATCCAAAGAAAACATTTCTTACTTAACATTTTCACTCCCAAAATTTTATTCTTGAACCAAAATTGCTTTCAAATAATACTATTATTATATTTCAAAACCTTGAAACATTTTCCAAAAGCCCCAGGATTTAAGTTCTCAAGTTTCAACTTATATTCTTTTTAATCCAGGATACGTTCCTATAAATCCATTTTTATAAATCAACTTTTATAAAACATTTTCCAAATATTTGTTTCAAATATTATAGATATTAATAACATCTTTTATTAAATCAAATTTAACCCCACATTATCAATCGAACGTCTTATAGTTAAATTGTAAAACTTAATTCACAAGGCGTTCGCTTCAATGTTATCCCTATTCTACTTACCCAACCTAAACCTTAAAAATGAAAGCTATCTGTACACTCTAACAATAGTCAATTCTCAACTGGACAAGTATGACTAACAAATTCCTAATTGATAATAATAGAATATTATTATCTCCTAACAACAATACCTCAAAATACTATACTATTTTTGAAATCATTCTTTATATACAAAATATATTTCTAGATAAAATTATTTCATTTACCCAATTTCAAAACAATACTGTGTCACCTTGCCTTGCTCAAGTGTTTAGGAACCCCTATCGACACCGTTGCATCCCACCTCTCGACCAGAGTTCTTAAGCCACTCAACAGAAAAATCAACACAATATATGACATTTTATGTCACTAACAAATACACACTCTTATATATAATACACTCAAACTCATTCTGGGGCCTCACTTACCCAATCTCAAATGAGTTTACCTCACCAGGGCCATAGTTCTCGCTTAACCTTGCGCTCTGATACCACATGTAACGACCCATCTTTTCGAACCCCAGAAGTCGATACTAATACATCCACAATATTCATGTGCCGAACAACTGTGTGCCGGAAAGACAGATTGTTAGGGGAAAGAAAGGAGATAGAAGAAACTAGATAATCATAGAATCTCACAATGCAACGAAATAACATATATTAATCAGCATAATACTTTACAAAGTCATGTCAAAAATGATACATCAGAGTCATACTAAAACAAATTCTACCCTAGGACAGTTATAATAGCCTGTCCCTACCTAACCAATACAAGATAAATATAATACAGCGAAAACAAGATAATAACTAGCTATTGATGAAGCCTCCTACTCCAAGCTCCTCCAAGATGCATCCGGGGAAAACCTGAACTACTTGGCTGCCCATAAAAATTTGAGCACCTAAAAGTTTAGGGGAAGAAAATAAAACTCCAGGTTGGATATGGGTCTGGTGTGAGTAAACTTAACAACTGAATTATTATGTTTAAACCCTTTAAAAATCAAAGGTATCTCATAAGACTACGTCGCACATAAACACGAATGAGTTTTTACCTTTCGATAACCAAAACACTTTTTATAGAAAATCTAGTAATATTATAATAATGTCTAAGCGTACAAAAATAAATACATGAAAACAGCCGAAATTGTTACTATTATTAAATACCAGCATACTAGGCTCTACAATCAAAACCGTAAAGGCACGTATTGGAGATTGGATTCCGTGCAATGACAAGGCACAGGGGTACCACCTATCATAGTACATGTCTAGAAAATGTACCGAGGACCTCGCCAAGATCCCCTGCCAACATAGGACCGACCTACCCCTTACTGGATAGTAATGAATATGTCATCACCCTGATTGCTTTTCAACCCTTTTTATTGAGATCTCATGCACAACCAATCCATAAATATGTAGATGTATCTAGAAAGGTGATGACACACCCTAATGGGAGCGACCCACTTAGCCTTGCTGCATCTCCCCTGATTTTAGTCATTCTCGGTTGATGAGGCTTTAGGATACGCTTACCTTTTGAATAGCAAACACACTTGGAATGCTAACAATGCCTTCCAGACAGCAATGCAGTGCCAACATTCATCCATACAAGTTGTCCAAGATAAGGACAAACCGAAGGCACTACTTCTACTACATCCATCTTGGAATAATCCTCAGGATTAATAGCAAACAACCCTTGCACTTAAATGGCTAGCTCCATCTTCAGTTCCATACTCTCAAGATGTCTTCAGTTCGAAACGCTTGAGTTGGATCGATGTGGTTTTCGGATTACATATCCGGTCCTGGGCTCTTTGAAACAACTTTCGATAATTTATGGTAAACTCAACCCCGGTTTTTTAGGAAATAAACAGACAAGATAAGAGCGGAGTTCACCTCCTAACCATTTGTGGATGGATTTCCTTATCATTTATCTTTGAAGAACGAAACGAATTTACACGTACAGTATAACACCGGCAGCGGTAACTGTACCACATAATTTCCTTGTTTCTCCTAGGTATTTCCAAAGTTACGTTTTGGTCCAGATTTTGATAGTCGGTTATTTAACTATCAAATAAACAAACATTCAACATTGGTTTGATTCCATATGGGATGTACCAAGCCTTTATTAATTAATCTTTAATTAATTGAAACACTTTGCAATACTTGATCAAAAGATCTTTTTAAAACACTGTTCCCAAAACCCTTTACATTCCTTTTATACTTGATAGAAAACATTTATATACTTATCTCAACGGTATAATTATATTTACTAAACTTTACAAAAGTTCCCTTCTTTTCTAAATTCATATTAAATGGCCAAGAAATTCCCTTTTCAAAACATCACTTACTATGAAACCATTTACTTTATAAAACCCATTCACTTATCCCTTATAAAAATTCTTTTTATAAGTTCACTTCATATTTCAAACCTCCTTATAAGTCTTCAAACTAGATTTAAAGTTCTTTTTAAAATCTCTAAAATGATTTATAGAATCTCTTTCCCTGCATAAAACTCTTTATAAAATTTCCTTTATAAAATGTCTTTGACGTTACAAAATTTCATTTTTAAATCACTTTAAATAAACCCTTTTATTTAGTAAAACCCTTTTTATTAAAACAAGTTATTATTTATAAATACCTTTATAAAATAATTATATAACAAGAAAATAATTCATAAACTTTAAAACCCCAAACGGATTAAAGAATTGAATTTAATTCATAATAATACTTCATAAATTCAAAAGGAGGCTTAGCACTCCCAGTGGTACTAATTTAAGTTACCATTTTATTTCAATTTCATTTTCAAGTCATTCAACAATTTGTTTACATAGGTCAACATATATGTAAATACACCAAATCAGGAAATAATATGTCAACATAAACTAACCAGTATAAACATGTCCAAATAACATAATAGCGGGATGGTGATTTGTTCTGCTAAATAGATGCCCAAACAATTCAATCAATTTATAGTAGAACGAGGATTTATTCTGCTATCAAATGTCCACACAATCGAACAACCAATCTATAGCAGAACAGGGATGTATTCTGCTGATAAATATACCCACACAATCAAACAACCAATCTATAGTAGAAGGGGGATTTATTCTGCTAACATATATCCACACAATCAAACCATTTACATAACTCATTCACAATTATTTGTCTACTTAATGGTATCGACACTTGAATCCCTTGTGTTCAAAACCATTTTTGAAAAATAAGTACCTTTAAAACAATTTCGTTCTCGAAACAAAGGATTTAAAACTTAAAAATCTCTTTTAAAATGATTAATTACAAGTTTATTCCTTATTAAATCATACTTAATCTTTATTAAATTTGAACTTAATTTAATTATAAATTAATAAATAATTAAACCTTTAATAAATATTTTATTTATAAATTAAACCTTGAATTAATCCTTTATTAATTATTAAATAATAATTTAAAACCTTTACTAATAATTAACTATAATTAATCTTAATTAATATAATAATCTTTTAATTAAAACTTAAATAATAAATTAAACCTTAAATAAATAATTTATTTTAAATTGAAACCTTAATTAACATAATTAAAATAATTAAACAATCGACTAATAATTTATTTAACAATTAACCTGATACTTAATTAATTAAAAATAAATTCGATACTTAACTCATAATTAATTAAAAATTAACCTTGCTAAATCAAAAATTAATTAAAATTAATCTTACTTTTAAAACATAATTAATTAGCAGTTAATCTTCACTTATTTATAATTAATAAACCCTGTTTAGTACTTAACTAATTATTAATTATCAAAACTTAATTAATTAAAAATTATTTATTAATTAACTTTTAAAACACCATTATTAAGTTTATAAAACATTTTCAAAACACTTTTAAGTATGAAAACTAAATTTTCAAAAATCCAATTTTTTTTATCGAAAGTGCATCCATAACGACTATCGCTACGGATGCAGTAACTTGAGTTTGTTTTTCCAAGTTACTATCTTTCCAATTCTTCACTTCTAACTTTGTTCCATTTTTAAACCATAAGGAAAGCTTAGAAACTAAAACAAAGTTTAACATTAAAGTTTTAAAAACTTAAATACTTTAAAACCATTTCCTTCCAAAGAATCCAAATCTCCTTTTAACATCTCAATGCTAACATATAAACATACCACATCATAACCAAGTTCACATTCATATCATATCCAAACTTACAACCAACATCAAATCCAAAGTTTATAAACTATATCATAACAAAAGTTTACAAATTTACAACAATACTAAGGTAGACTTCATTCAAGTCCACTTTTTCTATCTCGAATCATCCATATCCAAAAACAACTCAAACATATTTCACACACATCATAAATAAATTTATGCAAATATATCAAGTTAAAAACTTTTAAATTAAAACCAACGTTTACTCACCGAAAACTTGGAAATCACAAAAATCCACTCGAAAATAGGTCATCTTCTCACTGATTTTTGCTCATTTTACTCTCAAAATTTGGAAAAGTCATAAAAGTAAAAGTTTTAGGAAATTATTTTCTCTATAATTTAAAAAAATAAGTCACTCAATTTAGATTGGTTTTGAGGGACTTATGGTCAAAAGAAGGAGTGGTATTTTCGGGCTTCAAAATATGGGTCAGAAAGAAATAACATTTTGACCCAAAAATATTCGAAACTTGAAAATGTCATTCAAGTTAAAGTTGTAGCAACTGGAATTCTATATGGTTTGAAAAAAAGAAAATCTTGATTTTGGGTAGTATGAAGGAAGTTATGACCGAATGAAATAGGAAAAAAATGGAGAAATTTTTAAAATGAAAAAGATGAGATTAAACAAGTTTGAAATCATTCTAAACAAATAAAAACTTTGAAGTTAAACTTTAGAATTTATTTACAGAGAAGCCATTAAACTCAAAGCTTTAGGAAAAATTTGGAAATGAGAATGAAAATGGAAAGAAAATTAGAACTTTGCTTATATTCAAAATGCATTAACTAAATTACCATTATACCCTCTGACCTTACCCTCCACACATATGCTTCCACATCACCATTCTTGCCTCCTTCCATGTACCTCACGTCCTTGCTTGTCCCCTTCCACCTTCATTTGTTCCAACATTGCATTTAATGCCTTAGTAATAAATGTTTCTTAAGCATATTGTTTTTAGGAAAAATGTCACATCACTACTTACATAAACTTATATAAATACATATATATATATATATATTTATGTATGTATATGTAATTCAAACTAATAAATGTGTAAATGTGTGTGAATATATTTTCATTAGAGTTCACAACATTTGTGACAACTTTTAGCCGACGAAAAATCGAAGATTCGGAAAACGAATTCCGATCACATTTTCAATCTTTCTTCGAACTAAATATTTTTGTATACCTAATTTGAAAACTGATCCGCCATCATTATTTATTATTTAAAAGAGTTTTATTTTTATTATAAAACCTATATATTGAATATTTAAAATTAATTAAATATTCATAAATCAAAGTAGTGAAATTCCGGGTCATTATAGATGGACTAATCCATTTGGTTTTGAGACAACCGATTGGAAAAGTTGGAATAGGATTCCATAATTGACCCCAAGTGAAAGTGGGAGATTGATAGATTTAGAGGTATGCCCTAGAGACAATTATGTAATTTGTTATATATATCTAACTCGATAACCAATCAAGTTCGAGATAAAAGGTGTTTTCTTTCTATTATATACTTGATATAATGTGGTATATTAATTAATTAATTTAACTAAAAATATATTTAATAGAAAATCCATAAATGGTATATTTTGTGATAGTAGTTACAAAGTGTTGTAACTGTGAGTAATTTATCAAAATGAAAACAAATATAGCATTTTAAATGTTCCTAGTCAAGATGCATAAAGACTGGATATCGATGTATCCATTGAGACTAGAGTACTTAACGCTCTCCAAATGTGGGGCAGTGTATTACTTATGACTGCTATGGGCATCTAGGGGTTATGTATTTAAAGCTATTGGATAACTATAGATAATACATTCGATAGTTTTCTGTCAGTTAATATAACTAAGGTCAAATAGAAAATATCGATGTGACTGATTTACACAGTTCTCTCGACTTGAGAATACCGTTGATCTTCAATATGAAAGCTCTGCCTTGTTTCAAATCATGGCACGGTGTCCATCGAGCGACTATTGTTGGATCGAGTAGAAGTATTGAAAGTTAAACACTATTCAAGAGAGGATTTGTCTTCTTAGTTACACATGGTTAGTACCATGGTCAACTAAAGTCAAGTCTCTGGCCAGAGCATTTCATTTAATATTAATTGTTATTATTGAATCAATGACTTTATGTTTGGACTATAAAGTTAAATATGGACGATATTGGAATTTTTACCACTATTAAATTTCGTAAGTCCAAAGTGATATAGATTTGATGAAGAATTGGTGTAAATAAAAGTCATAACCCGGTAACGCTTAACAAAGTGAAATTGAATTTCACCAAAACTAAGTAACTGATAAATTTGTTCAAAATGTCACACTACCTACTAATTGATGTGTGATCGTTAATATTCGAGTAGTTCGATATTAATCGGTGATCAAATTTACACCTGACGAGTCACACAACCGAAATGATGAATTCTCTTTTGACCAAAAGATTTAATTGGTTTATAATTTTTATAAATTAATTAAATTAATTAATATTTATGAAATATTAATTATAAAATTTTGAATATGATTTGAGGAATAAATACTATTAAATATATTTATAGTTATAAATATGTTAATCAATATACGATATCAATAAGCGATTAAATTGGGTTTAATTAAATAATATTTTCTTTAGGCTTAAATGGATTTTTGGCCCATCATGATGGTTGAAATTTTCAGCAGCAACATGACATGGGGTGGCCCAAAATAAGGTTTAAATGCTGGATTTTGGACGACTTAGATCAAGGGAGAATTAGTATGGGATGAGATCCATTTTTCCTCCTTTCTATCCATTATATAAGCAAACCTAAACTAATTTGATTAGAAACTTTTGGCTGCCAGCTCCATCACATCTTTCTGGCCAAAATTACTCCATTAGTGCTTCATCGTATCAAGTTCAAATCAACTCAAAGTCAATCACTATTTTATTTTCAAAGGTCAACGGTTCAAGGACTAGCAATCTGCTGAATTGGAAAAGGTTCCAAAGGGGAGAGTTCATCCTTTCAAGGTGTGCTTCAAGGCTTTGGTTCTTAAGTATGTTTTATCAAATTATAGTTTATAATTCTCTGAATAATGTTTATGTGTGTATGTGTGTATATATTATTATATTGTTGGTTAGGCGATGATTCTAATATGAATTAATATTGTCACAAATTGGTTTAGTTATATGTATGTATATACTTATGAAATAAAAATAATAAAAATAAAACCATTTTTTTATATTAGATCAGTATAACAGCATAATATATATACTAATTAATATTTTATTAAATTTTACATATATATTGTTTAAATTACATATATATGGTTTATATTTAATTACAACATTATACTATAGTTAAAATTAATCATATAATTTTGTATATGTAAATCTATGGTAATAGTAATTTTCAACATAATTTTTTTTATAATTATTATTATTATTTAAATCAATATACTACACAAAAAATAATATAAAATCAAATATGTTATGAAAAATAATTTTTTAATTTTGTGAAATAATTTTAACATCAGGTAAGCACTCGACCAGAAAAAATTAAAAGCATATTTTTTTATTTTTAAAATTATTATTCGAATTGGTCGAAAATTAATAAATTAATTAAAAATAAAATTTAACTGAAAAAAGTGTGAAAAAATTTCAAACGTCGTATTATCATTTGTGATTTATTGAAATTATAAATTTGAAAAATGGTTTCGAAACTAATTCTTTATTAATATTTTATATAATTTCGAATGAATATTCAATTAAAATATATTTTAAACTAATAAAATTAATAATAATTTTTTTTGTACTTTAGACACGATCTAGAATAAAAATTTATTTTATTTTATTACTTAACACACACGCACATATACATATATTCATATATTATAAATATATTTATATATATACTAAAATAAATATAAAATACTATTTTATCATTATGTATAACTAGTACATATTTTATTCATTTTTTTATATAAAAAATTATTATTTATTTAATATTTAGATAAATCTTTTACATTTAAATAGATATATTATAATAATATGCATTATTATATATGTATTATTAATATTTTATTTATAAAATTTTATATACATGCATATATATATTTGTATGTATTTAAATATTATATACATTTACATAAAATTATTTAAACAAACTTAATATGTACATATATATATAGTTATAATATTTATATATAAGTAATAGTATGTATAAATGCATATATTTGGACATCATATATTTATGTATTGGATGAGCTAACGTGTCTGTTGCGATGTAAATCTTAACATCTATACATAGGCATGTTATACCTTACACGGGTTGACATCTTACACATGCATACACACACACATACATATATTTGTATTTGATACATACATACATACCTATATATATTATATAAATTAAATAAAACTATATAATTTATGAATTTAAATAAAATAAATAATTTATTTAAATAATATTTATAAATGTTCTAAATTAATTAGACTTCATAGGACAAATATAGATCCAAAAGGGAATTTTTTTTTTGAAATTCACCTATAACTTCCGCTGCGGGTTGGCCCGGTTCCAACAGAATACTTGGCTAACCCAGCAACCACAAAGGACTAGGAGGAATAGGAGAGAAGCATCTCCTCCTAAACAGAAGCGAACTCATTCGTTTCTAATTAGAATAGGCGAAATGAGAAGGAAAAACAGAAGCAAGTTGATGCTTGAGTAGTAGAAGGAGTTGCCAAAGGAAGTCAGCAACCTCCCCCAAAAAGAAAACCACCCAATAATGAGAGGATTCAACTCTGTACCGAGAGGAATTATAGAGATTTGGGGGAATAGGAAGCTGAAGATTTGCACTTATTTGATTCTAAGGAGGACCCGTAGCTTGATGGTAATGATTATGAGCTGGACGTTGAAGCTAATGGAGCTGGAGTTCAAACAGCAGCAGCAGAACCAACCGGGTGTCAACGAAAAACCATGGCAGTGGTTCACCAAGAGACTAGAGATCCTTGACATCAACAGGCGAACCGAGATCGCTTGCAGAGGCAAACACTCGGGCCAACCCCTAATAGTCGCCTTACGGAATACCATGCTAGCGAGGAATACATAGTAGATATTGTTAAGCGGTTTGATGAAGAATGCAAAGGTAAGAAAGAATGAGGATTGGGGTTCCGCACCAAGCAGGACCCCGTTCACAGAGAACATTCTGAGAGAAGAGTATCCTAGGAAGTTTACAACACCAACTATGCCATCGTTCAACGAAACTACCAATCCTAGACAACATTTACTCAAGTATATATGGCACATGGGTGGTGCCAGGGTGATAGATGTTGTTCGATGTAGCTGTTTCCCTATTTTCTTGGAAGGAGTTGAATCAACATGGTTCATTAGGCCCGCGTTGAGATCCATATCGACCTTTGATGAGTTAGCTAGAAAGTTCTTAGAGCAGTTCCGACTTCATGCCGCTCGGCCTAAGGACGTGATGTCCTTGTCGAGTTTATCTCAAGGACCTAAGGAGTCAGTGAAAGAGTTCTTGAATTGGTTCAATATTGTTGTTGCGGAAGTAAGTAATCCGAAGGAGGATCTGGTAATCATGGCGTTGTTATAAGGAATACACTCAGACACGGATTTTGGTAGATGGCTGAAGATGAAGCAACATACAACCATGGAGGAATTCAGTTTAAAGACTAATCGGTTTTTGCGCTTGGAAGAAGCAAGTCTAGCTTCAGGAAATGCCGATGATGGACATCCAAAGGAGGTTATCCAGAGCAATGCGGTGCTAAAATAATCTGGCGATAGCACTAGTAATATGGAAACTAATGTTGGATACTCTGGAAACCAAAAGAAACAGAATCAAGGCATCGACGTTAGGCGTAACAATAAAAAAAGGCTCGAGGAACATGAAATCCAAAGGTTACACTCCTTTAAATGATACATTGGAAAACATATACCTAGCTACTCAAGGAACGAAACGATATAAAAAGCCACCCAGAAGGGGCGCAACCGACTAGGAAAGGCACTCTAGAAAGTTCTGTCATTTCCATAAAACTCATGGACACAACACAAACAAGTGCCGACATTTAAGGGATCTCATCGAAGAACTAATGAGGAAAAATAAGCTCAAGCAGTATGTCAAGGAACCGCCGGAAGATGCTCAAATCTCCAGACTCCCAAGGCCACCTGCCCAAGGGAATCAATCCGGACCAAGCAGAGAGACACCCAAGGGAAACAATGGGAAGTTAATTATCAACACCATAATTGGAGGAACTCATCCAACAAAGAAAAGCTAAAGGGAAATGGAATGGTATGTGAGTTCGCTGAAGCATGTACCGTAAGAGGGCTGCTTTGCTGTAAAAGACGGAGCTTCGACCAAGCAGCAGAGAATGATAACTAATGATATCGCATCCAGAAATAGAGATGTTGATGGAGCTGAAGCAATAACTTTCGATCCCATGGTATTAACAGTTGGAATTGGACCGGCAACTGTACGACGAGTCTTGGTAGACGTTGGGAGTTCAATGAACATACCATTCAGGATAACATTCTATCAAATAAAGATCAACATGAAGGAGGTTACTGCTTGTAAAACAAAAATTCAAGTATTTATAGGCAAGACAAAACAACCAATTGGAACAATTAATTTTCCCGTGGAGTTAAGCAAAGGAGATCGCAGGATAGTCCAAATTTAGAAATTCGTGATCATGGATGAATACTCAGCATATAATGTCTTATTGGGCTATCCAGCCCTCACTAACTTTAGAATAACACAGGCGCCTTGGTGTTTAGTGATGAATTTCCCCATGGAAAAATGAGGTCAGAGTGGTGAAAGGTGACCAGAGTGCTGAAAGAGAATGCTACATTGCGGAACCAAGAGAAGCGAAGCGACATGAGACAGGTAAGAATGTGGAGAGAACTCTCCGCATTCAGGATTCGCAAGCATAGCAACCAAAGCCTAGACCCTGGCTTAGGAATCGTAGCTATTTGATAACGCTATGGATCCCAGGAAGAAATCAGGGGAAGGCCGACCAATACCGGCAAAGCTGACGGTGAATGTTCCAATTGACATGGACGATCCTACTCGAGTCCTGAAGATTAGATCTCAGATCAATGCAGGTTTAAGGAAGGAATTGGTGAATTGACTATACCAAGCGGTGCGACCGGCGCTAAAGGTTTGCAAAAGATTCCAAGAGCACCATCGATGGAAATTACATAGATGGTTAGTCCATGGCCGTTTGCAATTTGGAGAATCGACATTATCGGTATGCTACCGATAGCGAAAGGAGGAGCCAAATACGCTATTATTATAGTGGATTACTTTACGAAATAAGTAGAGGTGGAACCGCTTTCCACGATCACAATAAAGAAGGTATTAACTTCATAACGAAAAATATTATTTGTAGGTTCGGAGTACCTCAAAAGATCATCGCGGACAACGGAACCCAGCTCGATAGTGCTGAATTCAAGGATTTTTGCAATTGATACGGGATTGAGAAGAGCTTCTCCATCGTGGCGCATCCATAGGCGAACGGATAAGTGAAAGTGGTGAACAAGATCATCAAATCCACTTTGAAGAAGCGACTAACTAGAGCTAAAGACAACTGGGTTGATGAGCTTCCACTGGCACTATGAGCTTATCGGACGACACATAAGTATGCAACTGGACATTCGTCATTCACTCTGGATTACGGATTGGAAGCAATGATCCTGATAGAACTGGAAGTCCCTTCCTGTCGTAAAAATAATTTCGACCCAAAGGCGAATGAGAAACTCTTACTTGAGTCCCTCGATTTGGTTGATGAGAAAAGGGAAGAAGTAGAATTAAGGGTTGCAACCTACCAGAAAAGGGTAGCATAACATTTCAATGCCAAGGTCGTAACTGTCCCGTTGAGGTAGGGTATCTCGTTCTAAAATGAGTTCTCCAGGGTAAGGAGGCGCTTGGCCCAAACTGGGAAGGACCCTACACGATCGATCGAAAGCTAGGAGATGAAACATTTAAGCTGGTAGCTATTGATGGAATCCCTATCCTACGTGAATGGAATAGCAATCTACTGCGACACTACTACATTTAGTTTTTCTCCATTTGATTTCGCAAATAAGCCGCTTAAAGACACCGGGGGCAATGTAATAAGGTAGAACTTTCCACTTCTCCCGTTCGTGAATAAAGTCTGCTTCATGAACCAAAGGAACCATGTTGTTGCAAGCAAAATTCTCAACAAGGGACATGCTCTTCAGGCCTCAAATCATAGCCGGGAAGCATAGCCCCAATAAACCCACTTGATTGTCGATTGGATAATTCAGCCCAACCTTCGGGATTTCGTCCTTGCCAAGAGATTGGTGATGACTAGAAGGTTTGACAACCCTAACCTTCAGGAATCTAACATTGCTTGGAGATAGGCAATGCTAAGAAGGAAAACTCTACCCTTTAGGAATCTGACGTTGCCCGGAGATAGTGACGTCTAGAAGGAAAACTCTAACCTTTAGGAATCGGGCGCTGCCCGGAGATTGGCAACGTCAGGAAGGTAAAACTCTATCTTCAAGAATCTGGCATTGCCTGGAGATAGGCGATGCCAAAAAGGAAAACTCCAACTTTCAGGAATCTGGTATTGCCTGAAGATTGGCAACGTTAAGAAAGACAGTTGCTTCAGGTCTATCAGATAATTTGACCCAACCTTTTGGGACGATCAGATAATTCAATCCTGACTCACAAGAATTGGCTATTTACTGGACATATGCATCGTCAGTGTGTAGTAATTTTCAAGGTCGATCGGATAGTTCGGCCCTGCTTTCCAGAAAATAACCAAGGGATCGAGCGGATAAATCGATCCCAACTTGCAAGGATCTAACGCTATTTCGAAAACAAGCAACGTCAAGGAGAAACTCTTGGGATCGAACCACTGATGTGCTAGTTTCTAGAGATAAAAATTGGTTCATGACAAAATTTTCAACCATGATTATCACGAATTTGGTTGTTGCCCGAAGATAGGTAACTTCAAGAATAGAAACTCGAAATTGGATGATTTGTGCGCTAGTTTCTGAAGATTAAAACTAATGTCTGATTGAATTTCAACGACCGCGCTAGCAACCAAGTGGGACATGCTCGGTCGAGGATAAACGTAGGTGGTTATGAAGGCTCGGAAAAAAAGTATCATTCGACTCCCCTAATCCAGGATATGGATAGGGAAGGCATGCATAGACTGGGGGCAATCAGATAATTTTCCCCAACAACATTTCTATCCTATCGATGCCCGCATCCTATCATTGGAAGTACAAAGTCCCATGCACAGGGGCATGCACACAACAAAACTGTATAGAAAAGAGAATAAGTATTCAAATGGCGGCCCCATGACCATGGGAGCAGCATAAGGCACAGAACATGCAGGATAGGAGACTGGTCAAGATATAATTGAGCAAACATAAGCATCGATAACCATGAAGTTGGGTAAGTGTTAGTCCTTGATTTGCCAAATAAGACATTTTGACGATTACAAACGGGGCTAGTAATGGAATACAACCAGAGCAATTGCAAGAATGTTATTTATATGTACAAAGTTGTAGTAAATAAGCACAATTCACAGGAATAGGCATATATAATACATGAAAATTATAGTACAAGCAGTTATGTTATATACACATTCAGTTATAAAAATAGATACAGTATATAAAAGTGCAGAAGAGTATATGGAACTAAGATTACAAGACAAAAGGTGATCTTTTCATTATTATAACTTTTATATACAAGGTAAAGCGTGGGATGCTACTGCACAAACATAGCCGGTTTATCAGAAAAAGAAAGACAGAAGGTACAGACTGTTTAACAAAATAAAAACAAACCACCACACAAACAAACTCCAAGCACCCTCCACTTGGTCTTCCCTTTCTTTTCGCCCTTGCCACCAGAACCCCCGGGGCGCGTCTTAGGCTTCCGCTCGTCCTTGATTAACCTTCTTTTCGGAGTGTCACCCTCAAACTTGGTATACTCTTCCCTAGTGGTGGTATGAGGCTCATCGCTCTTCCCGGTAGAAGTCTTAGAGACTTTAATCATGAACTTTGGCAGCCTCACCTTGATTGTTAGGGGCTTAGTGGTGGGGCTTGCAGCAGTGGAGGAAGCGGGCTTTCTGGTATAAGGCTTGGGTTTCACCTTGATTTTCTCGAAGTCGACCTCCAACCTCTTCGCCATGGAATCATGATATGTTGATTCCACAATACTGCTGATTGTAATGTCTTCCTCTTGAGATTAAGAAATGTCCTCCAGCCCTTCCAAAGCCATAATCTTTTGAGAATCGAGACCGGGTCCATAAGTGGAGGGCAGGGCCGGAGTGACAAGTCCTGTGGTGACAATGGTTGATGTAGTGAAGATAGTTGTAGATCCCAAACCTTGAGTAGTTGGCGGCGAAGGAGGAAGATGCGGTTGACCTACAAGTTGAAAAACATAATAGTAGAGGTTAGAAATGGACCTAGGTGACAAATGAAGTGTCTCAAAACAAATGAAAAAAGATATATTAAAGTCACCCGAAATCGATTGTGAGATGAGGGACTTAGAAAATTCGCCTTCTTCGGGGGAATATTGAATTGGCTTATCAACGGAAGATGAAATGTACGGCTCGACGAGAGCAACCGCTGTAGGAGCCGAGATGGTCTAGGTGGCCACAGAGCTAGCCCCTACAACCTTAAGAGTGTCTGTTGCAAGCTCCTCAGATTTTGGAATAAATGATTTGTGTTGACCCGATGAACTTATGCCAGCAAGAGCTTGGGCGACAGCGGCATCAGCAACATCCTTAGCATCATGGATAGTCCTTCCCTTAGAAAGTTTTCAATATCTTTGGCATCAAGGTACTCGGCCATTAATTCTTCTTTAGAACAACTATCCCTAGATGTCGTAACTCAGCGAAGCACCTCTTCCATGCATCGACAAGAGTCTCGAGATAAGCACTCCCTATTCACTTTAAATTCTTGTGTAGAATTAAGCTGGCATAGAAGTGTTAGAGAGTTTCATTCAACCCCTCTCTTTCTTTAGTCCCGATCTCTTTGAGTTCCTTTAATTCAATCCTAACGGACGCGACCTCAACATCAACGTCTAGTTTGTCGACCTTCAACGAAAGCAATTCATCGGTGATTTTTTACTTTTCCTCTTTCCACCTTTGCAATTCGAATGTCTGCTCATTAATAATTTGGTCCCTAGCTTGGATGATCTTATCCTTTTCAATGAGGGTGAGGTCCTTTTCGTTAACTTGTCACTTCAGAGCAGCACTCTTCTCATGGGCAACCTTGAGGCAATCTTTCAGCACGAGGTTGGCTTGGGAATGTGCATACTTCATCTCTATCATCAAGCTGCCAGCCCTCTCCTTAGCCTCTATTGTAGCATCTCTTTTAACCATCAGTTTCTTCACGACCTCCTCACGACTCTTGATGATTCTTTCATAAATTTTCTTTTCAGAGTCGAGGGACTAAATATTGGTACAATTGATTATATTGCGTAGCAGAGCCTTTTCCTTTTGTTTCCCTCATCGACATGTTGTAACATCCCCCACTCTTAGGTCCAAAACTAACTGCTATGGATGGTGCAGTTATCCCTATTTATTAATTCTCGGCAACAAAATGAGACTATGTTAATCATATCGATAATCAGAAGCACATGAATATGAAAATTTTCAAACACATCTAATTTCACAATTGATATTTCATATTAGTTACATAATCTCATTCGTAATCCCACATTCAGAGAAAATATAATTATTACAAAATAGTCCAAGAGCGACATATGAAGAAGCCCCCTTGGTTGATCAGAGTCAAATACTTGGCAATTATACAACTTTGTCATTGCATCCAAATAGACAAAACCAAAATGCATAGTGGAAATAGATAAAGCTCCTAATAGCTAGATTGCCTTCTGTAAGGATGACCTGAAATCCCTTACTTTCGACCTACCCAAATGAGTACCCAAGAGTTTAAGCGGAAAAACAAAAGGTTCGGATCAGACAACAGTCTGGTGTGAATAATAACCTGTCATCTCGAACCAAAAAAGATATCTAGTAACACCACACTACAACAAATATTACTTTTGACCACAATTATTCTAGCATGTAATTGTAAGTGTGGCGAAAAGTTGTTTTTTAACGGAAAAGTATTTGAGTCAAACGTTGATAATACTGTTAGAAATGCTAATAATACTATTAGGGTTACCCAAAATTTGCGGTCAATTATTATATTTTTCTCAATAAGATTAACTTTTTCTCATTTTTACCGCTTCCCTTTCTCTTCCTTCTTCATTTCCCTCCATCTTCGCGATCCAAATTGCTTCATTTCCCTCCATCTTTGCAACCCAAAATCCTCTAATACTATTAGAATTCAAAGAAGCTCCGATTTAACGAACAAATCCTCTAACGAACCGCTCCCTTTCATCCAACGTTTAACGATATTGGAGAAATGATGTATACAGAGTCAAGCCAGCCGCATATAACTCAAGCTCATACTGGATGCGGGCACACAAGCATTGGGCCAAGCCCATATATCGTATTTGTACAATATATGTTCCGTATTGTACAATATAAATACGTACAATGTATCGTAGCATTTGTAATATAGAAAAATACATTTGCTCATCTGCTTTATCAATAAAATCAAGAACATTTAATTTCTTCAATTTGGTATTAGAGCACTTAAATTTGCTTAACAGCAAGTGCTTCACCAAATTTTTTTATCAAAAATCATATCACATCAGAAAAATTTCATCATATGAGATTCAAGTTGCACAGTTTAACAACTCTGTACAGAATTTGCAAGAAATTCATTATTTGAGTGCTGTGCCTTTCCAAGAAGAGGCGCATCAGAAAAATTTCATCATATTGCCACCCCTCAGGCTACATCAGTATCATCAGAAAAGTCAAGACTCAGATTATCTCACCTGAAGTGCCGTGTCAAAAAACCAATAGTTAGAAACCAGTCATCATCCAGTCAGTTTCTGGCTGCACTTCCTCCATCTGTTAGGTAACTTTTCATATCATCATCATTTCTTGTTCCGGTATTTTCAAATATGGCTAAAGAAAATGATGACAATTCCATCTCTCCCACTTCTGCATAAAAATCCACTCAAACTCAATCCAATGCCACACAAGAACTGCTCAAAACCATCATTAAACCATAAAGTCATATTATCACTACCCCACTTGATGAAACCAATTATCCACTCTGGAAATTCCAGGTAAAAACAGTAATTAGAGTTTATGGTCTTCAAGAATATGTTCTTGGGACACTAAATACTCCACCAATATTCACTGCAGATGCACAAGGCAAGTTAGTTGATAATCAAGAATATGTAATTCATGAAAGGCAAGATTGTTTAGCCTGTTCTTGGTTATTATCTTCAATCAGTGCAAGTCTATTACCACAATTAATTAGTTGTAAAACAACCTATGAGATATAACATACAATAGAGTAAGTCTTTAGCTCACAATCTACTGCAAGAATTATGCAGTACAAAAGACAACTGCATAATCTAAAGAAAGACAGTTTATCTATGAGGGAATACTTGGCTAAAGCCAAAACACTATGTGATCAGTTAGCATTAGCAGGACATAGTGTAAGTGATATTGAACAAATACTATCATTACTAAGTGGGTTAGATGAAGAATATGAAGCAGTTGTGGCTGTAATATATTAACAGAGAAATTGCCAACTCTACAGTATGTTCATTCTATATTACTTGCACATGAAGAGCAAAAGAAACCAACAAGTCTGGAGTACTCAGCAAATTATATCACTAATAATAAAGGAAAGAATCAAGAAAGAAACTACAGCAATAAAAATCAGTCAGGCAACGGTCAAAGAAGTGGACAGAACTATAAATTCAGAGGAAGAGGTGGTAGATGAAGCAATACAAACAACAATAACAGACCTAGGTGTCAGATCTGTGAGAAATATGGTCAATAACAAGCATATGCTATTTCAGATTTGATGCTAACTATACACCATCCCAACAGAATGTTGTCAATTCAAGAATGCATAATCCAAGTGCAAACATGGTGAATACTCAACAAGAATGCAAGGGTCACTCAGAGAATGCAGTCAATGACATAACAAAAGTGGAAGACATACAAGATGACTGTTGGTATTCAGATTCTGGAGCAACCAATCATATTACAAACAATCTCAGCAATTTAAATCTTGGAAACAAGGAGTACAAAGATAAACATTTATTATACATGGGCAATGGTAAATCAATTCATATCACACATTGGAAATGCAAGTATTAAAGGTGCAAGGCAACTCTACCTTAATAATTTACTGAGAGTTCCTTTAATAAGAAAAAATTTAATGAGTGTCTCACAATTTTCAAAAGATAATAATGTATATTTTGAATTTCACTCAAAGCATTGTTTAGTAAAAGATGTACGAACAAATGAAATTTTTTTGCAGGGTAGAGAGTGTAAGGGATTATATAAATTTGATGTTGGAAAATCAAGATATTCTGAAAGTAAGAAAAACTTGTTTAATATGTCTGAAAAAAATCAGTTGAAAGTTGTAATAGCTATGATGTTTGGCATTCTAAACTGGGACATCCCAGTATGAAAATTGTAAGACATGTCTTGAGTAAAAATAATAATATTCACATTGGAAATATCCCTTCATTCTATACCTGTACTTATTGCCCAATGGGCAAGAGTCACAAACTTGCATTTCCAGATTCAAAAACTAAATATGATAAACCATTAGAACTTGTTGCTACAGATCTATGGGGACAAGCCCTAGTATCAACTGATTATGGTTATAAATATTACATATCATTTATTGATGCATTTTCTAGATATGTATGGATTTATTTTCTAAAATCAAAATCTGAGACTTGCAATGTAGTAATGCAGTTCGTAGCAAATTCTAAAAAGAAAAAAAATTGTCAAGTAAAAATTATGCAGACTGATGGTGGCAAAGAATTTTTTCAAAGGAAAGGAATAAGTCATAGGACAACATGTCCACATACCTCTGAGCAAAATGATCTCATTGAAAGGAAGCACCTGCATATCGTAGAGACTGGACTAATTCTTCTTGCACAAGCATCTCTACCCTTGAAATTCTGGCCTGATGCTTTTTCAACAGTTGTATACCTTATCAACAGATTACAAACTAAAGTATTGAAACTTAAAAGTCCAATGAAGGTACCGACAAAGATCAAGCCAGACTATCAGGGGCTAAAAGTATTTGGATGCCTGTGCTTCCTCTATCTAAGACCTTACAAGACACACAAGTTAGAATTCATATCAGCTCCATGTACGTTTTTGGGATATGCAACCAATCAAAAGGATACAAATGTCTTGACAGTAATGGTAGAATGTACATATCAAGACATGTGATATTCAATGAATTTGAATTTCCATTCAACAAATCAAAAATCAAAACAACCAAAAAATACATAACCCAAAGTATTCTATATCTCCAATACCTGAAGTGATTATACCAGTTGAAAGTAATGAGCCATGAGAAAGATTATGCTGGTCAACAACACACAATGCTCAGAGATGGATCAAGTCGTGAAAGATGAAGCATCTGAAGGTTCATGTTAGTCACCACAACAAGGCAGCACCAGTCAATCAGGTCACTACCAAATATTAGATGATTTCCAATCATCCAATACTCAGTAGGAGATCACAGTGGCTAACAGAACTCAACAGCCTACTCCTGCAAATACTGGTCACCATATGATAACAAGATCAAAGAGTGGCATATTCATACCAAAGATATACAATGCAGAGCAAACTAGTGAGGAACCTAACACTTATTATCGGGCAATACAAAATGAAAAGTGGAAGACAGCCATAAAAGAAGAATATGATGCATTGACAAGCAATAAAACCTGGGATCTTGTTCAATTACAAGAACACAAAAATGTTATAGGGTGTAAATGGACTTACAGGCTAAAGAAAAATCCTGATGGTACAATTCTAAAATACAAGGCTAGATTAGTGGCAAAAGGATATTCACAACAAAGTGGATTTGATTTTAATGAGACTTTTTCACCGATTGTGAAACCATCCACCATTAGAATTATACTAATTATAGCCTTGTATAAGAATTGGACCATTAAACAATTAGATGTAAATAATGCCTTAAATTGTGTATTGCATGAGGAAGTCTACATGGAACAACCATTTGGATTCAAACAACAAGGAATGTGGGACTGGTGTGCAAACTGAAAAAAGCAATCTATGGGCTCAAACAAGCACCAAGAGTGTGGTTTGACAAGTTGAAATCAACATTAGCCAGGCTTGGCTATATCTCAACAAAATCTGACAACTCCCTTTATACTACAATTTCCAGTAATATTGTTACTTACATATTAATTTATGTTGATGATTTTATAATTATAGGTAACAGTGAGATGGAAATCAGCAGAGTCATACAACATTTGAACAAGGAATTTTCAATTAAAGACTTTGAGAGAATTAAATTACTTTCTTGGTATAGATGTCAAGAGGACATCTGATACTAAGCTGCATTTATGTCAAAGGAAATACATCTCAGAGATACTTATAAAGGAAAAAATGGATAAGGCAAATCCTCTTCCTACACCAATGACAAACAGCCTACACTTATCAAAAAATAAAGGAGTGCCAATAGAAAATGACAATTATACAGAAGCATAGTAGGAGCATTACAATATCAACATTGGAAAAAAGTCAAAAGAATATTAAGGTATCTTAAAGGAACTATGAATCAAGGTCTAGTTCTACAAGCAAGCAAGTCACTAAACATCAATGGATACGCAGATGCGGACTGGGCTACTGACCGTGATGACAGAAAATCAACAACTGGCTGTTGCATCTTTTTAGCAAAAAATCCAATATCATGGTGTGCAAAAAAAACAACCAACGGTATTTATATCTAGCACAGAAGCTTAGTACATGTAACAACCCGAAATTTAAGCTATAATAATTAATTAACGAATTAAAAAAATAATAAAATAACTTTGTGAAATTATCAGAATCGAGCCACGGGAGTTGCATCGTTGTGTCCGTGGTAATTTTTTGGTAATTTCTATATATAGAACGTCAGAATCCGAGCTAATATGAGCTAGAAACAAAATAAACAAGAAAAGAAGAAAAAAGGAAAAAAATATTGGGCTAGGTCGACCGAGGGGTCGACCTAACCACGCCCTAGGTCGACCGGTCGGTCGACTAGGGGGAGGGGCGATCGACTGCCCGGTCGACCCGCCTTGGGTAATGAACGAAGGAAAATTCCTTCGTTCGTGGCCAAATTTTGTACGTCATCTGCGTTATTTAGCTTCATCTGGTCCTTCCGTTCTTGCATCTGATGGCTCCTATTCAGCCTATGACGTGGTTGCATCCTATTCAATCCCCAAATCTAACGGTCTAAGATCCACTTCTACCCCTATAAATAAGACCCTGGGCGTAATACTTTTTCTCATTCTAAGATTTTCTCCAATTAGGTTCACCTTTTTAGGAAGGACCCTAAGCGGAATAATTTTCCAATGAGAAAATCGTTTTAAATTAAAATATTTAACAACCCCAAGTGGATCCGGGAAGGCCTAAAGGGAAGAGCTTAGGACCACAGGTGAGTGATTGTAATTATTTTAGATTTCTTTAAGTAATTTAAAATAATAGGGTTTCCAATAGTTGTAGTTTTACTAAGATTTTTGGAATAACCTTTTTAGTAGTTTATTTATAGTTTTTAGAATTATTTTCAGTCTATTTCTTTTAGCTATTCTTTTTAGTTAATTTTAGTTAATTTCTGTTAATTATAACTTTTCCATTTATTTACAGTATTTTAATTTATTTACTGTTATTTATGCGTTATTTACATCTTTTTCCTACGCTTTGGATTTTCTTATATTTTCAGTCTTCTTTTATTTCTCCTTCTCCTTCGCGTATGGATTAGAATAGATTAAACGCGAATATGGATAAAAATTATAAGAATACTGAAATAACGGAAGATAAGACGTAAATTGTAAAGACTGTAATAAAAATGGAATTAAGACTGAAATTGAGCCTAATTATGATATTGATGTCAGAATTGGACTAATTAAAGATAATTGGCCTAGCTATAATTTAGAATTATAACTAAAAAGAGTATAAGATAAAATAAGCTTATTTTTACACTTAGACCTTGGGTTAAGTAATAAGCATGATTATAACGTAGGTTATAATAAGAATAGAACAGAGTCAGACTTATTTTAAGACTTAGGGTAAATTAATAAGCACAGATAGTAAGAACAAAAGTAAATGCTTATTTAAATAATTTATCTAAGTAAATAAGCAAAGAATTAAAGTAGGACATGTACCAAATAACATTCCCCTATTTCTATGGACACGGTGTTTCACATAACCCTGAAGTGAGACGAGGTGTCTCACATAACCCTGAAGTGAGACGAGCGACACGCTTATGTTAATAATGGTAGTAAATGATCAATAAGTTGAAGTCCAAATCATGGGGATTTAGGCAAGGGGCGCAACTAGATATTGTTTAGATGACGGGCCAATACCAATAGCATTTCCCCTATTATTTCTATGGACACGGTGTTTCGCATAACCTTGAAGTGAAACGTGGTGTCTCACATAACCCTAAAGTGAGACAAGGTGTCTCACATAATCCTGAAGTGAGACAAGGGGCACGCTTATGTTGGAGCTTGAGGTAATAAGAAGGCCCAATAGATGGAACAACAAGTACATGAGCATGGTGGTGGTTACGCGTGCGACTTTCATTCAGGTGCTTAGTAATCGTTATGAGTTCCAAGCGCTTAGTATGTGTGTCTTTCGTAGACACCATTGCCTTATGTATAGGGAGTTATATAGCGTCTAGTCTGCAGTAGGTCTATGGAGTAGCAGGCCGATCAAATGGTAGAATTAGGATTTCAGGCTAATTATAGTATTAGGAATTCAGCCTAAACAAAGCAGCTAACAAAGACAAGTGCAAACAATCAAAGTTAACCAATCATATTTAATAGTTAATTCGTATTTATTTCCAGCTTATTTCTTATTCTATTTCCTTTGTTTCTTTTTATATACTAGAACTGTTGTAAAGTCTATTACCTTTACTTTGCCTAAAGATTCTAGTAATTACTATCATTCACCATACTTTTAGTCTGACCCACTGCTCCATTTTCCCCCTTTCCCCCCATAGGCAATCAAGGAAGATGACAGTAGGTTGCAGTTGCTTGGAGGTTTCTTTGAAGGAGTTTCCACTATGTACTTCCACATCTTTTATTTCAGCTTTTTGTTCTTTATTTGTACCGGCACATGTTGGGGAATAGTTGTACTCTGATTTTTGAGACTATGGTTTTCTTTGATTTCATAAGTCATATTTGTATGGTATTTTGACACGTGATGTATTTGGTATTTGGTGACTTATTTGATTTATAAAATAATTCTGAAGTTCTGTTCTAAATAAGTTATTATTTAAATTGTTTCCGTTGTTTTTACCTATTTCGATCTTGTGAATTTTAGTCTCTGCTAGTTTTAGTTTATACCTGCAACGTATCACGCCTTCTAGTGTGTCCTTTTGGGTATACTAAGGAGTGTGGGGTGTTACAGTACAGAAATGTTGCTAGCGCAACAGCTGAGATTATGTGGGTAGAATCACTATTAAGTGAATTACAGATCAAAACTGACAACATAGCACCATTTGGTGTGATAATCTCAGTACAATATCATTTACAACAAATCCAATATTACATTATAGAACAAAGCACATGGAATTGGATTTATACTTCGTACAAGAGTAGGTTATAAAAAGAAAATTAAGAGTTAATCACATACCTTCTACTTACCAAAAAGCAGATGTCTTTACAAAAGCACTATCGAAGAATAACTTTACCGGATTCAGACATGAATTGAGCATTGATGAAGCTAACTTTGATCTGAGATCTAAAGCCACAAACCACTTGCCAGCAACAGAGAGAATCAAGAACTCTTCACTGCAACGAAGTTTCGACTTCATCAGATCTAACATCGTCACTGATACAAGCAGCAATCTCAATCTTACAAGCAACGAAAGCAGATGAGAGCCCTTCGGATCTAATAAACCTTCATCAAGATGAACGGCGGCCATTTTTGGGAAATTTTGCAAACCCTAACCCTCAACTAGTTTGAGAGGGGTATTGGAGAAATGATGTATACAGAGTCAAACCAACCGCATATAACTCAAGCTCATTCCGGATGCGGGCACACAAGCATTGGGCCAAGCCTATATATCTTATTTGTACAATATATGTTCTGTATTGTACAATATAAATACGTGCAATGTATCAGAGCATTTATAATATAGAAAAATACATTTGCTTATCTGCTTTATCAATAAAATCAAGAACATTTCATTTCTTCAATTAACGAACGAAGCTTGACTTGCAGATGATTAATCTGATTTCATTCTTAAGTTCGTAGAATTCGTTGGTTGCCTAATTCATCCTTTTGATTTGAGGTACTCCGATTCACGGGAGTTTTATAATTTGTTGTTTATATTTGATCTAATTCACAGAAGTTTCTTATAGTTGATTTTGATTTCAACTATTTGTTGTTTTATAACTTGTTTTATAATTTGTTGCCCCGACTTCAATTTTCACAGTACTTGAATGCAAAAAATGCGGCACTGTTGTATGTAGTTCTAGTCTGCATAAATGTATTTAAGAAATATTTAATGAAGATGTGGCTATATATGCATTTACAGGTGAACACCTTGAATATAGTCATCTGCTTGCCTGCTTTCAGATGCACACATTTTTAAACTTAACTTTCATATTGAGTCTCCTGGTGCTTTAAAATAAAATCAGATGTATTTTTTTAAGGATTTTCCGCACCGTAAAAAAACAGTAAAGCGCACGGCCCTGCATATAGTGCAGCAGTGTATCAGAGTGTAAGTGTTAGTGCGTACTTTACATGAGTCATCAATGTGTGGTGAGTGTGTGTAGTACCCTCATGCACAGAATATTCAATTGTTTATCACCTCTGTTTTTCTACATAATCATATCGATTCCTACACACATTGGAAATATGGACATCATACCTTTGTACAGTCTTTGTGTCCAAAGACAACCTTTTTTCATCTAATTAGTTTGTTCTTCATACTTCAAAACAAATTTTCCATTAAAGATAAACAAAATGGAACTCTATTGGTTGATGCATAGCATAAATACAAGTTCAAAAGCTAAACTGAAACCCAACAAAATTGCAAGTGATGGTTATAATAACAATAACATAAGTTCAGATACACATCCGAACATGAACTTCATAGTTTACTAAACAAGACTGATCAGAGCAATAAAATAAGTGATATATGTTAAGATCACGAACCAATTGTACACAATTTGGAAACTCTATTTATTGGACAACAAAACACAGTAAAGAAATTGAATGCTGGAAATGATGATTAGAGTAAAACCTTAAATTCCAACCAAAGACTGGGAGGTCACAGTAATTAAATGAAAAATAGCTAAAATATTGATCCACTTGAATTGAAGTAAAATAGGAGAAAGATGTGAATGCATGTAACTTTGTTCCAAAGAATCATAGCAATTGCAAGTTCAGTTGGAGTATACTACCGGCTTTAAGTACACCATAAAAGCTCTCTTTTAAGGTTTTAATTCAATCCGCTAATTACATATACTTACCAATAAACACATTGAGTGCAATGACCCATTTTGTATAAGTGGTGAGTCTGATGAGAAATGATATTAGCACAAGGATACTACACAAATTTCTTAACGAAGGCAAATCAGATTAGTACAGGTCCATGGAAGTAATAATGTATAACACTGAAAGTGAACTTATAACCAAAGTAAAAACTCAAAACATAGGCGAAAGTCGTACAAAATTAAGCATGTAATTTATAGGGATCAAGGGTTTTACAAAAGCTTTGTTGCATTAGTCATCCTATCCTACATGTAACCCAATATTATATTATTTTACTACATGAATGAGTGTTGGACACTTCGAAATCCCTTCTCTTTCATTGTTTGACCAAAGTATATTGGAATTTGCAAATATTTTCTTATTATTCAACATTAAACCACCTTTTTTATTAGGTTGGAGCTGAATTTAAAGTCAAAGTCAAACATAAAAGACATAAAACTGTGGAATAAGAAGCTGGTGCATCCAATAGAAGGAAGGGATGAACAAATTTGCGGTAAGTACCTAATTTATTCATTAAGTTTTGGGTTAAAAAATGTAATGAAATCAAGCCTAACTCGTCATGATATTTGGATGAAATATTGGAGATGAAGAGCTTGAAATTGTTAAGTCGATTAATGACTAGGAGTAGAAATTGCTATTCCCTCTTTGGTTTGACGAGACAGTATATACTGAGATTTACCCATGCTATACATCCCAGTATTTGGTATCCTATAATGTGCAGCAGTGTACATTAAACATACCATATAAGCACATTTACTAAATATATCGTCCTAACTAATGAAATGCTATTAACATGCTGTCGTCCACCTATTGGGGATAATTGAAGATAAGAAATGATCGAATACAAGTTATCTGGTTATAACAAAAGAGGCCATCATCTCTACCGTTGATATTACATCCAACAGTGCAGATAATTAAAGCTATATTATATCAGTCTGGGCCTAATCCAAAAGCCCAATTACAATTGTTTATATACCGTGCATATGTTGTACAGAATATAAACTGAGCATTGTATCAATTGTTAGGGATATCTGTATCATATAATATCTCAATAAAATTTCATCTCTTTCTTCTTCAAACTCACATATTGTGCTGCAGAAATCTTAACATGGTATCAGAGCGCTTCAAAGCTTAACAGCCAAATCATACGATCCACTTTACTCATCAGAAAGGATTCATCATCTGAGTAATCACCACTCATCAGAAGACAGAGTCTCATCATCTAAGTGGGCAGATTCGACTGAGAAAATCAAGTGCCACGCCTGAGTTCAAAGAACTAGACTGCATCAGGCCTTTCTCATCAAATCTTGAAGAAATCAATCAAGGAAATCTCAGAAAACAGATAAAAGAAATCAAGAATCATCTCAAAACTAAAGAAAGTGCCCACCAGCAAGACTTATCAGAGTATAGACAATAGAAGGTTACTCATCATCTTGCAGTAGCATCAAACCTGGTTGTGAGCAATTCTTGTTCTCTAATTCTGGATCTCTGTCTTTGATTGATTTTCTTTGCTTTATCTCTAGTTTTGTTTGACTGTCTGAATATAACTTGAATTCATCATGACTGATGATTCAACCTCTGCCACATCTTTCAATATGAGTCATAATCATCGATCCAATACTACAGTTGAAAAACTTGTTAACACTGTAGTTAGCCCTCAAACCAATCTTGTAACTGCACACTTGAGCGGAGATAATTATCTTCTCTGGAAACTGCAGATTGAAACTGCAATCCAAGGATATGGACTTGAAGGTCACATTCTTGGAACCATTTCAATTCCTCCCAAATATAAAACTGTTGAAGAAAATAAAACTGTTATTAATGAGGAGTACACGAAATATCATAGACAAGACAGACTCATCTGTTCTTGGCTATTGTCATCAATTAATACAAATTTATTGTCTCATGTCATTGGATGCAAGACAGCAAATGATATATGGTCTACAATTGAAAAGGTGTTTAACACACAGTCTGCAGCCAAAGTAATGTACCACAAGAGACAACTACACAGCATGAAAAAAGATAGCAATACTATGAGAGAGTATCTTTTCAAGGTAAAAGCCACTTGTGACCTTTTAGAGGCTGCAAATCACAAGGTTTCAGATTCAGAACAAATTTTAACCATTCTAAATGGATTAAGCGACGATTATGAGTCAATAGTCACTGTTATTGCATCTCAAAAGGAGTTGCCATCTGTTGATGATGTTTACTCCATATTACTTGCCCATGAAGCTAGAATAGATAATAAGAAACCACAAGACTCTGACTTCTCCATCAACTATACTACTCACTCCAAGAACAAAGGTCAAAACAATAACAGGTCAGATCAGAATATACAAAGAGGAGGAAATTCTAGTAGATCTAGAGGAAGAGGCAGATGGAATAATAATAACAGACCCAGATGCCAGATTTGCGAAAAAGTGGGCCATATAGCAGTCAAATGTTATTTCAGATACTCAAATCAGACCAGTGGTCAAAGAAATAATAACCCAAGTGCTAACATGACTCAAGCTAATTCAGAAACACAGACAAGTGGTGAAAAGAATCACAACTCTAATGATACAGCAAGGCCAGAAAGCACTCAAGATGACTGCTGGTACCCAGACTCTGGTGCAACAAATCATATTACAAATAATCTTGATAATTTGAATCTTGGCAGCAACAGGGAGTATAGAGGTAAACAGTCAATTTGCATGGGAAATGGTAAGTGTATCAATATTACTCATATTGGTAATGCTTATATTAAAGGCAAGAAACAACTGTTCTTACATAATTTATTAAGAGTACCCAAAATAAAGAAAAATCTCACTAGTGTATCCCAATTTGCCAATGACAATAAAGTCTATTTTGAATTCTACCCTACATACTGTTTAGTTAGAGACATACTGACAAAAGACATTTTGTTGCAGGGTGATGCTGAAAAAGGACTTTATAAATTCAAATCAGTCAATAACAATGTGTCCTTAGTCAATCAAAAGTACTATAACATGTGTGTGGAGCAAGACTCCAAAAGTGTATTTGATATGTGGCATTACAAACTTGGTCACCCAAGTGTGAAAGTTGTAAAGCAGTTTCTTAATGAAAACAGAATATCTTTTGATAATGTCTCATTACCCTATGTCTGTACTTACTGCCAAATGGGCAAAAGTCATAAGTTGGCATTTAATGAGTCTTCAACAGTTTACTCAAAACTCTTAGATTTGGTTGCCATAGACTTATGGGGACCAGCACCCATATGTTAAGATTTTAAATATAGGTACTATGTTTCTTTTGTTGATGCACACACTAGACACACATGGATTTATTTTTTAAAATCCAAGACTGAAACCTATAATGCTGTTATAAATTTTATAGTCATGGCTGAAAAGCAAACTGGCAATCAAGTTAAAGTAATACAATCAGATGGGGGAACTGAATTTAAAACTCTGAGTGATCATTTTAGAGGGAAAGGAATAGTGCACATTATTACTTGCCCATACACTTCAGAACAAAATGGGTTAGTTGAAAGGAAACATAGACACATAGTTGAAACTAGACTTAGTTTATTAGCTCATGCATCAGTGCCACTAAAGTTTTGGCCTGAGGCCTTTAATACTACTGTATACCTCATTAACAGATTACCAACAAAGGTAATAGGTGGGATAAGTCCAGTAGAGAAACTATATGGGATTAAACCTGACTATCATAGTTTGAAAACTTTTGGATGTTTATGCTTTCCTTACTTAAGACCCTACAATGCTAACAAACTTAACTTCAGATCTAAATCTTGTACTTTTCTTGGATATACTACTAATCAAAAGGGTTACAAGTGTTTGGATGAAAATGGAAGAGTTTTTATTAGTAGACATATTGTATTTAATGAAAATGTCTTCCCTTACAATAATTCAAAGATAAAAACAACCAATAAAGTGTATAATCCAAAAGTTTCAATACCTGACTTACCAATCTATTCTGAACATGAGTCTCAGAATGAAGAGGTGAGGTCTACTAGAGATCACTGCACTCAATCCACTGTATCTAATCAACATAACTCTGAGTGGACAGGTGATCCTAGTCATGCCATTCACTCTCCTGTACAAACAGAAAGTGAAAAGAATCAGACAGAAGAAGATGCACGTCAGAGTAATACAAGAGACATATCAAGTCAAGCAAATGAGAAAAGCTCACCTCATACTAAAACTCACACAAAGCCCAGTCACCCTATGACTACCAGGGCTAAAAGTGGCATCTTCAAGCCTAAGATATACAATACAAGCATAATCTTGCATGAGCCAGAAACATATGAGCAAGCTGCAAAAGACAAGAACTGGACAGCAGCCATGGATGAAGAATACAAAGCACTTATAAATAACAATACATGGAATCTTGTATATCCTCCGGACAACAAAAATATAGTTGGGTGTAAGTGGACATACAAGTTAAAGAAAAATCATGATGGCACAATTAGTAGATACAAGGCAAGACTTGTTGCAAAAGGATATACACAGCAATATGGGTTTGATTTTAAGGAGACCTTTTCTCCAGTGATCAAACCAGCCATTATAAGACTTATTCTTACCATTGCTCTACACAAAGGGTGGCATATAAGACAATTAGATGTCAATAATGCATTTTTGAATGGCATCTTACAGGAAGATGTATATATGCAACAACCACCAGGATATATCAAGCAGGCAAATTATGTGTGCAAACTGAATAAAGCCATATATGGACTCAGACAATCTCCAAGGGTCAGGTTTGATAGACTAAAGGGAGTATTATCAGATATGAAGTATCAGTCTATCAAATCAGACAACTCTCTATTTGTAAAAATTAATGATTTAGTGACTGTTTATATACTAATATATGTTGATGACTTAATAATTACAGGAAACAGCAATAAAGAAATAAACAATGTCATCAATTGCTTGAGCAAGGAATTCTCAATTAAAGATCTGGGGAACATCAACTACTTCTTGGGTATAGAAGTATTGAGAAAAGGAAATTCTGAACTAATACTATGTCAGAAAAAGTATATTCAGGAACTACTCGTCAAAACAAAAATGGATGGTGCAAACCCACAGCCAACTCCTATGGTCAATAACCATCAACTATCCAAAAACAGGGGAGAAGCCATACATAATATCAAACAATATAGAAGTGTTGTAGGAGCATTACAATATGCTACTATAACACGGCCAGACATTGCTTACGGTGTTAACAAGGTGTCTCAATTTATGCAGGAACCACTGGATGAACACTGGAAAGCAGTCAAGAGAATACTTAGATATCTCAAAGGAACCCTAAACTATGGACTGCTATTCAAAACGTGCAACAACTTAAACATAACTGGATATTCAGATGCAGACTGGGCAACAGATCCAGATGACAGAAAGTCTGTCAGTGGATACTGCATATATGTTGGAAACAACCTAATATCATGGTGCTCAAAGAAACAAACTACAATATCCAGATCTAGCACGGAAGCAGAGTACAGAAGCATAGCTAATGCCACAGCAGAAATCATGTGGTTACAGTCAATACTAAAAGAACTGAAAATAGAGAATAAAACAAAACCAGTGCTATGGTGTGATAATCAGAGTGCAGTATTCATGACTGCAAACCTAGTGTTACACTCGAGAACCAAACATATCGAAATCGATATATTCTTCGTTCGTGAGCAAGTACAAAAGGAGAATCTACAAATTAATCACATACCTGCCACTTACCAGAGGGCAGACACGCTCACTAAAGCCCTAAGCACAAAGAACTTCACAAGGTTCAGATCTGACCTTCGAGTTGAAAGTGTCGAAGACAAAACTATCAACAAGGAACCAGACTCAAGCAGCTCAAAGTCTCAGCACCAAAATCCAAATCGGAAACGACAAAGTGTCGAAGAGAGTTGCGATGAGGATATCTCAACATTTTTCTGCTCTCAAGTTGAACACTGGCCTGAATCTCAACAAATCGCCATCAAACCCTAACCCTAGCGTTTGAGGGGGGCAATTGAAGATAAGAAATGATCGAATACAAGTTATCTGGTTATAACAAAAGAGGCCATCATCTCTACCGTTGATATTACATCCAACAGTGCAGATAATTCAAGCTATATTATATCAGTCTAGGCCTAATCCAAAAGCCCAATTACAATTGTTTATATACCGTGCATATGTTGTACAGAATATAAACTGAGCATTGTATCAATTGTTAGAGATCTCTGTATCATATAATATCTCAATAAAATTTCATCTCTTTCTTCTTCAAACTCACATATTGTACTGCAGAAATCTTAACAGGGATGCATAAAAAACCTTTAACAGACCTTATTTGGCTGATGCATATAATAAAATATAGGCACTATAGTAATGTATTTTTCCATGAGTCAAAGAAAGGCTTGTTAGAGTCATTTTGTGAATGTTGAGCTACATTTGGTTCAAATTGTGCTAGACAAAATGAGCTGCTGCTTTTTATAGTCATTTTATATTTCTAGTTTTTGCTTGCCTATTTTTCTATTTGGAAATATATCCAATCAAAAAAACATCTTCTCTATTTAACCTCAACTATATATGAAACCTTTTTCCATTGACATATATGTCTTGGTATTTCACTGTTTTTGGCAACATTAGCCAAGCAATCTAAAGTTTTATGTTGGGTGCATGTTCAGTAAGATCTGTAAACATGTCTTGTTTTCAACTATATAATTTAACTTAATTAAATACATAATTCACATGCTTTGCAAATGGCGTAGCTTAGAAATGTCATTAGGCAAGGCACCCAACAGACCTTGGTTATCCAGGCCTCTGTATTTTGGGGAAAAAAATTGTAATTGCTTGAACAAGGATGCATATCTATGAGCATAGAAACAAATTATACGCTTTCTTATTTCAGCTTATAATACAAATTTTGTAATTTGCGGCTATATGGACAAAATCATATGCACATAACAGTTACTTACTTAAGCATGTTGTTATAAAGATTAGATTAATCATTATTAGGGTGACCTGAGAATATTATTAACTAGACTGCAAGTAAGTTATAAGATTGATGGTACAAAGTATAACCTTGGGTCTACATTGTCTTGATTTTATATCATTTTGGAGTACAAAAATAATTGCATGATGTGCTTGTTGAGACGGGATTCCAACTGGAGACCAATCAAATCAAAATCCCACAAGCACAACGGAAGACGGGATCGTGGTAAGAAGTGTAAAAACAACCGATCAATAACTCAATTCCAATCTCAACCAATCCAAAAACAATCAAAATCACAAACAAGCAATATAGAAATCAAAGCAATAATGAAAAGTAAATCACACAACGATTTATTGTGGTTCCACTAACGTTGTGTTAGTGTACATCCACTTTAAGAGAGAGCTTTTATTAATATTGATGAGAAGAGTACAAGAGATTGATTACAATGATCAAAATTCTAATTAGAAATTGATTTGTGAATAAGAGAATTTATGAAAATTAGGTTTTGATAAACCCTAATTAGTGGAGGCTAATCTCTTGCAGTCGCTTGCACACACCCTAATCTGGAACCTGAAGCTAGCTTATATAGGAGAATAGAAACCCTAGACAATGTTCCGAAATTGCCTTTGCAGATATCACAAATCTTCGCGCCAAGTCCGTACGTAAAAATAGGCGATAGACTCCTCAGACGTCTGACCAACATGGTCAGACTTCTGACCTTAGCTTCTGAAAATAATGCGCTTCAGCTCAGACGTCTGACAGAAAGCTCTGAAAGAATTCTGCACAGCTCATTCTCTGGAACAATGGTGGAGATTTGCTGGAGGGCCAGACGTCTGACCATTCTCCTCAGACGTCTGACCCTGCCAAAACAGCATACTCCACCTTTTCCCTTATAACTTCCACCTCCGAACTTCGATTTGCGAATCGTTTTCTCCATTGTGAAGCTACTTCCGACCTCTACAATTCTTCATATAGTGTCGCCAAAATTTAACACTCCCCCTCGACACTATATCCATCTCCAACTCTAATGGTACCATACCATCAACGACAATCGATAGCACCAACTATCACTTCTTCTACCTTCAACCAAACATGAATGCTTTCCCAATGAGCTCCGGCAAAGCCACCGCCCATTGCACTCCACCAACGAGCTCAGGCAAAGCCCCCGCCTGCTAATGAAATATTGAAAACATCCAAATCCTATGCCATCTCACCAAAGACTAGCACTTAACAAGAAGATAGAACCTCAATCTCTCATCGATACTCTTTCTCATCTACCACCAAGCTTCTCCCTTAACCGTGCCACCCCATGGTACCTAGCACTTCTCCAAGCGAATCAAGTTCGAGCAATGCTCGAACTTCCCAACCGGCAATGCCTTAGTGAACATGTTCGCCGCGTTATCCTTTGTGTGTACTTTCCGAAGATATACTTGCTTATCCTCATCCATGGCTACTAGAAATGACTCTCTCACCTCAATATGCTTAGTCCGTGAGCTAAACGTCAAATTCTCTGCCAAGTGAATAACACTCTGGCTATCACATCGAACATCAATACTATCATGCCCGAATCCCAAGTCACACAACAATCGCTTCAAATAGAGTGTCTCCTTTGCCGCCTCCACTGCGGCTATCAACTCCACCTCCGTAGTGGATAAAGCAACTACGGTCTGCAATCTAGATCTCCAACTTATGGCTGTACCTCCAAGTGTGAAGACATATCCGAAAGTTTATTTTCTTCGATCCTTATCACCAGAGTAGTCCAAATCACAATAACCAACCAACTTGCAATTCATCGCCTTACTACTGCCAAAAACAAGACCATGAGATGATGTGCCTCTAAGGTATCTCAATATAAGCTTCACAGCTTCCCAATGCGATTTCCCCGGATAAGTCATGTATCGACTAACCATCCCGATGGCATTTGCAATATCGGACCGTGTACACACCATAGCATACATTAAACTTCCAACCGCACTAGCATATGGCACTTTTGCCATATAAGCCTTGTCTTCCTTCAAGATAGGTGATCCTTTACTCGAAAGCTTCATATGCAAAGATAAAGATGTATTTGACGCCTTTGCATTCTCCATGCTAAACCGGCAAAGCACTTTCTCAATGTATTCCTTTTGAGTTAGTTTCAACTCAAAATGCTTTCGATCCCTTACAATTTCCATGCCCAATATCCTTCTTGTTTCTCCAAGATCCTTCATTTCGAACTCCGATTTCAAACTCAGTTTTAGCTTGTTGATTTCATTCTTATCCTTAGAAGCAATGAGCATATCGTCCACATACAAGAGTAAATACACCCAACAATCATTTCTTAACTTCTTGAAATAAACAAAAGCATCTTCGATGCTTCTATCAAAACCATTTTCAAGCATAAAATGATCAAACCTCTTGTACCATTGTCTAGGTGATTGCTTTAAACCATATAGTGATTTCTTCAACTTGCAAACCAAATTTGATTTACCATCCACTACAAAACCTTATGGTTGCTCCATGTAGATGTCTTCATCCAAGTCACCATGCAAGAAGGCGGTTTTCACATCAAGTTGCTCCAACTCCATGTCGTGAATAGCAACTATAGCAAGTAATATCCGGATAGAAGTATGGCGCACAACCGGTGCGAATATCTCATCATACTCCTTCCCCTTCCTTTGTGCAAACCCCTTAGCCACTAGCCTAGCTTTGTATCTCTCATCGTCCTTCACCTTGTATATCCATTTGCACCCAATAGCACAGTTTTCTTTAGGAAGTGGAACCAAATCCCAAGTTTGATTCTTCAACAATGATTGCATCTCTTCCTCCATAGCACAAATCTATTTCGACCTATCACTCGACTTCATGACGTCATCAAGGTCCATTGGCTCATCTTGGACTACATGAAGAGCATAGTCCAAATTATCACAAAAGCTAAGATAGTTCCAATCACCATATCTTTCGGGTGGTCTTATAGTACGACGACCAACCCGAGTAGCAATACCATCACCCAAACTCCCTTCGGCTCCATCTTGAACCGAATCTTCTCTAGAATCATGTACATCACTAACACTACTAGAGGCACCCTGTGGACTATGTGATGTAACATCAACTGCTATCTCCTCATAAGCATCTCCAACTATTATACTCTCTCTACTTCTTGGACAAAATGTGGAAATAATTTTCTTCTCCTTTGATTCATCATGAACCAAGTCCGGAATATCCGATGAGCTTCCATTCTTCTTGAACATCGCCGACTCATCAAAAGTAACATGACGAGAATTCACTACCTTCTTCGTTTCCGGATTCCAAATCCGATAGCCTTTTACTCCATCCGTATAGCCAAGCAAAATCCCTTTGAAAGCTCTAGATTCAAGCTTATCATTTCCTGGATCATGCACATAAACTGGACTTCCAAAGACACGAAAACTAACTCAAGTCGATGCTCTTTTCCTTCCACACTTCCTCTGGAATTTTGTTACCAATAGTTGAGCACGTAATTCGATTAATAATATGCACTGCGGTTGACCAAGCTTCAGCCCAAAATCCCTTCGCCAAACCTGATGTCAATCTCAAGCATCGAGCTTTCTCAAGTAGAGTACGATTCATCCACACCGCAACACCATTCGACTACGGATCTCCAGGTGTAGTAAAATGCCTCTGAATACCATGATGCTTGCAAAACTCAAAAAATTCTCCGGAAATATACTCTCCGCCATTGTCAGACCTTAGAACCTTCAAAGACTTGCCACTCTCATTTTCAACAAGAGTCTTCCATGCTTTGAACTTTGCAAATGCCTCTGACTTGGCCTTCATTACATACACCCAAACTTTTCGAGAAAAGTCATATATAAAGGAAATATAATAGCGAGCTCCACCTAAAGAAGCTATAGGTGCCGGTCCCCAAACATCCGTGTAAACATACTCAAGAACCCTTCTCGAATTATGCTTTCCTTCACCGAATGAAACTTTTGTTTGCTTCCCCATGACATATTCTTCGCAAAACTCTAACTTGTTGGAACTTTCTCCATCGATCATCTCCCTTTTCCAAAGAATATCCAAACTCCTCTCCGAGACATGACCTAACCTCAAATGCCACAACCTAGTCGCATCCAAGCCACGAGAACTATCAACTCCTATACAAGTTTCGCCTTCCACAGTCACTGCTTGAAGAAAATAGATACCATGAGTCCTAGCATCCTTCATCACCATAAGCGCCCCCTTCAAAATCCGCAAGCTATCACTCTCAATAGTGATCTTACAAGCTAAAGAATCCAGCTGCCCCAAAGAGATTAGAGACTTCTGAAGTCCTGGAACATAACGTACATTAGTGAGAGTACGAACCACTCCGTCAAACATCCGAATTTGCACGGAACCAATGCCTTTCGACTTACAAATAGCACCATTTCCCATAACAATTGAATTTTCTTCTTTGTCGATGTATGAAGAAAAACAATTCCTATTTGGCGTCATATGATAAGACGTCCCCAAATCGAGCACCCAATCGCTACCCGAAACATCTGATGCTACCGCCGACAAAACATCTACATCTCCCTCACCAACTACACTCTCCACCACCACAGATGAAGATGCCACTTCCTTCTTTGCCTTCTCCTTTTCCGGACACTCATTCTTCCAATGATCGGGCTTCTTGCAAATATAGCACTTGCCTTTTCTTTCCTTCGACTTTCCTCTCCAACCAGGGTTCCTTGATTTAGAACGCCCCCGATTCTCCTTCTTCACATACCTCTCCTTCTCCACAAACAAACCATGACCATTACTAGCACCACTACCTCCATCACCTAACTCCTTCATTTGATCCCGCAACTTCTCGCTAAGAAGACCCATCTTGACATCATCAAGAGTCAATGTATCCCGACTTTAGATCAAACCGTTCGAGAAACCTGTATAGCGATCTGGCAACGAACACAACAATATCATCGCCTTTTGCTCTTCCTCAATCTTCAAATCTACCGCCTTCATCTTCATTAGCAAATCATCAAAAATATTCAAGTGCGCCTTAAGCGAAGTACCTTCCTTCATCTTATAGGTGAAGAACATTCGCAATAAGATCAAACGATTTGTCAGTGACTTCTTCATATACAACTCCTCCAACTTGTCCCAAATACCCTTAGCGGTGGTCTCCCCACTAATTTCAGAGATAACATTCTCTCCCATAGAAAGTTTAAGTGTAGTGAATGCCCACTCTTCCATCTTCTATCTCTCAACATCCGAGATGTCCGCTGGCAACAAATGTGTGTCAAACACTACCCGATGCACCCGATTTCTCCTTAGAACCGCTTTCATCTTCCATTGCCATTTTTCAAAATCATTATCACCATTCCACTTGTCTATTACCAATTGTGATCCTGAAGCTGCGTACGAACCACGTACATAAGGAGCTACACCACTTGGATTACCCATTGAGGAACTACTTGAGGTATTATCTGATTCTGGCATTTCTACAACCACCTACCAGTACCAATGCTCTTATACCAAATGTTGAGACGAGATTCCAACTGGAGACCACTCAAATCAAAATCCCACAAGCACAGCGGAAGATGGGATCGTGGTAAGAAGTGTAAAAATAACCAATCAATAACTCAATTCCAATCTCAACCAATCCAAAAACAATCACAATCCCAAAAAAGCAATATAGAAATCAAAGCAATAATGAAAAGTAAATCACACAGCGATTTATAGTGGTTCCACTAACGTTGTGTTAGTGTACATCCACTTTAAGAGAGAGCTTTTATTAATATTGATGAGAAGAGTACAAGAGATTGATTACAATGATCAAAATTCTAATTAGAAATTGATTTGTGGAGAGGAGAATTGAAGAAAATTAGGTTTTGATAAATCCTAATTAGTGGAGACTAATCTCTTGCAGTCGCTTGCACACACCCTGTTTTGGAACCTAAAGCTAGCTTATATAGGAGAATAGAAAGCCTAGGCAATGTTTCAAAATTTCCCCTGCAGATATCACAAATCTTCACGCCAATTCCGTACGTAAAAACAGACGATAGACGCCTCAGACGTCTGACCAACATGGTCAGACGTCTGACCTTAGCCTCTGAAAAAAATGCGCTTCAGCTCAGACGTCTGACCATTTGGTCAGACGTCTGACATAAAGCTTTGGAACCATTCTGCACAGACTCAGACGTCTGACCCTTTTGGTCAGACGTCTGAGCTCATTCTCTGGAACAATTGTGGAGATTTGCTGGAGGGCCATACGTCTGACCATTTTCCTCAGACGTCTGACCCTGCCAAAACAGCCTACTCCACCATTTCTCTTATAACTTCCACCTCTGAACTCCGATTTGCGAATCGTTTTCTCCGTTGCGAAGCTACTTCCGACCTCTACAATTCTCCATATAGTGTTGCCAGAATTTATCAGTGCTTTTGTTAATCATTTTGTAAGAACTAGATTATGCCTATAAACTAGCGAGAGAGTTGTTATTAGTTTTGCAAATTGAGTCAAAAAATGAAGAAGGAGAAGAAAAACTTCTTTCAATATCATGATGTGCATACATTGTTAATAATATTTCATAAGATCTATGGTGACATGGTATATCTTTGAAGACCTAAATTTAAAGTCATTTAACAAACCAATTCTAAGTCCGACTATGTTCCATCTATGTTTCATCTATGTTCGTTGTAGGTAAAAAGATAGAGAAATTACATAGATTGAAAAGCTTTTGATGTCCCTAGGATGATTTTTTTCTAGGTCCACTTGTAGCCTACATTAAGGCTTTAAAACGAGGAGATACTGATTCCTTTGGAGTCTCGAAAGGGTCATATGTATCTTGTATGCATAAGATGCAACATGTCATCACTTTCTCAAAACACATTAACATGGTTTATGATTCCCAATTTCTTGGGTTTTTTAAAATAGACATATACATACTTACATTGTGTGTGTATCTTAAAAGTGAAGCACAAGCAAGCGTATAAAGTTTGAAAGTTACCCCTACCTCTAAATTAGTAGGAATATACTTTTTTCTGCCCTAGAAAGCCTCCATGACTTCCTAAGAAGGTATGTATTTGTATAAGACATCGGCAATGTATAACACACACACATTTATTATAAGTCCAAATAACAGTTTGTCTAGTTATTGGTGAATAACTATTTAGTTTTTTTATACACAGATTTTGTTTCTGACACAAACTCATACGCTAATAGGAATATTGGACTTAACCCTCAAATATTCTTTTTATTATACACAGATTTTGTTTTGTTTGAATGTGTGTTGGTATAAATGTTAAGGCATAAAAGAATAATTTTGGTAAAATATTGTCAGGAATAAATCTAATATCATTGCCGTATGGAGTTGTGGCAAAAATTATCATGTTTCATTTTACAAAGTGTGTGCACTTGATAATTACAGACAGTTTCACTATCAAATGATCATAAATGTGAATTTTTTGACTTAAACACATTAGTATTATACAGAACATAATTCATTTATGATCGTTAAAATTGAACTAATTATCCCTTGAATAGAAACCACCTTTAAGTTTTGATGCTAAAATCTTAAGAAGACTCGAAATTTATGTCCTTCCAAGCAAAGTTAATAGTGTATTCTTGTTCTAATTTGTCTAATTATCCTTTAAGACAAAAATAAAATAAAAAATTAATTTGAAACATAATTTAAAATCTCTAACCATCTTTCGAAGAATGGTTTACATATTTGGTTCTCATTCTATTAACAAGCCATGCACCATGGATTTTCATCCATTGAGTTTTTTCCGATAATGTCTTGTTAGAAGTGCATGGTTTTTTTTAAGAACGGGAAACTGTGCTACTATCTTAGAGCTAAATAATGCAGCTACTGTCTAAGTAAGATGGCTTGATGGTTATAATAGATCAGGTTTTACCTGATAGCACTACCGAGTCTAACAGAGATTATGTTAAGAAGAGAAAAGCTAGAAGTCATGATTTTAGTGAAACAAATTCTAGATTATGTAGGATGGATTTGAATATGAGTTCTGAAAGAACAAGCTGATTTGTTTGTGTAGTCCAAAGTTTTTAAAATTTTATGGATGTGTTGGTGAATAATGTCTACTATCATCAATTGATGTTTGGTAACATGGGTCCTTCTAAATTTGATTAACTAAAGATTAGAATATCTAAGTTGAACTCAAATGAATCGACAAATTTGTAGATTTGATTAGCATATTCCGCTTGTCAATTCATATGATCAATATGATAAGATTAAGTTGGTTAGCTGTTAGAATAATTGTCCTATTATTAAGGGTTATTAGCTATTTTTGATTTAGTCGCTTTGTTTACCAGTTCTCTAGCTAGAACTTAGGAGTAGTAGTTGCTTTCAGTCTCTGTAAAGCTATATAATAGCTATTTCTTTCATTCAATAATTAAGTCTGTTTCCAGCATTGTTCTTTGATTCTAACAATCTGGTATCAGAGCCAGACTTCAAGAAATGAGAGAAGTGAGATTGAGAAAAACAGAGAGTCAGTGAGAATGGGATCTGAAGGAAACGGTGGATTTTCTCAACCCTCTATTCCCAAATTTGATGGCGATTATGATCACTGGAGTATGGTCATGGAGAATCTCCTTCGATCCAAGGAATACTGGACGGTTGTGGAATCTGGATACTCACAACCTGGTGTAGAGGAAGTGTTAACTGCAGCATATAAGAAAACACTGGAAGAGATGCATCTCAAGGATTTGAAGGCCAAGAATTACCTGTTTCAATCACTGGACAGGACAATTCTAAAGACAATCACTCAAAAGGAGACTTCCAAGCAGCTCTGGGATTCTATGAAGATGAAATGTCAAGGGAATGTTCGAGTAAAGAGGGCCCATCTCAACCGTCTTCGCAAAGAATTCAAGATCTTGGAAATGAAACAAAGTGAATCTATCAACGATTACTTTGGTCGAGTGATGGTGATTTCAAATGATATGAGGAACTATGGAGAAGACATAACTGATGTCAAGATAGTTGAGAAAATCTTGAGAACTCTCACTGACAAATGGAACTACATAGTCTGTTCCATTGAAGAAGCAAAGGACATCGATGAGCTCTCTATTGATGCTCTGCAAAGCTCGCTTCTTGTACATGAACAGAAGTTCAAGAAGGAAGGAGACGATGAGCAAGCACTCACAGTATCAACAGATGAAGGCCATAGAGGAAGAGGAAGAACTGGTGCTTTCAGAGGAGGAAGAGGCAGAGGAAGAGGCCGTCAATCCTACAACAAAGCAACTGTTGAATGCTACAAATGTCATCAACTGGGGCATTATCAATATGATTGTCCAAGTTTGAGAAAGCAAGCCAACTATGCAGAAGTAGAAGAAACAGAAGAGATGTTACTCATGGCTTACACTGAGTCACCAGGACAAAACCAGAATGATGTATGGTTCCTTGACTCTAGATGTAGCAATCACATGTGTGGAGATCCATCTTTGTTCAGCGAGCTAGAAAAAGGATTCAAGAGAACAGTCAGATTAGGCAACCATATGCAGATGAAGGTGGTTGGAAAAGGAAGTGTAAGATTGTCATTTGAAGGAGTTAGTCATCTTGTACAAGATGTCTTCTATGTACCAGATTTAAAGAGTAATCTTCTTAGCATTGGACAACTTCAAGAAAAAGGGCTAGCTGTATTGATTAAGTCCAATCAATGCAGAATCTATCATCCTACAAAGGGTCTCATTATTCAAAGCAAGATGACATCCAATATAATGTTTGTATTGCTCTCAAACAAGCAGCCAAGCAAGCAGGAGATGTGCCTCCAAACAAACATCTAAGATCTATCTCAGCTTTGGCATCGAAGATATGGACATCTCAGTTACACAGGATTGAGAATTCTAAAGAATAAGGAAATGGTGAAAGGGTTGCCAAGCTTTCTTGAAACTGAAGCTGTTTGCACAGATTGCTTGAAGGGAAAGCAGCATCGAGAGATCATTCCAAAGAATGCCACGTGGAGAGCCTCAGAAAGATTAGAGCTAGTTCATGCTGACATTTGTGGTCCAATCTCCCCAACATCAAATGGTAGAAAGAGGTATTTTATATGCTTTATTGATGATTTTAGTAGGAAGGCGTGGGTGTATTTTCTTGTTTATAAAGCTGATGCATTTGCTTCCTTTAAGCAATTTAAAAGTTGTGTAGAAAAGGAGTCCGGTTTGTCCATTAAATGTTTGAGAATAGATCGTGGAGGAGAATTTACATCAAGTGAGTTCAATGATTATTGCAGAGAGAATGGAATCAAGAGGCAGTTGACTACAGCTTACACGCCACAGCAAAATGGCGTTGTAGAAAGGAAAAACAGAACGGTGATGAACATGGTGAGAAGTCTGTTGGTGGAGAAAAATGTTCCAAAGAGTTTTTGGCCAGAAGCTGTGAACTGGGCATTCTATCTTCTCAACAGGTGTCCAACAAGCTCAGTAAAAGACATGACACCAGAGGAAGCTTGGAGTGGAGTAAAACCTTCTGTTGAACATCTGAGAGTGTTTGGATGCATAGCACATGCTCATGTACCTGATGCCCGACGAACAAAGCTTGAAGACAAGAGCCATAGCTGTGTTCTATTTGGGATAAGTGCAGAATCAAAAGGATATAGACTCTATGATCCTCTATGCAAGAAGATCATAGTTAGCAGAGATGTTGTTTTTGAGGAAGAAAAGAAGTGGAATTGGGATGCAAGCTATGAGGAACTAATCAAGCTAGATTTGGAATGGGGAACTGATCAACAACATAGTGAGTCTGAAGCAAGTGGTCAAAACAGTGAAGAAGAATCAAGTGAAGAGCTTACTGGTGGTGAAGAAATTAAGGAAGCTGAGAGTCATGCTATCCCTATTGTATCTGCTATAGATTATGATGTTCCTGAAGGTTCAAATGCAAGAGGGAGTCGAAATAGAAGAGCACCGGTATGGATGAGTGATTATGTCACTGGTAGTAAAGATAAAGATGGACAAGTCCAGTTTGCTCTGTTTGCTGGCTCGGATCCTGTAAGTTTTGAGGAAGCGATAAAGAGTGAAAACTGGAAGCAAGCCATGGATTCTGAGATAAGTTCAATTGATAAAAATGGCACCTGGGTTCTAACTGATTTGCCGAAGGGAGCTAAGAGTATAGGAGTCAAATGGGTTTACAAAACTAAGCTGAATCAGCATGGAGAAATTGAAAAGTATAAGGCCCGCTTAGTTGCAAAAGTCTATGCTCAGGAACATGGGATTGATTATGAAGAGGTGTATGCTCCTGTAGCTCGCATGGATACAGTAAAAATGATTCTAGCTCTAGCAGCTCAGAGAAGCTGGATTGTTTACCAATTAGATGTGAAATCAGCCTTTCTTCAAGGAGAGTTATCAGAAGAGGTTTATGTTGAGCAACCGAGGGGATATGAATGGAAGAATGCAGGAAGCAAAGTCTACAAGCTTAACAAAGCCTTGTATGGACTCAAGCAAGCACCACGAGCATGGTTTAGCAGGATAGAATCATACTTCAAGGAGATGGGTTTCGAGAAGGAGGCAAGTGAGCAAACTTTGTTTACCAAAGTCAACAAACAAGGTAAATACTTGATCATTAGTCTATACGTTGATGATTTGATCTACACTGGAAATGATGAGGCAATAATGAAAGAATTTAAGAAGTCCATGATGAGAGAATTTGATATGTCTGATCTGGGAAAGATGAAGTATTTCCTTGGTATAGAAGTGTGTAACGACCCGTATTTTTACGGATCGAAACATCGTAAAACAGTTGACATTTGGTCGCATGGTTGATAAGTTGTCCAGAGTTAAGTCTTAGGTCGTATAGTGGTTAGGTCATAGTATGCGACCTAAGAAGTGGAGCGACATAAGAGGTTGGAACGACCTAAGCAATTAGGTCGTATGATAGATAAGTCGTAGGTTGAGGCTTAGGTCGTAGACGACTTAAGGAGATAGGCGACTTATAGAAACTGGCAACCTAAGGAGTTTGGGATAGGTCGTATAGGAGATAGGTCGTGGGATAAGCTTAGGTCGTGAGGTAGGATAGGTCGAGTGAACGACCTAAGTATTGGAGCGACCTATAGGAAAGGCAGCGACCTAAGAGAGTTAACGACCTAGCAGTTAGGTCGCATAGTGGTTTAGGTCGTGTGTTAGTTTGGAGCGACCTATAGAATGTTGCGACCTATAGAATGTTGCGACCTAAGAGGGTAAGCGAGTTAGCAACCTAAGGGGAGTATCCTACAGTAGTTGGCGACCTAGTGGTTAGCGTAGTTGGGTCGTAGACGACCTAAGAGTTAGGTCGTGAGTTCTGTGTTGAGTTAGGTCGTAGGTGACCTAAGATAGTTAGGTCGCGTGAGTGTTAGGTCGTAAGGAAGCGCATGTGCGCTAGGTCGTAGGTCGAGACTCTGTTGATTTGTTAGGTCGCGAGGTAGTGTGTCTGCGTTAAGTCGTTGGGTTTTGCCTGAGTGTTAGGTCGTGAGCGATCTAAGGGTTGTTAAGTCGCGAGCGCTGCTAAGTCATAAGTCGTAGGCAGGTGAGTTTCGATAGGTCGTAAGTTGCGTGGTGATAGGTCGCGCGCCTGCGTTGTGTTAGGTCGGCAAGGTTGTTAAGTCGTGGGCTTTTTAGGTCGTGGGGTTTTAGGTCGTAAGTCGTGGACGACCTAACTCCGAGCGACCTAAGGGGAAATCTGCCTATAAATAGGAGGGTTTTTCTCACTTTTTGGGATCCGGATTTCGAAGCGACAAAGTGCTGCCATTTTGAGAGCTCGACTTCTACACTTCTTCACTTCTTTTCTCCACTCTAATCTAGTGATTCCATCCATCCAAGTTGAAGATCAAATTGAAGATTCAAGAGCTTAGATTGAAGATCTACATCCATTGAAGTGAGATTTCTTCGTTTGAAGCGAATTGGTGATAGATCAAGTTAGATCCTTCGCTGTCCAGATCTGAAGTGGGTTTCTTTTGAGGTGTTTAGGTGATTTGGTGAGTGGTGATTATCTCTCACACGGATCTAAAGGAGTATATCGGATCGTTGGCTTGATTTTGGTGTTAAAGTAGTGATTTCCATGCATTTTCCTAATCATATGTGTAGATCCATATAGATCCATTGTTCATGATGATTTGACATCCATTTTTCTACATGTTAACCTATGCAAGTTCATTCATCAAGATTATAGAGATATTGCTCATGTTTTCATGCTTGTTAGACTTTTGACTCTTTAATTACGAAATTGCCATTATTGTTATAATTGACCATTTAGCTTATATTTGAATGCTTGATTACTTGGATTAATTTTTGACTTGACTGATTGCTATGAATTAGATGATTGATGATTTGAATTAGACAAGTTGGTCGAAGATGATTCAAAAGCTAAGAGAAAGGCTCTTGAATTGGGAAAGCTGCTCGTGGCATATGTAGCGGATGATGAAGCTCTTATGCATAGGTTCGATGATGATGATGTTGAGATGAAGCTTCGCGAGGATGTGATGAAGCGAGGCATGATATGAGATAGTCTTGGTCTAATCCAGATGGGATCATTCCAAGCATGTTGATAACTCGGTGATATGGTTCGAGTTGAGGATAATGGTTTGCTCGAGAGGCGCTTGAGCTAGTATGGAAATAGTCGTCGAGGAGGATGACTAGAAGGCTGAGATCTCATCGTTGTTGAAGGTTCTAGCATGCTCAAAGCAAGAGTACGTTGGGCAGATTCGATAGTCCCTGAAGGCTAATGATTGGTAGTCAAGTACTCTGGGCAGATTCGATAGTCCTAGGCACGGGTCACGATGACGTGCAGAGTTATGTCTAGAACCGGGGTTTTCCATTAGCCCTTGACGGACGGCTGAAAGAATGTGCCGGTCATTCAACTAACGGTGATATTGAGGCAATGATAACAGTGATAGCCAGAATCATGGATGTTTGGTTGTATCGTCATTCGGTCTCAAGAGCGGTATTTTCTGGGTGCTTACCTGATCTTGGTTTAGGCCTTGGGGGTTTGTACTTGGAAAACATCACCCTTGACTCGAGTGATAATTGCTTTACTTTAAATTGTATGCTCTGCTATGTTTGCTTCTGCTTAGTGTGTGTCTGGGGGCTATCACTCTAGAAAGAGGTGGAGTGGGAGGGTTGTATTCCTATTCCTTTTCCTTTATGCTCTTTTGGTATGTTGTTAGTTAATTTACCGCTCACTAAGACTGTTGTCTGACTCAAGGCTTTATGTTTTTACTCTTATTGCCTTGGGCTGTTCGTCCATTTTGGGACAGGCAGACTAGGTAGCAGGTGACAGGTGATGTTCTTGCTTTACACGGTGTTGATATCGAAGACGAGCTGGAGGGTTGCATATTATCTTCTTATTATATGTACTGGGTGTTCCGCTGTTTGTATTTTCTCTGAGTGTTATGTAGTGAGGCTTGTTGTATTGACTATTCAGATGTTTGTATTCAACTATTATGAAGTTTTATTGATGAGATTCTATTATGTGAAGCTTCACTATATGTATGTTCTATTATATTTTGTCCATGCACTGTGAGTAATACGATAGATTCTGTTGTTTTAATTTACCATGGCAATCGTCCATGGCTGCCTGGCACACTTTACAGCGCACTTTCTCTAGGTTCAGTGCAGGGGTCATGGGCGGTCGTCACATTTGGTATCAGAGTATTGGTTAATCGATTTTACCCAACGCTTGCTGACGTAACTACGTATGAGAGACGTAATTGTATTTTGATGGATGATTACTATATATAATATAGTAGATTAGAAGAGTTTGAGTCCTTTAAGCAGTTGTTTCTCAAGATGTTATGACCATTCCTTTTTATAGATATTGAGAATAAGTCGAAGAGGGAGACCAGCTGCTAGGGAAGGCCGTGCTACTGAAGGGGCTGCTGATTATGCTGCTATGTTCGAAGCTATGATGACTTCGATCATGAGAAGGATGCCAGCTCCGGGGCCATCGGTGGATGTTGGAGTTCAAGTTCAAACTCCAAAGCCGGTGGATTTTGCTAAGTTGTGTAAGGACTTTACTGCTCTTGGAGGAAAGGTTTTCTTGGGAACAGAATCAACCATTGAAGTTCAGAGGTGGATAGATGCTTGTAGAAGGATCTTTGGTGACTTGGGAATTGAGGATGCAACTAAGAGAAAGTTAGCATCAAGACAGCTTCAAGGGAGAGCTTCTGATTGGTGGAATTCTATCACTATTGATACTCCGGAGGAAGAGATTACTTGGGAGCAATTCCAAGCCAGATTTGAAGCTAAGTTCATTTCTACAGCTCAGAAGTCTGTTCTGTTCAAGAAGTTTGTGGAGCTCAAGCAAGGTGGAAGACCAGTTCTTGAGTATGTTTCTGAGTTTGAAGCTTTGTCCAAGTATGCCCGGTCGTATATTGAATCTTCGTATCAGAAGAATGAAAAGTTTGTGACAGGCTTGGACAGTTATCTTGGGAGGCAGTTAGTGGATCATTTGGACAATTCATTTGAGAAGCTTGTGGAGAAAGCTCTCAGGCATGAGAGTCTGTTTCCTAAGGAAGGATCTGTTGTTGCTGTAACCAGGGAAGAGTCTAAACCCCAGCAGGGTGGAAACAAGAAGAGGAAGCAGCAGCAGCAGAAGGGTAAGGATGGCCAGAAGAAGCCGAAGGGCGAAGTGACTTGCTACAATTGTCAGTAGAAGGGCCATTTCTCTAAGGATTGTAAGAATCCGAAGGTGCCGATGAAGTGTCACAACTGTGACAAGCCGGGGCATATCAGGAAGAATTGTCCAAAACCGAGGAGGGACAAGCAGATTGTGCAAGCTTATGCTTTGGGGGCTGTTCCATCATCTTCGAGAGCTCCTACCGTTGAAGAGAAGGGAAAGAGTGTAGTGGTTCAAGGTACTCTTTCCATATGTGGTGTTCCAGTTAGAGTGTTGTTTGATACTGGGGCGTCGCATTCGTTTGTTTGTAACGAACTTGCAGGCCAGTTGGGTTTAGAACCGGATATTGTTAATAGGCCATTGGTTGTGACTAATCTAGTTGGGGGATCGTCTTGTTTGTCTATGTTATGCCGTGGTCTGATTGTGTCGAGTCATGGTTGCTCTTTTGTTTGTGATTGTTTTGTTCTGAACTTTGCGGGGTTCGGAATTATTTTGGGTATGGACTGGCTTAGGAAGTATGCGGCAAAGGTTGATTGCGAAAGGTTGGAGGTGACAGTTGAGAATGTGGAGGGGCGAAAGATTGTGATACGATGTAAGCATGAAGAAGGCGTCTTCATGAGCTTCATGTATTCGCTAGTTGTTCCACGGGATGAACTGTCATCGGTGCCAATCGCTAATGGATTTGAGGATGTCTTTGACGAGGTCAAAGGGTTACCGCTGCATAGAGAGATCGAGTTTCGTATAGATCTAGTTGAAGGAGCCAGACCTATTGTGATGCCTCTTAGGCGGATGGCGCCTAGGGAACAGCAGAAGTTGAGGGTGCAGGTTGATGATCTTTTGCAGAAAGGATTCATTCGGCGTAGTGTGTCCGAGTGGGGTACACCAGTTGTGTTTGCAACCAAGGCAGATGGGTCGTTGAGATTGTGTGTGGATTATCGTGAGCTGAATAAGGTGACTAAGAAGAACAAGTATCCATTGCCGAGAATAGATGACTTGTTTGATCAGCTTCACGAAGCTAAGGTGTTTTCTCAGATGGATTTGGCAATGGGATTTCACCAGTTGAGAGTGGCTAAGGATAGTGTGCCGAAGACTGCTTTTAGGACACCATCCGGTTTCTTTGAGTGGCTGGTAATGCCGTTTGGATTGACTAATGCGCCAGCATATTTTGTGGATCTTATGAATAGGGTGTTCAGAGATCAGTTGAGCAAGTTCGTGCTAGTGTTCGTGGATGATATTCTGATTTATTCCAGAACTGAAGAAGAGCACAAGACGCATTTGCGTATTGTTTTGGAAATCTTACGGAAACATCAGCTGAAGGCTAAGTTTTCGAAGTGTCACTTCTGGAAGAGTGAAGTGAGGTTCTTAGGCCATGTTATCTCTGGAAATGGAATAGCGGTTGATCCCGCTAAGGTGGCAGCAATCCAGGATTGGGTTAGACCTAAGAATGCATCTGATGTGAGAAGTTTTCTTGGATTAGTAGGATATTATCGACGGTTTATCAAAGACTTCTCCAAGGTAGCTGCACCATTGACAGAATTGACGAAAAAGAACCAAGTGTTCAGATGGGAAGATAAGTGTGAGCAAGCTTTCAGAATCCTGAAAGAGCGATTGACAAGTGCTCCTGTTTTGACTATTCCAAGTGGGAATGATGAGATGGTGGTTTACACCGACGCATGTGGTACTGGACTTGGAGCAGTGCTAATGCAGAAGGATAAAGTTGTTGCGTATGCTAGTCGACAACTGAAGCCGCATGAAAGGAATTACCCGACTCATGATTTGGAGTTAGCGGCGATTGTTTTTGCTCTGAAGATGTGGAGACATTATCTATTGGGAGTTCGATTCGAGTTGTTTACAGATCATAAGTCGTTGAAGTATCTTTTCTCCCAAAAGGATTTGAATCTTCGGCAGCAACGTTGGCTAGAGTTTTTGGCATCCTATGAATTTGGGATAGCTTATACTCCGGGAAAAGGTAACGCAGTAGCAGATGCGTTAAGTCGAAGACATGCAGGATTGGGAGCCATGTTTTCAGAATGGAAGAATCTCGAGTATCTAGCTGGATTTGACTTCAGGCCCAGATGTGAATTAGAACCTGAGATGTTGGCAAACTTATCGATAAGACCGACTCTTGTGGAAAGGATTGGCGAGAGCCAAAGGCGAGACGATAAGCTTGTCAAGATTATCCGTGAATTGGAATCTGGATTGGACACAGAAAAGGATAAAGGATTCGAGGTCGATCGAGAGGGTTGGCTTCGGAAACAAGGACGACTAGTTGTTCCCGATATAGATGAATTGAGAAGTGAAGTTCTGAAGGAAAGTCATTACTCGAAGCTGACAATTCATCCTGGTGGAAATAAGATGTATCGGGATATGAAGAGAACCTACTACTGGGAAGGTATGAAGAAGGATGTTGGAAATTTTATTTCCAAGTGCATGAACTGCCAGTTGGTGAAAGCTGAGCAGAAGAAGCCCAGTGGATTGCTTCAGCCATTAGAGGTTCCTACATGGAAGTGGGAACAAGTGTCGATGGATTTTATTGATGGACTACCCAGAACCAGAACGGGAAATGAAGGAATTTGGGTCATCGTAGATCGTCTGACTAAAAGTGCAAGATTCATTCCTGTTCGATCGACTAGGACCACATCAAAGTTGGCTGAGTTGTATGTTAAGTGGATAGTTCGATTCCATGGTATTCCGAAGAGTATAGTGAGCGATCGAGACCCATTGTTCACTAGTGGATTTTGGAAGAGCTTTCAGGAAGTTTTGGGAACCGAGTTATGTTTGAGTACAGCTTATCATCCTCAAACAGATGGTCAGACCGAGAGAGTCAACCGAGTTTTGGAAGATCTTCTTAGAGCTTGTGTTTTGGATTTCGGAGGATCATGGGAAGATCATCTTCATTTGGTGGAATTTTCGTATAACAACAGTTACCAGTCAAGCATTGGTATGGCACCGTATGAGGCATTGTATGGAAGACCGTGTAACTCTCCGACATGTTGGTTAGAGACCGGAGAAAAGTTGATGCTTGGGCCAGAGATGATTCGACAGACTTCAGATTGTATAGGGATCATTCGGCAACGAATGAAGGCAGCCCAAGACCGTTAGAAAAGTTATGTCGACAAGCGTCGTAAGGATTTGGAATTCGACGTTGGTGATATGGTTTTTGTGAAGATTTCTCCACTGAAGAATGTTATTCGATTCCGGAAGAAAGGAAAACTGACTCTGAGATTTGTTGGGCCATTCCCGATCATCGAGCGAATTGGAAAGCTCGCCTACAGATTGGAGTTACCAGAGAAGATGTCGGGTGTGCACAATGTTTTTCATGTATCGTATCTACGGAAATATGTGCACGACTCGAATTCAGTGGTTTCTGCTGATAGCTGTGAAGATTTCGTAGTTGATCCAGTCGATAAGAGACCTCGTAAGCCGCTTCGTGTTGTTGAAACCGACACGAAACAGCTTAGGAGGAAGGTAGTTAAGTTGCTCAAGATACAATGGAGTGACGATGATAACGACTGTACATGGGAGGTGGAAGAGAGGATGAAAGCAGCTCATCCTGAACTCTTCAAGGTATGGCCCTAAGGTGTCGTGTCATCTAATGACATTGTAACTTGTTCTAGTTTTAGAATTCTGCATGCTAAGCTAGAATTGGATGCATGGTTTGTTGATTGCTATGGATGGTAGGCGTGAAGAATAGTCTTTGATTGCACTTGTTTGTTTGGAATTTCGGGGGCGAAATTCCTAAGGGGGAGAGAATGTAACGACCCGTATTTTTACGGATCGAAACATCGTAAAACAGTTGACATTTGGTCGCATGGTTGATAAGTTGTCCAGAGTTAAGTCTTAGGTCGTATGGTGGTTAGGTCGTAGTATGCGACCTAAGAAGTGGAGCGACTTAAGAGGTTGGAACGACCTAAGCAATTAGGTCGTATGATAGATAAGTCGTAGGTTGAGGCTTAGGTCGTAGACGACTTAAGGAGATAGGCGACTTATAGAAACTGGCAACCTAAGCAGTTTGGGATAGGTCGTATAGGAGATAGGTCATGGGATAAGCTTAGGTCGTGAGGTAGGATAGGTCTAGTGAACGACCTAAGTATTGGAGCGACCTATAGGAATGGCAACGACCTAAGACAGTTAACGACCTAGCAGTTAGTCGCATAGTGGTTTAGGTCGTGTGTTAGTTTGGAGCGACCTATAGAATGTTGCGACCTATAGAATGTTGCGACCTAAGAGGGTAAGCAAGTTAGCGACCTAAGGGGAGTATACTACAGTAGTTAGCGACCTAGTGGTTAGCGTAGTTGGGTCGTAGACGACCTAAGAGTTAGGTCGTGAGTTCTGTGTTGAGTTAGGTCGTAGGTGACCTAAGATAGTTAGGTCGCGTGAGTGTTAGGTCGCAAGGAAGCGCATGTGCGCTAGGTCGTAGGTCAAGACTCTGTTGATTTGTTAGGTCGTGAGGTAGTGTGTCTGCGTTAAGTCGCTGGGTTTTGCTTGAGTGTTAGGTCATGAGCGACCTAAGGGTTGTTAAGTCGCGAGCGCTGCTAAGTCATAAGTCGTAGGCAGGTGAGTTTCGATAGGTCGTAAGTCACGTGGTGATAGGTCGCGCGCCTGCGTTGTGTTAGGTCGGCAAGGTTGTTAAGTCGTGGGCTTTTTAGGTCGTGGGGTTTTAGGTCGTAAGTCGTGGACGACCTAACTCCGAGCGACCTAAGGGGAAATCTGCCTATAAATAGGAGGGTTTTTCTCACTTTTTGGGATCCGGATTTCGAAGCGACGAAGTGCTGCCATTTTGAGAGCTCGACTTATACACTTCTTCACTTCTTTTCTCCACTCTAATCTAGTGATTCCATCCATCCAAGTTGAAGATCAAATTGAAGATTCAAGAGCTTAGATTGAAGATCTACATCCATTGAAGTGAGATTTCTTCGTTTGAAGCGAATTGGTGATATATCAAGTTAGATCCTTCGCTGTCCAGATCTGAAGTGGGTTTCTTTTGAGGTGTTTAGGTGATTTGGTGAGTGGTGATTATCTCTCACACGGATCCAAAGGAGTATATCGGATCGTTGGCTTGATTTTGGTGTTAAAGTAGTGATTTCCATGCATTTTCCTAATCATATGTGTAGATCCATATAGATCCATTGTTCATGATGATTTGAGATCCATTTTTCTACATGTTAACCTATGCAAGTTCATTCATCAAGATTATAGAGATATTGCTCATGTTTTCATGCTTGTTAGACTTTTGACTCTTTAATTACGAAATTGCCATTATTGTTATAATTGACCATTTAGCTTATATTTGAATGCTTGATTACTTGGATTAATGTTTGACTTGACTGATTGCTATGAATTAGATGATTGATGATTTGAATTAGACAAGTTGGTCGAAGATGATTCAAAAGCTAAGAGAAAGGCTCTTGAATTGGGAAAGCTGCTCGTGGCATATGTAGCGGATGATGAAGCTCTTATGCATAGGTTCAATGATGATGATGTTGAGATGAAGCTTCGCGAGGATGTGATGAAGCGAGGCATGATATGAGATAGTCTTGGTCTAATCCAGACGGGATCATTCCAAGCATGTTGATAACTCGGTGATATGGTTCGAGTTGAGGATAATGGTTTGCTCGAGAGGCGCTTGAGCTAGTATGGAAATAGTCGTCGAGGAGGATGACTAGAAGGTTGAGATCTCATCGTTGTTGAAGGTTCTAGCATGCTCAAAGCAAGAGTACGTTGGGCAGATTCGATAGTCCCTGAAGGCTAATGATTGGTAGTCAAGTACTCTGGGCAGATTCGATAGTCCTAGGCACGGATCACGATGACGTGCAGAGTTATGTCTAGAACCGGGGTTTTCCATTAGCCCTTGACGGACGGCTGAAAGAATGTGCCGGTCATTCAACTAACGATGATATTGAGGCAATGATAACAGTGATAGCCAGAGTCATGGATGTTTGGTTGTATCGTCATTCGGTCTCAAGAGCGGTATTTTCTGGGTGCTTACCTGATCTTGGTTTAGGCCTTGGGGGTTTGTACTTGGAAAACATCGCCCTTGACTCGAGTGATAATTGCTTTACTTTAAATTGTATGCTCTGCTATGTTTGCTTCTGCTTAGTGTGTGTCTGGAGGCTATCACTCTAGAAAGAGGTGGAGTGGGAGGGTTGTATTCCTATTCCTTTTCCTTTATGCTCTTTTGGTATGTTGTTAGTTAATTTACCGCTCACTAAGACTGTTGTCTGACTCAAGGCTTTATGTTTTTACTCTTATTGCCTTGGGCTGTTCGTCCATTTTGGGACAGGCAGACTAGGTAGCAGGTGACAGGTGATGTTCTTGCTTTCCACGGTGTTGATATCGAAGACGAGCTGGAGGGTTGCATATTATCTTCTTATTATATGTACTGGGTGTTCCGCTGTTTGTATTTTCTCTGAGTGTTATGTAGTGAGGCTTGTTGTATTGACTATTCAGATGTTTGTATTCAACTATTATGAAGTTTTATTGATGAGATTCTATTATGTGAAGCTTCACTATATGTATGTTCTATTATATCTTGTCCATGCACTGTGAGTAATACGATAGATTCTGTTGTTTTAATTTACCCTGGCAATCGTCCATGGCTGCCTGGCACACTTTACAGCGCACTTTCTCTAGGTTCAGTGCAGGGGTCATGGGCGGTCGTCACATTTGGTATCAAAGCATTGGTTAATCGATTTTACCCAACGCTCGCTGACGTAACTACGTATGAGAGACGTAATTGTATTTTGATGGATGATTACTATATATAATATAGTAGATTAGAAGAGTTTGAGTCCTTTAAGCAGTTGTTTCTCAAGATGTTCTGACCATTCCTTTTTATAGATATTGAGAATGAGTCGAAGAGGGAGACCAGCTGCTAGGGAAGGCCGTGCTACTGAAGGGGCTGCTGATTATGCTGCTATGTTCGAAGCTATGATGACTTCGATCATGAGAAGGATGCCAGCTCCGGGGCCATCGGTGGATGTTGGAGTTCAAGTTCAAACTCCAAAGCCTGTGGATTTTGCTAAGTTGTGTAAGGACTTTACTGCTCTTGGAGGAAAGGTTTTCTTGGGAACAGAATCAACCATTGAAGTTCAGAGGTGGATAGATGCTTGTAGAAGGATCTTTGGTGACTTGGGAATTGAGGATGCAACTAAGAGAAATATAGCATCAAGACAGCTTCAAGGGAGAGCTTCTGATTGGTGGAATTCTATCACTATTGATACTCCGGAGGAAGAGATTACTTGGGAGCAATTCCAAGCCAGATTTGAAGCTAAGTTCATTTCTACAGCTCAGAAGTCTGTTCTGTTCAAGAAGTTTGTGGAGCTCAAGCAAGGTGGAAGACCAGTTCTTGAGTATGTTTCTGAGTTTGAAGCTTTGTCCAAGTATGCCCGGTCGTATATTGAATCTTCGTATCAGAAGAATGAAAAGTTTGTGACAGGCTTGGACAGTTATCTTGGGAGGCAGTTAGTGGATCATTTGAACGATTCATTTGAGAAGCTTGTGGAGAAAGCTCTCAGGCATGAGAGTCTGTTTCCTAAGGAAGGATCTGTTGTTGCTGTAACCAGGGAAGAGTCTAAACCCCAGCAGGGTGGAAACAAGAAGAGGAAGCAGCAGCAGCAGAAGGGTAAGGATGGCCAGAAGAAGCCGAAGGGCGTAGTGACTTGCTACAATTGTCAGTAGAAGGGCCATTTCTCTAAGGATTGTAAGAATCCGAAGGTGCCGATGAAGTGTCACAACTGTGACAAGCCGGGGCATATCAGGAAGAATTGTCCAGAACCGAGGAGGGACAAGCAGATTGTGCAAGCTTATGCTTTGGGGGCTGTTCCATCATCTTCGAGAGCTCCTACCGTTGAAGAGAAGGAAAAGAGTGTAGTGGTTCAAGGTACTCTTTCCATATGTGGTGTTCCAGTTAGAGTGTTGTTTGATACTGGGGCGTCGCATTCGTTTGTTTGTAACGAACTTGTAGGCCGGTTGGGTTTAGAACCGGATATTGTTAATAGACCATTGGTTGTGACTAATCCAGTTGGAGGATCGTCTTGTTTGTGTATGTTATTCCGCGGTCTGATTGTGTCAAGTCATGGTTGCTCTTTTGTTTGTGATTGTTTTGTTCTGAACTTTGCGGGGTTCGGAATTATTTTGGGTATGGACTGGCTTAGGAAGTATGCGGCAAAGGTTGATTGCGAAAGGTTGGAGGTGACAGTTGAGAATGTGGAGGGGCGAAAGATTATGATACGATGTAAGCATGAAGAAGGCGTCTTCATGAGCTTCATGTATTCGCTAGTTGTTCCACGGGATGAACTGTCATCGGTGCCAATCGCTAATGGATTTGAGGATGACTTTGACGAGGTCAAAGGGTTACCGCCGCATAGAGAGATCGAGTTTCGTATATGTAACAACCCGGGTTTTTCTAACACGAAAAACCGGACCATTTTAGTTTAAGAAGAAGAGGTAGAAGAAGAAAAATAGAAAACAAAATCAGAATCTAACCATCGCAGCGGAATAAAATATAATATATCAACAGATCTTTACACAAATCAAAACTACATCTGTTCATACAATATAGCATCAGAATATACACCAGAGAATACATAACATACAACTGGACAATAACCATATCATGTCCTCAATATAACAGAGTACAGCAATCCACACAGCGGAATATATATAAACAAGTACGGGAAATACGTCACGCCATCCAGCTCATCTCCTGAGCTCTACAGCATCATATCCTGTAACCTATAATACTCGGTCTGACCCGAGCATCATATAAAACAATACCCGAGTCAGTCTGGAAAACCAGCGTGAGAAAATCACACTCAAATTGATTATTAAAGTTTCAAAAATCTTTTGAAATCAAAAGCATCTCGTAAGACCACGCCACAAATAAACATGTCGGGTTTTTACCTTACGATAGCTAAAACACTTTTTATAAAATCCTTTGATATTATAATAGTGTCTATTCACAAATACTTATTAAAATAGCTGAAATTGTTACATTATTAAATTCCAGCATACTAGCCACAAAAGTGGGTAATACAAACAAATACCGTACAAGGCACGTAGGAAGAATGGATTTCCAACGAATGACTAGGCACTGGGGTACCACCTGTCACAGTACGTGGCCTAGATCACAGTACCGAGGAGTACGCCCGCTCCCCTGCAACACAAGGCCGGAACCATCCCTTACTGGATGATCCCGAATAAAATCACCCCACGGTTGGGATCAGCAACCGCACCACTAAGCCGAAATAAAAAGGGACATCTAGACAGGGATGACCTTACCCTCCAGTGGGAGCTACCCACGAAGCCTTGCTGCATAGCCCCTGATTTTCAGTCATTCCCGGTTGATGAGGTTCGAGGCTAAACGATACCTTTTAGAGAACATATCCCTTAGAATGCCCATCGTCCGCTGACGATGTTTCGCAAGCATTCGTCCATACAAGTCCGTCCTGGGTTTGAACGGAACCGAAGGCACTATTCCTACTACATCCATTTTGGAAATATCCTCAGGATTAGTAGCGACCAGCCCTTGCACTTTACAGCTCCATCTTCGACTCCGAAATCGTTACACGAAACGTACAAACCGGATCGAAGTGGTATTCGAGTCTCCAGACCTAGAATCCCGGTATACGGAAACTCGATCCCGGTCTCTTCGAAACGATCAGCGCATTGGCCAATATTGATAGTCGGTTATTTAACTATCAATTAACATCCACAAGCAACCATCACACAATAAATAATTTCCCACATTATTTATTTGCCCAAATATCTTTCCAAGATATATTTCTATTTTCAAACTCCTTTTGAAAACAAATTTCAAACAGTTTTTGCTTACGGAATACATTTCCAAATATTTATTTCTACTGAATCACCAAGTACAAAATACTTTTAGATTTTAAAATAATTTTAAAACACTTACTATAAATATACTTTATAATATTGAAATTTAAAAACCACTTTAATACCTTAACAAAATATATACTTAAGGAATATTTAAAATGAAACCACTTTTCAATATAAACTAAATTTCTTTTTTTTATATAATACCAAATCACTTTTATATAATTACTACAATAATAGATCTTTGAAAAATACTTACTTTAAAGTTTAAATATTTAAAAAGAATAGGTTTTCTAAAACATACTTACTTAGGAAATTAACATTTAGAAATAATAAATTTTCTAAAATATACTTTTAAAAATACAATTAGAACTTTTAACTTATATTAAAATTGCTTTGAAAACGTACTTGGCTATACAGAGAAATATCCTTCTCACTCCATCTTTTAAAAATAAAATAACATTTATTTTTAAACCAAACCATATTCTTTTATAAATTCCCACTTTGAAATTATATTTTCAAATATCCTCTGATATTTTATTTTACTTTACAAACCCAGTTTATCTCTCCCAAATCTCATTTCTCTTTAAAAATTCAAATCCCAAAGTATTTAAATCAATTTATAATTGATTTCCCAATTTATTTTACTTTGAAATAAATTTTCTTACTTAATCCATTTATTTCCAAATTCATTAATTTCCAGATTTTATTTTTCATTATGATTTAAAATCTTTAAACCGAAACACAAGTTTCAGATTTCCCAAATTCCTTCTCTTTTATATTTTCCAAAAATCCAATTCAATTGCTTTTGATAACTCATTATACTGGGAAATTCAATCCAACCAGATTATCCAATATAAATTATCACAGGATAACAACAATCATATCACAGAATATTTAAACAAAAATTAAATATTTTGAGGAATCCAGTTGGATCCCTCCAACCTGTTTCCCTGCATCCACAGACGTTAGCACAATACCAATTCCACTTCGAGGTGGAATATCGCGGTATATGGGTTTATAAAATATCATCCGCTATTATGCGGCGCATAGGGTCTCATCCGCTATATAAATGCGGGAATATCAATAAGTCCAATATATACATATGCCAATATGTATATATTGCTATATACTACTATATATAGTATAGCATATTCAATCAGTGCAACCATTCAATCAATTATTTAAATTTAACCATTTAAATTTAAAATAAAATTCAACTGAGTGAGATTAACTCACCTTATTCCATTTGCATTCCACTTCCAATATTGCCTTGGTTTCTTGATTTTTGACCTCACTGCTGACACCCTTCAGCATCGAGCCCGCCTCGTACTAATATTCACCATCGAACTCCACAATCCCAGCTTCGATTCGAACTCCCCTTGTGACACTGCATGACCTCCAATAGAGCCGGAGATGCTTCCTTCCCAAGGAAGTCTAAAGACCATGCCAGATTTGCGAATCGACTCGCCCATCCTCCATGTCGCCATCGGTTCTCGCGAAACCCTAATTTGCTACCGTCGTCGTGACTCATCTGGCATCCAATTTTGGTCGAGTTCGAGCTCGTGCCCAGCTCGCCCTTGCTGTCGCCGTTGTCAACCTATCGTGTGCACTCGCGCGCGGCATCACCCCCATTGAAATCGCGACCTTCCAAACACTACGCGAGCCCCTAACGTCGATGCTGTTTTGAGCGCCTTGCTTCGCGAGATTTGAGCCAGAAGGAAGCTCGATTCGATGCCGCGATACCCTAGACAGCGTGCGATTGCTCGCGTCCCCCATAGCTCACGAGATTCACTCGGCTTCCCTTCGACTGATTTAAGTTTAATTGTTCCTCTCTATTTTCAAACGGCGAGTTTGATTTTATAAAAATTTTCTTATCTGAGAAATGATTTTGTCTCCAGGAAGTTAAAAGGGAATTCACGATTTTTAACTGAGAGGCTCGGTTGAAAAGTTGTAAAGGAGAAGGAGACGCGTGTACAGATGTTTCAACGCGTGGACAAACAGCGTGATCCAGAAGGCTCGTAGTCTGGATATGGAAAGAAATATCGACCAGTTAAAATATTAAATTTCCGATTAAATTTCAGCGCGTTTACATTCCGTATGATCACACGACAACTCCAAATACTACGAAAATTGAAATCCAATAATAATACAATATTACGGATCCAATGGAACTGGTTTCGCTGAATTCCGAGACTGTGCCTCGGACGGCTATTTTTTTTAAATTTAATTTCAACGATATATTTTTAAGACTGAACAAAACTCTTTTAAAATTCCATTTTAAAAGTTCTATCATCTTCAGTATTAACAATATAAATTTTCTGAACCTTTGAACTATTTTTAACAAACTTAAAATCAAGATTCAATATTTTACCCAATCCCGATAATTAAATTTAATAATTAATTATCCAAATAAATATTGTATAATTGAAATTAAAGTTAAAATTTAACCTTCGAATATTTAAAATAAATTAAATATTCACATTTCAAATATACCAAAAATTCCGGGTCGTCACATTCCTCCCCCCTTAAAAGAATTTCGTCCCCGAAATTACTAGTTAAGAAGAATGTCCCATATCCTGTTAGCTATTTCCCAAGTTCAAACAGTTTTAATAATACCCAAACAATCCTTTATTAATGATACACTAATCATCTTTTACTTTCCAAACTTATTCATAAGTTCAACCCATACTACCTACTTATCCATTCAAATTTTAATTTTGAATTCAAATTTTTGAATTATCAAAAATTTCTCAAAAATTTTCTAACTCCCTAAATTTCCGAAAAATTTCGCCAGCGTCTCCTTTGCGCGGCTAGCTCGGTACAACTACAAAATGGCTCTACGGCCTCCCAATCTCAAAAAGAAAACAAAAAAAACAAGTGGCTGGATCAAAAACCCAATCAAATTTCATATAGAAATTCAAATACATACCTTTTTGTCGGGCCATTAAATTTTATCTTCTAAATCAAAAATCCCAATTATCCATTGCTTTTATACACCTGTATATCCTACTAAGCAATAATATTCAATCACAATTCCAAAGTCATTTTATACTTTTCTTTACAATTTTCAATATTTGTTTTACTTAAGCCCGTACGATGCACATATATCATCCGTACGCAATATCACATTTGATCGCTCAATCGATCACACAATTTCACTTCCGAACTAGTATCGTCCACCCGACTTCCTAGTGCGGACTCAGATCTGGTTTCTTGATCAGAAACCGTCATTCTCCTTGCATAGCCATAAACTATGATAGAGAATTTCCAGAATCAATCAACAATCCATATCCAGGTTCGCCGTCGAAAATCGAGTGAAAAATCCTGATTCGGATCGATAAAACTATCTTGAAATTCTGTGTTCGACATCTGGACCAAATAGCTATGCGAATAAAATAATATACGTACATCTTACGTAATTAGCCCAATTGATTACCAATTATATCAATTTTCTTTTATTCACATTCATTTTGATTGTTATTCACTTTCCATAATTTATCCCATTCACAACTTCCAGTTCAAGTCTTCATTCAATTATTCACTTAGTATATTTTCTATTCCAATTTTCTTAAGAATTTCATTCTTCAATTCTTAAGTTCATATAAATTTCTTATACTTATTTACTACTTCACCACCGAAGTGTATATATTCAAATTGAACTCCCATTTCATATGAATTCCAACTTACTTCAATTTACTACTTCATTTCCAATTTTTTTTCCTTAAATTCAATTCATCTTCAACTTCCAAAAATTGAATTTTATTTAGCTCGACAACAATCCAAGTTAATTCATTAAATAACTATTTCTCAACTTATTTAAACCACTCCTCTGTTTGAGTTCAGTTTCCATTCAACATTTACTTAAGTCAATAACTTAAGTTTATTTTCCATTTAACCAACCCTTTAAAGTTTTATTTCCATCTTTCATTTGATTCTTATTTAATCAAATTCCATCCATTTATTTATTAAATCTGATTGGTTCATTCACTCAATCATTATGAATTTTATTTCCCATACTCAATTCATCTGGAATTATTTTATTAATAACCAGGCCATTTCCAATTTATTTTCACTTATTTGGATTTCATTCGTAATTCAAACCATCACTATTTTAATCCAATTTCATTAACTCACAATTCAATTCCATTAACTAATTTATTATCTAATTAGTTCCTCCACTGGTTAAAATTAAATACTTGCTTTTTAAATCCCAAATATCACTTCACTTAATTATCTTAAGTTCAATTTATTTTAGAATTCAAGTTTGGATTTATTTAAAAATTAAGATTGCTCATCTTAGTCGTTTCCATTTGATAATTACAATTTCAAATTATGATTCTTAATGGTTCAAAGAAATGGATTCCCATTTATGACTTACAATTTCATTTCTATTCACAAGTTTAACTTACTTACTTAAGACCTGGGACTATTCATTTAAGTCCATTTCATCTTTATAATCAAATTTCAAATTATTACACTTAAGAACTTAAGAATATGAATTTCTTTACACAATTATAAGCATTCTACATTACCTTTTATATCCAATTCAATTCGACTTCAACTTATTTATATTTAATTCAATTTCAAATCTCAATTTTATTTAACTTATCTTAAGTTAAATTCAAATATATTTTATTCACCTTCATATACTCGAATTAAATTTTAATTCTAGGATACAATTTTATACAAGTTTTACAATTCATTCACCTTCAAGTTCTCTAACTCTTTTATCTACCAACTTATATTACTCATTGAGTTAATTTCATCTCATAATTATAATCCCAGAATTTAAACTTTCATTTCCTTTCTTATTTCAATCAACTTCATTCTATACTTTATATTGTTGATTCATTTAAATTTCCACATTTAAATTTTAAATAGAATTTCCAGAATCCAATTGCCCGGTTTTATTTCAAAACCATTTTGAATCCATAAATAACTCATACATATCTGGTATATCACCTCAAATCCCAATTTCTAAAACAATCTGCTTTTACCAAACAATTTTCCCTTTTTGAATTTCAAAACCAACCCAGTTCACAATTATTTCCAACTTAAAACAGTTTGGTAGCAATTTCTCTTTGGAAACTCGAAAATAAACATCGATGATGCTGCAGTCATCACCGAAATTATTTTTCAGCGACCGAAAGAGAATTTAATGCTTTTATCACTTTAAAACTTTTCAAACATTTTAAAAATCCCAAATCCCACCAGATTTCAATTCAATTTCAAAAATATTCATGAAATAATATCACTATTATTTCCCCAAAACCTTTAAAAACTATTTTTAAATCCAAGGAATTTAAACCTTTCCCAAAACTTCAAATTCAAAATCCATTCAATTTTATATCCAAACATTACTTTGGAATGCTATCACATTTTATTTCAAGTTATAAGTCACTTTTACCATTTACATTTACAAATTTCATTTGTTTATGAATTAATCTCATTTGATTATAAATCACATTTGTAATTCACATTTGTATATAAAGTTTATCTCAATTTATAAATTTCATTTATAGTCTATTTTTCAAATTCCATTTTGTTATATAAATTTATTCTTCAACTTAGGTTATAAGTTTCAATTTCTACTCAATAATGAGACTAACTCATTATTGTCATTTTCTAACAACCAAGCATCCAAATATATAACTATAATAATTTCAAATAATTATTTCTTTTATATACAAAATAATTTGGGCAAAATTATTTCATTCACCCTATTTAAAACAATATTGTGTCGAACTGTTCTATTCAAGTGTTTAGAAACCCCTTCGATACAGTTGTACAGACTGTGCCGACGAAGGTTCATATACCACTCAATAAATCAACCAACACAATATAAAACCATTTTATATTCACTAACAAATACGCGCTCATATCTATTAATACTCTCAAAATTCCCACCAGAGCCAAGGTTATCGCTAGCCTAAGCTCTGATACCACTGTAACAACCTGGGTTTTTCTAACACGAAAAACCGGACCATTTTAGTTTAAGAAGAAGAGGTAGAAGAAGAAAAATAGAAAACAAAATCAGAATCTAACCATCGCAGCGGAATAAAATATAATATATCAACAGATCTTTACACAAATCAAAACTACATCTGTTCATACAATATAGCATCAGAATATACACCAGAGAATACATAACATACAACTGGACAATAACCATATCATGTCCTCAATATAACAGAGTACAGCAATCCACACAGCGGAATATATATAAACAAGTACGGGAAATACGTCACACCATCCAGCTCATCTCCTGAGCTCCACAGCATCATATCATGTAACCTATAATACTCGGTCTGACCCGAGCATCATATAAAACAATACCCGAGTCAGTCTGGAAAACCAGCGTGAGAAAATCACACTCAAATTGATTATTAAAGTTTCAAAAATCTTTTGAAATCAAAAGCATCTCGTAAGACCACGCCACAAATAATCATGTCGGGTTTTTACCTTACGATAGCTAAAACACTTTTTATAAAATCCTCTGATATTATAATAGTGTCTATTCACAAATACTTATTAAAATAGCTGAAATTGTTACATTATTAAATTCCAGCATACTAGCCGCAAAAGTGGGTAATACAAACAAATACCGTACAAGGCACGTAGGAAGAATGGATTTCCAACGAATGACTAGGCACTGGGGTACCACCTGTCACAGTACGTGGCCTAGATCACAGTACCGAGGAGTACGCCCGCTCCCCTGCAACACAAGGCCGGAACCATCCCTTACTGGATGATCCCGAATAAAATCACCCCACGGTTGGGATCAGCAACCGCACCACTAAGCCGAAATAAAAAGGGACATCTAGACAGGGATGACCTTACCCTCCAGTGGGAGCTACCCACGAAGCCTTGCTGCATAACCCCTGATTTTCAGTCATTCCCGGTTGATGAGGTTTGAGGCTAAACGATACCTTTTAGAGAACATATCCCTTAGAATGCCCATCGTCCGCTGACGATGTTTCGCAAGCATTCGTCCATACAAGTCCGTCCTGGGTTTGAACGGAACCGAAGGCACTATTCCTACTACATCCATTTTGGAAATATCCTCAGGATTAGTAGCGACCAGCCCTTGCACTTTACAGCTCCATCTTCGACTCCGAAATCGTTACACGAAACGTACAAACCGGATCGAAGTGGTATTCGAGTCTCCAGACCTAGAATCCCGGTATACGGAAACTCGATCCCGGTCTCTTCGAAACGATCAGCGCATTGGCCAATATTGATAGTCGGTTATTTAACTATCAATTAACATCCACAAGCAACCATCACACAATAAATAATTTCCCACATTATTTATTTGCCCAAATATCTTTCCAAGATATATTTCTATTTTCAAACTCCTTTTGAAAACAAATTTCAAACAATTTTTGCTTACGGAATACATTTCCAAATATTTATTTCTACTGAATCACCAAGTACAAAATACTTTTAGATTTTAAAATAATTTTAAAACACTTACTATAAATATACTTTATAATATTGAAATTTAAAAACCACTTTAATACCTTAACAAAATATATACTTAAGGAATATTTAAAATGAAACCACTTTTCAATATAAACTAAATTTCTTTTTTTTTTATATAATACCAAATCACTTTTATATAATTACTACAATAATAGATCTTTGAAAAATACTTACTTTAAAGTTTAAATATTTAAAAAGAATAGGTTTTCTAAAACATACTTACTTAGGAAATTAACATTTAGAAATAATAAATTTTCTAAAATATACTTTTAAAAATACAATTAGAACTTTTAACTTATATTAAAATTGCTTTGAAAACGTACTTGGCTATACAGAGAAATATCCTTCTCACTCCATCTTTTAAAAATAAAATAACATTTATTTTTAAACCAAACCATATTCTTTTATAAATTCCCACTTTGAAATTATATTTTCAAATATCCTCTGATATTTTATTTTACTTTACAAACCCAGTTTATCTCTCCCAAATCTCATTTCTCTTTAAAAATTCAAATCCCAAAGTATTTAAATCAATTTATAATTGATTTCCCAATTTATTTTACTTTGAAATAAATTTTCTTACTTAATCCATTTATTTCCAAATTCATTAATTTCTAGATTTTATTTTTCATTATGATTTAAAATCTTTAAACCGAAACACAAGTTTCAGATTTCCCAAATTCCTTCTCTTTTATATTTTCCAAAAATCCAATTCAATTGCTTTTGATAACTCATTATACTGGGAAATTCAATCCAACCAGATTATCCAATATAAATTATCACAGGATAACAACAATCATATCACAGAATATTTAAACAAAAATTAAATATTTTGAGGAATCCAGTTGGATCCCTCCAACCTGTTTCCCTGCATCCACAGACGTTAGCACAATACCAATTCCACTTCGAGGTGGAATATCGCGGTATATGGGTTTATAAAATATCATCCGCTATTATGCGGCGCATAGGGTCTCATCCGCTATATAAATGCGGGAATATCAATAAGTCCAATATATACATATGCCAATATGTATATATTGCTATATACTACTATATATAGTATAGCATATTCAATCAGTGCAACCATTGAATCAATTATTTAAATTTAACCATTTAAATTTAAAATAAAATTCAACTGAGTGAGATTAACTCACCTTATTCCATTTGCATTCCACTTCCAATATTGCCTTGGTTTCTTGATTTTTGACCTCACTGCTGACACCCCTCAGCATCGAGCCCGCCTCGTACTAATATTCACCATCGAACTCCACAATCCCAGCTTCGATTCGAACTCCCCTTGTGACACTGCATGACCTCCAATAGAGCCGGAAATGCTTCCTTCCCAGGGAAGTCTAAAGACCATGCCAGATTTGCGAATCGACTCGCCCATCCTCCATGTCGCCATCGGTTCTCGCGAAACCCTAATTTGCTACCGTCGTCGTGACTCATCTGGCATCCAATTTTGGTCGAGTTCGAGCTCGTGCCCAGCTCGCCCTTGCTGTCGCCGTTGTCAACCTATCGTGTGCACTCGCGCACGGCATCACCCCCATTGAAATCGCGACCTTCCAAACACTACGCGAGCCCCTGACGTCGATGCTGGTTTGAGCGCCTTGCTTCGCGAGATTTGAGCCAGAAGGAAGCTCGATTCGATGCCGCGATACCCTAGACAGCGTGCGATTGCTCGCGTCCCCCATAGCTCATGAGATTCACTCGGCTTCCCTTCGACTGATTTAAGTTTAATTGTTCCTCTCTATTTTCAAACGGCGAGTTTGATTTTATAAAAAATTTCTTATCTGAGAAATGATTTTGTCTCCAGGAAGTTAAAAGGGAATTCACGATTTTTAACTGAGAGGCTCGGTTGAAAAGTTGTAAAGGAGAAGGAGACGCGTGTACAGATGTTTCAACGCGTGGACAAACAGCGTGATCCAGAAGGCTCGTAGTCTGGATATGGAAAGAAATATCGACCAGTTAAAATATTAAATTTCCGATTAAATTTCAGCGCGTTTACATTCCGTATGATCACACGACAACTCCAAATACTACGAAAATTGAAATCCAATAATAATACAATATTACGGATCCAATGGAACTGGTTTCGCTGAATTCCGAGATTGTGCCTCGGACGGCTATTTTTTTTAAATTTAATTTCAACGATATATTTTTAAGACTGAACAAAACTCTTTTAAAATTCCATTTTAAAAGTTCTATCATCTTCAGTATTAACAATATAAATTTTCTAAACCTTTGAACTATTTTTAACAGACTTAAAATCAAGATTCAATATTTTACCCAATCCCGATAATTAAATTTAATAATTAATTATCCAAATAAATATTGTATAATTGAAATTAAAGTTAAAATTTAACCTTCGAATATTTAAAATAAATTAAATATTCACATTTCAAATATACCAAAAATTCCGGGTCGTCACAGTATAGATCTAGTTGAAGGAGCCAGACCTGTTGTGATGCCTCTTAGGCGGATGGCGCCTAGGGAACAGCAGGAGTTGAGGGTGCAGGTTGATGATCTTTTGCAGAAAGGATTCATTCGGCGTAGTGTGTCCGAGTTTGTAGAATAGTATGTGAAAGAATAGTCTTTGATTGCTCTTGTTTCATTGGCTATCACTACAAACTGAAAATAAAATATTTAGAATTGGTAAATAATATGTTTCATTGGCTATCACTACAAACTTCTATAATTTAGTTGGCACTGTCTGAAGTTGAGTTGAAACCTGAAATAAAATATTTAGAATTGATAAATAATATGTTTTTTATTTTTCCTTTTAATTTTTTTTACAAATTAGTGATTGGTTTGAAATAAAGTTTAATTAGCATAGCTTCATTCTATTACAATGTTTGGATGGCAGTTATGGTCGCTCCTGCCATTGCAAAAACAATAATGAAATTCAATTTACAATTATTGTAGTTAAACTAGTATAGTGAAAGTGGTTACGCAGGGTTAAAACACAAAGGGGATCCTCATTCTAACGCTTTGTGAATCCAATTTAACATCAACTATAGTGCAAATTTATATGGCTGTTGATGGGTGCATTGTTGGATAAATCTGCAAGTGAAAATTACTGGACATGGTCATCCTCTGTTCTATATCAGTCATCATATCATAAAACCAACTTCTTATGCACATAGAACATAAGTTATAATACATATAACTTACTCATGTCCATTATATAATGAAACAAACAATACAAGGGTCTCAGCATCATATGGGCAGATAATACTAGAAGCACACTTATCGATCCATTCCATCAACCGCAATGCATATAGACCATAGATCTGAATCAACGGTCACAATTCTAATCTGATGATAAACTGAGATTACCAGATTTATAAGGGCTCGCATATTTAACCCATTTACATTGTATATAAATACATTTCTCTGTATCATTATTTTGTATTCAAGTATTATAATAAAACAGAAACTTTATTTCTTCGTTTATGGTATCAGAGCATCAAAAGCCAAACGACAAAATTTTCTAAAATCATAATCAAAGAAATTCAAGATTTGGGTTGTGTTGGCTCCTCTCAGAAAAAAAAATATCATCATCGAGGAGGCATATCTTACTCTCAATCACATCAAGATCTGTTACATTTGTTCCGTTTCCATCTCTTGCCATCCTAAAGGAGAATTCAGAATTTTGTCTTCACTTTTCTCCTCTGGTTGCAAGATTCTTCACTGCTGTTCATGTATATTACTGCTTCTTCATGAAATAGTAATATACACCTATCACAAGCAGTCTAAATTTCCATTTTTTCTTGTTTCTTGGCTGCTATTCTCAAATAGCCACGCCAATATTCCTGTCAGTTATTCTTTTCCACCAAAGAACCGGCATTTCAAGATTATTGAATCATCATGACACTTGATGAAGAAGAAATGACATCAGCCACTTCAGGCAACCAATCCAGGAATCCCCAAAATTCGGATCTGATCTTGATCAAACCTAAAAGTCAAGTTATCACAACACCATTAGATGAAGACAATTATGTTTTATGGAAATATCAAATCGAAATAGCTTTAAAAGGATATGACTTACATGATTATGTTGCTGGAACCAAGATCATACCACCAATCATGATAACTGACAAAGAAGGCAAGACTGTTAGCAATCTAGACTACAAACATTACCAAAAATAGGATAATCTCTTATCATCATGGCTACTATCTTCAATTAGTCAAAGCATACTGTCACAAATGGTTGGATGCAACAGCTCTTATGAGATATGGTCAGCAATCGAACGCATTTTCAGTTCACAATCAGCAGCAAAAGTCATGCAATATAGAAGGGAATTACAAATTGCAAAGAAAAATGATATGCCAATGAGAGAATATCTTGCCAAAATCAAAAATTTATGTGACAAATTAAAAGGTGTTGGTCATAATGTATCCATCAGTGAACAGATTCTAGTGATAACCAATGGATTAGATCAAGATTATGAATCTTTAATAACATATATTGCCACACAACCAACCCTGCCTGATATTGAATACATCCACACAGCTCTACTAGCTCATGAGGGAAGGATTCAACAAAGGAAATCAATGCAATAAGAATATAATATCAATTATGCAGTTGCATCAAGGAACAGAAATCAGAAAATACATCAAATAAACCCAAACAAGAAAATCAAAGTCAGAGAGGAGGCTATGTTCAAAGAGGCAGAGGCAGAGGGAGGAGTGGATACAATAATAAAGTTAAATGTCAGATTTGTGAAAATTTTGGGCATATGACAAACAAATGTTATTTCAGATATAAGGAAGATTTCAATGCAGGACAAACATCTCAAACCAGCAAGCAACCAAATGCTAACATGATTCAGACTGGGAACTAATCCAGAAACAATGGAGATAATACTACTGATGATACAACTAAAACAGATGATTACAGCATGGATGAATGGTTTTCTGATTCTGGTGCCACAAATCATATCACAAACAACCTACAGAATTTAAATCTGGGCAACAAAGGATACACAGCTAATCAAACTGTTCTTATGGGAAATGGTGAAGCTGCAAATATAACACATGTTGGTACTGGCTATATAAAAGGTACAAGGCTACTCTATTTAAACAATTTATTAAGAGTACCAAGTATCAAGAAAAACCTTATTAGTGTTTCACAATTTGCCAGTGAAAATAAGGTGTATTTTGAGTTTCACCCAAAATCATGTCTTGTTAGAGATTCATTAAATAAAAACATATTATTACAGGGTAAGCTGGACAATGGTCTATACAAATTCAGCAATATTCAAAATAATGACGCTGCTAATGAGAGAATTTGGTCAAATAATGTTAGCACAAGGAGTGACAGTAATGTAAAGTTGTTTCATGAATGGCATTGTAAACTTGGCCATCCTAGTTATGATGTAGTTAAACTCATTTTAATGCAAAACAATATTTCTGTTCCAAATAAATCTGATTTGTCTTTATGTGATCATTGTCAAATGGGCAAAATGCATAAATTGCCTTTTCAAATTTCTGAAACTATATATGAAAATCCCCTTGAGTTAATTACTGCAGATCTATGGGGACCAGCACCACTCATTTCAACACAAGGACACAGGTATTATCTATCACTTGTAGATGCACATACAAGATATACTTGGATTTATTTTCTCATGGCTAAATCTGACACTAGCCATGCTATAACACAGTTTATTACTCATGTTGAGAAACAAATTAACAAATGTGTAAAAATAATACAAACAGATGGTGGGGGAGAATTTAAACCATTAAAAGAATTTTTTAGCAAAAAGGGAATTCTTCACAGAACTACCTGCCCCCACACATCAGAACAAAATGGTTTAGTTGAGAGGAAGCACAGACATATTGTGGAGACTGGTTTAACACTTTTGTCTCAAGCACCACTACCTTTGAAATACTGGAGTGAGGCTTTTGCCACTGCAGTATATCTTATTAATAGGATGCCGACAAAAGTACTAAACAATGGCTGTCCACATGAAAAACTTTTTAAAGTTAAACCAAAGTATGATCATTTTAAAAAAATTGGGTGTTTGTGTTATCCCTATCTCAGACCATACAATAAACATAAATTGAGCCTGAGGTCAAGTCCATGCACTTTTCTGGGGTATGCACACAATCAAAAAGGATATAAGTGCATGGACAGTCAAGGCAAAATTTATATTTCAAGGCATGTTGTGTTTAATCAAAATGTGTTTCCATTTGCAGGTAAAAGAAAGCAGAATCATGAAATCAACAATGACAAAACACATGGTTTTCACATCCCAGAATTGTCAGAATGTACTCAAGGAAACAATCAGACAATGCAAAATATTGATAAAGATGCATCTATATCTAGCAGCAAATCAGGACACAGTTCAGACAATGGGAATGATAACAGCTACTCACCAGTTGATTTGAATGATGAGCAGAATGCTAGCATGTTAAACAGCGGTCAAAATAATGATCAAAGTGCAAATATGTCTAATGACAATCAAGGAACAGATGCAACAGCAAACATCAATGATAATCAATTGGAAGATTCTCATAGTCAACATGCAGAAATAAGACATCCCATGATTACCAGATCTAAGAGTGGTATTTTTAAACCTAAATTATACATATCTCAAATAAATGAGGCGGAGCCAAATTCTTATGATCAGGCCAGCAAACATGAAAAATGGAGAAAGGCAATGGATGAAGAATTAAATGCATTAGTCAAAAATAAGACCTGGACACTAGTGCAACCACCAAGGAACAAAAATATTGTGGGATGTAGATGGACTTATAAAATCAAAAGAGAACCAGATGGTAATGTGTCGAAGTATAAAGCCAGGTTGGTGGCAAAAGGGTATTCACAGCAGTTTGGTTTTGATTTCACTGAGACTTTTTCCCCAGTGATCAAACCAACTACTATAAGAATCATGTTGACTTTAGCTCTTCACAAAAATTGGAAGATAAGACAACTAGATGTCCATAATTCCTTTTTAAATGGTGAATTATGTGAAGATGTTTACATGCAATAGCCAAAAGGATACAATCATCATGCAAATAAAGGTTATGTTTGCAAGCTACACAAAGCCATATATGGGTTAAAGCAAGCCTCTAGAGCATGGTACTAGAAGCTTAAAAGCACACTGACACATTTGGGTTTTAATGCTACAAAATCAGACAATTCACTTTACTTAAAAAAGGGCAAGCATGTGAGCACGTATATACTTGTGTTTGTGGATGATATACTCATTACAGGAGATGATCAACAGGAAATAAACCACATTATAGAACTACTGGACAAGCACTTTGCAATAAAAGACATGGGTGAATTGAAATATTTTTTAGGAATAAACATCCAAAGAAAGACTGACAATGAATTTTTTCTATCACAAAAGCAGTACATCAATGATATTCTGGTCAGGCATAACATGGACAAGGCAAAACCACTACCAACCCCTATGACAAGCAATAAACAGTTATCTAAAAATAAAGGTGAGCCTATTGATAATGTTGAGCAATACAGAAGTGTCGTTGGAGCACTTTAGTATGCCACCATTACTAGGCCAGACATATGCTTTAGTGTCAATAGGGTATGTTAGTACATGCAGAATCCTCTAAACGAGCATTGGAGTGCGGTCAAGCGAATTCTCAGATGCCTCAAAGGGACAATACATATGGGTTGCATTTAAAAGCTAGTAAAGATATAAATATACATGCTTACAGTGATTCCGACTGGGCGAACGACATGGATGACAGAAAATCCATTTCTGGATATTGTGTCTATCTGGGACCAAATCCGATTTCTTGGTGCACGAAGAAGCAACCCACTATTTCCAGAAGCAGCACTGAAGCTGAATATTGGTGTATAGCAAGTACGGTAGCTGAAATCACCTGGATCGAAACCCTAATTTAGGAATTAGGGTTCGAATCAACTCGCAAGCCCATTATTTGGTGTGACAATCTCAGTGCCATCTCGCTTTCCATGAATCCAGTTCGGCATGCTCGCACGAAACACATAGAGATAGATCTCCACTTCATTCGAGAAAGGACAGGAAGCGGCAAGCTTGCCATCAACCATGTTCCATCTTACTATCAAAGAGCGGACTTTCTAACCAAGGATTTATCAGCCAGAAATTTCAATCGATTTCGTGAAGAACTAAGAATTTTCTCAGCCGACATGGAAAACAAAGAAGAGATGAAACCCTAGTTTTGTTTGAGGCGGCATATAATGAAAAAAACAATACAAGGGTCTCAGCATCATATGGGCAGATAATACTAGAAGCACACTTATCGATCCATTCCATCAACCGCAATGCATATAGACCATAGATCTGAATCAACAGTCACAATTCTATTCTGATGATAAACTGAGATTACCAGATTTATATGGGCTCGCATATTTAGCCCATTTACATTGTATATAAATACATTTCTCTGTATCATTATTTTGTATTCAAGTATTATAATAAAACAGAAACTTTATTTCTTCATTTTCATTATACACAAACCAATTAATGTTACAACAATTCTCACAAATAGTAATCCGGCATGTATAACGTTCAAATACAAACAGTTAAACAGATTTTCAGCCATCTTGAGTTTCAGCTTCAGTTTCAGTTTCATCGGCCTCAGGAAGCTCTTGAACAGTTTCTAGATTTTTTGGGCTTATCATCGAATCCAGGCTTTTACTGTCGCTTATAGCCATAGGCGTAATTTGCTCCAAGGCAGAACTTGAAGGTTGATCCACTCCAGGCCAGCTGCTAATTGTTCAATGCATGGGCAGTAAAATATACTGAGCTTTATCGTTCTTGCTAGACCTGAATAATAAATTGGTAGAACATGTACCGAGCTTTACCCTTCACGAGTAAAATATAATCAAAGTAACTCGTGGCATTCAATATCCTAATCCAATTTGAAAAATAGTATTCTAGGTTACTTTGGAAATATATCTGAATGCTATAAACAAAGAGGAAATCATTGACTCAGAAAGATGCGTGGATAATCAGATATATTGAGTAAAATTAGCAAAGGTCAAAAACAAAAAACACACACACACAATGACACTAAAGATGGGACAATCTAGCAGTAAGAGCTTGAATTCATTCGGTGGTTATATTCTATGGAAATTAGTGAACTTCGCATATTAATAAATAAGACAGTGAGCATCTTGATTACTCAAAAATAGATGAAGATGGGAGACTGGATGACTATTGGTCCAGGGAAGCTAGTCTTAGATAGAATTCTTTATTGATTGATATTTCAGATATAGAGAAGGTATTAAATGAATTATGTATTCAGAGATAATTTTTACAGTGCTAACTTGCTCTGTTATATAGAGCCACTATGACAACCTGAGTTGGGCTGGCATATAGCCCAATACCCAATATTCTACAGTGCTATATTCTTTTATACGAAACAATGTTGTACAGTACTCATTTATTTTAACTCCCCCATTTAATATCTAGGGTTTTCTTCCTTCCTCCACATTTCTGCGCCGCCATTTCCAACTCTTAGTTCATCCTTCAAACGAGTGAAATTTTTTGTTGACAGTGGCTTCGTGAGAATATCGGCTCTCTGAAACAGTGCTGGAACATGATTAACTCTCAGTTTTCCCTCCAATACCTTCTCACGAACAAAGTACAGATCTATTCCGATGTGCTTTGTTCGTGAATGTAAAATAGGATTTGCCGAGAGGGAGACTGAGCTTAGGTTATCGCACCAGATTATCGAGGTGTTTGAAGGATTGACTTGGATTTCGTTGAGAAGTGACATGATCCATGTAATTTCTGCTGTAGTGCTGACGATTGCCCTATATTCGGCTTCAGTACTGGAGCGTGAAATGGTAGCTTGTTTCTTCGAGCTCCATGAGATTGGGTTGCTACCTAGTTATATACAGAATCCTGTAGTAGATCTCCTGTCATCGGGATCAGTGGCCCAGTCTGCATCACAGTAAGCTTGTATGTTTAAACCTTTTGTATTGTTGAGATGCAGTCCATGATTCATTGTTCCCTTCAGGTATCTTAAAATACGTTTTACTGCTTTTCAGTGATGGCTGAGTGGATTATGCATGAACTGGCAGACTTTGTTTACACTATAACTTAGGTCTGGCCTTGTTATCGTGATGTATTGTAGTGCTCCTACGATACTTCTGTATTGTTTTTCATTTGTGATGGCTTCTCCAGAGTCTTTTGATAGTCTGAGACTACTAGTCATAGGAGTAGGAAGTGATTTTTCCCGATCCATGTTTGTTCTTTTTAGTAGGTCCAGTATGTATCGTTTTTGACATAGGAACATTTCTGAATTGGATTTTCTAGTGACTTCAATTCCGAAGAAGTAATGTAAGTCACCTAGATCCTTTATAGAGAACATTTTGTCGAGATGTTTGATTGTCTGATTCATAGCTTGATTGTCATTTCCAGTGATAATGATGTCATCCACATATATCAGTATGTATGTGACCCTTTCCTGTTTGCATTGCATATATAAGGAACTGTCTGATTTTGTTGGTGTAAATCCCAGATCTATCAATGTTGACTTAAGTTTTTCATTCCATACACGAGGAGCTTGTTTTAGCCCATAAATGGCTTTATGTAATTTGCATACTAGATTGTTACTGACCTCCTTCTTGTAACCTTCTGGTTGCTCCATATATACATCCTCTTTTAAGTCTCCATTGAGAAAAGCATTATTTACATCAAGTTGTCTGATCTTCCATCCCCTGTAAAGAGCTATGGTTAACATAATTCTTAATGTGGTTAGCTTGACAACAGGAGAGAATGTTTCATTGAAGTCAAAACCATATTGTTGATTATAGCCCTTAGCAACCAGCCTTGCTTTATATTTTGCAATACTTCCATCTGGATTTCTTTTGACTTTGTAGGTCCATTTACAATCAACTATGTTTTTGTCTTTGGGTAGTAATACTAGACTCCATGTTTTATTTTTGATAAGGGCACCATATTCATTGTCCATGGCTTGTTTCCAGTTGCTGTTTGTGATGGCTTCACTGTAATTTCTTGGCTCAGTTGAATTAAGTTGAACATTGTATATTTTTGGTTTGAATATGCCACTTTTTGATCTTGTAATCATGTGATGTCCTGAAATTCCAGGTGGTGACTCTTGAATATGTGGGCTTTCATCAGTATGTTGAGACATGGATGAGGAGGATTCTCCTTGACTTGGATTGATATCACTCTTCTGACTTGCATTGTGAAAGGAGTTGGAGGATTCATGGGAGTCATGACCTGATCCAGTGACACTGCTGGGTAAAGTGTGTTGTGATCCTTGATCTCTCTGCACACTTCCATCAGCTTTATCCCATTCAGGTATAATAGGTATGGAAGGTATTAAGAAGTTGTCTTTATTGTGCACCTTCTTGGTTGTCTTAACATTCTTATCTGCAAATGGAAAAATATTCTCATTAAATACAACATGTCTTGAGACATAGATCCTACCAACATTGCTTAAGCATCTGTATCCTTTCTGACTATTTCCATATCCTAAGAAAGTGCATGGGGTATATCTAAGATTTAATTTATGATTGTTATAAGGTCTGAGACATGGGAAGCATAAGCAGCCAAATGTATTTAGGCTTTTATAGTTAGGTTTAACCCCAAATAGCACTTCTATGGGATTCAGATGTTTGAGAACTTTAGTAGGAAGTCTATTAATTAAGTACACAGCAGGGTTAAAGGCTTCTGGCCAGAATTTCATGGGTAAAGAAGCCTGTGCCAGTAAAGTTAAGCCTGTTTCCACTATGTGTCTGTGTTTTCTTTCTGCTATTCCATTTTGCTCAGATGTATATGGGCAAGTCGTTCTGTGAATAATACCTTTTTTTGGAAATATTCCTTCAGTGGTTTATATTCACTACCACCATTAGTTTGTATAATTTTGACCTCATTGCATAATTGTTTCTCTACTTGGGTTATGAACTGTATTACAGCCTTTTGTGCATCTGACTTGGATTTTAGAAAATATATCCATGTATATCTAGAAAATGAATCAACAAATGATATATAGTACCTGAAACCATAGTCTGAACTTATAGGTGCTGGTCCCCATAAGTCTGTTGCTACTAACTGTAATGGTTTGCTAATAACTATTGTTGAATCTGCAAATGGCAATTTATGGCTTTTGCCTAATTGACAGTAAGTGCATACATATGGAAAAGATACATCAAAGGAGATATTATTATTCATGAGAACTTGTTTTACAGTGTTTACATTAGAATGTCCTAGTTTATAATGCCATAGAGTAAATGTTTCTTGATCATTTGTAACATGAGATTCAGTATTGATACACAACGTATTCCTAATATTGCCCTTTCTTGAATTTCCAAGGTTGAATTTGTATAATCCTTTGTCCAGTTTACCCTGTAATAATATGTCTTGATTTAGTAGATCCTTAACTAAACAAAATTTAGGGTGAAACTCAAAATACACATTGTTATCATTGGCAAATTGAGATTCACTCAATAGATTTTCCTTAATTTGTGGGACTCTCAATAGATTATTAAGATAGAGAAGTCTCTTACCTGGAACACTACTGGTTCCAACATGTGTGATTTTTAAAGCTTCACCATTCCATATATGAATAGAATGCATACCTGTATATTCTTTGTTGCCAAGATTAAGATTCTGTAGGTTGCTTGTGATGTGGTTGGTGGCACCTGAATCTGGGTACCAGTCCTCTTCTGTTATTTCCTCATACCTTGTAAGTCTTTCTGAGTTTAAGCTTTGTGTTCTTGAGCTTTCTGATTGACTATCTTGCCTTTGATCTATATGTGCTACATTAGCACTGGAATTATAATTTCTATGATTTGCTTGATTTTGTTGATTTGGGTAGTATTTAGTGTTGAGTCGAAAGTAGCACCGCTTGGCTGTATGCCTAGGTTTCTCACAAATCTGACATTTTGTTCTGTTGTTATTCCATCTTCCATTTCTCCCTCTACCTCTCTGTGCAGCATTACCTCTTTGGTTGTAGCTGTCTTGTCTAGTATTCTGATTTTCTTTCTTCTTTCCTTGATTTCTGTTTCTGGAATTTGATGCATAATTGAGTGATACTTCTGTGTTGTTTTCTTTCCTCTGCTCAATTCTTCCTTTATGTGATAACAATATTGAATGAACATACTGCATATTAGGTGGATTTTGTTGTGATGAGATAATTGCTACTACTGACTCATATTCAATATCTAGACCATTTAGAATGGTTAGTATCTGCTCAGTTTCAGATACTTTGTGCCCTGCAGTGTCAAGAATATCATAGTATGATTTCACCTTCGTTAGATATTCCCTCATTGTCATATTTTCTTTCTTGAGATTCTGCAGTTGCCTCTTGTAATACATGATTCTTGCAGCTGACTGTGTATTGAAAATTTGTTGTATTGCAGACCATATCTCAAATGATGTTTTACATCCAACAATTTGTGATAGTAGTCCTGAACTGATGGATGAAAGTGACCATGCAGCCAGTAAGCTGTCCTATCTCTGATAGTTGATGAATTCTTTATTGATAATTCTTTCTCCAGTGCTATCTGTCACCATTCTTGCAGGTATAATTGCAGTTCCATACAGAAAGTCTTCCAATCCATATCCTCTTATACTAGTTTCAACTTGATATTTCCATAATATGAAGTTGTTTTCATCAAGTGCTATTGTTACTAAGTTACTTTTTGGTTTGATGATATTGCAGAAATTTGTTTCAGTGGCTGATAAATCTTGATTTCTCGATCTTGACCCTTCTTGATTCTTAACTCCACTAGTTGCTGATGATGTTGTGTCATCATCTCCGGCCATGGTGGATTATGAGGAAGTGCTATTGGGATTCCTGATATGTGAGCTTCAATGATGCAGCCAACTTTCTTGACTCAAGATTCTTGGCGTGGCACCGTGATAAGAATTCTTGATTCAGAGACAGGTAAAATTAACTCTCAGATGATGAGAATGCTAAGATCTGAGAGCAACCAAGGATGATGGATGATGATACTGATCTAACACCTCCTTTGGATGGCTCAGTGATGACACAACAATTCTCTGATGAGAATCTGATGATGATCTGAATCTTGTTACTGTCGCTTGACAGATTTATCGGCTTTGATACCAAGATAGAATTCTTTATTGATTGATATTTCAGATATTTCAGATATAGAGAAGGTATTAAATGAATTATGTATTCATAGATAATCTTTACAGTGCTAACTTGCTCTGTTATATAGAGCCACTATGACAACATGAGTTGGGCTGGCACATAGCCCAATACCCAATATTCTACCGTGCTCTATTCTTTTATACGAAACAATGTTGTACAGTATTCATTTATTCTAACTGCCTTGATGCCGAGGAAAAGTATTTTGATGAAGGTTAACTCTTGTCCTCTTTTATTTATCACTCTCCTAGTGCTTGTACGTGTAGGTAGGTTTCTGCGCGTGATCTTCAACTTTTTTCCCATGTAACTATATGCATTTTTACTGTATGCTATGTGGAAATAAGATATTAAGAATATCCACCTGTGTCTTTATTTGCTCTTGACATTATTAGCTTGGCTGAAGTTTTAGGAATTCAATTCCAGTTCACTGTTAGATTTGGGTGAAATGGACCAAAAATATATGTGATATATGAATTTGATCTTAGCCGGTTATGTCTCTTTCTTGTCAACCATAGCCATTGTTATTGATTTCCTTCTTGTATTTTAAATAGAAGTTGATTATTCTTGTGAATAGGAGTGACAATTCTCTTTGTATTACCATTTATCAATCGTGATATTTATATAAAGGTTATTAAGAAACATAACCAAGTTGTTTGGTATGGTTTATCCCTCCTCCGTCTCTAGAGCTCAAGTGTGGATTAAATCTCGCACTCGCAAAAATGGTAAACTAGTGAGCGAACATGTTGTAGATACTATTGTAAGTGCTTTGGATTTTTTGTTAAGTATAAATTGTTTGAGAATTATATACTTTGGCACTCGTCTATAAAATATAATTTATGTTAATTTTTGTAGGAGAAAATAAAAAAAGTTGAAAGTAAAGCACAATCTAGCTCACTATGTAATATCAAAGGAGATGCACTTTCACAAGTGTTGGGACAAGATAATTTAGGATGACTACGAACAATGGGAAGAAGTGCGACCTTAAGCAAGGTAGCTTTGGCCCATGTCAAAGATAAGCAAGTAGTTCAGTGTCAAAATAGAATTACGGAATTAGAGCGGCTGGTTCACTCGTTAATTAAAAATCAGGTATACTTTCATGTAATGGTTTTACAACTATCTTATTGGTATGCTTAAACAAGATGAGCACCTTATGTATCATACCACAAAACCATATAGTTAACGATTAGTTTAGTGCATGCATTTTTGGAAGAAGGTGAAAGGGATGCCAAAACATCATGCCAATCTGTAAAATTTCTAATATCCTGCCCTTCAAAGTTTCAAATGATTGCTGGTGAAAGTTAATGATAATTGGATTCAAAATTTGATAGAACAAGCACCTGGTGTCTCTTGGTTATACATTCAAAGTTTGCAATAAACTCTGTAGATATAAAATGATGCTTTTGTGTTTTTTAGTTCAAAATTTCCGATTTTAATATAATAGCATAAAATTTACTTGAGAAGCTTATGTATAACCTGTGAGCGTATTTCAAAAACTAGTAAGAGGAAAAAATGTTTAGTGAAATCCATGATTTAAATGTCTGCGGTGCCTTAAAAATGGAAAATGAGTAAGTGGAGAAAATGTGTAGTTTTATATTGAAATATCTTGCTTCAGCTTTTACATAGTTTTAATACTCATGATTAAATTTTTGCATTACAGGTGATAAAAGTAAATCATATGGCTCATTTTGGCTAGCAAGTTGTCGCGTTATTGAAGTGGTCAAAGCTCTTTTTAGTGCAGTAAGCATATGACTTATTTTCGGACATTGCGCATTTTTTCATATAGCAGTATTTGGTATGCTTAATGGATACTTGGTGTATACTGTATGAAACTTGACTTACGGATATCGTTTAATCTTGGTTTATGGATATGTTTAATCTATAAATTTGGGCATGTTTAATCTTGGTATAGCACTATTTTGTCATATATATATATATATAGTTTTGAATGATTTAAATGTGTGCATATGATGGTTGATGTTGATTTGAATATTTTAAATATAGGATACTAAAGTTTATGGATGTTTCATTATTATCTTAAATTGTGTTAATTCTTCGAGATAGTACTGCGGTAAACAAATGTTGTAAAATAAGAAAACAAAAGACATCGTTTTAAGCGTGTTGTTAAAAAGTAGGATATATATATATATATGTATATATATATATATGTATATATATATGTATATATATTTACAGCCTTTCTTATGTGCTGTTAAATATTGCAACAGCACAACTGAGAATGACTGACATCATAGAGGAAACGTGGTTACAATTTTTATAGCATTTACTAAGTGCCATAAAAGTATGGTTTAACAACATGTAAACACTGCTGTAAACTCTTAGGCTTCATAGCGTTCATTACAACGTTAAGACTGTGCTGTTATGTATATTGGACCTATTACTGCATGTCGTATAACAACGTTTCAAAATGCGCTGTAAAAAGATTTGACATCGTTTTTTCTGTGCTATTAAAAACTGCTTCTGGTGTACTGCCACGTCGTTGAGCGGAATGGGTTTTCCCTTCACTAGTATTTTATTCAAAACATAACAACTATATACTGTGCTCCTGCAACCATAATGGTTAGAACATGAAAAATAGTATTTATAATCATGCAACATGTATTGGATTACCTTCTCAATTCATTAGATTATCCACCTTAATTTCAAATGACTACCCATCACAATTTAAACTGATTACCCATTATATAATTATGTGGACTACCCATCTCATATTTTAACGTATTCAAAATTATGTGGGTTATCCATCGCACATGTAATTATTAATTGGATTACCTATTCCCCACCATATTGACTACCCATCACATATGGTTCAATTATTCAAATTATGTGGACTATCCATCACACATATTCTATTTAATTTAAAATGATGTGGACTATCCATTACACATCCCATAGTTTTCCTAGAATGACTATGAACCCTTCATTATCCTCATAAAGACTATCCATCTCCAACATGATGTGGACTATCCATCCCACATCTCATGATTTTCCTAGGATGACTATGAACCCATCATTTCATTCATGTTACCCACATATTTCAGTCTTAATCCATGTTACCCATATGATTCTATTCTTATTCATGTTATCCACATGGTTAACCTATATCTATTGGTATCTCCAATTAGGTTATCTCCTCTTAAAGTTATAACATTTCAAAGTGACATACATTGGTACCCCTAATTGTTTCATCTTGAACTTGTTAAAAATAAACGATGGTATCCCCAAGGTTCAAAGTCGACGTCATAACATATTTAGTTTGTTGAAACCAACCTACTTTGGTATCCCCAATGATGGCGTCGACATCTATAATCAAAATAGCATTGGTATCCTAATGTTTAGAATCAAAGTCATAAAACAATAGGCTTGTCGTCCTTATTAAGTTAATAAAGTTCGATGTCGAAGTTCATCTATATTGGTGTCCCCAATGATAGTGTTGAAGTTTACATATTTTAAAACGACATTGGTATCCCCAATGACTAAGTCGAAGTAGAAAACATAAGGCTCTCCGCCTTTTATGAAATACACATAACACACGCATTATTAAATCAACGTCGAACCCTATCCAAGGTCGAAGACAAAAATTAATTTCTTTTAAGTTCAAGAAAAATTCATGTCGAGATTGGTGTCGTCGACCTTCATAAACTATAGGCTATCCACCTCTTTAATAAAACTTCAAACTTTTATAAGTTATATGGCTAACTGCCGAAGTTATAGGGTCGTCGAACCTTTAAAACGTAAGCCTCTCCAATCCCTTTTAAAACAGTTTTGATTAACTTCGAAAACAAGCCTCTTCGGCAATGAAGAGATGAAGTGCGACATCGTGGCCAAGAGACATCAACACTCAAGCATAAGGTCACCGACCTTGATGCACATCGACCTCAAGACCCTCGACGATGTTATAATACCTTTATACTTAAACTAATTCTATTATTTTACCGCTTTTTATATAGGATCGAAGACATAATAGCGGCACCATTGCCTTGCTTTGGAAAAAAATGAGGAGATGCAGAATCATTTAAAACAGTGATCGACACTAAAGCTTTTAAACGTTTAAACACATTATGTGAATGCCTTGTCGTCCCCAATGGTTTGCCGTGTTGATTGACGTCAACGAGATATAAAACACTCATAACCAACTAAGTAGTTATCCTTGCTTCTTCTCGTCATTGTTGACACTCATAGGGGCGACGCTGTATTAGGTGCGCAACATTAAGGTGGCATGGCGTTATCGTAATTCATGCAAAAACTGTTTTATTACTACTAAAAACATAAACTTTTCACTAAATCTTAGTACTTGTCCAATTTCTATTGGATAAAACAATCTTTTACAAATCCTTTTTAGAAATCTCAGCCACACTCATTATTCAAGTTCCAAAACATACTTCAAAATAATTAATTAATATCCATAATTAATTAACCTTTAAAACGCTTATCCAGCATAATAAATTCACCATAAATCGAAATCATGTGAGAAAATTCATAGAAATTAGAGAATGTCCTTCTCTTTACCATATAAAAATTTCAGAGCCAAAAATTATATTTAATTATTTTAAATAATTAAAACCCGAAACTAAACTATTCCTCCTTAGGAAATTCATAAAATAATCTATATAATTTGGAAAATTATGAAATTAAAAACTCATTTCCAAAATAATGTTTTATATAACATATTAGAAAATCAAAACATTTGGAGATAAAAATCTTAGGTTTTACCTTTAAAACCCATAAAAACAATTTCATAAAAATTCCAATATTCATTATTCTATCCAAACAATGATTAAACAACTTTATCTTGGCAAAACAAACATTAATCATCCGGGTATTATCCATAACCGAATTTAAAAGCAAAATAGAGATTGAACACTTATTATTTACCTTAAATTTAGATGTTGGAGTTGAGATTTGATATGGCTTTAGTTTCCTATGCTTCTTTTCATTTGAATCCCCTTGATTTTGTTCCCTTAGCTTGAGTTATGGCCAGCCTCTATATATTTTTTTGATTGTTTTGTGAATGAGTAAAGTGAGAATGTAATGAAAGGGAGAGGGTTTAAGAGGTAAAAGTTAGATCTACCTAAATTATCTCTCTATTATTCTCTTATATGTTAAGTGTAAAACTATCTTTCCAATTGATTAAGTATTGCACGACCACATTAATTAACCAAATCTCATTCTCCCTAACCATTTACATTATTCTATTTAATTATCCAATTAAATGTCCTGACTAATGTTCAAATAAAATTAAGGGTGTTAGACATGCCTTTGAACTCACTGGACATCCTGGACCATTTCTTCCTTTGGAGTGTTTTCAATATCTTGATCAAACATCACACCATGCAAGAAAAGATCGAGAAATGCGGCCTGCAAGCGTGGCAGAGCAGCAGGAAGAGAAGCTGGGGGAGAAGAAATCCCTTTGGATCGAGATAGAGCTATAACAGTCAGTGATTGACAGGTAGAGCCTGGTGGTGGGAAGAAATTTGAGGTTCAGAATGGGAAAGAGGAAGTCAAAAGAGGGACCGCGACGATCGTGTGACTCCTTTTGTCGCTTGGTTTGATCGTGTAGTAGTCCTTCTTCAGTCTGCCTTTCTTCTTTTCCTTCCTAGCTCGACGGTAGTCTTCTGCCTCTCTTTCCTTCCTCATATGCCTTTCCTGATCGATCTCATAACGACCCCGGTAGTTGGAATAGGGAGGATTCAGGTCAGGATTTTGTCCTCTATACTCATCTGCATTGTGTGAGAGATTTTTGTATTTATCCCTGCACAGGGAACCTGAAATAGAAAGAATGTAGTATAAGTAACCACAAAAGATAACAGATTCAGGGATGTGTGTTTGTGCTCCTAGTGAAGTGTATGGTGTCGATGACCCTACACACTCTACAGACCATGCTAGCAAGAAATTAGAGACAAAGTCTCGCCACCTTCATTCAAAATTCCTCCAAGCGAGAAGCTGAAGTTGGGGGAACCATTAGTAAGAAGATCGGTAATGGTAATGTTGAAATTGCTTAAACCAATGAATTCATTACCAAGAATGTGGCCTCGAGGATTTATTTCACCCAAAGGCAATGTAGTCAGTCCTTTAGGCGTCTTAGAAGTTTCAACGACGATTCGCTCCAAAAGAGGCAAGCTTGGAAGTACGGGGAGCCCTTGGAGTGTCTCGCCAAACAATTCACCCTCATCCGCACTAGCGTGATAGTTACTATCGCTATCACTGGCGCTCTCCTCTTTCTCTTCCACCATTGGATCCTTCCCTTCTCTCCTTCTCGCACTCTCACTCTTCTCCGAGATTGGCTACATCGCAACTCCTTCGTCCCCTTCTCTCGGGACATCACCAATAGCTGGTTGTTTGTCTCCCATACCAATAGGCTCTTCGGTATGTGCCGTGCACGATGGACCTTCGACTTCCCTTTAAAGATTCTCTCCAGAGCTGTTGGTAGTGTAACGACCCGGAAATTTTAACGATTTTTAAATAACGCAATTAACTGGATTTTTCAGGAAAATTAAACAGTAAAATTTAGCAATAAAAATTTGATATTTGGTATGCGTCTATTTTAACATAGCAAATGGAAGATTTTCGTCAGAAAATATGGAAGTTAATTCTGTTGAGTAAATTTCAGTTTCAATTTAAAATCAGTTAAATCTGATGGTAATAAAATATTATCAAAATCTAAATATTTTATATAATAAAAAAATGTAAATCATATTCTGTATGAGACGTCGTAATTTGTTTCACCAAATTTGGACTTCTCTAGCCTTATTTATCTTATTTTCGATAAATTTGCAGCATTTGGCAACGAAATATCGACTTTTGATAGGATGGTCGTATCGCTGATATCTGTGTACCATCCTGATCGTCTCATCGTGTTGATCTCCGTAGTATATTCATTTTTGTGTTTCGGCATCCGGTACACGGTGTAACCAATGGAACAATTAGTTGTATCCGTATCCGTTTTGTATCTTTTTGGTTTCCTGTCCCTTCATTGTCCTCCGTGAATCAAATAGCCACCAACCATTAATATTTTTAGCTTTTGACTTTTGTTATTCCCGGGGTTCAATAAATATTACGCTGGTTCGTTTCTATCTATCTCTCTCCTCCTTTGTATTACATTTTTGTGCTTGTATTTTAGAAAAAAATAAAGCTTCAGCACTTTTCATTTGAAGCCTGCTCGTGCCATTATGTTGCCGCAACCCAAAAACCTCACGCACCTCCCTGTCGCGTTCGACATGCATCGTTCACCTTGCCTCACCTCCTCCACCAATGCACACACAGCCTCAAACCCTTCACCATGTCAACATACAACCCACCTTCAACAAACACTTCCCATCGCCACACCCATCACTTCACCAAAAACCCAACAGACCGTACACCTCTCCTCCGTGCCTATCCACTCCGCATTCCCTCCGAACACCACACGACAGTAGTGCTCCACGAACCCATCCCTCCACCAGATCCGCCTTGTAGCATCTCCACAGCCAGATCGAGCAACAGCCCGCCGAGCATCCACCTTCCCTCACATGCAAACACCGACCCCTTGCTTCCTTCCACCTGTGCCGCATAAACCTAGCAACCGAGCCCATAGCCTCCTCTCCGTTTTGCCACCATCCAGACCTCACCACAATTCCCCTGCCGACCATTGCTCCAATAGTAGTGCCAGCCCTTCATCGCAGTCACCTGCCTAAACCCCACGCATCAGCTATTGCCCTGTCTCCTTCCCACTGACAGCCAACACCGCAGCCACGACAAATCTCCACACCCCATCAACCACGTCAGCCACCTTCCCCTGCCTCTCCAGCTCGTTCTCCCTGACCACCTAGCTTCTCAGCCCATCACCGACATAGTAGAAGTTCATTTCCTATTCAAGCTTATATATTTATATTTATATCAAGGGAGAAGCTTATATATTTGCATGTGAAGTTTGTTCGGTCCTTATCTTTGCTTCATCCTCTTCTGCTGTCATTATATATATATATATAAATATGTATGTATGTATGTATGTTACTTATGTATGGGTATTTTGTTACATATATATTTGAAAAAAAAGCGTTTTAAGAAATAATGATGTTAATATATATAGAGGTTTAGTTTATATGTGTTTAAATTAAATATTTATTTGAAAATATATATATAAAGATTTTATTTTAAAAATATGTTTTTAAAATTGATTTTAGGAAAAATATATAGTATAGATATTCGATTTTATTAGATGTGTTCTAAAATTAAATAATGATTTTAAAATATAACATATATATATAGATTTTGTTTTAAAAATGTGTTTTAAATTTGAATATTAATTTTAAGAGGAAAATGACATATATCTCTTTGATTCCCATCGAATCCAGTTCATCGTGCTTTGCTTTTATTTCACCGCTGTCCAGAATTGGTCGTGGCAACCTCTAGCTTGTCCGTGCGTATCCGTGCCCTTGCATCTCATTCTTGGCATTTCTCTAGCCATGAAAGGTGAGCAATCACTCACGATTAACACTCTTATATATAGTAAATTTAATTCATATGAAATGACGATTGAAATATGCTGTTAAATTTGAATTGTTAAATATGATATGTCATTATCTGTAATTGTTTATCTATGACATATGGCACCATAACCTGTTGTATATATTATATTTAAGTTTGTTATAGATGATATATGCATGTTGTTGATATGTTATATATTATCATATTTGTTCTCACTCTGCAAGTTTCCTGTTAGTTTAGAAATCCCTGTGGGTTGAAATGATACATACCCGAAATATCATATAGATTAGGGGAAAATCGTTATGGGTTGAAATGATAAACCCAAGCGATTTTCATTGATTTTGAGATTTTCGGATTGCGGGTTGAAATGATATATACCCATAAATATTAAATTTAAATTGCGGATTGAAATGATAAATATCAGTATTACTTGGCCATAGGGTAGAAAATTATATACGGACACCGTTGGTCTATATTTTGAAATTGATTTCCAAAATTTGAAAGGGATATATCACATACATTTATTGTTATATTTTAAAAATCAATACTTAATAAAACCCATATATCCCTTTAAAACTTTGGAAATCAATTTTAAAATATAGACCAATGGTGTCCGTATATAATTTTCTACCCTATGGTCAAGTAATACGGATATTTATCATTTCAATCTGCAATTTAAATTTAATATTTACAGGTATATATCATTTCAACCCGCAATCCCAAAATCTCAAAATCCATGAAAATCGCTTGGGTTTATCATTTCAACCCATAACGATTTTCCCCTAATCTATATGATCGTTCGGGTATGTATCATTTCAACCCATAGGGATTTCTAAACTAACAGGGAACTTGTAGAGTGAGAACAAATATGATAATATATAACATATCAACAACAGGCATATATCATCTGTAACAAATTTAAATATAATATATACAACAGGTTATGGTGTCATATGTCACAGATATACAATTACAGATAATGGTATATCATATTTAACAATTAAATAACTTAACAATTCAAATTTAACAGCATATTTCAATCATCATTTCATGTGAATTAAATTTACTATATATAAGAGTGTTAATCGTGAGTGATTGCTCACCTTTCATGGCTAGAGAAATGACAAGAATGAGATGCAAGGGCACGGATACGCACGGACAAGATAGAGGTTGCCGCGACCAATTTTGGACAGCGGTGAAATAAAAGCAAAGCACGATGAACTGGATTCGATGGGAATCAAAGAGATATATGTCATTTTACCCTTAAAATCAATATGCAAATTTAAAACACATTTTTAAAACAATATATATATATATGTTATATTTTAAAATCATTATTTAATTTTAGAACACATCTAATAAAATCGAATATCTATACTATATATTTTTCCTAAAATCAATTTTAAAAACATATTTTTAAAATAAAATCTTTATATATATATTTTCTAATAAATATTTAATTTAAACACATATAAACTAAACCTCTACATATATTAACATCATTATTTCTTAAAACGCTTTTTTTTCCAAATATATATGTAACAAAATACCCATACATAAGTAACATACATACATATATATATATATATATATAATGACAGCAGAAGAGGGTGAAGCAAGGATAAGGACCGAACAAACTTCACATGCAAATATATAAGCTTCTCCCTTGATATAAATATAAATATATAAGCTTGAATAGGAAATGAACTGCTGCTATGTCAGTGATGGGCTGAGAAGCTAGGTGGTCAGGGAGAACGAGCTGGAGAGGCAGGGGAAGGTAGCTGACGTGGTTGATGGGGTGTGGAGATTTGTCATGGTTGCGGTGTTGGCTGTCAGTGGGAAGGAGACGGGGCAATAGTCGATGCATGGGGTTTAGGCAGGTGACTGCGATGGAGGGCTAGCACTGTTGTTGAAGCAATGGTCGGCAGGGGAATTATGGCGAGATCTGGACAGTGGCAAAACGAAGAGGAGGCTATGGGCTCAGCTGCTAGGTTTATGCGGCACAGGTGGAAGGAGGCAAGGGGTCGGTGTTTGCATGTGAGGGAAGGTGGATGCTCGATGGGGCTGCTGTTCGATCTAGCTGTGGAGATGCTACAAGGCGGATCTGGTGGAGGGATGGGTTCGTGGAGCACTAATGTCGTGTGGTGTTCGGAGGGGATGCGGAGTGAGTAGGCACGGAAATAAAAAAGAGGAAGGGTTGGTGGGTTCGGCATGCGGAGGAGAGGTGTACGGTCTGTTGGGTTTTGGTGAAGCGATGGGTGTGGCGATGGGAAGTGTTTGTTGAAGGCGGGTTGTATGCTGATGTGGTGAAGGGTTTGAGGCTGCGTGTGCATTGTTGGAGGAGGTGAGGCAAGGTGATGGATGCATGGCGAACGCAGCAGGGAGGTGCGCGAGGTTTGTGGGTTGCGGCAACATAATGGCACGAGCAAGCTTCAAATGAAAAATGCTGAAGCTTTATTTTTTTCTCTGAAATAAATGGCATAGAAATGTAATACAAAGGAGGAGAGAGATAAATAGAAACGAACCAGCATAATATTTATTGAACCCCTGGAATAACAAAAGTCAAAAGCTGAAAATATTAATGGCTGGTGGCTATTTGATTCACAGAGGACAATGAAGGGATAGGAAACCAAAAAGATACAAAACGGATACTGATACGACTAATTGTTCCGTCGGTTACACTGTGTATCGGACGCCGAAACACACAAATGAATATACTGCGAAGATCAGCATGACGAGACGATCATGATGGTACACAGATAACAACGATATGACCATCCTATCAATAGTCGATATTTCGCTGCCAAACTGCTGCAATTTGTCGAAAATAAGATAAACGAGGCTAGAGAAGCCCAAATTTGGCGAAACGAATTACGACGTCTCACACAGAAAATGATTTACATTTTTTTATTATATAAAATATTCAGATTTTGAAAATATTTTATTACCATCAAATTTAACTGATTTTAAATTGAAACTGAAATTTACACAATAGAATTAACTTCCATATTTTCTGACGAAAATCTTCCATTTGCTATGTTAAAATAGACGCATACCAAATATCAAATTTTCATTGCTAAATTTTATTGTTTAATTTTCCTGAAAAATCAAGTTAATTGTGTTATTTAAAAATCGTTAAAATTTCCGGGTCGTTACACTCTCCCATACCCAAAACTTTTCCTCCCCGAAAAGGAACTAGATAGGAGAATAGAAACAACCAGAAAGAAAAGATAGACTGAAATACAAAATACAATAATTAATTCAAAACCATATAAATTTCATTAGTTTTCAGAGTGATTAATATTCAACAAATTTGGTTTAAATCCATTTTTTCAATCAATAAGTATTCATTATATTCACATTTGATTGATTCCAATTCAGTGTATTTACATTCAATTGATTTATTTCCAATTTATTAACATTCATTACAAATTTTCTTTCAGAACAAATTTATTTTATTTAACCCATTTATTTAATCCATTTGACTTTACTTAAGTTAATTCAACTTATAATTCAATCTCAACTATTCCTAAATTCATATTTATTTATTTAAATAGAATTCTCTAATTATTATTCAATATATTTCAACATAGATTAAGTGTATAAATATTTATTATAACAACTCAATTTCCATTTATAACTTCCCTTATCAAGATTCATTTTGGACATCTTATTCCTTACATTTACATTATATTATCCAATTACATATTCTCATTAACATTTAACTTTTTCTAGGTAAGTTATATTAATGTTTCTGAGTATCACTATACAAATTTACCTATTATTTACAACATTTCTATTGAGCCATTTTAATTTCAATAATTTATTACTTAAGTTTTCTCTTGTATAACCTCAATCACAATTCACATTTCATTTTAACTTTTGAATACTTCAGGTAAGCTATATACGTTTTAGAATGCAATTGAGTATTATACAAATTAACTTTTTTTCCAATTTCAACACTTCAATTATTTAAAAATTGGCTTTATTTTAATAATTTCCGGCTTCACTTCAATTGAGTTTTATTTTAATCACTTAACATAAAACTTAAGAGTTAAATTTCCGGCTTCACTTCAAACCATTTTGAAATAAATATATACATATACATATACGTATATATATATATATATTATACATCAAGTCATACTCAAGAAATTCAAACCAAACCCATTTTCCAAAACAAAAGTGTAGCAAAGCTACTAAGTGGTCTCTCCCCTCTAAGACTCGAAAATGAATGTCGATGATACTGCAGTCATCACCGAAATTATTTTCCAACGACATAAGAGGAGAGTACTTACTTACTTCTTTTAAAATCCTTTGAAAACAATTTCTATTCGAAAATACCCCAAATAATATATTTCTCTAAAACTTTGAAAACCAAACTTTAAAAAGCGCCGGAAATTTAATTCTCAAATCCTTAATTTAAATTCATTTTATTTCCAAATCATATTTTATAAACCATGTTTTTAAAATTTCAACTCCTTATAACAAACAAAAATAGTTAATGGTTTAGGGAATGTTGACACAACAATAAATGATAATCTAGCATTATCATTTCTAACAACCAATTCATTTAACTATCTAATTTTCAGAAAATCATACATTTATATATAACATATAGTCATACATAAAATTATTTTATTTACAAATTTTGGAAACAATATTGTGTCAGTTTGCTCTGTTCAAGTGTTTTGGAATTTCTATCGATTGCGTTGGCTAGACGAATCGATCGAAACCCCAATTCAACTTAACAATTCAAACAACATAATATAAAACATTTTATATTAATTACAAATACGTTCTCTCATAGAATGATTCAAGAATGGATTTCAAAATAAGGATAGAGATTCAATTTTAGAGGAATGCTAATCAAAGGAAATTCCAACTAAGAAGATAGGCTCGAAAGGAAGATAAGATAATTAAATTATAAAAGAGGAGAGATGGTTAGACTTACATAAATCACGAGTGGCCTTAACCGGGTCAACCGAGACTTAGAAAAACAAAAATAACTCCAACGAAAATGGGGATAAACTCGTTGAGAACATCATGAAAACGTGATCCAATGAGATCGACGAAGAAGGCAGAAGCATTGGTTAATCCAAATGGCATGACTAACCGTTTATAGAAACCAGTCGTCCGAGATGTAGGACAACAAGTCAAGCTCAGGGAATAGGATCGATGCGGAATTAAATTTCTCGCCAACTTTCGTATGATTTGTAAAGGGGTGAAACTCTTTTATAGTAAGCGGGATGGAAATGGAGCTATGGGATGCTCTAGTAACAAGAAGAACACGAATAGGAAGAGAAAAGAATGGATTTCAGAACAAGGAGGATAGTTCCAAAAGTCAAAAGAAATCCCAATCTAGGATGAAGAATTTCAAGCTCGAACGAAGATGATTTTATAATTGATTCTACTCATTCTAGGGTATTACTACCCTATCTCTAATGAGTTTTACTACATATGCTAAGTTTTGTCTAAACCAGAGCTCTGATACCACTTGTAATGACCTGATATTTCGAACCGTTCAAATCGACAATCATCCACTCATGTCAAATTATCATATCCATTTCAAAATCATATCACTTTCGAAATTATATTCATTTTTGAAATCATATCACTTTTGAAATCATATTCACTTTCGAAATTATGTAACTTTAATCACTTTAAATCCTATTCATTTCAAAAATCATAACCACAGAATATGGTTTAACCATTATATCAAAATATTCACATTTAAATTCATTTACTCTAAATCATAACCGTTTCAACTTAAACAATTTAATTATTGAAAATAACTTATATATATTGAAATATTTATAAATTAAAAATAGTTTATATTTAAAATAGTTTAAAGATTAAAATAGTTTATATATTAAAATAGTTTCAAAGTAAAATTGTTTCTTCCAACTTCACAAATTAATTCAAATCAACTTAAAATCCACAATTCAATTTAAATCAATTTTTGTTTAACAATTTCAATTGAAAAGGTTAAAGGTTCAATTCAAATTCTCATTAAACTATTTTAATTTATATCGATTTCAAATCTAGGTTTGAATTAAAAATTTAAAACCACCTCCAATTTCAATAGATTTTAAAGTTTAAAAATTCAAACAATTTACAATAACTCAATATGATAAATCTCATTTATATCTAACAATTTAACTTTAATTTTATTTAAATTTGAAAATATTCACTTAATCATTTCAATAACATTTAAATGAAATCTCAAATTTACAAATTTAAATAAAATCAAAAATCAAATATCTAACTTCAATTATATTAAATTCCGAAAATATTCATTTAATCACTTTTAATCAAATTCAGCTTATCAATTTATAAATCATATCTCTAAAAATCCCAAATTAATAAGTTTCAAATCAATTTCTATTTAAATACAATTCTTAAAAAAAATTCCAAATCAATTTCAATTTATCTTTCTAACCTTAATTTATTAAAGTTATTACAAAAATCTATTTTCAAAATATTAATATAAATTTAAATAAATTTTTAAAAACATATTATATATATTAGATAAATCAAATTTTATTAAATTATATCTTATTTTTAAAAATATATATAAAATAAGATTTTAAATAGATTTAATTTAATAATAAGATATAATTTAATAAAATTTGATTTACTTAATATATATATAATATGATTTAAATATTTATTTAAATTTATATTAATATTTTGAAAATATATTTTTATAATAACTTTAATAAATTAAGGTTGGAAGGATAAATTGAAATTGATTTGGAATTTAATTTGTTTAAGAATTGTATCTAAATAGAAATTGATTTGAATCTTATTAATTTGGGATTTTAAAGATATGATTTTATAAATTGATAACATGATTTTTGATTAAAAGTGATTAAATGAATATTTTCGGAATTTAATATAATTGAAGTTAGATATTTGATTTTTTATTTTATTTAAAAATTTGTAAATTTGAGATTTCATTTAAATGTTATTGAAATGATTAAGTGAATATTTTCAAATTTAAATAAAATTAAAGTTAAATTGTTAAATATAAATGAGATTGATCAAATTGAGTTATTGTAAATTATTTGAATTTTTAAACTTTAAAATCTATTAAAATTGGAGGTGGTTTTAAATTTATAATTCAAACCTAGATTTGAAATCGATATAAATTAAAATAGTTTAATGAGAACTTGAATTGAACCTTTAACGTTTTCAATTGAAATTGTAAACTAAAATTGATTTAAATTGAATTATGGATTTTAAGTTGATTTGAATTAATGTGTGAAGTTGGAAGAAACAATTCTACTTTGAAACTATTTTAATCTATAAACTATTTTAATCTATAAACTATTTTAAATATAAACTATTTTTAATTTATAACTATTCCAATATATATAAGCTAGTTTCAATAATTAAACTGTTTAAGTTGAAACGGTTATGATTTAGAGTAAATGAATTTAAATGCGAATATTTTGATATGATGGTTAAACCATATTCTGTGGTTATGATTTTTGAAATGAATAGGATTTAAAGTGATTAAAGTTACATAATTTTGAAAGTGAATATGATTTTGGAAGTGATGATTTCGAAAATGAATATAATTTCGAAAGTGATATGATTTTGAAATGGATATGATAATTTGATATGTATACAAACTGTTTGAAATATAAATGTCTACGGTGTGAAATAAGCATTTGGTTGTTAAAGAGACCGAGATTGGATATTATCATACTCTCTGCCAATACCGAACACCACTTTAACAACTGTGTACGTGGTGAAGATTCCAAAACGAAGTAGGATGGTTTGGTGACGATTCTATATGAGGTATTTACGTAGCCCTGACTCCCGTGAGTCATCTTAGATGTGACTAAAATAGGAGCTATGTCGGGCCAAGTGAGGTCATTCCTCCTATCTGACATATTTCTTCGATACCATTTTATTACTTTGTGATTTTATTGGGTGCACCTTTGATTTGGGAGTGTGTCTCGAGGTAGGCGGTAGTAGCTGCTATGCGTCACCACCAGTCCGAATCCACAAACGGTATATCTACCCTGGCATTGCCTCGCGTGCCGTGTTCACATGCCCTATCGCGCCTTCTACGAGTTTGTTTTGTACCGTACTTATGGGATGTCCTCAAGGTAAACAACCGGTTTGGTGGAGCTTACGACATTGTATAGACTACGGGAATATATAAAATGTGTTAAGGGGGATATGGGTAACGCCTTAACGCTATTTTAATAGTTTACTTTACTATAGACATTATATATGTAGCGTATTGTACTATGTATGTAGATAGTTTAACGAATCCTTAAAGGATGGGAATCCCAAACATCCTTTGAGTTATTTGTATTTCAGTTGACATTTCACTTGAGTTGAATTTACTGTTATAAGAACGTTAATCCTGACTCGAGTGTTTTGTGTTTGCTTTATGCTCGGGTCGGACTGAGTGTCACAGCATTTGCGACTCACCTTCGGAGCTTGGAGCTTCGCTTGAAGATCGGTCTTTGTATATTCAGCTTTCCAGTTACTTCAGTTTATTTCAGTTGTTTTGTTCAGACTTGTCAATTGCATTTGTATTAGTAACATCTGTATATTCGAGATATCTGTTGTATTTTACTTTAAACTATGATGTTTATATAGTAGCTTCAGGAACTACTATTTATCTATTCCGCTGCTTATTGTTATATTGCTATGTGTCTGTGATTCTGTGATTGATTTATTTACTGTATATGCTGAGATTTTCCAAATATAAATTAACAATCTATTGTTTTGGGCAATTCAAGTCTGACATGAGTGGATGATTGTCGATTTGAACGGTTTGAATTACCAGGTCATTATAGGTAGGGATAGAAGATCGGGTAGGCAGTCTAGAGCCACTAGGTAGAGGTGACTCAACGATAACATATCTATTCGGGAGTAGTAGGCGACAGCGTTTGAGGTTTTCGTTTGTATGGAGATGAACTGTCATGCGGTGTTGGAACTTGACCTCCCTTAGACCCTTTAGCACGTCACTGTGCTCATCGCGAGCATCTCGAGCCGGAATGCCTGTGAAAAACCAAGCAATAGGTTAAGCACTTAAACTAAAGGAATTCAAGCATGGGAAGGACAGAAGGAAAGAAACTCATTCCCATACAACCAATGCCCATTTAAACCATACGAGCACCGAACGTAGAAGTACTCATTTTTGAAATACAAGCATTTGTTGTGAAATGACTCGATGACTTTGCATCTACACCAAGCTTCGAAGATCATATAACAGGGAGCCTCCTGCCTTTGCTTGAAATGCTGGAGGTAGGTAAGCTCCTGAAAAGTTGGAGCATGGTTGAAGCAGTTCATGAAAAGCCCATATAAATAGCTCAGGAGAGAGTAACCATTTAGATGGACTTGAGCCGAGGCCAACCCAAGCTCTTGGAGAACCATTCGAAGAAATGGATTAAAGGATGCACAACGGCGCCGGGACACATATACCTATTACAAGTTGTATACCCATCAGAGGAGGATGTGCTCGTTGACCCTGAGTAGGAAGCAGTACATGACCATTAGGAATTCCATGCTGGCGACATATATTCCAAAGCGTTTTTTAGATAAAATAGTCGGCATTTGTTTGAGTAGATCATTCAAAACCTGAAGACCAATTTACCCATGCGCCACTTGGGGCACCTCTTGAAGTGGAAGATCATCCTCTAATGCTCAGTAGTGATTGTTCGTCTAGTTATGGGAGGTGCGGAAGTAGAAGTTTGCACAGTCGTAGATCCAGCTTCGGGAGGAGTATACGCACCCTCACCGGACTTGTAGCATGGTGATCGACGAGTTATTCTCGACCGGAAAACTTGGCATTCAACACGGTCAAGTATGTTTTATTTCAAATATTGAGCCCAGGTAACCAACGTCTAGAACCCAAAGGATGTCGACGTTTGTTAACCAATTGGATTTCGTGCGTTGACTGGGGGAAGCGAAAGTGTTAATCTATACAGTGTGAGTCTCGTGTCTCATGCATAATGAATGGATCATCCTATGTAGATAGCTCGCTCATGCTAGAAAAACGAGCCACACCGCACGACAGAACTGTGCATTGGACCTTACCCATTATCGATGAAAATTGATAATGGAACCGCTGTCTAGAGCGACGCGGCAGCTTTTCTTTTACAAGAACACTGGGGATGCAACAACAAAGAATGCTACACGGTAAGATATCCAAATGACAAAGATGCTAGGCGATGGAATTGCTTGAATTTGGAAGTCCGACCGACATAACCGTTCCTAATAGGAAACCATCTTCTCGAAATTTGAGCAAAGGAATGAAATTGACCAAGTGTTAAAAGAAATTAGTTGCCAAGCATCACTCATGGCGATCCAAGCATGTGCTAAGTTTGACTCAAAGTTGTTCAAGTTAAGGCCTAACTTCATGCCAACTAGTCCACTTCAACTCCCATCGATCACCATCGATCACCACGACACGAAGGTGCTCCCAACCTTAGAGCTAGGTCAAGATGAAGTTGCGGGTCGATGAGCAAAAGCAATCGGTGGCCAAAGCTTTCGCAATGCATGGATTTTGCAATTATAAGGCAACCGATGATCTGGAAGATTTGGCGGTGGTGTTCAGGGACCGACGGTGGTTGGTGAATGTCAGCGACAAGTGAGGACTGAAGTTTGGAGGAATCAACCACGAAAGGTCGAAGCCCTCGACGTAGAAGAAGTCGGCAATGAAAACTAAAATGAAATATGAAAGAAAATTTCTCTAAGTATCACTTATATAACCAAGAAGGGTGGTTGAAAGCAGTTGGTACCGAGATAAAACTCTTGGTACCAAAAGGTATTTTCAACCCTAAAATTTGTAGAAAGTATGATAGGAGAAAGAGCATACTCAACTAAGACATGGAACGACTCCTAGAGCGTAGATCTCGTCCTTAGCACAAAGAACGAAATCTCAGTTATGCAAAGCAGTTGAAGGAATATCTACTGTGCAAAAATAATGCTTTGAAGTAATTCCTTAACGACCAACCAAAGCCAAGAGATCGCGATTCAGGGCATGTCTTGATCCAAAGCACAGTTTACTCAACCAAAACATAAAACGAGGGGCAAGTTTTAGTCGGTTTTTAACTAAGCATTTTTCAACCGAAAGTAGAAGGCCAAAAGAAGATGAAATGACCCACGAACTTGGGAACGCACTTAGAAGGACTAGATCAAGGAATTTAGGAAGTTTCAAGTTCATTAGATTAATGAGACCTCTCAGTAATGAGAGCTTTTTATTACTCTTTGGTCCCTTTAATCCTCTTGTGACTGACACACTACTGCAAGCAATCATCGTCAGTACTTTTACCGGAGAATATGCGAGGAACTCTAAGGATTGATGAGAAGAAAGCAAAGAAAGCAGGATAAGACAAGCGGTATCAAGAAAATCATCGGGAATGACTCAACCTTCATGGAAAAGAGTTTGGAACACATCGAATTAGAGATGGGAGAGCAAAGCAAGAGAGAATGAGAGATTTTCACCAATACAAACCTCTCGGTACTGAGAGGAACCTCTCGGCACTGAGAGGTTTTTTTGTGTGTTGGGCTATGTGTTCTCTTTTACACTTCTGGGCTTGCATCTGAACTTCGTACTACGTAGGCCTATGGATCTACAAAGCAGTTTGCCCTATAAATACTAATCCTATGGCAACTAAACAAGGATCTTTTTTTATTTTTGGGCACTTCATCTTCTTCATCCCCTATATCTTCTCCATAGTCACCAAAGTTGATACTCTTGGCAGTTCTAGGCTTAAAAACTTGTCAATCCTTTGTAACCGTGACTTGAAATTCTTTTAATCTCTCTCGGTCCTCTAATAAATCAAATATAAAGTGGATGTAGGCTAAAGATTGCTGAACCACTATAAAATTCTTGTGTGTTCTCTACTTTCTTAATGTTTCTGCTAGATCTAATCCTACAATAGATTATATTTGGGTGTTTTGCCACTTTTGGCGTCTACGTATATTTTAGTACCTATTAATATTCTTTCTTAAAAAAAATGACTTCTCTGTATTTTGACTGAAATTTAATTTTTTTATTTCTCTATCAAAATACTTAACTTTGATGCTTACCAAATAAAACTCTCGTATCATTTCTTGGTTCATATCTATACTTACAAATACAGCCATCGCTCTCACTGATTTTGAGACATTTTGGTTGTTATGTGCAGATAGTTTATTCTTAATCATTATTTAGAATTTTTGTTGCAACATATATGTATCATACCGGGCGAAAACTTTTGTAAGTAAAATCCAAATTAACTAAAGCACGTTGAATAACAAAACTATTACATTAGTTTCAACAATTGGAATTTATGGATATTATTCTTATCAATGTGACTTATATTTCAACCGCATTGATCTTTTTCTTGAAGACACTTTTGCACTCGATGGATCATATCCTTTCAGATACCAATATCAAAAACATATTTTAATAACATAGTTGGAATCCATTCCAAATTTGCACATCATGCCACATGCACTAGTACAAAACAGATCAGTTGCTTCGCCTCATTTGTGTCGGTTGTCCATAAAACCGACACAAATAGTGTAATTTGTGTCGGTTGTTTATTAACAACCGAAACTATTGACTTATGGGGTAAGAAGAAAATGTTAAAAATGTAATTTGCATATGTTGTTCTTAAGAAACCGACACAATTGAAGGGAAGCAATAGATTTACTCGTGTCGGTTGTTTGAACAACCGACACAATTAAATACAATAGCATCGGTTGTCCAAAAACCGACACCATAGGCAAACAACTTTTCCCCCCAAATTCATTTTAGCCGCCCCCATCTTTTCCCACGAACCCTAAATTTTCCTCTAAAATTTGCGAAGTGTATTTTTTTCAAAGCCCAAAAACCCTTTTCCGTTTAATTTCTCACGCATTCAAAATCACGGCAGCAGGCGATTGAAAATTTAGGGTTCATCTTCGTCTTCGTGCCGTTCGTCGTCCTCCTTCGTTCGTGCGTGCTTCTCTTCTCAAATTTGGCAAGGTACATCCCTATTTCTACTTTGTCCAATTTATTGTTTGTTCGTATGCCCTAAATTGTTTTGCTGTCCTATATTTTGTGCGTGCGAATAATTTGAGCTTTATTCGTGTTTTAGGAGTTTTGTCTATACATTTGCCTAGGGCATCAACTTACGTGGGGCAACAAAAAAATGTATTCGCTTCAACTCGACTCCAGCCTCCTCCTCAATGTTGCATCACCGCTAGCCTCCTCCTCAACCCCAATTGCCAGCCGCTTCACCCTCGCCTCGACTCAATCAGGAGCCAGCGCCTCGGATTCGTCGTCAATCGCCGCTTCGCCAGACTCAATTCAGGGCCACCCGCCTCGTGGAGTTGCCTCGACTCAATTGTGTGAGTTAATTTCCTAAATTAGGGCATTTGATCAGGATGTAACGACAAATCAGTAAATCAGATTATTAAGTAGTTTAGGAATTAACATTTATATGTTAATTTAGGAATTGCATAATTGGATTAGTTTAGCAATTAGGGCATTTGATTGGATGTTAGTTTACTGATTTTTTTTACCAATCCTAGACTAAGGCTATGTTTGTTTGAGTTAATAAAACGCTGAATGCTGAACTGAATAAGGAATCAGAGGTTTCAGACTTGTTTGTTTTAGAAATAATGTTCTGATTATCCTCTTTCATTCATCAACATTAATCAGCGATGGTTTGCTGCTTATTTTCAACGCTGAACACTTATTAGGGTACTTTTCTCAGTTATACCTTACGTAGAACAAAAATAACAAATCCTATTTTCTAGCTTTCTTCTGAAAAATAAAATAAAATAATAAAATAAAATAAAACAAAGATGAAAATTCACACGCCAATACTACCCCACAATGGTGAAAATCAACCGATAGTTTTATTATTGTTTCTTGTTTTATCAACAACGTAAAGAATATAATTCATAAAAGTGCACTCCTAAATCAATTTGAGCTTTATACCTTGTTTGGAGTTTAGTGACATGGATTTAATTACCAACTGTTTAGCTATAATCTAACAACTGCCAGTTATATATTATTAAGAAATTGAATTACCTTATGTCAAAATATATAAGATTGCAATAGTTTATGTAAAATTGAAAGCCTAATTTTGGAGCCTGCTTGCATCTATTGTTAAATATTTAGTGAAGATGTTGAATTAAATTGGAGTTTTATTGGACCAGTGGTCTGCTTGTTTGCAACTCTATTAGTATCCTGCCATGGTAACAAAATTTAGAGGAATGGTGGCCTTACACTCCACTTGATTCGTTAAGACATGCATAACAGTCAAAATGCATTAATTAATCAAAGCATTCTATTTATTTTCAACCAATCTGTATTTCTCATACTTAACAAGTTTGAGTTTAGCATTGCTAAAGTATTCAAAAGTCAGTGTCAAGTTTAGCATTGCTTAAGCATTCAAAAGTGAGTTGACACTGAAATTGAATGTGTTGCTCATTTTTTGTGATCAATCTCTAAAAGTTGCTGATAGCAAGTTGCCCCGTTCTTCAAAAAGAGTGATATCTGAAATATGATTACTGATTCGTGGAAAGGTAAAGTTTCTTATTTATGCTACATTTCCTTGCACATGTTATCACTTTCAACCAAATAAGATTAGGGTGTATGTAGCACACTTTTTTCAGAAAAATTGTGTGAAGTTTGCGTTACACTTTTGTTATTTTTATGATAGCATATTTTCAGAAAAAATTTCCTTTTCCCATTATTTTGGTTACACGCATGTGAGCAAGGCAATGATAATTTGATAAGCTACTTTTGCTTTTTATGATAGCAAAGACCTTATCTGCTATTTTGACCTTTAATTATCTCTCTAGTCCATAAGAGTGAGGTCGTAAAAAGCAGTCTCTGTTGCCGGTCCATGTAACTCTGATTCATATATTTTAGGGTGTTCTTAACAAAGCGAAATATGGTGCGAAAATTATACTTGAAAGAAGTTGGGAAGAATAGGGTGCGTTTGCATTTGTGACACCCAAATGTTTCACCTACAATATTTGTACATGTTGCAGGAGAAACATATGATAAATTCATAAATGTTGCATTGCAGGAGAAACATATGATAAATTCATAACCTCTTTGTGAAGATCGTTTTAAAACACAAAAAGAAGTTCGGATTTACTGGTTGAGCACCTAACATTAAACAAGCTTTACAAATTATTACATCAACATGACTTAAAAGTCTGATAACAACAAAAGTAAAGCATTGAAAATTGCACGTTGCACTCCTCTCGGCATAGCATCAACCTACATCCATCTAACTATATATTATCTCTCTAGTCCATACGAGTGAGGTCGTAAAAAGCAGTCTCTGTTGCCGGTCCATGTAACTCTGATTCATATATTTTAGGGTGTTCTTAACAAAGCGAAATATGGTGCGAAAATTATACTTGAAAGAAGTTGGGAAGAATAGGGTGCGTTTGCATTTGTGACACCCAAATGTTTCACCTACAATATTTGTACATGTTGTAGGAGAAACATATGATAAATTCATAAGTGTACTCAGTTGGGGCGAGGTACCTAATCTCATGGGAAAATATGCCTCGGGCTCGAGGAATCCAACGTATTATTATTAAAAGCAAAGCGTAATCTACTAGTGGTTATCGGTTCTATCTTTTGTTATTGTTGGAATAAGCAAAGTACAATAGACGTTCGACAAGTTTTAATAAAAGCCGTGATAGGCGTTTAAACAATGGATTTTAAAAATGTAGCAGCATGGGTTTAGAAATTTTTTGCGAATTACTGTAATAGACATTCATAGCAGTTCACTAAAAATTGTAGTAAGGCCCGCTTAATACGACGTCTGCTAATGAAGGTTAGAAAGTCTGGTTAAATGAGATGACTATAATACAACTTGAAACTAACTGTAAATTAACATGAGATGACTATAATCCAAATTAAATTCCCATGTTAAAATTAACATGTCCAAAACGTACAGAAATTGCACATAACTTCACTCTTATCTAAAAATAATAAGTGTTAATATGTACAAAAAAATTACTTGCAGAAACTACGACCTAAAAATTTGAAAATAATTACAAAACTGAAAGCTACTAGTAGTCATCACCAAGAATCTAATGAGTCGAAACCGTAACTAAGTTTGTTTTCAAGAAGTTTGAGTAGCCAAGTCTAATTTTATAAGATCGGTAGAACCCTTTTCATAAGAATTTATAGTAGTTAGTGAAGCTCCGATCGATATAAGACAATTCATCACATGCAAATGTTCACCCCTAAATATGGGAAAGGGATAGTTATAACTGTAGAAGCCATGAACTGGTAACCATTAGTTGTAAAATTTCTTTTCATGTAAAGCAGATAAAGTTTGAAGTATACAGGAGTACACTTTATGTTGCTTTGTTAAATGTGGAATTGGTTTGTGAGTTTTTTTAGCTCTCGAACAATGGTAATGTTTATTTTACTAAATCAAACTTGACTCGGATGACTAAATATTATTTCTTTATATTATGTTTACTCTTATCTTTCAAAAGGTGCAACTTGAAAGAGTTAGTCTAATCTGACCTAATAAGCAATGACGTCTCAAATAGGGGAAACCATATAAGAGAATGGAGATTTTGTTACACGATGACTCTTTATAATTATACGCCACAACAGCTTGATATTCAAATAAAAATAATTATGACCGATATTCAAAATTCATCTTTTGCAGTGGAAAGGGATGAGGATGTTGACCAGTGCAATGCACTGGTAACACATCTATTAACAGAGCACCCTCCAACCTGTATAGGGTGCATGCTTCTTATGCCAAAGTTTTCATATAGGGTGCATACGATTTCAACATTTATTATTATCCCACACCGTCATATGATAGCAAAGCAGCATGGGCACGAACAATTAGAAAATGTAGAATGGTTAATTTAGGCAGTGAAAGCATTAGATGATCGTGCCATGTGTCATTTGGTAGACTAAGAAGTGATATTTTATAAGATGCATGTACGTACGTGCAAAGATAATACAGTACATAAATTAATGTGACTGTGTGAGTACCCTACATGTGTGTGTTTTCATGTCAAACTTGGCGGTTGTTTATTCCTGTATTGAGAAAGTCCAAAGGTATATAAGTGTGATAAACTGAAACTTCCTTGTTATATATGTGTGTGCATATGTCCCTACTTATATCTTCATGTGGCTTAAGCACTTCTGCTTTTGTATTTTTATTTCCTTTTCAAATGACTGTTCACCAACTACATGATCCATCACAATAGAATTAGTTGTGCTGGGGTACACAGCATAAGAAACTGTTTTCTCTTTTCATCTCGTTTCCATCAGAATGCATAAGATTCTACATATCACAAAGAAAACATTCTAGTTTGAAAGGTTGCAGGAATAGTTTTATGTACATGATATTTGATATATGTTGTTTGCACTTGATTATTATGCAAATAAATTTCCAGATTGATTAGAGCTGTCTGTCCTGATGTATATTACAGAAATTAAAACTCAACATGTCTTGGTAAATCCATATTTAGTGGATGTTTCATGCATTATATAATGGTTGCACTTTTTTCTTTTAATAAAAATGTATTCAGTGTTGTGATGTGTATTCAGTGGAGAACAATGAACATATGATCTAGGCTAGAATCCTGCCTCTTATTTTGAAATCAAAGTAAATCATTCACTAATTTGAAGTTTCCCCCCTAATTTGTACTTTTTAAATATCATAAAAATAGACATTTGCTGCAGCTTTCATTCTAGACTAAGTTCATGTGTGTATCACGTGTAATGTACATGATAAAATGATTTTGAACATATCTCTAATATATACACCTCAAGCCTGATAACCTGATTATACTATACAAATTACCTACTTGCATGACATTACAACAAATGCTAATTATAAGAACAAGTTATATTTGGCCTCAACAGGAAAAGCTGCTGCGTCTAAAGTAGAAGAGCTGGGAATAAGCAAAGGAGATAAAAATTTACAGTTTTCACAATTAATGGGAATGGCTGATGGGTTGTCATTTGGATTAAGAAATGCTGGATTTCAGGTAAGCAAATACCTTCATATTATACATTAGCTACATTATAGGTATATTTCGATCAGATCATTGCTGCAATGCTAGTTAGAAGAAATCAAATGCCAAGTCTTTATTTACTGTTCAGTTCATGTATTTGAAGAAAAACTTGTTTGTTTTTTCATTTTTTTTTAAAACTTAAAAACAAAGAAATATGGGGAGTCTATGTTTAAAAGCAAATGCCAAGTCTATGTTTTTTCATTATTGTCTTTTGTATAACAATTCTCTTAATTGTAGGACTTTGTACGAGACGGTTCTTATAACCAACAAGAGATAGACGAGGTTCGAGAGAATTTAGCTAGTTATATCATGTATAATTGGATGTAGTTGTTTTTTGTTGTGTACGCTGATCTTTTGTAACGTACGTTGGTATTTTGTTATGTACGTTATGTTTGTGATAGATTATATTCTATTTAATTCTGTAAACAAGAATTATGTTGATGGATAATATAATTATATTTTTTGTTCAATCAGTTCATAGTAACGTTCGTTTATAAAAAATTAAAATTCAATTTCATACTGTTTTTATAATCTTAAACGGTAATAATATATATTTTTTGCTTCAGATATAACTTGTGTCGGTTGTTACTTCAAAGGGAACCGATACAACTGCATATCAATTGTGTCGGTTGAAAAAATAAACATAACCGACACAAATATCAATTATTTGTGTCGGTCGTCAATAAGGAACCGACACAAAACAAGCAACAGTTGTGTCGGTTTTTCTTAAAGGGCCGACACAATAAATGGCGGTTTGCTTCACTATACAAGCTGATTTGTGTCGGTCCTATTAGAAAGACCGACACAACTGTTCATAGTTTTGTGTCAATTCTCTATTGCCAACCGACACAACAGAAAAATGTCTTTTGTGTCGTCTTCATTTGAGTCGGTTGTAAAACCGACACAACAGGGGTTACACAACCGACACAAATGACCAGTTTTGTACTAGTGATGGTAGAGTCAATACTCTTAATGGCTTACTTAAGACCAAGGAAATTCCTTTCTCGACATTAATAAAATTCATAATTTTTCTTTAATATGCGATATTTATTATCAAACATACCAAGTGTCGTGTCTATTTGGTTCAGCTAATTTCATTCCATCCTTCATTATCACTTTGGACCATATCTAAATCCATTTTACTACTAATAATTTATAAAGAAAATTCCTTTGTTATGAAGTTGACGTATCTTGAAACAACAATTATTTCTCAATGCATTGGAATAGGTATTGATAAATATTTTATGAACTACCTAATTATATGTATGAAACGACTTTTATTTATGATGCTTATGTTCATAATATAAATATATCAATCAATATTGATCGGTCCTAAACTCCTTTGGGTGGTCCACACAAGATCCTTTATATGCAAGTATTACGCCCAACCTCTCGACTCACACAACTTGTCAACTCCTTTATCTAGGGTATTTAGGGGTTTCTTATAAATATTTACCTTGTATGATCTCATAAAGTATTATTAGATGAAATTTTAAGTTTATGTACTTACTCTTAAGTACATGGTCTTACAGAAACAAGTTAACTCAACCTCACTTGTTATCAATTGTACTTTGCCTAACAAAGTTTGTTTACTGCTTGTTGATACATCATTGTATATCATAGAGAGTAGTGACTTTTGAGATTGAATTTTTTACTCATTTTAGGCACTTTTGGAACCATTTTCCTGTATACTCGCATATTTGATCAAATCAAATTTTCTTGTTTCTTTTGCACATTAGGTTTTATACTTCCATTTTATATTCAATGAACTTATCATAAATATAGTAGTCGTGTATCAAATACACACGTTCGTTTTATGTCAATTCATTTGTGAATTAAGCAAAGTATGTGGAATGGTTTTTGATATTACTAGACTTTCGACTTCATACATCTTTATGTATCAATTTGAAGAGTTCACCAACTCCTATATTGCTACCACTAAATGGGGGGTTTTGTCCTTAATACCAAAATATTTGTAACAAGTTATAGATACTTCTGGTTATTTAGCTAATGCAACAAAAAATATTATTCGAATTGGGACTTTTCTATTAAGGATAACATTTGGACTCACTTCACCTTTCGAGCCAGGCCGATAGCCACATAGGGCAGGGTACTTGATTTTCCAAAACCCGTCCTAGGCACTACTTTTCTAGACACCCTAATAATTGGGTAAGCTTAATTAGTTGACCCTAACATGACTAATTTTGACCGCATAGACAATTCAACACTAATATCATTGAAGAAACCGAGTCAGTTAGAAGCGGGTAAAATAGGTACATTTCAAAAATTTCCAATTTTGGATCTTTTGGGCCTATAAGTATAAAGGTATATTAAATCCAATCTAATAAGGTTTTTAAATAAAATATTATTTTATTTAAGTTGTTTAAAATGGAGTTTTAATTTGATCTAAGTTTAAATGTATGAGTGTATCAAATACACACACGTGTGTGACCATTACTTGCTAAAGTTAAATTAGGGAAGTAAATCTTTCGTTTCTTTCTCTAAAACCTATGCAACTAATTAAGGTAAGATATTATTTTTATTTAAAGAGAGAAGCTTTTCATTTCTCTCTTTAATTAAATTGATTGATTATTAAATGTCATTAATGAGAGATTTATACATAGCATAAATTGTAAGCATATCCAAATATACTTTAGTGAATATTGTGTAAGTGCAACAAATAAGAATTATACATGGTTAATGTTTCCGTGTATAGGTGTTGAGATTTACATCGCAATAGACCCATTTGTCCCTTTGTATATGCTTTTGTTGTTCTAAATTTTGACTTTAAAATATAAATAAATATAATAATATATAAGTTTACATATATACATGTTAAAAATAAGTTATCCTATATTATATGTTTTCGAATCAAGAATTAACAATTATATCACTGGTTTTAATTAAGGAAGAGTTTGAAAATAAATTTTCGGTTTTGCACAAAAGTCTATTTTTATTTTTAGTTAAAATAAATAAAAACGTGTGTGTGTAATTCCAAGTAATATGTTATCCACAAAATCCTCTTAGGAGTAAAAGTATGAAAGAAAAATTTATAATACGAGAGTTGGTTCCTTCCACAGGCATCAAAGGAGATGCTTCCGTTAGGGTTTAAGAGGTGCTTCTGCAAGCATCGAAGGAGATGCTTCTACCAAGGTTGAAGAGATGCCTCCGCAAACATCAAAGGAGATGCTTCCGTTAGGGTTTAAGAGGTGCTTCCGCAAGCATCGAAAGAGATGCTTCTACCAAGGTTGAAGAGAAGCTTCTGATGCATCAAAGGAGATGCTTCCGTAAGCATCAAAGGAGACGCTTTTGCAAGAGTCAATTCTTCTACCAAAGCCATCCCTTCCGCAAGTGTTGAAAGATTCCCTTCCACGAGTGTTTCCAAGGTCTTCTCTACCGCAATCATTAAACCTTCGAAACAGTCATCCTTCCACAAGCAAGTATCATCCTTCTATCACACACCTTACAAGCCTTCCGCAATTCTTCAAAGAATACTCCACCTGTGGCGCCGCTATGGCTCAACAACAATGAAGGGATTCAATGTGCCTTCAGCAACATAGTGCCGCATCAGTTCCCCTCCGCTTCTCAAAAAGAGTTCCTTCCAGTGGTGTCGGAAGTGCCCTATTCACATATAAAAGTGGCATTGAAGGAATGCTTAGCCAATATCCTTAAAGATATTGCTTTCAACAATGACGAAAGCATCCATTTAAGTGTGGCGGAAGCATTGTATAAGAAGAATAAAGACGCGTCAAGCACCAACATCAATGGAACGAAAGTATAGCCGTCGACAGAGACGGAGGCGGAGCTAGAAGAATGGCGAAAGGAAATGAAGGCATTCCTTCCGACGATGACGGAAGGATAATGGCAGAAGGACCTGGACCCGCATCTATAAATAGGACCATAGGGGTCACATTTTAGGGATGGTTTTTTCATTCCATTCTTTTTTCTAATCTAATACTCCTGTAACCCTAAATCGATTTGGGGACAAACCCTTCCAATTTGTAACCATTTTGCACTTAATAAAATCAAGGATACGAGTTTCATCATTTATGATCTCCTCCCTTATGCTTCTTCGAATATTGTGGGAATGAATGAACATATATATGAATATTGACTTCGAGCATAAGAACGATCTACATGACCATTAGCATGCCTAATGACCATTGCACAAGACTTATGCTTATCTCCTTAACTCTTTATGAACATACATTGTGTCATAGAATCCATTTGGATGTCGGAGCCTTAAGGTAATCTATACACATATGAATGCCCTTTGGCCTTCATCTCATGTGGTTATAGGGACAAAGCCCTTAAGTCCTATGAATTTAATTAGGTCGATCTATAAAGAAGTCTATGACGCCATGAATCCAATCTTTAACAATTCAATCACACATTGGATCCCAAACAATAAATTGGCCCTTCATACATGATCAAATCAATTTAGGGTTAACTTATCACAAATAACATCTGGGGTGTTAGATCATACTTTGGTTTAACATTTTTTGTGCTAGAAAGAGGGCCCGAATCTCTGACTCATTATTTCCTTATCTAAACTAATTATGTAAAGTTTTTTTGTAGGAAAATGGTGAGATCTAAGAAAGTAAGTGCTCCAAACGAAGAAGTAGTCGTGCATACAACAAATCTGGAGGAAAATGTAACTCCTAACTTCAACATTGCAAGCTCGGAGCCCGATCAACCATCGCAACCGGCACAGCTCACCAATAGCAAAGCTAAAATAAAGAACTTAGAACAATAATTAATGGAATTTAAATGGCTATTGGAAGCGGTGCTCGCTCAAAAGTTGTCCAAAATTGCCGGACCAACTATTAGAGAAGAAGTGAACTCACCGAGAAGAAACTTAACACCTCTCTACTCAAAGGCAAAAGCAAGCTTAACTCACCCTCGCTGAAGAAGAAAGATAATCAACCTTCTAAGCTAAATTACTAAGGACAAGCTAATGACAAGTCTAAGGAATTGTCTGGAAGCTCAACCTCTAGAGAGTACTAACCTGCTAGATACAATTATCATAATGAAGAAGCTTACTTAAAAGACATGGTAGAGAAAATAGCCAAAGATATATTTAATGATAAGACAAAAAGAACCTTGGACGAATGTACTAACGATAATCAACGAGAAGCTCCATTCACCAATGAGATTATATCCATAAGAATCTCATTGCATGTCAAGATTTCGTCTTTGAGATATAATGGAACCATGGACCCTGATGATCACCTAATGGAATTTGAGAGCCAGATTGACATGTATAATACATCCAGTGAAGTTCGATGGAGACTCTTCCCTATTACGCTCCAAGGAGCAGCTACTGAATGGAACTACCAGTACCGTGAGAAAACTATCTACTCTTGGAAGCAGTTCTCTTATGAGTTCTCTGCCCAATTTTGTATCTATAAGGATCCGACCATCGACTATACTGTGCTGGCAAACATAAGACAAAAACTAGGGGAGCTATTAGGAGATTACCTCAAAAGATTTATTGTGGAAGCACTAAAGGATAAGGACATAAATGACCGGGATAAGCTAATTATGGTGCATTCTGGATTGATAAAGCACACACCATTCTGGAAAGAGCTTTACGTCCATGGATGTAAGGACCTTCAAGGCTTTCACTTTCAGGCTGACAAATTCATTCGAATGGATGAAATGTACCACGCTAGGAGAAAGACATAGCCTAAGAGAGAGGTGCAGAGAGCTAGCTGCGATCGCAGTCATAAGAGGTCAAAGTGGGAAGATAACTCAAATACCAACTCTATTGCCCTGAATAAGCCTTTATCCTGCATCTATGCTATGACTAAGGAGAAGGTTAGTTTCCCAACCTCATTAAAAGCCCAGACCTTTCCCAAGCAGAAGAAAGGAGGTGACTATTGCACCTATCACAAGGCGAATGGCTACAAGACGAACGAGTGTTGCATGTTGGCTGGTATAATTCAGAAGCTGATTTGTGAAGGACATTTGAAAGAATTAATCAAGGATGAACAGAAAGTTCCATGAATTGACAACGGACCACAAAAATTTTCTAACAACTCTGTGGACATCCTATAAGCCTGCCTCTTAACAGAATTGATGTGATCCATTGAGGACCGTATCCGGCCGAAAGCAGCAAACGAGCTAGTAACAAGTATATCAGAGAAGCTAAAGAGGGAGTGTTTTCTATTCAAGAGGAGCCCCCACTCAAAAACCCTTGATATAACATCCAAATGCCTAATCTCACCATCACCCCGCAAGAGCCAAAGGGAATCAGACACCCTCATAATGACTCGCCTATGATCACTGCTTAAATCACACTCTCCATATTTACCAAGATCCTCATAGACACTGGAAGCGTTGTCAACATCATCTTCAAACATGTTGTTGATCAAATGGGGATACCCAAAGAAAAGCTAGAGCCAAGTCTTGAGCTTATATTTGGGTTCAATAACAAAGGGTCAACTCCAATGGGGCATTAGAAGTTACTAATACAGATGGACTTGCCACCATACTGTAGGGCTTTCGAGACACTATTCATGGTCATCAATCAACCTTCATATTACAATGCTTTTTTTGGTCGTCTTGCCCTGGATGAAGTTGATGCTTTTGTCTCAACCAAATACTTAATGGTGAAGTTCTTGACCAAGAGGGGTTGGGAAACTATTAAGGGGGCGCAATTCAGCTCTCGTGAAATGTACTTTTCTACCCTGGAACAATTCAAAAGGGAACATGCTTCTTATTATGATTCGTCTACTATTTTTCAGCATTTGGATGAGGGTTTTTTACATCTACCATCCAAAGTGAAAGCAAGACCCAGTAATACGACTAAACATAAGCTTAAGAAGTACAATTCATCTAAAAGGAAAAAAAAGAGAAGGGATACTAACTCGGTGGCGTAAGAAGTGGATAATGAAGAAATCGTCATTGATTTCGACTGCTGCGGAGAAATGGAGAGAATAAAGCCTATTGAAGATCTTGAGGAAATATGTGTGGATCTAGCTAATCCGACAAAGAAGGTCAAAATCGGGAAAGAATTAGAAGGCAACCTTAAAGCGTACTTAATTCAATTCTTCAAGCCAGCAAGGATGTATTTGTATGTACTCATTCATACATGATTGAAATCGACCCAGCAGTTATGTGCCATGCTTTGAACTTTGATCCAAGTATAAGTGTCTGACAAAAGAAAATGCAGTTTGACAAAATTCGATCTGATGCCTTCAAAGAAGCGGTTAAGAAGTTGCTTGAAAACAGATTCATTAGAGAAGTATTCTATTCAAGATGGCTAGCCAATCCAGTATTGGTTAAGAAGCCAAATGGTAAATGAAGGACTTGTGTCGACTACACCGACTTAAACAAAGCATGTCCGAAAGATTGTTACCTATTGCCCCGAATAGATCAGTTAGTTGATGCAACCAACGGACATAAGCTTACGTCTTTCATGGATGCTTATTCATGATATAATCAAATTTCCATGTTCAAGCTAGACGAAGAGAATACAAGCTTTATCACAGATTGGGGAACCTATCGCTACAAGGTGATGCCTTTTGGATAGGAGAACGCCGGAGCCACTTATCAAAAACTAGTGAATATAATGTTTAAAGAGAAGATCGGCCGGAATATGGAAGTTTATGTGGACGGCATGTTAACAAAGTCTCAAAAGGAAGGCATTCATTTGAGGGATCTTGAAGAAATGTTAGAAGTGCTGCGGAGACATCAGATGAAACTTAATATGCAAAAATGTTCTTCCGGAGTTCAGTCTGGGAAATTTTTGGCGTATATTGTTAGCACTCGAGGAATTGAAGCCAACCATGGCCAAATTCAAGCTATAAAGGACATGGTCGTGCCTAAAACTAGCAAAGATGTACTGAGTTTAAATGGAAGGGTAGCAGCATTGAGTAGGTTTATCTCCAAAGCTACTGATAAGTGCATTCCATTCTTTGATTTAATCAGGAAGAAAAAGAATTTTGAATGGGGAGAAGATTGTCAGAAAGCCTTCAGAGAACTGAAAGACCATCTCCAAAAGCCATCAATATTACCCAGTCCCGTAGGAGGGGAAAACTTGTACATATATATGGCAGTTTCCAAGCATGTAGTGAGCTCAGTACTAATCAAAGAGGAAGACGGAATTCAACTTCCCACTTACTATGTGAGTAGAAGATTAAAGGATGTTGAAGTCAGATATCCACTCATAGAAAATTTGGCTTATTTCTTGATACTCATAGCGCAAAAACTGAGACCCTACTTTCAGGCACATCCAATCAAGGTATTAACCAACTTTCAACTTAAGCAAGTCTTCAGTAAGCCGGAAACATAGGGAAGGTTAGTGAAATGGAGAATAGAACTCAGTCAATATGACATTGAATTCCAACTGCGGGCGGCAATTAAAGGATAAGCTTTAGCTTATTTCGTCAATGAATGCACAAGCTTTGTCAAAGAGCAGTCAGAGAAAGAAAAGGATTAAAAGCCCAAATGGAAATTATTCGTGGACAAGGCATCAAATGAACAAGATGTTGGAGCAGGGTATGTTATAATCACACCAGACGGAAACCGCTTGCACTATGCCATGAAACTAGGTTTTCTGGCTACAAATAATGTGGCAGAATATGAATCAATGGTAGCGGGACTCACTTTGGCTTTGTAGCTTAAAATTCCAAGGAGTTGATTCAATTTGAAGATTTCTCAATACATCAAGTTCCAAGAGGAAAGAATTCATAAGCAGATTCATTGGCAAAACTGGCCAGTTCAAGGGGAGCACCGGAAACCCGGATTGTACTCGTAGGTTATCAAGCCAATCCCAGTATTGAAGATAAGGTATATGAGCTGGGAAGGGAGTTACTAGCGTTAACTTGATCTCAAGCTCTAATGCATGAAGGAGAAGAGAAAGAAACTGAGAATGAAAATCTTTAGGAAGAATTCACTGATTCAGAATGACTGCTATAAAAATAATTGGATGATAGCAATAGTGGAATATCTTGTTAACGGAACACTACCAACTAATAAGACAGAAGCTAGAAAGATCAAACATCAAGCCCTAACCTTTACTGTGATGGACGGAATAATTTATAAGAAAGGATATGCCCTTCCTTACTTAAGATGTGTGAATCCAGAAAATGGATGAGACTATTAAAGGAAGCACATAAGGGGTTGAGCGAAGACCACTCCAATGGTATAAAATTAGCTAAGAAGGTCATGAGACAAGGCTTTTTTGGCCTCAAATGACAAATCAAGCTATGGATTATGTAAAGAGATGTGGAAGATGCCAAAAGTATGCCAAAATTCCTCGTTTACCATCAAGCCAATTAATTACAATTTCGAGTTCATGGCCCTTTGATGTATGGGGAATTGATTTGATAGGACCTTTGCCAGTATCCAAGGGAGGGGCCAAATATGCGATGGTTGTTATTGACTACTTTACTAAGTGGGTGGAAACAGAGCCACTTCCGAATATCACTTTAGGGAAGGTACTCAAATTCATGATCAAGAACATTTGTCACAAGATTTAGAATTCCATATAAAATCATATCTGATAAAGGAAAGCAGTTCGAGAGTGAAGAGTTAGCCCGATTCTATAGCAAGAACAAAGTTATTAAGAGTTTCTCTTCTGTAGCACATCCAAGGGATAACGGAGCCGTTGAAGTAGCCAATAAGGCTATCAAAAATATTCTAAAAAATTGCTTAAACAAAGCCAAAGGAAACTGGGAGGAAGAGTTACCACTTTGGGCATACAGAACGTCCACCAAAACAACAACAGGTCATACTCCCTATTCCTTAACATATGGATGTGAGGCAATCCTGCCAGTTGAAGTTGAGATACCTTCGCATCGGAGAATCTCATATGCATTCGATCCGAATCAAGAATTGAGAAAAGAATCTTTGGATTTAATACATGAACTAAGAGACGAAGCAGCAATCCGAACTATTGAATATCAATGGACCATATCAAAGTATTACAACTCGAAAGTAAGAACAAGGTTGTTATCCCGCCTTTTGGCAAGGCTGTGACACCAAGAACTTGATTAGAAACCAAGGACAGTTCATCCTAGAGATCGGTTATACGCAAGCTCACTATGGATATCGACAAATTTTTTCCGAGTCCGGATCAGGCTACAATTGATATGACGAGACAAGCAAAGCTATAAAAGCCAACGTTCCAAATTTCAAGTCGATCGGAGTTCGTATGCTCAAGATATGATCGATGCAAATCAAAAGGGATCAACCTCACTTCGTATCCATTATGTTCATATCGATCAACGGTGGTCTTCTTCGTATCCATTGTGGTCGTATCGGTTCGAGTAACCATACTTCGTATCCATCATCGCCAACTAGCTCGTATCCACCAAAGGTAAGGCTTTGTTCGTATCCATCCAATCCTGAGAATGTAGTTCGTATCCATCTGTCAGCCTTGTTCATATCCATGAAAAACCCTATTTCGTATCCATCACCTTGCATCTTCTTTGTATCGATCGAGTATGCACTCCACTCCCATCATCTAAGGTTACTTCGTATCGATCAACAAATATAAGATCGATACAAAGTACACCACTGGTGTCGATATGGAAATGGACACGAATGAAGTCACTTCGATGGATACGAACCAACGGTGCGAACAAAGGTTGAAGTGGATGGATGCGAATGAAGGGATATGAATGGACACGAATGGAGTTCAAAAAGGATGAAGGCTCGGTCAACATGGCAAGAAATGTGGATCCACCCCAGTTTATCACTCCACATTAACAAGCAAGCACATGTCTTTGATCAACACGAAGGAGATGGAGGCGCAGGTATTGATACGAACTCGTATCCATGTTGGAGAGCCCAATTCGTATCGATCATAACTCATAATCTACAAGTCCAAATGCTATGAAATTTTCACAGGAGCTTACGTACAACTCAAAGAACGTCCATGCCAAATTTCGACTCGATTGGACCAAATCTTGATCGATACGAAATTCGTTTGTATCGATCATGGACCGAGTGCAAATCAAGTGGGTTCGATCCCGTGGGCCCACCCACGTGCCAGAAGAGGTCTTCCGAGATCTGAGCGAGATATTTGTAGCCTACGCCTATAAATAGTACCCCAGAGCCTACAGAAAAAGGGACTTTTGGCCTCTCTACGTCGATATTCTACCGAAATGATTGTCAAACTTCAGTCATACTGTTGTAATCTTTTGTAAACAGCGAGTGAAGTTCAATAAACATCAGTTATTTCATAGTGGACGTAGGCAATTCGCCGAACCACTCTCAATCCGTGTGTTTCTGTGCATTTTCTTATCTGTTTATTGGTGTGTTTGTTAGATCTACTTCATTTTACATTTACCTTCTTCATTTCTTCAACCACATCCGAAGAGTGTTGTGCCTAATTTTGGTACAAACACTTTGGTGCTTTCACTGAGAAAACCCAACTTTTCTCCTACTCTGTGGATCTACTACCGTCGTTGGATTGCAAAAATCTAAGGAGGAGATCCAGACCTATCGTCAAGTGGTTCCTTCTATTCTATTCAGATTGCTCCAGATCTAAGAGGAACTGCATTCATCATGATTTTCGTATCCATGTTTTCGTATCCAGAAAATATGGTGATTTTCGTATCCAGAAAATATGGTGATTTTCGCATCCATGTTTTCGCACCCAGAAAATATGTCAACATTCGTATCGATCGAACTACGTATCGATCAACTTTCGTATCGATCACTATTCGTATCGATCAGTTTTTGTATCAATCAAATTTCGTATCGATCGAACTTCGTATCGATCACTATTCATATCAATCACTATTCATATCAATCAGTTTTCGTATCGATCAGTTTTCGTATCGATCAACATGTGTATCGATCACTTTTCGTATCGATCTGCATTCGTATCGATCAACTTTCGTATCGATCACTATTCGTATCGATCACTTTTCGTATCGATCCATATTCGTATCGATCGACTTTCGTATCGATCACTATTCGTATCGATCAACATTCGTATCGATCACTATTCGTATCGATCACTTTTCGTATCGATCGGTTTTCATATCGATCAACTTCGTATCGATCCAGCCGCGTACATTTTGTATCGATCCTCAGGTACCACTTCGTATGGATCCAGCGGTGTGCATTTCATATCGATACTCGAATACACTTCGTATCGATCCAGCTGCGTCTAATTCGTATCGATCCAGCTGTGTGCCTTTCGTATCGATCCAAGTGTCCACTTTTCGGATCGTTCAATTTCACCTACATTTGTATCGTTCAAACGTTGCTGAGAACGATACGAAATTTCCAAAAAAAAAAAAATCGGGTACGACCCGAACCTTAGCCGCAGCGTAGAGCACCCGCATAGTGAATTCAATCACCAATTTAATGAAGGAACATTCCATCCATGCTTCTGATTGTTCCATGACTGTACAAGACATAGGGGTCACAACAACAAATGCTGAATTGCAATCAAGGAATGGGTAATTGAATACTACTCAACCGGTGCCCCAGAGGCTGGAGAACCTGGCTAATATGCCAAGAACTAGAGTTGGTTAATATATCATGCTTCTAAGGTGGACTGTAACTTCCTCCAATTGACCAGCTTTTAAACTCCTGAATTGACAATTATGGTACAATGGCTAATATACCGACCGCCCTACACTATCTACTCTACCAACTCAAAACATAGCTGGTCGCTGCTGAACCATCTTCAAATACCCGCATCTTAATCATACCATGTCCATATAACTAGAAGCATGACATACAACCTTAAGAGGACTTCCTCACTACTTATATGGGCCTCCTACCTGGGTGAAAATTAGAAATAACCACCAATCTATAAGCCCATCTTAACCAACTCACCATCCAATCGGCATTACCAACCACTCGAACGTTGGGCAATCGTGCATGCATCATTTACCAGTATTACAAGACCCCGTACTCATAAAATGGACCTGATAATGTTGGTAGAAGTATCTTTCCCAGTCCAGACCTATTTATTGAAACCATCCTACATGCAGATTTTCCAGCAAAAATTCAACATGCTGACTACGTCAGTGTACTTTGGAAATATAACCCCCGACACTACCTCATGAAGTGAGAATTGTGCATGGCTTACACCAAGAGTGATGATTGCCATCAAATGCAGATGTCTTCCCCCATTCCTCAAAGAACACTGTTAATCGTGGTTAGACATACCAGTTCTACTTCTCATATTTTTGAAGGGAATGAAGAAGCAGGCAGCCAATGAATTTATCCAAAGCCCACAGCCAGTTGCTGCCAATACCCATAAATGAATTCATCACCAGAGCTTATTCCCAGACTATGACAAGAGAACTAGTGGATAGCCTCCAATAACTACACCAGCATATCTATTGAGTTGATGAACTAGATGAAGAATCAATGTGGCAAGACAAAGAGGAAACTTACTTCATACTTTAAATCGGGAAGATCCTCCTTCTTAGATGGCTACCATGGATGCCGGCGCCATAAGGATACTCCAGAAAGGAAAGCTTCGACAATATGTGCAAGCCCCATAAAGCAAAGGGCAGGGAACCCCCGACCCCTATCGATCAAGAAATTTAATTAAACTGAACCACTTGCATTCGACTTCCAACTAAGAAGGGCTGGACTGAAGTGCAATAGCGAGCATACAATGCTGCCTCACTTATCAATGAGATTTGATTTGATCTCTTTTGAATTATTTCTAGTTCAATTTAATTTACGTTGCGAAGTATGACCGACTTGAATTAAACTACTTGCAAATGGTGCAGGTAACCGAGTACTCAAGGTTCGGTGCCAAGAAACCTCCACGGACTATGATCAAGTCATTGAGGTATCATTATGACGAGCCTGATTCAACCACTGATAGGATACTATATGCTATGGCTTGGGGACAGAGCATCAAAGCACAAGAGACCGACAAGGTCAGGACTCTAGTACAAAGTGGATGCAACCGACCATCCACTCATCCACCTATGCAATTTAATTAGGAGATTTAGGAAAGACTTGGAGTTATATGTCCCAACAATGCACTCTCCATCTCGTACTTGAAGCTCGCCAAAATACTTATGCTTCTTTTAATGCCCGATAAAATCGGAATCACACCAAGGGTGGATGTGACGTCACCATCCATGCATCCAATCCTACATTAGACACTTGGGGTTATTTGAGAACACATGTTTAAAGTGGATATGATTTGACCGTTCACTCCCCAGTTTTCTTCTGTGATTCGGCAAAACAATCATGCCTTAAACCAACTTCATCAGGGGCCAACCCTCAATTTAGAGTCATCAATGACTGACTGCCTACTCGCTAACCATCACGAGCTGTCATTTCAACTCTCTTCCTTAGCTCGATCGGAAGAATGCAAAGTATAAATCGGACGTGAATCGACTGTCTGCTCTCCAATTCTTGCATTCGACTTAAGGGAAAATACACAACTCAAAGTGGATGTAGTTCGACCATCCTTTCCTATGCTCGAGCACAAAGCTTGCCAGAACACTAATCTTACTCCTTAGGCTTAGCAAAAGTGGAATCCAAACGAACATGGACGTGATCCAACCGTCCATAAACTAAATCTCATCCTTCGTTGAGGGGCATATAAGTGGAAATTAATCGGGATCCCACCGATCACTCGCTAAGTGAAACCCCAAGCTCAGGGACAAGCCATCACACTGCGGCAATAAGGGATTGATACACGACAATCCTCTAACTAACTACGACTCCCAGAGTGTGAGCTGGAGCATAAACTTACGGACGTGGGCTCGAGGAGAGTGGATCCGTCCACCTAACGACTTTGCCCATGTTTAACCTAAACCTGAGGATGATGGATCTATCCATCTAACGACCTCGCCCTTCATATTTGTAAGCTCGAGGAGGGTTGAACTATCCATCTAATGACTTCCCTTGCCTGCTCGAGATGGATGTGATACGACCATCCACGTACCCGATCAACTTCTTGTTCCCAGAGTGTGAACGAAATCCTAATGCCTAAACAGATGTGACTGACCATCTGTCGGCCAACTCCAGATTCCCATAGCGTGAACTAAAGTATAAACATTAACTAACTCTGGTCCCGAGAGCGCGGACTGGAGTATAAACACCAATTGGGTGTGACTGACCACCCATCAACTTACTCCAGATTCCTAGAGCGTGAACTGGAGTATAAAACACTGACTCACTCTAGTCTCAAGAGCATGGACTGGAGCGTAAATGCCAAATGGGTGTGACTGACCACCCATCAACAAATTCTAGATTCCCAGAGTGCGAACTGGAGTATAAACATCAACAAACTGCAGATTCCCAGAGTGCGAACTGGAGTATAAACATAAACAAACTCCATATTCCCAGAGTGCGAACTGGAGTATAAACATCAACTAACTCCAGATTCCCAAAGTGCAAACTGGAGTATAAACTTTAACTAACTTTGGTCCCGAGAGCGCGGACTGGAGTATAAATACCAAATGGGTTTGACTAACAACCCATCAACCAACTCCAGTCCTCAAAGCATGGTTTGGAATATGAATACCAAAAGGGATGCGATTTGACTGTCCATCTATCGGCTCTGGTTCCTCAGCAAGTTATGTAGTACAAAAAGCGGATGTGGTTCAACTGTCTGCTTTCCAATCTTCCCCTGACATGGGGGCACACTTAACACAAAAAATTGGATGCGATCTTACCATCCAGCACTAAGCGGGCGTGACACAACCGTCCATGCATCAACTCTTGTCCCTGGCACGGGACCCATAACATAATTTTATAGGGATGCACTCCAACCCTACAAGACAAAATTTCTTCTTTGATTCAACAGGGAGACGTAGATTCACAAAATGGATCTAGCTGAACGTCCTATTCTAAATGGATGTTACTACCATCCAGCCGCAAATGAACGTGGCATGACCGTTCATTTCCTAACTCTCGCCTGTGATCCGACGGATTATGCGTGCAACATGGATGGATGTGACCTAACCATCCGCCAATCAATTCCTTCCTACAGTTCAGTGGGAGAAGCATCAAACTAAAGTTGTTGTAATTTGACCGACCACAGTTCGAATTTTGCCCTTGACTGGGGGCAGAGGAATTGACCGAGGAAAATGCGGTCCGACCATTTTCTACAAAAAAAATCTTAGTCCCCAGAGTGTGGACAGAGGTATAAACATCAAATAGGTGTGATGAATGGCCCTTCAACTGACTCTGATCCCCAAAGTGTGGCTACAAGAATAGACAAACAAATGAATGTGATTCGACCATTCATTCACCAACTCTGAACTAAACTTGACATGACGAGTACAAACTCACTACAGGTGCAATTAGACCATCAACGAACTAACTCTGCTAACCTAAGACTGGGGGTAGAAGTACAAATCACCGAAAGAAGAGAAAGGTGACTCGCTACATCTCCAGCTTAGCGTCCTTTACAACTTAAGGCAAAGACTACAAGGAGACCCTAATGCTAACTAATAAAAATGATGCCCAAAGTTCTGGGCAACCAATTATATCGTACCGCCAGATCGACGAGCAATATCGATCTGCACCTTTCATATCATACCATTGAATCGACAGGAAATAAGGTCCGAGCATTCTACATCGTGCTGTTGAATCGACGGTCAGTTACGATCCTCTTCGACTACAAATCGATGTAACCCAAACGTCCATCGAATACCTTTGACCAACGGAGCATGGATAGAAGAATAAACCACAACTGAGTGTGACTTGACCATTCATCCTCCATCTCCTTCCTTCGATACGTCAGGAAGAGCATGAGACCAGATGAGCATGACTTGATTGCATTTGAGCTGACTTTATCCCTAGATCTAACGGGAGAACGTAAATTGAAATGGACGTGGTTGATCGCCCAACTCCAAACGAATGCATTGCGGCCATTCGTTCTTTGATTCATAACCTATTCTGACTGAACAAGCAATTCACAACAAGTGCAACCTAAATGTCCACGCACCAATTCTTACCCTGGATTCGACAAGGGGAGCATCAATCCTGCATTGGATCTGACTGGACGATTCACTCTTCAGTTTTTGCCCAAAGTATGGCGACATAAGCAGCGAAGTGAATGTCATTGACTATCCAGAATCTAGCTTATGTCTGAATGTTGGCAAAGTAACAATGTATTCCGTCTAGAGGAAAGAACTAGAACATAATGCAGGATAGGCATGACTCAGCCTTCCATTGGTTAACTCGATTCCATGGTTCAATGGGATAGAATACAAAATTGAAGCGGACATTATCTACCCTGCCACTTATCGAGATATTCCCCAGACTTGGGGGCACGAGCAAGAAGATAAGATTAATATGATTCAACCATTCATCAATCAACTCTGGTTCTTAAATCTTGAACTATAGTATAAACACAACTAGGACGAGACTAGACCGTCCGCGTATGCATCTGCCAACCCGAGACTGGGGGCAAAAGAGTGATTATCCGAGAGTTGACTATGACAACTTGAACCTATGACCCATGCCTGATATTCATAACAACTCTAGGTCACGATCGAAAGGATGCCTAGAGATAGAGTCATCGGATCAATACTTGGACTTATGGCAGCTAATCTTTATTCCGACCCTTACGATGAGCAATGGATCGGGAGTACATTGAATAAAAAGCGCATCATTCAGAAACACAAGTAAATTCAATCTCAAAGCTGGAGCCAGCTATGTAGCAGTATGCAGTACAAGGCTAAGTTCTACTAATCCTTTGATTCAACGTCCTTATAAGCCTGGTCATTTACCATTGCAAATAAACACATGAAGCGCCTACAACCCATCAGGAGTATTGTAGATCAGATCACAACTCTGCACAATGATGATGAAAGAGTCAACTGCTTTACTTCCGGCGAATCTTGATGTGTTTGCTTGGACTCGATCTCATATATATATATATATATATATGGACTCTTGCCAGCCATGAAGAACCCTGCATTAAATGTCGACCCGAGGCATGTCTCGGTGAACAAAAACGATGCGACATGGATCCGAAGAGATATATTTCACTTAAAGAGGAGGCGAATCTGCTCAAAACCAGTGGGTTTATCCATGATGCCCTCCAACCAAAATGAGTATTCAATCCTTTACTTATAAGAAAAATGAACAGAGGGTGGAGGACATACGTCAACTACTCAGATTTGCATGGGGTATGACAAAGCACAGCTTTCCACTTTCAATGATCAACCAACTGATGGACCCAACCATCAGACATGAGATACTCACATCCATAGATGCAAACTCCAGATACAATCGGATACTGAAGCATGTCCCAGACCAAGAATACAACAATTTCGTTACTGAACCGGGCCTATAGTGCTATGTTGCAACCCTCGGATTCAAACTTGAGAATGCTTATGCTACTTACCAAAGGACGATTAACATATCATTCAAAAATCAGATCGGCCGATCGATGAAAGTAGATGTGGTTAATATGCTCGTGAGATCTCGACTATCAAACGACCACATCGATGACTTGGCAGAGATATTCAGTGCTCTCTAAAAAAATTGCAGGATGAAACTCGATCCTTTGAAATGCTCTTTCACCATTACATCAGAAAGATTCTCTGTTTTCATCATCAATTCTCGTGAAATCAAGGCTAATTTCCAGAAAATTCCGACAATTAGAGACACCCATGTACCGAGGACAACCAAGAAGGTACAGAGCCCAAGTCGGAAGGTTACCGTCCTAAGTTGATTCAACTCTAGGATCATCTACAAGTGAATTCTCTTCTTCAACTTGACCAAGAGAGGGAAGAGAACTTTTGAATGAACTAACAACCGCGTTGATGCAATTCCAGCTCTGATAGATCGCTTAAAGAGACCTCCCATTTTACCCAAACCTTTGGATCGCGAAGATTTATACATCAATTGGGCCGTGTCAACACACACCGTAAACATCGCAATGTTATGTGAAGAGAAACGAATCCAAAGAGTGGTATATGATAAAGGCTGGGTATTGATAAGCTCATCCTGTTAATGTCTATATCGACCAGCCGTTATGATAGGTCCTATAGAAACCTTAAATGTTTGGAAGGTTACTCAATTAGAATATCAAGCTACGCCAATTTGATATCACTTATCTCCCTCGGAGAGCTCTTCATGGTCAAACCTTAGCATACTTCATATCTGAATTCACTACATCAGACGATTATCCGAAGAATAGTGGAGAACCGTCCAACCGATGGAGAACGTTCATAGATGGAATTTCCAATAATCGATTTTTTAACGTCGAAGTTGCGTTAATGACTACTGAGGAACGATCGATCTGATATGCCCTCAAACTCAACTTCCCTGCAACAAATAACGAAGCTAAGTATGAAGCCTTGGCGCTCAAACTTGCAAGAAAACTAGGAGTGGAAACTTTACATGTCTTATGTGATTACTGGTTAGTAGTATGCCAAGTCAGGAAAGATTATCTGACTAGGGGGCAACGTCTTGCTCCTTATCTCAGCTGGGTCCAACAGCTACTAGCCGACTTCGAGTATTACACCATTACACACATCCTCGGAGAACAAAATGAAAAGGCTAAGTCACTGGCCAATCTAGCCAGTTTTGGGGATACATGACATATAGACTTTGTCCCAGTTGAAATACTTATTATTCCAAGCATTGACAGATAAAGATCGACTAGATCCTAGAGACGGAGCCAAAAAGGGAGTCATGGATGACTCCTATCACAGATTATCTACAACAAGGCATCCCTCTTGAATAGAGGAATGAGAAATGGCATATCCTTCACGAAGCTGTCCCATGAGTTAACGCTTGTACATTTTGTGTCCATCAGTGACTAGCCATCAACTTCGTATCCATCAATGTGAAGCCCATAGATACGAAAGTCACTACATGATCAAATTCAAGCCACTCAACTCCATCGATACGGAGCATTCCTAGGGACTATCCATTTCGTGGTCAATAGCCATCGATACAAAGCATACATTCCAATATCTCAGATCGATCCAGGAGAGGATCGATATGAAGGAAGGAATTAAAACAACCATCGAACGTTGTTACAACTAGGATTTCACATCGATCCAGGAGAGGATCGATACGAAACTCGATACAAAAAAAAACTTGACAACGAGCCATGAACGTCCAAACATTGACGGGTGCCAGGCTAACATACATGCATCAACGATGGACTAACATTCAATTTTTAAAATTCACAGGAGTTGGATGCTCACCTGATGACAATTACAACAGTGAAAAATAAATCGCTAGCACTCGACACTCAGTTACAACAATGCACTGCATAATCATTAACAGTCAACAAATCAACATTTATATTACTGGAAAACAATCGAAGGTTACATCTTTTGACGAAAAAATAGCAACTACTCAGCGAATCGGATAGAGCTTCTTCAGAATGAAGGATGCAGCTTTTCAAAGCACGTCATGTTCACACAAGACGTACTTTGGGGGGGGGGGCAAATGTTATCCCGCCTTTTGGCAAGGCCGTGACAACAAGAACTTGACTAGAAACCAAGGACAGTTCATCCTGGAGATCGGTTATACGCAGGCTCACTATGAATATCGAAGAATTTTGTCCGAGTCCGGATCAGGCTATAGTTGATATGACGAGACAAGAAAAGCTATAAAATCCAACGTTCCAAATTTCAAGTCGATCGGAGTTCGTATGCTCGAGATATGATCGATGCAAATCAAAAGGGATCAACCTCACTTCGTATCCATCATGTTCGTATCGATCAACGGTGGTCTTCTTCGTATCCATCATGGTCGTATCAATCCGAGTAACCATACTTCGTATCCATCATCGCCAACTAGCTCGTATCCACCAAAGGTAAGGCTTTGTTCGTATCCATCCAATCCTGAGAATGTAGTTCGTATCCATCTGCCAGTCTTGTTCATATCCATGAAAAACCGTGTTTCGTATCCATCACCTTGCATCTTCTTCGTATCGATCGAGTATGCACTCCACTCCCATCATCTAAGGTTACTTCATATCGATCAACACGTATAGGATCGATACAAAGTACACCACTGGTGTCGATACGGAAATGGACACGAATGAAGTCACTTCGATGGATACGAACCAATGATGCGAACAAAGGTTGAAGTGGATGGATGCGAATGAAGGGATATGAATGGACACGAATGGAGATCAAAAAGGATGAAGGCTCGGTCAATATGGCAAGAAATGTGGATCCACCCCAGTTTATCACTCCACGTCAACAAGCAAGCACGTGTCTTTGATTGACACGAAGGAGATGGAGGCGCGGGTATCGGTACGAACTCGTATCCATGTTGGAGAGCCCAATTCGTATCAATCATAACTCACAATCTACAAGTCCAAATGCTACGAAATTTTTACAGGAGCTTACGTACAACTCAAAGAACGTCCATGCCAAATTTCGACTCGATTGGACCAAATCTTGATCGATACGAAATTCGTTCGTATCGATCACGGACCGAGTGCAAATCAAGTGGGTTCGATCGCGTGGGCCCACCCACGTGCCAGAAGAGGTTTCCCGAGATCTGAGCAAGATATTTGCAGCCTATGCCTATAAATAGCACCCCAGAGCCTATAGAAAAGGGACTTTTGGCCTCTCTACGCCGATATTCTGCCGAAATGATTGTCAAAATTCAGTTATACTGTTGTAATCTTTTGTAAACAGTGAGTGAAGTTCAATAAACATCAGTCATTTCATAGTGGACGTAGGCAATTTGCCGAACCACTCTAAATCCGTGTCTTTCTGTGCAGTTTCTTATCTGTTTATTAGTGTGTTTGTTAGATCTGCTTCATTTTACATTTACCTTCTTCATTTTATCTCTTCAAACACATCCGAAGAGTGTTGTGTGCAATTTTAGTACAAACAAAGGTCATTTCAAGAAGGAGACCTATTCCTCCGAAGAGTAATGGCAAATATTAAGAATCCAATAAATAGACCACTTGGACCAAATTGGGAAGGTCCCCTAATTATACACAAAGTGATTCCTTCAGGAGCTTATTGTCTATTCCGACCTAATGGTAGTATGGTCCCTAGAACAAGGAATGCATAGCATTTGCGACCGTACTTCCCAATAGTGAATGAATAAAGGGACAATATTTAAGTGTATCTACATGGTTGGGAGCAAGATTCTCCTCAAATTTAGAAATTACCTAAGATGATAGAATGCCTTTGTCTACATCAAGATGGCCAGTTCAAAGCACCTCCTAGTGGAAGGTCAGAGTAAGCCTTTAGTTGTGCCAGAAATGGCCAGGCTAAAGCATTTGCAAGCCCTTGATCATGCCTACGTGGCAAGGTCAAGACACCTCCTAGAGGAAGCATGGAGTAAGCCTTTGGTCCCCGCCTAAGACAGCCGGGTCAAAGTACCGACCAGCTTTCATTCTTTCCTATAAGGCCTGTATGAACCACCTCCTAAAGGGAGGACAGAGTAAGCCTTTTATCCCTACTTAAGACGGCCGAGTCAAAGCACCGAACCGGCTTTCATTCCCGCCTAAAGGCTTGTTTGAAGTGCCTCCTAAAGGGAGATCGGGTAAATCTTTTGTAACAACCCGCATATTTTACGATTGTACATTTAAATATTTTATTTAAATATAACATCGTTAGTCGGATTAAAGTCTGAAATGTCACTTTTTGCAAACGACCGAATTAGGACTCAGGACCACTTCCATTGAGTCCAAAATGGCATTTGCGACTTTTTTTAGTATAAGCTTCGATATGTTTGGAGTAAGTTGAATTTTGCTATTTTCTGTTGGGCTTTTTGGGTTTGGGTTTCGCCCCACTAACCCTACTTATTACTCCAACTCTTTAACTCTTCATCCATTCACTCTCCAAACACTTTAGCTCAGCTGAAAATGGGGGAAGAGAAAAAGAATTAGAAATCACCAAGCCCTAGTTCCTCTTGCAAACTCAAATTCTTGCTCCAAATTCAAGGTGAAGCTTTGGTAAGCATCCTCTTCATCTTCTCCATCTCATTTCCTCTTCAATTTCAGAAATGTTCTTAATCCTAACTTTGAGAAAACTCCATCTTTGTTTAAGATTGAAGTTCTTGAGGTGGTGTTGAAGAGAGATCAACCTATTTCTTGTTCTTGAGCTTATCATTTGTGTTTGGGTTTAAAAGGTGAGATTTTTATCTCACATCTATGTCTATAACTATCTTTGATTGTTAGGTATGAATTCCTAACATCTTTACATGTTCATTTGATTTTGATTTGGATTGATTTGGTGAACATTTCAATTTTTGGTGTTTTGAAGTCTAAACCTCTAAAAATCTTAGCTTTGATGTTTGATCATGCTTTTGGTGGTGTATCGAAGAGCCTATAGGGCTGGGTTGTCGATTGACATAAACCCCTAGCGCCCATTGCTCGTCCGATCGCAAATTAGAAGAGTTTGCTCTTCATTTGGATAGGCTAAAAAACAGTCCCAGTGCCAGTCAGTCGACTGGCTGTAGAAACCGAGTGTATCTGGACTGTCTACAGAAACTGGAAGTCTCTGTTTACTGCAGTCAGTCGACTGGCCTCTGCAGTCAATCGACTGACTGCAGGAAATGAAACTTTTGGGTTTCTGGATCAGTCGACTGACCTCTGCAGTCAGTCGACTGACCTGCTTGTTTTTGCCGATTTTGCCTATTTTGCTTGAGGTTCCAATTTTTATCGATTCGTGATTATCCGATTTATTGTTATCATTTATTATTGACTTTGATGACTTCTTTTTCGGGGTTTTTGAGAATATCCATTTTGATGGATTCGGTATCGATTTCTTTGGATTTGATTCACGTCTTCGTATGTGGATTTTGGTGATTGATTGTCATTTCTATGCTTTGTCACTTTAAAATACAAAGGTTTCTATACTAGTAGTAAATATTCAAACTCTCTTACAAAGATGATTTCAAATCTATTTTTAATACAAAGCTCGTTTATAAAACCATTTTCTAATCTATTAGTATATACAAACCTTTACCTCATTCGTATGAGAAATCTAATTAAACGGCTTAGCAAAACAAGTGGTATGAAATGCTTGCGTTTACTTTGCCGGTTAATTCTTAGACTTGTTCGATTGAACTCTTGTGACAATTTTTGAGTGGAAATCTACAATCTGTTCGTAAATATTTGAGTTAAGCAAGTGGTTATGGGACATGAAGCTAAACTCTTATATTTACTAGCTTAGTGTAATCGACACTTCTTGATGATCGATGATGATCATTTTATGGTTTAGACTAGCTATGTGCGATGTCTCTTTGTCCACGTGGGGGGACCGTACCCCAATTTATGGAGCTTCGTCTCATTTTTATAGGCTTGCGACCTATAGTTTTATTGGAGTTTGGTTCATCGGGCGTTCGATGTACTACGTTGTTGTTTCGTACTATTTGTGTTCTGGTTCATCGGGCGTAACGCTGTACTACGTTGTTGTTCCGTATTATTTGAGTTGGTTCATCGGCGTAACGCTGTACTACGTCGTTGTTCCGTATTATTTGAGTTTGGTTCATCGGGCTTAACGTTGTACTACGTCGATGTTTTGGATTATTTGAGTTTGGTTCCTTGGGCGTTCGCTGTACTACATCGTGGCACCGGCTCTATGGTTAGCGACCATGGGTTATCGACCCGTTTGTGATACATGTGTTGGTGAGTTTTCATGCTCCCGTTTGTGATAGGCCTTCCCCCCTTTTTGAGATTTCTGGATTTTTGGTTGTGATTTCTAGAATTTGTGTTTCACCAACTTTCGTGGATTGGCATTGATATGTTTTGCCAATATTTGTGTTATGGTGAATTATTTAAGGAATGTGATTCTTTTTGGTGCTTCGAGTTGATTTAAGATATTGTATGATTTTCGTTGTTATTTGATGTATACTTGGCACAGTATGACATTTATGTTATAATACGTTTCTGGTCATATCTCTTATCCTATATCATTTTATCTGATATTTATAGCTAGACTGATCCGTTTATTATTTTCTTCTTAAATAATACTCGGGTCAGACCGAGATATTTCAGGTGCTTCTGCTTGACTGCTTATCAGGGCTTGTCACCTGACTTTTGGCTAACTACTTTAGGCTTGTAGTTTTTGTTATTATACATTTGAGATATAGATTCCTTGATGTATAATTATTCTTTTGTCTAGCACTTTATCTATTCTCTTGTGATGTAGTGGATCTCGTTTTACTACTACTTTGATGTACACTTCTTTGTGTTATATTCATATCTGTTTCCGCCTTTGTGATATGAATGTCTGTGACTGATTTGTGTTATGTTTATTTCTATATTTGTTTCCGAGGTCCACTTAGCCACTGTGTGGTAGCCTTGAGTTTGTATTAGATATGTTAGATTTTCTCTAGAAATGAAATGTAAGTTATAGTTTCTGACATATCGGTGTTCGCACAAAGCAATTACACATGTGGTCGCTCCTCAACAGCCTTATTCTTCATGCTAGTCGACGGCATTACATCGTAGTGTTATTGGCTAGCGAGAGTATAGAGGTGGGGTGTCACATCTTTGGTCCTACTTGATGAAAGCTAACCAAATGCACCAGATGACCTGATGCATCACCTCAGATTGTGGTAAGCAGTCAAATCAAAGGATTAAGACATCCAAAGTCCGAAGAGTGGCACAAATCAAAGGATTATGACATCTAAGGCCCGAAGAGTGGCACAAATCAAAGGATTAAGACATGCAAAGCCCGAAGAGTGGCACAAATCAAAGGATTAAGACGTCCAAAGCCCAAAGAGTGGCACAAAATAAAGGATTAAGACATCCAATGCCTGGAGGGTGGTGCAAATCAGAAAATTAAGACATCCGACATTCAAAGCACGGACAGTGGCGCAAAATCAAGAATTCAATCATTCAAAGGCCCAAAGGGTGGCACAAGATAAAAGATCTCTTATTATTTCCAGATTATGATTTCTGGACTTCTCTTATTATCTCCAGATGATGATTTCTGGACTTCTCTTATTATTGCCGTAGGGGAATTTATGCTCTTCTATTATTATATCCAGATAAAGGATTTATGGACTTCTATTATTTATGGATGATGATTCCTAGACTTCTTCTATTATTGCCAGATATGGATTTCTGGCCTTCTATTGTTCGAATATGGTTTTATGGACTTCTTCTATTATTGCCAGATTTGGATTTCTAGTCTTCTATTATTCAGATATGGCTTTTTGGACTTCTTCTATTACTGCCATAAATGGACTTCTGGACTTCTATTATTTAGATATAGTTTTCTTGTCTTCAATTATTATTGCCAGATATGGATTTCTGGTCTTTTACTATTACCAGATGTGAATTTCTACTATTCTATTATTTGGGATTTCTGGTCTTCTATTATTACCTCCGAAAAGGGGTTTTTGAACTTCTATTATTATCTCCTGATCCAAATCTCTTGTTTTCTATTATCATATTCAGATGATGGTTTCTAATCTTCCATCACCATATATGGATTTCTAGTCTTCAGTTATTACTTCCAGTTGTGGATTATTGGTTATCTACTATTATTTCGGGATTATGATCTCTAACCTTCTATTATTCTTAGATTTGGATTTCTGAACTTATATTATTTTCGGCTTTGAGTTCTTGGACATCTATTATCAGGGACTTCTAATGATATTAATGAACACATTTTTATATAAATTCGAAAACTAATAACAAGAAATATTACTCGCATTATGTTTTGCAAGAAAATAGCAAAGAAATTCTTGGATTTTTGTCCTAAAGAACAAAAGCTTCTTTTATACAAGGGGGGCTAAATGTTACCCACAAAATCGTCTTAAGAGTAAAAGTATGAAAGAAGAAGCTATAATGTGAGAGTTGGTTCCTTCCATAGGCATCGAAGGAGATGCTTCCGGTAGGGTTGAAGAGACGCTTTTGAAAGCATTGAAGGAGACGCTTCTGCAAGAATCAATTCTTCTACCAAAGTCATCCCTTCCGCAAGTGTTGAAAGATTCCCTTCTATGAGTGTTGCCAAGGTCTTCCCTGCCGCAATTATTAAACCTTCGAAATAGTCATCCTTCCACAAGCAAGTATTATCCTTCTATCACACGCCTTACAAACCCTCTACAATTCTTCAAAGAACGCTCCACATGTGGCACCGCCATGGCTCAACAACAATGAAGGGATTCAATGTGCCTTCAGCAACATAGTGCCGCATCAGTTCCCCTTCGCTTCTCAAAAGAGTTCCTTCCAGTGGTGTCGAAAGTGCCCGGTTCACATATAAAAGGGGCACCGAAGGAATGCTTAGCCAATATCCTTAAAGACATTGCTTCCGACAGTGATGAAAGCATCCATTTAAGTGTGGCGGAAGCATTATACAAGAAAAATAAAGACGCCTCAAGCACCAACATCAACGGAATGAATGGATTGCCGCCAACAAAGATAGAGGTGGAGCTAAAAAAAATGGCGAAAGGCAATGGAGGCATTCATTCCGACGATGACGAAAGGATAGATGTGGAAGGACTTGGACACACATCTATAAATAGGACCTTAGGGGTCACGTTTTGGGGAAGGTTTTTCCATTCCATTCTTCTTTTCTAATCTCATACTCTTGTAATCCTAAATCGATTTGGGGACATACCCTTTCCAATTTGTTACCATTTTGCACTTAATAAAATTAAGGATATGAGTTTGATCATTTATGGTCTCCTCACTTATGCTTCTTCGAATGTTGTGGGAATGGATGAACATGTATATATTTGAATATTGACTTTGAGCATAAGAATGATCTACATGGCCATTAGCTTACCTAATGACCAACACACAAGACTTATGCTTATCCCCTTAACTCTCTATGAACATATATTGTGTCATAGGATCCATTTGGATGTCGGAGCCTTAAGGTGATCTATACCCACATGATTGCCCTTTGGTCTTCATCTCATGTGGTTAGAAGGACAAAGCGCCCTTAAGCCCTATGAATTTAAGGAGGCCGATCTATAAAGGAGTCTATGACGCCATGAATTCACTCTTTAACAATTCAATCATACATTGGCTCCCAAACGATAAATTGGCCTTTCATACATGATCAAATCAATTAAAGGTTAACTTATCAAATAGCATCTAGGGTGTTAGATTATACTTTGGTTTAACATTATATTTTAAATTTAAAATAAATATGTATATATAAAGATTATAATTTAAGTAACATATATGTTTAACATTTAATGTTAACAAATTTAATTCAATCTTCTAACTTAAGTAGGAAATATAAATGTTTATAACTTTACACAAAAGACCGCTTATGAATTCTAGAACAAAAGAAAACTTTTATTTTTATGAATATAATAACCAAAAGAATTATTTTTTTTAGAAAATAACCATATAACACAAGAAATCAATTTTCAAGGTAAGTACAAACAATCAACAAATATAGTTTATTTGTGTTCATGTATACAAATGTTACAAAATTTTATATAACATAGTAAAATAAGTTTACATTTTTTATAAAAAATAATTCCAAAACAATAACAAAAGTAGTTGGACAACTTAGGCAGATACAAATTTGTTATAATATAATTTAGATCTAACTATACAAAGAATATGAACAAACAATTAAATGAGGTAAAGGATTTGAAATATATCAAACATAATAAACATATAATCAATGAAGATGTAGAACAAAGGGAGATCCAAGTTAAATAAACACGATGATCATGCAATTAACATTACAAAAAAGTTTTCTTTTATAATGCCAATACACAACACTATTTCAAAGTGTTATTATTTGTTTTATTTTCTTTTATTTAGGGTAGGATTGGGTATTCAACGCTTTCCGAGAAAGCAGGCTTCCACAATCATTTGCTTGTCTGCCTCTTTCTCAAATTATTTTCCAATTCCCTCTTCATTTTCGTTCCATTTTTTCCTATCTCTCAAACAAATCTTAGTTCTCTCTTGCAAACCTTAAATATCAGATCTAGTTCAAAAGCAATCTTCGCATACTTTGTATGGAAAAGCTGATGAGAGCAAGTATGCCATTTGGCCCGAGTCTGCATCTCGTAAGTTTCTCCTTTTTATTTATCTGCTAATTTGCTTTTACTTTTAATCGATTTATTCAATAAACTATTGCCGAGTTCTGATTATTGAACATCGCATTGTTATGAACTGATTCCGTTCCTGATTTTGCAATTAGGTTTTATAATTCTCAGTAGATCGGCATACCTTTTTCTTAAATTAATGCTCTGGGTATTATCGAAACGATTGAGAACAATGATCCTGTTGGTGGAATTGTGAGATCCTGCACCAATGAAGCAGTATGGATTGGAGAGTGATGCTGAAGTTCTTGATCTGCTTGATACTAATTCAAGGCAGAAAGAAGTAAATCTCTCTCTCTCTCTCTCTTTGTCTGTTAGTACTAATTTTGATCGTTGAATGAGTCAGGTTACGATTGTGGCAAAGCTATACTCGGGAGATGCCAGAGGGAAACTATGTGAAGCTGAGCATGCTTTGAAGCTTGATTCTTTAGTCATGGGTAGTAGAGGCCTCAGTCAACTTCAGCGGTAGCATTATTGTCATTTACAAACTTTATTTTTGTGATTTTTCTCTTTTGAATGTTAAGCGAACCAAATACTATAAGCTAATTTAGTTTAATGAATTTGTGTGTATACCACAGACCCAACAACAAGATCTGATGATTAGTAGATCTGACAATTAATAATTAGCAGTTCTGATGATTAATGTGCATATCTCACCGAGTATTTTTGAGATTTGGTATTGCATATATAATTAAGGTTACGTTCGATTAACTAAGTTGTGGAATGATATCTTTTTTCTTCTTACCCCTTTCGTATCATTTTTTGTTTCTTTTCGATAAATAATTTGCTATTGACCAAACAACAAGAAAAAAGAAGGTAAGCATTCCGCCTCCCTCCTAGTTTGATGTGATTAATATCTTTTATCTTGGTAGAAAATTAGCTATCAACAAGTAATTTGGTGCCTATCATAATATTCCAGCATGTAATCAAGTATACATATGCATACATACTAGGGTTGTCAATGGATATTCGAAAAATCCGAAATCCGTCCGCATCCGCATCCGAAAAGCGGATAAATATCCAATATCCGAAAAAACGGATGCGGATGCGGATACGAAGACATCCGCATCTGATAATTATCCATTCGGTTTTTGTCAAGATTATAGTTCAAATTATGTGTATTTTAATGCAGTGAAAGATACTTGTTTATTATTTTATTAAGTTAGTAGTTGATATTATATGCACTTAATGTTTTTTAACTGCTAGAAAGTACTTATTATCATCATATTTGTTAATTTTTAACACTTTTATAATCAATGAGATTGAAAAATATTAATGTTAAACTAAAATTTTCTTTTTAGAATTCTTGATTTATCAGTCGTTGGCGGATAGGATAATTATTCGATATCCGTCCGTATCCGCGGATGTGGATATCCGATATCCGAAAATGATTTCAGATGCGGATGCGGCTATGACACTATCCGCATCCGAAAGCATCCATTGACAGACCTAATACATACTATGAACCAACCAAGGGAGTTGTCTTCTATATTCCGTGAATTATTTAATTAGTTAATGCAAAAAATTGGTTATGGATGTAACATAATTGGTGGATAAGGGGTAATAAAGTAGTTGGCAAATTGACATAAATCACGTTGAATATGCCCATCCATTTTTGTGGACTAATACCTGCGTTTCAATTAGTTAAGCGTCATGTGATTCTATTCTTGTACTTGATGGAATTAAGTGATGCAAAATGATAATAAACTGACAAAAAAACAACTATTGAAAGATTAGTGTATTTTATAACCTGTCAAACTATTATACTTATTGTTATTAATATTTATAACAGTCTATAACACGAGAGTTTGGAGCTGAATTTAGATATCAGTTTAGTTATGGCTACTCCTCTATTTGAGTCCCTCTTAAGATACTTATGTGGGAAGAGAATAGCTTCTAAAACTATAGATTTATCGAAAGCAATTGATTTTTCATAATCGAAAGGATTTTAAATGTTAAATTGATTATTGGTGGATTTTAAATATTAAATTGATTATAGTATTATTGTCTTTACAGTTTCAAATGAATAAAGTCAAATGTTTCATTTAATAAATAAAGTTGAGTATTTTAGCTTTATCTCTGCTACAGCAAGGACAACCCAAACTTTCCATTCAACTTTTAAGTTTTATAATTTCTTGCTTGCATGTTCAATTTTTTCAAACGCTTCATTCATATTTGCCTTATCATATTTATTGTTGTCCTAGTTGAGGGTAGTCCCTCCTTTGTTCAATCCAAAAAATACTTGTCTTACTTTCATCCTTTTATCAGTTGTTAACATCTCGTGACACTCTTTTTCCTCAGTTTTCTCTGGTTACTTTTTGTATATATAATATATATTTTGTTTTATTTTAACTCTTCTGCTCATTATGAATTACCTTTATTTTTGCATATGCACTCAAGATTTCTCATGTCTTCATGGTATGGGTGTTAGCATCAGAATTGATCACTAACACCCTAGAATAGATTTGTGTAGGGAGGTTAATGAAGATAATAAATTAAAACAGAGGATTATCACAGTAGAATGCAAAAACAACAACAGAAACAAGAACACCAGAGTTATAGTGGTTCGGTGTAAATGCCTACGTCCACTTTGAATGTAATCTTTATTGCTTTTTCAAATACTTGAATACAAATACAATCCGTAAACAAATAGCTTGAATACAAATTTGAGTAAGAAGAAAGTGAATACAGAAAATGGCAGAGTCTCTCTGTAGTTCTCGAAAAAAGGTCCTTTAAATTAGATCCCTGCCCTCTATTTATAGACGAAGGTAGGCTGGTTCTCCCATCCAGGCCCATGACTAAGATAGCTCGGCCCATAGCTGATAGGTTAGGCAGACCGAACCAGCATGCCGAACCCTTCATGATCGATCCACATGTTGCCGACCCAGGGTTTCCTTGTAGGTGACTCGAAGCAAACTCTCAAGCGACTTGGGGCAGTTAGTGGTGTGACTCGAAGTAACCTGGTCCTTGCTTCGAATTGACTCATACTCATGCTCGTGTCAGTCCACTCTTCCATTCTTAACTTCCAGTCATGTTGACCAACCCTATATGGCCGAACCACGAAAGGCCGATCTACCTGAAACAATCCCTCCAAGGCCGAACCACTAAGGGCCGACCCACATGAACTAATTCCTCTGAGGCTGATCCACTAAAAGCCGAACCACCTAGGCCGATCGTAGCAAACAACATCACATAGTCCACAATCGACCCAGCTATACCGACCCACCTTGACCGATCCACCTTGGCCGAGCCACCTTGGCTTATCTATCTTGGCCGAACCACCATCTAACACCGAACCACCATGTCTATACTCCAACACCGATCCACCTTCAATTCTTGTACTTCACAAGCATGCCGATCTAGTGTCAAATATACCGAACCACATATATAAAGGCCGACCCAATCAAGTTACACCGATCCCTTATACTTCCAATCCTTTCTTGGCTTGAGTCCCATCTACGTTCAACCATAGCCTCTGCGACTATCGCCTTGTAGCCGAGCCAAAGTGCTGGGTAACATTTTCCCCCCAAAGCGTGTCTTGTGAATCAACACGACGCGCTTTGAATTAGCGAGTAATCCCTGTTTCCAGAGGCTAGTTCGTTCAAAATGATAACTGATTGTTGCTTTTTCGTTGACCTTTGACGAAGCTTCGCGTCGTCTGAACGTATTAGTTCAGTCTCTAAGAGATTCTTGAAATCCTGCTTTAACTTTTCCAAAGCTAAATGTATGCAACCTTTTAAAGGCTGAACCACAGTGGGTTATCTAAACCCACGCTTCTCCACTTATCCGGTAGTATCCGTCTATTTATCGCACTACCATCCTTAATTACCATCATATGTGTATATATATTCATATATATATATATATATACATACATTTTATTCTATTATCATTTACATACATACATATATATATATATATATATTCAAGAACAAGGGGCGGATCGGCATACGAAGGCCGGCCCACACGGTCGGTTTCCTTGGGCTGGGGTCGGCATGTCTACTAGCCGACCTCCCAAAGCATGATGACCGGGTCTACAGGAGAACGCCCGTTCATCTCCCCATCCTCCATATAAAAACTCACGCTCTCATTTATTTCTTCTCACTTCTATTTCATTCTCACAAGTCTGCTAACCTACTTCCCTCCAAGCCTCGTTTGTCACTCAGCCCTTCCTTCTCCCTCTCAAACCCAGGCCGCCTACCTTGCAACTCCAGCTGCCAACGAACCCAAATAAACCCAAATCTGAAATCCTACAGCTTTCATAAGCCTTAAACTCTCCATATAGGTACGAATCTCTCCCTTAATTCATCTCCCTAAACCCGAAATCTTGTGTGAATTTCGAGTGCAGGGTAAATGGCCTCTTTGATAGGAACCAATAGGGGATGTGAGGAAGAGAGATAGACGAGTTAGGAGTAGGAGCATGCCTTAGGTAAGGGATTCGACTCGGCCTCGATGGATTAAAACATGGGTCATTAGGAGAAGTAATCACCGGTATCATAATTTTGAGGTCGATGTTTTGGAGAAGAAAGGAGTTCGGCGTTTGGTGAAATAGAGGGGTTCGGTAGGATTTTAGCAGTGGAGTAGGTCAGTAGGGTTCTACCAGTGGAGTGGGTCGGTAGGAATATAGCCATGGAGTGGGTCGGTTGGAATATAGCAGTGGAGAGGGTCGGTAACTTGAGAGGAATTCATTCGGTAGGTTGTCTGGGGAGGTCTGGGTCGGTGATTTTTGAGAGAGTGGGTCGGCATTCTATAGGAGGGTGGATCGGTCATCTCTTTTTAGAGGGGTGATCGGTATAGGTGGTTAAGTGTTTGGATCGACATTAAGTGTTGAGAGTCGGCATTGGCAATTAGGACCATCTCAATTTGAACATCACATACATCAGGACTACACATTTCCACGTCTGAGCATAAAATAGTGAACAATGACAGGGACCAAAGCATATAATCCTATGGACCTAATTCGGACTAACAACTTCACAGCTTAAGTAATTCTAAACGTGAATCTAACCCAATAAATGCAAGTAACAACCTTTACAAATCTATGATGCCAATGCTCGATTCCAAGAATCCGCTACCTACCAATCATATGATAAACTACCAGAGACAGTCAGCGATGACGGTCTCCAAGGATGACAAATTAAAGCTTTATAATGCCATACTTGTCTTTAAAACTTCAATTTCTTTGTACTCATGTTAATCGTCGCACTAGTTCACACATAACACGGGGGGATATATTGTTGTTATATCTAATATCGACTAACTTTCGAGTATAGCTTAAACGGGTATTTATTCACACCAAGCGTCTTCCCGAAATGTCCAAGAAGTCAAGCTCCGCCACTATATCCGACAAGCCTGGACCAAGTTCATGGCAAGAGGTGGAAGGGACGTCGAGCCTGCCATTTGCCCCCATTCCTAACATTCCAGACCTTCATGTTGAGGTTATAAATCCGGCTCCCGATGTCGTAGACGAACCTGTTATTTTAGATAACCCCATTGATTCACAAGCCTAAAAAATCGACGAAGCCGCTCTTCGTCGATTGGGCTCAATCCACGGAATCCCCTTTGAAGACGTTTTTGTTCTGTCAGGACAAGATCGGCCCCATCTACTCCCAGCGGGATATACCGCATGCAACAAATTCATGTGTTGGACCGGATGCATGCTACCTTTCAATCTGTTCATCTGTGAAGTGTTATAGTACATAGGGATCGCTCATACACAACTGCATCCCAATAGTCATTCGTTCATTCACGGTACCTACATCCTTTTTATGAGTGTCATGTTTAGACCTCCAACTCCCGAGGACATTCGCTACATTTACCGTTTCAAGAGACGTGCTGATAGCCCATCTTATACATTCCTTGAGCCGTACCATAAATGCCAAGTTTTGATGGGCGCATGGAACAAGCTCTCCCAATTCAAACAGGAGTGGTTCTACGTACGCTGTCCTCCCAGCTTCGCAAGGAGATGGTTGGAAGGAAGTAAGTTTCATTCTTGTCTCACCCTTCATTCTAGGACTTAAGTCGCATCTTTCTTGAAGTTTGAACATTTTAATCCTTCCAAGTATCCGCCCAAGGCCCAAAGGCACTAGATACTCTGAGGCAGCCACGGCCATTCGAGCCTCTTCGGTAGAAGAGCGGGACATTAAATTGATTGTTACTGACGAGTTGCTCTCACTGTTTGGATAATAAGAAGAGGGTCGTAGGATTGGCCTTCCGAGTAACACCACGACAACAAGAACAACTGCTGAAATGAGTTGGGAACAAGTTGGTCCTTCAGTGCCCCCTGCCGAAGGGGCTCATGATACTACCAAGGAAGGCGCGATTAAAGAAAAGGAGGCTCCATTGTCGGTTGACAAGAATATAAGCCCCGGACAAGCGCCAGCAGCCGATATTCCCGGCACCAACCTAACCACCGCCTTCTTCGAAAAAGAAAAAGAGCTTAGCGTATAAGCTGAAAAAGAATAAAGTCGGCGGAACTTCAAAGGTCACGATAACCCCTATCGAGAAAGGATCGTCTTCTCAAAAAATGGAAAAGATTGCTGAAGGGACTATCCGACTTAACCATTCCTGACGATTTATTGAATTATGACTTCAATAATCTTGGCGCTATGGGATTTAACTCGCCTACGAGAAGCGATGAAGGTGCACAACTTCATGATCAGGGAGAGAAAACTCCATTGAGTAAAGCAAAATACATTGGTCTGTTGGGGGATGCACTAGGACACACACGAACACTTACACTCCACCACGCAATTGAATTCAGTTCGTCGTGTGACTTCTACTAATTCGTTCTCGTTTAATCTTACGTACAGGTGAAATGGCGCGCAGACATGGCATTGACCATCTCCGAGGATCCTCCAACTTCCATCACTCTGGTTGAGACTCACGATCGGGTAAACGAAGAGATAGGGACAAAGGCGGAGATAGAGACTATCATTCCAGAGAGTCGTCCTCATCCTCCAGAAGGAAAACCCACGGCCACTCTTCATATCCAAATGAACCTTCCAATCTTCCGGTGTGTAGTGGAGACAAGTCTACCCAGAAAGGCTCCCAGTCTGAAGTCCCTCGCGATCAACATTCTGGTTCTTCGAGCACCAAGCAATCTCACGAGCCTCATAATAAATTGGTGACTCCGGCAAGGCAGACTCCCCCAACTCCCGCTCACGATCCGTCGATGGCAAAAAAATCAGCTGAGCTTAAAGCTACATTCCCGAAGATCTATTTTGACGGGCTGAAATTCCTTCCTGCTATTCATCCTATTCCTGGGAACGTTAAAAAGAGCGCTATTGCCTGCAACAATGACGTGTATTTCCAACACGACACGTTCGTACACTTAGTGGAAAAAGTCTCGGAAGTCTCCATCGAGCGCTAGCACGAGCTTAACCACCTTAAGCTCGAAGCCATTTACGACAGAGATATTATAAAGGGTCAGGATTAAGAACTTCTCATACAAATCTCAACTCGAGACCGCCCAAAAGAATGCCAAGGAGACAGCCGAAGCGGTTAGACGCTTAGAGGCCAGTCATAAAAAAGAGTTAAACGTGGCAGTTCAACGCAGCGGCGCTCTAGCTCTGGAAAAAGACTCTCTGCAAAAAGAGAAAGATATCCTCACCTACCAAGTCAAAAAGTTGGAGGAGCTGCTTTCCAAAGAAAAGGAAGAAAAAATCGCAGCGCAGGAAGAATCACAAAAATACTATGATGAAATCGTCGAGAGGAGGAATTTAAAAACAAAACTCAACGAAGAACTACTAAAGATTAAAGCGCTAAAAGATGCAGCTCGTGAAGATGGCAAAAATGTGGCACTTTCAGAGGTAGACTCCCGAACCGAGGAAGCGACCGAAGCCGGAAGAGAAGAGATTAAGTGTTCATTTGACCCGCTCATCGCCGAGTACAATGCAAGAGTTCTCATGCACCACGACCTATCTTTCTTGGGCGATGGTTATCTCGAATTGCTAGCTGAAGCATGGGATACTTTGATAAAAATTAAGAAAGTGGAGCTGGGCGTCGAAGAGGTTGATGAAGAGGCCCTTGTGAGGGAAGTGCTATGAGGAAATGAGCCTTCAGACTTATCTGCGGCAAAAGCCCTATTTGGAAGAGACTCCCCAACGTCAAAGGGTAAGGAAGACATTGCTGGCCCGTCTGGCACGGAGTCCCAAGTTCCTCCTCCCATTCAATCGGCCGAGACTTCGTCACTTGGTCCTCCCGAGCAGCATGTCGGTTATGACCCGGAGAAGCCCGGACTTGGCATTCACATTTTATCCCCAATCCCTGAGGGTGATACTCCAAGGACCACTGAAAGTCAATTGGAAGCTGGTATGTTACTTCACCTTCTAGAGTTCAGGAAGTCATCGCTTTTGGCGAGTAACGGATGTGTTCTAACATTTGCTTTTCATGAATTCACATAGGTCACTCTGGTTCCGAGCCGACTCCAAGGAGCGATGCCGCCACAGAGCAGGAAGAAAAAGAGGCTGAGGCACCTCACACCGGAGATAACTCTGGTCCTGATGCTCAAGTGATCGGTGCGCTAGACGAGGATAAACTTGAAGACCCCACACCTGTAGAAGAACACGACGACGTCGAGATCACAGGCGCTTCCGAGCACACTTCCAAGCTTAGTATGAAGGAGCAACTCGAGGAGGAGGAGGAGAAAGAGAGAATCAAAGTTAAGACAGAACCCAAGGTGGTGGAGCTCGATGATCCCCTAAATAGGCCGTTGAAGGTCATTCTCCCCGGTGGGACCACACCCTTGGAAGTTCCTCCTCCTTCCTCGGGTACCACGTTGCTGGGAAGCAAAGGGTCTAGGAAAAGACGCTCAGATGAGGAGACGTCGGAGAAGTTGAAAAGGGAAAGAAAAACCGAAGAAATAGCTGTCGTCTCGCAACATTTTACTTAGCTTAAATAATTTAGAACCATGTAGTTGCTTTCCTTTCCTTTTTTCTTTTCTTTTAACAATAGTCACTATAGATAGACTTGGCCTCCGAACTCTCGGGGAAGTTGTAAGGAAATTTTTTGAGAAGTAAATAAATTTTGTTTCTTTGCATTCACAGATTCTCATCGCATAACTTATAATTCAATCTGAAACTGAAGTTCACAGTCTTGCGGGTCATTTAAACTCCAGTCTGCTTTCAAAAGACTTAGAGATTTTTGAAATCGTTTATACTCTAGTCCGCGCTTTGGGGACTCAGAGTACTCTAGTCCGCACTATGGGGACTTAGAGATTTTTGAATCATTATACTCTAGTCCGCGCTCTGGGGACTCCGAGTACTCTAGTCCGCACTCTGGGACTTAGAGATTTTTGAATCATTTATACTCTAGTCCGCGCTCTGGGGACTCCGAGTACTTTAATCCGCACTCTGGGGACTTAGAGATTTTTGAAGTCGTTTATACTCTAGTCCGCGCTCTGGGGACTTAGAGATTTTTTAAGTCTTTTATACTCTAGTCCGCGCTCTGGGGACTCAGAGTACTCTAGTCAGCACTCTGAGGACTTAGAGATTTTTTAAGTCGTTTATACTCTAGTCCGCGTTCTGGGGACTCAGAGTACTCTAATCCGCACTCAGGGGACTTAAAGATTTTTAAGCCGTTTATACTATAGTTCGCGCTCTGGGGACTCAAAGTACTCTAGTCCGCACTCTGGGGACTTAGAGATTTTTTAAGTCGTTTATACTCTAGTCCGCGTTTTGGGGACTCAGAGTACTCTAATCCGCACTCTGGGGACATTATCAAGAATTGTTGTATTTGAAGTAAACTGTAAAATGTTATTGCTTTCTCATCGTTTGTACAGAAACAAAATACAAGTATTTATACATAGTATGGGCCGAAAGCCTGTAATCCAAAATAAAGAGAAAACAAAAATATACACCGTTGATTTATATAAACGGTGGAGATGCTTGTAAACGTGATATAAAAGATTGCTATCTGTGTTTGTTTACTCTATTTCTCCCCGTAAAAAAGAGCGAGGGTTTTATTCTTCAGCTAGGGTTTTTTCTTTTCCCCTTTCTTCTTCTCCGATACATCGAACTCTGAAATCTTCTTTGAATCTCTCAAAATTCCTCCTTGATAAAGCTTTAGTCAGCATGTCAGCTCTCTGATGACTTGCTGGAACATGATTGATCTCTAATTTGCCGCTGATAACATGTTCTCGTACAAAGTATAGATCCAATTCTATATGCTTTGTACGAGAATGAAGCACTGGGTTGGCAGACATGGCGATAGTACTCAGATTATCACACCAAATAATTGGTTTACTTCGAGTAGGCAGACTGATTTCTTTGAGCAAGGTCTGGATCCAGATTAGCTCTGCAGTGGTACTTGCAACACTTCGATATTCCGCCTCCGTGCTAGACCGAGAAACAGTGGGTTGCTTCTTTGAGCTCCATGAGATAGGGTTGTCTCCCAAATAAATGATAAAACCACTTGTGGATCTTCGATCATCATGATCGGAGGCCCAATCTGCATCTGAGTAACTTCTTAACTCAAAGTTTTTGTTAGTACTAAAATATAGCCCATGATTAATAGTTCCTTTAAGATATCTTAAAATTCGTTTTACTGCCTTCCAATGATCATCATGAGGTTCATGCATAAATTGTGAGACTTTGTTTACACTATATGTTATATCAGGTCTAGTAGCAGTAGCATACTGTAATGCTCCAACTATACTTCTATATAATGTAAGATCATAAAAAATGTCTCCATTATGCTTAGACAATCCTAAGTTACTAATCATAGGAGTAGGCAAAGATTTTGCTAAATCCATTTTTGCTTTTACTAAAATTTCAGAAATATATTTTCTTTGAGAAAGGATTATATTTGTATCAGATTTTCTGATGACTTCTATTCCAAGAAAATAATTTAGCTGCCCCAAGTCTTTGATTGAAAAAGTTGAATTTAAATACTTGGTGACATTTGTTATTTCTAAACTGCTACTACCAGTTAAAATAAGATCATCTACATACACTAAAATGTATGTTTTGTAACCTCCTTTATTCTTAAAATATAAAGAGTTATCAGATTTTGCATTGTGATAACCTATAGCAGTAAGAGCTTGTTTTAATTTATCATACCATACCCTTGGTGCCTGCTTTAATCCATATAGAGCTTTGTGTAACTTGCATACAAGTTTACTGTCATGCTTATCATACCCCTGTGGTTGATGCATATATACTTCTTCTTGAAGTTCTCCATTAAGAAATGCATTGTTGACATCAAGCTGCTTCAATTCCCATTTATAATGTAAGGCAGCAGTTAAAATAATTCTAATTGTTGTGGGTTTGATAACTGGAGAGAAGGTTTCATTAAAATCGAATCCATATTGTTGAGCATATCCTTTAGCAACAAGCCTTGCTTTATACTTGAGAATAGATCCATCAGATCTTCTTTTGATTTTGTAGACCCATTTATTTCCAACAATATTTTTATTGTGAGGTTTTTCTACAAGGCTCCAAGTTTTATTTTTGGTTAAAGCTGAGAATTCCTCATCCATAGCAGCTTTCCAATGGGCATGTCTGCTTGCTTCTTCATAAGTTGTAGGTTCCCTTTCTTCAATACTGATGTTATATACTTTTGGTTTGAAGATTCCACTTTTGGCTCTTGTAATCATATGATGTCCAGTTTTTTGTTGCATATTTTCTTCACTACTGGCTTTTGAACTATCATTATCACTAATTCTCTGATTTTCTTGATTAGGTGAAGAATTGCTGACATCATTTTCATTCTGACCTGGCTCAACAGAGAGCATTGTGTTTTGGGGTGAAGCATCACTCTGATCTGGCTTTCTATTGAGCACTGTGTGTTGGAGTGGTGATACAGCTTGCTGATGTGAATTGATTACTTTGGCTTGATTGAAAGTATGAACTGGAATAGCTGGAATAGATACCTTTGCATCATAGACTTTTTGTGTAGGTTTCACTTCAGCTTCCTTAAAAGGAAAGATGAGCTCATTGAAAGCTACATGTCTTGAGATGATCACTTTACCTTTACTGGTAAGACACTTATAACCCTTTTGATTTTGAGCATATCCAATAAAAGTACATGGCTCAGATCTAAAACTTAGTTTATGAGTATTATAAGATCTTAAATTTGGAAAACATAAACACCCAAAAATTTTGAGAGAATTATAATCTGGCTTGATATTGAATAAATTTTCTAATGGACTTGTATTGTGCAAAACTTTTGTTGGCAACCTGTTAATAAGAAAAACACTAGAAATAAAAGCATCAGGCCAAAATTTTAAAGGAAGAGAGGCTTGAGCTAATAAAGTTAACCCTGTTTCCACAATATGCCTGTGCTTTCTTTCAACAAGCCCATTCTGTTCAGAAGTATAGGGACATGTCATTCGATGTAGAATACCTTTCATATTAAAATATTCTTTCAGAGGTTTATACTCTGTCCCTCCATCTGTTTGAAGAATTTTTAACTTTGCACCTGTTTGTCTTTCTGCTTGAGTTATAAACTGTATTACAGCATTAGCTGTATCTGCCTTTGATTTTAAGAAATATATCCATGTATATCTTGAGTATGAATCAACAAAAGAAACATAATATTTATAACCGTAATCAGAAGTTATTGGGGCTGGTCCCCATAAGTCAGTAGCTACCATTTCTAATGGTTTACTATATTTAGTTTGAGAATTTGGAAATGGTAGCTTATGACTTTTCCCTAACTGACATGCAGAACAAACATAACTATGAGATATATCATCAAACTTAATATTGTTATTTCTCAAAATATTCCTTACAATGTTAATACTTGGATGTCCTAGCTTACAATGCCACAAATCTAGTTTATTCATAATTGTTGTACACCCAGTTTTAGAGAAATTGCACCAGTATCTACTTTCACAGTTTCTATTGTTCTTGCCAGGATTGAACAGATATAGTCCATTTTGCACATTACCCTGTAATAAAATTTCATTATTTAGAATATCTCTAATTATGTAATGGTGAGGAAAAAACTCAAAATAGACTTGATTATCATTAGCAAATTGTGATACACTAAGCAAGTTTTTCTTAATTTCTGGTACCCTAAGAAGATTATTTAAATATAACTTTCTTTTACTGTTAAGCATAGCAGTACCAGTATGAGTAATTTTTGAAGAAATGCCATTACCCATAAATAAAGAATGTGTACCTTTATATTCTTTATTGCCAATGTTCAAGTTGTTCAGATTGTTGGTAATATGATTTGTGGCTCCAGAATCAAGAAACCAATCTTCAGTCTGAATATCATCAACTTTGGTATTAGAATCTCCATTATTTTTGGAGTCTTGATTTTTTTCTGTTCCTGCTTGAGCAATGTTAGCACTTGGATAGTTTGATTTCTGATTGTTATTTCCTTGTTGACTTAGAGAAAAATTTTGATCAAACCTAAAATAACACTTTCCAGCTGTATGGCCAAATTTCTCACAAATTTGACACTTAATTCTATTTGAATTATTACCCAACCTGCCTCTCCCTCTTCCTCTGTTTGACATCTGAGTATTTCTTTGAACATTTTGATCAGTTTTATTGTTTTGAGGCCTTTCTTGATTTTTATTTCTGTTTGTGGAAGCATAATTGACCATATACTCACTGTTTCTTGTTTTTTTGGCTTCAATTCTTCCTTCATGAGCAATGAGTGTTGACTGAATATGCTGAATTGATGGAGTGGTAGGTTGGGAGGAAAGCATAGTAACAACTGACTCGTAATCATCATCAAGACCACTTAAAATGGTGAGAACTTGATCTGCTTCAGAAATATTGTGACCAGCAACTTCAAGTAAGTCACATAGCGTTTTGATTTTTGTTAAATACTCTCTCATAGACATAGAATCCTTGCTAATGTTGTTAAGTTGACGTTTGTAATGCATAATTCTTGCTGATGACTGAGTGTTGAAGGTTTTCTCCACTGTTTCCCAAATTTCTTGGGCTGTTTTACACCCTATCAACTGTGGTAATAAGGAATGGCTGATTGATGAAAATAGCCAAGCACATAGGAGACTATCTTGTCTTTTGTAGTGAGTAAATTCTTGATTTATTATGAGTTTTCCTTCACTGTCAGAAATCATTTTTGCTGGAATTGCAAGAGTTCCACTGATGTATTCTTCTAATCCATACCCAGTTAGGGCAGCCATGATTTGACATTTCCATAGTAGATAATTTGCCTCATCGAGTTGTATAGAGATAATCTGATTTTTTGGATTAATGATGTTTCTTGATTCTTTTGCAGTGTTGTGATCACTATTTGACGCAGCAGAAACATTGTTTTTGGGTGAGGATGAAGAAACAGTATCTTCATCTCCTGCCATGCTGAAAACAGATGCTGGCGAGGCAGATTTTTAAATTTGCAGCCAGAAATTGTATCAAGAAATTGATTCTTGAAAGTAATTTTCAGAAGTAAGGCTTGGGAAGAATTTTTGAGAGAGGTATAGAGAGAAAGAAAAAAATCAAATGATGATTTGCTCAATGAAAGAACTGAGAGCAACCAAAGATAGATGATCTATCTTTAAGGATGGCTCGATGATGATCTTTAGAGCAAGATCTGATGATTCAGTCGTTAGACTGTTTTACGCTCTGATACCATATCAAGAATTGTTGTATTTGAAGTAAACTGTAAAATGTTATTGCTTTCTCATCGTTTGTACAGAAACAAAATACAAGTATTTATACAGAGTATGGGCCGAAAGCCTGTAATCCAAAATAAAGAGAAAACAAAAATATACACCGTTGATTTATATAAACGGTGGAGATGCTTGTAAACGTGATATAAAAGATTGCTATCTGTGTTTGTTTACTCTATTTGACATAGAGATTTTTTAAGTCATTTATACTCTAGTCCGCGTTCTAAGGACTCAGAGTACTCTAGTACGCACTCTAGGGACTTAGAGATTTTTTAAGTCGTTTATACTCTAGTCCGCGTTTTGAGGACTCAGTGTACTCTAGTCCGCACTCTAGGGACATAGAGATTTTTTAAGTCGTTTATACTCTAGTCCGCGCTATGGGGACTCAGAGTACTCTAGTCCGCACTCTGGGGACTTAGAGATTTTTTAAGTCGTTTATACTCTAGTCCGTGCTATGGGGACTCAGAGTACTCTAGTCCGCATTCTGGGGACTTAGAGATTTTTAAAGTCGTTTATACTCTAGTCTGCGTTCTGGGGACTCAGAGTACTCTAATCCGCACTCTGTGGAGTTAGAGATTTTTTAAGTCGTTTATACTCTAGTCCGCGTTCTGGGGACTCAGAGTACTCTAGTCCGCACTCTAGGGACTTAGAGATTTTTGAGTACATAGCTGGTCGACTTTTAGCTTTGTGATTGCGTTTATATGCCATGCAGATTAATGCAAATTAACCTTGTCATAAAATTATAAAACATGGAACACCAACAGTTCACAAAAAATAGCTTCAAGCTTTTATTGATCGTAGAAAATAGGGACAAACTAAACTTGTCTTATTACATGTCGGAAACAAAGAACAACAAAAGAAACATGTACCATAAACAATCGCTACTAAAACGCAAAAGAAATAAACTAAGTATAATAACGGCACAAATGCTCACTATTCCAAGCTCGAGGGAGTGTCACGCCATCAACAGTCGCTAGCTCGAAGGTTCCTTCTCCAAGCCTCCGTTCGATGACATAAGGACCTTCCCATGTGGGATTCATATGTGATGGGACCGGAAAAACTCGTTTCAAAACAAGGTCGCCAACATCGAAAGCTCTTGGTCGAACTTTTTCATTATAATATCGGGCGACTCGGTGCTGGTGTGCGGCTGCCCTTAAATTAGCTTCTTCGCGCTTCTCGTCGACAAAATCCAATGGCTCCAGTAAAAGAACTTGGTTTGTTCTAGGATCATTATAAGTCACCCGGTGGGAAGGAACTTCAAGTTCCATGGGTATAACTGCTTCTGTGCCATATGCCAATGCGAAGGGAGTATGGCCAGTCGCGGACTTGTGGGTGGTTCTGTACGCCCATAGTGCCGTTGGAAGCTCATCCACCCACTTGCCTCTAACCTTCTCCAGACGTTTTTTCAAGATGGACTTGATTATCTTATTGACGGCTTCAACCTGCCCATTCGCCTTAGGGTGAGCGACTGCCAGAAACCTTTTCTCAATGCAATACTTTCGACAAAATTCTTTGAATTCTCTACTCTCAAATTGGGTTCCATTGTCAGTAATGATAGTCCGTGGGAGACCAAAGCTGCATATAATGTTTCACACAACAAAGTTAATGACCTTTTTGGTGGTGATCATTGCTAATGGCTCCGCTTCTGCCCATTTGGTGAAGTAATCGACCGCGACAATTGCGTATTTTGCACCACCTTTGGAGATTGGCACGGAGCCGATAATATCGATCCCTCATATCGCAAACGACCATGGACTGACCATTTGCGTGAGTTCTGTCGGCGGCGCTCTCGGGATCTTTACATACTTCTGACATTTGTCGCATCTCCTTACATAGTCCGCGGCGTCCCGATTCACGGTCGGCCAATAGTATCCATAGCGGAGTATCTTTTTGGCTAGAGTCTGCCCTCCAGTATGGTCGCTACATTCTCCTTCATGGACTTCTCTTAAAACTAGCTTTATCTCGTCGTAGGCGATGCACCTAAGCAAGGGAACAGAGAATCCCTTCTGATAAATCATTCCATCCTGCATTATATACCGCGAGGCTTTGCGAACGACTTGTTAACTTCTCGTTCCTTCTCTCGGGCAAGGTTCCGTGTAACAAGTATTCTTTGAATGGGGTCATCCACGACTCCCTTTCAGTTTCCGTCTCCGCCACAAAATTAACTTCCATCTCATTTATACTCGGAGCATGTAGAGTTTCAACGGGAACCAAACCCATCTGCTGCGCATCACCAGTGCTTGCAAATTTCACCAGAGAATCGGCTTCCTTGTTCCGTTTGCGTGGAATGTGCGAAATATCATAGTGTTCGAGGTCCACCAACAATTCTTGGACCCAAGTGAGGTATGGAGCAAGCTTCTGTCCCCTTGCTTGGTAGTCTCCCCGGACTTGGTACACCACCAGTTGTGAGTCACAAAAGATTTCCACCGATTTTACTCCAAGTTCTTTGGCAAGCTTCAGTCCGACGATCAACGCTTCATACTTGGCTTTGTTGTTCGTAGCGGGGAAATTAAGTTTCAAAGCATAACAAATCGATCGGTTCTCGGGAGTTACAATAATAACACCAGCCCTAGAACAATGGTCGTTGGATGCCCCATCGGTATATAGCTTCCATCGAACAGCGGGAATCACATAACTTCCACTTGGCTCGTCTGATATAGTGAACTCTACAATGAAATCTGCTAGCGCTTGTCCCTGGATAGCCCTCCATGGTAGGAGGTGATGTCGAACTGACTTAGCTCAATGTTCCATTTGAGTAACCTTCTAGAAGTCTCTGGTCGTTGGAGCACCTGCCGCAAAGGTTGATCGGTATATATACTGACCGGATGTGCTTGGAAATATGGGCAGAGTTTGCGTGATGCGATCACCAAATAGTAAGCCAGCTTCTCAGTCTTGGGATAATTTCTCTCTGCCCCCGTTAAACGCTTACTAACATAGTACACTGGCTTTTGGATTCGGTCCTCCTCACAAATCAAAGCTGCACTGATGGCGTGCTGGGATACGACCAAGTAAACATACAAGTCCTCATGCTCTACGGGCTTTGGCAGAATAGGGGGCCTATCCAAGTAACTCACTAGAGCTCGGAACATGTCCTCACAATCCGGCGTCCATTCAAAATTTCTTTTCCCTTTCCTTATCACATTAAAGAAAGGAATACACTTATCGGTTGCTCTGGATATAAATCACTCAATGCAGCAACTTTTCCATTCAGGCTTTGTACTTGCTTTATAGTTCTGGGTGCTTGTACGTTTTGAATAGCTTGAATCTTTCTGGGTTTGCTTCGATTCCTCGTGCATTGACAATGAAACCCAAAAACTTCCCCGATGCAACGCCAAAGGAGCATTTCAATGGATTGGTTTTCATTCCGTAAAATCTGAGTATATCGAACATCTCTGCTAAGTCTCGAATGTGGTTGTTTGACTGTCGTGACTTCACGAGCATATAATCCACATAGACTTCCATCATTCTACCAACCTGGTCTTTAAACATCTGATTCACCAAACACTGATAAGTTGCCCTTGCATTCTTCAACCCGAAAGGCATCACTACATAACAGTACAATCCAACGTCTGTGACAACACTGGTATGCTCCTGTCTGGGATGTGCATCGAGATTTGATTGTATCCCGAATACGCATCCATAAATGACAACAACTCGTGTCCTGCTGTCGAGTCGACCAGCTGATCAATTCTGGGCAATGGAAAACTATCCTTAGGGCACGCCTTGTTCAGGTCCGAGTAATCAACACAGGTCCTCCACTTCCCGTTTGCCTTCCTCACCAGTACGGGATTAGATATCCATTTAGGATAGAAGGCGTCGCAGATGAACCCATTGGCTTTGAGTTTATCCACCTCCTCTTTGAGAGCAGTGGACCTCTCCGGGTCCATGCCTCTCCTTTTTTGTTTCACTGGCACATACTTTGGGTCAATGTTCAACATATGACTTGCGATGGTGGGAGAAATCCCACACATATCAGAATGGGTCCAAGCGAAAACATCGAGATTCGCTCGGAGGAAATTAGTAAGATCCCTCATCATCGAGGGGTCGAGCTGTGATCCAATCTTCAGCACTCATGATAGGTCATCATGGCTGACTGGAATGTCAATCATCAGTTCAGCCGGTGCCGCCTTGGCCTCCTTGGGTTCTTCATCGTCATCTCTCGGATCTATGTCTCTGTAGATCCGACCGTGTTGCCCAAGCCAAGGCTCAGCCCCTATTTGTCAATTTTCAGCAACATGGATGCGAACAGGCTTGTCCACACCCTTTCCCTTCTCTCTTCGTTGGGCCTCTCTCAGCTCAGCCACATAACAAGCACGACCAGTTGCTTGATCGCCATGCACTACACCAACTCCATTGTCCGTCGAAAATTTCAAGGTCAAACACCATGGGGCCAAAGCTACCCTAAACTCCGCCAGGGCGGATCGGCCCAGAAAAACAATATACGGGGAATCAACATCCAACACAATGAACGGTAGGATCCGTACCCTCCTGCGTTCACCTTCTCCTAGTTCGATTGGAAATTCGACAAAAACTACTGCATCAGTAGCTGCACATTAAAGCCGTGAATGCGGGCTTTAGATGGTTTCAGATCCTTTGCCTCCATCTTCATTTGGTCATACGCCTTCTTAAAGATAATATTAACATAACTCCCACAATCAATTAGTATTTTTCTCACAACCGCCAGTCCGATCGTGGTTGAGATAACCATCGGGTCAATGGTAGGTGCCTCCACCTGATCGGTATCCCTACTCCTAAATACTATATCATCCGTCATCATTCGCTGCTGTTTTGCCGGAGTCCCGTCTTCTGTGTTCGAGCAGCACTCGAAGTCTGCATGCTTCAAGGAACTAGAATAGCGTTCCATTTCTTGCCAACTCTTGTCTGCAGGATGAGGTCCACCGATTATCGTGTTTATGACCAGCCTTCCTCCGGTCCGAGCGGGCTCCTCAGGTCGGCGTGAAGCTTGCTTGTGATTGGGGTCGGATGCCCCTTGTCCGCCTTCCTGCGAATTCTTAACAAATTGCTGCAACTTCTTCTAGCGAATCAGCTTTTCTATAACATCATGAAGGTGTCTGCACTCTTCAGTATTGTGCCCATAGGTCTCGTGAAACCGACAATACTTCCTGGTCTGCTTCTGTTCCTCAGTCGATTCCTTTGGGTGCGGTTTTCGGCATTGAAAGGTATTACAAGTTGATAGATAAATATTCTCCAAAGATGTGTTCAGGGGCGTATATTCATTATAGGTCGGGATCCTTGGTTTCCACTTTCCTGGTTCCCTGTTCCGTTTGGAATTTCCTTCTCCGGTTCCTTTTGACCGCTCTGTCTTATTCTGAACATTAACTTGGACCTTACCAGAGCTCTTACGTGATTGCTTTACCGCGATGTTGCTTTGCACCGCTTCCTTACTGGGTCCTAGCGCATTGCTCCGTCTTGACCACCTGGCCTCTTCCTTTCTCATGAATTGGTTTGCCTTCGAATAAAAGCGTTCTAGGATAGTTGGTGGTTTGCCTGCCAGCCAGTCACCAAACTTAGACTCCAGGTCCACTCCTCGCATGACGGCAATGAGGATAGCATGGTCGTTCGGATTACTAACTTCAGTAGTAGCAACATGGAATCTCTATAATAAGTCCTTCAACGACTCACCACGAGCCTGAATCACACTGGATAGCGACATCACGTCTTTTGGGCTAGTAGCATGGATCCTGAACTGCTCTACGAACTTCATTGCTAGCTCATCAAATCTAGACGAGGGAAGCCTCGTGAACCACATGGTAGCGATCCGGGACAGAGTTATTGGGAAGCACCTGCACTTAGTCGCATCGTTTGCCCTAGCTGAGTCCATCATCCACTCATATCTCATTACGTGCTGCCATGGATCGGTCTTCCCTTCGTAAGCGGGGATAGACATGCTAAACTTTCTGGGGTACTCAGCTTGTAGAATATTATTTGTAAACGGAGTATGACTCCTTGATATGCCCCAATCGTCATTAGTCAAGCCCTGATTCTCCCTCATCAGCTGCCTGACCATGGCTGATAAATTCGGAGTTTGAATGGGGGTTGCCAAGTCGGTATCCGCCTTGCGCGATTGCTCCGGTTGGTGCCTCCTCTGTTGACGATCATTTAAGTGTGCATCCTGAGGACCTGCTTCATTACGATCATGGTGAGGTGGTTGACCAGCTCCCATGCGTACGCCAGATTCTAAGTTTCTCACTCCAGGTTGGGTGCGACTCCCCAAGTGTAGTCGAGGAGCCACGGTTCCAACTAAGGAATCTAGATCATTTCTGTTGGTTTGTCCTTGGAGACTCGTCACCGATTGCTCTGTTGCTCCGGTTTGTGCTGTTTCAATCCTACAGCGTCTACGCCTGGGGTGTTCATCTGACGAAGCGGAGCTGTCGGATGATGAGTAGGAAGTAGGGCTTCCTCCAGCGTTCTGACACTGCTGCCGAGCAATCTGGGTCATCAGGTTGGCATTTACTTGAATCTGCTCGTTAACCTGTCTCCTGCTTTCCACGAGCTCCCTCATCAGCTCATTGAACTCTTCCTTGGTGACAGCTTCTGCTTGGTTTGGGATGGTGGCGGGTTCTGCACCTGCATTAGCTCGCTGACTGCTGGGTCCTACTTGCTGGATGCAGCGGTCTCATTAGCATCGGCGTCATGGGAGGCGGATCTGGTACTTGACCTTGTCATCTTAGAGTTACCTGTAGGAACTCTGAATAGAATCTGTGAACTTCTGAGAATAAACTTGGATCTCCTTCGGGGGATTTCCTCAATCCAGTAGCAACAAAGCAGATCCTAACGACCTGAGAATGAACTTTCTCAATGAAAGCACCAAAATGTTAGCACCAGAATTGGTCACTAACACCCTAGAATAGATTTGTATAGAGAGGTTAATGAAGATAATAAATTAAAATAGAGTATTATCACATTAGAATGTAAAAACAACAACAGAAACAAGAACACCAGAGTTTTAGTGGTTCGGCGTAAATGCCTACGTCCACTTTGAATGTAATCTTTATTGCTTTTTCAAATACTTGAATACAGATACAATCCGTAAACAAACAGCTTGAATACAAATTTGAGTAAGAAGAAAGTGAATACAGAAAATGATAGAGTCTCTCTGGAGTTCTTTAAAAAAGGTCCTTTAAACTGGACCCCTGCCTCTCTATTTATAGACGAAGATAGGCTGGTTCTCCCATCCAGGCCCATGACTAAGATAGCTCGGCCCATAGCTGATAGGTTAGGTAGACCGAACCAGCATGCCGAACCCTTCATGACCCATCCTCCTATTGCTGACCCGAGGTTTCCTTGTAGGTGACTCGAAGCAAACTCTCAAGTGGCTCGGGGCAGTTAGTGGTGTGACTCGAAGTAACCTGGTCCTTGCTCCGAATTGACTCATACTCATGCTCATGTCAGTCCACTCTTCTATTCTTAACTTCCAGTCATGTTGACCAACCCCATATGGCCGAACCACTAAAGGCCGATCTACCTAAAACAATCCCTCCAAGGCCGAACCACTAAGGGCCGACCCACATGAACTAATTCCTCTAAGGCCAATCCACTAAAAGCCGAACCACCTAGGCCGATCGTAGCAAACAACATCACATAGTCCACAGTCGACCCAGCTATACCGACCCACCTTGACCGACCCACCTTGACCGATCCACCTTGGCCGATCCACCTTGGTTTATCTATCTTGGCCAAACCACCAGCTAACACCGAACCACCATGTCTATACTCCAACAACGATCCACCTTCAATTCTTGTACTTCACAAGCATGCCGATCTAGTGTCAAATATACCGAACCACATATATACAGGCCGACCCAATCAAGTTACACCGATCCCTTATACTCCAAATCTTTTCTTAGCTTGAGTCCCATCTATGTTCAACCATAGCCTCTGCGACTATCACCTTGTAGCTGGGCCAAAGTGTCGGGTATCAATGGGTATTAAGGTTCTACTAATTCCTAGCACTTCACGTCTCACTTAATAAAGAAAGGCGAGCAGTAGTAACCTGCAATTATAAACACAATAATAATAATTAAAATAAATTAACTATGATTATAAAAATTAACTTCATCAATTAAGTTTTATTAAATTAAATAAAGTTTATTGTAATAATAATTTAACTAATGTTTATGAGAATTAACTAGGTTTACTAACAACAACAACAATCATAATAGTAATAATAACAATGAATAACTAAGTTTATAAAAATTAACTAATTTTTATAATAATTAAGTAAGTTTAGAATAATAATAATAATAATAATAATAATAATAACAACAACAATAAATTATAAAATATTAACCAAGTTAGCTAAAGTTTATAAATATCAACAAAATTAATATAATAATAATAATATCAATAATCACACAAATAAATAAATTAAGTTCATAAAAATTAACTTTGTTAACTAAGTTTTATAAAAAAAAGTTTATAATAATAATAATAATAAAATAACTAAGTTCATGAAAATTTACTAAGTTTATAATAATAATAATAATAAAATATTACCAAGTTAGCTAACTTTTATAAAAATTACTAAGCTTATATATAATAATAGTAATGATAATAATTAATTTACTAAATTTATAATAATAATTAGATTAACAGTAATCACAACAATAATAATAACAATAAACAAACTAAGTGTATACAAATTAACTAAGCTTATAATAATAATAATATAATAACACTACAAGGAATACGGTCATTTCCGACGGCTCCTAGCTATCGAAAGCCGTCGGAAATGCCATCGGTATATAGAACATGGCTTTCGTCCATTTCCGACAGAAACGACGATAGATTTGCGACGGCCTCCAATTGCATTTTCCACGGTAGTTCCGACATTTTTTCCGACGGTGATGGCGTCCACGTGGCTTAAAAACACAACTGAAAACCGTCGGAAGCCGTCGGTATATACGACCGGTTAGCCGTCGGAAGCCCTTGGAATATGTCGACCTATAAGCCGTCGGAAATCTGGGTAATTTTTTTTAGCAGCCCAACAGCGCATCAATATCAATATATATCACAACACATCAAAATCAATATATATCAGGTATATAAGCTAAAATCAATATCAATATCAATAATAATATAAAACTCAAACATTACCATCTCAAACTCAAACATTCCAATCAATACAAACCAAACCATCCATCATCACCCCACAATGTCTAAATCCAACATCAATGTACAATATATACATCAAACATCAAACCCCACAATTCAATATCAAGCACTAAATGTCCACAAATCAATCTCACCATCTCTCATTGTATATATACACAGGTTTTAAAAACAAAAACTACAAAACGTACCTTATAACTCGTCATCGGCTCCAGAACCATCAAACGAAGGGAATGCTCCATGACGCTCCATATACTCGGCCAAACGCTGGTTCAGTTGCTCCATTTGCGCTGCTCGGAGGCGGTCCTGCTCCTGCAGTTGTGCAATCTGCTGTCGAATCTCATTAATCTCCACGTTATCCTGATCCCTTTGGTAAGCCTTTTGTGATGCCCGAGCCTACAAAACAAGTCAAAATATGTTTAAGTTATTACGTAACTTTTATAAAAATTAACCAAATTTTATAATGTAGTTAATTTTTATAGATTACCGATTGGTTGTCATAGCCGTAGCACCTATTTCTCTAGGTCGGCTCCATAACAGAGTCAAAGATCGCGTCCTCCTCATCAGTGGTCAACTGCTCCAGTCCCGAATGCTCAAGCATCTACGCACGTGCTTGCATAAATTTTTTCTGCAATGCAAAATCAAATGCAAGTAAATATTACATGAGATTATAATAATAATTTATTACTAATTAATTAAAATGACCATTATTATTAACTTATAACTTAAAATATACTTACATGTGCGGCGTATGCTTTATCATCCTCATGCCAAGCATACGTCACTGATCCCTCGTTGTCGGTCTGTCTGACGGCATGAGTATGCGCAAATACGTCCATATATGAGACGGGAGCACCACGCGCTCTTTCTTGCAATAATTGGTGTATATTATTGTTGTTCATACAAATTTATACAAAAAATGTAATAACTGTTCGTAATTGAAATTAATCAATTTACCAGGTCCTCGCGATGATGCTGAAATGATTTCGAGCCACCACAGTGTGTGATTGGATTTTTCTGCCTATTCGCCGAGTTCCTGTCTGACTCCGTCTACAAATTAAAAATTAAGATTATATTTTACAGATATAAATTATGTATTCTCTACTGACTAAATTAAGGTGACAACTGATAGACTTACCCTGAACTCATCGCTACCCCACCATGCGACCCAAGCATCCCATACACTGGCGCCCATCCAGTTTGGCGTCGTACCGGATTTTTTGATGCTCGACATCGTATCCTGGTAGTTCTTTGCAATTTTGGAGTTCCAGTGGCGCTGGCAAAGAGCAACATCCTCCTCTTGCAGGTCTACCGCACCCTATATATATGTTGAAAAAAATATAAGTTATACATTTATACTAAGTCAGCAAATTGTAAAGTGATTATATATAATGATATATAATTTTACACTTACCAGGAGTCCTGCCAGATGCTCCCCAGACATGCTCAGGAATCTTACTCCATTTCAGCCAGCATGCAGTCATACGGCTCATGTATGCCTGCCTAGATATGCTGAGCACTATATTGGAAGGCTCAAGCTCAAAACCCCTGCATTAAATATGATACAGACAAATCATGACTAATATATCATACAAAATATTTATAATGCTGAAGTAAATTTAATACTTACGAGCCATCTACTTTCGGTTGCAATCTAACTACCGTACGCGACGCCTCCTGGGACGTGCCGCTGCCATCACCTCCACTGCGAACGGTCCCTCTCTGAGACGAAGATGGGGAACCGGACTGCGAAGAACTCCGCCGTCTAAAGAAAGACATTTGTAATACCTATCATATACATATTATTTTATTATGGAAGAACATATCATTCAATTATGAGTAAACATATCAAGATTTAACATCAATAATCGCATATAACATACAAAAAAAGTGTAACATCAATACTCCCATAAATTACCTTTTTTCAACATGTATACTACTAAATCGGTCCTCGTCGTTTTCTGATTCAGACTCGATCTCGTACTCTATATTGTTTTCCTCTATGGTCTCAAATGCTTCTGCTAATACATTTGATTCATCATTTAGAGGTCCAAAATCAGTTTGATCATCTGTTATTGTAATTTCGCCATTTTCCTCGATATCCGCTTGGTACGCTTGTTAGTCTGTAATATTCTTTCCATCAAACGTAAATCTTGCCTTCGTTTTAAAAACAGCCGACCAATCTGCTTTATCTCTTTTTAGAGATGGATAAGGAGCATAACAAACTTGTAGGGCTTGTTTTGCTAGTATAAACGGATCGTACTTATGATAACGTGATGTATGCTTTATTTCAATAATATTATATTTTTGCTGCATGTTGATTCCAGAACCTGGAACATTACCGAACCAGTTGCATCTAAACAAATTAACTTCTTTTGCAGGTCTAATGAAATATGTTAACTGCAAAACCTGAGTTAACACGCCTTAAAAATCATTTATGTGATCATTTGGATCATCACTACCTTTAACATATACGTCGGTATTGTTAGTTAATTTTTCAGCCTCATATTCTTTGGTGTTGAATTTGTATCCATTGACAAAGAATATTGGACATGTCTTGACTTTTCTTTTTGGTCGCATCGCAAGATGTTTCAACCCTTCATCGACCATGTAATTTACCCGATCATATACGTGGTTCGAATACCAAGTAGCAAAATTTTTGCTGATATCGCCGCTTGGATGCTGTGATTCGTAAATACTGCATATATAGATAATATATTGCATTATAATGAATATACACATGTATTGTTCAAGTAAATAATTTTAGATGTGTTATTTAATAATACCTAACAAATGGTGCAACTTCTGCACAGTTAAGAAGAACATATGTGTGGGCTACATAGTAATCTCTGTTGTCTAACCATACTTCCACACATTTTCCAACAGGGCATCCCTGCTGTCTAAAAATAGATAGCACTGATTCAGAAGAATCTTGTTCAATGCCCTCATTATTTCACATAGCACTTTCAAAAGATAAGTTCACATGGTCACTGAAATAATGAGAGAAAAAGAACGAAGCTTCTTCTTCGATATATGATTGGCATATCAAACCTTCAGCCCGTGCTTTTTGTCTCACTTTTTTCTTTAGATGATTTAAGTACCTGTTAAGAATAATTATAATTAAATTTGATTACATGTAGTTAAACTAAACTTTAACATACTCAATATTAAAACCTTTCAAACAGATACATCCATCCATATTGTACAGGACCTTGAAGACGTGCTTCAAACGGAAGATGAACAGGTAAATGCTCCATTAAATTAAAGAAACCCGGAGGAAACATTTTCTCCAGTTTGCAGAGCAGTATAGGAATTTCTTTCTCAAGTTTACGTAGACGATCAACTTTTAACGTAGTCGAAATAAGTTCCTTATAAAACAAACTAAGTTCTGTTACAACCGTCCAAACTTTTGTGGGCAACAGTTCTTTGAAAGCGAAGGGTAACAAATGTTCCATCATTATATGACAATCATGACTTTTCATCCCACTCAGTTTGCCGTTCTTATAGTCGACACATCTACGCAGATTAGAGGAAATTCCATCAGGAAATCTTAATCCTTCCACTCACTTTAACAGAACTTTAACTTGGTTACTGTCTAGCTCATAGCATGCTTTGGGTTTTTGTGTCATTTGGCTTCATATGAAGCTCAGGATGATTGCATATTGCCTCTATATCACGTCTTGATTTCAAATCGTCTTTAGTCTTTCCTTTAACATTCAGAACTATGTTAAATACATTATCGAACACATTTTTCTTGTTGTGCATCACGTTGATATTATGACGAATTAGGAGATTTTTCTAATAAGGCAATTCCCAAAATATAATTTTTCTGCACCAATTATGAATCGTCGATTTACCTTGAATTTCAATTTGTTCGCCAGTTTCATGTATCTTTCGATAATCCTTTACAAGGTCGTAAATATCTTCGCTTGACCAAATTGTTGGTGGTCGCAAGGTCTCAAGTCTATTACTTGTAAAGTTTTTTTAATCTTTTCTAAATGGATGATTAATATGGAGAAAACACTGATGACAGTCAAACCATGAAATTTTCTTCCCACGCGGTAAAGAAAATGCTCGTGTTTCTTCCATGCAATAAGGACAAGCTAGATGACTAGCCGTACTCCAATCCAAAAGCATTGCATACGCATGAAAATCGCTTATAGTGCACAGTAGGGAAGCGAACATGCGAAAATTCTTTTTTTTTTGAAATGTCGTATGTTTCAACATCTTCATACCACAATGTTTTCAACTATTCAATCAACGATTGTAAATATACGTCGATTGCTTATGTCGGATCATCAGGACCAAGGGTGAAAACAGTGAGAAACATATACGGAGTTTTCATACACATTCACGGAGGTAAATTGTAAGGTGTAACGATTATAGACCAAGATGAATATTTTGAACCAAATTGAGAGAACGGTGAAAATCCATCTATACATAAACCAAATCTAACATTACGGCTCTCCGCTGCGAAAGCGGAGTATGTCTTATCAAAATGCTTCCAGGCTTCTCCATCAGTTGGGTGTGTTAACGTACCTTCTTCCTGTGTTCTCACACAATGCCACCTCATATGATGCGCGATTACAGAAGATGCATATAACCTTTGAAGCCTAGGAGTAATGGGTAAGTAATACATATGCTTGTATGGAACTTCCTTTCCCTTCTTTTTTCTTGGTTTGTATCTTTCTTGATTACATATTTTACAATTCCTAAGATTGATGTCGTCTTTCCAAAACAACATGCAACCATTTAAACATGTATCTATTTTTTGATACGGCAAACCAAAAGCAGACATAAGTTTTTTCACTTCATAATGATTTCGCATATTAAATTATCAGGTGGCATGTGCCGTTTTGTAGCTTGTATTATAGCTGTAAACCCAGCTTCTGTGAATTTGTATTTTGATTTCATCGCAATGTATCCTGCAGTTACTGATAGTTGAGTACCGCTTGTACAACCATCCCAAAGGGGTTTCTTAGCAGCATCCAATAAATCATAAATTTTTTTTGCTCCAATACATGGTTCTTCTTCGACATTAACATCATTACCATCAACTTCTACAATAGGGAACATTGAACGTGCTGCATCTTCAACCATATCTTCTATGAGATTCGTTGGAACAATTTCAGTATCCACCTCCTCCTCTGAATATACGAGATTATGTGCTATAAGTTCTCCATGACGATCCCACACAAAATAATTTGGCACGAAACCATATTGGCACAAATAAACTATTACCATATCCGGTATCAAATGCTTCAATAATTTGCACCTGCTACATGGATAACGAATTTCTTCGTCGTTCCCATTATTACTTAAAGCGAATTCAATAAAGACATGCACACCATTTTGAAAATGTTCACTTATTGAGCCTCCAATTTCTCTTCTTTGTTGGTACATCCAGCTCCGATCGATAAAATAATTGATAATTTTTCTTACTTTAAAATATAAAAACGTATTAATCATTTACTTGTTGACATTTTATTTTTCAATTAAATCATACATTTAAACTTTCGCAAATATATAATATCATTCTATTTAATTTTATTTTCAAACGGATTTACACAAATTATTATATGAATATAATCTATAATTTTTAGGTTATTGTTTTACACTTTGATGGTTGGTCATCCTACTTCCCATTATAAACACAGTAGTAATTATATTTTACAAATTATTTCATTTTAAATGATTCAACAAAATTTCGATAGCACTTCCCTTTTGTTCCCTGTATCGTACACATATGTTTGTACACAAGGAACAAAAAGAAAGTGTTGTCGAAATTTTGTGAACCGTTTAAAATGAAATGATTTGCAAAATATAATTACACTATTGTGTTTATAACTTGTCCAATACAGGGACAAATCCAATAAATATTGTGTCAGACGAATATAAATGTCCGTTCTGTGATAAAAATGAACATCCATACAACGATCATATACAATACCTGTCTGACGGGGCCAAAAACTCTCTAAGGGATTTATAAAAAGTAAATCGTATTATACAATAATTTTTACAATAATTTATTTACATTCAAAGAAACGCATACACTAAATCGTCGTTTTCGTCATCTTGAAAACGCATACACTAATTCCTAAGCATTGACTCTAATTAATTCAAACTAGCCCTAATGCGCGTATGCACTAATTAATCAACGCACATACACCAATTAACGCACATATACACTAAACAATTTTTTCTTCTCAACATTTCAATGATAAACAATTATAATAACAACCTAATTAGCATTCAATAGGGTATACCAAACAATCAATGGGGGTATTGTACAACTATAACGACAAATTAACCATAATTTAACAAATCAAAATTAATTAGGATTTAAGAATGAAACTTGATTGGAGATTGATGAAGGGCCTAGGCTTGTCGAGAGAGGAGAATGATGAAGTTGAAGATGCTCGGGGAGGTGCAGCGGTTGGCTGATGATGGGGAGGAGGTGGTGGAGGTAGGGTTTTTGATGATTTGGGGTGATTGAAATAATGAAGCGGCTCTCGGCAAAAGCTTGTATACACGATAATTTTCGACGGTTGGCGGCGGCCGTCGACGGCTTCATTGTTTCAGTTTTCGATGGCCTGCGACGGCTATTATATTTTACAGGAAAATAGGCACAGGGAAGAAGTTGCAAAAAAATTTAGTCTCAGGGACAACAAGTTTCATTTTTAGTCTGAAGGACACTTTTTAATGTAAACAGAAAATGATAGTTACAACTATCATTCTGTGATTTACACTAGAAAGTGTCCTTCAGCCTAAAAGGTAAACTTCATGTCTCTAAAACTAAATTTTTCCTCGACTTTTTCCTTAAGCCTAAAATCCTCTAAATTTTATTGATGAAAACGCCACGGAGATCGACAACCGTTGGTAGCCGTCGGCGGCCGTCGGAAAGCTCCATCGCTATTTATTGTTTTTCTAGTAGTGTAACAATAATAATAATAAATTATAAAATATTAACCATATTAACTAAGTTTAGAATAATAATAATAAACAAATAAACAATAATAATAAACAACAACTATAAGTTTTATAATAATTAACTAAGTTTATAACAATAACAATAACAATAACAATAAAAATAAAAATAAATTGTAAAATATTAACCAAGCTAACTAAGTTTTGTAGAAATTAACTAAATTTATATAATAGTAAGAACAACAACAATAATAATAATTAAAATTAAAATAATTTAACTAATATTATAAATATTGACTTTATTAACTAAGTTTTATAAAAATTAAATAAGTATATAAAAATTAACTAAATTATAATAATAAAAACAATTTAACTAATGTTTACAAAAATTAATTAAATTTATAACAACAACAACAATTATAATAGCAATAATAACAATAAATAAACTCAGTTTAGAATCATTTAGTTAAGTTTATAATTATAATTATAATAAATTAAAAAGTATTAACCAAGTTAACTAAATTTTATAAAAATTAACTAAGTTTATATAAAATTAACCAAGCTAATTAAGTGTTATAAAAATTAACTAAATTTATATAATCATAATAATAACAATAAAAATAATAATAATTAACTAACTTTATAAAAATTAACTAAATTTATATAATAATGCAATAATAATAACTAATGTTTATGAAACTTAGCTAATTTTATAATAATAAAAATAATACTAACAATAACAACGACAATCATAAATAATAATAATAATAAATTAACTATAGGTTTTATAAAAACTAACTAAGTTTATAATAATAATAATAATAGATTATAAAATATTAACCAAGTTAACTAAGTTTTATAAAATTAACTAATTTATATAATAATAATAATATAACTAAGATTATAAAAAATAACAGTTTATTAAGTTATATAAAACTTAAATAAGCTTATAAAAATTAGCTAAGTTGATAATGATAATGATAATGATAATTTAACTAATGCTTATGAAAATTAACTCAGTTTATGATAATAATACTAATAACAATAACAACAACAATGACAATCATAACAGCAATAATAACAATAAATAAACTAAGTTTTATAAAAATTAACTAAGTTTATAATAATAATAATAATACTTATAATAAATTATAAAATATTAAACAAATTAACTAAGTTTTATAAAAATTAACTAAATTTATATAATAATAAAAATTAACTAAATTAACAAATTAACTTCTTTTTTGGTCGTGCCACCCTTAACCATTTTTTCCTTACATAATTTTTATTCAAAATTGAGGTTGTATATTGATTTAGGTGAAAATTTTCAATGGAAAGCTTGTAACAGTTGCGGCTTCAAAAAAGGATTTTATCCATCAGGAAAACACAATCTACTCTGCCATTCATTGGATGGTTTGTTGCAGATTAGCCGAGCATTTGATGGGCTGGGTTCTGATCTGATATCACAGTTTTATTTACGATCAACTCCAACCATTTAAGTTAATGATTGGTTTATCAAGAAATTTGTTGCACTTGCACGCATACAAGTTGCTCATGAAAGCTTTCATCAAGCATAATAAGGTAAGTTTAGGCATCTAACATTTCACCTATTCAATCCATTTTTGAATAGTTGATTTTGGAAGTCACATTTGAATTTGATTAATTAAATGTTATTATATGCACAGCTATAACCGCAACATAGAATATCAAGAAAAATAATTAACATGTCAAGATTCAGTTGCTTCGATCTTTCAGTTTGTCGCTTGCTACAAATATAACCACATCATAGAATATCAAAAAAAATAGTTTATATTGATTTAAACAGTTTTAAATAATTAACAGTGAGTTTTGTAAGTTTGTAATAATACTAGCACTAATAATAATAAGAAACTATAAAATATTAAACAAGTTAGCTAAGTTTTATAAAAAATTAACTAAATTTATATAATAATAATAATCCAAATAAATTAACTAAGCTCATAAAAATCAACATAATTACCTAAGTTTTAAAAAATTAACTAAGTTTATGTTAATAATAAATTCACTAAGTTTATGAAACTTAACTATGTTCATAATAATAATAATAATAAATTATAAAATATTGACCATGTTAACTAAGTTTATATAATAATAATAAATTAACTATTTTTATAAAACTTAATAAGTTTACAACAAATCTACTTCGAGTTATAATGTGCACAATGAAAAGTTTATTAATTTATTTTGTAAAACTTCTTTCTGCGAATGCGACAAAAAAAATTGATAGCACATAATTTCATTTGACAACACAAGGATTATGATAGCGATAATTGTATGAAAGATTAATTTTGATCTTAATTAACTATAAAACTGTAACATCCCTCACTTGGAGGCCCAAAACTAACGGCTACGGATGCTGCAGTCATCCATAGTCATTAATCTTCCGCGACCAAACACGGTAGTGTTAAATAAATTGATATACCAGAAACACATGGATATGAAAAAAATTTAAAATTTCAAAACAAATTTCACATTCCATTCCAAAATCATTTCAATTACATTCATTACATAATCCCACAACATTAACCACGTTCAACAAAAATATAATTATTACAATATACTCCAAGAGCGACATATGAAGATGCCCCATTGGTGATCAGAGTACATAATAGGCAATAAATCACTTTGCCTTATCAAAATAACACAATGGAATCACATGAGAAATATCTTAAATAACTACATGCATTCTGCACGACTCTGGAAGCTTTTTCGTCTTAAGAGGTACCTGAAAACCTCAAATCTCAAACTACTCAAAATCAATTGAGTACTCGAGAATTTAAGGGGAAAACATAAACTTCGAGTCAGACATAAAGTCTGGCATGAATAATAATATACCATCTCAAATCATTTAGATATCTAGTGAGACCACGCCTCTTAGCGGAACGGGTTTCCCCTCACTATTACCTTAAAACATTTACAAACCATTTTCTGTGCTCCTGCATCCACAATGGTTAATTCAATTCAAAACATTATTATGTGATGATATGCAAAACAATTGAATCAATTCTGGATTACCCATCCCCAATTCATTTTGACTATCTGTCATAATTATAGTTTCTAGGATTACAATTAACCTAATAGTTTTCATGGGCTAACTAATAACCGGTTAAACTTTTAAGGACTCCCTGTCCAATTATATAGTTTTCATGGGATTACTATGAACCTATTGGTAACTCCAATATCTTTTCTTTTATCCTAGTTTTCATGGGCAGACTAGGAACCTTTGACTAACAGTCAATACCTTTCTTTTACCCTAGTTTTCATAGACTAACTAGGAACCTATTGACTATCTGTCAATATTTCTTTTTTCTTGTCCGAATATAGTTTTCATGGGCTAACTATAAACCTGTCTAACTGACATTTTAATTATACATAGTTTTCATGGGCTAACTATGAACCTATTGGCCCCTTCCAATATCTTTTCCCTTACACAGTTTTCATGGGCTTACTGTGAACCTATTGGCCTCTGCCAATAACTTTAATTTATATTCAATACTAGCTGAACCTAACTTGTAACGACCTGGTATTTCGAACCATTCAAATCGACAATCATCCACTCATGTCAGACTTGAATTGCTCAAAAGAACAGATTGTTAATTTATATTTGGCAAAACTCAGCACATACAGTAAATAAATCAATCACAGAATCACAGACACAGAGTTTACAACAATAAGCAGCGGAATAGATAAATAGTAGTTCATGAAGCTACTACAATAAACAACAGAGTCTTAAACAAAATACAATATATGTCCAATACATAGAAGTGTCAATACAAAAGAAAACGACAAGTCTGCGCAAATCATTTGGAAACAACTGAGGAGCTGAACAGATAGAGACAGATCTTCAAGCAAAGCTCCAAGCTCCAAAGATGAGTCTCAAATGCTGTGGCACTCAGTCTGACCCGAGCATAAAGCAAAACACAAAACACTCGAGTCAGGATTAACATTCTTATATCACTAAATCAACTCAAGTGAAATGCCAACTAAAATACAATATAAGTTAAAGGATGTTTAGGATACCCATCCTCTAAGGATCCGTTAAACTATCTACATACATAGTACAATACGCTACTTATATAATGTCTACGGCAAAGTAAACTATTAAAATAGCGTTAAGGCGCTACCCATATCCCCCTTAACTATATATTCTCGTAGTCTATACAGATACTGTAAGCCCCACCAAACTAATGGGATACTAAGGGAGCACTCCATAGGTACGGTACAAAACAAACTCGTAGAAGGCGCGATAAGCCATGTGACAAGGCATGCAAGACAATGCCAGGGTAGGATTCTACCGTTTTCACTCCCGGACTGATAGTAACGCGTAGCAACTACTACCGCCCACCTCGAGACACACTCCCGAATCAAAGGTGCACCCAATCGAATCACAAAAGCAATAGATTGGTATCGAAGAAATGTGCCCGATAGGGGGAGCGACCCTACTTGGTCCGGTATAGCTCCTGTTTTAGCCACATTAAGCTGACTCGTGGGAGTTAGGGCTGCGTTAATACCTCATACAGAATCGTTCGCCAAACCATCCTACTTCGTTCTGGAAACTCCATCACATGCACAGTTGTTAAAGTGGTTTTCGGTATTGGCAGAGAGTATGACGATATCCGATCTCGTTCTCTTTAACAACCAAACGCTTATTTCACACCATGGTCATTTTATAAAATGATTTCAAACAGTTTATACTTCATATCAAAATATCATATTCATTTCAAAACCATATTAATTTCGAAATCAATATTCACTTTCAAAATCATTTCCACTTTCGAAATCATATCACTTTAAATTATATTTACTTCAAAAATCATAACCACAAAACAGGTTAAACTATGTTATCAAATTATTCGCATTTTAATTCATTAATCAAAATCATATACGACAACCGGGATTTTCGACCCTAGAAATTCGACACTGATACGTCCAATGTATTACATGCCGAGCAATTGAATGCCGGAAAACCCGATAGTTAGAGGAAAAGAAAATGAAGAGGTAGAAGAAAAGAGAAATAACAACACAGAATCTCACAATCACAGCAGAACAATATATAATAAGTAATAAAATGTCTTTATACAAAATAAGCTATAACTGTTATTTATACATACCATTATCAGAGTACAACAAATGAACAACTCAATACCGGACAGTTATAATAACTTGTCCTCATAAGTGCTGAATATAAAACCTACAATACACAGCGGAATATAATCAATTACGTGTATTACGTCTTCGCCATCCAGCTCGTCTCCTGAGCTCCATAGCATCCTAACCTGAACCTGTAATACTCGATCTGACCCGAGCATTATAATAAAATAACACGCGAGTCAGTCTGGAAAACCAGTGTGAGAAAACACACTCAGTTTGAATTATTAAAGTTATCAAAATACTTTGAAAAACAAAGGTATCTCATAAGACCACGCCACACATAAACATGACGGATTTTTACCTTACGATAACCAAAACATTTTATATCAAAATCATCTGATATTATAATAGTGTTTAAGTACAAATACTTATTCAAATAGCCGAAATTGTTACATTATTAAATTCTAGCATACTAGGCTCTACAACCAAAACCATAAAGGCTCATATTGGAGAATGGATTCCATACAATGACTAGGCATTGGGGTACCACCTATCACGGTACACATCTAGAAAAATGTACCGAGGCCCTCGCCGGGATCCCCTACAACACAAGACTGGCCCTATCCCTAACCTGGATAGAACCAAATATGCTATCACTACGGGTGTTCCCACCCTTATCGAGAGCTCTTTTCCATGCACCACCGTAACCATAATTTATAATATATCCGAGGGTATCTAGAAAGGTGATAACATACCCTAACTGGGTGCGATCCACTTAGCCTTGCTGCATCTCCCCTGATTTTCAGTCATTCCGGTTGATGAGGCTTGAGGCTGCGATTAATTTTTAAACGAATTTATACTTGGAATGCTCATTGTCCTCCAATGACAATGTATTGAAAGCATTCATCCATACAAATCCGTTCTGGGTTTGAACGAAACCGAAGGCACTATTCCTACTACATCCATTTTGGAATCATCCTCGGGATTAGTAGCGATTAGCCCTTGCACTTCAATGCTACATCTTCGATTACATGCTCTTGTCTTCACTTCGAAAACGTATTCGTTGGATCGAAGTGGTTTTTGGATAACTTATCCGATCATAGTCTCTTCGAAAACAACTTTCGATATTTTCGGTAAACTCAACCCCGGTTCTTTAGGAAATAAACAGACGAAAATAAGATCGGAGATCACCTCCTAACCATTAGTGAACAGATTTCCTTATCATCATCCTAGATAAACAAAACAAGTTTATACGTACAGTATAACACCTTCCGGTGGTAACTGTACCATATAATTCTCGTGTTTATTCTAGATATTTCCAAAGTTATGTTTTGGGTCCATGTTTGATAGTCGGTTATTTAACTATCAAATAAACAATCATCCAACCAAAGATTTCATTTCCTATTGAAATCACCAAGTCTTATTTAATTTAAATTTTAATAATTAAAATCTCTTTATCAAAGGTATATGCTTATCTCGCCGAAATAAGTATACTCACAAACCATTCCCTTCAAAATATTTGAAAAAAACTTTTTAAAATAAATATGGAAAGCACCATGCGGTATCAACCATGGATTCATAGCTCAATGATTACGTCTCTATCCCAAAGAAATCCAAACTTAACTGTAGGCAATCTCTTCCTTCTGATTTCGCCACAAAAGTATACCATTACCTTTTGGAAACTTTATTTAATAATTATCTCAAAATAATGCTTATAAAGTCTCTATACTAATTTTCCAAGTTTAATTTAGGCAAATACTCTTTAATAAAAGTTATTATATAAAATAATATTAATATTGAATAATTTATCTTTTTAAAATACTAATGCTGATTAATTCTTAAATAATAACTAACTTTAAACAAATCATTATAAGATAACTTTAATTAATAACTAAATATTCTTTTAAACAATTAAAATAATCAAATAACTAATTTTATGGGATATTTTTAAACACTTCTTTTTAATTGCTTAGTTTAATAATTAAAGACCCTCTTTTTAAAACAAACCCAACTTCTCGATAAATAAATATTTTTCAATTCCATATAACTAATCTAATACTTATAAATCCCTCTCGATTTATCACCAATTGATTGGCGTCACAATTTCATAAATCCCTTTTTCACATTTCCAAAATAAAATCTATTATTCCTTTTTTAAATCGATTTACCAATCTCATTATAAATCCCTTCCATGAATTTATACCTTCAATTTATCAAATGATAATCTTTTCACTTTGTTTATAAACATTGTTTATAATCCCCCTAGTCTCATTTCCAGTTTACAACGGTTTCACAGCACCTAAATCCATTTTAAATCGATTTCTAGATTAAATTCCATTTATAAATCAATTTCTTAAATAACCCAACTATATTCCAAAACCAACCAAATCTCGATTTTACTTCCATTCTGTAATTCAGAAATCTTATTTAAGATCTAGTATAACCAATTTTATATTTATTTCCAAATTTACCTTAATTCTCCCAATCTGTTAAAAAATTTGATTTTCAAAATCTTTTACATTTAAACAAGTGTCACTCAAGAATTTTTATTAAAAATCCTTTATATATGTTTTTCCAAAATCTCTATTTACAATATCACGGGACAGTTAAGTACAAATTTAAAATCAAAACCCTTTATTTTATCCAAATCAATTAATCCAAACTCTATATAAATATTTTACTTCCAAAATCCCTTTTCAATCCCTTTTTAAATTCAAAACATATATTCATAGTATTTTAAAATACCAAAATCTAGGCCAGTACTACCATAGCATCCAATAAATACAGATCACACAACAATCTATCACAGATTATTCAAACAAAACATATATCACTATATATGAAATTAAATTCAACATTTTTGAGGAATCCAGTTGGATCCCTCCAACCTGTTTCCTTGCAACCACAGATGTTAATACAACATAAAAATACCAATCCCGCTTCGAGGTGGGATATCGCGGCATATAGGGTCATCCGCTATTATGCGGGGCACATAGGGTCTCATCCGCTCCAATTAGCGGGAATAATCAATCCAACTACTAATATATATACTACTACATATATAATATCACATTCAACGGATAATAATTTATCAATTCAACCAACCAACCAATAAATAAATGTTTAACTATTTAAAATAAACTAATTATCCAAGATGAGTGAGTTTTACTCACTTTGATTTTTATTGTCGCTTTCACATTCTGCTTTCAATTTAGTTCGAACGCGTTTGAATTTTTCTAAAAATTCTGCAAGCTCTAAATTCGTCCAAACCAGTTCCTATGCGTCGTATTCGTCGATACGAACAGAGCGCAATGAACTGCATGTCGATTGGACCTAAAACGAACGAGATATGCATTTTATATGAATTGGAATTTTTAAATTAACAATTTATATAAATTAACTTAAATTTTTAAAAAACAATACCCATATTCTAAGCAACCAGACCCGGCCCACTAACAAAAGAACCAGCCCCTTCTTCTTCCTCTCCACCTTTTCTTCTATAGTGCACGAACAACACCCAAACCGTGCACGCAGAACAGTGATACCAAGCTCCGCTCCATGAAATCGACTTTCGATTTCGCCTATGGCTTCCTAGCATCGCTCTCCACCTGCTCGACACCACCATGAAGCCCCACGACCACCAGATAAAAATGGGACACAGCTCCACCTCACTACCACTATAGCAAATATCGCCCCCCTTCAAACACGACTGCACTCCACGAAAATCCACCCACCGATGCGCCTTGACCATCTGAACACGACCATAATCACCAATCCACGAGATACGCCTCCAAGCACGAGCAGTTCGTGTAACGACCTACTTTTTTGGACAGTTTAAATCGACACACATGCCGACTCAAACCATTCAAAAAGGCAGATTGTTATGGGGTAAATAAGAAAAAGCAGAGAAAGAAAGAAAACAAACATAGAATCTCACAGCGGAATGACAAAATATAATAATCAAATAAATAGTTCATGAAGCTGTTTTACAAATAACATTTGATTACACTTTTACAAAATAGACTCAGAGTACATACAACAGAAATAACTAACAATGCAGTGGAATAACATGATGCAGTAGTATGAATACAATAAATAGTAATAGTACTAAATCTTCGTCTTCGTCCTCTAGAAAAGCAGTCTTCGATATACTGAAAAGCTCAAACTGACCCGAGCGAATTGAAAGGACAAAACACTCGAGTCAGAACTAAAAGATCTTATGTAAGTTAAACCAACAGTAAATAAATATGAGTGCAACGGCGTCGGAGATGTTTACGGGGTTTGACATCTCCTATCCAGTGTCTTACGTAAGTGCAATAACTTAAGAGATGTTCGGGGTTTCCATCTCCTAAGGATCCATTAAACTATTTACATACATAGTACAATACGCTATTATAATAGTGTCTACAGTAAAGTAAAGTATTAAAATAGCATTAAGGCGTTACCCATATCCCCCTTAACACATTTTTATATATTCCCATAGTCTATATAGTACCGTAATTCCTTCGTAAACTAGAGGGCTATCAGAGGGCACTCCATAGGTATGGTACAAACCAAACTCATAGAAGGCGCGATAGGGAATGTGAACATGGCACTCGAGGCAATGCCAAGGTAGGATTTTACCGTTTGTAGAGCCCGATTGGTGGTAACACATAGCAGCTACTACCGCCCACCTCGGAACACACTACCATAATCAAAATCGAGGGGTGGCCACCAAATACATCACAAAGTAATAAACATGGTATCAAAGAAATGTGCCCGGTCGAAGGAATGACTTCACTTGGCCCGACATAACTCTTGTTTTAGTCACATCTAAGCTGACTCACGGGAGTCAGGGTCACGTAAATACCTCATACAGAATCATTCACCAAACCATCCTACTTCATTTCTGGAATCTCCACCACGTACACAGTTGTTAAAGTGGTTTTTGGTATTGGCAGAGAGTATGACAATATCTGATCCTGGTCTCTTCAACAACCAAACACTTATTTCACATCAGTTGTTTCTTTTACATTTCCAAAACTGATTCATAATTGATATCAAAATATCATATTCAATTTCAAATCATATTACTTTCGAAATCATATTCACTTTCGAAATCATATTTTCAAAATAGGTTAAACCCTCATTTCATAATCATCATATTTACTCAAAATATGTTATTTAAATCCCAACTTAGGTTATTACATCATTTAATCATATTTGCTTTTAAATCAAGGATTTAAATATAATCACTTCCACTTTACTTAGTCTGAAATTTAGAAAATAGTTTAGATAGTTATAAATAGTAAAATAGGTTTAAGATAGTTTAAATAGATATAAAATAGGTTAAATAGATTTAAATTAGATTATATAGATTTAAATTAGATTAAATAAACTAAATTTCTTAAAATAGATTTAAATAGATTAAATTACTTTAAATAGATTAAAATATATGAAAATACTTTAAATAGATTTAAAATTTAAAATAGGTTAATTAGCTTAAAATATGTTAAAATGGATTAAATTGGATTGAATAGATTAAAATAGATAAATTAAGTTAAAATAGTTTAAATTGATTAGAATGGTTTAAAATAGTTTAAAATAGATTAACTTAGTTAATAGTTTGAAAATTTTAATAATTAGAATTTAGAATCACATTTCAACAGTTTATATTAAATAATAATAAAATTGTAGTAACATCAAATTTAACTATTTCTTCCGTTTCAACAAATCTGGACAAATCCCGATTTCAAATCAAAACCCAATTTCAAATCTTAAATATCAATTTTCCACTATTCTAGTTTCAATAGATTCAAGGCTACCATTTCAAACTTCTCAATAACTCAATTTCGATAAATTTTGTTTATACTTCAAAATTCCAAAACTTATTTAATTTAATAAATTTAATTATCGAAAATTATGGGTCGCTACACTCTCCCCCACTTAATACTTTTCGTCCTCGAAAAGGGAAAAAGAAGGGAAAAGAAGAAATTAAGGAATCAATATATCTTATTCAAAATATTTAATTTATAAACAATTAATTTACATAATTAAATAATTTAAATAAAATATATAATTTTTTTCTTTTTATAAACAATTAAATCCTTTTATATAAAAGTTTGAAAACATTTCTATTTCTATAAAATTTTCTAAGTCCAAAATTTACGGAAAATTTCGGTAGAGTCTCCTTTGTACAGGGAGGTCCGGGAGAAATAATAATATAAATAATAACAATATATATCACATATTTCAAAAATAAATATATCCTAAACCACGGGAAAACAATATAATATCGCTATAAAATCGTAATCTGAAAACGTACCTATTTGTCGGGAAAATAACGCTTATTTATGAAACCAAAAGCAGTAGCAATTGCTTCCATAATCTGTATTTCACTCATATAATCCCAAAGGAGTTAATAATTACATAAAAGAGAATATTTATGTTGTTTCTATTAGTCACAACCAAATCAACACAACATACAATAGTCACAAGCAACAAAACCATACAATCATCACATGCAATTAAAACAATCCACCATCCATCCATAGCAATCAAAACAAATGGTTTGTTTGGGTATAGACACTTTTAATTGTATAAAATGATAAATAAACTACTAACTATACCGTACACTCAACAGTCTTAGATAAAACTTATCAGATTATTTGTACATCTTAAAAATTTGAAGTATTTCATCCCCAAACATCCCATAAGCCAAAACAAACAAGAATTTCAATTATTATTTCAGTTTATTCCTATTAATCTTGCTTCACCATTTACTGTTCATTCATTCTTTTCATACAATGATTATTTCTTTAATTTATATTTATTACTTAAAAATTTTGATTCCCATTTATTCATACAATGCCATTTCTCTTTTCATTACTTTACATTCGTTTGCTTACATAAGTTATTTTATTTCAATTACTTAAAATAATCAATGAATTCATTATTTAAGTATTGCATACTTTTATTTCAGTTTACTTCATGTTTATTATTTACTTTTAACATCAATATTCATTGTGAAGCATTCATACTTGGATTTTCTTTTTCTTTTTCTTTTCACTATTATTCCTTTCATATATAACATTAACTTTTACTATTTCACTTTTACTTTATAAGTGACTTCAATAATTAACTTAAGTTTTTAATCATATCTCCAATTATTTACTTAACTTTATAACATTCTTATACATCTTAGTTCATTTTATAGAAATAATTCCATCAGAACACTTTCGTTAATTAAGTTTTACTTGTATACTATCCTATTACATATTCTTATAAACATTTCAACTTTTAATATTTTCATAAGTTATATACTTGTTTTAAGAATGCAATTGAAAGTTACATAAGTTATCTTATTCATTTTAAGTTAACAAAAAGTTTAACAGTTACATTTTTTTCTTCATATTCTTTGATTTACATATCTCAAATTCCTAATCTCTTATACATTTCATTAGTTACTTAGCATCTAGTTTCTAATTACGCATTTTAGAATTTTCCAATTATTAAATAGTTAAGATTCCATTCATTATAACAATTGAAAACTGCTAATTTACAAGAAAAGTTTAAGAACTAAACTCCGGGTTCTTTTCAAATCAATTTAATAATAATAATAATAATATATTTATCCTTTATGGATCAAATCATACTAAGAATTCAAAATTTAGATTTATTTATCAAAACAAACATGCGGTGAAACTACTATAATGGTCTTCCCACTTTGAAACTTGAAAATGAACGTCGATGATGCGTGCACTCATCACCGAAATTATTTTCCAGCGTCCTTCCAAAATTCCTTTAAACATTTCTTTCAAATCATGTTGAAATATTTATATCAAAAAATACTTCCAAATAACACTAATAATATATTCCAAAATCTTTTGAAAGCAATTTTCAAATCCCGGAACTTAAGTTCTCAAATTTCAATTCTTATTCATGTTAATTATAATCTCAATTTCAACCAATATTTATAAATTTCACTTCCTAAAACTACATCATTTATAAAATTTATTCTTTTATAAACAAAATATATAGTAGGCAAAATTATTTCATTTACCTATATTTCAAAACAATATTGTGTCGGTCTGCCCTATTAAGTGTTTCGAAATCCCTATCGATGCCATAGCGTCCTATGTACCGACCAGAATTTATAAATACTAAACAGAAAAAATTAACACAATATAAAACCTTTTATAACACTAACAAGTACGCTCTCTCATATGTATACACACTGACTCATTTTAGGGTATTACTACCATATTCTCTAATGAGTCAGACCCCACAAAGCTAAGGTTATCGCTAAACCTAGCTCTGATACCAACTGTAACGACCTACCTTTTTGGACGGTTTAAATCGGCACACATGCCGACTCAAACCATTCAAAGGGGAAGATTGTTATGGGGTAAATAAGAAAAAGCAAAGAAAGAAAGAAAACAAACACAGAATCTCACAGCAGAATGACAAAATATAATAATCAAATAAACACTTCATGAAGCTGTTTTACAAATAACATTTGATTACACATTTAGAAAATAGACTCAGAGTACATATAACAGAAATAACTAACAATGCAGCGGAATAACATGATGCAGTAGTATGAATACAATAAATAGTAATAGTACTAAATCTTCGTCTTCGTCCACCAGAAAAGCAGTCTTCGATACACTGAAAAGCTCAAACTTACCCGAGGGAATTGAAAGGACAAAACACTTGAGTCAGAACTAAAAGGTCTTATGTAAGTTAAATCAACAGTAAATAAATATGAGTGTAACAACGTCGGAGATGTTTATGGGGTTTGACATCTCCTATCCAGTGTCTAACGTGAGTGCAATAACTTAAGAGATGTTTGGGATTTCCATCTCCTAAGGATCCGTTAAACTATTTACATACATAGTACAATACGCTATTATAATAGTGTCTATAGTAAAGTATTAAAATAGCGTTAAGGCGTTACCCATATCCCCCTTAACACATTTTTATATATTCCCAAAGTCTATCCAGTACCGTAATTCCTCCGTAAACTGGAGGGCTATCAGAGGGCACTCCATAGGTATGGTACAAACCAAACTCGTAGAAGGCGCGATAGGGCATGTGAACACGACACTCGAGGCAATGCCAGGGTAGGATTCTCCCGTTTGCAGATCCCGATTGGTGGTAACGCATAGCAGCTACTACCGCCCACCTCGGAACACACTACCATAATCAAAATCGAGGGGTGGCCACCAAATCAATCACAAAGTAATAAACATGGTATCGAAGAAATGTGCCCGATCGTAGGAATGACCTCACTTGGCCTGGCATAGCTCCTGTTTTAGTCACATCTAAGCTGACTCACGGGAGTCAGGGTCACGTAAATACCTCATACAGAATCGTTCACCAAACCATCCTACTTCATTTCTGGAATCTCCACCACGTACACAGTTGTTAAAGTGGTTTTCAGTATTGGCAGAGAGTATGACAATATCCGATCCCGGTCTCTTCAACAACCAAACGCTTATTTTACACCGGTTGGTTCTTTTACATTTCCAAAACTAATTCATAATTGATATCAAAATATCATATTCAATTTCAAACCATATTACTTTCGAAATCATATTCACTTTCGAAATCATATTTTCAAAATAGGTTAAACCCTCATTTCAATATCATCATATTTACTCAAAATATGTTATTTAAATCCCAACTTAGGTTATTACATCATTTAATCATATTTGCTTTTAAATCAAGGATTTAAACATAATCACTTCCACTTTACTTAGTCTGAAATTTAGAAAATAGTTTAGATAGTTATAAATAGTTGAATAGGTTTAAGATAGTTTAAATTGATATAAAATAGGATAAATAGATTTAAAATAGATTATACAGATTTAAATTAGATTAAATATATTAAATTTCTTAAAATAGATTTAAATAGATTTAAATAAATTTAAAAAACTATAAATAGATTTAAATAGATTAAATTACTTTAAGAATACTAACAATAGAAACGCTACGATGGTCATCTGTTTCTTTTGAATTTTAATGGCGACTTCCTCTTCGTCTCCTTCTTTGTCTTCTTTCTCTTTGGATTCTGCTTCTTTTCCTCCTCTTTTTTCATCATCGACTTCTGCTCCTTCGATTTCGACTTCTGCTCCTTCGATTTCGACTTCTGCTCCTTCGATTTCGATCTCTTCTTCTTCTGCTTCATCTTCTCTTCACTCATCTTCTGTCTCTTGCCAATCTGGTTCTGTAGCTTCTAGTATTAATGTCTCTTCGAATTGTAATTGGTCTTCTCTTTTTAAATCTCTCCCTCGTAATGCTGGGTCATATAAACCGATCCATTTTGATATTCCGAGAAATCAACCTCCTTCAGTTTTACCAGATCTTGTTAAAGATGAAGGTGTCAAATATTGGAATAACCACTTAGTTGGATTCTTTTTGGATGGAACGCTCTCTTTCTTAACAGTGGTAAATTTCTTGAAAAGATTTTGGAAGATTAAGGGTGAGGTTGATTTTAAATCAGATGGATTCAATTTCTACTTTAACTTCTCTAATCAAGAAGACAAAGATCGGGTTCTTAATGCTGATCCAATTTTTATAAGAGGCAGAATGTTCATTATTACCAAATGGGATCCATCAATTGGCATTTCACAAGCACAGATCAAGAAAGTTCCAGTGTGGATTCATTTTCATAGAATTCCTCTGATTCTCTGGACACTAGTAGGGATTAACTGGTTAGCTTGTCATGTTGGTAGACTTATCTGTTTTGATAATAGTACAGATAAGCTACAAAGATTTAGATATGCCAAGGCTTTAGTAGAGATATCACCTGATTTTGAATTGCCGGATTCTATTTCAATACCTGGTTTGGGTGAAAACTGTCCAGATGTCAAATTGTCATATGATTGGAGGCCAAAAATTTGTACAAATTGCAAGATTTTTGGTCATGATACTGCTAGATGTGAATTTGTTAATCATATAAAGGAGTATGATTCTCAGAAGAAAGTCAATCAAGTTGTTAATAGTGATAAGAAACTAGTTGATCATGGATTTCTTAATAATAACAGTACTGAACAGACATGGAAGATCATAGATAGGAGAAACAAAGGAATTTGGAAGAAAAAGGAAATAATTTCAAAAGAGAAAGTGCAATTGAATGTTGAACCTGTGATAGGTGTGGAAGTTGGTAAGGGTAGTGAAAGAAATATTACCTTAAATCCTTTTTCTGTGTTATCAGATCCTTCCTCTGATTTAAATTCAGAAGCTACAACCTCTACCTCATCTTTTTCTTTTGATGTGCCTTTTGAACCTGCTGTTAAAGTTGTGACATCCTCTACTTCTGCCATTTCTAGCTCTTCTTCTTGCAGTTCTCATTTCAGTTTTCAGTCTCCTTCCTCTTGCAGTACTTCTTCTACTTCTTTGATGACAACTGACTCTTCTTCACCTTATTTGCATTTATCTCCACCTGATCATATTATTCTTCCTCCATCATCTAACTCAGTTGATAATAATATTCCTGGTGATTTGAATAATGGGAAGGATTTTAAACCTCATGAAGTACTTCCTATAACTTCCTCTAAAAATAAATCTCATCCAAGACATACAAGGAAAAATCCTTCTTCTTTGTTTCCCCCCTTCAATTGAAATGAATAAAATTGCTTTTTGGAATATTAGGGGTGCTAACTTGCCCTCTAAACAAGTTGAGATTAGAAATTTGATCAGAGTTAATGATATTCATCTGATGTGTGTTTCTGAAACGAAGTTAGATTTGCTATCTACTCTTAAGGCAGTCAAACTGATATCCCCTTCTTGGCAATTTGATCATAATTTTCATGAATCGAATTTTGGTAGATTGCTAACCTTATGGAATCCATCTATTTTCAAACTTTCCAGAATTATTGCTTCTGATCAATTCATTCATTATCAATGTGTTCATTTACCTTCAAATTTGAATTTTCATCTCACGTCAGTTTATGCTCGTAACTCTTTAACATTGAGACAAGTTTTTTGGGATCAAATTCATACTTTAAATCCTCTCTCTGATCCTTGGTTGATAGGTGGTGATTTCAACAGTATGCTTGCTAGTAATCAAAAGTGTGGTGGTTGCCCCTGTCACTGAAAGATATTACTCCTCTTAATAGTGCCATAAATCAATCTAACCTCATTCCTGTCAAATCTTTTGGCTCAATCTTTACCTGGTCTAATAGTAGTAGAAATGGAAATTTAACTCTTTGTAAATTGGATCATATTTTTGTCAACATATCTTTCCTTCAAATCTGGCCCAAACCTTTTTATAATACACTTCAACCTTCATTATCAGATCACTGTCCATTAATCTTTCATTGGGGTACTGATGATAATCGTAGTGGTAATTATTCTTTTAAATTTTTTAATTTCTGGACTAAGCATGTGGATTATTCTAAAATTCTTTTTCAGATTTGGAAGATGCAATTTGGCAGGAATCCATTGGCAAATGTTTTACTCAAGATGAAGGCTCTTAAATTTCATTTGAGGATATGGTCTGCAGCTAATTTTGGTAAAGATTCAAAGTTTTCTTCCCATATTAGAAATGAGCTTATTAAAATACAGGAAGAATTGAGTGCTAAACCAAATGATGTATTATTACAACAAACTGAATTGGAATTAAGGAAGAACCTAGAACATGTTATTGATAGGGAATTGTCATCTTTTAAACAGAAGCTTCACTTGAAATTAGAGAAGGAGGCTGATAGAAATACTAGGTATTTTCATAATTTCATAAAGGCAAAGAGAGCTAGAGAATGTATATCTCTGATTAAAGATATGAATGGTAATGTGATCAGAACTTCTGATGGTATTAATCATGCCTTTGTGCAGTACTTCTCTTCTATACTAGCTCCTCCCAATTCTTTTATTCCTGATGTAAAACCACTCTTTACCATTAATCTTCCAGTCTTATCACACACTCAATCTGTTTCTTTAATATATGCTATTACTTATGAAGAGATTAGATCTGCAGTGTTTAGTTTAGATCCTAATAGCTGTGGAGGGCCAGATGGATTTAATGCTCATTTTTTACAACAAAGTTGGAACACAATTGGTGATGATATTGTGAAGGCTATACAATACTTTTTTCTCAACAATAAGCTAATTACTGGTCTCTCTGCCACTGCCATTGCCTTAATCCCAAAGATTGATAACCCTACTTCAGTTGCTGATTTTAGACCAATATCATGTTGTAATATCATCTACAAAATCATTTCAAAAGTTTTGGACAATAGGCTGCAGTCTGTCTTACCATTCATCATCTCAAATAACCAGGCTGCATATATCAAGGGTAGATCCATTAGTGATAATATTTTACTTACTCAGGAACTTTTATTTGGGTATGAAAGGAAACATATATCTCCTAGATGCATGATAAAATTGGATATAAAGAAAGCTTTTGACTCCACAGCATGGAGTTCCATTTTAGCTATAATGTCTAGGATGAATTTTCCTAAACCTTTTTTGGCTTGGATTTTCACATGTATTTCTTCACCGATGTATTCTATCTCGAGAGAAGGTGGCCTTCATGGATATTTTAGAGGTACACAAGGTGTTAGGCAAGGTGATCCTATTTCAGCATATCTTTTCATAATTGTCATGGAATTACTCAACTCTATTTTAAAGGATCTAGTTTCAAAGAAAGCTTTTGATTTACATCCTAAATGCAAACATCCTTTAATTACACATCTTCTTTTTGCTGATGACCTCATTATTTTTTCTAAGCCTACTCACAGAAATATCCAGAATATTTTGTCTTCTCTGCAGTTATTTTACTCCATCACTGGACTTCAAATTAACCTATCTAAATCCAATATTTTTGTCGGTGGTTTGCCCCTCTCTAGGAAGATTGATATTATTAATTGCTCTGGTCTTCAGGAATTGCCTTTGAATTCATTTTACTTGGGTTTGCCTCTTATATGTTCTAGAATAACTAGTCAAAATTGCTTGCCTTTATTTGAAAAAATAATTGAAAGGTTAAGGATATGGCCTTGCAATAAACTATCACAGGCAGGTAGGCTTACAATTATTCAATCTATTGCTATGGCTATGACTACATATTGGTCCAGACACTATATTCTTCCAATTAAACTCATCAATATGGTTACGAGTGCTCTAAACAAATTTCTTTGGCATGGTGATCCTTTCTCGAGAAAGCTTATACCCATTTCTTTCAATAAACTGTTTGAGCCTAAGAAGTATGGTGGACTTGGTATTACAAATTTTCATCTCTGGAATAAGGCAACTATCTCTATTTACTTCAATAAGATCATCATACCTGATAATAATCTATGGTCACAGTGGGTTAATCAGAATCTCATTGGTAAGAAGAATTTCTGGAATATGAGAATACCTCAAAACTGCAGTTGGAGCTGGAGGAATATACTCAAGCTCAGGGAGAACTTTTTACCTTATATTCAATGTAATTATGCAGTGATTAAAGGCTTATCATTCTGGAATTCTCCATGGGCTAAATCTGGTTTGATTTTGAGTTCTTTAGTAGACTACAATTTAAGAAGGAGCTCTGGAATATCTGAGGATGCAATGGTTGATGAATATATACATGATGGTGCTATAGTTCTACCATATTCTAGCTCATTTCAATTAAGAAGCCTGTGGAATACTATTGTCAATTATAAACTTACTAACAGTGACAGTGCATTAATATGGTCTACTAAGCAGCATTGTCATTCTATTAAGCTAGTATATCGGCTACTTTGTAAAAGTGATACTGTCTTTCCATGGTACGCTAGAATATGGAATAGTGGTTGTTCAGCAAAGCACAATTTGTTATTGTGGAAGGTAATGGCTAATGCTCTCAATACAAAGGATAAGCTCTGTAGATTGGGTATTATCTCTGATGATTTATGTGTACTTTGTAATTCAGAATCAAAAACTAATACTCATCTATTTTTTGAGTGTTCTTTTGTCTATCAAATATGGTATAGGCTTTTATCTAATGGTGGTTTTTACAAGCCATCAAATGTCAGTTCAATTGAATGGTTTAATGTATTCAAGGCAACTAAATGGAAAACTCGGTCATCTAGACTTGTGCTTAAGCTGCTTAAAAGGATGATTCATGCAGTGTGGTCTGAGAGGAATAATAGGATTTTTGGTATTGGAGTAAAGAATGCATCTCAACTCTACTCCTTGATTCATGGCTGCATCTTGAAAGATTTAAGGACTGATAATGTTTGATGTTTTCAGAATCAAGCCTGCCTTCATGTTTCAATATGATCAGATAGCTTTTGATTGTTGTCATCTTGCAGCATGGATATCATTACTGTATGCATGAATAGCATCTAATACATAGCTGTTCATGTTTCGAATCTGTTTTGTATTGGTAGTATTTGTTCATTTATGTAGCCAGTACTTGTATGCCTGTAATGAGTTGATTGTGGTTATGTAGAGATGCTGTGTGAGTTGTAACTTTGTAATGTAACATTAGTTAATAAATGAGCTGCTGCTCTTACTTGTTTCAAAAAATTACTTTAAATAGATTTAAAATAGATTAAAATACTTTAAATATATTTAAAATTTAAAATAGGTTAATTAGCTTAAAATATGTTACAATGGATTAAATTGGATTGAATAGATTAAAATAGATAAATTAAGTTAAAATAGTTTAAATTGATTAAAATGGTTTAAAATAGTTTAAAATGGATTAACTTAGTTAATAGTTCGAAAATTTTAATAATTAGAATTTAGAATCACATTTCAACAGTTTATATTAAATAATAATAAAATTGTAGTAACATCAAATTTAACTATTTCTTCCGTTTCAACAAATCTGGAAAAATTCCGATTTCGAATCAAAACCCAATTTCAAATCTTAAATATCAATTTTCCCCTATTCCAGTTTCAATAGATTCAAGGTTACCATTTTAAACTTTTCAATAACTCAATTTCGATAAATTTCGCTTATACTTCCAAATTCCAAAACTTATTTAATTTAATAAATTTAATTATCGAAAATTACGGGTCGTTATTGTTCGAAACCCTAGTTTCGAAACTCGACCGTGACCAATTTTTGTGCCTCCCCAATCTCGACCGCACCTTACAATCTTATATCAAATTGAAGCTTGAGCAAAAATAAGATTTTTAAAAGTGGTTTTGCATTTTTTTATCGAGAATATTTTAAGATATAAATTTTTGAATGTGAACTTTTATTCCTTTCTCACTGTACAGTTGCGTGTGGGTATAAAAAGAAGGGGGACGTGATTTTTGCGTGTTTGAATAGGTAAAGTCACAATCCTAGGTTGCAGAAGAAAAGACATGTTCGACTAGAATATATATATATATATATATATATATATATATAAATTAAAATTTTCAAAATATCTAGATTTTCGTAACTTAAAGTTTCGAACTCCTATCGAGGCGTGCCACTGGGCGTTCATAATGTTATACCCCTATTTCGAACGCAGTGGAAATTGTTTCGAGTCCTAATTCAATCGTATGGAGAAGATAGCCTTTTGGACCCAATTATTATATTGAATTTTCGATATTAATTTCAACGCGTTCCTATCTCGTACGACCAAACGATAACTCTAAACGCTACAAAATTTGAAACCCGATAATATTACACTATTACGGATCCAATGGAACTAGTTTCGTCAAATTCTAAGACTATGCCTCAGAAGACTATTTTTACTCGTCAATTTATACAAGTTATTTTTAAAATTGAACAAATCACTTTTAAATCCAATTTAAAATTTTATTTACCTTCATTCTTGTAAATAGAAATTTAATAGGTTTTGAAATTATTTTAATCTAGCTTAAAATTCAAGATTCCATATTTAAGCCATTTTTTTAAATCATTAAATTAAACAATAAAATTATCCAATAATCATTATATTTGAAATTCATGTAAAAAATTAAATTTTTAAATATTTAAAATCAATTAAATAATCCAATTTCAAATAACCAAAATTCTAGGTCGTTACATCATAACAGTTCCAACTTTAGATTAAAATATATATATATGTATATTTAAAATTGTTTATAAATTAAAAATAGTTTATATTTAAAAATAGGTTATATAAAAAAATAGTTTATATTTAAAAATAGGTTATATAATAAAATAGTTTATATATTAGAATATGGTTATATATATATATATATATATATATATATCGAAAATAGTTTCATGTTAGAATTGTTTCTTCCAATTTCAGAAATCAATTCAAATTAACTTTAGTTCCAAAATTCAATTTAAATCAATCTCAGTTGAACAATTTCAATTAAAAAGGTTAAAGATTTAATTCAAATTCTCATTAAAAACCATTTTATTTATATCGATTTCAAAATCCAGAGTTGAACTTCAAATTTAAAACACTTCCAATTCAATAGGTTTCAACATTTAAATATTCAAACAGTTTACAATAACTCAATTTGGTAATTTCATTTATATTTCAAAATTCAACTTTAATCATATTTAAATTTCAAAATATCCACTTAATCATTTTTAATAACATTTAAATAAAATCTTAAATTAAAAATTTAAATCAATATTAAATATTCAAATTCAAGTTTATTCAAATTTAAATATTCATTTAATCCTCTTAAGTCAAAATCATGTTATCCGGTTATAAAAACATATCTTTAAATCTCAAAATCAATAAGTTCCAAATCAATCTTTATTTAAATTTAATTTTTAACAATTAAATTACAAATCAATTTAATTTATCCTTCCAACCTTAATTCATTAAAGTCATTACAAAATCTATTTTTAAAATATTAATATAAATTGAAATAAATACTTAAAACAAAATTTACATACATATATTAGTTAAATTAAAATCTTTTTAAATATTATTATATTAATTATTATTAAATTAAATCTTATTATTAAATATATTTTAAATATTATTTTATATATTTAAAAATAATAAAATTATAAGTAAAAATTTATAAATTACATTTTAAAACTTTAACTTATAATTTTAAAATTTCCAAAACATATAATTTAAAAATCTAAATTTATGCACATATTAAAATTTAAAAATAAAACCTTTGTATTATATTTTAAAAATCAACTTTTATTAAAACCCATATATTTCCTTTTAAAATTTTGGAAATCATTTTTTTCAAAAATAGACCAACGGTGTCCATATATAATTTTCTATCATATGGTCAAGTGATACAGATATTTATCATTTCAATCCGCAAAAATTTAAATTTACGAGTATACATTATTTCAACCCGCAATCCTAAATTTTTCAAATTCAATAAAAATCGCTTGGGTCTATCATTTCAACCTATAGCGAATTTTCCCTATTCTATAATATCGTTCGGGTATGTATCATTTCAACCCATAGGGAATTTCTAAATAACAGGGAACTTGTAGAGTAAGAACAAATATGATAATATAATATATCAACAACATGCATATATCATCAGTAACAAATATAAATATAATATATATAACAGGTTATGGTGTCACATGTCATAGGTGAACAATTTCTGATAATGGCATATCATATTTAACAATTAAATAACTTAACCATTCAAAATTAATAGCATATTTCAATCGTCATTTCATGTAAATTAAATTTACCAAATATAAGAATGTTAATCGTAAGTGATTGCTCACCTTTCGAGGCTAGAGAGATAAGACACACGACAAGCTACGAATCCAAACAACAATTCCAAAGCACAACACGATGAACACAAAGTATACGAACAAAGCAAAGCTAGGCTGAAATTCAATAATCGATGAAAACAATATATAAGTTTTTTAAAGATCTAAAATTTACTCATATAAAAATCTTTATATTATATAATTTCTTTTAAAATCAATATTCAATGTAAACACATATTAAAATAAAAATCCTTATATATATATATATATTAAAATCAATATTTAATTTCACCCATATTAAAATAAAGTAAACCTTTATAATCATTGCATATTATATTTCAAATCATAATTTCTTAAAACACATATTTCAAAATCAATTCTTTATATATACATTTTAAAATCAATGTTTAATTCAAAACCCAATAAAATATATATATATATATATATATGTATTTCAAAATACCAACACAACCCATATTTTTAAACACATTATATTTAAAACACATATATTTAAACATTTTATATTTTAAACACATAGATTTTAAAATCAAAACACATATATATATATATATATATATAGAATATAATATATACATATATACCTTACTGTTTAATTATTATTTTTTCAACCAGACAAAGCAAAGCAACTGCTGTAGGTGGCAGTGGGGTTCGGGTCTTGGGTGGCCAAGTGGGCGGACAACGCGAGGGTAAAGGAGGAGCAGTGGCAAGCCAGAGTGCAGCCAAGGGAAGCTTCTACTCGGTGGTTATAGAGTTGAAGGTGTTTGGTTCGCAGAGGGTCGGCTGCAGCTAACAGTCAGGAGAGGAAGGCGGATCTGGTGTTGGAAGGGCTCGGGCGAGGCTGGTGGTCGAAAGGCTATGAAGGTGGATTGATAGGCGGATGGGCTGTCACGTTGGAGGTTGGCTGTAGGCAAGACTGTTGTCAGGGCAGAACAAAGGTCTGAGCAGCAATGGCCATAGGCGGTGCTTGGCAAAATAATAGAGGGGAGGTGAGGTGAGCTGTCGCGCGTGAGATGGGGTGTACAAACTGCTGCGATGGAGCTTGGTTCTGGTGAGAAGGTGGCTGATGGCGGGTCTATGGTAAGGCGGAGACATTGTTGTTCGGCGAGGTGGTGATGGAGGGTTGGATGGTTCGGTTGTGGAGATTGTGTGGCTGTGAGGAAATGAAGGCCGTACTCGTTCATGGTGAGTTTTTGCATGGATGGGAATATGGCGTGGTCAGGTGGAAAGAGTTTGGTTGGAGGCTACACGGAGGACAGCAAGGTCAAGAAGAGGGAGGGTACATGCAGAGATGTTGGTTGCTGCCGTGATATAGAGGAAGGGAAAATGAGAATGAAGATGAACAACCTTTCGTATATATAAACTTATATTTATATTTTTTTCTCAGAAGAACAATAGAGAAAGGAAATATTGGAATGGAACCAAAAACAATGAAACGAACCAAGAGATTATAAATTGAAATGGTAGGAAATAAAAAGTCAGAAGTTGAATTCAGTGAAAAATTTATAACTAGTGACCATTCAATTTCTCACGTCTGGACAATGAAAAGACACAGAACACCAAAAGCTCCAAAATGAGTACCAATACGGCTAACCGTTTTCACAGATTTCGCCATGTACTGGACGCCGAAACACACAAATGAATATACTGCGGAGATCGGTACGACGAGACGAACAGAATGGCACACATATATAAGTGATACGTCCATCCTATCAAATGTCGATATTCGCTGCCAAAAATGCTGCTAAAACGCCGAAAATAAGATAAACGGGGCTATACAGTCCAAATTTGGTGAAACGAAATATGACGTCTCACTCAAAAAATGTTCTACATTTTTATTATGTAAAAATATTCGGATTTCGAAAAGATTTTATTTCTAACAATTTAACTGATTTTAAATTGAAATTGAAGATTACACATCAGAACTAACTTCCATACTAATGAAAATCTGACATTTGCTACGTTTAAATAGACGTATCTCAAATATCAAATTTCCATAACTAAATTTTTATTAAAATTTCATGAAAAATTCAGTTAATTACGTTATTTAAAATGGTTAAAATTTACGGTTCGTTACACTCTCGCCCACTCAAAACTTTTCGTCCCCGAAAAGGAACGAGGTAGGGGAATAGAAGCAACAAGAAAGAAAGATAGAATTGAAATTCATAGTACCATATACAACAATTAATTCAAAACCATATAAATTTCATTTTTGAACATCTTATTACCTACATTTTTATTGTATATTATTCAGTTACATATCCTCATAAACATTTTAACCTTTGAATATTTCAGGTAAGTTATATATGTTTTAGAATGCAATTGAGTATTATACAAATTAATTTTATCCTAGTTCAACTGTTTCAAGTTGTTTCAATTCCATTTAGACACTCCAGTTATTCAAAATTTTTGCTTCATTTCGATAATTGAAAACCATTGCTTAACTTAAAACTTAAGGGTTAAATTTCTGGTTTCATTTCAAACCATCTCAAAATAAATATATACATATATATATTTTATACATCAAAACAATATTCAAGAAAATCAAATCAAATCCATTTTTCCAAAACAAAAGTGTAGCAAAGCTACTAATTGGTCTCTCCACTTTGAGACATGAAAATGAACGTCGATGATGTTGCAGTCATCACCGAAATTATTTTCCAGCGACAAGAGGAGAGTACTGACTTACTTCTTTTAAAATTCTATGGAAACGATTTCCATTCGAAAATACTTTCAAATAATATATTTTTCCAAAACTTGAAAACCAAATTTTTGAAAATACCGAAAATTAAATTCTCAAATCCTCAATTTAAATTCATTTCGTCTGCAAATCAAATTTATAAACTATGTTTATAAAATTCCATCTCCTTATACAACAATAGTTAATGGTTTTGGAATGTTAATAAAATAATAAATGATAATCTAGTATTATCATTTCTAACAACCAATATATTTAACTATTTAATTTCAGAAAATTATACTTTTATATATATATATATATAATATAATCATACAAAAATTACAAATGTTGAAAACAATATTGTGTCAGTTTTTTCTGTTCAAGTGTTTTGGAGTTCTTATCAATAGAGTTGGCCAAACGAATTGATCGAAACCCAAAATTTAAACTTAACAACTCAAATAACATAATATAAAACATTTTCATATTAATTACAAATACACTCCCTCATAGGATGATTCAAGAATGAATCTTAGAACAAGGATAGAGATTCAGATTTAGAGGGACCCTAATCGAAGAGAATTTCTATCAACGAAGATAACTCGTAAGGAAGATAAGATAATTAAATTGCAAAACAGAAAAGATGGATAGATTTATATTAGTCGGAGCGACCTTAACTGGGTCAACCGAGACTCAGAAAAGATGAGAATATCATCAATGGAAACCAGGACAAACTGGTTGAAAACATCGCAAAAAACGCGATTCTTGAAATCGATGAAAACAGGAGCATTGGTTAATCCATAGGCATGACTAACTATTCATAGAAACCATTCGTCTGGGAGTAAGGACAAAAGGTCAAGCTCCAGGAATAAGATCGATGCGGAATTCAATTTCCCGCTTGGGAGGAAGAGAAGTGCCTTCACCAAAACATCAAGATAATCCCTAACTATCGGGTGGAGTCAAGATCACAAGACTGAGAATCAAGCAAAAAGATAAACTGTCTGCATAATCCTGAGGCATTCGACATTCGATCACAAAAGACTTACCTGAGTCGTCTACTAGAGAAACAATTCAGGCATTGCCAGAGATAACGGAATCAAAACCGAGGGCATAGACATCTCCGGTGAATCGATGCCTGTTGTAAAGGAGTTTCAACCTTTACAAATCATACTGAGGTTGGCGGGACTGCCGATGGGATCAATCACACATTCGTATGAAGTTGCTAATTGAGATTGAATTTATTTCAATGATCAGCAGAAATAAAGCTATGGGATGCTCCAGGATTAAGCAGAACACGAACAGGAAAGACAAGAATGGATTTTAGAACAAAGATAAAGTTCCAAAATTCAAAAGAAATTCTAATTCAGGAGGATCCTAACGAAGAATTTCAAGCTCGAACGAAGATGATTCTGTAATTAATTTTTACTCCATATGCTACGTTTTGCCTAAACCAGAGCTCTGATACGAACTGTAACGACCTGGTATTTCGAACCATTCAAATTGACAATCATCCACTTATGTCAGACTTGAATTGCTCAAAACAACAGATTGTTAATTTATATTTGGCAAAAATCAGCATATACAATAAATAAATCAATCAAAGAATCACATACACGGAGTTTACAACAATAAGCAGCGGAATAGATAAATAGTAGTTCATGAAGCTACTACAATAATGAACAGAGTCTTAAACAAAATACAACAGATATCCAATACATAGAAGTGTCAACAGGCTTTTAAATCTCCCCGAGATGGCCGAGATGAAAAATCCGAGATATCAGCCAAAATCCGAGATTTGGCAGCCTATTTAGTTATAAGTGTTTTAAATATCGCCCGAGATAGCCGAGATATTTTCCCGAGATATTGGCCAAAATCCGAGATTTAAAACACTGAGTGTCAATACAAAATAAAATGACAAGCCTGCACAAATCAACTGGAAACAACTGAGAAGCTGAATAGATAGAGACATATCTTTAAGCAAAGCTCCAAGCTCCAAAGGTGAGTCTCAAATGCTGTGACACTCAGTCTGACCCGAGCATAAAGCAAAGCACAAAACACTCGAGTCGGGATTAACATTTTTATACCAGTAAATCAACTCAAGTGAAATGCCAACTAAAATACAATATAACTTAAAGGATGTTTTGGATATCCATCCTCTAAGGATCCGTAAACTATCTACATACATAGTACAATACGCTACATATATAATGTCTACAGTAAAGTAAAATATTAAAATAGCGTTAAGGCGTTACCCATATCCCCCTTAACATATTTTTATATATTCTCGTAGTCTATACAGATACTGTAAGCCCCACCAAACTGATGGGATACTCAGGGAGCACTCCATAGGTACAATACGAAACAAACTAGTAGAAGGCGCGATAAGGCATGTGACAAGGCACGCGAGGCAATGCCAGGGTAGGATTCTACCGTTTGCACTCCCAGACTGGTGGTAACGCATAGCAGCTACTACCGCCCACCTCGAGACACACTCCTAAATCAAAGGTGCACCCAATCGAATCACAAAAGCAATAGAATGGTATCGAATAAATGTGTCTGATAGGGTTGCTACCCCACTTGGCCCGGTATAGCTCCTATTTTAACCCCATCAAGCTGACTCGCGGGAGTCAGGGCTACGTTAATACCTCATACAGAATCGTTCGCCAAACCATCCTACTTCATTCTGGAAACTCCACCATGTGCAATGTTGTTAAAGAGGTTTTCAGTATTGGCAGAGAGTGTGACAATATCCAATCCCGGTCTCTTTAACAACCAAACGCTTATTTCACACCGTGGTCATTTTATAAAACCATTTCAAACAATTTATACTTCATATCAAAATATCATATGCATTTCAAAACCATATCACTTTCAGAATCAATATTCACTTTCGAAATCATTTCACTTTCGAAATCATATCATTTTAAATTATATTTACTTCAAAAATCATAACCACAAAACAGGTTAAACTATCATGTGAAAATATTCACATTTAAATTCATTAATCAAAATCATAACAGTTCCAACTTTAGATTAAAAAAATATATATTTAAAATTGTTTATAAATTAAAAATAGTTTATATATTAAAATATGGTTATAGATTAATATATATATATATATATATATATATATAAATCGAAAATAGTTTCAAGTTAGAATTGTTTCTTCTAAGTTCACAAATCAATTCAAATCAACTTTTGTTCCAAAATTCAATTTAAATCAATCTCAATTTAACAATTTCAATTAAAAAGGTTAAAGGTTCAATTCAAATTCTCATTAAAACCATTTTATTTACATCGATTTCAAAATCCAGAGTTGAACTTCAAATTTAAAACACTTCCAATTCAATAGGTTTCAACATTTAAATATTCAAACAATTTACAATAACTTAATTAGGTAATTTCATTTATACTTCAAAGTTCAACTTTAATCGTATTTAAATTTCAAAATATCCACTTAATCATTTTTAATAACATTTAAATAAAATCTCAAATTACAAATTTAAATCAATATTAAATATTCAAATTTAATTTTATTCAAATTTAAATATTCATTTAATCCTCTTCAGTCAAAATCATGTTATCAAGTTATAAAAACATATCTTTAAATCTCAAAATCAATAAGTTCCAAATCAATCTTTATTTAAATTTAATTCTTAACAATTAAATTACAAATCAATTTAATTTATCATTCCAACCTTAATTCATTAAAGTTTTTTCAAAATCTATTTTCAAAATATTAATATAAATTTAAATAAATACTTAAAACGAAATTTACATAAATATATTAGTTAAATTAAAATCTTATTAGATATTATTATATTAATTATTATTAAATTAAATCTTATTATTAAATCTTATTTTAAATCTTATTTTATATATCTAAAAATAATAAAATTATAAGTAAAAAATTTTAAATTACATTTTAAAACTTTAACTTATAATTTTAAAATTTCCAAAACATATAATTTAAAAATCTAAATTTATGCACATATTAAAATTTAAAAATAAAACCTTCGTATTATATTTTAAAAATCAACTTTTATTAAAACCCATATATTTCCTTTCAAAATTTGGAAATCATTTTTTTTTTCAAAAATAGACCAACGGTGTCCGTATATAATTTTCTATCCTACGGTCAAGTGATATAAATATTTATAATTTCAATCCACAAAAATTTAAATTTACGGGTATATATCACTCAACCCGCAATCCCAAAATTTTCAAATTCAATAAAAATCGCTTGGGTCTATCATTTCAACCCATAACGATTTTTCCCTATTCTATAATATCGTTCGGGTATGTTTCATTTCAACCCATAGGGAATTTCTAAGCTAACAGGGAACTTGCAGAGTGAGAACAAATATGATAATATAACATATCAACAACAGGCATATATCATCAGTAACAAATATAAATATAATATATATAACAGGTTATGGTGTCACATGTCATAGGTGAACAATTTCTGATAATGGCATATCATATTTAACAATTAAATAACTTAACCATTCAAAATTAACAGCATATTTTAATCATTATTTCATGTGAATTAAATTTACCAAATATAAGAATGTTAATCGTGAGTGATTGCTCACCTTTCGAGGCTAGAGAGATAAGAGACACTACAAGCTACGAATCCAAACAACAATTCCAAAGCACAACACGATGAACACGAAGTCTACGAACAAAGCAAAGCTAGGCTGAAATTCAATAATCGATGAAAACAATATATAAGCTTTTTAAAGATCTAAAATTTACTTAGATAAAAATCTTTATATTATATAATTTATTTTAAAATCAATATTCAATTTAAACACATATTAAAATCAAAAACCTTATATATATATATTAAAATCAATATTTAATTTCACTAATAAAGTAAACCTTTATAATCATTGCATATTATATTCAAATCATAATTTCTTAAACACATATTTCAAAATCAATTCTTTATATATACATTTTAAAATCAATTTTTAATTCAAAACCCAAAAATAATATATATATATTTCAAAATACTAACACAACCCATATTTTTAAACACATTACACTTAAAACACATAAACACATATATTTAAACATTTTATATTTAAAAGACATTGATTTTAAAATCAAAACATATATATATATATATAATATATACATATGTACCTTACTGTTTAAATTTTTTTCTTCAACCAGACAAAGCAAAGTAACTGCTGTAGGTGGCAGTGGGGTTCGGGTCTTGGGTGGCCAAGTAGGCGGACAACGTGAGGGTAAAGGAGGAGCAGTGGCAAGCCAGAGTGCGGCTAAGGGAAGCTTCTGCTCGGTGGTCATAGTGTTGAAGGTGTTTGGTTCGCAGAGGGTCGGCTATAGTTGACAGTCGGGGGGGAAGGTGGATCTGGTGCTGGAAGGGCTCGGGCGAGACAAGGCTGGTGGTCGAAAGGCTACGGAGGTGGATTGATGGGCGGATGGGCTGTCACGTTGGAGGTTGGCTGTAGGCGAGACTGTTGTCAAGGCGGAACTGCTGCGTGCGTGAGATGGGGTGTACAAACTGCTGCGATGGAGCTTGGTTCTGGTGAGAAGGCGGCTGATGGAGGGTCTATAGTGAGGCAGAGACACTGTTGTTCGGCGAGGTAGTGATGGAGGGTTGGATGGTTCGGTTATGGTGATTGTGTGGCTGTGAGGAAATGAAGGCCGTGCTCGTTCATGGTGAGTTTTTACATGGATGGGAATATGGCATGGTCAGGTGGAAAGCGTTTGGTTGGAGGCTACACGGAGGACAGCAAGGCCGAGAAGAGGGAGGGTACATGCAGAGATGTTGGTTGCTGCCGTGATATAGAGGAAGGGAAAATGAGAATGAAGATGAACACCCTTTCGTATATATAAACTTGTATTTATATTTTTTCTCAGAAGAACAACAGAGAAAGGAAATATTGAAATGGAACCGAAAACAATGAAACGAACTAGGAGATTATAAATTGAAATGGTAGGAAGAAAAAAGTCAGAAGTTGAATTCAGTGAAAAATTTATAACTAGTGACCATTCAATTTCTCACGTTTGGACAATGAAAAGACACAGAACACCAAAAGCTCCAAAATGGGTACCGATACGGCTAACCGTTTTCACATATTTCGCCGCATACTGGACGCCGAAACACACAAATGAATATACTGCAGAGATCAGCACGACGAGACGAACAGAATGGCACATAGATATGATTGATATGACCATCCTATCAAAAATCGATATTCGCTGCCAAAAATGCTGCTAAAACGTCGAAAATAAGATAAACGGGGCTATACAATCCAACTTCGATGAAACGAAGTATGACGTCTCACTCAGAAAATGTTCTACATTTTTATTATGTAAAAATATTCAGATTTCGAAAAGATTTTATTTCTAACAATTTAACTGATTTTAAATTGAAATTGAAGATTACACAATAGAATTAACTTCCATATTTTCTGATAAAAATCTGACATTTGCTACGTTTAAATAGACGTATCTCAAATATCAAATTTCCATAGCTAAATTTTTATTATTTAAATTTCATGAAAAATTCAGTTAATTACGTTATTTAAAATGGTTAAAATTTACGGCTCGTTGCACAACTGGTTATTCGGCCCTTCCCCACAATACCATTTTGGGTTCATTACAATGTGAATATATACATATATGAAGAAGCAAACAATATAACTTGGTTAATTTCTTTAACCCATTTAGACTTTTTCATAAGATCTATTTCAAATACTTTGTTTATTAATATGCTATGGTTTTGCTTTTAAAATAGATTGGGTTATTTGTTTTGAAAACTATACTTTCGAAACCTTTGAAACCTTGCTTTCGACCTCACTGGATAGCCTCCTTCGAAAGCATATATCTCTTTTCAAAACATTAGGCTTCTGCCTTTTAAAAACACTTTAAAAACCTTCTTTCAAAACCTTTCGAATATAATAAAGTGTTATTTATTAATTTTTTAGAAACATAGCTTCGAAACCATTGGAAGTATCTCTTCCTAAAGCACTGAAAGTCGCCTTTTCGACATCATTGGGTTTATCTTTTTAAAATATCATTTGGGTCAAAGCAAATATAAACGAAAGTATCTCTCTCGAAACCATTCTTTACTATATAAAAATATTGGGGAAATTATGATGGCGCCGAAACCATCTCTTTCGACAGAGTTGAAAGCCTAAATTTAAAATATTGAAGGATAGCTTCGAACCCCTTTCGAAACCATTGCCTTCGAAACCCATAACTCTTTCAAAAGCATTTAGAAAGTGGCTTAATAAAGCTTTAAATCAAACAATACCTTTCGATGGTATTGATGACTTCAATACACTCGAAAGGCACAAGAATCGGTGGCAGGGCTTCGACTCGGTCGGAACCCCTTCTTTCGAAAGCATTGATTTATAATTAAAGGAACACCTTCGAAACCCCTTTTTCTTTTAAAACAAACATGGCAACCCCTTTGAAAGCCATTATAAAAATTCTTTCAAAAACATACATATCGATTAAGTCGAAAGCTTAGTAAAAAAAAGGCAGACGCTTATCTTTTAAAACAAACTAAGGTAACGACCCCATCAAAAGCTATGCTTTCGACACCATGCCTTTCGCCTTTCTTCAATCCACTACGTATCATCTGGATGATACCATGTGTATTGAATTTAACTTAATGGGGTTTCGACATGGTCGAAGGCGAAAGGAAAAGAGCGAAATGTACTCTGATTAGAGGCGAAACCTATATTTTTCTAGGTTAAATACTAAATTAAGTAACTTATATAAACTAACCTACCTACGTGTTCATTTCTTATTGGTTACCTTAACTTTTCCTATGCTTTTTAAAACTAACTGCCTTTTTATTTTGGATAAGTATCAAACTTAAAATTTTGCAAATAAAACCTTCCTCTTTATTTATACGTAAATCACTTTGATCCTCTTCGCAAAATAATTTATTTTGTATATCAAATCACTTATGAAAAATCCCCAAAATTCACATAAATTTACTTTGATCATGTTATCTAACATATCAAAATTTCAAATCCAAATTCTCAATATATTTTATGAAATAAATTAATAAACCCAACGTGCTATATTTTCATTTAAAACTTCATAATAATCTTTCCCAAGCTTGGAAAATTATCAAACTTAAAACCCAACTCTAAAATCATGTTTTGCATAACATATAATTTTTTTTCCATGGCATTTAAACATCAATATCACACGGTTTTGATCTAAAACCGTATGAACCAATATTTAAACAATCTTGTTTAAATTTAAATAAACCAAAAATCAAGCATATCATCATCAAACATCATATATACTAATTTAAACTTAAATCCGAAACATATATTTTACAAATAGAGATGGAAATTATCTTTCACCTTAGTCTTTGATAAGGATATGGATTGAGATGGGTTTGATTCCCCCTTTTTATTTTTCTCTTCTTTTTCTTTGAATTTCTCTTCTTCTTTTCTTTTTAATGGCCGACTCTATTCTTCTTTTACTTACGTTTTTGATTTTCTTTTAAAAATGAAGTCAATAGGAAATGAAATGGTAAAAAGAGAATATATATATAAGGATAAAGGGTTAGGTAAATCTTATTACCATTATACCCTTATGTAGATTAATTTACTTATAATCCATTCTCACGCCCATTTAATTTATTACTTAAGAACGACCACTTAAGTTTATTCAAATATAAATCTCCTTATCACTTAACATTTTCATTATTCTATTTAATTTATCTAATTAAATATCCTAACTATTGTTATTTAAAATTAGGGGTGTTACAGGCTCCCCTCCTTAAAGAATTTCGTCCTCGAAATTCAGTAAGGACTAAATACTAATCATATCAATCATCCATAACCACTCCTAACAACTATACTAGTTTATTTGACTAGCGATCATCTGTATAAATCTAATATAAACATACCATTTAAAACAGATTAGGATAGGTAACTCGAATCATGTCTCAAGTACAGTCATTTTCGTTGTCGCTCCATTGAACTTTCACCAACTTGACTGTCTTGGACTTTAATCTTTTTTCACCTCTTGCTACAACCCATACTGGTTGTCTAACAATTGTCAAATTAGGCTCTACTACCAACTCATCCAATCATGTTGGAGGATTAGTAGTCTCTGGATCGCGCACATACTTGTGAAGATAAAACACATGAAATATATTATGGACATCTGACATATTGCTCGGCAATTCTACTCTGTATGCAAGCTTTCCAATCCTTTCTATAATCTGGAATAGACCAACATATTTCGGTGCCAGCTTCCCTGACTTTCTGAATCGTATAACTCCCTTCATCGGTGACACCTTAATGAAAACTCCATCCCCAACTGAGAACTCTAAGTTTTTACGTCTTTAATCACTACACCAAAACAGAGGATTCCCAATGAGTATAAGCGTTGCCAAGAATTTCAATAACACTTATATGTGTCGCTTTAGGGGCGTAGGAATTTATTCCCAACGCTTATAAGCGTTGACGAAAAATATCTGCCAACGCTTATAAGCGTTGGGAGATATTTTTTGCCCATGCTTATAAGCGTTGGAAGAAATTTTTCCCCAACGCTTATAAACGTTGGGGAAAAATATCTCCCAATGCTTATAAGTGTTACAAATATATGCAAACAAATAATCGCTTAAATGTGTTTGTTATTATACTATTTTATTTTTCACAGAATTAAATAAATATTTGTTGAATAAAATAAATAACTCAGAATTTTATTTAAACAAATATTTTATTCAAATAAATATTTTCTTACAAATTCAAATAGTGCAAATTTGGGCTCTCACTACATTTACACATTTTCAATTACACTACAACTTCAGTTGCAGCACAATTGTCACTATACAATTTGCTTACAATTATTCCTCACTACATACACTCAACACTCACACGCTTGACCTTGACTTGCTTCAGCTTGTGTTCAACCATCCATTATACTTGTCAAATAAATAGCGGTAAACTGGAAAAAGAAACGAATTTAAATTGCAAAATAAAATTGTGCTTTTAAATATAAAATTTGCCTCCGGTATGTGGGTTGTTCCTTTTCCTATTTTTCTGACAGGGTCCAAATATATGTGCACGGACAACTTGAAATATGCACAGTGTATCGCTCTGCATATCACAAGGCCATTTCCCGATTTGATCTCACGGACAAGTACTCAATAATTTTAAATATGCTTGGTTCACAAATATACATGTACACATATATGTATATACATGTATACATAAATATTGGTGCACATATAGCATTCATGAATATGGCCGACTATAGCATGCAAGCACTCGGATAGACCGGAGCATGGTGAACATAATTGCAACCAAACATATGCACTCTGGTCAAGCAACAGGAATACTCATGCATATGTACAAGAAACATAGCAACACTCAAACATGTACTTAAACATGGACCCAAACAATATGACACAAAGCAACAACAACCAAGTTCAAGTAAGGAGCAACAAGAGAAATACACAATGCAAATGAACAGGTACACATACAAGGAAGCAGTGTCTTGTACAATTAGTATGGACACGGGACATGTCAAGCATAATGAACACGTAGTGACCAACTAAACCACAAAGGTACCACACAAGGACTGCAACCAGACCAGGAAAAAAACAATGCAAAATAACCAGACTTGAGCAAATGCTCACGGACATAGCAACAGGGCAAACAACAATCGTATATACAAGGTAATCAGGTGCTAGTTAAGATTCAAGGGGTTTATACATAGTGCAGTGATACACAAGCAAAGGTTCAAGCATAGTAGAAGTATCAGGTTGCAGGCAGTTGTGTGTTAGTTTCAAAATGAACAAGAAAATTCAGGAACCCCAAAATCAGTATCCAAATCAAGAGTTAAAATAATATATACGAATATTTAGCAACATATTTGAACAATAGATCAAGTCAGAATCATTTATCATAAGATCCACGGTCACAGTTAAAACCAGAAGTTCGTTTGAAAATTTCAATTCGAGAATATATACGAAATTATAGGAATCAAATTCCTATAAATTGAACCCATTTTCATCATCGGCAAATTATTCGAGTTCGAGCCAAAAATCATAGAGCTTACTTAGAACAAATCACAAACCATATCCTAACTCGAATCAAAGTCGAGTAAAAAGAAAATTCAATCTAAATCAGAAAGTTTGAAATCATACCGAAGAGAACAATATCAGGTAATGAACTAATCTTCTTCATTTTGTAGTTCTTTCATATGTTGGTTACTAATCTTCTATAATTAATGAACTATATCAAGTAAAACATAACGAGAACACACAGAGAAAAATATCATATAAACCTTACTTACAGTTTGTAGGCTAAGCTGGGAGCTAATGTTCAAAATCCGACTAACAGTAGATGATCTTCTGAACAGTGGCATAGCAGCTTCTGTCAGGAATTTTAGACCGTAAAAATTGGTTTTGATCACAGTCTCTACATTCTCAACTGAGTTATAGTTCCATCTATATCGTTGTAAGAGACACCAGCATTGTTAACCTATATAGACAAATATATGACTTGGCAAGGCAGCTATGTGGATAATTTTGCAAAAATTACTTTGCCATGAACTATATTACTTACAAGCACATCAAGGCCTGTATATTTTCCTTGAAACCAGGAAACGAAAGCTACAATCAATGATAAGTCTATAATATCTAGTTTGCAGAATTCAGCGTTACTAAGTCCTTTGGCATTAAGTGAATCTACGACTTCTTGGCCCTTAGTTTCATCTCTGGCAGTAAGAATAACCGTGAGACCGAGCTCTGCAAATCTCTTTACGAAGGCTAGACCGATACCTTTATTAGCTCCTGTCACAACTGCTATTGTGTCTTTAGACCACCACCTGCATATAAAATTTGAAATTTTATTGTTAATGACTTAATTTTATTGTATATTTACTTTTTTGGAAGTTGTTTGGATGTATATATTTACTAAGAAGGTTCAAGTGATACTCAAAGAATGAAATAGAGCATAATTAACGCTCCTAATATTTTTATTGTTTACTTCTTAAATTATACACATACAAATTATGCTCGTTGAACAATATGAAGTATTAATATTGAATCAGAAGAATAATCATGCATGAAGGACTAATTTTCTCTTAATTCCAGACATTCAGTAACTAATTCTTGCAGTGGAAACCAATTTTTTTTAGTTGTATTTGCATTGTTTATCTTGAACATCATCCAAGGTCAAATTTTAATTTAATTTTATTGATATTCTCCGGCAAAAGGAAGCATACACGGTAGTAGTAAACATATACATTGTTAAAAGCCAAATACACTGATAAATGCAGAAGAACCAAAACCAAAGCAATTTTGAAACATTAATACATCAACTTTCAACTATAACTGTGCAAAAAAAAAGGAGAATACAACCAATTGTCATAAATAAATTGTTATTAGTTCTTACTTGACAGGCTCTGATTGGGAGCTCTTATGGTATGTAGATGCAATTGCAAGGTTTGATTTCTCATAATCCATTAAGTTAGGATTTAAGATGAACAAATTGATAACTAGAACAAAGTTGAATGAAGGAAGAATGCAGTTGAGGTTATGAAAATCAGTTTTAAGAATAAGAACTAAATATATACAGTATACACACAAGATATGAAGTGGACACTACTAAAATCGGTTGGCATAGCGTCGGACTGGGGCGACGGTTAGCGACGGCTAAAAAAGCGGCCATGCTAGCCGTTGCTAACCGTCGCTCGACCTGTATATCAGCCAGAACCGAGCCTTCTTCTTCCCCATTCTACAAAACCTAAAAAAAAAAAAAACCCCCCCGTCACCCCCCGTCGCTCCGCCGATTCGGTGCTCAAACGTTCGCTCCCTACCTCCCAAATTGATCTGGTATGTGTTCTAACCCTATTTCCTATTCAATTAGGGTTTAATTAGGGTTTATTTGCATGTTTATTGAGTTTAAAAATTGGTTGTTAATGGCATGTTTATGGGTTTGATATTGGTAGTTACGTGGTATACGTATGGTGATAGTAGTATTGTAGGTTAATTTGAGAATAAAATCATTTTATTTCGACGTTGAAAACGATGATTAAAGCATACTATTATGATGTTGGTTATTGTAGAATTAACGATTGGTGATGTGATTTGGATTAAGATGGTGATAACATTTTAAGATGCTTATTGATAAGTTTATGCAATGTCGGTTGTCGATTAGGTGAAAATTTAATTATTTAGCATGCGTTAGTTATAAGTGTAATCGTGTTAAAATGTGAAATTTACTTGACAAATATTTATTGAACGTATTATTAAAAATTTTATAGTTGTTAAAATATAAATTAGAAAATTTGTTTTATTTGTGTGAACCCCTTAGACAATTTTTGGCCCCGTCTGAGAAGTGTTGTATATGATCGTTATATGGATGTTCGTTTTTACACAGAACGGACATCTGTATTCATCTGATACAATATTTGTTGGATTTGTTCCAGTATTGGACAAGTTACAAACACAATAACGTAATCGCAGTTTATAAATCATTTCAGTTTAAATGGTTAACGAAATTTCGATGGCACTTCCTTTTTTTCCCTGTGTACATGCATTTGTGTACGATACAGGGAATAAAGGGAAGTGTTGCCGAAATTTTGTTGAATCGTTTAATCTGAAATGATTTATAAAATATGATTACGTTATTGTGTTTGTAATGGGAAGTAGGATGATCGGCCGTTAAACAAGTATTAACAAGTGTTGTATATATATGATCTGTATTTTATAAAACAATCAAATAATTTATTAAGTGCAATTTACTAAAGTAATAAAATTTAAAAGTTAGTTTGAAACTAATAAATTTGTTCAGTCTAATTTATTAAAGTTTGTTTAAAATTTACTAAAGTTAGTTTAAAATTTACCAAATTAATAAAGTTAGTCTAGTTTACCAAATTATTAAATTTACTGAAGTTCAGTCTAATTTGTCAAATTATTAATAAAGTTTCAATGAAGTGTTTGTTTGAATTTTCTAATATAATTTTTGCAAATCAGGAGATATGTTCGATTATTTTCTCGATCGTAGTTGGATGTATGAACCCCGAAAAGGTATGAAAGGATCAATAAAGGAACATTTTGTTAACGGTGTACACGAGTTTATTAGATTTGCTAAATCTAATAATGGAAATAACGTAGACATTCGTTGTCCGTGTGCTAAGTGCAAACATCTGAAGCATTGGAAGGCAGATGTAGTAGAAGTTCATTTGTATAAATTTGGTTTTGTACCGAATTATTATTTATGGGATCGTCACGGAGAGTTTGTTCAATATACACCTAATCCTGTAGTGGAAGAGGATGATAATACAGCGACAAATCCAATAGAAAATATGGTGCAAGATGCAGCCCGATCAATGTTTCCATCCACTGATCAAGACGACATTGAAAACGAAAATGGTGAAGAACCGACTATGGAAGCTAAAAAAATTTATGATTTATTGGATTCCGCTAAGAGACCATTGTGGGATGGATGTGAAAGTGGAACCGAATTATCTGTAACCGCTGAATACATCACGATGAAATCAAAATTCAATCTTACAGAAGCATCGTTTACAGCAATTGTACAAACTGCTAAACGACACATGCCACCCAATAATTTGATGTGCGATAGTCATTATAAAGTTAAAAAACTTATGTCTGCTTTTGGATTGCCATACCAGAAGATAGATACATGTGTTAAAGGTTGCATGTTATTTTGGAAAGACGACGCTCACCTTAAAAAATGCAGAATATGTAACGAGGAAAGATACAAACCAAGGAAAAAGAAAGGAAAAGAAGTCCCTTATAAAAGAATGCATTATTTACCCATCACTCCCAGACTTCAACGGCTATATGCTTCTTCTGCTACAGCATGTCATATGCGATGGCACAGCGTGAGAAGACCAGTAGAAGGAACATTGATACATCAATCTGATGGAGAAGCATGGAAACATTTCGATAGGACGTATCCTGAATTTGCTCGAGAGAGCCGTAATGTTAGGTTCGGTTTATGTACAGATGGATTTTCGCCATTCTCTCAATTTGGTAGTAAATATTCATCATGGCCTATTATTGTCACTCCTTATAACTTACCTCCATGGATGTGTATGAAAACTCCATATATGTTTTTAACGATTGTCGTTCTCGGTCCTGATGATCTGACTCAAGGAATTGATGTTTATCTACAACCGTTGATCGAAGAATTGAAAACACTATGGCGTGAAGGAGTTGAAACATATGACATTTCGAGAAAAAGAAATTTTCGTATGTTCGCTTCTTTATTATGGACTATTAATAATTTTCCCGCATATGGCATGCTTTCAGGTTGGAGCACAGCTGGACGTCTAGCTTGTCCATATTGTATGGAAGAATCACGAGCATTTTCATTAAAGTACGGCAAGAAATTTTTTTGGTTTGACTGTCATCGGTGTTTTCTACATATTAATCATAAATTCAGAATGGATAAAAAGAACTTTAAAGCTAACAGAGTAGAGAATATGCTACCACCTAAAGTTTGGACAAGTGAAGAGATATATGAAATCGTGAAAGACTATCCTAAGATTCATGAAACTGGAAAACAGGTCGACATTCCGGGTAAATCGGACATTCATAACTGGTGCAAGCAAAGTATATTTTGGAAGTTACCTTATTGGAAAAATCTCTTACTGCGACATAATATTGACGTCATGCACAATGAAAAAATGTGTTTGATAACGTTTTTAATACAGTTTTGAATGTAAAGGGGAAAACCAAGGACGATGCAAATTCGAGACATGATATATTACATTTCTGTAAGCGGCCCGAACTTCAGTTGTACGACGATAACAAAAAACCCAAAGCATGTTATGAGCTAGACAACAAGCAAGCAAAACTCGTGCTCAAATGGGTGGAAGGACTAAGATGTCCTGATGGGATTTCTTCTAACCTTCGCAGATGTGTTGACTTGAAAAACAATAAATTGAGTGGGATGAAAAGTCATGATTGCCATATCATGATGAAATATTTCTTACCTGTGATATTCAAAGAACTGTTGCCAACAAAAATATGGAGTGTTATAACAGAATTAAGTATGTTTTACAAACAGCTTTGTTCGACCACGTTAAAGGTAGATCATTTACGTAAACTTGAAGTAGAAATTCCTGTATTGCTCTGCAAACTCGAGAAAATATTTCCGCCCGGTTTTTTTAATGTAATGGAGCATTTGCCTATGCATCTGCCATCCGAAGCACTCCTTCGAGGTCCTGTGCAATATGGATGGATGTATCCATTTGAGAGGTGATTTTAAACTCCTCAATATTCTTGTTGATTAGTTGAAAATGTATATTCTTGTACCAATATACAAAATTAATTATTTTTGTTATAGGTACTTGAATCATTTGAAGAAAAAAATTAGACAAAAAGCACGAGTAGAAGGTTCGATTTGCAAATCGTACCTTGAAGAGGAAGCTTCTTTTTTTTCTCACACTACTTTAGTGACGATGTGAACTTATCGTTTGTAAGTGTTTCCCATAATGAAGAAGCTGTTGAGCATGATTCTTCTCAAACAATGTTATCTATTTTTAGACAACATGGAAGACCTGCCGGAAAATGTGTGGAAATATGGTTAGATGATAGAGACTACCATGTGGCACACACATATGTTCTTTTAAATTGTGTTGAAGTTGGACCATTTATCAGGTAATACTGAATGATTGTACAGTTCAATTATACGTGTATTTATATATTAATAATTAGGGGAATATAATACATTTATTTGCAGCATATACGAATCACAACATCCATCTGGTGATTTCAGTAAACAATTTGCTGGGTGGTTTGCAAGCTATGTTCACGATCCGAATAACAGTGTTGTTGACGAAGGAATACGACACCTTGCTATCGGACCAAGAAGAAATGTCAAGACCTATCCTATATACTTCGTCAACGGATTTAAATTTAACACCAAAGATTATGGAGCTGAAAAATCAACGTATAACAGCGGTGTATTTGTCAAAGGCAGCGATGATCCAGAAGAGCATATAAAAGATTTTTATGGAGTCTTAACACAAATTTTAGAGTTGACTTATTATACACAACCGCTAGAGAAAGTTTTTTTATTCAAATGCAACTGGTTTAGCAACGTTCCCGGTTCTGGAATTAACGTACATAAGGATTATAAGTTAATTGAAATAAAGCATACGTCACATTACTATAAATATGATCCTTTGGTGTTAGCTAAGCAAGCATTACAAGTTTATTTTGCTCCGTATCCATCCTTAAAAAAAGATAAAGCAGACTGGTGGGCTGTTTTTAAAACAAAGGCAAGATTTACATTTGATGGAAATAATATTCCAGATGAAGCAGCGTATCAAGCAGATCTTGAGCCAAATTCCGAAATAATAATAGCCGATGACATCGATGTAGGATCGTTGAATGATGAAGCGAATGTTTTAATAGATGCATTTGTTAGTAACGAAGAAAACGATATAGAGTACGAGACCGAGACGTCTGAATCAGAAGATGATGAAGAATGATCATAGATGACATCGTTTGTTGTATTATGTGATGTACTATTCTGAGTTATGTCATGTGTTATATTAAGCTATGTATTCACTTATGCAATGTACTATTCTGAGCTATGTATTCACTTATGCAATGTACTATTCTGAGCTATGTATTCACTTATGCAATGTACTATTCTGAGCTATGTAATATTATGAGCGATGTACTATTCTGAGCGATGTATTATTCTGATTTATGCGTTATCGTTTTATTGTATGATTATGTGATGCTCATTTGATCATTATGCTTTTATATATAATATATGATTGTGGCAAATATGGCTGATAGAAGACGTAGGAGTACATCTCAGCCTTCTCCATCTCAGTCTCCTGGAGCTGCAGCGGGTCCTAGTAGCTTAGAGGCAGATACACGCCGAGTTGCAGAGATTATTCTGAAGAGTGTTGGGTAAATGTTAAATTTATTTCAATTATATTATTTAAAATATATAAACTATATAAAATATGCACGTTAACAATCACAGGGGATTCGAGGTGGAACCATCACAGTTTATTTTAGATGTCTCGAAGAAATCATATAAAGGTCGGATGTCAGCAGTTTGGCCGCATTAGGATAGCATTCCAGCTTATATTAAAAATGCTATATGGGCCGACTTGATGGTAATTACAATTTATATATTTCTATTGAAAATAATATGCTGTATGTAATTCAAAATAAATTCAATATGCAGGCTGTTGTACGAGTGGAGCCGTATGATTTAGATGTTTTTAGCAATAATTGGAACCAAAAAATGCGGAAGAATTATAGAGAGACAATATCAAGGGCGAAGAAGGTTGGCAAAAAGCCAGGTTGGATGAGCGATGAAGTCTGGAACGGATTTCTCACATATTGGGAGTCAGAAGCAGCTAAAGTAAGCTATGATGAGAATGCTTACAATTATGTTAGTTGCATTATTTTAATCGTGTATCTAAATTAATATAGGAAGTAGCAGCAAGAAACCAAGCCAATAGGAATAAGAATCCTGGTTTACATCGAGGTGGCTCTAAATCTTTCCAACAGCATAGGAGAGAATTGGTAAATATAAAATATATTTAGCATATGATGATGCATATCTTCATGTATAACATTTATGCTTATTTTCAATATATCTTATTTGTGTATATCTTCAGTTTGCAAAGTACGGAAGGGAGCCTACAATGGCTGAGGTTTTTAGAGCCACACACGCAGTTGAGTCTGTTGATGATGAGGGGAATGCGACCTATGATTGGACCGACAGCAAAGCTGAAGCAGCGATGGTAAATATGCTAACTCGTGATTCAAATTGTATATATGTAAATTGTATACCAATTATTTTAAAATTATGTTTGTAATTGCAGGGGCGATATGAGGCAAAGGCATCGGCATTGACACAGGCGAGTGGAAGAGCAGAGCTTACAGTTGAGGAGTCCAACAGGATTTGGGATTCCGTTATTGCACCGCCTACTCGAAATAGGCGTTAGGGTTTCGGCAATCAGGAGGTAAACCATTTCACTAACTTCATATTAAAAGATCCACATTATTCTCACATCAAAAGAATTATTTATATACTATCCAATTCATTCAAAATTCATGTGAAATGATATCGTATTAACTTCAGTTATTTCACAGGCTGTTAATTTTCAAAGAGCTTATGGAAAATCGATGGAGGAGCGTATTGCTCAGATGCAGAGGCAGCTGGATGAGCTCAACGATTGGCGAAAGGGCCAACTGACACAGCAGATAGATGAGCGCATTGCAGCATTTTATCAGGAGCACGGCTCTATGCCTGGGGAGCAGGGAGATGGATCTGATGATGCCGAGGAGGATGATGATGAATAGTTTTACTATTCTTGTGGGTATGTATTTATGTACGTATTTAGACTAGATTTGATACTTGGGTTTGGATACTTGGCATTTTGGATGATGTTTGGGTTTGGTTATATTTAGATTTGATCCTTGTACCTTGATACTTTTGGTTTGGTTTTGTATACTATGTTGGTTTGGTTGGTTTTTGTGTTTTTTTGGTTATATTGTTGAATATTGATGTTGTGGGTATTGTTGAGTTGTGTTGTTGTTGATATTATTGAGGTTTGAAAAGACGGTTTGAGGTTTGGGACGAGGTTTGATGGAAGTATAGCTGCTGTATGCACAGCAAATTTTGCCCAGAAAAGCGACGGCTAGTAACGGCTTACTGGGCAAAAATAGCGACGGCTAGTAACGGCAGGCAACGGCGAGTAACAGACTTGCTTTTGGAACAACTACCTGCCACGTGGCGTTGACACGTGTAAGATACCGTCGCTTGTCGTCGCTATCTTAGCGACGGAGCCGTCGCTTATGCCGTTGCTTTTCCTGATGGCAACGGATTGAATAGCGACGGCAATTAGCGACGGCTAGCAACAGCTAGCGACGGCCGCCGACGCATTTTTGCCGTCGCTATACGCTGCCTTTGTTGTAGTGGGAGCATGCTCAAATATTTTATAAAACATAGCTTTAGCAGACATAATTGGTGTTATCCTCTCATTCTAATTAAACACATTTAGTTGCGAAGACTGCTCAATAATGATGTTGAGTGGAAGATGCATTACTTTAGATTCGTTATAAAATACCACTCAGTACCATAAAGGGAAAAATAATACAATATTATTAGTTATAAAATGAAATGATTGTAATAAACTAATAATGCTCAATAAACAACAACTACTTTTCGTTCCCATAATGTCAGTTGCTGGTGCAATTGATGTATGTTAAATAGAAAAGCAAAATTGATAAATTTTGCTTATAAAAGTGCTCTTTTATGCTACTATTCGTAATAAATCAATTTGATTGTTGTAAATTTTGTAGAAATTTTTTCCTAATAAATCATACCTGTGAACGATTTTTGATTTAATAAAATGTATTTCAGCGTCTGCTACGTTAATGATCATTCCAAGGGAGTAATCTACTTTGGAATGATCATGCCAAACATTACAACTTCGCTTCACTTCATCAAACTCCACCAGCAAATGAAATCTATTTATATAACGTGAAACATTATTGACAAAATTTTCATTTTAGGTAAAGTTAATCATCATATAATTTGTAATGAGATATCGCATCCAGCTTGAACAAAAAAGGCTTTTATATTTATTCTATTGCAGAAGGATAAGTTAGTTCTAATTATAAAGAGAGAAAAAAAAAGAAACAAAAGAAGAGAAGGAAATAACAATTTACTAACAAACATAATGCTTCGGTCCACACATTGGTAATGGATATAAAATTTTAGAATTGTAGTTGTTTAACTAGACAGTGCGAATCCATTTATTTTCGAAGTTTTGGTGGAGGAATATATACAACTAAAGCTAATATAAAATAACCATATACTTAAGAGAGAGATGTCTTTTCTATGAGAAGGTAGGATATAATAGATGTAACCACTAAGCATAAACCTTCATATGTGATTTTTTTAGAGACTAGCTTAAAAAAACTGGAGGATAGAAGAACGTCTACATAGAAACTTAAGAAAATAAGTTCATGTTTATTTTATTGTTGTCTGTTTGAAATACCACATTTCTTTTTTTAATTTCATATCAATGATTCTTTCATCCCAATAAAAGAATTTGTTTTCAAATCTATTTAGGATTGAACCATCTTAAGCATGAAAATTTATATATGTTCCTTGTTCTAAGTTAGTGTATAATGAAGGTTTTAAACATAAAAAAAATGTATAGGATGCTTTAACAAAAGTGAATGCAATATAAACAATTGGATACAAATGATTTAGTTTCAAATACAATATAATGTTTAAAACTTTAAATAAATAAATTGGATTAATCTAACAACTGTTCTCATGACATTAATTGAAGTTGAAGTTGTATGAGAATTGTGTAACATATTGTATGTAAATGGAGAAAGAATATAGGCCTTTATGTATATTGAACCAAGAAAAGACACTATATTGAATTTGAACAGGAAGCATCACTTTAAATGTGTAGACTCAGATAAGAGGACCAGAAAACAAACAAATTTATCCCAAGGATAAACAATTTCACAGAGTTTAGACTAGTCAAACAATATCTTACTTATACTTTAGTATAAATCATCAAACAGCTATATAAAAATATCTAGAGACAACATAGAGAACCCACTGGTTATCATCTTTAATATAATTCTGTTTGCTAACTGTTTGTTACTTCAAAAGTTTTCATAATGTTTTTGTTTGTTCCTCCAGTTAAAAGCTGAAGCCCGGCTATATTATTTGGATTATACATTCGAACTAAAAGTACCATGTCAATTTACATGGATTAAATCTCTCTTCTCTGTACGTTTCGAATCATACTCTAACCAGCAAAAATTAAAATAAATCTAAGTAAAACAAAATATATTTAGGCTCAATGGCCACAGTAGTTAGACTCAGAGGAACAGCAACTATGCTTCCAAATGCAGGAAACATTGAAGAAGCAAGAAAACGAACCTTCGATTTTTTCAGGATGGCTTGTAGAGCTCTACCGTCGGTGATGGAGATTTACAATTTACATGATGTCATCATTATTTCTAAGCTCAGATCTACCATTTCTTCCATGATTCGGAAGAATGCTCAAATCACGAACCCGAAGGTAATTGACATGCTTCTGTTCAAAGGAATGGAAGAGCTAACGTTGTTGACCATGCCAAGCAGAGGCATCATATTCTCGGTCAGTACGTTCTCGGTCATGAGGTCAAGGATGCGGGTAAAAAAGACGAAGGAACCTCTGATTTCCTCAAAAAGTTCCACGAGAGCAATTCAAAACAATATTCAGAAAAGAAATATGCAGATTTGGATCCCAATTTATAAATAATTAGTGTGCAACCCGTGCGTTGCACACGGTATATTATAAAAAAATAGTTTTATAAATATTTTTGAAACTTAAATTTATTATGCATGATATGGTGAAGTTATTGAGATAAATTAGTTATGCATTAAACTAATTACAAATGTAATTTTTGTTATGCGATTCGTGTATATTTATATTTGATAAAAACTAAATTGTTATTTTTACAGATAAAATTGCATTATATGCTAATTTATTAATTTTTAGAATTTATATTTATTAGGCAAATATTACTTGAGAGAATGACAAAAATATCTAAAAGTGAATGTGTAATAGTATTGATCAATATATTTTAATGTATTTTAGGCTCTTACAGTAAATAAAAAAAGTAAATGATATTATTAAAGTGGAAAAAAAATTATCTATTAAACAGCTAAAATAAATGTTAACTGAAAATAAGACGTGCAACGCTAAAAATCATATTTTTATTTCAACTATGTAAAAATAATAATCTTATTTTTAATCTATTGTTTCATACCTTGATAATTGTATTTTACAACAAAATTTTTCAAAAAATGGTTGGCGTCTACCTCAAAAAGACAATAAAATACAAAAAATATAATTTCAATTAAATTATCATATATTTTTATTTATTAATTAACGTAATATATGAAATAAATAATTAAAATTTAACATTTTCATAAAACATATTATCAAAAAATATAATTATTTTTCCAATTTCCAAATAAAAATATTCATCACTTATTATTAATTTTGGTGTCATTCTTAACAAACATAAATTTTATCAATAGTGAAAAATCCACTTGACGCACCAATTTTAAAAAGAAAAAACGTTATATATGTCAGTAATATTGCACCGATTTCAAAAAGAAAAAAAATAGTGTATATGTTTGGAATAAAATAACATCTTTAGAAAGAAAATTTATGTATATGTTTCTTTATTGTAAAATACTAATTTTTAAAAGAAATAAATTGGCTGAATTTGAATTTAGAATAATGTAAGAGAATTAAAGGTTGTTTTCATGTATAATTGGGAAAATTTGAATTATATGGACTTGAATGAAAAATTAGTTTTACCATTTTTGTTAATAAAAATCGGTAAATAGTACATGAAATTGTCGTTTTTTTGTAGTTATTAAACCAAATAACAAATTTTATTTAATTGCATTTATTTCAAAAGTTTAAATTTAAAATCACATAATTAATTTAAATACATGTGGACTTGAATGTAAAAAATACAAGAAATCTGGGAAGAATTTTGTAAATAATAGCAGAAATTATTAAATGTTGATATTTAAATGTAAAATGCTACGATAGATAAATTGGTAGAACACTGTAATAATTATAGTAATAATAAATTATATAGAGATTTGAAAATAAAATATCTTGAGAGAATTAAGGAGAGAAGAGAAAAATCCTAGAATTAATTAGAATGCAAGAAATTCTTCTGCTTTACTATTATTTAATAGATTAAAGTCAAAAACTTAAAGTAGTAATTCATAGAGAATTAAGATCGATATTCTAGAAACGTAATATTACGACCATACCCTTTAGTTTTCCATCTATTTTCACTTTTGCCGTGTTTTGTAATGAGTATAAGCGTTGCAAACTTTTTTCTACTTGTTGTACGTAACTTTTCTCAATTACCGACGGTTTTCATATGGGAACAACGGAATTGCACTGTTGTTAGCTAGTCACGACAAGAAGGGTTGGCAAATCAAAAATATATGTGTTGGTAATCTGTTGTTTTGGTGTAGTGTATCTGCGTAATTCTTTTGTTTGGACTGATCTTCCTTCATCCGATTTCAGATCAACTCAATCTTCTCTGATGTCTCTTTAACCATATCTGAACCTAAGACTAATCCGTCTTCAGTCTCTAACCAACATGCGGGTGATTTGCATGGCCTTCCATACAAAGCTTCAAAAGGCGTTATTCCTATACTAGTCTAAAAACTATCATTATAGGAAAACTCAATTAAATGCAGGTGATCTTCCCAAGATCCACCAAAGTCTAATACACAAGCTCTTAACAAATCTTCGAGTACTTTATTGACTCTCTCAGTCTGCCCATCCGTCTGTGGGTGATATGTTGTACTCATGTTGAGCTTGGTACCTAATACTCTCTGTAGACTTTTCCAAAACTTACTAGTGAATAATTCATCTCTATCGCTGACTATGCCATTAGGAATTCCATAAATTCTAACTATGTTCTTTACGAACAACTTCGCCAAAACTGGTGCCATTTTGGTTGACTTGACTGGAATGAAATGGGTGCTCTTGGTCAACCTATCCACGATGACCCATATGCTTTCATTTCCCTTGTTCGACCTTGGTAACCCATCTATAAAATCCATGGATATAGAATCCCACTTCCAAACTGGAATATTTAAAGGCTAAAGAAACCCGGTCGGCTTCTGGTGTTCAACTTTCACTTGTTGACAGTTAATACATTGTCTAACCTATAAGCCAACATCTCTCTTCATGCCTTCCCAATAGAAGCTTCTCTTCATATCCTGATACATCTTGGTGCCTCCAGGATGAATCGTAAACTTGGATCGATGACACTCATCTAGAACTTCTCTTCTCAAGTTCTCTACATTTGGAACATATAACCGTCCCTTCTTCCTCAACCATCCTTTTTGGTCAACACCAAAATCTTTAAGATCATCGATCTTGAATCCCACCTCAAGTCTTCTAATTTTCTCGGCTATTTCTAGATCCTCTTTTTGTTTAAAAGTTATCCTCTCGATCAGCACTGGTCGAATCTCTAAACAGGCCAACATAGTAGTACTCTAACTAGAATCGGTAATCGATCTCGACTTTATACTACACATTGCTAGAATTTCTAAATCCTTCCGTTCTGCCAATATAGCTAACACCACATTCTGATGTTTCCTTCTAAGGGCATCTGCTACCTTATTCCCTTTTCCAGAAGTATATTCTATACCAAAATCATAAGCAACCAAAAATTCTAGCCACCTCTGTTGTCGCATATTCAACTCTTTCTGAGAGAATAAATATCTTAAGAACTTATGATCAGTGTATAGCTCAAATCTCTCCCCTAAGAGATAATGTCTCCAAATCTTCTATGCAAAGATCACCGCAGCCAACTCCAAATCATGAATATGATATCTTACTTCATGCGGTCTAAGCTGTCGAGAAGCGTATGCAATGACTTTACCATTCTGCATAAATACAGATCCCAATCCTGTTCCACATGCATCAGTGTACGCCACCAATCCTTGGTTTCCATCTGGAACAACTAACACTGGCGCGTTGGTCAATAAATGTTTTAATTTAATTAACCCTTCCTCACATTTGTCGGACCAAATAAACTTCACATCCTTCATAGTAAACTTAGTCAAAGGTGCTGCTATCCGCGAAAAATATTTGATAAATCTCCAGTAATAGCCAGCAAGTCCGAGAAAACTTCTGATCTCGGTTACCGTCTCTGGTCTTCTCCAATTATTGACAGCTTCAATCTTAACTGGATCTACTGCCAAACCTTCCTTCGAAACTACATGACCAAGAAACTTGACCTCCTTCTTCCAAAAATGGCATTTAGAAAACTTAGCCTTTAGTCGATGCTACCTTAGCGTTTCAAGCACTACTCTCATATGATTCTCATGCTCTCTCTCATCTTTTGAGTACACCAAAATGTTATCTATAAATACTAACACGAACATATCTAAGTGATCTCGGAAAACTTGGTTCATCAAGTCCACGAAAAAAGCAGGTGCATTCGTCAACCCGAATGACATCACTAACCATTCATACGAACCATACCTAGTTCAAAATGCTATCAAAGGAATACTGTCTTTTGCCACTCTCAGCTGATGGAAACCGGTCGCCAAATCTAATTGGGAAAACACTATGTGTGACGCCCCACCTCTATACCCACGCTAACCAAGAACACTACGAAGTAGTGTTGTCAATTAGCATGGAGAATAAGGCTGTGGAGGAGCGACCATCCATGTAACTTCTTTTTGCGAGCACCGATATGTCAGATAGAATAGAATGCATATCTTTTAAGGAGGAAATCCGACATTCCAATACAAACTCAAAGCTATCACACGGTGGCTATATATATAATCTTCGGAAACAAACATAGAAGTAATCATAACATAATCAGTCACAGACATCCATATCACAAAGGTTGAAAAAGATATGAATATATATATAACACTTGAAAGTGTACAACAGAGTAGTGGTCAGAAAGATCCACGATAATACAAAAGAATAGCAACATGTGCTATACAAAAGAATAAGTACACAACATAGAGTCTATATCTCAAATGCGTACATCCAAAAACTACTAATCTAAGTAGTGCCAAAAGTCAGAAATAATCCTGAAGAGAAGTCAAGCAGAAACACCTGTAACATCTCGGTCTGACCCGAGTGTTATTTATAAGAAAATAATAAACGAATCAGTCTAACTATAAATATCAGATGATATGGTATAAAGTAAAAGTCATGGCATGAACATGTAATAACTATAATGGCATACTACTATAAGTGCGTAATTGAAAATCAACAAGAGATTAACCAATATCACAAGAATCTTCTCAAAGATCAAATAGGGTATCATACCCTAAACTTGTATTCATAACAAGTCAATGACACACAAATTCACCAATGCACAAAAATTGATATCATATCAATGAAAATCATGAAAATTGGTGAAGCACAAATTCCAGAAATCAACACAAGAAATCCAGAAAACACATAAAAAGGGGGGAGGCCTAACACATGAACGGGAGCATGAAAACTCACCAACGCGTATAACACATGACGAGAAGCTATCTCATGGAAGCTATCCATTAAATTTTAACACATGAACGGCCCGAAGACCATGGGGTGCTACCCCACATATGTGATGGTGAAACATCACACAAACGGGGTTTAGTCTCCCTCGTAGACAAAGAGACATCGCACAATTGCTAGTCTAAAGAAATCACAAAAATGATCGTCATGATCATCAAGGAGTGTCAATCACACCAAGGTAGTAAATATATGAGTTTAGCTTCATGTCCCATAACCACTTGCTTAACTTAAATATTTATGAACAAGCTGTGAATCTTCACTAGAAAATTGTCACAAAAGGGTTCAATCGAACAAGTCCAAGAGCTAACCGACGAAGTGAACGCAAGCGTTTCATACCACTTGTTTTACTAAGTCGTTTAATTCGATTTCTCATCCGAGCGAAGTAAAGGCTTGTATATACTAGTAGATTAGAAAATGGTTTGAGAAAAAGAGCTTTGTAGTAGAGTGGTGTTGAAATCGCTTTGATGAAAGAGTTTTGATATTCACTACTAGTATTGAAGCCTTCACATTTTTAAAGCGACAAGTCACAAAACGATTGTTGAAACAAATCGCATCACAAAATTTCACATTCGAAGATGTGAGAAAAATCCAAGGAAATCAGTTACAAAGTACATCAAAGTGGAAGTTCTGTTGAATGTTTTTCAGATAAGATCCCCTACGGAGGGGGGGTCCGAGGGGGGTGGCAACCCCCCCTAGGTGGGGGTGCGGGGGCAACACCCCCACTACGGGGTTCGACCTGCCCGGTCAGGTCGCAGGGGTCCAGGGGGCAGCTCCCCCGGTGGGGTGCGGGGCAGCGACCCGTCCAAAACGGTACGACCTAGTGAAGACAAGCGACCTAGTGAAGCCAAGCGACCTACGACCTTAAATACTCACGACCTAGCGCGTGAATCGGCCGAGCGACCTAAGGGTCTTAACACGCGAGCGACCTAAGGGTTTAACAGGCGAGCGACCTAAGGGTTTTAACACGTGAGCGACCTATGGTTTTCCAGGTCGAGCGACCTAAAGGAAGTGAAAGAGGTCAAGCGACCTAATCGTAAAACATGGTCAAGCGACCTAAAGGGGTACGCGACCTAAAGGGTTCGCGACCTAACTGGGCACGCGACCTAAAGGTTTAACAAGGCCGAGCGACCTACGACCTAACTTCCCCGAGCGACCTACGACCTTAGCGCAGAACGCTGTATATGTAGGCAGAGACTTTTCACGTCGAACGACCTAGCACAGGCAGAACGACCTAAGCCCAGATTTTTGCCAAAACACTGAAAATTGGAATTTTTCACCGATTCGATCCAAACCAAAAGCAAATATGCATGCTAAAGTGATGGGGAATCATTCCCAACAATCCAATGACAGTTATAGGCAAGATGTGAGATTAAAAATCTCACCTTTTCACTAAAATGGATGAAGATGAAGCTTGAAAGCAAGGAGAAGCAATCCAAAGCTTGAATCCAATATCTTCTACTTGAATTTGGAGTTGAATGTTGGATTTGCAATTGAATTTGAGTTTGGAGTTTTAATTTCCCATTCCCTCCACCATTTTTGAAGAAGCTTTTATATTTTAGAAATGAAGAATGAAGTGGTGAAGAGAAGGAAGGGGTTGGGCTGAGCTAAAGAAGGTGCAGTCCAAACCAAAGTCACAAGCGGGAAAAAGTAGCGAGAATTCCACTAACTCCAAACATATCGAAGTTTACACTCAAAAAGATCGAAAACGTCATTTTGAACTCAATGGAAGTGGTCTCGAGTCCTAATTTGACCGTATGCAAAAAGTAGCTTTTCGGACCAAAATCCGATTAACGATAAAATATTTAAATAAAATATTTAAATATAAAATCGATATATATGCGGGTTGTTACAGACTCCCCTCCTTAAAGAAATTGCGTCCTCGCAATATATAAGATGAAAATAGAAAGTAACAACCATAAAGCATCTTAACATAAAAGAAATTGGAAATAAGAAGTTTACCTCAAAGAGCATGAGAAAGTAAGTCCGGATGTGTTCGCTCGATGAATTCTTTAGTTTCCCAAGAACAATCTTTAGGATTTGAGGACCATTGAACTTTAACAAGCGGAACTTCTTTATTTCGAAGTCGTTTGATCTCCGAAGCAATAATTCGAATAGAATGCTGCTCATAAGTTAAATTAGGTGAAACTTCTATCTCTTCCACAACACCGGGCTCAAGAATAGAATCGGAATCCCGAAGGCACTTCCGTAATTGAGAAACGTGAAATACGTCATGCATGGCAGAAAACTGAGCCGGTAATGAAAGGCGATAAGCCATGGAACCAATACGTTCAGTGATAGGAAATGGCCCAATATATCGAGGCGCTAACTTTCCCGATCGACTGAAGCGTACAACACCCTTCATTGGTGAAACACGAATAAATACAAGATCTCCAACAGAAAATTCTAATTTCCTTCTTTGATTATCGGCATAGGACTTTTGTCTACTCTGAGCTTCTTTCATCCTATGACGAATAAGTTCAATCTTTTCTGTGGAATTCCGAATAAAATCTGGACCTAAGACCAGCTTCTCACCGGCCTCAAGCCAACAAGAAGGAGATCGGCATGGCCTTCCATAGAGTGCCTCAAAAGGAGCCATACCAATACTAGACTGGAAGCTCTTATTATAGGAAAATTCAACAAGTGAAATATGATCTTCCCAACTTCCACCGAAATCAAGCACAAAAGAACGAAGAAGATCTTCAAGAGTTTGATTCACACGCTCCGTTTGTCCATCGGACTGGGGGTGATAAGCGATGCTAAAATTAAGCTTCGTTCCCAAAGCTTTTTGAAGACTCTTCCAGAATCCACTAGTAAACAATGGATCTCGATCACTAACAATGGAAGAAGAAACTCCATGCAGTTTAAAAATTTCTTTGATAAAGAGTTTGGCCAGAAGAGGAACGGTTTGGTTCGACCGAACGGGAATAAAATGGGCAGATTTAGTAAGTCTGTCAACGATCACCCATAAACTATTATTACCCGAATGAGAACGGGGAAGGCCATCAATAAAATCCATGGAAATTTGATCCCACTTCCAAACTGGAATTTCCAATGGTTGCAATAACCCACCTGGCCTTTGATGTTCAGCCTTAACAAGTTGGCAAGTCATGCAACACTTAACAAAGTTAGCGATATCAGATTTCATTCCCTCCCAGTAATAAAGTCGCTTCATATCTGCGTACATTTTACTACTACCGGGATGAATGGAATATTTGGAACGATGAGAATCTTCTAGAATATCTTTACGAAGATCACTAATATTTGGTATGATAAGTCTACCAAATTTTCGAATGCCGCCACGAAAATCAATATCAAAGTCTTTCAAACCTTCAATATCGGTTTTATCCTTAAGATTTTGGCCAAGCAAAGCCAATTCAGGATCTAGCTGTTGAGCTTCAAGAATGCGGTCTAAAAGGGAAGGACGAGCCTCAAGGCTACATAAAACAAGAGATGAACATAAATCGGAGACACGATCTCGAATTTTACAAGTGGATAAAACCTCGAGATCCTTCCATTCAGATATCATCATAGAAACAACCGCTTGTTGCTTGCGACTAAGTGCATCGGCAACACGATTTCCCTTTCCGGGAGTATAAAGGATATCAAGATCATAAGAGGCAAGGAACTCGAGCCAACGCTGTTGACGCAAATTAAGTTCCTTTTGAGAGAATAAATATTTCAAAGACTTATGATCAGTATAAAGTACAAATTTCCCTCCCAAAAGATAATGTCGCCAAATTCGAAGGGCGAAAATGATAGCCGTGAGTTCTAAATCATGTGTGGCATATCTAGTCTCAGCCGGCTTCAATTGCGTAGAAGCATAAGCAATAACACGTTCTTTTTGCATAAGAATAGCACCCAAACCAACGCGACTAGCATCGGTATAAATGAAAAAATCTTGATTCCCTTCGGGGATAATAAGAATAGGAGCATCAGAAAGGAGTTCTTTTAATTTCTGAAAAGTAGTTTCACATTTGTCCGACCAAATGTATTTAACACCTTTCTTTGTTAAGCTAGTAAGAGGCACGGCAATCTTAGAAAAGTCTTTTATAAAACGGCGGTAATAACCTGCCAATCGGAGAAAACTACGGATTTCAGTCACGCTCTCCGGTCTCTTCCAATTTTGAATCGCTTCAATCTTTGAAGGATCCACAGATATTCCGGATTAGGAAATAATATGACCGAGAAACTTCACACTAGATTGCCAAAAGTGGCATTTAGAAAATTTTGCTTTTAATTGATTGCTCCTAAGAGTTTCCAATACAATCCGAAGATGCTTTTCATGTTCCTCTGGTTCTTCTTCAATGGGGTGTTGATGTATTCAACCCCATATTTGGACAGTGACTCGAAGAATGCGACATAGTCTGTCACAGAGGATTCACCTTGAACAAGGTCTATGAAACGACGAGCCAATGTCACTTTCTCTGCTTCTGGTACGAATTTTAATTCGAAGCGTTCCTGGAATTGCACCCAGGTGAGATCTGCTTCATTAATTTCAGAAATAAGAAGTTCGTACCAATCCAATGCTCTCTCTTGGAGCATACTGGAGGCCACCTGAACACGGTGAAGATCGACAAGATTCATGTGAGAAAAGATTCGATCGCATGTTCTTAACCAAGCTTGGACCTCAATAATAGTTTCAGAACCTTTGAATGGTTTCCCACCCAAGTTGGTATAATCGTTGCACAAACGTGCAAATCCAGACTTAGGGTGAGTTGGTTCTGGATTATGACCAGCTGCCTGAGCATTCTTTACTAAATCAAGAAGCTGTTGAGCAGTCATAAAAACTCCATCCTGGGGAGTAACAGTAGATGGTCCAGCTCTGGGACGACCTGGTCTAGACATTCTCTTCTTTTAGGAAGAGAAAACAAGAAAAGTTATTCTCTAAATAAATATCAAGAAAGTCTTGATAGATAAAACAAGGATTCATAAGAGGAAATAGGATGAGTCAGTTCGAAGACTCGACTTAAATCCTTAGGCACAACTCCTAAGTTGGACTTAGGACAATGATCCTTGTTAAGTTATTCTACATTGTTCCGAAGTTTGGCTCTGATACCAAGCTATGACGCCCCACCTCTATACCCACGCTAACCAAGAACACTACGAAGTAGTGTTGTCAATTAGCACGGAGAATAAGGCTGTGGAGGAGCGACCATCCATGTAACTTCTTTTTGCGAGCACCAATATGTCAGATAGAATAGAATGCATATCTTTTAAGGAGGAAATCCGACATTCCGATATAAACTCAAAGCTATCACACGGTGGCTATATATATAATCTTCGGAAACAAACATAGAAGTAATCATAACATAATCAGTCACAGACATCCATATCACAAAGGTTGAAAAAGATATGAATATATATATAACACTTGAAAGTGTACATCAGAGTAGTGGTCAGAAAGATCCACGATAATACAAAAGAATAGCAACACGTGCTATACAAAAGAATAAGTACACAACATAGAGTCTATATCTCAAATGCGTACATCCAAAAACTACTAATCTAAGTAGTGCCAAAAGTCAGAAATAATCCTGAAGAGAAGTCAAGCAGAAACACCTGTAACATCTCGGTCTGACCCGAGTGTTATTTATAAGAAAATAATAAACGGATCAGTCTAACTATAAATATCAGATGATATGGTATAAAGTAAAAGTCATGGCATGAACATGTAATAACTATAATGGCATACTACTATAAGTGCGTAATTGAAAATCAACAAGAGATTAACCAATATCACAAGAATCTTCTCAAAGATCAAATAGGGTATCATACCCTAAACTTGTATTCATAACAAGTCAATGAAACACAAATTCACCAATGCACAAAAATTGATATCATATCAATGAAAATCATGAAAATTGGTGAAGCACAAATTCCAGAAATCAACACAAGAAATCCAGAAAACACATAAAAAGGGGGGAGGCCTAACACATGAACGGGAGCATGAAAACTCACCAACGCGTATAACACATGACGAGAAGCTATCTCATGGAAGCTATCCATTAAATTTTAACACATGAATGGCCCGAAGACCATGGGGCGCTACCCCACATATGTGATGGAGAAACATCACACAAACGGGGTTTAGTCTCCCTCGTAGACAAAGAGACATCGCACAATTGCTAGTCTAAAGGAAATCACAAAAATGATCGTCATGATCATCAAGGAGTGTCAATCACACCAAGGTAGTAAATATATGAGTTTAGCTTCATGTCCCATAACCACTTGCTTAACTTAAATATTTACGAACAAGCTGTGAATCTTCACTAGAAAATTGTCACAAAAGGGTTCAATCGAACAAGTCCAAGAGCTAACCGACGAAGTGAACGCGAGCGTTTCATACCACTTGTTCTACTAAGTCGTTTAATTCGATTTCTCATCCGAGTGAAGTAAAGGCTTGTATATACTAGTAGATTAGAAAATGGTTTGAGAAAAAGAGCTTTGTAGTAGAGTGGTGTTGAAATCGCTTTGATGAAAGAGTTTTGATATTCACTACTAGTATTGAAGCCTTCACATTTTTAAAGCGACAAGTCACAAAACGATTGTTGAAACAAATCGCATCACAAAATTTCACATTCGAAGATGTGAGAAAAATCCAAGGAAATCAGTTCCAAAGTACATCGAAGTGGAAGTTCTGTTGAATGTTTTTCAGATAAGATCCCCTACGGAGGGGGGGTCCGGGGGGGGGGGGTGGCAACCCCCCCCCCCCAGGTGGGGGTGCGGGGGCAACACCCCCACTACGTGGTTCGACCTCCCCGGTCAGGTCACAGGGGTCCAGGGGGCAGCGCCCCCGGCAGGGTGCGGGGCAGCGACCCGTCCAAAACGGTACGACCTAGTGAAGACAAGCGACCTAGTGAAGCCAAGCGACCTACGACCTTAAATACTCGCGACCTAGCGCGTGAATCGGCCGAGCGACCTAAGGGTCTTAACACGCGAGCGACCTAAGGGTTTAACAGGCGAGCGACCTAAGGATTTTAACACGCGAGCGACCTAAGGGATTAACACGCGAGCGACCTAAGGTTTTCCAGGTCGAGCGACCTAAAGGAAGTGAAAGAGGTCAAGCGACCTAATCGTAAAACATGGTCATGCGACCTAAAGGGGTACGCGACCTAAAGGGTTCGCGACCTAACTGGGCACGCGACCTAAAGGTTTAACAAGGCCGAGCGACCTACGACCTAACTTCCCCGAGCGACCTACGACCTAAGCGCAGAACGCTGTATATGTAGGCAGAGACTTTTCACGTCGAATGACCTAGCACAGGCAGAACGACCTAAGCCCAGATTTTTGCCAAAACACTAAAAATTGGAGTTTTTTGCCGATTCGATCCAAACCAAAAGCAAATATGCATGCTAATGTGATGGGGAATCATTCCCAACAATCCAATGACAGTTATAGGCAAGATGTGAGATTAAAAATCTCACCTTTTCACTAAAATGGATGAAGATGAAGCTTGAAAGCAAGGAGAAGCAATCCAAAGCTTGAATCCAATATCTTCTACTTGAATTTGGAGTTGAATGTTGGATTTGCAATTGAATTTGAGTTTGGAGTTTTAATTTCCCATTCCCTCCACCATTTTTGAAGAAGCTTTTATATTTTAGAAATGAAGAATGAAGTGGTGAAGAGAAGGAAGGGGTTGGGCTGAGCTAAAGAAGGTGCAGTCCAAACCAAAGTCACAAGCGGGAAAAAGTAGCGAGAATTCCACTAACTCCAAACATATCGAAGTTTACACTCAAAAAGATCGTAAACGTCATTTTGAACTCAATGGAAGTGGTCTCGAGTCCTAATTTGACCGTATGCAAAAAGTAGCTTTTCGGACCAAAATCCGATTAAAGATAAAATATTTAAATATAAAATCGATATATATGCGGGTTGTTACACTCTGGCTCCACTCAACAGATTGAATAGATCATCAATTCGCGGCAAAGGATATCTATTCTTGATAATCCTTTCGTTCAGCTTATGGTAGTCGATGCACATCCGCAATGACCCATCTGACTTCTTTACGAAAATTATTGCCGCTCCCCAAGGCGAACTGCTTGGTCTAATAAAATTTATTTCTTCTAGATCCACTAACTGCACCTTCAATTCATTCATCTCAGTCGGTGTCATTCTGCTAGGTGATCTACTGATAGGTTCAGCTCTTGGTACAAGATCTATCCAAAACTCAATAGCCCATTTCGGTGGTAGTCCTATAATCGACTCAAATATATCTGCAAACTCTCTTGCAACTCGAACCTGACTTAGCTCCTCCGCTGCTTCCAATATACTTAACACAACACAAACACTTTGATTGGAATTCTCTACTGAGAAGATGATCCGGTTATGACTATCTAGGTGCCTTACTGATATTTCCCTATCCTGGCAAAATATCCTAGCATCATATCTACCCAACCAATCCATACCCAAAATGATCCCGAAATCTACGAAATCATAAACATACAAACTGCATGTAAACATATGACCTAAAAAATCAAGTTCTAACTGGTCATATCTCATCCCTAAATTTGCATATCCTCATATTGGATTCGCAGCCCTTAAGGAAGAAACAGGGTAATTGGGTTCTAAGCATAACTTATTAACCATATTCTCATATATAAATGAATGTGATGCTGTGGTATCAAATAGTATCCTAACTGGAATACTTTGAATAAAAAATGTACCTACCATCACAGTCTTTCCCTTATCTACTGCGGTTGTGTAACAACCCCGGTTTGGAGATTACCTGTATATATATTAAATTATAACGGAAGTTATAATTTAATATTGTAAATTAAAATATAATTGGAAAATTTTAAATTGTTTATTTGGAATAAACAATGAATTTTGTAAATAAAATGAGAAAAATAAAGTTTGGAACTTTATTTTGTTTATTTGGGTATAAATATGGGATTAAATATTGATTGGATAAGTATTTGGTTTAAATAAATTGAAATATTGGGTATTTATTAGTTTGGAGCTAATAAATTAAGGGTAAGTTTGGCTCACATCCCTAATAAGTTTCAAAATAAACAAAACATCCTTCACATACAAAACTTACATTTCCGCCCCCTATTTTCAAATTCGCGCAGGCAAAAATACACAAATACCCTTTACGTTTTTAACATTTCAAACGCGTATAACTTTATGTACAAAAACCGGATCAACAAACCATTTTCACCAAAAAATCACAAATTTTATGATCTTTGAAATGAGATCCATTGTTGATACAAAAAATTCATATTTGTAGTAAATGTGCAATTATTTCAAATATTTGCAGACAATTCAACAACTTTTAAACTTTTTTGAATTTTTTTCAACTTTACAAATAATTGCAGATATTTCTGCAACTATATGGTATAGTTGCATAAATGTCTGCAACTATTGGGTATAGTTGCAGAAATTTATGCAACTATACGGTATAGTTACAGAAATATCTGCAACTATTGCATATAGTTGCAGACATTTCTGCAACTATTGCATATAGTTGCAGAAATGCAACTATGACAAATAGTTGCAGAAATATCTGCAACTATTGCACATAGTTGCAAACATTTCTGCAACTATTGCATATAGTTGCAGAAATGCAACTATTGCAAATAGTTGCAGAAATGTCTGCAACTATTGCGTATAGTTGCAGACATTTCTGCAACTATTGCTAATAGTTGCAGAAATGTCTGCAACTATTGCGTATAGTTGCAAAAATTACTGCAACTAAAGCTTATAGTTGCAGACATTTCTACAACTATTGCTTATAGTTGCAGAAATGTCTGCAACTATTGCGTATAGTTGCAGATATTTCTGCAACTATTGCGCATATATTTGTAGAAATTTGTTGCGATTATTCATAACTGCAAGCATTAAGAATACCATATTTCATAAAAAAAAATTGATTCATCTTTAATTTAATTGCAGTTTACCATTAAATCGAAAAACAAGAAGAAGATTCAGCTCCACAGCGAAACGCAAGGGTAATTTGGGAAAAAAAATGGCGGCAAACAGAAACAGGGATGTAGAAAGTATATATTTTATGACAGGGACCCGCTTTGAATTTAAGTTTCGTTTTAAGGATGTGTGGCTAATTTTCACATAAATTAATTAGGTGATGTATTTCAACGTTAAATTGTTGAAATAAATCTAAGGTAATGAAATAAAATTTTAAAAACCTTATTTTGAGACTTTGAGTAGAAAATAATCAAATTGCAATTTTATTTGGGTAAATACAACAATATTGGGAAATATTGCCAATATTAATCTTTTATTGATTTTAGAAAGGAGAAATATGAAGTAATTATGTATTTATTGATATAAAAGAGTGAAATTTGGTTTAAAAATAATATTTTAATGATTAAAAAGAGTTAAAATGATTTATGGTAATTTATTTGATAAGAAAACAATTTTTGTACAAATTGTTGGATTGAAAATAGTGTTTTTGTAATAAAATAGTGTAAATTGTGTAATATTGATAAAAATAGGGTTATATTCATAAAAATAGCTTTTTATTGTTAAAATAAATTTTATTTTTCAAAATAACAATTTTATTGCAAATAATTGGTTATAGATATTTTATTTGGTTAAAAATGAGAAAACTAGTGTATAAATTGATTAAATAGGTTAAATATGTATATAACATAGGAATTTCTTTAAGTATATTTAGTCTTGGGCTTATTTGGGTAAGGTTTGAATCCTAAACCCTTAATCTGGAAACTTCTGGTGTAGAGAAAACATTCAGTATGTACTCTTTTCCCTTATCTTCCTTTTTCTCAAACTAAAATATATAGTAAAAGAAAAATAAGAGTAACCATGGCCTCCTTCAACTAGATTTCAATTTTCACTAAAAATTGCTGCAAATAAAAGAGAAAATTCATCAAAACAAGATTATAGAGGGTAATCTCCACCAATACTAAATGAATTTCATCAAAAGTTTTGAATTAGATATGAATTTGTCTGTAACAATTTCCTTTTGCTGTGCATGCTTCTGTTTCAGCTATTACAGGTTCTTAAAGCTTCTTATCTCCACCAAAGATCATTGCTTGCTATCAAAACTTTGCTAAATCACTGAGGTGAGTTCATCACTCACAAATGCTAACCAAATCTTGAGTTACTTTAAGAAATTTTGCTCAAAAAAGCTTCTCTTTATGCACTACAAGAAAAGATGTTATTAATAACGTCATTTAATAACGCGTTATTCTAACGCGTTATTATTTACATTTAATCATTATTTTTTAACTCATTTTGTTTTGTACCGTGCTGTGTAACGCTCTTGGCTCCAAAATTTTCGTCTGCCCTCTAGAAAAACAATTAACCAGTTTCATCTCCCTCTCAAAAAAACTTAGCCATTTTCATATCCTTCCCAAAATATCGCTGTCAATTTTCGTCTCCAACGAAATAACCCTAATCAAAACTGTTCGCTCCATCTCAGATCTTCACAGCCGTTCTCCTCCACTTCAATAGTTCACTCCTCAGTAGTCAACTCGATGGCGTTTGGAACCCTAATCGCCGATCTTCGATTTCGCCGTCGCTGAAGAAGAAGAGTTGGAGAAAGCGGAGAATGAAAAGGAGGAGTCCAAGGAAGAGAACGTTGCTACTATTGAGGTTGTTTTGGTAGCAGAGGAGAAAGCAGAAGCTTAGCTTTTATGGTAATTTACTTCTTATTGTTATATTCTTAATTGGAAAGTATAGCAATTCTTTGAGAGATTGGGTATTATTACTTGTGATGTTTATGTGCTTGGGATGGTAGAGCATAATTTAGGGATTTTGCAATGTACACTTGGTCATATTACTGATTTTTGTAAGAACAAGAATAACCACTTTTTACAATATAAGGTGAAATATTATTTGAAATTCTATGTGATGTTTACCAACATCAACTTATTGATAATTAGTTGTGTTATGGTTGAATTGGTTATGATCATGATAAGTGGATTCTGGATTGTAAAAGCTCATTCCCGATGCAAGATTATTTTGTTTCATTTTGGAAATTATTTCATATTTTTATTATGGTGATCTGAACATTTCTTAATTTTTTTGCTATAGAGTTTAACCTTGAGCACGTCGTAATCTTATTAGCAATTGATGTGTGACATGTGTCAATATTTATGTTATTTAAAAAAAATGGTAAAACCAATAAAGCAGGCACCTCATAACTTGCTTATTTTGCTTTATTTTGTGAACCAAACTAGTTCTGCAATTTAGGCCACAGAATTTATTTTCATAAATTTAAAATCATTGAGGGTTTGTTATTTGGATTTCAACTATCCTTGTTTCACTAAATGGGGTAATCTGAATCCTCATATATTTCAAGAAGGCCTTAGTTCAGATTTGGACTGAAGAAGTTTTGATTTCATAATAATTTGGATTTGCAACAAGCTCTGATCCCAATAGCCATGTTGGTTCCATTTTGCTAATTAGTGTATCTCAAGTGCTAGTGATAAAAAGTGCTTTCGTAATATATAAGTCTGATTTCATAATTATCTTTCTTTTGGAGATATTTGATCGCCATAAGCATTTCACTTAGCTAATTAGTGTATCTCAAGTTCTAATAAAAGGTGTTTTTTGTAATATATATGTCCGCTTTCAAAAATAACAAGTAAATCAAGCCAATTTCCAAAACATGGACTTGTCAGATGCAAATGGTACCCTGAGTTCATCGTACTTCTTAAGATTTAATGTGCGTGTATGAGGTTGTGTGCAACATGTATAAGTAATATAAGAAACTGACATATCTTAAGTAAGGACGCTTCCCATGCTTTGTTGCTTCCTTTTCTTTCTTATACTGTTCTGACCAAATCTCAGATTTAGCGTTGCGACGAGAAGCTGACTTAATTTGCTTGTCCTGAAATATGGCAATTTGCATTTGCAGAGTAAGAAGGAAGTTCTCCAAAAGGACTGTAAGCTAGTTGCTATAGTAATTTAATAATAATATGCCTGAATGTTCAGGGAGTCTTTGCAGTAAAATCATATAATACAGCATACAAACAAAACATGTCACTATTTTAATATTTGAGGCCCACGGCTTGGCTAATCAAGGAGTTAAATAAAAATAAAATATTGTTTGAGTTTGAATAAAAAGTAAAAACTGTCTTATTTAGCTCTGGAATTTTTCTAACCAAATATTTTTTTATCTAAAACGCTGAATATACAAAATTATAATACCTGTGTTCTACAACATACGGTTGATTAAGTGTGATACTCGACTGAATGATAGTTGAAGATGAATCAAAGTTTGTCCACAGGCCGTCTGTAACCACTTGTTCTGTCATTGAATGTCCAATAACTATGTAGTGTGTATTAGGCAAAATATTAGAACATACGCAATTAGAATCACAACTTCTTAGCTCGTGTCTAATTATAAATAGGTAAACATGATATTTTTATCAAAGATGAATGGTAATATATGCTGATTGATTTTTCATCTAAGTGTGTTTGCATGTCAGATGTCCACTGACAACTATCCATGCTGTAAAATATCTTTTTACGAAGAAGTGCACATGTCATAGTGAATTCTAAACTGATTCACAAGCCACAAACAAAATCAAATGCAAAGATTATCTTACTAATGTCGTTTTGTTTTGTTTTGTTTTGTTTCTATTTTTGGAAAAAAAAGAACAAAGCATCAAATAAGATTATGAGTGAAATCCCCTCATGTTGTAGCTTTATGCCCCTCTAATACACATTGCTGATATCCTTCAATACTACACCATGTATTGATATATCTGAAAGGCACATTCTTTATTTTTATTTTATTTTATATAAAATGTATCCAAACTAATGCATTATATCTGTTTGCTTGTTTTAACTATGCAGGTAAATGAAAATTTATTTTCATGCTTTATGTTGATCGAGTAAAGGATTAGGAAGGAGAGGGAGAAAGTTGACTTTAGAAATTAAGGTATAATTCTACCTCAGCGCTTTCACTAGATTAGCTACTTTTTGATAGTCTATTAAAAACTTAAAATTGTTATTTACTATGATATTTATAAAAGCCGGGTTTAATTAACATTCCATTAGTTTTACGATCCATGCTGATTTGATAGTTTATTGTGAACTGTAAAGTACTGAGATCAGCATGGGCTTTCAAGTGTCAACTGAAAAGCTACTATTTACTGTAAAGTACTTGTAGAAAATATCTATTTTTAACATATTTTAGCTATCATTTGTAGTTGCTTTAGAACATTTTGACCGACTAATATTTTTCCTCTTGGAAGCCCAGTGTTTACACATATAAGATAGGTGTACTGACGATTGATTAATTATAGCTATATGTATGTTTGGGAAGTTTTTTTCCCAATGCTATATGATTTGAAAAAATAGTAAGAGAATTACACACTAAACTATAGGGTTCAGTTTATGTGAAAGTGTAAATAAAATTGAGATGTTAATGATCATTATGGAACATGTGCGGAATAATCTAAAAATATAGCTGAAATTCCTATTAACGTGAAAAAGAAATACCGTTCATTGAAACATTTTGGAGTAGCTTGATAACTCATTACTAAAAGATTCCTTTCTTCTTAAAACGATATTCCTGAAATCAACTATTAGAATTATATATTGGATATCTTAATTAGGATACATAAATCTATAAGATCTGAACCATGGAGCAAAATTTTGGAAAGATTAAAATATTTGTAGTTTTAAATTTTTATACTTCTAAAAAAAATTGAACTTGGAAATTTTGTAGTTCAGCAATTTTAAAATTCACTAAGTAAATTTTTTTTTCACATATCATATGAACTTTCCTTAAGCTTACTGTTTAATGCTTGCCGCCTTCTACAACATTGATTTGAATTTGCTTGCTTCAGCATAAATTTAAATGTAAATTTAATTCGTCTAAAATCTGAAATACTGAGAAAATAATGGGAAAATCTGAAAGCCATATTGTTGCTCTTTTAAACCTGCATTTTGAGTTTAGTTCATTAAAATGAGTTCTTAGTTTGTCTAATATTAGTAGTTTTTGTTTCACTTAATTGTTGGGTGGTCCATTATCTTAATCCTACGATGGGACTTGCTAACCAGTTAGTAAAGTTTACCCTGGCCATGATCCTGTTGAGTTGCTAAGATTAGTTTTTTCTTCTTTTTCCAAATTACTATTTTATATTTATATCATTATGAGGAAGTGGTTGTTTGTTTGATGTTCAACAGATACTGATAAAATGAAGGATATACATCATTTTGTGGCCATTTGTTAGCTATCAAGGAATATATTTTGATAAGAAAAAAGATTACACTAATCATTAATTCAAAACTGGGCATTTGCTCCATTTGTAAACTAAGCATTAAATTCAATTTTGTAAAAACTATGTGATGCTCGGTATATAAACACAAAGCACGTGATTAGTCTATAAACTAAGCATTTATGCTCGGTATTTGTAAAACCTTGCGTTTGCTCAGTTTTTAAGAACTGGGCATTCTCAATTTATAAGAATTAGGCTTAATGCTTAGTCTTTAAAATCGAGACTTGCTCAACCCAGACTTGCCCAGGTTTCTGCTGCATAGAAAGATTTAGTATTAATTAGTTCCATGTGAAGAGTTACCAAGTCAAGCAAAACGAAGTCTAAACTGCAAGTTAATTATTTTCTATATCATGACATAAATATGTCATTTGCATTTAAATTTTCTTTTATAACAAAATAACTCATGCACTGTTCATTTTTGCTCAGGATCTGCTCACTGGAATTCAAAATGAGCAAGATTGGGAATGTGATAACGAGAGCTCACATGCAAAAAAATATCGACGAACAAAAAAAGAAAGGTGCAAGAAATAAGCAGCTTGAAGACAATCAAGTAGACGATGAGATTCATAATGAAGACAATCCACAAGCATTAGAAAAAAATAAAGTACAAACTTTTCTCATAATAAATCTTGCTTCATTACTAAATAATGGATTTATTTCAATTTACTTGGCAATTTTCCTGTTCGGCTACTAAATAATAAATCAAGTACAATCTGAACCTGGTTGCTGAAATCATTTTGAGAAATTTCAGTCTAAGGTTTATCTGTAGTTATGCTTATGCTTTTGTTTCCTACCCCTAGGGTGGATGCTTTTCGATATCTCTTGTTCTGTCTTCAAAATCCTTTCAAACTTTGATATTCATTTGAAATCCTGTCATATGTGTAATCTGAAACTTCTCACTTTCAAAAATATACAGTTTAAGTACTCAGAAGAATAAACTTTAATGAATGCCCAGTTTCATATGGGAGATTTTACAGGTATATACTTCTGTGAACTAGTTTTTGGAAGCATAAAATCTTCTGTCTAAGGTCAAGGATTTGTAGTTATACAAGTTCCATTTTCTACATAAGTTCTGAATATACATATAAACTTACGTAGGCCTCCAGTTTTTAGGAATGCAGTCCTCTAATATGTTCACAAAAGTTCCAGGTTTTCAGGAGACATAAAGCTTGATATAAGTGCAACTTGATATAAGTGCAGGATTTTACGCATGCATAAAACCAAGTTTAATGGGAGCATATATGAAACTCGAGCAAAATTTAAACTGTATATTTTTGAAAGTGAGAATTTTATGGGCTTTTATGATCTAATTTGTAATTTTTTTTATATACAGAAAATAGGGAAGACGGGTAAGGCTGTGAAAAAGAGAGGTCGCATGCAAAAAGAAATTGACGAACATAGGAAGAAACGTACAAGAGAGGAGTTGTTTGAAGACAATCAAGTAGAAGACGAGGTTTCTATTGAAGACAACCCACATGCATTAGAAAAGAATCAAGTACAAATCGATCCAGAAAACAATGCTGAAATACAAGACAACCCACAAACACTTGAAGACAACGTAGTTCAGTCGGAAGGAAATCCGAGAAGAAAACCTAGAGGGCCAACCAAAGTTAGAAGACTTCCATTCAATTATTTGGAGCAAATAGAAGTTCAATTTAATACCGCAGGCGAACCAATAGGATCGGGGTCGGTCAAATTATCTTCTTACTTAGGACCACTTGTACGAGAAATTGTTCCGGTTACACTAAGTAATTGGAAGCAACTTAGTACCGAATTGAAAGATGTTTTATGGGAAAGCATCCAGGTGACACTCTCTTTTGCTTTAAGATTAAATCTTATATTGATTGCTTACCTCAAACACTTTACGCCGAATTTTGATTGTCGCAGGCAAGGTTTAAATTGTATTTAAATTGGCACAAAACATTAGTTTTTCAACAAATGAGTGGTATTTGGCGGGCATCAAAATGTAGATTAGTTCGGCAGTTGGTACAAGCAAAGTCTATGGAAGAAAGACTTCAGTTGAAACCTTCTAACATTAAATGTATGATTGAGTGGAAGAAGTTTATCAAGTTGAAAACAAGTTTGGAATTCAAAGTATGAGAAATTTCAGTCTTCAAATACATATTAAAGAATGATGCAGATGAAAAATATTAAAACTAGTGTACATATCAAATGAAAATACAATATTCTATATGCATTTGAAGTCATGGCATATTTACAGTTTTCAAAATCAAAAGTAGATGACTGACATTTGTACATATCAAATTACATATACTAGACATTGTTAAAACTAGTGTATAGTAAACCTGAAATCAGGCGATATGACGTTTAGACATATAGTAAATCTTTCATACCCATATATTCGAAACCTTCAAAACCAAAATTAAGGAATTCTAACACAAAATTAATATGCATACTAAATTTTGTATTTAAAATTTGATATATTTATAACCACTGTGTACAAAATACTCATTTATATTCAAAGCTATAAAAATATGAACTTTGTTATGAGTTCAATGATTACTCCAAAATTTCCTTCATATGATACTCATACCTGATAAAAAAACAGAAATTTGTATAAAAAATTGTCTCTAAGGCCTTAAACATATAAAATTTATATTTTAGGAATTCACGCTTATAGTTACATACTTTAGGGGCAGATATATTTTGGAGACTAATAATACCCTGTTTGAAGCTCAACGTATGTGAAACTTGATAATATTAAAACCTGGCAGACCTATATGCTTTCAAAACCTTTTGTCCTTCGAAATCTTTTGCCCTATGAAATCATTACATACGAAACTTCATTTACAAAATCTGAGTTCACTAACAAATTTCTTTCTTTCTTACATTTATTGAAATGATTCTTATTTTAGGCTTTGAGCGAGAAGAACAAAGCTATTAGACAGAGGCAGTTGCCACACACATGCAGTCGTAGAGGAATGGCTCGACTGGCTGAAGATTTGGTAAGAAAATAGTAGTTTTATTTACTGCAATATTTATGAAAACTTTTAAGTTAATGAAATTTGTTGTTTGGTGTTCTTTTGAATGTAGAAAAGCGAAAGTGGTGATCGCTCTTTTGTCCCTTGAAGTGAAGTTTGGATCAAATCTCGCACTAAGAAAAATGGTGAACCGGTGAATTTGATTGCTGCAGATGCTATAGTAAGTTCATACTTTTCAAATACTTATGGTACATATATAAATACTTGTGTGATACATGTTTACTTGTTTAGCATTCACCAACTTAATATATATGCATCGCCTGACTTAGGCATCACCTAATTGCTTGAATTAATTTGATCTTAGCTTGTTCCAAATAAAAAAAACCTCATCAGTTTCCTAATGTTTTGACTGTATTTCAGCATTTAAGTTTATTAGTAATCATGCACTTGAATTTGTAAAATGTTGGAACTCTGTGTATGGTTTAGCTTTATGATAATTTCTAGTATTTCTGTAAATGATTTGCAGTTGGCTGTCATAGAGGTTATTTATGATAGTGACGAAGAATGTTTTTAGTATGTATGAAAATGCATTAGTAGCTATTACGCTAGAGGAATCTCTAAAATGCTATATAATGTTCCAATAAGTTGTTACGGTGGCGCTAAATATATTTTTGTATACAAATATTGTCAGCATATTGTAAGATCCAGCTTTTGGTGTGGAGAAGAATCTGTGCAACTGGTGTATATTTCTAATTATCTATGACATAAAAGTAACACACTGCACTGTGTTTTATTGAATTATGCGATGAAATTTATTCTATAGTACATGGTCTTGAGTCTCATATTATGGCAAATCCTTGTACTATCTAATAATTTTCATAGCAAGAGGCTGCTAATATTAATTAATTTCTTAAAGAAAATGGAGCAAAGAGATACCGTGTTGTAGGATTATTGTATTTTAGTTTGAATTCCCCTTAAGTCTGCAAACTTAGTATAATGTATTCATATATTGCTCCTTCGGTCTGCAAAATTTTAGCTCCTGAATATGTGAGAGATTCGAGAGATCTATAAACTTCGAGAAAATTATTTTTCAGGTATTAACTTCCCTCCCAAATATCATATTTAAGCAAAACAGTATGTGTGTAGCCTGAAAATAATCTACTTCGTAGTATAACCTGTACAAATAATATAAAATATTGTTGATTTGTGATATACACAGAATTGGCTCCCTTGTTTGCAAAAATGTTTTGAGCATGTCATATTTTGACTAAATTCTCATGCTAATTTAGCTTAAACTCAGTCGACTAATCATCTGAATGCATCTCATATATTTCTGTTGGTTTTGGCATGTTGCATCTCATATATTTTTGTTGGTTTTGGCATGTTGCCAAATCAAGTGTAAAATTATGCATCTGCTAGAATATTCTGCATCCAACCCAAAAAATAAATCAATCACCAAATTTAATCCAAGCTAAAATAAATTTGCAAGCTTCTTAGTGTGTTTCCTATTTTAATTTAAATACTACGTTTTAATTTAAACTGCAATAATATGAAATTAATCATGTTTTGTAGGAAAAGATTAAACAAATTGAAAGTGTTTCACAATCGAGCTCGCCAATTAATTATAGAGCAGATGCACTTGTACAAGTGCTAGAGCAAAAAAGACCGGGTCGACTTAGAGCGATGGGAAGAGGAATGAGTCTTAGTAGAGCAGCTTTATCGGAAGTTAAGGATAAGCATACACTACAACTTGAAAATAAATTGTTGAACTTAGAGAATAGATTTCTACAACTAGAGAAAACTCAGGTAAGAATTATCATTACATTTTGATCACTAATTGCTTGCACACTTGAACACTTGCATACACACTTGAACACTTGCATACAGTCACTTGAACAGTTGCACACTTCAACAATTATACACTTGAGTACTTGCATACTTGAACACGCTAACAATTTGCATTACCAGACTTACAAAATGACATGTTTTTTTATTTTGACAGAAGTGGAACAGAAGTAGACACAGTGGGACAGAAGTAAACAAACCTCAAGTAAATTTTTTTTATTGGTTTCACATCTTTGTATTTTAACTTTTTATTCAATTAGTAACATAATTTTCCTATGTTTAAATGTAGTGCAACTTTGATAAAAATATGAAGAAGTGTGATTTATTGGATTGGCGAGGGAATGAAGAGATCGTTGCTGAAGGAAGATTCGTGTCAGACGATCCAAACGAGATTGTCAATGATGTTCCTTTAGGGCCGGATGCGATGATAGTTTTAGTTGACTATCCAATCAAGCTTGATGCTTTTCTATGGAGGCCTACACCTTCTTTCACACTTATTGGGGAAGCAAAGGATAATATTGTGGCATGGCCGAAGAATAGAGTTGTTTTAAATTCAACCGATCACATTGAAGAAGAAGAGGATAAGGTAAAAAAAATTCTTCACAATGAACATGCAATTTTATTATATACATTATTTACTAAATAAATATTTTTACCTCTAATAGAGTAGAAATAGCAGCTTAGAATGCAAATGCAAGATTTTTGATTGGGGAGGGAGCAAGCAATTAGTGGCTTTAGGACGATTACATTCGATCATCTCAGAGGAAATTTTTAACGATGTTCCTCTTGGGCCATCAGCTATGATTGTTTGGATAGATGATCCACTAAATCCAAAAGCTTTTTTGTGGAGGCCAGCACCTGGTTTGATCCGAATTGCGGATGCTGTTGGTAAGAAGGTTGCATGGCCTTAATCGCAAGTAGTTGTTGAGATGGTTGACACTACAGCTCCTATTACGCCTATGGATGTGGTGAAAACATTTATGATACTTGATTTTTATTGTGTGTTTCTATTTTTTAATGATTAGCAACTTCATTATTTTTTTCTTTTTTCAACTTACAGACTGCAAATTCAAGAACAAACAGTAAATGTAAGTTAATGGATTTATCGGGAAATGGGAAAGTAGTTGCTTTAGGATGGGTGGAGTCAATCGATCCAAATGCAAGGGTGCATTTCAAACCACTAGGACACAATGTAGTTAAATTTTGGATAATGACCGTAAAAGAGCCAACGGTAGAGCTATGGAGGCAAACATCCGAATTACAGTACATGGAAGATGCCCTCTCTTCTATTATAGCTTGGCCTGCTATGCACGTCGTAATGGAATGAATTTTGAGTAATTCTTTACCGTTCATTTTTTTGTTTATTGTTACATTTAGTTATTAGCTTTAAATTCTGGTTGGTGGAGTACTTGTTGTAGTGGTTTGTTTGTAGTTGACTGTTTGGAGTTCAGGGATGAGGTAGAGATGATACAGTTGAATGTATGTAGTGATACAGCATGATGAAGCAAAACCATATTCATCTCTTCTTGGTGTAATAGTTACCCTAATTAAAAGATCTTTTACATGAAACAAATTTGAGTAAAATATATATTGAATCGTTATGATTAGTAATATATCCATTTATAGGTGAACAAATGATAAATTGATAAAAATTCAAAATAAATACTGAATATAATAATTGAAGCAAGCTATAAAACATTGATTATGTTACCTGTTATGTAACCATGAATATTTTTTCATTTTACATACTTGACAAATAATCATTTTACAGAAATAACTTTATGCAGTTTATATTAAAATAACTGAAGAAATACCTATTTAGCTTAGGAGAAGCTGAGAGATAAAGTGCGCGTAGTTGTCGCAATGAAGAAAAATCAAATTCATAGTGTAGGGGTTTGTGGAATAGGGAACAGTTGAATGAGTTGTGGCAGTTGAATGAGTTGTAGTCACTGGTGGCAAATTGCAGCAAAAAGTGGGTAGAATGTTTAATGTATAAGGTAGCAAATTTACGGCTGTTATTTTTCAGGCCACTGTGTACTGTGGCAGTGCATGCCGAAAGCTGCAGTGGTGAGTTTGAGTTCCGTATGTTAGAACTGCAGTCAGTGCAGATGAAATGTAGGAAGCATTATAGATTGTCACACCTTTATAATGTAGCCACGTAATATGTTGTTTGTGAATTAATTTGGCTGAGTTGAAGATGACATAAACAGATTGCAATAGTTTGAGAAAAGCATATAATATTGTCCACAGTAATTACATGCAACCAAATTTGCAGAGAGGAAAATAGACTTTTTTAAACAAACTAACAAAGGAATGCTGTCATTGGTCTGGTTAAAAAACATACATTATAGTTTTAGGACTGAATATAAGTTACACAAACACTGCCTGTAGCAGAAAATAGATAACAGAAAATGTTGGTATGTATGGAGCACGCGGTGGAAGGATATGTTGTATTTTCATGGGTGCATTGAAGAAATAGCAGTTAGAAATGTATGGCAAAATGTTGGAGTGTTAGAAATGCTTCAACAGATGGTTGTTGCAACTGAGAAAAGTGAGGTTAACATTGCTTTAATCTATTTTCCATATTTGGAAAATAGATCAGTAGAAATAATCAATTGTAGTTTCTAGTTCATGCAGTTCATGCACTTGCTTTAATGTTTGTACACTGTAATGAAAAATATATCACATTTCTATCTGAGCATGCACTTGTTTTAACATTTTCTGTTTCTTTGTGTTAACTTCGCAGGCTTATTTGGAAGGAAGCAAGGTCCTTAGTACGCAACTAGATCAGATCTTGCATGTTGGAACTCTGTAATGTTTGTACTCTATAATATTTGGAAGGATTGCTTTAATGTTTGTACTCTGTAATGTTTGTACACTTATTAAATTGACATTATTTTCTGTTTCTCTGTGTTAACTTGGCTGCAGGCTTATGTTTTATTCAATGGTTATGCACTTGCTTTAATGTTTGTACACTGTAATGAAAAATATATCACATTTCTTTCTGAGCATGCTCTTGTGTTATATTTGTTGATTATAATCTTTATTCGTTTATGAAGATTTAGTTTGATTGCTATTATTAAAATGTAATATATAGGCATAGCTCTTGAAAAGTGTATCTACGATTTTTATAGTGGAATATATGAGCTGTAAAAGAATTTATCAATACTATAACATGTTGATTTAATAGCGTGAAATGACCGCTATTGAATAAATATTTTATAGCGGCAAAATGGTGTTATAAAGATTTCCAATTCCGTTGAGATTTAGCTGTATTATAGCGGCTATAATGAGCTATTGAATAAATATTTTATAGCGGAAAAATGGTGTTATAAAGATTTCCAGTTCCGTTGAGATTTAGCTGTATTATAGCGGCTATAATGAGCTATTGAATTAACGTACCATAGCGGCGAATTTGCGTCATAAAACTAAGCTCAACCATAGCGGCATATTTTGTGTTATAAATATTCAACAGTTTTTTATAACATGTCGATATACAGCGCTTATCAAACCGCTATGGTTGTGATTAATAGCGGCTATATGCCGCTATAAAAGACACTTTTTGTTGTAGTGATGTATATTTCTCTGTTAGTTGTTTTGGTGAGTTTCTCGTTTCTGGTTGCTACTTTGAGCACCAATAACTTTTTGATTTTATCTCGAATTGCTGCCAGATCATTTTTGGATTGTAGTTTAGTTGTTGATCTTGTTGCATGTCAATTTTCATTGAAAAATATGTCTGTTTGATATGTCAAACTGCTCCCAGCAATTCAATACGAACAAGGTTTGCAAGAGAAAATAGTTCACGTAGCCTAGGTCAACTTCACTGTCCACCTAGCTACCCACCTAGTCGATAGGCCTATCTACCAAGCTTCTCTCCAGGTCGACCTGGCGGTCAACAGGCCCAAAGAAGGGTGTCGACCCCCCTGTCGACCTGTGTACTGATGTTCTAGGCCTTCTTTTCCTTGTTTTTCGCACCGTTTGGCCTTCTTATGCTATGTTTTGACACTATTTCTTTTGCAATCTTGTGATGTTTTTGAGAGCTATGATGTCCCTCAATGCACTAGCCAAGATTTGGTGGAATTTGAAATTTAAATTTGATTTAAATTTGAATTAAATTTGAATATCAGTTTTGGAGTAATTTCGATGTTTTTCTTCGATTTCAAGCACTGTTTCTTCCAAACGAATTTCGAGATAATTTTAAAATAAATTAGCTTTTAAAATTATTATTATTATACAATATTTTTAAACTATTTTTAAATTATTTTTAAAAGATTTTTAATTATTTAAAATATATTTATTTTCTATAATAAGGAGAAATTTCAATAAATTGCTTTCAAAATGTTTCCGAAAAATTGTTTTAAAATCCCATTTTCTCTAGAAAGTATTTTATAAATAATAATTTTTACACTTTTTGAACGTATGAGGAAGAGAATTAAACGATTTAGTAAAACACATGGTATGAGACACGTGCGTTTACTTTTTCGGTTAATTCCAGACTTGTACAATCGAAGCAATTCTGGGATATTGATTTGAGATGATTTCTGGGATTTGCCATTTTATGGCATGTTTTTAGATTTATAATTCCTATTTTTGGGAATTATCCGAGGTGGCCAATATTTGGCGAGATTTGTGGTTTGAGATCTCTTACTTTTGGAGTTATAATCTATGAGAACCCGATATATTATTTTACTTGCTGATGAGATGAGGCGAGTCATGAGATTTCTAAGTTTTGAGATTTTTGATGATTTTATTTTCTAATGTGGCATTGACTAGTGGTTAGGAAACCGTTAAGTGAGAATGTGTGGTATGGGACGCACTGTTACCACTCTTCGGGTTCCTTTTTGGGAGTTTGTGACACATTTTGGGTTTACCAGTACTATAGACCTTCAGGTCATCTAAGTTTATGACTTCGGTCGTCTGGGATTTACGACTTCGGTCGTCTAGTATAGGTACCTAATATATATATATAGTACCGGTTTGAGATTGGCACGTGCAGCATTGCTTTGGCATGCAATCAGGGATCTGGCCAATTCGAGTTTTCTGAGTTTTCTGAGTTTTTTTTAAATTTCACCCTTTGAGATATCTTTAGTACATCGATAGCCTAGAGCTATATGAGATGTTATGCATATATGGTGATTTCATTTTTATGAGGTTTTGAACTCTTATTGAGTTCCTTGAGTTAAGAGTTTGCATGATTCCTTGATTCTGAGTTATATATTTATATGCCGATGAAATGAGGCATAATTGAGTTGGAGATTTTGATGTTTCCTCTTATGGCTATCATTTTGCTTATTTACATTTGAATAAACTTGAGTAGGAATCACTTATGGTATGTTAAACCTATTCATGAGTTATTGTCGAGCCATTATACCATTGCCACCCTTGGAATTGTGAATAGAACTTCATTTTTATCATTCCTTTCTACTTAAAGGAATGTTTCCCTTATGCATGTATATCCATTTATATCTTGCTAATCATCATGTTCTAGTTAGCCTGACCCGTGTATTTATTGCTCGGGTCAGACCGAGTTACAGGTTAGCTTTTGGACCTATGCTAGCTTTACCTTTTGGGCTTCTTCATCGACTTTGGATATGGCATAGGTTTTGTGTAGTAGTCTTTTGTTTGGGAACCTTATGATGTATATATTCTTTTGTTGGGATGTATGTATATATATTGTGGTTGAATACCACTTGTTACATGTTGTATTACATTTGGTGTATGTGTATATGTATATTATCTGTGTTGCTGTTCTGTGACTTAAGATTGTTGTAGTTATTATATTTTGTTTCAGAATTGATCCTGTAGCCACCATAATAGTGTATTAGATAGGGATTAAGTATGTCGAATACTTGAGACGAAATGAAAAAAGAGTACCAAATCAACATACTTAGCACTTATCTAATGCAAGACTATGATGGTCGCCCTTAACCAGCCATATTCTTCGCATTAGCAGACAGAGTTACTAAGTAATTCTCTATGTTAATGTGGGTCTTAGGGTGGGGCATCACAGCTTGGTATCAGGGCTGGATTCAGAACAAAATGTAATAAACGCATAATAGTATACACGATTACCATACATCCAGTATAATACAAGTGTAAACATCATCCCCAAATCGTAATTGAACCCAGCCTTGTCCTTAACCTTTTGAGTTCTTTTGGGGATATATAGAAAGGAATATGTCTAGGAATGTTAATTTTAAATTCAGTAGTATTCCTATTTAATGAATTTGAATTGCAAATATCTACCCCTGCAAATAATCATATCTTATCTTAACTTTCAGCTCATGGTTGGAAGAAAAAGAGGTCGCACATCGAAGGCGGGACCGTCCAGTAGTTCTCGTCCTGAAGGAGTTTATATGTCGATCGACCATATTCTTGAGCTTCTTAGGAGCACTCAACCTCCTGCTCCTACTCATCCCTCTCCTTCACGCAAATCCGCATTTGCGCGTATGTGTAGCGACTTCACCCATCTCAGAGGCAAGCCATTCAAAGACTCCGAGATAGTTTTAGAGGTTCAGGCTTGGCTCCGAACATGCGAGCGCATCTTCACTTGCATGGAGATTTCCGATCATCGCCGTGTTCTTATGGCCTCGAGTATGCTGCAAGAACGAGCACTAGACTGGTACGAGCTCCTTATAACTGAGATAGATGAGTCTACTCTTACATGGCAGCATTTCCGAGATCGTTTTGAGCTTAAGTTCGTGCCAGAATCCGAGAAGGCTTTCCTTGCCCGTCGCTTCCTCGAGTTGAAGTAGGGCAAATCCTCTGTGTCAGATTGTGTTTCCTCCTTCGAGTCTCTATCCAAGTATGGGCTTGAGTTTATTAGCACACCATACAAGAAGAATCTTAAGTTCGTATCTGGACTTAAGAAATATTTAAAGAAGTCGCTCAAGCTTTAGCTTAAGCTCTCCCTCGAGGAGCTTGTGGATTCGGCGCTTCACCTCGAAGCCGTCGAAAAAGAAAGGGATAGTAGTAACGAGGTCGAGGTTCGAATGAACCTACATAAGAAGAAATTTCCCTTTCAGAGATCCCAATCCTTTCCTTTGAGGAAGAAGGAAAAGCAAGATAGTTCTGGTTTTCATCCTCATGCAGCACCTTCTTCAGCTAGAGTTTTAGCTTGCTTCAATTGTGGTTCTCGTGATCACCTAGCTAGAGAGTATCCTCATCCCTATAAGTGTGCCTATTGTAAGAAAGATGGACATATGGTTTCTTCGTGACCTAATAAAGGGAAAGGTTCTAGTTCGGGGAATCTGAATGTGGCGAAGGCTTCTGGTAGTGCATCTCAGTCTCGAGGTATATCTCCTACCATTTTGGAAGGTTCTATTCTTTTTCATGACTATTCTATTCGAATCCTCTTCGATACTGGTGCTTGGCATTTATCCGTACCGGAGAAATTTGTTAATGTTATTAGTTGTTCTGGTCTTGTTGCTTACTTGAGGATTGTGAATACTTTTGAGGAGATCCCCAATACTTGACGTGATAATTTTGGGATTTGTTCCTTGTAGCTTATCTTTGCATGCGTATTAGCATGCTATTTTCTATCTTGAGTTTGGAGTAATTTGAGAGGAAGTGGCTTGCATTTTATCAAGTCACATTCTGTGATTTGAAGGGTCCTATAGTTAGGTATCCTAATTCAGTTGGTTAGTTAATTCTTGTCTTCAGAATATAGATTATGATTCCGAAGTCTCTGTATTCACTCCTGAGTATTGAGATGTTGATGATATATCTCGAATTCCCATTATTGTGACTCTGTTGATTTCTGTATGCCTGTTCAGGTATGACACCCAATCGGGCAATCAAATATTGTATTGACCTCATTCTCGGTTCTTAGCCTCTCAGTCATCCTTCCACGAGGATGCCCATTAAGGAAATGAGGTGATCCTTGGAATTTAATTGATATTGTCATTCTTACCTCTTTTGAGATAACCTTTTTGGATACTCATTTATAGGCTTAGTAATATTACTTCACCCGAAGTAATGATTTTTCGTTTATGTTCTTCTTCTCATTCGAGAAGCTATTTTACCCTTACCCTTATATCTCGCTGATTTATTATTCGATCTATTGTGTGGTGCTAGGATCTTTCTTCAGCTTGACCCTACATCGATTCTAATTAGCTATGAGTTGCAAAGGATAGTGTTCTTTTACCGCATTCCACACTCGTTATGAGTTTTCTGAGTAGTTGGTTATACCATTAGGAATGACGAACACTCCAATCTATTCCCTCAATCTTGTGAATTGAGTATTCAGGGAACATCTCGGTAAGTCTCTCTTTTTGTTCTGATTTTGGGTATATGTAATGAATTGTGTTTTCAAATTTTTCAAAAATTGAAGGTATATTTCTAAGAGAAATTGGATTTGGTTTTTGGGATAAATAAAAAAAATTTAGAGAACTGAATATGAGATACTTCTTTTATAGAAGATGATTTTTGTGTTGGGTTGTTCATCAAGTGCTTTAAGAATTCTGGTCGATACGCCTGATCAACGATATCGATAGGAATTTCCTAAACGCTGTGATGAGACAATCAGACACGATAAATTGAGTTTTAATGAGACTAAAATTGGAAATAAATTAAAAATATTTGAGAATTAAATTTTATTCTGATGACATATGCAGCCATTGAACCATAGTGGGATTGGATGAGTGGCGAGGTGGTTTTGATCATTTGGTCAAAGCTGCAGCCAATCGATAGGTTTATTTATTATAAATCAATGGCGAGGCAATGCCATTATGATAATTGAATGTATGATTTTGAATATAGTTATGTTTTATTGTTGAAATGATGAGATAATACTTTTTTTAAAGAATAAATGTTTATTGAATATTTTAAAATGAGTTATACATGTTAAAGATGGAGTTTGTTATGAGAATTTGGGTATTTGAAAATAAAGAGTAGTAAATTTTAAAATGTTATGTTAAGAATTGTTGAAATGAAGTTATAAAAAAAATTCTTTCAAAAATTTAATTTTGGAATAAAAAGGGGAATTTGAGTTTGAAATTATATGTCATTTTATAAGAACTATAGGAAGGAGTAAGGAAAATTTCCAAGTGTTGAAAATTGAGATTTTGAATTTAAAGGCAATGAGTTTTGGAACTTTAAGAAGTTTGATTGTAAACAAAAATTTAGATTATGGTTTTAAAGATAATGAATTTCGAACTCTAATAAATTTTGATTGTAAATTAAAATCTATATCTATTGTATTCCTCGTGATTATCTTGCCTTAGTGCAATAGTCCAACGACTAGCATTTTGCGGTCGTTTGAGTAGGGTGGTCTTTGAAGTAACCACCTCTCATTGGGTTTTCTTACCTCGATTTTTGTTATCTTAGTATCAGTATGACTCCTTCCGTAGTGACATACGGAAAATCATCAGTTCGTGGTTGGAGTTCGGATAAAGCGATGCTAAATCCCAACTCTATTTGAGAAACTTTTGTGAAACCATTGTCCTTTGATAGATTTTTGAGTAGCACCCCATTGTGTTTTTGTTTCAAAAGTGAGATACTTTCGAAATCATGATGTATTGCTCAAAGAAATTCAATGGTCCGCAAATCCTAGTATTTATACTTAGGAAAATCATTGAATTTACCAACAGTTTTATCTTGGTCTAATTTCGTCTTGAGTAGAAAGTGAGGAATTTTGATCTCGTGCTTGTCTATCCTTCATTTGATTAATGAAATTAATATGTTAAATACAAACTCTTCTCTAGAAATTGCGAGAACGCAATTTTGTTAAGGGGGGAGTCTGTAACAACCCTGGTTTGGAGATTACCTCTATATATATTAAATATAACGGAAGTTATAATTTAACATTGTAAATTAAAATATAATTGGAAATTTTAAATTGTTTATTTGGAATAAACAATGAATTTTGTAAATAAAATGAGAAAAATAAAGTCTGGAACTTTATTTTCTTTATTTGGGTATAAATATGGGATTAAATATTGATTGGATAAGTATTTGGTTTAAATAAATTGAAATATTGGATTTTTATTAGTTTGGAGCTAATAAATTAATTAGGTGATGTATTTCAACGTTAAATTGTTGAAATAAATCTAAATTAATGAAAATAAAGTTTTAAAAACATTATTTTGAGAATTTGAGTAGAAAATAATCAAATTGCAATTTTATTTGGGTAAATACAACAATATTGGGAAATAATGCCAATATTAATCTTTTATTGATTTTAAAAAGGAGAAATATGAAGTAATTATGTATTTATTGATATAAAAGAGTGAAATGTGGTTTAAAATTAATATTTTGATGATTAAAAAGAGTTAAAATGATTTATGGTAATTTATTTGACAAGAAAACAATTTTTGTACAAATTGTTGGATTGAAAATAGTGTTTTTGTATTAAAATAGTGTAAATTGTGTAATATTGATAAAATTAGGGTTTTATTCATAAAAATAGCTTTTTATTGTTAAAATAAATTTTATTTGTCAAAATAACAATTTTATTGCAAACAATTGGTTGTAGATATTTTATTTGGTTAAAAATGAGAAAACTAGTGTATAAATTGATTAAATAGGTTAAATATGTATATAACATAGGAATTTCTTTAAGTATATCTAGCCTTGGGCTTATTTGGGTAAGGTTTGAATCCAAAACCATTAATCTGGAAACTTCTAGTGCAGAGAAAACATTCAGCACATACTCTTTTCCCTCATCTTCCTTCTTCTCAAACTAAAATATACACTAAAAGAAAAATAAGAGAAATCATGGCCTCCTTCAACTAGATTTTAATTTTCACTGAAAAATGCTGCAAATAAAAGAGAAAATTCATCCAAAAAAGATGATAGAAGGTAATCTCCACCAATACTAAATGAATTTCATCAATTTTTTTGAATTAGATATGAATTTGTCTGTAACAATTTCCTTTTGCTGTGCATGCTTCTGTTTCAGCTATTACAGGTTCTTAGAGCTTCTTATCTCCACCAAAGATCATTTTTTCCTATCAAAACTTTGCTAAATCACTGAGGTGAGTTCAACACTCACAAATGCTAACCAAAACTTGAGTTGCTATAAGAAATTTTGCTCAGAAAAGCTTCTCTTTATGTATATTTCTCTGTTAGTTGTTTTGGTGAGTTTCTCATTTCTGGTTGCTACTTTGAGCACCCATAACTTCTTGATTTTATCTCAAATTGCTGCCGTATATTTTCCGGAGTGTATTTTAGTTGTTGATCTTGTTTCATGTCAATTTTCATTAAAAAATATGTCCGTTTGATATGTCAAACTGCTCCCAGAAAATCAATACGAACAAGGTTTGCAGCAGAAAATAGTTCACTTAGCCTAGGTCGACCTCACTGTCGACCTAGCTACCCACCTGGTCGACAGGCCTGTCGACCAGGCTTCTCTCCAGGTCAACTTGAAGGTCGATAGGCCCAAAGAAGGGTGTCGACCCCCTTATCGACCTGTGTACTGATGTTCCGGGCCTTCTTTTCCTGGTTTTTCGCAGCGTTTGGCCTTCCTATGCTATGTTTTGACACCATTTCTTTTGCAATCTTGTGATGTTTTTGAATGTGTTTGAGAGCTATGGTGTCCATCAATGGACTAGCCAAGATTTGGTGGAATTTGAAATTTAAATTTGATTTAAATTTGAATTAAATTTGAATATCGGTTTTGGAGTAATTTCGATGTTTTTCTTCGATTTCAAGCACTGTTTCTTCCAAACGAATTTCGAGATAATTTTTAAATAAATTAGCTTTTGAAATTATATTATATAATATTTTAAAAATATTTTTAAATGATTTTTAATCATTTAAAATATATTTATTTCCTATAATAAGGAGAAATTTCAATAAATTGCTTTCAAAATGTTTTCGAACAATTGTTTTAAAATCCCGTTTTCTCTAGAAAATTATTTTATAAATAATATATACTATTTTTACACTTTTGAACGTACGAGGAAGAGAATTATGCGATTTAGTAAAACACGTGGTATGGGACACGTGCTTTTACGTTTTCGGTTAATTCCGGACTTGTACGATCGAAGCAATTCTGGGATATTGATTTGAGATGATTTCTGGGATTTTCCATTTTATGCCATGTTTTGAGATTTATAATTCCTATTTTTGGGAATTATCTGAGATGGCCAATATTTGGCGAGATTTGTGGTTTGAGATCTCCTCCTTTTGGAGTTATAATCTATGAGAGCCCGATATATTATTTTACTTGCCGATTAGATGAGGCGAGTCATGAGATTTCTGAGTTTTGAGATTTTTGATGATTTTATTTTCTAATGTGGCATTGACTAGTGATTAGGAAACCGTTAAGTGAGAACGTGTGATATGGGACGCACTGTTACCACTCTTCGGGTTCCTCTCTGGGAGTTTGTGACACATTCTAGGTTTACCAATACTACGGACCTTCGGGTCGTCTGGGGTTTACGACTTCGGTCGTCTGGGATTTACGACTTCGGTCGTCTGGGGTTTACGACTTCGGTCGTCTGGGATTTACGACTTCGGTTGTTTGGGTTCTACGACTTCGGTCGTCTGGTATAGCTACCTTATATATATATATATATATATATATATATACAAGTGGAAATCTCGTGCGTTGCACGGATGCATAGGTTAATGGGTGTTTAACTTCGAAATATGTAAAATAAGGCTAATTTTTTAATTTCACCATTAAATTTATGAAACATGTGAGTTAAGTATGCATCATGTATCTTGGTTATGCATAATTTAGTTGGTCCAGTAGTTTTTAACCATGCACACATCCATGCATATGGAACTTGCATCAAATCTGAAATGAAAAGCATTTAAGTTGGACATATATTTGTATATTTTCACATCCAAGAGAGCTTGTCAAAAGCTAATTTTATCCTTTCATTCTCCACATAGTAAAATGGTTATAATAAGTTTTAATTTCAGCATTTTTTTACACCATGAAAGAAAAAAATGTTCATTATGAAAGATCAAGATAGTACAGTAGCTTAAAAAATAAGGACAACATGTCAGACTTCGTAAACATGGTCCATCCGCTGATTAAAAAAATAACATAGAAAGAAGTATGAAATTCAATCATAGTTTAATTTATATGCATAGTACAAATTATGCAGTATAGTTCTACTTTGGGTAAAGTCAAGTTATTATTTGTTTGGTAGCTAAAATAATATATAATAATAGTTTTTATCATTACATATTTCATATTAACTCTCAACTGTCATGTTCTACACTCCAAGCAAACACCCAAATTGTTTGCATAGCCTTAAGGATGATACTAATAATAATTTAGTCCGTAGAAAAGAGAAAGAAGCTGAGCATCTAAAGCACGTGTCATGATTTATACATATGAAAGGTTGATGAGAAATGAAACACTTTAAGTATAAGTAATTATACTGTAAATCGTGTAAGATAATGGTGATACCGTTGTATTGTAGACACTATTGAATTTTTGAAGACCATATTAAATCAGTGATGTGGAACTCTATATATGTTCGAATATTTTTGCAGCATAACAGAGTTGACATGTTTATTTTCATTCATATTTAAAAAATCTGTACATATTAAACAACTAATGAAGCTATGTTCCATTACCATTGAATAAGAAAACATTAATTTAGACATTAAGACCCCGTTTGGTTTGTCATTTTTGTTTTGAGTTTTAGTTCAAACAAAAAGGTGCACGACGTATGTATTTATAAATTTAAAAAATTAAGTTAACATACAAAATGTGAAACAAATTTATTTTGTTATTCGTTTTGGTAAATAACAAAAGCACCGCCAACTTTCTGTCCCCTTCGTTGTCTTTCCATCCTCATTATCGGCCCTCTATCATCTTCATATTAACTCAAAATAAAACCAAAAAGAATTTAAATCTTTGGATCCAAGGGCAAAGATATTGTTACTACTCTTTGAGATAAATAAATGGAAGTAAATTAATTAGTTGAATGCTAAAGTAATCAATTACTTGTGGAATGATGGTTAGTTTTACTAATTTTTTACTAATTTTTTTCATTCGTATTTAACAATTTTGTACGTATCAAGCAACTATGAAGCTATGATTCATTACCACGGAATTAGAAAACTTTTAAACATTAAATTTATGGATCCAAGGGCATTGATATTGTTATTAAAAAATTTCTTATTTTTTTCACTCGTCATATCTAACAATTTTGTATGTATCAAGCAACTAATGAAGCTACGATTCAGTACCCACCGAATGAGAAAAATTTTAGACATTAAATCTATGGTTCCAAGGGCATTGATATTGTTATTAATTTTTTTTCTTATTTTTAATTTATATTTCAAAATTTTGTACGTATCAAACAACTAATGAAGCTATGATTCATTACCATTGAATGAGAAAACTTTTAGACATTTATATTCAAGGAGATTGATATTGTTATTTTAAACTTTTTGTTTATTTTTTAATTCATATTTAACAATTTTGTACAACTAATGAAGCTATGGTTCGTTACCACTAAATGAGAAACTTTTTAACATTAAATCTATGGATTCAAGAGGGCAGATATTGTTACCACTCTTTGAGATAAATAAATGGAAGTAAATTAATTACTTAAATGATAATCAATCAATTACTTGTTGAATGATGGTTATTTTTACTAAAATCTAAGGCTGCCCGTAGTTTTGATTTAGCCAGGAGATTATGAAATAGAATCGGTGCAAAGTTGGCAGACTACAACTTGTTGAGGCTGTCGTATTTAATGTAAAATTCAAGCTGCTCTTTCAGTAAATTTGCTTCTTATACTTTCATTTATTACGCGGGACCATGATTTAATGAAATGAAGATTTTAATGTTTTTGCTAATGTTGCCAAAAGTCTTTGATGCATCATTAATGCTGATATTAATCGATGGTAGCCAAAAATAGCAATAGCTTTTCACGTATAACTGATTTTTACATGCAAGTAAAGATTGTAGAGGGTTTCTACTATATTTTTCTTTGTCATTTTATCATAATTTAATATATTTTTCCTTTTTTACTTCTGTTCCCCTTTTATTTATTGGGGATATAATCTTTTTGTCATAATTTTATTGTCATTTGAGGTTACTTTACATGTTTTGAATGCAGAACAACAGTATGTCTTACAATATTATTTATTATGCAGCGTCATACTATGGACCATGATTAAATGAAAGAATATTCGACTATTTTCCTAATGTTTCCAAAACTCATGAATGACTAAATTAGTAAAGTAGGAATCTACAATGTATACGTGAAAAAGTACTAACACAGTATTTGAAATGATCATGAAACATTGAGAGATGCTTTGAATTCAAGTACAGAGAATGAACATAAACAATCTGCATACAAATGATAAAATGCAATCTAAAGAACACAGAAACCTAATAACTAAAATCGACGGATAAAAAAAGAACTAAAATTTAGGACAACGCCATCAATATCCATTCTTTTCCACCCAATCAATATGCATATAAAAAACAGTAGACATAAGTTTAAATGGTGAATTAATTATGGTTGTGGGTGTATAAAGAATTGTGAATTACCAAAACAGCCACAAATTCTTCATCCCAATCTTCAACGATGTATAACGGCACATTTGGTCTTCAAAGAGAGGATCAACACTTCCATCATCACATCTATTCTTCCAACATCCAGAGGTGCAACAATTTCATCATCTTTTAATATAACAGTCGTACATCTTTTTCATTCGTTATTTGGACTGCTGTTTCATTAAATTATGCCTTCACTTTCACTTTAGCTGCTTCATACTTCACTACAGTAGAAGATTCATCGTATTTGGTCTTCAAAGCTTCTCTTTTCTAAGCTGTGTTTCAACTCAATGATGTTACAAATAAAGAAGGCGAGGAGAGAATAAATGAGAATATTGTTTAAGTATGAACGAATAGAGTAATACCCGCTTCATGTTGATCAAGTATTTGAATTCTACACAAAAAAGAGGAGAGAAGAAAAATATAGTTAATACAATTGAATCACACTCATTATGAAACATTATTTCAAACAGTTTGTATGCAAAGATGAAAATGTAAGTAAAACAAAAAAATCAAAGCAGCAACTGTAAATGCTCTAGAGGATTGTTGTAACAAATTGAAGACTGTATTAAGAAAATGTGGAGAAGAGAATAGTACTTAAAAAGTTATGATTTTGATGTTGCAAGCCGAAGAAGATAAACTTACCATATATAGACGAAGTGAGGATGATGGGCTGATTCAGGTAGTAGTGGAGTACGTGAGATCATGTTTGATGGAGAGGTGGAGAACAGCTGCTGTTTAGTTTAACGGAGTTAAAAGTTTAACAACAACTGTTATAATTTAAACCGTCTGATATCTTTTTTAACTTAAATCACCATCGTCCTTTGTCTTTGATTTGTCTCCCTTTAGCTCCATCCGTTAAACCAAAGGAAAAGTCGAAGATGATAGTACCAAAGGATAGACAGACGTGGGTGACATGGGTAAGTGGGCAAATAGAATGACCAACATAACCCTTAGAATAAGTCAGTATCCAATTTTAAATACAGGGTTAGTTTAGGGATTCCTAAAAAGGCTTCACTTTGATCGGTTGACCAAAGGTTTTTTATTATAGTATAGATATATAGTACGACTCTGAGTTTGGCACGTGCAGCATTGCTTCGGCATGCAATCGGGGATCTAGCCAATCCGCGTTTTCTGAGTTTCCTGAGTTTTATTATGATTTCACTATTTGAGATATCTTTAGTACATCGATAACCTAGAGCTATATGAGATGTTATACATATATGGTGATTTCATTTGTATGAGGTTTTGAACTCTTATTGAGTTCCTTGAGTTAAGAGTTTGCATGATTCCTTGATTCTGAGTTATATATTTATATGCCGATGAAATGAGGCATAATTGAGTTGGAGATTTTGATGTTTCCTCTTATGGCTATCATTTTGCTTATTTACATTTATGTTGAATAAACTCGAGTAGGAATCACCTATGGTATGTTAAACCTATTCATGAGTTATTGTCGAGCCATTATACCATTGCCACCCTTGGAATTGTGAATAGAACTTCATTTTTATCGTTCCTTTCTACTTAAAGGAATGTTTCCCTTATGCATGTATATCCATTTATATCTTGCTAATCATCATGTTCTACTTAGCCTGACCCGTGTATTTATTGCTCGGGTCAGACTGAGTTGCAGGTTAGCTTTTGGACCTATGCTAGCTTTACCTTTTGGGCTTCTTCATCGACTTTGGATATGGCATAGGTTTTGTGTAGTAGTCTTTTGTTTGGGAACCTTATGATGTATATATTCTTTTGTTGGGATGTATGTATATATATTGTGGTTGAATACCACTTGTTACATGTTGTATTACATTTGGTGTATGTGTATATGTATATTATCTATGTTGTTGTTCTGTGACTTGAGATTGTTGTAGTTATTATATTTTGATTTTGAATTAATCCTGTAGCCACCATCGTAGTGTATTAGATAGGAATTAAGTATGTCGAATACTTGAGACGAAATGAAAAAAAGAGAGTATCAAATCGACATACTTAGCTCTTATCTAATGCAAGACTATGATGGTCGCCCTTAACCAGCCATATACTCCGCATTAGTAGACAGAGTTACTAAGTAATTCTCTTTGTTAATGTGGGTCTCGGAGTGGGGCATCACAGGTTGATTTGGAAGAAGATGGTGGAAATAGAAAAAACCTTCCCCTTTTCTTCCCTAACTGGCTCTGGACACTGGTTCTTGTAATGCCCAACTTGATCGCAGTTGTAACACTTAATATGCTTCTTATCTGCAGCTTTCTTCTGCCCCTTGCCTGACCGGCACTCGTTTGCAAAATGACCCTTCTTGTCACATTTGTAGCAGACTAAATTAGCTTTTGACTTCTTGGCTGAATCTCCCTTATGGGCTCCTTTCTTTTTTAAGAACTTTCTCTTCTTTTCCTGAGAACTCTAGGATTCAATAGGCTTCTCTCTAGCACAAATACCAAGCATCTCTTCATGGCGAATGGCCATCTCCACCACCACATTACAGGGATCACAGATATAAGTCAGGGTTGCCCTAGCAAGCTCGGACCTCATTCCTCGAATGTACCTTTCATTCCTTCTGATTTCGGTGTCTATAATAGCGTATCCATATCGAGATAGATCATCAAATCTATTTGCATACTCGATAACTAACATGTCTCCCTAAACCAGATCCATAAATTTTCTCATCAATGCTGACTTGGCAACTTCAAAAATAAACCTCTGTTCGAATCTCCTTCGAAAATCAGCCCAAGTTAACTCTTCCTCCTAAACTTCGGTAGTCACACCATTAGACCAGTGAAGTGCTGACCCTTGCAAATGTCTAGAGGCCAACCTTTTCTTCTGCACATCTTCTAAACCTAAATCAGAGAAAATCCTTTCACAGTGTAACAACCAATTCTCCACTTCTATAGCATATTCCATTTCCATAAACGGCTTTCCACCCAAACTGTTGTAGTCTCGGTTTAGCTTGGCATAATTATTCCCAACGGGAATCACAGGATTTGCTCCTCCAATATTTCCAGCCACTTCAGCAGTTCCTGCTTGCATCAAATTAGCAAGGAACTGATACATCATCCCTGCATCTACTGGCAGATTTCCAACACTCACATTAGCTTCCGCATTTTGATTAGCGTTAGCCTGTCGACCTTTATTCCTCCAGGTGTTAGGTCGAGCATTTCCATCAGTTGTGTTGCTTCCACCACCTAGATTTCCTCTTCTATTTTTTGCTTCCATATCTTCTTTCTCGTAAATCTATATACAAGCCTTAGTAAGATATAAAAGAATAGTCTAAGAGAAAAGGGGAATTACGTACTTATATATATACACCTATATATATCAAATACAAGTATGTTACAATCGCGTTAACCCAAACCCCGATCAATATTTTTGATTCTTTGGATTATGTTTCGAAAATCTTTTAGGTTTGAATTGCTTAAGTTTTCATAAACCTAGGCTCTAATACCAACCTGTAATATCCCTCACTTGGAGGCCCAAAACTAATGGCTACGGATGCTATAGTCATTCATAGTTATTAAACCTCGGCAACCAAATACGGTAGTGTTAAATAAATTGATATACCAGAAACACATGCATATGAAAAAAAATTAAAATTTCAAAACAACTTTCACATTCCATTCCAAACTTATTTCAACATTCATTACATAATCCCACAACGTTAACCACGTTCAGAAAAATATAATTATTATAATATACTTCAAGAGCGACATATGAAGATGCCCCCTTAGTGATCAGAGTATATAATAAGCAATAAATCACTTTTCCTTAACACAATAACATAGTGAATCACATAAGAAAGATCTTAAATAACTATATGCCTTCTGCACGACTCCGGAAGCTTTTTGTTTTAAGAGGTACCTAAAAACCTCAAATCTCAAACTACTCAAAATCAATTGACTACCCAGGAATTTAAGGGGAAAACATAAACTTCGAGTCAGACATAAAGTCTAGTATGAATAATAATATACCATCTTAAATCATTTAGATATCTAGTGAGACCATTCTACTTAGCGGAACGGGTTTCCCTTCACTAGTATCTTAAAACTTTTACAGACCATTTTCTATGCTCCTGCATCCACAATGGTTAATTCAATTCAAAACATTATTATGTGATGATATGCAAAACAATTGAATCAATTATGGATTACCCATCCCCAATTCATTTTGACTATCTGTCATAATTATAGTTTCTAGAATTACTATTAACCTAATAGTTTTCATGGGCTAACTAATAACCGGTTAAACTTTTAAGGACTCCCTGTCCAATTATATAGTTTAATGGGATTACTATGAACCTATTGGTAACTCCAATATCTTTTCTTTTATCCTAGTTTTCATAGGTTACTAGGAACCTATTGACTAACAGTTAATATATTTCTTTTACCCTAGTTTTCATGGGCTAACTAGGAACCTATTGACTATCTGTCAATATTTCATTTTTCTTATCCGGATATAGTTTTCATGGGCTAACTATAAACCTGTCTAACTGACATCTTTAATTATACATAGCTTTCATGGGCTAATCGTGAACCTATTGGCCCCTGCCAATACCTTTTACCTTACACAGCTTTCATGAGTTTAGTGTGAACCTATTGGCCCTTGCCAATATCTTTAATTTATATTCACTATTGGGTCAACCTAACTGGTTATTCGGCCCTTCCTCACAAACCATTTTGGGTTCATTACAATATGAATATATACATATATGAAGAAGCAAACAATATAACTTGGTTAATTTCTTTAACCCATTTAGACTTCTTCATAAGTTCTATTTCAAATACTTTGTTTATTAATATGCCATGGTTTTGCTTTTAAAATAGATTGGGTTATTTGTTTTGAAAACTATACTTTTGAAACCTTCGAAACCTTGCTTTCGACCTCACTGGATAGCCTCCTCCGAAAGCATATATCCCTTTTCAAAACATTAGGCTTCTACCTTTTAAAAACACTTTAAAAGCCTTCTTTCAAAACCTTTCGAATATAATAAAGTGTTAATTATTAATTTTTTAGAAACGTATCTTCGAAACCATTGGAAGTATCTCTTCCTAAAGCATTGAAAGTCCCACTTTCGACATCATTAGGTTTATCTTTTTAAAATATCATTTGGGTCAAAGTAAATATAAATGAAAGTATCTCTCTCGAAACCATTCTTTACTATATAAAAATATTGGGGAAATTATGATGGCGTCAAAACCATCTCATTCGACAGAGTCGAAAGCCTAAATTTAAAATATTAAAGGATATCTTCGAAACCCCTTACGAAACCATTGCCTTCGAAACCCATAATCCTTTCAAAAGCATTTAGAAAGTGGCTTAATAAAGCTTTAAATCAAATAATACCTTTTGGCAGTCATGATGACTTCAATACACTTGAAAGGCACAAGAATCGATGGTAGGGCTTCGACTAGGTCGGAACCCCTTCTTTCGAAAGCATTGATTTATAATTATAGGAACACCTTCGAAACCACTTTTTATTTAAAACAAACATGGCAACCCCTTCGAAGCCATTATAAAACTTCTTTCAAAAACATACATATCGACTAAGTCGAAAGCTTAGTAAAACAAAGGTAGGCGCTTATCTTTTAAAACAAACGGAGGTAACGACCTCATCGAAAGCTATGCTTTCGACACCATGCCTTTCGCCTTTCTCCAATCCACTACGTATCATCTAAATGGTACTATGTGTATTGAATTTAACTTAATAGGGTTTCGACATGGTCGAAGGCGAAAGGAAAGGAGCGAAAGGTACTCTGATTAGAGGCGAAACCTATATTTTTCTAGGTTAAATACTAAATTAAGTAACTTATATAAACTAACCTGCCTACGTGTTCATTTCTTATTGGTTGCCTTAGCTTTTCCATGCTTTTCAAAATAACCGCCTTTTTATTTTGGAAAAGTATCAAACTTAAACTTTTGCAAATAAAACCTTCCTCTTTATTTATACGTAAATCATTTTGTTCCTCTTCTCAAAATAATTTATTTTGTATATCAAATCACTTAGGAAAAATCCCAAAAATTCACAGAAATTTATTTTGATCATGTTATCTAACATATCAAAATTTCAAATCCAAATTCTCAATATATTTTATGAAATAAATTAATAAACCCAACGTGCTATATTTTCATTTAAAAATTCATAATAATCTTTCCCAAGCTTGGAAGATTATCAAACATAAAACCAAACTCTAAAATCATGTTTTGCATAACATATAATTTTTTCCATGGCATTTAAACATCAATATCAAACGGTTTTGATCTAAAACTGCATGAACCAATATTTAAACAATCTTGTTTAAATTTAAATAAACCATAAATCAAGCATATCATCATCAAACATCATATATACGAATTTAAACTTAAATCCAAAACATATATTTAACAAATAGAGATGAAAATTATCATTCACCTTAGTCTTTGATAAGGCAATGGATTGAGATGAGTTTGATTCCCCCTTTTTATTTTTCTCTTCTTTTTCTTTGAATTTCTCTTCTTCTTTTCTTTTTAATGGCCGACTCTATTCATCTTTTACTTACGTTTTTGATTTGCTTTTAAAAATGAAGTCAATAGGAAATGAAATGGTAGAAAGATAATATATATAAGGATAAGGGGTTAGGTAAAGCTTATTACCGTTATACCCTTATGTAGATTAATTTACTTATAATCCATTCTCACGCCCATTTAATTTATTACTTAAGCACGGTCACTTAAGTTTATTCAAATCTCAATCCCCTTATCACTTAACATTTTCATTATTCTATTTAATTTATCAAACTAAATATCTTGAATATTTTTGTTTAAAATTAGGGGTGTTACAAAAACACAACTATGATGAAGATTTAACTCATAGCATGCTAAAATAGGGGCATGGAATGGTTAGGCTTTTCGAGTCAACACCTGATTTCACATTTGGTTGTTGAAACTATGAAATTATAAATTAAATAAGTTCATACAATAATAACAATAAAAAAATTAACAATAAGTTCAATAAAAAATAACTAAGTTATAATAACAACAACAACAATTATAATAACTTAACTAAAATTATAAAAATTAACTTCGTTAATTAAGTTTTATAAAAATTAAATAAATTTATTATAATAATAATACTAATAATAATAATAAATTAACTAAAATTTATAAAAATTAACTTCATTGATTTAGTTTTATAAAAATTAACTAAGTTGATAATCATAATAATTTAACTATGTGAAAATTAACTAAGTTTGTAATAATAATACTATTGATAACAATAACAACAAAAATCATAACAGTAGTAATAACAACTAAGAAACAAAGTTTATAAAAATTAATTAAGTTTCGTAACAATTAACTAAGTTTATAATAATAATAATACTAATAAGGTATAAAATATTAACCAAGTTAGCTAATTTTTATAAAAATTTACTAAATTTATATAATAAATATAGTACTAATAATCAAAATAAATTAACTAAGTTTATAAAAATTAACTTCGTTAATTAAGTTTTATAAAAATTAACTAAATTGATAATAATAACGATAATAATTAATTAACTAAGTTTATAGTAATAATAATAAAGTAATAAATTATAAAATATTAACTAAGTTAACTAAATTTTATAAATAACTAAGTTTATGTATAATAATAATAATAATAATAATAATAATTTAACTTAGTTTATAATAATAATATTAACAACAACAACGATAGCCATAATAGTAATAATAACAATAAACAAACTAAGTTTATAAAAATTAACTAAGTTTCATAAAAAGTAAATATGTTTAGAATAACAACAACAATAACAATAATAATGATAAACGATAAATTATTAACCAATTTAACTAAGTTTTATAAAATATTACTAAATTTATATAACTGTAATTAATTAACTAAGTTTATAAAATTTAACTTCATAAATTAAGTTTAATAAGAATTAAATAAGTTTATAAAATTAACTAAGTTTATAATAATAATATTAAATTAACCAAGTTTAAGAAAATTAACTAAGTTTATAATGATAACAACAACAACAATAAATTATAAAGTATTCAACATCTTTACATCTAATTCATTTAATAAGTTTCTAAATTTAATAAAAAATAACTAAGTTTATAGACGGAAATCGGCGAATTTTGTAAAAATAACTAAGTTTTATAAAAAAACAACTAAGTTTATATAATAATAATTAACTACATTTATAAAAATTAATTAAGTTTATAATAATAATTACCTAAGTTAATAAAAATTAATTAAGTTTATAATTATAATACTAACAATAATGACGATAATAACAACAATAAACAAACTAAGTTAATAATATAAATAATAATGTCTTAAGTCTTGTTCTGGTAGATGATAGTGCACACGACCATTCTGATTTATTGCTTTTATTAGGAAACTAGCTCTTGTTTAGAATTTTTGTTCTTTACCTACAAAATTAATGTCAGCATAAAAGTCGTAGTCTTACTTCGATGGTTTTAGTTGTATAAATTCATAAATATATGTTCTCATATGCTTATTTGAGTTAAGTGTAGGTATTTGATGGCTCTATCTCGCTTTTGGTTCTTTTCATGCTTATGTTTCTTTGCAAATGTTATCAAACTCGCTAATATTGCTAAAATGTACGTTTTAATGTTTAACAAGGTGTATGCTATTGAAACACCTCATACCCCTTAGTATACCCAAAAAGGGCACACTAAAAGATGTGGTGCATTGTAGGTATAGCTAAAACTTTACAGAGACTAAGATTTACAAGACAATTAAATAAAACAGCAGAAACATTTAAAATTAAACTTTATTGTTCCAGAAAATAAATCATCAAAACAGAATATGTCTTTAAAACCAAATACATATGTCTAGTGAAAAACACCATCTCAGTCATATCATCAGAGTACATGAAAATAAACATCCTTCTCAAAAGTACCAGTACATCAAATCCAAATGAAACAAAAACTGAAAAGAAGAAGAATACATGAAGGAAAACTCCGCAGCTGAATCTCTAAGAAAATCCGAAATCTACTATCCTTGCCCCTGCTGGCCTATGGGGGGAAGGGGAAAATAGTGGAGTGGGTCAGAATAAAAGTCCATTGAATGAAAATAATTACTAGTATTCTTAAGCAAGATAAAGATAATAGACTTTGCAACAGTTCTAGTATAAAAGGAAATAAAGGAAATAAAGGAAAAGGTAAAGCTGGAATAAAATAGGGTTAAATTGTTTACTTTACTCAGATAGTTCTATCGGATTGTTTGCACTTTTCTAAAACTGCTTTGATTAGGCTAAAATCCCAATCCTATTTTAATTAGGCTGAAGTCCTAATTCTACCATTTGATCGACCTTCTATCTCTGTTGTGCCACTGTGAGCTAGTCCCATCCTGTGGGTCCTACAACAAAAGACACCTGTTTAGCGCTTGGAACTCAATAACGACTTATCAGCCTGCACTGAGGCCGCACGCTCGACCACCATTAGGTTCACGCTATCTGTTGCTCCCTCTTTTGACCTCTTATTTACCATAGCTCCAACATAAGCGTGCCCTAGCCTCACCTCTGCTATTGTGAGACCACCTGTGTCTGACTGAAGGGAATGCTGTTGGTACGGGTCCTAACAAACAAAATCTAGTTGCATTGCTTGCCCAAACCCCTTGATTTGAGCTTCTATTTATTGACCACTTATTTACCATCACTTCAGCATAAGCATATCCTAAGGGAAATGCTACCGGTATGGGTCCTACTTTTATCTTTGCTTATTAACTTAGTATAAGTCTGTTAAAATAAGCTTCTACTGTTATCCTTGCTATATTTGCTTATTAACTTATTTTAAGTCTTAAAAATAAGTCTTTTCTATTTTCTCTAATTATAACCTGTGTGTTATAATTTTGCTTGTTTACTTAACCCAAGGTCTAAGTTAAAAAAATAAGCTAGTTCTTGCTATTTGTTATTTTCTATTTTTAGTTATAATTACATGTTATAACTATGCTTGCAATTATCTTAAATTAGCCCATTTCAGTCCAAGTCCAATTTATTACAGTTCTTCTTATTTTACATCCCATTTTCTGTAAATTCAGCGTTTTTATAATTTTAGTCCATATTAGCGTCTTATTTTCTATTATCTAACCTATTTGCGTAAAAAGGAAATTAAAAGAACCACATTTACATAATAAATCCCAACGTAGAATAGATGTAAATAAAACGTAAATAAAAGCAAATAACTGTAAAAACTATAAATAATTGTAAATAATTGGAAAAGCTATAATTAACAATAAATAATTGCAAATAAGTGAAATAGAATAGCTAAATGAAAATAGACTGGAAAGCAAGTCCAAAATCTAAAAATAAACTTGCATATAGATTATCCCAAAATTGTAGAAAAACTACAACTATTGGAAACCATATTATTTTAAATTACTTAAAAATCTAAAATAATTACTTAGACACTTACTGTGGTCCTTAGCTCTTTTCCTTGGCCTTCCCGGATCCACTTGTAGGGTATAAAATATTTTAATTAAAAAGATCTTCTCCTTGGAAAAATATTCCTTTTAGCGTCCAGCCTCAGGCAATGAACCCAAATGGAGAAAATCTGAATGAGAACAATAGCTAGGCCTAGGGTCTTATTTATAGTGTCACTTGCGGATCTCAGATCGTTGGATTTGAAGATTAAATCTGGTGCAACCACGTCATAGGCTCGCTGGGAACCATCGGATGGAAGCACGGACGCACAGGATCAGATAAAAATCGAAAAACACGTCATTCGTTCACCTGGACGAAAGTTCGTCCAAATGCTATGGCGGGCCGACCGCCATGTCGACCTTGGTAGTGTGTGGGTCGACCTATAGGTCGACCCATGTATAGGGAAGGTCGACCCTATCCTGACCCTTTATATTTTTCTTTCTTTCTTATTTTCTGATTTCTTGTTTATTCCATAGCTTCTTTGTTCTAGCTCCGATTTTGACAATCTATATATGGAAATTGACCAGAAAATTACCATGGACACAATGGTGCAACTCCCGTGACTCAATTCTGATAATTTCACAAAGTTATTTTATTATTTAATTAATTCTTATAGCTTAAATTTTGGGTTGTTACATTCTCTCCTCCTTAAGGGATTTCGTCCCCGAAATCTCCAAGGATAGAAGAATGAAATAAATGTTTTCATCTAAATCTTACAACCATCATCCATTACATCCATTGTCCTTAAGTTTTCTAATGCAGTTTATGATACATATGCAATAGTGTAGTGTCAATGTCCCTAACTAATGCAAATGATTAGGCGGTCTACTTATTCAGTCGACCTCCTTTTATGCAATCATGTACGTGCCATGTATCCAAATGAATGCAAATTCCCTAATGATAACTGATAGTTCTATATGCGTGCTACAATCATCATCCAAATGCAACAATCATGTGATAATCATCCATTTATAGCAACCATAGAATAAAGTAAAAATAAAAATGCAAATGCGCACACATCCATATGCATATGCTCTAGTGTCCTAGTTAGGCCAATCCCTAAGAGATAATAGTGCCTAGTGTATATATATGCGTCCATTAGCATCCACTAGCAAACACTTGCAACCACTAGCGTCCATCATACATAACATGTTCTAATAACATGTATACATCAAATCCTACAATCCATAGGTTAAATCCTAAGTTCTACCCTCCCAAAGGATAATAAAGGAAAGAACATGTTCAAACTAAAGATGGGAATAGGAAATTCTAAAACTTACTATCAAAGAGATGCAGATAAGAGGTATGAATCTTCTCTTCAGCTTCCCACATAGCGTCTTCAACATCGTCTTCCCACTGCACCTTTACTAACAGGACCTTTTTATTCTTACACCTCTTGATGTCACGTCTAATGACCATGGTAGGGATACGACGAACCGATGCTTCTCTCTCCATTTCAACTTCTTCTAGTTGACTAGGCTCCACAATCCCTGCTGAGTCAAGTAAGCACTTTCTCAAGTGCGAAACATGAAAAACATCGTGTACTCCCACAAGCCTCTCCGGTAGCTTCACTCGATACGCCATCTTCCCTACTCTCTCTACAATGGGGAACGATCCTACGAATCTGTGAGCTAGTTTTCCACTTGATCCAAATCTCACCACCTTCCTTAGCAGGGATACTTTAATGAAAACCAAGTCTCCAACTTCAAACTCAATATCCCTCCTCCGCTTGTCTGCATAAGATTTCTGTCTATCTTGGGCTGTCTTCATCCTCCTTCTAATCAAATCAATCCTCTCTGAAGTCTCCCTAACCATGTCGGGACCAAGTAGCAATCTCTCCGTAGACTCCAACCAACTTCAAGGTGACTAGCAAGGTCTCCCATAAAGAGCTTCGAAAGGCGCCATCCCAATGCTAGCTTGAAAGCTGTTATTATATGCGAACTCCACCAAAGGAAGATGCTCCTCCCAAGTTCCTCCAAAATCAAGAATGCACATCCTCAACAAATCTTCAAGCACTCTATTAACTCTCTTTGTTTGGCCATCCATCTAAGGGTGATAGGCCGTGCTCAATCTAAGTTGTGTCCCTAAAGCCTCTTGCAAGCTTCTCCAATACTCGCTAGTAAAAATAGGGTCTCTATCGCTCACTATGCTAGAGGGAACTCCATGAAGTCGGACTATCTCACGAACATATAAGGATGCCAAATAAGGTGTCGTCCTCTTACTCTTGACCGGAATAAAGTGGGCACTTTTAGTCAATCGATCTAAAATCACCGAAATGCTAGTATTCCCCTTCCTAAACTGGGGTAAACCATCTATGAAGTCCATCGAAACACTATCCCACTTCCATTCGGGTACATCCAATGGCTGGAGTAATCCACCGGGTTTATGCTACTCCGCCTTAACTCTTTGCACACAAGACACTTAGCTACAAACTCCGCCATATCCTTCTTCATGCCACTCCAATAAAACATTCTCTTCATGTCCCTATACATCTAACACTACCCGGATGAATAGTCATTCGAGAATGGTGTGCTTCATCTAGAACTGCTCTCAACAAATCACTAGTGTGGGGGACACAAAGTCTTCCATCTCTCCTTAGCCACCCTTTGCTATCAATAGAATAGCATTGGAGATGTCTAGAGACATCTCCTCTGCTAATCCTATCTAAATTATCCATAAGCTCTGAATCCTCTCGCTGCCTCGAGCCAATCTGATCTATGAGGGTAGGCTTAACCTCAAGAGCTGCCAATAATCCCGGGGTAATGTCCGTAGAGGGCTTAAAATCAGAGGTGGAAATAAACTCTAGGCTCTTCCACTCCACGAACATTGGACTAAGGGTTGCTTTCTTCCTACTCAATGCATCCGCAACCACATTTCCCTTGCCAGGGGTATAAGCTGTCTCAAAGTTGTACGATGCCAAAAACTCCATCCTTCGCTGCTGCCTTAAGTTCAAATCCTATTGTGAGAATAGGTATTTCAATGACTTATGGTCAATGAAAAGCTCGAACCTCTTTCCTAGCAAGTAATGCCTCTAAGACTTGAGTGCGAAAACTATAGCAGCTAACTCCAAATCATGGGTAGGGTAGTTCTTCTCATGCGTCCTCAACTGTCTACTTCCATAACATACTACCCTCCCTTCTTACATCAACACTGCTCCTAAACCCGTCCTACATGCATCCGTGTATACTGTAAAAGGCTTAGCTCCATCGGGTAAAACTAACACTGGTGCACTAGTAAGGGCTCTCTTTAGCATCGTGAAGGAATCCTCATAATCCATGTCCCACATGAATTCTTCTTAGTGAGGCGAGTAAGCGGTGCTGAAATCTTAGCAAAATCTCTGATAAACTTCCTATAATAGCCTGCCAAACCTAGGAAGCTTCTAACTTCGCTAACATTCTTGGGGGCCTTCTAATCTTGCACTGTAATTACCATAGCAGGATCAACAGTTAAACCCTCTCTTGAGACTACATGGCCCAAGAAACGTACCTCCTCTCGCCAAAAGTGACACTTCGAGAACTTTGCTCTCAACTGATGAACACGAAGTGTATGAAGAACCTCCTCTAGATGAATAGCATGCTCCTCCATACTCATGGAAAACACCAAAATGTCATCCACAAATACTACTACGAACTTATTTAGGACATCTCGAAAAACACGGCTCATCAAATTTACAAAATATGCTGGGGCATTGGTTAGCCCAAATGGCTTAACCAACCACTCAAAGAATCTGTCGGGTGTCCTAAATGTCGTCTTATCAATGCTATCATCAGTGACCCTAAGCTGATGAAACCCAGTGGCTAAATCAAGCTGAGAAAATACTGAAGAGCCAACCAAAAGATCAAAAAGTTCATCTATCCTAGGAAATGGATAACGGTTCTTCTTAGTGAGCTTATTCAACTCCCTATAGTCTACGCAAAGTCGAAGGGAACCATCCACCTTTGTAGCAAAAATGACTGGCGCTCCCCACTCAGATATGCCCTTCTGATGAAGCCTTTCTCCAATAGCTCACTAATCTGCTTACCTAACTCCTTCCTCTCCCTAGGTGCCATGTGTTTCATGGGAAATGCCACTGGCTTAGCATTGTCATTCAAATAAATTCTGAAGTCGATTTCTCTCTTAGGGGGTAGTCCCCTAACCTCCTCAAAGACGTCCGGGAAATCTCTAAAGACCGGAACTGAATCTAACTCTGCTGATGACGAATCGAGGGAATAAAGGAAGCTCAACATGACTAACCCCTGTGGGTTGCAGAAACCTCGAGAGTCCTACCGCTGCATGTCTCTAGTCTAATGACTCTCCTCTCGCAGTCCAATATCGCTCCATATGTGGATAGCCAATCCATCCCCAAAATCATCCCATACCCCAAAAATCCTAATACATAGGCGTCACAATCAAACTCTACGCCTAGGATAAAAATTTTCAAACCCCTATAAATCATAGATAAATGTGCTGATCCTCCTATGGGGTCTACTACTAAGGAGATATCTAAGTGCAAACAATCAACCAAAGAACTCGAAACGTAAAAGTGTGATCCTCCGGAATCGAAAAGGGTTTGAATGGGAAAATCAGAAATAGAGATCAAACCTTCCACGGCGACTTTCCTACCTCTATCTGGTCCGCTGTTGGAAGGTGCTGCATCCAATGCCTGAATATGTGCTGTTGGTGCGCCCGCTCCCTGCCTCGTCTTCTAAGGACAAACCCTACGAAGGTGACCGGGCTGTCCACAATTATAACACCATCCCTTCATTTTCTCCTTCTTGCAATCTTTTGCGTAATGACCAAGCAATTTGCAGCTATTTCACTTCACTCCTTTCTTGATCCTCTTCTAAGGGCCTTCTCCTTTCTTCTTATCTTTATTGTTCTTCCACCATTTCTTCTTAGAACCTTCCGACTTATGGACTTCCTTAGACTCTCCTTCCTTAGCTGTATCAGACATGAGGGCCATCTCCACCAGTGACTCATAAGTAGCTCCCATCGATACATGAGTCAATAACAACCCTTGGAGGGGCTGATTCAATCCCTTTGTAAACTTTATGGCCCCCTTGTGCGGTGTACTCACTAGCTCCATCCTAAACCGCGACAACTCATTAAATTGGTTGATATACTCCTTTACAGAAAGACTTCCTTGCTTCAAACTAATAAACCTTTCCAACTACATACTCTCTTTTGCTTGTGACAAAAACTTCCGCTCAAACCTCTCTCGGAATCCAATCGATCCAACGTCTCTTCCTTCCAACACAACAACCTCCCACCAATAAGAAGCTTCACCTTTCAGTTGCCAAGATGCAAGCTGAACTCTCTACGGATCCTCCAATCCCAATAGCCCAAATATCCTCTCGGTACTCCTTAACCAAGCTCGCGCCTCCACAAAATCCTCCGTACCAGAAAATGTCTTGTCTCCTAGAACGGCGAAGTCCTTGCATAGCTTAGAAAAATTGGATGCTACAAGTGGATTAATGGGATTTCCACCCACTGGTGCTGGATTGGGCGCTTGCCCTTGCACCTCTGGTGTCGTAGCTTAAAGGTATCTACAAAACCAGCCCGGGACTGGGATACCCTCTGGAAGATTAGGGGCATCCGCCATTCTATGCAAAGAAAAAGAGAACTTAGGCTCGAAAGAATCGAAGGAAGATTGAACTGGACTTTGTGCGGATTTTTATAAAAACTCTTTTATACCTGAAAACTATTTCTAAGAGCTTCTTTCTGAAAAATACTTTTTAAAACAAGTTATTTTGAAAAATTCTTTACTTTTCAAACAAATTTTTAGGAATCTTGTAACCTTAGGATCTGATACCAAATGAAACACCCCCACACCCCTTAGTATATCCAAAAAGGACACACTAAAAGATGTGGTGCATTGTAGGTATAGCTAAAGATTTACAGAGACTAAGATTCACAAGACAACTAAATAAAATAGCGAAAACATTTAAAATTAAACTTTATTATTCCAAAAAACAAACCATCAAAACAAAATATGTCTTTAAAACCAAATGCATATGTCTAATGAAAAATACCATCTCAGTCATATCATCAGAGTAAATGAAAATAACCATCCCTCTCAAAAGTACCAGTACATAAAATCCAAATGAAACAAAAACTGAAAAGAAGAAGAATACATGAAGGAAAAACTCCGCAAATGGATCTCCAAGAAAATCCGAAATCTATTATCCTCACCTCTGCTGGCCTATGGGGGGAAAAGGGAAAAATAGAGGAGTGGGTCAGACAAAAAGTCTAGTGAATGAAAGTATTTACTAGTATTCTTAAGCAAAATAAAGATAATAGACTTTGCAATAGTTCTAGTATAAAAGGAAATAAAGGAAAAGGTAAAGCTAGAATAAAATACGGTTAAATTATTTGCTTTACTTAGATAGTTCTATTGGATTGTTTGCACTTTTCTAAAACTGCTTTGATTAGGCTGAAATCCCAATCCTATTTTAATTAGGCTGAAGTCCTAATTCTACCCTTTGATCGGCCTTCTATCTCTGTTGTGCCACTGTGAGCTAGTCCCATCCTATGGATCCCACAGCAAAAGACACATGTTTAGCGCTTGGAACTCAATAACGACTTATCAGCTTGCATTAAGGCCGCACGCTCGACCACCATTAGGCTTGCGCTATCTGTTGCTCCCTCTTTTGACGTCTTATTTACCATAGCTCCAGCATAAGCATGCCCTAGCCTCACCTATGCTATTGTGAGACCACCTGTGTCTGACTGAAGGGAATGATGTTGGTATGGGTCCTAACTAACAAAATCTAGTTGCACCCCTTGCCCAAATCCCCTTGATTTGAGCTTCTATTTATTGACCACTTATTTACCATCACTTCAACATAAGCGTGTCCCAAGGGAAATGCTGCCGGTACAGGTCCTACTTTTATCTTTGCTTATTAACTTAGTATAAGTCTGTTTAAATAAGCCTCTACTGTTATCCTTGCTATATACGCTTATTAACTTATTCTAAGTCTTAAAAATAAGCCTTTTCTCTTTTCTCTTTTCTCTAACTATAACCTGTGTGTTATAATTTTGCTTATTTACTTAACCCAAGGTCTAAGTTAAAAAAATAAGCTACTTCTTGTTATTTCTCATTTTCTCTTTTTAGTTATAATTACATGTTATAACTATGCTTGCAATTATCTTAAATTAGTCCATTTCAGTCTAAGTCCAATTTATTACAGTTCTTCTTAATTTACATCCCATTATATTTAAATTCGGTGTTCTTATAATTTTAGTCCATATTAGCGTCTTATTTTCTATTATCTAATCCATTCGCGTAAAAAGGAAATTAAAAGAATAACATTTACAGAATAAATCCCAACGTAGAATAGATGTAAATAAAACGTAAATAATAGTAAATAACTATAAATACTGTAAATAACTATAAATAATTAGAAAAGCTATAATTAATAGTAAATAATTGCAAATAACTGAAATAGAATAGCTAAAATAAAATAGAATGGAAAGCAAGTCTAAAATCTAAAAATAAACTTGCATATAGGTTATCCCAAAATTGTAGAAAAACTACAACTATTGGAAACCCTATTATTTTAAATTACTTAAAAATCTAAAATAATTACCTAAACACTCACCTGTGGTCCTTAGCTCTTTTCCTTGGCCTTCCCGGATCCACTTGTAGGGTATAAAATATTTTAATTAAAATGATCTTCTCCTTGGAAAATATTCCTTTTAGGGTCCAGCCTTAGGCAATGAACCCAGATGGAGAAAATCTGAATGGGAAAAATAGCTAGGCCTAGGGTCTTATTTATAGTGGCACTTGTGGATCTCAGACCATTTGATTTGAAGATTAAATCCGGTGCAACCACGTCATAGGCTCGCTGGGAATCGTCGGATGGAAGCACAGGCGCACAGGATCGGATAAAAATCGAAAAACACGTCATTCGTTCACCTGGACGAAAGTTCGTCCAAATGCTATGGCGGGTCGACCGCTAGGTCGACCTTGGTAGTGTGTGGGTCGACCTATAGGTCGTCCCATGTATGGGGAAGGTCGACCCTAGGGTCGACCTGATCCTTTATATATATATATATATATATATATATATATTTCTTATTTGTTCCGTAACTTCTTCGTTCTAGCTCCGATTTTGACAATCTATATATGGAAATTGACCAGAACATTACCACAGACACAATGGTGCAACTCGCGTGGCTCAATTCTGATAATTTCACAAAGTTATTTTATTATTTAATTAATTCGTTAATTAATTCTTATAGCTTTAATTTTGGGTTGTTACAGCTATGTGACATACACACTTTATAAGATAGATATAATTAAATGTTTGGATAGTTTACCCATACTAGTGTTTGTGATTGATATATTGTGATTTCGATCATGTTTCGATTGTGTATATCCTTTTCTTGTGTTAGGGATTTCTCCCGATGCTAGCTGCGCAAAGAGGACTCTGGGAAAAAATTTCAAAAATTTAGACACTTATAATATTTTTGATAAGAAATATTTAGCAAAAAGTTTTCTAATGTAGATACTTCATTTTTCAATTTTATTCTTGTTCATATTTATATTCATTTCTAATAGAGATATTCATTTCATTTACAGGTGAGATAATGAAAGATTTGGGATATTTCTTCTTTTTAATGCAAACAACTAGCTACTTGTTTTTAGTGTAGTATACAATAGAATATCATGTATTTAAAACTGTGAGATCTTATGCATATGATTATTTGGTTCTGTTTAATACAATGTGTTGTATCTTTATGTTTAATATTTTTTATGATTTTTCATTATCTAAACAAATTTATGTTCTAGAAGTATTCTTAATGTAGTATTTTGATATGTATTGACTATCATGATTTATAAGGATGATTTTAAAAATGCAAAAAAATAAACCATAACACTTAAAACGATATAGAAAGCTTATAAGAAAAGCGTTATCGAAGTAAAAAATTATAGCGCTTTTTATGATATGAATAGTTTGGTATCTATTAGAACATATCAATATACTATGTTTATTAAACCGCTATAAAATACTTACAACGTCGAAAAACGAGTGCTATAAAATATGATTTTTTTATAGCGGTATTTTTATGCTATAAATAAGCCGTATTTTTTTTATAAAATGTCGCGTTTATTAAACTACTTTAAAATATTTACAATAGTGGAAAAAAAGCGTTGTAAAAGATGATATTTTATAGCAGTTTTTTTTATTCTATACACAAGCCATTGTTTTTTATAACATGTTGATATACAACGTTTACTGAACCACTATAGCTATCATTTATAGTGGTTTTCTACCGCTATTGATGACTTTTGTTGTTGTAGTGTAATAGAGGAGGAAGAAAAAGGGAATTTGAGTTATATTACAAGATGAACTTAAAAAATAGAAGAGATGTAACATTAATAGAAGCTAAACCATGTATGTAACGACCAGCCATTTCGAACCATTCAAATCTACAATCATCCACACATATCAGACTTGAATCGTTCAAAACAACAGATTGTTAATTTATATTTGGCAAAACTTAGCATATACAGTAAATAAATCAATCACGGAATCACAGACACAGAGTAATACAACAATAAGCAGCATAATAGATAAATAGTAGTTCAGGAAGCTACCACAAAACATCAGAGTCTAATACAATAGAAATCTAATACATAGAAGTCTAAATACAAAAAAAATGACAAGTCTAAATATAAACAACTAGAAATAACTGGAATAGCTGAAAGCTGAATAAACAAAAGACATATCTCCAAGCAAAACTCTAAGCTTCAAAGGTGAGTCTCAAATGCTGTGACACTCAGTCTGACCCGAGCATAAAGCAAAACACAAAACACTCGAGTCAGGATTAACATTCTTATGTAAGTAAATTAACTCTAGTGAAATGTCCAAGTGAAATGCAAATAACTTAAAGGATGTTGGGATTCCATCCCCTAAGGGTCCATGGAACAATCTACATACATAGTACAGTACGCTACATATATAATGTCTATAGTAAAGTAAACTATTAAAATAACATTAAGGCGTTATCCATATCCCCCTTAACATATTTTTATATATATTCCCGTAGTCTATATAGTACCTTAATTCCTCCGTAAACTGGAGGGCTATCGGAGGGCACTCCATAGGTATAGTACAAACCAAACTCATAGAGAGCGCGATAAGGCATGTGACAAGGAACGTAAGGCAATGCCCAAGGTAGGATACTACTGTTTTGCGGATCCGGACTGGTGGTAACACATAGTAGCTACACCGCCCACCTCGAGACACACTCCCAAATCAAATGTGCATCCAATCAAATCACAAAGTAATATAATGGTATCGAAGAAATGTGCACGATAGGGGGAACGACCCAACTTAGCCCGGCATGGCTCCTGTTTTAGTCACATCAAGCTGATTCGCGGGAGTCAGGGCTACGTTCATACCTCATACAGACGTCGCCAAACCATTCTACTTCATTCTGGAATGTCCACCACATGCACAGTTGTTAAAGTGGTTTTCGGTATTGGAAGAGAGTATGGCAATATCTGATCCCGGTCTCTTTAACAACCAAACGCTTATTTCACACCGTGGTCATTTTCATTTCAAATAGTTCATAATTCATATCAAAATATCATATTCATTTCAAAATCATATCACTTTCGAAATCATATTCACTTTTGAAATTATAACCATAAAATAGTTTAAACCATTATATCAAAATATTCGCATTTAAATCCATTAAATCTAAATCATAACAGTTCCAACTTAAACAGTTAAATATTGAAAATAGTTTATATATATTGAAATAGTTATAAATTAAAATAGTTGATATTCAAAAATAGTTTATATATTAAAAATAGTTTATATATTAAAAAGAGTTATATCGAAAGTATTTTCAAATCAGGATTGTTCTTCCAATTTCACAAATCGATTCAAATCAACTTTAGTTCCAAAATTCAATTTAAATCAATCTCAGTTCAACAATTTCAGTTAAAAAGTTAAAGGTTCAATTCAGATTCTCATTAAACCAATTTTTTTATCGATTTCAAATCCAGGTTTGAACTACAAATTTAAACCACTTCCAAATCAACAAATTTCAAAGTTTAAATATTCAACCAATATACAATAACTCGATATTTCATTTATATTTCAAAATTAAACTTAATCTCAAATTACAAATTTGAATCAATAATAAATATTCAAATTTCAATTTTACTTAAATTTGAAAATGTCCATTTAATCACCTTTAATCAAAATCAAGTTATTAAATTATAAAATCATATGCTTAAAATCTCAACATCAATAAGTCCAAATCAATTCTTATTAAATTTAATTCTTAACAAATTAAAATATAAATCAATTCTTGTTCAAATTCAATTCTCAACAAATTAAATTACAAATAAATTCTTATTTAAATTCAATTATTAACCAATTTAAATGTCAAGTCAACTTTAATTTATCTTCCCAGCCTCTATTTATTAAATTATTACAAAATCTATTTTAAAATATTAATATAAATTTTAAATAAATATTTAAAGATATTATAGACTAATTGAATTAAATTTTATTAAATTAAATATTATTATTAATTCATTTCATATTAAATCTTATTTTATATATTTAAAAATAATAAAATTTTAAGTAAAATCTTAAAATTTACATTTTCAAATCTTAACTTATAAATTTTAAAATTTCGAAATATATAATTTAAAAATCTAAATTTTACCCAAATATTAAAATAAAATAAAATCTTTTGTTTGGCAAGGCCACCCGGTTTTATAGTGGATCTTCCACTTTTTATTACGAACGTAATAAAACATTTTACAAACAGAAGTAAGGTAGAAGCACCTTAACTACTAATAGAAGGAAAATATAGCACAGGATTGTGACAGAGGCATCACAGCTACTAAAAATAACCTAACGACTAGGCTTCCTCGGAAGAGGAAGAAGCAACAGCGTCCGCTAACACCTGGGTAGATACCTTAGGAACATTCCCTATAATACGAGCATATGGTCGAAAAGGACGGCAAGGCAAGGGTCATAATCCACAGAGTTAGGAAAGTAAATAAAAGACCTATCCCAAGTAGCATCAACTAACAGGACATCATTCCTATGAACAAGTTGACCATCCATAGCGAGCAATAAAGAATCACTAAAAATATTGTAACAAAGGCATTTGAGGTCCAGATGATCATCAGAAACAAATCTAAAAAAGGAATCTTCCAAAGGGTTATTTCTAGCCAATTTTTTATATCTCAAATCTGATATGAAATAAAATAAAATATTTATATTATATTAAAAATCAAAACACATATATTTCTTCTCAAATTTTTTGGAAATCATTTAAAAATAGACCAACGATGCCCCTATAGAGTTTTTTATCCTAAGGTCAAGTGATACGGATATTTGTCATTTCAATCCGCAATAATTTAAATTTACGGGTATATATCATTTCAACCTGTAATCCCAAAATTTCAAAATCAATAAAATCGCTTGGGTTTATCATTTCGACCCATAACGATTTTTCCTAATCTATAAGATCGTTCGGGTATGTATCATTTCAACCCATAGGTATTTCCTAAATTATCAGAGAATTTGGAGAGTGAGAACAAATAAAATAATAGCATAAATGACATGGCATATCAATGGCAATTATGATCATAATTAACAATTTAAATATAATATATGTACAACTGGTTATGGTTATCATATGTCAATTAACATAAGTGAACAATTTAAATAATAATATATCATATTCAACAATTAAATCACTAACAAATTCAAATTTAAGAACATATCTCAATCGTCATTTCATGTGAATTTACTATATATATGAATGTCTATTGTGAGTGATGGCTCACCTTCTGAGGCATAAAGAAAATAGACAACACAACAAGCTACGATTCCAAGCACAAATTCCAAAGCACGGCATGATGAACACTAATCGATGAAAACAAAATATATAATTTTTAAAAATATAAAATTTACTCTCATATTTAAAATAAAATCTTTATATTATATTTTAAAAAAAATCAATATTCATTTTAAAAACATATTCAAAATAAAAATCTCCATGTTTATATTTTAAAATCAACATTTATTAAAACCCATATATTAAAATCAAAATATCTATATATTATAATTTAAAAACCAATATTTAAAAATTAATAATTTTTTTTATATATAGAAGAGGAGAAAGTGGTTTTCAGATTGCAAAATATATATACACTATATTCTTTCAAAAGCAAGGAAGGCCGTGGTTGAATGGGTTCGGCAATGGAGATGGGTGGTCTCAGGCTTCGGCTAATGGGATGGTGGCTGTTGTGCTACCAATTCGAACTAGGTGGTTTAGCGTGATGTGTGGCAAAGGTGGATCAGGTGAAAAGCCGGCTGTGGGGAAGCTTGGCAGGGGAAGTGAAGTCGGAGGGTGGGCTGTGCTTGGAGATGAGGTGGCGGAGGTTGCTGGGTCGGTTCAGGCGAGCTGCTTTGGTCAGAGAAGGTTGCTTGGGTCGTTGCACGGTGTTTGGAAATTGGGGAGTTTACTGGTGGGAGGCGAACTAGGATCAGTGATGGGGAAAATGAGCAGGCCGTGGAAGGGGTGGAGAGGCGAGAAGGGGTGGTGAGGCTTGCAGCGTTCGGCGGCAGTGTACATGGCTTCCTGGATAAAGTTCGGAGGAGGGAAGCTAGGTGGAAACGGGCAGAAGGTGAAGGAGAAATAAAGTTGGGAGTAAAGCGTGGAGTTGGGTGTGGGTCACGGCCAGGGTCACGGGTGCTTGGGTTTGAGTTGGAGCTTTAGCGTGGGCTGTCAGGTGGGTTTTAAGGCAGATGGTTGTGAGGGATGGCAATGTGGGGAGGCAGTTCGGGCGGCGCTAATGGAAAGATGGTTGAAATGGCAGATGCAAAAGTAGCAGCCTTTACAACAAATATATATATAAGCTTTACCTTTTTATATATATATATAAGTTTTTTTCTTTTTTTCTTGAATGAACGAAAGGAGAGGGAGAGAAAGGAACCAACTATAGATAAAAATTGAACTGATAGGAATGGGGAAAGCCAATAGTTAAATTTCTGGAAATAATAAAGATAGTGGCCATTTGCTTCTCACATGGACAAACGAATGGACAGAGGAAACCAAAAAGACCCAAAACGGTAACCGATACGTCTAACCGTTTCGCAGATTTCGCCGCGTACCGGACACCGAAATGCACAGATGAATATACTGCAGAGATCAGCACGACGAGACGAACATAATGGTACATAGATATCAGCGATACGATCATCCTATCAAAAGTAGATATTCGTTGCCAAAATGCTGCTAAAATGCCGAAAATAAGATAAACGGGGCTAGAGCAGTCCAAATTTGACAAAACGAAATATGACGTCTCACTCAGAAGATGATTTAAAATTTTATTATATAAAAATATTCAAATTTCGAAAATATTTTATTTTCATCAAATTAACTGATTTTAAATTGAAATTAAAATTTTCACAACAGAATAAACTTACAATTTTCCAATAAAAATTTGACACTTGCTATATTAAAATAGACGCATACCAAATATCAAATTTTCAGTGTTAAAATTTAATTCTTTATAATCATGAAAAAATTAGTTAATTACGTTATTAAAAATCGTTAAAATTTACGGGTCGTTACACTCTCCCCACTCAAAACTTTTCGTCCTCGAAAAGGAACGAGGTAGGAGAATATAAGCAATAGAAAGTAAAGATGAATTCAAAATACATAGTACCAGATACAACAATTTATTCAAAACCAAATAAATTTCATTTTTGGACATCTTATTACTTACATTTATATTGTATATTATTCAGTTACATGTTCTCATTACATTCAAACTTTTTCCATGTAAGTTTTATTAATGTTTCTAAGTGTAATTGAGCACTATACAAATTTACCTTTTATTTATAACATTTCTATTAAGCAAAATTTAGTTGAACAATTTATTACTTAAATTTCTCTTGTATAACCTTCAATTTACATATTCACATTAACGTTTTAACTTTTTGAATATTCAGGTAAGTTATATATATGTTTTGGAATGCAATTGAGTATTATACAAATAAATTTTATCCTAGTTCAACCGTTTCAAGTTATTTCAATTCCATTTCTCATTTTAGACACTCCAATTATTCAAAACTTTGCTTTATTTAAACAATTGAAAACCATCACTTAACATAGAATTTAAGAGTTAAATTTCCGATTTCACTTCATACCAGTTGGAATAAATATATACATACATATATATATATATATTTTATACATCAAACCATACTCAAGAAATTCAAATCAAATCCTTTTTCCAATACAAAAGTATAGAAAAGCTACTAAGTGGTCTCTCCACTCTGAGACTCGAAAATGAATGTCGATGATGCTGCAGTCGTCATCGAAATTATTTTCCAGCGACAAAAGAGGAGAGTACAGACTTACTTCTTTTAAAAATTCTTTGGAAACAATTTCCATTCGAAAATTATTTCAAATAATATATTTTCAAAACTTTGAAAACCAAATTTTGAAAAGCACCGGAAATTGAATTCTCAAATTCTTAATTTAAATTCATTTCATTTGCAAATCAGATTTATAAACCATGTTTTAAAATCTCATCTCCTTATAACATACAACAATAGTTATTGGTTTAGGAATGCTGATAAAACAATAAATGATAATCTAGTATTATCATTTCTAACAACCAATTTATTTCACTATCTAATTTCAGAAAATTATACCTTTATGTATAAAATATAATCATACATAAAATTATTTCATTTACCAATTTTGAAAACAATATTGTTTCAGTTTGCTCTGTTCAAATGTTATGGAATTTCTATCGATAGCGTTGGCCAGACGAATCGATCGAAACCCAAAATTCAAACATAACAACTCAAACAACACAATATAAAACATTTTTATATAAATTACAAATGCGTTCTCTCATAGGATGATTCAAGAATGGATTTTAGAACAAGGATAAAGATTCAAATTTAGAGGGACCCTAATCAAAGAGAATTCTAACAACGAAGATAGGCTCGGAAGGAAGATAAGATAATTAAACTACAAAAGAGGGAAGATGTATAGACTTATATTAATCGCGGCGACCTTAACCGGGTCAACCGAGACTTAGAAAGACGAGAATATCATCAAAGAAAATGGAGACAAACTTGTTGAGAGCATCGCGGAAAACGCATTTCATGAGATCGACGAAGAAGGCAGGAGCATTGGTTAACCCAAAGAGCATGACTAACCATTCATAGAAACCATTCTCCGTTCGAAAAACTGTCTTGGGAATGCTCTCCTCGACTATACGAAGCTGGTGGAAACCGGTAGCAAGATCGAGCTCCAGGAATAAGATCGATGCGAAATTCAAATTCCCACTTAGGAGGGAGAGAAGTGACTTCACCAAAACATCAGGATAATCCCTGACTATTGGGGTGGAGTCAAGATCACAAGGTTGAGCATCAAATGAAAAGATAAAACTGCTAAAAAAATCCTGAGGCATTCGACATTCGATCACAAGAGAATTACCCTGGTCGCCTACTAAAGAAGCGATTCGGGCTTTGCAAGAAATGATAGCATCAAAACCGAGGACATAGAAATCTCCGGTGAATCGACAGCTATTGTAAAGGAGTTTCACCCCTTTATAAATTATACAAAGGTTGGCGGGACCGCCGATGGGATTAGTCACAAACATAAGATGAAGTTGCAAACTGAGGTTGCAAGATATGCTGAAATTTATTAAAGAGATCAAAAGAAATAGAGCTATGGGATGCTCCAATATCAAGAAGAACACGAACAGGAAAGGACAAGAATGGATTTTAGAATAAAGGGAAAGTTCCAAAATTCAAAAAAATCCTAATCCAGGGGAATCCTAACGAAGCATTTCAAGCTCGAACGAAGATGATTCTGTAATTAATTTTACTCATTCTATGGTATCACTACCCTATCTCTAATGAGTTTTTTCTCTATATGCTAAGTTTTGCCTAAACCAGAGCTCTGATACCAATTGTAACGAGCCACCATTTCGAACCATTCAAATCGACAATCATCCACACATGTCGAACTTGAATCGTTCAAAACAATAGATTGTTAATTTATATTTGGCAAAACTTAGCATATACAATAAATAAATAATTCACAAACACAGAGTAATACAACAATAAGCAGCGGAATAGATAAATAGTAGTTCATAAAGCTACTACATAACATCAGAGTCTAATACAACAGAAATCTAATACATAGAAGTCCCAATACAAAACAAATGACAAGTCTGAATATAAAAAACTGGAAATAACTGGAATAACTGAAAGCTGAATAGACAAAAGATAGATCTCCAAGCAAAACTCCAAGCTCCAAAGGCGAGTCTCAAATGTTGTGACACTCAGTCTGACCCGAGCATAAAGAAAAACACAAAACACTCGAGTCAGGATTAACATTCTTACGCAAGTAAATTAACTCAAGTGAAATGTCCAAGTGAAATGCAAATAACTTAAAGGATGTTAGGATTTTATTCCCTAAGGATCCGTGGAACTGTCTACATACATAGTACATACGCTACATATATAATGTCTACAGTAAAGTAAACTATTAAAATAGCGTTAAGGCATTACCTATATCACCCTTAACACATTTTTATATATATTCCTGTAGTCTATACAGTACCGTAATTCCTCCGTAAACTGGAGGGCTATCAGAGGGCACTCCATAGGTACTGTATAAACCAAACTCGTAGACGGTGCGATAAGGCATGTGACAAGGCATGCAAGGCAATGCCCAGGGTAGGATACTACCATTTTGCGGATCCGGACTAGTGGTAATGCATAGCAGCTACTACCGCCCACCTCGAGACACACTCCCAAATCAAAGGTGCACCCAATCAAATCACAAAGTAATAGAATGGTATCGAAAAAATGAGCCCGATTGGGGAGCGACCCCACTTGGCTCGACATGGCTCCTGTTTTAGTCACATCAAGCTGACTCGCGGGAGTCAGGGCTGCGTTCATACCTCATACAAACATTGCCAAACCATCATACTTCATTCTGGCATCTCCACCACTTGCACAGTTGTTAAAGTGGTTTTTGGTATTGGTAGAGAGTATGACAATATCCAATCCTGGTCTCTTTAACAACCAAAAGCTTATTTCACACCGTGGTCATTTTCATTTCAAACAGTTCATAATTCATCAAAATATCATATTCATTTCAAAATCATATCACTTTCGAAATCATATTCACTTTCGAAATTATAACCATAAAATAGTTTAAACCCTCATATCAAAATATTCGCATTTAAATCCAATAAATCTAAATCATAACAGTTCCAACTTAAATAGTTAAATATTGAAAATAGTTTATATATACTAAAATAGTTATAAATTAAAATAGTAGATATTTAAAAATAGGTTATAGATTAAAATAGTTTATATATTAAAAATAGTTTATATATTAAAAAGAGTTATATCGAAAGTAGTTTCAAATCAGAATTGTTCTTCCAATTTCACAAATCGATTCAAATCAACATTAGTTCCAAAATTCAATTTAAATCAATCTCAGTTCGATAATTTTAGTTAAAAAGTTAAAGGTTCAATTCAAATTCTCATTAAATCATTTTTTTATCGATTTCAAATCCAGGTTTGAACTACAAATTTAAACCACTTCTAAATCAATAGATTTCGAAGTTTAAATATTCAACCAATTTACAATAACTCAATATTTCATTTATAATTCAAAGTTAAACTTAATCTCAAATTACAAATTTAAATCAATATTAAATATTCAAATTTCAATTTTATTTAAATTTGAAAATGTCCATTTAATCACCTTTAATCAAAATCAAGTTATTAAATTATAAAATCATATCCTTAAAATCTCAACATCAGTAAGTCCAAATCAATTCTTATTAAATTCAATTCTTAACAAATTAAAATATATCAATTCTTATTTGAATTCAATTCTCAATAAATTAAATTAGAAATCAATTTTTATTTAAATTCAATTATTAACCAATTTAAATGTCGAGTGAACTTTGATTTATCTTTCCAACCTCTATTTATTAAATTTATTACAAAATCTATTTTAAAATATTAATATAAATTTTAAATAAATATTTAAAAATATTATATACTAATTAAATTAAATTTTATTAAATATTTTTTATATTAAATTTTATTAAATTAAATCTTATTATTAATTCATTTTATATTAAATCTTATTTTATATATTTAAAATATTAAAATTATACGTAAAATCTTAAAATTTATATTTTCATATCTTAATTTATAAATTTTAAAATTTCCAAATATATAATTTAAAAATCTAAAATTTTACACATATATTAAAATAAAATAAAATCTTTATATTATGTTAAAAATCAAAACACATATATTTCTTCTCAAATTTTTTGGAAATCATTTAAAAATTGACAAACGGTGCTCGTATATAGTTTTCTATCCTAAGGTCAAGTGATATAGATATTTATCATTTCAATCCGCAATAATTTAAATTTACAGGTATATATCATTTCAACCCATCTGTTAGCTTTCGACACCATACTTCCGCCAAAAGAACCCATTCGAAACAAATGCACATGGTATCAAGAAATTGATACGTAGTGCATTGGAGAAAGGCGAAAGTCATAGTGTTGAAACCTTGCTTTTGAAGGGGTAGAAGCTACTCTTATTAACTTTGAATTACTTCTATTTATAAAGGATGCTTTCGAAGGGGTTGTATTAGCTTTCGAATCAATAAGCTTGCCTTTGTTTTTAGAAAAGAGCTTTCGAAAGAGTTGCCGCCTTTTTGTTTTAAAAGAAGCTTTCGAAAGGATAGCCTCTTTGAACCTATTCGAAACCCATACTGCCGCATTCATATCTTTCGAACTAGTTAAGGCTGCTTTTCTTTATAGCCATTAAACAATTCTTTTGAAAGGGTAATGTAGCTGTTTTCAAAATGGTTTCGAAGGCAATGATTTCGAAAAGGGGTTTCAAAACTATCCTCTTTCTTTTACTTGCGATTAATGCTTTCGAAAGTAATTATTTCGCCTCTGTTCCTTTATGACCCTTAGTTATACTAGATATTAAGCCCAATGGTTTCGAAAGGGAAAATTTTAAATGGTTTCGAAGCAACATTTCCACAAACCTTTACTTGAATCCAATGCTTTTGAAAGGTATATTAAAAGTGTTTCGAAAGATATGTTTTAAGTGTTTCAAAAGGAAAGTTCTTATGCTTTTGAAATATAAGTTTAAATGGTTTAGAAAAAGGATATCTAAGGTTTTAAGTTATGCTTTCGAAAGGGTTGTTTTCAATTATTTCGAAAGGTATTGTTTATGGTTTTAAACAGGGGTTTTAAAGGTGATGTATTGGCTTTAAAACCTAATGTTTTCTAAGTTAAAAAGGGCTTTAACTTGTTTTAAATGGATAGATAACCCTATTGATTTAGGTTTTCATCAACATTGTTTTGTGTAAAGCATATATCATGGCAAAGGTATTTTGAGTAAAATAAAGGGTATATTTCCTTGTTTAAGTATGATTTAAAAGGGTTAAATCAATTTAAAAGAAAAAATTTCAAAGAAAAGTGGATGGGGTAGTTAACCCTAGGTTTATGATCAGATATTAGAAGACCAGATGGGACTGATATGGGGTCACGCCCTATACTTTAGCTACTAGCCCCTAGCTAAAATTAGTCCAAAATTCCAGTGTGTAGGGCTTTGTCATAGATAAGACTAAAATGATGTTACACACATAAAGGAACATACAGAGAAAAGATAGGTTATTGGTGAGCCCGCAAAACCACTAGGATCAGTTGACCCTAGGAAAAGTAAGTTAAGGACAGACCGTCCAGTATTGTGTCAAACAGAAGTTAGATTATTTATTATGTCTGGTAGGCCCGAGTCAGCCAACGGTTAATAGTTAGCCGTATAAAACTATAATGTTGGATAGATAGTCCATTGATTACCTGATTTATATGCATATATGTTATCGCCCTTGTTATTATAATCAGTTTGATTGCATGATTTCGTTTTGCAAAAGATATACTTTTAAAAAGATATTAATGAGGGGAAAACCATTCTGCTAAGCGGCGTGGTCTCACTTAATATCGGTATATCGAGATGTAATAGTATTATTCATACCAGCCTTTATGTCTGACTCAAAGTTTTTGTTTTCCCCTTAAACTCTTGGGTGCTCAAAATGAGTAGATTGAGTGTTGAGGTTTTTCAGGTTTAGTAGGTTGGACAAATAAGCTTCTGAGGATGTGCAGGAGGCAAAGTTACCTATGTAGAAGCTATTTAGTTTTATTTCCACTATGATGTATTTATGACTGATATGTCTATCTAGTACTCTGATCATTCAAAGGGGATCCTCATATGTCACTCTTGGCGTAATTTGTAATAATTATATTTGATCAAAACCTGGGATTCATTTTGGGATTATGTAATTGAATATGGAATATTGTTTTGCAATGTAATCAGAAAAGTTATTTTCAAAACTTGTGATTTTATTTCAGATTCATGTGCTTTGATATTATGGATAGTATTTACATTATCGTATTTTGTCACTGGAAGTTAATACTATAGATGATTGCAGTATCTGTAGTGCTTAGCTTCAAGCCTCAAAGCACGAGATGTTACATATTCTCCTTTGACCAAACGATTTGATTAATTTATAATTGTTATAAATTAACTAAATTAACTAAATTAACTAATATTTATGAAATTTTAATTGTAAAATTTGATTATGATTTGATGAATAAATATTATTAGATATATTTATAATAGTTATAAATATATCAATCGATATACGATATCGATAAACGATTAAATTGGATTCAATTGTAGAATATTTTATTTGGGATCTAAATGGGTTTAAAACCTCATGAAGAGGATGGAAAATTCGACCACAATGAAGGGTTATTGTGGCCATAAGCTGGTGCAACATAGACTTAGAGATGGAGGACTAAGATGGAGGAGAATTGGTAAGAGATGATGTAGGATATTGATCCTAAAATATCTCTTAATTTTCCTCTATATAAGAATCTCTATCCACGAACTTTAGAACACTTTTTTTGAAGCCTCCAACCTAATTTATTGCTAGTCGAAATCCTCTCTTCCATTTTCTTAATTTCTCAAGTGTAAATCAAATCAAATCGATTACTATCTGATAGTTGGTGGTCAACGGTTCGAAGACTAGCAATCTGTTGAATCGAAAAGAGTTTTAATGAGAGAGTTTGTCTTTTCAAGGTATACTTAAAGGATTTGGAATTAAGGTATGATTTTACAAGATTATAATTAATGATTTTTAGTATAATGTGTTCATCATGTATGTGTGTGTGTATTATTGTTAGTTAGGTGACGATTCTGATATCCAAGGAATGCTGTCATAAAATAGTTTTGGCCATATGTATGTATATATTTATGTTTTAAAAAAAGTTTTCTAGATTATACAATGCAGGTCAGTACAGCTATATGTAAAAATAATATAATTTTATATTTTAAAGTAATATATATATATATATAGATGTGTGTGTATATATATATATATTATTTTATTACATATATACAGTTTATAATTAGTTATAACATCATATTATGGTTAAAATCAGTCATATGTTTTTATTTATAATGTATTATATGAAATTAAAATTTGGTAGTAAAAAATATATTTTATAAATGTTTTATTATCATTTAAACATATTTAAATCAATTTACTTTGTATATATATTATATTAATCAGAATATGTTATAAAAATATTTTTTAAATTTCATAAAATTATATTAGCACCAGATAAGCTCTTGACCAAAAAATAAAAAATTTAAAACTTATTTTACTATTTTTATAATTAATTGTTTAAAATGACAAAAATCAAATAAATTAATATAAAATTAATTTAAACCAAGAAAAATATGGAAATGATTTCAAATTTCAAAATATATTTTGGGATTTAATGTAAATTTAAAATCTACAATAAAGTCTCAAAATTTACTATTTATTAATATTTTATTAATTTTCAAATGAATATTTAATTGAAATGTATTTTAAAATTAAAAAATTAATGAATTATTTACCAAGCCATGCATAAGACTTGGTATTTCATATTTACCAAAAATATTTATTTTATTTTATGAATATATATATATATATGTATATATGTATATATGTATATATGTATATATATATTTATGACTATATATATATATATTTAAATTAAAAAAATATATATATTATATGTATATATATGCACTAATCACGGTTAAAAAATATATTTAATATTTATATATAATTTATTCATATAAATCTATATATAATATGTATATATAATATTAACATTTTATTTATATGATTATATATACGCACACACAAACATACATACATACATACATACAAACATACATACATACATATATATAATGTATGTATGTATATAAATACACTTATCTACTTATATAAAATTATTTAAACAAAAATTAATACATACATATAAATAATATTTATATACAAATAATAGTACATATATACATATATATATTTGAACAACATATACTCACATATTGGATGAGCTAATGTGTCTGTTGCGGTAAATCCCAACATATATATACGGGCATTTTATACCTTGTATGTATTGATATGTTACACATGCACACATACACATATATATGTGTATATGATACACATGCGCGCGCGCATGTGTGTATCAAGGCATAAATTAAATAAAACTATATAATTTATAATTTTAAATAAAATAAAAGAGTTTATGTAAACAATATTTAGAAATGTTCTAAATGAATTAGACTTCATAGGCCCAATAAAGATCCAATAAGGGATTTTTTTTGAAATTCATCCATAACTTCCTATATTGACCCGCAAATTCATCACTTAAGAAATTTTTCGAAATATTCAAATATAAGATTTTTTGACACAAATAATAATGTTTTGAACAATAAATAATATTGGTAATCTTATTTTGAATAAATATTTACAAAAATATGTACTTTGGAAGATATATCGATAAAATTACCGAAAACTGTTTTATCAACAAACAGCTTTTAGACCATTAGTTTAGTGTATGGAGCTGGATACATACAATCATTTATGTATATGAGTGAGAATATGTAATAAAATTATTTATTTTATTTTTGAAAATAAAGTCCCTTTATGACATCATCAATGATATCACTATTTTGAAATAAATGATTTTTGAATTTAAATTGAATTTAAATGGAATTTAAATGATTTAATAATTATTTTAATTATTAAATAAGCCCTTTTAATTATTATATAATGATAGAAATATTATTATCAAACTTTTTTTACAGATATATATATATATATATATATATATGTATTTATGTATGTATGTTAAATAAGAAGGAAAATATGATCGGAAATCGAAATCGGAATCCGTAACGATTCAACATAAAAAAGTTGTGGAACGTTGTGAATCATTTGAGATATACATATGCATACATATATGTACATATACAAGAACACATTCGCATGGACATGAGCACATATAACATATAAATATGCTTATACATTTATATATATATATATATATATATATATATCCAGGATATTTTCCTAAAACTTTACCCTTACGTAAAACTAAAGTCAACCTCTAAAACCCTAAGTACAAGCACATGGTTATACACATGGGGGAAGGGGGAGTTCAGCTGTGGATGATGATATGTCAGGGGGGAGTGGTGGTGATGAAATGGTGATGTGTTTGTGTGGAAATATCATGATATTTGCAACCTTACATTTTCCTATAAATAGCACCCACCTCTCTTAACTTCATTCACACTTTTTCTTCATAAAATTCCTAAGCTTCTTCACTTATTAAACTCTACATTAATGGCTTCTTGCATAAAGAAAGTTATGTCAAAAATTATGGCAAAAGAAATTAAAATTATATAGTAAGTATATATTATCAAAACTATTCAAAACGAAAGCAAATCCACTCCTTTCCACCTCTACAACCCATGACCACACCATCCACCACCACTAGCCAAGCAAGGCCGAGCCCTTCCAAGCCTCCAAGACCAAGGCCGAACCTCTTAGGAGAAATTATGCTAGTAGTCGTGAGCTCCGATTTCGAGATAGCGAAGCTATAGCCGTTTTAAAGTTAGTACGATCGAAAATCAAGTGAGAAACTCTTCCAAAATTTATTTTATAGATATGATGATGTGATATGATTACTATGGTTGTTTACTATGTTTGATCATCAAGTTTGGATGTTGATTATATGTTTATTTTGATGTTGAAATGATTCACGTTTAATACACGTCGAATATTACAAAGGAATCACTTTCCTTTAATAAATGAAATTGTTAAACCTCTTTAAAATGGTTTATAAATATTTTATAAACACTAAAACCCAATGTGGTGAAGTTTTGATAAGTTATGAAAATTGAGTCAAAAATAGGTGCGTCGTTTAACAGTAGTTTGTGATTGCGCGTCAAAGAAAGTAAAATCTATTTATACGATGAAATCGAAGTCGGAATTATTTGGAATAAGAATTTTCTGAACTCTTATAATCATAATTTTCAAACAAATGAAAAGGATTGAGATTTCGTTTAGTAGATTTTGAAATATGAGCAAATCAAGTTTTCAAAATAGTCGTGATTTGGCAGTTCGGAAACCAAAGCGATAAATTCTTAAAAATTGGTATTTTTAATTCTTTAAAAATATGTAATAAATTAAATAAATATTTAAAAAGAGATTTGATTTATAGAAATGGATTTCTAAATGATAGAAAAGTTGTTTTGATCAAATAAGCCTTAAAAGCCTACTAGCAACACTTTTTGCAGCACTTATAATAACTTTTGAAATATGGCTTTAAACTTAAGTATTCTTTCCCAAATCTTTTATAAATGTTTGTAAATAAGATGATTTGAAGTTTATAATTACTTTAAAATTTTTAAATAAATGATTTAAATAATAGCTGTTAAAATCAAGTGATTTAATCTTGGCTTTAAAAGCCGATGAGTAGATTGAATTTTCTATTCATGAGATCCAGATGTGGGGTGCTTAAAATAAGGAGATGTTTAGGAGAAACCAGTGCTCTGGCTCATCTGGCCATTTTCCTGGGTGAGGAATAGATAAGGTCGTCGGAAACGAGGCAAGTATAAAAGATTCAATTTTTTCCAAATTAAATACAACTTGGATTGTATAGAAATAATCTTTTTATACTTGGTATTAAATTCTGAGGGGGGAACCCATACTATCTGCATGAATTTAAAAGGCGATTTCACCATTATTCGACGAACGGTAAAGGTTGAATACGGAAATTGATGTTGAGTTGAATTAGTATACTATCGACCCTTTTTACTTAATAAGGTTTTGCAATATGATTTATGAGAAATAATTTTGATTTGGTTTTTCCAAAGTTAAAGAGAGGATTAATGACTTTGTATACACTGAAAAGAAATGTTTTACAGATATATATCTCTAGAAGATATTTTTGATAAAGAGAAAGTAATTAATCAAATGATAAGCACCTATTTACTTAATATCTTTTTATTGATGGTTAGTTCAAAGGAACCGGGATCAGATTTGAGTGATTCCTATTCAAAAACCACTTGGAACCAATTTACATATTCGAAGTGAAGACTTGGAATGATAATAAATGGAATGAAGGGTTGCTTGTCACTGACCCTCGGAGGAAATTTTTCATATCATATATATGTGGCAATAGTATCTTCATTTGATCTTTGATGTAAGGGCTGCTCGCTACTAATCTTATAACGACCCAGAAATTTTAACGATTTTTATAACGTAATTAACTAAATTTTTCTTGAAAATAAACAATAAAATTTTAGAAATGAAAATTTGATATTTGGTATGCGTCTATTGAAGCATAGCAAGTGGCAGATTTTCATTTGAAAATTTGAAAGTTTGTTTGGTTGTGAAAATTCAAAATTCAAAATTTAAAATCAGTTAAATTGATGGAAATAAAATATTTTTGAAATCTGAATATATTTTTTTATATAAGAAAAATGTTTACTATTTTCTGAGTGAGACGTCATAATTCGTTTTGCCAAATTTGGACTGCTCTAGCCCCGTTTATTTTAATTTCGGCGATTTAGCAGCATTTTTGGCAACGAATATCGAGTTTTGTTAAGAGGGTTGTATCACTCATATTTGTGTACCATCTTGTTCATCTCATCGCGCTGATCTCCACAGTATACTCATTTGTGCATTTCGGCATCCGGTACGCGGCGAAATCTGCGAAACGGTTAGCCGTATCGGTACCCATTTTGAGCTTTATAGGTTTCCCTATGTCCATTCGTTTGTTTCCCGTGAGAAATCCTATGGTCACTAGCCTTTATTATTTTTTGAATTCAACCTTTGACTACTGCCATTCCTACCATTTCAATATAATATGCTGGTTCGTTCGTTTCCAGTTCTCTTCCCCTTTCTCTTTTGGTTCTGTGACTTGCTTTTGAAAAATATAAAATAAAGTTTGTATATTTTTGGTTGTGAAACCCTTCCTCATCTCGTTCTCCTTCCCTCTTCCCAGAACCCTCACCATCTCCCCGACCTTGACCGCTTCCCCCTCCATCGAATCCTTCGCCTATCGCTTCACCTTCCTCCGCCTTCCATCACCCCTAGCAGCCTGCCGCGACAGCCTGCATCTCCACTCCCTCCACCCTCCGCCTATGAAGCCACCACAACTAGCACGCCACCTGAACTCATTTTCCCCTCCGACCATTATCCTCGCTCCGCCTTTCCCTTCCCCAGCTCTAACTCCCCTTCATCCATAGTTTTTCGCCACCCAAACCCGATCCGCCTCCACCTCTTGCTTCCCCAGCCAACCGAACACAACCTCTAACCACCTTTCCCTCGCCACCTGCATCCACTCAAAACTGAGCAACCAGCAGCCTAGTCTTACCCATCTTCCCTTTCCGAGCAGCCACCTTGCTCTAGTCGTAGCCACACCATCTACCGACCCAACCCCTGACTGCCTCTCTCCTCCCTAACACGCAACGACCCAGTTTTCCCCAAGGCCGAGACCCCTAGCCCTTATCTCCTCTTATTTATATAAAAATACATATATCTATATATTATATACATTTGATTATCGAATTCAAGCTGCTTTGCCTTGTGTGCCGCTGTTCGGAAATTACAGCAGTTATTTGCTTTGATTTGTCGTTGTCCGGATCCGTATCGCAGCAGTTTGTCCTGTCATTGTCCTGCTTGCTTATTCGTGTGCGTATCCGTGTCTGTTTGCTTTCATTCTCGTGTTTCCATTGCCTCGAAAGGTGGGCGATCACTCACGATTAACATTCTTATGTTTAGTAAATTTATTTCACATGAAATGACGATTAAAATATGTTGTTTTTAAACTGGTTAGTGATTTAATCGTTGAATATGTTATGTTAATATTTAAAATTGTTTGCCTATGATAATTGACATATTGACACCAATAACATGTTGTAAATATATTATATTCAAAATTGTTAATTATGATCATATTTGCCATTGATATGATATGTCATTTTATGCTATTATTTTATTATTCTCACTCTGCAATTTCCTTGCTAGTTTTGGAAATCCCTATGGGTTGAAATGATATATACCCGAACAATATTATAGATTAGGGAAAATCGTTATGGGTTGAAATGATAAACCCAAGCGATTTTATTGATTTTGAAATTTTGGGATTGCGGGTTGAAATGATATATACCCGTAAATTTAAATTATTGCGGATTGAAATGATAAATATCCATATCACTTGACCATAGGATAGAAACAGACACCGTTGGTCTATTTTTAAATGATTTCCAAATTTTTGAGAAAAGAAAAATATATGTGTTTTGATTTTAAAATGTAATATAAAGATTTTATTTTTAATTTTTAATGTGAGAAAGATTTAGATTTTTAAATTATATGTTTGGAAATTTTAAATTTATAAGTTAAGTTTTGAAAATTTAAATTTTAAGATTCTACTTATAATTTTATTATTTTTAAATATTTAAAATAAAATTTAAAATAATAAATTTAATTTAATAAAAATTTAATTTAACTAATATATATATAGTATGTTTTAAACTATTTATTTGGAAATTTTATTAATTTTTTAAAAATAGATTTAGTGATAACTTTAATAAATTAAGGTTGGAAAGATGAATTGAAATTGATTTGAAATTTTATTTATTTAAGAATTGTATTTAAATAAAATTTAATTTGAAACTTATTAATTTTGAGATTTTAAAGATATAATTTTTATAACTTGATAACTAGATTTTGATTAAAGGTGATTAAATGAATATTTTCAAATTTAAATAAAATTGAAATTGAATATTTAATATTGATTTAAATTTGTAATTTGAGATTTTATTTATATGTTATTAAAAATGATTAAGTGAATATTTTTAAATGTAAAAAGAAATTAAAGTTGAATTTTGAAATATAAATCAAATTGATCAAATTGAGTTATTGTAAATTGTTTGAATATTTAAACCTTGGAACCTATTGAATTGGAAGTGGTTTAAATTTGTAGTTCAAACCTGGATTTGAAATCGATATAAATTAAAATGGTTTTAATGAGAATTTGAATTGAACCTATAACCTTTTTAATTCAAATTGTTGAATTGAGATTGATTTAAATTGAATTTTGGAACTAAAGTTGATTTGAATTGGTTTGTGAAATTGGAAGAAACAATTCTAATTTGAAACTATTTTCAATATAAACTCTTTTTAATATATAAACTATTTTTAATATATAAACTATTTTAATCTATAACCTATTTTTAACATATAAATTAATTTAATCTATAACCTATCTTCAATATATAAACTATTTTAATCTATAACCTATTTTTAAATATAAACTATATTTAATGTATAACTATTCCAATATATAAACTACTTTCAGTATTCAAACTATTTAAGTTGGAATTGTTATGATTTAAAGTGAATAATGATTTCGAAAGTGATATGATTTCGAAAGTGTTATGATTTTGAAATGAATATGATATTTTGATATGACGTACGAACTGTTTGAAATGAAAATGACCACGGTGTGAAATAAGTGTTTCGTTGTTAAAGAGACTGGGATCAGATATTGTCATACTCTCTGCCAATACCGAAAACCACTTTAACAACTGTGTACGTGGTGGAAAATCCAGAACGAAGTAGGATGGTTTGGCGAACGTCTGCATGAGGTATGAACGTAGCCCTGACCCCCTCGGGTCAGCTTGATATAACTAAAACAGGAGCTATACCAGGCTAAGTGAGGTCACTCCTCCGATCGGACATGCTTCTTCGATACCATATCTGTTACTTTGTGATAGGGGTGGGCATAAACCGCACCGCTATACGAAAACCGCCCGCAATGGACCGCAAAAATGGTGTGGAAGCCCGCACCGAATTTTCTAACCAAAACAGATATCCCAAACCGAACCGATCCGCATCGATACGGTTCGGTTGTGGTTTGGACGATTGAACCAACCACATTAAACCGGACCGAACCGAAAATTTACACTAGTAATCTTATGATAAAAATATAAGCAACCCCTATCTTATTTTAGATTCTAACGATATACATTCTATTTTTAGCGTATGTTGTTATATTAATAATAATCGCTACCATAAAGGAAGAATTTATAGTTTTGGTATAATGTTTTTCATCTCATTTTTTTGGATAAATGCTAATTATAACCTTATTCTAGTCATTTTCCTTAATGATTATGCATTGATTAATGTTGATGTTTTGGTTAATCTACCAAAATAATCTCACTTGCAGGTAAATGTCAAATTGAAGTATTCATACAATTAAAAACTAATCTTTCATTTCAGTATAACATTGTGTGTCTTAACCTTTAAGTGTAAAAGTTTCACACAGTTGCCTTCATAAATTGATTGCTGATAGAAATAATTCTCTTATTTTATATTTAATATGGGTTCAAAAAGGACCGGACCGAAACCGAACCGTATTACATTCAAACCGGACCGAAACCGAACCTTTTAAAAGATTAGTATAATTGTTTGTATTTTTGATTAACCGTTTGATGCGGAGCGGAAATGGTTTGGACTCCAAACCGCACCAAACCGACCCGCGCCCACTCCTGCTTTGTGATTGATTTGGTGACCACCTTCGATTTGATTATTGGTGCGTGTTCTGAGGTGGGCGGTAGCAGCTGCTATCCGTTACCACCAGTCCGGGAGTGCAAACGGTAGAGTCCTACCCTGGCATTGCCTCGCGTGCCTTGTCATATGCCTTATCACGCCCACTACGAGTTTGGTTTGTGTCATACACTATGGAGTGCCCTCTGATAGCCCTCCAGTTTACGGAGGAATTACGGTATTGTATAGACTACAACATTTATATAAAAATGTGTTAAGGGGGATATGAGTAACGCCTTAACGCTATTTTAATAGTTTACTTTACTGTAGACATTATATATGTAGCGTATTTGTGACGCTCCACCTCTATGCTCACGCTAGCCAAGGACACCACGGGGTAATGCCATCGACTAGCATAAAGAATAAGGCTGTTGAGGAGCGACCATCTGTGTAATTGCTTTGTGCGAGGACCGATATGTCAGATAATATAACTTACATTTCAATTCAAGAGGAAATCCGACATACCGATTCAAACTCAAAGCTACCACACATTGGCTATGTGGACCTCAGAAACAAATATAGAAGTAAACATAACACAAATCAGTCACAAATATTCATATCACAAAGGCGAAATCAGATATGAATATAACACATAAAAGTGTACATCAAAGTGGTGGTCAAACTAGATCCACTACATCACAAAAGAATAGATACAAGTGCTAGACAAAAGAATAATTATACATCAAGGAGTCTATATCTCAAATGTATAACAACAAAAACTACTAATCTAAAGTAGTTAGCCCAAAAAACAGAAGATGAACCCTGATAAGAAGTCAAGCAGGAGCACCTGAAATACCTCGGTCTGACCCGAGTATTATTTAAGAAGAAAATAATAAACGGATCAGTCTAGCTATAAATATCAGGTAAAATGAGATAGGATAAGAGATATGACCAAAAACGTATGATAACAAAAATGCCATACTGTGTCAAGTATACATCAATTAACAACAAAAATCATACAACATCTCAAAACATCTCAAAACACCAAAAATAATCACATTCTTTAAATTATTCACCAAAACACAAATATTGATAGAGCTTATCAATGCAAACCACGAAAATTGGTGAAACAATAATTCTAGAAATCACAACAGGAAATCCAGAAATCACAAAGGGGGGAGGCCTATCACAAATGGGAGCATGAAAACTCACCAACACGTGTATCACAAACGGAACGCTATTCCATGGTCGCTAACCATCAATTTTGAGCCGAGGCTCCACAAACGGCCCGAAGACAATGGGTCGCTACCCCACCAAATTGAACCAAATTTCCACAAACGGGGTTTCTAGTCCCCACACAAACAAATAGACATCGCACATCGCTAGTCTAAATCACAAAATGATCATCATCGATCAATAAAAAGTGTTAATTACACCAACCTAGTAAATAAATGAGTTTAGCTTCATGTCCCATAACCACTAGCTTAACTTAAATATTTACGAACAAATTGTAGATTTCCACTCGAAAATTGTCACAAGAGTTCAATCGAACAAGTCCAAGAATTAACCGACGAAGTAAACGCAAGCGTTTCATACCACTTGTTTTACTAAGCCGTTTAATTAGATTTCTCATACGAATGAGGTAAAGGTTTGTATATACTAATAGATTGGAAAACGGTTTTAAAAACGAGCTTTGTATTTAAAAGTAGTGTTGAAATCGTTTTGATGAAAGAGCTTGAGTATTTACTACTAGTATAGAAACCTTTTTATTTAGAAGTGACAAATCACAAAAATGATTGTAGAAACAATCAATCACCAAAATCCACATTCGAAGACGTGAATTAAATCCAAAGAAATCGATACCAAATCCATCAAAATGGATATTCCCAAAAATCCAAAGAAAGAAGTCATCAAAGTCGATAATAAGTGATGACAACTATCCGGATCAACAACAATCGATTAAAAATTGAAAATCTACACAAAACAGCCTAAATATGCAAAAATAAATGTTTCCAGACGTTTGGTTTGGAATCCAGACGTCTGGATTTGTTTTCTGGAAATAGTTTAGAAAAGCACCTAGGCGTCTGGAATAGCCAAAACAGATGTCTGAGCCATGACCAGACGTCTGGTTTTGAATCCAGACGTCTGGATTTATTCTCTGGAAATAATCCAGAGAACCCCCAGACGTCTGAAACTTCAAGTCAGACGTCTAAGACTCATCCAGACGTCTAATCTGAGATTTCAAACGTCTGGAATTAGTATCTGGCTTTTTTATAAAGTCTGCATGCATATATTTTTCTCTCCAGGTCCAAACCAGACGTCTAGACATGGTCACCAAACGTTTGGTCACCTAGTTTAGGCAACAATTTTCCTAGGCCAAAGTGGCCAAAACGTATCGGGAGCGATCGGACGAGCAACGACGACTAAGGATTTACGCCAAGCGGCAACCCAACCTCAAAGGCTCTTCGATACACCCCAAATATCAATGTCCAAACATCCATAGAAGGATTTTCATAAAATTGGACCAAAACACCAAAATTTGGAAAATTCACCAAATCAAAAGCAAATGAATATGCACAAATGTTAGGAATTCATGCCCACCAACAATGATAGCTATAGACGTAGATGTGAGTTAAAGAACTCACCTTTAAACCCAAAAACAATGAATGATAAGCTTTTAAAACAAGGCAAGAACAATTGCTCTTTAACACACCTCTAGAATCTTCAATCTATTGTCAAAGGTGAAGTTTTTCCTAAATTAGGGTTAGGAATTTGTGAGAATTGAAGAGAGACTGAGATGGAGAAGAAGAAGAGGATGCTTACCTTAGCTTCTCTTTGTTTTCTAGAGCTTGAATTTGAATTTCCTAGTAAACTAGGTTTAGGAATTTTAATTTCCTTTCTCTTCCACCATTTTTGCTTTAGCTAGAGAGTATTAGGAAAATGAGAATGAATGAAGGAAGTTGAGTTGAGTTAGGGTATTAAATGAGTAATGAGCTGAAACCCAAACCCAAAGCCCAATAGAAAAATAGCGAAATTCACTCATCTCTAAACATATCGATGTTTACACTCAAAAAAGTTGTAAACGCCATTTTGGACTCAATGGAAGTGGTCTCGAGTCCCAATTCGACTGTTTAAAAAAAGTAGCTTTTTGGACTTTAATCGATTAACGACGCTATATTTAAATAAAACATTTAAATATACAATCGTAAAATATGCGGGTTGTTACAGTATTATACTATGTATGTAGATAGTTCCGTGGATCCTTAAAGGATGGGAATCCTAAGCATCCTTTAAGTTACTTGCATTTCATTTGGACATTTCACTTGAGTCGATTTACTTGCATAAGAATGTTAATCCTGACTCGAGTGTTTTGTGTTTTGCTTTATGCTTGGGTCAGCTTGAGTGTCACAGCATTTGAGACTCGCCTTTGGAGCTTGGAGCTTTGCTTGGAGATCTATCTTTTACCTATTCAGCTTATCAGTTATTTCCAGTTTTACGTTCAGACTTGTCATTTGCTTATGTATTAGAGACCTCTTTGTACTTTGGGATTTCTGTTGTATTTTGTTTTAGACTCTAATGTTTCTGTAGTAGCTTCATGAACTACTATTTGTCTTTTCTCCTGATTATTGTTGTAAAAGTCTGTATCTGTGATTTTGTGATTGGTTTATTTACTGTATATGCTAAGTTTTGCCAAATATAAATTAACAATCTGTTGTTTTGAGCAATTCAAGTCTGACATGTGTGGATTATTGTCGATTTGAATGGTTCGAAATGACGGTTCATTACAAATCCTAGGGATGATTCGTGATAGGATATGGTAGGATAGTTCCTTCGGATTTTCCTGTTCCTAGACGACTCGTATGGGCAAATGTCTAATATTGCATTTTCAACATACACGTACATTGATTTTTACGAACATACATATGTTTGGTGGTGTGGGAAGTAAAACTCTTACACTTAACACCCTTCTCCGAGATGTACGAGCTCAAAGATTGTACATTTTTTGAAATTAATAGTGTGTGATGGAAATAACAATGTGGCATCCAAATTGGAATGTGCATGTGAAAGGTAATCGTTACCTCGGGCCTCATCAGCCGGAAATAGCTTAAATAGGGCATGCCATAAGACTATATGGTTAGCAACCATTAGGGTATGGTCATCACCTTTCTAGATTACTCTATATATGTCGAGTATATTGTGTATGCTATGGGATCCTGGATAGGTCGGTTACGACCGGGGTGATGTCATATTCGGTTTTATCCACCACCAAATGGGTCTGCGGGTTGGTCGGTCTGGCCAAGTGCGGAGATTTTAAAATTTTTGATCCTCGATACGTTCCTCTAGAGATGTACTATATGGAAGGTAGTACCTTACCTACCATTGTATGGAAATCCATTCTCTAATAAGTGCCTTCGGGCTTGATTGTAGAACCTATTATGCTGGAATTTAATCAATGTAACAATTTCGGCTAAGATTATTGTAACGACCAGGCATTTTGAACCATTCACATCCGCACATGTCAGACTTGAATTACTCAAAACAACAGATTGTTAATTTATATTTGGCAAAACTCAGCATATATAGTAAATAAATCAATCATAAAATCACAGACACAGAGTATTACAACAGTAAGCAGCGGAATAGATAAATAGTAGTTCATGAAGCTACTATAAAACATCAGAGTCTGAAACAAAATACAACAGAATCTCAAATACAAAGGAATCTCTAATACATAAGCAAAATGACAAGTCTGAATAATCAACTAGAATAAACTGAAATAACTGAAAGCTGGATAGATAAATCTTCAAACAAAGCTCCAATCTCCAAAGGTGAGCCTCAAATACTGTAACACTCAGTCTGACCCGAGCGTAAAGCAAAACACAAAACACTCGAGTCAGGATTAACATTCTTATATTAATAAATTCAACTCAAGTGAAATGTCAACTGAAATACAAGTAACTTAAAGGATGTTTGGGATTTCCATCCTCTAAGGATCTGTGGAACTATCTACTATGTAGTAATATACGCTATTATAATATGTCTATAGTAAAGTAAAATTATTAAAATAGCGTTAAGGCGTTGTCCATATCCCCCTTAACACATTTTATATATTCCCGTAGTCTATACAATGCCGTACGCTCCACCAAACCGGTGGTTTACCCAGAGGACACCACATAGGTACGGTACAAAACAAACTCGTAGAAGGCGGGATAGGTCATGCGATAAGGCACTCGAGGCAATGCCAGGGTAGATATACCGTTTGCGGATCTGGACTGGTGGTAACGCATAGCAGCTACTACCGCCCACCTCGTGACACACTCCCAAATCAAAGGTGCACCCAATCAAATAACAAAAGCAATAGAATGGTATCGAAGAAATGTATCCGTAGGAGGAATGACCTCACTTGGCCCAGCGTGGCTCCTGTTTTAGCCGCATCAAGCTGACTCACGGGAGTCGGGGCTACATAAATACCATATAGAATCGTCACCAAACCATCCTACTTCATTCTGGAATCTCCACCACGTACACAGTTGTTAAAGTGGTTTTTGGTATTGGCATAGAGTATGACAATATTCAATCCCGGTCTCTTTAACAACTAAACGCTTATTTCACACCATGGTCATTTCATTTCAAATAGTCCAAACTTCATATCAAAATATCATATTCATTTCAAAACCATATCAATTTGATATCATTATTCACTTTAAAAATATTCATTTTCAGAATGTTACACTTTCAAAATTTATAACACTTTCGAAATTATAACACTTTGAAATCATAACCTTTGGAAATCATAACACTTTGAAACCATAACACTTTGGAACCATAACACTTTGAAATCATAACACTTTCCACCTGAACAGTTTAGATGTGGAAAATAGTATATATATTAAAATACTTTATAAATTAAAATAATATATATATATATAATAAATACTTTTTTTAGAAAGACGGATGTGTAGTGATAAACTACACAGCCGATTAATAATAGTAGGATAATAGGTAATAAGGTCCGGTTGACAAGCCCAACCGGTGTCCCAAAAAAATAGGTTTAACTAGATAACATAATAATGTACATAAGAGCAATGGATTACAGGATGGAACACAAGCACCATATTCGATGTTTCAACTGACAAAATGGGGCTAATCTTTTTTGCTTTGGAGCTGCTACCGAGGGTTGGCGCTGGTGCTGGCCATTGATTCTGCCGAGTTAGCAGGGGCGGTCCTTAGTCGAAATTTGAACGGGGCAGAGTTGGTACCTGTCCAGTAATTGAAAAGATGTGAGATTCGACTACAAATGGCCGCAAAAGAAGATCTTGGTTTGTTGAAGACGTGGGCATTTCTTTCTTTCCAGATGCACCAACAAAAAATGGTGATAAAGATGTCGAGTTTGTGATTTCCGAGATCTTGCTGCCAGTACTCAAAAAATGAAGTGAACTCCGATATGTAACCAAGGAGATGCGCGCTGGCTGGGGTCCAAATTGCGAAAGAGAAATCACAGTCTATGAAAAGGTGAGTGATGGTTTCGACGTGGGAGGAGCAAAGTACGCAGAGTGGATCAGTGGGGATGTTTAATCGAATAAGTCTATCCTTGGTGTTAATGCGGTTATAAATGAGGCACCATTGGAAGAAGAGGAATCTTGGGTGTGAATGGCATTTCCAAATCCTACTGAAGGGGAATAGGCGGCCAGGGTGGGTGAGGAAGGAGTAGCAAGAGGATACAAAGAAGCCTTTAGATGGGTTGAGTGCCCAAATGAAACGGTCTGGTGAGTGGGATAGGCGAAGAGATTGGAGGTTTTTAGAAGCTTCGAGAAGTTCATTAAAAGTTTCGATGGAAAAAAGGGAGGGGGGATGAAGGCTACCGGGGCCCAGGTGACAGAGGGTATTGATGGTGGCGAGTTGGAGGTTTGAGGAGGAGAAAAGGTTTGGAAGTGATTTGGCCAGAGGGGAAGGGTCCACCCACGTGTCATGCCAGAATAGGCAGTTGTTGCCATTGCCTATTATGACATGAAAGAGGGATTTGACTCGGGGGATGGTGTGGAGGACACCGGACCAGAATGGAGATGGTCTGCAACTGGGGGGGTGATGCAGGGCTAGGTGTGGATTGGATTAGTGATATGTATGTAGGATCCAGTCTTTCCATAGGAAATTGTCGGGGGAGAGAAAACTCCAAAGCCATTTTGTTAATAGAGCAGTGTTGAGCGAGGAGAGATCAGGGACACCAAGGCCACCATGGGGTTTTGGGAGGCAGACTGAGTGCCAGTTGATTAGGCACTTTGCTTTGGAGCCATTCCATAAGAAGTCCCTGCGAGATTTGTCAATTTTATTGGATACCCAAGAGGGGAGTTTGTGGAAGGAGATCCAGTAGGAGGGGATGGCAGAGAGGACCGATTTGACTAAGATTAATCTACCAATAGACGAGAGGGAAGCAGCTTTCCAGGATGAGAGGCGGGATTCAATTTTGTTAATGAAGGGTAGCCAGTCAGGGCGTGTGAGTCTAGTGGGACGAATAGGTAGGCCAAGGTAGGAGATTGGAAACTGGGAGAGTTTGCAGTTGAGGACGGCAGCGGTTGCAGGGCCAAAGTGGTTGGTATTGCCTAGCATGATTAGGGAGCTTTTGTGGAAGTTGATGGAGAGGCCAGAGATAAGTTCGAAGACATAGAGGAGAAATTTGAGGCAGTGGAGGTGGTTAGGTTCAGGTGAGGCAAAGGGGATGGTGTCGTCAGCAAATTGGAGGTTGGATATTTGAAGGTTAGATGTAGGGGTACTGATTCTGGCCAAGTGGTTATTGGAGATGGACAGTTTAATCATGCGGTTGAAGACATCTGCAATTAGAACAAAGATTAAGGGGGAAAGAGGGTCTCCTTGTCGTAGGCCTCTCGTAGACTTGATGAGACCACCAAGTTCACCATTGACTGATACGGAAGACATGCTGGAGTTTAGGATAAAGGATATCCATGAACACCATCTCGGTGAGAAGCCTCTGTGTCGCAATAGTTCGAGGATGAAGTTCCAGTTGACTGAGTCAAAGGCCTTAGAGAAGTCAAGTTTAAGTAGGATTCCTGGGGTGTTGGTTCTATGGCAGAAAGACACAACTTCTTGAGTGGCGGCCACACAATCTAGGATATTGCGACCGAGGATGAAGGCCGATTGTTCCATGCCCACTAGAGGGGATATTACATATTGAAGTCGGTTTGCAAGGATCTTGGTAATGATTTTGAAAGTGGTGTTGAGGAGGCTGATAGGTCGAAAGGAATCAAGGGAGGTAGGGTCATCAGTTTTTGGGATGAGGGTGATGTTGGCATAATTAATTCGCGCAATCGAGCTGGGATCATTTTGAAATTCAAGGCACATGTCTATTATGTCGGACTTCACTGTACTCCAGAAGTGTTTGAAAAATAGGGGGCCAAAACCGTCTGGTCCAGGGTCTTTATTGTCGGAAATATCTTTGATCGCAGCCCAGATTTCTTCTTCCGTGAAGGGATGATCAACTTGCAAATTATGTGGGTCAGGGTAAAGGAGATTCTAGTCTATGTCGGGTAGAGGGGTGGAAGGTTTGCCTAGGATGTTGCGGTGGTGGCTGGTGAAGAGGCGGAGGAGATCAGATTGGTCAGAGTAGGTGACGTTGTTGTGTTGTATGTTAGAGATAATCGAGGATCTGCGTCGCCCATTTGCTAACCTGTGGAAGTAGACTGTGTTTCTATCTCCTTCTTCAAGCCACTTTGCTCTGGAGCATTGCTTCCAACCAATTTCTTCCTGTTTAAGGAGTCTTTCCAATTCCTTTTCAAGGAGGATCAACTGTTGCAATTCTGGTTCGACTATGGGTTGAGACTCGGCAAGGATATTAAGATTGAGGATTTCGTCTTGGGTTTGAGAGATGCAAAATCTTAGGGTACCCCAGATGTATTTGGCCCAAGGTCTTATCAACTTTCTGAGCGAACAGAGCTTGGCCACAATACGAGCAGTAGGAGATTCTAGATTGGTGGGTTGAGACTAGGCCAACTTAATGAAATCATCAAAGGAGGGCTCTAGTAACCAGAGCTTTTCAAATCTAAACGGTTTGTGGGTGATGTTCAGTGAACCAGAGTCAAACAGGAGGGGGCAGTGGTCGGAGATCGTGGTTGCCAACCCCGAGACAGTTAAGAGGGGATGTTGGTCTTCCCAGGCTGTGTTAAAGAGGAACCTATCTAATTTGGCTAGGGATGGGTGATCTCTACGGTTAGTCCAGGTGAAGAGGCGGTTACTGATGGGGGAGGGTCAATCAGCACGCAAGAGTTAATGAAATTATTGAAGGCAGTAGAATCTTGGGATAGGTTTCCAGAGTTTCTTTCAGTGGGGTGTCTACTGGTGTTGAAGTCTCCGGCAATAATCCATGGGCCATTTATTCGGGCTGCGAAGTCCATACAATGTCGCCATAGTACAACCCTGCCCTGTGAGTCAGTGGGACCATATACGTTCGAGAAGAAGTAGATAATGCCTGATTTCGAGTTGCGAAGTGAGACATTAAGGATTGAAGGGAATTTGATAATTTGATGTAGGGACCATATATTTTCATTACATGCTGTGATGATCCCTCCTTTGGATCCAATTGCATCAATGTGGGCCCACCCAGATAAATGTGTACCAACAGTTTGTGTCAAGTGTGATTGTGTGGGGTCAGATAGCTTAGTTTCTTGAAGCATTAGAATATCAATTTTGTGGGGGGACAGAATAGTGTTAACAGCATAACGCTTAGATGGGTCCCCCAACCCACGAACATTCCATGTGATAAGTTTAATTGGGATTGGGAAATACGCTCCTGTTCTAGAGTTTGCATGCATGTGTAGTGTTCATCATGCAAACTCACACCCACGCAACGTGATAAGATTTTATTAACCCTATTATTTGCAGAAGAAAAAACAACATGCATTAAAAAACTACCAGATTGACCAGGATCGGATGCTGCCCCAACCAATCTGGAGCTGCGCCTAACCAGTGCCGGGGAGAAGAATTGCGCTGTGTCTATCTAGGTTGTCTGAACTTCCTCGTCATGCACAAATTGTTGCAGATGAGTATCTTCCTCCTGGGCAGTGTTATCTTGATTAAGTTCATGAGGAGGGGTCACGTTGAGGGGGGAAGTGACATTGATGGAGTGGGTGACATCTTGGGCAGGAGCTGGGATATTGGGGGAGTCAGGGAGGACGGGGATGAGGGGCAAATGCAGGGTCGAGAGGCTGGTTGGATTGCAGGTAGAGAGGGGCGGAAAGATCTAGGTTTAGCATTGGGTCCCATCTATCCATCATTTGGGCTGGGAACCCCCTTCTAGGACCCGATACTTCAAAAGAGTTGTCTTGGGGTGGCAGAGCTGGAAGGATAGGGGGAGGCAAGGTGGCTTCATGAATCATGGCGTCAAAGAGGTCATCTTGGTCATGCAGGATATCGGGGGTAGTCCACTGCTGGTCAAGAATGTTGAAGTTTTGTTCAAGTTTGTAATCGAGGCCAAGGTAGGTGATGTCGGGGGCACGGTTCGGGTGTGAGTGTTCCCAACGGTTAATGGTTAGGAAGAAGTCAGTGTTATTAAGGGAGGCCACGTAGGAGCAGGGGTGGAGATGCCCGCGAAGAATTGGAATCTGGCGTAAAGAAACCGGTGGTCGATGTAGGCCCAGTCACATTCGTCCAAAGCAATGAATCTGCCCATGGGTTTCAAGGCTTCTCTGATAGCATCTGGGTTTTCTTTGAAGAGTTCGGGGAAACCTTCAACTCTCACCCATGACTCGGGTTCGAGGGAGGGAGCGGTGAAGTTGTCTTGGTTAGCCCATGGTCTCAGGAATACTGTGCCTCCTGGTTTTGTTAAGGAGCCTGCCGTGACGAAGACATTTCTCTCGATCTCTGAGTCACAGTAGATGAGAAAGCTATTATCAGTCAACATCCAGATCGGTCGTTCTCGACACCCATGTTGGTTGAGGGCAGCTTGGATATCTAGCGCACTCCAGAAGCCTTGGGTTATTGTGGCAATGAGGTAACGGGTAGAGTTCTCCATGAGAAATTCTGGGTTTGGAAATTTTTTTGTGGAGAGAGGAGCTAATGGATTGTGTGGGGTGATTTTGGGAGAGGAAGGGTTTAAGTTGGCATTGGAAATTGGATGTTGGGCTGATGATGACGATGGGATATGAGTCGACTTTGTTTTAGAATGGGGGACCCACACTTTTCTGCCAGTGGGGCCTCGAGAAAGATTTGGTCTGGGAATTTGGGTTTGGGATGAAGAATGAGGATTATTAATTGGAGGGGAGTGCTTTTTGGCAGTGTTTGTCTTGGAAGACGAGAGGACGGGCTGCACAGGGAGCGAGGCATGTCTCTTCGAGGGGCAGGTGGAGGAAAAATGACCAAAGTATCCGCAATAATAGCAAATCTTTCCATTTCTGCAAGATTTTGCCACGTGTCCATTACCCGCACATTTCAGGCACCGCCCTCTGGAACTCAGGAAAATGATCGTTTCCCGCGTAGATTTGAATTTTGGGACAAGTTTGGGACGCTTGGGTTTGGGGAAGAGAGGTGGAGATGGTTGAGATAACACTGCCTGAGCGTAGCTACGACCGTCCTTATAGTAGGTGGGAGGTTTGCGGGCATAGCAATTGGTCACTTCAGGCGAGGCAAGCATCGGGTCAAGTGGTTGGGGATTGGGGGGTGTAGCAAGCGATGGTGGTGTAGGCAGGACGGAAGGATAAGCTGAGGCAGGATGACTGAAGTATGGAGCATATCTAGGGGGAACAAAGGAGATTGGAGGAGGAGAGGAGGAAATGGAATGGATGGTGGTAGACGCCATCATATGTAATAAATACTTAATATAATAAAATTAGTTTCCCCCAATTTCGCAAATCGATTTAAATCATCTTAAATTCGCATATATTTGCATTTTGAAAATAGTAATGGCATTGCTATTGTACTATAAACGTTTATATACAACAGCAATCCCATTACGCAAACAAACTATACTTTATATATATATTTAAAGCAATTAAAAAAAATTGAAAATATTAAACACTTTTAAACATGTTATATATACACTTACTTTACCATTATACAAACAGTTCAAAAATATATTATTGCTAACATAATCATAACAAATGTAAATAATATATATACAAAAACAAATGTATATACACGCTAAAAAAATGCAAATATATGCTTTCAAAATATATGTGCGAAACTATTTTCATAATAAACATATTACTGTATATATATAAACTATAAAACAATATATATAATATTTCTTTTATAATATAGTTTGTACTAAAAACATAGATATAACATATACCTCATACAAAAGAAAGAGTAAAGGGTGGCATGGATGCCTGGCTGCTGCAAGGCGGAGAGAATGACGTGTAGTGGTGGTGTTGATCGGCTTTGATCGGTTGGCCAGAAGTGGGGACGTGGAGGGCTTGTTCGTGGCTGTGGTAGAGGGAGGTGCTCACATGGGTTGTGGTCTCGGGGAGGGTGTGCTATGTTGGTCGGCGGGTGGATGGCAGGTCGGGTTTACTGGAGATAAGTGCTGCAGCTACTTCGGTCAGAGAAGGTGGGAGAGCTTGGTGGTGGGTTCAGTCAAGGCAGAGCAGTGGTGGCGGGTTTGGTGACGGGCCATGCTTCGGCGGCATGGTGTGGCCGCTTGTGTGGGTGGTTGTGGTCGGCGTGGGAGAGGAGCCGAGGAGGACGGCTGAGGTGAACGTGGGCGGCTATGAGGTTCGGTTGTGGTGGAGGGAGGCCGTACACGGAGGTGGCAGGCGTAGGAGGGTGGATGCGGAAGGTTAGGGTAGTTTGGGTCGCGGGTCTGCCGAGCATTGGAAAAGGAGAGGGTGGAGAGGAATTAGAAAAGGGATGAGTGGGTTTCTGATGCTAAGGAAGAAGGAGAGGTAATATCACAAAGAACTAGACATTCTATATAAATAAAAAATTTATAAAGCATCCAGAACAAAAGAGAGAATATAACCAGTGAAACCCAATGGGCACAAATGAAATTGAAACATAGTGAATGACATGAGGCACGCTTTGAATTTTGAAATTATTAATGGCTATAGTTTCGTTGACAGTAAAGGGACACAAGAAATGAAAGGGCACAAACGGGTTCCGATACGGTTATCTGTTTCACAGATTCCGTCGTGCACCGGACATCAAAATTGACAATTGAATATACTGCGGAGATCAGCACGACGAGATGAATAGAATGGTACACAGATATCAGCAATGCGACTATCATATGAAAAGTCGATTCGCTGCCTAACGGCTGTAAATTTGCTGAAAATAAGATAAACATGGCTAGAGAAGACCAAATTTGACAAAACGAATTATGACGTCTCACTCAGAATATTGTTTACATTTTTATTATATAAAAATATTCAGGTTTGAGAAATATTTTATTACCATCAAATATTAACTGTTTTTAAATTGAAATTGAAAATTACACAGTAGAATTAACTTCCATATTTTCTAATGAAAATCTACCGTTTGCTATGTCTAAATAGACATGTTTCAAATATCAAATTTTTATTTCAAAATTTAATTATTTTAAATTTCACAAAAATTCAGTAAATTACGTTATTAAAACCGTTAAAATTTTACGGATCGTTACAATTATATAAGTTTACTTGAATAGTGTTTTCAAAAGAAAGTCATTAACAATAATATCCTCAGATTTTGCATAGCAAATGATTTGGTTATCATAAGGTAAAAATCCATTTCATGTTTATATGCGACGTGGTCTTATAAGATACCCTTTGTTTTCAAATATTCATAATTTGAGTTTCTCATACTAGTCCCATGACTGACCCAAAGTTTATTTCCTTTTCCCTTAAACTCTGGGTGCCCTATTTTTCCGAGTAGCCAAGTAGTTAGGTAGAATGGTGCATTTCGAGAGGGTGCATGGAGAATTTTGGGTCCTTCGTAGAAAGTTATCTATTAATTCGATGTATTTTGTATCTACTAGCACTTGTGAGGATATGCAGTTATAACTATCCTGGCTGGATTAGGACTTACTAGAACTCTGATGGAGCAATTTGGAGTAATTGCATGTACTGCTCATATGTATAATTAAATGTGGAGTATGATGTGAGATTCTATTTTGTTTGGCTTCTATCTTTATTTTCTTCACCTTATGATAATCTGCCTCTTCAGCACTTGAATTTGCAGTACGTGAATACCGAGGATGTATTAGTGTCGATTTCTGAGGGTTGAGAAGGTGGATCATTACACTTTCACTGCTGGCTGACCCATTTCCAACAATGGTGTTAGAGCCAATAGCCTATGCGATCTAAATTAGTCATGTTAGGGTTAACTGATTAAAGTCTTGCCATGTAGGAGGTTGTCTAGAAATGTAGTGTCTAAGATTGAGTTTGGGTAATCAAGTACTTTTCCCTACTTGGCTACTAGACTAGCCTATAATAATGAGGTAAGCCTAAAAGGTTATCCCCTATAGAAAATGCCCATTTTGAATTGGGTCTTGGGCTAATTTCAAAATTGTTTTCAAATTACGAAATAAAAGCTTTAAATTTAAAAGTTAAATTTAAAAAAAGAAAAATGTTATGAATGTTATAATATAAATTTTCAAATTGTTTTGAGGATTGAAAACATAAGATTTTTAAATTTAAAATATAATATATACATATTATAAATGTTATAATATAATGAAAATTTTCAAAATGTTTGAAAATTAATATAAATTAATTACAAAATTTATAAAATTTATTGATAAGCTTAATGAAAAATGATAATTAAATAAATAAATAAATTAATAAATATATACAACTATTGCATATTATGATACATGTTATATATTGTTTTTAGATGTTAAATTAACATAAGTATACATGTATGTATATAAATGGATTTCGAAATTAATATAAATTTAATTAAAATTGTTTAATTAAATAAATTAATTAAAAGGTTAATTAATTAAATAATATACACATATATATGATATCTGTTTTATATTATAAAGACTATAGTATATAATAATTATTAAATATAAATGTTATATTAAATTATATAAGTAATATAAAACATAAAATTTATATAATACTAAAACTTATATAATATGAATGCATAAACTAAATGTGGAACATTAAAGAAACCTAAATAGACTTAAGAAATAAATACATATGTAAATATACGTATACCGTAATTTCAGATGTGTCTGACACTTGAATCATGAGGGTATTTCATAAGGAATACATTATTCCATAAGTTGACATAACTCTATATAATATATTGAAGATTATGAATCTTCAATATACCATTGTGCTCAACCATATATATTAATAAATTACTTGCGTACTCCTTAGTTGTTGAGCAAACTCAAGCCAGGGATGCTATATGTAGAATATATTGAATAGACGAGGTAAGATAACTATGTATTTGTTGAGAAAATTCAAGGTACATATACTATGTTTAGGCCGTCACGATATAGTAGGTACGACTGAATAATTTCATTTCAATTTTTTGAGCAAACTCAAGGTCAAAGTGAAATTAGGACAAGGTACCAAGGATTAGGAGTTGTATATGATACAACCGATAAGAAGTTATCCATCGTCCTTGGAGATATTACTTATTGAGCAAACTCAAGGTTAGAATTCCAAGATGAACGAGTCCTAACACCCACTAATGATGTCGCAAGTCTTCTATGTTTCAACTTAGGTTTGGTGAAACATAAAAACTAGTGGTAGCCTTATTAGAAAAACGAAATGATAACATTTAACCTTTCCAACATTTTAAGAACATATGCTATATAATGTTAGAATAATTTACATTGATAAATTTGTACATTTATATTGATTGATAGAACATTTATCAATTAAAATATACAAATGAACTTAATTGAATATTGACAAATAGGAATATAATATATACTTACTATTAAATATTTCTAGCATGTTAATGTTTTCTATACCCATTCAAGTGCCTAATTTTACAACTACTTAATACATTCATAATTTGGTCATTTATATCTTATTTGATCGAGACTGTGCATTGCATTCTATGAGTTTTGAATTCAAAAGCAACACAAGACTATGGATATTTGATCCATATAAAATCACATATAAATGATATATGGTAAATGGTCATAGTATGTAGTGTATGATATTTCAATGAAATTAGTTCATGCGAACTAAGAAAATAAAACATACTGTTAGATCCGTATTCAATTTGATTGATTGCAATAAAGATCGTATTGTGTTAAATGTAACACTAGACTAAAACTACAAGATAAATCTAAGAACTCAAATGCTGAAATGTCAGTTTCATCAGTTTACGCAAAGTAAACATATTAGATATCCTAAAATGTTAAGGATGATCGAGTGTGATTTTGTAAAGAGTTCGTTATAATGTTATAGTAAGGATATCGTTTTTAATGATTTTACCATTTATAAGGAAAACAAATGCATAAGAGTAGATGTGATTTAAGGTACAGTTGGGATGAAGAGAGTGAATAATCACTTCTACTTTATAAAGAAACAACAGAAACGAGAATTATAATAATATTAATTGATACTTAACAATGGAATAAGAAATACGATTTCTGTTTCAAAATATATTTTCATAAATAAAATTACTTTTTATGAGATTTATTTCTTTAAGTTAAAGATATTTGATCAAAGAACTCTCCACTGTAAACTACTGTGGATGAATGGGTTGTCTATAATACAATGCATAATGGATCTTAAGGCTTTTAAACACCATAAGTGGTGATGTGTGTATTTCAAATATTTAGAACTTATTTATGAATTTATAACTCTATCTACTCAAATTGCAAATAGAAACCAATAATCATAGAACAAGTAAGTAATAAAGTAAAATGCAGTAAAGTAAATAACAATAGGAATTTTTGTACTAGTTCGGATTGACCAATCCTATACTACACCGTACAGAATTCACTATCACCGCTTGCTTTCCACAAGTGGCAAGAACACCTTTACAATCCTAATTTCACGGGCTACAAGATGCACCCTCTTGATTTACGGGCTACAAGAACACCCTCTTCTCTATAAAACAACAATAGAGTATGACAAGTAGTCGTATCTTCAATACAGATTCTTACAGATTCAGTACAATGATCCTATAGACTTCCAGTGGCAATATATCTTTTAATTTTTTGAGGAATAGGATGAAATTAGAGAGAGAATGATATGAATTCAAGTACAAACTCTCTAATATTGTGTGGTTTGCAAATCCTTGAAGAATTGGATTGAAATAGTATGGATTTGCAAAGAGAATGGAAGAATATGCAATGGGTTTCTCTTACAACAGTTTGGATATGAAAGAGTAAGAGAAAGAAGAGAAAGAAGTGTTTAAAATTTGTTTTCCAAGGATTTTATATAGTGGTTGAAGAGACATGTCTTTTGGTGAAGATGTGGAAGGAAATTGTAACGATCGGGAACTTTATTACTTTGGTTTTTGGAATATTTAGTTAATTTTAAATATTCGATTTGGGGTTTTATTTAAAATATAATAAAATCTGTGTTTCAAAGAACTGCTTGATTCTTAATGACGTATTTTTAAATTTAAATTATAGAATTTTTCCATAATTTTTAATTTGAAAAATATTTGAATTTCCGTTTGACGTATTTTACGGCAAACGTTGGTATTTTCAAAATTTAACAGAATTTTATTATTGATGTATTTTATTATTGTTTTATGATCATGTCATATTATTGTGTGCGATCATATTTGATTTTCTGTCGTTCACGCCTCGTAAGCCAACGTTGTGTTGTGTTGCGAACACCCTATTCAAAACAAAATCAACAAACACCCAAGTACACACACAGTACAACCATCTTCAACCCAACCACAATCATGTTCCCTTGTTTCCCCCTTTTTCTTTCTTCTGCCTCTTGTCCCCTCACCCTAGTAGCCACCTTGTCCTCTTGATTTTGACATGAGAATGGATTTTTGTTTTGGTTGTTCAGATTTGAGCATGTAAGCATGTGTGTGTGTGTGTATGCTCAGGAAAGCAGAGTCTTCTTCTTCTTTTTCTTCTTCATTTTTGTTTCCTCTGTAAGTTTCAAAAACAATGAAAATTTAAAGCCTTCCTCAACTTGAAAAATTGACAACTCAAAATCCATCAACCTTTGAGAAAATTTCCAACTGCAAATTTGTTAGTTTTCGAGTCTATTATTTTGAAAAAATAGTTGCCCATCATTTCGTCGAGTGTGGTGACCAAAATTGTCATTTGCCTCAACTGTCCTCAAATTGGCACGAAATTAATGATCGTAGATTGGTGATCGGAGGACACGAGTGTGTCCGTACCATCGAAACAGGAATTTTAAGAGTGGTTTCAGTTTTTTAGGGGTCGGGATTGTCGTGGTGGCAGAGATGATTGGTTTTCGGTTAAAAATGAATTTCGAACGAACTAGTGGTCGAGGGGTTCGTCGGAGAGTTCTGGGAGGAAGCTTGAGGCAATGCGGAACAGTAACCGTGGTCAATTTGAGAACTATGGTTGAAATTAGGTAGTGGAAACAATTTAAGGTTTAGTGGTGATGTTTCAGTAATGCATGGGTTGGCCGTCGTGAGAGGCGATAGACGGAGTCGAGTGGGGTTGCACTTTGCTGGAAGGTGGCACAGTTGTTGTGGATGATATCAGTTTGGGTGGCCATGGCAATAGTCAATCCTAGCGGCGGTGCTAGGTGATTGAAGGGTCCGGGTTCAAAAAGCAATGTACATGCGATGGGTCGGCATTGCGGTCAGGTTTCGTTCAGGGGCGCCGGAGAAGTGATAGGAGGGTTGGTTCGGACAAGCGAGGGGACGTGGAGTAGTTGGTGGCCTCGATGAGTCGAAGTGGGGGTGGGTTGAGCCGTGCGCATGCACAGATATGCACGAGATGTTGGTTTCACGATTTGTTCGAATGGGGCATTTCGATTGGGGAAGAAAGGGAAGAAATTCCCTGTAGATGTGGTTTGGATGCATGCGTATGGGCCTTGGCCCATTAGCTTTGGAGGTGAGAAACCTTTATATTTAATTTGTTTTAAATAATTTAAAAAGTGTGTTGAATAGAAAATGGAATAACTCACTCATATGGAATCCGATTAGCCCGTGGATTTTTGCATTGGGCTCGAGTTGACGAGCACGACACTAGATATAGCTTGTGGTTAGTTTTGTTGTAGTATATATTAACGATAAAATAATTCTGATTCATAATAATTACGTTAATTTGGATAATAACGTAGTTTAATTAATTATACTTAATGGGTGTTATCATTTTGGCCAAATAAACACCATTATGTTAAAGTAAATTGAATAGAGTAATTTGGATACCTGGTTAGTGGAATAAAACACCATTATGCTAGTTAACTTAACTGGTCATTTAATTAGCAGAATAAATCCTCGTTCTGCTATTTTGTAGATTTGGGCATCTAATTATATGTCATTAATTGATATGCCAATTTGAATAAGTAATATGTTAAGTAGTGATGGTTAATTGTTTACATAGATGTTGATTATGTAAATGCCAGTAATTAACTTGGAAAGTTAAATTAAATGATATGGTAGCTTGTTTAAGTACCATTGTGATCGTTAAGCCTCTTTTCGAATTTATAAAGCTATGGATTTAAATCAACTCCAATTTTAAACAATTATAAATATTTTATATAATTATTATTTTAGTAAAGTGTTCTACATAATAATTATTTTATTAACAATGTTTTTAAGTTAACTTATTTTATTATAAATATTGTTTAAAATTATTAAATTATATTCTAAATGTGGTATAAAGTTGTTTTATACTTTAATATTATTTAAAGTTATTTATAATAATTTGTTTTAAAGATAATTATTATTTTAGAATTAATTATTATATTAAAGTTAAATTATTATTTAAAGTTAATTATTTAAAATTAATTATTTTATATTTTAAAGTTGATTATTTTATTGCAAAGTTATTTGTTATATTATTAATATTTTAAAATTTTATTTATTATTGTAATAATATTGTTTAAAAGTTTAAAGTTTATTTTTCTTTATTATTATATTAATATTGTTTAAAAGTTAATTTATTATTATGTTAATATTATTTTAAAAGTTAATTTATTAATATACTGATATTGTTTTAAGTTATTAAATTTTGTTTTAATAATTGTGTTTTATTATTGTTATACTATATTAAGTGTTCTAAGATTATTTTTATAATATTATTTGCTTTAAAATTTATTATTAATGATTGTTCAGTCATTATTTCACTAATGTTGTTTAAAAAGAATTAACTATTTGTTTAAAGGTATTTTTAAATAATGAATTATTTTAAAAAAGATGTTTAGAAATAATAATCTGTTCATTTAAAAAGAAATTATTCTTAAAAGAAAAGGTTTATATAAAGGGTTTATTTAATAAAAAAATTTATCAAAGGAATTTATAAATGAGGGAATGAATTTTGGAAGTTGGAAAGAAGTTGGATTTTAATGGTTTTAGGATCGAAAAAAGGAGTTTGGTTTTTAACTAATTTTAGAAAGGAGTTTTATGAATGGTGTTTGGGTTATTTATATCTCCGTTTGAATGACATTTGGGTTTGATCATTTTAATATGATTTTGAAATAGAAAATCTCTCTAAATGTTGGTGAGTATACTTATACTATTTTATAAGTATGTGAAAAAGGTTTTCCAAGTTTTGTAAGGAATTGTTTGTGAATATACTTATCCCAATGAGATAAGTATATTAATATTTTAATATGAAAAGTGATTTTAAATTAATGAAAGATTAATTTTAAGAGGCTTAGTGATTTCCATGGGAAATATAATCTCTATTCGCATGTTTGTTTATCTGATAGTTAAATAACTGACTATCAAATCTTAGCCTAGATATGCAATCCTTCTTAACTTTGGTGGTACAGAAACATTCCCTACTTAACACCGAAGGATTTTAAATTTGGAAATATCTAGGAGAAACACGAGAATTATATGGTATAGTTACCGTCGGTAGTGCTATATTGTACGTATAAACTCATTTTGTTCTTCTAGGACAAATGATGAGGAGATCCGTCCACTTAAACGGTTATGGGGTGAACTCTGCACTTATGTATTATCTGATTATTTCCTAAAGAACCGGCATTGAGCATTGTAGAAAATCGATGATTGGTTTTTGGGGCATTCGGTAAGCAGGGGAGTGTACTCGTAAGAGATGACTCATACCGTAATCATTCCAAAAACCATATACGGTTCTATGGAGGAGTTGCATGATATATTAAGAAGTTGGAATCCATGTATGATTTCGAGACCCCTTGGGCTTGGGGTGTAGGAATACATGTGTGATTCCGAGATCTGTTTTGGATATTGGAATCCATGTGTGATTCGGAGACCTGTTGAGGTATGGGAATCCATGTGTGGTTCCGAGATCTATTCAGTTGGCGGTGCATGAGCCGGACTGCTAGATGAGCCTCACCAGCGGTAATGACTAAAACTAGAAATAAGAGGCATGGCCAGTAGGGTGCAGTCGTCTCCACCTAGACGTTACTTTGGTTGTTATGCATGCATGAAGCGATGCACTCGGTCTTAGCAAGACTAGCTATGTTTTTCCTATAATACATCACTAGGGATGTATTTTTACTTTGGAAGCATAACTCTGATCCTTGTGCAGGAGGACCGTTTCTCAAAGTACCGAGATCACCTCTGTGGAATCCTACATAATTAGCGAACGCGCCTCAGCGGTTTTTGATTATATACCTATTATTGTTGTGATGTACACTCACGAGCATCAATGCTACTTGATTATTATTACTTTCACCCTTAGACATTATTATAATATCACTGGATTTTTTGAAAAAATGTTTTGGTTATCGTAAGGTAAAAACTCATCTGTGTTTATGTGCGGCGTGGTCTTACGAGATACCTTTGATTTTAAAGGATTTTATAAGTTATAATAAACAAAATCCTTGTGATTTGAGTTTTCTCACGCTGGTTTTACCAGACTGACCCGGGCATTGTTTTTTATAATGCTCGGGTCTACCTGAGCATATTTTTCAGATTTAGCTGGATACTTTGGAACTTTCAAGAGACAAGCTGGATTCCACAAGATGTATTCACATATCTTATATTTTCCGCTGTTTTGTTGTTCTTTGTCACATACCGAAATTTCGACTTTCGAAAATTCAACATCGATACTCACTTTATCGACTGTCGAGCAATCGAGTGCCGGAAACTCCAATAGTGAGGGTTTTAGAAAGAAGAAATAGAAGAAAAAGAGAAGAAGGAGAGAAAGAAAGAACAACTGAACAACATCAGACAGAAAACAATATCAGAATCTTACACATCGCAGCGGAACAATATATAATAGATAAACACTAGTCTTTTAAAACAAAGAACTATATCATTTTATACATACATCAATCATCAGAGTCAATATACAACAATGGACAGTTATATAATTTGTCCTCATACAGAATACACAGCGGAATAAATACTATCAGATACAAATACTACGTCTCGTCATCCAGCTTATCTCCAAGCTCCAGAATATCCAGAATATCCTGATAATCTAACTCTAGACTGCCCGTGTGGAAATTTGTGGGCACCCAGAGTTTAGAAGGGAACAATAAACTCCGAGTCAGTCATGGTGACTGGTGTGAGATCGTAAAACAGTTATTCTTTAAAATAATCAACAGAAAAAAATTTTAAAGTAAATTCGCAATGCTTTTTGAAAAATGAGACTACCATAAGACCTCCCACCACACACACAATGCAAACGCAGAATTGGAGGAGATTTCTTCTTATGATAGTCAAAGATGCTTACTACGCAAAATCAAATCATTTTTGATATTATTATTAGTGCATAGTGTAGAAATCTTTTCGAAAGTATAATATTAATCTTAGCCAACATACGACCAGTATCGTATGCCTACTATAGCTACCATCTAAACAGTGGTGACCACCGTACGTAAATGGCAGGTTCTACAACTAATACCGTACAAGTCACGTATTGGAGTTTGGATTTCCAACAAATGGTCAGGCTAAGGAACTTCCTATCCACGATGGGTACGTCCCTGGAATAGACGACCCGAGAACCTAACCGGATCTCTGCCAACACAAGGCCGGGTTACCTCTGCAAAAATAGGTAACTACTGACACGCGTATGCCATCCCCCGATCGTCACCGATCTTCCCGAGGATCCCCGATTTCCAACAAACCACATAGATAATAATAATGCAGTAACCACAGAGGTTAAGTATCTGGGCTCCATACCATGATACCACCTTTATCCAGAAGGAATGACATACACTAAGGGGGGCTACTCCCTAGAACCTTGCTGCATTCTTCCTGTTTCGACCATTTCCGGGGTGTGAGGCTCGACGAAGTCTCGTCCACAAAGCTACGCTTTCTCAAAAAGCCCTGCTTCGGGTCAGACAAAATGATCAACCTATGATCACAAAGATATAAGATCAAACAAATGATCATATCACAAATGATCAAACACTGATCATTTCACAGCAACACTCAGTATGCCACGTTACCAAATTGGGATATATCGCTGATAAATTTCAACTACATAACCTCTGAGCTCGTACGTCTCAGAGAAGGGTGTTAAGCTAAGAGAATAAATTCTCCGCCACCAACAGAAATGTATTTGAAAGAAATCAGCTTTATATCTCAAATTGTAACGTCAGACACACAATCCATATAAGTCTGTTCCGGGATCGAACAGAACCGAAGGCACTTCTCACGAAGCCCTTGCAAATCCGGATAATTTTCAATCACGTCAGGACTTCCCGTCACTAAGGGTGATAAAACCTCTAAATCGAAGATCAGTCGATGTAGAGTAACTCGACGGTAATCCTTCCGTTTTCAAAAATATCCGGTCTTCAACACCGGTCTTCAAATGCGATTCATAACGACGTATCACATATTCGGAATGGGTTATACGACCCCATGGTCCTTTCCCGGCTAACCCGAATAGTGAGCGATTATTCAAAAATATGTGTGGCATTCAAATTCATCCAATTCACAACAAATACCTATCTAAAGGTAATTATTGATAGTCGGTTATTTAACTATCAATAAAGATGCGCAACATCATCAGATTCCAAATAATTTTCCAAATTATTTCATCTTCAAAAATATCTTTTACTAGATATAAAATTTCCACACTTGACCGTTTGAAAACAATTTCAAATCAATTTCCACATTTCATTTTATCTTTGAAGATAAAATCTCAAAACAGTTCATTTCATATTGGAAAAGCATTTCCATACTTATTTAAAAATAAGTAATTCACAAATCATTTATTTTCAACATTTGAAAATATTCGATATACTTAAAACAATAATAAGTATATATTCATTCTTTAAGGAAATCATAAATTTTAACATCTATTTGAGTCAAAACGAATGTTGCGTAAAACATCGTTACGACGACTCAAAATCACTAGTATAGGGATTCGAAATTTTAGATAGATATATAAATCCCAATACTATATAAAACATTTCCTTTCGGAAATCATTTACTATAACAACAGTGTTATAGTCCACCATTTCCTTGTATTTCTCGAAAACGCCTATTTCAACAATAAATATTGAAATCTATGATTTCGATAGTTCACACGTTTTAAAACATCTTTTAAAACAATTAACTTCACTTCAAATATCACTTTTCCAAGATTATATCCATTTTACTTAACAATATATTCACTGTCCAAAATCGTAAATATACTTCACTAATTACATTTCACTATTTTCTACACGTTTTATTTCAATGATAATTCGCTATCCAAAATCGCGAATATATCTCCTTTAAAAATCTTCTATATTTAATTTATCAAATCCAATTGATTTCGAATTTATAAAACAACGTTTATAAATTCTATTTCCATTTTGATACCAACTTCGACTTATAAATCTTCTTTTATCAACTTCTATATTTAACTTATCAAAATAAGCGACTTTGGGTTTATAAACAACTTTTATAAATCCCAATTCTATTTATAAAAACTTCAATACCAAATCAATCTCAATATTGATTTCAAATTTTATTTATCACTACTAAGTGAATTCCTTATTTTTCTCAAATTATTCAATATTAGGTTTTTAAAAATGGATTCTTCAATTTGAAATCATTTTACATTGATTTCCCAAATCAGTTCAATTTACCGATTTAAATTTCTAATTTGATTTCCAACTTATCTCCTTTTAAATAAATTCCTTTTTAAGAAAATAAATTTCAATCGTTTCTTTCAATCTATTTAAAATCCAAATTCTTAAATTAAATTCTTCAAATTATAATCACTATTTTACGAAATCCATTTATTTAACATTTTCACTTGATTCTGGAATTTATTCAATAAGATTATAAAATTTTACTTTTTATACTTTAAAAATTCATTTCTTCAAAATTTCTTCAATTTCAAAAATTTATTCACTTAGAAATTTTCTACTTGAATTTCAAAAATTCAATTTCGTTTATCTTTGGAATCCAATGATGTCAAAACATCCATTCAGCTAAATTTTAGCTTTCAAACAATTTCCAGATATCAATATGATTAATAGCATCACTATAATCATTCACAGATTTATATCACAATAGAAATAAATTCAATCAATGTGAGGGGTCCAGTTGGATCCCTCCAACCTGTTTCCCTGCATCCAAAGATGTTAGCACAATACCAATTCCGCTCCAGTACGGAATTATCGCGGTATATAGGTTTTTATAAATCCGCTTACTAACGGCGCAATAGGGTCTCATCCGCTATACGAGGCGGGAAATCATCAATCCAATATATACATATGCCAATATGTATATATTGCTATATATATATATATATCCTATCATATCTAATAGCACATTCAAACAAACAGTAAATCAATCAATAACTGCAATTCAAAATTAAATCTGAGTGAGAAGATCTCACCTTCGCTTTTATTTGCAATACCATTTTCCATTTTCGGCTGTTTCTTCATTTCAGCCCTAGTATAAACAGTTTATACAATTTATTAAAATTCGAATTAATCGAATAACAATTTTTTCGTTTGATCAATTTAATTAACCGATGGTTTTACTTTTAACTAATTTCTTTTAAATAAATTTATTTAACAAAAATTTATAATTCGAACTGATTCCTTTTAAATAAATCTATCCAACCAAAATTTTACTTTAAAAAAAATATCTTTAACTTTAAACCAATTTCTAAAAATAATTAATTGGGTTAATTAAATAGATTAAACACCTTAAAAAAAATATTTTTATCATAGCCTAGTAAATTAAATCTACCTTTTCTTCATTTTCAACTGCATATGAAAAATATTCCATATAGGTTTTAAAAATCCAATTTTTCTTTTTATTATTATTTATAAATACTGTAAAACAAATTCCTTAAGAGAAAACAAATTTATACCTCACTGGAAATCGCAGATTACACCACCTCAACCATTTCCACGCGACACCACTCAGTGCCGGAATCGCCTGCTGCCCCGAACATCTCGACATCCCAACTGCCGCAATCGACTTCGCCGACCATCATCATTTCGCGACTCTAGCCTTGACGAACTCCATCGAAATGCAGCCTCCTCCCCACTGGCCTCCCATCGATTCCAAGAAAAATCGAAGTCGTTGATCCTCCGCCTGAAACAACCGAAGCCCTCATCGCTCGAGAAATCGCTGCCTCCACTTCGACGAATCAAAATTTCGACTCAGGCAACGCTGCGCTTCCCTCCTCTCGCGACCACGTCGCCTCAGCCCTAATCGATCTCACGAAACCCTTATCGTTGCCATCGCGAGAGCCACTACCATCATCGCACGCGAATTCATCAACTCCTAGTCTCGACATCGTTGCCCACGCGAAACCCCAAAACAAACCCTACCGCCAGCAGCTGCCGCCTTTCTCGCGAAGTTCGCCCCGACCTTGGCTTTGCCGTCGAAGTCATTTGGCCGTGAACGAAATTGGATTCGAACCCATAAATCGAAATCGTATTAATATGATATTTTGCTTGAATTGGAGCTGCCATCTTTCGTCTTGATTTTATTTTGAAAATGGATTTAAGAGGAAAAGAATTCGCGTGGATTTAACTGGGGGAACGAGGGATTTTTTTTAAAACGTGAAAGAGCCAGGCTTGCACGATCTCTATCTCGTGATTTTAGGCAGAAACAACGGAGCGTGATTCAAGGCGTGTTTCATGGAAAGAAAGTGACTGAGGTTGACCAAATTTAAATTTAAATTTAAATTGAACTCATTTTAATTTCTACGCGTTTAACTATCGTGTGCTCTCAAAACAACTCCAAACGCTACGAAATTTAAAATCCGGTAATAACAAACTATTACGGACCCAATGGAACTGGTTTCGTCGAATTCCGAGACTGTTTGAAAATTGACTATTTTTAAATATCGGTTCGAACAATTAAATTCAAAACTGAACGAAACACTTTGAAATACAATTATGAAGCTTCTGTTATTTTCAGTATCATCAATACGAATTTTAAAAGCTTTCGAAATATTTTTCTTCAACTTAAAATTGAAGATTCAAATTTTTATTCAACGCTATATAGATTAAATTCTGTAATTTAACCACCAATTTCAAAGTTATATCGGAGATTCCAATTAAATCATCGTTCAAATATTTAAAATAAATTAAATATTCTCAATTTAATTTGTTCGAAATTCTGGGTCGTTACAGTTCTTGATTTCTCTATGTATTCATCAGCAATTGTAAGGATGGGTTCTTATAATTGTTCAGGCTGAAATAAGTTAGTGTGCTCTAATTTGTGTTATGTATGTATAAATAAGATGATTTCTTTTTATAAAGATCTTGTGTATATTATATATTTATCTCATCAGAATGTGAGATTATATTCTTTCTTTTCTTTCTTTCACCCCTACATTCTGTCTTTCCAGCACTTGGATATTCAGCACGTGAATACAGTGGATGTATTAGTGTCGATTTCTAAGGGTCGAAAAGGTGGGTCGTTACAGAAATGTCTCTTCATTTGAAAATCTATAAAACGGCATGTATGTCGACATACATGCAGAGGATGTGTCAATATACAGTGTTACAAAAAGAAACAACAACACCAATAAGTGTTGCAAATTTTCAGATTTCAAAAATACCTCATATTTATGGATTTTTGTGATTCGGTTGAGGTCGATTGTTGATGATCTTCAAGTATAATTACCATCGGGTCTTTAACAAATGATTCTAAGGTTCAACCAACTAATCATCACTTCAAATACCATTGTCGTTTCAGCATTTGCATTGCTCCTTCAATTAGTTTTGTTCTTCCATTTACTTTGATTAATCATCATATATAATTCATTTTCTTCCATTGAGTTCTTGCTTATCTCTATAAATGTCTCCACAATATATTTGAAAGTACTGTACAACTCAAAGAAATGTTAATAGTAATATTTATTCATTGTTGTCATCAAAATCAATATTTGAGGTATTAACAGCTAGTTGTAGTATATGAAATAAATTATCTACATTAAGTGGATGATGGACCTCCGAATTTAATATGCTATTATAGTAATGGAGAAAATAGTAAGTGCATTCCATATAGCACTTATTGATTGCATCAAACTATGAAAATTGTTTTTGTAAAATATACCAAACATTATTTATGAAATAGTGACTATTTTTGGGTATTGACTGAAAAATAGACATAGCTATACTTCAATGTGAATATTATGAATATTCATTATGAAATAAAATTATAATGTGGTATTTGTTTTCATAACAAAGCAATTCATTGGAAAATACAGAAATATCTAAAATTATTTACAATTATTTTAGAAAGATAGACCAGGCTATAGTATTGAGAAATAATTTTATTATATGATTATGAATCATATGATACCGATTAATTATATCTTAAACAATTAAAGGCAATGCACCATTTAGTGGAAGCGACATAGGAGTTGATAAACTCTTCAGGTTGATACATATTGATATATGCAATCTCAAGTTTATTAGTATCAAAACGTTTCTATATACTTAGTTATACTCATCGACAATTTATCACCGATTTGGACATGTGTATTTGATACATATGTAACATGTCTATAATAAGCACATAGAGTAAAATGAAAGTAAATAAAATAACATGCAATAAAATAGAAATGATTAGATTTGATCAAATGGACGAGTATATTGGAAAGAGTTCCATATGTACCTAATACGAATAAAGACTCGGTTTCTGAAGTTACTCCTCCCTATGATACATAATGATGTAATGATAAGGAGTAATCGGACTTTGTTGAACAAAGTATGCTTAATTGTGAGTGTAGTTGAGTTAACTTCTTTCTATAAGGTCGTGTATTTAAGAGTAGTACAAAGGAGAATGTAACGACCCGTATTTTTGGTAATTAAACTATTAGATTAAATAAGATTTTTGAAATTTAATATTGGGAGAAATTAAAATGTTATGATTTATAAATGGTAAAGATTATTTGAATGTAATTTAATAATGTTGATTTAATGTAATTGATAACTATTTTAATGTAACCTCAATCAATTGAAATAATTGTAAAGTTAATTTGGTTAAATTTATAAATAAGGAATAAAATAATTGTTGGAATCAATTGTTGAAAATTTAATGTAATTAAATATTTCAGTTAATATGAGTTAAGATAATAACTGTAGAATATGAATGTAATAAAATGTAAACTTTATGTTAATAATTTCATAAGGTATTGGTTGATTTAATAAAAAGAGTGTAAATCAAAATAAAAGAATTTATTGGAATTTAAAATATAATTAACTAGAATTTTATTACAATTGCAATTGAACGCTGAATTTAGTGTAATATTTAAATAGTGGACTTAACATGGAAAATTTATTTTAATAGATTATTAATTTCTATGTAACCAAGAATGATAAAATTGTTAACATTTAAATTTGAATTTAAAAGTGATTAAATCAATTTAATAATAATATATTTAATTAACAAGAAAATTTTCCATTTTGGCCACTATCTCGGATTTTAAAGAAACTAGTTTCATCGGATCCGTATGAATTATTGTAGGATTTCAAGTTTCGTAGCGATCAGACTTATCGTTTGATCGTGCGAGCTCGAAACGCTTAGAAATTAATTAAAAGAAATTTAAATGAATATAATTTGATTTTGAAAGCTAACTTCTATATACAATGGAATTAGGGTTTGAAACTAGTTCCATTGAGTTTAAAAATATCAAAAACCTATATTTTGATATATGGAATGACCTATTTTTGTTGTGGGAACGGAACGGGCTTTTCGGGTCATTGTTATCGTTTCGACCCAATTCGATATGCCCATTCGTTCTTATCCATCTTTGTCTATATAAATAGATATTTCTTGAAACCCTAGTTATCTAATTTCTTAAGTTCAACTTCATTAAATCAAAACTTACAATTTTGAATTAAATTAAATTCGTCAAATCAATTCTTTCAATTACAAGTCTTACATTAATTTCAAAAATATCATATTTTCATTTCTTGTTAAAGAAATTCAATTTCACTTATTTACTTTCCTAAATAAATTTCCAAAAACTTAATTAATAAAGAAATTCAATTTCAATTACTTACAAAGTAAAAATTCACTTATTCAAAAATTCAATTTCACTTATTAAAGAATTCAATTCAATTTAATCATTAAATAATTCAATCTTATTTAATTATTAAAAAATTCAAAACTTAATTATTAAATAAATTTTTGTACGTATCTGTTCAATTATCTCCTCTTTCTTCCTAATGGCTGAAAAACCTAATTTCAATAAAAAAAACCCGCACAAATCAGATCGAGACCAAGACATGAGTAAGAGAAAGAGTTCCATGCCAAACAAGGTGGACCTAGGGCAGTCTCGGGTCGCGCTTTGGGTTCAGGAGGCAAAAACCCTGCATCGACTTCGGGTCAGTAACCAAATGATTCGGGTCTCAGGTCGTTTTGGCAAAAACTCAGAGCAAGCACCGGGATTTGAGGCGGCGGACCGAAGTTCAACTCGAAGTCGACTTAGGGCCACCATGAAGGTCTAGGTGGGTAGACTAAGGCGGTGTAGGTAGGTGTGTGTTGTGTCGTGCGTAATCGAGGTAGGGTGAAGGTAGCGTTATTTACAAATTTGCCCTCCTTTGTTATTAATTTAAATTTAAATTTTTAAATGTTCTAACTCGCGTAAATTTTCTATACGAGCTCAGATTTGGACGAGGTTTCTTCCATTGCGATCATATTGAAATTTTGGATGATATGAAACTAGTTTGGCTGCATTCGAAGATAGTTGGATTTTTGGGCTTTATTTGGATTTTAAATCGACTAGAAATCATAGGTGAGTGATTTAACCCACTCACGAAATACTAAACCATCTTATGTTAGTTGAATTAAGTTTATGATGTGATAAGAATATTTTTGGTTGTTGTTTATGTTGAATATGCAAGTATATGATTTCTGTTTGATGATAATAAACATATATATATATATATATATATATTCATTTAAATGTATTTGTTAATTGTACTATTTTACTTTTTCACATAATTAAATAAATATTTGTTGAATAAAATTAATAACACAGAATTTAAATTCAAACAAATATTTTATTACAATTTTCGAATAGTACAAAATTTGAGCTTCCACTCTATATATACAAAATTTCAATTACAATACAATTTCAAATCACAACACAATTTTTCACTATACAATTGCTATTTACATTTTCACCTCACTACATATCACTCGTTCACTCATATTTGTTCTTCAACTCTATTCCAGATTGAATCCAGCATCTGAATTATCTGTAAAATAAACACAAACGCGGTAAAATTGAAAAAGAAATATTTTTTCAGTGTAAAATAAAATGAGTATTTTTGAAAATATATTTGCCTCAGTTATTTGGGTTGTTCGTCGTCATTTATTTTGAATTCATCTTACATGAAAAACTTGTGACATGCACAGTGCATCGCTGTACATGCCAAAAGGCCGTGCATAATGATATACACTTAATAAAACTGCAGGGACGGGTGAGCACAAGGTCAAACCCGAGCCATAAGCTAGATTCAACTCAGGTGCAATACAAATACATCACAAATTTGTCGAGTACAAGAATCCATAAACACAACAACAAGCCTCGACATGTTAAGTGGATGGTAAGCAGCAATGACAAATAGAATAATGCACAAGAGCAAAGTGGACTATGCAACATGTACAAAGGACTACAACAAGATTCAAGTATACATGAAGACCCACTTGAACAACACATCTACAATGGCATAAAGTAAAAGGCTCAACCAAACTGAACATATACATACATACATACATACATACATACATACATACATATATATATATACATGTGTAGTGAAAACCAGAGATTTAGGCATGCGCACCAGAACTGGAAACAAAGCAATGCAAAACTTTCAGATGAACACACATGAAAGGTTAACAAAGACATGGTTAGAGTTATCACCAGACATGTATAGGTCCAACCAAAAAAGGCCCCAAACTAATATACTTGTGAATATCAAAACAAAAAATGTTCAAGCAACTTAATATGGTATGGTCAAGTGCAGGCACAAGTCAAGGCAGGAAGCAAATACAACCAAACCAGAGCATAGCACATATGGTCAGATAATAAAATGAATTGTTTGAAACTTGAGTGCAAGTAAAGCCTCAACCAAAACAAACTATCACAGCAGCTACACTATACATATATAAATACACACAAACTAGATCACAATGAGACAGCAGCTCAACTGAATACAAGTGCAGACTGCACAATCAAGTTCAAATGCAAGCACATGGAATCAAGTGCAGACAACATGAACACAGTAGCATGAATTCAATGACAGCAAGCAAGTGGAACACAAAAACCACATAAACATATATACATATATGCACATATATATGTATACACATATATGAGTTCAAAGGCAATAACAATATGCAAGCAATCAAGCTGCATCAGAGGCATGCACAAGACAACTTACAACACAATGCAACATGAAGTATGAATGCAAGTATCCAGATGAAAAGAAACATATACGACATACCAAGAGAATCACTAGGTTAAATGGAGGCAAACCAAAATCACAAGCATACATATATACATGAGTAAACAACATATATACATATGCAGTGAAATATGGGATACAATGGAAGCAGTTCAATATGCAAGCAAGGCTACTACATGGTGCAGCAGACTCAAATATCAATGGCACCAGTGATGATACAAGTGCAGTGCAAAGCAACATAATCAAACAGAGAAACAGAGGATACAAGTACACTCAACAGACTTAAGTGAATATGCAACAGAGATGTGTGGATACACATTGAAACCGGACTCAGTTCAACATATAACAGACATGAACTGAAGACAAGAATTCAAGAGGAACAACGTCAGGTCGAACTAACAGTTAACGTGGAGCCTCAATAAAATATACACGTGAAATCAAGTATGTAGTGACAGGATGTAGTGAAGCAGTAAACAACAAATGCAGTGACAATATGAGATAAAACAGAGACAGTTTGATAAGTCAAGGAAGGTAACTAGCAGGTAAAACACAAATGAACAAAGTCAATGTTGCAAGGAATTCAAACTGAACATATCAAGTTTAAATGCCAAAGCCAAAGTAAAATTGAACAAGTCGAAGTTACGTTCTCATCTCAAAATATTATCACAAATTCAAAGTGGCCGAAGTCAAACCAAAAAAGAACGGAACCAAATCCAAAGCAAACGCAAGCCGTGATAATCAAGCAAAGGAATATACGAATTGAACTAGTCTAAACAAATCATATGCACTCAAGCAAAATCAAACGGCAGAGGAAATTTATCAGACGAATCCAAGCGAACGATAATTTAGGGAATTAAACCCTATAAATACCGTTAACATCATCGGCCTATGGAGTATCGAGTTCAAGCATATCAACGAGAATAAATTAAGGAAATCACATACCAATTCATTCAATTCAAACTCGATCGAGAAGCAGTCGTTTGCAAATCTAAGAGACGATCGATCGACAGAGAAATCAATGCAAAGACATCTATTTGATCGATCAATTGAAATCGGCAGAACCCTAATTTTCAGAAAGTACGAGACAGCCATTTTTCAAAGCAAAGGATACTGGCCGAAGAAATAAAAAGAAAAAGGGGGACATTTTTTTCTTATCAGTTCAATCTTTTTGGGCCGGCATATATTTGCGTTTGGGTTTTAATTTTATATAAGGCTTTTAGTTTTTAAATTAGGGTTTTATTGCTTAGAGTTATTTTTATTTGTAATTCTCTTTTAAACTTTTGTAAAATTCTAGTCGTGTGACTAGGAGACGAACTACGGTGGTATAGTTTGAGAATTAGCAACTCAGTTGCTGAGTTGTGGTAGGGTTTTGAGCGTAGAGTTAGGTTAGCCTATAGCGGGTGTCGCAAGTTTACGTGTGTAAGCGTCTGACTATTTAATTTCTAGTAGAAACCTTGGGGGCAGCACGTAGGCAGGGTTTTGCTGAAGCCGAGTAAATCTGTGTTGTTCTATTTCTGCTTTTATTATTCTGCTATTATCTGTGTTGCAATTATTTTATATATTTCCGCATTAATTTTTATAATTATTAGTATCACTCTATTCACCCCACCTCTAGGTGAAATCGATTCTACAAGTGGTATTAGAGCTAGGAACAAAAGTCAATTTTTGTTTTAAAATTTTGATTTTTCAAAAACAAATTATTGTTTTAAAATTTTGATTTTTTATGGCTTCTTTTAATAATACTTTTGCTGAGGGTCAGTCTATAGTTAGACCACCTATGTTCAACGGTGAAAATGCTTACTGGAAAAATATAATGACAATTTTTCTGAAAACCATTGATGCTTGGAATATAGTTGAGACAAGATATAGGGCACCAACTATAGTGGTAAATAATCAGGAAATAGAAAAACCGATGGATCAATGGAAAGATCTTGAAAATAAGCTACATAATGCTAATGCTAAAGCTATGAATTCTATTATTTGTTCATTGGATCAAATTGAATTTAATCGTGTCTCACATTGTCTAACTGTGCAGGAAATTAGGCATACACTTGAAGTGACTCACGAAGGAACATCTCAAGTCAAAGAATCTGGCCTTGCCATGCCTAGTAGCGAATACGAGAACTTCACAATGGCCAAGGATGAGAATGTCAAAGAGATGTATGGACGACTTTCTAATCTCGTATACAAATCAAAAGCTCTCGGAAAATCATACACAGAGTTGGAAATAGTCCAAAAAATTCTCAAAGTCCTTCCACGGAATTTTGAAGCAAAAGTTACTACCATTCAAGAATCAAAGGATTTGAAACAAATCAAAGTTAAAGAACTCATCGGAAATCTCACCACTTATGAGCTAGAAATGAAATTCATGAAAGAACGAGAAGGGGGTGATACTCGAAAGAAATCAATAGCTCTTAAAGGAATAACAGAAAGTGATGATGATGATGGAACAGCTGAACTGGCGCTGATAATAAAGAAATTAAAAAGGTGGAATCGCAAATACGGAAATCCAATTCTAAATCAACAATTGAAAAGCAGAATAGTCAAAATACTAGACAACTCAGAAGAGCAGGAGATCATTTGTCACAAGTGTAACAAACCCGGTCATATCAAGCTCAATTGTCCTCAGAATCGACTCAGCCAAGGAAAGAAACCAAAAAGGAGAAGTTTTGCAGCCACTTGGGATGAAACTGATGAAGATGATAAAAGCACTAGTAGTGAGAGTGAAAAAGGAAATCTGTGCCTTCAAGGAGAAACAATTGACAGTGATGATGATGAGACAAGCAAGGTATCAAAACTTACTCACTCAGAATTACTTATATATTTTCATGAAGTAAATGGCTGTTTTGAACGACTTAAGGAGAAATACGCTAAAATTGAATCACAAAGAGATACTTTGATAGAATTAAATAAACAACTTGACCAATTAGTCAAAACCTATCGAAATAAAAGCCTTAAGTGTGACAAGTGTCCATCATTCGAAGAAGAAATTAAAAAATCAGAAAAAATTAAATCACTTGAAAATGAAATTCTTATTTTGAAAGAAAGCGAAAACACGAGGAGAAAAAATTCTATTAAAAAGTGCACACAAATATTGAATGAAAATGAATCTCTCAAAACACAAGTCCAACAACTGTCTACAACTTTAGGAAAATTTTCCAAAGGAGAAAGATCGTTAAATATGCTATTAGGGAAACAAACTGTTAATACTACTAGACAAGGACTTGGGTATAATCAATCTGAATATGTACAAGTAATTTCAAAGTGCACGATTTGTGGAAAAACTGGACACAATCACAATATTTGCTGGTATAGACCCAAACACATTAAAACCATTCCAATTTGGGTTCCAAAAGGCACAAATGTAAAATCACTTAAAGTCAAACAAATCTGGGTGCCAAAAGGAACAAATATAAATTGTCTTAGGTATACTCAAATGTATTTTTCAAAATCATTTGCCACTAACAACCAAGGACCTATAAAAACAAATAGGTCACGAAAATCTTTTCTCGTGTAAGTGTGGTTGAAGGCTAAGGAACAACAATAGTGTTACCTGGATTCTGGCTGTTCCAGGCACACAACGGGCGTCAAATCAAAGTTCCTTAGCCTAGTAGAAAGGTGCCAGAGTCACAATTGGTAACTACGAAAAATTATCGTGAAGGTAAAATAGGTAACGGTACATTTATCTTGAACGATATACTAAATGTGAAAATCTGCACCATAATCTGATTTAATTCAGCCAGTTATGTGATATGGAAATAAATGTTGATTTTGGTTCTGATTTGTGCAAAAATGTTGACTAATCATCTTTTCATCTTTGAACTAGTTCATATAGATTTGTTTGGACTAATGATGTTGCTTTATTGGTTGATGATACACATGGATATATTTGACCTGACATTATATATTGTGTTTGCTTGTATACACTATATCAATTCAAATCCAAAAGAATTTCATTTAAAAGCTGTTAAAAGGATTTTAAGGTATTTGTTGCAACTTCATGGTCTGGTCTATGATATCCAACTAATGATAATCCTTGAGTTAAAGGGAAATTCAGATGCAGATTATACGGGTAGCCTAGTTGATAGAAAAAGTACTAGTGAAACGTGTTTTATTAGTTGCATCATTTTCAAAGAAAATATCTGCATATTTTTTTTCCAGCTGATTTTCAATTAGCAGACATTTTTTTAAAAACCCCTTTAAGAAAATATTTTTTGTTGACTTCGATTCAGATTAGTCTTTTTAGAAAATTTGATTTTATAATTATTTTTGGATTTGATCTTAAATGACTACATTAACTAATCTGACTCCCTACTGATTATCGAAAAGAAAAATAGTGATTAAAAAAAGTGATGAGTATCGATATTAATCATATATTATGACTTGAGACAGAATATTTAGTAAATTTCAATAAAAATTTAAACAAGTTTTATAATAACTTCTATTGGTAATAATTCCATGATCATCTCTATTTCTATCATATTTCTAACGATCATCACTCATTAAAATCCAATATAGTACGTCAAACTGTGGTATTTTAAATAGGAAATTATTCGTTTTTATTTTTTTTATTTTTTTAATAAAAACATCCAAAGTATCCACTCTCATTTAAAAGTCCCCACGGTTATGCATGGGTGAATTACTTGGAATATTTTTTTATGTGCTTTCATGCTCTTTTGAAAGCCCTCATGGTTATGCATGTATGGAACACATATCAAAATTGGTTATTAAATAGACGAGTTGATTCTAATTCCATTTAAAAGTCCTCACAGTTATGCGTGGTTAGAAGATACTTGAAATTTGTTTTTTATTTTTTAAAAATTTTGGGAATACTACTAATCTCATTTAAAAGTCCTAACGGTTATGCATTATTAGTAGATATTCAAATTCCTGATATTAATATACCACAAATAGACACAACTATATGGTTTTAAATGCCGACATCACCCCTATCATTCTAAAGTGGAATATGCACCTAACAGAGTATTTATGATTTTTGTTTGACTTTTTATTAAAATTTAATATCTATACTCGATTGGGTATTAATAGTGTATTAATGTCTATCACTTTATCTCTATTTTTTCTAACACTATTACTCTTTTGCTGATAACAAAAGGGGGAGAGAAAAGTTAAGATTTTGGCAAATAAAGGTCAAATGTGTTATTTTTTATTTGCATATTCCCACCTAGGTTTATTTGCATATTTTTAGTTATTTTCATGCATATATGAAGGGGGAGCTTTGGAGTAGGGGGAGCATTCAAAAAGGGGGAGTAAATAGAATGATCAAATACATGTAATAAATTCAAAATCTTAAATATATGTTTGTTATCATCAAAAGGGGGAGATTGTTGAATATGCAAGTATATGATTTTTGTTTGATGATAATAAACATATATATATATTCATTTAAATGTATTTGTTAATTGTACTATTTTATTTTTTCACATAATTAAATAAATATTTTTTGAATAAAATAAATAACATAGAATTTAAATTCAAACAGATATTTTATTCAAACAAATATTTTATTACAATTTTTGAATAGTAAAAAATTTGAGCTCTCACTATATATATACAAAATTTCAATTACAATAAAATTTCAAATCACAACATAATTTTTCATTAAACAATTGTCATTTACATTTGCACCTCACTACATATCACTCGTTCACTCATATTTGTTCTTCAACTATATTCCAGATTGAATCCAACATCTGAATTACCTGTAAAATAAACACCGACGCAGTAAAATTAAAAAAGAAATATTTTTGCAGTGTAAAGTAAAATGAGTATTTTTGAAAATGTATTTGCCTCAGTTATTTGGGTTGTTCGTCATCATTTATTTGGAATTCATCTTACACAAACAACTTGTGACATGCACAGTGTATCACTGTACATGCCACAAGGCCGTGCACAACGATATACACTTGATAAAACTGCAGGGACAGGTGAGCACAAGGTCAATCCCGAGCCATAAGCTGGATTTAACTCAGGTGCAATACAAATACATCACAAAATTGTCGAGTACAAGAATCCATAAACACAACAACAAGCCTCGACATGTTAAGTGGATGGTAAGCAGCAATGACAAATAGAATAATGCACATGAGCATAGTGGATCATGCAACATGTACAAAGGACTACAACAAGATTCAAGTATACATGAAGACCCACTTGAACAACACATCTACAATGGCATAAAGTAAAAGGCTCAACCAAACTGAACATATAAATATATATACATGTGTAGTGAAAACCAAAGATTCATGCATGTGCACCAGAACTGGAAACAAAGCAATGCAAAACTTTCAAATGAACACACATGAAAGGTTAACAAAGACATGGTCAGAGCTATCACCACACATGTATAGGTCCAACCAAAAAAGGCCCTAAAATAATATACTTGTGAAGATCAGAATAAAATGTTCAAGCAACTTAACATTGTATGGTAAGGTGCAGGCACAAGTCAAGGCAGGAAGAAAATAAAACCAAACCAGAGCATATCATATATGGTCAGAGAATAAAATGAATTGTTTGAAACAGTAAGTAAACATATCAAGTATTCAAGTATGAACTTGAGTGCAAGTGAAGCCTCAACCAAAACAAACTATCACGGCAGCTACACTATACATATATAAATTACACACAAACCAGATCACAATGAGACGGCAGCTCAACTGAATACAAGTGCAGACTGCACAGTCAAGTTCAAATGCAAGCACATGGAATCAAATGCGGACCACATGAACACAGTTGCATGAATTCAATGACAACATGCAAGTGGAACACAAAGACCACATAAACATATATACATATATGCACATATATATGTATACACATATATGAGCTCAAAGGCAATAACAATATGCAAGCAATCAAGCTGCATCAGAGGCATGCACAAGACAACTTACAACACAATGCAACACGAAGTATGAATGAAAGTATCCAGATGAAAAGAAACATATACGACATGACAAGAGAATCATCAGGTTAAATGGAGGCAAACCAAAATCACAAGCATACATATATACATAAGTAAACAACATATATACATATGCAGTGAAATATGGGATACAACAGAAGCAGTTCAATATGCAAGCAAGGCTACTACATGGTGCAGCAGACTCAAATATCAATGGCACCAGTGATGATACAAGTGCAGTGCAAAGCAACATAATCAAACAGAGAAACAAAGGATACAAGTACACTCAACAGACTTAAGTGAATATGCAACAGAGATTTGTGGATACACATTGAAACAGGACTCAGTTCAACATACAACAGACATGAACCGAAGACCAGAATTCAAGAGGAACAAAGTCAGGTCGAACTAACAGTTAACATGGAGCCTCAATAAAATATACACGTGAAATCAAGTATGTAGTGACAGGATGTAGTGAAGCAGTAAACAACAAATGCAGTGACAATATGAGATAAAACAGAAACAGTTCGATAAGTCAAGGAAGGTAACTAGCAGGTAAAACACAGATGAACAAAGTCAATGTTGTAGGGAATTTAAACTGAACATATCAAGTTTAAATGCCAAAGCCAAAGTAAAATTGAACTAGTCGAAGTTAAGTTCTCATCTCAAAATATTATCACAAATTCAAAGTGGCCGAAGTCAAACCAGAAAAGAACGGAACCAAATCCAAAGCAAACGCAATCCTTGATAATCAAGCAAAGGAATATACGAATTTAACTAGTCTAAACAAATCCTATGCACTCAAGCAAAATCAAACGACAAAGAAAAATTATCAGACGAATTCAAGCGAACGATAATTTAGGGAATTAAACCCTATAAATACCATTAACATCATCGGCCTACAAAGTATCGAGTTTAAGCATATCAACGAGAATAAATTAAGGAAATCGCATACCGGTTCATTTCAATTCAAACTCGATCGAGAAGCAGCCGTTTGCAAATCTAAGAGACGATCGATCGAAAGAGGAAGCAACGCGAAGACATCTATTTGATTGATCAACTTAAATCGGCAAAACCCTAATTTTCAGAAAGTACGAGGCAGCATTTTTCAAAGCAAAGGATACTGGCCGAAGAAATAAAAAGAAAAATGGGGACATTTTTTTCTTATCACTTCAATCTTTTTGGGCCAGCATATATTTGCGTTTGGGTTTTAATTTTATATAAGGCTTTTAGTTTTTAAATTAGGGTTTTATTACTTAGAGTTAATTTTATTTGTAATTCTCTTTTAAACTTTTGTGAAATTCTAGTCGTGTGACTAGGGGACGAACTACGGTGGTGTAGTTCGAGAATTCGCAACTCAGCAGTTGAGTTGTGGCAGGGTTTTGAGCATAGAGTTAGGTTAGTCTATAGCGGCTGTCGCAAGTTTACGTGTGTAAGCGTCTGACTACTTAATTTCTAGTAGGCAGGGTTTTACCGAAGCTGGGTAAATCTGTGTTGTTCTATTTCTGCTTTTATTATTCTGCTATTATCTGTGTTGCAATTATTTTATATATTTCCGCATTAAATTTTATAATTATTAGTATCACCCTATTCACCCCCCCTAGGGTGAAATCGATCCTACAGTTTGGTAGTTTAATTTGAAATTTTAAATTTAATTTGAATTTATACTGAATTAAATTGCCATTTAAATTTATATTGCATTTAAATTGTTAGTTAAATTCCTGATAATTATAACCAGTTAATTGTTGTGATTTATTGGCTGATTTGGATGATGATTGTGATTGATGTTTGTTTGTTGACATTTCGGATGATTGGATGTTTATATCCCTGTTATCGCTATGGATTGAAATGATACATACCCGAACGATCTTATAGATTAGGGAAAATCGTTATGGGTTGAAATGATAAACCCGAGCAATTTTATTGATTTGGAAATTATTGATTCGAGATACAGGTTGAAATGATATATACCCGGAAATTTTAACTATTTTGGGGTTGAAATGATACATACCCTATCACTTGACCATAGGGTAGAAAACTATATACGGACACCGTTGGTCGGTTTTAAATTATATTCTAAATAGTAAAGTGTGTTTGTTTTATATATTTTATTTTTAAATTTGATTTGATGATTTAAAAAAATTTATGTTTGGAAAATAATTTATTTATATATTTTAAAGTTTCAAATTATAAGTTAGTATATGGTTTAAAAAATAAATTTAAGATTTTTACTTATAATTTTATTTAGTTTTAAATATATTTTTAAATGGTTTAAATTTTAATTTAATGAAATATTTAATATAGTTTTAAGAGATTTATATAAAACTTAATTTAATAAAATATTTAATATAGTTTTAAGAGGTTTATTTAAATTCAATTTGATATAATAAATATAGATTTTTAAAATAACTTTAATAAATAAAAATGTAAGAGGTTTCGTAAAGAATTTATAAACGTTTTGTAAGAGATTTTATAATGGATTTTGTAAAAAGGATTTTTATAAAAGATTTTTATACAGGATTTTTATTATAGCTTTATAAAGGAGTTTATAAAGGTTTTAAAGGATTTTATAAAGGGTTTGTAATAGGAACTTGTTTAAAGGGGAAGAGTTGTAAACTATTTTGGAATTTATAAATAGCCTTATAAATGGTTTTAAAACGTATAAATAGTTTATAAACGGTTTAAGAGAGATTTATAAAATATTTTTGAAATTGATTGAAAGAAATCTTTCTCGGTATTTATGAATATATTTATACTTTTGGAATAAGTATGTGGATATCATGATATGAACGTATAAACTGTTTTCTGGATTTATTATTGAAAATGTTTTATACAATGACCATGGTGTGAAAAATGTAACGATTGGTTGTTAAAGAGACCAGGGTCGGATATTGTCATACTCTCTGCCAATTCTGAAACCACTTTAACAACTGTGCACGTGGTGGAGAATCCAGAAAGAAGTAGGATGGTTTGGCAAATGCTACTGTATGAGGTATGAGTGCAGCCCTGACCCCCGTGGGTCATCTTGATATGACTAAAACAGGAGCTATCCCGGGCCATGTGAGGTCGCTCCTCTTATCGGACATGCTTCTTCGATACCATATCTGTTACTTTGTGATTGATTTGGTGGCCACCTTCGATTTGATTATGGGAGTGTGTTCTGAGGTGGGTGGTAGTAGCTGTTATGTGTTACCACCAGTCCGGGCGTGCAAAATGGTAGAATCCTACCTTGGGCATTGCCTCGCGTGTCTTGTCATATGCCTTATCGAGCCCACTACGATTTTGGTTTGTGTCATACCTATGTAGTGCTCCCTGATAGCCCACCGGTTTAATGGAGTTTACAGTACTGTATAGACTATGACATTTATAAAAATGTGTTACGGGGGATATGGGTAACGCCTTAACGTTATTTTAATACTTTACTTTACTGATAGACACTACATATATAGCGTATATTACTACATATAAATAGTATAATTGATCCTTAGGAGATGGAAATCTCGAACATCTCTTAATTTATTGCACGCATGTTATACACTGGATAGGAGATGTAAAATTCCGTAAACATCTCTGAAGCCGCTACACTCATATTTATTTGCTGTTGATTTAACTTACATAAGATCTTTTAGTTCTGACTCGAGTGTTTTGTCTTTTCATTACGCTTGGGTCTGCTTGAGCATTTCAGCGTAAAGACTTTATTTCTGGAGGACGAAGATGGAGATTTGTATACTATATATATATACACTCCACTGCATCATGTTGTTCCGCTGCATTATCCTATTATACCCGCTGTATGTATAACTCTGATTGTATTGTAAAAGTGCAATCAAATGTTATTTGTAAAACAACTACATGAACTGTTTATTTGATTATTATATTTTGTCATTCCGCTGTGAGATTCTGCGTTTTATTTTATTTTCCTTCTTTTCTCTTATTTTCTTATTTACCCCATTAATGATCCTCCCTTTTGAAAGGTTTGTGTTGATATTATGGTTTTTGTCGATTTAAACCGTCCAAAAAGGTGGGTCGTTACAGTTGGTATTAGAGCTTTGGTTAGCGATAACCTTAGCTTTATGGGGTCTGACTCATTAGAGATAGGGTAGTAATACCCTAGAATGAGTTTGTTTGAGAGTATATATATGAGAGAACATATTTGTTAGTGTTATAAAAATGTTTTTATATTGTGTTAATTTGTTCTGTTAAGTATTTATGAATTCTGGTCGGAACATGGGACGCCATAACATCGATAGGGATTTCTAAACACTTAATAGGGCAGACCGACATAATATTGTTTTTGAAATATAGGTAAATGAAATAATTTAACCTAGTATTATAATTTTTTTATATAAAAGAATAATTTTTATAAATGGATATAGTTTTTTGTGATATGTTGTTTGTTAGGAAGTGAAATTTTATAAATATTGGTTGCAAAATAGAATTTACAAATAAAGTGAATATAAATTGGAAATTTGAGAACTTAAGTTCCGGGGTTTTTTAATTGGTTTTCAAAATATTTTGGGATATAATGTTATTATAATTTAGAAGTATTTTCGGATATAAATATTTTTAATGTGATTTGAATGAAGTGTTTTAAAAGAATTTTAAAAAGGAAATAAATTCTGTTTTCCCATCTTCTGTCGCTGGAAAATAATTTCGGTGATGACCGCGACATCATCGACATTCATTTTCGTGTTTCAAAGTAGGAAGACCACTGTGATAGCTTTGCTACACATTTATTTTGATAAGAAAATTTTGATTTAAATTTCTTAAGTATGATTTGATATACAATATATATAAGTATATATTATTTCAAGATGATTTGAATGAAACCCGGTATTTAGTTCTTAAAATTTTCTGATAATTAGTGGTTTTCAGTTATTGTAATAGAATGGAATCTTGACTATTTTTGATAAGATTGGAAACAACCAAATTGAAATCTAAATTAAGAGATAATTGTTTAATAAAAATATAAAGAGATTGGAGATTTTTAACTTGTAAATTTAAAGATAATGAAAATTAAGAAGATACGAACTATTGAACATTTTGTTAACTAAATTGAATAAGATAAACCTGTGTAACATTCAATTACATTCTAAAAGCATGTATAAAACTTACCAGAAATATTTAAAAAGTTGTAATGTTAAATATGAATATGTAATAGAATATTATACAAGTAAAAGCTTAATAACAAAAATGCTTTGAAATGAACATATGTTATATATGAAAAACTAATATGTACAATGAACATTATTAACATAAGTTAATATTTTGAAATGATAATAATTAGTTGAATAGTAAAACATGAATATAACTTAAGAAAATGATTATAAACTTAAGAAATAACTGAAATGCTTCATAAATAAGTTTATTATTAATTGACACTATAAAAGAAAGGATAAATGTGAATTAAAAAGTAGAGAAACTTAAGTATGATGATTCACAAATGAATATTAATCTTAATTGGAAATCGAGTTATATAGGTAAATGAATGTGAATTAAATTGAAAGGAAACTTATATAATATTTTAAGAATTGATCTGTTGATGTTCTAAATAATTGAATGGAAATAATTTATGTAAGTAAATGAATGAAAAGAGAAAGGATGATATTGTATGAATGGATGAAAATAAATAATAGGCAAGTAATGTGAAAATAAACCAATAGAATAAACTTAAATAATATTTAAATTCTTGGTTGTTTTGGCTTATGGGAAGTTTGGGAAATGATACTTCAAATTGTTTAAGGTTGTATGAATAATCTATTAAGAAATTACCAAAGGCTATTAAGCGTAAGGTACACTTGGTAGTTTATATACCACTCTTGGACGATGAAAAGTTTCGGAACCTGAACAAACGGTTCGTTTTGGTTGCTATGAATGTATGATTGATTTCTTTTGATTCATATGATGGTTGTTTTCTTTTTTCTTACATAAGATTATTATACATGACATGTTGTTGTTGCTATTGATTTGAAACAACTAAAATAATTCTTTTACAAAATTTTAACTCTTTTGGATTACACAAGTGAAATAAAGGTTTATGGAAGCAATAACTATTGCTTTTGGTTTCATAAAATAAAGTTGTTTGCCCGACAAATAGGTACGTTTTCGGATTACAGGTTTTGGAACGATGTATTATTATTGAAATATGATATATATATTGAAATTATTGATATTAATATTTTTCCGGACCTAGCCGCGCAAAGGAGACTATGCCGATTTTTTTCATAAATTTAAGACTTAGAAATTTTTTATGAAAGCAGAGTTATTTTCACACTTTTATTAAACTAAATTATGTAAATTAATTGTTTATAAATTAGTTATTTTGAATAAAATTATATCAAGTTTCTTAATTCCTTCTTGTTCCTTTTCGAGGATGAAATGTTTTGAGTAGGGGAGAGTGTAACGACCCGTATTTTTGATAATTAAACTATTAAATTAAATAAGATTTTGAAATTTAATATTGGGAGAAATTAAAATTTTATGATTTATAAATGGAAAAGATTATTTGAATGTAATTTAATAATGTTGATTTAATGTAATTGGTAACTATTTTAATATAACCTCAGTCAAATGAAATAATTGTAAAGTTAAATCGGTTAAATTTATAAATAAGGAATAAAATAATTGTTGGAATCAATTGTTGAAAACTTAATGTAATTAAATATTGCAGTTAATATGAGTTAAGATAATAACTGTAGAATATGAATGTAATAAAATGTAAACTTAATGTTAATAATTTCATAAGGTATTGGTTGATTTAATAAATAGAGTGTAAATCAAAATAAAAGAATTTATTGGTATTTAAAATATAATTAACTGGAATTTTGTTACAATTGCAATTGAACGCTGAATTGAGTGTAATATTTAAATAGCGAAATTAACATGGAAAATTTATTTTAATAGATTATTAATTTCTATGTAACCAAGAATGATAAAAAATTTAACTTTTAAATTTGAATTTAAAAGTGATTAAATCAATTTAATAATAATATATTTAATTAACGAGAAAATTTGCCATTTTGACCACTGTCAAGGATTTCGACGAAACTAGTTTCATCGGATCCATAATAGTGAATTATTGTAGGATTTCAAGTTTCATAGAGATCGGACTTATTGTTTGATCGTGCGAGCTCGAAACGCGTAGAAATCAATTAAAAGAAATTTAAACGAATATAATTTGATTTTGAAAGCTAACTTCTATATACAATGGAATTAAGGTTTGAAACTAGTTCCATTGAGTTTAAAAATACCGGAAACCTATATTTTGATATATGGGATGACTTATTTTCGTTTCGGGAACGAAACGGGATTTTCGGGTCATTGTTATCGTTTCGACCCAATTCGATATGTCCTTTCGTTCTTATCCATCTCTATTTATATAAATAGATATTTCCGGGAACCCTAGCTGTCTATTACAATTTTTGTATGTATCTGTTCAATTATTTCGTCTTTCTTCCCAATGGCTAAAAATCCTAATTTCAGTTTCAATCAAAAAAATAAAAAAAATAAAAAAACCTGCACAAATCAGATCGAGACCAAGACATGAGAAAGAGAAAGAGTTCCATGCCAAACAAGGCAGATCTAGGGCAGTCTCGGGTCGTGCTACGGGTTCAGGAGGCGAAAATCCTATAGCGACTTCCGGTTAGGAACCAAATGATTCAGGTCTCGGGTCGTTTTGGCAAAAACTCAGAGCAAGCACTGGGTATTTGAGGCGGTGGACTGAAGCTCAACTCGAAGTCGACTCAGGGCCGCTATGAAGGTCTGGGTAGGTGGAGCGAGGCGGCATAGGTGCTGCTATGTCGTGCGTGATCGAGGTAGGGTGAATGTAGCGTTATTTACAAATTTGCCCTCCTTTGTTTTTAATTTAAATTTAAATTTTCAAATATTCTAACTCGCGTAACTTTTTCATACGAGCTCGGATTTGGACACGGTTTCTTCTATTGCGATCGTATCAAAATTTCGGACGATATAAACCTTGTTTGGTTGCATTTAGAGACTGTTGGATTTTGGGCTTTTTTTATTTATTTTAAATAGACTAGAAATCAAAGGTGAGTGATTTAACCCACTCACGAAATACTAAACTATCTTATGTTAGTTGAATTAAGTTTATGATGTGATAAGAATATTTTTGGTTGTTGTTTGGTAGTTTAATTTGACATTTTAAATTTAATTTGAATTTATACTGAATTAAATTGCCGTTTAGATTAATATTGAATTTAAATTGTTAGTTAAATACCTGATAATGATAACCGGATAATTGTTGTGATTTATTGGCTGATTTGGAAGATGATCGTGATGGATGTTTGTTTGTTGACATTTTGTATGATTGGATATTTATATCCCTGTTATCACTATGGGTTGAAATGATACATACCCAAATGATTATAAGTAGGGAAAATTGTTATGGGATGAAATGATAAACCCTAGCGATTTTATTGATTTGGAAATTATTGATTCGGGATACGGGTTGAAATGATATATACCCGGAAAATTTAATTATTTTGGGGTTGAAATGATACATACCCTATCACTTGACCATAGGGTAGAAAACTATATACGGACACCGTTAGTCGGTTTTAAATTATATTCTAAATAGTAAAGTATGTTTTATTTTTAAATTTTATTTAATGATTTAAAAAATTTATATTTGGAAAATAATTTATTTATATGTTTTAAAATTTCAAATTATATATGGTTTAAAGGTAAATTTAAGATTTTTACTTATAATTTTATTTAGTTTTAAAATATATTTTTAAACCGTTTAAATTTTAATTTAATGGAATATTTAATATTGTTTTAAGAGATTTATATAAAACTTAATTTAATAAAATATTTAATTTAGTTTTAAGAGGTTTATTTAAATTCAATTTAATATAATAAATATAGATTTTTATAATAACTTTAATAAATATAAATGCAAGAGGTTTCGTAAAGAATTTATAAAAGTTTTGTAAGATATTTTATAATGGAGTCTGTAAAAAGGATTTTTATAAAAGATTTTTGTAAAGGGTTTTTATAAAAGATTTTTATAAAGGATTTTTATTATAGCTTTATAAAGGATTTATAAAGGTTTTAAAGGATTTTATAAAGGGTTTTATAAAAGGAACTTGTTTAAAGGGGAAGAGTTGTAAACTGTTTTGGAATTTATAAATAGCCTTATAAATGGTTTTAAAACGTATAAATAGTTTATAAACGGTTTAAGAGAGATTTATAAATTATTTTCGAATTTGATTGAAAGAAATCTTCCTCGGTTTTATGAATATATTTATACTTTTGGAATAAGTATATGAATATCATGATATGAAGGTATAAACTGTTTTCTGGATTTATTATTGAAAATGTTTTATACAATGACCACGGTGTGAAAAATGTAACGTGTAACGTCCCGATATTTTGGACCATTCGCATCCATTATAAGTGTATAGACAGACACTCATGCCGGAATTGAATTGCTCAAAATACCGCGTTGTTAATTTAAATTTGGCAAAACTGAACATATGCAGTAAATAAATAATCACAGATCACAGACAGAGTAATAAGTGCAGCGGAAATAAAAGAGATAGTAGTTCATGAAGCTACTATATGAATATATAAAATACATCAGAGTTTACAACAGAAGAATAATACAATACATCAGAGTTAAACCAGATACAACGGAAGAGTAACACGATACATCAGATACAAATCAGAATGCATCACTGGAATCATCGAATACTGAATGCCGGATAGATAGCTGGATCTCCAAGCGAAGCTCCAACTCCAAAGGTGAGTCTCGAAAGCTGAACCACTCAGTCTGACCCGAGCGTAAAGCAAAATACAAAACACTCGAGTTAGGATTAACATTCTTATATTAATAAATCCAACTCAAGTGAAATAGCAATTGAAATACAAGTAACTCAAAGGATGTTTGGAATAACCATCCTTTAAGGATCCGTTAAGCTATCTACTATGTAGTAGTATACGCTAAGTAGATAATGTCTATCAGTAATATAAAAGATATCAAAATAGCGTTAAGTCATGGCCCATTCCACCCTTAACACATTTTTATTCCCACAAGCATATACAAGACCGTAGTTTCCCCAAAACCGGAAGTCACCAGAGGGCAATCCATATACTCAAGGTACAAAACAAATTCGTAGTGGTCGCGCATAAATGGAATACAAGTATGACAAGGCACATGAGGCAATACCCAAGGTAGTGATACTACCGTTCGCCTGATCCGGACTGGTGAGAACGCAACGCCGCAGCGCCCGCAACACCGTGAAACAACACTCCCAAAATCAAGGGTGCACCAATCGAAAAAAAGTATAAGTAGTTCGAAGAAGTGTGTCCACTTGAGGTATCAATCCTCCATTGGCCCGACACAGCTCCTGTTTTAGTCATTTCCAATTTGACACAAGTGTCAAGGCTATCCATTATCGTTCTCTTTCTTCGGTCAACACGATCACCATTCCAAACACTTCATTCTGGATCATCACTCCGCGTATAATTATTAAAGTGGTTTTCGGTTTAGATAGAGAGTATATCCATAACCGAATTCCGGTCTCTTTAATAACTTCCGTAATTATTTCACCGATTGGTCGTTTATTTATTTTAAAACCAAATCAATTTCAATTTCAATTTCAATTCGTAAATCAACATTTCGTTTGTCTTCCTAAATCAATTTCCACAATCTACGTTTCAAAACTTCCAAATCATAATTTCAAAATCTTATAATTCAATTTCAATTTCTATTTAAAAAATTCAAATATTGATTCAAGTTCGTATATAAGTTTCATTACGAAATCATTTGATTTAATTTAACATTCGAATCAGTTTAAAACTCATTTATCGATTTCATTCAATATTCGTTAAGTTACTTTATCATTCAAAACAATTCCTATTAAATTTCCAATTCATTAAATCAATTCTTAAGTTCAACTTCATTAAAACAAAACTTACAATTTTGAATTAAATTAAATTCGTCAAATCAATTCTTTCAATTTCAAGTCTTACATTAATTCCAAAAATATCACATTTTCATTTCTTGTTAAAGAAATTCAATTTCACTTATTTACTTACTTAAATAAATTTCCAAAAACTCAATTAATAAAGAAAGCTCAATTTCAATTATTTACGAAGTAAATTCACTTATTCAAAAGTTCAATTTTACCTATTAAAGAATTCAATTCAATTTAATCATTAAATAAATTCAATCTTATTTAATTATTAAATGATTCAAAAACTTAATTATTAAATAATTTCAAAGTTTAATAATTTCAACTTAATTATAATTTCAAACTTGATTATTAAATCATTTCAAAGTTTAGCAATTTCAAACTTAATTACACTTTCAACTTAATTATTAAATCATTTCAAAGTTTAATAATTTCAAACTTAATTCAATAATTTCTCAAATTAAACAACATTTTTCATCAATTACATTGTAAATATTTTATTTCATATTTAAATATTAACATTTTCCTTTCGTTAAATTCAAATTCCAACTTCATTTCAAAACCATATTATTTATTCAAATAAAATCTTCGTTTTATTTTTAAATCAAATTATTGACCAATCGGGTTTTATTTAATTTTCTTTCCTAGGTCAAAGTTCAATTTTGGGTATTTATCATTTCAACCCGATTCCAATTCAATTCAAAATCAAAACATAGCAAAGGGAACTTGCAGTGTGATAACTGGGATGGTGTCAAAGTAAATAAACAAGCAATAACAATAATCAATATCAATCCAATAATCAATTCAAATAATCCCGAAATGACCGTATTAATTCGCATTGTTATTTGTACGAATTAATATAATTATTTCTAGAATCTACACTATCATTTCATGTAGATTAAAGATTATTACATTAAGGTTTTCACTTGTCATCTATTACAATTTCATCCATCATCAATTTAACAACATACATTCAGTGGTTCAAAGTGTAATTAAACAAATCCTACGTGTCAATAAATTTAACAGTTAAAGGGGTCATATTATACAATGTCATTAAATCAAATTTAACATTTAACTATCCTATATCAATTGCATACTATTTATCATTTTAACATTAACAATTTAACGTCCAATATAAACATCGACAATCAAACAATTATCAGCCAAACTATATTATCATCGCATAAATAATTAACAGATAATGGTGTTAGATGTCACAGGTGAACTGATACAGGTAATAGCATATATAACAGTGTAATTAACTAATAGCAGTATATTTCAATTTTCGTTTCAATTGAAATCAAATCTAGTAAATAAAAGAATGTTAATCGTGAGTGAGTGCTCACCTTCCGAGGCTAGAGAGATAGACTATGAAGTGAGTTACAGATCCAAACACGAATTCCAAATCAAAGCTAGATTGGCACGAATTCGACGAACAAGCTGATAAATCAAAATTTATAAAACGAATCAGAATCATCATTATATACGGTATTAGTGAAGTTATATACATAACTATATATAACTATTTACATATATAACCCAAACCCCAATTAAATTATATATATGTAAAATTCAATATCATCGTTTAACAAAATTTCAGATATTAAGGTCAAGCATGTATTTATAATATTTTTAAATCAATACATTCAACTTAATAGTTTAACATATATATTTGTATAACTTATAAAATCGACCAATAAACCAAAAGTTTTAAAACTGATAAAATATAAACACAATATGTTACATTTAAAACAATGTATACGCATACTGTTCAAATATATAGGCATTCACTTTTAAACAATGCAATGTAATAGTTCTATAATATAATATACTTTTCCAAACATATATATTTACTATAACTATTTACTGTAAACATATTTTCATTTATAATTTATATATACGAACAGCAATCTCGGCTATGCAAATAAACTTATACACATAAATCTATTACATCTTTCATCATATGGTATATTGAAATCAATTATATACAGCAACCTGTATACCTTTGCAAACTTTGTAAACTCATACATTTTGATATATATATATATATATATATATATATAATACTAAGACTTATATACACTGTCACTATATCTCTACCGTAAGCTTTTTTACAACACCCACAACATATATACAAACATATACTACCACAACTTTGTAAAATTAACATATTATAAACCGCCCCATTTACTGACATATTAGAAATTCTATATAAGCAACATACTACGTAATTCATGTATACTAGTATATATACAAAACATTCTATATATATAACTTTACATATATACGACAAACATATATACCTCTTACATTCATATCTTAAAACATATAACAAATAGAGAAAAGCCTATCTGTAACTATACAAAAGTAACTTGTACGTGCTGCCACAAAGTATATTTATATATATACAAACCAAAACATAAAACAAATAACTTGTTTAGATATAAACCTTTATATATACACGTAAAACACCAATATATATAAATATTCTTTAAACTCACGTATATAAATTTTCTTTTCCAAAGATGCAAACAGTGAGACTAAGCAAAAGTATGCAGACAATTACCATATATAGCATATATATGCCCATGCATGCTCTGCTGAAGGTAGCACGAGGCAGAGGTGGAAGGGGAGACCAACGTGGCTGAGAAGTGAAGAGGGGTGCGACATGGATGATGGGCGGAGCAAGGTGGTAGGTGCGGAGTATGCTGGTCAGTTGCTTGCTGTTTCGGGTTGTTGGCCTTGTATGGGAAGTTCGGTGGTGACTTGCGTGAGGAACGAGTTGATGGAAGCTTCACGTGGATAAGGCTACGTGCACGGTTCGGGTGGAGGAAGGAGTTGGTCGGCAAATTTGGTGATGGGCGAGGCGTTGGGCAAAGCGTTGTTTGGTGGGGCTTCACGTGTGCGCGGGGGTGCTTGGGCGAATGGAGAAAAGGAAGAGAGGTTGTGCGTTGAAGAGGAGAGAAGAGGGGAGAGAGTTTGTGCGTGAGGAAAGGAAGAGGTGCAGTGGGTGACGTTGCTCTGGAAATAGAAGAAAGGTGGAAGAGGAGTGGAGACGTACATGCCATAAAATACATTCATTTCTTTTGTTTTTGTTTTGAAAATTGAACTGATAAAATGAATATCTTGGAAATGAAGCAACGGGTAATAATGAAAAGTGGAAACAGAAGAGTCACGGCTATTCGGTTCTACGGTGGAATATTAGAAGACCACAAACAAAAGAAACGGAACCGATACCGATACCGGTTTCACGAATTTCGCTGTGTACCGGACTTCAAAATACTGAACTGAATATACCGTAGAGATCAGCCCGACGAGACGGTCAAAACGGTATACGGGTATCAGTGATACGATTGAATTATAAAAATTCGAATTTTTCTACTAGCGGAAATGCAAGAAAAACACTGAAAAATAAGATCGACGGAGCCAAAGATGTCCGAATTTGGAAAAATGACAAACTAACATCTTGCTCAGAAGATGGTTTAGAATTTTTCTATGTAAAAATATTTAGGTTTCGGAAACATTTTATTTTCACCGCTTTTTAACTGATTAAATTGAAGTGAATTTACACGCGAAATAAATTTCCATATTTTCAGCCGAAAATTTACCAGTTGCTACGTTTAACTAGACGTATTCCAAATATCAAATTTATATCTCAAAATTTTATCGTTTAAAATTTCACAAAATTTCAACTAATTACGTTATTAAAACAGTTGAAATTTTACGGGTCGTTACACTCTCCCCCACTCAAAACTTTTCGTCCCCGAAAAGGAACGAGGTAGGAGAATAGAAACAACAAGAAAGAAAACAGATTTGAAATGCAAAGTAACAATTAATTTTAAACCATATAAATTCAAATTTAAATAAATTGATATTCAATAATTGGTTTAATCCATTTGATTTCACTAAAATCAATCTCACTATTTCTAAATTCATTATCTTATTATCCCAATTCTTAAATTTACAATTTCTAAAATAATAAATTTGAACAGTCTTTTATTATAATCATATTTTTCGACAATTTTAAATTCTTCTTTATTCCAAATTACTGTTAAATTTTCTACTTAATATATCTACTCACATATATTTAACCTATATAAATTAATTTAAAACATAAAAGTTTCGATTTAAATTAATTTACATCTATTAATTTCTGTTAAATTTATGGTATTTCATATGTATATCAAATTTCAATTTATTAATTCTTTCAAAACAATTTATTAATTCTTTCAAAACAAATTTATTAATTCTTTCAAAACAAATTTATTTCATTATTAACTGAGTTTACTTATTATCCTATCTAACTCTATTAACATCTTTATAATCAAAATTTAGTGTATAACTTTTATTATAACACTCAAATTTTATTTATAAAATTATTTTTATATTGTATATTATCCAATTACATTTTAACTTATGAATAATTTAGGTAAGTTATATTGAAATGCAATTTAGTATTATACAAATAAAATTATCAAATTCAATTATCTCAAGTTTAAATACTTATTCAAAATTTTGGTTTTATTTATAATTAAAATCATCCTTTAACAAAATTTAAGAATTAGATTTCCGATTAACTTTAATCAATTTAGAGATATATATAATATATTTATATCAAATCAAATTAAATTTTAAAATAAGGTACTTATATATATAAATCAAATTATACTGAAGAAATTCAAATCAAAATATTTTTCAAAACAAAACCATAGCAAAGCTACAGAATAGTATCTCCACTTCGAAACTCGAAAATGAACGTCGATGATGCGGCCGCCATCACCGAAATTATTTTCCAGCGACAAAGAGAAGAGCACTGATTTCAACATTTTTTTTTAAAATTCTTTGAAAACGATTTCTATTCGAAAATACTTTCAATACTATATACTTTAAAATTTTAAAAAACCAAAGTTCGAAATCACCGGAAACTAATAAATTCTCAAATTTCTGAATTAGATTAATTTCAAATTCCAATCAATTTATAACCAAGTTTATAAATTCATTTATTTATATTATGCAATGGTCAATGGTTTACAAAACAATAAATGAAAATCAAATATTATTATTTTCAGACAACAAATTCATTAACAATTTAATTTGAAAAAAAAAAAATTTTTTTTTACACTTATATATAATATAATCATATAAAATTTATTTCATTTACTAAATTTGAAAACAATATTGTGTCAGTTTGCTCTGTTAAAGTGTTTTAGAAATCCTATCGATAGCGTTGATCAGACGAATCGATCGGAAACCCAAATCAACATCAACAACTCAAACAACACAATATATTTTAAAACATTTAAATATAATTTTATAAATACAATTCCTCGCTCGACGATACAAGAACAGATTTCAAAATATGTATAGAGATTCAAATTTGATGGAAATCAAATCAAAGAGAATTTTGATTTGAAAAATAAGTTTGAAACAGAAGATAAGATAATTCGATTACCACAATCGGAAGATGGATAAGCTTATTAAATTCATGGGCAACCTTAACCGGGTCGTCCGTAACTTCAAGAGTAAGATCGATGTGGAATTTCGAGGTAAATCGACATTCGATCTCAAAAATAAAATTCAGGTATAGCAGGAGATAGATAGCATCGTAAACCGAGGATACAGAAATCTCCGGTAAGTCAATGCCTATTGTAAAGGAGTTTCACCCCTTTACACATCATTCGAAGATTGGCGAGACCGCCGATCTATTATAGATATCATTCAAAATGGAGTTATGGGGTGCTACAGAATTGGAAGAAGACGAATAGTGAGGGACACGAATGAATTTCGGAACCGAAGGGAACGTTCCAAAATTCAAAGGAATTTAGTCAAAGGAAGAGATTGAAACTCGAATGAGAGTGTTTTCTGTAAATACATTTACCCTATATGTTGAGTTTTGCCTAGAGCTACCAAAGCTCTGATACCAACTATAACGTCCCGATATTTTGGACCATTCGCATCCATTATAAGTGTATAGACAGACACTCATGCCGGAATTGAATTACTCAAAATACCGCGTTGTTAATTTAAATTTGGCAAAACTGAACATATACAGTAAATAAATAATCACAGATCACAGACACAGAGTAATAAGTGCAGCGGAAATAAAAGAGATAGTAGTTCATGAAGCTACTATATGAATATATAAAATACATCAGAGTTTACAACAGAAGAATAATACAATACATCAGAGTTAAACCAGATACAACGGAAGAGTAACACGATACATCAGATACAAATCAGAATGCATCACTGGAATCATCGAATACTGAAAGCCGGATAGATAGCTGGATCTCCAAGCGAAGCTCCAACTCCAAAGGTGAGTCTCGAAAGCTGAACCACTCAGTCTGACCCGAGCGTAAAGCAAAATACAAAACACTCGAGTCAGGATTAACATTCTTATATTAATAAATCCAACTCAAGTGAAATAGCAATTGAAATACAAGTAACTCAAAGGATGTTTGGAATAACCATCCTTTAAGGATCCGTTAAACTATCTACTATGTAGTAGTATACGCTAAGTAGATAATGTCTATCAGTAATATAAAAGATATCAAAATAGCGTTAAGTCATGGCCCATTCCACCCTTAACACATTTTTATTCCCACAAGCATATACAAGACCGTAGTTTCCCCAAAACCGGAAGTCACCAGAGGGCAATCCATATACTCAAGGTACAAAACAAATTCGTAGTGGTCGCGCATAAATGGAATACAAGTATGACAAGGCACATGAGGCAATACCCAAGGTAGTGATACTACCGTTCGCCTGATCCGGACTGGTGAGAACGCAACGCCGCAGCGCCCGCAACACCGTGAAACAACACTCCCAAAATCAAGGGTGCACCAATCGACAACAAGTATAAGTAGTTCGAAGAAGTGTGTCCACTTGAGGTATCAATCCTCCATTGGCCCGGCACAGCTCCTGTTTTAGTCATTTCCAATTTGACACAAGTGTCAAGGCTATCCATTATCGTTCTCTTTCTTCGGTCAACACGATCACCATTCCAACCACTTCATTCTGGATCATCACTCCACGTATAGTTATTAAAGTGGTTTTCGGTTTAGATAGAGAGTATATCCATAACCGAATTCCGGTCTCTTTAATAACTTCCGTAATTATTTCACCGATTGGTCGTTTATTTATTTTAAAACCAAATCAATTTCAATTTCAATTTCAATTCGTAAATCAACATTTCGTTTGTCTTCCTAAATCAATTTCCACAATCTACGTTTCAAAACTTCCAAATCATAATTTCAAAATCTTATAATTCAATTTCAATTTCTATTTAAACAATTCAAATATTGATTCAAGTTCGTATATAAGTTTCATTCCGAAATCATTTGATTTAATTTAACATTCGAATCAGTTTAAAACTCATTTATCGATTTCATTCAATATTCGTTAAGTTACTTTATCATTCAAAACAATTCCTATTAAATTTCCAATTCATTAAATCAATTCTTAAGTTCAACTTCATTAAAACAAAACTTACAATTTTGAATTAAATTAAATTCGTCAAATCAATTCTTTCAATTTCAAGTCTTACATTAATTCCAAAAATATCACATTTTCATTTCTTGTTAAAGAAATTCAATTTCACTGATTTACTTACTTAAATAAATTTCCAAAAACTCAATTAATAAAGAAAGCTCAATTTCAATTATTTACGAAGTAAATTCACTTATTCAAAAGTTCAATTTTACCTATTAAAGAATTCAATTCAATTTAATCATTAAATAAATTCAATCTTATTTAATTATTAAATGATTCAAAAACTTAATTATTAAATAATTTCAAAGTTTAATAATTTCAACTTAATTATAATTTCAAACTTGATTATTAAATCATTTCAAAGTTTAGCAATTTCAAACTTAATTACACTTTCAACTTAATTATTAAATCATTTCAAAGTTTAATAATTTCAAACTTAATTCAATAATTTCTCAAATTAAACAACATTTTTCATCAATTACATTGTAAATATTTTATTTCATATTTAAATATTAACATTTTCCTTTCGTTAAATTCAAATTCCAACTTCATTTCAAAACCATATTATTTATTCAAATAAAATCTTCATTTTATTTTTAAATCAAATTATTGACCAATCGGGTTTTAGTTAATTTTCTTTCCTAGGTCAAAGTTCAATTTTGGGTATTTATCATTTCAACCCGATTCCAATTCAATTCAAAATCAAAACATAGCAAAGGGAACTTGCAGTGTGATAACTGGGATGGTGTCAAAGTAAATAAACAAGCAATAACAATAATCAATATCAATCCAATAATCAATTCAAATAATCCCGAAATGACCGTATTAATTCGCATTGTTATTTGTACGAATTAATATAATTATTTCTAGAATCTACACTATCATTTCATGTAGATTAAAGATTATTACATTAAGGTTTTCACTTGTCATCTATTACAATTTCATCCATCATCAATTTAACAACATACATTCAGTGGTTCAAAGTGTAATTAAACAAATCCTACGTGTCAATAAATTTAACAGTTAAAGGGGTCATATTATACAATGTCATTAAATCAAATTTAACATTTAACTATCCTATATCAATTGCATACTATTTATCATTTTAACATTAACAATTTAACGTCCAATATAAACATCGACAATCAAACAATTATCAGCCAAACTATATTATCATCGCATAAATAATTAACAGATAATGGTGTTAGATGTCACAGGTGAACTGATACAGGTAATAGCATATATAACAGTGTAATTAACTAATAGCAGTATATTTCAATTGTCGTTTCAATTGAAATCAAATCTAGTAAATAAAAGAACGTTAATCGTGAGTGAGTGCTCACCTTCCGAGGCTAGAGAGATAGACTATGAAGTGAGTTACAGATCCAAACACGAATTCCAAATCAAAGCTAGATTGGCACGAATTCGACGAACAAGCTGATAAATCAAAATTTATAAAACGAATCAGAATCATCATTATATACGGTATTAGTGAAGTTATATACATAACTATATATAACTATTTACATATATAACCCAAACCCCAATTAAATTATATATATGTAAAATTCAATATCATCGTTTAACAAAATTTCAAATATTAAGGTCAAGCATGTATTTATAATATTTTTAAATCAATACATTCAACTTAATAGTTTAACATATATATTTGTATAACTTATAAAATCGACCAATAAACCAAAAGTTTTAAAACTGATAAAATATAAACACAATATGTTACATTTAAAACAATGTATACGCATACTGTTCAAATATATAGGCATTCACTTTTAAACAATGCAATGTAATAGTTCTATAATATAATATACTTTTCCAAACATATATATTTACTATAACTATTTACTGTAAACATATTTTCATTTATAATTTATATATACGAACAGCAATCTCGGCTATGCAAATAAACTTATACACATAAATCTATTACATCTTTCATCATATGGTATATTGAAATCAATTATATACAGCAACCTGTATACCTTTGCAAACTTTGTAAACTCATACATTTTGATATATATATATATATATATAATACTAAGACTTATATACACTGTCACTATATCTCTACCGTAAGCTTTTTTACAACACCCACAACATATATACAAACATATACTACCACAACTTTGTAAAATTAACATATTATAAACCGCCCCATTTACTGACATATTAGAAATTCTATATAAGCAACATACTACGTAATTCATGTATACTAGTATATATACAAAACATTCTATATATATTACTTTACATATATACGACAAACATATATACCTCTTACATTCATATCTTAAAACATATAACAAATAGAGAAAAGCCTATCTGTAACTATACAAAAGTAACTTGTACGTGCTGCCACAAAGTATATTTATATATATACAAACCAAAACATAAAACAAATAACTTGTTTGGATATAAACCTTTATATATACACGTAAAACACCAATATATATAAATATTCTTTAAACTCATGTATATAAATTTTCTTTTCCAAAGATGCAAACAGTGAGACTAAGCAAAAGTATGCAGACAATTACCATATATAGCATATATATGCCCATGCATGCTCTGCTGAAGGTAGCACGAGGCAGAGGTGGAAGGGGAGACCAACGTGGCTGAGAAGTGAAGAGGGGTGCGACATGGATGATGGGCGGAGCAAGGTGGTAGGTGCGGAGTATGCTGGTCAGTTTGTTGCTGTTTCGGGTTGTTGGCCTTGTATGGGAAGTTCGGTGGTGACTTGCGTGAGGAACGAGTTGATGGAAGCTTCACGTGGATAAGGCTGCGTGCATGGTTCGGGTGGAGGAAGGAGTTGGTCGGCAAATTTGGTGATGGGCGAGGCGTTGGGCAAAGCGTTGTTTGGTGGGGCTTCACGTGTGCGCGGGGGTGCTTGGGCGAATGGAGAAAAGGAAGAGAGGTTGTGCGTTGAAGAGGAGAGAAGAGGGGAGAGAGTTTGTGCGTGAGGAAAGGAAGAGGTGCAGTGGGTGACGTTGCTCTGGAAATAGAAGAAAGGTGGAAGAGGAGTGGAGACGTACATGCCATAAAATACATTCATTTCTTTTGTTTTTGTTTTGAAAATTGAACTGATAAAATGAATATCTTGGAAATGAAGCAACGGGTAATAATGAAAAGTGGAAACAGAAGAGTCACGGCTATTCGGTTCTACGGTGGAATATTAGAAGACCACAAACAAAAGAAACGGAACCGATACCGATACCGGTTTCACGAATTTCGCTGTGTACCGGACTTCAAAATACTGAACTGAATATACCGTAGAGATCAGCCCGACGAGACGGTCAAAACGGTATACGGGTATCAGTGATACGATTGAATTATAAAAATTCGAATTTTTCTACTAGCGGAAATGCAAGAAAAACACTGAAAAATAAGATCGACGGAGCCAAAGATGTCCGAATTTGGAAAAATGACAAACTAACATCTTGCTCAGAAGATGGTTTAGAATTTTTCTATGTAAAAATATTTAGGTTTCGGAAACATTTTATTTTCACCGCTTTTTAACTGATTAAATTGAAGTGAATTTACGCGCGAAATAAATTTCCATATTTTCAGTCGAAAATTTACCAGTTGCTACGTTTAACTAGACGTATTCCAAATATCAAATTTATATCTCAAAATTTTATCGTTTAAAATTTCACAAAATTTCAACTAATTACGTTATTAAAACAGTTGAAATTTTACGGGTCGTTACATAACGATTGGTTGTTAAAGAAACCGGATTCGGATATTGTCATACTCTCTGCCAATTCCGAAACCACTTTAACAATTGTGCATGTGGTGGAGAATCTAGAACGAAGTAGGATGGTTTGGCGAATGCTACTGTATGAGGTATAAATGCAGCCCTAACCCCCGCGGGTCAGCTTGATATGACTAAAACAGGAGCTATCTCGGGCCAAGTAAGGTCGCACCTCATATTGGACATGCTTCTTCGATACCATATCTGTTACTTTGCGATTGATTTGGTGGCCACCTTCGGTTTGATTATGGGAGTGTGTTCCAAGGTGGGCGGTAGTAGCTGCTATGTGTTACCACCAGTCCGGGCGTGCAAAATGGTAGATTCCTACCTTGGGCATTGCCTCTCATGCCTTGTCATATGCCTTATCGAGCCCACTACGATTTTGGTTTGTGTCGTACCTATGGAGTGCTCGTTGATAGCCCAACGGTTTGGTGGAGTTTACACTACTGTATAGACTACAACATTTATAAAAATGTGTTAAGGGGTATATGGGTAACGCCTTAACGCTATTTTAATACTTACTTTACTGATAGACACTACATATATGACTACATATAAATAGTTTAACGGATCCTTAGGAGATGGAAATCCCGAAAAATCTCTTAAGTTATTGCACGCACGTTATATACTGGATAGGAGATGTAAAATCCCGTAAACATCTCTGAAACCGTTACACTCATATTTATTTAATGTTGATTTAACTTACATAAGATCTTTTAGTTCTGACTCGAGTGTTTTGTCTTTTCATTACGCTCGGGTCAGCCTGAGCATTTCAGCGTTGAAGACTTTATTTCTGGAGGACGAAGATGGAGATTTGTATACTATATATATATTCCACTATATTATGTTGTTCCGCTGCATTATCCTATTATACCTACTGTATGTATAACTTTGATTGTATTGTAAAAGTGTAATCAAATGTTATTTGTAAAACAGCTTCATGAATTGTTTATTTGATTATTATACTTTGTCATTCCGTTGTGTGATTCTATGTTTTGTTTTTTCCTTCTTTTCATTTATTTTCTTATTTTCTCCATTAACAATCCTCCCTTTTGAAAGGTTTGAGTTGACATGTGTGGTTTATTGTCGATTTAAACCGTCCAAAAAGGTGGGTCGTTACAAGGTTAATATTATTTCATTTAAATAATAGTTTACAAAATCGTGCAAGATAAGGGTTTATAAGAAACCCAACATATTCTGGACCAAGGAGTTGGTAGGTTGTGTGATTTAAAAGTCTACACGTAATAATTGTTTGTGAGGGATCCTGTATAAATCTCCCCAAAAAGATTTTGGGAAAGACTGCCATTGGATGACATATTTACGTTTTAAACTTAAGTTTGTAAACTAAAACAAAATTAGTTTTACATATAAGGAAATTCATAAAATGTTTATGAATACTTATTCCATTGCATTGATTAACAATTGTTGTTTCTAGAAATACCAACTTTATAGTGAATAAATTTCTTTGAGAAATTATTGGTAGTAAAATGGAATTGGATACGATCCAAAGATAAAACTGACTACATGAGGTAAAATGAAATTAAATAACCTAAACGAACACATCCCATTAGAGTGTTTAATAAGTATGCTCGCACAGTGAAGATAAACTATGAATTTCTTATCAATGTCAAAAATATATAATCCTCAGTTGTTTAATTAAACCACTAAGAGTGTTGATTCTGTGGTATGGTACGATGCGCAGATCGAATACAGATTCCAAGTACATTATCAAAATATGATTTTGATAACTGTATAGGAAGGGATATGATCCATTGGCCTCAAACATGTCTATATGAGAAAGACGAATGCAGTTGGAATATAGTGAGCCACATTGATAAGAATACTCCATGAATTTCAATTGTTGAAATTAACGTAATAGATTCACCGTTCGATGTGCTCAAGTTAGTTCAGACCATACTCACAAATTATCGTCTAGTATGACTTTATGTTTTGGTATATATATTTTGAAATAGAAAGTTCTGAATATACATTTAGACTAGTCTGTTTGCACACAACAACCAAAGTGTCTCGAAGTCAGTGGGAGCGATATTGAGTTTGTCGGTTTTTAGATACGATACGAGAATGGATACGGAAGTATTATTTTGAAAAGCATCTAAATTGAACAAATGTTTTGATAAGAATATCAAATAATTTGATTGTCAATCAAAATGTAGAGGAAGCGTGTGCTTATAAGAAACAAAGTTAAAAAGGTACATAGATATTTCTAAACCATAAGTAAACAACACACTGTTGATTGTTAACGATGTACTTGTGTTAAAATCAGCCTTAGTTGCTTTAATACTCGACGTTGGATTTATAAATGATGCCTTTTATAGTGAGTATAGTAGATGTTGGGAATGTCCCAAACGATATGCAAGGACATCTTTTTAAAATGTTTAATACGGAAGATGTAAGATGGATTCCTTATGTATTGACAATAGGAATTATCATACATATTATATTTTCTATGGTATCGTGATTTGTTTATGTATTTGATATGTAAATAAAATATTAAATCCAAATAGATATCACTAAATGGTTGTATGAAGTGTTCTCATGTATTTATGAAATACTAGAGAACTGTTTACAAAAATAACGAACTCCTTATGAAGGAGTGTTCGGACTCGAACTTCATAAGTGATATTGAGTATAATATATCAATGTAATTCTAATCACTGGGAACTTTATCGTTTTGATTGTTAATATTTAATTAAGTTTAAATATTTAAACAATTGATTTCAAAAGCTTAATAACACTTTTTAATTAATAAATAATAATGGTGAACTTATAATAGGAAAATATTTACAAAAAAATGAGCCGTTTTCTTTCCCTAATTCTTTCGGGAGCAACGAGCGATGAAAATCAACATCGTCGGGTTCGTTGAACTCATGTGGACAATGGCTTCGAATCTTTGTTAGGTTTGTTGAGTGTGGTGAAGTTTAGTCGAGATCAAATTTTGAGGCCAAACTGGGGTTACGGTGTGTCGGAGCTTGGGGAGGTTTTAGGTGAAACGGAGGGTGCCAAGGTGTTTCTCATGCGAAGCCGAGAAGATTGGTGATTGTCGGAGAGTGTGCGGCGCTGCCTTATGAATCGCGACTTTCTATTGTCATGGTGGAGATTTTCAGGTCGCATTTTGCCCGGGTTAATCAAATTGTATGATTTTGGGTCGGATGCGAAGCTCGCACAAAGAGAAGCACAACGGAATTGGCAGTGGTTAATTTCGTGGAGTGTAGCTCGAGGAGGAAGGGAAAACGTGCACGTGACCATGGGTTGTATCACTGATACACTGTGCACAAGATTTGGAAGAGAAGATTAGAGAAGGTAATTTAAATTTAATTAAGAGACTAGTAAAGTTAATTATTTTAATCAATCCAATACCTTATAAAATCAGTAACTCTTGCATATGAGGTCCAAATCGAACACGACCTTTTGTGTTTCTTTCGTAGGAGCGTTATCTACGCACTGGAGCTGATTTCATAAAGTTTGGAGCAAGTAGAATTTTGAGCTAAAATCGAATGCCGTTCGATTTTGGATCAAGCAGGAACACGAAAGCGTCAGCTGGAATTTTGGTGAGTTAACTCACCTTTGGATGAACATTATATGATATATGGTAAATACACTATACCAGAAAATCTCTTTCGTAGCATTGAAAAAATGCTCCTAAATGGTACCGTAGCGGTTTTATAAATGTTATTAACCAACATGCTATGGTAGATCGATTACCTACTGTAGCTTCAAATAAACGGTACAAAAAATGTGGACTTGCTGCATGCATGCAGACAACGCTACTAAACTTAACCGCTACAAAATTATGTCCCACTTTATAGCGATTATGAAACGCTACATAATGTAAACCATTATAAACTATTTTCACATTCGGCATCATATTTTCAATGCTATGAATTTAGTAATTTAGGAGCGCTCAGAAATACTGAAGAGTAACGCTATTGAAGCATTTCAGTTTATTGTAGCAGTTTATATCCACTGCAAATAAACAACCTCTAAAAATGTGGGTTTTTGGATATGCTGATAGTACCTAATGCATTATGTAGCATTTTTTAGACACTGTATAGCGATTTTTCAAATGATGTATATATTTGTAGCATTTTTTAGACACTGTAAATTTTCTATAGCATTATTTTAATAATAACATCTCGTTGTAGTATATATAATGCATGGTTTGTTCATAATCAATACAGCAGCTCATTTCTGCACTACATATAACATTTCAAATGTATATACATGCAATAAATTCAACCAACAATAGAAAATCAATATAATTGAGAACATAATTATCAAATACTTCTAAGTAAAAGATATTTTGTTCATACAATAGTGTTTCTAAATTATTTAATACAATACTTATAATAATCGATATTTTGTTCATACAATAGTGGTTTTAAATGTCTAATACAAAATACAAATGGTTAAGGCCACGAACTTGAAAGATATAATCATGCAACATAAGTACTCTTCACCAAAATCTTTTCCCTCCTGCATGTGACAAAGATTAAAATAAAATAGACAAGAATGATAATTAATGTGAATATATAACTACACTAGTATAAAAACTAGTTCAACTTAGACATGGTTTTTCATGTAGTAATTATCAGGTTTTTAATAATGGACATGCTGGTGATTTTGAAAGTTAGAATTTTCTGAAATATATTTCTGAATAATCATGCAGTGTAACACTATGAGTTACAATTGAGTCTAAACTCCTGGTTCTCCCAATTATATTATGCACGCATAGGTCACCCCAGGCTAAATTATTCTGCCTCAAAACCGACTCACTGTTCTTTACTTCTCTCCTGCTTTCAACCCAATCTGCCACCTCATTATCATAACCTAACGTAGAAATAACAACCTCATCACTTTTCTTTTCATTACCAAAAACTTCCTCTACCAATGCTCTGTTGGGTGTCCCTATTGTTACTACCCAAACAAATGCACAAGAAGATGGTAGAGATGATCTAGTCCACGAGCCAGTGCAGGTTTCAATTCCTCTTGATGATTGGGTTATTGTGCCTCATTCAGTTGTAAATGCTTGGGTTATCCATGCAAATTCCTTTGACTTAATGCACTCCGGTGCACTGGTTTGTGCATAACACATCAGCCTAATTGTTTCTTGCACTATTCTATTTCAAAGGCAAATGTTGTCATCGATACCCATGCTGAATATGCTGCTGACCAATATAAAAATTGTATCCATGTGTACTAAATCCGCTTTTCCAGGCTCTAACACGAGAATTCTTGCGACCAGCCCAAATGGAAACTGTTCCAGCAAGTATCAACAACTCCATGCAAACATAAATGTTTTCTGAACAATTTTACATTGAGAATTCCTTTTCACTTCGTTGAGCTATTCCCGAAATAACCCTATAATCACTCCATGTTTTCCCCACTATAACACTTAACTTGAATTCCAAAGAAAGTGATTCCACTCCCCAAAATAACTCTCAATATCATACTCACTCATACACTACCATGCAAAATCATCAAACAAGCTTTCCTGAAAACTCTTCTCAAATGAAACAGATTCTAAATGCAAATAATATCATCACAACTGATCTTCACCCCTCGTTAGCATAACAAGCCACTATATTCATGCATCACTTGTCTAACCAAACTCCATCAACCCTTAACAACTGTTCTACGCCAAAAACACAACCAAACATCACACTAGACATGTCAGAAAGCACTACTCATGAACAAACTCACCTCTCTAAACCACCTCAATCACCACACACAAACTTATTAGCACACCCTCATCTTAAGCTGCCTCCTCTACCGTCACCACCCAATCTGCCCCCAATAGCACCCTCCTCAAGACCAAGCAAAGAAAAAAGGCAGGAGAGGAAAGAATAGGTCAAAAACTTCAAACTCCTCCTTTGATTACCTGAACAATGGGCATGAATTCGTCTCATCTCAAACATTTCCTGCTACTGCAATAACACAGCCAATAATACACCCTCTTCCACAAGACACACTAGAAGCCGCCCTAACCCACTCCTCTCCCCTCTAAGCTTATAATGATGAGTAACATAGCTCTACAAATGTTGCCTCAAATAAGAAATAAAGGCACACATAAGAAATTAGATAGGGTCCATGCTTATGTGGATACATTAGAGGATATAACGCACACATAAGAAATTGCCTGTAAAAGTTATTATAAAGGCAATTAAAACTATTTGTGCTACTACGAATAATCGTTGCATACAAACTATAGAGGCATAACTTTTATCATTAGGCATTCCTAAGCCCATTTCTGAATAATTTTCCCCAACAACATCATTATCATCTATAATTAAGGCTAGAGCATTTGTTATGACATTTAACATCAAAAAAAATAATGAAAATGGAATTAATACTTACAGGTATTCCTACAACCAAAAGATCATCTTCTTCCATTAAAACTCGACAACATTGGTAGCAGGCTAAGTTATTGCGAAACCAATGGTATCTTTAATGCATGCAAACTTGGATGATAGCCTATATACAACCGCTTCTAGAATTCTTAAAACATCTACCCAAACTTTAACCGCCTCTCCCTAATGGAACGAAATGAACCAATTCATTTGGATTCCCTGAAGCCACACATCCTTCAGCAATTATTTCTCCTTTTCCACCCACATCGATCAGCTTACATTTATTCTTTGTAGTAGCCTGTGCTGACTACTAAAGTAAGAAAGATGAAAAAAATGTTTTAGTTTATCAGGAATCGTAAACTAATATCCTAAAATTAACATGTGTATGATGCGTCCTCCTATGTTAATATTATTAGTGCATGTAGTAGAACGAAAAAGAAACTAAACTATAAACACATTACCAAAGGAGATATTGAAGTATTGATGGAAGGAGGAGAACATAAGCGTTAACCTTCTCAACAACTACTTTTGCTTCTGGCCAAGCTACTTTGCTATCAATAGCTTCTTCAACATATGTCATACCACCCGATGCCTCCATAAATAGGCATTTGGTTTTTTGAACTGTCTATAGAACTAACACATCAGACGTTCCAAGAGGAATACCATTCACAAGTTGTACTGGATCGCTATAAATTATCCGCCCTTCAGCAACTGCAATTCCTCGCTTCCGGTCCAATCATATAGTTTGCACTTATGGTTTGTGCTGCCACTATTACTAATCTATCAAAGTGAAAACATTTTTATGAAGTTTATAGTTGCATATTAATTGATAATCATTTCAAATTTATAAGTCATGAATTCTGATACTTTAAGACACAGTGCAATACGATTCGTAGCAACCACTATAATGATATCCAAATGGAAATTAGACAAATGTTTTTTTCCTCTACATGAAAATGTTTGTACTACTTCATAAGTGCAGAATATAATGTTGAGTGTGGAGATAGAGAAGTAGTAGACAATTGTAGTAATGATGTAAAGAAAGTTGAAGAAGTAGCCTTCTGCAGAGTAAGAGCAAGGGACTACTTTCGCCTAAGGTCTAACGCAGACCGCTATAATTTCTATTTGGGTTTCATAATATATTCAATTCATCATAGGAAGAAATGAACATATAATTTATGGTGCTTTATGCATGTTATTGTCTAATGTTACTTTAAATACATTGAACTGTGTGAGTGGCTATTGTAAATTGATGCTAGACACACACTATTATCCATGTAATACAAAGGGATGTTTGTTGCTCCTATTCAAAATTTATATTTATCACTGGAATGGGAAATATACTTACATATCTTGTTTCATAGTTTCTTTTTTGCTAAAGCAAAATACATGTAAACCACATGCTACCAGACAATTATTTTTCAGGAATTAAAGTTATAGGAATTCTAACTCGAGACCACTCAAATCAAAACCCCAAAGCACACCGGAAAACGAGATCGTGGTAATAAGTGCAAAAAACAACTAATCAATATTTCAATCCAATCCAAAACCAATCACAATCATCGAACACGCAAGCAATGGAGAAACAAAGCAATAATAATAAAATAAATCACACACTGATTTATAGTGGATCCACTAACGTCTTATTAGTATACATCTACTTTGAGAGAGAGCCTTTATTAATACCAATGAGAAGAGTAAAAGAGATGGATTACAATGATCACAATATTCACTCAAGAATATAATTTTATGGAGATTAGACTTGAAGAAAACTAGGTTTTGCTAAACCCTAGTTAATAGAAGATAAACCCTTGATTAAACCCTTGGAGTGTTCCTCCTGAAAATAGCTTATATCATTCCTTGACAAATACCCGATTTTCCCCTTGAAGCCTTACAAGCAAATTCACAAATTCGAGGCCGAAAAAAAAGAACTGCAGCGTGTCAGATGTCTGTCGCAACCTCTCAGATGTTTGTCACAACTTTCAGGCTACAATAAACCTGCTGTCAGACGTCTGAGGAATCCTGTCAGACGTCCGACACAACTTTCAGCTTGTGCATCTTTAAATCGTGATAACTTGAGCATTCGAGCTCTGATTCACGTGCTGTTTTCATCGTTATCAAGCTACTTCCGACCACTTCAATTCACCATATAGCGTCGCCAAAATTCAACACTCCATCTCGACACTATATCCATCTCCATCACCAACAACCATAGTACCAAACTATCACCACTTCTACCTTCTACCAAATAAGCTTGAATGCTTTCTTAATGAGCTCCCGCAAAGCCATAGCCCATTGCACTCCATCAATGAGCTCAGGCAAAGCCCCCACCCGCTAATGAAGTATTGAAAGCACCTAAATCCAAAATCATCTCACCAAAAGACAAAATCACTAAGGAGTGTAAACTAGTACTCACCAAGAAAATAGAACCACAATCTCTCACCGATACTCTTCATCATCCATAACCAAGCTCCTCCCTCAACCGTGCCACCCCGTGGCACCTAGAACTTCAACAAGTGAATCAAGTTCGAGTAATACTCAAACCTCCCAACCGCAATGTTTTTTAGTGAACATATTTGCCGCGTTATGTTTTGTGTGCACTTTCTGAAGATATCATTGCTTATCTTCATCCATGGCTACTAGAAATGACTCTCTCACTTCAGTATGCTTAGTCCATAAGCTAAACGCCAAATTCTCCGCCAAGTGAATATCACTTTGGCTATCACATCGAACATCGACACTATCGTGTTCAAATCCCAAGTCACACAAAAATCACCTCAAATAAAGTGCCTCCTTTGCCACCTCCACCGCGGCTATAATCTCCTCCTTTGTAGTGGATTAAGCAACTACAGTTTGCAATCTCGATCTCCAACTTATGACTGTACCACTAAGTGTGAAGACATATTTGAAAGTTGACTTTCTCCGATCCCTATCACCGGTGTAGTCCGGATCACAATAACTAACCATCTTGCACTTCATCCCCACACTACCACAAAAAACAAGACCATGAGATGATGTACCTCTAAGGTATCTCAATATAAGCTTTACAGCTTCCCAATGCGATTTCCCCAAATTATCCATATACCGACTAACCATCCCGACGACATTTGCAATATCAGGCCTTGTACACACCATAGCATACATTAAACTTCCAACCGCACTACCATATATCACCTGTACCATATAAGCCTTGTCGTTCTTCAAGATAGGTAATCCCTTATTCGAAATTTTCACATGCAAAGGTAAAGGGGTATTTGATGTCTTTGCATTCTCCATGCAAAACCTGCAAAGCACTTTCTCAATGTACTCCTTTTGAGTCAATTTCAACTCAAAACGCTTTCGATCCATTTCTGTTTCCATGCCTAATATCCTCTTTTCTTCTCCAAGATTCTTCATTTAGAATTTAGATTTCAAACTCAATTTTAACTTGTTGATTTCATTCTTATCTTTTGAAGCAATGAACATGTCGTCCACATACAATAGTAAATATACCCAACAATTATTTTTCAACCTCTTGAAATATACACAAGCATCCTTGATGCTTCTATCAAAACCATTTTCAAGCATAAAATGATCAAATCTCTTGTACCATTGTCTAGGTGGTTGCTTCAAACCATATAGTGATTTCTTTAACTTGCAAACCAAATTTGACTTACCATCTACAACAAAACCTTCCGGTTGCTCCATATAGATGTCTTCATTTAAGTCACCATGCAAGAAGGCGGTTTTCACATCAACTTGCTCAACTTCAAGTCATGTGTAGCAACTATAGCAAGTAATATCCAGATTGAAGTATGGTGTACAACCAGTGCGAATATCTTATCATACTCCTTTCCCTTCCATTGTGCAAACCTCTTATCCACTAATCTAGTTTTGTATCTTCCATCGTCCTTCACCTTGTATATCTATTTGCACCCAATAGCACGGTTTCCTTTAGGAAGTGGAACCAAATCCCAAGTTTGATTCTTCAATAACGATTGCATCTCTTCCTCTATGGCACAAATCCACTTCGATCTATCACTCGAATCCATGACGTCATCAAGGTCCATCGGCTCATCTTGGACTACATAAAGAACATAGTTTAAATTATCACAAAAGCTAAGATTGTTCCAATCACTATATCTATCGGGTGACCTTATAGCACGTCGACCCACCCGAGATGCAATACTATCACCCAAACTCCTTTCAGCTCCACCTTGAACCGAATCCTCTCTAGAGTCATGTACATCACCAACGCTACTAGAGGAACCATGTGGACTATGTGATGTAACATCAACTGCTTCCTCCTCACAAGCATTTCCAACTACTCTGATCCTTGGAAAAAAGATGGGAATAACTTCCTTCTCCTTTGATTCACCATGAACCAAATCGGGAACATCCGACGAGCTCTCATTCTCCTTGAACAAATCTGATTCATCAAAAGTGACATGACGAGTATTAATAACCTTCTTCATTTCCGGATTCCATATTCAAGAGCCTTTTACTTCATCCATATAGCCAAGCAAGACCCCTTTGAAAGCTCTAGGTTCAAGCTTATCATTTCCCTGATCATGTACATAAACCAGACTACCAAACACACGAAGATAACTCAAGTCAATGCTCTTTCCCTTCCAAACTTCCTTCGGAATTTGGTTACCAATAGTCAAGCATGGAATTTGATTAACAGTATGCACCGTAGTTGACAACGCTTCGGTCCAAAATCCCTTAGACAAACCTGATGTCAATTTCAAGCATCGAGCTTTCACAAATAGAGTACGGTTCATCCTCTCTGCAACACCATTCGACTGCGGATCTCCCGGTGTAGTAAAATGCCTTCGAATACCATGATGCTTGCAAAACTCCAAGAATTCTCTGGAAACATACTCTGTCAGACCTTAGAACCTTCAAAGATTTGACACTATCATTCTCAACAAGAGCCTTCCATGCTTTGAACTTTGCAAATGCCTCCGACATGGCCTTCATTTCATACACCCATACCTTTTAAGAAAAATCATCAATAAAAGAAATATAATAGTGAGCTCCTCCCAAAGAAGCCATCGGTGCTGGGCCCCAAACATCCGTGTGAACATACTCAAGAACCCTTCTCGAATCATGTTTTCCTTCACCAAATGATACTTTAGTTTGCTTCCCCATGACACATTCCTTGCAAAACTCTAGTTTGTTGAAACTCTCTCCATCGATCATCTCCCTCTTCCAAAGAATATCCAAACTCCTCTCCGAGACATGACCTAACCTCAAATGCCACAACCTAGTCACATCCAAGCCACAAGAACTATCAACACTCATATAAGTTTCAACTTCAATAGTCACTCCTTGAATCAAATAAACACCATGAGTCCTAGCACCCTTCATCATCACAAGTGCACCCTTCCAAACCCGCAAACTATCACTCTCAATAGTGATCTTACATCCTAAAGAATCCAGCTTCACCAAAGAGATAAGAGACTTCCGAAGTCCCGAAACATAGCGTACATTAGTGAGAGTACAAACCACTCCGTGAAACATTCGAATTTGCACGGAACCAATGCCCTTCGACTTACAAATTGCACCATTACCCATAAAAATTGAATTTCCTTCTCTGTCGATGTAAGAAGAAAAACAATTCCTATTCGACATCATATGATAAGACGCCCCCGAATCGAGCACCCATTCGCTACCCGAAACATCTGATGCTATCGCCGTCAAAACATCTATGTCTCCCTCACAAACTCCATCCTCCACCACTATGGATGAAGATGCTACTTTACTCTTTGCCTTCTCCTTGTCCAGACACTCATTCTTCCAATGACCAGGTTTCTTACAAATAAAGCACTTACCATTTCTTTCCTTTGACTTTCCTCTCCAACCGGGCTTTCTTGATTTAGAACACCCCCGGTTCCCTTTCTTCTCATATCTCTCCTTCTTCACAAATAAACCATGACCACTGCTTCCATCAACCAACTCCTTCATTTGATTGCGCAACTCCTGGCTAAGAAGACCCGTTTTGACATCGTCAAGAGTCAATGTATCTCGGCTATAGATCAAACTATTTGAGAAACCCGTATAACGGTCCGACAACGAACACAACAATATCATCGCCTTTTGCTCTTCCTTAATCTTCAAACTATCGTCTTCATCTTCATTAGAAAATCATCAAATAAATTCAAGTGCGCCTTAAGCGAAGTACCCTCCTTCATCTTATAGATGAAGAACGTTTGCAATAAGATCAAACGATTAGTTAGTGACTTCTTCATATACAACTCTTCTAACTTGTCCCAAATATCCTTAGCAGTAGTCTCACCACTAATTTCGGAAATAACGTTCTCCTCCATAGCAAGTTGAAGTGTAGTGAATGCCCACTCTTCCATTTCCTCTCTCTCAACATTTGAGATGTCTGCCGGCAATAAATGTGAATCAAACACTACCCGATGCACTCGATTCCACCTAAGAACTGCTTTCATCTTCTAATGTCACTTTTCAAAATCATTATCGCCATTCCACTTGTCTATAACCAATTGTGATCCCAAAGCCGCATACGATCCATGTACATATGGCGCTACACCACTTGGACTAACCATTGAGGGACTACCCGAGGTATTACCCGATTCCGGCATTTCTACAATCACCTACCAATATCAAAGCTCTGATACCAAATGTTATGGAAATTCTAACTGGAGACCACTCAAATCAAAACCAAAAAGCACAGCGGAAATGAGATCGTGATAAGAAGTGCAAAAGCAACCAATCAATATCTCAATCCAATCCAAAACCAATCACAATCACCAAACAAGTAATAGAGAAATTAAGCAATAACGATAAAATAAATCACACATCGATTTATAGTGGTTCCACCAACGTTTTGTTAGTGTACGTCCACTTTGAGAGAGAGTCTTTATTAATACCAATGAGAAGAGTAAAAGAGATTGATTACAATGGTCAAAATATTCACTCAAGAATATAATTTTGTGGAGATCAAAATTGAAGAAAACTAGGTTTTGTTAAACTCTAGTTAATGGAGGATAAACCCTTAGAGTGTTCCTTGCTTTGAATCCTGAAAATAGCTTATATAGTGAACCATCCTTCCTTGAAAAATACCCAATTTGCCCCTTGAAGCCGAAAAAACAAAACTGCAATGCGTTAGATGTCTATCACAACCTCTCAAAAGTCTGTCGCAACTTTTGGGCTACAGTAAACCTGTCAAACGTTTGAGGATTTCTGTCAGACGTCTAACACAACTTTCAGCTTGTGCATCTTTAAATCGCGATAAATTGAGCCGAGCTCCGATTCGTGCGTTGTTTTCACTGTTACCAAGCTACTTCCAACCACTTTAATTCTCCATATAGTGTTGCCAAAATTCAACATTAACTTCATCATGCAACCCTAATAGTGATGACTTGGATGAAGTAGTGAAAATTTGTGAACACTACTATATTATTGCCATAACTTAAAGCGTTAAGCAAAGCAATGGTGCTTGGTTTATCAAAATATATAGTTTAGCATATACTCTAGTTTGTGTTACTTTTTATTAAACATGAATACTTTGCATTTCTTCTATATTATGATGTTGGTTTAACTAATTGTATGTACCCAAAAATAATTATTATGCCTTCTTCTTATTTTATCAAAAATAAAGAAAATACTCTTTTCAACATCTTTAAGCTGAGCAAGATTTGGATATTTATACTTTTGACCATTTCTGCACACTTTCAAAAATATTTATAAGGAAATTCAAAAAAGAATTTACCATATTGTCTTCTTTATCATTTTGATCCATTGTGTGCAAAAGAACTTTATCAACAGGCCATGCTACCAACATATCCATAGCCTCTCCAATATGTATCGTGTTAGGTGCAGGCCTTCATAAAAAAGCATCCTATTTCCATGGCAGCTATATCAAAAATTTCATGGCATTTGGTCCTATAGGAATCTTATATACAAGCTCATTTGAATTCTTTGACACAACTCTCCCTTTAGCAATGATTTCATCAGTTCTAAAACAATCTAATAAATCATATTTCTCATGCATTTTTCCATAATGGTTCCACAAAAAATCAAAAACATATTATATTACTTATAGGAAGACAAATTAAATTTTAGATAATATTGAAATGGTATCATAATCAATCTTACTTGAGATGTAGTTTCTCTCTCTTATGTCTGTTGCCTTGATAAACAAATAGATAAATTAGTTATCATATCATATGTACTATCTTTTGTTTTAAAGTATAACTACATTTACTGTAATAACGGATTTTAAATAATCTGATACTACTTTAATCAATGAATCAAAACTGAATACCTGATTTTCCTTTAGCATGCAGAACTCCTTTAATTTTGAGATTCTACTTTGAAATTGGATTACCTGTTGATCTCTGACTTGCGACAACATAAACTTGGTTTAGGTTGTTCCTCTTCCCATTCCTCATAGTCGCCCAGATCTATCTCATCCCAACACTTGCACGATAGCTTCATCTCTTACTGCAGTTGCTGAGGTAGACTGTGATTCACTTTGAATATTTTTAACCTTCTCCAACAAAAGTCATCATATATGATAATTAATTTGAATATATGGGGAAAATTACATTAGTATGGAGAGAGTAGTATATAGCAGTAGTAGCGCTCTGAGTGTTGTAGAATTGCTTTAAAGGAGTCATTGTTGAACATATTGAAATTCAATAGTTTCCACTTTGAATTATATTTATCAAAGTAGCAAAGTCTTAACTCATGCCCAGGCATCAACCTTATTTATTCTCCAACAATTTAAACACACGAGCATTGAATCTACGGTTCAAATTGCTCAGGCTTACCTTCCTTAGTAAAATTTGATTATTTGTTAAACCTTCCAAACTAATTGAGAATAAAGGCAGCCCTAAATGTATGCTTGCAACCATTTTGCATTAATGTGGATGTTATGTACAGGTTTACATTTGAATGATAAGGCATCATAAGAAGATATAGATATAAGGGTGTACCAGCGTAACATCAATATTCAAAGATTCAATACCGGCACCTATAACAACTATTTGATTATCAGAATGTAGGAATGAGTTTATTCATGGGACCACATTATGCAAGTGTTTATTACATGATCTGAATATAGGAAAATGAAAATTAGAAGGTTTTGTTATGCAAGTTTTAAATACTAACTATTTTGGTCCATCTAGTTATAGAGAATGGAGGTATCACTGTTTCTTTTTTTTTGAAAGATTGGTAAATGGGCCCAGCCCAAAAGTTTACAAAAGAATCACGGGTAGCAAGAAAGCTATACCCGATACCAACACATTACATCCAAGCCCTAAAATGCCTAGGGCAAACAAGCGCCTCCATCTAATACAACAGGAAAAAAAATCAAAAATGGCGAACAGCCTTGAGCGAACTTTTGTTATGGCGGTTTCCAAATCTTCGTAGCCTCTTTATGGTTATTGATGGTAATTTTCTTGGCTAGAGTATCGCTCAAATTATTGAAACTGCTTAGTTTCTTAGGGCTCTCTCGATTTGCCATTAAATATGCTATTATTCTTCGGATCTTCACTATACTTGACAAAGTTGCGATCTTTGTGGCTCCAATTGCTGCTATTAGCATCTGATTCATTCAGTAGGTCAAAATTGCAGTAAAGCTTGCTGCTTTTATAGTTGGTTTGAACTTCTGATTCATTCTGGAGTTCAGAATTGCAGTAAAGCTTGCTACTTTCAGCATCATTAGCTATCTCGTATTCCACTTTGTTGGAGATTTTGCTGCTTTCGCCCTTTTCCCATATAGATAAGTGATAAATATTGCCATTATACTGATGTAGTGGTAATTACCGATCCTTTGCAAATTGTGATCTAACTGCTTTGATTTGTTTTGAATTAAGGGAAACTTCAGCTTCAATGCCTCGTTGCTTGTTGAGCGGTAGTTCCTGCCAATATCAGGTGAGGAATAATTAGAAAATCTAGTCTAAATATATTTAATAGGAGTAATATTTATGTTTAAGTCATGTTTTCTTCCCTTGGAAGTATCTTCTGGTATTGGAGCTGTAATGGCCGCCTCCAGTATATGAAGTGTTGAAGTTGATAGTATCATTCCCCAAAGATGAAGTCCAATGATTATTAGTCTAGATATAATTGTCATGGGAAATATCATTATTGAGTTTCCCATTCTGTAAGTATGATTCCACTCCTGTTTCGAAACCTTTTTTGGTCATTATTATCTGAAAATAGTTGATGAGAGCGATTGCTATTTCTGTTTTCTTTGTGAATTAAAATTTGAAAGTTTGATTCAATGCATTTCCAAATTTGGATGGCATATGTTTCCTTTTTTGTATGCAGTCTAGCATTCCTTTCTTTCCATATATATATATGGCAGTAGTTAGCATGATGCTAGCTTTATTGAATTCTTTTGATTTGGTTTTGAGGCTTTGTCGGATATGCTGAATAAATTCTTTGATGCTTTGAATTGGAATTTTTTACTGAATTTGAGCTTGTTTTTGGCAATAAACCAGATATGTCTTGAAAATTGCAATCAAAAAATAAGTGTTCTGCTATTTCAATATCATTCTTGCAAAGGAGACACTTTAACTCATTATTTTTATTCCATTTTTTGCATCTATCTCTGGTTGGCAGTCTGTTCAGTAGCAAAAAGTAGGCACAATGTGCCATTTTTGGGCAGTTAGCTCTATTCCAAATAACAGAATGCCAATCCATTTCAGTTTCAAACCCTTTTATATAATTCCAAGTAGATTTAAAAGAAAATTTATCTTTCTTTGAGAGTTTCCATCTCCAGCAGTCTTCAGCCATATTTGGATCAATATTAATGCTTTGTATACTTCTTTTAAAAATTGAAGTTGTTGGATGAAGATTTGCATTCCAAATGTGATTTTGAATGATATGATCTACTTTTAAATTTGCACCACCAAAATGTAAGAGATTATTCCAGCCTAATAAGCTAATTAGTGACTTTCCATTGATCCAAGGATCAAACCAAAGGCTGGTGTTTTTGCCATCTTTAAAGCTTCTATCCAATAATTTGATACCAATGTTTCTGCTTTTTAAGATGTTTTTCCATGATCTTGAGTTGTGAATTTCTGCTGGCATGGTCCAGAAATTTTTGCTTTTAACATATTTACTTTACATCCACTTGGACCATAAAGATTTTCCTTCTACAAATCTCCAAAAGAGTTTCATATTGCAGGCTTCTTTTAAATCCTTGATATTTCTTAACCTTAGTCCTCTAAACTTTTTTGGTTTGCAGACTGTATCCCATGAGACTTTATGATAATTTCCTTTCCATATGAAATTGGCACACATTTTTTCAATTTTACGAATGGTTGTTTATGGAATATTGTGGGTCTGAATCCAATACATTATAATAGCCGTGATGACAGTGTGTGTGAGTTCTAGTCTTCTAGCAATAGATAAGAGTCTGCTGGACCAGCTTTCTAATTTTTCTTGAATGATGTTAAAAAGTCTTGAGTAGTCTTTGTCTGTTAGCTGATTTGTACTAAGAGGAAGTCCCAAGTATTTGACAGGCAGTTGACCTTCCCGAATTTTAAGAGTGTTAAGAAAATCCCCTTTGTTTTCACATTTTTTACTAAAATAAGCTTTGCTTTTACTCTCATTGATTTGAAGACCTGCATATCCTTTTAAGTATTCAAAAAAATTTCCTATGGTATGAGCACTTTTAGAGTCTGTATTCATAAACAAAAGCAAGTCATCAGCATATAATAAATGAGTGATACTAGGCAAGATCCTATTGACTGGTTTGAGATTGCCTTTAATTTGTTCAGTCTCCATTTGAAGAGTTAAAAATTCCATAGCAATTGTGAATAAGTAGGGGGAAAAAGGGTCACCTTGCCTAATACCTCTATTACTATTAATAAACCCACATGATAATCCATTAATTAAGATGGAAAATGAAGCAGTTTCAATGCATTCTTTAACTAGATTGCAGAATTTTTCATGAAAACCCAATTGCCTCATCATGTGAATAATAAAAGATCTATTTATCCTGTTAAAATCTTTGTGAATATCAATTTTGATACATACTTTATTTTTGCATTCTTTGTTAAAGCTTCTAATGATTTCATGAGCCAAAAGGGTATTTTCAATAATAAATCTACCAGGGATGAATGCACATTGATTTTCAGAAATCAAGTATTTAAAAAAAAATTAATTATGTTACTCAGAATATTAGCAATAATTTTGTATATAAAATTACAGCAAGAAATTGGTCTGTAATCACCTAGCCCTAAAGGGATTTTAACTTTAGGAATAAGTGTGATAAAAGTATGATTTAAGCTTTTCAAAAGCTTCCCAGTAGAAAAAAATTCATTTACAGCATCAAAAATTTTATATTTAATATCCTCCCAATGAACCTTGTAAAATTTAGCCCCAAACCCATCAGGTCCAGGGCTTTTATCGTCTTTGGAATTAAAAACAATATTTTTAATATCTTCCAGAACAACTGGAGCAAGAAGAATGTCTTTACTTCTATCATTAAGAATAAACTTCGTTTCAATATTTGGGAATTCCTTCCTATATTCATGAGTATTGTACAGATCAGAAAAAAAATTGACAGCTGACTACTCAAGTTGTGAAACATCATTTAAGATATTCCCATTTTTGTCTAGCATTTTTCCTATGTCATTGATTTTCTTTCTACTAGACATCTTGGCATAGAAAAACTTCCTAACCTCATCTCCATTAGTAAGCCAATCCACCTTGGCTTTATGCCTCATATTGATAGCTTGCACATGCAAACTTTTACTTAGTTTGTTCTGACTCTGGAAAAATTGATTAACAATAGAATTGTCTAAGCTATATATATCTATAATGTTTTGGAGAGACTCACATTATTTTCTATTTGTATTAATGTCATCCCTTTTTCTGTTTTCGTTCCATTGTTTCAAAAAAAAAAATTGTATTTTTAAAAAAAAATTCTGAGTTTGTATTGGGCTGAGCCATGGTTGGAAAAGATAAAACTGTTTTCACCGTATCCATATAATCTTTTTCTAAAGTCCAACCATTGACAAATCTAAATGGGAAATTATTTCTATAAGGTTGGTTACCAGAGAAAAGAATATGATTGGTGTGTGATCACTAGTGGCCTGAGGAAGAGTAGAACATTGATAATTAGAAAAAGCTTTTGCAACATTACGATTAACTAAGATCCTATCAAGCTTGCAATGAATATTTCTAAATTCACCAGATTTCCATGTAAATTTATTTCCATACATATTAGGTTCAATTAGACCTGTTTTAAGTAAAAAATTATTAAGAAATTCCAATTTTTTAAAGGGGATTGGAATACCACCCCTTTTTTCAAAGGAGTGCAAAACTGTATTAAAGTCTCCTAATATAATCCATGGCTTACTCAAGTTTTGGTTTAAAGTTTCAAGATCATTCCAGAGGGAATTTCTAATTTTTCACTATTTGAAGCATAAACAAAAGTCACTTCAATTTGAAATCCTCCCTTATTAGAGAATTTACAATGAATGTATTGAAAATTTAAAAAGTGTTGATTTAAACTCCAGATATTAGGGTCCCAGAGCACCATAATTCTACCCTTACCCCTTATAATATTGTTATTCATTAAACCCCATTTTTTGAAATTTCTAGCATGAAAATTAAATATGTTAGTATCCACAAGTTTGTGCTCAAGGATACCAACAATACTTGGTCTAATTGTATAAATTAGGTTGTTTAAATCTAATTTTCTTTCAGGAGAGTTTAACCCTCTAATGTTCCAAGCAACAATCGACATAATTAATAGAAATAAAGAAATATAGGATACACAAAAGGATATCTCTGCTGCTATATTGAGAGACTAGGGTTGAATTCCTCCAAACTCTCTCTGTCTTTCTTCTCCTCCATGTACCCTATGCCTTTAGTCCCTTTTCTTTTAAGTGATTTTCTGCCTTGAATTTTTAGATGCTCTGCCCACCTTGGATTTTTCATTATATATTTTTCCTGAAAATCATCTTTTTCCCTACTACCTTCATTGTCTTGAGCTATAATGTCTTGTAAATTTTTTGTTTTGTTTTTTTTCTTTTCTTTAATATTCTTTTTTGCTGGAGTGAGAGGTTTTGGGATAAGCTTTATGGCTTTTTGAATCAAGTCTTCTGCTACATTTTGATGTGAACTGCTTGAATTACCATTTTGATTTGAGAGATTATTATTCCCAGCAGAGTTGTTTTTTTCCTCGGTGCTCATGTTGATTTCCATAACATCTTCTGCTAAGCTTGCTTGTTGTTGTAAATGATTTATATTTTCTTCTGTATTATCTATCATATCTTAATCTAGTGAATCTTTCCCTTGGGATGTATCTAATGGTTGGAAGCCACATCTTTTGTTCATAATATTTTCAAAAAATTTGATTTTGCCTGAGAGGGAGCTTTCCAGTTTTTCGAGAATGTGGGCTTTCTACTGCTCAGAGATCAGAATAGAATTGTTTTCAGCAGTGTTGATTGTTTCTTGATTTTGTTCCATTGTTCTTTGGATTTGTTCTATTGTATTCTCCTTTTCTTGATTGCCATTTGAGTCTTTCACTTTCTCTTTCCAAACCTTTTTTGATGAACAACCCTCTGTATTGCCTAAAACATTCACAAATTGAACATTTTGGTGGAATCCGCTCGTATTCAATTTTCTGAACTATGATTTCTTCATCATGCATTGTGATATGTGCTTCCTCAGGAAGATCTGTTTTTGCATTAATTTCAACAAGGAATCTAGCATAGCTTAATCTGGTTTCTTTTGCTGTTTGTTTATCCAATTTTAGAGGAGTTCCTACTATACTTGCTATTGCTCCAAAAGCTTCACTCCATAGTTTTAAACTAATTTCTGGGAGACGAATCCAGATTGGGATTGTGTTTAGCAAATCTTTATCAAAAGCAATCTTATCGTTCCATCTTTTCAAAATAATCAGTTTTCCATTAATAAAGTAAGGAGCACCATTGATTTTTTTTTCACAATCACTTTCAACAGCAAATTTGATAATAAAGAAACCATTGTTTCTTGTGAAAATTTCGAAATTACCTGTGGGATTCCAAGATCTTTGAACGAAAGCTTTAAAATGATGATAGAAAGGCCTATTACCATAAACATATGCTATCACCGAGCATCCCCATTTGGACTCTGTTCTCTTACTGACCCCTTCATTCATTATAACCATTATCTTGTTGTTAATGGTTATAGGTGCTTGGTATTTCAAGGTATATTCATGACTGAAGCCTCCTTCTTTAATCCAGTCTGCCCAAGATGATACCTTGTGTGAGAAAATCCCTTGCTTGCTTATTAATTGTCTCTGATTTGCTGTTGCACCATTGTATATTTGATTATTTTGAAAACCCGTAGCAGATTTCGATGTGGTCTGAGAGTCTTGCCTTGAATTTTGATTGTTATAATTGATTCTTGGCTCTTTGTAATCATTGTAGTATGAATTCTTGATGCGAAACTATGAAGATTTTGATTGAAGAGGGGGTTTCTCTATTATGAGGCGGTTCCTAACTAGTTGGAACCCCTCACTGTCGAATTGAGGTTGCACCACCTTGGGTTAGGGGAAGAAGAATGGGGGAGAGGAGGAGGAGGCTCGGGTATGATGGATTGAGAGGCCAATATCTGATTAGAGCTGATTTCCATTTTCTTGATTTTCTTTTTGCATGAGAAGCTAGTTTCTAGGTATCACTGTTTCAGATATATTGTCTTTGCCATTCCTGGTATCTCGACATTTGACATAGAATATGTAGTGTAATTGGAAAGACACTAATGCTTGATAACATAACAGCAAATGAACCAAGCTAAATTTTGCTAGATTTTAATTCGAATTAGATACTACAACAGGCTATCCACATGAAGTTGAAGTCGTTAATGGACAGTTATTACATGTACAAGTCCAGTGCAAATTCAAGTCTTATGCATGTAAGAACGGTAATATATTTTGTATATAACCATGAAATGCCACAAAAAAGTCCAGTAGATATGGGTAGAAAAAATACTAGTAGACACTGAAAAAAGGAACGTGCATTTGCTGATCAGAATAAAGGTGAATGTAGCACTGCAAATGATCAACAAGATGAGACCACTAACTCTACTTCCAAACCAGATAAAACATAAAGCAAGCTAGCAAACCACAGCAGTAGTCATCTACTAGTTGAATTACTCCCTAAGTACCTTGATACTTTATCGTTCATCTATTCAATATTAGGCAATAATGAGTCCTAGCATTCATGGTGTACTTATAGTGTAGGGGCATTAGGCAACAACAAAAACAACCTATTTCTTCTACGAACATCTATGATTGAGAAAAAGTGAAAAAATGGAATCCATGAATAGATATAATTTGAGGTATAAATAAATATAATTTGAGATCTAGACTTGCGATAGTAGCTGCAACATCAATGTTCAACGGTTCACCATTTTTTTGAGTGTGAGATTTAATTCAAACTTGAGCTCTAGAGATGGACGATGGATCAACACTTTCTTTTTTCTATATTAAAAGGAAAATTAAACAATCTAAACGATCGTATTATAGAAATGAAATGTTACATAAGATAAATCAATTATTATTTCTCATCAGTTCTTCAGTCAATCGAGCCATTTCTTTGCGACATACATATTCTTTGCGACCTCATGTATGCGGCAGTTGTTTGCACCTCATAGACTTGTATATCTCACTTTATGCCTAAGATAAAAAATTATAATATACTGGTTGATAAAGTTACATTATTTTTCTGAACAATCTGTTTGCGCCTACGATAAAAAATTATGTTTACCTTAAAGTTTGAACTTTGTGTTTATCTGGACAAAATCTTTCCACTCCTTCGTACTTCTAATATTATCTTGTTTTAGCTTATGTCTTTCCTCGGTATCTTCTTTTACTATTTGACTAACTAATCTACTTTTTAATGCCCTCCAAATGCATCTCATTTGTTGAAATATAGGCACTTTTTGCTACTCCTTGTCCAATTTAAATATAACTTGCAACATTCATCGAAACATGTTTCTTGTCATCAAAAGTAATCAACTTTTGATTTCATAGTACTCAAAATGAAACAATATTCATACCCGAATGGAATTCCACAAAACAAACATTAACTCCATGCTAACTAACCTCCAATCTGTAAGTGATATAGGAACATGCTCTCGAACTAGTGGCCCTATATAAGAAGACAACTTTATTGAACCGTTTCCTCGGCCGCCACATTAAATTCAACTTCACTTCGGCTCATAATATCCAAAGGGAGTCTTTTCACTTTAGTTGGACCTCTATAGAAAAAAATTCTAAGTTAATGAGCATCCACATCTTGATTTGGAGTCTTCGCATCCATCACGGCTTGAGAATTTCCATGATTTTGCATTTCATTCTCTTGAATTAACACTTGTGGGTTTACTTCAGTTTCTTTTGCATTTACGATATTTTCTACAACTTCCATCTCATTCTCCTGAATCAGCACATCTCCTACCTTCAAACATTCTTCAGCTTGAGAATTCTCAGGTTTGTTTACTACCGCTTGTTTATGAGTTACTTTCTTTCTCTTGTTAGTGTTTGCCATTTTCTGTAAATAATAAAGAAAATAAGTTGATAAGCATGCAACTAATATAGTCTTTGCCAGTTTATATATGCAGACCGAGTGAAATAAGTTAATAACCATGCAACTAAATGGTGTGCAAATGTATATAGCACAACATTGATGCTGTTTCTACTTGCCATCAACTAGTGCAAGTGAACATTCATTTTAATCAAAGAGATCAAAGCATGAAGATCTGAATATACCACAACCTTGATTTTTGAGGTATTTACCATAAACTACAAGATAGATAATAAACACTGCATATGAAAATATACAATCATGTCATAAAAGATGAAAAACACATAAACATTGATGAAAAGTGTGAATAAAATGACACCGACCGGGTTTCCTCATATTTGGAATATAATCACAAGCTCAATAGAAAAGTGTGAACAAAATGACAAGTTCATAAAGTTGAACTTTTCAAACAAAATGCATAAAGGCAAGATAGGAGCACGACACAGTAACACTAAACAAACCTACACACATCATGCATATCCTATAACATTAAAGTTATATCTTCTGAACTTTGCATTAAAAAACCCAACAAATATGTGACATATGCAACATACAAACAGCTAGTAGCACAGTGGTCAATTAAGGCCAACCTGATGTATAATCGTTGTTTTAGCTACAGAAGGCCAACATGATGTATAATCAGTTTTTTAGCTATAGAAGGCCAACATGATGTATAATCAGTTTTTTAGCTATAGAAGGCCAAGAGAAGTTCCAAGTTATTAAAATAACAAAAATATATGATATACATATTACTATCTTGCTAGAATTGTGCGAACATAGTCACAAGAAAATAGACCAATTTTCCTAATAAGATAAACTGAGTAATTAGACTTGATTTATCTTTTTCGAAGAAATTGTAGCTATAAAAGGAGATTGTGGATGTTTCAACTTTTCAACTATCAGATGCAATGCTGTAGTTTTCCCTATGCGATAATACTATCAAATATCAGTTGTGTTGCCAAATAATTCTACTAGTTTTCAGATAGTTTGGAATAAATTGCTGTTTTTTATTTGGTTTCAACCATACCTCATATTTGAGAATGATGCCATATGTACCACAGTAGATAGTGATGATATTATCTTAGAGGTATAGATAGGGAGGAAGATAGAAGACTCAATTGCTATTTTGATAATCCGATATGTTTCTTCTTAGTTTGTAAATGGATATGAAGTTAATTTACACACACTTATCTAGCGTGGTTTGTTGTAATTTTTGCACATATTAATTAGCAAATAAGAAAGGAAACAAATACGAGTAAGAAATATTGTAGCATCCCATATTTTAAAGGGTCCATAATAGAAAAAATTAAATTAAATTATTAGTATGAATTTATTATTAATTAAATTAAAAGTGATTTATTATTTGCAATTAGTGATTAGTGAAGTAGATACTAACTAAAAATATGGAGATGTAAGGATATGTCAGAGTGCTTCATGAAATACACAACAATTCAATAATTCAATACCTGTCACTTCTTCCTAATGGAAATGGTGGGTGGTGCAACCCGCTTAGTACTGAAACTTAAAAAAAATTGTACAAACCAAGGTTTACAATTTCGTTTTCCGTTTTCGTTTCGGTCATTGGTAATTTTAAAATTTCTGGTTTCATTCCGGAAATTTTGGAAGTTCCGTTTTAATTCCGGTTTTCTAATTCCGGTACCTTTTTTGCTTTAATTTGCTATTTACGCTAATAAATATTCAATACTGTCATAAATTTATAGTACATTTTTTACATTACATATAAAATACACTTTAATTAAAAAACCATTAGTTAGATTCTGTATTGTTCATTTGCGATCTTAAAATTTTGGTCAATTTTTGAATTTTTTATTATGATTCAATGTAAATTAACAAAAGTATAATAACTTTATTTATAAAACTACATTATTTCTTGTCCATTTATTTATTGTCCTGTTTATTTTGTTTTCATTTTTTAACCACTATATGTTTGTTGTATTTTTTAATTTTTTTTCAATTTTTGAAAAGCAAATCCGGAATTTAGACCGGAACCGGAATTTTGACTGGATTCTGTTACGGTTATGAGCGGAACCGGAACGGAATCACCGGAATAATCGGAATTCCACCGAAATTTCGAACCATGGTACAAACCATATAAGTCAAATGAGAGTGTATCGTAGGGCATATCATTCAAATATGTAACATATGCTTGAGTTTGAATACTTTATCTTTCGATATGTATGAGGTGAACTAATATGTTTTCGTTACCACTATTTTCTTGAGAATGGAGGATACATTACATAACACCACTTGCAAGAATGTATTAAAACTATTCAAAAGTGCATTTGCAATCCTCTCTAAGATAGGCAACATTCTCCACATGATCATCAACATCCATATCTATTTCTTCACAATCTTCGCTACTATCTCTAGCTTCTTCAATACCATCATTTGTCTCTAACTCATGAAAACCTCTTGGCAGTGCTTTCATTACTGCATACTAATCAGAGGAATCATCTTCACTTGAAAAAAAAATTGTTTCGCTAGAGATGCAAGAATATATGGATCTTTTGAAAAAGAAACTTGACTCTGATTTAAATTGGGACAAATTTTCAAAAAGTGCTCGGGAAGAAAACATATTGCACATGTAGGCCTCGTAGAAAACAAATTGCAGAACTAGGTCTCGTTTTGCATAACACTTGCACAATTATGGAATGCGCAAGTTTATATTTTTCATACTTATAGCTTGCGCATTTCATAAGTGCGCAAGCTATAGAATGGTGCTTGCGCACTTATGAAATGCACAAGTACAAATTCGGGCATGAAATGGACCGAGAGCTGTATGATTCCTCATTTCTTCATCTCTCTCAAATTTTCACAAAACCCTCCCCATTCCCAACTCCAAACCCCTTCCAAATCCAAATCTATCACCTCAAAAACATTGCTCTAGCTCTATTCCTTCAATCAATCACTAGATTAAGCATAAAATGGAAGGAAACTCATCTTCTTCTTTGATTAGAGGTAAAAAAAATTATTGCAAAATGAATACTACTTGAAAAATGATTGTTGTTGTTAATGGAAGAGTAGTCATGTTGATTTTCGATGTCAATGTGCTATAATTATAGGTTTGTTTATCGAAAATGAAAAAGGATTTGGATTGTTCATATAGCCAAAACCCTAACTTTGTACATAGTTTTTGTAGTGATAAATGGTTTTGTTGTTTGTAGAATTGTCTCCCGGACCCGAAGATAGAAGTGTTCTCTATCTTCAAGAACACCATAGGAACCAAAACGACGCATTAATGGAGGTAAATGTTTGATATTGGTAAACCGTGGGAGTGCAAATATGAAGCACTAATTTTAATTTGTTTGTACATTTCAGGATGTTGAAACTGTGAAGCTATGCGATCATTCGAGCAAGTTTAAGAAGATCGATTATAAAGATCCAAGATTGGAGCCGAATCTACGAATCTCCGGATTTTGAAAAGCTATGCAAATCGACTACATTCGGCTCGATCATCACCTTATTACTGCTTTATGGGATAGATGGAAGCTGGAAACAAATACGTTTCATACGAGAGTCGGGGAGATGACAGTGACTCTAGCGGATGTGCATTTTCTTTTCGATCTTAATGTAGACGTTCGCCCGGTATGTTTGCAAAATTTAGATATCGATTACATCGAATAGGCTCATGACTTGCTTGGTGTTTTTCCACCTAGAGAGGCGGTTAAGTCTAAAAGTGAATTATCAATGACTTGGTTTAAAAGTGAATTTTTCGAACCACTACCCGAAGGGGCGACCGATTTAGATATATTCCGCCGCACCCGTGCCGTGATATTGTATTTTTTGAGTTGCCGATTATTTCCCGATCATTTAAAAGGGAGATTAAATTTGAAATTTTTACCTTTTTTGGATGATTTGGCTGATTGCCGTAATCATTCTTGAGCTAGTGCTATTCTCTGCTATTTGTATAGTGAGTTGCCACACGTTGCCTTGCAACGTGGAAAAGTTTTAGGGGGTTCTGCAACATTGTTGCAACTATGGTCATGGTCGCATATTGCTATTGGACGGCCGTCTATTAGAATTCCTACCGACTTAGATCCGTATCTTTCCATTTGGGACTAGGTGGAATTGTGCTAGGAGTTGGCGTGAGACGCCAAGAAATGTACAGTTTTACCGTTATGAGTTGGATTTGTTGGCGGATGATGCAGTTACATGGGAACCATATTCATTAGTGTATAAGTTTGGGCATCCAGACATTGAGTATTCGTTCGCCGGTTGGATTTCTAGGAGTCGATTGATTCTATTTTTAGACTTTGAGTTGTATGCACCCAATCGGATTATGAGACAGTTTTCCTTTGATTATCAGCACATTCCCGATCCTGTCGTCCCCCTTTACCCAGAACCCACTAACTGGATGGAATTTTTGGAGGAAAGTATTGTTATTTGGCAATCAAGAATTGATCGTGCGGAACGAGCACGCGAGCCTCCGACACCTTTGAGCGAGTACGAGTATTGGTATTGGCGAATTACTCGTCGTTATATTCTTAAAAAGTCGGCAAGGAAGTTGGTTGCTTACACTCCCCGTGCTCCTCTAGAACGTGATGCGGTAAGTATTGTAATTTCAAATTTTTGATAGTTCAATTTTTATCTCATATTGATGCATTGTTATGACTTATGGTTTAGTTAAGCGGAATATACAGCGCTTTTAATGTGGTGGGCGAAATAGAAGAAAGTCATATGAAGCCAGACAAGGTCAAAAGCAAGTGCATTGACCTACGACGAATACTTGACACGATTTTGGGTCGGAACAAGCTAAGAAGGCCGACCAAGCCGTTGCGTATTGTAGAAGAGTCACCACGTTCTACGGAGGAGACACATAACAGTAGCGGGTGGACAAGCTCGATGGGAGGAGGCACATGCGGAGGGGGAGGCTTTACAACATCCCGGTGGCGAAACTATAGCTGGATGGCCCGCTTGGCCCGAGGTAGAGCAACAATACACCAGCGGAGAAACTCATGTTGAATGGGCCGTTTGGCACGAAGGAGAACAACAATTTGGATATGTTGGACAGTCGACATACGAGCATGTGCAAGAGCCGCCGCAGTGGAAAATTCAACAAGAAGAACTCATTTTTGGGCCAAGTCAACAACAAGAAATTCCACTTCCGACACCCGCTCCTACATTCGAAGAAGGCCAAGGATTGACTCCTATCGTGTACAAATGGAAGAAGAAGAAGAAGAGAGACACTCCACTTGAGCTTAGACGGATTCATGATTGACGGTGTTGGACTTATTGTTGTTGTTTCTTTGGTTGGGTAAGGGGTTGTTGACTTATATGTTTCTATGTTATTGTACGACTTGTTCAACCTTTTTTGGATGATTTTCAATTGCCATTTGGATGTTGTGGCATGTTATTTATTTTGTTTTGTGATGGTATTGTTAATGGAATGGTGTGTGCATGCTTATAGAATGATGGTCAAGATGTATTTTGGAATTTGGGGTTTTGTAGTGTGGCAGAGCAGCTCTTTGTCTTGAATAGACCCAAAAAATAGTTTGCGCATATGTGGAATGCACAAGCTATATTGTCAATATAGCTTGCACATTCCAGAAATGCACAAGCCATATTGATAGTATAGCTTGTGCATTCCATATATCCGAAACTATTTTTGGGTTATTTACAGCAATCCACAAATGCTACATTTGGTCTTTTATAGCATTTGTGGAATGCTGCTAATAACCCAATACTACGCTTGCGCATATTTGGAATGCGCAAGCTATATTATAAATATAGCTTGCGCATTCCACACATGTGCATGCCCTTTTTGGAAAATTTGCAGCAATCTACAAATGCTCCATTTGGGTTTTTGTAACATTTGTGGAATGCTGCAAATAACCCTAAAATAGCTTGCGCATATGTGGAATGCGCAAGCTATATTAGCAACATAGATTGCGCATTCCACATATGCGCAAGCTAGTTTTTGGCCCTGTCCGGGACAGTGAGCTGCTTCAACATCATTCGAATGACAACACCATCACATAACAAAGTCAACAACATGCCACAACATTCAAATTGCAGTTGAAAATCATCCAAAAAATGTTCAACAAGTCATACAATAACATAGACGTTCTACTTCTATTATAATTCAACGCGGATAAGTTTTCTTCTTGTGGCCAATAGAACCACATTTGCTACATCTGTTATGGCCGGATGAAGATGGCGGATCCATAAAACCTTTGATTCGAGTAGACCGAGGATGACCTGAATTTCTACGCACAGGCGGTGGTTGTATAATTGGACCATCGTAGACATCCCAATGTCGACTATCTATTACAGGGTGGAATAAAGGAGCATATGCTGCGGAATACATAGCCTTCATGTACCACGTGGAGATTAAGTCAAAATATGCTCTATTAGCACCACCCGAACCACGTGAACAAGCCGCTAACATGGAAGCATGGAAAATAATCTAATGTTGGCATGTTGCACGAACATTTGACAACATTATCTTCGATATTCACCGTATAATCAAACATATTCACATCTTTCCCCTACCATTCAACGAAGCTATATTTCTCTATAGACATGAGCCTCGATTCTTCCATTCTTCTCCATGCTAATGCTTCCCACCTAGGTGCGAGCTGCGACGTCCACTCTTCCCTCTGAGTTCGTTGTTCGACGAAGTAATGGTTCAGTCGATGAAACGTACGTGCAACCAATGATCTAATAGGGTAAATTCTTAGTACCTTTGAGCACACCATTAAAACTTTCGAAAACGTTGGTCATCATCATATCGAGTCTTACTCCGCCGTCGTGACAAAGAGTCCAGCTTGATTCCTGGTCTTTCAAACTTTTTTCAATCCACGCATCGGCATCTCGATTTACATCCTTCAACAGTTTTTGAACATCATTATATTTTACGACCTCCGATGTCATGGCACATGCGTGTAACAAATTTTGTAGCTCATTTGTGCCAAACCCCGCTTTCTTGAAATTTGCTTTAATATGATGGATACAAAAGCGGTGATGATGTTCAATTGACCAAGATTCTCTGAGCGCACGTGGAATTCCTTTCATACGAACCGAGATAAAGGTGATACATCTAGTACGTACGGATGGAATATAATTCCATATGCAACGAATAAACCAACTCCACATTTTCCACGGCTCTGTTTGTACAATAGCAAACGCTAAAGGAAATAGCCCTTGATTTGCATCCACCCCAATGGCTACTAGTAATGTACCCAGATACTTCCCGTATAAATGAGTGGCATCAATAGACGGTATGGGTCGACAGTGGTTGAAGCCATGAATAGAAGGTCCGAAAGCCCAAAAAGCACCATAAAAACACCACGACTATGAATAACATCATATATGGTTCCGGGGTTGGTACGTTGTAGGGCTCTAAGATATTTCAGCAATTTCACATACGACGATTCCCAATCGCCATAAATCATTGCAACAGCTTTCTGTAGTCCGTGCTAGGCTCGAGAATAACTCACTTTAATATGAAACATATTGGACATTGTCTCTTGAATAGTTCTTGCAGTCATGTTTGTTTCAGCTTTAATCAACGGAAGTAATTTGCTGCATATAAACTTAGCAGTTGCCTATCGATGGTTTGAGTTGATGGTCGCATTTAAACAAGTGTGATCGCCGCCATATGTAGTTATCTTCCACCAATTCGAATTTTTTTCTTACCGAAAGGCTTGCATGAACTCGCCAAGGGCATGTTTCTTCCACATCACAGCGGACTGTGTATTGATTTGCATGCGATTTCAGAACTTGAAACGAAACTGAACATTTAATCGCCCATTCACATAACTGTTCAACAAGTTTCTGCTTACTTTAAAAAATTAACCCAACTCGTGGACCTTTCTCCGCACATTCTCTTCCAAAAAATTCCACGTCTAGTTGACAATTTTCCATTATTAATTTCACCATCATTGATGTCGTGCATAAATCATCGGCTAGAGCCTATTTATATGTGATTTGTTCTTCTTCCGCATTTACATCATCAGCCTCCTCAATGTCTGCATATATGATTGCATCATTGTTAAATTCCATTTGATGGATCCAAGTTCTATCCTCATCATCTGCACAAGCTACTTCCATGCTATCCAATTGCCCATAAATCTCATATGGAGTATGAACATGATCATCGGCACCATCGTCATCACAACCAGTAAATGCATCTTCAACACTGCGAATACAAAAAACAAAAGGTCAGATATTTTGCATTAACGTAAGTCAAAATACAAGTGCCAATGTATAATAGTACTCACTTTTCAAACGCTTGCGACTGATTTGGATTTATAGTGTTCTGCATCATATTTTGTTCTAGACTAGAAGAGACTCTGGTCATTCCGTTGTACCTATGAAGTAAGTTTGTAAACTCTCCACCTTGATGGCTTGAAAGATATGAAGGATACGCCGACCACTGTGTTTCTTGTAACTGTGTGGTGTGCATATACTAATCCAAAGAGATTACTGGCGCTTGTGTTTCAACCACATTTTCATGTTCCACTTTCACAACTTAGATTTCTATCACTCTCATTCCAACCGAAAAGGTGGAGTTCAAATCATCGTCGTCTTCCAAATCAATAGCGGATGCACCATCATCCCGAACCCATTTCACCGCTAATTTTAAATCATATATCATAGGATTTGCTTTTGTCACTTCAAATGCCCTTTGTTTAAGCTCTTCGAAACTACAATGATTTTTTATTATCGATCCTTTTCGCTTCCCGCCAACATATTTAGGTTTACCTTCATCATCAACCAACAATTCCCCATCAAAGTAAAATATAGTCGGAACCTTTGACATTATCTGGAAAATAAGTTCCAATACCACATTAATAATTTTTATTCACTGAAATAACTATAAACATCAATTTGATGAAGTATTACCTATTTTTTCTAAGTAAATTTTGCTTCCGCGGGCAATCTTCAGCCAAAAGCAGTCAACTCAATCTTTAAAAAAACCAAACAAGCAAATCAATATAATAACGTAACCAATATATTTCATCAATAAAGTCAACACTATCAAATGAATTTCAACAACATAATAAACTACCTAGCTTGCACACGTTACGGGTTACAACAAATAGAAACATTTTCGCAACAACATATTACAAATATAACAGTTCAACATAAAAACCAAATATGATAGCTTAACCAAGTCCCAAACATCTACCACATTCTAGGCCTCCCACTATTTGTCCTCAGTTCTTCATTCACAATTTGCAAATGACTTATTTCGGCTTGCAGTTCGTGGGCATACTCAAGTCCCCTTTCGCACAAGGGTTGATCAATCCATTTAAAATAATTGCAACAATCATCCTCACGAGGATTCAGTCTATGTTCGTTGTACGAACTACAACCGAATAATCTTCACCCAGCATTATTTTCCTTTCTACAAACAACCACTACACACATATCTCCGCAATAACAATTTGGATATGGTCGTTGTCCCCTTGGCATGGATGGACCAACAGGATGTATAGGCGTCAGCAAATTTCCATCAACTGTATGTTGATGACCAGGCATTTCCGCAGAAAAAACTTCACGTAAACGAGCGTGTAAGGTTGATGATCCTGAATGGAATTTACGCGGTATTGGTTCGAACTGTGTTTCCAGAACATGATCAACATCAAAGTCAATATGACTTGAACTTGCAACTCCGATTTTCCCTTCAAGCTCATCAAAATGTTTCATCAATGTTTCGTCGTCTATCTCCCAATCATTAATGTCTACCGTCAAAATAAACAATAAACAATTAACGTGTAAATTAGGGTTTTAAATTTACTACTACTTAAATAGGATTTCCTAGTTCATTAAACACTAACAACTAATTCAACAACAACACCATTGTCTAGTAATTAACACTACCACCACCAATAACTCTTCATTTTCAACAACATCAACAATAGCAAAATTACACCTTAATTTTCAAAAACATTAATTATTACCTTTGTTTTGTAACTATGAAGAAGATGATTCCATATATAGGTTAGCAACTATTTGGTTAATAAGGTGATTGTGGATTTGGATATGGAAGAAAAATGGGTTTGGATTGGGAAATGGGGAGGGTTTGAGAAAGAAAGTAGAAATATGGATAAATGAACTCAGATATGTGCTCTTTGTCTATTTGATGCTCAAAAATGAGCTTGCGCACTCCATAATTGCGCAAGCATTAATTATGGAATGCGCAAGCTTTAGTTAAAAAAATTAACACTTGCGCACTCCATATTTGCGCAAGTTAAAACCAAAACGAGGCCTAGTTTGGCAATTAGTTTTTGCCGAGGCCTAGTTCTATTATTTCTTTTTTAGCTACCTTGATTGAAAAGTTGTCCTTTAAATTGACAAGAGTAAACTCATCTTCGACTTCCACACCATTTCCTATATTTGCCCAATCACACTTAAAGGCTGGAATATAAAAAACAAGATAGTCTAACAAAATTCAGTGAATCGTCCATAATGTGTGACAACGTCAACTACTTGGGAAATATCTTTTGCACTTGCTTTACACATTGTAGTAGCATCATAAGTCACCTTACTATTTTGAGTTTTCCTCTCCATGTCTTTTGTGTGATGTGTGAAAACATAGCCCATTAATGATGTACCTATTGTAGGATAAAGCATGATTCTTTGGGCCAAAAGCAATTCATTTTAACATTTTATCATGATCCTTTAAGTCAATAGATATCTATAAGAAACAAATCCATTTAGCAATAAAAATCTCAAAACAATGGGAGAATATTGTAAAATGTAACTAACCTTCCTTTTAATCCAATTAGAGAAGTTAGTTGTATGATGATTCCAAAATAAAGTTGCATTTTTTCCTATGCACTTATTTGAAGCTTGTAACTCTTTAAGATGCATACTAGCATAGAACAAGCGACGGTAAATTATAATTCAAATGATACACATCAAAAAATAAATGTAATGTAAAATTTCACTTACTCTATAAATGGTTCAACTACAGTCATTTTCATTAGCACGGCTAAATGAGCAATATCATACTCATTAGAAGACAATCTAACTATCTTGTACGTTGAAATTGGACGCCCGTCAAGTATTACGTTATTCTCATGATCTTCATTTCAAGCTTCTTTCTCCTCCGTTTTTTCTAAAAATCCACTAAAAAATCTCATGCATTCTTTCGCAAAATAAGATTGCAATACACCCCTCAGGCCGTGCATGATTTCTTACATAATGTTTAAGTGTTTTCATATACCTTTCAAAAGGATACACTCAACAGAAATGAACTGGTCCACACAATCATCCTTCTCTTCCAAGATGAACTGTCAAATGTACCATTATATCAAAAAAAGGGCGGAAAATATCTTTCGAGTTCGCATAAAGTTAGAATGAATCCATCTTCAAGTTGCTACAATTTTTATCTATTGAGAACACGCTGACATAATTTATTGAAGAATAAATACAAATGAGTTATCGCTTTTCGTGCTTTCTTCGGCAATAATCTTCTTATTGCAACAGGCAACAGCTGTTGCATTAGAACATGATAATCATGAGACTTCGACCCACTAACTTTGCAATCCTCCAGTAATACACAATTTTTAAAATTAGAGCAATAACTGTCCCCTTAAAATCATACAACCTTTTTGTGATGACCCACCCTTCGGACATTTGGGAATGACATTTAATACATCCATGGTATTTGTGTGTCGTTGCCCAAGCATCGGAAAGATGAATTGTCATGGGGTAAAATAAAAAGAACAGAAAATATCACAACGAAACTATTAAATATATCATAATAGTAAAATAGTATATAAGGTTACTTCCTAACATGGAGTTATTAGAGTTGCACAAAAGTACTACTATCAGCTTCGGCAGTTATAACAACCTGCCTTTACACATGCTGAAATAAAATACACTTACATGAATTAAACAAACAGCAGAAATAGACAACTAAATAGAAAAAGGCCTCCTGCGCGGACGCTGTCTTCAAAAGAGCCCATAAAATACCTGCTACTCTTGGACTATTCAAATAAAAAATGAGTACCCGAGAGTTTAGAGAAACAAACAACTCGGGTCAAATAGTGTGTCTGGCATGAGTAAAACTCTAAAACAATAAGTGTAATTAAACAACAACATGTGAGACCATGCCGCCAAACACGGAACGGGTTTCCTCTCATAAGAACACAACATCAAAACGTAAAGAATGGATACAAATAATTAAACATCGTGAAGAGTGCTAGACTCTTCCCGATGCAATTAAGAAAAAAATTCAAAGGTTCGAATCAACAAGGAAAAAGGAAATTTTCCAACAATGACTAGGAGGGTGCACCTCCCTTACCGAAAGTATATTTCTAGAATATACACTTAAAAACTACGATGGCTCTCGGACACGTCCAAGCCGGACCCCACCAATAGTTACTAAGAATTCGAGTATTTTATATCTTAGGGCACAAATATCTGAACCAAATTTAGAGTACATGTGACAATACTCTAATAGGACAACCCCACATAGCTTGTCTTCACTCGCTCTTTTGGTTTAGTCTTTTCGACAAAGGATAACAAAGCTCAAGTGAGCAACACATCGTCTTAGAGTGACGAAATACAGAGAAGGCTGAGGTAATCAATAGTCGACAAACAGAATATCGAAGATAACAAAAAGATCGTATATGGAAATTAAATCTTATATACTCACCACCACTCGTCGATTTCAAACTTTTATTATCCTTTGGTTAACAATGATGCTGAACAAGTTAAGGTAGTGTACCTCAAAGTAATGTCTCAACGTACATTCTTAACTATCGGGATAGAGACGATTTCCCTATTTGACATTCAGTGTTAAGTATACAACTAAATCCTTTTCATATAAGTGATATCGCTTTATGGAAATTAATTCATTTCCATAAACGAATCAAACCTTTACTTTTAAAACCAAATTCGTGCTTGGGCTTCACTTCACAAGTATTAACCTTAAATAGCTTTGTTAAAAAGGGTTCATTAAATTAAAACCAGCATTATTAAAAGGATTTAATAACTTAAAACATCCTTATTAAATTGGTTAATTAGTTTTAACTATCATTAATAAGAATGATTAATTATCTTTAAAACTTCGTTAATTAATTTGATTAATTAACTTTAAATACCATTAAATTAAGGGGTTAATCACTTTTTAAAACATCATTAATTAAATTAATTAATTAAATTTAAACATCATTAGTTAAAGTGCTAATTAATTTTTAAACATCATTTATTAAAAATGATTAATTAATTTAAATATCACTAATGGAAAAGATTAATTAAATTTAAACAAATTAATTAACTTTAAAAGTCATTAATTAAAAAGGGTTAATTAATTTTTGACACCATTAATTAAAATAGTTAATTAACTTTAATCCATCGTTGTTTAAATGATTAATTAATCTTAAACATCATTAGATAAAACGAATAATTAATTTTATATATCATTAACAAAGTAATTAATTAATTTTAAACACATCATTATTATGTTAATTAATTAATCTTAATCCTCATTTATTCAAATGATAAATTTAAATTTAAAAATAATTATTAAAATGGTTAATTAAATTTAAACTCATCATTATTCAAAAACATAATTAACTTTGTAAAAAAAATCCAAGCTCGAGAACAAACCAAAAGGTTTCGAAGAGATGGTGTTTTCCAAAAGTGCTGATATAGCGATAGTCGCTATACGGACACTTCTATAACTACTTTCATGTCATTTGACTTACATCCAAACATCACATCACATAACAAAAGTATGACATGTACACAATGGTAAACAAATTCATGAACAAAGAGAAAGCATCACTTAAACAATTTACATCAAACTTTATAACTAGTTTAAGTTACTAACTAACTACCAAAGGTGTCGTCTGTTTTAGAGCACATACCAAGTCAACAACATTACATCCAAATATAACTAACCAAGCAACTAAATTAGTCACAACAATATGAAGAAAAATAAAGTTCAAAATATTAGTTAAAAGGACGAGCTTTACTCACCGAAATGACCATAAAATCAAAACGAACTTTCACTAAATCTCGAATTAGCCTTAGATCTTGGTTTTGCATTGGAAAGACTTGATTTTTATGGGCTAGAAGGGTAATACGTTCGGCCTAGGGGATGGAAATGCTCGGCCAAGAGTGGATGAGAGGTGTATGGATTTTTTTTGTGAAGAGGAAGTGTAGAGGTGGAAGGAAATGGTTTTAACAAGGATTTAAAATTTAAAAGTGGATGAAAATTAGATTTTTAAACTTAAGAATTTATTTTGGAGGTCATTAAAGTGTTCGTGAAGATGTGAAGGAAGATGTAGGAAGTAGAAATGAAAATAGAAAATGAAGGAAATGTTTGGAAATTTGTATATATACAAATGGATAAGTTAAATTACCAAATCACCCTCAAAGTACATAACCTCCACAACCATCATGCCACATCACAACCTTGCCTCCTCCTCCTCTCCAAGTACATGCACAAGCCCTCTAGGTCCCCCTTATGGCCAACATGTCCTGTACCCATTTGTAGTTAATGTTTGTAATAAAGTGATAAGCTATGACAATTTCCATTTTTATTTTATTAAACTTAATTAAACTTTCATAAAATGTCATATCAAATATTAATAAACTTAAGTATGTATTTTTATTTCAAAATTGTGTTATCTTATTTATAAATGGATGTGAATATTTATACCAAATAGTTCACAACGTTTTCGACAACTTTTAGACGATAAAAAGTTGAAAATTCGAAAAATGATTTTCGGACACATTTTCGATTTTTCTTAGAACTAAATATTTTTGTAAACAAATTTTGAAAACCATTTCACCAACATTGATTATTATTAAAAAGAGTTTAATTTTAGTTATAAAATCTATTAATTAATTATTAAAAATATGTTAAATATCCATATTTTGAAGTGATTAATTTACGGGCCATTACACTTTTAAAAAAAATTCTCATAGTTTGATAATGTATATGGAGCTGGTGGAAGGTATGTTTTTTTCATGAGATTGTGCATGAAGATTGTATCAAATTCCCTAATCTTTTAAACCCATTCTAGATTTTGCACCATCTTTTGATTTTTTTTATCATGCAACATTGTGCCTAATAAACTTTCATCAACATTTTTCTCGACATGCATTACATCTAAATTATGACGTAATGGTTGTTCCTACAAAAAACAATATTATAACATTTCAATTGTATAATTTTCATATTTTCAGTTCAATAAGATAAAATAAAACTTAAACACTAACCTCCCAGTAAGGTCACTCAAAGAAGATCGATCTTTTTTCCCACCTTGATAGCCCCATCTCCACAGGATCTATATCCCCATCATCTTCATTTTTCTCGTTTTATCTTCTTGTTCTTCTCTTTTTATTTTGATCAATTTTACTCTTTCCTTTGTTACCCTTCTTATTTTTGTTATTATTTCTTTTTCCAAAATTTTTTGGGAATTTTTTCAAAATAAGGAGATGTTTCTTCCAGTTAGAATTATAGGCCTACACCTTAATGAATTTGAAGGAGATAAAAATCTTCTATGACCCATATAAATATTCTTCCAACCGTGATTCAACCATCGATGATCGGTATTGGCACTGCATAACGGACAAGCTTTTTCACCCTTTACACAACATCTAGCAAGATTTTCATATGCCGAAAAGTCATTAATTTTCCATAACAATATTGCTTTCATATTGAAAAGTGTCCTAGTGAATGCATCATAAATCTCGACCTCTTTATTCCATAAGTGATTTAGATCTTCTACCAATAGTGCTAAATAAACATCAATGTCATTCTCCGGTTGCTTTGGACCAAGAATTAGCAATGTAAACATAATATTCTCCTTTTTTATGCACAACATAGGCGAGAGATTATATGCCATAAGCATTATAGGCCAACAACTATATTTGGACTTAACATGGAAAATGGATTAAAATCATTAGTGGCAAGGCCAAGTCTAAGATTGCGTGGATCAGTTGAAAATGATTCCAATTTCTCATGCACAGCATTCCATGTTACAGAATCTACAGGATGTTGCATTTTTCCATCGGTACTTTTGTTAGTGAAATGCCATCTTAAATCTTTTGTCATCCTTTGAGATCTAAACATTCTTCTAAATCTTGGAATTATCGAAAAATATCTCAACACTTCAACATGAATACCTTGCATAATCTCCTTTGTACGTTGATTAATCTTCCATGTCGACAATCCACATTTAGGACAACTATCCAAATCTTTGTATTATTTTCTACAGTCATTCTCGCAAGCATGAATCTTCTCAAAACCTTTGTTAAGTACTTTAAGAAATTTCTTTAATTCATATAAAGACTTTGGAAGTACGTTATCTTTTGGCAACAATAGTTGTTGGACATTTAAAAGATTATCAAAACCATTATCAGACAATCCAATCTTACATTTAAGACTGTACAAGGTAAAAATGGCAGATAACTTTGTTTGATCTATGCAACCAAGATACAGCGAGGTTTGAGCATCTTCCAAATTCTTAAGTAAATCATCTTCTCATTTTCGCAAATAGCCATTATCTTTATCTTTATCATCATAAAAAGTATAATTGACAAAGTCTTCATCTTCAAAATAAATAGCTTTAATAGGTTGTATATATCATCCAACTTCTTTTTCGCTTATATTTATTTTCTCACCATGATTATACCACTTATGACCCATAACTTGAGATCCATTCCTTTTATGATCAAATGTTCAACGAAAATGTCCCCATATTGGAGAGTAAGATTTCGACAATCTGAGTGAGGACATAAAAAAATTTCTGCATTTCTCAAACTCTTTGACAATTCACAAAATTCCAAGCTCCTTGCTCGTACTCTTTAGCCGTTCTACAATTTAAAATAGAGACAAATAAATATTGACTAATATCAAAAAATGTTTTAGTTCTCAAATCACATTTAAGTATCATATAGTTACTTGTTTAGACGCACCCAATCTTTATCCATCATGTATGACATGGAAGAAAGCAAAGTTCTAATATTCAAATAAAAATAAATTATCAGTTACAAGCAAATCAAATGCATTTTTGCACAAAAAAAGAGAGCACTTGTAACACATGAACTAAAAGAAATTGATGCACATATATGTAAATTATACAATTCCAAGTATCATGTGTGAGATTAAAACTAGTAATATATAGTGATGTACACTATTGTTGCTTACTTTGAAATTTTATTTCACAATTTTAAGCTCTACTTAGAGTTGGAAATGTGTTGAAATTTCGTGTAAACAGAATATAGTTAAACTATTGAATACTTTCAAAATACGGACTTTTTCTCTTTAAAGTTTCTTGTAAAAACTTTGAAAAATGTGTTTGTATAATTAAACTACGGCAAATGTACAATTTTTGAGATGAAAAAAAATCATTTATCCAATAGTTTTAACATTTGTGGGGAATAACTTGAGTTCTTAAACTCACTTTGTTGAAATGGGATCATATTTGTAGGAAATGAACTTAAAAATCCATGCATGTCAAGATTGTTAAAAAAACTCAATATTTTCAGAGAATCAAGCAAAGAATCTCCATATTTATGCTTTTTCTACAATAAAAGGATAAGAAAAGGTGAATTAATTCAAGAAAATGATCTACTAGATGAAGATTAATGGAATAGAACTGTATGCTACTGCTACCATCTATAAAAAACCTTAGACTTAATTACTTGTTAAGAAACCATGCAATTTGTAGATTATTCCTATTCAGATTTTAGTGCCTTCTTCCTTTTCAACTATGCTTCAAGATTTTGGGACTTGTGAGTTAATTAGTTCCTATACAAAATCAATCATATCAAAACAAATAGTCATGATGGAACTAAAACACATTTAATTATGGTAATCTATTATCGACCAGTTAGGTAAATAATATAGCTCCATTATGTCAGACACTTTTATCAGTTGACATGAAGCATGCATGGTCATTCTGTTTGGTCAAATATAAAGACTGTATATTGTTTAAGAAACTATGTGTTATTGTTTGTTAGGAGATAAATCTCTTATTGGGAAATCTACATGACGCCGTTAAGTAATTTTGATCTCATGACTACAATCATGAAATTTGGTCCCATCATCGTTTCATTTAGCAATGTAAGATGACTGCCTTCTGTCTTTTTCTATGTATATTAAATCATATATTTATTAATGAGGCCATAATAATCAATTTACCACCAGGAATTTACCTTCTTTAAAATCAAACTGAACTTTGTTAAACCTTAGCAGTTCAAATATCTAAAGAACGCATATAAGCAAAGTGGTACTCCCAAATCTGAAGCAAATGCTTTAGAGATTTGTTCTATAATGATGTAAAATTTTACATTATATAGTCAATTCTCCGCCTTCCCTCGAAGTAAATTTGTCATAAATGTAACGACCCGTAATTTTCGATAATTAAAAACAGTTATTTTAATAAGGTTTTGTGATTTAATGTTGGGAGAGATAAAAATTTGTGATTTAATAATAAGAATATATTTGGAATGAAAATAATAGTATTAAATTAATAAAATTGATAACTGCTTTAAATGAAATTCCAATTAATTGAAATGGTTAATGAGTTATAATTGGTAATAGATTGTAATAATGTGTATTAATTGATAAGTGGATTTAAACGAGTAATTGATAATTTAACTGTTGTATTAGTTTATGAAATAAGGTGTAATTAATTGTAATTGATAAAAGTAGTGTTGTGATAGTAGTTAGGACATTTGTGTGTAGATAATAAACTTACAAATATTATTAAATGAAGAAATGGTGACAATTGTTATTTCTTACCAATTTAATTAATCAATTACAAATAAATGTAAATAAATGTTACACTAATGTGAGTTAATACAATAACTGTGAATTGGGAATGTAATAAAATGTACATAATTGTCAATTTCACTCATAAGGCAATAAATTGATTTAATAATAAAAATGAAACCAAGATAAATGAAATTATTAGGATTTTAAATTATAATTAATGTCAAAATCAACAAAGGTTCAATATTATTGGTATACTGCAACAGATATGGTAAAGGATGATAATCGTAGAATATTAGTGTAATAAAATATAAACAAATGTTAACTATGTCTAAAGAGTAATAATTGATTGAATAAAAAGGTTGAAACCAAATTAGATCAATTTATTGGAATTAAATTTTAATTAATTTGATTTAATTACAGTTGAAATTGAACACTGTAATTTGTGTAATATTTAACACTGAATTGACATGTAAAATTGATTTAATTTATTGTAAAGGTCTAAGTAATCAAAAATGATAAAATTTGTTAGTCAATAAATTTGAAATTTAAAAAGTGATTTAGTTGATTTAATAATAATTTATTTAATTAACGTAAAAATAGCCATTTTGGCCACTAACTCAGATTTCGACGAAACTAGTTTCATCGGATCCGTAACGGTGAATTTTTGTAGGATTTTAAGTTTCGTAGCGATCGGACTTGTCGTTCCATCATACGGACTCGAAACGCCTAGAAATCAATTTAATTGAAATCAATTTGAAATAAGCTGATTTTAAGCTAACTTCTTCATACGATGGAATCAGGACTTGAAACCAATTCCATTGAGTTTAAAAATATCAAAAACATCTATTTCGATATATGGGATGACCCACTTTCGTTTTGGAAGCGAAACAGGCTTTTTGGGTCGCTATTTGTCGTTCGTACCAATCCGATATGCATTTATATTTCTTATCGGGTTATGTTGATGTATATAGATCTCTCCAAATCCCTAACAGCCTTTTTATTCCTCATTACTGTATGTATATTTCCTTCTCATCACCTCTTTCCAATGGCAGTAAGCAGATAAATTACAAACCCTAAATTTCAAACTCCAAATCAATTTCAAAATCAAACTTCTCCAAACCATATCAAATTATATACCGTTTCGAAGCTCTCGACGAGCGCAACCCAAATTTGTGATTTTTTTTTCTATTTGGATCATGGTTTGACCAGAAATTTACCATTTATCAACGGCCGTTCATGTTTGGGTTCGAGATTGGACGGTGGAACTTTGTCCTGGGAGCGATCAGGGAGCACTGCATCGAAGAGGAGGTCGAGGGGAGTAAATCTATATGGCTACTTTGGGTCAAGGCTCATCAGATTGGCCATGGTGGCTTTGTTACTATGGCGGCGGCGGTTGTACTCTGGGGAACCGGTAGCGATCGCGGTGGTTCAGGTAGGGGCGGTCGGGCTTGAGGAGCACGATGGTGACAAGCGATCGTGGTGGAAGCACCCCTAGCGGCGGCGGCGAGCGTATTTATGGTGGCGGCTGATGGGTGATAGGGCTTGCGTGAAGGGTTCGAACGCGTCAAATCAGTGAGGTAGCTGACGTGTATATTGGTATTTTTTTATTTGTTTTAATTATAATTCGTATAATCCTCTAACTTCAATATCTTTTGCATACGAACTCGGATTTACGCGCGGTTTCTTGCCCTGCGATCGTATCGAAATTTAGGACATTTTGGGATTGGTTTAGACGAATTCTGAGACTGTTGAATTTTAGACCCTATTTTGGTTTTAAATTGATTTAAAATCGAAGGTGAGTGTTTTGACCCACTCACAACTACTAGATTTTCTTATGTTAGTTAAACTTAATTTATGATGTGATTAGAAATTAGTTGATTGATGTTTGGTAAGTTTAAATAATCATTCTAGTTAAATTTGACTTTTATTGCATTTAATCATAGTTTAATTAAATATTGAATTTAATTGTCGATTTAATACCTGTTAATAATAATCAGTTATCTATTGATGTTTATTGGTTGATTTGGATGATGATTGTGATGGATGTTTTATTGTTGATATTGGATGACTAGATGTTGTATTTTTATATTGTTATAACACTGCATGTTCCCTATGGGTAGAAATGATACATACTCGAACGATCTATAGATTAGGGAAAAGTCGTTATGGGTTGAAATGATAGACTCGAGCGATTTTATGGATTTTTATTTAATTTGAGATTGTGGTTTGAAATGATATATAACCATAAAATTTTAAATTGCGGATTGAAATGATAAATATCTGTATCACTTGACCATAGGGTAGAAAATTATATACGGACACTGGATTGGTTAAATTAAATGATTTTTGAATTCTTTAAATTTTGAATTTAGTTAACTGGCATTTTGAAATAGATATTGATTTATACAAACTGAATTATTTTCGATAATCCAAACGTTAATGCTGAAATTGGAATTGATTTAATGAACTGTTCAAAGGATTTAAATTGGAATTTCTAAGTTGAAGTGTCAAATATAAATGAATTTATCGGAATTGAGTTATTGAAAATGTTTGGATATAACTTTGAAATCTATTTATATTAATTTAAACTATTTAAATGAATTTAAACTATTTTAATCAATTTAAAATTATTTTTAATTTATTTTAATCTATTATTACCTATTTAATCTAATTTAATCTATTTTACCTATTTTAAACTAATTAAATTTATTTAATCTATTCAAAACTATTTAATATAATTTAAATCTATTTAATCTGTTTTTAAATCTATTTAATCTGTTTTTAAATCTATTTAAAACATTTTTAAATCTAATTAAATCAAATTTAAATCTATTCAAACTATTTTACTATTTAAACTATTTTAATCAATTTTAAACTATTTTTAAACTAGTAAAAAACTATTTATGACTATCTAAACTATTTTCTAAAATTGCATAATGTGTATAGTTGAAGTATTTATATTTAAATCCTTGGTGAAGATACAACCTAAGTTGGAATTTGGAATTGATATCCCTTTTGTGAAATGACATATTTGAGCAAATATGATGATTTTGGAATAAGGATTTAATTAACCTATCTTATCGACATAATCAAAAATGAATATGATTTTTGACGTGAATATGGTTTTGATAGTGAATATGATTTCGAAAGTGATATGGTTTGAAAATCGAATATGATATTTTGATATTAATTATGAATTGACTTTTGAAATGTAAAAGAACCATCCGGTGTGAAATAAGCGGTTGGTTGTTAAAGAGACCGAGATCGGATATTGTCATACTCTCTGCCAATACCAAAAACCACTTTAACAACTGTGTACGTGGTGGAGATTTCAGAAATGAAGTAGGATGGTTTGGCGTATGATTCTGAATGAGGTATTTACGTGACCCTGACTCCCGTAAGTCAGCTTGATGTGGCTAAAACAAGAGCTATGCCGGGTCAAGTGAGGTCATTCCTCCTATCAGACACATTTCTTTGATACCATTCTATTACTTTATGATTGATTTGGTGGCCACCCCTTGATTTTGATTTGGGAGTGTGTTCCAAGGTGGGCGGTAGTAGCTGCTATGCGTTACCACCAGTCTAGATCTGCAATGGTATATCTACCCTGGCATTGCCTCGAGTGTCGTGTCGCATGCCCCATCGCGCCTTCTACGACTTTGTTTTGTACCATACCTATGGAGTGCCCTCTGATAGCCCTCCAGTTTATGGAGGAATTACGGTACTGTATAGACTATGGGAATATATAAAAATGTGTTAAGGGGGATATGGGTAATGCCTTAACGCTATTTTAATACATTACTTTACTGTAGACATATTATAATAGCGTATTTTACTACATAGTAGATAGTTTAACGGATCCTTAGGAGATGGTAATTCCAAACATCTCTTAAGTTATTGCACTCACGTTAGACACTGGATAGGAGATGTCAAAACCTATAAACATCTTTGACGCCGTTACACTCATATTTATTTACTGTTGATTTAACTTACATAAGATCTTCTAGTTCTGACTCGAGTGTTTTGTCTTTTCAATTCGCTCAGGTCAGTCTGAGCTTTTCAGTGTATCGAAGACTGCTTTCTGGAGGATGAAGATGAGGATTTTATACTATTACTATGTATTATATTTATTCCACTGCATCATGTTGTTCCGCTGCATTTATTTATTTTTGTTGTATGTAACTCTGGTCTGTATTATAAAAGTTTAATCAGTATTATTTGTAAACAGCTTCATGAACTGTTTACTTGATTATTATATTTTGTCATTCCGTTGTGAGATTCTGTATTTGTTTTTCTTTCTTTCTCTGCTTTTTCTTATTTACCCCATAACAATATGCCCTTTTAAGTGGTTTGAGTCTGACATGTGTGTCTGCTTAAAACGTCCAAAAAGTCAGGTCGTTATAATAAAACTTTTGGAAAATAATGATTCCTTGTTCAAACCTGAGCTGTGTGTTACAAGATACAGAAGAGAGTAAAGACTTATGTTTAAATGTAAGTAGCATTCTTGTGAGTCTTCGTATGTGTTTTCAAAGTACGTATTTTCCTTGTATTTGTTTCCTAGATATGTATTTATTTTCTCTCAATGTAGATGTTTCTGTTCTAAAGATAGATTAAATTATAGATAAAGAACTAACATAAAATAAATTGAAAAATAGATAACATTGATAAAAATAATAAAGATATATCGATACAAAGATTATCGTAGATTAGCTGCTTCATCTACGTAATATATCATAATTTTGCATCAGTTTGAGTAAGGTACTCAAATTTCTAACGCTCAAAGCTTATCCCATAGCAATAGATCTATATAGTATTAATGCTTTTTGAAAGCTTCATTGATTCGCTATGTTCTGCATCCATTGTAAAACAATACACATCACGTTCAATACAATTATCAATTTGTATGATAATAATAAAAGCTATATATTCACACTTGCAATAAATGGAATTAGATTATAGTTCTTGCTTCTCACAGTAAATGGAATTAGATTATATTTCTGGTTGTGAAAGAGTCAATCACATTATCAATGTGCACTAATATTCAGCTGTTATTTACTACTTCATTCTTTTATATATTTCATCACTTAAAGTTAGCATCTATGTTGTATGTAACTATCAAAGTAGCTAAGAATAACATTTTAAGCTACAATGGAGCATCAAATCATATGAATATCTAAAATCTAAATACTAAATTAACTATGAAACTTCTAGTTAACTATTTAAATATGACTCGAGGATATATCTTATATACACGCATATGCATAAATATATAGCTTGGGTTAGTCCGCAAATGCATAAAATCATCTCATGTTCAATCTGGAACTAAGCGTGAAATATCAAAATGCATTCAAAAAAGTTACCTGTAGTCCTGGTCAAAAGTTCTAATCGGGATAGAAATCTCGAATTCGATTCAACTGTTATGAATTTAGCAATCGAAGGAGGTAGGCGATGTGACACTATAATCCATAGTGGTACATGACGTGACACTACAATCCACGGAGGTAGATGACGCGACACCTAAGTGGGAAAACTGTGTGAGGTGCGAAGAGAAGGAGATATTCGCGAGCGAGTAGGAACTAGGGTTGGGATGTGACGGTTTTCTTTGTTTTTTGATTTGAAAGAGAGTTTGGGAGGAAAAAATAAGGCGGGTATCCTTTGGTTCTTCACTGCCAAAAATATTAATTTTCACGCCTTTTTCCCGGCGTTTGTTATTAAATTAATATCCTTTTCTTTTTACTTTGTAGCATATAGGTTTGAAATGCTATTGATGGATGCTACAAATGGTCTATTTTGTTGTAGTGATATAAATAATTATTTGCATGCTTGAATGATTTATTTGTTTGGTTTGGTTGAATTCCCATTTTGGAAAGTGGATAGCATATGAAATGAAATATAGGGAATTCAGAGAATTTTGTAGGGCGATCCAAATTTCTCACCACTGTTGATTTTAATTTCATTTATATACTTATTACATAAATTGTTGAATATTAAAGCTCGGTAGCTTGGCCATGTTGGATATGCCTTTGATATGCTGAAAAAGTTGAACTCTTTTACTTGTAGATCTATGAAAGAACTTGTTAAGTGTTAAGGTAGCTTTAGGCCACATTATAGTAATTTGAAATACTATTATTTGTTTTTGATTTGAAAATGGTTTTAATTTAGAGAATGATTTTAAATTTTACTTTTGGAATTTTTGTGCTATTTTATGTAGAAATGGTTTTTGAACTTCTCTATTTTAATTCAACCATTTTGGAAATGTTTTAAAAGTATTTATTTTGTATAAAGGTTAATATAATAACAAATGTTTATTTTAAAAGAGCCAAAAAAGGGTTTACCTTTTATAATAAAGTGATTCTATTTTAAATGAAGATAGAAATATTTTGAAATAAATATTATATGAAATGTTGTAAAGAAAGATGGATTTATAAATGGTATTTTATAAATAATAAATATATTTATAAATGATATTTTATAAAAACGAAAATGATATCATTTTAATTAATTGGAAAATAAATCATATTTGTGAATTTATAGTGATAGATGGAATGATTGTTTTATGGAAAATATTTACTTCGATCTTGAACTGAAGATTTGTGATAAGTACATGAGATTTAAAATAAAAGATATTTATAAAAGAAATTTTATAAATAGAAATGAGATTTATAAAAGAAGTTTTAAAATAAAAGGGATTTATAAAAGAAGTTTTATAAATAGAAAGGAGATTTATAAAAGAAGTGACATTTATAAAAGTAGTTTTATAAATAGAAAGGGGATTTATAGAAAGAAATTTTATAAAAGAAAATGAAATTTGATTTCTATAAGTGATCATTTTAAATTATGGTGGTATGAAAAATATTCTTTTTATACTTAACACCAAATTCTAAGGTAGTGAAACTCGTCTTTATCTATAAGAATTAAGAATGTATGTCGAGGCAAGGATAGTAATCTAACTTGTCCGACTGCATTGTTAATCGAGGGATAGTACAAGTTTGAAATCAAAAGGTAGTGGTAAGTATATTGAATCAAATTCCATACGTTTTGTTTACTTATATCAAAAGAAAAGTGGTTTGGGTTTATAGTAAACAATATTTTTAAGTGACATTTGTTTTTTGACCTATTTAAGTATGCTTTTGAAATATGAAATCTTTCATAATGTTTTGTGAATATACTTATACCATTGAGATAAGAATATGTATACATTTTCTAAGTATTGAAAGTGTAGCGTTTTGTGAATATGCATATACCATTGAGATAAGTATATAGATAAATAATCTAAGTACTAAAAGTTTAGTGTTTTGTGAATATACTTATACCATTGAGCTAAGTATATAATTACATTTTCTAAGTATTTAAAGTGTAGTGTTCTGTGAATATATTTATACCGATGAGATAAGTACATGGATAATTTTTCCAAGCATTGAAAGAGTATAAATGAATAGTATACATATGTATATCTTTGCAAAAGTATTTTGATACAAGTATTTACAAAGTGATTTTAGTTAATGAATGGATTAGTTAAAGAGGCTTAGTGGTTGCTTATGTGCTTAACCATGCTTGGTTTTCATATGAAGTTAAATCTTTTATTTGATTGTTTGTTTATCTGATAGTTAAATTACCGACTATCAAATTTTGGCCAGTTTTGAAACTATCGGTTATCAGTTCTGAGAGATTGGGATTAGATATGTTATCCGAAAACCACTTCAAACCAACATAAGCATTCTAATTTGAGGTATCTTAAAGATGATGAAATCGAAGATGGAATTCTTTGAAGTGCAAGGGCAACTTGCTACTAATCCTAAGGGTGATTCCAAAAAGGATGTTGTAAAAGTAGTGCTTTTAGTTTGTTCAATCCTAAAATAGCTTGTATGAATGAATGCTGCCATTGCATTGTTGCTTGGAGGGTAGTGTTAGCATTCCAAGTGGGATTTGCTAAAAGGTAAAATGTAAACTCAAGCCTCACACTCGAAAATGACTAAAACATGGTTGATGCGACTGGGCTATGTGGGTGCTCCCATTAGGGTATGATCATCACTTGTATCTAGATCGATATTTACGGATTATGTATGCTTATGGCCACGAAAACGTATTGTCAAGTTGGCAGCTGGGGTGGTGATCATATCCGGTACAATCCAAGAAGGGGTAGGCCGGTTTTGTATTGGTAGAGGTGTAATGTTTGCAGCCTCGGTACATTTTATCTAAGGGTGTAGTTTACGAAAGATAGCCCTTTACCTTGTCATTGTTGGAATCCATTTTCCAATACGTGCCTTACGGACTTAGTTGTATGCTAAATATGTTGTTGAATGTAATTAATGTAACCATTCTGGCTATTTTAAATATTTATTTTAAACCCTAGATACCATTATAATATCACAAGATTTCTTATAAAATGATTTTTTTATCGTAAGGTAAAAACTCATATGTGTTTATGTGCGGCGTGGTCTTATGAGATACTTTTATTTTTGAAAGGTTTTATAACATTTAAAATTCCATATGATTTTAGTTTTCTCGCGATGATTTACTAGATTGATCGAGGCGTTATTTCTTATAATGCTCGGGTCAGCCCCGAGTATATTTCAGATTTAGTTATGGATGCTTTGGAGCTTTAAGAGATGAGCTGGATGCCTCTAAGATGTATTCACGTATTTTATTTTCCGATGCATTTCTTATTTTTTTATTTATCAACATTTATGAGGACATGTAGTTATAACTGTTCAGGCTGATGATAGGTTAGTTTATTTTGATTGATGTATGTATATTGTAGTTTTCTTTTATAAAGATTATGTGTATATTATATATTACGTGTCATGATGTGAGATTTTGTTCTTTCTTTCATTTCTTTCACCCTAACAATCTGTCTTTCCTGCACTCAGATGTTCGGCACGTGAATACTGTGGATGTACTAGTGTCAACTTTTGAGAGTTAAAAAGGCGGGTTGTCACACGTGGTATTAGAGCTTTGGTTGAGCGAACACTTAGGCATTAGTGAGGTAGACTCATTGGAGAAAGGGTTCTAGAATGAGTTAGAGTGTGTATGTGTGTGTGTGTATGAGAGCAAATATTTGTTAGTACTATAAAAATGTTTTATATTGTATTGGTTGATATGGTTAGTAGTTTATGAATTCTGGTCAATATAGAAGGTAAAATTATATCGATAGGGGTTTTTAAACACTTGGACAAGGCAAACTGACACAGTGTTGTTTTGAATATTAGTAAATTAAATAATTTACCTAGGTTATATTTTATATATAAAAGAATAATTCTCATAGAATTGATATAGTTGTTTATGATGTGTTTGTTTTTTAGGAAATAATAATATTCAATTATTACCTGTTATTGTTTTATTAGTCATGCTCATCCAGTTTAGGAGCATTGACTATTGTTTCTTGATTGATTATTTATGCTTGATCAGTTTATGAGCATTTATTGTTTGATTTAATTTAATACGAACACCTTCTGAATTAAGTTTCACAATTTGACTATAAGATGTTCAGTAGTAATGTGTTAATGTTTGTTTTAATACAATAAAGTATGATTTTGTAAAGGTAATTTTATATAAATCTGGTTTATAAAAATGTGTTTTATAAATAAAAAAAATTTGAGAATTTAAATCCCGGTGTCTTTGAAAAGGATTTCAAATGATTTTGGAAAAAGTAATAGTAGTATTACTTAAAAGTATTTATAAGTATAAATATTTTGGGAAGAGAATTTTAAGTAAGATACATTTCCTTTGTATAGTTGGGAAAAAGTCTTGATTAGTTTTGTGATAAATCGAATAATCTTCTAAGTGACAATCGAATGTTTGCTTAGGTGGATGTTGTAGTGAACTTAGTAAATCATTCTCTTTGTTATTATACGATCAAAATGAGTTCGAATCCAAAAGAGCCCAAAGCAGATTGGTAGTAAATATTTTGTTAAAACTATTTATATGGAAATATAATACAGTATTGTTTCAAAATGGGATTCGAAAGGAAGGCGTATTTTTATGTTAACTAGTTCGAGTGGCTCGAAAGTTACTAAAATGGGCAAGAGATGTTTTTGGATGGTAAACACTTCTCTTAAATATTACCCTTCTTGGTAAAGGAATGTATGATACTAGTTGGTAGGACCCAGTTCCTTGGTATCATATTGGGGTTACTAGATCTATATGTATGTTTTTGATGGATTAAAGAATATATAATTATTTCAAATAATTTGAAATAAAATCAAGTATTTAGTTCTTAAATTTCCTTTAAGGAAATTTAATATAAAATAAAAGGTTATTTTACGAATAAGTTTATATAACTCTTGGATGGAGGTGAAATAATTTAATACAAGTTTAATGGGTTAAATTTAACAAGAAGGTCTTAATAAACTTTTTATTATTAAATATGTCTTTTGTTTTAACATCTAAGTTGTGAAAACTATTTGATGTAATTGGGCCGACTAATAAACGTCTTTGCCTTGGAGATGTCTAAGGAGTAGAATACTCTAGGATTGAGATGGATATTGACATCCTACTCTTCTTAGCTACTTACCGGACCAGATAGGTAAAGAGGTCAACGAGGTTGACTCAGTTTTAAGTCCCAGATTATTTATTTGGGCCTGCATTTGAATTTAAGAAAAAAGAAAAGGTAAAAGATTAAATCAGATGGTTGTATATACTCTCAGATGTAGTAGGGTATTATACAAGTTTAAAACTTAAGTTATGTTATTGAAATGTTCTCATAAATAATTTTGGGAAGTAAAAAAGAATTGGTGTAGTTAAGAAACCAATGGAATAAATACGTAAGTTGTACATAGATCATTATATCCGCATAACTAATCTTGATCCAGATTTGATTATATGATTTCGAGGTGATTCATACCGATTCAAATAAGGATTTTTCACTCGATTCTTGATGGCGAACACTTAATACATATTCTTGATTAGATTCTGAAGTTTTCTATCATAGTATATGGCTATGTAAGGAGAATAGAGATTTCTAATCAAGGGACTTGATCAGATTCCATACTAGGGAAGTCGAGTGAGCAATACTAGTCCAAAAGAGAAGTTTATGTGATCGAGCAAGTGATCGGATTCGATATTACGTACGGATGACATATGTACATCATACAGGCTTTAATGAATTGTATGCTTTTTACATTAGATATGCAAGTTATATGGTTTGATATGACATGTTTATGTGAGATGATTGCTATATATGATTTGGTAGGTTTAGATTTAGGATATATGATGGATAAGTTGTTGTATTGTTTCATTTGTCATGTCATTTTAACTCTTTTTGGGTTATGTGAGTGAAAAACATGTACATGGAAGCAAAGCGCTACTTGCTTTTGGTTTCATGAGTAGAATTAGCTTGCTTGTTAAATGGTACGTGTTTATGCTTAACAGGTGTGTTTGCTATGTGACAGACACACTCTATAAGGTATATCATAGGTATATATTGTTGTTTTGTTGTCCTCGGATATGGGAGGTCCCAAATATGAGCTTATATTGATGTTGTGATTTTTTTGAACCTAGCCGCACAAAAGAAGTACTGCCGAAATTTTCCTATAACATAGGGAACTTTAAAAGCCTACGGGTGTGAAGATATTTTCTTTCTTTGGTAATTTCGAGGACGAAATCCTTTTAAGGGGTAAATGTAACGACCTGGAATTTTATTGTTTTGATTATATATATTTAATTAATTTTAAATATTTAAATAATTGATTTTAAAAGCATAATAACTCTTTTTAATTAATAAATAATAATGGTGACTTGTTATAAGAAAATATTTACAAAAAATGAGCCGCCTTCTTTCCCCGGTTCTTTCGGGAGCAACGAGTCACGAAAATCAACATCGTCGGGTTCATTGAACTCGCATGGACAAGGGCTTCGAATTTATTTGGGGTTTGTTGACTACGATGAAGCTTAATGTAACGACCCGGAATTTTGGTCGTTAGATTTTGAACATTTAATTCAATTTAAATGTTGAATGTGAATCATAATTTGATTTTGGAATAAAAAGATTTTGGTTAAAACAATAAAATAAGTTAAAATTTCAAATATGGCAGTTCAATTGGATTTGAATAATAATAATTTGTTATTTGAAATTGGAGTAATACTGGAATCTGGAATATAAATGTATATGAAAATGGTTTCAAAAATTTATTAAGTCTGGTTGGATTAGAATTTTAGTATTGGACTTTTGGATGGAACCAAAGAGTCGATGAGTTAAATTTGGAATTTTTAAATGAATTCAATAATGGAATTTAATGTAATAATATTGCAAATAATCAGATTTTGATTTAAAATGAATCGGGATGATTTATTATGTGAATATAAATTCTATATGATTTATAATTAAGTTAGTAAAATTTTAAAAGTGAAATTTTAAATGATTTCGACGATTTTGGAAATCGGTCGAATTAATCGACGAGTTAAAATAGCCTTCCGGGGCACAGTCTCGGAATTCGACGAAACTAGTTCCATTGGATCCGTAATAGTTAATTATTATTGGATTTCAATTTTCGTAGTGTTTGGAGTTACCGTTTACTCGTACGGGTGAGGAACGCGTTGAAATTTAAATCGAAAATTTAATATTTTAGATCGATTTAAAAAATCTATCTTCCATATATGATTGAATTAGCTTCCGAAACACGTTCCATTGTGTTTGGAATGCGGGTAAAACATTATAATCGCCTGTCGGCATGCGTCGTTTGGAGATCGTTTGAAAAAGTTGTTTTAAAATGGGTTTAATATTAAAATAATGTTTATTAAACGTATATATACACGTTCAGGGCCGAAACCCTAGTTCTTCTTTTGAGCCGCCGTTTGTATATTTCAATGGCCTCTATGATCTCGCCTTCTCCTCCAAAATTCTCCTTATCCATTCACTTCTGTCAGAAACTTCCAACTAGAAGATCATGGAGGGCTTCGAGATCTACGAAGTGGATGGTGGTGATCGTATATGGTGATGGAAATCGACGCCGATGGCCTTTCAAAGGCTGGCCATTCGAATGCAAAATACACAGCCATAGGAGCGTCGAGTTTCGCCTGGCTGCGGCTGTTGGGGAGACTCGCATCGACGCATGCGGTGAAGTGTTCCGATCGACTTATGGTAGCTTGGTGTGTTCGCGGCGATGGGTTGATGAAAGCGGCACGATGGGTTCTTGTACCTGTCGAACGCGATAGAGGAAGAGACGAGCGGCCCGATTTCTTTCTTTTGAAGCAACGGTAGATTGGTTAAGATAATTAATAAAATTAAAATTTGTGTTAAAATTTATATTCAAATCTTTAAACCTGAATATCTCATGCATACGTTGTCAGATTCCAACGAACCAGGAAGCGCCGGAATCGCAGCGACGAGATCTACGCTGCAGCGCAGATCTGGGCGCGTTTGGGGCAAGCGAGAATTTAGATTAAATCGAAGGCGGTCGATTTAATTTAAAATTGGAACGCTCGGCGTTTTAAACACAAGGTGAGTTAATCTCACTCACATCTGGAATTTCAGCTGATTTAAATAGTTAATATTTAAATAATTGTGTGGTTGGTTGAATATGAATATTAATATCAGTCTGGATTGATATTTGCTGTTGTGCTAACATATGTGGATGCAGGAAAACAGGTTGGAGGGATCCAACTGGATTCCTCACAATATAGAAATTATATTCATAATCTGTGATTTATTTCATTGATATTCTATGATAGATTGATTTGGAATTTTGTTATGCTGTGGTTATAATCTGGTATTTTAAAATATCAGTAAAATGAATTGGGATTAAAGGGAAATGAAAAGAATTTTGAAGTAATGAATTTAGGGAAATGAGGAATGAAAATTTATAAACTGGGTTTATAAATGAAATGGAATATTTATCGGAGAATAAATTTAGAAGTATAGATTTCCGGTGGTAATTTCTATAAGAAGTGCAAATTATTTTAAAAGAAATAGTGAGATTATTTTTAAAGGATGGAAAGCGTATTTCCCTGGAAAACTAAGTATGTTTTCAAAGAAAAGCTTTCAAAGTATAAACCAGAAGTTTAAAAATGTGTTTTGGAATGTTTTAGATAAATTATTATTTTAATTGTTTTAGAATTTTAAAGTAAACCTATCCAAATTAATTTTAGTAGTAATTCCTTTAAAAGGTTAAATTGACACTATGTTTTAAAAAGAAAATTTGCTAATATTTATATTGTGTATAAAACTTTTATTTTAAATAGTTTTGAGGCTTAAATTTTACTTGGAAATTTATTATAAAATTTATTAACTATAATTTTGAGTAAAGTGACTTAAGCAGTTTTACTTTTAAATGTTTTAAGTATATATTTTTGAGAAAAGTGATTTAGATCATAAAAATCTAATTTTTAAGAAACTTGGCGTTTTCAGATGAAATGAAATATTTGGTTGATTGATTGTTTATTTGATAGTTAAATAACCAACTATCAAATCTGGACCCAAATATGACATTGGAAATTCTAGGAGGAGTACGGGAATTATATGGTACAGTTATTGTTTGAGGTGCTATACTATACGTATAAACTCATTCGTTCTTCTATGACGTTTATAAGGAAATCCGTCCACTAACGGTTAGGAGGTGATCTCCGATCTTATTTTCGTCTATTTATTTCCTAAAGAACTGGGGTTGAGTTTACCGGGAAATAGCGAACGTTGTTTCAATGAGACCGGGATCGGATTTGCGATCTGAAAACCACTTCGATCCGATGAGTACGTTTTCGTGAGGAAGACGAGTTTGGATTCGAAGATGGAGCAGTGAAGTGCAAGGGCTGGTCGCTAATAATCCTGAAGGTGATTCCGAAATGGATGTAGTAGGAGTAGTGCCTTCGGTTCCGTTCGAACCCGGAACGGACTTGTATGGATGAATGCTTTCAGAACATCGTCATGGGGACGATGAGCATTCTAAGTGAAATGTTCTTAAAGGTAACGCTTAGCCTCGAGCCTCATCAACCGGGAATGACTGAAAATCAGGGGTTATGCAGCAAGGCTAAGTGGGTCGCGCCCATTAGGGTGAGGTCATCCCTGTCTAGATATTCCTTTTTATTTCGACTGTGTGGGCGGTTGCTGATCCCAACCGCGGGGTGATCTTACTCGGACTATCCAGTAAGGGGTAGTCTGGTCTTGTGTTGCAGGGGATTTAGGGTGGATCCTCGGTACGTTGATCTAGACCAGGTACTGTGACAGGTGGTACCCCAGTGCCTAGTCATTAGTTGGAAATCCATTCTCCCTACGTGCCTTTTACGGTTTTTGTTTGTAGAACCCACTTTGTGGCTAGTATGCTGGAATTTAATCATGTAACAATTTCAGCTATTTTGAATAAGTATTTGTATCTAGAAACTATTATAATATCAGAGGATTTTGATAAGAAATGTTTTGGCTATCGTAAGGTAAAAACCCGACATGTTTATTTGTGGCGTGGTCTTATGAGATGCTTTTGATTATCAAAGGATTTTTGAAACTTTAATAATCAGTTTGGATGTATTTTTCTCACGCTGGTTTTCCAGACTGACTCGAGTGTTATTTTATTATAATGCTCGGGTTAGACCGAGTATTACAGGTTCAGTATTGGATACTTTGGAGCTCAGGAGAGGAGCTGGAGACAAAGATGTATTACTCGTACTTGTTTATTTCCGCTGTAGTGTTTTGTTTGAAATTGCCAGCAATTGTGAGGGCGGGTTGTTATAACTGTCCAGGCTGGTAACCGTTGATGTGTGTACTCTGATGTGTGGTATGTATATTACAGTTTCTGGTTTGTGTAAAGAACTATTTCTATTATATGTTATTCTGTTCCGCTGTGAGATTCTGCAATTGATTTAGTTCCTTCTTTCTTCTACCTTCTTTCTTTTCCCTTAACATTCTGTCTTTCCGGCACTTGATCGGTTGGCATATTATACAGTGGGCGTATTTATTTCGATTTTTCGAGAGTCAAGAAGGACGGGCTGTTACATTAGTCGAGGTCGACTTTTGAGGCCTAACTAGGGTTGCGGTGTGTCGGAGCTACGGGAAGTTTTATTGAAACAGAGTGTGCTAGGGTGTTTCTCATGCGAAGCCGAGGAGATTGGTGATGGTCGGAGAGTGTGCGGCCTTGCCTTATGAATCGTGACTTTCTACTATCGCGGTGGAGATTGCCAGGTCACGTTTTTCCTCGGTCAATCGAGTTATATGATTTTGGGTGGGATGCAAAGCTTGCGCAAAGGGGAGTGCAAAGGAATTGGCGATGGTTAATTTAGTGGAGTGTGGCTCGAGGAGGAGAGGAAAACTTGCATGCAGCCATGGGTTATATCACACTGTGCATAAGATTTGGGAGGGAAGAATGTTAAACAAGGCAATTTAAATTTAATTAAGAGATTAGTAAAATTAATTATTTTAATTAATACAATAGCTTATAAAATCAATAACTCTTGCATACGAGGTCCATATCGGAAGCTGTCATTTGCGTTGCTCTCTCTACGCATTGGATTTGATTTCGTCAAGTTTGGAGCAAGTAGGATTTTGAGCTAAAATCGAACACCATTCAATTTAGATCAACCAGGAATACGTAAGCGTTAGTGGGTATTTTTGTGAGTTAACTCACCTCTGTATGAACACTATATGATATATGGTAGGTATAAATTATCGTTTGCTTGGATGAATGATTTATTTGTTTGGTTTGGTTGAATTCCCATTTTGCAAAGCGGATAGCATATGAAATGAAATAGAGGGAACTCGGGGAATTTGTAGAGGGATCCAGATTCCTCGCGACCGTTGATTTTAATTGTATTTATATACTTATTGTATAAATTTTTGAATATTAAAGCTTGGTAGCTTGGCCATATTGAATATGACTTTGATATATTGAAATGGTCAAACTCTTTTAGTTGTAGATCTATGAAGCACTTGTTAAGTGCTATGGTAGCTCTAGGCCTCATTATAGTGTTTTGAAATACTATTATTTTCATTTTGATTTGAAAATGGTTTCAATTCGAAGGATGATTACAAGTGTGACTTTGGGGATTTTCTATGGTATTTTATTTACAAACGGGTTTTGAACTTCTCTATTTTATTCCAACCTTTTTGGAAATGTTTTATAAGTATATCGGAAAGTATTTATTTTGTAGAAAAGTTAATATAATAAAAAATGTTTATTTTAAAAGAGAAAAAAGGGTTTATCTTTTATAATAAAGTGGTTCTGTTTTAAAAGTAGATAGAAATATTTTGGAATAAATATTAGTGAAATGCTGTATATGAAATGCTGTATAAAAAGGTGGATTTATAAATGGTGTTTTATAAATAAAAGAACAGATTTAAAAATGATATTTTATAAAAAGTAAAATGATATCATTTTGATAAATTGGAAAATAAATCACATTTGTAAATTTATAGTGATAGATGGAATGATCATTTTATGGAAAGTATTTAGTTCGATCTTAAACTGAAGATTTGTGATAAGCATATGAGATTTAAAATAAAAGAGATTTATAAAAAAAAAGATCAATAGAAAGGAAGTTTATAAAAGGAAATGAGATTTGATTTCTATAAATGATCACTTTAAATTATGGTGGTATGAAAAGTATTCTTTTCATACATAACACCAAATTTCAAGTAGGGAAACTCTTCTCTATCTGTGAGAATTGTAATTGTATAGGATATTATATAATGCAACTTATATACCAATGTGAGAGTATGTACTAATAGATATATTAAGTAAAGTAAATTAACAGAGTATAAATAAGATAGATAATAAAAGCGAGCATACAAGATATTTTATACTGGTTCGGGCCTCCCGTCCTACGTCCAGTCTCGAAGCTCCCCTTTGGTATTTCCTTTGAACAAATAACCCTCACTTCGCCCGGAGGAATAGACTAATACAAAAGTATTTCTCTGACAATCGTGTGTTCCAAATAAGACGGATTTTGACTAATAGTACAATTCTTCCTATGATCTCCTTTTGAGTATGTGAATGTAAATACTTTCAGTTGTAGGAGGTAGTTTAACCAAAATGGTATTTTGATTATGATAGATTGAGACTATGTAAGCAAGAGATGCATGAATTTGTAAGTAGAAAGTTAATAAAAAATCAAGAGAATAGATTATCTACAATTCTCAATCTTTGAAGTATTTATAGGTTTAAAGAGATGCATATGAGGAGTTGTTACTATTAAACAAACTCTATTTGTTTTATTGGCTGCAATTGTTGAAGAGGAGATGCAACTATTCAATATGAAATGAAACATCCTTTCATATTAGAGCAGTTGATAGGTGACAGACGTTTGTGGCTTCAGGAAACAATTTCCTGAACCTTTTCCACAGACGTCTGTGGCTTTTCCACAGACGTCTATGGATGGCATTTTCAGATTATAAAAGTTTTTAATGCCAATTTTGAATGTTTTTAGTGCTAATTTTATGTATATGAATTCGTGTGTGTGCATATATACTCAAGGAGACCTTACAATGTTTATCTAAGACTCTTAATACACTAGTATAACCTTACTAATCACCGCATGGTCCATAAGTCTTTGTTTGCCTTCGAGTCCCAATATCTTTGAGCATGATGATCTCTTGTAGTATATATCTGTAATCTCGATAAGATATATAATATATGTGATTGTATAGTTGTTGTCATTGAAACCATAGAATGAAGGTTCTAAAATAACTCCCCCTTAATTTTGTCTCCACCTATGTATATGCATATATTTCTCCCCCTTTGTCATTATCAAAACAAAAGAAAGGAAATTATACACATATAATAGATATGTAAACATAGATATTTCAACCAAAAAATAGAACATATGATAAGTTAAGGAGAATAAACATGAGTTTTAACAAGAAACATAAGTAATAGAAAACGAAATAAAAGTTAAATAGCATAGTTCAAGAAAGAAAGAAAAGAGCAATTGAAAGAAGCCAGTGATACTGGTTTGAAGAATAGGACAATCCACCATAATTTTCATAATATTCCTAGTATGCAGATGGATCTTGCTCATATTTGGTTGGCCATTGAATTTGATCATTATACTCTTCGTTTTCTTGAATTGAAAGCCCTTGGAAAGCCATGTAATGTTGATGGTGAGATTGTTGAGGGTCGGACAAGGACATATCATCACTATCTTCTTCCTCCTCTCTACGTTGTTCTTGCTCAATATTCTTGCCTTTATTTTGAGAAGTTCCTTCATGAGAGGTACTAGCATGATAGATTGGTGTTTTTGTTCGAGGAGGTGGTGTAGGTGAAGGAGAAGATGATGATCAAGAAGATGATCTTCCACGTACTTTTCTCATCACTTTTCCTAAAGTGGAAACAACCTTTTCTAAAGTTTTTTCCATCTTAGTCATCCTTATTGGAAAAGATCATTCCAAACCTGTCATTTTATTGTTCAAAGCTCGCTAGTTGACCATGATTAATTTTTGATTTCTAAATTTTAAATCATGGATGGATTCATTTTGCATTGGTTCAATGCGAGCTTCTTGAATTTCTGAATCGTAATAGTATTCGATAGTATGACTAGAGGAGCCATGTTGCTGTGAAGGACGAGCTAAATGAGTTTGCTGAGGAGAAGGAGGAGGTTGAGGACCCTGATACATTTGTTGCTGCTGCTGCATGGTCCACTGTGCTAGCGATATGGTCCGGTTTGATTTTCGATATTTACAAATTCAAGTGATAATTCCCTTTTCAACATTATCTCTTAAGAAATGGTGACAATATCAATGTGTTTTGTTCGAGAATGATTAATAGGATTTTTTGATAAATTTATAGCACTAGTATTATCACAATATAAAGGAGAATTTGTTATGATTTTACCGAAATCTTGAAGAGTTTGTTGCATATATATTACTTATGCACAGGCTAAGGCTGCTAATATATACTCGGCTTCACATGTTAAGAGTGTAACGACCCGGCATTTTGAACCATTCAAATCGACAATAATCCACACATTTCAGACTTGAATTGCTCAAAACAACATATTGTTAATTTATATTTGGCAAAACTTAGCATATACAGTAAATAAATCAATCACAGAATCATAGACATAGAGTAATATAACAATAAGGAGCATAATAGAATAAATAGTAGTCCATGAAGCTACTATAAAAACATCATAGTCTAAAGCAAATGCAACAGAAATCCAAATACAAAGGAATCTCTAATACATAAGAAATGACAAGTATGAACATAAACAACTGGAAATAACTACAATAACTGAAAAGCTGAATAGATAAGGTAGATCTCTAAGCAAAGCTCGAAGCTCCAAAGGTGAGTCTCAATTGCTATGATACTCAGTCTGACCCGAGCATAAAGCAAAACACAAAACACTCGAGTCAGGATTAAAATTCTTATGCAAGTAAATCAACTCAAGTGAAATGTCCAAGTGAAATGCAATAAAACTTAAAGGATGTTTGGGATTCCCATCCTTTAAGGATCCGTTAAACTATTTACATACATAGTACAATACGCTACATAGATAATGTCTATAGTAAAGTAAAATATTAAAATAGCGTTAAGGCGTTACCCATATCCCCCTTAACACATTTTATATAAATGTCGTAGTCTATACAGTACTGTAAACTCCACCAAACCGGTGGGCTATCAAGGAGCACTCCATAGTAACGACACAAACCAAACTCGTAATGGGCTCGATAAGGCATGTGACAAGGCACGCGAGGCAATGCCCAGGTAGGATACTACCGTTTTGCGGATCCGGACTAGTGGTAACGCATAGCAGCTACTACCGCCCACCTCGAGACACACACCCATAATCAAAGGTGCACCCAATCAAATCACAAAGTAATAGAATGGTATCGAAGAAGCATGCTCGATTGGAGGTGCGACCTCACTTGGCTCGACGTGGCTTCTATTTTAGTCACATCAAGCTGACTCACGGGAGTCAAGGCTACATTCATACCTCATATACACGTCGCCAAACTATCCTACTTCGTTCTGGATTCTCCACCACGTACACAGTTGTTAAAGTGGTTTTCGGTATTGGCAGAGAGTATGACAATATCCGATCCCGGTCTCTTTAACAATCTAACGCTTATTTCACACCGTGGTCATTTTATATTTCAAGCAGTTCATACTTCATATCAAAATATCATAATCATTTCAAAATTGTATCATTTTCGAAATCATATTCACTTTCGAAATCATGTTCACTTTCGAAATCATTATTCACTTTAAAAATCATATTCATTTCCAAAATCATGAGCACAAAATAGGTTAAAACTTCATATCAAAGTATTTGCATTTAAATCCATTAAATCTAAATTATAACAGTTCCAACTTAAACAGTTTGAATATTCAAAGTAGTATATGTATTGGAATAGATATACATTAAAATAGTTTATATTTAAAAATAGATTATAGATTAAAATAGTTTATATATTAAAATATATATATTTAAAATTGTTTATAAATTTAAAATAATATATATTAAAATAGTATATATATATTAAAAAGAGTTTATATATTAAATGATATATATTTAAAATTGTTTATAAATTTAAAATAATATATATTAAAATAATTTCAAATTAGAATTGTTTCTTCCAATTTCACAAATCAATTCAAATCAACTTTAGTTCCAAAATTCAATTTAAATCAATCTCAGTTCAACAATTTTAATTAAAAGGGATAAGGTTCAATTCAATTTCTCATTAAAACCATTCTTAATTTATATCGATTTCAAATCCAGTCTGAACTACAAATTTAAACCACTTCCAATTCAATAGGTTTCAATTTAAATATTCAAACATTTACAATAACTCAATTTGATAAATTTCACTTATATTTCAAAATTCAACTTTAATTCTTATTTAAATTTGAAAATATTCACTTAACCACTTTTAATAACCATTCAAATAAAATCTCAAATTACAATTTTAATCAAATTAAATATTCAAATTCAATTTTATTGAAATTTGAAAATATCCATTTAATCACCTTTAATCAAGAATCCAGTTATCAAGTTATAAAATCATATCTTTAAAGTCTTAAAATTTATAAGTTTCAAACCAATTTTATTTAAGTACCATTTTTAAACAAATCAATTTCAATTTATCTTTCCAACCTTAATTTATTAAAGTTATACAAAAACCTATTTTTAAAATATTAATATAATTTTAAATAAATACTTGAACATATTATATATATATACTAATTAAATTAAATTTTATTATATTAAACTTTATTAAATTTAATTTATATTAAATCTTATTTTATATATTTAAAAATAATAAAATTATAAGTAAAATCTTAAAATTTACATTTTCAAAACTTAACTTATAAATTTAAAATTTCCAAACATATAATTTAAAAATCTAAATTTTACACATATTACACGGTGGATAAATGAATAGCCATTAGAAACTAAAAGCCCAAGATGGGTACCATACGACTAGTCGATTTGCAGATTTCGCCGTGCATCGGACGCCGAAACACACAAATGAATATACTACGGAGATCAGCACGATGAGACGGATAGAATAGTACACAGATATTAGAGATACGACCATCCTATCAAAACTCGATTTTTCGCTACCAAATATGCTGCTCAAACGCCGAAAATAAGATAAACGGGGCTAGAGCAGTCCATATTTATAGAAACGAAATATGACGTCTCACTCAGAAAAAGATTTACATTTTTATTATATAAAAATATTCAGATTTCAAAAATATTTTATTTCCATCAAATATTAACTGATTTAAATTGAAAATTGAAAATTTCACAACAGACCAACTTACTTATTTTCTGATGAAAATCTAACACTTGCTACGTTTAAAAAGACGTATTTCAAATATCAAATTTTCATTGCAAAATTTTATTATATATATTTTCATGAAAATTTAGTTAATTACATTATTTAAAATCGTTGAAATTACCGGGTCGTTACACTCTCCCCCACTCAAAACTTTTCGTCCCCAAAAAGGAACGAGGTAGGAGAATGGAAACGGCAGAAAGGAAAGATAGATTTGAAATACATAGTACCAGATACAATAATTAATTCAAAACCATATAAATTTCATTTTTGAACATCTTATTACTTACATTTATATTGTATATTATTTAATTACATGTTCTCTTTACATTCAAGCTTTCCAGAAAAGTTTTATTAATGTTCCAAATGTAATTGAGCACTATACAAATTTACCTATTATTTACAACATTTCAATTAAGCAAAATTGAATTTGAACATTTTATTACTTAAATTTTCTCATGTATAACCTTCAATTACATACTCACATTAACATTTTAACTTTGAATATTTCAGGTAAGTTATATATGTTTTAGAGTGCAATTGAGTATTATACAAATTAATTTTATTCTAGTTCAACTGTTCCAAGTTATTTCAATTACATTTCTCATTTTAGACACTCTAATTATTCAAAAAAATTGCTTCATTTCATTAATCGAAAACCATCTCTTAACATAGAACTTAAGAGTTAAATTTTCGGTTTCACTTCAAACCATTTTGAAATAAATATATATACATATATATATGTACATATATATATATATATTATACATCAAATCATACTCAAGAAATTCAAATCAAATCCATTTTCCCAAAACAGAAGTGTAGCAAAGCTACCGAGTAGTCTCCCAACTTTGAGACTCGAAAATGAATATCAATGATGCTGCAGTCATCATCGAAATTATTTTCCAGCGACATAAGAGGAGAGTACTGACTTACTTATTTTAAAACTCTTTGAAAATAATTTCCATTCGAAAATACTTTCAAATAATATATCTTTTCAAAACTTTGAAAACCAAATTTTGAAAAGCATCGGAAATTAAATTCTCAAATCTTTAATTTAAATTCATTTCATTTGAAAATCAGATTTATAAACCATGTTTATAAAATTTCATCTCCTTATAACATACAACAATAGTTAATGGTTTAGGAATGTTGACAAAACAATGAATGATAATCTAGTACTATCATTTCTAACAACCACTAATACATTTAACCATCTGATTTCAGAAAATTATACCTATATATATGTTATCCCACCTTTTGGCAAAGCCGAGATACCCAAAAGTTGACTGAAAATCAACGATTACTAGCCATGAATATCGATTACGCATTGCAGGTTCACCATGGATATCGATGAATTTTGTCAGAGCCCGGATCAGGCCACAATTGACAAGACATGACAAGCAAAGCCACGATAGCCAGCATTTCAAATTTCAGGTTAATCGGAGTTCGTATGAATGAGATATGATCGATGCAAGTTAGAGGAAATAGCCTCGTCTTCGTATCCATAGCCTTTGTTCGAATCCATGGGCAACACTCCTATTCGAATCCATCAGACAACCGCTCTTCGAATCCAGGAGCAAGCATATGTTTGTGTCCATCGTCACGCACAACTTCGTATCCATCAGCGTTGCTTCCTTCGTATCCATCGGCCGGGTTATGTTCGCATCCATCAGTAGCACCTGTGTTCGAATCCATTATGTTCGCATCGATCAAAAGGAAGATGACCTCGCCACCATCTGGTTCGTAACCATCAAAGCTTGGAAGTCCTTCGAATCCATAGAAGTATTCCTCTTCGAATCCATTCTGCAACCTCCTATTCGTATCGATCAACTGGAGACCATCGAGATCGATACGAACAAAGCTATGCGCCGACTACATGAACAATGATACGTTCATATCCACCAGAGCACCTCACTTCGAATCCATCCAGTACAGTCATTTCGTATCGATCGAAATAAGATACGATCGATACGAACGAAGCCTTGCTCGAATCCAGGAACAATCAATGTCTTCGAATCCATCAAGTCAAAGCGGCGAAATACTTGGAATGACTCGATCAAACTGGAGTGAAAAGCGGATCGACCCGAAGATTGTGTGCCACATCACCATGAGAGCACGTGTAGGCGATCGATTCGAAGGAATCGATTTGAATAGATCGATTCGAACAGGATGAACAGATGAAGAAAGCAATTTCGAATCGACCATATCTCACAATCTACAAGTCCAAATGCAACGAAATTTTCACAGGAGCTTACGTACATGTTGAAGAATGTCCATACCAAATTTCAGCTCGATTGGATGATTTTTTAATCAATTCAAATGGAGTTCGAATCGATCCCGAAGCGGGCCCAGATTTCCTGGACACGGGCGCATGGGCCCCCACACGTGCCAGAAGTAGTCTCCCTAATTTTAGGCGAAATATCAGCCTCCTACACCTATAAATAGAGCCCCAGGTCATTCAGAAAAGGGGATCTGGATTCTAAAGCGCCTAGACTCTACGAGATTCAATTCTACACTTCAATACAACCATTGTACTCAAAATTCTTCATTGCAACTGCTGTAATCAATTGTAATCAGCAAGGATAATCAATTAAAGATAAACCTTTGAAGTGGACGTAGGCCAGAGATAGCCGAACCACTATAAATCTTGTGTTTCTGTTCATTATTTCTGAATTGTGATACTCTGTTTGCTTAGATTTGAGATTTGTGTGTGAATATTGTTGATTTATATTCATACACTGGTGCTTTCACAACATTCGGGGTTTGTGACCAATTTTGGCGCAAACACTTTGGTGCTTTCACTGAGAAGGACTAGCACCCGCTATACTTGGAAGGAAGATCAGATCTAAGGAAAACTATGACAAGGCAATCGAGTAGGAGACAGAGGACTGAAAGAAGCCAACAAGAAGGAAGTCAAGAAGCATCCTTTGGAGCTGGAGAAGGACAAGCTTCGATCTACATTACTAGAGATGAGATGGAGGCTATGAATAACCTAATGCATGAAAGAATGATGAAAAGCCAACAAGAGATGCTGTAGAATTTCTTTGAACAGATAAGAGCTGCAGGAATACAGAACCTAGAACCAGCTACAGCGGCTGTGAATGTGGAACAAGGAGCTAGGGTTGCGGAACCCAATGGAGGACAGAATGCAGAACCAAAAGGCAGAACCAGAAGGCAGTCAACAAGGACTTGGGGGCAGACCCTCAAGATCCGATACTAGAAGGCCAATGGACGGAGCTCAGCAGGCTAGGGCCAACACAAATGCTAGCGAGCCACCCGAAGAGTACGTACCAGAATTCCCTTCAAGACTCGGAGGGCAAGATAGAGACATTACAAGGGGGCAACCCCTGGATGGAGATGAAAGAATGATTGGTCTAGTGCGACGAATCATGAGAGGAGGATTGTCGGGTGGAGGATTGGAAGAGGTTAGTCGGAGTCCATTTGCTCCGAATATCAGGAATGCAAGGAACCCTCCAAAGTTCAAACTACCAATGTTGGATCCTTATGACGGAAAGTCAGACCCGACAATGCATATCACCAGATATATCAGACACATGGAAGTGCTGGGGGCATCCGAGGAAGTGATGGCACGCTGTTTCCCTTTATTTTTATCAGATTTGGCTGCGCTTTGGTTCAGACAGCTAGAGACTGGATCAATCAGAACATGGGGCGAGCTTGTGGATTGCTTTATGAGACAGTTTAGGGTCCACGTGACGCAACCCAAGAGCGTGATGACATTAGCATCGATAAAGCAAAGGACCAGAGAGTCCATAAAAGATTTTCTACTACGATTCAATGCGACTGTGGCTTCAGTCGATCGCCCGGATCCATCTATGATTTTGATGGCACCGGTAGCTGGAGTTGCGGAAGGCACAGAGTTTAAGGATTCTTTAGCCAGATATCCGCCACAAGACCTCGGAGAGTTCTATCATGAAGCTGAAAGATTCATTCGGCTAGAGGATTCGCACGCGGAAAGGCAAGAAGCGAATGTTACATAAGGAGAAGGAACCTCCAAAGAACAGTCTGAAACAGACAAAGTGAAGCGAAAGCAGGATGATAGATACGATGGTCCTGATAAACGGAAGAAATTCCGAGAACCCAGATTCAGGCAATACACAGATCTGACGGCAAGCCTGGAGCGAATTTACACAGAAACTCGGGGGCAACTCCCCTATCGGAAGCCACCCAGGAGAGATCCCACAGAGCGGGAGCGTAGAATTGGAAAATATTGCCTATTCCATGAGCTAGATGGGCACACTACTGACGAATGCCGCCACCTAAAGGATGAGGTGGAAGAACATGCCAGGAGTGGTAGATTGCCACAATATGTCAGGGATCGGACGGCGACCGTAAGACCTGATCAACTACCGCCTCCGCTTAACAGCTAGAACTGATCCTGGATCGGGATCACGACTCGTCATCAATTGATTGTGATGGCAAGGGCCAAGTTCAGAATCTAGACTTTGGTCGATTAGTTTTTTCTAGATTTGATTTCCAAAATAAAACGGCTATTCCACTTACTCATGTACGGGAACCGGAGAGATCCCTAGGCATGCTCTGAGATGGTAATAGACCGTCCTGCCCGGAGAGGCAATCCTTAGATTTTTTCCTTTGTTTGAGATTGAACACTGGAACTTGAATTTAGAAAATAAACTTGAATTTCCCTTTGACCGGAGAGTTAAAGGATGAATAATGAAACTTGATATGATATTGATCGCTTTATGACCCTTACCCGGAGAGACGGGGTCCGGAGTGCAGGGGGTGTGGCCGCTTCGTCGGAGAGCGACAGGATCGGCTCACTCGTCGCTGTTTCCCCTTCACCAGAGAGTGACAGGATAGGATCCAGCAAGAGCCCGGAGAGGCTATGATCGACCTAAAGATTTTGGTCATGACATCGCTTAATGTTCAGAGACACTGAACCGGAGTGCAGGGGGTGTAGCCGCTTCGCCGGAGAGCGACAGGATCGGCTCACTCGTCGTCGTTTCCCCATCACCAGAGAGTGACAGGATGGGATCAAGCAAGAGCCCGGAGAGGATATGATCGGTCTAGAATGACCAAGACATCGCTATACGCCCTAGCTGGGGCCAGAGTGCAAGGGATAGAAAGCAATGCCGGAGTGCAATAGGATCTTTCTATTCGATCGCTAAGTCTGGAATGGACTTGGAAAGGGTCTAGAGTGACCACTAATAGTCCGGAGAGACTGTAGAACTTCATTCTTAACTTCCACAGGAGGAAATGGATAATGATTTGGCTTCGAACAGCCGCGAACTTGATTGAAAATGCTATAAGCTATGAAACAAACATGAACTCACGACATTTGATTTAAAGCTATTCAAAACACACCTTTTATAAAAAGGCATGTTTTGGGGGCCAAAGTTTTATCCCACCTTTTGGCAAAGCCGAGATACCCAAAAGTTGACTGAAAATCAACGATTACTAGACATGAATATCGATTACGCATTGCAGGTTCACCATGGATATCGATGAATTTTGTCTGAGCCCGGATCAGGCCACAATTGACAAGACATGACAAGCAAAGCCACGATAGCCAGCATTTCAAATTTCAGGTTAATCGGAGTTCGTATTAATGAGATATGATCGATGCAAGTTAGAGGAAATAGCCTCGTCTTCGTATCCATAGCCCTTGTTCGAATCCATGGGCAACACTCCTATTCGAATCCATCAGGCAACCGCTCTTCGAATCCAGGAGCAAGCATATGTTCGTGTCCATCGTCACGCACAACTTCGTATCCATCAGTGTTGCTTCCTTCGTATCCATCAGCCGGGTTATGTTCGCATCCATCAGTAGCACCTGTGTTCGAATCCATTATGTTCGCATCGATCAAAAGGAAGATGACCTCGCCACCATCTGGTTCGTAACCATCAAAGCTTGGAAGTCCTTCGAATCCAGAGAAGTATTCCTCTTCGAATCCATTCTGCAACCTCCTATTCGTATCGATCAATTGGAGACCATCGAGATCGATACGAACAAAGCTATGCACCGACTACATGAACAATGATATGTTCGTATCCACCAGAGCACCTCACTTCGAATCCATCCAGTACAGTCATTTCGTATCGATCGAAATAAGATACGATCGATACGAACGAAGCCTTGCTCGAATCCAGGAACAATCAATGTCTTCGAATCCATCAAGTCAAAGCGGCGAACTACTTGGAACGACTCGATCAAACCGGAGTGAAAAGCGGATCGACCTGAAGACTGTGCGCCACATCACCATGAGAGCACGTGTAGGCGATCGATTCGAAGGAATCGATTCGAATAGATCGATTCGAACAGGATGAACAAATGAAGAAAGCAATTTCGAATCGACCATATCTCACAATCTACAAGTCCAAATGCTACGAAATTTTCACAGGAGCTTACGTACATGTTGAAGAATGTCCATACCAAATTTCAGCTCGATTGGATGATTTTTTGATTGATTCGAATGGAGTTCGAATCGATGCCGAAGTGGGCCCAGATTTCCTGGACATGGGCGCATGGGCCCCCACACGTACCAGAAGTAGTCTCCCTAATTTTAGGCGAAATATCAGCCTCCTACACCTATAAATAGAGCCCCAGGTCATTCAGAAAAGGGGATCTGGATTCTGAAGGGCCTAGACTCTACGAGATTAAATTCTACACTTCAATACAACCATTGTACTCAAAATTCTTCACTGCAACTGCTGTAATCAATTGTAATCAGCAAGGATAATCAATAAAAGATAAACCTTTGAAGTGGATGTAGGCCAGAGATAGCCGAACCACTATAAATCTCGTGTTTCTGTTCATTATTTCTGAATTGTGATACTCTGTTTGCTTAGATTTGAGATTTGTGTGTGAATATTGTTGATTTATATTCATACACTGGTGCTTTCACAACATTCGGGGTTTTTGACCAATTTTGGCGCAAACAATATATATAATATAATCATACATAAAATTATTTCATTTATCAATTTCGAAAACAATATTGTGTCAGTTTGCTCTGTTCAAGTGTTTTGAAATTCCTATCGATAACGTTGGCCAGACGAATCGATCGAAACCTAAAATTCAAGCTTAACTCAAACAACATGATATAAAACATTTTATATCAATTACAACTACACTCCCACACAGGATGATTCAAAAAATGGATTTTAGAACAAGGATAGAGATTCAAATTTAGATGGCCCCTAATCAAAGAGAATTCTTGTAACACCCCGATTTTTACGTGAAATATAATTTAAAAGAAATTAAAAGCGCATTTGGTACAGTGGTAAAGGCGCATATTGACTCCCTTAGTGACTAGGGATCAAGTTCCGTTGTCGCCCAAAATCTGGAGCGATGTTTTTTTTAGCTGGTTCGTTTCCAGTGATTTTCCTACGTATTTCAGCGTTGTTTCTGACATGTGGCAGCTTCCCATTCACTCCAGTGATGTAATAGGTTGAGATGGCTAAATTTTATTGGTTGAGTGATGTGTATGGGCTAGAATGGATAACCATTAAGTGTATGAAAGAACCGGATTTAATCTAAAATAATCTAATGGATTATATTCACTCAAACAATCTATAAATAAACCAATTAACCTAAACCTAATCTCTTATTCATCCGTCGCTATAATTCTATAGTAAAATTACTGTGTATTATTCTTCCTCCTTTTATCTACTAAATAAACAAATCTCTACCAAATTGAATTATCTATATATATATTCAAGCAATTTGGGGAATTTAGAAGAATCAAAGGGAGAAAGATTAAAGCAAAGATTTTTTCAAATTTATGCAAGCTCAAGTGCCAGGTGAGTGGGAATTAATATGAAATAGAAAAATAAAGTAGTTCAATTTCAGTTCTTTTCTAACACATTAATATGAATTAATTTCTAATAATAATTGAGAATAGATGTAAATTATTACAACTTCTTCTTCTTCCACTTCTCAAACCTAATTCATGATTGGTTTAAAATATAAGATATATAAATTGTCTATTCACGTTTTATGGCATAAATAAGATTGAAATTTATGTAAACGATTGTATCTTCTTCTTCTTCCACTTCTCAATTCTAATTCATGTTTGGGTTGAAATTTGGAACAAACAAATTGTTATTCATGTTTCATGGCGTAAATAAGATTAGTTTAATTAAATTGAATTAGAATTGTTATTCAATTTGTAATGGTAGAACAGGTTAGTTGAATAAATTTAGAATATGTTACTTGAATAAAATTATGGTTTTGATTGATATAATTACATAATTTTGAATATGGTTTTGGAACAAAATTGGGAAGTCTAATTGGCATAATTGTTTGCTTCATATGTGGCCTAAAAATGTAAAAGTGGAATTTTGTGTAATTAAATGGTTTGTGGCTATTGGATAAAAATTCTGTACAGATTAAATCTCTAAAAGGAGAATGTAAATTAGGGTGGAAAAAAATGTAAATTAAATGGACCCTAAAGGCTAGTGTAAATCTGTAACAAAAGGGCATAAAAATTACAGACAAACCATACGGACTGAACGGACGTGAAATTGAAATACCATTTATGTAAGAAAAAGGGAAATTGTGAAATAACAAAATCGGATTTAAAAATGGCCTAAAGTAGATTAATGGAAATAAATAGTATGTAAACTGTAACGGTAAAATTAACTAATCTGGAAGCGATTTGGTAGGCAGACCTTGTAAAGGTCTGGATAGGTGTTTCATGCAGTTAAGACCAGGTTGTACGTACTAGGAGCGAGCAAGTAGGTTCGCAAGGATGTTTGTTACCTTTCATAGGTTGCTAGTACGTAGGATAGATAGCATCCGCAATCGTAGGCTTCTTCAGGAAGATCGACGCGGACGGAACATGACAATTGTGCTCCGATGTAGGCTTCTTTAGGCAGATCGTTGGAGGATTTTGCACAGCTGACCTAGTTGTGGGCGCTCTTTTAGGGGACCGACACTTTGGATAGGGGCAAGTCCACGTTGGTGACCAAGGAGATAGGAGGATAGGAGTCCAGTTTGGCAGAGCCTGAGCGCAACTTCGGAGTCCTGCGAGGTTGTTTGAGTCGGTGTCGGTCAGACGTAAGAGGCATTTAGTCACAGTGCACGGGTGAAGAGCATGACTTTCACGCTATAGCATGTGGAAAGGTAAGGACAGCAGTTCCGATATGCCGATTGACGTTATGGTTGAATTCCATAGAGTGACCATGGATTTTGGCTTCTTAGGAACTATATCTAAGCAGGATTCACTACATTATATTATTCACCCTCTAAGATATTCGGGGAAGACCTGGAATTAAACAGTTTTATTCTTTCTGCTTCATTTTTATTTCACCCGATCACATGTGCTTCTAGTCGTGTCTGATTTTCAGGGTGCCTAGAGGTGCGGGGTGTCACAATTCTAACTAAAAAGATAGGCTCGAAAAGACGATAAGATAAATAAATTACAAAAGAGGAAAGATGGATAGACTTATATTAATCGCGGTGACCTTAACCGGGTCAACCGAGACTCAATTTTAGAAACAATGTGCCCAAGGAATCGGACTTCATTTCTCCAGAAATGGCATTTAGAAAATTTTGGCTTTCAACTGACGACTCCTAAGAGTTTGGAGAACATAGCTCAAATGAGACTCATGCTCCTTCTTTGACTTAGAAAAGACGAGAATATCATCAACGAAAACTAGGACAAACTTGATGAGAACGTCGTGGAAAATGCGATTCATGAGATTGACGAAGAAGGCAGGAGCATTGGTTAATCCAAAGGGAATGACTAACCATTCATAGAAACCATTCTCCGTTCGGAAAGCTATTTTGGGATTGCTCTCCTCAGTTACACGAAGCTGGTGAAAACCGGTAGCAAGATCAAGCTGAGAGAGTACTTTAGCTCCAGGAGTAAGATCAATGCGGAATTCAATTTCCTGCTTAGGGGGAAGAAAAATGACTTCACCAAAGAAATCCGGAAATAGTTAGACAACAGGGGTGGAGTCGAGATCACTAGGTTGAGAATCAAGTGAAAAGATGAAACTGCCTACATAATTCTAAGGAAATTGACATTCGATCACAAGAGAATTGCCCTGGTCGTCTACTAGAGAAACAATTTGGGCTTTGCAAGAAATAACATCATCAAAACCGAGGACATAGAAATCTCTAGTGAATCGACGCCTGTTGTAAAGGAGTTTCACCCCTTTACAAATCATACTAAAGTTGGCAGAACCGCCGATGGGATTGGTCACACATAAGGACAAAGTTGCCAATTAAGGTTGCAAGATGTGCTCAAATTTATTACAGAGATCAACATATATAGAGCTATAGGGTGGTCCAGGATCAAAAAGAACACGAACAGGAAAAGACAAGAATGGATTTTGAACGAAGGTAAAATTCCAAAAATTCAGAAGAAATTCAAATCAAAGAGGATCCTAACAAAGAATTTCAAGCTCGAATGAAGATGATTCTATAATAAATTCCACTCATTCAAGGGTATTACCACCCTATCCCTAATGAGTTTTTTACTCCATATGCTAAATTTTGCCTAAACCAGATCTTTGATACCACATGTAATGACCCGCCATTTCGAACCATTCAAATCGACAATAATCCACACATGTCAGACTTGAATTGCTCAAAACAACAGATTGTTAATTTATATTTGCAAAACTTAGCATATACAGTAAATAAATCAATCACAAAATCACACACATAGAGTAATATAACAATAAGCAGCAGAATAGAATAAATAGTAGTTCATGAAGCTACTATATAAACATCAGAGTCTAAAGCAAATACAATAGAAATCCAAATACAAAGGAATCTCTAATACATAAGAAACGACAAGTCTGAACATAAACAACTGGAAATAACTGTAACTGAAAAGATGAATAGATAAGATAGATCTCTAAGTAAAGCTCCAAGCTCCAAAGGTGAGTCTCAAATGCTGTGACACTCAGTCTGACTCGAGCATTAAGCAAAACACAAGACACTCGAGTGAGGATTAACATTCTTATGCAAATAAATCAACTCAAGTGAAATGTCCAAGTGAAATGCAATATAACTTAAAGGATGTTAGGGATTCCCATCCTTTAAGGATCCGTTAAACTATTTACATACATAGTACAATACGCTACACAGATAATGTCTACAGTAAAGTAAAATATTAAAATAGCATTAAGGCGTTACCCAAATCCCCCTTAACATATTTTATATAAATTTCGTAGTTTATACAGTACTGTAAACTCCACCAAACTGGCGAGCTATCAGGGAGCAATCCATAGGTATGACACAAGCCAAACTCGTAATGGGCTCGATAAGGCATGTGATAAGGCATGCAAGGCAATACCCAGGGTAGGATACTACCGTTTTGCGGATCCAGATTGGTGGTAACGCATAGCAGCTACTACCGCCCACCTCAAGACACACCCCCATAATCAAAGGTGCACCTAATCAAATCACAAAGTAATAGAATGGTATTGAAGAAGCATGCTCGATCGGAGGTGCGACCTCACTTGGCCCAGCGTGGCTCCTATTTTTGCAAGCTGACTCACGGGAGTCAGGGCTGCGTTCATACCTCATATAGACGTCGCAAAACCATCCTACTTCGTTCTGGATTCTCCACCACGTACACAGTTGTTAAAGTAGTTTTCGGTATTGGCAGAGAGTATGACGATATCTGATCCCGGTCTCTTTAACAACCAAACGCTTATTTCACACCATGATCATTTTATATTTCAAACAGTTCATACTTCATATCAAAATATCATAATCATTTCAAAATCGTATTATTTTCAAAATCATATTCACTTTCGAAGCTTCAGAACAAGGACGTGCCGCTCATATTCATGATATTTTGATATCTTCGAAACAAGGACGTGCCACTCATTAAAGTTCAATGGTCCGCTAATCCCAATGACTTTACTTGGGAAACCAGAGAATTTATCGAGCAATCCTATCCGGGTTTTCTATCTTTGCTTTGCAATGGTGAGAATATCTTTTTATCTCCAGCTTATTATTGTCTTTTCTTTTGGGTGAGGTAAATATGTAGTTGTCACCAATTTCTTCTCTAGGAATTGCGTGGACGCAATTTTGTTAAGGAGGGGAGATCTGTAACAACCCGCATATTATACGATTTTATATTTAAATATAACGTCGTTAGTCGGATTTAATGTCCGAAAAGCTACTTTTTGCAAATGGTCGAATTAGGACTTGGAACCACTTCCATTGAGTCCAAAATGGCGTTTGTGACTTTTTTTAGTATAAGCTTCGATATGTTTGGAGTAAGTTGAATTTTGCTATTTCTATTGGGCTTTTTGGGTTTGGGTTTCACCCAACTCATTCTATTACCCTAACTCAGCCCCTCTCTTCATCCATTCATTATCACTTCATTTATTTTTCTTTAGCTCAACTGAAAATGGGGGAAGAAAAGAGGAATTAGAAACTCCAAGCCCTAGATTCATTTGCAAACTCCAAATTCTTGCTCCAAATTCAAAGAAAAGCTAAGGTAAGCTCCATCTTCATCTTCTCCATCTCTTTTCCTCTTCAATTTCAGAAAATTCCTAAACCCTAATTTAGGAAATACTTGTTTTGATCTTAGATTGGAGCTTGTAGAGTAGAAGTGAAGAGTGGTTGATCTTTTCTTTGCATTTGAGCTTCTCATCTTTGTTTTTGAGTTAAAAGGTGAGTTTTTGAACTCACATCTACTTCTATAGATATCATTGTTGTTAGGTATGAATTCCTAACACTTATCTATGTCTGTTTGCTTTTGATTTGAATTGAATTGGTGAATATTCCAATTTTTGTATTTTGGTCCAATTTTATGAAAATCCTCTTGTGCATGTTTGGACTTTGATGTTTAGGGTGTATCGAAGAGCCTATAAGGTCGGGTTGTCGTTTGGCGTAAATCCTTGGCCGTCATTGCTCGATCGATCGCTCCCGAATTGTTTTGGCCATCATGGCCTAGGCAAATTGTTGCCCAGACCAGGTCTTCAGACGTCTGAAATGCAAGTTCAGACGTCTGGTTTTAAACCTGGAGCAAAAGTTTTTACGGCGGAAATTTATAAAAATGGCAGAAAACAGAGTCAAACGTCTGAAACAACCTTTCAGACGTCTGAAACACCTTGTCAGACGTCTCATACCACCTTTCAGACGTCTGAACCACCCTATCAGACGTCTAAAGCCACCCTCCAGACGTCTGGATGGTTTCTGAATTTCCAGAACCTAAATCCAGATGTCTGGATTGACCCCCAGACGTCTGGAATTGCCTATTTTTGCCTATTTGCCTATTTTGATTGAATTCCATTGTTTAATCGATTCGTGTTGATCCAATTAGTTGTTATTGCATTCTTTGACTTTGATGATTCTTTTTAGATTTCGTACACGGGTTTTTATAAAATGATCTTTTTAAATTGTATTAAAAGCTCGTTTCTCCAATTTAGAATTTCTATTTAAAACACACACACAATTTTGCACTCCGAGCGAAGAGGGAGGAGAATTAAATGATTAGATAAAACGCGTGCTATGAACACGTGTGTTCATCTTTTCAGTTAATTCCTAATCTATTCGTTTGACCGTTTTGACCTATGGGTCTGGTTTACCGATGAGATGAGGTGAACTTTGTACTGCTTTGAGTGTGAAATTGACTAACGGTTAGTAAACCGTTTAGTGCGAACGTGGGGTATGGGACTCACGTTAACATTTTTCGGGTTCCTTACTGAGAGTTGTGACACATTCCGCCGGACAGTGGTGTCCAGTACCACTACTATGGTTTGTTGCCTTTGGGCGTTGCCTTCGGGCATGTGGATCCTTGTTACAGTACTGAGCTCGAGCATCTTTTGTTTCTTTGACAATTATATTTCCCTAGAGTATCGCCTTTCGGGGTAGGTTCTTTGAACCATACAATATATAGCGATTACCTTATGGGAACTTGTGTTACCTTTATTGGTATTTGTTATTTGCCTTTTGACTTGTTTAGGGATATGATATCCTTGGTTTATTTGAGTTGCCTATGATATGAGGCTTGTTATGATTCATCTTATGTTAGATGATTTGGTTATCTCCTTTGGAGATTATTGTGGTACTTTATGATCTTGTATGTTCATTATCATTTAGTTTATCTAACTGATTTGTTTAGCTAGACTGACCCGTGTATTTTATACTTGGGTCAGACCGAGATGTTTCAATTTAGGTACATTGGACTTAGCCTATTTTGCTTCCGCATAGACTATTCCGCTAGCTCCTTTTTGTTATAGCTTTTTGTGTAGTCCTTTTTGTCTATAACTCTGATGTGTATTCTATTGACTCGTTTGTATATTGTGGTTTGCTTTACCACTTGACATGTATCACTTTGTAAACTCTGTAATGTATCTGTATATGTGTAAATGCATGTGATGATCTTCTGTTCTGTGATGTGTATTACATTTGAGTTGTTATATTTTATTCTAACAGATCCTTCAGCCACCTATGGCTTTGTATTAAGTATTTATTGGAGATGTCGATCCATTTAAGTAAGAAGTGGCATTGTCGGCGTATTCGATAGATAGTTAAGACAAGGTCATAGATGGTCGCTCCTAACCAGCTCTATTCTCCGCATTAGCAGACGGTGTTACCTTGTAATACTCTTTGCTAATGTGGGTCTCGGAGTGGGGCGTCACATTAGGGATATGCCTTAAGGGCAATTATGTATTTTGTTACATATATCTAACTCGATAACCAATCTTGTTCGAAATAAAAGGTATTTTCTTTCTATTATATAGTTGATAGTATGTGTTATATTAATTAATTAATTAAATTAAGAGTATACTTAATAGAAAATCCATAAATGATATGTTTCGTGATTATAGTTACAAAGCGTCATAACCATGAGTAATTTATCACAATGAAAATAAATATACCATTTTAAATATTCCTAGTCGAGATGTATCGAGCCTGAATATCAATATATCCATTGAGACTAGAGTACGTAACGCTATCCAAATGTTGGACAGTGTATTACTCAAGGCTGTTGGTGGCACCAGGGGGTTACATACTGATTATTATTGGATAACTATGTAATGACCCTCGATAGTTCTCTGTTGGTTAATATAACTAAGCTCAAACGGAAAATATTGACGGGACCGATTTACACAATCCTCTCGACTTGATAACTAAATATGTCATGTCTATTTAGTTCAATTAAATTAGTACCATTCTTCGTTATCGGTTTTATCTTTGGATCCTATCCAAATACATTTTACAACTAATAATTTCTAAAAGAAATTCCTTCGTTGTGAAGTTTGCATTTCTTAAAGCAATAATCGTTTCTAACTGTAATGGAATAGGTATTCATAAATATTTTATGAACTACCTAAATATATGTATGAAACTGCATTTGCTTATGATACTTATGTTCATACTATAAATTGATCAATCAATATTCATCAGTCCCAAACTCCTTTAGGGTGGCCCATACAAGATCCTTTATACGCAAGTATTACGTGTGGCCTCTCGACTCACACAACCTATTAACTCCTTGACTTAGGATATGTGGGGGTCTCTTATGTTTATCTATATGATCTCGTAAACTATTCTTTAGATGAAATTAAATTTTAACAATATATACTTACTCTTAAGTGCACGACCTTACAAAAATAAGTTAACTCAACTTCACTCGTTATCAATCATACTTTGTCTAACAAAGTTTGTTTACTCCTATCGATACATCATTATATATGACAGGACGGAGTGACTTTTGAGATTGAATTTTTTATTCAATTTAGGTACTTTTGGAACTGTTTCCCTATATACATGCATATTTGATCAAATTAAATTTTGTTGTTTCCTTGGCATGTTACATTTTATACTTCCATTTTATATTCAATGAACTTATCATAAATACAGTGCTTGTGTGTCAAATACACATGTTCATTTTATGTTAATTCATTTATGAATTAAGTGAAGTATATGGAACTGTTTTTGATATTATTAGACTTTTGAATATATATATATATATATATCATTATGTATCAATCTAAAGAGTTCACCAACTCTTATGTTGCTTGCAATAGACGGGGGCTTTGTCCTTAATTCCAAAATAATCATAACAAATTATAGATACTTCTATGTTATTTAGCTAATGCAACAACCATCGTTATTTTAATAGATTTATCTCATAACAAATACTCAAAACATATATCGCAAAATAAAACTAACTTAACTTTCGATAAATACTAAATTTGTTATTTGTTGTGAGGCATGAATGTTTAGCGGTTTTACAAATCGACGCTAGCATGGGTTTTGAAGTGAAAACATGCCAAAGGACCTATAGGTAAGTATATCTTATATTTCTTTATCAATCTTTAATTTAGTTTAACAGTACTTTCAACTGATAAACATTTTTTCGGTTATACTAGTTGCACAAATTTATCGATGTAGATTATTTTAACTTTATATACCAAATATTCTTACAATATTAGAAAAGTTAAATGTTATCATTTCATTTTTTTTAATAAGGCTCCCACTAGATTTATATGTGTCTTAAAATCCTAAGAAAAACATAAAAACCTTTTGATTTCTCCAGTGAGTGTTAAGACTCGTTGTCATGGGATTCTGTCCTTGAGGAAAGCTCAACAAATCATAGGCCCGCAAGTGATTAGATAACACATTATCGATTGTATCACATGCAAACCCTAACCCATGCTCTTTGTCCTACTCTTATCTCGACCTTGAAAAAAACTCAATAAATCAATAGAGATTGTTCACTCGTACTCACCATTTCATTATGACCTAAGTTTAATGCATATACCTTGAGGAAAGCTCAACAAATATATGCAATTATCTAACCTCGTCTATTCTACATACTAATAGTACTAGACATAACATCCCTAGCTTGAGGAAAGCTCAGCAACTAAGGAGTATGCAAGTAATCTATTAATATATAAATGGTAGAGGACAATATTTATATTATAGATTCATAATCTTTAACATATTTAGTTGAGCGATATCGATTTAAGGAATAATGTATTTCTTTTGAAATACCCACTTGATTTAAGTGTCAAACACATCTGAAATCACAGTATGCGTACTATACATATGTACTTATTCCTTAAATCTCATTTGAGTTTCTTTCCAGTTCCACTTGATTTTATACATTCATATATTATATAAATTTGTTTCATATATAACCTTTTATAATTTAATTAACTTATATAATAGTCTTATGTAAATTATTAATTAAATTGACAAATTAACTAAATTATTCTTAAAATTCAAAATTTATCCCATTCATCCTAAACAATTTAAGCTGAATATTAACTATAACACTTAAGTTTTACATGCATATATCATTATATATGTACATTTATTTTATTAATTAACGTTTAATTAACTTATTTATCAAATAAATAAATATTTATTTAGAACTATTTTATTTTAATATTTTAATAATTTAAAAATTATTTAAATTTCCTTGAACAATTTAAGATAAATATACATACGTGTTGTACTACAACTTTTATAGTTATATATATACATATATCAACATATATATGTTTTAGTTTAATTAATTAACTTTTTATTAATTATTCATTAAATTAATCCAATTAATTAAATTTCAAATAATTTTAAAAATACTAATTTATTTTCAAAACAATTTTGAAAATGCATTTTTTAACTTTTATAAATTTTATTTCATATTTTAAATTTAACTTTTAAATTCAAAATATCTTTAAGTTTTCAAACATATTTTGAAAATTAGACTAAGACCAAAATTCAAATTGGGACTTTTCTATTAGGGATAACCTTTGACCTCACTTCACCTTTTGGGCTAGGTTAGTAACCAAATAGGGCAAGGTACTTGATTACCCAACCCCAGCCTAGACACTACTTTTCTAGACACTCTACTAAATGTGTAAACTTAATTAGTTGGCCATAACATGACTAATTTAGACTTCATAGACATCCTGGCTCTTATATCATTGAAGGAACCAAGCCAGTTAGAAGTGGGTGAAATAGGTTTGTTTCAGAATTTTCCAGTTTTCAATTTTTTAGGATTATGAATTCTAAAAGTATATTAGATCTAATTTAATAAAGTTTTGAAATAAAATCTTACTTTATTTAGGTTTTTTAAAATGGAGTCTGAATTTGATTTAAATTTAAATGTACGAGTATATCAAATACACCAATATGTGTGACAATTACTTGTTAAAATTAAATTATGAAAGGAAACCTTCTGTTTCTTTCTCTAAATCCTATGCAATTAATTAAGGAAAGATTTTGTTTTAATTTATATAAAGAAACCTTTCATTTCTCTCATTAATTAAATTGATTGATTTATCAAATGTCATTAATGAGATATTTATACATAGCATAAATTGTAAGTATATCTAAATATACTCTAGTGAGTCTTGTGTAAGTGTGACAAATAAGCAGTATACGTGGTTAATGTGACCGTTTATAGGTGCTGGGATTTACACCGCAATGGACACATTTGTTCCTTTGTATTTGCCGTTGTTTTCCAAAGTTTTGACTTTATGTTATAAATAATTATATATATATATATATATGTATATATATATATCTGCGTGTGTGTGTATGTGTATATGTATGTATAATAATATATAGGTTTACATATATACATGTTAAAAATAAGTTTTGCTATATTATATGTTTTCGAATTATGAATTAACAATTATAACACTGCTTTAATTAAGGAAGAATTTGAAATTAAATTTCCAGTTTTACACAAAAGTCCTTTTGGTTTCGGGTTGAAATAACATAAAAACATATGCACGTGTGTGTAATTCCAAGATATGTTTTAAGTTTAAAATAACGTTAATATATAAAGATTGTAATTTAAGTAACATATATGTTTAAAATATAATGTTAACAAGTTTAATTCAATTTTTTAACTTAGGTGGAAAATATAAAAGTTATAACTTTACACAAAATACCACTTATAAATTCTAGAACAAAAGGAAACTTTCACTTTTATGAATATAATAGCAAAAGAATTTTTTTTTAGAAAATAAACATATAACACAAGAAATCAATTTTTAAGGTAAGTTTAAACAGTCAACTAATATAGTATATTTGTGTTTATGTATAAAAATGTTGCAAAAGTTTATATAACATAATAAAATAGTTTTACATTTTTCATAAATAGTAATTCCAAAACAGTGACAAAAGTAGTCAGACAACTTAGACACATAAAAATTTATTATAAGATAGTAATTCAGATATAACTATACAAATAACAAGGACAAATAGCTAAATGAGATAAAGGATTCGAAATATATCAATCACAATAAACATATACTCAATGGAGATGTAGAATAAAAGAAGATCCAAAGTAAATCAACATGATGATCATACAATTAATTAAGGTGAATGAAAAAGGAAATCTGAGTTACATTACTAGAAAAACATGCAAAATAAAAGAAATGTAATATGAATAGAATCTAAACCATGGAAACATGATGAATATACAATTAAATAATATTATAATTATCTAAAAATGAAGCCAATTATTTGCACTATGAATGAAGATATCTCCGAAGATCCAAGATGCATACCCAATCCTTGCAAAAAGTGAACAAACCACTGTGTTTCATTATTTTTTATGTTTGCATTTGATTTGAAGTTGCAAAAATTTAAGAAATCATTATTTTGTTTTTTAGCCATGGAAGGTTAGGAGGAGAGAAGAGAAAAGTGAATGGAAAAATGAATGTCCGTAGGAAATGAATTAGTGGATCTATTTTTAATTGAAAGAATGAAACCATTTCCATTCTTTAATTAAAACTTCCCAAATCAATTCCCTTAATTATCTCTCTCTTTCCACTTCTCTCTCTTTACATGGTATGGTCGAAATTACATGCCATTATATGACATAAAATTTCATAAATCACTTCATGCAATTACCTTTTATTTAAACCCGTTTAAAATTACATCGATATCATATATCAATGCGTGCAAATATAACTTTACACATTCAAATAATTAAAACCAATTCCCAAACATCGACTAATAATTAATATTTCTTAAATATTGATTAATTTGATTATAATACTGTATAAGCTAATTAAATCATGTGGTTTTCCAAAAAAATTCATCATTGTGGTTGTGCGACTCAAATGTGTATATTTAGTCAGCGATTAATATAGAACAATTTGAATTGTGACGTTCAAATGTCACCTTAGCTAATGATGTGATATTGTGGTTGAATTTATTGCTTACATGCCATTTGGTAAATCTAGTTTTACTTATTAATCGTTACCTGTAGTAACGATTATTTTGACCAATTCTCTTCGTCAAAACTATATCACGTTAGAACTTATGGAATTTGGTTTTGGTCAAAACTCCAATATTGTCCACATTTAACTTTGTAATTCCAAACACAAAATCTTTGGTTTATAATAATAATTATCATTAATCGTACTGCTCTAGCCAGAGACTTTGATTTTCAGTTTACTACAGTTGACCATGGTACTAACCCCATATAACCTAGGAGTCGAATTCTTTACTGAATAGTGTTTCACTTCTAATGCTTCAACTCAAACTCAACTATAGTCGTTTGATGGATGCTATGTCATTCTTTACCTATAAGCAAAGTGGAGCGTCAACATTGAAGTTCCTTAGTATTCTCAAGTAGAGGGAATTGTGTAACATCGTCACTTTGAGATTGTTTGCTTGACCTTAGTTATATTAACCAACAGAGAACTCTCGAGTGAGTCATTCCATAGTTGTCAAATAATTATCTATATGTAACCCCTGAAAGTGCATATGGATGTATAGTAATATGGCTAACTTATTTATATAAGTGTATATGCAATATCAAGATATATAAAAACGGAAAGAGTAAAGTAAAATAAGAAGCAATCACACTAGGATTTTTATACTGGTTCAGACCTTCTGTCTTTCGTCCAGTCCCGAAGCTCCCCTTTGGATTTTCCACTAACCAAAACACTCTCACTTAGCCAGTTTGCTAACTTTGACAATCTTATGTTCTATCAACATGTATATCCTTTGATGATTCAAGATGCATATATCGTGATTAAGGAAGTGTATAGAGTAATTCTTGGAGTGAATGAATAATATTGAGTTTAAGAGCAAATAGATTCAAGAAGATATAGAATTCAAGATTACAAGTTGTGATTGAATTTTTAGAGTTGGGCTAAATTTATAATAATCAAAAAGTTGCTTAGAAAGTTATAATCAATCAGATCCTCTTTGAAGAAGATCCACTGAATGATTGCAGCTCTTCGAAGTGTCTCAGAAAATAGCAGTTATATGTTATTTAATCGACTAGGAATGATAGTCAGTCTACTAAATATGAACATTAAAAATTGCAGAGAGGAGGATAAAAAAATAGAAGACTAAAATATATATTTAGTAGACTGGTTCAATCAACTGCCCTCAATCAATCGAAAATGGATTTAGTCGACTAAACTTATATAAAATAGTTTCTATATAAGCAGTCTTGTAAAACTTTATACGTGTTAGTCCTTGAGATGATGGTTTTGATGACAATAACCTTAGAATAAGATTATAAAATATAAATACTAACATTATAGTTTAGATATATATGTATATGTAGGATTTAACCATGCAAGTATCAAGAATGAAGACTGTACAGTATAGAGATTCAAGATATCAAGATTGAAGACTCATGAGTATCTAGAATATCAAGAATAGTAAGATTATCAAATAGTACAGGATAAATATTGAGTCTAGAATTATGTTAAAACTTCATAATAGCACTGAAATCTTCACTCCATATTTCATTTGGGATGGAACCCATTTCTACCTTTTTAGTGGCTTACAAACCCACGACAAGTAGCTTACAAACCTACAACAAGTGGCTTACAAACCCACGAACATCCTGGTTTTGTACAAGTTCTCGAGTCCTGATGTGATGAGATATTCTACAGGAAGAAGCTTGCAAAACTACTTCAAAATGATTTTCAAAACTGCTTTTCAAAATGTTTTAGCCTTAAAAATTATCTTTTCAAATGATTTTCAAAAAGATGTTTTAGCCTTAAAATATTCTTTGATTTTGTTTTTAAATAAACTCTTGTTTTAAACTTTGTTTGTTTTAAACTATCTTTTAGTTATAATTTAACTTTTAATATTTATACTTAGATTTAAATATAAAATTATAGTAAAATTTTTATATATATTATTCTCTATATTTACTTATGTATTTTAACTATAGTTAAGTATATTTATAAAGTTTAAAATAGTTTTAATATAAGATAGAAGTAATTTTCAAAGAAAAACAAATCACCAAAATTTCCTTTGGGATGTCGACATACCCAAGATACCCATGTCAACATAGTGGCAGTTGGTTTCAAAAATTTGAATTTAAAAAGAAGTGTCTATTCGCCATAACCTTTCACGAATAGACATGGCTATTGTTCTTCTATAAATAGGGGATGTTTTCAACGAATTTTAGACAGTAATTTTTTTCTGGTTTTCAGTCCTCTTCTTCTTCTTCCACATTTCTTTATATATATTCTTATCATTACTCTGCCGAAATCACCATTGAATTTAACTAGATCATTTCTGGTTTGATTCTCTATCACTATCTCAACAAGATCCCAATGCTATTCAGAGTTATAGGCTTCTTTGTAATCAATCAAGTGAGAAAAGGTGTGATTGTAGCCTTGGAAATCAATCAAGTGAAAAAAGGTGTGATTGTAGCCTTGGAAATCAATCAAGTGAGAAAAGGTGTGATTGTAGCCTAGGAAATCAATTGGGTGAACTTGTTGCCCGGGAAATCAAGTATCTCTACCCAGAGGATTGTGAATCTAGAGTGGTGTACCTCGTGGCCTTGAAATCGAGGGTTGTAATTGTAAAGATTGCTTTTGAAAGGAAATCTGTACTTGTGTGCGGGACTGGATGTAGGGTAACTCCGAACCAGTATAAAATCTGGTGTGTTCTTTCCTTTACTGCTTTTACTTTATATTTGCATCTGTGTTTGAATCTGTGATCATATCTGTGTCTGAATATTGCATACATTTGTGTTCAAATTAATATAAACTCGAAAAGAATTAGTAATTCCTTAAAACACTATTCACCCCCCCTCTAGTGTTTATACTAGCCTTAAGATCCATAATCTGCATTTCTCACATTTGGTATCAAAGCGAGGTTTTCAAAGTTTCATAATCTGAATTTTGAGAAGTTTTCAAAATGGCTACCAACACTGGTACTGTTACTAACACTAGTTCTATTACTACTGGTACTAGTTCATTTGTAGAAGGTCAGTCTACTGCCAGACCACCACTTTTTAATGGCAGTAACTATGCATACTAGGCATGTAGAATGAAAATATATTTACAATCTGTTAGTCTAGACACTTGAAATATCACACAGAATGAATATTCTGAACCCACAACTAATTTTGCACAGTGGACCACTGAGCAAAAGACTGTTGCACATAATAATTCTAAAGCAATGAATATTCTATTTTGTTCACTTGATAGGAATGAATTTAATAGAGTATCAGTTTGTAAGTCTGCATATGAAATCTGGAAAACTTTGCAAGTTACTCACGAAGGAACAAGCAAAGTTAAACAGACCAAAATTTCCATGCTCACAATTCAGTTTCAATTATTTAAAATGAATTCTAATGAGTCTATTTCAGATATGTATAGTAGATTTCAGGATATTGTGCATTCTCTAATATCCTTGGGAAAGGAATTTTCCAAAGAAGATCAAGTCAGAAAAATCTTAAATTCTCTTACTCTAGAATGGGATCAAAAGACACTTGCAATCGAAGAGGCAAATGACATCAGTACCTTAAAGGTAGAAGAATTAATTGGAAATCTAATGTCATTTGAAGTCCAAATGATCAGGAGAAGAGAAAGCAAAGCATCTGAAAGAAATCAATGGCGTTCAATGCATTAACCGATGGATCGGACTCAAACAGCGATATTGATGAAGAGATAGCCTTTATGACCAAGAATTTTTGGAAATTTCTGAAATACAGAAAGATGAATAATCTCAAGAGAAACAACTATAAGAATGCAGGAAATCAGAATGTAGTGCCAAACAATATCAAATGCTTCAACTATGACGAATCAGGCCATATCAAAAGAGACTGTCCGTATCCAGATAAGCAAAACCTTCCTATAAACAATGATTCCGTAAAGAAACGAAAACGTGCTTTTACTGCTACTCTAGATGACTCAGACTCGTCTTCAAGCGATGATGATCAAAAGACAGATGATTCAAATATGTGCTTCACGGCAGTTCACGACTCCAACGAATTCAGAGAAACGGACTTAGAAAAAGGTACACATTTACAATACAATTGATTTAAATTGCATGCTTAGAATTGATTGCTTGATTGATTGATTTTGAATTGGTGTGTTGTTTGAAATTTAAAATTTTATTATTATCTTATTATATTATTATTTTTTTTATTAGTATCATAATATCTTATGGAATATACTAATAATATTCCAGATATATATAGACATTAAAAATAATAAGAATATATATATATTAGAATTCTTATGAAAAATAAATTATAGAATTTCAAAGACACATGTCGACATGTCCCTACCATGATGTCGACATGGGTACAGAATTTGAAATTCAAAATTTGAATTCAAATGGTTGAATTTCCCTCCACATTTTCACTTCATTCAATTCTCTGAAAAGGCATCTTTTGACCAGAGAATATGTCCTTTGAGAATCTATTTATTCACTATCTTTTATCACATCTTTTCACTTTCATTTTCAAATTCAAACTCTCTCTTCAAAACTTCAAGCTCTCTACTCTCTACTCTAATGGCTTCTTCAAGCAACCCTTCCACCATGAGAATTTCCAGAAAGATAAAAGAGCAACTCTTCAATGATCCGGAGGCCATAAAAGCATACATCAACTATGCTAACTATTGAAAAGTCCATCCTGGAAAGTTTGCTTTATTTCAAGATTTTTCTACTTATGAAATTGATTCTCTTTTTGCAAATAATCATGTTGTCGGTCTTATTGATGCTTCTCAAAATGATTTTGTTTGCTATCCAAATCTTGTTAAAAAAATTTATGCAAATCTTAATCGAGGATTTTATAATGGAAACGATGATGAAATTTGGAGTAGTGTCAAAGGCACTAGAATCGTTTTAAATTGTGATCTTTTGGGTACCAATGTCAATTGCAAGAATATGGGAATGGATCTTTCTAGTTTTAATATTGATGAAAATGATCGTGAGACGTTTCATCATATTTTTGAAGGAAATGATAATTTTGAATTCAAAAATCGAAACTTTCGACCAAAAGCTAGAATTGTCAATCTTCTTTTACAACATACTTTGACCCCAAGATCGGGGAATTTTAACAATCCTACTTCAAAAGTTTGCAAAGCACTTTTTGCTATTAAAATGGAATCAAACAAATTCGCACCGTGGAGATTATTTCTTTTGTTTCGCATGTCTCATCAGATAAATATGAGAAGTTTCATTTCTTCCCCAGTACTAATTGATAAGGAAAAATATATGTAGATTTAGTACAATTGGTGCTATATTCAGTATTTAAAGTTTAAGCACTTTTTTTTCAATCATTCTGCTCTTGATCAATGAAATGGAATAGAGTGCTCAGATTTTTGGGGGGGTACAGACACAAAATATCTTTGTTTATTATATTTTATTATATTTTGTTTATTATATGATATACAATGAATTTAATCTTCATAGAATTTAATTCTCCGGCAAAGTACTTTTTAGGTTAAAGCACATCTTTTCTAAATCTAAATTTTTTTTAGCCTCAATTATGACTACTGATTTGATTTGGAAATTATGATGTTAATTGAGCGCAAGTTATTTTGGATGAACTTCGTCCCAAAAATCTTGAAATGGGTGAGAATACTTTGTATCATGGAATCTATCTCACTCGGATTTTTAATTATTTTGGAGTAGATTTCAAAGGAGAAGAATTTGTTTCAAGAAAGGTTTTCAATCACTCAAATATTTCTCTTATGAAAATTCCATTTGTTTTTCAACCGTATGAGACTCTTGCCGAAAAGGAAGAGCGTTTGGCTCATGAAGAGATGGAAGAGGAAGAAGAAGAAGAAAGGGATGAAATGGAAATAAAAGAAGAAGAAGAAAGGGATGAAATGGAAATAGAAGAAGAAGAAGAAGGTGAAACATCCTTGGAAAGTATTGACTATCCTCCTAATCCAACCAACAAAACTCTTCTCAATAACCAAAAGACTATTGTTAAAAATCAACGGATTCTTAAACGATCCGTTAGTAAGAAGTTGGATAAAATTTCATCCAAGATGAACAAGTTTATTTACAAAGTAAGCAAGAAGCTTGGATTATCTTCATCTTCATCATCCTCTAACTAGTTCTATCTTTTCATTTCATGTTGTATTTGTTTAGTTTAATGTTCATGTAGTTCTTTATGATTAATCATTGTATCACTCTATTAAGCAATGAAATTGAATTCCTTTTTCTGTTATCTAGCTTATCTTATCTCCAGAATAAATGTTAGTATATTATATAAATATATATATATACACACAATTATTCACAAAATCAAAATAAGCCATCAAAATTCACTGCACCATGTCGACATCCCCCCTATGACCATGTCGACATGTACTGGTCAGAAATGACATTTCATTTTAAATTTTAAATTTGAATAACTACCTTATGTCTATTCATTTCAAACGAATTTCTACACCTATAAATACCTATTTCTTCCAGAATTCATCACTCAATATTATTTCTTATCTACTTTGTCTATTATTCTTCTCTAAAACTAAAAAAATGGCCAATCCATTTCATAATTTAACCAAAAATCTTGAAGAAACTCTTAATTCTTTCAAGAATATTCTTTCGTTCATTCTTCGTAACCAGCGACACTTAGAGTTGAGTCAAATGCAGATGATCAAGGAGCAAGAAAGGCATTTCGATGCAATATGATGGATGATTTCCTCCCTACACAAGGATGATAATGAAGCACATCCTCCAGTCTCTCTCACCAATGACAATGAAAATTGGGATGCCATTAAAGCAGACCCTATTTTTGGAGAAGAAGGATGGGTGGAAGTTCCTCGTAATGTTTGATTTGATTGCTTTGTTTGATTTGAATTGTTTGCTTTGATTGATTTGATTTCATTTATTTTGATTTGATATGGATTGATATTTGGTATGGATTGATATTTGTTGTACAAAACATGTATACATATGCATTGATATATATATGATATTTGATTAATTATCATGTTTATCAATATAATTATCTCTTAATCTATATATTATATACTCCATTGTATATTTTATTAATGCAGGTACTTTAGTACAAGAATGAGGGGGAGTTATATAGTTTGGAGTTAGTTTTTGTTGATGACAAAGGGGGAGAAGTATAAAATATAGGATAGTTAGGCATAGATTAAGGGGGAGTTATTAGTTTTAGGGGGAGTCAATTGGATAGAAATAATATTTTATAAACAAAGGTTGTCATCATCAAAAAGGGGGAGATTGTTAGTCCTTGAGATGATGGTTTTGATGACAACAACCTTAGAATAAGATTATAAAATATAAATACTAACATTATAGTTTAGATATATATGTATATGCAGGGTTTAACCATGCAGGTATCAAGAATGAAGACTGTACAGTATAGAGATTCAAGATATCAAGATTGAAGACTCATGAGTATCAAGAATATCAAGAATAGCAAGATTATCAAATAGTACAAGATAAGTATTGAGTCTAGAATTATGTTAAAACTTCATAATAGCACTGAAATCTTCACTCCATATTTCATTTGGGATGGAACCCATTTCTACCTTTTTAGTGGCTTACAAACCCACGACAAGTAGCTTACAAACCTACGATAAGCGGCTTACAAACCCACGAACATCCTGGTTTTGTACAAGTTCTCGAGTCCTGATGTGATGAGATATTCTGCAGGAAGAAGCTTGCAAAACTACTTCAAAATGATTTTCAAAACTGCTTTTCAAAATGTTTTAGCCTTAAAAATTATCTTTTCAAATGATTTTCAAAAAGATGTTTTAGCCTTAAAATATTCTTTGATTTTGTTTTTAAATAAACTCTTGTTTTAAACTTCGTTTGTTTTAAACTATCTTTTAGTTATAATTTAACTTTTAATATTTATACTTAGATTTAAATATAAAATTATAGTAAAATTTATATATATATATATATATATATTATTCTCTATATTTACTTATGTATTTTTACTATAGTTAAGTATATTTATAAAGTTTAAAATAGTTTTAATATAAGATAGAAGTAATTTTCAAAGAAAAAAAAATCACCAAAATTTCCTTTGGGATGTCGACATACACAAGATACCCATGTCGACATAGTGGCGGTTGGTTTCAAAAATTTGAATTTCAGAAGAAGTGTCTATTCGCTATAACCTTTCATGAATAAACATGGTTGTTGTTCTTCTATAAATATGGGATGTCTAAACGAATTTTAGACAATAATTTTTTTCTGGTTTTCACTCTTCTTCTTCCACATTTCTTTATATATATTCTTACCATTACTCTGCCTAAATCACCATTGAATTTAACAAGATCATTTCTGGTTTGATTCTCTATCACTATATCAACAAGATCCCAGTGCTATTCAGAGTTATAGGCTTCTTTGTAATCAATCAAGTGAGAAAAGGTGTGATTGTAGCCTTGGAAATCAATCAAGTGAGAAAAGGTGTGATTGTAGCCTTGGAAATCAATCAAGTGAGAAAAGGTGTGATTGTAGCCTAGGAAATCAATTGGGTGAACTTTTTGCTAGGGAAATCAAGTATCTCTACCCAGAGGATTGTGAATCTGGTGTGGTGTACCTCGTGGCCTTGAAATCGAGGGTTGTAATTGTAAAGATTGCTTTTGAAAGGAAATCCGTACTTGTGTGCGGGACTAGATGTAGGGGAACTCCGAACCAGTATAAAATCCAGTGTGTTCTTTCCTTTACCGCTTTTACTTTATATTTGCATCTGTGTTTGAATCTGTGATCATATCCATGTCTGAATATTGCATACATTTGTGTTCAAATTAATATAAACTCGAAAAGAATTAGTAATTCCTTAAAACACTATTCACCCCCCCCCTCTAGTGTTTATACTAGCCTTAAGATCCGTAATCCGCATTTCTCACAATACGTAGATACTTTGGCTTTTGTATTTGGAATTTTTGTGTACCAGTGGTATGTGTGTATGCATATGAATCATCCAGAAGATTTGATAATTCCATTCTAAGGACAATTACATACTCTTATCTTTGATTTGTAGATGATCATCACTTTGCTTTTCTCCCTGTTTCTTTGAATCTTCATCTTTAGATTCCTATATAAATAGTATACTAGATATGTATATAGATATAGTTGCCATCATGAAAACATTCATACAAATAGGGTACTAATATTCTTCCCCTTTTGATGATGACAACTATATGTATGATATGAATGCTTGTATAATAATCTCCCCCTTAGTATATGATTCCCCTTTCATCATACTTTCTCCCCCTTTATCATTAACTAAAAGAAATAAAAGTATTATTGAAGATGAGCCATACACAATTAGCTAAAGTAAAACAGAGGATGCATAAGAATATGTATAGTGCAACAATAAGATAAACATATAAACAATTTAACTTGAAACTTAAGGACCATATAAACACTAACATGTAAAAATGAAACCACAATTAAAACATAAACATGAATAACTTCACATAACAAAACAACAGTTGATGCATAGTTCAAAAAACGAAAACAACCCAAACACTACATACCAACACATAACACCATAGTCATACGATCAAAAACAAATGCAGACAAAAGAAAAACAACAAAGTTAATATAACCAAACCCAAATACACCAACAAACACATAGAATTCAAAATAAAGAAAGAAATGGTTGTTCAACCTTCATCATGATCGGAAGAGGCATAAGATCAGGATGGTAAAGGAGTGTGGGAGCAAGAAGAGATTTTATTCTGAATCTTTTCAATAAAGCTCATTGTATTCTTCTCGAATCTCCTTTTCTTTTACTAAGCTTTTGTTGTTGTTTAAAGATAATTTCCCGATTTTGAAGAATTGCGGCTTGAGTAGAGACATTCTTCGAGTGTTGAACTAATGAAATATCTTTATCATTATCGGTTGACCAAGAAACATTTTCTTCTTCAATTTCATGAGGAGGTGATGGCTATGATGAGGGTTGTGGCTGCGATGATGATTGGCCAATATTCTCCTGCACCAGTTGAGAAAGATAAGCATTGTATTGAAGAAGTAGCTCCATTCACGAGGGAAGTTTCATTAGTGATATGGATTTTTGATCCATAACTTTAGGAATGAGAAGGATGGATAAGCTATCAACATTTATCCCAAAGTACACAAAGACCTTGGTCAAAAACGAATCATAGAACATAGTGTGTTGTGACCAAGCAGTGGAAATCTTAATCTCATCGTGAATCATTTTTGTCTAATTCAATTTCCTTTTCAAGTAAATAGCGTACGGCACTTTATAGTATTGCCGTACATCATTTCTTAACTCCCCATCCTAGGTAGAATCGTATGGAGCACCATTTTATTGATAATTCTTCCTTGAGGACGAAGATTGATGGAGATATTGCTTGTTTGTTCTGTGCGAATAGTCGAATTGTAAGCAAAATTATCATGGTCTATATCTTCTAAGTCGTATCCCGTTGATGAACACCTAATATTATACCCAAATCCTTCACAAAAAGTTTAATATCAACAACCAAAACCTTAGTCCAAAGTAAACCTTCATCATTTTCCAGTTTATGGTAGCTTCCATAAAGGATTGGGTAGAACATTTGAACAAGGAAAGGGTAAATTTTTACCTAATTTTAGGTGTTATCGAATAAAGATAAGAATTCATTATTTCTTGCAATATCTTCTATTCCAAAGTTTGAGAAGTTCGCCATCTTGTAGAAAGTTTCTTGAAAGATACGCTTACCGTTTAGTTCATTGAATCGCTTTACGGCAGTCTTGCTTTTTCCCATCCATTCAGCAATTTGGTCATCCGAGGCAAACTTGGGGTGTGAAGGAGTTGAAGAGGAAGAACCCTTCTCTCTTTGAGCTGGGAACTTCTTTCTTCTTGCCATAAGCTTTTGTCAAGGAGCCATTGAGATTCTTGGGTTATGGAGTTTTTTTAGATCTAGTCTTTTGAATTTTGAAATTTGAAAAGTGAAGTGAAATTGAAGAGAACTCTACTTTTAATGAAAAGGCACGATTTTAAAAACCAGATAACAGCTGATTCAGTCGACTAAGGGTGGAGTTCAGTCGACTAAACATATAGAAATTTCATCCCCGAGAGTAGAGTGCAATTTAGCCGACTAAATTTGAAAACTTAGCCAACTGTTTTTCCCAGGTTCGGTCGATTGAGAGAGTCCACTGAATACATATAAATTTCCTTCCTAAGAATATACCTTTATGTAGTTGACTAAAATATGGTTACAAGTCGACTAAATTTTTTTATAATAGCTTTCTATAAATAATAACAGGGTTCATTCGACTAGGGCATGTGTTCAGTCGACTGAATTCATGTGAATTGCAAAAAATATATATAATTTTATGTAAGTATTTATATTTATGTTTGAATTTCTTCCTGTAATTAGCGGTAGATATTTCTGAGCATTATGAAGGTAAATAATACTTCTTATATATATATGTGTGTGTGTGTGTGTGGAACAAAATTATAAATTATATAATTAGTATGTAATTTATATAAGTAATATAGCCTCAAAAGTTTATTTTAATTTTCTGATGGCTCGATTTCTTCTTTAGATGGTTCTTGTTCCCAAGAATTATCTTGTTTCGGCTCATATATTGTAATAGGAGTTGATGGTTGTTTTGAAGGACTTAGGCTATATTTATAATAATCAAAAAGTTTCTTAGAAAGGTTATAATCATTCAAAAAGTCATTTCTCTTTAAGAAGAAGCGTTGAATGATCGCAACTCTTTGAAATATTGTTTCAGAAAATAGCCGTTACAGGTTATTCAGTCAACTGGAAATGATAGTTAGTCTATTGAATGTAAACATAAAAACTATAGAGAGGAAGATAAAAATCAAAAGACTACATTGTATATGTAGTAGACTGGTTCAGTCGACTGAGTTCATTTTTAATCGACTGCCCTCAGTCGACTGGACTTATTTAAAATAGTTTTTGTGTAAGCAGTCTTGTAAAATTCTGTACGTATATACTTTGGCTTTTGTATTTGGAATTTTTGTGTACCAATGGTATGTATATGCATATGAATCATCTAGGAGATTCTATAATTTAATTCTAAGGACAATTACATACTATTGTCTTCGATTTGTAGATGATCACCACTTCGCTTTTCTCCTTATTTCTTCGAATCTTCATCTTCAGATTCCTGTATAAAATAGTATACTAGACATGTATATAGATATAATTGCCATCATTAAAATATTCATACAAATAGGTTCTAACAACCCCTTGGTGACCCAAGCAGCCACGAGGAATACACCATCAAACATTTGGACATCGTTACGTACTCTAGTCTCAGCAAATGAATCGATATCCTTTCTTAAAATATGTTGACTAGGAATATTTAGAACAATATGTTACTTTCAATGTGACAAAATTCTCATGATTACAGCACTTTGTAATTACTATCAAATAACATATCATTTAAGGATTTTCCATCTATATACTTTAAATTAATTACTTAATTATTTGTATCACTATATAACAAGTATATAATATAAAAAATACCCCTTTAATTTTGAACAAGATTGGTCACGAAGTTGTATATATGTAACAAATTATATAATTGCCCCCAGAGCATACTCCTAACACTATCAAGTGTTCGTTACATTACTATAGATGAATATATCGATATCTCATTCGTAATAGATCTTGACTAGAAACATCTTGGGATAATTATTTATTTTATAGTGATTCAATATTTATGGTCACAAACAAATTGTAACTTCAATCGATTAATTATTTTTTATAATGATGATCTACTTGTGTGTATTTAATGTATTTAAAATACTAATTGTATATTTAATGTATTTAAAACACCAATCATATCTTAATATAAAAATTATATAGTAGAAAATAAAACAATACGCTTACTTTATATATAACAAGATTCCCTATAAGAGTTAAGTTATATAATCAAATTATATAATTGCCCTTAAGGAACACCCTCAACTCTATCATCAACTACTCAGGGTTTCAACGGACTAGGTTTACTACACCTAGGGTACAAGCAATCGAATAACTACACTTGCATAACTACAGTGAACCTATATAACATGTAATGAGGTGAACCTTCAAAACATGGCATATGACTCGGAATGAGGCATGGTTTGGACTAATGTTCGTTATTTTTAGAGAACTTCATTACATAAGGTTTTAGCGGACTTTGAAAGGCTTTTATTTTGGAACCACGGTGGGATCCACTTTGATGCTTTGATGATTTTCACTAGGACGTTAAGGCTTACATGTTGTGCATATGTGTGTGTAAACGGTATTTAATAAATACATATGACTCTGGTCTGTCTAGGTATATGAAACTGGAGGGATATGACACTATTGAGTGAATCGGCTGCACCACAAGAGATGGCCCGATCCGCAGATGAGATCTCGGAACATAGGCGTAGAGAGATTGAGATATCTTTTTAAAGTAGGTCATATTGTATACATTAGATGTTGACACTGAACCTACATAAGTCCATAGTACTTCCATGCTAACTTGGAGTTTGTGTGACATATTGACTCCAATGTATTCTCTATGTGTAGCTAGTGACAATTCATCACATGAATTTTGGTTTCAAATATCCAAATAACCTTAACTTATTTTATTACTCTTCTATGATTTATAAGTGAAGTTGTGAAGCATAGTTAGACTGTTGTATTTACTTTACATTGTGGTTGACTGAGACCGGGAGACCTATAACAACTTTAACCATGGAGTGTTATATAACCTCTTCATTCATCTATCATGTTACTTGTACCTATATTATTAGGATATGCACTATTTTTACTTGTATTTTCGTATAGATCCATTGCATGTTAGGGTATATACGATTATTTAACCCGAATTTTGTGAGACTAGTTCTTCTCATCACATTCCTATTAGATCCTCGTTTTCTCTTTTTGTTAATACCTCAGTTATTGATTTTGATAAAAACAACATTGATAAGGACAATATACATTTATATAAAATATAGATGCTAATGTTTTACCAAGTTATAAAGCATATAGTGTAGGATATTACACAGGTATTGAATCGAAAACTGTACAGTATAAAGACTCAAAGAATGAACATGAAGACTCATGAGTATAAAGATCAAGATATGAAGATCTCAAGACTATAGTATAATATATAGAGTCATAGAATATTATTAAATTCCCTGGTAACAATCTTTGATCCCCATATTCTTATCCTTTATTTTTAAAACAAAATATATATTTAGAAATATTTTATAAAAGTATTTCTATGTTTAAAATGTTTATAAACTATGTTTAAATTATTTTGCAAAGTATCAAGATATTTTACAAAGCATAAGATTTTTAAAATATTTAAAAACAAAAGAGGTTTCAATTTTCAGAGGGATATGTTGACATATAGCCTATAAGTATGTCGACATACATGCCGCTAATTTGAAATTCAAATTTTGAAATGAAGTGTCTATTCGTCGTAACTCTTCGTGAATGGACATGTCTGTTTATTCTCTATAAATAGGAGATTTTCAAATGAATTTTTTAACAACTACTTTCTTGTTTCTTTTCTCCACTTACTCTACCAATATTTCTTGTGAAAAATTTATTCAAATCACTTCAAATTCAACCAGAATCAATTCGATCTTCATTGTATTGATTCTCTACTACTTACTATCTGATTTCAATAATCTCTCTCTCAATTTAAGATCAAAGTGTTACTCAAGACGATATAGGATCCATTAGAACGGAAGATCAAGAAATTGCCTTTGGAAAAACAATCAAACTCTAGTTGTAATTGATGGGGTGTGATTGTAGCCTGTTCAAATCAATTGGGTGTGCTTGATAGCCTGGAAATCCGAGTGGGTGTGCTTGTTTCCCATTTAAATCAAGTGGGTGTACCTTAAACCCGGAAAATCAGGACGGTGTATCTTGTAGTCTTGAAATCGAGATTGTATTGGGTTTGCCTCCTACTCGTTGAAAGATTGGCATTTTGAAAATCAATCCATACATGCAATTGTATGAGACTGGATGTGGGGTAACTCCGAACCAGTATAAAAATCCTGGTGTGATCTCTCTAATTCTCTACTTTTTACTTTACTGCATTTATATTTATCTGTGTTTGCATCCGTGATTGTTCATTCTACATTACTTAATAATAATCTTGAAAGATTTTTAAGAAGATTCATATAAGTTAGAAAACACTATTCAACCCCATTTAATGTTTAATTGGCCTTAAGATCCTTACTTCAGCAACCCACATTTGATATCAGAGCACTGGGTTTTCAAAAGCTCGTAATTTGATTATTGAAAAGTTTTAATGACTAGCAACACTGTTAGTACATTTGCTAACACTTTTGTCGAAGGACAATCTACCGCTAGACCCCTAATTTTTAATGGCGGTAATTAAACTTATTGGTCATGTAGGATGAAGATCTATTTACAATCTAATGGTTTAGATATTTGGAATGTTACACAAAATGAGTACATCGATCCACAAACTAATTTTGCATAATAGATTGCTGACCAAAAGGCACTTGCACAGAATAATTCTAAAGCCATGAATATTCTATTTTTTCCACTAGATAAATATGAATTTAATAAAGTCTTTATTTGTAAGTCTGCATATGAAATTTTGAGAACACCGCAAGTTACACATGAAGGCACTAGTAAACTAAAACAGACTAAAATTTCTATGTTAACTAATCAGTTTCATTTGTTTAAAATGAATCCAAATGAGTCTATTTCAGACATATATTTTAGGTTTCAAGATATAGTGCATTCATTTGTTGCATTAGGTAAAAACATTTCTGAAGAGGACCAAGTTAGAAAAATCCTCAATTCGCTCTCTCTAGAGTGAGATCAAAAGACGATAGCAATTGAAGAGGCTAATGATATTATTACTCTAAAAATTGAAGAATTAATGAGCAATTTAATTGAAACATATTGTATCTAGAGGCCAAAAGCTAAGCGCTACAGATGCTGCAGTCATCCTAGTATTAACTTCCGGCGACAAAATATGGTAATGCTAATGGTATCCATAATATCAGAAGCACTTGAATATGAAAAAAGTCACAGATTTCCAGAAACAACATTTTACTGATAACATTTCAAAAAAAATTCATATCCAAGTTACATAATCCCATATCGTTTCCCATGTAAAGATCAAATATAATCATTACAATAATATGCCAAGAGCGACATATGACGATGCCCCCTTGGTTGATCAAAGCTATATAGTCAAAACTGACTTAATATACACAGCAAAATCAAAGCAATATAAACCGTAACCCCTAATTAGCTATCCGTCAGCCACCTGCTCGTCTCCGAAAGCTTTATTCGCCAAAACTAAAACCTATAAACCTCAACCCTCAGCCTACTCAAATCAATTTTGAGCACCCGAGAGTTTAAGGGGAAATAAAATATTCGAGTCAGACATAAAGGCTAGTATGATTAATACTGTTACATCTAGGTTTACTGATATTAAGTGAGACCACGCCACTTTGCGAAACGGGTTTCCCCTCACTAATATCCTTTTCAAAACATATATTTTGCAAATCTTTTCCTGCAACCAAACCAGTTAATCCACTAGTTATAATAACAATAATAGCAATAGCAATATCCATTATGCTAAAAACCGGTAACTAATGAACTATCTGTTCACAAGTAATAAATGGACCATCTGTCCAAAAACTGGGCTGACTGTCCGCAAACTGGACCAACTATCCGCAAACTGGACCAACTGTCCGCAATCATTTTCTTAGGGTTAACTACCCTTCATCATTTTCCTTGAAAACCTTTTCAAATTGATTTAACTTTATAAATCATACTTATACAAGGAAAATATATTCTTAGCTTTATCTAAGCTATTTTGCCATGTTATATATACTTTATTCAAAATAATGTTGATGAATTTTATTGAGGATTAGCTATCCTTTCAAAACAAGTTAAAACCCTTTTTAACTTGAACAGGCTATATTGCCTAGTTAATACATTATAAACCTTTGTTTAAAACCTTTAAACAACCCTTTCGAAACCCTAGGGAACCACCACTTCGAAACCATTCGTTAAAACCTTTCGAAGGCGTTAAAACCTACCTTTCGAAAGCATTTGGGTTTAATTTAAAACATGTGGAAACCTTAGGAAACCTTTGGAAACCTTTCGAAAATTTACTCCTTCGAAACCTTTGAAAACCGTTTCAGTCGAAACCATTTGGATTATGCCTTCAAGTAGAGCAAAAGGATCAGAAACCCATTACAGTCAAAAGAATTCCTTTCAAAATCATTCCTAAGTAAAGAAGTGATGGTGTTGAAACCATCCCTTCGAAAGCATTGGAGAAGTGGCCAAATTTTAGAAAACAAAATAACTCCTTCAAAACCATCTGGGTCGAAAGGAAGAAAGCTGCAGCCAAAAGGTTTAGACTTAGTCGAAAGCAGTCATTTAAAAAAAAGTACAACCCAATCGAAACCATTTCTTTAAATTCATTTGACCTAGTCGAAAGCTAACCAAGTCGAAAGCTACTTAGTCGAAAGCAAGTAGGTGCATTTTCATTTAAAATCAAAGTAGTGCCTCAACCCCTTCGGAACCCCTGGTTTCGACCCTATACCTTCCGCCTATATCCAATTCACTACATACCAGTTACCTGATACCATGTGCATTAGTTTCGACAGTGTTGGAGGCGAAGGTAAGGAGGCGGAACCTGGTGCCGAAAGCATCGAAACAGTGAAAATATGTTTATTTGTCCTTTTAAACTATTTCTTTGTACCAAACCTGCCTTGTTTGTCAAATTGTGATTGGTTGCAAGTTTCTCTTTTCTAAAAGTACTGCCGATTTTCTAGAATTAACAATTTGAATTTATTTACAAAATGCCCCTTCTCCTTTTATAAAAATATAAAACATTTAAGTCTCATACCTTAAATAATTTTATATATCCATCAAAACACTTAGGAAAATTCTACAAAAATTCCTGAAAATCACTTTTTATATGTTTTCTAACATATATAAATTTCAGACCCAAACCAATTATTATTTAACCATAAATAATTTATAACCCAAAATAATATTTTCTTCACTAGAAAATTTATATAAAATCTACAAAAAATCTGAAAATCGAAACTCATCTCTAAAATATCATTTCCGATCTATATAAAAATTCGCAATGCATTTAGATGTCATTTAATAGGGTTTTCATATCAAAACATGTCATAAAATCTATATGAACAACCATAAATCATCAACAAGTATATATAATCATTCCATTATTCAAAAACAAGACAAATCAATGCAAAATATTTCGGATTTCATCTTAAAACTGAAAACAAAAGAAATATGAGATGTAAACATTATTCGCCTTAGCTTTAGAGATGTAGGAGTTTGAGATTTGAATGGATTTGATTTGAATTAGCTTCTTCCTTAGCTTATCTTAATCTTCTTCCCCTTTCTCTTGTTAATGGTGGCCGGCCTTGAGTTTTAAAAAATTTCAAATGAAATGAACATGTATGAGAATACACGGCCAAGTTTTAGGGATATAGGAATGGCCTCTTTCCTATTTTATCCCTCCTCTATTTCATTTTATCTCTTCTTTTAGTTCATTGTTTAAATGGCACGGTTACCCCTCAATTAAAATCAAATCTCAATCCCCTAATCAATGCATCATTTTATTTTATTTAACTAATTAAATCCTAAATAATGTTATCAAAATATGGGGTGTTACAAACTCCCCTCCTTAAAGAATTTCGTCCTTGAAATTATGATAAGGTACACAACAAATCAAACTAGAAGGTAAAACATACCATCAAACAAGTCAGGATAAGTATCCTAATCCAGCTCTCAACCTCCCAAGTACAGTCCCTATCATCGTCACTCCACTGGACTTTGACTAATCTGACCGTCTTGGTTTTAAGCCTCTTCTCATCTCTCGCAACAATACAAATCGGCTTTCTCACTATAGTCTAGTCCGATTCTACTACTACGTCAACTAGCATAGTCAGTGCAATAGTAGTCTCTAGGTTTCTAACACACTTTCTGAGATGAGAAACATGAAAAACATCGTGTAATCTTACCAAACTGCTTGGTAACTCAACCCTATATGTGAGTTTCCCGATCCTCTCAACAATAGAAAAAGGTCCAACCAACCTCAGTGCCAACTTCCCCGATCTTCCAAATCTGATCACACCCTTCATCGGTGACACCTTGACGAAAATCTGATCTCCAACTAAGAGCTCTAGGTCTTTCCTTCTGCTATCTGCATAACTCTTCTGCCTAGACCGAGCCTCCTTCATTCTAGCCCGAATGACCTCAATCTTTTATGCAGCTTCTCTTACTAAATCTGGACCAAGAACCAACCTATCGCCGGTCTCCAACCAAAATACGGGAGATTTTCATGGCCTTCCACACAAAGCTTCAAACGGTGCCATTACAATACTAGTCTGATAACCGTTGTTATACGAAAACTCAACTAAATGCAGATGGTCTTCCCATGATCCCTCGAAATCTAGAATACAAGCTCTTAACAAGTCTTCTAAGACTCTGTTAACTCTCTCCGTTTGCCCATCTGTCCGAGGATGGTAAGCGGTACTCATCTTGAGCTTGGTTCCCAAAACTTCCTGTAGACTCTTCCAGAACTCGCTAGTGAATAAGGAATATCTATCACCTACTATATTACTAAGAATTCCGTGCAGTCTAACTACATTCTTCATGAACAACTTTGCCAAACAGGTGCCGTTCTGGTTGACTTAACTAGAATGAAATGGGTACTCTTGGTCAATCTGTCCACTATGACCCATATACTTTCATTTCCTTTATTCGACCTTGGCAACCCATCAATAAAATCCATAGAAATAGAATCCCACTTCCATACTGGAATATCCAACGGCTGAAGCAATCCACTTGGCTCCTAGTGTTCAGCCTTTGCCTGTTGGCAATTCAGGCACTGCTTTACCCATAAGCCAATATCCCGCTTCATACCTTTCCAGAAGAAACTCCTCTTCATATGGTGATACATCTTAGTTCCTCTAGACGAATAAAGAACTTCGAGCGATGGCATTCCTCCAAGACTTCCTTCCTTATGTTTCCTACACTCGAAACACATAATCTTCCTTTCTTTCTCAACCACCCATTCTGGTCAAGACTGAAATATTTTAAGTCGTCGCCCTCGGTTCCATCTCTTAACTTCCTGATCCGTTCAGCTAACACCGGATCTTCCTCCTATTTAGAAGCAATCCTTTCGATCATCACCGATCGAACTTCCAAACAAGATAACATTACGGTTTCTCCGCTAGACCCAGCTTTGGATCTCCACTCCACTCTGCAATCTGCTAATGCTTCCAAATCTTTCCACTCAGCAATCATCGCCAACATGGCATTCTGATGTTTCCTGCTAAGTGCATCTGCAACTTTGTTGCCTTTCCCCGGTGTGTACTTAATCTTAAAATCATAAGCGACAATAAACTCTAACCACCTCTGCCGTCTCATGTTCAACTCCTTCTGAGAGAACAAATACTTCAATGACTTATGATCTGTATATAACTCAAACCTCTCTCCCAAAAGGTAATGCCTCCACACCTTCAAAGAAAATATAACTGTAGCCAATTCCAAATCATGCGTCGGATATCTGACCTCATGCGGTCTAAGCTGTCTAGAAGCATAGGAAATCAATTTAACTCTCTGCATTAGCACAGCTCCTAATCCTGTTCCACACACATCGGTATAAACCACCAAATCCTAATTCCCTTCTGGAACAACCAACGCAGGTTCATGGGTCAATAAGTGTTTCAAACTCTAGAATGCTTCCTCACACTTACCACACAAACTTCACATCCTTTCTCGTTAGCTTGGTCATCGGTGCCGCTATCCGCGAAAAATCCTTAATGAACCTCCGACAATAACCAGCCAACCCAAGGAAACTCTTCATCTCAGTCACTGTCTCGGGTCTCCTCTAACTATTCATTACTTCAATCTTAGTTGGATCTACTGACAACCCTTTCTCTGAGACTACATAACCAAGAAACTTCACTTCCTTCTTCCAGAAATGACACTTCGAAAACTTTGCCTTCAGCTGATGCTGCCTCAACGTCTCAAGCACCACTCTAAGATGAACTTCATGCTCTCTTTCATCCTTAGAGTATATCAACATATCATCTATGAAAACCAATACAAACCTATCCAAGTGCTCTCGAAAAACCCGTTTCATCAAATCCACAAAGAAAGCTGGGGCATTAGTCAGTCCAAACGGCATAACTAATCATTCGTACGACCCATATCTGGTCCTAAATGCCATCAAAGGTATACTATCCTCTGCTACTCTTAGCTGATGGAAACCTGTTGCCAAATCCAACTGGGAAAATACCTTGGCTCCACTCAACTGGTCGAATAAATCGTCAATCCTCGACAATGGATATCGATTCTTTATCGTCTTCTTATTCAACTTACGATAATCGATACATAGCCTTAATGATCCATCTGGCTTCTTAGCAAACACTACGGCTGCTTCCCAAGGTGAACTACTCGGCCTGATAAAACTCATGCCTTCCAAATCCACCAACTACACCTTCAACTCCTTCATCTCTGTAGGGGTCATCCTGCTTATTGGCTTACTCACTGGTTCTGCTCCAAAAACCAAATCTTTCCAAAACTCAATAGCTCGTTTCGGTGGCAATCCTACTACAGGCTCAAAAAAATCCGCAAATTATCTAACAACAAAAACTCGATTCAGCTCATCTTCTAATTCCATAACACCCAACAAAGCATTCACCTCACCGCTAGAACCTTCTATGGTATAAACAATCTTGTTGCTACAATCAGGGTGTTTAAGCGATATTTTCCTATCCTAGCATCGTACTCATTTAACCAATCCATATCAAGAATAATTCCGAACCCCACAAAATCAAACACATGCAAACTACAAACAAAAGTATGACCTAACAAGTCAAACTCTAACTGGTCACATCTCAACCCTAGAGTTGCATACCCTCCTATTGGATTCGCAACCCTTAAGGATGTAACTAAATATGCGGGTTCTAGGTTAAGCTTATCTATCAAACATCTAGATATAAAAGAATGCGATGCTCCAGTATCACATAGAACGCTAATAGACATACCATAAATCTGAAGCGTACCTCCCAAAACTGCCTTTCCTTTCTCCTGAGCCATTGGCTTCGAAGTAGCAGGCTCCAATGCATACACCTTGCCCTTTCCATCCTTAGCGGGCTCCTTGCATTGATTCTTATAGTGGCCAATCTATTTGCAACTGAAGCACCTGACATTCTTCTTCCTAGCCACTTCCTTTGCCTTTCCAGCACGACATTCATTAGCAAAATGCCCCTTCTTGTCGCACTTAAAACAAAAAACCTCTGACCTCCCTTTCTTAGCTGCTCCACCCTTCCGAGCATCCTTCTTAGGAAAGAACTTCCTCTTCTGATTCTGCCCAACCAGGACCTCCTTAGCCTTACTCTTCTCTATAGAATCAAGAATCTCCTCATGCCTTAAGGCCATCTCCACTATAAAATCAGAAGGATCTCTAATATGAGGTAATGTAGCCCTTGCTAACTCAGGCTTCAACCCCTTGATAAACTTCTCATTCCTCTTCATTACTGTATCCTCTAAGGCGTACCCATATCTGGCCAACTCCTCAAACCTTCTAGCATACTCCAAAATAGACATCTCTCCCTGCTCTAACTTAGCAAACATTCTAATCAGACTTGACTGTGCCATCGCAGACATGAACCTCTCGTGGAACCTCCCTTTGAAATCTGCCCATGTCAAGGTTTCCTCATCCACACTAGCCGTCATGCTGTTCCACCAAAACAAAGCTGCTCCCTGAAGCTGTCTCGAAGCAAGCCTCCTCTTTTGCTCATCATTGAGACCCAAATCTGCAAAGATTCTCTCACAGTGCAACAACCAATTTTCCACCTCTATAGCATCCTCTGTTCCCAGAAATGGCTTCCCTCCAAACTTAGCGTAATCTTTGCTCAGCTTAGCATAATGGTTAACTACCGAAACTTCCGAAACTCCTGCCCCTGCAACATCTCCTCCTACCACTCCAGCTGCAATTCCAGCTTGCATCATATTCACAAAAAACTGGTACATAGCTCCTATGTCCACTTGCGGGACTCCAGCACCTACATTCTCTGCTTGTGCCTGACCTTGGGTCCTTCTCGCATTAGGTCTGGCATTCCCATCGGTGCCTTCCCCTCTTGGGTTAACTCTTCCTCTTTTACCATCCATATCTGTATTCAAACCTCATGAGATACAGAAAAATAACCTAACAAAGATAGGAGACTAAAGATAAAGCGTAAACTTATATATAGCAGATACAAGTACGTTACTATAGCGTTATCCCATACCCCAATCTTACTCTAATTCCTTAGGATTATGTTTTCAAACCATATTTAGTTAAAGTTTTTCATAAACTTATGCTCTGATACCAAGTTGTAACATCCCGTACCTAGAGGCCAAAAGCTAAGCGCTACAGATGCTGCAGTCATCCATAGTATTAACCTCTGGTGAAAAAATACGATAATGCTAATGGTATCCATAATATCATAAGCACTTGAATATGAACAAAATCACATATTTCCAAAAATAACATTTTACTGATTACATTTCAAAACCAATTCATATCCAAGTTAAATAATCCCATATCATTTCCCAGGTAAAGATCAAATATAATCATTACAATAATACGCCAAGAGCGACATATGACGATGCCCCCTTGGTTGATCAAAGCTATATAGTCAAAACTGACTTCATATACACAGCAGAATCAAAGCAAAATAAACTATAACCCCTAATTAGCTATCCGTCAGCCATCTGCCCGTCTCCGGAAGCTTTATTCGCCAAAACTAGAACCTATAAACCTCAACCTTCAGCCTACTCAAATCAATTTTGAGCACCCGAGAGTTTAAGGGGAAACAAAAACTTCGAGTCAGACATAAAGCCTGGTATGATTAACACTGTTACATCTCGGTTTACTGATATTAAGTGAGACCATGCCACTTTGCGGAACGGGTTTTCCCTTACTAATATCCTTTCCAAAACATATATTTTGCAAATCTTTTCCTGCAACCTAACTGGTTAATCAACTAGTTATAATAACAATAATAGTAATATCAATATCCATTATGCTAAAAACAGGTAACTAATGAACTATCTGTTCACAAGTAATAAATGGACCATCTGTCCAAAAACTGGGCTGAGTGTCCGCAAACTGGACCAACTGTCCGCAAACTGGACCAACTGTCCGCAATCATTTTCTTAGGGTTAACTACCCTTCATCTTTTTCCTTGAAAACCTTTTTAAATTGATTTAACCTTATAAATCATACTTATACAAGGAAAATATATTCTTAGCTTTATTCTAAGCTATTTTGCCATGTTATATATACTTTACTCAAAATAATGTTGATGAATTTTAATGAGGATTAGCTATCCTTTAAAAACAAGTTAAAACCCTTTTTAACTTGAAAACACTTAGGCTATATTGCCTAGTTAATACATTCAAAACCTTTGTTTAAAACCTTTAAACAACCCTTTCGAAATCATTGAATGTACCCCTTTCAAAACCAAGTAAAACCCTTTACTTAACCTAGGCTGAAAGGCCAATTCTTTCCCTTCGAAACCATTCAAATTCTTCCTTTCGAAAGCATAAAAACCTTCCCTTCGAAAGTCTTTAAAATCCTAGACATCCTTCTTTTAAAACCTTGAAATATTTCCTTTCAAAAACATAGGAAATACCTTTCCTTTTAACCCTTTTGAAACCCTGAGGAACCACCCCTTCAAAACCATTTGTTAAAACCTTACGAAGGCATCAAAACCTACCTTTCGAAAACACTTGGGTTTAATTTAAAACATGTGGAAACCTTTCGAAACCATTCAAAATTTACTCCTTTGAAACCTTTGAAGACCGTTTCAGTCGAAACCATTTGGATTATGCCTTCAAGTAGAGAAAAAGGATCGAAAACCCATTAAAGTCGAAAGCATTCCTTTCAAAATCATTCCTATGTAAAGAAGTGATGGTGTTGAAACCATCCCTTCGAAAGCATTGGAGAAGTGGCCAAATTTTAGGAAACAAATTAACCCCTTCGAAACCATCTGGGTCAAAAGGAAGAAAGTGGCAGCCAAAAGGTTTTGACTTAGTCGAAAGTAGTCATTTAAAACAAAAGCGCAACCCAATCGAAACCATTTCTTTAAATTCATTTGACCTAGTCGAAAGCTAACCAAGTCGAAAGCTACTTAGTCGAAAGCAAGAAAGCGCATTTTCATTTAAAAGCAAAGTAGTGCCTCAACCCCTTCGGAACCCCTGGTTTCGACCCTATACCTTCCGCCTATATCCAATTCACTACGACCAGTTACCTGATACCATGTGCATTGACTTCGACAGTGTCAGAGGCGAAGGTAAGGAGGCGGAACCTGGTGCCGAAAGCATCGAAATAGTGAAAACATATTTATTTGTCCTTTTAAACTATTTCTTTGTACCAAACCTTCCTTGTTTGTCAAATTTTGATTGGTTGCAAGTTTCTATTTTCTAAAAGTACTGCCGACTTTCCAGATTTAACAATTTGAATTTATTTACAAAAAGCCCCTTCTTCTTTTATAAATATATAAAACATTTAAGTCCCATACCTTAAATAATTTTATATATCCATCAAAACACTTAGGAAAATTATACAAAAATTCCTGAAAATCACCTTTTATATGATTTCTAACATATATAAAATTCAGTCCCAAACCAATTATTATTTAACCGTAAATAATTGATAACCCAAAATAACATTTTTTTCACTAGAAAAATTATATAAAATCCACAAAAATTCAAAAAATTATGAAAATTGAAACCCATCTCTATAATATCATTCATGTTCTATATAAAAATTCGTAAGGCATTTGGATGTCATTTAATAGGATTTTCAAATCAATACATGTCATAAAATCTATATGAACAACCATAAATCATCAACAAGTATATATAATCATTCCATCATTCAAAAACATGGCAAATCAATGCAAAATATTTTGGATTTCATCTTCAAATCAAATACAAAAGAAATATGAGATGTAAACATTATTCACCTTAGCTTTAGAGATGTAGGAGTTTGAGATTTGAATGGATTTGATTTGAATTAGCTTCTTCCTTAGCTTATCTTAATCCTCTTCCCTTTTCTCTTGTTAATGGTGGTTGGCGTTGAGTTTTAAAAAAATTCAAATGAAATGAACGTGTATGAGAATATACAGCCAAGTTTTAGGGATATAGGAATGGCCTTTTTCCTATTTTACCCCTCCTTTATTTCATTTTATCTCTTCTTTTAATTCATTGTTTATATGGCACGGCTACCCCATAATTAAAATCAAATCTCAATCCCCTAATTAACACATTATTTTATTTAATTTAACTAATTTAATATCCTTAATAATGTTACCAAAATATGGGATGTAACATTAATGTCCTATGAAGCACAATTGCAGGGAAGAAGAGAAAACAAGGCAATAGAAAAGAAATCCATCGCTTTCAATGCAATAACCGACGATTGAGATTCAGACGATGATAATGTAACGACCCGTATTTTACGGATCGAAACATCGTAAAATAATTAACAATTGGTTGCATTGTTGATAAGTCGTTCAGAATTTTTCTAAGTCCTAAGTCGGTTTGGACGAGTTAAGAGATAAAAGTCTGGGTCGAGTTGCCGACTTAAGGTTTTGACCGAGTTAAGAAATAGGTTGTATTGTCTTAAGTCGTATGGTGGTTTAGGTCGTGGGTTAGTTAGAGCGACCTATAGAATTATGCGACCTAAGTTTTGGTTAAGTGTTAGGTCGGCTGGGAGAGTTAGCGACCTAGTGTTGTGAACGACCTAAGCATTTGAGCGACCTATAGGACGAAGGAGCTAGGAAGGCAGCGACCTAAGGAAACTAGTAGTTAGCGACCTATAGTAGTTCGCGACCTATAGGAGTTAGCGATCTAATTGTTAGCGACCTTAGAGTTAAGCTGTTTAGGGGTTGGCTGGTTAGGGTAGTTAGGTCGTAAACGACCTATGAGGCGCCGTGTTAGTTAGGTCGCGTGGATCTAAGTGTTAAGTCGTAGCACTGATAGGTCGCATGGGTATTCCAGTGAGTTGTTAGGTCGCAAGGTTATAGGTCGTAACACTGGTAGGTCGCTGGGTTGTTAAGGCGCGTGAGTGTTAGGTCGCATCCTAGTTGTTCGCGACTTACGTTAGGTCGCGAGGAAACTTAAGTGTTAGGACGCGTGATTGGTAAGTCGTAAGTCGCGTGATGTTTTAGGTCGTGTGAGGACTTAAGGTGTTAGGTCGTTGGGTTTTGGCTTAGTGTTAGGTCGTAGCCTATGTTTTAAGTCGCGAGCGACCTAGGAGATTAGTTGTTAAGTCGTAACCCAGTTATCTGTTAAGTCGTAGGATGCGCGCATATGCTAAGCCGTTAGGTCGGCAATAGTTAAGTCGAGCGCATTAGGTCGTAGGTCGTTGGCAGATTAAGTCGCAGATGCGCATTTGTTTTAAGTCGTCTGGCTTTGGTTAGGTCGAAGATGTTGCTAGGTCGTAGGTCGTGGACGACCTAACTCCGAGCGACCTAAGGAAATTTCTGCTATAAATAGAGGGGGTTGTTCTCACTTTTTGGGATCCGGATTTTGAAGCGACGAAGTGCTGCCATTTTGAGAGCTCGACTTCTACACTTCTTCACTTCTTTTCTCCACTCTAATCTAGTGCTTCCATCCATCCAAATCGAAGATCAAGATTGAAGATCTTCATCCGTTGAAGTGAGATTTCTTCGTTTGAAGCGGATTGGTGATAGATCAAGCTTGATCCTTCGCTGTCCAGATCTGAAGCGTGTTTATTTGAGGCTGTTTAGGTGATTTGGTGAGTGGTGATTATCTCTCACACGGATCCAAAGGAGTAGATCGGATTGTTGGCTTGATTTGGTGTTAAAATAGTGATTTCTATGCATTTTTGTAAACCTAAGTGGAGATCCATGTAGATCCATTGTTCATGATGATTCGACAACCATTTTTGTATATGATTAACCTATGCAAGTTCATTCATCAAGTTGTAGAGATAATTCTCATGTTTTCATGCTTGTTAGACTTTCAACTCCTTAATTACGAAATTGCCATTATTGTTATAATTGTCCATTTTGCTTATATTTGAATGCTTGGTTAATTGGATTGATGTTTGACATGATTGATTGCTGTGAATTAGATGGTTGTTGATTGGTTTTAGACAAGGTGGTCGAAGATGATTCAAAAGCTAAGGGAAAGGCTCTTGAATTGGGTAAGCTGCTCGTGGCATATGTAGCGGGATGATGAAGCTCTTATGCGTAGATTTGATGATGTGATGTTGAGATGAGGCTTTGCGAGGATGTGATGAAGCGAGGCAATCATGTGATGAAGACTTGGTCTAATCCAGACGGGATCATTCCAAGCATGTTGATAACTCAGTGATATGATTCAAGTTGAGGATAATGAATGGATATGAGAATAGTCGTCGAGGAGGATGACTAGGAGGCTTGGATAGCATCGTTGTTGAAGGTTCTAGCATGCTCTAAGCAAGAGTACGTTTGGGCAAATTCGATAGTCCCAACGGCCAACTGTTGATGGTCGAGTACTCTGGGCAGATTCGATAGTCCTAGGCACGGGCTGCGACGACGTGCGGGAGTTATGTCTAGAACCGGGGTTTCCATTAGCCCTTGACGGACGGCTGAAAGAATGTGCCGGTCATTCAATTAACGGTGATATCGAAGCAGTGATAACAGTGATAGCCAGAGTCATGGATGTTTGGTTGTATCGTCGTTCGGACTCAAGAGCGGTATTTTCTGGGTGCTTATCTGATTTAGGCCTTGGTACTTGGAAAACATCGCCCTTGACTCGAATGATTATTACTTTACTTTAAATGGTATGCTCTGCTATGTTGCTTCTGCTTAGTGTGTGTCTGGGGGCTATCACTGTAGAAAGAGGTGGAGTGGGAGGGTTGTATTCCTATTCCTTTTCCTTTATGCTCTTTTGGTATGTTGTTAGTTAATTTACTGCTCACTAAGACTGTTGTCTGACTCAAGGCTTTATGTTTTTAATTCTTATTGCCTTGGGCTGTTCGTCCATTTTTGGGACGGGCAGACTAGGTAGCAGGTGACAGGTGCTGTTCTCTTCTCACGATGCTGATATCGAAGACGAGCTGGAGGGTTGCATATTATCTTCTTATTATATGTACTGGATGTTCCGCTGTTTTGTATTCTCTGAGTGTTATGTAGTGAGGCTTGATGTATTGGCTATTTGGATGCTTGTATTCAACTATTATGAAGTTTTATATGATGGCATTTTATTCTGTAAAGCTTCACTATGTATATGTTCTATTGTATTTTGTCCATGCGCTGTGAGTAATACGATAGGTTCTGTTGTTTTAATCTACCCTGACAATCGTCCATGGTCGCCTGGCACACTTTACAGCGCACTATCACTAGATTCGGTGCAGGGGTCATGGGCGGTCGTCACATTTGGTATCAGAGCATTGGTTAATCGATTTTACCCAACGCTCGCTGACGTAACTACGTATGAGAGACGTAATTGTATTTTGATGGATGAATACTATATATAATATAGTAGCTTAGTAGAGTTTGAGTCCTTTATGCAGTTTTTTCTCTAGATGTTCTAATCATTCCTTTTTATAGATATTGAGAATGAGTCGAAGAGGGAGACCAGCTGCTAGGGAAGGCCGAGCTACTGAAGGGACTGCTGATTATGCAGCTATGTTCGAAGCTATGATGACTTCGATCATGAGAAGGATACCAGTTCCGGGGGCAGCAGTAGATGTTGGAGTTCAAGTCCAAACTCCGAAACCAGTGGATTTTGCTAAGTTGTGCAAAGACTATACTACTCTTGGAGGGAAAGTTTTCTTGGGAACAGAATCAACTATTGAAGTCCAGAGATGGATCGATGCTTGTAGAAGGATCTTTGGTGATTTGGGAATTGATGATGCAACTAAGAGGAAGTTGGCATCAAGGCAGCTTCAAGGGAGAGCCTCTGATTGGTGGAACTCTATTACCATCAATACTGCGGAGGAAGAGATTACTTGGGAGAAATTCCAAGCTAGATTTGAAGTAAGTTCATTTCTATAGCTCAGAAGTCTGTTCTGTTCAAGAGGTTTGTGGAGATCAAGCAAGGTGGAAGATCTGTTCTTGAGTATGTTTCTGAGTTTGAAGCTTTGTCCAAGTATGCTCGGTCATATATTGAATCTGCTTATCAGAAGAATGAGAAGTTTGTGACCGGCTTGGATAGTTATCTTGGAAGACAGTTGGTGGATCATTTGGACGATTCATTTGAGAAGCTTGTGGAGAAAGCTCTTAGGCATGAGAGTCTGTTTCCTAAGGAAGGACCTGTTGTTGCTGTTACCAGGGGAGAGTCTAAACCACAGCAGGGTGGAAACCAGAAGAGGAAGCAGCAGAAGGGTAAGGATGGCCAGAAGAAGCCGAAAGGCGAGGTGACTTGCTACAATTGTCAGCAGAAGGGCCATATCTCTAAGGATTGTAAGAATCCGAAGGTGCCAATGAAGTGTCACAACTGTGACAAGCCAGGGCATTTCAGGAAGAATTGTCCAGAACCGAGGAGGGACAAGCAGATTGTGCAAGCTTATGCTTTGGGAGCTGTTCCGTCGTCTTCGAAAGCTCCTACTACTGAAGAGAAAGGAAAGAGTGTGGTTGTTCAAGGTACTCTTTTCCTATGTGGTGTTCCAGTTAGAGTTTTGTTTGATACTGGAGCGTCGCATTCGTTTGTTTGTAATGAACTCGTAGGCCGGTTAGATTTGAAGCCGGATATTGTTGATAGGCCATTGGTTGTGACTAATCCAGTTGGGGGTTCGTCTTGTTTGTGTATGTTATGCCGTGGTCTAGTTGTATCGAGTCATGGTTGCTCTTTTGTTTGTGATTGCTTTGTTCTGAACTTTGCGGGGTTCGGAATTATTTTGGGTATGGACTGGCTTAGGAAGTATGTGGCAAAGGTTGATTGCGAGAGGTTGGAAGTGACAGTCGAGAATGTGGAGGGGCGAAAGGTTGTAATACGATGTAAGCATGAAGAAGGCGTCTTCATGAGCTTCATGTATTCGCTGGTTGTTCCACGGGATGGACTGTCATCGGTGCCAATCGCTAATGGATTCGAGGATGTCTTTGACGAAGTCAAAGGGTTTCCACCGCATAGAGAGATCGAGTTTCGTATAGATCTAGTTGAAGGAGCCAGACCTGTTGTGATGCCTCTTAGGCAGATGGCGCCTAGGGAACATCAGGAGTTGAGGGTGCAAGTTGATGATCTTTTGCAGAAAGGATTCATTCGGCGTAGTGTGTCCGAGTGGGGTGCACCAGTTGTGTTTGCAACCAAGGCAGATGGGTCGTTGAGATTGTGTGTGGATTATCGTGAGCTGAATAAGGTGACTAAGAAGAACAAGTATCCGTTGCCGAGAATATATGACTTGTTTGATCAGCTTCACGAAGCCAAGGTGTTTTCTCTGATGGATTTGGCAACGGGATTTCACCAGTTGAGAGTGGCTAAGGATAGTGTGCCGAAGACTGCTTTTCGGACACCATCGGGTTTCTTTGAGTGGCTGGTAATGCCGTTTGGATTGACTAACGCGCCAGCATATTTTGTGGATCTTATGAATAGAGTGTTCAGAGATCAGTTGAACAAGTTCGTACTTGTGTTCGTGGATGATATTCTGATTTATTCCAGAACGGAAGAGGAGCACAAGATGCACTTGCGTATTGTTTTGGAAATCTTGCGGGAACATTAGCTGAAGGCTAAGTTTTCGAAGTGTCACTTCTGGAAGAGTGAAGTGAGGTTCTTAGGCCATGTGATTTCTGGAAATGGAATAGCGGTTGATCCCGCTAAGGTGGCAGCAATCCAGGATTGGGTTAGACCTAAGAATGCATCTGATGTGAGAAGTTTTCTTGGATTAGCAGGATATTATCGACGGTTTATCAAAGACTTCTCCAAGGTAGCTGCACCGTTAACAGGATTGACGAAAAAGAACCAAGTGTTCAGTTGGGATGCTAAGTGTGAGCAAGCTTTTGGAATTCTGAAAGAGAGATTGACGAGTGCTCCTGTTTTGACTATTCCAAGTGGGAATGATGAGATGGTGGTTTACACCGATGCATGTGGTACTGGACTTGGAGAAGTGCTGATGCAGAGGGAAAAAGTTGTTGCATATGCCAGTCGACAACTGAAGACGCATGAAAGGAATTACCCAACTCATGATTTGGAGTTAGCGGCGATTGTATTTGCTCTGAAGATGTGGAGACATTATCTATTGGGAGTTCGATTCGAGTTGTTTACGGATCACAAGTCATTGAAGTATCTTTTCTCCCAAAAGGATTTGAATCTTCGGCAGCAACGTTGGCTCGAGTTTTTGGCATCATATGATTTTGGTATAGCTTATACTCCAGGAAAAGGTAACGCAGTGGTAGATGCGTTAAGTCGAAGACATGCAGGATTGGGAGCCATGTTTTCAGAATGGAAGAATCTCGAGTATTTAACTGGATTTGACTTCAGGCCTAGATGTGAATTGGAACCTGAGATGTTGGCAAACTTATCGATAAGACCTTCTCTTGTGGAAAGGATTGGCGAGAGCCAAAAGCGAGATGATAAGCTTGTCAGGATTATCCGTGATTTGGAATCTGGATTGGATCCAGAAAAGGATAAAGGATTCGAGGTCGATCGAGAGGGTTGGATTCGGAAGCAAGGACGACTAGTTGTTCCCGATATAGATGAATTGAGGAGTGAGGTTCTGAAGGAAAGTCATCACTCGAAGTTGACAATTCATCCAGGTGGAAATAAGATGTATCGGGATATGAAGAGAACCTACTACTGGGAAGGCATGAAGAAGGATGTTGGAAATTTTATTTCCAAATGTATGAACTGCCAGTTGATTAAAGCTGAACAGAAGAAGCCAAGTGGATTACTACAGCCATTAGAAGTTCCTACATGGAAGTGGGAGCAGGTATCGATGGATTTTATTGATGGATTGCCTAGAACCAGAACGGGAAATGAAGGGATTTGGGTCATTGTAGATCGTCTGACTAAGAGTGCTAGATTTATTCTTGTTCGATCGACTAGGACTGCATCAAAGTTGGCTGAGTTGTATGTTAAGTGGATAGTTCGATTCCATGGTATTCCGAAGAGTATAGTGAGCGATCGAGACCCATTGTTCACTAGTGGATTTTGGAAGAGCTTCCAGAAAGTTTTGGGAACCGAGTTGTGTTTGAGTACAGCTTATCACCCTCAAACAGATGGTCAGACCGAGAGAGTCAACCGAGTTTTGGAAGATCTTCTTCGAGCATGTGTTTTGGACTTCGGAGGATCATGGGAAGATCACCTTCATTTGGTAGAGTTTTCATACAACAACAGTTACCAGTCAAGCATTGGTATGGCACCGTATGAGGCATTGTATGGAAGACCGTGTAACTCTCCAACATGTTGGTTGGAAACTGGAGAAAAGCTTATGCTTGGGCCAGAGATGATTCGACAGACTTCAGATTGTATAGAGATCATTCGGCAACGAATGAAGGCAGCCCAAGACCGTCAGAAAAGTTATGCCGATAGGCGTCGAAAGGATTTGGAATTCGACGTTGGTGATATGGTTTTTGTGAAGATTTCTCCACTGAAGAATGTTATTCGATTCGGAAAGAAAGGAAAATTGACTCCGAGATTTGTTGGACCATTCCTGATTATCGAGCGAATTGGAAAGCTCGCCTATCGATTGGAGTTACCGGAGAAGATGTCGGGTGTGCACAATGTTTTTCACGTATCATATCTACGGAAGTATGTGCACGACTCGAGTACGGTGGTTTCTACTGATAGCTGTGAAGATTTCGAAGTTGATCCAGTTGATAGAAGACCTCGTAAGCCGCTTCGTGTTGTTGAAACCGACACGAAACAGCTTAGGAGGAAGGTAGTTAAGTTGCTCAAGATACAATGGAGTGATGATGATAACGACTGTACGTGGGAGGTGGAAGAGAGGATGAAGGCAACTCATCCTGAACTCTTCAAGGTATGGCCCTAAGGTGTTGTCTCATCTCGCGATATTGTAACTTGTTCTAAGTCTTAGAATTCTGTACGCTAAGTTAGAATTGGATGCATGGTTTGTTGATTGCTATGGATGGTAGGCGTACAGAATAGCCTTTGATTTCTTTGTTTGCTTGGAATTTCGGGGGCGAAATTCCTAAGGGGGAGAGAATGTAACGACCCGTATTTTACGGATCGAAACATCGTAAAATAATTAACAATTGGTTGCATTGTTGATAAGTCGTTCAGAATTTTTCTAAGTCCTAAGTCGGTTTGGACGAGTTAAGAGATAAAAGTCTGGGTCGAGTTGCCGACTTAAGGTTTTGACCGAGTTAAGAAATAGGTTGTATTGTCTTAAGTCGTATGGTGGTTTAGGTCGTGGGTTAGTTAGAGCGACCTATAGAATTATGCGACCTAAGTTTTGGTTAAGTGTTAGGTCGGCTGGGAGAGTTAGCGACCTAGTGTTGTGAACGACCTAAGCATTGGAGCGACCTATAGGACGAAGGAGCTAGGAAGGCAGCGACCTAAGGAAACTAGTAGTTAGCGACCTATAGTAGTTCGCGACCTATAGGAGTTAGCGATCTAATTGTTAGCGACCTTAGAGTTAAGCTGTTTAGGGGTTGGCTGGTTAGGGTAGTTAGGTCGTAAACGACCTATGGGGCACCGTGTTAGTTAGGTCGCGTGGATCTAAGTGTTAAGTCGTAGCACTGATAGGTCGCATGGGTATTCCAGTGAGTTGTTAGGTCGCAAGGTTATAGGTCGTAACACTGGTAGGTCGTTGGGTTGTTAAGGCGCGTGAGTGTTAGGTCGCATCCCAGTTGTTCGCGACTTACGTTAGGTCGCGAGGAAACTTAAGTGTTAGGACGCGTGATTGGTAAGTCGTAAGTCGCGTGATGTTTTAGGTCGTGTGAGGACTTAAGGTGTTAGGTCGTTGGGTTTTGGCTTAGTGTTAGGTCGTAGCCTATGTTTTAAGTCGCGAGCGACCTAGGAGATTAGTTGTTAAGTCGTAACCCAGTTATCTGTTAAGTCGTAGGATGCGCGCATATGCTAAGCCGTTAGGTCGGCAATAGTTAAGTCGAGCGCATTAGGTCGTAGGTCGTTGGCAGATTAAGTCGCAGATGCGCATTTGTTTTAAGTCGTCTGGCTTTGGTTAGGTCGAAGATGTTGCTAGGTCGTAGGTCGTGGACGACCTAACTCCGAGCGACCTAAGGAAATTTCTGCTATAAATAGAGGGGGTTGTTCTCACTTTTTGGGATCCGGATTTTGAAGCGACGAAGTGCTGCCATTTTGAGAGCTCGACTTCTACACTTCTTCACTTCTTTTCTCCACTCTAATCTAGTGCTTCCATCCATCCAAATCGAAGATCAAGATTGAAGATCTTCATCCGTTGAAGTGAGATTTCTTCGTTTGAAGCGGATTGGTGATAGATCAAGCTTGATCCTTCGCTGTCCAGATCTGAAGCGTGTTTATTTGAGGTTGTTTAGGTGATTTGGTGAGTGGTGATTATCTCTCACACGGATCCAAAGGAGTAGATCGGATTGTTGGCTTGATTTGGTGTTAAAATAGTGATTTCTATGCATTTTTGTAAACCTAAGTGGAGATCCATGTAGATCCATTGTTCATGATGATTCGACAACCATTTTTGTATATGATTAACCTATGCAAGTTCATTCATCAAGTTGTAGAGATAATTCTCATGTTTTCATGCTTGTTAGACTTTCAACTCCTTAATTACGAAATTGCCATTATTGTTATAATTGTCCATTTTGCTTATATTTGAATGCTTGGTTAATTGGATTGATGTTTGACATGATTGATTGCTGTGAATTAGATGGTTGTTGATTGGTTTTAGACAAGGTGGTCGAAGATGATTCAAAAGCTAAGGGAAAGGCTCTTGAATTGGGTAAGCTGCTCGTGGCATATGTAGCGGGATGATGAAGCTCTTATGCGTAGATTTGATGATGTGATGTTGAGATGAGGCTTTGCGAGGATGTGATGAAGCGAGGCAATCATGTGATGAAGACTTGGTCTAATCCAGACGGGATCATTCCAAGCATGTTGATAACTCGGTGATATGATTCGAGTTGAGGATAATGAATGGATATGAGAATAGTCGTCGAGGAGGATGACTAGGAGGCTTGGATAGCATCGTTGTTGAAGGTTCTAGCATGCTCTAAGCAAGAGTACGTTTGGGCAGATTCGATAGTCCCAACGGCCAACTGTTGATGGTCGAGTACTCTGGACAGATTCGATAGTCCTAGGCACGGGCTACGACGACGTGCGGGAGTTATGTCTAGAACCGGGGTTTCCATTAGCCCTTGACGGACGGCTGAAAGAATGTGCCGGTCATTCAATTAACGGTGATATCGAAGCAGTGATAACAGTGATAGCCAGAGTCATGGATGTTTGGTTTTATCGTCGTTCGGACTCAAGAGCGGTATTTTCTGGGTGCTTATCTGATTTAGGCCTTGGTACTTGGAAAACATCGCCCTTGACTCGAATGATTATTACTTTACTTTAAATGGTATGCTCTGCTATGTTGCTTCTGCTTAGTGTGTGTCTGGGGGCTATCACTGTAGAAAGAGGTGGAGTGGGAGGGTTGTATTCCTATTCCTTTTCCTTTATGCTCTTTTGGTATGTTGTTAGTTAATTTACTGCTCACTAAGACTGTTGTCTGACTCAAGGCTTTATGTTTTTAATTCTTATTGCCTTGGGCTGTTCGTCCATTTTTGGGACGGGCAGACTAGGTAGCAGGTGACAGGTGCTGTTCTCTTCTCACGATGCTGATATCGAAGACAAGCTGGAGGGTTGCATATTATCTTCTTATTATATGTACTGGATGTTCCGCTGTTTTGTATTCTCTGAGTGTTATGTAGTGAGGCTTGATGTATTGGCTATTTGGATGCTTGTATTCAACTATTATGAAGTTTTATATGATGGCATTTTATTCTGTAAAGCTTCACTATGTATATGTTCTATTGTATTTTGTCCATGCGCTGTGAGTAATACGATAGATTCTGTTGTTTTAATCTACCCTGACAATCGTCCATGGTCGCCTGGCACACTTTACAGCACACTATCACTAGATTCGGTGCAGGGGTCATGGGCGGTCGTCACAGATAATGACGAAGAAAATGCTTTCATGACCAGAAATTTCTGAAAATTCCTTAAGTATAGAAAGATGAACAACTTTCGAAAACCTGAAAACAAGATGTCTGGAACTCGAACTTCAACTAAATGCTTCAACTATGATGAACCCGGTCATTTTTAGATAGATTGATCGCATCCGAATAAATCAAGGATCTCACCAGCAAATGATTCATCTAGAAAAAGATAAAGGGCTTATACAACCACTTTCGATAATTCAGACACTTCCTCAAGTGACATTGAACCAGATACTGAGAAAGTGAATATGTATTTCACGGCTATAACTGACTAGTCAGAACTGATCAACTAAAAAATGCAAAAATGTACTTTTTATTTAATAATTTTCATTTTTTGGGTTGATTTTGGTTTTTAGGAATAACATATAGATTAGTAATAATATTGGATGAATATAAGTATATAAGTGTATATGTGTATAGGAATATATTAGCTTAGTTTTATTTTTGAAAATTTTGGGCTATATGTCAACATACCCCCTTGTCATATGTCGACATACATGCCAGAAAATTGATAGTTGAAATTTGAATTCAAAATCCAAATTTCAAACTTCCCTCTCGTTTTGCACTAACTCCCAAAGGCACCTTTTTCACTAGAGAACATGACTCTTCACTCTTTATTAATTTAATCTATCTCTACCCATTTATTCTCTCACTTTATTTCAAATATCTCTTCATTATCTTATCTCCTCAAAAACTCAAAAATGGCTTCCTCTGGTCAAAATCCTAAAACCATAAGGCTCTCTAAGAAAACTAAAAGCTTTCTTTTCAATGAGAAAGATGTCATTAAAGCCTATTTGGAGTATACTACTTCTGGAAAAGTTTCTCCTGGAAGATTTGCTAAATTCGAAGATTTTTCCTTTTATGGTTTACATGATCTTTATTTGAAAATAAAATTCTTTGTTTAATTGAATCTTCATAGAATGATTTTATTTGTTATTTGGACTTGGTCAAAATGTTTTATGCAAAATTTAAACGAAAATTTTATCAAGGAGAAGATGGTCAAGTTTGGAGTAGTGTTAATGGTACTCAAATTGTTTTGAATTGTGTGCTTTTGGGTAATATTCTTGGTTGTAAATATAGTGAGGTTAACCTCTTCACTTTTCAAATTGATGAAAAAAATGTGAAGTTTTTCGCAATATTTTTGAAAATGATGAAGAATTTGAATTTAAACACAAGAATCTTCAACCAAAATCAAGACTTATGAGTCTCATTTTACAACAAAGTATCACTGTGAGGACATGTGATTATAATAACCCTACTCAAAAAGTTTTTAAAGCTCTTTTTACTATTTAATGTCATTACAACATCAATTGGGCACAAGTCATTTTAGATGACTTTATTCAAAAGAACATTTCTAGACATAAGAACACACTCTTCCATGATGTGTATCTTACTAGAATTTTCACATATTTTAGTGTTGATTCAAGAGGAGAAAAATCTATTCCTCGAAAAGTTATCAACAAATTCAATATTTCTCTTACACACATTCAACCATTTTTCGAACCATATGAGACACTTCCCGAAAAAGGAACAAAGATTGGCATGGGAAGAAGAACAAGAAATTCAACAACAAAAAGAAGAATACAATGAAATGGAAGTGGAAGAAGAAGAGGAGGAGGAAGAAGTGGATACTTCCTTAGAAAGTTTTGACAAACTATCCCACCCTCTAACAAAGAGATCCTAAGGAACCAAGAAAAGCTTCTTAAAAACCAGAAAAAGCTTGAGAGATCATTTAGTAAAAAAATTACCACTCTTTCCAACTAAGTGGACAAATACTTTGGAAAGATCATTCGCAAACTTAACGGCTCCTCATCATCATCGTCATCTACATCTTTTTAAGCCTATCTAGTTGTTTCCTTATGATATCTAGCTTTGTATTATGTGCTTTTAGTTTAAGCTCATGTCATTTTTATGTATTTTCTTTTATTAATCGTTGAAATAATTGTACCCTTCAATTCTAAGTAATGAAATATATTTCTTATTGTATTATATTGTTTATTAGTCTCTGGAAGTTATAAATATATAATGGTATTAGATAAAAACAAAAACCATAACAAATACAGTAGTTTTGAAAATTTAGGTGTGTATGTCGACATACATGTTACCTAACGGGCAGATAACACATTTTTTAAATTTCAAAATATAAATAACTACCACCCATCCATTCATTCCAAATGATTTTCTATTCCTATATAAGCCTATTTCTTCCAGAAAACTCACTCATCATTTTATTTTATACTCTCTTTTCATTCTCAAACATATTTTTTACAAATATGTCTTCTCCACATCAAAAATTATGTGAAAATCTTGAACAAACCCTTCAGTCTTCCGAAGATATTCTCTCTTTTATCCTAAGAAATCAAAGGCATTTAGAGTTGAGTCAAATGTAGATGATCAAGGAACAAGAAAAACATTTTGATGCCATTCGATGGATGATTTCTTCTTTAATCAAAGATGAATCAACCAATAACCTAGAGTGCACAATTAACGCAGATAATGAAGGTTGGAATGCCATAAAAGTAGATCCAATCTTTGGTTTCGACGGTTGGGTTTAAGTTCCATGAAACGTCTAGTTATTAGGTTTGGAATTAATATGTGTACACACACACACATACACATAGGATTTGGTTTGATTGATTCAGTGTGTGTATTTGGATTGGATTTGATTATTTTGGATTTTTTTACACTAAGGATTATATTTGGATTTGTGTGTTCTTAGTTTGATTAGGCTTGTATTAGTTTGTACATATGAATTATGTATGGTTTGACTTGGATAAATAAAATCTACTTTACAAGTCTTCGTTATTGCATAATATTATGCTTATTAGTGAATTACATATCATATAATCATCATCATATTCGTTTCATTTTAACTTAGTTATTGATTTTATATCTATAGTTTCTAAGTATTTCATTTAGGGGGAGTTTTTAGTTTTTATCCATTTTTGTTGATGATAAAGGGGGATTAAAATATAAATTACATATATGCATATATTTAGAGGGAGTTATATCATCTTTTATGTACAAGATATTAATGGTTGTCATCATTAAAAAGGGGGAGATTGTTAATACTTCGGTCATTAATTTTGATGATAACAACCTTGATAATGATAATATACATTTGTATAAAATATAGATACCAATGTTTTGCCAAGTTATATAGTATACAATGCTGGATATTACACAGATATTGAATCGAAAACTATACAGTATAAAGACTCAAAGAATAGACATGAAGACTCATGAATATAAGGATCAAGATATGAAGATCTCAAGACTATAGTATAGCATATAGAGTCATAAAATATTGTTAAAGTCCATAGTAGCAATCTTTGATCTCTATTTCCCATTTTCTTATCCTTTATTTTTAAAACAAAAAATATTTTTAAAAATATATTTAAAAATATTTTATAAAAGTTTTTTCTATGTTTAAAATGTTTATAAACCGTGTTTAAATTATTTTACAATGTACCAAAATATTTTACAAAGCAAAAAAATTTCAAAATATTTAAAACCAAAAGAGTTTTCAGTTTCCAAAGGGATATGTCGACATACAAGCCGCTAATTTGAAATTCAAATTTTGAAATGAAGTGTTTATTTGTCGTAACTCTTCATGAATTGACATGTTTGTTTATTCCCTATAAATAGGAGGTTTTCAAATAAATTTTTTAACAAATTTCTTGTTTCTTTTCTTCTCTTATTCTGCCAAAATTTCTAGTGAAAAATTTATTCAAATCTCTTTGTATTCAACCAAAATCAATTCAATCTTTATTATATTAATTCTCTACTACTTACTATTTGATTTCAATCATTTCTCTCTCTCTCAATTCAAGATCAAAGTGCTACTCAATAGACAATAGAATCCATTGTAACCAAAGATCAAGAAATTATCTTCAGAAAAACCATCAAACTCTAGTTATAATTGCTTGGGTGTGATTATAGCTCGTTCAAATCAATTGGATGTGCTTGGTAGCCTGAAAATCCGAGTGGGTGTGCTTGTAGCCTGTAACACTTCGTAATTTGGCATTAGTTATTTAATTAGTTAGTTAATTAATTTAGGCCCAAAAATGGAATTTGTGCAAATGATGAAATTTGGCCACAAAACTTGCACCATTGCATTCGTGGTGAAATTTTGAGTAACTTTCATATTGGATTTTTGAGATCGGAGTCCAAAGGAAGTAGTTACAGACGAAAAATGAATTCGGAACGAAAATAAATAAATAAGAAAAATTAACTAAATTAACCCGGGTCCATAAGTCGATCCACCATCATGGGCGTCGACCCTTAGGTAGGGGTGGTCGATCGTTCCCTGTGTGGCAGTTTGGGTTAGCCTAGGTCCAGCGGTCTGGATTTAATATATTTCGATCTAATGGTTGAGGTTGATTCTTACGCCTATAAATTGAGGCCTAACCCTCCCTTCTCTTCTCATATTTTTCTGGAGGTAGTAGCGAAGCTCTGCCATTTCTTCTTCTCCACTTTCTGTCTAAATTATAAAAATAAGATATTTGTATTTATATTCATACAAATTGGAGAAGAATAGAAACCTAATAAAATGGAGAAGAGAATCAACTATACACGTATTTGAGGTAATTTATATATTTGTATCTATTTTCTCTCCCAATCCCAAATCTCTTCTCAGATTTATAATTTATGTATGTATATACCCTTTTATACATATTTTTTGGATTAAAAAGGATTTGGAGATGAATTTAAGGTTCTACTTCAGATCTGAAGATTTGGATCGCCTTTAAAAGGCGAGTGATAAATTTTATATATTGTTTATGATTTTATATCTATTCCATTGGCATACATTTGATTTTTATGCCTGAATCAATTTTATTTGTGAATTGTACGCTTAAATTAGTATAGAAAACTATTGTCCACATATTCTTGTTTTAGACTTAATTTAAAATATGTTTACACCTAGATCTGAAAATCAATCCTAAAGATTTTAGAATTTGAATGTTGTATATTTTTATTCTAGATCTGTACTTGGATGTAAAATTGGATTTTTGGACTATTGCCCAAATTTGTGTTAAGTTGTAGATTTTCCACAGTTTAATTTGTAGGAAGAGCATCCGTTTGATTTTTAAAAATTTATTCACTTTTTCCACTTTTGATTCAAAAAAGCGACGCTTGATTTAACAAGGAATAAAACAAAAAGGGAAGAGATGTGTAAAGTATAGATTTATTCTTCTTAGTTTACACTGTTTATTCCAAATAAAAAGAAATTACCCATTTTATGCAATTTCAAACGTAGTAAATCTTTCCTTTTGTGTTAAAACCAATTTATGGAAATCATGGAGGAAAATCTTCCTAAAGAATTTAATTTTAGCAAATTAAATATAGAAAACATATCTAGTTACATATTTATGACTAGAATATATTTGGATAAGAATAAGTAGTTTTTACGTATTTATTACGTAATAAAGGAGAACAGCTTTTATTCGTACGTCATTTATGCGTAACCTTTGTTAATTATTATTATATTTTGGAAACCGAATAGGTAGAATTTGGAAATGTAGTAATTCCTATTAATGGGAAATAAATTAGGAATTGCCAATAATTAATAGGAAATAAAAAATTGCAACCCCAATTAATGGACAATTAATAGGAAATAATGGATAGGATTAGATTATGGGTTACAATTGGTTAATTAAAGACTGTAACTCCAATTAATGGACAATTAATGGAAATGAATTTAGGAGTTACAATTAGTAAGGACAAATGGATAAAAATAGATTGATAAAAATGGGATAGATATAAAAGGTTACTAATTTGAAATTAGTAATCATACATAAATGTCTTAGGAAATGTCCGTTAGGATTTTATAGACAAATCGACATTTATAAGCAATAAAAGGAGATTTATGGGTAGATAATCATTTAAGATAAATCTTATTTCCTTAAAGGGAATTAATAAGCTAAGTCTAATGTCTACCTAAGATAATATAAGTAAAGATTTAGAATGGTTAATTGGACTTAGTAGGTTAGTGATGTGAGGTCAGTAGAGTCATTCGACAGAAGACTGCCCTTCACTTTGAGGCTACCAGTAATTGGGTGCACTTATTACCGATGTGAGATATCACTAATCTTAGGACTGTGACGACGTGAGAGATTGGGCCTGGTTTCTTAATTGAAAAGTATTAAATGATCCAAATTTGAAATTAGGAGCGGTGAGGGATATCTCTATAGGGGTTCGCTTCTGGTTTGAGGTATTAAGTGGCTATAGGGTTCGTCTTCCTCCTAAAAGAAAGTATTAAGTAACCCGGTGAGATCCCAAATAAATAAGGATGTCTCTAAAGGAGTTTACTTCAATGTTGAGGTATTAAGTGGCTATTTTAGGGCCCGCCTCCTTACCGAAAGAAGTAACCTAATGAGATTCCATATTTATAATTAAGAGTGATAGTGGATATCTCGGCAAGGGTTCGCTTCGGGTTTGAGGTATTAAGCGACTGATTCATGGTTCGCCTCTCTCCTAAAAAGAAATATTAAGTAACCTAGTGAGATTCCAAGCGATGTCAGCTAGATAGTACCAGTGAGGAGTCCGCCTTGGGGTTAGGTATTAAATAACAAAGTGATACCTATAAATAGGTGTTAAATGGTCAACGGTCTCTCTAGTCCTTATTAATAAGGTATTAAGTGGCTTGGGTACAGTCTCTCATATTGCTAAGGCCGTAATAACGATAGTACCAGTGAGGTGTCCGCATGGGGATAGGTATTAAGTGATGAGGATCTGCCTAGTATATAGGTATTAAATGGTTAGAAGTCTGCCTAGTCATTTTAAAGGTATTAAGTGGCTTGGGTACTATCTCTTACATGGTTATGATTTTATTTGCGATAGATGCGGTAATAGTTGGACATTAAATGTCGAAAACTTTAATAGTGGTTAGAGGTCTTTGTAGGTAGGGCCCACCGACCATTGAAAACATTGTTAGAAAACCATCTTGAAAATAGGTCTTAAATGACGGGTCTACCTCGATTGAGGTCTTAAATGGCAGAGTCTGCATATTACTCTTTTAAAAGTATTTTATGATAATTATAAAAGTCCGCTTCATATTTAGAAGTATTAAGTGGCAAATGGGTTTGGAAGTATTGGTATTTTGAAAAAAAATCTGTACAAGCAATTGCACGGGACTAGATGTAGGATAACTCTGAACCAGTGTAAAAATCTCTGGTGCGATCTTTCTAATTCTCTACTTTTTTACTTTACTGCATTTATACTTATCCGTGTTTGCATCTGTGATTGTTCATTCTACATTGTTTAATAATAATCTTGAAAGATTTTTAAAAAGATTTATATTTAGAAGTATTTAGTGGCAAATGAGTTTGGAAGTATTGGTATTTTGAAAAGAAATCTGTACCAGCAATTGTACGAGACTGGATGTAGGATAACTCCGAACCAATATAAAAATCCCTGGTTCGATCTTTCTAATTCTCTACTTTTTTACTTTACTGCATTTATACTTATCCGTGTTTGCATCCACGATTGCTCATTCTGCATTGTTTAATAATAATCTTGAAATATTTTTAAAAAGATTCCTACAAGTTAGAAAACTCTATTCACCACTTCTTTAGTGTTTAATTAGCTTTAAGATCCTTACTTACGCAACCCACACTTTTTATTTCCTATATGGAAAAAAAATTTGGTGACTCTTATGAGTAGTTTGAAAGAGTTTATTTTAGGGCACACTAGCTGGACATATATATTTTTTGAGGCATGGTGATCGATGCTTACTATCAAGGTTATCAGTGTATGATTTTTTCGGTTCTTAATCCATACACCATCTCATATATACTGTGTTCATCGGTATTTTGTTTATATATACGAGTATATATGAACGCCCAGGTGGGCCTGCATTTAACCACAATGTGCATGCATTTTTATTTGTACCTGTGAAAGTAGATTTGATAGTAGCATCCCCACATTTGAACGCCGCCTAGGCAGAAACCGCTATTTTTTTTGTTCTGACTGCAATAACTTCTTCATACTAACTCGGAATCAGGCAAAACTTCGACCGATGAATTCCTACCTAAATTACAGACAATATGGTACACTCGGATACTTCATCTTGTGAACGACACTGTAGTTCTCCAAGGGGACTGACAGTTTACTTAGAAAATAACATGGCACAACATCCTCATATTTGAACTCCGCCTAGTGCAGAAGCCGCTATTTTTTTTATTCAGACTACTATATTTTCTTCGTACTAACTTGGAATCCGGCGAGACTTCGACAGATTAACTCCCACCTAAATTACGGACAATATGGAACACTCGGATACTTCATCTTGCGAACGCACACTGTAGTTCTCCATGAGGACTGACAGTTGTACTTAGAAAATAAGAGGCTACCACATCCCCATATTTGAACACTGCCTAGTGCAGAAGCCGCTATTTTTTTTGTTCAGACTACAATATTTTCTTCATACTAACTCGGGATCCGACGAGACTTCGACCGATTAACTCCCACCAAAATTACGAACAATATGAAACACTCGAATACTTCATCTTGTGAACGTACACTGTAGTTCTCCATGGGACTAACAGTTGTACTTAGAAAATAACAGGCTATATTCCCATATTTGAATACTATTTCTCTATAAGATAAGATGTAAAAGGGTATATTTGAAATTTCAAAAAGACACTGAGTAAATCTATTCAATGAATTCTCTTTATTAGTAGTAAAGATAAAGATAGAGTGAACGATTTCCATTATTATAATGAGGGGTATTTCTGGTATTTCAAAAAGACACGGTTGAATTCCTATTCAAGGAATTCTCATTATTAGTAGTAATAAAGATAAAGATAAAGATAAAGATAAAGATGTGATGTTGACATAACAATCCATGGGGACTGACAATTGTACGTACTTAGAAAATAACAGGATACCACATCCCCATTTTTGAACTCCGCATAGTGCAGAAGCCGCTATTTTTTTGTTCAGACTGCAATATTTTCTTCATACTAACTCGGAATCCGACGAGACTTCGACCGATTAACTCCCACCTAAATTACGGATAATATGGAACACTCGGATACTTCATCTTGCGAACGCACACTGTAGTTCTTCATAGGGACTGACAGTTGTACTTAGAAAATAAGTGGCTACCACATCCCTATATTTGAACTCTGCCTAGTGTAGAAGCCGCTATTTTTTTTGTTCAGACTGCAATATTTTCTTCATACTAACTCGGAATCCGGCGAGACTTCGACCGATTAACTCCCACATAAATTACGGACAATATGAAACACTCGGATACTTCATCTTGTGAACGTACACTGTAGTTCTCCATGGGGACTGACAGTTGTACTTAGAAAATAACAGGCTATATTCCCATATTTAAATACTATTTCTCTATAAGATAAGATGTAAAAGGGTATATTTGGAATTTCAAAAAGACACCGAGTAAACCTATTCAATGAATTCTCTTTATTAGAAGTAAAGATAAAGAAGTAAAGATAAAGACAGAGTGAACAATTTCCATTATTATAATGAGGGGTATTTCTGGTATTTCAAAAAGACACGGTTGAATTCCTATTCAAGGAATTCTCATTATTAGTAGTAATAAAGATAAAGATAAAGATGTGATGTTGACATAACAATCCATGGGGACTGACAATTGTACTTAGAAAATAACAAGATACCACATCCCCTTTTTTGAACTCCGCCTAGTGCAGAAGCCGCTATTTTTTTGTTCAGACTGCAATATTTTCTTCATACTAACTCGGAATTCGGCGAGACTTCGACCGATTAACTCCCACCTAAATTACGGACAATATGGAACACTCGGATACTTCATCTTGCGAACGCACACTGTAGTTCTCCATGGGGACTGACAGTTGTACTTAGAAAATAAGAGGCAACCACATCCCCATATTTGAACTCTGCCTAGTGCAGAAGCCGCTATTTTTTTTGTTCAGACTGCAATATTTTCTTCATACTAACTCAAAATCCGGCGAGACTTCGACCGATTAACTCCCACATAAATTACGGACAATATGAAACACTCGGATACTTCATCTTGTGAACGCACACTGTAGTTCTCCATGGGGACTGACAGTTGTACTTAAAAAATAACAGGCTATATTCCCATATTTGAATACTATTTCTCTATAAGATAAGATGTAAAAGGGTATATTTGGAATTTCAAGAAGACACTGAGTAAATCTATTCAATGAATTCTCTTTATTAGTAGTAAAGATAAATATAGAGTGAACGATTTCCATTATTATAATGAGGGGTATTTCTGGTATTTCAAAAAGACACGGTTGAATTCCTATTCAAGGAATTCTCATTATTAGTAGTAATAAAGATAAAGATAAAGATAAAGATAAAGATGTGATGTTGACATAACAATCCATGGGGACTGACAGTTGTACTTAGAAAATAACAAGATACCACATCCCCATTTTTGAACTCCGCCTAGTGCAGAAGCCGCTATTTTTTTGTTCAGACTGCAATATTTTCTTCATACTAACTCGGAATCCGACGAGACTTCGACCGATTAACTCCCATCTAAATTACGGACAATATGGAACACTCGGATACTTCATCTTGCGAACGCACACTGTAGTTCTCCATGGGGACTGACAGTTGTACTTAGAAAATAAGAGGCTACCACATCCCCATATCTGAACTCTGCCTAGTGCAGAAGCCGCTATTTTTTTTGTTCAGACTGCAATATTTTCTTCATACTAACTCGAAATCCAGCGAGACTTCGACCGATTAGCTTCCACATAAATTACGGACAATATGAAACACTCGGATACTTCATCTTGTGAACGTACACTGTAGTTCTCCATGGGGACTGACAGTTGTACTTAGAAAATAACAGGCTATATTGCCATATTTGAATACTATTTCTCTATAAGATAAGATGTAAAAGGGTATATTTGGAATTTCAAAAAGACACCGAGTAAACCTATTCAATGAATTCTCTTTATTAGAAGTAAAGATAAAGAAGTAAAGATAAATATAGAGTGGACGATTTCCATTATTATAATGAGGGGTATTTATGGTATTTGAAAAAGACACGGTTGAATTCCTATTCAAGGAATTCTCATTATTAGTAGTAATAAAGATAAAGATAAAGATAAAGATGTGATGTTGACATAACAATCCATGGGGACTGACAGTTGTACTTAGAAAATAACAGGATACCACATCCCCATTTTTGAACTCCGCCTAGTGCAGAAGCCGCTATTTTTTTTGTTCAGACTGCAATATTTTCTTCATACTAACTCGGAATCCGGCGAGACTTCGACCGATTAACTCCCACCTAAATTACGGACAATATGGAACACTCGGATACTTCATCTTGCGAACGCACACTGTAGTTCTCCATGGGGACTGACAGTTGTACTTAGAAAATAAGAGGCTACCACATCCCCATATTTGAACTCTGCCTAGTGCAGAAGCCGTTATTTTTTTTGTTCAGACTACAATATTTTCTTCATACTAACTCGGGATCCGGCGAGGCTTCGACCGATTAACTCCCACCTAAATTACGGACAATATGAAACACTCGGATACTTCATCTTGTGAACGTACACTGTAGTTCTCCATGGGGACTGATAGTTGTACTTAGAAAATAACATGCTATATTTCCATATTTGAATACTATTTCTCTATAAGATAAGATGTAAAAGGGTATATTTGGAATTTCAAAAAGACACTGAGTAAATCTATTCAATGAATTCTCTTTATTAGTAGTAAAGATAAAGATAGAGTGAACGATTTTCATTATTATAATGAGGGGTATTTTTAGTATTTCAAAAAGACACGGTTGAATTTCTATTCAAGGAATTCTCATTATTAGTAGTAAAGATTTTTGGGTTTATACATTATCATTCCATTGTGAAATTATATCGATGAATCGTACTAGATGGTTTTTGTTTGAATTTATTTCGATATTTTGTCACTTATGGCATTTGGAGTAACATGTGGTGTTTTAGCATTAATGGCATTTTAGCATTGAAAACGTGAATGTTATACATTGGTGGAGTATAACTAAAAATATATACAAATTTATAGTTTAAACTAATTCCCTCTTTTAAATTAATTCTGGGATTGGGCTTGGGCCTGCAATCATTTGCCATTGCCCACTTCAGAGTTCGAGTAAATTGTACAACAGTTTTTAGCATTTGTGATCATTTGGACCAATGAAACAACTGATATGTGGAAGCTTTTGGGCCTTCTTTTTCTCCCTTTTGCATGTATAATTATTTTTTATATCGTTATATATTGTTGTTTACCGGCTCAAAAGCTTACAGATATGGCTAAAAGCTGTATAATTAAATTAAAAGTATTGATATTTGTCATAATTAATACACTTCATTAAAACAAGTTCAATTAAAAATCAGCAAATAAAAAAGTTCAATGAAAAGCAGCAGTTCAATCCAAAAGACACTAATTAAGATTCATCTCCCAAATCCATGCAAATATAACCACTATCTCACTAATTAAAATTCAAATTAATCACTACAAATTTACATTACCAATAAATAAAAGATGACTTTTAAAAATAAAATTACCACGAATGATGACAACAACAAACCATATAACACCTGTAGACCTCATCAGGTTCCACCGCCTAGAACGAGAATTCTACTACAAACTAGTAAACCACCTGAACCAAAACAAAGACGACGTCAAATGGGTGCTGTCCCTCTGGCTCTGGTTCGAGTCCATCGGCCACCACGACTTCATCCGTCATGTCTCTTCCTTCTCCGACGAAATCATTGTCCAGTTCGTAGAAGAAGGGAAATCATGCCTGGGCCGTTTGCTGGGCCGGGTCTACCCCTACAGAGGATCCGAAGAGCTTCCTTTGACCCTGAAGCTGGTCAGAGAGCCGATTGAACTGAAGTACTTTGACTACCATAGAGAGATGGTCATTGAGAGGGTGAGTCATTTTTATGAGAAGGTGGGGAAGGTGGTGTTCGACGACAATGTGGAAGATTCTAGAAGTGAGGAGAGTAGAATGGATGAGATGCAGAAGCAGCTGAATCCGATGGCGCAGCCATGGTCGCCGGAGGTGAATGTGTCGCCGGAGGATCAACGGTCGGTGTTTATTACGTTTTCGAGGGGGTATCCTCTTACTAGAGAGGAGATCATGGAATTCTTCACTAGGTAAGTACGGTATATCATATTTGAATCTAAATATGAAACGATACATTTAAAAAAAGCCCAGCCCAATATTGCTTCATGAAAGTTAATCTGGTCCATATGATCACTGGTCAAAAGTACCAAGGGTCAAACCCAAAAAGGTTGCACTAGAAAAAATGATTGGGTTACTAACGTAAGTAATCACATTAAAACCCATTGAAACATGAAAACAATGTATACAAAAATAATATTCCTACAAAAAAATTCGGTATTTCTGAATGCTTACCAATTTTGGATTTATAAATAACGTAGGTTTCTGAACAGTGTTGGTGGAGCATCATTTCCTATATACAATATCTCAGTCGAGCAGATATAAAATTATTTAAGTCTATTTACATTTTGAATATACGGTTTATTTAAACAAGTCAGTATAGAATATGAGCCTTTATAAAGGTATATATAAGATCCAAATATATATTCGAGGATACATATCTTCCCTTAAGAAGAAGGAAAAAAAAAAAAAAAAACCCTATGGAAGGAGACAAGAAAAGAGAGAGACTTTTTACTATTGATGGCTAAAAGTAAAAAATAGGTATACTAGTAAAATCAACATGATTCTAGTAAATTTACTGATATAATTGGAAAATTAACGATAATTAATATCAAAATCAACGGCGACAATAAATGTATAAATCGTACATTTGTAATTTAACCCTTAATCAACTTGTATTTTACAACTAACATATATTTTGGGATAATAATTTTATGAACATTCTTATTTACCAAAGCATTTTCTAACTTTTATTTTTATTTTATTTTGGTGAATGTTACGATTTTACAACCAACGGTACCGGTAATAGATTTATTTGTATGCTCAAGATCAATGACAATTTAAAGTTTTATTTGTTTGTAGATAAAAGGTACATGTTTGATTTTTGAGTTATACAAAAGAACTAGGAAATGAATTAGTCTCATTTTGTTTCAATTATATTCCACATCCATTTCAAATAGGACTATAAAGTTGAATATACATTCAAAACCTTTTAACTTATAATAAAGACTTGAACTTAATCGGTTAATGGTTTGATTATTTGATCTTATAACAATTTAGTCAACATGCGTACCTGCATTAAATTATATATGATGTATGTAGACTACAATAATATTAAATTTATTATTAGAATATCAACAAGCAATTTGGTAGGCGATACTAAACTACATCAGTGTACCATTACAATTTGCAAATAGTGGATATAATTATTATTAACAGTAAGTGTAACAATAAAAATGTCAAAAATAACAAAAATGGTAAATTTAGTCATGGTTCTAACAATATTTTATTATTTACAAACGTCGGCACTTATATACAATATTTTAAAAATACTTTTATAATCTTATTCATTTATAATCTACTTCTTTTCAAGTTTTTTTTTTAGTTTTATGTTAAAAAATAATCGAACCGTAATTATTTCTTCACATTTTCGCAATTAATGAAGAAAGTATTCTGTGTGTACGGAAAAAATGAGCATGTTGATATATGCGCTAGTGGATCCAATTTTGAAATTTTATTTTTCATTGTCCTAAAAAAGAGAAAAGTTAATGCATTAAAATTTTAGTAGCAAATATATACTATCACTGACCATGGATCGATTTATATACCAATGATCTTTTAACCGATGCCTATAACAGTAGCATTCATTTCAGTTTTTCACTAAAATCTACTGCTGTGAGAAAATTTTTCCTATTCGTAAATTAATTATATGGTTCAATTTCATCCCTTTTTTTATGTAAAATCTCAACTCTAGGACCAAGCCTTGTTCGAATGCTTACCATACCTGTTTAGAATTAATCTGACTAATACGCATATTTCTCATATATGGACGCTTTTAAAATAGCGTGCTACTATTAACATCTAAATTATTGTTTTTGATACCATGAAAATTTTAATACATATTAATTTTTTTTATACGCTACTTAACATTAAATTCAATTTTTTATTCATCCCTAAATAGCTGCACGTTTTTTATTTTCAACATTCGTTCAACGGTCGTACGGAGATAAACAATGGTGTGTTTTTTATTTATATTGGTCATTTATTGTCGTATTATGATGAGCACCCGAGTAGTATCTTGGTGTTTATTTGATAAAACAAAATAAAATATGATATTAACAAACATGTACGCCGTGTTTGCATGGTGATCCTTAATTATGGGGGACCAGAAGTAATTCTCTGAATGACTATACCAATACACTTAAAATATCATGCATTTATTTGAGTACTTGAATTAACAGTATGCTAACTGACGCAGGATATATTAGCTTCAATAAATATCAAAAACTAATTTGAAGTAATGTATTGTTGTGTGTGTGCATGGAAAACATAATAGGAGGCATGGACAATGTGTGGAAATGGTAATGATAGAGAAGGCGGCTGCAGGATCAACACCGATGTACGGACGGGTGGTGCTGAAGAACACAAGCATGATCGCGAAGGTTCTGAATGGCCAAAAAACTGCTAAATTCTTTATCAAAGGCAGACATCTTTGGGCTCGCCTTTATGTTCCTCGTTCTAATTTTGTTTCTTAGTACTTACTGGTATATGCCAAACTGGTTACTTGTACCTGCACAAGAATGAAACAAATTATGCTACATACGTTGATAAATAATATTGATTATTTGATGATTGTGTATTGTTGCTATAATAGTTTGAGATATGGCCCGAACCCAAAAATTGCCTTGACTTCGATGCATAAAAAATGCGACTCACTGTTTGTTTTGTTTGGTTGAACCGGTGAAATTGAACAATTGATATCAGACGATTCAGATGCGTCCGGCACCACGTATTATCTGAAAGGTCACCGCTTCCTCCTTTATATTTTCTTCTCCTCCATTTTTGCTTTATGAAGGTTAATTGATTTAACTAAGAGATTACATAGGAGGACAAACAAATTAGACAAGGTAAATAATTATGTAACATTTATTTACCAGTTGTATATACTGGATTGAATTAAAATATGGAAATCATTGAATGAAAATTTTAGGTAACTAATTCGACTATAAATATGCAAGGAGAAGAATTAATGATTGTATAAAGAAGATCTTATATTAAAAACAATTGCGTATTGTTAAAAAGAAAACATGTCAACATCCCCAATGCTTTATATAAGATTATTTTATGTGGACACAACCATGTGGTTGAGGGGATTCATGTCTTTGATGGCATATCTTTCGAATATAATAACTAAGTCGAAAGGATTTGAGGTGATAGCTCTAACTTTCAACTAAGATGACCTGATTGAAAAGAGTAACAAATTGCCAAACCTATCGACATTGTCGAAAGGTTGAGGAAGCCATTTCAGCCTTTATCAACTTGGATAGCATAATAGAAGATTAACTAACCCATCGACCATGTCGAAGGGTTAAGGTTTCATCCTAACTTTTCGTCATGGTTGGAATAATAGAAGATTACCAAACCCTTCGACCTAGTCAAAAGGTTATGAGGCTACTTCAACCTTCCGACTAGGTTGTCATAATAGTAATTGTCTCTTGAAGATATTCACCTTCATATAGCTTTCAACATTATTACTTTATCGAGTCTTATCTCCCCTGGAGGCTGAAAGCAGTCAATCATCAACATCTTTCACCTTCTTTCGATCACGTCGAAGGGTGATATTCAAGACCTTTCGACCTTGTCGAAAGTAGATGCTTACTCTATTTTATATTTCCTTATTGCTTTCGACCTTTCGGGTTGATATTTCTCTTATTGAATCCCTTCGAAAGGTATGCATCATTCGATCATGTTTAGATAAAAATAAGAGTTGATATGATATGTCATGAAACCAAATCAGGGATTTGGCATCACATATTTATTGAGTCACAAGTTGTATTTCCTATTAATTTCATATATAATGAAATAGAACCCGTGGTGATATCCCATGATGATTTCATAACATATACTCGGGATGAACAGAGAAGATAAGAAATAAATCATGTATGATCAGCCGTTAATATCGAATTAACGCCTGATCATGATAATCTTCAAATTCAAAGTTGATCGCAAGCCATAATTCTCTTTATTTTCTCATGACGAAGCTTAATAAAAAGTTTAAGAAGCAAATCCCCAATTTGATTTCTAAATTAGGGCTACAAACTTAATGAGTGGAAGCAGAAGTTGTAGAATGAGTGCAGAATGAGAAGAATCTGATCCCCGAAACTGGACCTCTTGGGTCTTATTTATAAATGCAGGTGGCCTCCCTTTCGGCTTCATGCTTTCGACTGGGTTGAAATGTCACCTTTTTATATGCAGTTGCAAACCTTTCGACTTTGTCGAAAGGTTTGCCCTTCGCATGCCATTATGGACCTTTCGTCACTACTGAAGGGTTTGATCTCTTTTATGCCTTCATGAACCTTTCGACTTTGTCGAAGGATTTTCCTTCTATATGTTACTGTGAACCCTTCGACCTTGTCGGAAGGTTTCCCTCTCACTTGATTACTGTGAACCCTTCGACCTTGTCGGAAGGTTGCTCTTTCACTTGATTGTTGTCGAGATCTGTGCTTCCCTTCAATGTTGTCGAAGGGTTGTCTTCCATTCTTTATGAATGCTGCCTTTTTTATAAACCTTTCGACATTGTCGAAAGGTATTTTGTATGTGTTCTAACCGGTTCGAAAGGCTTGTTATGCTTTCGAAAAGGTCATTATAGAGTTGCTTTCGACACCATCGAAAGGTGACTTTTCCTGCTGCTCTTTATCCATGCGGAAGCTTTCTGAAGAGCCTTCTTTATCTTCATTTATATTTTATGGTTAACATTTAGCCCCCCTTTGTATAAAGAAGGTTTTTGTTCTTTAGGACAAAAATTCCAAGATTGAAGAATTGCCCCTATATTCCTGCAATACATCTAATAATATTCACATGGTTAGTTCACACTATAAGTATATTTTCAGTTTGGTTGACCTTTAACACCGATTTTATTTTAGCGGAAGATTGATCCTTTGAACATTCAGAACTTGTAATGATCATAAGTATTTGAAGTCCCAGATTTGGGTCTTGATGGTCGGAATTTATCAGTTTCTTGCTAGTGAGTAATTATTTCTCATTTTTCCATGAATGATGGAAGTTCCAGAAGTCATAATAAAGGACCCATACTTCCATGATGGATGGACCTTATTAATAAGGATAGGTGTTTAGAAATTTACTCTTAGCAATAGAATGTTAGAAGACCATGCATAGATAATTTAGAAGTTCATAATTTGTGACACTGCATCAAATAATAGTAGGGAGACCAGAATTATATTGATCATCATAATAGAAAGCTAAAACCCCATATCATCTGGTAATAGTGAGAGAGGACAAGAATACCAATCAGATCATCTATTCTGATATGAAAGTTCAGGATATTATCTTTGGTTATAAACGTTAAAGGTCTAAATGACTTGTTTTGTCATTCAATAATAGAAGATCATACGCCCATTTTTGGCGATAAACAGTAGTAGACCAGAAACCCATATTTGATAATAAGTAATAGAAGACCAGAAATTCATAGCTGGTAATAAGAAATAGAAGGCCAGAATACCCAATTTGGCATTGATAATGGAAGTCCAGAAAACCATTTTTGTCAATAAGTAATAGAAGACCAAAATACCCATTGCTAGTATTTTAGTAATAGAAGAGCAGAATACCATTTCTGGTAATTAGTAATAGGAGACCAGAATACCATTCTGGTAATTAGTAATAGAAGACTAGAATACCATTTCTGGTAATTAATAATAGAAGACCAGAAAACCAATCTGACAATAAGTAATGAAAGACCAGAAAACCAAACCAATCTGGCAGATTTTCATGAGGAAAAGTCAGAGAATTCTTTTTGATTCTTTTTTCGAATGTGCTATCTTCAGGCTTTGATGTTATCTTGCATGCTTTTTCTTTCTCAGGACCGAGTTTTTCTTTATCCATTTGTTTTGGCCTATTTCAGGCTAGGACTCTTTTGTCCAATTCTCATGCTTATTTCAAGTGCCCATTTCGGGCTGTTGTCATTTTAGACATTGCCAATTTCTGGCGGTGCCCATTTCAGGCAGGGACTTTTCTTAGTCCACCGGACATTTCATCTGGGTTTCCGGTGCTCTCGGCTAGCTTATTCTCAAGCAGGTCCTGAGGATTTACCCGACCCCCCTCCATGAGGCGCCTTAACCTGGCCATAGCGTGATGCGGCTAAGGGCTTGTTCGGTACCTTGGCCAGGCCATAGCATGGTGGGACCAAGGGATTACCTGTCCTCCCTCCAGGAGACGCCTTATCTTGGCCATAGCGTGACGTGGATAAGGGCTTGTGTTGGTTTAACCTGGCCATTTCTGATTTTGGCGTGGCTAAAGGCTTACGCCCTCCCTCTAGGAGGTGCCTTGACCTGGCCATCTTGGCGCGACCAAGGGCTTACTACCATTATTGGTAGCCTACCATTTTAGATAGTCCAAGTTTAAGGAGAATTTTACTCCCGACCATGTAGACTTCTCTTAGTGAATCATAGTAGAGACATTCTTGAAAATGCTTTATTCATTCAAAGTCGGAAAACATGGTTTCAAGTGTTCTACGTTCCTGTTCTCGATACCATATTACCATCAGGATGGCATAACCTGTAGGCCCCTGGGGGGATTTCTTTGAAAATTATTAGTGGACCTTCCCAATTTGGTCCCAATGGCCCATCTAATGGGTTTCTCGTATTGGCCATTACTCTTCTAAGTACCAAATCTCCTTATCTGAATGACCTCATTTTACCTTGGAGTTATAGTACTTCGATATCCTTCTTTGGTATTCAGCCGTTCTTAAGGCTGCCTCGTCTCTTAATTCATGAATCAAGTCAAGTAATTCCTTTTTTGTTCTTGATTTGGGTTGAAGGCATAGGTAATCCTTCGATAAGAAGGTACTTCAATTTCTACCGTTAGCATTGCTTCACAACCATATTTTAGTGAATACGGGGCATGACCCGTTGCAGTTCCAGTGAATGTTCTATAAGCCCACAAAACTAGAGATAATTCTTCTACCCAATTTCCCTTTGCCTTATTTAGTCTCTTTTTCAAGGTTGTCTTTATTGTTTTGTTGGCGGCATCAACGGCTCCATTGGCCTTTGGGTGAGAGACAAAAGAGAAGATTTTTATGATTCCATTCTTATGGCAAAATCGTGAAAATTCTTCACTTTCAAATTGGGTTCCATTATCAGAGATAATTTTGTAGGGTATCCCAAACCTTGTGACAATGTTCTTAATGACAAATCTTAGCACTTTCCTAGAGGTGATCTTTGGAAGTGGTTCTGCTTTGACCCATTTTGTGAAGTAATCAATTGCCATTACAACATATTTCGCTCCACCTTTGGAGATTGGAAGCGGTCTGATTAAATCGATTCCCCAAACATCGAATGGTCATGGGCTGGTGATGGGGGTTAGTTTACTCGGAGGAAGACGTTGTATCTTCGAGTAGTATTGGCACTTTTCACATCTTTTAACATATTCGATTGCCTTGTTGGTTAACTGTGGCCAATAAAACCCTAGTCTCATTATCTTTTTGGCCAATTTGATCCCTTTGGAGTGATCTCCGTAAAGCCCTTCGTGGGCTTCTTTAATATCCTTAATCCGCTCTCGGGTTTTACACATCGCAAATAGGGAAAGGCATATTCTTTCTTGTATAGAACTCCATCCATAATGGTAAAGTTTTGGGCTTGCCTCTTTATCTTTCGTGCCTCTGTTTTATCTACAGGTAGTGTCCCATTGACAATATAACTCATAATTGGGGCCATCCAAGTGTTTTCATACTATTCTTCCGTTATTGGAGCTGCGGATTCTTCACTTAGCCTTTCCTGATATGTTTCCTCCATTTCTTATGCTATAGCCTGTGATCGAGTCAATACTAGTAGCTCATTAGTTTTCTCTTGTTTATTCTCCTCAATACCGGGATTAGCTTGAAATTCCACAGGCACAATTCGAGTCTCAAGGGCTCCTCTTGAACTTGCTAACTTAGCCAATGAGTCTGCTTGGGAATTGTCACCTCTTGGTATTTGGTGTACAGAGAAATCTTCAAAAAGTGTGAGCATTTTTAATACCTTTTTCACATACTAACTGAATTTGGGATCTTTTGTCTGGTATACTTGTTTGATATGATTGACCATTAGTTGGGAATCATTGAATACTTGAATCCTCAGGATTTTGAGTTGTAAGGCAATGGTCAATCCTGTGACCATAGATTCATATTCTACCACGTTGTTAGTTGTTGGAAACCCCAATTTCATAGCATAGTGAAGTTTGTGTCCATTAGGGGTAATTATTACGTATCCTGCCCTAGCTCCTTGTTCATTTGAGGCACCATCCACAAATAACTGCCACCTGGGTTTTAAGTCCTTTTCCTTTTCAGATAGCTCTGAAATGAATCCCATACATTCATTAATGAAGTCGGCCAATGCTTGTCCTTTTATAGCCGCTCTGGGTTGATATTCTATATCATATTGACTTAGCTCAATTCCTCACTTAATGAGTCTTCCAGAGGTTTCAGGTTTACTAAAGACTTGTTTTAATGGAAAGTTAGTCAACACCTTTACTAGGTGCACTTGAAAGTAAGGTCTTAACTTTCGGGCTGTGAGAATTAAACAGTATGCTAGTGTCTCAATGACCGAATATCGGATTTCGGCATCCTTTAGCCTTCTACTCACAAAATAAACCAATAATTGCAATTCCTTGGTTTTTCTGATCAACACTGAGCTTACTGTGTGTTCCGAGATTTCCATGTACAAGAATAGATCCTCCACGTCCTCGGGGTAAGATAAGATCAGAGGTTTTTCCAAATATGATTTCAACTCTTGAAATGCCTTTTTGCAATCTTCACTCCATTCGAAGTTTTTTCTCTTCTTTATTACTTCAAAGAATGGAATGCACTTAGCGGTGGCCTTTGATATAAACCTGCTTAGCGCTGCTACTTTCCCATTCAAACTCATAACATCTTTATTGTCTTAGGCTCTGCTATATCCTTAATGGCCTCAATCTGTTTCGGACTAGCCTCAATTCCTTGTGCACTGACAATATAGCCCAAGAATTTTCTCGAATGAACTCCAAAGTTGCATTTTTGAGGGTTGAGCTTCATTTGATACTTTCGGAGTACTTTGAACATTTCATCCAGATCTTCAAGATGATCCTTTGCCTCTTGGGATTTTACCAACATGTCATCTATATAAACTTCCATATTTCTTTCGATTTGACCTTTGAACATCCGTTAACCAACCTTTGGTAAGTTGCCCCAGGATTTTTCAACCCAAAAGGCATAACTTTGTAACAATAGGTTTCCTCATCTGTAATGAAGCCGGTATGCTCCTCATCAGGTTTAAACATAGGGATCTGATTGTATCCGGAGTATGCATCCATCAAGGAGAGCAGCTTATGCCCACTAGTTGAGTTGACCAATTGATATATCCTTGGCAGTGGGTAACAATCCTTTGGACAAGCTTTGTTTAAATCCATATAATCCATACAAGTTCGCCACTTCCCATTAGATATCTTTACCAAAACTAGATTTGCCAACCATTTGGGGTAGAAGACTTCTCGGATAAACCTATTTTGTTGCAATTTCTTGACTTCTTCCTTTAAGGCGTCGGTCCTTACCTTATCGAATTGCCTCTTCTTTTGCCTGGTCGAAGGGATGTTTGGATTGATATTTAGGGCGTGACACATGATCATAGGATCAATTCCAATCATGTCAGAGTGGGTCCAAGAAAAGATATCCTTATTGGCTTTTAAGAATTCCACCAATTTCGATTTCTAGTGCTCCTCGAGATCCTTTCCTACTCTGACCATTTTAGTAGAATCAGTAGGATCTATTGAAATTTACTCGGTTTTCTCAACCGGCTTAACTCTTTCAACCTCTCCTCGGCAATCTAGCTCTATAATAATTTCGCTTTCCTCTATTGAGTTGGTATCCATTCTCTTCCTCTTTCCATAAACTACAAAACATCTTTTGGCAATATGTTTATTAGTTATATTAGATTTTTTCTTTGCTTTGAATGATGGATGTAGAAACCCATCATCTGAAGGCTGTAAAGTAATGGAAGAATCAAAGTAATAAGTAAACTCCTTGTTATATTGTTCCAAAGTTGCGAAGTACATTTCCCTTGATGCAAATTGCTCGCCTCTGATAGTTCCCCAGCCATTCTTAGTAAGGAATTTGAGCATCAGATATTTGTGCGAGACAAAAGCGTCCACTTCATCTAGCGCTGGACGTCCGAAGAAAGCATTGTAAAATGATGGTTGGTCTATGATTACAAAAGTTATTTCAAAAACACGAGAGCACGGAGGGAGTCCCAGCTGTACCAAGAGTTTCACTTGTCCTAGTGGAGTTGTTCCTGATGTGCACGTAAATGTGCATATATATATATATATATACATCCATATGTTATCTCTTTTTATTTAAATAAATATCATATTTGGGCATTTTAACATGTTTAAAACCAATATTCAATTAATTTCAAATCATCATATATTCACCTTCATTCAGGGGCAAAACGGTCATTTTTGTGCATGTGTAAATTTGAGAATTTTTACTTGGACATTTTTGATGATTTTTATAGGAATTTGGATGCATATGGAAGAGGCTTATATGAAGATATATGCATGCACAAGAAGAGGGAAATAATTCAAAGTGAAGATCATGGAGGACCCCACCTACCCACCTACCTTAATGTACAAATTAGAGGCTAATGAACATGCTTATGAAACTAATGGCTTCATGTACACTTAAATGATGATTAGTAGAAGCTAATGATTACTTGGCCTCCACACTTCCTAAGGGGTATTTTGGGAAGCTCCCTAAAAATAGAATTAGGGTTTTATGCATTTATAAATAGCCCTCTTATGTACATGTAAATCGTCTTCTACTCTTTCATTTTACTTAGGAAATTAAGAGATCAAATTGTAAGCTCAATGTTCTATGAAATTAAAATGGCTTCCAAGCCTCTTTCTTCTCTTTTTTCTACATGCTTTTCTTTGTTTTTATGTTAATGCTTTTATTTATGTTCTTTTCTTTGTTAGTAGAATAGTTTTACATTCATGCAAGTGTGTGGCTTAATTTCTTTTGTTATAAGTAGTTTAATTACATTCTCTTCTTTGCTTATTCTCTATTTTCTTCTCTTTTTAATATTGAAAGTTACTTGTGTTTCTTCAATGCCACAAATGAGTAGCTAAACTCCTTCAATTTAGGGGTAATGAAGCTCTCAAATATTATGTAATTTCAACATTTTATGATTTATGATCTCATTTGGTTTATGCTTCATGAAGTGAGTTTTGATGTAAGTACTACAAGTGGGTTTGATAACTTATATTGTTTATGCAAATGAGCTATTCTTATTCAACATAAACACAATTTGCATCATCATTTGGTAATCCATTTTTGATTGTGAAATTAAAGTAAAACTGAAATTTGATGATCTATATTACTAGTTACAATAGTAAATAGATCATACTTAAAATAGCTTTTGCTTTGGCTTCATTTTCATGAGAATTATAAGTGGTTTATTTGTTGTATTATAGTTTGATGGTTTGAGTTATGTTAATTAATAATATAAACAAACCATACTTATGATAAATACAACAATATTTCACTTAATATCAAAGCTAGAGATCACAAATTGTTTGTTTGTTGATTTACAAAAATATGAGAGTGGATTTACCTCTAAATTGTTCTCTAGTTAAATAGTTTTTAAATCAAATTTCAATTCTAGTTTTAGCTTCATTTTATTTCTAGTTAACAATTTCTCCTCCATTTGGTCTAATTTGATTGAATAGATTTTTAAACTCTCACAATTCCCTGCGGATCGACCCGTATTCGCCACGTACTACAAAGTGTATACCGTGCGCTTGCGGTTAAATTTATTTCGAAATTTTTCGACGGTTTTCTAACTCGATAGAAATTTCGTCGATTAACAAGTTTTTGGCGCTGTTGCCGGGGAATTGTTTTGATTTTGATTTTCTATTCTTCGGATTATTTTTGTTTGATTTTAGTGTGTGTGTCTTTTGTGTGTTTGTTAGTTTTTTTTTAAATAGTTTGTTTGATTTTTGATTGCATTTTCATTGTGTGTTTGTGGTTGTTCTATTTCCATTTGCATTTGCATTTCATATTAAAAAAAACAACAATCTTTTACATTAAAAAAAAGAACATTGCATTTCATTGTTGTATACATTTCAGTTACAATTTTTCAATTACAGTTCATTTCAGTTGCATCTGCATTACTTTACATTTTTCACTTTTTATTATAAAAAAAAGAGATTACTGTTACATTGAAGTATTCACTACTTATTTGCATTTTTTTTCTGTGCATGCTCCAATACAGTTCATCTTCACTGTCTCTTTGCTTACCATTTCCTGCCTGCAAACACTTCTGACTCATCTAACATTCCCTCCTCTATCACACTCCTCTTCCATACCATTACCACCATCTTCAATTTACTACCTCATCCCTGACATCTCACTGTCATCCAGCAATAAACCACCAAACCACTCATATCCATACCAGAACCTCTGCACATATCACCTTCTTCCTAACAGAAACCATACTTTGCCACACTGCCTCATTTTTCACCAATCAAACAACACTACTACAAAATCTCTTATAACCCCAACATTTCAATTCACTGCACATCAAACTTGCACGGTGCTCTGCCTTCACATCAGTTCCACAAAATTCAACCATAACCTAATGTTGCCTCTGTACACCTTCAACCCAACTGTGCACCTTTCTGTGCACTGCAACCATCACTAAACATCTGCCGACCATACCAGATTGCCTATCACCATACTCTACTTCTGCCTTCAAACAATTGCATAACTTCTTAGCACTTCAACATCTCTAAATCCCCCTGATGACATCCAATATTCATCAACTCCTATCACTTCTACCATTGCCACTTCCCTACATTCCTGCCTCCACTGCCAGAAGACAAACAACAACCACCACATGCAAGACCAAACTGTTCAAAACAGCTCCACCACTTCATCACCTACCCTACCATCCACTTCCATTACATCACAATCATCTACGACAACATACGTCACTAACTTTCCTTCACAACATATAACATCACCTTAACACAGCCTCCAAACTGTTCAACCATCCATAACCATTCAACATACATACATTCCACTGTCGTTCAACATCAACTACAACTTGGTCATCTGTTCAACTCGTCTGCATCACTTCCTACAACCTGCTAACAATTACACACAACAACTTCCACTTGCTTGTCAACCACAGTGCCATATCCAAGCCACTTCAGTTTTGACCAATATCCCTGACTACACTTGTTCAACTACAACTACCTGCACACTGCACTTGTGCACTTCAGTTCACCTCCAACAAACCAATGTCCCACTGTTCTACATTTAACTTCGGTTCACTGACAAAAAAAGAAGAAAAGAACCCACTGAAATACTTCAATTTGCATTCACTGGCATAAACTGCTGCGTGCCTCACATCAAAACCAAACCAACCTCTTCCACCATAATCACCGCCTGCTGCCTTCAAACTTCACCCCCGAAAACAATAACTTCTCTCGCAAACTGACAGCAACCAAAAATCGTACCTGGAAGTTACACCAGCCATACCATCAGTTCCATCAAGAACTGCACTTCCCCACCCCCCCCACACTGTCAAAACTGCTACCCTCTTCGACTTCCTCACAACCGTCACACGCGATAAACATTTCACCACCATCTGTCATCTTCATTACCACTATATCTCCTCTTCCCTCTATTGTCATACACATCAGAGCATTCCAAACCAACCACCAGTAAGCACTACAACTCTACAATTCTAATTGCCATTCACCATCTGACCACCCTGACCACCAGCACCAAACAACCTCGCAATAGCCGCAGACATACTCAGTCGCACAATCCCTCACTTCACTCCACACCACTTCCAGACCTACTCACTTAAAATCGCCACCGAGTTACCCCGATTCACCTGAAATCACCCACCTCAGCAATCGACTTCTTTTGATTTACTTTTTTGAGCGAGAAATTTCGTTCGATCCAATTTGTTTTCAGATAGTTGGTTTTCTTCTGCGTGTTGTTAATATTGGGTTTGGGCCAGGCTCGGTTGTTTTGAAATTTGCTTTGAGAATTTGTCTTAATTTGGGTTGTTTTTATTTTGTTTTGTTTTATTCAAAAAAAAATCTTTTTTTTAAGTAAAACTTCACTTTTCAATTTTGTTTCCTTTTCAAAAAAGCAAAAAACAAAAAGTCTATCCTAAAAAAAAGATGCTCAGGTTGTTTTGTTTCCTTTAGTTTTGCTTTGATCTATCCTTCGAAAAAAAAATTGCTTTGTTTTATATTGTTTTAAGTCATCCTTTAATATATTCTTTTCTACTAAAACAAAAACAAAAAAAAATAGATTTTGTTTGCCTTGGTTTTCTGTTGCCTTTTGTTTGTTTTGGTTTGTCTTAGTGAAAATTCATTTAGCTTTTGTTTTCATTCTATCTTAACAAAAAAAACAAATTTCAAATATATAAAACAAGTTTCATTTGTTTAGCTTTTGTTTTTATTTTTATTTTTTTTTCATTTGTTTTGTTTGGTCTTCCTTTGAATATATAAAACAAAAATTTGTATTTATTTTCGTTCACTCCTTTTTAGGTTGCCAAAGCAGATTAAAAGGAAGAACTGCTTGCCCAAAAATAATTGCTGCTTGCTTATAAAAAAAACTACCGCTAAAAAAATAATTGCTACTAATCTGCACGCTCTGGTATTTTGCTTTCATCTGTAGTGCATTGTTGGTTGCTTGCATTTGCATTTATATATACAAAAAAAATTTCAAATCCCAAAAACAAAACAAACTTCATTTTAGTTGCATTGTAATTCACGTTTAATTTTTGTTTTGCATTCATCTCTTCTTATTTTCTTTTCTAAGGGCAATACCTCAATTCACATAAGGTGAGGGATTTCATTACCCTTTCCTTAGCCTACAAACACATTTCATCGTAGAATTGGACTAATAATAAAGGTTAGACATTCGACTTAAGGGTGTCACGAGCTCATCTAGGGCTTAATTGTATCTTCACAATTGTTTTCTTTGAACAATTTTATTTCTTGGTGTCTAGGCTATGGCAGAGTAATAACCAGTTATAAAAATTACGATGATACGTAAATATTATACTAGTTGTTCCTTTGAAGGTACTTAAACCTTCGGTTGCATTGCTACGGTGATTCGTGGTGCATCGATAACTCCTGCCCGTTACCTGGCTGAGAAATATTTTTGTTGAATTAAGACAAAGTGTGATAATATAATTTTGGGTTAGGAGCTACTAAAGACAGAAAACTGTAATTAAGTCATTTGCATTCATTTAGTTGCATTAGTTCATGCATATTTAAAAAAAAAACAAAAAAATCGAAAATCCAAAAAAAGAATTTGTAAATTTTTCTTAACTTAGTTTTTAATTCCAAAAAAAAAATCTTCATTTTTCTTTCCTTTGAAAATTTTCAATCAAAAAAAATATATATAAAACCTTTTCAAAAAGATTTTTTTTTTAAATTCAAAAAAGAAAAAAAACACAAAAATCAAATTTCCATTTTCTAAAAACAAAAAAAAATTCCTTTTGGTAAATATTTGAAAATTCAACCACAACAAAAAAAATTACAAAAACAAAAACATATAAAAAAATTTGAAAAAACAAAAAAAAAATCACACTTCTCTTTTGAAAATAAATTTCACTTGGTAAATATTTTTCTTCCTCTAAAAAAAAAGAAAACAATAACAACAACAATTTTTCACTTCGTTTTTCAAATCTTCTTTCTCTTCTCAACTTTCACTTGTGCATGAGTACTTGCACTCGTGACACAACAACAAATCGTTGGACTCGCGACCCTTCTACTAATCGTTTAACTCGAACAGACGATCCTTCTGAAATGGCGAACGAAAACGCCACTCGAACTCTTATGGATAGAATCTTTCCCGATATAGTTTCTATTCCATCTTGCATCACGTTACCCACCCCTACGGGTCACCATTTCGAAATTCACTCAAACCATACTGTCACTCTTCCAAAATTTGGCAATTTCGAACACGATGATCCATACATCTTTTTGACTAAATTCGAACAAGTTTGTGCAACCATAAAACTCCAACAAATTTCCGATGATGGAATCAAACTTCGATTAATCCCATTCGCTCTTACGGATTACCCTGAAAAATGGTTGTATAGCTTACCATCGAACTTGATTAAAACGTGGGAAGAATTCGTAAAAGCTTTCTTAAAAAAGTTCTACCCCTTGGAAAAAACGAGTAGAATCCGAAACGAAATTGTAAATTTTCATCAATTCAAGGGAGAACCATTCGGAAAATATTTTGAAAGATTCAAAGAGCTTTTGATAAAATGTCCACACCATAACTTTGAAAAATGGACGATTTGCCAAATCCTATATGATGGACTCGAAAATAGCTCACGAACCATGCTCGAATCAATGTGCCAAGGCAACTTTCTTGCCCAACATCATGACGATGCTTGGCAATTTCTTGAAAACCTCGCTGAAAAATCATCCCAATGGGAACGTTCAAACGAAAAATCAATTTACTCACGATCGAGTGCACGGTCGGTAGGATCTTCTTTTGCTTTGGAAGCTAAGATCGACGCAATGATAAAAAAATTCGATAATGTTTTCTCATCGAATCAAATGAACCAAGATTCCCAACCGATGTGTTATAAATGCAACGATCCTAATCATATAGCTGATCAGTGTCCCAATTCTGTCGAACAAATCAATGCTTTAAATAAAGCCAGAAATGACCCGTTTTCTCCAATGTACAACCCTGGTTGGAGAAATCATCTGAATTTTGCGTGGAACCAAAACAATCCCAACACGAATACGATTCGTCCCAATTTTCAATCATTTTCAAATAATGCTTCGAATCCTCCCTTTCAACCCAACAATTTTCAACCAAACTTTACGGGTCCGTCTCATAATCAACCGCAACAATCAAATTTTCAACCAAATTCGGCTCATCCTCCCCAAGACGATAAACGTTTAACTTCTCTTGAGAAAACTCTTGAAACGTTGGCTAAAGCAACTACTCAAAACCTTCAATCAAACAGCAATTTGCAAAATTTATTGACTTTATATATGCAAAACACAAACCAATCGATTGCAAAACTCGAAATGCAAATGAGTTAATTAACCACATCTGTAAGTGAACGCGAACGAGTAACATTCCCAAGCCAGCCCCTTCCAAATCCCAGAAATCAAAACGCAAATTCAAATCAAGCCCATGTTGTTCAAAATAGCAACGTCACCCAATTGAATGTTATCACAACTCTTCATTCTGGGAAACAAATCGATAATCAAGTCGTTAATCCAAACGATTTACCGGAAACTTCTCTCGATACTTCTAAAACAACGAATGAATCTGAACAGAACGTGGAGCTAAATGTTGAATCGAATGCTAATCAAAACTCTTCTTCTTCTACTCGAGTAGACACGCCTACCGAGTATCGTGTCCCATTTCCACATCGTCTTCGACCAAAGAAACACTCGGACCAAATGGAAAAGATGTTGGAAATTTTTAAACAAGTCAAAGTTAACATTCCACTTCTTGACATTGTTCAACAAGTTCCCAGTTATGTGAAATTTCTTAAGGACTTGTGCACCCAAAAACGACACACTCAAGTGCCCAAAAAAGTCTTCTTAGCCGCCAGTTTGAGTGAAGTCTTGTCCCAATCCATGCCCGTCAAATACAAAGATCCTGGCTGCCCTACGATTTTGTGTACAGTTGGAGACAAAATGATTAACAAATGTTTGATAGACTTAGGTGCGAGTGTCAACTTGATTCCATACTCCGTGTACGAACAATTAGGCTTAGGTGAGCTTAAACCTACAAAAGTAACGCTTCAATTCGCCGATCGTTCCATTAAGAAGCCCGTGGGAGAAATCGAGGACATGCTCATTCGAGTAGGGCAATTCATATTCCCCGTTGATTTTATCATTCTCGAAACACAACCCGTGTCAAATCCCGCAAGTCAAATTCCACTGATTTTAGGCCGACCATTCTTAGCTACCTCGAACGCCTTAATAAATTATTGTAACAGATCGATGAAAATTTCTTTCGGAAACATGACTTTGGATCTCAACATTTTCAATCTTGAAATCCAATCGAATGAACCTCGTGACCAAACGTTGGAAGTTAGTGCCATTCACGAAAACTGCCAAAACGAGACACTTGACCTTAGCGACGAACGCTAAGCCGAATATGAAAAATTGTTTCACGAAATTCCCAGCGAAATTGAATACACTCTTCCCTTTGAATCGCTTCCAGTTGAGTCCGAATCTCAACCCAATTCTTTGATCGAAAAACTCCCGAAGTTGGACCTCAAACCACTTCCCGATCACCTTAAGTACGCATACTTAGGTGATAACGAAACGTTACCCGTCATAATTTCTGCGACTCTCTCTCTTAACCAAGAAACCTCCTTACTTTCTATTCTTTCAAAAACAAGGAAGCGATTGGATGGTCGATCTCTGATATAAAGGGGATTAGCCCTGCTATTGTTCAACATCGCATCCATTTAATCGACGATGCTAAGCCTGTTCGTGACGCGCAACGAAGGCTTAATCCAAAAATGAAAGATGTGGTGCATGATGAAATGCTTAAACTTCTCGACAACGGAATCATTTACCCAATCTCTGATAGTTCATAGGTTATCCCAATTCACGTTGTACCGAAAAAGTCTGGGCTAACCGTTGTCAAGAACGATTCAAATGAACTTATTCCAACTCATACTCAAACGGGTTGGCGTGTTTGCATTGACTATCGAAAACTAAATGCCGCAACATGAAAAGATCACTTCCCTCTTCCCTTCATTGACCAAATGCTCGAACGTTTAGCCGGCCACGAATTTTATTGCTTCCTTGATGGTTATTCCGGCTATAACCAAATTCCCATCGCTCCCGAAGATCAAGAGATAACAACTTTCACGTGTCATTCGGTACCTTTTTTTATCGACGTATGCCATTCGGACTTTGTAACGCTCCCGCGACCTTCCAGCGATGCATGGTTGGAATCTTTTTCGACATGATTGAACGCTTTCTAGAAGTTTTTATGGACGATTTCTCAATCTTTAGCGATTCTTTTTCCCAATTTTTACATCATCTCGAATTGGTTCTAAATCGATGTAAAGAAAAACATTTGACTTTGAATTGGGAAAAATGCCATTTTATGGTCAAACAAGGCATAGTCCTTGGACATATCATCTCAAATAAAGGCATTGAGGTAGATAAAGCGAAAATCGATGTCATTGCAAATCTACCCATTCCCAAAACTGTTAAGGACATTCGATCATTCTTGGACACACTGGCTTTTACCAACGCTTTGTGAAAGACTTTAGCAAAATTGCTCGTCCTTTGACGACTCTTCTTGGAAAAGACGTTCCTTTCGATTTTAACTCTGATTGTTTCTCTTCTTTTGAACGTCTTAAGAACGAACTCATTTCTGCTCCAATCATTTGTGCGCCCAATTGGGATCTTCCTTTCGAAATAATGTGTGATGCTTCAAACTTTGCCGTTGGTGTTGTCTTAGGACAACGCATCAACAAGATCCTTCATGTGATTTACTACGCGAGTATGACTTTAAACGATGCTCAACTCAACTACATAACAACCGAAAAAGAGCTTCTAGCTGTCGTTTTTGCTCTCGAAAAATTCCGACAATACTTGATAGGGTCACACATTACTGTGTATACGGACCACTCTGCGCTTCGATATCTCTTCGCTAAAAAGGATGCCAAATCCCGCTTGATTCGTTGGATCCTTTTACTTCAAGAATTTGACCTTACAATTAAAGACAAAAAAGGATCCGATAACGTCATTGCTGATCACTTGTCTCATCTTCCGAACGCACCATCTTCTTTGCCAATCAATGAAAATTTCCCCGATGAACAACTCCTTTCAATTTCTATCGACCCATGGTACGCTGATATAGTGAACTACTTAGTCACTAAAGAAACTCCCTCATCGTGGTCCAAACAGGACAAATGTAAATTCATGTCCCAAGTGAAGTATTTCTATTGGGACGATCCATACTTGTTCAAATATTGTCTCGACCAAATCATCCGACGTTGCATTCTGGATAATGAGATTAGGAGTGTTCTTTCATTTTGCCACGATCAAGCGTGTGGTGGACATTTCGGTCCTCGAAAAACTGCGGAAAAACTGCTTCAGTGTGGTTTCTATTGGCCTTCTCTTTTCAAAGACTCGTTTGAACCTTGTAAAACTTGCGATCGATGTCAAATGCTTGGACGAATTTCTCGACAAGATATGATGCTTCTAAACCCCATTCTTATGATCGAAATCTTTGATGTATGGGGTATAGACTTTATGGGACCTTTTCCTAATTCTTTTGGAAACTTGTATATCCTTCTCGCTGTCGATTACGTTTCAAAATGGGTCGAAGCCGTTCCTTGAAAAACCAACGACCATAAAATTGTTGTGAAATTTCTCAAAGCAAACATCTTTTCGAGGTTCGGCACACCTCGCACAATAATCAGTGATAACGGGACCCATTTTTGCAACCGTTCTTTTGAAACTTTAATGAAAAAATACTCGATAACCCACAAGTTATCCACTTCGTATCATCCTCGGACTTGTGGCCAAGTTGAAGTTTCAAATCGACAAATAAAACAAATCTTGGAGAAAACTGTCAATAAAAATCGAAAAGATTGGTCTTAGAAATTGACCGACGCGCTTTGGGCTTACCATACTGCTTTTAAAACTAACCTTGGGATGTCCCCATTTCGTTTAGTTTACGGTAAAGCTTGCCATTTACCCGTTAATCGAACACAAAGCGCTGTGGGCAATTAAGAACTTAAACTTTGATCTTGAGAAAGCTGGCGAAAACCAAAAACTAAAACTCAACGAACTAGAAGAACTTAGGAATGACGCATATGAAAACGAGAAAATTTACAAAGAAAAAACCAAAGTTTTTCATAACAAGTCAATCGTAAGGAAAACGTTTTCGCCTAACCAAAAAGTTCTTTTATATGACTCAAGACTTCATTTATTCCCTGGGAAACTTAAATCGAGATGGACCGGACCATTTGTGGTATGAACTATTTTTCCATATGGTGCCATAGAAATAGAAAACCCCAGGGATGGATCGGTTTTCAAAGTCAATGGTCATCGTCTGAAACCTTTCTTGGAATTGCCAAATAACCAAGAGGAGGAGCTCATGATCCTTCATGAGCCAAGCTACGTCTAGTAAGAATGTTAACCCTCTTTTGTAAATATGTACATAGTTTTCCCCATTACACTCATTATATCATGCATTGACTGTAGGGACACATTCAAAATTAAGTGTGGGAGGGGGAGTCTCATTTTCATTTTTTTTAGTTTCATGATATTTTTGAATTTTTCATTTTTTATTTTAACTTAGAAAAAAATCTCAAAATTTCAAAATCTTAAAAACATTTTCTTTTTAGCATTTTGATTTATTTTTGAGGAAACACTATGGGATAAGTATAAGTTTTGGTTAATAAATTGAAAGTTTTGAAAATTTATTTGTCTTAACAAAAATAAAAATGAAGTTTGATTACAAATAACAATGGTTTAACTAGTATATAGAAAGGTTCATATGTGTTAATTATGAAGTATGTTCTAATTGAAAATCTTTGTTTAAAAAATGGTAAATTTAAAGTAAAGGATATAACAATTTTATTTTCTAAGTTAAATGGTGCTATGATGATTTTGCAAAACTCTCTCTTTCTAAAAAAAAACATTTGTATATATGTATATATATATATTTTTAACACCTAGAGTCATGTGTTCACACTCGTGTGTTCACTCGCCATGCTCTGTACCCTTCTCACGTAAGCTCGAAAAGCAGTGCATGATCGGTATATCTGGCCTCAGTTTATCTGAGTTAGGTGTATATAGATAAAAATTCTTTTTAATAACGCCTACAGTCGATAAGTGTTCACACTTGTGTGTTCACTCGCCACACTCTGTATTCCCCTCACATCAGTCCGCAAGGCAGTGCACGGGTAATATATCTGGCCTCAGTTTACCTGAGTTAGGCATATGTAAATATGGTTAATATCAATACAATTTTCAAATAAGAGAGAGTAAGCAATTGAAATCCAAGAACCATTTTAACTTGTTTGATTTAACTTGTTATTGAAAAGAAATGAGAATACCACTTTGACAAACTTTGATAATCAACTAAGGATTTATTTCATAGTTACACTTTGTTATCAACCGAAACAACGAGTTAAACTATTGTCTATTTGCTATGATAACTTGATTTTTGTAGGAAGTTTTGACGAGTAAATGACTTAAATTTTCAAGACAATGACCAAAACCTATATTTAACTTATGAGTGTCGAACTGAAAGTGAATTCTTCATTTGTAAATATTTTCAAAAACTTGCATTCATCCCATTGTAAATAAATCTTGCACTTTGTAAATATTTTCACTTTGCATTTGGATTTTGTGGGTAGTATCCGCTGAAAACCCTCACGAGACTACACTCGTCCTACTGGGGACACCCAAAGGTTTAACGGCTTGTTGCATACGCTCAATGCAATCGTGCTCCCAACGAAAACGGATTTATCTTAGTTTTCCTTTATTCAAGGACGAATATAAAGATAAGTGAGGGGGTATTTGATGTGCACGTAAATTTGCATATATATACATCCATATTTTATCTCTTTTAATTTAAATAAATATAATATTTGGGCATTTTAACACGTTTAAAACCAAAATTCAATTAATTTCAAATCATCATATATTCACCTTCATTCAGGGGCAAAACGGTCATTTTTGTGCATGTGTAAATTTGAGAATTTTTACTTGGACATTTTTGATGATTTTTATAGGAATTTGGATGCATATGGACGAGGCTTATATGAAGTTACATGCATGCACAAATGAATAAAAAGGAAAGAAGAAAGAAATAATTCAAAGTGAAGATCATGGAGGACCCCACCTACCCACCTACCTTAATGTACAAATTAGAGGCTAATGAACATGCTTATGAAACTAATGGCTTCATGTACAATTAAATGATGATTAGTAGAAGCTAATGATTACTTGGCCTCCATACTTCCTAAGGGGTATTTTGGGAAGCTCCCTAAAAATAGAATTAAGGTATTATGCATGCATAAATAGCCCTCTTATGTACATGTAAATCATCTTCTACTCTTTCATTTTACTTGGGAAATTAAGAGATCAAATTGTAAGCTCAATGTTCTATGAAATAAAAATGGCTTCGAAGCCTCTTTCTTCTCTTTTTTCTACATGCTTTTCTTTGTTTTTATGTTAATGCTTTTATTTATGTTCTTTTCTTTCTTTGTTAGTAGAATAGTTTTACATTCATGCAAGTAGTGTAGCTTAATTTCTTTTGTTGTAAGTAGTTTAATTGCATTCTCTTCTTTTCTTATTCTCTATTTTCTTCTCTTTTTAATGTTGAAAGTTACTTGTGTTGCTTCAATGCCACAAATAAGTAGCTAAACCCCTTCAATTTAGGGGTAATGAAGCTCTCAAATATTATGTTATTTCAACATTTTATGATTTATGATCTCATTTGGTTTATGCTTCATGAAGTGAGTTTTGATGCAAGTTTATATAAGTGGGTTTGATAGCTTATATTGTTTATGCAAATGAGCTATTCTTATTCAACATAAACACAATTTGCATCATCATTTGCTAATCCATTTTTAATTGTGAAATTAAAGTAAAAATGAAATTTGATGATCTATATTACTAGTTACAATAGTAAATAGATCATACTTAAAATAGCTTTTGCTTTGGCTTCATTTTCATGAGAATTATAAGTGGTTTATTTGTTGTATTATAGTTTGATGGTTTGAGTTATGTTAATTAATAATATAAACAAACCATACTTATGATAAATACAACAATATTTCACTTAATATTAAAGCTAGAGATCACAAATTGTTTGTTTGTTGATTTACAAAAATATGAGAGTGGATTTGCCTCTAAATTGTTCTCTAGTTAAATAGTTTTTAAATCAAATTTCAATTCTAGTTTTAGCTTCATTTTATTTCTAGTTAACAATTTCTCCTCCATTTGGTCTAATTTGATTGAATAGATTTTTAAACTCTCACAATAACCTGCCAATCGACCCGTATTCGCCACGTACTACAAAGTGTACGCCGTGCGCTTGCGGTTAAATTTATTTCGAAATTTTTTGATGGTTTTCTAACTTGATAGAAATTCCGTCGATTAACAGTTCCCTTGTTGTTGAACCTGAAGATGGGTTCGGGACTAGGCTCAAGTTTATATTTAGAGATCCCCATATGATCGAATGCATGTCGGAAGATCACGTTTACAGCGCTTCCAGTGTCAACCAAGATCTTTGTAACCACTGAGGATCCTATCAGAGCCATGATCATCAATGGGTTGTTGTGGGGTTGATGGATTCCCCTTCTCAACTCCTGGGGATTGATCACCAAAGTGTGCATGCTGATATTATATTTTGGGTTCTTGAGCGGTGGTTCTTCTTGCACAGAAAATACACCCTTTCTAGCTTCATGAATGCATATATTCCTAGCATTCTGACTTCTGCCCGCAAGGTGTGGTCAGCCATATATAACATCGATTCTGTTTTGGGGTGGACTCAAGTTCAATGGATCGTCATCTTCAATCATATTAACAGTGGTACCGGTAGGTTTTCTTGTCTCAGTCTCTGGCAAGGAGGTCTGTTGTGGGTTTTTCACAAACTCCTTTAGATGTCCTTCTCGAATTAGTTTCTGGATTATCCCTGCTAGCACTTTACACTCATTGGTCCCATGACCATTTGCCTTGTGACAGGCATAGTAGCTATCTCCTTTCTTTTGCTCTAGATAATTTCGAGCTTTGAACGAGGTTGGGAAATTGTCCTTGTCTTGAGTCATCGCATAAATTTAGGAGATCAGTGTGTTTAACGCTACCGTGTCAACATTAGTATCTTCCCTTCTAGACTTTTTGTAAATCCCGTCTAAGCTGAATTTTCCATTGTCCCTCCTCTGATTAGATTTCTTCTAAGAATAGTACAATTTGTCCATTCGGAGAACTTGTCGGCCTAAAAATTAAAGTCTTGCAAGTCTCCGCAACCATGGATGAATAATTCCTTACAGAAAGGAGAATTGACTATAAGGCTTGAATGAACAACAATAAGTTTGTCTGTGTCGTTCATTCTTAGCTTTTAAAGCTTCAGCGTTAAACCTCTTCAAGTAATCTCCCAATGACTTGCCATGATTCTATCTTGAATTAGCGAGCAATGTATAGTCGATTGATGGGTCTTTGCAGATACAAAACTGAGCCGAGAACTCATTAGAGAATTGTTTCCAATAATAGATTGTGTTCTCACGATACTACCGATACCACTTGGTAGCAGCTCCTTAAAGAGTAACTGGAAAAAGGCGGCACCTAATGCCACCAGAAGCAATGTATAAATCCATGTGACTGTCGAATGCCATCAAATGGTCGTTGGGATCGGATGTACCATGATATTTCATTGCAGGGACCTTCATGTGAGGGGGAATGGGTGCTGTCATTATCTCATCGATGAAATGGGAAACCCTCTCATTATCATTTACTCTCTCGTATGTTGTTCTCTTACACTTAGTATTCAACAGGTCCTTCGCGACCTTCTCTGCCATGTCTTTGAGGTAAGCTTCATTGTTCAAGTAGTCTTTCCTATTTGGTTTGTAGCCATCTATGGTAGAGTTTGCAGAACAGTTCTTGTCTTCCTCTTGGATCCTTCCTTGATAGTTCGCCTTTAGTGGGAGACGATCCTTCTTTAGGGAAATGTTAGTTTTGCTTTTCGCGGCATTAGTTTTGATTTTCAAGTCTCTCCTAGGAGAGACAACTTCCTCCCCTGCTGTGGCAGCTTTCATGGATGACTTGCAGGATAAAACTTCTTCATCTCCATCATTTGCTGCTTTAAGTGTGTAATTTTAGCAATATGATCCTCTGGTTGAAGATTCTGAGCTGAAGCCAATTGCGGAGACAGTTGAATTTGAGCCGGTGGTGGAATTGGTTGAGCTGGTGCGGAAGACTGCCCTTGTTCCATGTTCCCAGGGTTGAAAGATGGTGAAACATTTTCTTCTAGCAAAGTTGCATGTCCGACCCTTTCGTTTAAGGTGGAAAGTCTTTTTGATTTCATTTTCCTACAGCAAACCAAATTTCCACAATTAGTTGTATTAAGATAACAAGGGCGGAGGTTCAAGCCCTCCTTCTAGCGCCAAAAATGTTAACAAGAAAACTTGTCAACATCCCCAATGCATTATACAAGATTATTTTATATGGACACAACCATGTGGTTGAGGGGATTCATGTCTTTGAAGGCATATCTTTCGAATAGAATAACTAAGTCGAAAGGATTTGAGGTGACATCTCTAACTTTCAACTAAGATGACCTAATCGAAAAGTGTAACAAATTGCCAAACCTTTCGACATTGTCAAAAGGTTGAGGAAGCTGTTTCAGCCTTTATTGACTTGGATAAAAGAATAGAAGATTAACTAACCCATCGACCATGTCGAAGGGTTAAGGTTTCATTCTAACCTTTCATCATGGTTGGGATAATAGTAGATTATCAAACCTTTCGACCTAGTCGAAAGGTTATGAGGCTACTTCAACCTTCTGACTAGGTTGTCATAATAGTAATTGTCTCTTGAAGCTATTCACCTTTATATAGATTTCAACATTATCACTTTATCGAGTCTTATCTCCCTTGGAGGCTGAAAGTAGTCAATCATCAACATCTTTCACCTCCTTTTTGTAGAATACAATAGCCTATGACTTTTGTTTGATGATAATAAACATATATATATTTGTTTAAATGTATTTGTTATTGTACTATTTTATTTTTCCACATAATTACATAAATATTTGTTGAATAAAATGAATAACTAAGAATTCATATTTAAACAAATATTTTATTCAAACAAATATTTTATTACAAATTCAAATAGTACAAATTTGAGCTCTCGCTACATTTACACTTTTTCAATTTCAAATACAAGTTGCAATTACAACACAATTGTCACTTTACAATTTCACCTCACAACATATATTCACTCATCACTCGTATTTAATCTTCAACTCTGCTCTAGCCTGTGTCCAGCCATCTGAAATATTTGTAAAATAAACAGTGATGTAGTAAAATTGAAAAAGAAATATTTTGCAGTGTATAATGAAGTGTGTGTTTGAAAATATTGTTTGCCTCAGTTATTTGGGTTATTCGTCATCATTTTTCTTTTAATTCATCATACACGAACAACTTGTGACATGCATAGTATATCACTGTACATGCCACAAGGCCATGCACACCAATATGCACTTGCTTGTTAAAACTGCAGGGACAGGTGAGCACAAGTTCAAACCCGAGCCAAGGCTGGATTCAACTCAAGTGCAGTCTCCAAATATACAAAGTCACAAGCAACAGAATAGAGTCAACCAAAAAGACCTCATATGACAATGCATATGCCATAAGGGCAAAGAACATTGAGGATTCATATGAATCCATGAATAAGAACAACCAGACTCGAGTGAACAGAGGTAGATTCACAACACACTTCAAATGAAAACAACATGTACAAGTGCAAAGCAAAATTCAGGCCAGTCTCAAAAATGAACACAATAGTTCCACATATAAAATCAGAAGCTCAAAGGCACAAACACAAGACCAGATTCATAAGCATTGGTGAACACAAGTGGAACCACAGACCAGACTCAACACAACCGAAACAGTCCAGTTCAGAGAACCACACAAGCATGAATGTGCAGGCATAAGTCAAGGCATGAAGCAAAATGCAGACTTCAATGAAACCACGACTACACCAGACTTCAAAAACACAGACCACCAAATGTACAAAATCAACATGCAACCTTCGTTCAAAATGGAACCGGACTTCAATGACCACATACAAACCAACATACATGAAGCCTCAACCAATATAGCCATTACATGAATCGAAGAAACTGGAAATGAAACTCGAAGAAACTGCACAGTTAACTCGAAGCAAACATGCAACTACACCAGATCAATGAATGAGCAAAAGCAGTTCTACATATGAGACAGAGCATAGGAACATCACATCAAACACATATATAAACACATAAAAGTGTACATGGTGACACACATACAAATTAGTGAACCAGTTTTATGCAACAGCAATGAGCACAGTGGAGAAATTAAGCAGTGGGTAAGTATCAGTAAAAATTTCGAACAAAGTCAAGAATTGTTTCAAAAAGTCAAGGTAGCAAACCAAAGCAGCAAATGGTCATATATTTTGAACAAGTCATAGCCAGAGAACCAGATTATCTCAAATTCAAATGAAAAAGTCGTAGAAGAAAAAAAAGGGATAAAATTCAAATGTTGAAGTTAAAGGAGCATAGAACGGAACCGACTCCAAATAAAATTTCAAACGTATTCAACTGATGATTATGTGAACAAGTCAGCAAATGATGCTCAAGTCGTAGGAGAAAAGAACGAAACCGACTCAAGCAAGTTCAAATCCATCAGAGGTATATGCGGTAACACATCAACAAAAGAACCAGTCAAATATCATCACCAACATTCAATCAGTAATTGAACGGCCAAGCAAAGTGTTTGAAGAATTCAAATAGAAATATACGAATGATAATTTAGGGTTTCGTTCCCTATTTAAACCCAACATCATCATCGGCAAAAGGCATTCAAGTTCAAGAAAAATCAGAGAGCAAGCATCGAAATAAATCACGAACTAATCCAGAACTCGAATCAAGTCGAGTATAAGTATAAATCGAAAAAGGGAAAACACGTATCAATTCAAAGCACAAATCAAACTCGACAATTGGAGCAGCCACAAGCCTATCAAAGCCAGAGAGTCAATTGGCAAAGCAAATTGATGTGAATTCATCATCACAATCGATCGGATTTGAATCGACTACTACAAATTAAAAGAAGCCCTAATTTTTGAAGAGGAACAAAGGAATGGCCGAAGATTTCTCAGAGTAAAAAGGGAATAGCGACTTTATTTTAACTATCTAGTTGGGCTGGCCTTTATTTTTACAATTATAAATTAGGGTTTCGTTTCTGTTTATTTTTAGCTTTATTTAATTTGTAATTTCCTTTTAAAATTTTGTGAATTTCTAGTTGTGTAACTAGGTACAAACTACGGTTTTGTAGTTCAAGAATTCGCAACTCAGTGGCTGAGTTGTGGCAGAGTTTTGAGCTTAGAGTTAGGTTAATCAAGTTAGCAGGTGTTGCAAGTTATATGTGTTTGTAAGCATCTGATTACTTAATCTCTAGTAGAAACCTTGGGGGCAGCACGTAGATAGAGTTTTGCTGAAGCTGGGTAAATTTGTGTGTGATCTCTTCTGCATTACTTTCTTCTTTTATTTTTATTTCCACATTAATTTTTTAGTACACCCTATTCACCCCCCTCTAGGGTGAAAACAATCCTACAAGTGGTATCAGAGCAAGGTTAATAGCATAAATGTCTTACCCTAGTTGCAAATCTAGCGAGAGTCGGTCCAGTATTATTCCCTCTATTTTTGATGGCACCGATTTTTTAAATTGGAAATTAAAAATGGAATTTTATTTAAAATATGTTAATTCTAAATGTTGGGATATTATTGAAAATGGGTGTGATATAGTAGACAAGAAAAATACTTCGATTAATGCTCTTGCTATGCATATACTATATTTTCATATTAATCGAGATAATTTTAACCACATCTCTCATTGTGAAAGTGCACAGGAAATCTAGAATACCTTTGATGCAATATATGGTGCTAAAGTCAACAACGGTGAGAAATCCTCCACAATCGACTCAATTAAAGAAACGTGCTTGACTGTATTTGCAAAAGACAACAGTGATGAAGATTCAATAGTCGATGAGATATGTGATTTTTCTTTCAATGATTTAGTTCTCTTGTATCAAAAATTAATTGAAAATAATGAAGCTCTTAAGATGAAAAATAATAAGTTGAAAAGGGAACAATCTAAACTGCGTCAGAAAAATAATGATTTGGAAAATGAGCTTAAAAATATTAAGAAAAATAAAAATTCTAATTGCAAGGTGTTATTATTTTTACAAATCAACTCAGTTTTGTTCTTCTCTCGAATTAAAATTTCGTTTTCTAACTTTTGAAATTTTTCATGAAAACAGGCAAATTGTTTGCAAAAAGAGTTGGATAGTTTTAAGATGTCGAAAAGTTCTAAATGTGCTATTTTTGTAAAGAAATTAAATAAGGTCAACGAAAATTCAAAACCCTTGAAAAAGAAAACGTGATTTTGAGCAAATATGAAATTATTTGATTAAATCACGAGTTTGAAAAGCAGATTGAAAAAAATCAAGGATTTTGAAAAAATTGAATTTAAAAAACCCCAACTCTTTGAAACTGAGATGCTAGGAATAAAATCTAAAATTAGAGAGCATGAAAAATGAAAATATGGGCTTGAAAATGAATAATTTAGTTGTCGTTCGAACTAGTAAATGAAAATAAACTTTTAAAATCCAAAGTTAATAAACTTTAGTTGATTACTCGGAAATTTTTCATTAGAGAAAAATCATTTAATATGCTCTAAAAAAATAAACTCTTCGTGAATAATAGGAAAGGATTTGGATTTGCAAAATTGTCAAAATATAAACAAATGACTAATAATACTGTTAGGGGGAAAAGTGTGATACCCAAATGCATAAAGTGTGGAAATATTGGTCATGGCAAGAATAATTGTCGAAATATATACAAATACAAAACCGTTAAACAAATATGGATTCCAAAAAGTATGAATATAAATGGTTTGAAATTTAAACAAATTTGGATTCCCAAGGGTACAATTGTAGATGCTAACGGTTTGTTATATAGACAAATTTGGGTACCAAAGATTTCAATAGATAATAATAGTGGTCCTACATCCTTAGTTAGTCCACTTTTCTTCTCCTAAATTTAGACACATAAATGGGCTAAGGAACAAATTTGATGGAAATAGATTTCGAGTTATTCTAGGTGATTGATAAACTAAAATTTAAATGTCCTTTAGCCTATAAAGATTAGATAGAGCTCATCACATTTCGGATATCACGGCATCGAAGGAAAGTGAGGTATGATCTCTTAACTCCATTTTGTTAACATATTGTTAATTATGTTTTCATCGACATTGTTGAAGTATTCTACCATATCTTGAGCTTCTTAACTCCAATTTATAAAATTCAAGAAGTTCTGGAAAGTTAACTGATAATGCTACAACTTTTTTGTTTTTTGTTTTTATTGATTCACTTTGGAATGTCATGAAAAACTGCAATAAATTCAATATATAACTTAGAAAGCGTATCCATTTTACACAAACAAGTTGTGGTATTTCAAGTATAATTTTTGATTGATTTGACAAATTGACTTGAAACCAATTTTGTCAAGTAGCATTTTTGAACATCTAACACTCTCATGTTATTAGCCAAATCAAACTTCAAACTTTTATCAGCCAAATAAAGGTTTCAAATTGAGTGAGTCTTCGAAACGAAGATTGTCAACTACTTTCATTATTGACTCTCTTCATGTCTATCAAATCAATTTTCAAAACTGCTTTGACGATTTTTTTTTGAATGTGTGTTTTTGCTCAATATAGATTACTTTACTTGTGCTTGATATAAATGGACATGCTGAAAATTTCAAAAAACAATTCAAGTGTTGAGGAGTACACGTTTTTCTTATATACCACTATATATCACCATGAATACCTCAAGTACAAGTGGTATTTGATATCATCTCATGTTGAAATCATTTTTGCAATTATTTAATTATTTATACTGATTTTCAACTAAAAGTTATTTTTACAGAACCCCTTCCAGAAAATAGTTTTTTTTGTCGACTTCATCTCAGGTTAGGCATTTTAGAAATTTGATTTTATATTTTTGGATTTGATCTTAAAATGCGTACATTAACTAGATCTGACTTCCTACTGATTATCGAAAAGATAAATAGTGATTGAAAAAAAGTGATGAGTGTTGACATTAATCATACATTATGACTTGAGATAGTATATTTAGTAAATTTCTTTAAAAATTTAAACAAAATTTGTAATAACTTTAATTGGTAAAAATTCCATGACCATCTCTATTCCTATCATATTTCTAACGACCATCACTCATCAAAATCCAATATAATATGTCAAAATGTGGTATTTAAACAGGAAATTATTCATTTTTTTAATTAATTAGCAATAAAATCATCCAAAAGTACTCACTCTCATTTAAAAGTCATCACGGTTATGCATGGGTGAACTACTTGGAATCTTTGATTATGTGCTTTCATGCTCATTTAAAAGTCCTCATGGTTATGCATGTGTGAAACACATATCAAAATTGGTTGAACTAGGTGAGTTGATTCTAACCCCATTTAAAAGTCCTCACGGTTATGCGTGGTTGGAAGATGCTTGGAATTATTTTTTTAATAAAAATTGGGAATACTACTAATCTCATTTAAAAGTCCTAACGGTTATGCATGATTAGTAAGTATTTAAATTCCTGTCATAAATATACCATAAATGAACACAACTATATGGTATTCTATACCGACATCACCCCTATCACTCTAAAATGGAATATACACCTAACAACGTATTTATGATTTTGGTTTGATTTTTTACTGAAATTTAATATTTATACTCGATTAGGTATTAATGTTGTATTAATGTCTATCAATTTATCTCTATTTTCTAATACTATTACTCTTTTGCTGATAACAAAAGGGGGAGAGAAATTAAGATTTTGGTAAATAAGTTCAAATTTTATATTTTCATATTCATATCTAGGTTCATTGCATTTTTATTACTTATGCATATGAGAAGGGAGAGCTTTATTGTAGGGGGAGTATTCAAATAAGGGGAGCTCATGGAATTCACCAAGACCAAATACATTTGATAGAGTCAATATCTTAATATATGTTTGTTATCATCAAAAGGGGGAGATTGTATAATACAATAGCCTATGATTTTTGTTTGATGATAATAAACATATATATATATATATATATATGTTTAAATGTATTTGTTATTGTACTATTTTATTTTTCCACATAATTACATAAATATTTGTTGAATAAAATGAATAACTCAGAATTCATATTTACACAAATATTTTATTACATTCAAATAGTACAAATTTGAGCTCTCGCTACATTTACACTTTTTCAATTTCAAATACAAGTTTCAATTACAACACAGTTGTCACTTTACAATTTCACCTCACAACATATATTCACTCATCACTCGTATTTAATCTTCAACTCTGCTCCAGTCATCTGAAATATCTGCAAAATAAACACTGACGTAGGAAAATTGAAAAAGAAATATTTGCAGTGTATAATAAAGTGTGTGTTTGAAAATATTGTTTGCCTCAATTATTTGGGTTGTTCGTCATCATTTTTCTTTGAATTCATCATACTCGAACAACTTGTGACATGCACAGTATATCACTGTACATGCCACAAGGCCGTGCACATCGATATACACTTGCTTGTTAAAACTGCAGGGACAGGTGAGCACAAGGTCAAACCCGAGCCAAGGCTGGATTTAACTCAAGTGCAGTCTCCAAATATACAAAGTCATAAGCAACAGAATAGAGTTAACCAAAAAGGCCTCATATGACAATGCATATGGCATAAGGGCAAAGAACATTGAGGATTCATATGAATCCATGAATAAGAACAACCAGACTCGAGTGAACAGAGGCAGATTCACAACACACTTCAAATGAAAACAACATGTACAAGTGCAAAGCAAAATTCAGACCAGTCTCAAAAATGAACACAACAGTTCCACATATAAAATCAAAAACTCAAAGGCACAAACACAAGACCAGATTCATAAGCATCGGTGAACACAAGTGGAAACACAGACCAGACTCAACACAATCAGAACAGTCCATCTTAGAGAACCACACAAGCATGAATGTGCAGGCACAAGTCCAGGCATGAAGCAAAATGCAGACTTCAATGAAACCACGACTACACCAGACTTCAAAAACACAGACCACCAAATGTTCAAAATCAACATGCAACCTTCATTCAAAATGGAACCAGACTTCAATGACCACATACAAACCAACATACATGAAGCCTCAACCAAAACAGCCATCACATGAATCGAAGCAACTGGAAATGGAACTCGAAGAAACTGCACAGTTAACTCAAAGCAAACATGCAACTACACCAGATCAATGAATGAGCAAAAGCAGTTCTACATATGAGACAGAGCATGGCACATCACATCACATCAAACACATATATACACACATACAAGTGTACATGGCGACACACATACAATGTGTACATGGTGACACACATACAAATTAGTGAACCAGTTTTATGCAACAACAATGAGCACAGTGGATAAATTAAGCGGTGGGTAAGTATCAGTAAAAATTTCGAAGAAAGTCAAGAATTGTTTCAAAAAGTCAAGGCAGCAAACCAAAGCAGCGAATGGTCGAACGTTTTGAACAAGTCATAGCTAGAGAACCAGATTATCTCAAATTCAAATGAACAAGTCGTAGAAGAAAAAAAAGGGAATAAAATTCAAATGTCGAAGTCAAAGGAGCACAGAATGGAACCGACTCCAAGCAAAATTTCAAACGTATTCAACTGATGATTATGTGAACAAGTCAGCGAATGATGCTCAAGTCGTAGGAGAAAAGAACGGAATCGACTCAAGCATGTTCAAATTCATCAGAGGCATATGCAGTAACACAATCAACAAAAGAATAAGTCAAATATCATCACCAACATTCAATCAGTAATCAAACGGCCAAGCAAAGTGTTTGAAGAATTCAAATAGAATATATGAACGATAATTTAGGGTTTCGTTCCCTATTTAAACCCAATATCATCATCGGCAAAAGGCATTCGAGTTCAAGGAAAATCAGAGAGCAAGCATCAAAATAAATCACGAACCAATCCAGAACTCGAATCAAGTCGAGTATAAGTATAAATCGAAAAAGTGAAAACACGTACCAATTCAAAGCACGAATCAAACTCGACAATTGGAGCAGCCGCAAGCCTATCAAAGCTAGAGAATCGATTGACGAAGCAAATTGAAGTGAATTCATCATCATAATCGATCAGATTTGAATCGGCTACTACAAATTAAAAGAAGCCCTAATTTTTGAAGAGGAACAAAGGAACGGCCGAAGATTTCTCAGAGTAAAAAGGGAAGAGTGACTTCATTTTAACTATCTAGTTGGGCTGGCCTTTATTTTTACAATTGTAAAATTAGGGTTTTGTATTTGTTTGTTTTTAGTTTTATTTAATTTTTAATTTCCTTTTAAAATTTGGTGAATTTCTAGTTGTGTAACTAGGTACGAACTACGATTTTGTAGTTCGAGAATTTGCAACTCTGTGGTTGAGTTGTGGCAGGGTTTTGAGCTTAGAGTTAGGTTAATCAAGTTAGCAGGTGTCGCAAGTTTACGTGTGTTTGTAAGCGTCTGGTAGAAACCTTAGGGGTGGCACGTAGGCAGGGTTTTGCCGTAGCTGGGTAAATTTGTGTGTGATTTCTTCTGCGTTACTGTCTGCTTTTATTTTTATTTTCGCATTAAATTTTTAGTACACCCTATTCACCCCCTATAGGGTGAAAACGATCCTACATTTTCGATCACGTCGAAGGGTGATATTCAAGACCTTTTGACCTTTTCGAAAGGAGATGCTTACTCTATTTTATATTTCTTTATTGCTTTTGACCTTTCGGGTTGATATTTCCCTTACCGAATCCCTTCGAAAGGTATGTATCATTCGATCATGTTTAGATAAAAATAAGAGTTGATATGATATATCATGAAACCATATCAGGGATTTGGCATCACATATTTATTGAGTCACAAGTTTTATTTCCCATGAATTTCATATATAAGGAAATAGAACCCGTGGTGATATTCCATGATGATTTCATAACATATACTCGGAATGAACAAAGAAGATAAGAAATAAATCATGTATGATCAGCCGTTAATATCAAGTTAAAGCTTGATCATGATCATCTCCAAATTCAAAGTTGATCGCAAGCCATAATCCTCTTTATTTTCTCACGATGAAGCTTAGTACAAAGTTTAAGAAGCAAATCCCCAATTTGATTTCTAAATTAGAGCTACAAACTTAATGAGTGGAAGCAGAAGTTGTAATGAGTGCAGAATAGGAAGAATCGGATCCTTGAAACTGGACCCTTTGGGTCTTATTTATAGATGTAGGCGACCCCCCTTTCGGCTTCATGCTTTCGAATGGGTCGAAAGGTCATATTTTATATGCAGTTGCAAACCTTTTGAATTTGTCGAAAGGTTTTCCCTTCACATGCCATTATGGACCTTTCGTCACAGCCGAAGGGTTTGATCTCTTTTATGCCTTCATGAACCTATCGAATTTGTCGAAGGGTTTGCCTTCTATATGCTATTGTTAACCCTTCGACCTTGTTGGAAGGTTTCCCTTTCACTTGATTACTGTGAACCCTTCGACCTTATCAGAAGGTTGCTCTTTCACTTGATTGTTGTCGAGAGCCGTGCTTCCCTTCAATGTTGTCGAAGGGTTGTCTTCCACTCTTTATGATTGCTGCCTTCTTCATAAACCTTTCGAAATTACCGAAAGGTATTTTGTATGTGTTCTAACTGGTTCGAAAGGCTTGCTATGCTTTCGAAAAGGTCATTATAGAGTTGCTTGCTCTTGCTTTGACTTCTCCACTCTCTTTGAAGGTAAGAACTCTTTGAATGTTGAGAGATGAAACCTTTCGCCCCCTCCGAAAGGTTGGGGACTGCTATAAACTGTTGATTGCATCCTTTTGGCTCATTCGAAAGGTTTGACTTGAACTCCTTTTCTTTAGCCTTTGTTTTATGATGAATGGTGGTGGAGCTATTCTTTTATCCCAGCCAGAAGGTGTTTGGTGGTTCTGTTCCTAGCTGCTTTGTTGTGCCTTAGTAATTCTTTCCTTTATACTTGCGGAAGCCTTATTCCGAAGTTCCTACGTGCTCTTCTTTATTAGCATTGAACAATCCTTTCAACACCATTGAAATGTGACTTTTCCTGCTACTCTTTATCCATGCGGAAGCTTTCTGAAGGGCCTTCTTTATCTTCATTTATATTTTATGGTTAACACGTATAATTAACACGGTCGTATATAATGGAAATCAATTTAAAAACATGAATATAAAATAATTAAATGTGGTCATGTATGAGAAAATCAAATTAATATTTGAATAAGAAGGGTCAATGGCCACTAGTGCAACTGGTTAATGGTATGACGCTTTAGACAAAGATTATAGAGGTGATTCGAACCCCTAAGACATCGAAAGGAGCGCTCTACTTGAATAAAGTATCATTCCTACTATCAAAAAAAACTTATTTGAATAAGTGAGATCTTTCAAAGAAGGAAATAAACTAATAAAACAAGAAAGCAAATCAAAACCCTTAAATATATAAATACAACCAAACATATCTTCTCTTCTCATTTTCATTCATTCTTCTCAAATAAAAAAAGAAAAACATAGTTGGTCGACATTATTTAAAGAAGAGGAAGAAGAAAAGAGATAAAGCAAGGAAAATCTAAGAGTTGTAAAGATCTAGCAAATTCTGCTCAGGTGAGTAATATCGTTTCTTTTTAAGATGTTTCCATCTAAATTGATTACAACTTTGATTATTTATGATATAATTCATATAATAGTGTGTTAAATGATAGGCCTTGATTTATGAATGTTTTTTGATTGAAATATTTACTTAGGAAGTTTTGCTATGCTTCCCTGTTCTAATGTTTTTGAAATACCATGAAAATTTAATATGATGGATAAAACATGCTTTTAGAGATGGGTTTTGATTTGGAGAAATTTCCAATGTCAAAATATTTAGTTATAAATTTTTGAAGGAAATCCGTGTATTAAATATGTAAGGAAAAATGGCTTAAATATGAAAACATGAGTAAAACGTGCCAAAGTAATCATTTGTGAATTTCTGAAAATTTATACGTATTTTTCTAAGTAAGAATAGTCATTTCCAAAAGTTTAATTGGAATGCCGAAACTAGATAATAAAGCTAACAAAACTAATTTTTGCATCTATGTTTTGTGATTCAGTAATAAGGGGATAAGATTTTATAAAAGTGCTATAAAAATAAAAAAATGGACAACGTCACTAGCTAAAAGTAAACATGGAACGAATATGAAGGTGACATGTGGAAAGAAATGCACAGATATGTAGATATAAGTAGTTAGTATTACAAGCTTTATGATGTGGTTCGAAGGAAATGACTGAACCGAAGGTGTTATGCCTAGGGTATAACATCTGAAACCTAAAATGAACTAAGCTATACTAAGAAAGTTCGAAGTAAATGAACTTGGTAAGATTATAGCCGAATGAGACAACCAAAGGTTCCAAAATTGGATACGGACGAAGGTGTTCCTAACGAGAGTGAATAAACCAGGATTCCCTAAGATGAAACCCGAGAGAAGTGATTCGATAGCCGAGACCTGTTGACTTTCGAGGAGAGTCAATACCGAAACCTATTATCTTCCAGAGGAAATCTAATATCGAGACACAAGGCTTAAAATGGCTAAAGGTAGTACTTAGAATTTTCTAAAGCAAGATGCATGGCGAAAGAAGTTCTGAGGCTTAAGATGGCCGAAAATAGGCTAGTAGTCTAATGAAGCTAGTAAGACAGCTAAAGCTCGAAATCTGATAAATGAACAATTAGGTCAAGTTTGGAAACTTAAAGATAACTGAAAGTAAATAAGTAAGAACCTACAAAAAATGCTGATGCAGAAAGGCTATTGACATCGTATGGGGATGCTCATCCAAATGACTACCTATAGAGTTGGGTTTGACATTCGACTTCCGAAAGGACAGGGAGTCGAGGCCAGTTGTACGCTTTTGTGAGAGTAAATGTAACTCTCTAAGGGGTTTAAGTAAGTAAATCAGATTTACCAAAACCGTTTAAGGTTGTACATTGTAGTATAAACTAAAGTTAAAGAAACCAATTAGGGTTGTACTTTGCAGTATAAACATAAAGAACTGAGACTGCTTAAGGATATACTTTGTTGTATAAATTTAAAGGACCAAGACTATTTAGGGCTGTACTTTGCAGTACAAACAAAAATAATCGAGACTGCTTAGGGTTTTAGTTTGCATTATAAGACCTAAAGAACCGAGATTAATTAAGGTTGTATTTTGCAATACAATACTTAAAGAACTAAGAATACCGAGGGATATACCTTGTGGAATAAACTAAGTGAAAGACTGACCAATACTTCTTGGGTGGTACCTTGCAGTATATAACAAACTAACGAGTTAACGAGATAAGGAGGGGTTGTACCTTTTGGTATAGAAATTATATTCAACGAAACCAAAGATAGTTTCATAGATGATATTTTCAAAATCTGAATATGACCCAAGTTAAGTATTATGTTTGAGACCCTAAACCTAAGATAGCTTGAATATAGTTTTGTTTAATAAGTGTTTATGCATGCCTAAGTAAGCATACCTTTTGTTATGATTTATGACTTATGCTAGTCTTATATTAATTGTGTAACCGAGGCTAGTGTTGTGGAAACCCAATATGTGCTTTAGTAGTGTGGTCCTATTAGCGGAGGAATTTAGATGGGAAGTGATATTATTCATACCATACTTATGCCTCATCTATGTGTTTTTTGTTATCCCCTATAAACTTAGGGGTACTCGTTTGAGTAGGTTGAATTGATAGGTTTTCAAATTACAAATTTTAGCCGGAAGTAATTACCGAGACTATACAAAAGACAAAGATGGGCAGAAGGGTTTACTATTATTTACTTTAATGTTGCTTACATTCCATCATGTAATGTAAATATTTGTTAAGTCCAAGGGACTACAAGGGTTCGACATCTTCATATGTCGGATCTTTGATGCTACCATGTAATGATTTATATTTTACCCTTACATGGGCATGATTTGGGATTTGAAATATGTAAAGATAATGATTTGTAATGAAATTTTATTGGGCATTGCTAAACAGACTCCATTTTTGGATGGGGGAGAAAATTTAGGGAGACTTCACCAAGGAAAAAAACTGTTATGGGAACTCCACCATAATAAAATGGTTTACAATTTTACCCCCTATGCTATGTAAAATTCAACAACCAACTATCGAAAAATGAGAAGAAAATCAATGATGATTCATCAAAAACCATTTTCGATGGGGTTTTCTCGAAACAAGGAGAAAAACGATGATTAAAGATAGAAAAACCAAGGGTAGTTTTGGTTTTTTTTTCGTTATAGGGAGATAAAAAAATTTGTTCACCACTTAGATATTTTTTGAAAAATGGCCCTATTATCTAGTTTGGCATCCCTTTAACAATGCTCATTTTATTTAGTTGCTCTATTTACTTTGACGGTTATGTATATATACTAAACTTAATTTGTTGCCGAAAGATAAATACAAGATGACTGCTGCACACTGCGGTTTCATCTTTGGATTTTGGAATGAGGGTTGTTACAGTTTGGTATCAATGCTTAGGTTGGGGGACATTAAAGTAAAATAAAGCTAGGTTTAGTACTTAGTAGAGAAATGAACACCTTGGGTAGGATATATAATGTACCTGTTTTTTAACATAGATATATAAGTGGATATATTTATCCTTCTATTATTGTTTCACTCTCTTTCTTTTCATTTCTAATGAAGACTTGCTTAAAAGAAAATCAAAATGGAAATCAAAAGTGGATGAGTGGCGGTAGGAGGAGCAAACGTAAGAAGGAAGACTGAAGTACTCAGACTAATGGGAGAAACGAAGGTGCACCACGAGTGGTTGAACATGAAGCTTCTCGCCAGGTTAATGTTTTGGGTGTTGGAATTAGGCCCGGCCCAGCAGAAGAAATAGGTAAATTCAAAAAAGGTTCCATTGTTGTGTCTTTAATGGGCCTATGTAGTCTAAATACTTTTATAACTTTTCTAAAATTTCTTTTAAATAAAATCAATTTATATTTAAACCGATAAATAAAGTTTTATTTTATATAATTTGTATTAAATTATATATCTGTGTATCATATACACATATGTGTGTACATGCATGTGTAATAGGATAATATGTGCATAGTTTGACATGCACTTGTATAGATATTGAGATTTACATTGAAACAGACACGTTAGCCTCTCTCATATACAAATAGGTTGTCTAAATGTATATATATATATGTATATTTGAATATCTATATATATATTATAAAATAATACTTGTAAAATGGTATTTAATAGTACATTTATATAAATATATATGTATATGTAAAATATAGTTATATTACAAAAAAAATTTAATATTAAAAAATAAAATTAATATATATATATATATTGGAAGTTGTTACAACTAAAAAAATATTAAACTATGTATGTATATATTACATATAAATATATGTGTAAAAATAAATACTTATAAAATATTATAAATTATATAATAATATATATATATATTGCTTTAGTCCTAGAAATAAAATATTTATTTTTATTTTTATTTTTATTTTTGGTTTCGGTTTTAAAACAATTAAATAAATTTTTTATTTTCTTTTGAATTTTCCATACAAAAAATCAATTAAAATTAAATTTAAAAAAAACCAAAATCAAAATGATAATGTGCTTTGCATAAAATTTAATATTTGTATTTTATATTATATATAATTTATATATACATATTTAGTAATTACATAAACTAGTTTTAGGTTAAATAAATGTATTTAAATTATATACAAATTAAATTTAGAAAAAACCATGAGCATGTAAATGTCATTAAAATTTTATAAAATATATACGATATATATATATTTATATTAAAGTATTATATTTAATATATAAGTGTTTTAACTAAATTAGAAACTGATTAAATATACATATGATTTTAATTTCAACACGACAATAAATTTTTTAATTACTAGGCCATAAGCTTATTAAGTATTATAAAATATGCAGGTGCGCGAGCGCACACACGAACAACCATCCAAAACTATGTAACAACATATTGATATATGGTCGTAATAATTGCTAACTACCAAAATTGTGATATAATAATTGAATTAGATATTACTAAATCAGAAGTATAACTTTCAATAATGCCTAATACATACACGTTGAAGTGAAGAACGAACTCCTTGATTCCAGTTCCAATTCTAAAGTTGCTAGCTCCCAAACCGCTCCACCATCAACGATCAAATCGAATTAATTTGTTGTAAATTTGTGCTTTAGAGTTTTGGAGCTTTTAATGGTGTGGCAAGCCTCATATGTACAGCAAGGATGGAGAGCAAAGTGCCAAAACAAGTGAGTGTTAGAGGGAATACATAAAGAAGGGATGAGAGAGTGAAATAATGATCAAGATCCTTGTTTTTCTCTTACTAGTTCTCTCCTTTTGAATTCAAAATTCCTCTCTCTAAACCATCATATGGACACCTTCTATTTTCTGCCCTATAGCCAACCTAAGCATGCTTCACTTGGACCTTAAAACCATTTCAAGCCCAACAATATTATCGCATTTAACTCCAATTTAAACGCGTATCGATATCATATATCGAACAGTATATTTGTAACTATTATAAATTTACTGTTTAATATTGTTCAATATATCAAATAATATTTTACAATTAATATTTCATAAATATTAATTAATTTATAACGATTACAAATTAATTAAATTGAGTGGTAAAAAGAGTACTCAATGTTTCGATTGTGTGACTCTTAAGTGTAAAATCGGCCAACGATTAATATCGAACAATTCGAATATTAACGTTCACACATCACTTAGAAGGTGGCGTGACATTATAACCAAATTTATCGCTTATTTGGTTTTGGTAACATCCAATTTTACTTTATTAAGCGTTACCCTGCTATGACAATTATTTACAATAATTCTCTTCGTCAAACCTATGTCATTTGGACTTATGAAATTTGGTAATGATCAAAATTCCAATATCGTCCATCTTCGGTTCTATATTCCAAATACAAAGTCCTTGGTTCAATAATAATTATTATTATTAACCGAAGTGCAATGGTCAGAGACTTTGACTTAGAGTTAACTTCAGTTGACAATGATAATAATCTCATATAATTGAGAAGACGAATCCTCTCATGAATAGTGTTTCACTTCCAATACTTTCACTCGACCCAGCTATAGTCATTCGATAGACGTGGTGCGATGATTTAACCATAATCAAAGCGGAGCTTCCACATTGAAGATTAACAGTATTCTCAAGTCGAGAGAACTGTGTAATTTTGTTACGTTGATATTTTCTGTTTGATCGTAGTTATATTAACCAATAGAAAACTATCGAGCGAGTTCGATAATTATCCAATAACTATCAGTACATAACCCCTTGGTACCTCCAACAGTCATGAGTAATACAGTGCTTAACATTTGGTGAGCGGTACGTACTTTAGCTTCAATGGATGTATCGATATCCAGTCTCGATTCATCTTAATTGGGCTTATTTAAAATCTTATGTTTAATTTCATTATGATAAATTACTCATGGTTACAACACTTTATAACTACTATCAAAAAAATATCATTTATGGATTTTCTATTAAATATACTTTTAATTTAATTAATTAATTAATATAACACTTTACATCTATTATACAATAGAAAGAAAACACTTTTTATTTCGAACAAGATTGGTAATCGAGTTATATATATGTAACAAATTATATAATTAATCCTAGGACATAACCCTAACTTTATCAATCTCCCACTTGCACTTAGAGCTAATTATGGAATCATAATCCTATCCCTTCGATCGGTTTGATAAGAACTGATCGAGTTAGACCCTTCGTGCCTGGATCCTCCATGTTGTTCTAATTATCTACTATCAATCAACTATCTCTGATGCTGATAAACTATCTTTATCATTTGGAACTAATTACAGTATGTTTCTCGACTTCTAGTGAGCTCTTATTATTACATTATTATCATATAACGATGATGTAGTATTCTCAATACTTGGAATCACCCTTAGCTTGGTAATAAATTTGTGCATTTATACTTATATACATTGCTTTTATTTTGGCCTTATTCAAAGCGACATACTTAGCCTTTTTTTTGAATCGGCCTGTAATGACATGCCTTTTCGACTGTCAAAAGTCGACACTAATACATCCATAGTATTCACATGCCGAGAATCCAAGTTCTAGAAAGACATATTTGTATAGTGAGAGAAAAGAAAAAACAGAATAGAATCTCACATCATGACGAGTAATATATAATATCCAAATGATTTTTACGAAAAGAAAACTTTACAACAATCAGATTAAACTAACTTATCATCAGCTTGGACAGTTATAACAGTTTGTCCTTACAATTGCTGATAATTACAAAACAAAAAATACATTGGAAAATAAAATACGCAAGGTCTTGGAGGCATTTAGCTCGTCTTCTGAAACTCCAAAGCGTCCAACTAAATCAAGGAAATAGTATTCGGGTCTGATCCGAGTATTATAAGAAAATAACATCCGGATCGGTCTGGTAAACTAGAATGAGAAACTCAAATCATATGGATTTTAATGTTATAAAATCTTTCAAAAATAAAGGTATCTCGTAAGACCGCACCATACATAAATATGGATGGGATTTTACCTTACGATAACCAAACCATTTTATTAGAAAATCTAGTGATATTATAATAATGTCTAGGGTTTAAAAAAAATTTAATTATAGCAAGAATGGTTGCATTAATTACATTCAATAACATATTTAGTACACAACAAAATCCGTAAAGGCACATATTGGAAAATGGATTCCATGCAATGACAAGGCTACTAGGGTAACGCCCGCCACATTAAACCTCTAGAGAAAATGTACCGAGGGCCTATCATGGACACACTGCCAATATAGAACCCGCATACCCCTTCCTAGATAGGATCGAATATGTCATCACCCGGGTTGCTATATACAACCGTCCTAGGCCCTAGCATGCATAAATCCATAAATATCGGTCTAGATCGGGTGATTACCATATCCTAATGGCAGCGAACCGTATAGCTCTGCCGCATGTTCCCTGTTTTAGTCAATACCTCGTGTGAGGCTTGAAGCTACGTTTTACCTTTTTAGAAAATCCCACTTGGAATGCTAAGACTGCCCTCCAGGCAACAACGCAATGCTATCATTCATCCGTATAAGTTGTTCAGGATATGAATAGACTAAAGGCACTACTTCTACTACATCTGTTTTGGAATCACCATCAGGATTAACAGCAAATAGCCCCTGCACTCCAAAGAAGTCCATCTTTGATTTCCATCATCTTCAAGATGTCCGAATTCTAATGCTTATGCCGCTTTGAAGTGGTTTTCAGATAAGTCATGCTAATCCGATCTCAGTCTCTCCAAGCCAACAAATGGTAGTTTTCAACTGAATCAATCCCGGTTCTTTCAAAAGAAAATAGGCTATATAAGAGTCCCAAAAGGATCCCTACTGTACCCCTTAAAATGAGAGACGTTTCATTGGAATGAGTTCTCTCTTAGAAATATCAAACCGAACGAAATTGCGAAGTTTTTATATACTTCCTAAGTCAAAATAGGTCAAGATATCAATAGTGGACAAACCACTATCTGGTGTAAGTATATATTTTGCATATGGGAAATCGGGCACCATATACTTATCACTACCTTTTGATTTTAACCCTGTACCATCACTCGATTAACAATGAAGTTAGACAAGTTAAAGAACTATCCTTGCCATGACGTACATTCTTAAACTCTTACATATAGAAACGGACTTCCATACCTCAAATTTAGTGTCAAGTATAAGGTAAAGTACCTTCCATATACTTAATTAATCATAACCTATTAGAAATTAACCCTTTTATACTTATCATATTTTTGACATTTCGACTTCTCTACCCTTGCTCAAAATCGAAGCCAGGCAAGTTAGTGCACTGGTTTCATATGGCGTTGCCTTAGTTAAAGCACCCCGATTCTAGATCTCACAGATAAAGGAAAGTCAACTTTTCATGTTTTAGTGCTAAATATAAGATGACTTATTTTCCATAAAACATGTCAACATTTTAGCACTACTTATCATATTTGTTTTATGTTACTTAATGTCACCGATAAAGAAATCCTTTGCATAAAACAAAGTCTTTTTTAAGATAATCGGAAAATCAACTTCGTAAACTTATTACTAGTCTTTGATTTCAAATTAGTTATTTGAAACATTTTCCAAAGTCATTTATTTAAACCAAAGCTTGATTTGAAAAGGCAAAATCTTTCCATTTTACAAAGTAAACAACTTATTTAATAATAACAAATTTTTATAAACTAAATTTTCTATACAATTTCCTTAAACCGTTTACTATAACAAAATGTTATAGTCCATAGTATCTTTCCATTTCTCGAAAACATTTATTACAACAATAGTGTTGAAATCCATGCTTCCTTCCTCTTTCAAAATTACTTTTAAAACTCTTTAACCATAGTTTTAACTTGTATAAAAAACCATCCCTTAAAAGAAGGTCGCTTTTCAAACAAAAACCCGACTTTTGAAACAAAGCGGTTTCCTTTGTAAAATTTAAACGTCTTGTTTAATTAACTCAAATATATTTAAATCTTCAATCTCCTTTTTAAATACTTATATTACTTTTATAAAACACATTCGAAAAGAATTTACAAAATACCAAAAGTAGATAACCTTTTATAATTTATTAAAAACACAGATTTCCAAACTGCATCCATAGCGACTATCGCTATATGGAGCATAACTTCTAAAACTAGTTTTGTATATCAGATAAATTTTAAACCACATTCCTCTCTATATTTCAAACCACTACATATCTTTGCAAAAAGGTTTGAAAAAAAAGTCATGTTTGGAAACTATTTCAAAATACTTTAGGAAACAAACATTAAAAGAAAGCACGAGATTTCAATGTCGCATAAAAACAAATTATCAAAGCAATTCGACTAGCAACTACATCCACTTCATTACATCATACATAGCGAGTAATGATGTAAAGTAAAATAACATGGGGAGGAACTCCTTAGAGTCCTTCTATAATATAGTCCCTCGTAAATCCTCCATATATGCACTTCGAAGTGCTTCCATAGCGACCTACTCGCTATGAAGACACTTCGACCCCCATTTCTTTGCTTTTGTTCCCTGCAAATAAAAGAAACATATGAGATCCGCTACCAAGTGAGAATCAAATCCAAACAACAACATATAAGAAATACACAACAACCAAAACAAGCAATTATTTTACAAGAATTCTCGAAATATTGATATGGCATAAAAAATAAGTTTCCTCACTTTATCTCGACCAAACATTACCATAAACAACTCCAACCAAGGAAGCACATATTCCTCCTACCTTCACCTCCATTAGCACATGGCCAAGCGTCCCCCTTCACCTACATGCGCACTGCCCAAGATCTCCTCCCTCATTTGTTAGCTCACGACCTAAGTCCATTTGGGAAAAATATGCTCCATTCTCCAAGCTTTGACTTGCTAGTTGTTGATGCCATGTTATTTTAAAGAATATACTTTAGTTTGGAGGAGAAAGAAGATGTTTTGAAGTAGAAAAGAGGAGAAGGAAGAGAGAAGAGAAGAGAGGGAAGAAGAAAGAAAAAGTGAAAACAAATGAAGTAAAGAGATCATTTTATAGAATTGCAAAAAGTGGCAAAAGACACCACTTACCCTTTAGACAAAAGACCAAATTACCCTTTCTTTTCCTTCTATGCTTAGCTTCCTCCATGTGCCAAAGTACTTCCATAAAATCCCAAAAAGAAGTACACAAATTTATGTACTTTATCACTTAAAATAAGAAAGAAAAATCTTTCCTACTTTATTACCTTAATTAATTACTTTTTTTAAAACACTTTAGTTACACTTACTTTTACTAATCCTTTTTACATTATTAAACCATTATTATATGTATAAGTGTATGTTAAAAAAGTGTGTATATGTGTACAATAACTTTGCGACAACTTTCATTCGATAAAAAGTCGAAAATCCGAAAAATGATTTTTGGCACATTTTCAATTTTTCATTGAACTGTTTATTTTTGTAAACAAACTTTCAAAATGAGGTCACCATTATTATTTATTAATTAAAAATGGGTTATTTGATTATTAAAACCATTAATTAAATATTTGAAATTAATTAAATACTCACAAATCAAAGCAATAAGATTCTGGGTCGTTACATTCTTTCCTCCTCAAAAGAATTTCGACCATGAAATTTCATCACAACCAAACAAGCAAGAAACAAGACATACTAATTTCTAACATTTCACTAACAAACAAACTCAGAGTTTGTTTAGGTTTACAACCTTCTTATCTCTCAAGGATAATAAACAATCTACTGAGCATACCTTATGCTCAACAGCCATAGGTTATTACTCAATCGATTATTAACACAACCTCATGACAAATCAAAGAGTCATCTACCCAACTCCTCATAAACCATAAAACATTAAAGGAAAGTATGCTTAAGCCCGTACAGTGTACATGAATCATCGGTATGCAATATCCGATCACTTGTTCAGATACATAAATCTCCCATCCAAACTAGTATAGATCACTTAACTTCTACATTGCGGAACTCTGATCCAGTTCCTTAACCTGATACTTATGTTTTCCTTACTTAGTACTAAACTATGATAGAAAACACTCACATCATCCCAAGAATCTATCTTCAGTATCACATACAAGAATTGAATGAAAATGCCTAGTTCGGACCGATGTATGTCACCCAGAAATCATGTGCCCAAACTCTTGATCAAGAATTGTTATGCGAATAAAATGTTCCAAGTCCAACATGGTTTTTATCCCTTGAGGATAACTTAATAATTATACTACTCCATTTCTTTTTACTTCGCAAAATTATTTATAGAAGCATTTCATAAAGACATAACTTAAAATTTTAAACTTGTATAATACCCTATTAACCCTAAGAGTATATACAACTATCTAATTTAATCTTTTATCTTTTCTTAAATTCATATGCAGGTCCTATAGTGAAAACTTTTCTTTGTGGAAGCTTTTCCCAATAGATCTTTTATCATCCAAATCACAAAGAGATAAATTTGGATAGAAAATAAACGGACATGAAATCAAAAATCAATACACAAGAGATTCCACCCAACCACCCTCTTTATTGATTCACCAAAATTTGTTTACAATTAATCGAACAAAATTAAAGTAAAAAAATACAAATTGAACCAATAACCAAATTGAAAAGGGGAGTCTTGATCTCTACGGCTAAAATTGTTGGAGGAGAAGAAAAAAGATGGAAGAAGAGAGAATAAGCAAATAGATTTCCACACTTTTTACACTCTCTCTTCTATTCTCTATTTATAACATCAATTACTTAATGCCCAAGTTAATATTAGATGGCAAAATATAAATTGATCAGCCAATCAGAGAGAGAATAAACATAATCAAATATGCCTATTAATTAAGGGAAACAAAATCTTCTCTTTCTTTCTTTTGCATATTTATTTCCTTCTATTTGTGATTTATTATCATTAAAATTTAACGCTCCACGTTGATGCAAAATCACATATATCCAACATATCAAGCATGCCATCTCTATATCTATCATAACTCCCTATATCTCAATCATACCAAATTACAAACCTCTACCACCGTCTACAAGTGATGCATCTCCCGTCATGAGGTGCACCACACCAATCGGTCTTAAAAGCGTTTGCAATACCACAAAGACCTCAATATAGTCTTTGTGGATTTTCCTACTCGACACCCGTCTACCACTCGATCTGAACCATTACATGGTCATTATCGATCCCTCGAGCATCATCAACATGAAGACCCCTGTCTAAAATATGATCCTCAACATGATCATCATAAGTAGTGAACACATTAGCCTCTCCACCTGATTAGGGACCAGGCTCTCCAACGTTCACTCGCTTCCCATAGTCGACTACATGACCAACCAAACTATAAAGATTTCCTTCTTCCAATACTCCTCTCATCCCTACAAGACCACCCTTCTTCACTCTCAAAACTCCACCTAGAGTCTCATAAGTGCAACAACGACGATCCAACTGACCGAGAGAAATAAGATTATGTGAACTAGAAGGAACATGCCTCACGCTCGAGACTTCTCTAATCACACCATCATGCATACGAAACCAGATGGATCCAATACCAAAAATCGGTAGCTCTTCTCCATTGGCTGTCCTAATCATGCCGACACTCTTCTTATAAGAAGAGAAACAATTCACATATCTATAAATGTGAAAACTGGCTCCTGAATCCATCTTCCAAAGCTTCTCTTCACAAATGAAGACATCACAAGAAGTATCACTATCGCTACCTTCAACTATGCCCGCCCGTGTATCACTATCGCTATCACTGTCACTATGTATATCCTTCTTTTGAACCCTTTTATACGCTTCACACCTATTGCGCATATGACCCTTTTTGTGACAATAATAACAAACGACACTTTTTGACATACCTTTACCATTAGTGACTTTCTTCTTCGGACTTGTATCCTTCTTCGAGTCCTTTGCTACCATAGCCTCAACTTGAACTAATTTCACAAATGACCCTTTTCTTCTAAGCTCCTTGTTCAAAATACTACTTCGAATAGTTTCCAGTGAGATAGTTCCATTAGCATTGGAATTACTCAATGAAACAACCAAAGTTTTCCAACTTTATGAAAGCGAACTCATCAATAAAAGAGCATGTAACTCATTATCAAATTTGACATTCATGTTTTCCAATTGATTTATTACATCTTGAAATTCGTTCAAATGCTCTGCAACAAACTTCTCTCCATCTAATCTTAGTTGAACCAACTTTCGAACAAGAAAAGCCTTATTTGTAGCATTCTTCGACTCATACAAAGATATCAACTTGTCCCACAAAGCCTTCATGGATTCACAACTAGCCACATGATGGAAGACTGAATCATTAAGATATTGATGAATCAACGGAATTGCCTTTTTATCCATCTTCTTCCATTTTCCCTCCTCTACATCAGAGGGCTTCTTCCCATCTCTATCAATCGAATAATGAAGAGCAATGCGGTATAAAACATCTTCCATCCTAGGCTTCCAAATATCCTAATTCTTTCCATCCAAAATAGCCATCTTTGAAAAAGAAATCACATCCGACATCGCAATAATTTTTCAAATCTAAAATTACTCTAAGCTTTGTGATGACCTTGCTCCGATACCAATCTATAGTGAAAATTTTGCTTTGCGGAAGCTTTTTCCAATAGATCTTTTATCATCTAAATCACAAAGAGATAAATTTGGTTAGAAAATAAACAGACATGAAATCAGAAATTGATACACAAGAGATTCCACCCAACCACCTTCTTTATTGATTCACCAAAATATGTTTACATTAATGAACAAAATACAAATTGAACCAATAACCAAATTGAGAAAGGGAGTCTTGATCTCTATGGCTAAAATTGTTGGAGGAGAAGAACAAAGATGGAAGAAGAGAGAATTAGCAAATAGATTTCCACACTTTTTACACTCTCTCTTCTAGTCTCTAGTTATAACATCAATTGCTCAATGCCAAGTTAATATTTGATGACAAAAAATAAATTGATTAGCCAATTAGAGAGAGAAATAAACATAATCAAATATGCCTATTAATTAGGGGAAACAAAATCTTCGCTTTCTTTCTTTTGCATATTTATTTCCTTGTATTTGTGATTTTGTATCACCAAAATTTAACAGGTCCAAAATAAATCCGGGTCATAAAACCGAGTCGACCTCTTCGACCACTTTAACCATCCGGTCTGGTAAGTAGCTAAAAAGAGTAGGATGCTAGTATTCAAACTCAATCATAGAGTCTACTTTTCCTTAGACATCTCCAAGGTAAAGACGTTTTATTAGTCGGCCCAATAACATCAAATAGTTTATACAACTTAGATGTTAAAACCAAAGACACGGTTTCAATAAGACAAAGTTTATTAAGACCTTCTTATTAAATTTAACCCATTTAAGAACTTATGTTAAATTATTTCTTCTCCAACCTAGAGTGATATAACCCATATTAAAAATTCCATTTACCAACACACTTTTTTTAATCAAAATACCTTTTTACTTTGACTTCATTTTCTTTACGAAAACTAAGAAATAAATACCCAGTTTTATTTTAAAATCCTTTTGAAATGATATTATATATTTTAATCCATACAAAATATACATATAAACCGAGTAATCCCAAAATAATACCAAGGAACTAGGTCTAACCAAATAGTATCATACATCCTTTTATCAAGAAGAGTAATACTTAAGAGAAGTGCTTACCTTCCGGACACATATCTTGCCCATTTAGTCACTTTTGAGCCACTTAAACTAGTTAACATAACACAAAAATACTTATATATTTCTTATATATATAAAATAGCTTTAGCACTTCATTTATTAAAACCTATTTTAGGCTTATTCAGATTCGAACGTTTTGATCGTACAATGACAAAGGGAATAATTTACCAAGTGCACAACAATGTTCGCCTGAGCAAACATCCGATTGTCACTTAGAAGATTATTCAGATCACCATAAAACTAATCGAGACTCATTCCCCTAACTATCCTCTAATGACCTGCAAATTTATCACTTTGATAAATGATATTTAATTTTGAAATATTCAAATAAAAGGTTTTATAACACCAACTATAAAGATTTAAACCCTAAAATTATGATAATAAACTTGTTTTAAAATATAATTGTGGAATATAATTTCATAAATAAAGCATGTGCTTCATACATAAATTTTCATCGATAAACTGGTTTTCAATAAAAAGGAGATTTTCTCAGTATTTGAGTGCACGAGTCTGGATACATACACTAATATATCTATTTAAACAAGATTATGGATTAAAATTATTTATTTTATTTTTGAAAAATAAAATGTATTTATGACATCATCAATAATGGCATCATATTTAATAATTGATTTATGAATTTAAATTGAGATTTAATTATTTAATAATTATTATAATTATTCAAATATTTATTTTTAAATGATAATAATTCATTTTAATTAACTATGAAGTGATAATAAAACATTTATAATAGTTTTATAAAGATATGTACTTGATTTGAAAATATAAGAAAATTCGTATCGCTTTATCGATATAACATCACTTTTTGTAAACAATTGTTTAATGTCAATTCATATGGTTTTATAAATCAAATGTAATCATTTTAATTAGTTAAAAATGATGGGAAATTAGTTTTTCAATTTGTTTGCATTTATACATAAATTAATTTATAAGTGAAAATGTGACCGGGAATCGGCTTCCCGATTTTCAACGGTTTAACGAACGGAAGTTGTTCAAAGTTGTTGCAACATTGTTAATATGTCTTGTGCATATATATAACATACACATGCACACCTTAACATATACATGAACACATATATACATACAAATATACATATACACTTATATATTACAAAAGATCTAAGATATTTTTATATAAACTTCATCCTTAAGCAAATCAAAGTCAATGCACATGGCATGGTAGAGAAATGAAGTGATGGAGGCACATGGGGAGAGGGATCAACATGTAGAATGATGGGAAAGAAGGGGTGTGGGTTGATGGTAGAAAAGGAAATGCACATTTAGATATTTTCACACATTTTTGCCTATAAATACAAGGCCTTAGCTCTCTCGTTTCATTCATCCATTCGCTTTTCTTCCTCCTTCGTCTTAAAGCTCTAAGAGCTCTTCTTTAATGCTTTCCATGCCTTGAGAAAATATTTGCAAAGTTATGGCAAAATAAAGTAAAATACACACACATATATACCACGTTATTCCACTTCAAAACCAAGGCAAATCACTCCACATCTCCACTCTAAACCCATGGCGACCACCCTCCATCAACAAGGCCAAGCCCATCTGTAATGACCCATTATTTTTGATAATTAGAAATATTAAATTAAATAAGATTTTGAAATTCAATATTGGGAGAAATTAAAATTTTTGATTTATTAATGAGAAAAATAATTAGAATATAATTTAATTTCATTGTTTGAATGTTATTGACAACTATTTTAATGTAATTTCAATCAATTGAAATAATTGTGAAGTTAATTTGGTTGTAATTGTAAATAAGGAATTAAATTGGTAATTAATGGAATTTAAATATTATAATTAATATGGTAAGATGATAACTGAATAATATGAATGTAATAAAATGTAAACTAATGTTAATTTTATTCGTAAGGTAACTGTTGACTCAATAATAAGAGTGTAAATTGAAATAAAAGAATTTGATTGAAATTAAATTATAATTAACTTGGGTTTTACTGCAGTTGTAGTTTGACGCTGAAATTAATGAAACGTTTAAATATTGAATTTGATATGGAAATTTATTTTAAAAGATTTTAAATTTCTGTGTAATCAGAAATGATGAAAATAGTTAACTATTAAAATTGAATTTAAAGTGATTAAACAAATTTAATAATAATTTAATTAATTAAAGTAAGAATTAGCCATTTTGGCTATTATCTCGGATTTCGACGAAACCAGTTCCATCGGATCGTAACAGTGAATTATTGTAGGATTTCAAGTTTTGTAACGATCGGACTTGCCGTTTGATCGTGCAAGCTCGAAACGCGTAGAAATCGATTAATGGAATTAGGGTTTGAGAGTTGTTCCATTGAGTTCAGAAATATCAAAAACCTCACTTTCGAAATATATAGAATGTCATGGTTTCATTCAGAGTTGGAAATGAGCTTTTCGGGCATGTGCGACCATTTGGGCCCAATTGATCGTATGCTGTGAATATATATTTATCCTAGCCCATTCTATTATCTCTAACCCTAGTAGCCTTTCATTTTATTCTGTACATATATCAACTTCTTATTTGTTCCTCCTTCTCAAATGGCAGACATTCCCTAACCCTAATTTCAAAAATTTAATTTCGAAATTTAAACTCCTCAAACCATGGCAAATTGTATATCTTAGGAAAGCTCCTGATGAGTGCAATCTACTGTTGCAATTATTTTTTCGATTTGATGCATTGTTTGGCCTGAAATCATTGAAGAAGTCTCGACCGTCGAAACTAGAGTTTGTCGTTTAACGGTGGATCTTCGTCGATAGGACGATCGGGAGGCGTTGCTGCGTAGAGGTTGATCAGCAGAGTAGATCCATGGTGTTAGTTTGGGTCGCAAGTGCATGAAATTGCCAAAACTAGGTCGAATAGGTGCGGCGACGCAAATCTTTTCTGGCGTCATAGGGCGTTCGGCAACCTTAGGGGAGGAGCGGCCAGGCGCGGTGGTGGCCGTGGCATGATCAGATTAGGTGATGGAGGTCTCGTGGCACGTACGTTTGGAGTTGGAAGCGTGGCGGCTGGACGATCTTGGGTTAATCGTAATATTAGGGTTTTGCTGAGATGATTGGTAAGCGAATTTATGATTTTCCTTCTCATTTTTATTTTATTTAAATTAAATTTTCAAACGTTCTAATATCCATAACTTTTACATACGAGCTCGGCTTCACGCACGGTTTTCTCCGTTGCGATCGTATCGAAATTTCAGATAGCATGGAACTAGTTTGGTTGGATTTTGAGACTACTGGATTTTTGGGCTTTATTTGGATTTCAGTTCGACTAAAAATCAAAGGTGAGTGATTTAACCCTCTCATGAATACTAAACCATCTTATATTAGTTAAATTAAATTTATGATGTGATTAGAAATTTTTTGATTGTTGTTTGGTATTTTAAATTTTCATTTAAATTTAATTTGAATTTATATTGAATTTAATTGCCATTTAATTTAATATTGAATTTAAATTGTTAATCAAATACCTGATAGTGATAACCAGTTAATTGTTGTGATTTATTAGCTGATTTGAATGATGATTGTGATGGATGCTTAAGTGCTAACATTTTGGATGATTCGATATTATGTTTATTTTACATGTCGTTATCACACTGAAAGTTCTCTTAGTTATTGTTAGAAAATCACTATGGGTTGAAATGGTACATACCCGAACGATCTTATAGATTAGGGAAAAATCGTTATGGGTTGAAATGATAAACCCAACCGATTTTATGGATTTGGAAATTATGATTCGGGATACGGGTTGAAATGATATGCATCCGGAAATTTAAATTATTACGGGTTGAAATGATAAATATCCATATCACTTGACAATAGGGTAGAAAATTATATATGGACACCGGGTTAGTTAAATAAATGATTTTAAATCCTTAACTTTTGAATCCAGTTAAATGATATTATGAAATAAAATTAGATTTATATGAACTGAATTATCTTCAAAATCCAAGCTTTTAAAATGTTGAAATTAAAATTGGTTTAAATGAAGTGTTTAAAGAATTTAAATTGAAATCTTAAAGTTGAATTTTGAAATGTAAATGAAATTTATCAAAATTGAGTTATTGTAAACGTTTGAATATTTAAACTTTGAAACCTATTGAATTTGAAGTGGTTTAAATTTGTAGTTCAAACATGGATTTGAAATCGATATAAATTATAATGGTTTTAATGAGAATTTGAATTGAAACTTTTAGCCTTTTGAATGGAAATCGTTGAACTAAGATTTATTTAGATTGAATTTTAGGAACTAAAGTTGATTTGAATTGATTTGTGAAATTGGAAGAAACAATTCTAATTTGAAACTATTTTCAATATAAACTCTTTTAATATACAAACTCTTTTAACATATAAACTATTTTCTCATATAAACCATTTTAATATATTAATAATTTTTAATACATTAACTACTTTTAATTTACAACCCATTTTAATATATAAACTATTTCTAATCTATATAAACTATCTTAATCTATAACTTATTTTTTTTTAAATTATAAACTATTTTAATATATATTATTTTAAATTTATAAACAACTTTTAATATATATATATATATATATTAATCTATAACCTATTTTTTAAAATTATAAACTATTTTAATATATATTATTTTAAATTTATAAACAACTTTTTATATATATTTTAATATATAACCTATTTTAATATATAAACTATTTCTAATATATAAAATATTTTAATCTATAACCTATTTTGAAAATATAAACTGTTTTTAATGTATAACTATCCTAATATATAAACTACTTTCAATATTCAAACTGTTTAAAGTAGGAATTATTATGATTTAGATTTAATTGACTTAAATGCAAATATTTTGATATGATAGTTTAACCTATTTTGTGGTTATGATTTTGAAATTGAATATGATTTAAAGTGAATATGATTTCGAAAGTGATATGAGTTTGAAGTGAATATGATATTTTGATATCAATTATGAATCGGTTTTGGAAATGTAAAAGAACCAACCGGTGTGAAATAAGCGTTTGGTTGTTAAAGAGACTAGGATCAGATATTGTCATACTCTCTGCCAATACCGAAAACAACTTTAACAACTGTGCACGTGATGGAGAATTCAGAATGAAGTAGAATGGTTCGGCGAACGCTACTGAAATGAAGTAAGAGAACGATGATGGATATCCTTGACTTTTGGGTCATAATTAAAATGACTTAAACAGGAGCTATACCGGGCCAAGTGGGGTCGCTTCCCCTATTGGGCACATTTCTTTGATACCATATTTATTACTTTGTGATTTATTTAGTGACCACCCCTCGATTTGATTATGGGAGTGTGTTCCAAGGTGGACGGTAGTAGCTGCTATGCGTTACCACCAGTCCGGGAGTGCAAAACGGTAGAATCCTACCTTGGGCATTGCCCCACGTGCCTTGTCATATTTATCCTGATTGCACCCACTACGAGTTTGGTTTGTTTCGTACACTATGGAGTGCCCTTTAGCAGCCCTCTAGTTTACGGAGGGATTACGGTACTGTTTAGACTACAACATTTATAAAAAATGTGTTAAGGGGGATATGGGTAACGCCTTAACACTATTTTAATACTTTACTTTACTGTAGACATATTATAATAGTGTATTGTATTACATATGTAGATAGTTTAACGGATCCTTAGGAGATGGAATCCCGAACATCTCTTAAGTTATTGCACACACGTTAGACACTGGATAAGAGATGTAAAAACATCTCTGAAGCCATTACACTCATATTTACTTATTTTGATTTAACTTACATAAGATCTTTTAGTTCTGACCCGAGTGTTTTGTTTTTCATTATGCTCAGGTTAGCCTGAGCATTTCAGTGTTGAAGACTTTATTTCTGGAGGACAAAGACGGAGATTTGTATACTATATATATATATATTCCACTGCATCATGTTGTTCCGCTGCATTATTTACTTATTCATGTTGTATGTATAACTTTGATTGTATTGTAAAAGTGTAATCAAATGTTATTTGTAAAACAGCTTCATGAACTGTTTATTTGATTATTATATTTTGTAATTCCGCTGTGAGATTTTGTGTTTTGTTTTTCTTTCTTTTATCTTATTTTCTTATTTACCCCATTAACAATCCTCCATTTTGAATGGTTTGAGTTTGACATGTGTGGTTTATTGTCGATTTAAACCATCCAAAAAGGTGAGTCATTACATTTGGTATCAGAGCTTTGGTTTAACGATAACCTTTGCTTTGTGGGGTCTGACTCATTAGAGATAGGGTTATTAATACCCTAGAATAAGTTGTTTGAGCGTATATATATGAGAGAGCGTACTTGTTAGTGTTATAAAATGTTTTTATGTTGTGTTAATTTTTTCTGTTAGTATTAATAAATTCCGGTCAGTACATAGGACGTTATGATATCGATAGGGATTTCTAAACACTAAGTATGGAAGACCGACACAATATTGTTTTGAAATGTAGGTAAATGAAATAATTTTACCTAGTATTATATTTTGTATATAAAAGAATAATTTTATAAATGGATATAGTTGTAAGTGATATGTTTGTTTGTTAGGAAGTGGAATTTTATAAATATTGGTTGTAAAATAGGATTTAGTGATAAAGTAAATATGAATTGGAAATTTGAGAACTTTAGTTCCAGGGTTTTGAAAATTGGTTTTCAAAAAGATTTTTGAATATAATATTAGTATTACTTGGAAGTATTTTTAGATATATATATATATATATTTTCAATGCGATTTGAAAGAAATGTTTTAAAAGAAATTTTAAAAAGAAATAAGTTCTGTACTCCCCTCTTTTGTCGTTGAAAAATAATTTTGGTGAGGACGGCCGCATCATCGACATTCATTTTCGAGTTTCAAAGTGGGGGAGGACACTTAGTAGCTTTGCTACACATTTGGTTTGATAAACATATTTTGATTTAAAATTGCTTAAGTATGATTTGATATATTTAAAAGGTATGAATATATATATTATTTCAAAATGATTCCAAATGAACCCGGTAATTTATTTCTTAAGTTCCTGTTAAAGTAATGATTTTTAGTTTAGAAATAAAGTGAAGTTTTAATAGTTGGAATCTTTTAAAATGAAAACTAAGAAATTAAGAGCAAGCGATTAATGAAATGTAAAGAAATTAGAGATTTGTCACTTGTAAATTAAAGGTGATGAAATTTAGAAGATGTAAATTATTCAATATTTTGTTAACTAAAAAAAATAAAGAAGATCAAAATTTGTATGACATTCTATTTCATTCTTAAAACATATATATAACTTACCAGAAATGTTTAAAAGTTGAAATGTTAATAGGAATATGTGATAGAATATTATACAAGTAAAAGCTTAATGATAGAAATGCCTCAAAAAATGAACATATGTTTATAAATAAAAGAGTTAAGATGTTACTAGAATATTATGAACTTAAGTTATGTTTTGAGGTGATTTATAATTAAACTGAATAGTTAAAAGGGAATACTATTTAAAGTAAATAATTATGAACTTAAAGAAATGGTTGAAATGATTCATTAATGAATATTAGTATTAAATGAAGTCAAACTATATAAACAATGAATGTGAATTAAAAGATAGAAAACTTAAGTGTGGATTTATTCACTAATGAATAATATTAAATGGAAATCAAGTTATATAATTAAATAATAAATGGGAATTAGATTTGCAAAGAAACTTATATAATATTTTAAGAATTTATTTATTGATGTTCTAAATAACTGAATGGAAAATAACATATGTAAATGAATGTAAATTAACAAAAGATGACATTGTATGATTGAATGAAAGAAAAAAGGTAAATAATGTGAAAGAGACCAATAGAACAAACTTAAATAATATTTAATTTCTTGGTTGTTTTGGCTTATGGGATGCTTGGAATAGGAACTTCTAATTGTTCGGAGGCATATAAATAATCTATTAAGAAATTACCTAAGGCTGTTGAGCGTATGGTACACTTGATAGTTTATTTATCATCCTTGTACAATGAAAGGTTTCTGAACTAGACAAACCATTAGTTTTAGTTGCTATGGATGTGTGATGGATTCTTTGATTGCATATAATGGTCGTACTGTTTTGTTTGCATGTCATTATTATATGTTGTAACCAATGTTAAACAATGGGACGCAAGTCAATTGCATGTACATAAATTAAATATGGATGAAATAAATTGTAAACAATTGAACAAATAAATTGAATGTAAATATATTGAATTTGAATCAATCAAATGTTAATGAAATGAATATTGGTCAATTGGATGAAATGGATTTTAACAAATTAGCTGAATGTAAATAAATTGAAAAATAAGTGAAAAAAAAACATATATGATCGTATGTTGTGTATTAGTTAAGAATTTGTTTAATATTGTTGCTTATGGTTGTAATACTGATTGTATATTGTGTTATATGCTAGTATTTCATTTTATATACATAATCTCATTTGTTGTTGAGTGTTTAGTAGGTATAAAGGGCGTATGCTAGTTTTGGAGCTCATGCGCACACTTTTTATTGCTTTCGCTCGCTTAAATGTAAGCTATCTTGCTTATAACGCTAATAAAGGTACACATCTCGGATTACATACCGTGTTTTGATATTATATATTGTTATCCCATGGTTTGGAAAGTTTTATTTTTAAAATATGATGCATATATATGATATTATCGATATTATTATTTTTCCAGACCTAACCGTGCAAAGGAGACTCTGCCAAAAAATTTCATAAATTTAGGACTTTGAAATTTTTTGTGGAAGCGAAAATATTTTCAAACTTTATTAAACTTGAATATGATAATTGTTTATAAATTGATATATTTTATTTAAAATACTTAATTTTGTAAATTTAAAGTGTTTATAAATTGAATGTTTTGAATAAAATTATATCAAGTTTCTTACTTCCTTCTCGTTCCTTTTCGAGACGAAAAGTTTTGAGTGGGGGATAGTGTAATGACCCATAATTTATGATAATTAAAAATATTAAATTAAATAAGATTTTGAAATTCAATATTGGGAGAAATTATAATTTTTGATTTATTAATAAGAAAATTAATTAGAATATAATTTAATTTTATTGTTTGAATGTTATTGACAACTATTTTAATGTAATTTCAATTAATTGAAATAATTGTAAAGTTAATTTGGTTGTAATTGTAATAAGGAATTAAATTGGTAATTAATGGAATTAATGGAATTTAAATATTATAATTAATATGATAAGATGATAACTATACAATATGAATGTAATAAAATGTAAACTAATGTTAATTTTACTTGTAAGGTAATTGTTGACTCGATAATAAGAGTGTAAATTGAAATAAAAGAATTTGATTGAAATTAAATTATAATTAACTTGGGTTTTACTAAAGTTGTAATTTGACGCTGAAATTAATGAAATGTTTAAATAATGAATTTGACATGAAAATTTATTTTAAAAGATTTTAAATTTCTGTGTAATCAGAAATGATGAAGATTGTTAACTATTAAAATTGAATTTAAACTGATTAAACCAATTTAATAATAATTTAATTAATTAACGTGAGAATTAACCATTTTGGCCATTGTCTCAGATTTCGATGAAAGTAGTTCCATCGGATCGTAACTGTGACGACCCGGAATTTTTGGATATTTGAAATTGAGATATTTAATTGATTTTAAATATTTAGAAGTTAATTTTTAACTTGAATTTCAAATATCACCATTTATTGGGTAATTTAATTATTAAATTAAATAATTTGAAGTTGGGTAAAATGTTGAATCAGGAGTTTTAAGCTTGTTAAAAATAATTCGAAGGCTTCGAAAATTTACATTAATAATATTGAAGGTGATAGAACTTTTAAAATTGAGTTTAAAAGTGTTTTGTTCAGTTTTGAAAATATATCGTTTAAATCGATATTTAAAAATAGCCTTCCGAGGCACAGTCTCGAAATTCGACGAAACAAGTTCCATTGGATCCGTAATAGTGTTTTATTATCGGATTTCAAATTTTGAAGTGTTTGGAGTTGTTGTGAGATCATACGGTAAGTAAACGCGCTAAAATTTATATCGAAAATTCAATAAAATAACTGGGTCCAAAATGCTATCTTCTCCATACGATCGAATTAGGACTCGAGACCTTTTCCATTGCATTCAGAATAGGGGTATAACCTTATGAACACCTAGCGACACGCCTCGATAGGAGATCAAGATTTTAAGCTGCGTATTCGGGACGATTCAAATTTTTAAATTATATTTGTGTTGACCGGTCAAACTAAAACTCATATCAGTTGTATCTTTAGGCAAAATCAGATCTGCCTTTTCCCCTCTAACACGCAACCCATCCCTTTGTTTCAAATCGCGCCATTCCTCTCCCTTTTAAAAAATCTCACGCAATACAAACCTTCGGAAATCACTTCAAAGCTCAAAAAGACCATGGCCGAACGAATCTCCTCCTCTTTCTAGTTAAATCGAAACTTTACAAAAAAATATTAAAAATATTAAAGACAAGGCAGCTGAAAATCGCGAGTCCCCTTATCAAAATCTCTTTTTGATCGAACTCTTCGAAGTCGAGATATTGAACTGTATTGTCTTCGAATTGAATTCGATTTATATCAAAGCTGGATGCAAGCAGGTTCAAGGCAGGTCGGCACCGCAATCGAAGTCGCGATTTGGGCTTCGTGACTATTCTTGGCATGGCACACGTCTTGGTAGAGCTCGAGGTCGTGGGTTGTTCGCGATGAAGGGTTTTTCAAAGAAGCGTGGAAGGGGGATTCGGCAGTGCGATAGTTCAAGCGACGCGTGTAGTCGAATTCGTGAAGTTGGGCAGCATGGAAGGTAGCTAGTTTGTTGGGAAGCTAGCCAAAGTCGAGTCTTCGATTGATGGTGAATCGGTGTCGAAGTGGAAGGTGCGAACTGGGGAGTTTTCGAAGTCGTGACTTGGGGGTTTGCATGCTCGTTTTTCTGTTAGGCTCAGTTGATGTGTTCGGTGATGCTTTCGCGACCAGGAGTGATGGTGGCTGTTGGGGTAATTAATTTTGATCTGATTTTAAATTTAAGATTTACAGTTGGTTATTTAAATTAGAATCTAAAATGGTGATAGCTAATTTAAATTTAATACATATAGATTTATTTATGTACATAAAGGTTAGGAAACAGAGAATAATTAACAATAAGGCAAAACCAGTTCTGTTTTAATTAAATTAGAATTAGAGGTAGATTAAGAAGAGATATATATATATATACAGAAAATTTATATAAGGTTTTGGAAGGGAGAATATATATAAGGTTTATATAGATTATTAAAGGAAAATTAGTTTAGATTTAAACCACTAGTTAATTAAATTTATTAAATGGTAATTAGGTTGTTCGATTTGTTTCGAATATTAATAAATCATATAAATTGTTTATTCAAGGTCTAAAATCGGAAAACCAAGGCAATAATGAAGTGGACTGCAAACAAAAGCCAAAGGTGAGTTAATCTCACTCATGTGGATTATTATTTAAATTTAAATGGTTAAATTTAAATATTTGGTTAAATGATTGAATTGATTGGATGTGGTATATTATATATGGTAGTATATATATATTTGAGTGATTGATTTCCTGCATTATATAACGGATGAGACCCTATGCGCCGCATAATAGCGGATGATATTTTATAAACCCATATACCGCGATATTCCACCTCGAAGTGGAATTGGTATTGTGCTAACGACTGTGGATGCAGGGAAACAGGTTGGAGGGATCCAACTGGATTCCTCGAATATTTAGATTGTTTAATATTCCGTGATATGATTTATTTGATGATCTGTGATAGATTACATTGGTAATTGGAAATGTTGGGTGCTGTGTTTGGTTGAATATATTTGGGTATACTGAGATACCAAAAATATATAGATGAGATTTTTGATGAGAAAATAAAAGAGGGAATTTTTAAGCAGAATAAGTATAGATAATTTAAATAATTTAAAGAATGAATTGGGAAAGGAAAAGTGATTTTAAATTCTATGAATTAACTTCCGAGTATGGGAAAGCAGATTTTGAATAAAAGGGAAAATAATGAATTTTAAAACTTAGGTGATATTATTTAAAGGAATAAAGAATTTATTCTAAAATTCATGGTTTAAATTTATTTGAAAGGATTAAGAAGGAATTTGGAAGAAATAAAAGAAATTTTATTTCAGTTTAAATAAGATTTTAAATCATAATAAGAAGTCAAATTCTGGAATTAATGGAATTAATGGGATTTTAAAATAAATTTGGTAAATAAAAGAATTTATTTTAAAAATGGAGTTGATTTGGAAATCGATTTGAAATTTGATAAAGTGTTTGAAACCGTGTTTAAAAGATGAATGAGACCATCAAATTTATAAACTGGGTTTATAAAAGTGAAGTAATATATCAGTGGATATTTGGAAGGATAAATTCCCGGTGGGAATTTATTAAAGGAATGGGTAAAGTTGTTTAAAAATAAATAGTGATTTATTTTTAAAGATGTGAAAGAGAAGCGTATTTCGTTGGATAGCCAAGTACGTTTTCAAAGCAAATTTTTAAGTATAAGTTAAAAGTTTTAAAGTTGTTTTAAAGGTATGTTTTAGAAAATTTATTATTTTTAAATGTTTAAGTTTAAAGTAAGTATTATTTTCAAATTTATTTTAGTAGTAATTATTTAAAGGTGACTTGGTATTATGTTTTGAAAAGATGAAAATTTAGTTTTATAAAGTAGCTTTATTTAAAATATTCTTAAAGTATAAATTTTTGAATAAAGTATTAAAGTAGTTTTTAATTTAAAGTATATTTTATAATAAAGTGTTTCTAAATTATTTTTAAAATCTAAAGTGTTTGTACTTGGTGATTTCAGTGGAAATAGAAATATTTGGGAATTTTACTCCGTGAGAGAAAGGTGGTTTTTGAAACCGTTTCAAAAGGGTTGAAAATGGAAGTATATCTTACGAAGATATTTGCGAGGTAAATAAATAATTTGGAAAATTATTTATTGTTTGATGGTTGTTGTGAATGTTATTTGATAGTTAAATAACCGACTACAACATTGGCCAATGCGCTGGTCGTTTCGAAGAGACCGGGATTTATTTTCCGAAAACCACTTTGATCTGGTTTCTACGTTTTCGTGGGGAAACGAGTTTGGAATCGAAGATGGAGCAGTGAAGTGCAAGGGCTAGTTGCTACTAATCCTGAGGGTGATTTCAAAATGGATGTAGTAGGAGTAGTACCTTCGGTTCCGTTCGGACCCGGGACGGACTTGTATGGATGAATGCTTTCAGAACATCTTCAGGTGGACGATGAGCATTCTAAGTGAAACGTTCTAAAAAGGTAACGCTTAGCCTCGAGCCTCATCAACCGGGAATGAATGAAAATCAGGGATTATGCAGCAAGGCTATGTGGGTCGTGCCCATTAGGGTGAGGTCATCCCTGTCTAGATGTCCCTTTTTATTTCGGCTTAGTGGGCGGTTGCTGATCCCAACCGTGGGGTGATCTTACTCGGAATTATCCAGTAAGGGGTAGTTCCGGTCTTGTGTTGTAGGGGATCGGGCGTGGTCCTCGGTACGCTGATCTAGACCAGGTACTGTGACAGGTGGTACCCCAGTGCCTAGTGATTAGTTGGAAATCCATTCTCCCTACGTGCCTTTACGGTTTTGTTTGTATACCTATTAGCTGGAATTTAATAGATGTAACAAATTCGGCTATTTGAATAAGTATTTGTATATAGACACTATTATAATATCAGAGAATTTTGATAAAAAGTGTTTTGGCTATCGTAAGGTAAAAACCCGACATGTTTATTTGTGGCGTGGTCTTATGAGATGCTTTTGATTTCAAAGGTTTTGGAAAACTTTAATAATCCAATTGAGTGTGTTTTCTCACGCTGGTTTTCCAGACTGACTCGGGTGTTATTTTATTATAATGCTCGGGTCAGACCGAGTATTATAGATACAGGATAGGATATTGTGGAGCTCCGGAGACGAGCTGGATGGCGAGGCGTATCACTCGTATATGATGTATATTCCGCTGTGTTGTGTATGTTATGTATTCTGTGTGGGACAAGTTATTATAACTGTCCTGAATTATAATGTTGCTTGTATTGTACTCTGATGTTGTATTCAGATGATGGATGTATAACAAATATAGATTCTTTTGTGTAAAGATCAGTTATTATCTATTATATTTTATTCTGCTGCGTTTGTGAGATTCTGATGTTGTTTCTATTTTCTTCTTCTACCTCTTTCTTCTTTAACCCTAATGGTTCGTATTTCCGTTCTTCTTGATTTGATGGAAATTAATGTCAATTCAAGGGGTAGGGGTTTGCGGGCTGTTACACTTGGTATCAGAGCTTAGGCTGGCGATAACCTTGGCTCTGGTGGGATTACTCATTGAAATAGAGTCCGTAGTACTCTAGAATGAGTTTGAGTGTATTAATAGATATGAGCATGTATTTGTTAGTGAATATAATTTTTTTTTATACTGTGTTGATTTATCGGTTGAGTGTTTATGGATTCTGGTCGATGTGTGGGACGCCATGTCATCGATAAGGGTTTCTAAACTCTTAAACAAGATAAACCGACACGGTATTGTTTTAAATAGGGTAAATGATATAATTTTACCCAAAATATTTTTGTACATAAAAGAAATAATTTTCCGTAAATTATTATAGTTATATATGATTGCTTGGCTGTTAGGAAGTGATAATATTAAATTATTATCATCTAAGTATAAAATTGAAAGTAAGAAAATAATGTTATAACCAAAGATAAGGAATAATTCATATAACAGAATGAAATTTGTAAATGTAAATTATAAATGTGATTTATAATTGGAAATGAAATAAAAATTCCAGAGTAATATTTGAATATGAATTGGAAGGATTTGAAATTCGAAAATTTGGAAAAATTTGATTTCCTTTAGGTTTGAAAATGGTTTTCAAATGCTTTGGAGGAATAATGATGATAGTATTTGAGAAATATTTTGAGTTGAATTTGAAATCTGGAGAGATTTGAAATTAAAAATATTTGAAAATTGTTTTTAAAGAGATAAAAGCATTGAACTCTTTCGGTCGCTGGAAAATAACTTCGGTGATGACTGCAGCATCATCGATATTCATTTTTGAGTTTCCAGAAGAGGAATTGCTGCCAAATTGTTTTAAATTGAAATTGTTTGCAGAACCAGATTTGATTTTGAAATTCAAAGAGATAATTGAATTTACCAAAGAATTTTGGATATAATTGATTTCAATAGATGATTTTGAAATGTTGCTTAAACTTTGGAAGATAATTTAAAATGCTTATGGAATTGTATCATGTAGTGGATACATTAAATGAAATTAAGTTCTTACTTAATAAAATGTAGATGAATTGTGTGAAGTTAAAGGAATAGTATGAGGTTAGATTTAACCGGAGTTAAGTTAAATAAGGTTGAATGGGAATAAATAGATTTCGATGGCTGATATTGAAAATAGAAATCAAATATTGAATTGGAAATGGGAGTAAACTAATTTGGAATAAATTAGAAATTGAATATGCTGGTGAGGTATGGGAATGGAACCCAATTTGGTAAAATAGAAGTTGAATTGTGAAATAAACTCGATTTATAAATAAAATTCAACTTGGATTGTTGGTGAATTAAATGTAAGTGGAAATGTTGTCAAATGAAATGGAATTGGATTATAATAGAAAATGGTTTGAGTTGCAAATAAAATCCAATACGAGTATAATGTTCTTGGATATTATTTTGATAAATTAAGAATGTGAATTAAAAATTAAATGGATGGGCTAACTGAATTAAATGGAATTTGATTAGATGAGAATCAAATTAACTGGAAGTGAACTTAAGTTTGAAGTTGGGATAAATTGAAGTAAATTAACTTAAGTTAAGAATAATTAGAAGCTCGACTTCGAGTAAAAATGGAAGACCATTAAATAAAAGCTTGGGTTGAATTAATTTGGGAATGGTTAGTAGTATACAAGCATGGAATGTGTCGAGCTAAATGAAATGGTTGTTGTCGAGCTTTATGAAAGGGTTTTGAATGAAACTTGTTTGGTTAATGTAATGAAATGCAAGTGAATGGATTAAAATTAAAAATGCAATGAAAATGAGAATGTATAGATTGTGAATAAAATAGAAATAGAATAAAAATTAATAAAATTGATTTTGGAATCAATTGGGATGAATATGAGTTTGTTTGGTTTAAAAATGAATTGAATGTAAGCAATTGAGTTGTAAGCCATTCAGATTGAATGAAATGATATGAGATTTAGTTGGAAGCGAGAAAAATTAAAGTCGAAATCTTAAAATTGCTTATATATATTGTTTAGTATGCATTGCTTGTGTAATCCAGGTTTTAGCTATTTAAAATAAGAGAAATGTTTGCGAATTTCATATATTTAGCACTTACGTGTTTAAATTTAGTAAGTACATGTATAGGGAAGCCGTGTGGATGGAACTGGTTGCGCAAATTACTAATTAAATATGCCACTTGCTTAAAAATGCTAAATAGAGGTACGCCTACACAATAAAAGATAGGAAATATGAACTGTTGTTTGTTTTCTTGTTTTTCCGACCGTGTGGGTCGATGTATATATATTTATATCTCTTGTCAAATTGCAAAAGCTCATATGTACAAAGGAGACTCTGCCAAAATTTTCCGAAATTTTGGGAGTTAGAAAATTTTTAAAATTTTCACTAACGACAAATGATTTAAAATTGGAATTTGAGATAAAGGTAAATAAAATTCAATATTCAGAGGTTGGAGATGAATTGAATTCAAGTAAAATTGAAAAAGAAAATCTGAATGAAAATTGGGAAAAAGTATTTAGATTTGAAATAATTTGTAAATTGAAGCAAATTGAATTCAAATGGAATTGTGAAGGCAAAGTGAATAGAAATGGATATAAACTTCAATAGTGAAGTAAAAATAAATTTAAGAAGTATATAAAATATTTATACTGAACGTAAGAAATGAATGGTGAAGTTCTTAAGTAATTTTGGAATGGAGATTAAGTAAAGTTGTGAAAGGGGATAATTGTGGATAAGTGGATATGAATCAAAATAAATGTGAATAAAAGTGAAATTGATATAGTTAATAATCAATGGATATAAATACGTAAGATGTACGTATATTATTTTATTCGCATAGCAATTTGATCTAGATTCGAGCATAGAATTTCGAGATAGTTATATCGATCCGAGTTGGGATTTTTCACTCGATTTTCGACGGCGAACCCTGGATATGGATTCTGATTGATTCTGGAAATTCTCTATCATAGTTTGTGGCTATGCAAGGAGGATGACGGTTTTTGATCAAGAAACCAGATCTGAGTCTGCACTAGGAAGTCGGGTGGACGATACTAGTTTGGAGGTGAAATTGTGTGATCGAGTGAGCGATCGAATTTGGTATTGCGTACGAATGATATATGTGCATTGTTCGAATGTGAATGAAAAAGATATGAAAACTTTTGTGAAGAAATGTGTAAAGCGATTTTGAATGTTGTAATTGGATATTATTGCTGAGTAGGACACATGTGTTTAAAAAGCAAAAGGAATTGGTATTTTTGACTTCAGAAAATAAATTTAAATGGCCCAACAAAAGGTATGTGTTTAAATTTCTGTAAGAAATTTGATGATTTTCTGATCTAGCCACTTGGCTTCTGTTTTCTTTTGCAATTTAGGGGCCCGTAGAGGCATTTTGTAGTTGTACCGAGCTAGCCGCGCAAAGGAGACGCTGGCAAAAAAATTCAAAATTTTAGGGAGTTAGAATTTTTTTTGATAATTCAAAATTTGGTTTGGAATTTAAAATTTGAATTGTTAAGTAAGTAATGTTGTTTGGGACTTGTGGATAAGTTTGAAAAGTTAATAAGAGGGATATTGTGTCTTTGATAAAAAGATTGTTTTGGGAAGTCATTGAAAACTGTTTGGTTTTGGGAACTAATAAGCGGGTTAAGGACCATTCTTCTTAATTAGCAATTTCGAGGACGAAATTCTTTTAAGGGGGGAGGAATGTGACGACCCAGAATTTTTGGATATTTGAAATTGAGATATTTAATTGATTTTAAATATTTAAAAGTTAATTTTTAACTTGAATTTCAAATATCACCATTTATTGGGTAATTTAATTATTAAATTAAATAATTTGAAGTTGGGTAAAATGTTGAATCGGGAGTTTTAAGCCTGTTAAAAATAATTCGACGGCTTGGAAAATTTACATTAATAATACTGAAGGTGATAGAACTTTTAAAATTGAGTTTAAAAGTGTTTTGTTCAGTTTTGAAAATATATCGTTTAAATCGATATTTAAAAATAGCCTTTCGAGGCACAGTCTTGGAATTCGACGAAACAAGTTCCATTGGATCCATAATAGTGTTTTATTATCGGATTTCAAATTAAGTGTTTGGTGTTGTCGTGAGATCGTACGGTAAGTAAACGCGCTAAAATCTATATCAAAAATTGAATAAAATAACTGGGTCCAAAAGGCTATCTTCTCCATACGATCGAATTAGGACTCGAAACCTTTTCCATTGCATTCGGAATATGGGTATAACCTTATGAACGCCTAGCGGCATGCCTCGATAGGAGGTCAATATTTTAAGCTGCGTATTCGGGACGATTCGAATTTTTAAATTATATTTGTGTTGACCGGTCAAACTAAAACTCATATCAGCTGTATCTTTAGGCAAAATCAGATCTGCCTTTTCCCCTCTGACACGCAACCCATCCCTTCATTTCAAATCGTGTCATCCCTCTCCCTTTTAAAAATCTCACGCAATACAAACCTTCGAAAATCACTTCAAAGCTCAAAAGGACCATGGCCGAACGAATCTCCTCCTCTTTCCAGTTAAATCGAAACTTTAAAAAATAATATTAAAAATATTAAAGACGAGGCAGCTGAAAATCGTGAGTCCCCTTCTCAAAATCCCTTTTTGATCGAACTCTTCGAAGTCAAGATATTGAACTGTATTGTCTTCGAATTGAATTCGATTTATATCAAAGGTGGATGCAAGCAGGTTCAAGACAGGTCGGCACCGCAATCGAAGTTGCGATTTGGGCTTCGTGACTGGTCTTGGCATGGCGCACGTCTTGGGTAGAGCTCGAGGTCATGGGTTGTTCGCGATGAAGAGTTTTTCGAAGCAGCGTGGAAGGGGGATTCGGCAGTGCGATAGTTCAAGCGACGCGTGTAGTCGAATTCATGAAGTCGGGCAGCCTGGAAGGTAGCGAGTTCATTGGGAAGCTAGCCGAAGTCGAGTCTTCGATTGATGGTGAATCGGTGTCGAAGTGGAAGGTGCGAACTAGGGAGTTTTCGAAGTCGTGACTTGGGGGTTTGCGTGCTCGTTTTTCTGTTAGGCTCAGTTGATGTGTTCGGTGATTCTTTCGCGACCAGGAGTAATGGTGGCTGTGACGCCCCACCTCTATGCTCACGCTAGCCAAGAACACTACTGGGTAATGGTGTCGACTAGCGCGAAGAATAAGGCTATTGAGGAGCGACCATCTGTGTAATTGCCTTGTGCGAGCACCGATATGTCAGATAGTATAACAGGCATTTCATTTCAAGAGGAAATCCGACATACCGATACAGACCCAAAGCTACCACACAGTGGCTAAGTGGACTTCGGAATCAAATATAGAAATAAACATAACACAAATCAGTCACAGACGTTTATATCACAAAGGTGGAAACAAATATGAATATATAACACAAAAAGGTGTACATCAGAGTAGTGGTCAAATAAGATCCACAATATCACAAAAGAATAGATACAAGTGCTAGACAAAAGAATAAGTATACATCATGGAGTCTATATCTCGAATGTGTATCAACAAAAACTACAAATGCAATGTAGTTAGACAAAAGTCTGAAGATGATCCCAAATAAGGAGTCAAGCAGAAGCACCTGAAACATCTCGGTCTGACCCGAGTATTATTTAATAAGAAAATAATAAACGGATCAGTCTAACTATAAATATCAGATAAAGGAATGAGATATAAGAAGAGATATAATAAGAACGTATGATGACAATGATGTCATACTAGAACAAATATGATTTAAACAACAACAAAATCATAAAATATCTCAAAAATCTCAAAGCACCAAAAAGAACATCATATTCTTTATTTTATTCACCAAACTACAAATATTGACAAACATATTAATGCCAATCGCAAAAGTTGGTGAAACACAAATTCTAGAAATCATCAATTAGAAATCCAGAAATCACAAAGGGGGAGGCCTATCACAAACGGGAGCAGGGAAACTCACCAACACGTGTATCACAAACGGAACGCTATTCCATGGTCACTAACCATAAATTTTTGAGTCGAAGCTCCACAAACGGTCCGAAGACCACGGGTCGCTACCCCGCCAAATTGAACCGAAGTTCCATAAAACGGGGTTTAGTCTCCCTCGCAGACAAATAGACATCGCACATCGCTAGTCTAAATCGCAAAATGATCATCATTGATCCATAAAAAGTGTGAATTACACTAAGCCAGTAAATATAAGAGTTTAGCTTCATGTCCCATAACCACTAGCTTAACTTAAATATTTACGAACAAATTGTAGATTTCCACTCGAAAATTGTCACAAGATTTTCAATCGAACAAGTCCATAAATTAACCGACGAAGTAAACTAAAGTGTTTCATACCACTTGTTTTGCTAAGCCGTTTAATTAGATTTTCTCGTACGAATGAGGTAAAGGTTTGTATATACTGTTGGAACCTCCATTCTATGGTTTCAATGACAACAACTATACAATATTATATATATACATATATATTAACATATGCAGGTATTCAAGATATTCATCGCGTCAAAGAGCTATGATTTGAAGATTACAAGGAGATTATTCTGTAAACAAATGTGTTAGTAGTATATAGAATTATTGTACAATCTCCAATGAAGTGACATGCACAACACATTATAAATTCTGGAAATAACATACTCCAGACGTCTGCAGTATATACTCAGACGTCTGCAGTAAGTTTCAGGAAATTCTCTGAAACAAACTCCAGACGTCTGAGCTATCCTGCAGACATCTGGTGACGAACATTTTTTTTAAACGGCTATATTCTGAAAGGTTGCGAAACTTTAAACAAACGTTCTTCTTCTTCAAATAGTGCAACCTTTCACCAATGGTTTCCAGTCACTTCTCTTTAATCATAACTCTTCAAATTCTATAAATACTATCAAATTGATTTGAGATTTACTCACTCAACTTACTGATTATTCACCACCAAAAACATGTTCACAAATCAAAGCTAGGATTTTCAAAGTTTTGACTTCATAACACCAAAAATTGAAATGTTCACCAAATCAATTCAAATCAAAAGCAAATGAATATGCACAAGTATTAGGAATTCATACCTAACAACAAAGATAGCTATAGACATAGATGTGAGTTAAAGAACTCACCTTTAAACCCAAAAACGAAGAAGGAGAAGCTTGATAGCAAAGGAAGATCAATTACTCTTCAATTTCAACTCTAGAAGCTTGAATCTAAGCTCAAAAGAAGAACATTTCCTAAGTTAGGTTTATGAAATTTATGAAATTAAAGAGAGAATGAGTTGGAGAAGATGAAGAGGAGGCTTACCAAAGCTTTTCCAAGAGTTTGGAGCTAGACTTGAGTTTGCAAATGGAATCTAGGGCTTGGAATTTCTAATTCCTATAGTCTTCCCCCATTTTCAGTTTTGCTTGGGTGTTTAAGAAAATAGAAATGAAGTGAAGAGGAGAGGAGGGGGCTGAACAAGGTTATAAAGTGAGTTGGGGTGAAACCCAAACCCAAAGCCCAATAGAAAATAGCAAAATTCAACTTACTCCAAATATATCGATGTTTATACTTAAAAAAGTCGCAAATGCCGTTTTGGACTCAATGGAAGTGGTCTCGAGTCCTAATTCGACTGTTTACAAAAAGTATCTTTTCGGACTTTTAATTCAGTTAACGATTCTATATCCAAATAAAATATTTAAATATACAATCGAAAATATGCGGGTTGTTACAGACTCCCCTCCTTAAAGAAATTGCGTCCTCGCAATCTTTAAGAAATAAATAAGAAGTAACAACAATAAAAGCATATCAACACAAAAAGAAGAAATTTGAAATAAAAAGTTCACCTAAAGGAGCACGAGAGAGCAAGTCTGGATGTGTTCGCTCGATGAATTCTCTGGATTCCCAAGAGAAATCCTTAGGATTTGAGGACCACTGAACTTTCACAAGAGGAACATCTTTATAACCTTAGGATAATCTCCGAAGCAATGATACGAATAGGATGTTGCTCATAAGTCAAATGAGGCGAAACTTCAATTTCTTCAATAACACCAGACTCAAGAATAGAATCGGAATCTTGAAGGCATTTCCGTAGTTGAGAGACGTGGAATACGTCATGAATAGCAGAAAACTCAGCCGGTAATAAAAGGCGATAAGCCACGGAACCAATGCGTTCGGTGATGGGAAATGACCCAATATATCGAGGTGCTAATTTTCCCGATCGACTAAAACACACAACACCCTTCATAGTGAAACACGAATGAACACCAAATCTCCCACAGAAAATTCTAATTTCCTTCTTCGGTTATCGGCATAGGATTTTTGTCTACTTTGAGCTTCTTTCATTCTATGACGAATAAGGTCAATTTTCTCTGTGGCATCACGAATAAAATCTAGACCTAAAACCAGTTTCTCACCGGCTTCAAGCCAACACGAAGGGGATCGACATGGCCTTCCGTATAGTGCCTCGAAAGGCGCCATACCAATACTAGATTGGAAGCTATTATTATAGGAAAATTCAACAAGAGAAATATGATCTTCCCAACTTCCACCAAAATCAAGAACACATGCGCGAAGAAGATCTTCAAGAGTTTGATTCACACGCTCGGCTTGTCCATCGGACTGAGGATGATAAGCGGTGCTAAAATTAAGCTTCGTTCCCAAAGCTTTTTGAAGACCTTTCCAAAATCCACTAGTAAATAATGGATCACGATCGCTAACAATAGAAGTTGGAACTCCATGCAATTTAACAATTTCTTTGACAAAAAGTTTAGCCAAAAAAGGTACGGTCCGATTGGACCGAACGGGAATAAAATGGGCGGATTTTGTAAGTCTATCTACTATCACCCATAGGCTATCATGGCCTAAACGAGAACGGGGAAGACCGTCAATAAAATCCATGGAAATTTGATCCCACTTCCATATTGGAATTTCCAAAGGTTGCAATAACCCACCGGGCCTTTGATGCTCGGCCTTAACAAGTTGGCAAGTCATGCAACGCTTAACAAAGTTAGCAATATCAGATTTCATTCCCTCCCAGTAATAAAGTCGCTTCATATCCGCATACATTTTACTACTACCGGGATGAATGGTAAATTTAGAACGATGAGAATCTTCTAAAATGGCTTTACGAAGATTAATAATATTTGGCACAATAAGTCTACCAAATTTTCGAATACCGCCACGAGCATCAATATCAAAGTCTTTTAAACCTTCAATATCAATTTTATCCCTACAACTCTGGCTAAGAAGAACCAATTCGAGATCCTGCATTTGAGCTTCAAGAATGCGGTCTAAAAGAGAAGGATGAGCTTCAAGACTACACAAAATAAGAGATGAACATAAATCGGATTCACGATCTCGAATCTCACAAGTGGACAAAGTCTCGAGATCATTCAATTCGGATACCATCATGGAAACAACCGCTTGCTGCTTATGACTAAGGGCATCGGCAACACGATTTCCCTTACCGGGAGTATAAAGAATATCAAGATCATAGGATGCAAGGAACTCGAGCCAACGTTGTTGACGCAAATTAAGTTCCTTTTGAGAAAATAAATACTTCAATGATTTATGATCGGTGTAGAGAACAAACTTCTCCCCCAAAAGATAATGGCACCAAATTCTAAGGGCGAAAACAATAGCTGTGAGCTCTAAATCATGTGTGGCATATCTAGTCTCGGCCGGCTTTAATTGTCTAGAAGCATAAGCGATAACACGTTCCCGCTGCATGAGAACGGCACCCAAACCAACGCGACTAGCATCGGTATAAACAATAAAATCTTGGTTCCCATCGGAAATCACAAGAATAGGAGCATCAGAAAGGAGTTCTTTTAATTTTTGAAAAGCAGCTTCACATTTGTCTGACCAAATGTATTTAACTCCCTTCTTTGTCAAATTAGTAAGAGGTACGGAAATCTTATAAAGGTATTTTATGAACCGACGGTAATAGCCCACTAATCCAAGGAAGCTACGGATTTCCGTCACACTCTCCGGTCTCTTCCAATTTTGAATCGCTTCAATCTTTGAAGGATCCACGGAAATTCCGGATTCAGAAATGATATGACCCAAAAATTTCACACGAGATTGCCAAAAGTGGCATTTAGAAAACTTTGCTTTCAATTGGTTGCTCCAAAGAGTTTCCAACACAATCCGAAGACGTTTTTCATGCTCCTCTTCGGTTTTAGAATAAATAAGAATATCATCGATAAAGATGAGAACAAATCGATCGAGGAAGTCTTTGAAAACTCGATTCATAAGGTCGACGAAATTAGCTGGAGCATTCGTCAAACCAAATGGCATAACAAGCCATTCATAAGATCCATAACGAGTACGGAACGATGTCAAAGGAATGCTATCCTCTGCAATACAGAGCTGATGAAAACCGGTTGCTAAGTCTAACTGTGAAAAGACTTTAGCACCACTAAGCTGATTGAATAAATCATCAATCCACGGTAAGGGATATTTATTCTTGATGGTAAGATCGTTGAGCTTGCGGTAGTCAACGCAAAGCCTAAGTGTACCATCAGATTTCTTCACAAAAATAGTTGAAGCTCCCCATGGAGAGGAACCAGATTGAATAAATTGCTTCGCTTCCAATTCGGATAATTGTTTGCGCATCTCCTCATTTTCTTTATTGGACATACGATAAGGAGGACGAGTAATAGGTTGAGCTCCAGGGATTAGATTAATTCTGAAATCAATTGCTCGCTTAGGTGGTAATCCTAAAACGGGCTCAAATATGTCAGGAAATTCACGAACAATGTGAATGAGAGAAATGACATCTTCCTCATCATCATTATCGTCATCATGAGGATTTAGAGAATACAAGGATGCTTTTGAATTGGAATCAGAATCTTTTAGGACGAGAGAAATCTGCTTAACAGATTGAGGATGCCGAAGATATATAGTCCGTTCAGGACATAGAATATGGGCTTTATAACGATTAAGCCAATCCATTCCCAAAATCATTCTGAAACCAAGGTAACGCATAACATGCAAATCGACACGGAAAGAGAAATCACATAAAATAATTTCGACATCTTTACATAATAAACTGAGTGTTGCGGATCCACCAACCGGATTCGCAATTCTCAAAGAAGTCATCAAGCCAATAACATTCAAAGACAAAGCATCAACAAGTTCTTTTGATATAAAAGAGTGAGATGCACCCGTATCAAAAAGAACTCGAATAGGAAAATCACGAAATATAATAATGCCTTCAAGGATAGAATGAGAAATACCTTGACCACGAGAAGTGTTAGCAAGGGCTTGTACAACATTTAGTTTGCCCTCCTTCTTGCCTTGAAGTTTGGGACACAAAGATATAGTGTGACCTGAACTCTTGCAATAGCGGCAAGAAATAGACTTCGGGCACTTATTTGCACAGTGGTCGTTAGAACCACAATTGTAACATTCTCCTCGACGTGAGTTAGGAGTATTTACTACCGGTGTTGCTTGCTTTCCCTTCTTATTGGGATTAGGCTTGAATTTAAAAGGTCTCTTCTTGTTGATGTTTTGTTTGACCTCAACATCACTATCTTTATCAGCCTCTTCGAGTCGAAGAGCAATATCAACAAGTTGATCAAAAGAAACTTCTAATTTCAGAAGTAATGGCTTTTTGAGGCTCTTGTTCAAGCCATAAAAAAATCTCTGGTTTTTCTTCAATGGGGTATTAATATACTCGACCCTATATTTTGAGAGAGATTCGAAAGATGCGACGTAGTCGGTCACGGAAGATTCACCTTGAACAAGGTCGATGAAGCATCGAGCTAAAGATACTTTTTCAGCTTCTGGCACGAATTTCAATTCGAACCTTTGCCGAAATTGCTCCCAAGTAAGGTCCGCTTCAATAATTTCGGAGATCGGAAGTTCGTACCAGTCTAATGCTCTTTCTTGGAGCATACTAGAAGCCACATGGACTCGATGAAGATCAATAAGATTCATGCGAGAAAAGATACGGTCGCATGTTCAAAGCCAAGCTTGGACTTCTATAACGCTCTCGGAACCTTTGAATGGCTTTCCACCCAAATTGGTGTAATAACTGCACAATCATGCAAACCCAGATTTAGGATGAGTGGGCTCAGGAATAGGTCCGACAGCTTGAGCATTTCTAACAAGATCGAGTAGTTGCTGAGCAAACATAAATACTCCATCCTAGGGAGTAGCACTAGATTGACCGGCGCTGGGGTGGTCAGGTCTAACCATTTCTCTTCTTTAAGAAAGAAAGAAAAGAGAAAAAGAGTTAATCTCAGAATGAATATCAAACATACTTGGTTGATAAAACAAGGCATCATAAAAAGAAATAGGATAGAACGGTACGAAGACTCGAATTAAATCCTATGGCACGATTCCTAAGAAAGACTTAGGACAATGATCCTTACTAGATTATTCTACATTGTTCTGAAGTTTGGCTCTGATACCAAGCTGTGACACCCCACCTCTATGCTCACGCTAGCCAAGAACACCACTGGGTAATGGTGTCGACTAGCGCGATAAATAAGGCTGTTGAGGAGCGACCATCTGTGTAATTGCCTTGTGCGAGCACCGATATGTCAGATAGTATAACAGGCATTTCATTTCAAGAGGAAATCCGACATACCAATACAGACCCAAAGCTACCACACAGTGGCTAAGTGGACTTCGGAATCAAATATAGAAATAAACATAACACAAATCAGTCACAGACGTTCATATCACAAAGGCGGAAACAGATATGAATATATAACACAAAAAGGTGTACATCAGAGTAGTGGTCAAATAAGATCCACAATATCACAAAAGAATAGGTACAAGTGTTAGACAAAAGAATAAGTATACATCATGGAGTCTATATCTCGAATGTATATCAACAAAAACAACAAATGTAATGTAGTTAGACAAAAGTCTGAAGATGATCCCAGATAAGGAGTCAAGCAGAAACACCCGAAACATCTCGGTCTGACCCGAGTATTATTTAATAAGAAAATAATAAACGGAGCAGTCTAACTATGAATATCAGATAAAGGAATGAGATATAAGCAGAGATATAATAAGAATGTATGATGACAATGATGTCATACTAGAACAAATATGATTTAAACAACAACAAAATCATAAAATATCTCAAAAATCTCAAAGCACCAAAAAGAACATCATATTCTTTATTTTATTCACCAAACTACAAATATTGACAAACATATTAATGCCAATCGCAAAAGTTGGTGAAACACAAATTCTAGAAATCATCAATTAGAAATCCAGAAATCACAAAGGGGGAGGCCTATCACAAACGGGAGCAGGGAAACTCACCAACACGTGTATCACAAATGGAACGCTATTCCATGGTCGCTAACCATAAATTTTTGAGCCGAAGCTCCACAAACGGTCCGAAGACCACGGGTCGCTACCCCGCCAAATTGAACCGAAGATCCACAAAACGGGGTTTAGTCTCCCTCGCAGACAAATAGACATCGCACATCGCTAGTCTAAATCACAAAATGATCATCATTGATCCATAAAAAGTGTGAATTACACTAAGCCAGTAAATATAAGAGTTTAGCTTCATGTCCCATAACCACTAGCTTAACTTAAATATTTACGAACAAATTGTAGATTTCCACTCAAAAATTGTCACAAGATTTTCAATCGAACAAGTCCATAAATTAACCGACGAAGTAAACACAAGCGTTTCATACCACTTGTTTTGCTAAGCCGTTAAATTAGATTTTCTCGTACGAATGAGGTAAAGGTTTGTATATACTGTTGGAACCTCCATTCTATGGTTTCAATGACAACAACTATACAATATTATATATATACATATATATTAACATATGCAGGTATTCAAGATATTCATCGCGTCAAAGAGCTATGATTTGAAGATTACAAGGAGATTATTCTGTAAACAAATGTGTAAGTAGTATATAGAATTATTGTACAATCTCCAATGAAGTGACACGCACAACACATTATAAATTATGGAAATAACATACTCCAGACGTCTGCAGTATATACTCAGACGTCTGCAGTAAGTTTCAGGAAATTCTCTGAAACAAACTCCAAACGTCTGAGCTTTCTTGCAGACGTCTGGTGACGAACATTTTTTTTATAAACGGCTATATTATGAAAGGTTGCGAAACTTTAAACAAACATTCTTCTTCTTCAAATAGTTGCAACCTTTCACCAATGGTTTCCAGTCACTTCTCTTTAATCATAAATCTTCAAATTCTATAAATACTATTAAATTGATTTGAGATTTACTCACTCAACTTATTGATTATTCACCACCAAAAACATGTTCACAAATCAAAGTTAGGATTTTCAAAGTTTTGACTTCATAACACCAAAAATTGAAATGTTCACCAAATAAATTCAAATCAAAAGCAAATGAATATGCACAAGTGTTAGGAATTCATACCTAACAACAAAGATAGCTATAGACATAGATGTGAGTTAAAGAACTCACCTTTAAACCCAAAAACGAAGAAGGAGAAGCTTGATAGCAAAGGAAGATCAATTACTCTTCAATTTCCACTCTAGAAGCTTGAATCTAAGCTCAAAAAAAAAAGAACATTTCCTAAGTTAGGTTTATGAAATTTCTGAAATTAAAGAGAGAATGAGTTGCAGAAGATGAAGAGGATGCTTACCAAAGCTTTTCCAAGAGTTTGGAGCCAGACTTGAGTTTGCAAATGGAATCTAGGGCTTGGAATTTCTAATTCCTATAGTCTTCCCCCATTTTCAGTTTTGCTTGGGTGTTTAAGAAAATAGAAAAGAAGTGAAGAGGAGAGGAGGGGGCTGAACTAGGTTATAAAGTGAGTTGGGGTGAAACCTAAACCCAAAGCCCAATAGAAAATAGCAAAATTCAACTTACTCCAAATATATCGATGTTTATACTTAAAAAAGTCGCAAACGCCGTTTTGGACTTAATGGAAGTGGTCTCGAGTCCCAATTCGACTGTTTACAAAAAGTAGCTTTTCGGACTTTTAATCCGATTAACGATTCTATATCCAAATAAAATATTTAAATATACAATCGAAAATATACAATTTAAATATTTAAATATCCGATTTTCGGACTTGGGGGTTTGCGTGCTCGTTTTTCTGTTAGGCTCAGTTGATGTGTTCGGTGATTCTTTCACGACCAGGAGTGATGGTGGCGGTAGGGGTAATTAATTTTGATCTGATTTTAAATTTAAGATTTACAGTTGGTTATTTAAATTAGAATCTAAAATGGTGATAGCTAATTTAAATTTAATACATATAGAGATTTATTTATGTACATAAAGGTTAGGAAACAGAGAATAATTAACAATAAGGCAAAACCAGTTCTGTTTTAATTAAATTAGAATTAGAGGTAGATTAAGAAGAGATATATATATATATACAGACAATTTATATAAGGTTTTGGAAGGGAGAATATATGTAAGGTTTATATAGATTATTAAAGGAAAATTAGTTTAGATTTAAATCACTAGTTAATTAAATTTATTAAATGGTAATTAGGTTGTTCGATTTGTTTCGAATATTAATAAATCATATAAATTGTTTATTCAAGGTCTAAAATCGGAAAACCAAGGCAATAATGAAGTGAACTGCAAACAAAAGCCAAAGGTGAGTTAATCTCACTCATCTGGATTATTATTTAAATTTAAATGGTTAAATTTAAATATTTGGTTAAATGATTGAATTGATTGGATGTGGTATATTATATATGGTAGTATATATATATATATGATTTCCCGCATTATATAGCGGATGAGACCCTATGCGCCGCATAATAGCGGATGATATTTTATAAACCCATATACCGCGATATTCCACCTCGAAGTGGAATTGGTATTATGCTAACGGCTGTGGATGCAGGGAAACAGGTTGGAGGGATCCAACTGGATTCCTCAAATATTTAGATTGTTTAATATTCTATGATATGATTTATTTGATGATCTGTGATAGATTACATTGGTAATTGGGAATGTTGGGTGCTGTGTTTGGTTTATTATATTTGGGTATACTGAGATACCAAAAATATATAGATGAGATTTTTGATGAGATAAAAGAGGGAATTTTTAAGCAGAATAAGTATAGAAAATTTAAATAATTTAAAGAATGAATTGGGAAAGGAAAAGTGATTTTAAATTCTATTAAATAAATTCCGAGTATGGGAAAGCAGATTTTGAATAAAAGGGAAAATAATGAATTTTAAAACTTAGGTGATATTATTTAAAGGAATAAAGAATTTATTCTAAAATTCATGGTTTAAATTTATTCGAAAGGATTAAGAAGGAATTTGGAAGAAATAAAAGAAATTTTATTTCAGTTTAAATAAGATTTTAAATCATAATAAGAAGTCAAATTCTGGAATTAATGAAATTAATGGGATTTTAAAATAAATTTGGTTAATAAAAGAATTTATTTTAAAAATGGAGTTGATTTGAAATTTGATAAAGTGTTTGAAACCGTGTTTAAAAGATGAATGAGACCATCAAATTTATAAACTGGGTTTATAAAAGTGAAGTAATATATCAGTGGATATTTGGAAGGATAAATTCACGGTGGGAATTTATTAAAGGAATGGGTAAAGTTGTTTAAAAATATATAGTAATTTATTTTTAATGATGTGAAAGAGAAGCGTATTTCGTTGGATAGCCAAGTACGTTTTCAAAGCAAATTTTTAAGTATAAGTTAAAAGTTTTAAAGTTGTTTTAAAGGTATGTTTTAGAAAATTTATTATTTTTAAATGTTTAAGTTTAAAGTAAGTATTATTTTCAAATTTATTTTAGTAGTAATTATTTAAAGGTGACTTGGTATTATGTTTTGAAAAGATGAAAATTTAGTTTTATAAAGTAGCTTTATTTAAAATATTCTTAAAGTATAAATTATTGAATAAAGTATTAAAGTGGTTTTTAATTTAAAGTATATTTTATAATAAAGTTTTTCTAAATTATATTTTTAAAATCTAAAGTGTTTTTACTTGGTGATTTCAGTGGAAATAGAAATATTTGGGAATTTTACTCCATGAGAGAAAGGTGGTTTTTGAAACCGTTTCAAAAGGGCTGAAAATGGAAGTATATCTTGCGAAGATATTTGCGAGGTAAATAAATAATTTGGAAAATTATTTATTGTTTGATGGTTGTTGTGAATGTTATTTGATAGTTAAATAACCGACTATCAATATTGGCCAATGCGCTGATCGTTTCGAAGAGACCGGGATCGGGATTTATTTTTCGAAAACCACTTCGATCCGGTTTGTACATTTTCATGGGGAAACGAGTTTGGAATCGAAGATGGAGCAGTGAAGTGCAAGGGCTAGTCGCTACTAATCCTGAGGGTGATTCCAAAATGGATGTAGTAGGAGTAGTGTCTTCGGTTCCGTTCGGACCCGGGACGGACTTGTATGGATGAATGCTTTCAGAACATCGTCAGGTGGACGATGAGCATTCTAAGTGAAACGTTCTAAAAAGGTAACGCTTAGCCTCGAGCCTCATCAACCGGAAATGACTGAAAATCAGGGGTTATGCAGCAAGGCTATGTGGGTCGCGCCCATTAGGGTGAGGTCATCCCTGTCTAGATGTCCCTTTTTATTTCGGCTTAGTGGGCGGTTGCTGATCCCAACCGTGGGGCGATCTTACTCGGAATTATCCAGTAAGGGGTAGTTCCGGTCTTGTGTTGTAGGGGATCGGACATGGTTCTCGGTACGCTGATCTAGACCAGGTACTATGACAGGAGGTACCCCAGTGCCTAGTCATTAGTTGGAAATCCATTCTCCCTACGTGCCTTTACGGTTTTGTTTGTATACCTATTAGCTGGAATTTAATAGATGTAACAATTTTGGCTATTTGAATAAGTATTTGTATATAGACACTATTATAATATCAGAGGATTTTGATAAAAAGTGTTTTGGCTATCGTAAGGTAAAAACCCGACATGTTTATTTGTGGCGTGGTCTTACGAGATGCTTTTGATTTCAAAGGGTTTGGAAAACTTTAATAATCCAATTGAGTGTGTTTTCTCATGCTGGTTTTCCAGACTGACTCGGGTGTTATTTTATTATAATGCTCGGGTCAGATCGAGTATTATAGATACATGATATGATACCGTGGAGCTCAGGAGACGAGCTGGATAGCGAGGCGTATCACTCGCATATGATGTATATTCCGCTGTGTTGTGTATGTTATGTATTCTATGTGGGACAAGTTATTATAACTGTCCTGAATTATAATGTTGCTTGTATTGTACTCTGATGTTGTATTCAGATGATGGATGTATAACAGACCAAGATTCTTTTGTGTAAAGATCAGTTATTGTCTATTATATTTTATTTCGCTGTGTTTGTGAGATTCTGATGTTGTTTCTATTTTCTTCTTCTACCTCTTTCTTCTTTAACCCTAATGGTTCATATTTCCGTTCTTCTTGAGTTGATTTGATGGAAATTAATGTCAATTCAAGGGGTACGGGTTTGCAGGCTGTTATAGTAACAGTGAATTATTGTAAGGACCCGATTCTTCGACTTCCGAATATCGACATCAATACGTCCACTGTATCAACTGCCGAGCAACCGAATGCCGAAAAACCGAATTCTTAGGGTTTAAAGGAAGAGGTAGAAGAAAAGATAGAAGAAAAAGAGAAGAAGAACAACAGAACAACATCAGAAACAGAAACAATATCAGAATCTCACATTCGCAGCGGAACAACATATAATAGATAAATGAATAATCTTTAAAATCAAAAGAACTATATCATTTTATACATTACATCATCATCAGAGTTTACAACTACAATACAACACTGGACAGTTATATAAACTTGTCCTCATACAGAATACACAGCGGAATAAATAATATCAGATACAAGTGGTACGTCTCGCCATCCAGCTCGCCACTAAGCTCCACAGCAACCCGAATCCAGAATGACCTGATAACCTGACTCTAGACTGCCCGTGTGGAAATTGGTGGGTACCCAGAGTTTAGGAAGGAAACAATAAACTCCAGGTCAGTCATGGTGACTGGTGTGAGAACTTAAAAACAGTTTATCTTTAAAACAAACAACATGAAGATTTTAAAGTCAATTTCGCAATGCTTTTGGAAAATGAAACTACCATAAGACCTCCCGCCACACACACAATGCAAACGCAGAATTGGAGGAGATTTCTTCTTATGATAGTCAAAGATGCTTACTATGCAAAATCAAATCATTTTTGATATTATTATTAGTGCATAGTGTAGAAAACATTTCGAAAGTATAATATAAATCTTAGCTAGCATAGGCATTCCACACTTATGCCTACTATAGCTACCATCCAAACAGTGGTGACCACCATAAGTGAATGATAAGTTCTATAACTAAAACCGTACAAGATCGTATTGGAGTTTGGATTTCCAACAAATGGTCAAGCCAAGGAACTTCCCATTGCCACATGGAAACGCCTCTGGAATGACGTCCCGAGAACCTAACCGGATCTCTGCCAACACAAGGCCGGGTTTCCCCTAATTGGGTAACTACTGACACGAATATGTCATCCCCCGATCGTAACCAATCTATATCCGAGGATCCTCGATTCCAACAACCACATAAGAATAATAATGCAGCAACCACATAGGTTAAGTATCTGGGCTCCATACCATGATACCACCTCTATCCAGAAGGAATGACATACACTAAAGGGGCGCTACCCCCTAATAACCTTGCCGCATCTTTCCTGTTTTGACCATTTCCGGGTTGTGAGGTCCGACGAAGTCTCGTCGACAAAGCTACGCTTTGTCACAAAGCCATGCTTTGGGTCAAAGAAATGATCACAAAGATAAATGATCAAACAAACGATCATATCACAAATGATCAAACAATGATCATTTCACAGCAACACTCAGCATGCCACGTTACTAAATTGGGAGTATATTGCTGATAAATTTCAACTACATAACCTATGAGCTCGTACGTCTCAGAGAAGGGTGTTAAGCTAAGAGAATAAATTCTCCGCCACCAAACAGAAATGTATTTGAAAGAAATCAGCTTTATATCTCAATTTGTAACATCAGACATACAACCATACAAGTCTGTTCCGGGATCGAACAGAACCGAAGGCACTTCTCACGAAGCCCTTGCAAATCCGGATAATTTTCTAATCATGTCCGGACTTCCCGTCACTAAGGGTGATAAAACCTCTATATCGGAGATCAGCCGATGTAGAGTAACTCGACAGTAATCCTTCCGTTTTCAAAAATATCCGGTCTTCAACACCGGTCATCAAATGTGATTCATAACGACGTATCACATATTCGGAATGGGTTATACGACCCCATGGTCCTTTCCCGGATAACCCGAATAGTGAGCGCTTATTCAAAAATAAGTGTGGCATTCAAATTCATCCAATTCACAACAAATACCCATTCAAGGTAATTATTGATAGTCGGTTATTTAACTATCAATAAAGATGCGCAACATCATCAGATTCCAAATAATTTTCCAAATTATTAAATTTCCAAAAATATCTTTACTAGATATATTATTTCCACACTTCAATCATTTGAAAATAATTTCAAATCAATTTCCACATTTCAATTTATCTTTGAAGATAAAATTTCAAACCTTTCATTTCATATTGGAAAAGCATTTCCATACTTATTTAATAATAAGTAATTCACAAATCATTTATTTTCAACACTTGGAAAATATTCGATATACTTAAATCATAATTAAGTATATATTTCATTCTTTAAGGAAATCATTCTCTTTCACAAATTTTATTTGAGTCAAAACGAATGTTACGTAAAACATCGTTACGACAATTCAATTTCACTAGTATAGGGATTCGAAATTAAGATAGATATATAAATCCCAATACTACACAAAATATTTCCTTTTGGAAACCATTTACTATAACAACAGTGTTATAGTCCACCATTTCCTTATTTCTCGAAAACGTCTATTTCAACAATGAATGTTGAAATCTATGTATTCGATACTTAACACGTTTTAAAACATCTTTTAAAACAATTACTTCATTTTATAATATCGCTTCTCCAAAACATATCCATTTTATTTAATAATATATTCACTGTCAAAAATCGTAAATATACTTCGTTAACACATTTAACGTTTCTACACATTTTACTTAAAAGATTATCCACTGTCCAAAATCGTGAATATACTTCCTTTAATTAACTTCTACAATTTACTTATCAAAATAAGTGATTTCGGATTTATAAACAACGTTTATAAATCACAATTTTATATTTTATAACAATTTCAAGTTATGAAATCCCTTTATTTAAACAATTCCATTTGACTCATTTATATAACAAAAATCCAAATCATAAGTTGATAACTTATAATTCATTTAGTTTCCAAAATCCTTCATTTTATAACTTCACAAATCGTATATCTATTAATATTACTTACTTATAAAATCCGTTTATAAGTTCATTTTAACATTTATAGAACTCCTAAATAATCTCCTTATTTTTATTTATAAAATAACAATTTTATACATTTTCTAAAAATATAATCCATTTATAATAAGTCGAAAATTCCAATTTAAACCAATTACAATTTAATCAACTTATATTTCAAAAACCACCTTCTTATTATATTTTTCACAAACATCCTAATTTTAATTATATAAAAATTATAACATTTATTTATTTAGAATGAATCAGTTTAAAATTTTAATAAAACGTATACTTTCAAAAATCACTTTTAAAATCCTTTTAAAATCAAATCGTTATTTTTAAACTTCAAAAATGGATCCGATGATGCAACAACACCCATCATAAATCACGACAATCAAACATCATATAACATCATATGATAATCAACAAATATCACAATATCTGTAAATAAATCAATACGGTGAGGAATCCAATTGGATCCCTCCAACCTATCCCCCTGCATCCAAAGATGTTAGCACAATACCAATTCCGTTCCAGTACGGAATATCGCGGTATATGGGTTTAATAAATATTATCCGCTATTATGCGGTGCAATAGGGTCTCATCCGCTATACAATGCGGGAAATCAACAACTGCAATATATACATATGCCAATATATACATATGCCAATATATATATATTGCTATATACATATATAATACCAATTCCACATCAATGTGAAATTATCGCGGTATATGTTTTTAATAAATAACCTCCGCTTACTAACGGCGCATAATGTCTATTTCAATCAACAGATAGCAATCATCATTCAAACATACATTCAAGCAATTTTAAATCTAACTATTTAAAATTTAAATCGAAACAATTCGATTGAGTGAGAAGTTCTCACCTTGATTTCAAATTCAGTTTCAGCGTTTATTTCGAATAAAATTAAACGGACGTTTAATTTTACCCATAATTTTCGCTAGCTCCAAATGACTCCAATCCAATTTCATAACGTAGTGCTCGACCATACGATTCCAACGCAACTGGTTTCGTCACTTTTCAACCTCGTATCACAAAGTTATTGCATTTTGAAGTTAATACGAATTTTAAATATAATAATTTACAAATTTCCTTTTCGCAATTTCAACCTAAATGAATCTGGACCGTGAGATTTTCAAACCCCCAGATCGTAACACACGCGTCTGTCTTCTTCTCCCTCCCTTCGCGTTTCTTTCATGCGCGTATACCCATCATTGCCGTTCGAACTACAATAGCCGCACCCACCAACGTTGATCAAAACATCATCATACCACCACCAAAACGAAGCTCATCCTCCCCTCAATACTCGGCTGGAATACCATTGAGCTCGGTCCCCCCCAGCTCGAGAAAAACGAGCATGAACTGCTCACGTTCGTGGCCTCCAAACACCCTCCCCGATCGACGAAAACTCATCTCCACCGTTCAGATTGAAGTTCTCCCTCCCCTCTCAAATTTTGTAGTTGATACTTTCCTTTAATTGTCGGTGGATTGAGAGAAATTGAGGGAGGAAGATCGAGCGTTTCTGGCCATTGTTTGGGATAGTGGCGGCTGAGCAAACATTTTTAGGGTTAGGGTTTTATTTTTCTAATTTGTGAATAATGGGCCTATTTATAGAAAATAACACGAACACTATTCATTTCGGAATTTCCGAACTTCGATTTACGCGCAGTGACTGGCGTTTCTAGGGTTTATCCCGCGTACCGGACATAATGGAATAGGTTTCGGAAGCTAATTCGATCGTATGTGTGAGATATGACAATAAACGATCAATTTAAATTAAACCGATTTAAATCGATTTCGAGGCGTTTTGGCTTGCCCCGGACAAACAGTAAATCCAATTAACATGAAATTTGAAACCTTACAATAATATCACATTACGGATCCGATGAAACTGGTTTCGTCGAAATCCGAGACTTTTTGAAAAATGACTATTTTAACTTGCTAAATTAATATTAAAACAATTTCGATGCGTTTTGAGCTGCCACGGTCAAACGACAACTCCGTTTGCTACGAAATTTGAAATCCAATAATAACAAACTATTACGGATCCAGTGGAACTGGTCTCGTTCAATTTTGAGACTGTTCGAAAATTGGCTATTTTTCAGTAGATAATTAAATATTAAAATATTCAATTTTCACAAATTAACTTTTAATTCAATTTTAAAAGTTCTATAACATCACTATAACTCCAACATGATTTAATATAACTTTATAAATCATTTTCATTCACATTTAAACTGAATTTTTCAAGTAAGTCTGGCATTTCACTATTTAATTTATCGATTTAATTATCTAATAAAATCCAGTTATTCGAATTTTAAATTACTCGACTTATTAATTTCATTTGTTAATATTTAAAATCAATTAAATATTAAAGTTTTAATTAATATAAATTCTGGGTCGTTACAAATATTGTAGGATTTTAAGTTTCGTAGCGATTGGACTTGCCGTTTGATCGTGCGACCTCGAAACGCGTAGAAATCGATTAATGGAATTTATATTTATATAATCTGATTTTGAAAGCTAACTTCTCGATACAATGGAATTAGGGTTTGAGACTTGTTCCATTGAGTTCAGAAATATTGAAAACCTCACTTTCGATATATAGAATGTCATGGTTTCGTTCAAGGTTGGAAATGAGCTTTTCGGGCCGTGCGACCATTTCGGCCCAATTGATCGTATGCTGTGAATATATGTTTATCCTAGCCCATTCTATTATCTCTAACCCTAGTAGCCTTTCATTTTATTCTTTACATACATCAACTTCTTATCTATTTCTCCTTCTCAAATGGCTGACATTCCCTAACCCTAATTTCAATTTCAAAATCTAATTTCGAAATTCAAACCCCTCAAACCATAGCAAATTATATATCGTTGGAAAGCTCTCGACGAACGCAATCTACTGCTATAATTAGTTTTTCAATTTGATGCATCGTTTGGTCTATAATCATCGAAGAAGTCTCGGTCGTCGAAACTAGGGTTTGTCGTTTAACGATGGATCTTCGTCGATAGGACGATCGGGAGGCACTACTGCGTAGAGGTTGATCAGCAGAGTAGATCCATGGTGTTAGTTTGGGTCGCAGGTGCATGAAATCGCCAGAACTTGGCCGAATAGGTGCGGCGGCGTGAAGCTTTTCTAGCGTCTTAGAGCGTTTGACGACCTCACTGGAGGAGCGGCCAGGCGTGGTGGTGGTCGTGGCATGATCAGATCAGGTGATTGAGGTCTCATGGCGCATGCATTTGGAGCTAGAAGCATGGCGGCTGGACGATCTCGGGTTGATCGCGATATTAGGGTTTTGCTGAGATGATTGTAAGCGAATTTACGAATTTCCCTCTCATTTTTATTTTATTTAAATTAAATTTTCAAACGTTCTAATATCCCTAACTTTTACATACGACCTCGGATTCATGCGTGGTTTTCTCCATTGCGATTGTATCGAAATTTCGAACAACATGGAACTAATTTGGTTGGATTCTGAGACAGTTGGATTTTTGGGCTTTATTTGGATTTTAATTCGACTAAAAATCAAAGGTGAGTGATTTAATCCACTCACGAATGCTAAACCATCTTATGTTAGTCAGATTAAATTTACGACGTGATTAGAAATTTATTGATTGCTATTTGGTATTTTAAATTATCATTTGAATTTAATTTGAATTTAATTACCATTTAATTTAATATTGAATTTAAATTGTTAATTAAATACGTGATAACGATAACCAGTTAATTATTATGATTTATTGGCTGATTTGAATGATGATTGTGATGGATGCTTAATTGCTAACATTTTGGATGATTCGATGTTATGTTTATTTTATATGTCGTTATCACACTGCAAGTTCCCTTAGTTATTGTTAGGAAATCACTATGGGTTGAAATGTTACATACCCGAACGATCTTATTGATTAGGGAAAAATCATTATGGGTTGAAATGATAAACTCAAGCGATTTTATGGATTTGGAAATTGTGATTCGGGATACGGGTTGAAATGATATATATCTGAAAATTTAAATTATTGTGGGTTGAAATGATATATATCTGTATCAGTTGACCATAGGGTAGAAAATTATATACGGACACCGAATTAGTTAAATTAAATGATTTTAAATCCTTAATTTTTAAATCCAGTTAAATGATATTTTGAAATAAAATTAGATTTATATGAACTGAATTATCTTCAAAATCCAAGCTTTTAAAATGTTGAAATTGAAATTTGTTTAAATGAATTGTTTACAGAATTTAAATTGAAATCTTAAATTTGAATCTTGAAATATAAATGAAATTTATCAAAATTGAGTTATTGTAAACGTTTGAATATTTAAATTTTGAAACCTATTGAATGTCAAGTGGTTTAAATTTGTATTTCAAACATGGATTTGAAATCGATATAAATTAAAATGGTTTTAATGAGAATTTGACTTGAAACCTTTAGCCTTTTGAATGGAAATCGTTGAACTAAGATTTATTTAAATTGAATTTTTGGAACTAAAGTTGATTTGATTTGATTTTTGAAATTGAAAGAAACAATTCTAATTTAAAATTATTTCCGATATATACTCTTTTAATATACAAACTCTTTTAACATATCAACTATTTTCTCATTAAAACCATTTTAGTATATTAATAATTTTTAATACATTAACTACTTCTAATATATAACCTATTTTAATATATAAACCATTTCTTATATATATATATAAACTATCTTAATCTATAACCTATTTTTTTAAATTATAAACTATTTTAATATATATTATTTTTAATTTATAAACAACTTTTAATATATATATTTTAATCTATAACCTATTTTTTTTAAATTATAAACTATTTTAATATATATTATTTTAAATTTATAAACAACTTTTAATATATAATCTATTTTAATTTATAAACTATTTCTAATATATAAACCATTTTAATCTATAACCTATTTTTAAAATATAAACTATTTTTAATGTATAACTATTCCAATATATAAACTACTTTCAATATTCAAACTGTTTAAAGTTGGAACTATTATGATTTAGATTTAATTGATTTAAATGCGAATATTTTGATATGATATTTTAACCTATTTTGTGGTTATGATTTTGAAAAATGATTATGATTTAAAGTGAATATGATTTCGAAACTGATATGATTTTGAAGTGAATATGGTATTTTGATATCAATTATGAATCGGTTTTAGAAATGTAAAAGAACCAACCGGTGTGAAATAAGCGTTTGGTTGTTAAAGAGATCGGGATCGGATATTGTCATACTCTCTACCAATACCGAAAACCACTTTAACAACCGTGCACGTGGTGGAGAATCCAGAATGAAGTAGGATGGTTTGGCGAATGCTACTGGAATGAAGTAAGAGAACGATGATGGATAGCCTTGACTTTTGGGTCATAATTAAAATGACTAAAACAGAAGCTATACCGGGCCAAGTGTGGTCGCTCCCCCTATCGGGCACATTTCTTCGATACCGTATTTATTACTTTGTGATTGATTTGGTGGCCACCCCTCGATTTGATTATGGAAGTGTGTTTCGAGGTGGGCGGTAGTAGCTGCTATGCGTTACCACCAGTTTGGGAGTGCAAAACGGTGGAATCCTACTTTGGGCATTGCCTCGCGTGCCTTGTCATATTTACCCTGATCGTGCCCACTACGAGTTTGGTTTGTGTCGTACACTATGGAATGCCCTCTGATACCCCTCCAGTTTATAGAGGAATTACGGTACTCTATGGACTACGACATTTATAAAAAATGTGTTAAGGAGGATATGGGTAACGCCTTAACGCTATTTTAATACTTAACTTTATTGTAGACATATTATAATAGCGTATCGTATTACATATGTAGATAGTTTAACGCATCCTTAGGAGATGGAATCCCGAACATCTCTTAAGTTATTGCATGCACGTTAGACACTGGATAAGGGATGTAAAACCCCGTAAACATCTCTGATGCCGTTACACTCATATTTACTTATTTTGATTTAACTTACATAAGATCTTTTAGTTCTGACTCGAGTGTTTTGTTTTTCATTACGCTCGGATCAGCCTGAGCATTTCAGCGTTGAGGACTTTATTTCTAGAGGACAAAGACGGAGATTTGTATACTATATATATATGTGTATGTATATAAATTCCACTACATCATATTGTTCCGCTGCATTATTTATTTATTCCTGCTGCATGTATAACTCTGATTGTATTGTAAAGGTGTAATCAAATGTTATTTGTAAGCTTCATGAACTGTTTATTTGATTATTATATTTTGTCATTCCGCTGTGAAATTCTGTGTTTTGTTTTTCTTTCTTTTCTCTTATTTTCTTATTTACCCCATTAACATTCCTCCCTTTTGAATGGTTTGAGTATGACATGTGTGGTTTATTGTCAATTTAAACCGTCCAAAAAGGTGGGTCGTTACACCATCTCCACTTGCAAACTTAGGCCGAGCCCATCCAAAGGTCAAAGGATCGATTCCATAGGCTTTGATTCGATCGTAGCGAAGCTATAGAGAATTTTCATAAAGTTAGAAACTAATAAAGGTGAGAAACTCTATTTATATTATGATATTTTGGATATATGTTTGCTTATGATTGGTTGTGATGATCGTGAACCATGTTTGGATATGATAATTTTTTGTTTGGATGTGTAAAACAAGTCACATTTAATGCACGTCGAATATCACAAAGGAAATCACTTTCCTTTAATAAATGAAATGGTGTATATGAGATTGTTAAACCTCTTTAAATAGTTTAAAATGGTTTATAAATTTTTTATAAACACTAAAACCCAATTTGGTGAAGTTTGGACAAGTTATAAAAGTTGAGTCAAAAATAGACGCGTCGCGTAACGGTAGTTCGCGATTTCGCACCCTAGAAAGTTAAATCCATTTATACGATGGATTCAGAGTCGGAATTCTTTGGAATAAGGATTTTCCAAACTCTTATAATCATATTTTTAAAATAAAAGAATAAATAATTCGTTTAGTATATTTTGAAATATGAGCAAAACAAGTTTTCAAAATAGTCGTGGTTTGGCAGTTCGGAAACCAAACCGATAAATTCTTTGAAAGCGATAATTTTAATTCTTTAAAAATATGGAATAAGTTATATAAATGTTTTAAAATGTTTTAAAAGAGATCTAAGTTATAAAAATGGATTTCTAAATGATAGAAAAGTTGTTTTGATTAAATAAGCTTTGAAAACACTATTCGCAGCACTATTCGTAGCATTATTCGTAGCACTTCTAATAAACTTTTGAAATATGGTTTTAAACTTAAGTAATCTTTCCCAGATATTTTATAAATATTTTCTAAGAAATAATCAAGTAGTTTAAAGATGACTTGGAGATTTTATAATTTATTTTACAAAGTTTAAATAAACGATTTAAAGAAAAGCTGCTACAATAAAGTGATTTAATCTTGGCTCTAAAAGCCGATGAGTAGACTGAATTTTTCTATTCATGAGATCCAGATGTGAGGTGCTTAAACTAAGGAGATGTTCAAGAGCAACCAGTTCCCTGTCTCACCTGGCCTCTTTCCTAGACGAGGAATAGATAAGATCGAAACATCGAAAACGAGACAAGTATAAAAGATTTAATTTTTATAATTAATTAAATACGACTTAGATTGTATAGAAATAATATTCTTATATTTGGTATTAGATTCCAAGGAGGGAACCCATACTATCCATGTGAATTTAAAAGGTGATTTCACCGTTATTTGATGGATAGTAAAAGTTGAATACAGAAATTGATGTCGAGTAGAATTAGTATAATTTTTATGGATCCTTTTCTGCTTAATACCAATTGGTGTGGGCTTATAGTAAATGATGTCTTAAATAACATTGTTTTCGACCTGTTTAAAAAGTGATGATTTGGAAATAAGAAATCTTTGTTAAGATTCAAATAAATGTTTTGGAATTATTTTAATTCCTATGGATCCTTTTACTTAAAATTAATCGTTTTGGGTTTACAGTAAATGATGTCTTAAATAACATTATTTCTCACCCGTTTAAAAGTTATGATTTTGCAACGACCCACAAATACGCATAATTCAAGCTAACTATAAATCACACATGTCCAACCTAAAGTGAACGGAAAGATGGATAGTTATGGGAAAGAAAGAAGAAAGAGGAAGAGAAAAGAAGAGGAAGAGAAAAAGAAAATGAAAACAACACAGAATCTCACAATCACAATGGAACAACATATAATATAATTTCAATGATCTTTACAAAAGAGAAACTTAATAACCATACTTCCATCAGAGTACAACATCAAGTCACAATCATCAATGTGGACAGTTATTACATCTATCCTTACAAATGCTGATAATTTCAATAACAATGCAATGGAAAATAATCATATATGTGAATACGACTTGAAGACCACCAACTCGTCTCCTGGGCTCTAATGCATCCAAAGTAATCTATAAATATGCTCGGCCTCGCCCGAGCATTAAAATAAAATAACACCTGAGTCACTCTGGAAAACTAGCATGAGAAAACACACCCAACTGAATTTTAAAGTTATAAAAACCTTTGAAATCAAAAGTACCTCGTAAGACCACACCAAACATAAACACGGACGGGCTTTTACGTTACGATAACCAAACCACCTCATATAAAATTCTCTGATATTATAATAGTGTCTAAAATACAATTACTTATTAATCATAGCCAAAATTGTTGCATTAATTAAATTCCAGCATAATAGGTATACAACTAAAACCGTAAAGGCTCATATTGGAGAATGGATTCTATACTATGACAAGGTAAGGAACTACCTTCTGATGGTACATCTTTAGATAAAATGCATCGAGGTCTGACAAGAACATCTTATACCCCTGCCACACAAGACTTGCCTACCACTTAACTAGTAGTACCGAATATGATCACCTCTTTCGTTAATGGACCCCGAAGCATATATGCGTAAATAGCAATCGATCTAGATTTGAAATGAGTATACCCTGATGGAAGCGACCCACTTGGCCCTACTGCATGCCCGAGTTTTGTCATTTCCTGGTTGATGAGGCTCGAGGCTACGTTTTACCTTTATATAGAACTTCCTACTTGGAATGCTAACACTGCCCTACAGGCAACAATGTCATGCCATCATTCATTCAAACAAGTTCATTCTATGACTGAACGAAACCAAAGGCATCACTTCTACTACATCCATTTCGGAATCACCCTCAGGATTGGTAGCAAGTAGCCATTGCACTTCAAAAGCTCCATTTCGATTATCTTCAAGATATTCCAATTCAAAACACTTATGCCGGTTTGAAGTGGTTTTCGAATAACATATTCGATCACGGTCTCTCCGAAACAACATTCGATAATTTCCTATAAACTCAACCTTGATTCATTAGGAAATAAACAGGCAAAGGTAAGAGCAGAGATCACCTCCTAACCGTTAGTGGACGGATTTCCTTATAGTTTTCCCTAGGAGAACAAAACAAGATTTATACACATAGTACAACATTATCGGAGATGACTGTGCCATATAAATCACATGTTTTTCCTAGATATTTCCAAAGTTACGTTTTGGGTCCAATTTGATAGTCTATTTTTCAACTATCGAATAAACAACATTTAAATCGGGGATTTAATTCCATAAAGGAAAACCAACACTGGTTAAGCACATAAGAAATCACTAGCCTCTTAAATAATCCTTTCATTAATTGAAATCACTTTGCCAATTACATGTATAGAAATACCTTTACAAAGATATACCTACAAATTCCTATATTTTCGATACTTGGAAAAATATCTACATGCTTATATAAATGGTATAAGTATATTCACAGAACGGAGGAAGATTTCTTTTTTACACAATTCTAGAATAATATATAAATTCCTTTATAAATCTCTAAACCCGTTTATAACCCCATTCATTAATCTCTGAAATTATTTATAAACTCCCTTTTATACATTCCTAAAATCATTTATAAACCCTTTATAATCCTTAAATCCATTTATAAACTACTTTTATAAATCTAGAAACTTATTTCTAAAACTCTTTTATGAATATCTAAGACCATTTATAAAACTCTTTTTACCCTTTAACTAATCTTCCTTTAAATTTTCTAAACCATGTTATATGATTCCTCTTATAAACCCACATCTGTTTATAAAACCCTATATATAAATCTCGAAAACATTTATAAATATATTCTAATCATTTACTTAAAACACTATTATATAATAATAAACATTATAAACAAATGATAATTAACTTCAAAACATCATAACATAATAATCAATAATTTCGAAACATTCTTAATAAAACAATAATAATTTATCTTCAACATTGTTGTAAATAATAATAATTAATTTCCAAAGCTTTATTGATAAATAATTAAATTTTTTTCAAACCATATTAATAATTTAAATAATTAACTTTTTAAAATATTAAAATATTGATAAACAACTTTAAAACAATATTAATATAAATAAACAACTTTTAAAACATAAATATACTTCCTTGATAAAAATCCATATTAAATTTGAACATAATCATTTCCATATTTATAAAACTGTATTTATAAACGTCTTTCTGTTTTATAACATATCGTTTAACATCTCCAAATCTATCCTCAGTTTCGATTTCCAAAATAGAATCGACTATTTTTCTAAAACAACATCCCACATCTTATTATAAATTATGATTTATTTTTCCCAATTTATCCAATGATAAAAGGTTCCCTTTATTTATAAACACCGTGCATAAATGTATCCTTTTATTAAAAAAATATGATTTTTCAAATCTTCACTTTGTTTGTAAAATGTCACATTTATAATTTATCACATTTATAAATCTCTACATTTATAAATAAATCTTAATATATGTGTATATATATATCACTAAACGGTTAATAAATATTTATAACAAAATATTTCTATCTTCTTTTAAAACCATATTCCTTTATTATAAAAGACAAACTTACTTTTAAGATTTTAAAAATCTTTAATATATAGTTCAAAAAACACTATTTAAAATATTTATAAAACTATTAATTTATAATATCCAAAAACCATACCTTTTTATTTAAAATAAATTCCTTCTTTCAATAATTAAAGAATAATTATTCAAAACATATAAATTTTCAAAATCACTTAAAATTCTTTTTAAAACTAATTCTTCACTTTACAGTATGTCAAAATACTAAAAATATGGCCAAGTGCTACTATAGCACTAAATAGGGAAATATCACCCATGTCATCAAATATGGCATCCAACACATCATATATAAAAATATATGAAAAGTAAAATCAATAGTGTGAGGAATCCAGTTGGATCCCTCCAGTCTGTCCCCCTACATTACAACAGTATATAATCAAATAATATAATTCAACCGCTTCGAGGCTGAATCATATACAAAGGGTCATCCGCTCTTACATGGGAACATAATATGGTCTCATCTGCTCCAGGGGTAGGAATATATCCAAACCAACAAATAAAATAGTAAATCATCTAAACAGTCAACAAACAATCAACAATAAATTAATTATCCACACTTATATAAAAATATAAGTGGGGCAGAGGGGTGAGTTAACTCACTTTGATTCCAGTTATTGCCAAACGCTCTGGTTTGAATTAAAATTGAACATTCTTTCAATTTTAACCCAAATTTCTATGAGCTCCAAATCCATCAAATCGAACTCCATAACGTAGTATTCACTATCATGAGCACAATGCAACTTGTTGCGTTCAATTTGGACCTCGTATGAATTAGATATGAATTAATGAAGTTTGAGATTATTTAAATTAAAATTAACTTTATTTAATTAAATTTAAAACTTTATATTACCTTTTCCCTCTCCCTCACATTTGCTCGCTCCAGGCATTGCGACTTCGAACTGAGGTACACGCGACATCTTCGATCACACGTCGCCGTTCGCTGCTGTTCGCCGCCGCGACTTCGACTAAGGCAGTCCCCGACCTCGCTTTGCCTCATGACCCCACAACGCCTCCCAAAGCCTCATCGATCATGCGAAAACCGAACACAAAACCGCCCCACGTTGTGCCTAATTATGGCCACCACGGCGCTCCATCGTCGAACTCTACAGTTGATTTGCTTCACCTTGTTAAGCTCTACAACTTTGTAGTTCAGGGTTCGGCCAGAAACGGCCTTGATTGGCTTCGATGAACTGGAGTCGTTGGATGGAGGGTTTGGTTAATAGTGGCTGTTGTTTTATTTGGTTAAGGTTTGCAAATGAAAACATTTTGGGTCCTTTTATAGGAAATTTTCAAAATACTATTCACACGTTAAATTTTCAAACTCCAATCGAGGCATGTCGCCTGGTGTTCTATATGTAATACCTTTATTTCGAACACAATGGAACTAGTATCGAAAGCCAATTCCATCATATACAGAAGTTAACTTTCAAAACCAAATTATATTAATTTAAATTCCTTTAATTAGTTTCTACATGTTTCGAGCTCGCACGACCAAACGATACGTCTGATCACCACGAAATTCGACGACATATAATAATTCACTATTACGGATCCAATGAAACTGGTTTCGTCGAAATCCGAGATAGTGTCCCTGAAAGCTATTTTCACACTTTTAAATTAAAATGATTATTATTAAAACCATTCAAATCACTTTAATATTATAAATAAAAGTTTACTATCTTCATTCTTGTTCAAATAGAATTGAAATCAACTCTTAAATCATTTTCATTCATATTAAATTCAAGGTTCAATAATTTAAACAATTCCAATTATTCAAATAACCATTATAATGTTCTCTGATTTTGATGTTTGCCAGGTCAAAATTTGTTTTCTTTACAGTAGGTTAGAAATTGGAATTTACTTGTTTTCTTTATAGTCGTGTGTATTCTACCTATTTTGTGAGTGTAACTGAATTGATGCTTGGTATAAATATATGTTTCAAACAGAAATATATTTTGGTAGAATTTAAGAGTGAAACTTTTTATTCACTTTAAATGAAGAATTTGGAAAAATAAAATTGGGGCGTCACAGCTTGGTGAAATTCGAGTTATTTAACTTATAAAATAAACTTTTCAATATTTAAATCAATTAAATATTCCAAATTCAAATGACTGAAATTCTAGATCATTACATTCTCCCCTCCTTAAAAGAATTTCGTCCTTGAAATTGCCAAGGTGAGAAAAATGCCCTAAACTCATTAACTTTTCAAAACTAATTAGTTGAAATAGATTACCAAATTCTTTTAAGCCTTTAACCTTCCAAAATCAAATTGGTTGAAACTTTGTTATTACATTTTCTAAATCTTTAATTCCATTCATAGATTTAGCTAATACCATTTAAAGTTATAACACAAAAATTAAATTTTAGTTACCAAAAATTTCTCAAAATTTTTTTAACGCCTTAAATTTATGGAAAATTTCACCAACGTCCTCATTGCGTAGCTCGATCGGAAAAATTTACTATATATATAATCACAGATATACATCTCATGTTCGACGATGAGGCAACCCGTAGGGAAAAATATATAAATACGATATGTAATCCAAGATGTGTATCTTTAATTAGTATTAGCAAGCATATACAACAATATAATGCGAAAGCGAGCTCCAAATGCGAAGCATATGCCATCCGCACCTACTAATCACCCAACAACCAATGAGAACAAGTATAGGGAAAGTAATATCAACATATAACATAGACTATACAAAATCATATGCAAATGTAACAAATGCAACAAGAGAAACCATCCGACAAATGATATCCATCCAATTAATTCATAACTGTAACAACCCAAAATTTTGCCCATTTGATTTTAAATGTTTAAATAGTTGGATTTAAGAATTTAATAACTTATAATTCAAATATAGGAAATGTTTAAATATTTGAATTGTGAATTAAATCTTAATTAAATGGATTTAATAATTTCATTTAACTCATTTTAATTTATAAATAATATTGATGAATTCAATATGTAGATTTATTTACAAAAATAAATAGATCGGATAAATATCGATAATTGGATCGAAAATATAAAACAATATTTAAATCTGTGAAATTAGCCTTTCGGGGCACTATCTCGGATTTCGACGGAACCATTTTTATTGGATCCGTAATAATGAATTATAACATGCCGTCGAATTTCTTGGCGATCGGACGAATCATTTGGTCATGCGAGTTAGAAATGCATAGAATTTAATTTCAGAGATTTAAGGAGTTGGATTGAAGGAGATTGAAGCTTGTAGAATTTCAAGCTAAAAATCGAACGGCCGCTCAGTTTTAGTCCAAATCAGAATGCTTCGGCGAAAACGAAAATCAATGTGAGTTTAATTCACAATCAATTTAACTATATCATATCAGTGATGCTATAAACTATTGTTGATTGTTTGGATGTTAGTTAAATTGTTTGATTAATTGTTTGGTTGAATTTTCGATTGGAAAATGGATGACATGTTAAGTTGATTGTTATGAACCCATATGATTATATATTATCCGTAACCACTGTTTTGGAGGGAAAATTTATAGAGAGACCCTGATATTGATGGTTAATTGAAATAAAATCTTGATATTCCATTTAATTTGTAAAGTGTCGTTATAGCGATTTCGCTATATCGTCATTTATTAATTTTAATCCCCGAAAATCTTGCCATATGTTTTTGAACGTGAGCTTGTGTTTTCGCTAAATAGAATGTTAAAATTCATTAACCATTTTGATGAATGGTAATTTAAAATAATTAATCATTTTAACAAGTGATTCTGAAATTAATTAACCAATTTAATAAATATGTTTAAAATTGGTTTATCTTTGATTTAAATGATTATTTTGGGTTTAATTAATTATTTTAATTAATGATATTTGATTTAATTTATCATTTTAATTCTTGATGTTTGAAATTTATTAATCTATTTGATAAATGAGATCTGAATTTAATTAAGTCATTTTAATTAATGATTTTGAACTTTATTTAATCATTTCAATTAATGATTGTTTTAAATTTAATTAATTGTTTTAACTAATGATTTTTGAAGTTTAGTTAATTATTTTAATTAATAATGGTTTATAGTTAATTAATCATTTTAACAAATGAAGTTTTAATTTATCATTTTAGCTAATGATGTTTGAACTTAATTAATCCAGTTAATTAATGATTATTGGAACTTAATTAATTTTTTTAATTAATTGAATTTTAAAAATTATTTAATTATTTTAATAAATGATGATTGAGATTAATCTTTCATTCTAATTAAAGATTCTTTGGACCTAATAGATCTTTTAATTAATGATATTTAAAGTAGACTAATTTAATAAAAGTGATTAAAGTAAATTAACTAATATAATAAAAGTGCTTTAAGTTAATTTACCGATTTAATGTTTTTAAGGTTAATAAACTGATTTAATAAAGATTTTAAAGTTAATTTACTGAGGATATAGAAGTGTTTTGAAATAATTTACTATTTTATTAAAGATAATGGATTTGTTTGCTTAAAAGAGATTATAAATGTGATTAGTTATCTTTCGGGATAATTAATGTTGTTTTAAAATTTATAAAGGAATCTAAATTGTTTTATTATCTTTTGGGATAATAAATGTTGTTTAAATTTATAAATAATGGTTTATAAATAAGAAAATCCTTTAAAAGAGAATTATTTATAAATAAAGCTAAGTATAAATTATTTTGGGTTTATAGTAAACAAAGTTTTTAACGACATTTATTTTGATCGTTGTTTTAGTACAATTGGTATTATAAGTTTGACTGTTAGAAGAACGTTTTAAAAGAGTATTTTCCAAAGTGTTTTTACAAAACTGTAATATGGAAATCAATCACATGTTTAGTTTTTTTAAAGTAAATTTCGATTTTGTTTATGGAAAAATAGTTCCGTAATCGATATCGCTTATATGGAAAGGATCTAGTCATACCTTTAATGCTAAACATTGAGGCTTGGACTCGCTTCTTTCTCGAAGGTTAAAAATGTCGTCAAGGCCATGCCTAGAGGTAACACTACCTCAACTTGTCAGGCTTTGTTTTCAACCGAGAGATAGCACTTGTCTGGAATCAACGAGTAGTGATAAATATATGATATTTAATTTCCATATACGATCATTTTAATTATCCCTGATAGTTGATTTATTAATTATCGGATTCAGCTTTCTTCATATCATTACCTTAAAAACGATTTGCTGCTCTTTATGCTTTGTAATCCTTTGTCGGAAATGACTAAAACCAAAGCGTGAATGGGGGCATAGCTATGTGAGGTTGCTCCTATTAGGATATTTTCACATCTCACCTAGATTTTGGTGTACTGTCACCTTAAAATGGTTAAGATTTAGATGTGAAATATTCGTGTACTCGATAAGGTTTAGTGGGGTCCGTCTTGGAGGTTTCTGAGAAGTGTCATAGAGTAAATGAGCTTCTTATAAGTATATTACTAGAGGTATACTTCAAGGTAGGTGCACCTTCCTAGTCATTTATTGGAAATTTTCCTTTACTTATTTGATTCGAAACCTTGAATCCGTTTATCTTTAAATTGCCATGAGAAGAGTAAACCACTCTTCGCGGTGTTTGAGTATTAATTTAGTCCATTCTATCAAGTTTCGACTATTACCTTATTTTGTCCATTCCATCAAGTTTGGACTATTACCTTGTTTTATCCATTCTATCCAGTTTGGATTTTATTCGAGTTATTTTCATTCTTTCAAGTCTGGTTTTAATACTATTTTTGCCCATTCTTATTTGGATTGGTTTCTCGTTGTTTATCTCTACTCTTTCCTGGATGGATGTTATTCTTATGAGGTAAAAACCCATTCTGCGTTAGTGGTTGGACTCACAGAACTTATATATGTTCCCCATTTTTGAGTTACCTTACGTCGGTTTTTCCAGACTTACCCGGGTGTTATTTTATTATAATGCTCGGGTCAGACCAAGTATTTTCCTAGGTTGTCTTTGGTATTATGGAGATCTTGGAGGGGAGCTGGAGTTTCACCTATCGTAATGTTTTATTTTGTGCTATATTATATAGTATCCATATCAGCAATTGTAAGGTCAAGATTTTATAACTAACCAACTGATAAGGTTTATTTTATGTAACGATTCGACTTTTCAACGCTCGAAAGTCGACATCAATACAACCACTGTATCAATTGCCAAACTATCGAACGCCGGAAAACCGAATTATTAGGGTTAAAGAAAGAAAGAGGTATAAGAAGAAAATAGAAACAGGAAACAGAAACAATATCAGAATCTCACATTCGTAGCGGAACAATTATAATAGATGAATAATCTTTATAACAAAGAAATATATCAATTTATACAATACATCATCAGAGTTTACAACAACAACACACATCACTGGACAGTTATATAAACTTGTCCTCATCACAGAATACACAGCGAATAATACATAATATAAGTGATACGTCTCGCCATCCAGCTCGCCTCTTGATCTCCACAGCATTTTTTCTAACTTCGCTCCAGAACAACTGATAACCTGACTCTAGGCTGCCCGTGTGGAAAATTATGGGCACCCAGAGTTTAGAAAGGGAACAATAAACTCCAGGTCAGTCGTGGGACTGGTGTGAGATCTTAAAAACAGTTATTTTCACAAAGAGAATAAAAAAATTTCGCAATGCTTTTGGAAAATGAAACTACCATAAGGCCTCCCGCCACACACACAATGAAAACGCAGAATTGGAGGAGATTTATCCTTATGATAGTCAAACATGCTTGATACGCAAAATCTTTTTAATATTATCATTAGTGCCTAGTGTGGAAAGCATTTCGAAAGTATAATATTAATCTTAGCCAGCATACAACCATTATTGTATGCCTACTATAGCTACCATGTTCAATAGCAGGTTACCGCCACATTCCATGGCAGGTTATACAATTAAAACCGTACAAGGCTCGTATTGTTTCTTTGGATTTTCCAACAAATGGTCAGGCTAAGGAACCTCCTATGCCACATGGGTACGCCTCTGAAGGGACGTCCCGAGAACTTAACCAGCTCTCTGCCAACACAAGGCCGGGTCACCTATATACTTAGGTAACTACCACTCGAGTATGCCATCCCCCGGTCGTTTGCGACCTTTATCCGAGGGCCCTCGATCACAAAGCAATAGCCACACAGTAAATGAGATTGCAGCAACCACACAGGTAAAGAATCTGGGCTCCATACCATGATACCACCTTTTTCCAGAAGGAAATGACATACCCTAAAGGGTGCGACCCTCATGACCTTACCGCATCTTTCCTGTTTCGACCATTTCTGGGGTGTGAGGTCCGATGAGGTCTCGTCCACAAAGCTACGCTTTACACGAAAGCCTTGCTTTGATCGACAAATGATCAACAACACACAGCAGCACTCAGCATGCCACATTACCAAATTGGGAATATACCACTGATAACCTTCAACTACATAACCTCTGAGCTCGTATGTCTCAGAGAAGGATGTTAAGCTAAGAGAATAAATCTCCGCCAGCAAACAGAATTGTATTTGAAAGAAATCTGCTTTATATCTCAAAGTGTAATGTCAGACATACATCCATATAAGTCTGTTACGGGTTCGAACAGGATCGAAGGCACTTCGTCCAATAAAGGAAGAAGCCCTTGCAAATCCGGGTATCCACAATCCCGATCGGACTCCCCATCACATGTGGAGATCTCTATACTAGAGCAACTAAGTGCATAGACATTCGATAGATTATCCTATCATTTTCGAAGACACCCGGTCTTCATCACCTTCTTCAATTGCAATCCATAACGTCGTATCATTATTTGGAATGGGTTATATGACACAAAGTCCTCTCCCGGCTTAACCGAATAATGAGTGCTTGTTTTAAAAACAAATTCAAATGCCATTTCAAAGGCAAATATCGAAAGTCGGTTATTTAACTATCAAACAACATTCACAACAATCATCTAATCTAAATAATTTTTTCCAAATTATTAAATTTCAAAATATCTTTGCAAGATATATATTTTCCCCACTTCATCACTTTGAAAACCAATTTCAAATCACTTTTCACTCGCGGAATAAAATTCCCGATATTATTTATTTCTACTGGAAATCTGCCAAGTCCGAATATTTTAAACTAATTTAAATCACTTATCCAAATAACAAACATTTGCAAATCGATTTCCAAATTAATTTTCAACACAAAATCAATTTTTCATTCAAACACCAAATCAATTTTCATATTGATTTTCCAAAGATTTATTTTCAAATACCAAATCAATTATCAAATTGATTTCAAAAAAACTATTTCCTTTTTTAAAATAAATCCCTTTATTCTTTCCAAATTATTTAAAATTCCATTTTCAATAAATTCTTCAACTTTTAAACAATATTATTCAAAACCCATTAATTAATACCTTTTCCCATATTTTGGAAATAATTCGATAAGATTTCAAAAATCAACTTATGCTTTTAAATTCCTTCTTTTAAATTCACCCAATTCCTTCAAAAGGGACTCACTTAAAATTTCCTACTTTAATTTCAAAAAATCCAATTTTGTTTATTTCTGGTATCCAACGATACCAAAAATACATTCGGCTAAATTATAACCTTCAACAAATTCAATCATCAACATAATCATTTACAGATTATCAATAAATCATCACACAACATATGAAACAAATTCATACAATTTGAGGAATCCAATTGGATCCCTCCAACCTATTTCCCTGCATCCACAGATGTTAGCACAATAATTAAATACCCATTCCACTTCGAGGTGGAATATCGCGGTATATAGGATTTATAAAATATCATCCGCTATTATGCGGCGCATAGGGTCTCATCCGCTATATAATGCGGGAAATCAATCTCCAATATATATATATATATATATCCTACTATATCTAATATCATCAATAGATAAATCATCCAATTCATCCAAACAAATCCAGAATTTAAATTCAACTATTTAAATTCAATAACAAACCAAGTGAGTAAGGAGATCTCACCTTTGCTTACGCATGCAACCATTTTCCAATTCCTGCTTGTTTTCTTTCAGATATTGACCTAAAATAACTATAATGAATCTTTTAGTAACTATAATGGATTAAGTATTTTTAATTTAACAAATAAATTTCCATAACCCATTAATTTAAAATAAACTAGTAAATTTAATATATATATATATTTATATTTATATCAATATTATACTCCTTTACTGTAAATCAAGAAATCAATCTATTTATTTATATTTATATACCTATTTGTTATTTTTAAATCAAAACAGAAATCCTTTATCTTATGTAAATTTTCCTAACATATATAGATATAAAATTTCCAGTTTGATATAAATATATATTTAAATTAAATAAAAAGAAAAAACCCAAAAACAGATACCTTACTGACAATGAAACCACCTCCATCATCGACGAACCAACGCGACCCTCTCGTGAATCCTGATACGACATCCTAGTCCTTCGAACGCCTAAAGCTCCACCTCGATGCCGGAATCGCCACCAGGAACTCCTTTCGAGTCTCCCCGAACGATCGCGTCTGCCAACTCGAATCGAAACGATCGCGTCTGCCTTCGAGTTCCTTCGACGATCGCTGCCTCACCGCGAAGCCCTCTCCTTTGCTCGCGAGCGCCACTCGAGCTCGACATCCCAAATCCCCAAAAATGACAGCCTCGATCGAATTGAAGTCGAGAATTTTGATCGTGATACACGTAATTTATTGGGTGCCTCCCCTCTACTGTTTTTGTGAACGAAATTAGTTTTTGTTTGAATTGCGTTCTCGATTTCAATCCCTACTGAGTTCGGCATTTTTTTTCTTTTTGGGTTTTGATTTTCGTTGCCCCTATTCGAATCGAATGAAGGTGAAGAGGAAAGTGGCTCGCGAATTCATTTTCGCTTCTGTTGGACTGAAGGAGGGATGCGTGGTTTTAAAGGGAAGAAACAGCGTATTAGAGAAGGAAGGGAGTTGCGTGAGATGAAGGATAAAAAGATGTGAAAGCCTACGTGTTGAGTGCCTACCATTGCTCGCTACAGAGGAGGCAGAAAAAGTTTTGATGGAGAAAGGAAAAAGTGTTGACGTGAAATAATTTCAGCTGAATGTTTTTTTTTTTGAAAAAGGGCTCAAATTTTCTATTAAAATAAAAATCAGGTCCAACAAAAACAAATTACAAAAGCCAAAAGCAGGCCCATAAGCAAAGCAAAAATAACATATATAAAACAATCTTAGATAGGCCCAAACTAAAACAGCCCGAAGCCCTAAAGCAGCCCGAAAGACTGGAAGACTCCAGAATGTTCCACGCACATCTCGTAGAAAAGAAGGCAATACGACTCCTTCGTCACTTCATAACTCCATTCCTTCCAAAAACAGCCTAAAAGAAAACAAAAATGGCTGCCAACAAAAATCAACACTCCTCCAGAAAACTTCGTAGAGACGAAATAGCAGCCTCACTAAAAGAATCAGCTGAAAAGACGAACTACGATCCCTCCAGAAACCGTAAAGTAAGCATACAATCTAAATTGTCTTCTACAAAGTTCATAGATCTTTCGACTAACGAAGTTATAAGTTGTTAACAGGGTTGCTGAAAGATAACCATCTACAACAAACACTTATGCTCAAATTCAGATCTAAGTTTCACAGATCTGAGCTTTTTGCAAGACAAGCAGAAACAGCAGAACTTCGACGAGTCGTCAAAAAGCAAGATAAGTCTTTGGTAACCCAAAATAACCAGCTACTTTATCTTCAGTAGAGATGATTCCTTGAACTCTTCTAACATGTCCTCGTAATAACTCTATGTCTTGTCATCCAGGTCAAAAATCACTGTCACTTAGATCAACCTGCAGATCTGTATACTTAAAAGCTACTAAGAAGTTTTAGATGAAAGTAAATAATAATGTAATTTAGAGAGAGGTAGAGAAAAGCATTGTAAATAAAACAGGTACTCAAAAACCTGGATCCAGAGGACATAAGATCAGAGAAATGGCAAAGGAAAACAGAAATTATGAATGTATCCCCAATTCAGCGTTGGGAGGTAAATCCCCATTTCATAGCAATATCTGTATTCATGCCAGTGATGTTCTTGAAATATTTTGATTTTGCCATTCTAATATTCATAGTCTGGAAAATTTTTAAGCAAATCTTTGACTCATCCGAAAAACAATTCTGAAAAATCCTTTCGTTCCTTTCTTTCCAAATATGCCAGACGCAAACTGAAAGTGAGAGTTGAAACAAATCTGAATTGAGATTATGAGAGCTAGAAATAGAAACTATTTTCAGTAAATCTTCCTTCAAAATGAATGAAAATAAACTCTTCGGCTTAACAAAAAACTTTTTACAACTCCAAAGCCAAATCTTTTCTGTAAACTCACATTGAAAAAAAAGATGATCTATATTTTCAATGTGACTATTACAGAACACACAATTCTGATCCACCACAATATGTTTCTGAATTAATCTTTCTTTAGTCAAGTGGAAATCATTTATGGCTTTAAAAAGGCAAACCGCCATTTTAGGAACATGAATTTTATTCCAGACCATAGTAGCCCAAAACTTAGAATCAAACGTAGATCGTACCGAATTCCAAACTTTTTTAAACTGATATTTACCATCCTTAGAACACTTTCAGGTCCAGAAATCCCTCTCCTTGTTGTTATGAATCTTGACGTCTTCAATTTCTGTCTGAATTTGGAATAAAAAGCTATACAAGTCCCACTTCCACTCACCATTTCTTAAAATCCTACTGAGTGACAAATTTTCTGTACCTGTTCTAAAAGCAGTATCCCTTCCAATGCGTTCCATAATAGAACTTCCATTTAACCATGGATCATACCATAACGAAGTGGTTTTGCCATCTACAATGTTAAGGGAAAGGCATTTCAAAGCTTCGCGTCTATTCTTCAAAATGAATTTCCACACTCCGGAGTCATCCGAACGTTGATCAGTATCCCAGAAACTTTTTAGCCCTATATATTTGCTATGCATAAAAACTGCCCAAGAACCTTCCACGTTGATAATTTTCCAAATCAATTTGATATATAACGCTCTATTCATCTCTTCTAAGTTTCTTAGACCCATACCTCCTTCTTTTTTATGTTTACATAAGACCTCCCAAGGGATCTTACTACTGCGACTTTTCCAAAGAAAATTTAAAATCAAATGTTTAATCTTATGAACAGTAGCAACTGGAAGACAAAAACATTGCATCCAAAATTGTATTATAGGGTATATGGTAGATTTAATAAGTTCCAGTCTACCTGCTAAGCTCAACATTTTTGTTTCCCATCTACCAATCCTATTTTTAATCTGCTCTATTAAAGGAGAACAATCCTTGTCCCTCAAGTTAGCACTAGACAGAGGTATACCCAAATACCTAATTGGGAGGGTAGATTGTTGAATGTTGAGGATCGAACATATGTCTGTGCAACATTCCACCCCTTGCCCAAAAAAGATGTTAGATTTCTCAACACTTAATTCCAAACCAGTAACCATTTTCAAAGTTTTAAACACTTCGTTAATAGCATTCGCAGTTTGAACATTAGCTTTAGTAAAAAGAATGATATCGTCAGCGTAAATCAGATGAGTTAATTTGTTACCAAAGTCTGTAACTGGTGAGATCAGACCTCCCCTAACTTTTTCCTCCATTAGTAACGTGAAGTATTCCATAACCAGAGTAAAAAGAATTGGGGAAAGCGGGTCTCCTTGTCTGAGGCCATTAGAACTTTTAAAGTAACCATGCGCTTCACCATTAACTATGATAGAGAAAACTGGAGTCTTAATAAGATTTTCAATAATTTTTGTCCATTTATCTGGAAAACCCAAACTTCTTAACATGTGAATAACAAAATCTCTATTAATCGAATCGTATGCTTTCTTTAAATCCACTTTGATACACATGGATTTATTATCCTTTCTTCCAAGTCCTCTAATTAATTCATGAGCTAACAAAATACCATCCCCTATAGATCTACCTTTGATAAACGCCGACTGGTTTTGGGACACCACCTTATCCAAAAAAGGACCCAGTCTATTACACAAAATTTTGGAGAAAACCTTATACAGAGTGTTACAACAGGCAATAGGTCTGAAATCTTGAATACAGGAGGAATGGTCCTTTTTTGGAATCAAGTGAATAAATGTGTGATTCCATTCTTTTAAGAAACGACCCTTTTGAAAAATATCGTTTAAAGCTTTATAAATAATATCTTTCGAAATATTCCAATGTGTCTTGAAAACAACGAGTTGAAACCGTCCGGACCTGGAGAGACAGAATCTTTAATATCCCATAAGGCATATTTGATTTCGTCCAAGGAGAAACTCTTATTTAAAAAATTAGCCCCAAACTCAGAAATAACCATTTTGCAAATGACTTCAGGAAAATGAACACCTAAAGGCTGATTATAAATTTGTTTGAAAAAGTCAATAGCCGTTTCAACAAACTTATTTCCCGAAACCACCTTACCGTCAACAGTTAAATTAGTCAAACAATTTCTACTTCTTCTGTTAGACATTTTAGCATAGAAAAAAGACGATCCCTCATCACCCATCATCAGCCAATCACATTTAGCTTTTTGTTTGGCAACCAGAAATTCTTTTTTAAGAGCTATCTCCAAATTAATCTTGGCATTTTGAAATTCCAAAGCTAAGTTGTGATCATTAGAATTTTCCAAAAGTTTCTGGAGCCTAGAACATTTCTCTCTTAGAACATTCACCTCTTGTTTTAAATTACGAGAATTAGCACTCCATCTCTTGAGTTCTCTCTTAATATTTTTAAGAATGTTAATAACTTGGAACAAAGGTCTGTCAATGTGATTAGTAATCCAGAGTTTCTCGATCATAGGCAAATATTGATCGCATAAAGACCAGTGATTCATATATCTAAAAGGACTATTCTTGACCCTAGAGTTAGAGTTAAATGAGATGAGAATAGCGTTATGATCACTAACCGAAGGAGGTAAGAATTCAACCGATAGATCAGGGAATATGTTAATCCAATCTAAATTTGCAAACACCCTGTCAATTTTAGAGAATATATTTCGACACGGACCCGACCACCATGAAAATTCAAAACCTTTAATATTAATCTCATTAAGACCAGTATGTAACGACATTTCATCTAATTCGAACAAATTATCAAAATTTACTGGATTACCTCCCTGTCTTTCTGAGGGTCTACGAATGCAGTTGAAATCCCCAAGGACCATCCAAGGCCTATAGATATTTATAGCATCCTCCTGAAGGTTCTTCCATAATCTTTTCCTTAATTCAGCAAAATTATGGGCGTAAACAAAAGTCAAATTACTTCTGCATTTCAAGGAATCAATCAGTTCGATGGTAATATGTTGATCACTCATGCTAACAAAATTGAAGTCCCAAACATTTCCGTCTAAAAGAACCATAATCCTACATTTATAATAACAAGATATATTACTTATCAATTTCCATCCGTCTTTCAGCGATTTTTCCACCTTCAAAATCTCTGGAAATAGCAACTTATTTTCCAAAATACCAAAACAGCTAATTTTGTACTTTTCAATAACTTTTCTCACTTCTCCCATTCTATTAGGGTTGTGGAACCCTCTAACGTTCCAACAGGCTATAGACATTATAAAACCTTATTGTTTTCGGGTCCTCAAAAACCTACTACTCGAGGACTCCCCATTGTCTTCTGAAGGAATACCTAACATCTGAACCCACTTGGGATTCTTACGGACCAGCTTCTCCTTCTCAATATTATCAAACTCTATATCTTGAGGCTTCGGAAGAACCTGTTCCTCCATTACCTCCTGAACTGTATCAACATTATCATGAAAATTCTGTTCCTTTGCCATTTTATTCGATCCTATATCCTGATCCAGATTATCTTGTACCTGTAATAGAAGACAAGGGTCAGTACCTCTCCTAAAATTAACATTATTATAAATACAATCATCAATAACTAAATCAGTAGTAGATAAGGATATAGGAAGCAAATTGTGATCCAATGATGACAAAGGGCGTTTAAGAATAGAAATGTGAGTTGATGGTGATTTTGGTGGAGATGAACTCAGATCTATGGCTCCCGGGGTAGTTGGAGAAGCAGGAATGAATGGCTCCCTGGCTCCTTGATCAGGAGGAACTTCCGACCTGGCCAGAGGAACATTGGAGCAATCTTCACTGACTCCTATTTCGGTTGTAGTAGCAAGTTCTGGCTCTGACACTTCTGAAATTTCCCTCTCATCCCGCTCTACTGAGGACACTACTTTTCCCAAATTCTGGACCTGAGGTGAAATTTCTATAACAGTAGAAGATTTTTCCTTATCTTCTGGGACTACCGTCCCTGCATCCTTACATGGGACTTTCGTTCCTACATCGATATAGACTCCGATATCAGAATTGCCAGTAATAGAGTGACCTCCAACATTCGTCTCCTTTTCGGGAATAGTTGAAATCTCAGATTCAGCTATCCCAGTATTATCTAAGATGACAGCTTGGGTCTCTTTTGGGACCCAAGACTTAGTCATTGGACATTCAGCAGTAAAATGACCGAAGCACACACACTTTCCACAGATGGGAGGAGGATTTTCATATTCTACTTCCTGGATGAAACTCCTCCCATTCTCATCTCTACCTTCAATGGATTTGGACATTCCATAATTAACATTAACCTCAACCAAAACTCTAGCGTAGGCTAGTCTAGATTTATTTTTCGTAGCCTCATCCATCTTTATAGGTACTCCTATGGTACTAGTTAGAGCACTAATGGCCTTATTGCCCCATAATTTAAAACTTAAACCAGGAAGTCTAACCCACATAGGCAAAGATGTAAGTAGATCTCTATCAGTTCTCATATCTGGGGACAATCTCTTTATAATGATCAAGTTCCGGTCCATAAACCAAGGACCTGATTTTAGAATCTTATTGCAGTCCTCCTCCAGACCAAACCTTACTACAAAAAAACCATTATTCCTAGAATGGACAGAGAACGGTTTCTTTGTCACCCAGACCCTATTGGCATAACCCTCAAACGTTCGGAGCCATGGTTTATATCCAACCACATACAGTAAAATGCATAAATCCCAACCTCCCTCCGCTTCTTTAATCGCTTCAGACGAAAGGGAACCTATCCTTTTACCATCCGCTAACGTAGGCTCTATAAACTCCAGATCCAGGTTTCCTAAATCACCAACCGCTCCTACTTTCACTGCCTCACTGTACGAAAATTTCTTAGCATTCTCCGAAACAGTGAAAATAATTTTAGGCTTAGGTCCTGACAGCGGAAATTTCTGCTTAGGTTTTGGTTGCTTAGGAACCGTCTGCCCATCAGAAACCGGAAGCGCCCTCCTACCCAGGATTTTGTCAAATCTGCTTGTTCTCTGACCACCTAGGTTAATCCTCTGATCAGGACCCGAAAGAACTGGTGCCTTACCCCTTTTCCTTCTCACCTCCTCCTATCCTTCAGCATCACGCAGTCCCATGATCCAGTTTCGAGGAGATAGAAGTGAAGATCGGAAAGAAAATAACGGAGAAATTTGAGAAAACTAGGAAGAAATGAAGAAGAAAGGAGAGTAGGGAAAAACCCTAATCTCCAGATCTAGATCTGGAAGCCATGGTTTTACTTATTTTACTATAAGGACTATTTTCAGCTGAATGTTGGGTTGAATGTGAATATATATATTAAATCGAATTCAATTTGTCTCGAAATCGTAACTTAGATTTTCGACCTCCTAACGAGACGTGCCGCCAGGCATTCGTAATGTTATACCCTTATTTTGAACGCAATGGAAAAGGTTTCAAGTCCTAATTCGATCGTATGGAGAAGATAGCTTTTTTTGGACTCAGTTATTATATTAAATTTTCGATATAAATTTTAACGCGTGTATATATCGTACGCTCACACAACAACTCCGAATGCTACGAAAACTGAAATCCGATAATAACACATTATTACGGATTCAATGGTACTGGTTTCGTCGAATTCCGAGACTGTGCCTTTGAAAGCTATTTTTAAATATCGATTTAAACGATAAAATTTCAAAACTGAACAAAACACTTTTAAATTCAATTTCAAAATTTCTATCACCTTTAGTATTATTAATATAAATTTTCTAAGCCTTGAAAATATTTTAAATCAGCTTAAAAATTGAAGATTCAATATTTTTACCCAACTACAATAAATTAAATTCAATAATTTAAATTGCCAAAGTCATAGTGATATTTGAATTTCAAATTAAACTAAATTCCAGATATTTAAAATCAATTAAATATTATGATTTCCAATGTCAAAAATTCAGGGTCGTCACATGCTTCCCCCTTAAAAGAATTTCGTCCCGAAATTACAAGTTAAGAAGAATGATCCTCAACCCGTTTATCATTTTCCCAAAACCAAACAGTTTTATCAAATTCTCAAACCAATCTTCTTATCATAACCACACTATCATCCTTATTAATTTTCCAAACATTTTCATAGTTTCAAGCAACTTTATTTTACTTCATAATTCAAATTTAAATTTAAATTCAAATTTTTAAATTATCCAAAATTTCTCAAAAATATCTCTAACTCTCTAAATTTTCGAAAAATTTCGCCAACGTCTCCTTTGCGCGGCTAGCTCGGTATGACTACAAAATGTCCCTATGGACCCCCAGATTTCAAAAGAAAACAAACGCCAAATGGCTAGATCAAAAACCAAATCAAATTTCATACTGAAATTTAAATACATACCTTATTGTCAAGCAAATTCAAATTTATCTTCTGAAATCAAAATCCAATTCCATTTTCCTATAGCCTTTATAATCCATGTATACTTTACTAAACAACAATGTCCATTTTACTTAGTGGATTCCCAATACCCATTTACTTAAGCATTTCATTCTTTATTTCTTAAGTTCAATACAATTATTTCTTATATTTTTTTTTACTTAAGAATTTCACCATTTCTTAAGTTCAATATAAGTATTTACATACTTCTTATATTTATTTTCACTTCACTATCAAAGTTATATATTCAAATTGAATTCCACTTTCATATAAAATCAATTTATTAATTATCTTTAAACTTCAATACTTTTTCCCAATTTTCATTCAAATTTTCATTTTCAATTTTTACTTGAATTCAATTCATCTTCTAACTCTGAATATTGAGTTTTATTCACCTCATCTCAAATTTTAATTTTAAATCATTTGTTGTTAAGTGAAAATTTCCAAAATTTTCAAAAAAATTTCTAACTCCCAAAATTTTCAAAAATTTTTGGCAGAGTCTCCTTTGTACGGAGGAGCTTTTGCAATTTGACAAGAGATATAAATATATATACATCGACCCACACGGTCGGAAAAACAAAAACAGTTCATATTTCCTATTTTTATTGCGTAGGCGTACCTTTATTAGCATTTTAAGCAAAGCGGCTTATTTTTAAGCATTTTAAACGAAACGGATTCATATCCATTTCAATTGATTCAAAAATCAATTTTTATTCTCTTTTAATAACTCATAGAATTTTATATAACCTCGTTTGCGTCAACGACAACCATTTATATGCAAATTCAACGATATTCACTTAATAGAATATCCATTCTAGTTTATAACTAATTTAAATTGATACCAACTCAATTTACACTTTATTCTATTTCATTTCTAATTGATTCCGTTCAATTCATTTTACATTTCATTAATCAAACAAATTTCATTGAAAACCATTCAATAAAAGTCGACAACAACGCTTTTGTCCAAATATTTCTTAAGTCATTTCAACTCAAAACTCAAGTTCATTTTCCTTGTAAACAATTTCTAATTTAAATCTTTGATTTGATTTTTTTCATTTATCAAATCCATTCCATCTACTAATTTAATTCAATTGGTTTACTTACTCAATCCATTTTTAATTTTAATTCTCCTTCTCAATTCATTTCTGAATTTAATAATAACATGCCATCCCAATTATTCTAAATCAGAACTGGGTTTTACTTTGTTTTTCAAATTTTAATGAGCTACCAAAATTTTATCACTCCAATACAATTTCCATTTAATTTAGTTTACTCTAGATCCATCTTCAAACTTGTCTTTATTTAATTTAGCTTACACTAAATTCATCTTCAAACAATCCTTTGGATTTAGTTGAGTGAGCATCTACTTCATTCAATATCATTTCAACTAAATTAAATTTTTCTTTTAATTCAATTCTTTTCCAATTTTAATTCAAGTTCAACCAAAATTTTATTCGGTCAACTTAAACTCATATCATTTCCTTACTGATTTAAGTAAGAATTTAATCCCCTTCAATATCATTCATAACACAACTGAATTTTGATTTCAACTTAATCTAAATTCATCTCAATTACTTTTAATTTAAATTAAATCCAATTCGATCCAATTTTATTTTCCATATATAAGTTCAAAACTTATTCACTAACTTAAGTCCATTCATAATTTATATTTACTTCACCTTATCTCACTTTACATTTCACTTAGGATTTAAATTCTGGTTTAAATCAAATTTTAGTTATACTTCTCTTTATTTAAACCATACTTAGATGATTCTATTTGGTTATAAGCCATTTCAAATTATAGATTCTTATTTGGTTACAATATTAACAACCAAACATCCAAATATATATAATAATTTCAAAAAATTATTTCTTTTATACCAAAATATCATTTTGGGTAAAATTATTTCATTTACCCACTTTAAAACAATACTATGTCGATTTATCTTATTTAAGAGTTTAAAAACCCCTATCGATTACAGTTGTACTTCCCGCACCTACCAGAATTCATAAACACTCAACCGATAAGTCAACACAGTATAAAAACAATTTTTATATTCACTAACAAATACGCTCTCATATCTATTATTACACCAACACTCATTCTAGAGTACTACTGACTCTATCTCTAATGAGTAACACCCAACAGAGCCAAGGTGTCGCTTAACCAATTGCTCTGATACCACATATAACGATTCGACTTTTCGACGCTCGAAAGTCGACATCAATACAACCACTGTATCAATTGCCGAACTATCGAATGCCGAAAAACCAAATTGTTAGGGTTAAAGAAAGAAAGAGGTAGAAGAAGAAAATAGAAATAGGAAACAAAAACAATATCATAATCTCACATTCACAGCGGAACAATATATAATAGATGAATGAATAATCTTTATAACAAAGAAATGTATCAATTTATAAAATACATCATCAGAGTTCACAACAACAATACACATCACTGGACAGTTATATAAACTTGTCCTCATCACAGAATACACAACAGATAATACATAATATAAGTGATACGTCTCGCCATCCAGCTCGCCTCTTGATCTCCACGGCATATTTTTCTGACTTCGCTGCAGAACAACTGATAACCTAACTCTAGGCTGCCCGTGTGGAAAATTATGGGCACCCAGAGTTTAGAAAGGGAACAATAAACTCCAGGTCAGTCGTGGGACTGGTGTGAGATCTTAAAAACAGTTATTTTCACAAAGAAAATAAAAGAATTTCGCAATGCTTTTGGAAAAAGAAACTACCATAAGGCCTCCCGCCACACACACAATGCAAACACAGAATTGGAGGAGATTTCTCCTTATGATAGTCAAACATGCTTGATACACAAAATCTTTTTAATATTATCATTAGTGCCTAGTGTGGAAAGCATTTCGAAAGTATAATATTAATCTTAGCCAGCATACAACCATTATTGTATGCCTACTATAGCTACCATGTTCAATAGCAGGTTACCGCCACATTCCATGTCAGGTTATACAACTAAAACCATACAAGGCTCGTATTGTTTCTTTGGATTTTCCAACAAATGGTCAGGCTAAGGAACTTCCTATGCCATATGGGTACGCCTCTGGAGGGACGTCCCGAGAACATAAACAGCTCTCTGCCAACACAAGACAGGGTTACCTCTGTACTTAGGTAACTACTACTCGAGTATGCCATCCCCCGGTCGTTTGCGACCTTTATCCGAGGGCCCTCGATCACAAAGCAACAACCACACAGTAAATGAGATTGCAGCAACCACACAGGTAAAGCATCTGGGCTCCATACCATGATACCACCTTTTTCCAGAAGGAAATGACATACCCTAAAGGGTGCGACCCTCATAACCTTGCCGCATCTTTCCTATTTCGACCATTTTCGGGGTGTGAGGTCCGATGAGGTCTCGTCCACAAAGCTACGCTTTACACGAAAGCCTTGCTTTGATCAACAACACACAGCAGCACTCAGTATGCCACATTACCAAATTGGGAATATATCACTGATAACCTTCAACTACATAACCTCTAAGCTCATACGTCTTAGAGAAGGGTGTTAAGCTAAGAGAATAAATCTCCGCCACCAAACAGAAATGTATTTGAAAGAAATCTGCTTTATATCTCAAAGTGTAATGTCAGACATACATCCATATAAGTCTGTTCCGGGTTCAAACAGAATCAAAGGCACTTCGTCCAATAAAGGAAGAAGCCCTTGCAAATCCGGGTATCCACAATCCCGATCGGACTCCCCATCACATGTGGAGATCTCTATACAGGAGCAACTCAGTGCAGAGACATTCGATAGGTTATCCTATCATTTTCGAAGACACCCGGTCTTCATCACCGTCTTCAATTGCAATTCATAACGTCGTATCATTATTCGGAATGGGTTATATGATACAAGGTCCTCTCCCGGCTTAACCAAATAATGAGCGTTTGTTTTAAAAACAAGTTCAAATGCCATTTCAACGGCAAATATCGAAAGTCGGTTATTTAACTATCGAACAACATTCACAACAATCATCCAATCTAAATAATTTTTTCCTAATTATTAAATTTCAAAATATCTTTGCAAGATATATATTTTCCACACTTCATCACTTTGAAAACCAATTTCAAATCACTTTTCACTCGTGGAATAAAATTCCCGATATTATTTATTTCTACTGGAAATCTGCCAAGTCCGAATATTTTAAAGTAATTTAAATCACTTATCCAAATAACAAACATTTGCAAATCGATTTCCAAATTAATTTTCAACACAAAATCAATTTTTCATTCAAACACCAAATCAATTTTCATATTGATTTTCCAAAGATTTATTTTCAAATACCAAATCAATTATCAAATTGATTTCAAAAAAATTATTTCCTTTTTTAAAATAAATCCCTTTATTCTTTCCAAATTATTTAAAATTCCATTTTCAATAAATTCTTCAACTTTTAAACAATATTATTCAAAACCCATTTATTAATATCTTTTCCCATATTTTGGAAATAATTCGATAAGATTTCAAAAATCAACTTTTGCTTTTAAATTCCTTCTTTTAAATTCACCCAATTCCTTCAAAACGGACTCACTTAAAATTTCCTACTTTAATTTCAAAAAATCTAATTTTGTTTATTTCTGGTATCCAACGATACCAAAAATACATTCGGCTAAATTATAACCTTCAACAAATTCAATCATCAACATAATCATTCACAGATTATCAATAAATCATCACACAACATATGAAACAAATTCATACGATTTGAGGAGTCCAATTGGATCCCTCCAACCTGTTTCCCTGCATCCATAGATGTTAGCACAACAATTAAATACCCATTCCACTTCGAGGTGGAATATCGTGGTATATGAGATTTATAAAATATCATCCGCTATTATGCGGCGCATAGGGTCTCATCCGCTATATAATGCGGGAAATCAATCTCCAATATATATATATATATATCCTACTATATCTAATATCATCAATAGATAAATCATCCAATTCATCCAAACAAATCCAGAATTTAAATTCAACAACAAACCAAGTGAGTGAGGAGATCTCATGTAACGACCCGTATTTTTACGGATCGAAAAATTCGTTCAAATCTGGAATTTTCAACATTTTAGGTTGTTTCAGATTTTGGGAAGAATTTTGGTTAAGTCCTAAGTCGTAGCCGACTTATGAGTTCTGGACGAGTTAGTGATGAGTCTGGGCGAGTTAAGGACCTAAGGGGTGAGTCGGCGACGACCTAAGGAGATAAGTCGTAGCTGGGCTAAGTTAGTAGGTCGAAGTTAACTCGGCAAGTATTAAGTCGTAGGTTGTAAGTCGTTGCCGAGTTAAGGGATAGACAACCTAAGGAAGTGACCGACTTATGATTTTGTAGACGACTTAAGGTTTTGAGTTAAGTGTTAAGTCGGCTGACGAGTTAAGGTAGTGGTCGACTTAAGGACTGGACGAGTTGAGGGATGAGTCGTATACTTACTAAGTCGTAAGCCTAGTTGAGTCGTCTGACCAGTTATTTGTTAAGTCGTTGCCGAGTTAAGGATTGGTCTGATGAGTCGTAGACGACTTAGTAGTTGAGTCGTCTGACCAAGTAAGACGCGTGCGTGTTGAGTCGTAACCCAGTTAAGTCGTAGACGACTTAAGAGTTTAACCCGGTTTTGTTGAGTCGTAGGTCGGCATAGTGTTAAGTCGGCAGCGACTTAAGGAGATAGCCGAGTTACGAATTAGGGTATTTTCTGCTATAAATAGGAGAGCTTCTCTTCATTTTTGGGATCCGGATTTTGAAGTGACGAAGTGCTGCCATTTTGAGAGCTCGACTTCTACACTTCTTCACTTCTTTTCTCCACTCTAATCTAGTGCTTCCATCCATCCAAATCGAAGATCAAGATTGAAGATTCAAGAGCTTAGATTGAAGATCTTCATCTTTTCAAGAGAGATTTCTTCGTTTGAAGCGGATTCGTGATAGATCAAGCTTCATCCTTCGCTGTCCAGATCTGAAGCGTGTTGATTTGGGTTTGTTTAGGTGATTTGGTGAGTGGTGATTATCTCTCACATGGATCCAAAGGAGTATATCGGATTGTTGGCTCGATTTGGTGTTAAAATAGTGATTTCCATGCATTTTCTTCATCCTAAGTGTAGATCCATATAGATCCATTGTTCATGATGATGTTACATCCATTTTATCATATGTTAACCTATGCAAGTTCATTTATCAAGTTTGTAGAGATATAATCCATGTTTTCATGCTTATTGGACTTTCAACTCTTTAATTACGAAAATGCCATTATTGTTATAATTGTCTACTTAGATCATTTTTGAATGCTTGATTGCTTGGATTGATGTTTGATTTGATTGATTATTATGAACTAGATGGTTGATGATTAGATTTAGATCGAAGGTGATTCAAAAGCTAAGGGAGAGGCTCTTGAATTGGAAAAGCTGCTCGTGGCATATGTAGCGGGATGATGAAGCTCTTATGCATAGATTTGATGATGTGATGTTGAGATGAGGCTTTGCGAGGATGTAATGAAGCGAGGCAATCATGTGATGAAGACTTGGTCTAATCCAGACGGGATCATTCCAAGCATGTTGATAACTCGGTGATATGATTCGAGTTGAGGATAATGAATGGATACGAGAATAGTCGTCGAGGAGGATGACTAGGAGGCTTGGATAACATCGTTGTTGAAGGTTCTAGCATACTCTAAGCAAGAGTACGTTTGGGCAGATTCGATAGTCCCAACGGCTAATTGTTGATGGTCGAGTACTCTGGGCAGATTCGATAGTCCTAGGCACGGGCTGCGACGACGTGCGGGAGTTATGTCTAGAACCGGGGTTTTCATTAGCCCTTGACGGACGGCTGAAAGAATGTGCCGGTCATTCAATTAACGGTGATATCGAAGCAATGATAGCAGTGATAGCCAGAGTCATGGATGTTTGGTTGTAACGTCATTTCGGATTCAAGAGCGGTATTTTCTGGGTGCTTATCTGATTTAGGCCTTGGTGCTTGGAAAACATCGCCCTTGACTCGAGTGATAGTAGCTTTACTTTAAATTGTATGCTCTGCTATGTTTGCTTCTGCTTAGTGTGTGTCTGGGGGCTATCACTGTAGAATGAGGTTGGAGTGGGAGGGTTGTATTCCTATTCTTTTTCCTTTATGCTCTTTTGGTATGTTGTTAGTTAATTTACTGCTCACTAAGACTGTTGTCTGACTCAAGGCTTTATGTTTTAATTCTTATTGCCTTGGGCTGTTCGTCCATTTTGGGACGGGCAGACTAGGTAACAGGTGACAGGTGCTGTTCTCTTCTCACGATGCTGATATCGAAGACGAGCTAGAGGGTTGCATATTATCTTCTTATATGTACTGGATATTCCGCTGTATTGTATTCTCTGAGAGATATGTAGTGAGGCTTGATGTATTGACTATTTGGATGCTTGTATTCAACTATTATGAAGTTTCATATGATGTCATTTTGTTCTGTAAAGCTTCGCTATACATATGTTCTATTGTATTTTGTCCATGCGCTGTGTGTAATACGATAGATTCTGTTGTTTTAAATCTTACCTTGACAATCGTCCATGGTCGCCTGGCACACTTTACAGCGCTCTATCTCTAGATTCAGTGCAGGGGTCATGGGCGGTCGTCACATTTGGTATCAGAGCATTGGTTAATCGATTTTACCCAACGCTCACTGTCGTAACTACGTATGAGAGACGTAATTGTATTTTGATGGATGAATACTATATATAATATAGTAGCTTAGTAGAGTTTGAGTCCTTTATGCAGTTGTTTCTCTAGATGTTCTAATCATTCCTTTTTATAGATATTGAGAATGAGTCGAAGAGGGAGACCAGCTGCTAGGGAAGGCCGTGCTACTGAAGAGACTGCTGATTATGCAGCCATGTTCGAAGCTATGATGACTTCGATCATGAGAAGGATACCAGTTCCGGGGGCAGCAGTTGATGTTGGAGTTCAAGTCCAAACTCCGAAACCAGTGGATTTTGCTAAGCTGTGCAAGGATTATACTGCTCTTGGAGGGAAGGTTTTCTTGGGAACAGAATCTACCATTGAGGTCCAGAGGTGGATAGATGCTTGTAGAAGGATCTTTGGTGATTTGGGAATTGATGATGCAACTAAGAGGAAGTTGGCATCGAGGCAGCTTCAAGGGAGAGCTTCTGATTGGTGGAACTCTATTACCATCAATACTGCGGAGGAAGAGATTACTTGGGAGCAATTCCAAGTCAGATTTGAAGCTAAGTTCATTTCTACAGCTCAGAAGTCTGTTCTGTTCAAGAAGTTTGTAGAGCTCAAGCAGGGTGGAAGATCTGTTCTTGAGTATGTTTCTGAGTTTGAAGCTTTGTCCAAGTATGCCCGGTCATATATTGAGTCTGCTTATCAGAAGAATGAGAAGTTTGTGACCGGCTTGGATAGTTATCTTGGGAGACAGTTGGTGGATCATTTGGACGATTCATTTGAGAAGCTTGTAGAGAAAGCTCTTAGGCATGAGAGTCTGTTTCCTAAGGAAGGATCTGTTGTTGCTGTGACCAAGGGAGAATCTAAACCACAGCAGGGTGGAAACCAGAAGAGGAAGCAGCAGCAGCAGAAGGGTAAGGATGGCCAGAAGAAGCCGAAAGGCGAGGTGACTTGCTACAACTGTCAGCAGAAGGGCCATTTCTCGAAGGATTGTAAGAATCCTAAGGTGCCGATGAAGTGTCACAACTGTGACAAGCCGGGACATTTCAGGAAGAATTGTCCAGAACCAAGGAAGGACAGGCAGATTGTGCAAGCCTATGCTTTGGGAGCTGTTCCGTCGTCTTCAAAAGCTCCTACTGCTGAAGAGAAAGGAAAGAGTGTGGTTGTTCAAGGTACTCTTTTCCTATGTGGTGTTCCAGTTAGAGTTTTGTTTGATACTGGAGCGTCGCATTCGTTTGTTTGTAATGAACTCGTAGACCGGTTAGATTTGAAGCCGGATATTGTTGATAGGCCATTGGTTGTGACTAATCCAGTTGGGGGTTCGTCTTGTTTGTGTATGTTATGCCATGGTCTAGTTGTATCGAGTCATGGTTGCTCTTTTGTTTGTGATTGCTTTGTTCTGAACTTTGCGGGGTTCGGAATTATTTTGGGTATGGACTGGCTTAGGAAGTATGCGGCAAAGGTTGATTGCGAGAGGTTGGAAGTGACAGTCGAGAATGTGGAGGGGCGAAAGGTTGTGATACGATGTAAGCATGAAGAAGGCGTCTTCATGAGCTTCATGTATTCGCTGGTTATTCCACGGGATGGACTGTCATCAGTGCCGATCGCTAATGGATTCGAGGATGTCTTTGACGAAGTCAAAGGGTTGCCGCCGCATAGAGAGATCGAGTTTCGTATAGATCTAGTTGAAGGAGCCAGACCTGTTGTGATGCCTCTTAGGCGGATGGCGCCTAGGGAACAGCAGGAGTTGAGGGTGCAAGTTGATGATCTTTTGCAGAAAGGATTCATTCGGCGTAGTGTGTCCGAGTGGGGTGCACCAGTTGTGTTTGCAACCAAGGCAGATGGATCGTTGAGATTGTGTGTGGATTATCGTGAGCTGAATAAGGTGACTAAGAAGAACAAGTATCCATTGCCCAGAATAGATGACTTGTTTGATCAGCTTCACGAAGCTAAGGTGTTTTCTCAGATGGATTTGGCAACGGGATTTCACCAGTTGAGAGTAGCTAAAGATAGTGTGCCGAAGACTGCTTTTCGGACACCATCGGGTTTCTTTGAGTGGCTGGTAATGCCGTTTGGATTGACTAATGCGCCAGCATATTTTGTGGATCTTATGAATAGAGTGTTCAGAGATCAGTTGAACAAGTTCGTACTTGTGTTCGTGGATGATATTCTGATTTATTCCAGAACTGAAGAGGAGCACAAGACGCACTTGCGTATTGTTTTGGAGATCTTACAGAAACATCAGCTGAAGGCTAAGTTTTCGAAGTGTCACTTCTGGAAGAGTGAAGTGAGGTTCTTAGGCCATGTGATTTCTGGAAATGGAATAGCGGTTGATCCCGCTAAGGTGGCAGCAATCCAGGATTGGGTTAGACCTAAGAATGCATCTGATGTGAGAATTTTTCTTGGATTAGCAGGATATTATCGACGGTTTATCAAAGACTTCTCTAAGGTAGCTGCACCATTAACAGGATTGACGAAGAAGAACCAAGTGTTCAGTTGGGATGCTAAGTGTGAGCAAGCTTTCGGAATCCTGAAAGAGAAATTGACGAGTGCTCCTGTTTTGACTATTCCGAGTGGGAATGATGAGATGGTGGTTTACACCGACGCATGTGGTACTGGACTTGGAGCAGTGCTGATGCAGAAGGATAAAGTTGTTGCGTATGCAAGTCGACAGCTGAAGCCGCATGAAAGGAATTACCCAACTCATGATTTGGAATTAGCGGCGATTGTATTTGCTCTGAAGATGTGGAGGCATTATCTATTGGGAGTTCGATTCGAGTTGTTTACGGATCATAAGTCGTTGAAGTATCTTTTCTCCCAAAAGGATTTGAATCTTCGGCAGCAACGTTGGCTAGAGTTTTTGGCATCATATGATTTTGGTATAGCTTATACTCCGGGAAAAGGTAACGCAGTGGCAGATGCGTTAAGTCGAAGACATGCAGGATTGGGAGCCATGTTTTCAGAATGGAAGAGTCTCGAGTATTTAGCTGGATTTGACTTCAGGCCTAGATGCGAATTGGAACCTGAGATATTGGCAAACTTATCAATAAGACCCACTCTTGTGGAAAGGATTGGTGAGAGCCAAAAGCGAGATGATAAGCTTGTCAAGATTATCCGTGAATTGGAATCTGGATTGGATCCAGAAAAGGATAAAGGATTCGAGGTCGATCGAGAGGGTTGGCTTCGGAAGCAAGGACGACTAGTTGTTCCCGATATAGATGAATTGAGGAGTGAAGTTCTGAAGGAAAGTCATCACTCGAAGTTGACAATTCATCCAGGTGGAAATAAGATGTATCGGGATATGAAGAGAACCTACTACTGGGAAGGTATGAAGAAGGATGTTGGAAATTTTATTTCCAAATGTATGAACTGCCAGTTGGTAAAAGCCGAACAGAAGAAGCCAAGTGGATTGCTTCAGCCATTAGAAGTTCCTACATGGAAATGGGAACAAGTGTCGATGGATTTTATCGATGGGTTGCCTAGAACCAGGACGGGAAATGAAGGGATTTGGGTCATTGTGGATCGTCTGACTAAGAGTGCACGATTCATTCATGTTCGATCGACTAGGACTGCATCAAAGTTGGCTGAGTTGTATGTTAAGTGGATAGTCCGATTCCATGGTATTCCGAAGAGTATAGTGAGCGATCGAGATCCATTGTTCACTAGTGGATTTTGGAAGAGCTTCCAGGAAGTTTTGGGAACCGAGTTGTGTTTGAGTACAGCTTATCACCCTCAAACGGATGGTCAGACTGAGAGAGTCAACCGAGTTTTGGAAGATCTCCTCAGAGCTTGTGTTTTGGATTTCGGAGGATCATGGGAAGATCACCTTCATTTGGTGGAGTTTGCGTACAACAACAGTTACCAGTCAAGTATTGGTATGGCACCGTATGAGGCATTGTATGGAAGACCGTGTAACTCTCCGACATGTTGGTTAGAGACTGGAGAAAAGTTGATACTTGGGCCAGAGATGATTCGACAGACTTCAGATTGCATAGAGATCATTCGGCAACGAATGAAGGCGGCCCAAGACCGTCAGAAGAGTTATGCAGATAAGCGTCGAAAGGATTTGGAATTCGACGTAGGAGATATGGTTTTTGTGAAGATTTCTCCACTGAAGAATGTTATTCGATTCGGGAAGAAAGGAAAATTGACTCCGAGATTTGTTGGACCATTCCCGATCATCGAGCGAATTGGAAAGCTCGCCTACAGATTGGAGTTACCGGAGAAGGTGTCGGGTGTGCACAATGTTTTTCACGTATCATATCTACGGAAGTATGTGCATGACTCGAATACCGTAGTTTCTGTTGATAGCTGTGAAGATTTCGAAGTTGATCCAGTCGATAGAAGACCTCGTAAGCCGCTTCGTGTTGTTGAAACTGACACGAAACAGCTTAGGAGGAAGGTAGTTAAGTTGCTCAAGATACAATGGAGTGATGATGATAACGACTGTACGTGGGAGGTGGAAGAGAGGATGAAGGCAGCTCATACTGAACTCTTCAAGGTATGGCCCTACGGTGTCATCTCATCTCGCGATATTGTAACTTGTTCTAAGTCTTAGAATTCTGTACGCTAAGCTAGAATTGGATGCATGGTTTGTTGATTGCTATGGATGGTAGGCGTACAGAATAGTCTTTGATTGCTTTGTTTGCTTGGAATTTCGGGGGCGAAATTCCTAAGGGGGAGAGAATGTAACGACCCGTATTTTTACGGATCGAAAAATTCGTTCAAATCTGGAATTTTCAACATTTTAGGTTGTTTCAGATTTTGGGAAGAATTTTGGTTAAGTCCTAAGTCGTAGCCGACTTATGAGTTCTGGACGAGTTAGTGATGAGTCTGGGCGAGTTAAGGACCTAAGGGGTGAGTCGGCGACGACCTAAGGAGATAAGTCGTAGCTGGGCTAAGTTAGTAGGTCGAAGTTAACTCGGCAAGTATTAAGTCGTAGGTTGTAAGTCGTTGCCGAGTTAAGGGATAGACAACCTAAGGAAGTGACCGACTTATGATTTTGTAGACGACTTAAGGTTTTGAGTTAAGTGTTAAGTCGGCTGACGAGTTAAGGTAGTGGTCGACTTAAGGACTGGACGAGTTGAGGGATGAGTCGTATACTTACTAAGTCGTAAGTCGTAAGCCTAGTTGAGTCGTCTGACCAGTTATTTGTTAAGTCGTTGCCAAGTTAAGGATTGGTCTGATGAGTCGTAGACGACTTAGTAGTTGAGTCGTCTGACCAAGTAAGACGCGTGCGTGTTGAGTCGTAACCCAGTTAAGTCGTAGACGACTTAAGAGTTTAACCCGGTTTTGTTGAGTCGTAGGTCGGCATAGTGTTAAGTCGGCAGCGACTTAAGGAGATAGCCGAGTTACGACTTAGGGTATTTTCTGCTATAAATAGGAGAGCTTCTCTTCATTTTTGGGATCCGGATTTTGAAGTGACGAAGTGCTGCCATTTTGAGAGCTCGACTTCTACACTTCTTCACTTCTTTTCTCCACTCTAATCTAGTGCTTCCATCCATCCAAATCGAAGATCAAGATTGAAGATTCAAGAGCTTAGATTGAAGATCTTCATCTTTTCAAGAGAGATTTCTCCGTTTGAAGCGGATTCGTGATAGATCAAGCTTCATCCTTCGCTGTCCAGATCTGAAGCGTGTTGATTTGGGTTTGTTTAGGTGATTTGGTGAGTGGTGATTATCTCTCACACGGATCCAAAGGAGTATATCGGATTGTTGGCTCGATTTGGTGTTAAAATAGTGATTTCCATGCATTTTCTTCATCCTAAGTGTAGATCCATATAGATCCATTGTTCATGATGATGTTACATCCATTTTATCATATGTTAACCTATGCAAGTTCATTCATCAAGTTTGTAGAGATATAATCCATGTTTTCATGCTTATTGGACTTTCAACTCTTTAATTACGAAAATGCCATTATTGTTATAATTGTCTACTTAGATCATTTTTGAATGCTTGATTGCTTGGATTGATGTTTGATTTGATTGATTATTATGAACTAGATGGTTGATGATTAGATTTAGATCGAAGGTGATTCAAAAGCTAAGGGAGAGGCTCTTGAATTGGAAAAGCTGCTCGTGGCATATGTAGCGGGATGATGAAGCTCTTATGCATAGATTTGATGATGTGATGTTGAGATGAGGCTTTGCGAGGATGTAATGAAGCGAGGCAATCATGTGATGAAGACTTGGTCTAATCCAGACGGGATCATTCCAAGCATGTTGATAACTCGGTGATATGATTCGAGTTGAGGATAATGAATGGATACGAGAATAGTCGTCGAGGAGGATGACTAGGAGGCTTGGATAACATCGTTGTTGAAGGTTCTAGCATACTCTAAGCAAGAGTACGTTTGGGCAGATTCGATAGTCCCAACGGCTAATTGTTGATGGTCGAGTACTCTGGGCAGATTCGATAGTCCTAGGCACGGGCTGCGACGACGTGCGGGAGTTATGTCTAGAACCGGGGTTTTCATTAGCCCTTGACGGACGGCTGAAAGAATGTGCCGGTCATTCAATTAACGGTGATATCGAAGCAATGATAACAGTGATAGCCAGAGTCATGGATGTTTGGTTGTAACGTCATTTCGGATTCAAGAGCGGTATTTTCTGGGTGCTTATCTGATTTAGGCCTTGGTGCTTGGAAAACATCGCCCTTGACTCGAGTGATAGTAGCTTTACTTTAAATTGTATGCTCTGCTATGTTTGCTTCTGCTTAGTGTGTGTCTGGGGGCTATCACTGTAGAATGAGGTTGGAGTGGGAGGGTTGTATTCCTATTCTTTTTCCTTTATGCTCTTTTGGTATGTTGTTAGTTAATTTACTGCTCACTAAGACTGTTGTCTGACTCAAGGCTTTATGTTTTAATTCTTATTGCCTTGGGCTGTTCGTCCATTTTGGGACGGGCAGACTAGGTAACAGGTGACAGGTGCTGTTCTCTTCTCACGATGCTGATATCGAAGACGAGCTAGAGGGTTGCATATTATCTTCTTATATGTACTGGATATTCCGCTGTATTGTATTCTCTGAGAGATATGTAGTGAGGCTTGATGTATTGACTATTTGGATGCTTGTATTCAACTATTATGAAGTTTCATATGATGTCATTTTGTTCTGTAAAGCTTCGCTATACATATGTTCTATTGTATTTTGTCCATGCGCTGTGTGTAATACGATAGATTCTGTTGTTTTAAATCTTACCTTGACAATCGTCCATGGTCGCCTGGCACACTTTACAGCGCTCTATCCCTAGATTCAGTGCAGGGGTCATGGGCGGTCGTCACATCTCACCTTTGCTTACGCATGCAACCATTTTCCAATTCCCGCTTGTTTTCTTTCAGATATTGACCTTGTATAAATATTTTATACAATTCATTAATATTCGAAATAATCGAATTACCAATTACCGTTTAATAGTTTTAATTCAACTAATAATTTAATTTTAAACTAATAATTTCCCCTAAAAAAATCTTTTAGTAACTATAATGGATTAAGTATTTTTAATTTAACAAATAAATTTCCATAACCCATTAATTTAAAATAAACTAGTAAATTTAAAATATATATATTTATATCAATATTATACTCCTTTACTGTAAATCTAGAATTCAATCTATTTATTTATATTTATATACCTATTTGTTATTTAAATCAAAACAGAAATCCTTTATCTTATGTAAATTTTCCTAACATATATACAAATATAATTTCCAGTTTGATATAAATATATATTTAAATTAAATAAAAACAAAAACCCCAAAAACAGATACCTTACTGACACTGAAACCACCTCCATCATCGATGAACCAACGCGACCCTCTCGTGAATCCTGATATGACATCCCAGTCTTTCGAACGCCTAAAGCTCCACCTCGATGTCTGATGTCGGAATCGCCACCACGAACTCCTTTCGAGTCTCCTTGAATGATCGCGTCGGCCAACTCCAATCGAAACGATCGCGTCTGCCTTCGAGTTCCTTCGACGATCAATGCCTCACCGCGAAGCCCTCTCCTTTGCTCGCGAGCGCCACTCGAGCTCGACATCCCAAATCCCCAAAAATGACAGCCTCGATCGAATTGAAGTCGAGAATTTTGATCGCGATACATGCGATTTATTGGGTGCCTCCCCCTATTGTTTTTATGAACGAAATTGGTTTTTGTTTGAATTGCGTTCTCGATTTCAATCCCCACTGAGTTCGGCATTTTTTTTCTTTTTGGGTTTTGATTTTCGTTGCCCCTATTCGAATCGAATGAAGGTGAAGAGGAAAGTGGCTCGCGAATTCATTTTCGCTTCTGTTGGACTGAAGGAGGGATGCGTGGTTTTAAAGGGAAGAAACAGCGTATTAGAGAAGGAAGGGAGTTGCATGAGATGAAGGATAAAAAGATGTGAAAGCCTGCGTGTTGAGTGCCTGCCATTGCTCGCTACAGAGGAGGCATAAAAAGTTTTGATGGAGAAAGGAAAAAGTGTTGATGTGAAATAATTTCAGCTGAATGTTGGGTTGAATGTGAATATATATATTAAATCGAATTCAATTTGTCTCGAAATCGTAACTTAGATTTTCGACCTCCTGACGAGATGTGCTGCTAGGCGTTCGTAATGTTATACCCCTATTTCGAATGCAATGGAAAAGGTTTCGAGTCCTAATTCGATCGTATGGAAAAGGTTTCGAGTCCTAATGTTATACCCCTATTTCAGCGCGTTTATATATCGTAAGCTCACACAACAACTCCGAATGCTACGAAAACCGAAATCCGATAATAACACATTATTACAGATCCAATGGTACTGGTTTCGTCGAATTCCGAGACTGTGCCTCGGAAAGCTATTTTTAAATATCGATTTAAACGATAAAATTTCAAAACTAAACAAAACACTTTTAAATTCAATTTCAAAATTTCTATCACCTTCAGTATTATTAATATAAATTTTCTAAGCCTTGAAAATATTTTAAATCAGCTTAAAAGTTGAAGATTCAATATTTTTACCCAACTGCAATAAATTAAATTCAATAATTTAAATTGCCAAAGTCATAGTGATATTTGAATTTCAAATTAAACTAACTTCCAGATATTTAAAATCAATTAAATATTCTGATTTCCAATGTCAAAAATTCAGGGTCGTCACATTTTAACTCTGATGTACTCTATATTTTGGAGTGACAATTTTTACTGTACATGTTATATTATATGTTGTCGATTCCGCTGTGAGATTCTGATTTTCTATATTCTCTGTTCTTTTTTTATTTACCCTAACAATCTGCCCTTTTGTCGATTGGATGCGCTGTATTTGAACACCGTGGTAGTGTTTGGTGTTGACTTTCGATTGCAAAAAAGGTAGGTCATTATAGCATGGTATCATAGCGCAAGGTTAAGCGAGAACCTTGGCTTTGTTAGGGTCTGGCTCATTAGAGGTAGGGTAAGTGACACTCTAGAATTAGTTTGAGTATATTATATATATGAGAGCGTATTTGATAATGTTATAAAAAGGTATTATGTTGATTGGTCTATTGAGTTGTTATGAATTCCGGTCGAGACGTGTGACGCCACGGTATCGATAGGTATTTCTAAACATTCGAGCAAGGCCTACGGACATGGTATTGAAAAATTTGAAATTTGGCAATTTAAATATTTTGCCTAGGATTATATATTATATTATATATATATATATAAGAATAATTTTAGAACTTTACATAGTTATAGAGTGTGTTTGCTTGACTGTTGTTTGTTAATTGTTAAATTATGCTCGGTTTATTTAAGAGCATTTATCGCTTTGAATTTATAAATGAACCCTTTGCGAGTTAATTTTCACAATTTGACTATAAGGTTTTCGGAGAAAGTGTTAAGTTGAAATTCACCTTTTAAAAGGGTGGGTTAAGGATTAAACTTTAATAAAAAAAGTTGTGAATATAATCTAGATGGTGGGATAAGACATTTAGAGAATAAATATTCGAGATAATTCTATTATAATAAAGAAGAATTATTATAATTTGAATGATTTTTATATAAAGGAAATTTTATATAAATTTAGTTTATAAAATGTGTTTTAAAAAGGATTTTTGAATGCAAATCCCTTTATTTTGGAAAATAATTTCAGAGGGATTTTGAGAAATGAAATAGTAGTATTTGTTGAAGGAATTGAAAAAAAAATATTTGGGAAGTAGAATTTTACATGGAATGCATTTTCTTTGGGATAATTAGGAGAAAATCGTTTCGATTCGTTTTGTGGTAATCTGAATAATCTTCTAAGTGACGATCAGATGTTTGCTTAGACGAACTTTGTGGAATACTTAGTAAATTATTCTCTTTATCATTGTGCGATTGAAATGAGTTCAAATCAGAATGAACCCAAAGTGAGTTTTAGTAAATAAATCATTCAAAAATGAGTTTATGAAAGAAAAACCGGGTATTTCATTTTTAAGTTCCCTAAAATGGAATTGTTTTCCAAAACAAAATGTATTTCTAATAAGAAATTGTGTTGATAAATGAGATTTTTCCCTTAGATAAGATATGGGATAATTTAACATAGGTTTAGAATGGGTTAAATTGAATAAGAAGATTTTGAAAAACATTATTTTTATTAAAATCATATAATTGTTTAAAAACATCTAAGTAGTGTATGCTATTTGATGATTGGGTCAACCCATAAATATTATTTATTTTAACACTCTAAGTTAAAAGGGTTAATAGGTTGACTCGGTTTTAGGAAAGCATAATTTGATTTGATCCCCATCTAGATCTTTGAGAAAGTGAAATAAATTTTGTCTGTACTCTTAGGATATAAGAGAGTATTATACAAGTAAATAAAGTGGAACAAGTTATTATTTGATGTTTTATAAAGAAATGACTTTATAAAATATTTTCAAACTTATGTGAAAATTTATGAAATAATTCATAAATAATTTTGGTATTGAATAAAATACTAAATGCAAATTTAAGTTTTTCAAAAAAATTCATATAGTTATGAATCCAATAATTTAGAGTATAACTTTCCATTTTGTTTGAGTGAGTTTGGATAGTCTTCTAAGCAATAACCAAATGCTAAAGAGCAAAATAGTACGTTTAGATAATTATCAATATTTTTTGGACAATTAAGAAAGTTTTGAATCAAATTTAAGATTTGTTTGTTAGTCATTTGACATTTTGAAACAATGTTAAGTGATAAGTTTCCCTTATGGAATTTGATTGATTGACTGATAGTGTTGGCTTATTCCTATCGAATTTTGATTTGATTCGATGGAATTTTATTTATTGATTTGATTTGATTGAATTTGGTTAACTGGTTGTGTGATCTTATATACCCTAGTTTATAAAATTAAGATGTATAAACCAAGATTTTGATTTGTTGTTATTAGACCTAAATCCCGTTGATTTAAAAAAAAGATTTTGAAGATTTTGGGAAAGGAATAATATTTATTCACTCTGGTTGATGTTTTTGGAGGAACATGAATACCACTGGATGCTCCATGTTTTTTTAATTCTAGAGTTTCACCATACTTTATTAGGAGGAATTCCTCCTTGTCACTTTGATTTTGATCTCTGATTTAATTCCCGTATGAGAAAACTTAAAAATAAATTTTTGAATTTAAAAACTCGGGCATTTAGTTCTAAATTTATATTTTGAAAATATTGGATGCATAAGCATTTGTTATAAAATACTCTCTGTATTTTATTGCCTATGATTGTGATATGGTTGTTGGTTGCTTGTAGCTTTATTTTATACTAGAGTTGCATGTATATTTATATCATGCTAGTTTTTGCATGAAAAATTACATCATATTGCTTTTGTCAACCTGATTCTCTTTTAGATAATGTTAGTGTAGGGAAGCAAGAGATTTCCACTTGACTTCTTACGCACCAGCATTTGCATAGAGATAAATAAATTACTTGCCAAAATATAAAATTAAACGCAAAAAGGTACATAATAAATTTAGAAAATTTAAATTGATTGATGACTTTATGCCCCAGATATGGGAGACCACTTGGCTTTTGTTTTCTTTTGTTGGTTTAGAGGCCATAGAGGCAATCTGTAGTTGTTTCGATCGAAAAATTTTGATAACAAAAATTTGATTTTTGAGTTATAACTTGGAATGAATGAATGGAAGGAATTAGTTGGTATATATGGGTGAATTTAAGAATTTTAGAATCTATTCCAGCCAATTGGTTATGAAAATTTAATAAGTTTAGTAACTTATTTTAATTAATAGTTTTAAAATTAAGGGTCTGGAAACATTTTCTTCCTTAGGAGTTTAACGGTAGGGATTTTTGACCCTCAAAAATCGACACTAATCTGTCCACTATATTATATGCCGAGAAATTGAATGCCGAAAAACCCGATAGTTAGAGGGAAAAGAAAAGCAAAAGGTAGAAGAAAAGAGAAACAACAATACAGAATCTCACAATCGCAGCGGAACGATATATAATAGATGATAACATGTCTTTATACAAAAAGAACTACAACTGTTATTTATACATTACATCATCAGAGTACAACCAATCAATAACTCAATATTGGACAGTTATAATAACTTATCCTCACTAGTGCTGACTACACAGCCTAACACACATAGCGGAATATGATCAAGTACGTGGAATATGTCTTCGTCATCCAGCTCGTCTTTTGAGCTCCATAGCATCCTAACCCGAATCTGTAATACTCGGTCTGACCCGAGCATTATAATAAAATAACACCCGAGTCAGTCTGGAAAACTAGCATTAGAAAACACACTCAATTTGAATTATTACTATTTTCAAATCCTTTGAAAAACAAAGGTATCTCGTAAGACCGCGTCACACATAAACACGATGAGTTTTTACCTTACGATAACCAAAACATTTTATATCAAAATCATATGATATTATAATAGTGTCTAAAGAAAATAAATAGAAAATAGCAAAAATGCTTGCATCTCACTATTTGTACCAAAAATGGGCACAACACTCTTCGGAAGTTTTTGAAGAGATAAAAGTGAAGAATGAAAATTGAAAATGAGGATTATCTAACAAAAACTCCAAATAACAGAAAGTAAATTGCATAGAAGACAACAATTTAGATTGGTTCGGCGTTTCGCCTACGTCCACTATGAATTTTGATGATTTTATTGCTCGATACTTGAAGATTACAATTTCTTATAGCGTAGTACAACAGATTTTATGATTATAGTCTGAATTTAAGGCAGCAATGGTGATCTGGAGTAAATCTAGCAGAATCTGGGCGCTCTTTTGCTCTTAAAATTGTCCGGCCCCTTTTCTGAATGACCAGGGGCTCTATTTATAGGTGTAGGAGACTGATATTTCGCCTAAATTTCTGGAGACCACTTCTGGCACGTGAGGGGGCCCACATGCCCAGCCTCAGGAAAGTTGGGCCCACTTCGGGATCGATTCAAAATCCATTCGAATTGATCAAAGAATCATCCAATCGAGCTGAAATTTGGTGTGGACATTCTTCAACATGTATGTATGCTCCTGTGAAAATTTCATAGCATTTGGACTTGTAGATCGTGAATTATCATCGATTCGAATTAGCGTTTTCTGGACCTTTCGCTCCGTTCGAATCGATCGGTTCGCACCGATAGCTTCAAATCGATGGTGCCACGCGCCTTTGTGATGACGTGGAGCGCAATCTTCAGGTCGATCCGCTTTTCACTCCGGTTTGATCAAGTTGTTCCAAGTATCTCGCCGCTTTGGCTTCATGGATTCGAAGGCTTCAGCCATACCATGGATTCGAACTATATCTCATTCGTATCGATCATGATGCGTTCCAGTTGATCGATACGAATAGGCGACCACAGGATGGGTTTCAAGAGAGATATTTCTATGGATTCGAAGGACCTTTAAGCTTGATGGACACGAACGAGATGGAGGCGAAGTTCTCTTTCTTCCGATCCATGCGAATGCTATCGATTCGAACACAGGCTTCACTAATGGATTCGAACATAAATCCTGTTGTTGGATACGAAGGAGACGATATCGATGGATACGAAACCAGGCAATTCGTTGGATATGAAGTTGTATTTTCCCCCTTTATCTTGCGTCGATCATATCTTGAGCATGCGAACTCGGACTGACTTGAAATTTGGAATGCTATCTTTCCTGCCTTTGCTTGTCATGTCTGAGCAATTGTGGCTCATTCTGGACTCGGACAAAATTCACCGATATCCATGGTGAGTCTGTGGATAACCGATATTTTTAAGATGAACCATCATTGGTCACTAATCCAGTTCTTGGTGTCACGGTCTTGCCAAAAGGCGGGATAACATTTGCCCCCCAAAGTACGTCTTGTGGAAACATGACGTGCTTTGAAATGCTGCATCCTTCATCCTAAAAAATCTCTATCTAATTCGTTGATAGTTTCTATCTTTTCGTCAAAAGATGTAACCTTCGATTGATTTTCAGTAATATGAATGCAGATTTTGCTGATTGCCAATGATTATGTAGTGCATTGTTGTAGCCGAGTGTCGAGTGCCAACGATTTGTTGTTCACTTAGTGCCCGTTCACGCTTATAAATTGTCGTCAGTTTATGGAATCAAATACTGTATCGATCGTTTCTTGGACCGATGTAGAAGTTTGATAGATTGCTTTCGAATTAGCGTGCACTGCTTTGATAGACACAAAAATCTTTGATAGATACGAAATTCTAATTTGTATCGATGAGTTCTTGTCGCTGTGGGTCAAGCATTAATGGACTCGAATCGATGGGTGGTTTCAACTTGGTGGGCGCAAGCGTCTGTTTCGTCTCGGTCAAATGCTCAGGTCGATGGATTCGAATAGGGCACTTCGAATCGATGCAGTCGAACGATCTCTGGATCTCTTTAACATTGTACTTCGTATCGTTTTGATGGAGTCGAAGAGATGGATTCGAAACACGGCTCTATGCAGATGTTTGCTTCCCTTCGAATCGATTACGGTGCTTTAGTCTATGGATTCGAATTTTACGCTTCGAATTGTCCAATGGTTTCACCGGCTACTACCGGTTTCGTCTACTGGGATACGAATCGCCACAAAGTCCCTATAAATATCGAGACCTCATTCACTTTTCACTTTTTACCTGTTACCTTTGTTTCCTTATGCGCTTCAAATCGATTCCAAATTTCAAGAACAAAGACGAACGAACTACTCCCTTCTTCGAATCGAACTAGCACCCAAGTTTTTTATAATCTAACTTCACATTTAGGTAGGTAATTTGATTAAGTATTTGAGGTTCCAAGATTCGAAACCCTCACCCATTCCTGTTCGTGTCGATCTTGATGGAGTCGAGATCGAGGTCGAAACCAAGAACGGTTGGTTGGAGAAGAAGTATGAGTGAGTCCTTCGTGTCGATCTGGAGTAACGGTGATCGAATCGATCTAGGAGACGTGAGTTTACTTTTGACATTCGTATCGATCAACATGTATGAAGTGGAGGTTCATGGGTTGAATCGGTCGGGGGTGTTGGGTCATCGTATCGATCCATTACGATCGATACGATGGAGTTGCCCCCTTGCGATCGATTCGAAAGTTCTGCCCATACGATCGATACGAATCTTGGGTCACTCAACTATTTGCAAATTTTTGTTTCTGGGGATCGATTCGAAAGCTCAGTTGATGATGGATGCGAAACCTAAGGTTCCTGATTGATTCGAAAGTTCTGTTGTGATCGATGCGAAATGCATCGACTCGTCTGAGATCGATTCGAGAGTAATACTTCTCTGGTCGATTCGAAATTAAAACCTTGACCTTGATCGATACGAACAAAGCTTCATGGGTTCGAGCTTTTACACGATCGATAGCATGATTCCAACGAGCTTCATCCTCGCATATTTAGACTAAACTTGTTAAACTGCATACTTGACTTCCCTGTGAAGCTCATCGATGGAACTGTATCTTGACAAAACAAACTCCAACTTGACTCGAATTTTACGGGTTTGGATGGTATCGTCGTGACGGTCAGTGATGACGGTCACTCCGACTGGGTTTTCGACTTTCTTGTTGTTCTCATACTTTCTTCAACTACGCTGAATTTCCTAAGTATTGGCTGCACTACACAACACACACTTTACACGGGGAAATGAACGGGTTTTTTCATTTGCTTAACGTTACTTTCTGATGAGTTAGTCAGTGATGGAATCTTCGAGCTCTCAACAGCAGGAGATTCAGAGTTCTCCCCCTCCGTCCTCGAAATTCCAGACATCCCAGTGGAGATAGTAGATCCAGCTCCTGACGAGCTGCAAGATGCTATATTTATTGAGGACCCTATAGACTCTGTCCAATCCAATATTTCTGAAAACTTGTTGGGCATGATATGCACAAGACACAACATTTCTTCGGACGATGTGCTATTGCCGGGATCTAGCGACAGACCTCACTGTCCGCCCGAAGGGTACACCGCCTTTTATTGCCATGCTTGTGCGGCTGGAACACTCCCTCCATTTAATCAATATATTAGGGAGATGTTATCATTTCTTGGAATTGCTCCCTCTTAATTACACCCCAATGGGCATGCGCTACTGAACAGCGCGTTTATCGTATTTATGGACCATCTTTTCCATCCACCAAGGCCAACGGAAATCAGATACCTATTTAATTTCAAGAGTAGAGGTGATAGTCCATCCTTTATGTTTTTGGAGGCATTCAGGAACTTCCAGGTTATAACCGTAGCTTGGACCAGACTTAGCTACTTCAAGAACGAATGGTTCTATATCTGGTGTCCTCCAGGTTTTGCCAGGCGGTGGCTGTCTGGGCGTAAGTGTCGTAACCCGTCGATGATTTCCTTGATTAATGGTTTTTTAGCACTGGTATTGATATCCTACTTTTCTTACAGCCATTATCTCCAGACCCAACGGCGGGTATTACAAGGGCATGGTTCGGAGCCTTCAAGAGGTCCCGAGCGATTTGAGGCACATCGACTTGGTGTTGACCGACTCTAACTTAAGAGCTCTTAGCTTGATTGAAGTAAATCAAAGCATAGTCACCGAAGGGATGCTAAGGCCTGTTCCAAAGAAGAATAAAAAGAAGAAGAAGAAGAAAATGGCGAAGAAAATGCTCGGAGTCATGATAACCGAAGTGGGCGACGAAGAACGAACTCACACATACGTCGAGCCGATGGCTGATCTTTCGGGCAATTTTGAAGAATTGGGAGAGAGACGGAAAAGCAAGGCTGTCGTTTCCAAAAAACTTAAATCTAAGGAATGGAAGTCTATAGATGTGTCTCCTCCCACTTCCGGAATCATAATTTCCGAGGCCGCCCCTTCTCAATCGAGAGATATTTTCAAAGGGCTTGGTGATATTCCCATCCTGGATTATATATCAATTCATCACAATCCCGGGTTGGAAGAATTCGATGTTTTAGATATGAGCGAGCCCTTTCCTTTTAGTGCGGTCAACACTTCCGGTTGGTCAGGGGGGTTTACACATTTACACACACTTCCACAGCACTACACGATTTCAGCATATTGGACATTATTTTTATAAGGTGCTTAACTGCAGTTTCTTCTTATTGCAGGTGAAATGTCAGTTTGTGGATCCACACTAGATAGCCTTTGCAATGTTCGCCGATCTTCCTCATATTATGATTCCCGTAGGAGGGAATCAGACAGGGATTACACACGTGGCTATACCAGCTAGGAGCGTTATGACAGAGATCGAGATTACTGGCGTGGCCTCTCTGGTCAAGAGCGTTTTGATAGAGATAGAGGCCATCAATGACGATCACGTTCTCGTTCTCCTCCGCCTCCTAGGGCACCTATAGATCCCCCTGAGTCTTCGTAGCAACAACAGCCTTCTCAATCCTCAAGGCCCGAGACTTAACGGCAAAGAGTTGAACCGCAGACAGCCGCCATTGTTGAACAGGCTCCGGCAGAATTGACGAATGAAGGAGCCATCAAGCTTGCTCAAATGAAAACGGATTTTCCGGAAATCTGTCTGGATGCATACGTCTTCCCTCCCCATCTCAAGAGGATTCCTCCGGATGCCGAGAATATCGCACATGACTATATTCGTGACTTTTATGCTCAATATAAATAGTGGTATAAGGCAGCCGCAAAAGCTTCGAAAGTAGCCTTTGACCGGGCAAAAATTATTGAGAAACTCGAGGCTGACCTTGCCCAGAAAAATCGCATCATCCAGGTTCTTCAATCAGAAACTGAGTTGTCTCGAAGTTCAGAAACTCAAGCGCTTAAAAAGGTCGACGAGGCCATGGTGAAGATGGCAAGGATGCAGCAGGCACATTGTTCCTTAGTAGAAGGGATGGGCCATCGCTATACCACCGTATTAGCCGAGCGGGATGCCGCCGTTAAAGAGCTGAATGAGCTTAAAGCCAAGTTTACTGAAACGGTGAAGGAAAAGAATGATGCAAACACCGCTGCTCAGGAGGCATGCGATCAAGCTGTATCACTTCGAGCTGAACTTGATGCGGCGGTGGCAAAGGTTAAGACTGTGGAGGCAGAAGTTGAGGAAAAAATTAAGGCGGAGCAGTCCCGGATGGAGGCTGATTTTGACGATCTCCTGGTCACATATAACGCCAATGAGCTGGAACACAGAAATTTATCTTGGCTTGGGGATTACTCTATGCTCTTGTACAACGCCTGGACTAGGCTGATGGAGGAAAAGAAAGCAGCGCGTCCGGACGAAACACTGGATGATTTCGAACATGAGACGTGCTTGCTCACCGAGGAGGAGAGGAAGGTTCTCCACGAGGGCAATGATTTCCGTGGAAAAAGAGAGGCTTGGTGCTCAGCAAATGGAGACCGATGAGGGCTCGGGGGTTGAACATCATGAAACTAATGCTGAAGTTTTAATTCTGACACTGCCCGAAGCCACTGCCGCGGTTGATCTCCAGCCTGTCCCTGCTTATAATCCGGATCAGCCGCAGTTGTCTCCCATCGGAGCATCTGCTTCTGCACCTGCTCACACTCCGGGTCATGCCAAGGAAGGTATTTGAACATCTCCCGCATATACTTAGAGTGGTGAATCTGAAGCAATACATTTAGCTAATAATCTTTGCTTTTTTATATTCAGTGACCGAGACTGTTATCTCTACGCCTTCTGCATCTCAAGTCCTTTATCAAACGCAGGAGGCCATTGTTACCGAGGCGATTATGACATCTACCGTGGTCGGCGAAGGGGGAGAAACGAGCATGTTATCTTTCGATGCTTAGATGATTGAGGAACTTCTTAGTCAATCCAGTGACCCCTTTGCAGATCCATCTTTTGCCCTGAGCGGGGATACTCCAGCTATTAGCTCCTACATGCCAGCCACTAGTACGTCCAGTGCGGCCCAAGCACCTCGAGAGGATGAGATTCTTGCCGAGATCAATGCTGAGATGGCGGCTGTGACAGCAGGTAGTATTTCTGGGGGTGGCATGGCACCGTCTGGCCCAGCTCCGTTAATGATGATATCGCCGGGTGGTACTGTGGTTATCGCAAGCGCCCCTGCTCCACTTCCTGTTACAGCTCCCATGCCTCCAATTCCATCCTCCAAAAGAATTTCTATCGCCTCGAGCTCTGAGGAGGACGTTGACATCATGCCACAACCGGGAGACAAACCGAAGAAGAGCAAAAAATTGCAGAGGAAGTCAGGCAGTGGATCCAGCGGGACTACCCCGAAAAAGAAACCGAGGAAGAAGAAAGATTGAGCGCTTCTCTAGTTTGCTCTGTCGTATTCGGGGGTAGTGTTTTGTTTTGTCTTATTGGTTTTCTATAGCCGTGTATAGATACGGGATCGGCCCCCGCTAGTAGGAATTTTTTGAATTGGCTGGTAATTGGATTCCTTTTGTTGATAATTGAAATGAAAACATATTCTCTTTTGTATTCAATTCAATATTTGTTTTGGTTCTGCCCCCAGCCTCGGGGATAAGCCGTAATAGGCGTTGTGCGAAATTATCCATGGTTTAATGTTAACATCCATACCCTGGGGATTTTTCTTTTTGGTTAATAACTTGGTTCACGAATGTGTGATGCAACTCTGTTGAGGTGCGGTTGAAGTCGCTTGGCGGACGGATCCTCCTTCCTCGAAACCGCAGTTGGTTATTTATTCTCTGGTTTGCGCTCTCAGATTTCGGAGTTTGTTAACGCTTATACCCAGCTCACGCTCTCGGAGTACTCTGGGGTTTGTTTTATGTTTATGCTCCGTCCCGCACTCTGGGAGGACGAAGTGGTTTAATGTTTATACTCCGTCTCGCACTCTGGGAGTATGGAGTTGATGAATGTTTATACTCCGTTCCGCACTCTAGGAGGACGGAGTGGTTTAATGTTTATACTCCGTCTCGCACTCTGGGAGTACGGAGTTGAGTAAAGTTTATACTCCATCTCGCACTCTGGGAATACGGAGTTGATGAATGTTTATACTCCATCTCACACTCTGGGAATACGGAGTTGAGTAAAGTTTATACTCCGTCTCGCACTCTGGGAATACGGAGTTGATGAATGTTTATACTCCGTCTCACACTCTGGGAATACGGAATTGAGTGAGGGATTGTCGTGTATCTCCCCATTTTTAGCCTTGATGTGATGGCTTGCCCCCGAGCTCGGGTTTCACTTAGCGAGTGGCCGGTCGTATCACAGCCACTCCCTACTTGAATAAATTCCACTGCATGATGGAATTCAGCTCTCCGTGCATCGTGATGTTGTATATTGTATTGCAATGAATCACAGCTCTGGCTCGAAGAAATGGCATTTTATTGTTGGAATAAGAAAATATGGCAAAGTCAGTTGCCTTATTACAAGTTCTAATTTCTAAATGCAAAAGCAAAATCGCAAAAAATGGAAAGATGTAATGAAACAAATAAAGCATGTCATGTGTAATAACGACGGAGACTCTCGCTGTTCCAGGCCCTTGGCAAGTCAAGACCGTCAACTGTTGATAGTTTGAATGTGCCATCTCCGAGTCTTTGTGTAATCACGTATGGTCCTTCCCAGTTTGGTTTCATGTGTGAAGGGACCGGATAGATTCCCTTGAGGACGAGATCGCCGAGTTCAAAGGTTCGAGGTCGAACTTTGGCGTTGTACAATCGGGCGACTCGACTTCGATGTGCAGCCGCTCTCAAATCAGCCTCTTCCCGCTTCTCATCCAGTAGATCCAAAGATTCAGCAAGCAATATAGCGTTTGTTTTCGGATCATAATAAGTCACGCGATGGGAAAACACTTCCATTTCGACTGGAATAACGGCTTCAGAGCCATAAGATAAGGAAAAAGGGGTGTGTCCGGTCGCAGTCTTATGAGTCGTTCGATAAGCCCATAAAGCCATAGGCAGTTCGTCAACCCATTTGCCCCCGGCCTTTTCCAGTCGTTTCTTTAGAATGGATTTTATGACTTTATTGACAGCTTCAACCTGTCCGTTTGCCTGAGGATGTGCAACTGCCGAGAATTTCTTATGGATGTGAAACTGTTGACAGAAATTCTTAAAATCTGCACTACTAAATTGGGCTCCATTATCGGTGATGATGGTATTCGGGAGTCCAAATCGACAGATGATGTTGCGAACTACAAAATTGATTACTTTCTTAGTTGTAATGGTTGCGAGGGGTTCAGCTTCAGCCCATTTGGTGAAGTAATCAACTGCAACGACGTCATATCTTGCCCCACCTTTAGCCAGTGGTAGCGTGCCGATGATATCGATGCCTCATGTCGCAAATGGCTAGGGACTGACCATTTGGGTTATCTCAGTAGGTGGGGCTCTTGGAATTCGGGCTTGTTTCTGGAACCTATCGCATTTTCTGGCACAGTTCGCTGCATCTCGGTACACAGTCGGCCAGTAGTATCCGTATCGGAGTATCATCTTAGCGAGAGCTTTCCCACCGATGTGATCGCCACATTCTCCTTCGTGTACGTCATGTAACACTCATTTGATTTCATCGTGCGCGATACATCGGAGGAGAGGAATAGAATACCCTCTTTTATACATGACTCCGTTTTGAATGACGAAACGTGAACCTTTTCGCAGAATTTGTCTTTTCTCGTTTCTATGTTCAGGCAACGTCCCATTCTCGATGTAATTTTGGTACGGAGTCATCCATGATTCTTTACTGGGAGCGGTTTCAAACACAAAATTCGTCTCTATTTGATCGATGCTTGGGGAGGACAAAGTTTCGACGGGGACAAGTCCCATTTGTTGTTCTTCGCCTGTACTTGCCAGCTTTGCTAATGAGTCAGCCTTATGATTATGTTCTCGGGGTATATGGTAAATGACATAGTAATCGAAATGACTTAGTGCTTCTTGAACTCGGGCTAGATAGACAGCTAGTCGTCGATCCTTGGCCTGATACTCGCCCAGAACTTGATATACAACTAACTGGGAATCGCAGTAGATTTCCACAGCAACAATCTTCAGATCACAAGCAAGTTTTAACCCTGCAAGCAAAGCTTCGTATTCGGCTTCATTATTGGTTGCGCAAAATTCGAACCTCAGGGCGTAGCATATGGATCGGCCTTCGGGAGTTTCAAGTACTATTCCGGCACCCGAACACTGATCGTTCGATGCACCATCGGTGTGCAGCTTCCAAATGCATTTAGGAGGTATAGTGGTTTTAGGCAGATCCTCTGAAACAGTAAATTCGGCTATAAAATCTGCTAGGACTTGTCCTTGAATGGCTCTTCGCGGAGCATAAGTGATATCAAATTGACTCGGTTCAATGTTCCACTTGAGTAGCCTACCAGACGTCTCAGGCCGCGTGAGGACCTGTCGTAACGGCTGATCGGTGTACATAATAAGAGAATGAGCTTGGAAATAAGGGCGAAGCTTCCTTGAGGCAATGACCAGGCAGTATGCCAGTTTCTCTAGTCTTGGATAATTTCTTTCAGCCCCTGTTAGCCATTTACTAACATAGTAGACTGGTTTTCGCACTCGGTCTTCTTCCCGAACCAAAGCAGCGCTGATTGCATGCTCCGATACTGCCAGATAAAGGTACAATTGTTCGTGGTCAACCGGCTTTGACAAGATCGGTGGTGTGGAAAGATGTTGAACCAGCGATTGGACTGCGTCTTCACACTCCATGGTCCATTCAAAGTTTCGCTTTCCTTTCCTGATCAGATCGAAGAAAGGAATGCATTTATCGGTGGATTTTGAAATGAACCTGCTCAATGCTGCTACCTTCCCGTTGAGACTCTGGACTTGTTTTATGGTTCTTGGAGTTTGTAAGTTCCTTATCGCCCAGATCTTTTCGGGATTTGCTTCTATCCCTCGAGCGTTAACGATGAACCCGAGGAACTTTCCAGATGCGACACCGAAATGACACTTTAATGGATTGAGCTTCATTCCATATTCTCGAAGGATGTAGAACATCGAATCTAAATCTCTGACGTGATCTGTGGAGAATCGAGACTTTACTAGCATGTCATCCACATAAACCTCCATGGTCTTCCTGATCTGGTCGGCGAACATTCGGTTGACTAAGCGTTGGTATGTTGCTCCGGCATTTTTTAGACCAAAAGGCATGACTCTGTAGCAGTAGAGTCCTAGATCGGTCACGAAACTGGTATGTTCTTGATCAGGCAAATGCATAGGTATTTGATTGTAGCTAGAATAAGCATCCATGATAGATAATAATTCATGTCCAGCTGTTGAATCTACGAGCTGGTCAATTCGAGGAAGTGGAAAACTATCCTTTGGACAAGCCTTGTTTAAATCAGAGTAGTCAATGCAAGTTCTCCATTTCCCATTCGGTTTTCGAACCAGTACAGGATTTGACACCCATTCTGGATACAATGCATCTCGGATGAACCCATTTGATTGTAACTTATCAACCTCCTCTTTAAGGGCGGCAGATCTCTCTGGATCCATACCACGCCTTTTCTGCTTCACTGGGACATACCGTGGATCAATATTCAGGGAGTGACTTGCGATGTCCGGTGAGATCCTGCACATATCAGAGTGTGTCCAGGCGAAAACGTCGAGATTTGCCCGGAGAAATTCAACCAATTCCTGTTGTGTCTGCTTGCCCAGTTGAGATCCAACTTTTAGCATCCTCGAATCATCACCCTCACTAATTGGGACGTCCACAGTCAGTTCGGCTGGGGAAGCTTGATTCTCTTTAGATTCGTCTTTATCTTCGTTGTCTCTAGGGTCAAGTTCTTTATGGAATTGGTCGTGGTGTCGGGGACGGGGCCCAGGCACTAATTGTCAATTATCAGCAAAACGGACGCATAGAGATTCCTCTACGCCCTTTCCTTTCTCCTTTCGTTGTACTCCTCGTAGCTCAGCAACATAGCAGGCCCTCCCTGCTGCCTGATCTCCTTGAATGACTCCGACCCCGTGATCGGTGGGGAACTTCAAAGTCAAGCACCATAGGGCAATGGCTGCCCTGAACTCAGTGAGGGCCGGTCGGCCCAAAAATGCATTATAAGGTGAATCAATGTCCAAAACGACAAACTGCAACATCCGGACTCTCCGGCGTTCTCCAACCCCCAACTCCACTGGTAGTTCCGTTATTCCAATGGGTATTGTAGCACTTCCCTTGAAGCCGTGGACTCGAGATTGGCAAGGTTTTAAGTCTTTCGCTTCCATTTTCATTAAATCATAGGCTCATTTAAGTAAGATGTTTACGGAGCTCCCACCGTCAACCAGGATCCTCTTCATCCAAGCAGGACCTACCTGGGCAGATATGACCAGTGGGTCGATTGTGGGGGCTTCGACCTTATTAGCATCTCGACTTCTAAATATGATATCATCAGACATTGTCTTTTGTTGCTTGGCCGGAGCCCCATCTTCACAATTACTGCAGCATTCGAAGTCCGCATGCCTGATAGAGCTAGCATACGACTCCATTTCTCTCCAGCTTCTGTCTACTGGGTGGGGATCACCACTTATTGTGTTTATAACTAGCCTTCCGCCCGTACAAGCGGGTTCTTCTTGTCTTTCTTGGTTCTGCACACGATTTTGATTTGAAGGGCCCGCACCACCAGACTGCGGTGCCCGCACAAACTGATCTAACTTTCTCTCCCTGATCAACTTCTCGATGAGGTCCTGGTCTGGAAGCTGGTTGACGGCCCAACCCTCAATTGTCCTACGGTCAAGGCAAGTTGAAATCCGGTAGCTTGTGTGTGACTCATGTCTAATCGGGGACGTGTAGATCTGCCGTGATAGTCAGATGAAGCAGAACTTTCAGTGGACGAGTTGGAAACATCATCCCTCCTGGTCCTCCTGCGCCTTCGGCGGTTTAATTGGTTGGTCAAATCAGCGTTAGCGCGCAGCTGTTCAGTTAACTATTGCCGACTTTGAGTCAGTTCTTGGAGCAACACTTGGAACTCTTGTCTGGTGACTGGTCCTGACGGATCTGAGTGAGCAGTGTTGTCTTGATTGGATAGTGGCTGCTGTGTAGGATTCTGTCTATCCCGACCTTCTTGATCAGCAGCCGTAGAAGCAGTTCTTGTGCTAACCATCTCGAGTGGTGGAGTCCTTGCCTAGACTTTACGCAAATCTGAATAGGATGGAAGGATTCCAAATTAGAGATTTGGATCTTCCTCTTGGATTTATGCAATCCAGTGTCGATTGGGAGATCCAAGCAGTAGGAGAAAAAACTGGTTTTTCTCCGTGAAAGCACCAAAGTGTTTGTACCAAAAATGGGCACAACACTCTTCGGAAGCTTTTGAAGAGATAAAAGTGAAGAATGAAAATTGAAAATGAGGATTATCTAACAAAAACTCCAAATAACAGAAAGTAAATTGCACAGAAGACAACAATTTAGAGTGGTTCGGCGTTTCGCCTACGTCCATTATGAAGTTTGATGATTTTATTGCTCGATATTTGAAGATTACAATTTCTTATAGCGTAGTACAATAGATTTTATGATTATAGTCTGAATCTAAGGCAGCAATGGTGATCTGGAGTAAATCTGGCAGAATCTGGGCGCTCTTTAGCTCTTAAAATTGTCCGACCCCTTTTTTGAATGACCAGGGGCTCTATTTATAGGTGTAGGAGGCTGATATTTCGCCTAAATTTCGGGAGACCACTTCTGGCACGTGAGGGGGCCCACATGCCCGGCCTCAGGAAAGTTGGGCCCACTTCGAGATCGATTCGAAATCCATTCGAATCGATCAAAGAATCATCCAATCGAGTTGAAATTTGGTGTGGACATTCTTCAACGTGTATGTAAGCTCCTATGAAAATTTCATAGCATTTGGACTTGTAGATCGTGAATTATCATCGATTCGAATTAGCATTTTCTGGACCTTTCGCTCCGTTCGAATCGATCGGCTCGCACCGATAGCTTCGAATCGATGGTGTCACACGCCTTTGTGATGACGTGGAGCGCAATCTTCAGGTTGATCCGCTTTTCACTTCGGTTTGATCGAGTTGTTCCAAGTATCTCTCCGCTTTGGCTTCATGGATTCGAAGGCTTCAGCCATACCATGGGTTCGAACTATATCTCATTCGTATCGATCATGATGCGTTCCAGTTGATCGATACGAATAGGCGACCACGGGATGGGTTTAAAGAGAGATATTTCCATGGATTCGAAGGACCTTTAAGCTTGATGGACACGAACCAGATGGAGGCGAAGTTCTCTTTCTTCCGATCGATGCGAATACTATCGATTCAAACACAGGCTTCACTGATGGATTCGAACATAAATCCTGCTGTTGGATACGAAGGAGACGATATCGATGGATACAAAACCAGGCAATTCGTTGGATATGAAGTTGTATTTTTCCCCTTTATCTTGCGTCGATCATATCTTGAGCATGCGAACTCGGATTGACTTGAAATTTGGAATGCTATCTTTCCTGGCTTTGCTTGTCATGTCTGAGCAATTGTGGCTCATTCTGGACTCGGACAAAATTCACCGATATCCATGGTGAGCCTGTGGATAACCGATCTTTTTAAGATGAACCGTCATTGGTCACTAATCCAGTTCTTGGTGTCATAGTCTTGCCAAAAGGCGGGATAACACTCACGTTTCAGCATAGTTGGGCACAATCAAAACCATACAGGCTCGTATTGGAGATTGGATTCCATACAACGACTAGGCACTGGAGTACCACCTATTACAATACACGTCTAGAAAAATATACCGAGGACCTCGCTGGGATCTCCTACAGCACAAAACCGGCCCTACCACTAACCGGAAAGAACCGAATATGTTACCGCCCGAGTGTTCCCACCCTTATCGAGAGCTCGTTTTCCATGCACCACCGTATCCATAATTAATAATATATCCGAGGGTATCTTGAAAGGTGATAACATACCCTAATTGGGTGCGACCCACTTAGCCTTGCTGCATCTCCCCTGATTTTTAGTCATTCCCGGTTTATGAGGCTTGAGGCTACAATTACCTTTTTAAGGAATTTTTCACTTAGAATGTTCATTGTCCTCCTATGACAATGTGTTGAAAACATTCACCCATACAAGTCCGTTCTGGGTTTGAACGAACCGAATCACCGTCTTCACGATATCCATTCGTAACGCTTAAAATCGGATCGAAGTGGTTTTCGAATAATTAAATCCGATCCCGGTCTCTTCGAAACGATCAACGAAATTAGCCAATAGTTGATAGTTGGTTATTTAACTATCAATATAACATCCATAAGCAGTCACTAGGCCCATATTATAATTTTCCAAAATTTATTTTCAAAATATCTTTATAAAATATATATTCAAATCCTTTCCAAATTTTCAATATTTGAGACAACTCAAATACTTATATCCATATCAGGATATTTCAAACCATCTCTTATTTCAACACATAGAAATATATTTAAAAATATATTTTTCTAAACCCTTTCCTTCCCAACACTTAGGAAAGTACCATTTATTTCTCTTTTCTCAAAACCCATCACAGTTTATATTATAAATTCCTTAACTCCTTTATAACGAATTTTATAAGTTCCGAGGTTCCTTAATTAAATCTCTTTATTCAAAAGTATATACTTATCTCACCGAAATAAGTATATTCACAAACCATTCCCTTCAAAAATATTTGAAAACTTTTTTTAAAATAAATATGGAAAGCACCATGCGGTATCAACCATGGATTCGCAGCTCCATGATTACGTATCGATCCCAGAGAAATCCAAACTTAACTGCAGGCAATCTCTGCCTCCAATTTCCGCCATGAAAGTATACCATTACTTTCCAAAAACTTTATTTAATAATTAAATATACTTTTAAACAATTAAAATAATTACATAACTTTGAAACAATAATTAATTCTGATTTATTAATAAGATTCTAATCGTTCTACAAGACTTGTTTATAGAACTTATAATTCATTTTGACAATTTAAAAATATTTAAATAACTAACTTTCTGAAAATATTTTTATACTAAAACATTTTAAACTTACCTAGTTTAATAATTAAAAATCCTCTTTTTAAAACAACTCAACTTCTCGTTAATTTTTTTTCAATTCCAATATAACGAATCTAATATTTATAAATCTCTCTCAATTTATCACCAATCGATTTACTTTCCCAATTTCATAAATCCCTTTTTCACAATTCCAAAAGTAAAATCTATCATTTCTTTTTAAACCGATTTACCCATCTCATTATAAATTCTTGCCTTGAATTTATATCTTCAATTTATCAAATGATAATCATTTCACTTTATTTATAAACATTGTTTATAAATCTCATAGTCTCATTTTCAGTTTACAACAGTTTCACTTCACTTAAATCCATTATAAATCGATTTCTAAATTAAATTCCATTTACAAATAAATTTCTTAAATAACCCAACTATATTCCAAAAACCAACCAAATCCCGATTCTACTTCCATTTTGTAATTTAAAAATCTTATTTAAGATCAAGTATAACCAATTTTAAATATATTTCCAAATTCTCTTCTATTCTCCCAATCTATTAAAAATCTCAACTTTTAAAACCTTTTCTATTTAAAACAAGTATCACTTAAGGATTATATTTAAAATCCTTTATTTACATTATTCCAAAATCTCCATTTTAAATATCACGGAATTGTAATGACCTGTAACTTTCGATAATTAAAATATTAATTAATTAAGATTTTGGGATTCAATATTAGAAGAAATTAAAAATTTATGATTTGTTATTAAGAAAACAATTAAAATGTAATTTAATAATGTTTATTCAGGGTAATCAATGACTATTTGAATGTAATCTCAATTAATTGAAATGACTGTAATGTTAAATTTGGTTAAATTGTAAATAAGGAATTAAATCAAATGTGTGTTTATGGTAAAATTGTACATAATTAATTGAAATTGGGTAATATAGAATGGTTAATCAGTATGTGGATTTATTAGCTTGGCTTGTAAACAATAAACATAGAAATGTGTTTGAATGGGCAAGTTGTAACAATTGTTTAATTAGCATTTCACTATTTAATCCGTTGAAATTAGATTGGAAATCAAGTGCAATTAATCAATTTAAATATTGCAGTTAATATGAATTAAAAAGATAACTGTACAAACCAATGTTAATTATATCCATAAAGTAATAATGGATTGAATAATAAGATGAAGAATATAAAAAATGAATTTCTTGGAATTTAAATTATAAATAATGAATTTATTGCAATTAAAATTGAACGCTGTAATTAGTGCAATATTTAATATTGAATTTGACATGGGAAATTTGTTTTAAAAAGATTATTAATTTCTGTGTAATTTGAAATGATGAAAATTGTTAGTTATAAAATTAAATTTAAAAGTGATTTAATTAATTTAATAATAATTTATTTAATTAGCGTGAAAATAGCCATTTTGGCCATTGTCTCGGATTTCAAGAAACCAGTTTCATCGGATCCATAACGGTGAATTATTGTAAGATTTCAAGTTTCATAGCGATCAAACTTGTCGTTTGATCGTGCGTACTCGAAACGCGTAGAAATCAATTTAATGAATTCAATTTGAAATAAGCTGATTTAAAAGCTAACTTCTTCATACAATGGAATTAGGACTTGAAACCTGTCCCATTGAATTTAACAATATCGAAAACATCTATTTTGATATACGGGATGACCCACTTTCGGTCCGAAAATGGAACGGGCTTTTCGGGTCGTTATGGTCATTTCGGACAATTCGATAGGTTCGTTCATTCTTATAAGGCCTTGTCTATATAAACAGTTTTCCTAACCCTAGTAGCCTTTCTATTTCTTATTCTTATACGTACATATTTGTCTGTCTGTTCCTATCTCCTCTCTCTAATGGCAGAAACCTATCTTCAATTTCAAAAACCCTGATTCAATTTCAAATTCAAATCGAAAATCAAACTTCTCAAAACTATATCGAATTATATATCGTTGGAAAGCTCTCGACGAGCATAATCTACAGCAACAATTAATTTTTTAGTTGGGTGCATCGTTTGATCAGAAATTGAAGATGAACCTCGGCCGTCCATTTCTAGGGTTTACGATCCAACGGTGGATCGTCGACCGTTTGACGATCGGGAGGAAGCATTTGGAAGAGGAGGTCGAGCAGGCCTCGGATCTGGTGTACGTTTGTTGAGATGATCGTCGACTTGGCCAGAAATGGCCAAAAACTATCGGCGACACCGCTCGTGCCTGTGGTTAAATGATATTTTGAAATAAAATTTGATTTGTATAAACTAAATTATTTTCGAAAATCCAAGCTTTAAATGTTGAAATTGGAATCGGTTTAAATGAATTGTTTAAAGGATTTAAATTGAAATTTTAAAGTTGAATTTGAAGTATAAATGAAGTTTATCGAAATTGAATTATTGAAAATATTTGAATATTTAAACTTTGAAATCTACTAAATTTGAAGTAGTTTAAATTTATAGTTTAAACATGGATTGGAAATCGACATAGATTTAAATGGTTTTATTGGGAATCTGAATTGAAAGATAAAAATTGAGTTTGTTAATCTAAAAGCTGGATATGGTCCAGATTTGTTGAAATGGAAATAGTTTAATTTGATATTACTTTCAAATTAATTATTTTAATATAAACTGTTTAAAAATATATTATTTTAAATTCAGATTTATTTAGATTTTCAAACCCTTTTATATTAAACTATTTAGCTATATTAAACATATTTTAATCTATTTTAAGCAATTTAATATATTTTAATCTAATTCAAATCTATTCTAAACCATTTAAACTATTTTAAAGTATTTTAAACTATTTTAAAACTATTTTTAAATTATTTAGTAACTATTTATGACCATCTAAACTATTTTCAAAAAAAATTCAAACTGTGCAAGGTTGAATTGTTTTTAAATCTTGGATTTAAAAGCGTATATGGTTAAATGATGTTATAACCTACGTTGGAATTGGAAATGATATTTTCTAGTGAAACGACATATTTTGGGTCAATATGATGATTTTGAAATGAGAGTTAAACCTACTTGTGAATATCATTTCGAAAGTGAATATGTTTTCGAAAGTGATATGGTTTTGAGAATACAATATTTTTATATCAATTATGGGTTGATTTTTGGAAATGTAAAAGAACCATCCGGTGTGAAATAAGCGTTTGATTGTTAAAGAGATCGGGATCGGATATTATCGTACTCTTTGCCAATATTGAAAACCACTTTAACAACCGTGTACGTGGTGGAGATTACAGAATGAAGTAGGATGGTTTGGCGAACGATTCTATATGAGGTACTTACATAGCCCTAACTTCCGCGAGTCAGCTTGATGTGGCTAAAACAGCAGCTATACCGAGCCAAGTGAGGTTGCTCCTCCGATCGGACACATTTCTTCGATACCATATTATGATTTTGTGATTGATTTGGTGGCCACCCCTCGATTTGATTATGGGAGTGTGTTCCGAGGTGGGCGGCAGTAGCTGCTATGCGTTACCACCAGTCCGGGAGTGCAAATGGTAGAATCCTACCCTGGCATTGCCTCGCATGCCTTGTCACATGCCTTATCACGCCTTCTACGAGTTTGGTTTATACCGTACCTATGGAGTGCCCTCTGATAGCCCTCCAGTTTACGGAGGAATTACGCTACTGTATAGACTACGAGAATATATAAAAATGTGTTAAGGGGGATACGGGTATTGCCTTAACGCTATTTTAATACTTTACTTTACTATAGACATTATTATAATAGTGTATTGTACTATATATGTAGATAGTTTAACGGATCCTTAGGAGATGGGATCCCGAACATCTCTTAAGTTATTGCACGCACGTTAGACACTGGATAGGAGATGTCAAACCCCGTAAACATCTCTGAAGCCGTCACACTCATATTTATTTACTGTTGCTTTAACTTACATAAGATCTTTTAGTTCTGACTCGAGTATTTTGTTTTTCATTACGCTCGGGTCAGTCTGAGCTTTTCAATGTATTGAAGACCTTATTTCTGGAGGATGAAGACGAAAATTTAGTACTATTGCTATTTATTATATTTATACTACTGCATCATGTTGTTCCGCTGCATTATTTATTTATTCCTGCTGTATGTATAACTCTGATTGTATTGTAAAGTGTAATCAAATGTATTTGTAAAACAGTTTCATGAATTGTTTATTTGATTATTATATTTTCTCATTCCGCTGTGAGATTCTGTGTTTTGTTTTCTTTCCTTTCTCTTCTTTTTCTTATTTATCCCATAACAATCCTCCCTTTTGAATGGTTTGGAATCGACATGTGTGGTTTATTGAACCGTCTAAACAGGTGGGTCATTACATTTGGTATCAGAGCCAGGTATAGTGATAACCTTAGCTTTTTGGGGTCTGACTCATTTGAGGTAGGGTAGTAATACCCTAGAATGAGTCTGTCTGAGTGTGTGTGTATATATATATATGAGAGAGCGTACTTGTTAGTGTTCTAAAAATGTTTTTATATTGTGTTAATTTATATCTTCAATTTCTAAACACTTAATAGGGCGGACAAACACAATATTGTTTTTGAAATATAGGTAAATGAAATAATTTTGCCTAGTATTTTTTTTATATATAAAAGAATAATTTTTATAACTGGATATAGTTTTATGTGATATACTTGATTGTTTGGAAGTGAAATTTTATAAATATTGGTTGTGAAATAAAATTTACAAATAAAGTAAATATGAATTGGAAATGTGAGAACTTAAGTTCCGGGGGTTTGAAACTGGTTTTCAAAGGATTTTGGAATATAATATTAGAAGTATTTGGAAGTATTTTTGGATAAATATTTTTTCAATGTGATTTGAAAGAAATGCTTTAAAATAATTTTTGAAGGAAATAAGTTCTATACTCCCCTCTTCTATCGCTGGAAAATAATTTCAGTGATGAGTGCACGCATCATCGACGTTCATTTTCGAGTCTTAAAGTGGGAAGATCGCTGTAGTAGTTTACTGCACATTTATTTTGATAAACAAATCTTAATTTTAAATTTCTAAATGTGATTGGATATACAAAAGATACGAGTATGTATATATTATTTGAAAATGATTTGAAATGGAACCTGATATTTAGTTTTTAAGTTTCTATAAAATAGGAATTTAATTATTACAATGAATGAAATTAGAAGGTAATTATTGAACATTTTGTTAACTAAATTAATAAGATAAAATTGTGTGACATTCAATTACATTCTTAAAACACAGATATATATATATATAACTTATCAGAAATGTTTAAAAGTTTTAATGTTAAATATGAATATGTAATAGGATATTATACAAGTAAAACTTAAGTAATGAAAGTGTTCAATGGAATTATTTCTATAAATAAGAACTTGGATGTACAATGAAAGGTTATAAACATAAATTAATATTGTGAAATGCTTGTAATTAAATTAAATAGTAAAAAGGGTAAATACTGTTTAAGTAAATGATATAAACTCAAGAAAATGACTGAAATGATTCACTGATGAATATTAATATTAAAATGATATCAAGGATTATATGTAAATAATAAATGTGAAATAAACTGAAATGAAATGTATGTAATACTTGAATATGTATTCAATGATGATTTCAAATATAGAATGAGAAATAAATATAGTAAGTAATGAAGGCAATTTAATTAATAAAATAATCATCGTATGAATGAATGGAAATAAATGAACAGTAAATGATGTGAAAGAAAATTAATAAGAATAAACTTAAATAATACTTGAAATTTTGGATGTTTTGGCTTATCGATGTTTAGGAAAGGGTACTTATAACTGTATAAGGATGTATAAATAATCTATTAAGTTATTACCAAAGGCTGTTAAGCTTAGGATACACTAGATAGTTTATTTATCACCCTTGTACGATTAAAGGTTTCTGGGCTTGAGCAAACCATTTGTTTTGGTTGCTATGGATGAATAGTTGATTTCTTTGATTGCATGTGATGATTGTATGGTTTTGTTTGCATGTGACTATTGTTATGTTGTGTTGGTTTGTTTTGCTATTAATTGAACAACTTAAGTATTTCTCTTTCTACATAATTATTAACTTCTTTGGATTATATAAGTGAAATACAGGTTATGGAAGCAATAGCTACTGCTTTTGGTTTCATAAATAAAGCGTTGTTTGCCCGACATATAGGTACGTTTTGGATTACGGTTTTATAGCGATATTATATTGTTTTCCCGTGGTTTGGGATATTTTATTTTGAAACATGATATATATATATATATGGTTATTGTTGATATTTTATTTCTCCTAGACCTCTCCGTACAAAGGAGACTCTACCGAAATTTTCCGTGAATTTTGGAATTAATTTTTTTTTGTCAAAGTGGAAATGTTTTTCAAACTTTTATTGAACTTGAATATGAAAGGATTTAATTGTTTATAAATTGATATATTTTATTTAAATTATTTAATTATGTAAATTAATTGTTTATAAATTTAATACTTTGAATATAATATATTAATTCCTTTTTCCCTTTTCGAGAACGAAAAGTTTTGAGTGATGAAGAGTGTAACGACCTGTAATTTTCGATAAATAAAATATTAATTAATTAAGATTTTGGGATTCAACATTGGAAGAAATTAAAAATTTATGATTTGTTATTAAGAAAACAATTAAAATGTAATTTAATAATGTTAATTTAAGGTAATTAATGGCTATTTGAATGTAATCTCAATTAATTGAAATGACTGTAAAGTTAAATTTGGTTAAATTGTAAATAAGGAATTAAATCAAATGTGTGTTTATGGTAAAATTATACGTAATTAATTGAAATTGGGTAATATAGAATGGTTAATCGGTATGTGGATTTATTAGCTTGGCTTGTAAACAATAAACATAGAAATGTGTTTGAATGGGTAAGTTGTAACAATTGTTTAATTAGCATTTCACTATTTAATCCGTTGAAATTAGATTGGAAATCAAGTGCAATTAATCAATTTAAATATTGCAGTTAATATGAATTAAAAAGATAACTATAGAATATTGATGTAATAAGTGGCAAACCAATGTTAATTATATCCATAAAGTAATAATGGATTGAATAATGAAAAATCAAATAAATGAATTTCTTGGAATTTAAATTATAAATAATGAATTTATTGCAATTAAAGGTAAACGTTGTAATTAGTGCAATATTTAATATTGAATTGGACATGGGAAATTTTTTTAAAAAGATTATTAATTTTTGTGTAATTAGAAATGATGAAAATTGGTAGTTATAAAATTTGAATTTAAAAGTGATTTAATTAATTTAATAATAATTTATTTAATTAGTGTGAAAATAGCCATTTTGGCCACTGTCTCGGATTTCGATGAAACCAGTTTCATCGGATCTGTAACGGTAAATTATTGTAAGATTTCCAGTTTCGTAGCGATCGGACTTGTCCTTTGATCGTGCGGGATCGAAACGCGTAGAAATCAATTTAAAGAATTCAATTTGAAATAAGCTGATTTAAAAGCTAACTTCTTCATACAACGGAACTAGGACTTGAAACTTGTCCCACTGAATTTAAAAATATCGAAAACATCTATTTTGATATATGGGATGACCCACTTTCGGTCTGAAAACGGAACGGGCTTTTCGGGTCGTTATGGTCATTTCGAACTAATTCAATAGGTTTGTTCATTCTTATCGGGCCTTCTCTATATAAACAATTTTCCTAACCTTAAGAGCCTTTCTATTTCTTATTCCTGTACGTACATATTTATCTGTCTGTTCCTATCTCCTCTCTCCAATGGCAAAAACCTACCTTCAATTCCAAAAACCCTAATTCAATTTCAAATTCAAATTGAAAATCAAACTTCTCAAAACTATATCGAATTATATATCGTTTAAAGCTCTCGACAAGCGTAATCTACTGCAGCAATTCATTTTTCAATTGGGTGCATCATCTGATCAGAAATTGAAGATGAACCTCGGCCGTCCATTTCTAGGGTTTACGACCCAACGGTGGATCGTCGACCGTTTGACGATAGGGAGGAGGCGTTGGGAAGAGGAGGTCGAGCAGGCCTCGGATCTGGTGTTCGTTTGTTGAGATGATCGTCGACTTCGCCAGAAATGGCCTAAAACTATCGGCGGCGGTGCTCGCGCATGGGTTCATCGCAGGTGATCGCACAAGTATGGGGGTGGACGGCTATGGTCGAGCATCTTGGTGGTGGCTGTCGATCGTGGTGGTTTTGCTCGAGGAGGCGGTATAAATTAGGGAAGGTCGACAGCTACAGATCATGGTCGCGTATGTGATGTTGAGGCTAGGGTTCGCGTGTCGATCAGGTGACGTGTAAACCTTTTTTTTCTTTATTTATTTTTAATTTAAATTTAAATTCAAACGTTCTAATATGCATAACTTTGTCATACGAGCTCAGATTCACGCGTGGTTTTCTCTGTTGTGATCGCATCGAAATTCCGGACACTTTGGAACTGGTTTGGCTACATTCTGAGACTGTTAGATTTTTGGGCTTTAATTGGATTTTAAATCGTTGAAAAATCAAAGGTGAGTGTTTTAACCCACTCACGACTACTAAACTATCTTATGTTAGTTAAATTAAATTTATGATGTGATTAGAAGTCGATTGATTACTATTTGGTATATTTAATTTGTCATTCCAATAAAATCTGAATTTTTTCGAATTTAATTGCCATTTAATTTAATATTAAATTTAAATTTCCAGATAAATACCTGTTAATGATAACCAGTTAATTGTTGTTATTTATTACTGGTTGATTTGAATATCATTGTGTTGGATGCTAAACTGTTGATATTGGATGACTAGATGTTATGTTATTTTATATATATTGATATCACACGGCAAGTTCCTTTAGTTTATTGTTAGTAAATCACTATGGGTTGAAATGATACATACCCGAACGATCTATAGATTAGGGAAAAATCGTTATGGGTTGAAATGATAAATTTGAGCGATTTTATGGATTTTGAATTTTTTAGGATTTCAGATTGAAATGATATACATCCGTAAATTTAAATCATTGCGGGTTGAAATGATATATATCTGTATCACTTGACCATATGGTAGAAAATTATATACAGACACTGGATTGGTTAAATGAAATGATTTTAAATCTTATGTTTTTGAATTCAGTTAAATGATATTTTGAAATAAAATTTGATTTATATAAACTGAATTATTTTCGAAAATCCAAGCTTTAAATGTTGAAATTGGAATCGGTTTAAATGAATTGTTTAAAGGATTTAAATTGAAATTTTAAAGTTGAATTTGAAGTATAAATGAAGTTTATCGAAATTGAATTATTGAAAATGTTTGAATATTTAAACTTTGAAATCTACTAAATTTGAAGTAGTTTAAATTTATAGTTTAAACATGGATTTGAAATCGACATAGATTTAAATGGTTTTATTGGGAATCTGAAATGAAAGATAAAAATTGAGTTTGTTAATTTGAAAGATGGATATGGTCCAGATTTGTTGAAATGGAAATAGTTTATTTTGATATTACTTTCAAGTTAATTATTTTAATATAAACTGTTTAAAAATATATTATTTTAAATTCAGATTTATTTAGATTTTCAAACCCTTTTATATTAAACTATTTAGCTATATTAAACCTATTTTAAGCTATTTTAAGCTATTTAATCTATTTTAAACCTATTTTAATCTATTTTAAACTATTTTAATCAAATCTATTCTAAACCATTTAAAGTATTTTAAACTATTTTAGAACTATTTTTAAATTATTCTGTAGCTATTTATGACCATCTGAACTATTTAAAAAAATTCAAACTGTGCAAGGTTGAATTGTTTTTAGATCCTGGATTTAAAAGCGTATATGGTTAAATGATGTTATAACCTACGTTGGAATTGGAAATGATATTTTCTAGTGAAACGACATATTTTAGGTCAATATGATGATTTTGAAATGAGAGTTTAACCTACTTGTGAATATGATTTCGAAAGTGAATATGTTTTCGAAAGTGATATGGTTTTGAGAATATGATATTTTGATATCAATTATGGATTGATTTTTGGAAATGTTAAAGAACCATCCGGTGTGAAATAAGCATTTAGTTGTTAAAGAGACCGGGATCAGATATTGTCATACTCTCTGCCAATACCGAAAACCACTTTAACAACTGTGTACGTGGTGAAGATTCCAGAATGAAGTAGGATGGTTTGGCGAACGATTCTATATGAGGTATTTACGTAGCCCTGATCCCTTTTTAATTTCTTTTCAAATTCAAAATATATATTTATGGTATTTTAAAATACCAAAATCTAGGCCAGTGCTAGCATAACATCCAATAAATTTAAATCACACTATAATCTATCACAGATTATTAAAACACATCATATATCACTATATATGAAATTAAATTCAACGTTTTTGAGGAATCCAGTTAGATCCCTCCAACCTGTGTTCTTGCATCCACAGATGTTAATACAACATAAAAATACCAATCTTGCTTTGAGGCGGGATATCGCGGTAATATACGGTCATCCGCTATTATGCGGGGCGCATAGGGTCTCATCCGCTCTAAAGGCGGGAATAATAAATCCAACTACTAATATATATACTACTATATATAATATCACATTCAACTGATAATAATTTATCAATTCAACCAATCATCCAATAATTAACTATTTAAAATTAATTGCAGTAATCCCAATGAGTGAGATTTACTCACATTTATTTTCTGTTATCGCCGAGGCGTTCCAGTTTGGAACAAAAACCGGACGACCCTCGATTTTAGCCCAAATTTCGACTGTCTCCAAATCCATCCAAACTCATTTCATTGTAAAGCTCTCGTCATCACAATCGCAATGCAAAAAGTCTCATCCAAAACGGACCTCGTATGACAGAGATATACATTTTATAAGCTCGTCGATAAATTTAATTATATACAATTTAATTTTTCTTAAACAAAAGAAACTCATACCCAACATAACAGACCCAACCCACCAACTACAGTATCTTCCCCAAATTTAAAAATGCCGCCTCCAAACTTCAAACCCACCATGGCCGCAGCTTCTCCTTCCTCTCCCATGCTCAATCCTCCACAGAATCACCTCAAACAAGCTTCAACGTGCCCCTCTTCCTGAGTACTACCTTCTCCACTTGAGAAATTCGAATTTGATGCCTTATAGTAAATCGCGACAACCCATTGCTTCTTGCATATGTACAGATTTTGCACGCTCATAACCATGACCGAGCTTCACCAAACAAGGGCCTAGGTGCGGTTTTCGATGACGAACCCAAATACGACCCCCAATCCAACAATCGATGACTCAAACTCCAACAAAATCGAAACCCTAGCTAATACACACTTACGACACCCACTGTCGAGATGCCCAACCACCTCTGCACCTTTCCAAAACACACCAGATCGAGCCTTCAAGAAATGATGGTTTTCAAGACTAGTTTTATGATTTTTAGTTATGTATATTGCAAGCTGTAATGACCCGGAATTTTGGTTGTTTAATTTTGAACATTTAATTTATTTTTAAATGTTGAACTTGAACTATTAATTGATTTTGAATATGGAAGAATTAGTAAAATGGTTTATAATTTCAAATATAGCGGTTAATTAGATTTGGTAAGTATAAATTTAATATTTGAAATTGGGTAAATATGGGAATCTGGAGTTAAATAGAAATGGAAATGATGTATAAGCTGATTTTATACTCTATTTGAATTAGAGTGATGGAAATAGACTTTTGAATGAGATTAAAATTCAACAAATTTTAAATTGAAAGTTTATATATTAATTTAATGGTGAAATTAATATATAATAATAGTGTAAAAAATTGAATTTTGATTTAGTATGAATCGAAGTGATTTCTAATATGGATATAAATTCTATTTTATTTATAAATGAGTTAGTAAGTTTTAAAAATTGAAATTTTAAACGATTTCGACGATTTTGAGAATCGCTCGATTTAATCGACGCATTAAAATAGCCTTCCGGGGCATAGTCTCAAATTCGGCGAAACCAGTTTCATTGGATCCATAATAGTTTATTATTTTCGGATTTCAATTTCGTAGCGTTTGGAGTTACCGCTTGGTCGTTCGGGATAGAAACGCGTTGAAATGAATATCAAAAATTTAATATTTTAATTCGACTCGGAAAGTTATCTTCCACATACGATCAAATTAGGACCCGAAACATGTTCCATTGTGTTTGGAACAGGGGTAAAACATTATAAACACCAGGTGGCACGTTTCGTTTGGAGTTCGTTTGAAAAAGCTTGTAAATTTTGAAAATAATAATTAAATAATAAATGTGTGTGTATATATATATACACACGGGCTGAAACAGTAAACCCTAGCCATTAGAACGTAGCCGCCATCTTATACTTCAATGGCTGAAAGTTACTGCTCTTTTCCCTTGATTTTCACTAAATCCACTCACTTTTATCAGAAACTTCCAACTGGAGAATTGTCGAGCTCGTCGAGTTCTTGCTTTTCAATGGTTATGATCGTCATCGGAGTGACATGGAGGCACGATTTGGCTCGCGTTCATACAGATTTTGTTCACGTCTTTACGGTGTGGGGGGGGTTCGAGTTCGTCGACGACGCTGGTGGTGGTGCGCGCCGTGATGGCCTTCGACGTGGTGGTCGCCGATCAACCCCTCGGGTCGTGTGGTGGTCGCGGCGATGGTTTGTAAGGGGACGGTGATGGGTTTTGTTGTTTCCAGTGTTCTTGAACGAAGATGGGAAGAGAAACGCAAGGGATGGCCTTGATTTCTGATGCGAAAATGTACGGCCGAGATTCATTTGATAAAAAAAAGAAGTAAACTTATTTATATAAATTATATTCCAATCTTTAAAAATCCATATCTTTGTCATACGAGGTCGAAATCGGATGAAACAGGCGGCGTTGGAATCGCAGCGACGAGCACTACGCGCTGGAGCTGATCTGGAAATGTTTGGAGCGAGTGAAAATTTTGGGTTAAATCGAACGTGTTCGGTTTAATTTAAAATTTGAACGTTTGGCGATTTAAAACTCAATGTGAGTTAATCTCACTTAATTTTGGACTGCTGGCTTTAATTTTGAATAGTTAAAATTAATAAATGATTGATTGGTTAAATTGATGCATTTTTATCAGTTGGATGTGATATTATATATAGTATTATATATATATTGGAGTGATTGATATTCCCGCATTAATGTAGGATGAGATCCTATGTGCCCCGCATAATAGTGGATGACCCTATATACCGCGATATTCCGCCTCGAAGCGAAATTGGTATTTTTATGTTGTGCTAACATCTGTGGATGCAGGGAAACAGGTTGGAGGGATCCAACTGGATTCCTCAAAAATGTTGAATTTAACTGCATATATAGTGATATATGTTTGTTGGAGTAAACTGTGATGGACTATTGTGTGATTTGAATCGAATTGATGCTATGGAAGTTTTTAGCCTATATTTTGGGTATTTTTAAATACCAATAATATATGGTTTGAATTCGGAAAGAATTTAAATAGGGATTTTTGAAGTAAATATTTACAAAGCATTTTGGGTTAATTAATTGGATAAAATAAAGGGTTTTGGAATTTGTACTTAACAAATTCGGGATATTGTAAACAGGGATTTTTGGAATAAAAGTACATAAAAGGATTTTTAAATAATAAATCCTTAAATGGTACTTGTTTTAAATATAAAAGATTTCAAAGTCGAGATTTTAAATATTTTTGGAGGGTAGAGGTGAATTTGGGAAATAAGAATAAAATTGGTTAAATTGGAGTTTAAGTGAGATTTCCAAATTTACGAAATGGAATTGGAATCGAGGAATTGGGCTTGTTCTAAAAAGAGGATTTGTAATTTTAAACTTGGTAACTTTAAAAGTGTTAAAATATTCTGGAATTAGTTATTTAATTATTTAAAATTTTAAAGCATATTTAAATATTAATTAGTTACCTTATAAAGATTGTTAAAGATTACTATTATCTAAGAACTAGTCAGCATTATTATTTTAAAAGATAAATTATTAAATATTATTATGGCTTTGTATAATAACTTTTATTTAAGTATATTTGCCTAGATTAAACTGGGAAATTTATTTTAGGAACTTATAAGCATTATTTTGAGATAATTTTCAGATAAAGTTTCGAGAAGTAATGGTATACCCGCATGGCGTAATCGGAGGCAGTGAGTGCCTATAGTTAAGTCTTGGAGGTCTCTGGGATAGAGACGTAACCGTTGAGCTGTGGATCCATGGTTTGATACCGCAGTGGTACTTTCCATATTATTTTAAAAACAATTTTCAAATATTTTTGAAAGAGGATAATTCGTGAATATACTGAATTCGATAAGATAAGTATATATATTTGGATAAGGAGATTTAAGTGATTGAAATATAAATTAAATCGAAATGAGATTTAATGTTTTCAGTGGAAAATGGAATATTTGTTGAATGATTGTTTAATTTGATAGTTAAATAACCGACTATCAAATCTGGACCAAAAATATAACTTTGGAAATATCTGGGAGAAATACGAGAATTATATGGTATAGTTACCATTCGAGGTGCTGTAGTGTACGTATAAACTCGTTTTATTTTTCTGGGATGATGTTAAGGAAATCCGTCCACTAACAGTTAGGAGGTGATCTCCGATCTTACTTCGTCAGTTTATTTCCTAAAGAACCGGGGTTGAGTTTACCGGAAATAGCGAACGTTGTTTCGAAGAGACCGAGATCGGATTTGCTTCATTACAGCATGATAAGGGGTTCTCGCTTTGTGTTTGGTGGCGAGCAGGAGACTCTTACCCCTACATGTCCCGGAGTGGTTGGTTGCAGTCGAGAGGCTGGCCGTAAAAGCAAATTCAAGGTACCAATGTGAGCCACGGTGGAAAGTGGCCGCTGTTGATGGTTGAAAAGCCTAGGTCGTCACAGTTGGTATCAGAGCTTAGGTTGGCGATATACCTAGGCTTTGGTGGGGATTACTCATTAGAGATAGAGTCAGAAGTACTCTAGAATGAGTTTGAGTGTATTAATAGATATGAGCGCGTAATTGTTAGTGAATATAAAATGTTTTTTTATATATTGTGTTGACTTATCGGTTGGGTGTTTATGAATTCTGGTCGGTACGGGAAGTATAATCGTATCAATAGGGGTTTCTAAACTCTTAAACAAGGTAAACCGACATAGTATTATTTTAAAGTGAGTAAATGAAATAATTTTACCCAAAATTATATTTTGATATAAAATGAAATAATTTTCTGAAATTATTATAGCGTGTATATTTGGAATGTTTGGTTGTTAATATTATAATCGAACAGATTATAAAATTGGAATGGTTGTATATATAACCAAATAGAAAGTGTATGAGTATGATTTATACAAAAGAGTGTAACTAAAATTTTTGATTTAAACCAAAATTTAAAACCTGGCAATTTTGGAAAAATGTTTTAATTGGGATTGGAACTAAGTGTTTGGGAATTTTCAAATCTTGGAAATTTTGGAAATGTTTTCCAAAGTGGTTTGAAAGGAATAATGGGGTGTTGTTTTGAGACATTTTTGGAATAGAAATTGTTTTAAAATTAATTTTGGAAGTAAGGAAGTACTGAACTCACTTTAGTCGCTAGAAAATAATCCTGGTGATGATGGCCACATCATCAGTATTCATTTTCGAGTTTCTAAGTGATGGATTGCTACGGTGGTGGTTGACTAAGATTATTTGCTTTGGACTTGTTTGATAAACAAGTTTTGTTTTAGAAGTTTCAAACGGAACTGTTTTGGGGAAAACCAAGTGGCTTTGAGATTTCAAGAGTATGAGTTGATATACCAAAGTGATATATGTATATTTATGATTTCAAAATGTTTTGAAATAAAACCGGGTAATTGAATTCTGGAAATTCCCATTTAAAAGACTTATAAAGTCAGAGAAATCAGTTATTGAACTTATAATTTGGAGTTGATATAGATAAGAAATGAAAATGTAAAATTTTAATCCTGAAATTAAAATTTAACTTGAGTAAATTAAAGTGAATGAGATAGGTTGGAATTTAACTTAAGATAAGTTAAATAAAATGAATTGAATTTGATTTGAATTGGATGTTAAGCTGGAAGAGTAAAATGATTATGTAACTGTAAGTCATAATCATTAAATGAAATGTATATACTTAAGCTATTAAGTGATATATATATAATCCAAAGTTATGATTATAAGATGTAAATAGACTCAAGTAAGCAAAATGAGATTTTAAGTAAATAAATTTTTAACTTATGAATTGAAAATGAATGGTAAAGCCAAAATGAAAATGGTTTGGTATTAAGGTAAAAGAAATGGGAAATTTAAAATTTGAATTTTTAAATAGAGAGTGAACTAAAATTGAGTGAATTAAATATAAACATGAATTATGAAGTGGTTGTGTAACTATATGTTATAAATATGAATGTGAATAAACTTAAGTGGAAAATTCAGGGAATTGTGAATAAATAGGTTGTATAACTTATTAAACTGGGAAAGTGAAAAAGTATAACCAAGTTAAAAGGTTAAGCAAATGATAACATTGTCCTAGGAATCTCACCAATTTTTCCCAAAAATGACATTTTGAGAACTTTGCTTTCAGCACATTCCTTCTCAATATTTCCAACACGATCTCCAAATATCTTTCTTGTTCTTCTTCAGTCTTTGAGTATATGAGAATGTCATCAATAAAGACTAATACGAATTTATTGAGTACATCTCTAAATACACTATTCATAATGCCTATGAAATAGGCAGGTGCATTGGTTAGCCCGAATGACATAACTAACTATTCATTGAAATTCTATGGCCCTGGAAATGCAGTGAAGGGAATGCAGTCTTCTGCTATTCTTAACTGATGGAATCCCGTAGCTATGTCCATCTTTGAGAATACCCGAGCACCATGTAATTGATCAAACAAGTCGCCTATGTAGGGTAGAGGATACCTGTTTTTAATCGTTTGCTTATTTGGGCCACTCAATTCGGAATTCTATTTCCTTATGCTAGGGCAAACTCTATACTTCCTCGAAAACATCTTGAAAGTCTTTTAACGACAGATATCCTTTTTAAGTCCATTTGAGATGAATCCAGCACATACATGAAGCTATCTCTTACTGGACTAGGTCCTTCACATATTGTTTTGTCCAACATTCTTCCGGTTGTGGTTTTTAATATACTACTCGATTGTTGCAGTCTAGAATAGCCCTATACTTGGATAGCTAATCAATTCCGAGTTAAATATCAAACCCAATGAAATCAAGGACGAATAGATTGCAAAAGAATATATGGGTTTGGTAGGTAACTCTTACGTTTTCACATGACATACAGAGATTGGTTGTACCCCCTATGGGATCAGATACATGGAGAGGGGTTTCTACTATTTCTGGGGTAAGGTTTAATTTATCGACTAACTTCTTAGAAATAAAACTGTGGGAAGCTCCAGTATCAAATAAAACTTTAACTGAAACATCATTAATGCATATATTACCTTCTAGGACTCCCTTTCCCTTTACATCTTCAGCGGTTGAAGGTTTGCCTTTTATACATAAACCTTAATATTTTCTCCCTTCTTCATCATTGGGCACTTGTTCTTCCAATGACCTGGTTGATGGCAATGGTAACAAAGATTTTTGTGAACCATAGGAGAAACGTTTTCATGCTTCTACATCCTAGGACTCCTACACTGTGTTGAGAGATGACCTTTCTTGTGGTAATTGAAACAAACAACATCCTTATAGCGATTCTCTTGGGACCCTCTACCATTCTTTCCTTGCCATGACTTCTTCCTCTTGTTCTGATTATTGCTATTTCCTTGGGCTACCACCAGATTTCTTTTATCCAATGCTTTGTATCGAAAACTCATATCTAGTAGGTCCATAAAGGTTCCCTTCACATGGCCAATCATTCGTTCCTGATATTGCTCTTTCATTCCCGCAATAAACATTTCATTCTTCTTCAAGCATATGTCTATTAGTCCTGACCCAAAACAAGATAACTCGGTGAACTTATTTGAGTACTCCTCTACAGACATATCTTCTTGTCTTAAGCCCATGAAATTTTTGTAAAGACGAGATTTTTCCGATGTAGGTATATAATGCTCCTCGAATACTTCCATAAATCTAGCCCATGAGAAGTTATATTCAGATTCATTCAAAGTGATGGATTCCCACCATGCGAGAGCCCTTTCCTGCAATTGCCAGGAAGCCAAGAATCTCTTTTGCTCATCCCCTACATTCAATCCTTTGAATATCCTCTCACAAGAGCTGAGCTATGCTTGTACTTCAACAATAGACTCAGTTCCTTGTAATGGTTTCCCTCCCAAGTTAGTATAGTTCTTGCAAAGAGTGGCGAAATTTGTTTGAGGCTATACTGGAATTGCTACTTCTTCCACAGCCGCAGCATTATGACCATTAGTGTTTGTCGTGCTGCTGCTTCCCCTTCCTCGTCCTCTACGATTGCTCATTTCTTACTATCTGAATATAGTAAGGAGACAATTTAGAACATACAGATGAGATTATCTTAAGGAATGGGTATTAAGCATTAAACGATTTTGGATGGATTTATTTTGATAGATACGCTCTCTCGTTGACTAAACTCATTCTAGGGTATTACTAACCCTATCTCTAATGAGTCGACCCCATCAAGGCTTAGGTACTCGCTAACCTAAGCTCTGATACTAGCTATGATGACCCACCTTTTCGACCCTTGAAAATCGACACTAATACATCCACGGTATCCACGTGCCGCAAATTCAAGTGCCAAAAAGACAAATAATCAAGGGTTTATAAGAAATAAAGGTAGAAAATAGAATAATAACAGAATCTCACATCGTATTAAACAACATAATTATACAGGTGGAAAGTACATATAATCACTCCAAGTGATTCATCATAGTTACGATAAGTATTAACCCAGCCTAGGATATTTATAACCGCATATCCTTGTATGGGCTGGTAGATACAAAATACATGATACACGACACGGTGGAAAGTTGAGAATAGATAACTATAGACAAAGGAACTTCTAGTATTCATACTTCGAAATCCTTCCAAAAATGCTCCAAGCTACCTGACTACTTGACTACCCGAAAAATAGGGCACCCAGAGTTTAAGGGGAAAGAAAAATAAACTCCGGGTCAGTCATGGGATTGGTGTGAGAAACTCAAAATACGGATGTTTTGAAAACAAAAGGGTATCTCATAGACCACGCCGCACATAAATATAGATCAGGTTTTTATGTTATGATAACAAAAATCTTTGATATGCAAAATTTTGGAATATTATTTTTAATGACATTCATTTGAAAATATTTTCCAAGTAAACTAATGAATCTTAGTCGAAATTGTTACCATATTAAATTCCAAACCTATTCATTTAAGGTTCTACAAAACAGAACCGAAGGCACTTATTGGAAATTGGATTTCCAACTGAATAGCGAGGTAAGGGACTACCTCCCGTACAGTACATTTCTAGAGCAATGCACCAGAGGCCCCTATGTTGGTCCTCATGTGAATTAAGACCGACCTATCCGAAAATTACGAGAATAGCACCGAGTATTACATCACTCGACCATTACCGACCTATCCGGGATCCTGAGCATACACCGCATAATTTAAACCCGACTTTATAGTGGGTAGAAATTTTATAAATCTAGAAGGTGATTTCATACCCTGATTGGCTGCGAACCACTTAGCCTTAAAGCATCCCCTGTTTCACTATTCCTGGGTGTGAGGCTTGAGGTAATGATTACCTTTTTTTACATAGCACATCTTCCACTTTGAATGCCATTTTGCCATTTCAAAATCACACAATTGATTTCTACAAATGTATAACTCCTGAGCTCGTACATCTCAGGAAAGGGTGTTAAGCTAAGAGAAGTTGCCTTCTCTACCACCAAACAAATAATACGTTCGTAGAGATAATATGATTCAGGAATGCAACGTTAGATATTCGTCCATACAAGTTGTCTAGGAACAGGATAAACCGAAGGACTTTCCTACCACATCCTGTCGAGAATTATCCCTAGGATTAGTTACGAATAGTCCTCGTGTTTTGGAGATTTCTAGAACGAAGGGACCACTGGTATTTATTTATCTCGAGAGCTATCCATATATTATCAACAAGAAGTCCTTCCAAAATGAAGATCCCTTATCTTTTAAATTCATGGTCTTTAATATATCTTCTTCACTTTCGAATGCGTAAATTGATTCAAACTGGTTTTTAGATAGGGATTACCCAAATTCGACTCCGGTTTCGACGAACCAATCATCGATAAAAATACGTTAAGTGGATGGATAATAATATTCCATTTATTTGTTTTCTTTTTATCCAAAGATATCTTTTAGATATTTTTATCTTTCGAAAACCGTTTTGTAACGACCCGTATTTTAACGGATCGAAACATCGTAAAACAGTTGTTATTAGATTGTTAGTGTTGTTAAGTCGTCCAGAGTTAGGTCGTCTGGAGATAAGCCGTGTTGTAGCTTAAGTCGTGTAGAAGTTGAGTCGAGTGGTAGCTTAAGTCGGGTGGTAGCTTAGGTCGTGGAACGACTTAAGAGATAGGAGAGACCTAAGGAGTTTGCTCGTGTTGGAGCTTAGGTCGTGAAGGAGGTTAGGTCGTGGGGCGACTTAAGGAGTAGACGACTTAAGGGATTGAAGCGACTTAAGGAATAGGCGACTTAAGAAAGAAGGCGACTTAAGAAAAACGGCGACTTAATAGTTAGCGGTATAGGGATAGCGACCTAGGAAACTGGGCGAGCTAACGACTTAAGGAGATAGGTCGTGAGCGACTTAGGAGCGAGCTAAGGTTAGGTCGTGTGTTATGGCTTAGGATGTTGTACCGTTAAGTCTTAGGTCGGAGGCAGTTAAGTCGTAGGGTTTTCTTAGGTCGTGTACGAGTTAAGATAAGTCGCTATGGTTTGTAAAGTTAGGTCGTGAGGTGTTAAGTCGTAACCCAGCTAAGTCGCGAAGGTATTGAGTGTTAGGTCGCGACTGTTGATAAGTCGTAGGTCGAAGGGGATGGATAAGTCGTAAGGTTTGCTAGACCGTGTGTGTGTTAGGTCGCGACTTTTGTTAAGTTGCTAAGCCACATATCAGTTAAGTCGTGGGGTTTTAGGTCGTAAGTTTTATGAGTCGTAGGTCGTGGGATTTCTTAAGTCGTGGACGACTTAAGGAGGCGAACGACTTAGGGATTTCAGCCTATAAATACACGTCCATTTCCTCACTTTTTGGGATCCGGATTTTGAAGCGACGAAGTGCTGCTATTTTGAGAGCTCGAGTTCTACACTTCTTCACTTCTTTTCTCCACTCTAATCTTGTGATTCCTTCTATCCAAATCGAAGATCAAATCGAAGATCCAAGAGCTTAGATTGAAGATCTTCATCCATCGAAGAGAGATTTCATCGTTTGAAGCGGAATTTTGATAGATCGAGTTAGATCCTTCGCTGTCCAGATCTGAAGTGTGTTGCTTTTGAGGTGTTTAGGTGATTTGGTGAGTGGTGGTTATCTCTCACACGGATCCAAAGGAGTATATCAGATTGTTGGCTTGATTTGGTGTTAAAATAGTGATTTCCATGCATTTTCACAAACTTAAAGTGTAGATCTATTGTTCATGATGATTTGACATCCATTTTACTATATGTTAACCTATGTAAGTTCATTCATCAAGTTGTAGAGATATTGCTCATAATTCATGCTTGTTAGATTTGGACTCTTTATTTACAAGATTGTCATTATTGTTATAATTGTTTATTTGATCATGTTTGAATGCTAAATTACTTTGATTAATGATTGACTTGATTGATTGTTATAAATTAGTTGATTGATGATTTGATTTGGACAAGATGGTCGAAGATGATTCAAAAGTTAAGGGAAAGGCTCTTGAATTGGAAAAGCTGCTCGTGGCATATGTGGCGGATGATGAAGCTCATATGGATAGATTTGATGATGTTGATGTTGAGATGAGGCTTTGCTATGATGAGATGAAGCGAGGCATGGTATGAGATAGCCTTGGTTTAATCCAGACGGTCGGGATCATTCCAAGCATGTTGATAACTCGGTGAAATGGTTCGAGTTTGTGGATAATGGTTTGCTCGAGAGGCGCTTGAGCTAGTATGATAATAGTCGTCGAGGAGGATGACTAGAAGGCTGAGATTTCATCGTTGTTGAAGGTTCTAGCAGGCTCAAAGCAAGAGTACGCTGGGCAGATTCGATAGTCCCAAAAGACTATAGTTGGTAGTCGAGTACTCTGGGCAGATTCGATAGTCCTAGGCATGGGCTACGACGACGTGCGGAGTTCTATCTAGAACCGGGGTTGCCATTAACCCTTGACGGATGGCTGAAAGAATGTGCCGGTCATTCAATTAACGGTGGTATCGAAGCAAAGATAACAGTGATAGCCAGAGTCATGGATGTTTGGTTGTATCGTCATTCGGTCTCAAGAGCAATGTTTTCTGGGTGCTTATCTGATCTTGGTTTAGGCCTTGGGGGTTTGTACTTGGAAAATGTTGACCTTGACTCGAGTGATAATTGCTTTACTTTAAATGTCTACTTTGCTATGTTTACTTCTGCTTAGTGTGTCTGGGGCTATCACTGTAGAAAGAGGTGGAGTGGGAGGGTTGGATTCCTATTCCTTTTTCCTTTATGCTCTTTTGGTATGTTGTTAGTTAATTTACCGCTCACTAAGACTGTTGTCTGACTCAAGGCTTTATGTTTAACTCTTATTGCCTTGGGCTGTTCATCCTCTTTGGGATGGGCAGACTAGGTAGCAGGTGACAGGTGCTGTTCTTAGTTTCCGACGATGCTGATGACGAAGACGAGCTGGAGGCTTGCATATTAATTTCTTACTATATGTACTGGATATTCCGCTGCTTTGTATAATTCTCTGAGTGATATGTAGTGAGGCTTGATGTATTGACTTTTCAGATGTTTGTATTCAGCTATTATGAAGCTTAATTGATGAGATTCTATTTTGAGATGCTTCACTATATATATTCTCTATTGTATTTTATCCATGCGTTGTGAGTAATACGATAGATTCTGCTGTTTTAATTTAACCTTGGCAACCGTCCATGGCTGCCTGGCACACTTTACAGCGCACTATCTCTATGTTCAGTGCAGAGGTCATGGGCGGTCGTCACATTTGGTATCAAAGCTTTGGTTAATCGATTTTACCCAACGCTCGCTGACGTAACTACGTATGAGAGACGTAATTGTATTTTGATGGATGATTACTATATATAACATAGTAGCTTAGAAGGATTTTAATTCCTTATGCAGTTGTTTCTCAAGGTGTATTAATCATTTCTTTTATAGATATTGAGAATGAGTCGAAGAGGGAGACCAGCTGCTAGGGAAGGCCGTGCTGCTGAGGGGGCTGCTGATTATGCAGCTATGTTCGAAGCTATGATGACTTCGAACATGAGAAGGATGCTAGCTTCGGGGCCATCAGTAGATGTTGGAGTTCAAGTCCAAACTCCAAGACCGGTGGATTTTGCTAAGCTATGTAAAGACTATACCGCTCTTGGAGGGAGGGTTTTCATGGGAACAGAGTCAACCATTGAAGTCTAGAGATGGATAGATGCTTGTAGAAGGATCTTTGGTGATTTGGGAATTGAGGATACAACCAAAAGGAAGCTAGCATCAAGACAGCTTCAAGGAAGAGCTTCTGATTGGTGGAACTCTATCACCATTGATACTCCGGAGGAAGAAATTACTTGGGAGCAATTCCAAGCCAGATTTGAAGCTAAGTTCATTTCTACAGCTCAGAAGTCTGTTCTGTTCAAGAAGTTTGTTGAGCTCAAGCAAGGTGGAAGACCAGTTCTTGAGTATGTTTCTGAGTTTGAAGCCTTGTCCAAGTATGCCCGGTCGTATATTGAATCTTCATATCAAAAGAACGAGAAGTTTGTGACAGGCTTGGACAGTTATCTTGGGAGGCAGTTGGTGGATCATCTGGATGATTCATTTGAGAAGCTTGTGGAGAAAGCTCTCAGGCACGAGAATCTGTTTCCTAAAGAGGGATCTGTTGTTGCTGTAACCAAGGAAGAGTTTAAACCACAGCAGGGTGGAAACAAGAAGAGGAAGCAGCAGCAACAAAAGGGTAAGGATGGCCAGAAAAAGCCAAAGGGCGAAGTGACCTGCTACAATTGTCAGCAGAAGGGCCATTTCTCCAGAGATTGCAAGAATCCGAAGGTTCCGGAGTAGTGCCACAACTGTGACAAGCCGGGGCATTTTAAGAAGAATTGTCCAGAACCGCGGAAGGACAAGCAGATTGTGCAAGCTTATGCTTTGGGGGCTGTTCCATCATCTTCGAAAGCCTCTACCGCTGAAGAGAAAGGAAAGAGTGTGGTGGTTCAGGGTACTCTTTCCATTTGTGGTGTTCCTGTTAGAGTGTTATTTGATACTGGGGCATCGCATTCTTTTGTTTGTAATGAACTTGTAGGCCGGTTGGGCTTAGAACCGGATATTGTTGATAGGCCATTGGTTGTGACTAATCCAGTTGGGGGTTCGTCTTGTTTGTGTATGCTATGCCGTGGTCTGATTGTATCGAGTCATGATTGCTCTTTTGTTTGTGATTGTTTTGTTCTGAACTTTGCGGGGTTCGGAATTATTTTGGGTATGGACTGGCTTAGGAAGTATGCGGCAAAGGTTGATTGTGAAAGGTTGGAGGTGACAGTCGAGAATGTGGAGGGGCGATAGGTTGTGATACGATGTAAGCATGAGGAAGGCGTCTTCATGAGCTTCATGTATTCGTTGGTTGTTCCACGAGATGGACTGTCATTGGTGCCAATCGCTAATGGATTTGAGGATGTCTTTGATGAGGTCAAAGGGTTACCGCCGCATAGAGAGATTGAGTTTCGTATCGATCTAGTTGAAGGAGCCAGACCTGTTGTGATGCCTCTTAGGCGAATGGCGCCTAAGGAACAGCAAGAGTTGAGGGTGCAAGTTGATGATCTTTTCCAGAAAGGATTCATTCGGTGTAGTGTGTCCGAATGGAGTGCACCAGTTGTGTTTGTAACCAAAGCGGATGGATCGTTGAGGTTGTGTGTGGATTATCGTGAGTTGAATAAAGTGACTAAGAAGAACAAGTATCCATTTCCAAGAATAGATGACTTGTTTGATCAGCTTCACGAAGCTAAGGTGTTTTCTCAGATGGATTTGGCAACGGGATTTCACCAGTTAAGAGTGGCTAAGGATAGTGTGCCGAAGACTGCTTTCAGGACACCATCCGGTTTCTTTGAGTGGCTGGTAATGCCGTTTGGATTTACCAATGCACCAGCATATTTTGTGGATCTTATGAATAGAGTGTTCAGAGATCAGTTGAACAAGTTCGTACTAGTGTCCGTGGATGATATTTTGATTTATTCCAGAACAGAGGAAGAGCACAAGACGCACTTGCGTATTGTTTTGGAAATCTTACGGAAACATCAGCTGAAGGCTAAGTTTTCGAAGTGTCACTTCTGGAAGAGTGAAGTGAGGTTCTTAGGCCATATTATCTCTGGAAATGGAATAGCGGTTGATCCCGCTAAGGTGGCAGCAATCCAGGATTGGGTTAGACCTAAGAATGCATCTGATGTGAGAAGTTTTCTTGGATTAGCAGGATACTATCGTCGATTTATCAAAGACTTTTCCAAGGTGGCTGCACCATTGACAGGATTGACGAAAAAGAATCAAGTATTCAGATAGGATGCTAAGTGTGAGCAAGCTTTCGGAATCCTGAAAGAGCAATTGACAAGTGCTCCTGTTTTGACTATTCCAAGTGGAAATGAAGAGATGGTGGTTTACACCGACGCATGTGGTACTAGACTTGGAGCAGTGCTGATGCAGAAGGGTAAAGTTGTTGCGTATGCAAGTCGACAACTGAAGCCGCATGAAAGGAATTATCTGACTCATGATTTGGAGTTAGCGGCAATTGTATTTGCTCTGAAGATGTGGAGACATTATCTATTGGGAGTTCGATTCGAATTGTTTACAGATCATAAGTCGTTGAAGTATCTTTTCTCCCAAAAGGATTTGAATCTTAGGCAGCAACGATGGCTAGAGTTTTTGGCATCATATGATTTTGGTATAGCCTATACTCCGGGAAAGGGGAACGCAGTGGCGGATGCGTTAAGTCGAAGACATGCAGAATTGGGAGCCATGTTTTCAGAATGGAAGAGTCTCGAGTATTTAGCTGGATTTGACTTCAGGCCTAGATGTGAATTGGAATCTGAGATGTTGGCAAACTTATCGATAAGACCGACTCTTGTGGAAAGAATTGGCGAGAGCCAAAAGCGAGACGATAAGCTTGTTAAGATTATCCGTGATTTGGAATCTGGATTGGACCCAGAAAAGGATAAAGGATTCGAGGTCGATCGAGAGGGTTGGCTTCGGAAGCAAGGACGACTAGTTGTTCCCGATATAGATGAATTGAGAAATGAAGTTCTGAAGGAAAGTCATCACTTGAAGTTGACAATTCATCCAGGTGGAAATAAGATGTATCGGGATATGAAGAGAACCTATTACTGGGAAGGTATGAAGAAGGATGTTGGAAATTTAATTTCCAAGTGCATGAACTGCCAGTTGGTAAAAGCCGAACAGAAGAAGCCAAGTGGATTGCTTCAGCCGTTAGAAGTTCCTACATGGAAGTGGGAGCAAATATCGATGGATTTTATCGATGGGTTACCTAGAACAAGAACGGGAAATAAAGGGATTTGGGTCATTGTAGATCGTTTGACTAAGAGTGCAAGATTCATTCCTGTTCGATCAACTAGGACTGCATCAAAGTTGGCTGAGCTGTATGTTAAGTGGATAGTCCGATTCCATGGTATCCCGAAGAGTATAGTGAGCGTTCGAGACCCATTGTTCACTAGTGGATTTTGGAAGAGCTTCCAGGAAGTTTTGGGAACCGAGTTGTGTTTTAGTACAGTTTATCACCCCCAAACAGATGGTCAGACCGAGAGGGTCAATCGAGTTTTGGAAGATCTTCTTAGAGCTTGTGTTTTGGATTTCGGAGGATCATGGGAAGATCACCTTCATTTGGTAGAATTTTCGTATAACAGTTACCAGTCAAGCATTGGTATGGCACCGTATGAGGCATTGTATGGAAGACCGTGTAACTCTCCGACATGTTGGTTAGAGATAGGAGAAAAGTTGATACTTGGGCCAGAAATGATTCGACAGACTTCGGATTTCATAGAGATCATTCGACAACGAATGAAGGCAGCCCAAGACCGACAGAAAAGTTATGCTGATAAGCGTCGTAAGGATTTGGAATTCAACGTAGGTGATATGGTTTTTGTGAAGATTTCTCCATTGAAGAATGTTATTCGATTCGGGAAGAAAGGAAAATTGACTCCGAGATATGTTGGACCATTCCCGATCATCGAACGAATTGGAAAGCTAGCCTACAAATTGGAGTTACCAGAAAAGATGTTGAGTGTGCACAATGTTTTTCATGTATCGTATCTACGGAAGTATGTGCACGACTTGAATACAGTGGTTTCTGCAGATAGCTGTGAAGATTTTGAGATTTATCCAGTTGAGAAGAGACCTCGTAAGCCGCTTCGTGTTGTGGAAACTAACATGAAACAGCTTAGGAGGAAGGTAGTTAGGTTGCTCAAGATACAATGGAGTGATGATGAAAACGACTGTACATGGGAGGTGGAAGAGAGGATGAAGGCAGCTCATCCTGAACTCTTCGAGGTACGGCCATAAGGTGTCGTGTCATCTCACGACATTGTAACTTGTTCTAGTTTTAGAATTCTACATGCTAGGCTAGAATTGGACGCATGGTTTGTTGATTGCTATGGATGGTAGGCATGCGGAATAATTTTGATTGCTCTTGTTTGTTTGGAATTTCGGGGGCGAAATTCCTAAGGGGGAGAGAATGTAACGACCCGTATTTTTACGGATCGAAACATCGTAAAACAGTTGTTATTAGATTGTTAGTGTTGTTAAGTCGTCCAGAGTTAGGTCGTCTGGAGATAAGCCGTGTTGTAGCTTAAGTCATGTAGAAGTTGAGTTGAGTGGTAGCTTAAGTCGGGTGGTAGCTTAGGTCATGGAACGACTTAAGAGATAGGAGAGACCAAAGGAGTTTTCTCATGTTGGAGCTTAGGTCGTGAAGGAGGTTAGGTCGTGGGGCGATTTAAGGAGTAGACGACTTAAGGGATTGAAGCGACTTAAGGAATAGGCGACTTAAGGAATAGGCGACTTAAGAAAGAAGGCGACTTAAGAAAAACGGCGACTTAAGAAAAACGGCGACTTAAGAGTTAGCGGTATAGGGATAGCGACCTAGGAAACTGGGCGAGCTAACGACTTAAGGAGATAGTTCGTGAGCGACTTAGGAGCGAGCTAAGGTTAGGTCGTGTGTTATGGCTTAGGATGTTGTGCCGTTAAGTCTTAGGTCGGAGGCAGTTAAGTCGTAGGGTTTTCTTAGGTCGTGTACGAGTTAAGATAAGTCGCTATGGTTTGTAAAGTTAGGTCGTGAGGTGTTAAGTCGTAACCCAGCTAAGTCGCGAAGGTATTGAGTGTTAGGTCGCGACTGTTGATAAGTCGTAGGTCGAAGGGGATGGATAAGTCGTAAGGTTTGCTAGACCGTGTGTGTGTTAGGTCGCGACTTTTGTTAAGTCGCTAAGCTGCATATCAGTTAAGTCGTGGGGTTTTAGGTCGTAAGTTTTATGAGTCGTAGGTCGTGGGATTTCTTAAGTCGTGGACGACTTAAGGAGGCGAACGACTTAGGGATTTCAGCCTATAAATACACGTCCATTTCCTTACTTTTTGGGATCCGGATTTTGAAGCGACGAAGTGCTGCTATTTTGAGAGCTCGAGTTCTACACTTCTTCACTTCTTTTCTCCACTCTAATCTTGTGATTCCTTCCATCCAAATCGAAGATCAAATCGAAGATCCAAGAGCATAGATTGAAGATCTTCATCCATCGAAGAGAGATTTCATCGTTTGAAGCGAAATTTTGATAGATCGAGTTAGATCCTTCGCTGTCCAGATCTGAAGTGTGTTGCTTTTGAGGTGTTTAGGTGATTTGGTGAGTGGTGGTTATCTCTCACACGGATCTAAAGGAGTATATCGGATTGTTGGCTTGATTTGGTGTTAAAATAGTGATTTCCATGCATTTTCATAAACTTAAAGTGTAGATCTATTTTTCATGATGATTTGACATCCATTTTACTATATGTTAACCTATGTAAGTTCATTCATCAAGTTATAGAGATATTGCTCATAATTCATGCTTGTTAGATTTGGACTCTTTATTTACAAGATTGCCATTATTGTTATAATTGTTTATTTGATCATGTTTGAATGCTTGATTACTTGGATTAATGATTGACTTGATTGATTGTTATAAATTAGTTGATTGATGATTTGATTTGGACAAGATGGTCGAAGATGATTCAAAAGTTAAGGGAAAGGCTCTTGAATTGGAAAAGCTGCTCGTGGCATATGTGGCGGATGATGAAGCTCATATGGATAGATTTGATGATGTTGATGTTGAGATGAGGCTTTGCTATGATGAGATGAAGCGAGGCATGGTATGAGATAGCCTTGGTTTAATCCAGACGGGATCATTCCAAGCATGTTGATAACTCGGTGAAATGGTTCGAGTTTGAGGATAATGGTTTGCTCGAGAGGCGCTTGAGCTAGTATGAGAATAGTCGTCGAGGAGGATGACTAGAAGGCTGAGATTTCATCGTTGTTGAAGGTTCTAGCAGGCTCAAAGCAAGAGTACACTGGGCAGATTCGATAGTCCCAAAAGACTATAGTTGGTAGTCGAGTACTCTGGGCAGATTCGATAGTCCTAGGCACGGGCTGCGACGACGTGCGGAGTTCTATTTAGAACCTGGGTTGCCATTAACCCTTGACGGACGGCTGAAAGAATGTGCCGGTCATTCAATTAACGGTGGTATCGAAGCAAAGATAACAGTGATAGCCAGAGTCATGGATGTTTGGTTGTATCATCATTCGGTCTCAAGAGCAATATTTTCTGAGTGCTTATCTGATCTTGGTTTAGGCCTTGGGGGTTTGTACTTGGAAAATGTTGACCTTGACTCGAGTGATAATTGCTACTCTTTAAATGTTTGCTTTTCTATGTTTACTTCTGCTTAGTGTGTCTGGGGGCTATCACTGTAGAAAGAGGTGGAGTGGGAGGGTTTGATTCCTATTCCTTTTTCCTTTATGCTCTTTTGGTATGTTGTTAGTTAATTTACCGCTCACTAAGACTGTTGTCTGACTCAAGGCTTTATGTTTAACTCTTATTGCCTTGGGCTGTTCATCCGCTTTGGGATGGGCAGACTAGGTAGCAGGTGACAGGTGCTGTTCTTAGTTTCCGACGATGCTGATGACGAAGACGAGCTGGAGGCTTGCATATTATTTTCTTACTATATGTACTGGATGTTCCGCTGCTTTGTATAATTCTCTGAGTGATATGTAGTGAGGCTTGTTGTATTGACTTTTTAGATGTTTATATTCAGCTATTATGAAGCTTAATTGATGAGATTCTATTTTGAGATGCTTCACTATATATATTCTCTATTGTATTTTATCCATGCGTTGTGAGTAATACGATAGATTCTGCTGTTTTAATTTAACCTTGGCAACCGTCCATGGCTTCCTGGCACACTTTACAACGCACTATCTCTATGTTCAGTGCAGGGGTCATGGGCGGTCGTCACACGTTTCTTTTGAGTATGTATGGAATTCATTAAACCTGCATATGAAAATTTACTAAATCATTTTCATAAATTATTTTAGAACACATTATTAAGTAAAATAGGGTCAAATAGAAATTGTACTACTTTTACTCATTTTAGTTTCCTTATTCAACTAGTACTATAGGCAAGGTAACGGTGAAATCACCTTATAAATTCCATAAATAGTACGGGTTCCCTCCTCGAAATTTAAAACCAATATAAGAAGATTATTTATATAAGATCCAAGTTGTTTAAATTTGAAAAGTGTAATCTTTTATACTTTACTCATTTTCGACATTTCGACCTTATCTATCCCTCGTCTGGGAGAGCCAGGTGAGACAGGGCACTGGTTGCTCCTGAACATCTCCATAGTTTTAGCACCTCACCTAGTTCTCAAGAATTGAAAAACAAGGTGTACTCGTCGGCTTATTAGAGCCAAGATTAAATCATTCGCTTATAATAGCTTTTCTTTAAATTAATTTATTTAAACTCTTTTAAATTAATTATAAAACCTTTAAATCATTTTTGGGACACTTATTTATTTATTAGAAAACATTTATAAAAGTTTGGAAAATAATTGTGAAGTCTGAAATCATAGTTTAAAAGTTATTGAAAAAGTGCTGCAAAAACTGCTGCTAAAAGTGTTTTAAAAGCTATATTGATTAAAATGACTTTTGTCTCATTTGGAAATATGTATATATAAATAAAATCTCTTTTAAGACATTTTAAAAAATTTATAATATTTATTTTATAATTTTAAACATTTAAAATATCCTTTTTAAACCATTTTTAAACTTTGGTTATTAAACTGCAAAACTGCGATATTTTTGAAAATTTGTTTTGGGCTTATTTTAAAATCTATAAGATAAAAACTTACTGTATGTATGGATATAATAGTCTGAAAAATTCTTACTATGAAGAATTTCGAGCTATATTCCACTATATATACTCATTTGAATTCTACGGCGCGAAATCGCAAACTACCATTAAGCGACGCGCCTAGTTTTGACTCTAATCATTTTCAACGGGTTTAATGATTCCATATTTACTTTTATAACTTGATTCAGAAAGTGATTTCCTTGCGTAATATTGACCTGTATTTAATGTGACTTATTAAACAATCATATTCAACAATCAATAATTGATGAACAATATATAAATAAGCATCCATGGAAATCATTTCACATCATCACACATATATATAATAAAATAGAGTTTCTCACCTTGAAATAAAACGATTAACTAGAAAATGGATTAGCATCTCTAACTTGAACCGAAGCTCACGAACACTCGTTTCGAAGCTCCTATAAGGTTCAGCCTAGCTTTGTGAAGGGGGTAGGGGTTCACGATCTTGGTTTATGGAGGTGGTTGGCTCGACTAGGGTGGTTGGGGTGTACGGCCATGGATTTGAAGAGGGGAAAGAGGAGTATTTAAGTGGATTTTGAAGTGGATTTTTATATATATGTATACTATAAAAATTTAGATATATTTTTGCATAATTTTCTTTATATTATTTTCTTAGATAGAGACCATTAAAATATGGAGGAAGCTTTAGAATAATGAAGAAGAAGATGAATAAATGAAGTGAACAAGTGAAGTGGTATTTATAGGCAAATGGAAGAGTGTAAACATCTCCTCCTTACATCACCACACATCACCACGCCACCTCTTCCTCCCATCACCATGCGCTGGCCACCTCCCTCCTAGGTACGGTATGATCACATCATGTAGGGGAAAGACCATGTGCCTCTTTTATTTGATATTTGATGGTGACAATATGTGATAATTTGTTTAGATTCTTACACCACCACATGCTCCACCTCCCTCCATCACCTCCTAGCTCGGCCATGTCACATCAAGGCATGTGCTTGCATAGATGTGATGTTTGATTGTAAGGGTTGATTGCTTAAGTGAGAAGGAGTTGTTTATATCTTATATGTTTATATATTTAGTATATATGTATGTATGTGTGTATATAAGTTTTCATGTACATATGCACATGTTTCATGGATGGGTATATGTGTGTGTTCATTTGGATGTCATATAGAATTCACAACATTCTACAACTTCTGTACGTTGAATCATTATGAATTTCGATTTCGATTTTCGATCATATTTTCACTTCTTATTTAATATACATATATTTGTAAACAAAGTTTGAAAATAATATTCCTATTATTATTTATAAACAAAAGGAGCTTAATTTGATTTAAAAACAATTATTTTAATCATTTTAACTAAATTTTTAAATTCAATCATATTTTTATAAGTAATGAATTTATGGATCGTTACACTTTTAAAACATAAGATGCCGCACCTCTAAAATATGAGGTGCTATGCTTTTAAAACGTAAGATGTTGCGCCTCAAAAAACATGAGGTGCTGTGCTTTTAAAACATAAGATCCGCGCCTCTAAAACATGAGATGCTGCACTTTTAAAACATAAGACACTGCGCCTCTAAAAACATGAGGTGTCGCGCTTTTTAAAACATAAGATGCCACGCCTCTAAAAACATGAGATGTCGCGCTTTTAAAACATAAGATGTCGTGCATCTAAAACATAAGGTGCCACGCTTTTGAAAACATAAGATGCCACGTCTCTAAAACATGAGGTGCCACGCTTTTTGAAACATAAGATGTCGCACCTCTAAAAACATGAAGTTTCGTCCTTTTAAAACATAAGATGTCGAGCCTCTAAAAAATAAGGCGCTGGGCTTTTAAAACATAAGATGATGTGCCTCTAAAAACATTAGGTGTCATGCTTTTAAAAAATAAAACGTTGCGCCTCTAAACACATGAGGCGCTGCACTTTTAAAGCATAAGCAAATATGAGTGTCGAGTCTCTAAAATACTGAGCCAATGGCATTTCTATAAATAGTTTGAAAACTGATTTGTTTCCTTTTAAAGATAATATTTTCAACCAACTATTGCCTCTTGTCAAATTTTTATTGGACAAAAAAATTTCTTTTCATATTGTTTTTAGAATTTGCTGGTAAATTATGTTATACGTTCTCAAATAACTTTGCAAACCCTAATAATTAATATATTTAATAATATTAATTAAAAGCATTTCCAGAGTAATAAATTCATAAAAATCATAACCTTTAGGGACAATTCCCAAAAATCACCAAAAATCTGAATTTCAATCTTCTTTCATATACAAAAATTTCGGGACTAAAATATTAATTTAATTATTTTTAATAATTATAACCCGAAATAAATATCTTTTTTTCCTTAGGAAATTCATAAAATATTCATATGAAATTGAAAATTTATGAAATTAAAAACACATCTTCAAAATAATGTTTTACATAACATATTCAAATTTCAAGTTAATTAGAGAACAAATGGTAGGTTTTTGCCTTTAAAACACATTAGAATAATTCTATAAAATTCCAATAAACCATCATTCAATCAAACAATGATATTGTCAACTATAACATGACGTATTATCATAATAATTTAAAAAATCAATCATAGATCACAAATGAGATAGTTAACTATTATTCACTTTAGATTGGATAAGAGAGATTGAAATTGAATGTAGATTAGTTCCCCTAAGCTTTTCCTTCTGAATTCTTTAGATGTTCCTCTTCTTTTATTCTTGGTAATGACCGACCTCCTTTAGGTTTAGTTTTGACTTATGAAAATGAAATGAGAATGAATAAGAGAAGAAGGGTTTAGGGAATGAATGAAGGAGTTGTTCCCATTATGCCCCTATCATTAATTCTTTCCTATTCTATATTTGAAACAATCTTATTAATTGATTACTTAAGGCATGACCCAAGTTATTTAATAAATCTCATTCTCTTTATCACCTTACATTATTCCATTTAATTTACAATTAAATTCCATGAATAATGTTAAATAAAAATTAAGGGTGTTACAAATGAGAAATATGATTTCTATTCTAAAATGTATATTCAAATAGAAAAATTGTTTTTCTATGAGATTTATTTCTTTGAGTTCATGATATTTGATTTGAAATGTCTCGACTGTAAACTGGTTTCAATAGATGGAATAAATAGTCTGTATTAAGTGGTTGAATTGAACTCTGTATGTCATATGCTATTATAGTAATGGCGGAAATAGTGGGAGAATGTCATATAACACTTATTGGTCGTATCAAGTTACGAAAATTGTTTCGTAAAACATACTAAATATTATTTATGAAATAATTATTATTTTTCAGTATTGCTTGAAAAAGAAACATAGTTTTATTTCAATATGAATATTATGAATATTTGTTATAAAATAAAACTATAGTACTGTTATTTGTGATGCATTGGAAAATACAGAAGTGTCTAAATTTATTTGCAATTATTTTGAAATTATGGACTAAGCCACAATTTAGAGAAATAATTTTTATTATATGATTATAAATCATAAGATACTAGTAAATTATATCTCGGACAATAATGGCAAAGAACCCATTGAGTGGGAGCATCATGAGAGTTGATGAACTCTTTAGGTTGATGCACATAGATGTATACAATTTTAAGTCTAATAATACCAAAATGTTTTCACATACTTCGTTATATTCATCGATGAGTTATCATAGACATCGATACACATGTAGTATGCTTATGATAAGCTCGTAGAATATAAAATGGAAGTAATAACATAATGTGCAATAGAAAATAAAAATGATTCGATTTGATTAAATAAGTGAGTATATTGGAAGGTGTTTCGAACGTACCTAAAAATGAATAAAGATTCAATCCCAAAAGTCACTCCTCCATGTGATACATAATCATGGTTAATAAGGAGTAGTCGAACTTTATTGAACAAAGTACAATTAATGGTAAGTGAAATTAAGTTAACCTCTTTCTATAAGGTCGTCTACTAGTATACAAGGTTAAAATTAATTTCATCTAAATAATATTATAAAAAATCATACAAAATAAGGTATTATTAGAAATCCTAACATGTCCTAGGCCAAGGAGTTGGCAGGTTGTGTGAGTCAAACGACTACACCTTATAATTGTACGTAAGGGATCTCGTATGAATCACCCTAAAAGAAGATTGGGAAAGATTGTCATTGGATGGCCTACTTATGTTTTGAACATAAGCTTTGTAAACTAAAACCAAATCAGTTTTATATATAAAGCAATTCATAAAGTATTTATGAATACCTATTCCATTACACTGATAATAACTATTATTTCGAGCAATATCAACTTCGTAGTGATGGAATTTCTTTTATAAATTATTGGTAGTAGAATGGATCTGGATACAACCCAAAGAAGAAACTGAACACATGGGATGAAATGAAATTAACCTAACCTAAATGAACATAGTGCATTAGAGAGTCTAATAAGTTTTCTCGCACGTTGAAGAGAGACTATGAGTTTCTTATCAATATCAAGAATAGATAATCCTCGGTTGTCAATTAAGTCATTAACAGCATTGATTCAACGATATGATATGAAGCACAAATACGAAAAGGATTCTAAGTATGTTGTCAAAATATAATTTTGGTAGTTGTATCCGAAGGGATATGATCCATCAGCCATGAATGAGTCTTCAAGAGCAAGACTAATGCAGTTAAAATATAATAAGCAACGTTAATAAGAATAACATCGTAAATTTCAATTGTTGAAATTGGCATAGTAGATTCGTTGTTCAATGGGCTCAAGTTAATTCAGATTTACTCACAAAATTATCGATTAGTATGACTTTGTGTATGGTACATATATATTGAAATGGAGAATTCTAAATAATGATTTAGAATAGACTATTTGCACATAACAATCAAAGTGTCTCGAAGTCAATGGGAGCGATTTTGAGCTTGTGAGTTTTAGGATATGATCCAAGAAATGATATGAAAGTATCATTTTATAAGCATCAAAATTGACTAAGTATTTTAATAGAAATATCAAATATTTTGATTTTCAGTCAAAGTAGGAGAAGGGTGTCTCCGTAAGAAAGAACACAAAAAGGTACATAGATATTTCTAGACTATAAGTAACCAACATACTGCTAATTATTAACGATGTACTTATGTTAAAATTGGTAATAGTTTGGTTGTTTAATACTTCATATTGGATCTGGAAATTATATATTTTATATTAAGTATAAAGGATGTTGGAAATGTCCCAAACTGTAACGACCCAAAATTTTGATCATTTGAAATTCGTATATTTAATTGATTTTAAATATTCAGAAGTTAATTTTATAAGCTGGATAACTTATATTAGAAATATAGTGATTTAATTAGATAATTAAATGGTTAATTTAATTATTTGAAATTGTGTAAATAATTGAATATTGAATTTAATGTGAATAAAAATGATTTATAAAGTTGAATTAAATCTTATTTGAATCAGAATGATGATAGTAAACTTTTAAAACTGAATTAAAAGTTAATTTGTAGAAATTGAATATTTTGATATTTAATTAACGAGTAAAAATAGCCATTTTTCATCAAGTCTGGATTTCGACGAAACCAGTTTCATCGGATCCTTAATGTTATATTATTGTATGATTTCAAATTTCGTGTCAGTCGGATTTACGGTTTGTCCGGGGCAAGCTAAAACGCATAGAAATCTGTTTAAGTGAATTTTAAATTTAAATAGTTGATTCAAAAACCTATCTTTCGAATATGATCGAATTGGCTTCCGGTATATATTCCATTATGTTCGGAATAGGGGTAAAACATTATAAATGCCAGGCGGCACGCTTCGTTTCGAGTTCGAAAAATTTTCGGGTGAATAGTGTCGCGAATTTTCTATAAAAGGACGTGAATATTTTCATTTTACAAAACCCTAAAGAAAACTAGGGCAGGCCGCCACATACATTTCAATGGCCAGAAAACCCTCGTCTTCCCTCCTTAATTTCTTCCAATCCGTGAAATATTTCAACAAACCTCCAACTACAAAATTAAAGAGCACGACGAGAGCTAGGATATCAACGGTGATGATCGTTTGAAGCAAAGCAGATTGGCGGCAAATCAACGTCGAACGTCGCACGTTCACACACAGTTTTCGAGGCAAATGTGCAAACGAGCTTCAAGGCGTTTAGGGTGGAGGCGTGTTGTGGCTAGGGATTTCGAATGGAGGTGGTTGATCGTCTTCAAAGGAGCTAGTTTGGAGTTGATTGGAGCTAGTGTAAATTTTGGGTAAAATTAAACGCGCGTTTAATTTTATTCGGAATAAAACACTACAACTGCTATTGGAAGCAATGTGAATACAACTCACTCTTTCTGACTCACAGATATTTTTATATAAGTGAGGATAAATTTTATTTATGCTGATTGATGATTATTTGGATGATATATAATATATTGTATATATATTGATTGGTATTTGGATATATTCCTGCCTATTGGAGCAGATGAGACCCTATACGTTCCCGTGTATGAGCGGATGACCCTTTGTACGCGCGGCTGCCTTGAAGCGGACATTGTACATATATTTCAAATATGTGTATTTGTTGCAGGCGACAGGTTGGAGGGATCCAACTGGATTCCTCACCAGTATTGGTTTATTTACAGATATTGTGATATATGCTGTTATCATGAGATATATGATGATTTGGATGTCGTGATTGATGTATTTGGTGTTGTTGCATCATTGGGCCTATTTTTGGTAATTTAAAATATTAAAGCGATGATTTCGAATTTAAAAAAGGATTTTTAAAGCAATTTTGAAAATAGATGTTCTATTTAATTTTGAAGTGTTAAGAAATGAATTTATTTTGAATAAATAAATGTTATAATTTTTATGTTATAAAAATTATGATTTTTGGGAAATATAATTGAAATGTGATTTTGAAATATGGAGTAAACTATTTTGTGAAATGATTTAAATTAAGATTTTTGAAATTATTATAAATGGTTATATATATAAGATTTATAAAATTGAATTTTTATAAATCAGAATGAAGGAATTATAAAGGAGAATTGTGAATGTTAAAATGAAGTTATAAGTGGATTTTATAAGTAAATAAGATTTATGGATTTATGAATTGTGAAGTTATAAAATGAATGGATTTTGTAAAATAAATAATTTATAAGTAATTAACTTATAATTGGATTTTTGGCAATGTAATTGATTTATAAAGGAATTTTGTATATGGAAGTTTTTATAAATATAAATGGTGTTTATAAACATTGTTTTATAAATTCAAAGTCAGTTGAATTTGATAAGTTAAATGTAGAAGTTTATTAAAGGTACTTTATCCAATATTTTGGACAGTGGATAATCCTTTAATTAAATTTGCAATAGTGATGAATTTAGTAAAGGCATTATATCCACGATTTTGGACAGTGGATAATTCTTTAATAAATGTATAGAAATATTGAATTTGGTAAATGGTCTATATTCAAGTTTTGGATAGTGGATAATTCTTTATTGAATGTGTAGAAATATTGAATTTGGTTAGAGAACTATATTCACGATTTTGGACAGTGAATAATATTTTAAATAAAATAGATATTTTTGGGAAGTGATATTTTAAATGGAGTTAAATGATTTAAAGATGTTTTAAAACGTATGAGTATCGAAACCATATATTTCAACATTCATTGTTGAAATGGACGTTTTCGAGAAATAAGGAAATGATGGACTATAACACTGTTGTTATAGTAAATAATTTTCGAAAGGAAATGTTTTATTTAGTTTTGGGATTTTTATATATCTGTCTAATTTTCGAATCCCTATACTAGTGATTTTGGGTTGTTGTAACGATGGTTTACGCAACATTCGTTTTGACCCAATAAATATGTTTAAAAGAATGTATTCCGTGCAGAATGAAATATATACTTAATCCTGATTTAAGTATATGTAATATTTTCTAAGTGTTGGAAATAAATTGATTTGTGAATTACTTATTATTAAATAAGTATATGGAAATGTTTTCCAATGTTGAAATGGTTTGAGATTATATCTTTTTTAAAAAGATAATTTAAAGTGAATATTTGGCAAGTGAATTAATTAATAAAAGATTTATTAAAGGACCCGGTGATTGTTTATGGTGCTAAATATTTGTTTGTTTGCTTTGATAATTAAATAACCGACTATCAAATTTGGTCATTTTAGTTCCTCGACTTGATGTGGGAACTATTTAGTCGTACACTTAGTACGTAACCTTATGTGTAGGCTTGATTATCGTTTGTGTTGAGGATGTTGATTCGTTAGTGCAGAGTATTACTCCAATCTATCGAACTTCCTTCTTGGCCCGAAGGATAGCAAGTTGAAAGTTGGAGACGTGATAAGTCTATGAGACTCTTTTTCTGTGTGAAGTTGAGAAACGCTTTTGCGTTGTTGGTGTGAAGAGACCGGGATCAGATGTATTTGAAAACCATTTCCGACCAACGTATATGCGACGATTGTGCAGGTTGCTTGTGATGATATTGATATTTCGGAGTTTCATAGTGGGGGACTGCTTGTTGATCATTTGGGGTTAAAATCCCAATATACATATAGTAGTAGTGGTCTTTTCATTATGAAATATCCAATGCAAGGACCATTCGCTACTAATCCTTAGGATTTCCCGACAGTATGTGGTAGGAAAGTACCTTCGGTTTGTCATGTTCCTGGACAACTTGTATGGATGTTTACCTGACATTGCATTTCTAAAGATTACGTACATTGGTTTTTACAAACGTACATCAGTGGTGGCAGAGAAGGCAACTTCTCTTAGCTTAACACCCTCCTTGAGACGTTTGAGCTTAAGGGTTGTATTTTTGTGGAAGGCACTTAGTAGTCAACGGAAATGGCCGTGTGGCATTCAAAGTGATGTGATATGTGATTGTGAAAGGTAATCGTTACCTCAGGCCTCATCAACCGAAAATGACCAAAACAGGGTTAGATGCAGCAAGGCTAAGTGGGTCGCTCCCAAGTAGGATATGACCATCCTCTTCTAGATATATCTTTACATGCTATGACATCGTGTATCTGATTTTTGTGGTTTGTATGCTGTGAGGGCCCTCGGTAAAGGTTGGTAACGACCGGAGGATGATATATTCGGTACCATCTAGTTATAGAGGTGGGCCGGTCTTGTGTTGGTAGAGGTTCCTTTGTGCTGTTCCTCGGGACATCCATCTAGAGGTGTACCCATTTAGAAGGTAGTCCCTTCACCTGGTCATTTGTATGGAAATCCAAACTCCACTACGAGCTGCGATTTTGTTTGTAAAGGCGTATTGAATAGCCTCGAAATGCTATATGGGTAACCATTTCGACTATGATTAATATTATTTGTATATACTAGACACTAGTATAATATAAGAGGATTTGATATGAAATGTTTTCGTTATATTAAGGTAAAAACATGTCCATGTTTGTGTGTGGGCATGTCTTACGAGATACTTTTGTTTTGATAAAGGAAAAGTTTTGGTAATTTAATAAATTCAGTTGAGTGTGTTTCTCACGCTGGTTTACCAGACTGATCCAGGCGTTCTTCCCTTTCAATGCTCGGGTCAAACCGAGTATATTTACAGGTTCAGTTTTGGTGCTTTTGGAGCTTCACCAGCAGAGCTGGAGATCTTCATTTCGTATACACGTATCTGTTTTGCTTGATTTTGTCCGCTGCATTGTTGCTTAGTTGTTTATATTGTCAGCAATTGTGAGGACATGTTATTATAACTGTCCAGGCTGATAACTATTGATTGATTGTTGAACTCTGATTGATGTATGTATATGCAGTTTCTATTTTGTAAAGATCATTGATGTGATATTATATGTTTTCCGCTGCGATGTGAGATTCTATATTGTTCTGTTGGTTCTATCTTCTCGCTTTCTTATCTTCTCTTCTTCTCTCTTCTTTTCTTTCTCTTGACTTTCCGTCTGTCTGTGCTTTTTGGGTCGAACATGTGTGGTTTATTGTTGATTCAAAGGGTACATATTTGCGGGTTGTCACACGTGGTATCAGAGCTTAGATTTTGAATATTCCTAAGCTTTGAGGTGTACTCAGTATAGATAGGGACAGTAGCACCCTAGATTGAGTTGAGTGTATTATATATATGAGCACGTATTTGTTAGTGATTATAAAATGTTTTATATTGTGTTTACTTATCTGTTGAACTGTTTGTGAATTCTAGTCGGTATGTGGGATGCCATGTTATCGATAGGGATTTCCAAACACTTAAACGAGGCTAGTCGACATAGTCTTATTTTAAATTGGGTAAATGAAATAATTTTACCTCGATTATATTTTATATATAAAAGAAACTATTTTTCAGAATTATTAAAGTGTATATAAATTGATTGTTTAGTTGTTTGAAAATGTAAATATATAAAAGTTAATAAAAGTTGTTTGAATAATCTAAACAAAAATAACAATTGTAAAGTAATAAATTATATAAGCAAATGAATTATAAAGATGGAATTATAACTAATATGATTTACAATTGTGAAATGATCTTATATATAAGAAATGAAACTAAATGAGTATATTTATAAATACGAGTTATAAATAAAAATGAATTTAAACTAAGAATTTGAAATTTTAAATCCCGTTGATTTTGGCAGTTGTTTTTCAAAAGTTATTTTCAAAGATTAAAGATATTATATTATTATAAATCTAAATAAGATAAGTGAATTTAAACGAATCTTATATAAGTGAAGTGAAATAGTGAAATTATATAAGTAAAAGATTTATAAATATAAAAGGATTTCAAAAGAATATAAAGCACTGAATTCACTACTGTTGCTGGGAAATAATAAGGGTGATGACTGCAGCATCATCAGTATCATTTTCGAGTTTCTATGTGATGGATTTGCTACCAATAGTAAATTGGAAATCTAAGTTTTGTTGTGATAAACAAATTTGAATTTAAAATCCAAGTTGAAATTGATAAATATAAGTGAAATGAGTTTTGGACTTATAATATGAGATAGTAAATTTAACTTTGGTAAAGTTGAAATAAATTTGAGTTAGCATAATGGATATATGATTTGAAATTTAACTAAAGGAAAGTTAAATAAATTGAATCGAATTTGAACCAGATTTGATAAGCTATTGAAATGAAATTTAAACTTAAGATAGTAAAGTGATTATATAATATGAATTCGGAAGTTTAAATAAACTTAAGTTGTAAAGTTATTATATAATTATGATTTGAAATTTTAAAATGAGTTTGGTGAATGGAAGTAAAACATAGGTAAATGTTTATGGAATTATAAATAAATAAGTTACATAACTTGTAAAATGTGAAAATTTAAGTAAAACCAACTATTAAAATGGTTAAACATTTTGTTAAGCAAAACAAAATCTGAACTTGAATAAGTGATAGGAAATTCGACTTAAGTAAAAGTTAAATAAAATAGAATTTGAATTAAATTAGTAGTGAACTTAAGTTGTATAGTGAAAGTAAATGTAAATAAAGATGAAATGAAATATAACTTAAGTGATGTTAAATGAAGTTGAATCTGATATCAAAATGAGTTAATGAACTAAAGTAGTTAAATGAATATGAATTTGAGTCATATAAGGAAATTCAACTTTAATTGTAGAATGAATTAGCAATTGAAATAATGAAATTTGAATTTAATGATAATCAATTGAATATAAATGAATTGAGATGGAATAATAGATGCAAGTGTTAATTCATTTAAAGAAAATTGAATATCAACCAATTGAAATTAAAAGTGTGAAACCAAATTGAATGTAAACGAAGTAAAAATGAATGTTGAGAGCAAATTAAATAAATTTGGTTATGTTGGTTATGCATTGGTTGATAAATGGATGTTGGTTGATTGTATAGAAATTCATATGAAATTGAATTAATGAAATTGAAAGCTAAGTAATTGAATCCAAATTGAAAGTAAGCAAACCTGAATATGAATTAGTGAATGTAAACTAATCAAATATGAATAAATGAAAATCAATTCAATGAATATTAATGAGAAGTGAATGAATATTGATTTGATTATGGATCGATTGGATAGATATATGGATTTGTTGGATGTTTGTTTGATGATAGTTGTTTGATAGTTGGATTTGTTGCTTTTGATTGCATTTGCTATATTGGCATATATAGTAGTTGTATTGGTATATGTTGTATGTTGATATTACTTTCATATATACATGTTTCTCATTTGTTTGTTGAGTATTTAGTAGGTGCGGATGGTGTTTGCTTTGCATTTGGAGCTCGCTTTCGTGCTATATTAGCCGTATATGCTTGCTAATAATATATAAGATACATATCTCAGATTACATATCGTACTTTTATACCTTTTTCCCTACGGGATGCCTCATCCTCGAAGATGAGATGTATATTTGTGATATATATATATATATATATATGTTGTGATCCTACTACGATCGAACCACGCAAAGGAGACGCTGGCGAATTTTTTTGAAAATTTAAGGCGTTAAGAAATTTTTGAGAACTAAAGTTTTGATTTTTGAGTTAAAAGTTAAATGATGTTAGTTTGTTTTGAAAGGATAATTAAGTATGGATTTGAAAACTTTGTAAAGTTTTTATAAGAAGTTTAACGAATGATTTTGGGAAAAGTTAAAATGTTTAAATGAATTTGATATCTAATATGAATGATTTTTTTTGAAAAGTTAATGGATTTGTGACTTTTTCTTACTTGGTAATTTCGAGGACAAAATTCTTTTAAGTAGGGGAGAATGTAACGACCCAGAATTTCGATCATTTGAAATTCGTATATTTAATTGATTTTAAATATTCAGAAGTTAATTTTATAAGCTGGATAAATTATATTTGAAATATAGTGATTTAATTGGATAATTAAATGGTTAATTTAATTATTTGAAATTGTGTAAATAATTGAATATTGAATTTAATATGAATAAAAATGATTTATAAAGTTGAATTAAATCTTATTTGAATTAGAATGATGATAGTAAACTTTTAAAACTGAATTAAAAGTTAATTTGTAGAAATTGAATATTTTAATATTTAATTAACGAGTAAAAATAGCCATTTTTCATCAAGTCTCGGATTTCAACGAAACTAGTTTCATCAGATCCAAAATGTTATATTATTGTAAGATTTCTAATTTCGTGTCAGTCGGATTTACGGTTTGTCCGGGGCAAGCTAAAACGCGTAAAAATCTGTTTAAGTGAATTTTAAATTTAAATAGTCGATTCGAAAACCTATCTTTTGAATATGATCGAATTGGCTTCCGGTATATATTCCATTGTGTTCGGAATAGAGGTAAAACATTATAAACGCCAGGCGGCACGCTTCATTTCGAGTTCGGAAAAAATTCGGGTGAATAGTGTCGCGAATTTTCTATAAAAGGACGTGAATATTTTCATTTTACAAAACCCTAAAGAAAACTAGGGCAGGACGCCACATACATTTCAATTGCCAAAAAATCGTCGTCTTCCCTCCTCGATTTCTTCCAATCCGTGAAATATTTCAACAAACCTCCAACTACAAAATTAAATAGCACGACGAGAGCTAGGATATCAACGGTGATGATCTTCTGAAGCAAAGCAGATTGGCGGCAAATCGAAGTCGAACGTCGCACGTTCACACACGGTTTTAGAGGAAAATGTGCAACCGAGCTTCAAGGCGTTTAGGGTGGAGGCGTGTCGTGGCTAGGGCTTTCGAATGGAGGTGGCCGATCGTCTTCAAACGTCGAGATGTGGGTGCGAAAATTCAAGAAGCAAGGGCGGCTTTGGGTTCTTTGAACGTGAAATGAACGAAGGGGGAGAAGATAGAAGATGTGGCCTAGATTGGTTGAGGGTAGAACGTACGGCCCAGACTAACTAGGGTTTGATATTAAAATAAAAATTGAAATTTATTTATATATAAAATCGTGTAAACTTTAAAACAACGTAACTTCTTCATACAAGGTCCGTTTCTGACGAAACGAATTGCATTGGGTCCGTATTGACAAGCACTACACAAAGGAGCTAGTTTGGAGTTGATTGGAGCTAGTGTAAATTTTGGGTAAAATTAAACGCACGTTTAATTTTATTCGGAATAAAACACTACAACTGCTATTGGAAGCAATGTGAGTACAACTCACTCTTTCTGACTCACTGATATTTTTATATAAGTGAGGATAAATTTTATTTATGCTGATTGATGATTATTTGGATGATATATGATATATTGTATATATATTGATTGGTATTTGGATATATTCCTGCCTATTGGAGCAGATGAGACCCTATACGTTCCCGTGTATGAGCGGATGACCCTTTGTACGCACGTCTGCCTTGAAGCGGACATTGTACATATATTTCAAATATGTATATTTGTTGCAGGCAACAGGTTGGAGGGATCCAACTGGATTCCTCACCAGTATTGGTTTATTTACAAATATTGTGATATATGCTGTTATCATGTGATATATGATGATTTGGATGTCGTGATTGATGTAATTGGTGTTGTTGCATCATTGGGCCTATTTTTGGTAATTTAAAATATTACAGCGATGATTTCGATATTAAAAAAGGATTTTTAAAGCGATTTTGAAAATAGATGTTCTATTTAATTTTAAAGTGTTAAGAAATGAATTTATTTTGAATAAATAAATGTTATAATTTTTATGTTATAAAAATTATGATTTTTGGGAAATATAATTGAAATGTGATTTTGAAATATGGAGTTAACTATTTTGTGAAATGATTTAAATTGAGATTTTTGAAATTATTATAAATGGTTATATATATAAGATTTATAAAATTGAATTTTTATAAATCAGAATGAAGGAATTATAAAGGAGAATTGTGAATGTTAAAATGAAGTTATAAGTGGATTTTATAAGTAAATAAGATTTGTGGATTTAAGAATTGTGAAGTTATAAAATGAATGGATTTTGTAAAATAAATAATTTATAAGTAATTAACTTATAATTGAATTTTTGGCAATGTAATTATGTTATTAAATGGAATTGATTTATAAAGGAATTTTGTATATGGAAGTTTTTATAAATATAAATGGAGTTTATAAACATTGTTTTATAAATCCAAAGTCAATTGAATTTGATAAGTTAAATGTAGAAGTTTATTAAAGGTACTTTATCCACGATTTTGGACAGTGGATAATCCATTAATTAAATTTGCAATAGTGATGAATTTGGTAAAGGCATTATATCCATGATTTTGGACAGTGGATTTCTTTAATAAATGTATAGAAATATTGAATTTGGTAAATGGTCTATATTCACGATTTTGGACAGTGGATAATTTTTTATTAAATGTGTAGAAATATTGAATTTGGTTAGAGAACTATATTCACGATTTTGGACAGTGAATAATATTTTAAATAAAATAGATATTTTTGGGAAGTGACATTTTAAATGGAGTTAAATGATTTAAAGATGTTTTAAAACGTATGAGTATCAAAACCATAGATTTCAAAATTCATTGTTGAAATAGACGTTTTCAAGAAATAAGGAAATGATGGACTATAACACTGTTGTTATAGTAAATGATTTTTGAAAGGAAATGTTTTATATAGTTTTGGGATTTTTATATATCTGTCTAATTTTCGAATCCCTATACTAGTGATTTTGGGTTGTTGTAACGATGGTTTACGCAACATTCGTTTTGACCCAATAAATATGTTTAAAAGAATGTATTCCGTGCAGAATGAAATATATACTTAATCCTGATTTAAGTATATGTAATATTTTCTAAGTGTTGGAAATAAATTGATTTGTGAATTACTTATTATTATATAAGTATAGGGAAATGTTTTCCAATGTTGAAATGGTTTGAGATTATGTCTTTTTTAAAAAGATAATTTAAAGTGAATATGTGGCAAGTGAATTAATTAATAAAAGATTTATTAAAGGACCCAGTGATTATTTATGGTGCTAAATATTTGTTTGTTAGCTTTGATAATTAAATAACCGACTATCAAATTTGGTCATTTTAGTTCCTTGACTTGATGTGGGAACTATTTAGTCGTACACTTAGTACGTAACCTTCTGTGTAGGCTTGATTATCGTTTGTGTTGAGGATGTTGATTCATTAGTGCAGGTATTACTCCAATCTATCGAGCTTCCTTCTTGGCACGAAGGATAGCAAGTTGAAAGTTGGAGACGTGATAAGTCTATGAGACTTAGTTTCTGTGTGAAGTTGAGAAACGCTTTTGTGTTGTTGGTGTGAAGAGACCGGGATCAGATTTATCTGAAAACCACTTCGGACCAACGTATATGCGACGATTGTGCAGGTTGCTTGTGATGATATTGATATTTCGGGGTTTCATAGTGGGGGACTGCTTGTTGATCGTTTGGGGTTAAAATCCCAATATACATATAGTAGCAGTGGTCTTTTCATTATGAAATATCCAACGCAAGGACTATTCGCTACTAATCCTAGGGATTTCCCGACAGGATGTGGTAGGAAAGTACCTTCGGTTTGTCATGTTCCTGGACAACTTGTATGGATGTTTATTTGACATTGCTTTTCTAAAGATTACGTACATTGGTTTTTACAAACGTACATCAGTGGTGGCGGAGAAGGCAACTTCTCTTATCTTAACACCCACCTTGAGACGTATGAGCTTAAGGGTTGTATTTTTGTGGAAGGCAATTAGTAGTCAACAGAAATAGCCGTGTGGCATTCAAAGTGATGTGATATGTGATTGTGAAAGGTAATCGTTACCTCAGGCCTCATCAACCGAAAATAAACAAAACATGGTTAGATGCAGCAAGGCTAAGTGGGTTGCTCCCAAGTAGGATATGATCATCCTCTTCTAGATATATCTTTACATGTTATGACGTCGTGTATCTGATTTTTGTGGTTTGTATGCTGTGAGGGCCCTCGGTAAAGGTCGGTAACGACCGGAGGATGATATATTCGGTACCATCTAGTTATAGAGGTGGGTCGGTCTTGTGTTGGTAGAGGTTCCTTTGTGCTATTCCGCGGGACACCATCTAGAGGTGTACCCATTCGGAAGGTAGTCCCTTTACCTGGTCATTTGTATAGAAATCCAAACTCCACTATGAGCTGTGATTTTGTTTGTAAAGGCGTAATGAATAGCTTCGAAATGCTATATGGGTAACCATTTCGACTATGATTAATATTATTTGTATATACTAGACACTAGTATAATATGAGAGGATTTGATATGAAATGTTTTAGTTATCGTAAGGTAAAAACATGTCCGTGTTTATGTGTGGGCGTGTCTTATGAGATACTTTTGTTTTGATAAAGGAAATTTTTTGGTAATTTAATAAATTCAGTTGAGTGTGTTTCTCACGCTAGTTTACCAGACTGATCCGCACGTTCTTCCCTTTCAATGCTCGGGTCAGACCGAGTATATTTACAGGTTCATTTTTGGTGCTTTTGGAGCTTCACCAGGAGAGCCGGAGATCTTCATTTATTATACACGTATCTGTTTTGCTTGATTTTTTCCGCTGCATTGTTGCTTAGTTGTTTATATTGTCAGCAATTTTGAGGACAGGTTATTATTAATGTCCAGGCTGATAACTATTGATTGATTGTTGAAGTATGTATATGCAGTTTCTATTTTGTAAAGATCATTGATGTGATATTATATGTTTTCCGCTGCTATGTGAGATTCTGTATTGTTCTGTTGGTTCTATCTTCTATATTTCTTCTCTTCTCTTCTTCTCTCTTCTTTTCTTTCTCTTGACTTTCTGTCAGCCTGTGCTTTTTGGGTCGAACATGTGTGGCTTATTGTCGCTTCAAAGGGTACAGATTTGCGGGTCGTCACATAAACAATATGCAAAGACATCTTATTAAAACATTTAATAATGAACATGTAAGATGAATATATGCCTTAGGCATAGGGATTATCATTTATGTTGTATTGTCTACAATATCGTAATCTACTTGTGTATTTGGTACATGAAGCAAAAACCAAATCCAAATTAAGATCGCTAAATGGTAGTTTAGAGTATTCTTGTATATTTATGAAATATTGGAGAATTGTTTATAGAAACAACGAACTCCTTATAAAGGATGTACGAATTCTAACTTCATGAGTGATACTAAGTATAAAATGCCAATATTGAATTCATGTTCAAACCTTAATTAAGAACCTTAGAGTTGAAAATGTTCCAAATGAAACATTATAGCTGATTTGATGAAATGGCTAAGTACATCGCCTTGAATAGTACCATAATAAAAGCAATGTTTAAATATAAATGCACAAATTTATACCTGAGTTAAGGTGATTCCAATTATTAATAATACTACTATTATATGATAAAAATGAAATGATAAAAGTTCACTGGGAGTTGAGAAACATAACCTGACTAGTTCCAAATGATAAAGGTAGTTTACCAGTATCATAGAGAGTTGATTGATAAGGTATATAATTTAAATAACATAGCAGATCCATTCACGAATGGTATAACTCGATCAGTTCTCATCAAATTGATCGAAGGGACAGGATAAAGATTCCATAATTAGCCCTAAGTGCAAGTGGTAGATTTATAGTGTTAAGAGTGTGGCCTAGAAGCAATTATGTAATTGTTAATCTACCATGATAACCAATCTTATTCGAAATAAAAGGTGTTTTCTTTCTATTATATACTTGATATAATGTGTTCTATTAGTTAATTAATTTAATTGAAAGTATATTTAATAGAAAATCCATATATGGTGTGTTTTGTGATCGAAGTTACAATACGTCATAACCATGAGTGATTTATCATAATAAAATAAACATACAGTTTTAAATATTCCTAGTCTAGATGTATCAAGATTGGATATTGATACATCTGTTGCGACTAGCCTACATAACATTCTCCAGACATTTGGTAGTGTATTACTCATTACAACTGGAGGCACCAAGGGGTTACGTACTGATAGCTATTGGATAACTATGGAATGACTCAATCGATAGTTTCTATTAGTTAATGTAACTAAAGTCAAACAGAAATTATCGATGTGACAAAAATACATAGTCCTCTCGACTTGAGAATATTGTTGATCTTTAATGTGAAAGCTCTACTTTGATTATAGTCAAATCATGGCATGGCGTCTATCGAACGACTACAATTGGGTCGACTGGATGCAATGGAAGTGAAATACTATTCAAGAGAGGATTCATCTCCTTAGTTATATGAGGTAAGTATCACGGTCAATTGAAGTCAACTCAAAGTCAGAGTCTTTGGTCAGAGCACTTCAGTTAATGATAACTGTTATTATTGAACTAAGGACTTTGTGTCTAGACTATAGAGTTGAATATGGACGATATTGGAATTACAAAATTTCATAATCTCAAAGTGATATAATTTTGACAAAGAGAGTTGGTGTAAATAATTATCACTACTGGGTAATGCTTAGCAAAGTAAAATTGGATTTTACCAAAATCAAGTAAGCAATAAATTTGGCCAAAATGTCACACCACCTGCTAAGTAACATATGAATGTTAGTATTCGAATTGTTCGATATTAATCGCTGATCAAATTACACCTAAGAGTCACATAACCAAAACGTTGAATACTCCTTTTACCACTTAATTTAATTAATTTGTAATTGTTATAAATTAATCAAATTAATTATTTTTTATGAAATATTAATTATATAATTTTATTTGATGTGTTGAGCAAAATTATATAGTGTATTTATAATAGTTATAAATATAAGGATCGATATACGATATCGGTACGCGTTTAAATTGGATTTAAATGTAGCAATTATTGTTCAGGCTTGGAATAAGTCAAAGGTCCATAAGGGAGCTTGAACTTTCAGCTAGGATTTGATGGGTGGGTCGGCCAAAATAAAGGAGTTAGAGGCTTAAATTTTGAATTCTAAAGGAAGAAAGAATAAGAGAAAAATAAGGATTCAGAACCTCCTTTTACTCCTTAGAGTCTCTTATTTAAACACTCTAACATTCATTTCAAAAATGGAAATTTTAGCCTCCCCTTCATTCCTTTGTTGGTCGAAATACTTCTTAACCTCTCCACTAATTCAAGAAATTCCAACATCAAGTTAAAGTCAATTCGACCGTCGGTGGTAACTTTCGGGAAGCTATCAACTTCTGGATACGGGATTCAATTCGGGGAGTTAGATTCTTCATTTCAAGGTGCGAACAATTAGGCTTTGGTGAATGGTAATATTACTTGTTTATAATGTCAAATATGCTTATTCATGTCATATGCTAGCTTTGTTAGAAATTGATATCATTCGAATCTGCATACTGATGTAGTATCACAAATTGATCATTGTATATACATATGCATACGCACATGCACACGCGCGCACACACACACACTATATATATATATATATATATATATATATATATATATATATATATACGAGTACTAAGGCACGTCCGGTGGACGTGCGCAAAAAAAAGAAGCAAACTAACTACTTTTTATGACCAAATTCATACATGACCTCAATAATCGCATAGAACATATTTAAATAGCTAGGAAGTAGTATATTATTAATAAGTACATAACTAAATATAAATCACCAAACCGGGGTAAATAAAGTAATAGTACTCGAGTAAAATTCACATTCATTCAGCCCTACGTCAAGGAAACATTTATGTACATCAATGTGATAATAAACCGTAGTTTCAATAGCACTTTCTTATGTACTAAACATATTATAAGACACTACAATAATATTATACGTTTCAACTTTGTATCGATAACACAGGGAGTGCACATACACAAATACATTAAGATACCATAGAAGGCGCTTATATTTACATAATGGACTATGACATCCCATTGTCATAGATGCACTATGATCCCTAATATACAATTGCAACATAGTTTTCCTAAAATATTACTTAAGCTCTGCTAAAATCCAGCTGATTATTGCCAACATCAACTATTTGTTGAAGTCATCAATCTGATCGTCGAGCAACAAATATTCACATATGTTCAACTTATTTTGTTCATTGCTAGTAGATTCAAATTCTTCCCCTCCTCCATTCACCATAATCACAATCTGCAGTACAGATGTAAGAAAGCAATATGAAGTCATAAAACATTTAAAAAAGAATTTAAGTTTTCTCTGTGCAAAGAAATAAGGAGTCAACACATAATCCATATATCTGATAATAAGATGGGGTTATAGTTTATGTCCATTTAATTTTTGGGTAAAGGTGTTGATAATTGTTTGAGCATTAAATTATAACATGTTACCTATAACAGACAGAAAACAAAATTTGACCTTTGATTTGACAATGGATAATACAGTAAGGATAACTTTAAATTTGACAAAAAACAATAATGTAGGAAAGTCCTAATAAAATGAACTAAGAGCAAACGATCACATAGTGTTTTTGTATTTATACCAGACTAACAAATTTTTGGTTGTTTTGGCAATCTTATTAACGTTAAAAGTTATCTTTTAACATTTAGCATGTCATTACAGCTGATTTGTTTTAGTGAGAGAGAACGAAATAAAATGATCTCATAACTTTGACCGACTTTCCTTTTGGTGGAAAAAGAGACAATGCAACAAATAAATTAGCTCATGGTAAATTAACAAATCACCCAATAGATAATTAACCATTTTATGGCAAATTGATAGGTTTATTAAAATATATGAAAAAGTATATGTTTAACCAAACAAATCAATTTTATCATAAACAAAAATCACTGCCACAAAAAAGAAAAAGTGATTTTACCCAAGGGAAGATACAATATGATTTACCTTTTGGAAAAGTGCAAGTTAAATAAATTGATTTGGTAGATATCTACTCTACATCAAATATTCAAGGGCAATCCTGGAGGAAACAAAGGATTGTCAATGACTATATACAATGTCATTAAAGTTCATAAAAATAGATACATTTTTTCTTCAAATTATGAATACTAAGAAAAGCATATAGAATAAATAAATAAAGTAAATCATAGTTAGAAAATAAAACAATGTTGAGAAGGTACTTCAAACGAAACAAAAGGAACAATGACTACACTTAATTCATCGAAACTACGTAACATTTACCTTTTAATGAGCTTCAAATCATGAATATTATTTAGCTTGGAATAAAAATGACCTAAAATATATAACTTAAGGAGGTAAATCACAACTGGAAAAAAATATATAAGAATACTGGGAAGGTTATTGAATTTACCTAAAACAGTCAACGTGGTCAAGTCAAACGGGTAGTAAAAGATTGATATTTCTCTATTTAAAATTTAAAGAGTCGTAACTTAATGCCATATTTTTAGCATAAATCAAAGAGAATTATTATTACGTGTTCATGCATACCCAGTTAGCAACTTGAATTTCAAAAATTAAAAAGAAGACGATCTTCGTTAAACATATCTATTTATGTGAAATAGACAAATTATGATTTTTTGTTGAAAAGAAAACAAAATGGCAAGCTATAATTGGTAAATAATTTGTTCTATTCATGTTTAATATATAGATTTACAGTCATATTATTTACTGAAATGAGAGATATATGCAACATGTATAAGCCACACATCAAACCCTATCACTGATAGTTTGGAATAACTTTGTCATTTTTAATTTCAAACTCAGCAAAGAAACACTTACAGCAAAGCCAACTTTAAGTTCCACTTATCCACATTGAGACTTGACCTCTTCATCCTAATATTATTCTGCAAAGGTCAATAAAATTTTCAATAACAGTAGTAGCTTATTAAAAAAGAATAAACCAATATCAAAATACTTGCAACATTTCAGGTTTCATATTGCATGTATGTAGTGTTCGATGTGTAATTGTATTTATTATTTCTTTAGCAAATATCATACATTATGAGTGTCACCATCATAACTTTTCCCTTTACGTTATAAAAAACTGAAAATTAGAAATCCACACAACTGTGAATGTGCACAACAAAACAAATTCAAAGTATGATATCACATTGACGATTCAGGTGCAATATTAAATAATAAAGTATTAGGTTCTTCAATAGAATAGAATGTTGATCTATAAAAAAGTGCTCATCCAGACACCTTTTTAAAAAATTTAAACTATGCATCTTCCCATTTGAGAATGAAATGCTAACAACCCCCACTCTTTAATTTCACTGTTGTAATCATTCATTTTCTTCTACCCAATCTTCACCATCTAAAACCCATACTTTCATCGTACAAACACATATTCATCAACAAATTGTTGCAGCAAAAACAAAAACCAACCTAAATATCTACTCAAGTAAATTATCATTTTAAAATAAATAACTCGATAATTGTATGCAACAAATCACTTTTTTATTAGCCTAGGATCTATAGAAAAAATCAACAATTCGGAATTCTTTTTAAAATCACTGGATAGTCCGTAAAAAATAGATTTTAAAAATCAACCTTCTATATAAAGAAATTTGAATGCAAAACCATTTTGATATTATTATTTGTCAAATGTGAGCTCCTGCCTTTAAAGGTGATGGTAGTTCGGAAATTGTTGTGTAAATTTCCCTTCCAAATCATTTTACATGGAGCTCATTTGATAAACGGGAACAAATCATTTCTCCCTTCCAAATTGTAGTGTAAATTTATCATGTCTAAACCCCAAATATTTTTCTTCTTTCTCTTAAAGAAAGTACTCGTTTCCTTAATGACAAATCTGAAAGAGATGGAAACTTTTTACTTGATAAGATATTGAATCTGTTGGGGATAAAAGCATGCTTTACATATTTGTAGGTTTTGTATTGTGATACAAATATGCAGGTGGTATGATATACCATTTTGATACTGATCTTAACTATATTAAAATATTTAACTGTATTAAAATATTTATTGGACAAAGTTGGAGGAATAAAAGTATCCAAGTAGACATTTCGAATCAAAGATTGACCTTCCAGGTATATTATTATCTTTTAATCTACATAGAAATTGTAGAGAAATATTTATTATTCTGGATTCCAAAGTATTTACTTGGATAGTAACTTATCTGATTTTTTTTTCTCTTGCCGTGATAAGTAGAAAATAATACGTTCTCACTTCTCATGATAACATGTGCATTCATTTTTATATTAAGTAGAAAATTAGTTATTGCCAGTACCTTCTTAAATCTGTACCATTTCTTCTCCGAGAACAAACTGACTGTAGCTGTTTAAGCCAAGGTAAAACACCGAGTCTTTTACCATCTTTGTTTTAACATCGTTCTGTCAGAAACTCTTCATGATTGTTTTGACATTCAAATAGCAATTAGTCCTAACAAAGTTGACTATATAAGATTTTCTGTAACAATTATAATGATAAAGATTGGGAAGGGATAGTACATAGACAGGAGAATGTTGATGCCCCTAAAAAGTATTTATATAACATCTAATCCTATATCTTTAACTATAGCAGTAAAAAGATAGGTAATTAGAATAATACGGTAATGAACATGACTAACATGGTAATGGTATTTGCATAATTTGATAAAACATGGGTAAATCAAATATACAAAATCATCATCATACAAATAACGAAACATTTATTGATAATTAGATATGTAAGCAGTAAAACTTAGGCTTACAGAATTAAACTTTCAACCCTAGATCTCAATGTTTGATTACGTTATTCCATCGTCAAAAGTCTTAGCAGCAGCAAAATAGTCGTTTCCTATCATCGCATCATCGAAGTTTCCATGGCGACAAACTATTAAATCTCATATTCTTCCCCATCATCTTAATCAGTTTGATGCTATAAAAACAGATCTGTAAGAAAGTAACCTTTGGAACTGCATAGAGCATAAAGTACATTCGATCAACAAAAAATTTCAATAGGAAACCATGAATTTCATGGTAGTTTTTTACACCCAAAAAATAAGAGCTTTGCTACTCGACCCGAAATAAAAGGCACCCGAAATACCTGAAAGTGGATTGAACGGTGGATTTCAAGGGGGAGCGCAACTGATTTAATGGCTGAAATGATTTTGGCTATAAAAGCAGCTGTTAATTTCAGGTTGAATAGCATTTGCAACAAAATAAAGTTTGGGTTTCGAGAAGTAAATGAATCGTGAAGAAGAAAATGAGCAGAGGTGTCCATCATGGGTAGAGGGAGTACATAGATGAGAACGTGGTAGGTGGAGTTAATAAATGACAAAAGTATCCACTATTTGCAGCACTGATCATTTCTTAACCGTAACAGAGCAATGGCATTTTGGGTAGTTAGAAAAAGGCTTCACTTCATCAAGTATTTGCTTTATATATGATATATATATATATATGAATGCTTGCCTAATGCTAATGGCCAAAAAATAAAAAAATAATTTTTTAAAATAATACGATGATATTAAATAATTTTAATTAATTAAATTCTATATTAAAATAGTTTAATATCATATAATGTATGATTTAAATTATGTAAAAAATATTCATTCCTAAAATGCTTTCAACTATATATTATATATATATATTTTTTAATTTGAAACTGAATATAAAAAATACATACACACACATATTTACAAATAAAATTAACAAAATAAATTTCGTATAAAATTTTATTCAAAGTATTTTACACTTTTTCTTCGAATTATTTATAAACAAAGATTCCATACAGAATCTAATAATAAAATAATTTTTTATCATTAAAAATTATACAAAATAATTAAAAAAATTACCTAGGCTGAAAAAAATAATGTAAGCATAGTTTTCTATACAATTTTATTATCAATTTCATTAATATATATTTATAATTAATTATGTGTTTATGTATATATAGGCATTATACATATAAATAATCTTTGAATAAAAAATTCTGATTTCATATTATAATTAAAATTATTTTATAAACCAATATTTAAAATATAATTTTGTGGTTTAGTAATATTTATATATATATGTGTGTGCATATATATATAGTTCATAAATGCTTTATAAATTATTTACAATTAATTTGTTATAATATATATATAATTATATTTATATACATATTTTACTTGTATTATATTTTGATGCACATATGTATATATATAGAAAATAAATTTGTATACAAGAGGACCTAATATGATACACATATTTATTATTTAATATAAACTATAAAACAAAACATTATTTATCAATTAAATAAAATATTAATTTTATTTAAAACAATATTTAGAGAAGTTCTAAAATATTTAGACTACATTGGCCCATTAAAGATCCAATAATGGAAAAATTTTGAAATTTACCCATTTCTTCCGTTGCGTGCTGACCTAGTTCCAATAAGAACAATACTAAGTCATGTACCACAAGCGTTTATATATATGGTACAAAGCACTAGTCAATAACTACTTCATTTTAATAAAACCATATTCATTACGTGCATCCCACAAGAAAACTTTATTCTTCTTAGTTAGTCATGTTAAATGCATAGCAACCTTCGTAAAGTCCTTAATAAACTTTCCATAATACCCCCTCCAATTCAAGAAAACTACGAATTTCGGTCGCATTACTCGGTGCCTTCAATCTTGCATGATGGAAACCTTACTAAAATCAATGCAAATCCCGTGCTCGGATACAATATGACCTAAGAAGAGCACTTCCCTTCTCCAAAGGTGACATTTTGAAAACTTTCTTTCAAGTGATTTTATCTCAACACTTCCAACGCTTCTTTTAGGTGCAATTTATGCTCTTCTTCACTTTTAGAAAAGGTTAATATATCATCTACGAAGGCCACCATGATTTTATTGAGTTGGTTTTGAAAGACCCGACTCGTGAGATATAAAAATATGTTGGTGCATTCGTAAGAATAAATGGAATAACCAACCATTCATAAGATGCATCGAGAGTTCTAAGGGCAGTTTTTAGGATACTACCTCTAGCCACCCTTAATTAACGAAAACCAGTAGCAAAATTGATTTGGGAGAAAATCTTCGATCCTCCTTATTGGTCGAAAAAATCATCAATGCAAGGTAGTGGATATTTTTTCTTTCTTGTCGGCCTATTTAATTCTCGTAGTCAACACGCAACCTTAAGGCCTATCCGCTTTAGTGGTAGACAAAATGGGTGCTCTCCACTCCGATGTACTTCTTCAAATGAGACCCTTCTTTGAACATTAAAATTTTCTTTTCTAACTCCTTTCTCAAAGAGTCATATACCAATAGGTAAAACTACTGGCTTTGTATCTCTCTCCAAATCAATTCGAAATTCAATCTCCCAGTGAGGAGGTAAGCTTGAAATCTCTTTAAATGCATCCCCAAAATTCTACACCATGAGAACTTATGACAAATCATCATGTGATATATCCAATGAGTATAGTAACTCAACAACATGGAACTTGTAACAACTCGTACTTTACTGGGCCCAAATTCCGACAAAATCGAAACCCAAGTCCATTAAAGTACATATCATTGGATTTGGTACCTACAAATAAGCATGAGCATTATCAGAGACTGATAAAATTTAAACTCACAGCAGAAACAATAATAGGATATAAATACTGACTATGGCTACTACTTTGAAATTAATGGTATTCCTTGGATATCAGATTCCCACATCGGCATCGAGCATTAGAGAAAAAAAGACTTCTCCAACAATCAATCAAATCTAGCACCATTGACATGTTCCTCTAAATCTATCCTACAGGTTGTAATGAGGAGGGGGTTAGAACAACATAGTGACTAGAAAATCTATACATTGTCCATATAATAAATTTATACCAATTGGTTTCCATTTAATTGTTATGTCTACTATTTTAAGGTTAACCAAATTAATCTAATATTGCACACACAATATTCCTACCTAGCACGATTCACTTACCTACCCTTCCCAAGGTATAAAATATAATATAAGTCTATCAGCTACTTAATACTTCCAATATGAAGCGGGCTCCTAGCATCGTCATTGTTGGTCCATTGGTCCTAACTACAGTGACCTTTGACCTCTATTTATGGCTTTATAATACATAATAGCCATACTACTAATGCATCTATCGTCATTAAAGTCTTAGCCATATGAGAGACAGTACTCAAACCACTTAATACCTTATTAATAAGGACTAGGCAGACCCTTAACCATTTAATACCTATATTATAGGCAGGCCTTTGTCATTTAATACCTAACCCCAAAGGCGGACTCCTCACTAGTACTATCTAGCCGACATCGCTTGGAATCTCACTGCACACTTAGTATTTCTTTATAAGAGAGAGGCGGACCCTATATCAGTCACTTAATACCTCAAACCTGAAGTGGACCTTCTCGAGATATCCACTACCACTCCTAACCGTAAATTCAGACCATTTAATACTTTTTTATTAGGAAAGAGGAGGGCCCTCAAACAACCACTTAATACCTCTAACCCCTAAGTAGATCCTATTATTCCAATAATTGTTTCCCATCGGTCCTATGATTGGTGATGTCCCACACCAGTAATAAGTGTACACAACTGCTAGTAGCCTCTAAGTGAAGGGCAGACTTCCATTGTGTCTCTTAACTGACTTCACATCCCAATCTTCTAAGTCCAGTTAATTATTCTATGGGTCCTATGTTAAAGATGTCTGACATCAATAAAAAGTGTACACAACTACTGGTAGCCTCAAAGTGAAGGTCAGATTTCTATTGTGTAACTCTACTAACCTCGCATCCCAAACTACTAAGTCCAATTAATTATTCTAGGCTTTACTAACTTAAGCCATATTATCCTAGGCTTTACTATAACTAAACTTCATCATCCTAAATTAGATATTGGACTTAGCTTACTAACCTCCTTTTTATCTATTTAAGGCTATATAAATTACCTTAAATATTCAATTACTCATAAATCCCCTTTATTTACTCCTTCCATAAATGTTAATTTGCCCATGATAAAAGAATATCATCATAATGGACATTTCCTTAGACATTTATGTATATTTACTAATTTCGAATTAGTAACCTTTACTAACTATTCCATAGTTATTTATCTAATCCTCTACATTTATCAGTCTCATTAATTCATTTACCCTATCAATTATTTGTAACTTCTAAATTCATTCCACGTTTATTACCCATTAATTGGATTTACTAACTTTTCACTTCTCCATCCTAATTCCTATTCGCAAATGAATGTTATTTCTATAAACATATAACTAATATCCTAAGCGAGTGTTACGCAGAAATCGTTATATTTATTAGTGCGTATAAATACATAAAAATACCTACTTCCACCAAATATATTTTAGTCACAAATCTTCAACTAGAATATTATTTCCTTATTTAATTTGCTAAAATTTCATTTTTAGGAAGATTCTCAGTGATGATTTCCATAAATTAGTTTAAAACAAAAGATCAAGAAATAAAAGGAAAGATTTGTCTTATGTGAAATTACAAGGAATGATTATTTTCCTTTTATTGGAATAGACAATGTAAACCATCGAGAATAAATTTGTACTTTACACATCTCTTCCTTTTCATTTGCATATATTCCTAGTCAAATCAAACACTGTATTTTCTATGCAATTTGGAAATGCAAACAAATTTAAAAAAAAATCAACAGACTTTCTTCTCATAAATTAAATGATGGAAAATTTCCAATTCAACATAATTAGGGTAATAATCAAAATCATACTACTAATCTACAACCCAATTTCAGATCTGGAATAAATTTCACATCTGAACAATACTCATATCTATAACTTTTGGAACTGATTTCCAAATCATGGTGTAATAATAATTCCTATCAGATCTAAAACAAGAACATGTAGGCTATAGTTTCATATGCTAACTTGAGTCTACTATTCACAAATATTATTAATTTAGGCATAAAAATCAAACGTATGCCAACGTAATAGATTCGAAATCATAAACAATTTATAAATTTCCCATTCGCCTTCTAAAAGCGTTCCAAATCTCCAGATCTGAAGTAAAATCTTTGATTCAACCTTCTTATTCCAAGAAATATATATAAAAAGGGTAAATACATGTATTAGAATTATAGATCTGAGAAGAGATTTGGAGTTGACAGGAAATAAAAATATATGAATACAAATACATATATATGTATATTACCTCGTTATCGCATAGTGTTGATTCAATTCTCTTCTTCTCTTATTTGATTTATATTCTTCTCCAATTTGTATATATGCAAATATACAATATTATATTTTATAATTTAGAAAATAGTGGAGAAAAGAAAATGGTAGAGCTTCGTTATAGCTTTCAGAAAAATATGAGAAGAGAAGACAGGGTTGGGCCTGAATTTATAGGCACTCGAATCAACCATAGCCGCTACATTTAAATATACAAAATCAGGGCCGTTTGGCCAAGGCAAACCCTAGCCGTCACGGTCCCAACCAAAAATCTAACTATTTCCGTTCCGACTTCGTTCGTCCATAACTTCTTCGTTTTGACTCCGATCGCAAAACTTCAGATATGAAAGTTGCTTAGAATTTCGCCATGAATGCAATGGTGCAATTTTCGTTGTCAAAGTCCATCATTTGCACAAATTCTATTTTTAGAGCCTAATTAACTAATTAAATGACTAATGCTAAACTTACGGGGTGTTACATTCTTCCCCCCTTAAAAGAATTTCGTCTACAAAATTATACCAATGTCTAAGTTATGGTTCTTGCTCGCAAATATCCTAAACTACACAACCAATTAGTGTACAACTAATTTTGCAACCAACGTGCGCAGGTGCATAATGAATCACAATATAGAAACATGTATGAGAATGATTGTAAATCGGGTACTACTATATGAATGCTTTTCCTTTGAAAACTTTTTTGAAAATATAGTGCAAACAACCTATATATATATAATGGCAGCTCTATATGTATGCAGATTTTGAAAAATCTTTTCACTAAAAATCCCAATACTCCTACGAATAGAAGTATGATGCAATCAATTTGCATCCAATTCCTACCAACCAAAAATCTAACGCATCAAAATCCCACTTCCTAAATGTCACTCCTATGCTAGAAAATGGGTTTTAGGTGGAGAATTTTACATTCTTACAACTCTGTAAGCTATCCATTTCCCGTTGTACAGTGGAAATTTGCTCGTTGTCCCAGATTTACTTCAAATTTTCCATGCAGAAAATGCATAAGGATGTTTTTTTCCAAGCTCTAAAACGGAATTGAGTCCAAAATTAGACTCGCGCGCGTCATTGACAAGGTATGAAAATAAAAATTTCAAGGGTAAAAAAGCTTTTCCCTTGTAATCACTTGCATTTCATCATATCATTGATTCTAATGCAGCGCTAAATTCGTATTTCTAATCTATTTTCCTGCCCTATGCTTAAATGTAGTCTTCAAAATCAAAAAATTCATAAAAAACATTTTTCTCTTTTCAAATTTGTATGTCGCTTGAAAAATAAATTTACAAAATATTTGGATGCAAATTTTTCCCTTGAAATAAAATTTGGACAAAATTCTAAAAATTATTAGTTTAAAATCAAAACTCTCTCTTTTTTTCAAGGGAAACAATCTAAATCAAGAGAAACTTTTCAAAATATTTTCCTTCTTAAAAATTTTGATAATTCAAACCACATTTTTAGCGTTGGTTGGAAGTCATTTATGCGCTAAATGCATAAGCTCAATTCTAGAATTCTACAACTAACCTTAACCCATAAAACCTAACATTTTCTTCAAAAATGTCATCATACTCAATTATATAAAATTTTAGCCTTTAAGGAACATAAATAATGATCCATGATTCCAAAACAATTTAGCCTGTCCTTCGCTTGCTAAAATTTCTACCAATTTAAAACTCCCAGTCTCGCGTTGCAATTTACTGTTCGTTAAGTGTCACTACGCCATAAATGGCCTACTGCAACACAAAAAAAATGTTGGCTCAGGCCCGAAAAATGTTGCCATAGGTCTATGGCAACACTTTTAGGGTGATGCAATTTTTGCCGTTGCCTTAGACCTCAAAGGCAACATTTTGACTATCTAAGGCAACATAAGTAATATTGTTGCAATAGAACCCTATTTGGGTCTATGGCAACACCCATAGGTATCTGTAGCAACATTCCAAAATGTTGCCATAGATATTAACTTTCTGAATTTGTGGGGCCCACAATGTAGAGCATATTTGATTTTTTAATAGAAATAAATATTTATTTAATAAAATGCTTTTGCGTAGAATTTGATATTTAAACAGTAATTTATTTAAATAAATATTTTATTTCAACATTTGAAATAGTACAAATTCCCGACTCCACTATTTTACAATTCAATGATATATAACACTGATATTCACATATACAGATATTCCTCACTACATCACTCAGTTCACTCATTACATATGCAGTTTCAATTTATACAGACACCGACACTGACAAATATATGACGAGCCGAATGCCGAGCCGAAGGCAAGCCGAGTGCCGAGCCGAAGGCGAGGCGAGAAGCGGGTCCGGGCGCAGCGCCGGCGGGGGTCCGGGGCACCGCAGTTCCGGCGGGGATCGACCTTTTTTCGGAAGATCGAGCCTTCTTTGAAGCGACGTAAAATGATGCAGAAATGAACACCTCCTGCGAATTTGAACACCTCCTCGATGATTGACTTTTGCAACTCTTTCGTGGCTTCTTCTGAATCATCCGACCTTACTTTTAGCTCTGCCTTGGTAAAAGACCTGAAACCATGATAAATAAAAATTGACATTTCATCGAACATGTTGCGTGTTAATAAGTAATACATTACCACAGTTCACTCATCTAAACATCCTACTAAACATCAACTCCTTCTCCTTGAATACTACCAAACTTTAACCTCTACACTGCCACCATCCACTCCCCAAACTGCTGCAACTTACATCCCCTACAGCCCTTAACAACAGTTGGTACATTTTGAATCAGGATATGAAATTGCAGCCTGCAATCTAGTTGGCTACTTTCTAGTATAAGCACGTGCAATCTATACTGAGATTGGAACTGAATGTAATCAAAGAGCTAATCATAGCAGCAGTATGTTCACATAATTAGTCATAAGCCAAGAGGAGGACAAAGTGGCAACTCGTGCTGAACTAGCATATCACCATAATTACCAATCAACAAAAACATGTAAGCCTATTCGTCGGTAAATGTAAATCCAATGTTAAAGTTCACAACTTTTCCATAAATATAACAAAACATCACCTGGCACGCTCAATTACCATTGTCAGCCTCAATTACCACTTGCCCATCAAACTTCAACACTACTTCGACAACACTTCGAACCAGCTTCAATCAACAAAACATTATACACAGTTGCCATTTCCAGTAACTGCAGCCATACCACCACAATACTCAACCAGTCAACTGCCAACAACCATCAATTGACCCTCAATCGGCAGCATCGCAACCCAACCAACGACCTACTTCAAACTTTGACTTCCTCTGCAAATTAATAGCAGCAGCGAACCCAATTATAACCACCAATCGCCAATTTCCATCACTAAATCCGAACTCCATCGCCACGGGATATGTGCTCGATGACCATCGGAATCAGGCTGTAGAAACGGTGGTGGGGTAGTGGAGTTTTGTTGGGTGCTGCGGTTGGTAGGATTTGGGAATTAGGGATTTTTGGAAGAAAAAAAAGAAACGAAAATATGATTTGGAAATTAGGGATTTCGGAGATGGGGGGTGAGAACGAAAATGATATGAAAAGTAAAGCGGGAAAACGAAAATTTGTGTCAAATTGTAGCGGTGATCCAGTTTAACAATCAGATTAAATGTAGACCGTTGGATCGTATTCACGTGGATTGCTAATTTTATTAATTTTTTAATCTGAATACATCTATAGCAACACTATATAAAAATGTTGCATCGTGTTACACTTGTTTAGCTAAAGCAACACATTTTTATGGCTAAGGTAACACCATAAATACAACGTTGCAGTAGGACCAAAATTTTATATCTATCGCAACATTTTAGCTGGCAACACCTTGCAAAAATGTTGCAGAAGGTCATTTATGGCGTAGTGTGTCCTTACAAGATTTTCGTATTTATACTGTTTCTTCCAAACATACATATAAAAGTGGTTCGCATATTTGGAAACAAAACCATAGTAAAATAGAATATATCTTAAAATATCGTACGCATCCTAAAAAGAGACAACTAATAGCTACAACCCAACAACCTAAAATGGAAAGAATAAATGCTGGAAGGAAGAGATACAACAATAGGCCATAGAACCTAAAAACTACCTACAGAATATGGGACAGTCCCGATCCTCGACGGGAACTCGAGCCATTACCGCGACCTCGAAAAGGGTAAAACATAGTGGCTAAGCACCCAATCTCATGACTCTGGCACTGTAGCTCGGTCCTCATCTCTCGTTGGTCGACACGGATCCCCTGGAGCTCGGTCTGGACCTGCTGAATGGCGACTAGCTTAGGAATCTAATACCCTTGACGCCCTTTCCTTGGTTCGCCTACTGCTACGGTGTTACTCTGCTATTAGCTCGGCTGCTGCGGTTGGTGGAAAAGGAATTCCAATCTTCCTAAGGGAGGCTCTATCAATGGTGGGCGAGACCTTCGTCCGGGCAGTCTTTCCACTAAGATTCACCCTGTATCGTCTGAAGATGAGAGTAAATAGGTGCAATTCGAAAAGTTACTCCGTGGGGTGCTAACTCCCTTGATCGGAAAAATGAATCATAAGAGTGCACGTCCAATTGAGGTACACCACCCATAGCTGCATAGGTGGCCTTTTGTACCCAAGGATAAATCTAATCATAGCTTCCCAACTTATAGATAATGCTGTGCTGAATAATGCACACAACAAGATGGGAAGTCGGATGCAGATTGTCCATCCTCCAAACACCGACACCTTGAGAAAAGATCCGTTGCAAGATCTCTAGGTCGGTCATCTCAATATCATCCAAATCCACACTATCTACGGAAATCTCCAAAATATCGCCGCAGTCATCGTCGGACATCTCGATCCTGACCCTTTTAACCTCCAACTGAATGAAACTGTTGTCTTCATCGAAATTCAGCGCCAAATGAGCACCGAAAAGGCGAATGCAGCGTGAGTAGCATTCTTGCTCAAAAGTCTCAAAGCGCAAGACTGTTGCAAGTCCTACCGCCTTGAATAGCTCTTCTAGCCCAAAAGTAGCAAAGTCTCCAAATTTCGTCGGTCACCGCTGAAGGAACTTGAAACTGGCGGAGCTGGGGAAGGTGGAGAACTTCTGGTCATTCTGGTCCAGCCACCTGATTTCTTGAGGAGTAACATCTGGGCGGCGCGAGGAGGAACCCAACAATACAGGGAGGTTCCATGGGTTGAGAAGTGGAGAAATAGGGTTTAGATCTCGAGTGGAGGTGGGGCAAGATCTAACGTACGAAAGTCGACGCAGGGAGGAGGCGAGGCTACTGGTCATCAAAGACGGGGAGAAACGGCATCACTTGGAGGTAGAATGAAGGAAGCGGGAGCTGATTTGGCGGAGGAGGAGGTGGTGATTTTTGGGTTCGGCTGTTAGAGGAGAGGGGGCAGGTCGAATGCGGCTAGGAAGAAAATTGGACACGACTTTATAGTCGCATTCCAGGTTCGGGATGGGCTAAAACCCATATAGCGGTCGACCCCTCTAGGTCTATCGATCGACCGCTAGGCATTTTGTCTATGCAACTTGAACCCGGATCCTTTCGGGCCGGGTTAATTTATAACGTTAGTAGTAATAATAACGATAATAGTTTTGCATCATCTTCTTCGGCATGACATGATTAGAAAAATCCCTGCTCTCTTCACAATGGTGCCCAAGCTTACTGTCTGGCTTTCTAAACCATTCTTCCGTTATTCCCTAGTACTTCAAACTTATACTGCTTCAACCATCAACAATTCCAAAAACCTGATAATATTCCAACTACTATTTCTTGCATACTTCATGCGGAATATTTCTTCCAACAGCTAGCGGGTATAACAACACTTCTAACTTCATACCCAAATAAAATTAAACGTCGTTCATATTTCGTCTACCCCTTAGAAGAGAGAAATCTTTAAAATCTTCGATTTTTGTAAACAGGAAAATCATTGGGCTAAACATTCACCCTTTGAAACTCATTTCCAAATTGAAAAACTATTTTCTTGCTAAAAATCAAAATCAAACCTTCATTGATATATATATATATATATATATACATACATACATACATACATACATATATATATATATATATATATTTAAGAATTTCAAAACATACTCCTTCTTAAACCAAAATTTCTTAACACAACCAAACTTAGTAGTATACATGTTTTCTGAAAATTTGAAAATTCAAGACTTCCCAAAATAAAATTTTCAAAACAAATCCTTGGGAAAAGAAGTTCTTTGAAAACCCTTTTTCCAAAATCTAAGGCATTTCCAAATATAATTTACCAAAAATTCTCTCATGGATTTAGACTAAGGAGTTGACCTTAATTCTTCAATTAAAAATTAGGTTTGCCATCTAAAGGTGGTTGGTGGACATTCCCTTACCAAAACTAGTTTCTGAATGTTCACGACATACAAAATTATATTTCCCGCTTATTTGGAATAATTGTGTACCTTCGATTGCTAGTCATTGATAATATCTAAAATCACAAGGTAGCTAGTATCTTAACCATCAAGTCGAACACCCTCTAGTCTCTGGGATTCTACCATATGACGTACTCATGCTCTTCTCTATCAACGCCTTTTGCATCACCAACACTCCATAGGGTAATTCAAAGTCGGTGTGAAAATCTTAACTTTAGGATATTTCCAACCCGTAGTTGCTTTGTCTATTCCTTCGAAGTGGAACTACAACTACTTGTATAGCCAGGATTATTAGAGTCTAGTGTAAAAATAATAATATATAGGAAAGTACAAATTCTATTCATAGTTTACACCACTTATTCCACATAAAATTCCTTCGTTTATTTCTATGTAAAAGAGGAGTTGAATAGAATATGAAGTTAGGATTGTAATTCCTATTGTTTAGAATATTCCATTAGATTGATGTAATAAATTGGATTTCTATTTTTACACGTCTATGTATTGTAGTTTTGGATATGAATATTTAATCCCTTTTTATAAATATTGAAATCTTAGGAATTTGAAAAGAAAAGGACTTGTATTAGTATTATAGTTAAAAGAAATGACATTTAACGCTAGTTTAGAGCGTATAAACAGCACGTTGGAATTGACTAGGCACGAATATATATTTATTTCTATAGTGTAATAAACGTATAATTATGGCATATAATTAAATAGTTAATTAGGTAATAATCGTCATTAATTTCCTACTTTATGAAGGTAATTAATATTTTGAGGTGCAATAAGGTGGATTCCTTATAAGGTCTTATTTATGAAATGGTGAGATGTGTATTATATATTTGGAGAGTATTTAAATTATAGCTAAGTCATAGGGATGCGAGGTCAATAGAGTTGCATGACAGAAGTCTGCCCTTCACTTTGAGGCTACCAGCAGTTGTGTACACTTCCCATTGATGTGATACATCTCCTATGATAAATATTTGTGATGACGCGAGGTTAGTCCAAAATTCTGTAAGGTATATGCCCGGTAAATCTAGCTACCGGTTCCTACGAATAGTCGGACTGATGTGAGACGTCATTATGAGTACGGACCATAATAAAAAGGGACTGCTTTAGGGTCTTAAGGTATTAAGTGGTTGTTTGAGGACCCGCCTCTTTTCCCTAAATGATGTATTAAATGGCTAAGGATTTATTTATTAGGCATGTTAGGTGGTATCTCGATAGGGGTCTGCTTTGGGATAAGGTATTAACTGACTGATTGAGAGTCCGCCTTTCCATAAAGAAGTATTAAGTGGCTCGAGAGATTCCATACGATATTAGCTAGGTAGTTACCATTAAGGAGTCCGCCTGGGGAATAGGTATTAAATGATGGGGTTTGCCTTAATTGAGGTCTTAAATGGTCAGAGTCTGCCTATTTTTGCAAGAAGTATTGTCATATATGTATGACATGGGCTTGGGGTTATGAGATTTAGAAACCTGCTTCGAGAATGTAAGGTATTAAGTGGTTGATTATGGACCTGCCTCCTTTCCTTACAAGAAGTATTAAATGGTTACATGTACGTAGACGTATTCTTATTTTGAAATAAACTGCCCATACTGAAATGGTAATACTCGAGGTTTTTATTCATAAGATAGTTGTTGTTAGACTCCCTCCTCGTTACAACACAGGTTAGAGAAGGAGTTGATGAAGCTTGAAGATGGCAAGAGTGAAACTTGTGGCAGTTACTATCTATCTTTTTGTATTATTTTCTATTGTACCCATGAAATGTATTTTGAACAAAATGTTGTAACGGTTGTTGTTATGTATTATGACAATTGGAATGACTTGAAATAAATAGGTACTATTATTGTTATTATATTTTATTCTTTTCGTTGTGAGTTCTGAAAGAATAGATAGATGGCTCTATATAGTTTTTCTTTTTACCAACCAATAGCCAGCTTTGAAATGAGCCTAAGTTTCGATGGGCCTTTCTAGGTTAGAATTTAGGCCCGTTCCAGGGCAAGTTATTATATTTGTAACAACCCGCCCAAAACTTCTCTAAATTCTAACCCAGAAAACGCCCATAGGCAGGCTGTTGGTTGGAAAAAGAAATTACAGTATAGAGCAGTAACTATTCCTTCAGAACTCGTAGCAAATGGAACAAAATATAATATTAAATTGTACCCATTTATTTGAAAACCATTTGAATATCATAACACAAAACATCATAAAACTGTCACATAAGATCCATTACATCATTTGTTCAAATACATGGGTACAACATAAAAATATCATAAAAGATAATAATAACTGTCACAAGCTTAAGCCACTCCACCTTTGAGCATCATCACCATCACCACTTCATCCTTAACCTGTATTGTAAAAAGGAGGGAGTCAGAACAACAAATGTCTGGTGAATAAAAACCTCAAGTCTTACCATTTCAGTACTTGGGCAGTATATTTCAAAATAAGAATATGTCTAGCATACATAAAACCCTTTAATACTTCTTATAAGGAAAAGAGGCGGGTCCACAATCAACCACTTAATACCTTCCATTCCCGAAGTAGGATTCTAAATCCAAATCACACGTCATAAATGTCTAACGATACGAGAGATAATACCCAAGCCACTTAATACCTTTTATTGGAAAATCAATAGACTTTGGCCATTTAAGACCTCAATTGAGGCAAACCCCATCTTTTAATACCTATTCCTAAGGCAAACCCCTTAATGGTAATTATCTAGCTGACATCATATGGAATCTCTTAAGCCACTTAATACTTCTTTATAGAAAGGTGGACCCTCAATCAGTCACTTAATACCTTATCCTAAAGCGGACCCCTATCAGGATACCACCTAACATGCCTACTAACTAGCCTCTTGGCCATTTAATACTTCATTTGGGGGAAAGAGGCAGGCCCTCAAACAACCAATTAATACCTCAAGACCTCGAAGCAGGCCCTACGTATTATGACCCATACTCATAATGACGTCTTGCATTAGTCCGACTATTCATAGGAACTGGTAGCCATATTAGTTGGGCAAATTTACCCTATAGAATTTGGGACTAACCTCACGTCATCACAAATATTTTTCGTAGGAGATGTCTCACATCAATAGAAAGTATACACAACTGCTGGTAGCCTCAAAGTGAAGGGCAGACTTCTGTCGTGCAACTTTACTGACCTCACATCCCTATGACTTAGCCATAATTTAAATATTCTCCATATATATAATACTCATCCCACCATTTCATAAATAAGGCCTTATAAGGAATCTTCCTTATTACGCCTCAAAATGTCAATTACCTTCCTAAAGGGGGAATTTAATGACAACTACTACCTAATTTGTTACGTGGTTATCTTTACTACTAATAATAAGAATTCTTTGAACATGATTCAACCGTGTCTTTTTGAAGTACCTAAAATGCCCTTTACTTTACAATTTTGTTTGCATCTTCTTTCTGATCTTGTCCACTTCTATTCGCATATGTTTCATTCCACTTTCTTGCTAACCCTAATCGTCGGGGCGATTCAATGCTCATCTTGCTTAGAAATTATCAACGCCTCTTATTATTAAATCAATCGACGCTGTTGCTATCACCAATCACTTCCCTAATCCCTAATCCCTAATCTGGATAATGCTGCTTAGGGATATTGTTGTCATCAATCGACAGCCATTATCATCAGCGAATGTTGTTGTCGCCGACTTATACCACATCCTTTTCGCTTTTAGGTATGGTAGACTTAACCCTAATTTCATTGAAATTTATATTTATGAATTTAAGCTCAATTACCAATCGATGTTCACTTCTATAACTTGATGCACGTAATATGTTTATTATGTGCCTTACTCTAGAATTATGTGGTTACCGTGTATAAGTTATGCAGATTTGGAAAGCAGACATGTTGTATTTACGAATACAATGACATCAGTCTAATTTACACAAATTTGACTGTTTCACGACCTCAAATCATGTTTGATCAACAACTGTGGTATCCAAAAAATTTACTTTTTCAAAGATTATAACCATTAAACTCCTAGAGCAACATCAGTCTTCAATGACGATGAAAGTTAATTTACTACTAATAATCCCTAATCCCTAGGGATTTTCTTCTCAAACTGGCCTTATATTTATGTTGTACAGATTATATTTTATCCTAAATATTTTTGCTGAGTTTTTTTTAAAATAGTTTCAACTGTTAAGTGGACCAACTAAGATTAGCATTATAGTTTTTTATGAGTTATGTTAAGTAAGACATGAAAAAAAGGTTCATCTATATAACTGCAAGTACATATACATATATATGACTACAAATCCCTATATTATATATAATTTACTTTTAAATATAATATAATAATTAAATTATTGTTTTAGTATTATGTGTGAGTGTGTATACATGAATTTCTTTTCAAATCCAAATTAAGTTTCATCATTGATTATTTTATTTTCTTCAGGTTCCTTTTTTATTTACTATTCATATGTATAAATATAAGAGAAAAAATAGCTTGCTTTAAACTAAAAAAAATATGAATCCAAAATTGATTTTACATATAGTATTTTCTTCGAAATCATCAAATAAAATTCAAATGAAAAAGATCATATTTTAGTCAAATTCTTTTACGGTAATGACAATGATTTATGAAAAAATAATACCATAATGCTGAAATTGATTGTCATCGAAATTTTTGATAGGATATATGAAATGATTATTTACCTTTGTTAATTTCTCATATACTACATATCAGGACTTTGTATACTAAAAAATTTAAAGCAACCAAAATTGTTGTATTATTATTATATTTTAATTACCTATGATTATATGTGTTGCTGACATTTTAGTTATATTCTAATCATAGTTTTGCATACACTTTTTTTATGATCCAGATTTCTATTGGAAGATTATAAAATATGCACAATTAAGTGAAATTGCAATACAAAGTATGAGATGACTAATACGATTATATACATACATATATATATATATATATATTTGTTTCTGTTAATTTTATACTGGTACGAAAATTAGTTAGTGTGGGCAACATCAGAATGTTGTTCGCATTATCTTTCACTCTCACTAAGCAAAAATTAATATTGTGATTTTTGTACAAGAACGGTAAACAACTAAATTTTCTATAGCAACTCTGCAGAAGGCAACTGAAGCGATATGGTAAGTAATTTATTATAATCCCAATCCATGCCTATTTAAAGTTAATATGGATGTGTTACTGCATATAATAGAATTGTCATTTGTTATGTTTGACTCACCATGCCCTATAAGGTATTATTTTATCGATCATCCATATTGGATAATTTCTTTCCAGGACTTTTAAAATTATGGTAAGACTAATCTGTCTATTAAAAAATTAATTGTTATAGTAATAAATATCCAATGTTGATTGCTTCAATAAAACTTTTGTGTGGCATGTTTAAGTTATTTAAATTATGCAAATGCATACAATGATATAACACTGATAGAAAAATTAGGGAATGATAATAGAATTTTCTTTTTCTTTTTTGAAAAAAATATGTTAGTGATTAAATTGAAACTTTTGGTAGGATATATCAAAATAATTATTTGCCTCTGCTAATTTCTCATATATCACTATCATACTTTGTATACTAAAAAATATAAACCAACAAAAAATTACAGTATTATTATTGTTATATTTTAATTACCTATGATTATATGCGATGCTGACATTTTAATTATACTCTGATTAAAGTTTTGCATACAGTTTTTTGTTTAATGATCTAGATTTGTATTAAAGGACTATAAAATTTTGTAAACTTTAGTGCAATTGCTATACGTAGTATGAAATTACTATTACGATGAATTGCTAATATTTGTTTCTATTAATTTTGTACATTTATTGGTCTAATGATCAATCAGCAATAAATAAACAGTATTGGGTGGTCCCTTGCTTAATATATGGTTTCTCCTACAAAAAGAGGTTGTTATATCACTAATTTACATGTATTACATTATTATATGACTCTAACAGGCATGAAAATTATTCATTATTCATTACATATATTACATTGTTGTTTGTGAGAGTGGAATGTAAGTATCGATTGCTATGATATTATACTTGACTAAGTGATAAAGTAGGCTAAGGTATCACTTACCAAACCTATTATTTGACCTAGAATATACTTTTCTCCCTGTTCATGCATTGATTATACTAATGACAACATACCTTCACTACCTAACCCATACCCACTGTCAATTTTTAATAGTTATATTTTATGTTGAACTACAAATTTAATTATAATTTTAGACAAATCTATTTGTTCAAAGGTACCGGCCGTTTTGTGCAAGTACCCATCTCAATTATCCTTTCAACTGGCATTTTTCGATCAATGACTACACTTCTCTAAATTTTTCTACCTCTCCTTAATCTTTCGACTTAGTTTGGTCATAAAAAACCTTATACAACTACAAGAATTACCAAGTTTTACAGTCCTGTAATTGTTGATTCAATTATATTCATAATGCATTCAAATATGTATTGCTAAGTAACCTTCTTAGAAAACTACTTGATTTATTTTTACAACCTGCTATTTATCACTTACTACTTTTATATGTTATTATATAAGTACTAAACATATATATAATTCTCTATCGACTTTGGAAGAAGTTGAGAAAATGGATGTTGGATATTGACTTTAAGGTCACTAATTTCAATTGGTTTTTTCCACTAATATTCAATGTGAGTAATTCCGATGATTTTTGAACTATTAGTATTTCTTATTGTTGTTTAAAAAATTTATCTATAATAATGCTTACAGCCTCTTAGAGGTTGTGTAACAAAGTAGAGCCTCTCTAAATTTGAAACATAACTAATAAGACCAATTAGCATGCTAATTAATTGCTGCAATTAATGGTAAAAGTAATCAATTAAGGAACGTGAGTAATTATATAAATTATTATAGATTTGCAAAATTGATGCAATAATTAAGCACTTATCTTTGCCATTATTGTAAAATATATTGTTTTTTTCATGCAGTTCATAAAAGATTATGACAACAACCACTTTTGCATGATCCTTATTTATTTATCATTTTATAAGTATGGCTTGATGCAAATACGAAGATTATGTTCGTATTTTCTTACCTCAATATTTGCAGTTCAGTTCAATTAGCACATACAACAGTTTTTTGTGTCTAATATCTTTTTCTTTTCACTTAAGGTTAAAGTGTTAGTTTTGTTATTTTAGTTACTCTTCTGTTATGATGTCAAGGATAAGTGATTGTAGTTGGTCAAACTAATGCATTATTGATAATATTTAAGGTAGTATTGTCAGAATAGGCATGCTTTTAGTGCATGTCATATTAAACAACCCCTCATGAATGATAACGTGTAAAACACTCTTTACGTACCTATTATCTAACTAAAGTCCATTTCAAAGTGTAATTCTCACCATTTTTCCACTTATTCAGATTGAAACCATGCTAGAGTTCTATGTTTAAAAGTTGGGAATTTCTTAACACATTGAAGCATTGAATAAGATGGTGCATAATATATAATAGTCCTTTCTGTGACATGTATTGTTAACAGACAAGATTCAAGCTGAAGGTGTACAAATTACCTTATTTTACATAAAATGCAACTGGGTAAGAATTATTTCTACAAGTATCAATGTTGATCATTTACTTCACATGCATTATCGTTTGGTAATGATTATTGACACAAAAGTTTTATTAAACTACTTTCTTTTTGGTTATTTGTAGATCTTATTATAATGCATCAATTAAATGCAATGGGAAAGAAGCAACATAATCTCAACTGACATAATATAAACAATCAAATTGAGGATACATCATCAACAAATGACGACATCGAACTTTAATTTGTAGATGATAAAGTCTTCACTTAAGCCCAACACTTCTGGAGATCAACTACTTGAAAATTGAATTATTCAGTGGGATTCAACAGCTTTGTTATGAGGGCATGCAAACGAACAATAAATTTGTCACTTTTGAATATTATATTCTATTTTGTTTTACTGTTATTTGCTCTCTCTTTTTTGTTGTAACGTAAGGAACAACTTGAGATTAATGTTTTAAGCGTTATAATTTAATAGGCATTTCGTACCATCATCACATTGTCATATTTAGTTTTTTTTCCAAAGATTTATAAATAAATCAAAATGTTTTTGTTGATAATTCATGTGTTAAGGATTAATTAATATGATTTTAGGAAGCAGAAGCAGTTTGTATGTTAACTTATAGTCTTCGTACAATATGTGCTTAACAAGTTGACAGTTGGATCAAAAGGTAGTTGTTCAGAGGTATATAGGAACAAATGTAATACATACATAAATGTTATTTTAGCTAATAGCTATGAATGGTTAGCTTTAGAAACATGGTGATTGTTATAATTTTCAAATATCGATCCCATAACAAACTATACTTCTATATATGTTTCTTTACAACAAATTTTACACCGGTTAACCCTCACATTAGTGCAACACATAACAACATAAATTATTTATCGAGCAAATTTCATACCCGTGCCGTCGGCACGGGCTTCATACTAGTACGCCATAATTATACGTTTATTACGTTATAGAAATAAATATATAGTTGCACCTAATCAATTCTAGCGTGCGGATTATATGCCTTAAACTAACGCTAATTGTCAATCCTTTTAACCACAATACCAATACAAGTCCTTTCTTCAAATTTCCAAGATTTCAATATCTATAATAAGGGATTAAATATTCATATCCAAAACTACAATACATAGACTTGTAAAAATAGAAACCCAATTTACTACATTAATCTAATGAAATATCCTAAACAATAGGAATTGCAATCCAAACTTCATATTCTATTCAACTCCCCTTTTATACAGAATTGAATGAAGGGATTTTGTGTGGAATAAGTGGTGTAAACTACGAATAGAATTCGTACCTTAAACATGTAACTACCCGGATTTTTCGTCGTTCGATTTTGAATATGTAAATGGTTTTAAATATTAGATCTGGAATTTTAATTGAGTTAGAAATATTTTTAAAACTGAAAATTTGAGCGATTTTGTAAATTTTTGAAATCATTAATTTAACCTACGCGTTAAAATAGCGATCTGGGGCACAGTCTCGGAATTCAACGAAACCAATTCCATTAGATCCATAATAGTGTATTATTATCAGATTTCAAATTTCGTAGTGTTTTAATTCACCGTTTGGCCGTACGGTATATAAACGCGTTGAATTTAATATCGAAAATTTAATATAATAATTGGGTCCAGAAAGCTATCTTCTCCATATGATCGAATTAGGACTTGAAACCTTTTCCTTTGTGTTTGGAATAGGAGTATAACATTACGAAATTGAATCGCGCATTTACTTCTTGCAGGATCAAATCGAAAACCGCCATTTCACTTTCCTTTCTTCCAAAACGAAATCGATTTGCAAAACAAAAAAACACGGTATGGAAATCACAAACAATCAATTGAGGGTGGTTTCAATGGAGATTGATCGCACGTGTGAAGCGATGGCGACTGCAAGAGAGGCACATGCATACGCGTGGTGGCGAGGCACTGGAAGGTCGAGGCGATGGCGACGACATTTGAAGCGGCGCAAGGGATGGAGTTGCGTTAGACATCGTCAAGCTAGGGTTCGATCTTGAATGTTATTCGAGCGTTGATTGGAGGGAGGTCGCGTTCGCCTATGGCTGGGTGAAATCGCGGTGTCGTGGGAGGATGGTGACTGCAAGGGTGGTGGCGCGATTGAATTTTTATGTCGCGAATTTTGTCGCGTGTACGTGAAGCAGGCGAGGGGTTGCGGCATCGTATTGGAGAGGAGAGCGAGTTGTGGAGGCACATGGAGGAAGGTGACCTGGTGGGAGGCTTAGTTGCGAGTTGATGCAAAAACTTGCCTGAGCTTGCCTGTACGCGAAGAAGGCAGTGAGGTAATTAGGTGTTTAACATTTTAATTAATGTTGTGGTTAATTTTGTTATTAAAAATCAAATGCTTATAATATGATAACAAATTCGTATAAGGTACAAAAATCGAGAATTTTAATCTGGGATTAATTGGAGATTTTTAGAGGCAGCTATTAATTAAAATTGGAACCGATCGCAATTAAAAATCAAGGTGAGAATTTCTCACTCATTTGGATTACCACATTTAAATTTAAATGTTTAAATTTAAATTATTGGATGCTTGATTGGATTGATAAATTTTAATTATCTGTTGGATGATTATATAATATATATAGTAGTATATATATTAGTAGTTGAATTGATATTCCCGCATATTATAGCGGATGAGACCCTATGCGCCTCGTATAATAGCGGATGACCCTATATACCGCGATATCCCCCTCGAAGTGGGATTGGTATTTTATTATTGTCTAACATCTGTGGATGTAGGGAAAACAGGTTGGAGGGATCCAACTGGATTCCTCAAATATATATATGATGTGATTGAATAATCTGCTGGATTATTGTGTGTTCTAAATTTTTAAATGTTATGATAGCATGTGAATTAATTTTGGATGTTAAATACCATAAATATTATTTTGAATTTTTAAAGAATTAGAAGGAGATTTTTAATATAAAAATATGTATGTCGAATCTTGGATTATTTGTAAAGAGATCGATTTGAATAGGAAATAATTGGTTTTTGATCATACTAAATAATGTGGAAAAATATTTTAAATAGAGATTTTTAAATAAATTATATAAAGGATATTTCTACGATGGATTTAAATGATATTTTCTGGAAATATGGAATGAAGTTGAAATCGATATTAAAAATAGATTGGCAAAAAAATGGAATTTATAAGGAATTGAATAAAAAAATGGAATTTTGTAAATGAGATTATTTTTAGTGGAACTCAAAGGAGTTATAAAAATTTATAAACGATGTTTATAAATAAAGGAAAGTGATACTGGATGATAAATTTGGAATATAAATTTATAGGGATAATTTATATTTGATTATGGAAATAGGGTGAGAGAAAAATAGTGGATACTATTTTTGAAGTGAATATGGTTAAGGAGACCGAAAAGGAAGTGATAAGGTGGAAATCGAGAGAGATTTATAAATTTAAAATTTGGTTATTGAGATTTAAAAATAGATTTTTATTTATAAGTTAAGTTTTATTTTAAAAGAAATTTTTTATTTATTAAACTATGTAATTTAAAGTTAATTAGTATTGAATACTTCAAAAGTGAATTTTTCAAATACTTAATATTTATTTTAATAAATCCTAAATTTTTAAACCTGCTTTGAAAACTGATGTTATAAAAAGTGTTTCAATATTTTAGATAATTATTTGAACATGTCTTAGAAATAAATATTTATTATTATTCTTTAAAAACTTATTTTTTTTATTTACATATGTATATATATAGAGTTTTGAAATGGGTTAAATTTATCTATAAATCTTCTCGAGAGTTGAGAAAGGGTTATTTAGTAGATGGGACTTATAATAGGATTCTCAAAACAAAATTTGGGAAAAGGTAAGAAAATTTCCGAAGTGGTTAAATAAAAGTAAGCTTCGAAAAATGAAATAGAATTCATAAAAGAAGTAGAAAGGGAAATTGGAATTATAAGTAAGTATATTTGACTTTGGAAATATTGAAGGGAATTAATTAAAGAATTCCCAAACTTATAAAATTCGTTATGAATGAGTTAAGAAATTTACAAATAAATTGTAAATGATTTTGAGGAAAAGAAATAGGGAATAAATGGAATACATCCTAAGCGTTGAATATAAAATGAAGTGGAAAAATATTCTAAGTATTGGGAAGGGGTGGAAATATTCCATTGAAAATATAAGGATTTGAAAACTGTTTTCAAATTTAGAAGTACTGGAAGTAATATCTTATAAAGATATTTTGAAATAAATTTTGGAAAAGTCTGAAATAAGGCCTGATATCTGTTGTTGGATGTGTATTGATAGTTAAATAACCGACTATCAATAATTGGCCAATTTTGTTAATCGTTTCGAAGAGGCGGGATCAGATTTAATTATCCAAAAACCACTTCGATCCGGTTTGAACGTTACGAATGAATATCGTGAAGATGATGAAGATAGTGATTCGGTTTGTCCAGACCCAGGACAACTTTTATCGATGAATGCTATCAGAACATCGCCATTGGAGGACGATGAGCATTCTAAGTGAAATTATTCTTGAAAGGTAATCGTAGCCTCTAGCCTCATCAACAAGAATGGCTGAAAATCAGGAGGTATGCAGCAAGGCTAAGTAGGTCATACCCAATTAGGGTATGTTATCACCTTTCTAGATAATCTTGGATATATTATATTATATGGATACGGTGCATGCGAAAGAGCTCTCGATAAAGGTGGGAACACTCGAGGTGATAGAATATTCAGTTCTATCCAGGTTAGGGATAGTGCCAGTCTTATGTGGCAAGGGATCCCGGCGAGGTTCTCGGTATATTTTTCTAGACGTGTACCATGATAGGTGGTACCCCAGTGCCTAGTCATTATATGCAATCCAATCTTCAATAAGCGTTGTACGGTTTTGATTGTGCCCAACTATGTTGAAACGTGATATGCAAGCATTTCAACTATTTTCTATTTACTTGATTTAGACACTATTATAATATCAGACGGATTTGATAAAATTGTTTTGGATATTGTAAGGTAAAAACCAGTTGTGTTTATGTGTGACGTGGTCTTACGAGATACCTTAGTTTCCAAAGATTTTGATAAAAGTTAATAATTCAAATTGAGTATGTTTTCTCACGCTGGTTTTCCAGACTGACTCGGGTGTTATTTTATTATAATGCTCAGGTCAGACCGAGTATTACTGATTCAGGATAGGATGCTATAGAGCTCAGGGAACGAGTTGGATGATAGAGACGTACTTCCGTACTTGATTAATATTTTCCGCTGAATGAGGACAAGTTATTATAACTGTCCAGATTGATGTATTGATTGTTGTACTTCGATGATTGTAAGTATTAAACAGTTACAGATTCTTTTGTATAAAATCTGTTATTATATATTATATTTTGTTCCATTGCGATTGTGAGATTTTGTGTTTAATGTGTCTAATTTTCTTCTACCTTTTTCTTTTTCCCCTAATGAACTGGTGTTTTCGGCACTCGATTGCTCGGCATTCTATATAGTGGACGTATTAATGTCAATTTTCGAGGGTCGAAAATACCCGGTTCGTTACAGTTGGTATCAAAGCTGAAGGTTAAGCGAGAACCTTGGCTCTGGTAGGAATTACTCATTAGAGATAGGGTCAGTAGTACCCTAGAATGAGTTTGAGCGTATTAATAGTTATGAGCGCGTATTTGTTAGTGAATATAAAATGTTTTATATTGTGTTGGTTGATTTATTGAGTGGTTTACGAACTCTGGTCGGCACAGTCCATACAACTGAATCGATAAGGGTTTCTAAACACTTGAATAGAGTAATTTGACATAGTATTGTTTTGGAAATGAGGTAAATGAAATAATTTTGCCCAAAGATATATTTTGATATAAAAGAAATAATTTTATGAAATTATTATATATAGTTGGAGTGTTTGGATGATAATATTATAATCAAATAAGATTATAAAAATTGGAAATGGTTTATATAACCAAATGAAAATTTGTATAAGTATAAATTATACAAATAGATTATAATAAAAAAAATTGGACTCAAACAAGAATCTGGAAATTAAAATCCCAGGAAGTTTGAAAAAAAATGTTTTTCAAAGTGGGGTGGAAAATAATAATAAGAGTATTATTTTAGAATTTTTTTTATAGAGGAAATTGTTTCAAAATGGATTTGGGAAGAGATATAGCACTAAACTCACTTCAGTCGTTGGAAAATAATTCTGGTGATGACTGCAACATCACCAGTATTCATTTTCGAGTTTCTAGGTGACGGATTGCTACCGTAGTAATTTGATTTGGAAATTTTTGTGAAAAACAAATGCTATTTAGAGATTCGAGGGAATTGTTTTGGATAAAAATCAAGTTGACTTTTGGAAATTTAAAGGAAATGGTTTGTTGAAACAGAATTATATATTTATGTATATATTATTTCAAATGGTTTGAAATAAGTATCGGGTGTTTGAACTCTGAAATTTCTAATTTGAAGAGAAGTGAAAAAGAAGGGAATAAGTTTATGAAATAAAACTTGGAAAAAGTGAACTTCAAGATGAAATTAAAATTTAACTTGTGTAAGTTAAATAATTGGATTTGTAAAAGAGAATTTGTAGGAATTGGAATTTAACTTAACCAAAAGTTAAAGGAAATAAATTAAATGAAGTGATTATAATAAATAAAATGAAATGAATAGAATATAATGAATTAACTAAGTATAAAGTGCATATGAATGTGAAAGTTAATGGAATGAATAAATATAAGTAAGAGAGTGTGGGAAAAAATTTGAAATTGGAATTAAATTCTTACTTGATTAAATGGAATAAATTAAAAATAAGATTTGTTTGGAATGAAATTAATTTAAGTATGAATAAATTCGGATATGGTTCGGAAATATTGGTTAAAGGAAATTGAAATTTAAATTAATTTGAATTGGATTGGATTTGAAACCATATTGAATGGAATATATAAACTTGGAATGTTAAGTGACTAAATAACTATAAGTTACAAAAATTTTAATGGAATAAAATTTGAGCGAAAATTTAGGATTGTGGATAAATAAATTTGAATAGCTTATAAAAATTGAAATTAATGGAATAAAAGTATATTTAAGCTATAAAGTGATGTATAATCTTTAGTTAAAAATAAAATGTGAATATACTCGAGTATAAAATTGATAAAAATGTGAGAAAATAAGTTCTGTAACTTATAAAAATTGGAAAAGAGGAATAGAAAAACTAAAATAAAAATAATTGGATGTTCTAGTAAAGAAATAAAAATCCAAACCTGAATTATAAAAATTGAATGTGAACTCAAGTGAATTAAACAGAATGATTTTTGAAAAAAAATTAGGTATTGAATTATAAATTGGAAGTGAACTAATTAGATAAATTTATTAGTTAATCGAATATGAGAATGGGATTTAACTTGATTTAATAGAATGGATTGTGGACTGAAACTGAAGTTGAATATGGAACTTGAATAATAAATAAAATTTGACTTATATATATAAGCTGATTAAATATGTGTTGAATGTGATAAAATGAAATTTGATTGAAATAAAATGGCTTGAGTTATAAATAAATTTAATGTGAGTGGAAATAAACTAAATATGCCTTGAATATTATTTTAAATGAATTCGGGAATGAATTCGAGTTTGAAATTGAAATTTGAAGTGGAATAAATGAAGGGACTAATTAAATTAATTAGTAAGAATGGAATGGAATTTGATTGAATAAAAATCAAGTCAAAAATTTGAATTGGAATTTAATGGAAAGGGAAACAAACTTAAGTATATGATTGAATAAATTGAAAATTAACAAATTAACTTAACTTAATAGTTTGGATGGAAGTTTGGCTCGAGTGAATTATGAAATGGTTATTAAATAAATAGCGTTGAGTGATTCCGAGCTTAATAAAATGGATTGAAACTAATGTGGATATGAATGGATTGAATTTGAATTGGAATAGAATTAAGTATAAATTGATTTGTAATCAATTTAAAATAGCTATGAACTGAAATGGTTATTTTATTAAATAAATATCGCCGAATTTGCATAGAAAAATTGGCGTTTGTCGTAAACAGAAGTAAATGAAATTCTGTAAAGTAATGGAGAGTGAATAAATTGATTTTTAAATCAATTTGGAATGGATATGAGTTTGTTTGGTATAAATATGAATTGAATGCAAATAATTTAGTTGTACATCATTCGGATTGAATGAAATGGTATATGGATCAAGTGGAAGTAATTAAATTAGTAACGGAACCTTATAATTGCTTAAAAATCTTTGTTGACATGTTATATATGAAATTCATGTGTAAAGTTAGTTAAATGAATGAAATGTTATGGAACTTTCATATTGTGGTACTTACGTGGTTAAATTGAGTAAGTACAGGTACCCGGAGGCTATTGGGCTAGAGTTGGGTTGCGTAATTGCATATTTAATAAGCCGCTTGCTTAAAAAGGCTAAAATAAGGTACGTTTTCGGATTAGATACAACAAAAATATAAAATATTGATATATATTTTGTTTTTCGACCATGTGGGTCGATGTATACATTTTTATCTCTCTTGTCATATTGCAAAAGGCTCTCTGTACAAAGGAGACTCTACCAAAAAAATTCGAAAATTTAGGGAGTTAGAAAAAATTTTGAAAAAAATTGAAAAGTTTTGTTAACTAAAAATTTGATGTTCAAATTGAAATTGAAATCATAAATTTTGGTTGAGAAATGGAAACTAAATGTTTTCGATAGGACTAAAGGGTTTAGAAAAGTGAATGACGAGTTTTAACCAAGTGGGGTTTTAAATAAGTATTGGGTTTGGAGCATTTTCCCTACCTTAGAAATTTCGGGGACGAAATTCTTTTAAGGGGAGAGGAATGAAACGACCCAGATTTTCCGTCGTTCAATTTTGAATATTTAAATGGTTTTAAATATTGGATCTGGAATTTTAATTAAGTTAGAAAGATTTTTAAAACTAAAAATTTGAGCGATTTCGTAAATTTTTGAAATCGTCAATTTAACATACGCGTTAAAATAGCGGCACAGTCTCGGAATTCGGCAAAACCAGTTCCATTGGATCTATAATAGTGTATTATTATCGGATTTCAAATTTCGTAGTGTTTGGATTCACCGTTTGGCCGTACGGTATATAAACGCATTGAATTTAATATCGAAAATTTTATATAATAATTGGGTCCAAAAAGTTATCTTCTCCATATGATCGAACTAGGACTCGAAACTTTTTCCATTGCGATCGGAATATGGGTATAACATTATGAACACCTAGCGGCATGCCTCGATAGGAGTTCGAGATTTTAAGTTGCGAAAATCAAGATATTTTAAAATTTTAATTAAAAAATTGTCTAGTCAAATATTCACATCGGTTTTTATTTTCACCTTTTCAAATCATTGTACCATAGTCTATCCATACACGCGACCTTCTCTTCTTTCAGTTCAAAATCAAAATCACGGTATCTCTCTTCCTCTTCTTTAAATAACAAGGCCGATCAAAGTTTTAAAAAAAATTCGTTCGAACTTAAAAAAAATATAAATAAAGAGAAATTGAATCGCACATTTACTTCTTCCCGGATCAAATTGGAAACCGCCATTTCCCTTTCCTTTCTTCCAAAATGAAATCGATTTGCAATAAAAAAAACACGGTATGGAAATCACGAACGATCGATTGGGGTGGTTTCAATGGAGATTGATCGCACGTGTAAAGCGATGGCGACTGCAAGAGAGGCGCACGCGTACGCGTGGTGGCGAGGCACTGGAAGGCCGAGGCGATGGCAACGAAATTTGAAGCAGTGCGTGGGATTGAGTCACGTTAGACATCGTCAAGCTAGGGTTCGATCTTGAATGTTATTCGAGCGTTGATTGGAGGGAGGTCGCGTTCGCCTATGGCTGGGTGAAATCGCGGTGTCATGGGAGGATGATGACTGCAAGGGTAATGGCGCAATGGAGTTTTTATGTCGCGAATTTTGTCGTGTGTACGTGAAGCAGGCGAGGGGTTGCGGCGTCGTATTGGAGAGGAGAGCGAGTTGTGGAGGCGCATGGAGGAAGGTGACCTGGTGGGAGGCTTGGTTGCGAGTTGATGCAAAAACTTGCTTGAGCATGCCTGTACGCGAAGAAGGCAATGAGGTAATTAAGTGTTTAACATTTGTAATTAATGTTGTGGTTAATTTTGTTATTAAAAATCAAATGCTTATAATATGATAACAAATTCGTATGAGGTACAAAAATCGAGAATTTAATTTGGGATTAATTGGAGATTTTTAGAGGCAGCTATTAATTAAAATTGGAACGGATCACAATTAAAAATCAAGGTGAGAATTTCTCACTCATTTGGATTACCACATTTAAATTTAAATGTTTAAATTTAAATTATTGGATGCTTGATTGGATTGATAAATTTTAATTATCTATTGGATGATTATATAATATATATAGTAGTATATATATTAGCAGTTGGATATTCCTGCATATTATAGTGGATGAGACCCTATGCGCCCCGCATAATAGCGGATGACCCATATACCGCGATATCCCCCTTGAAGTGGGATTGGTATTTTTATTATTGTCTAACATTTGTGGATGCAGGGAAAATAGGTTGGAGGGATCCAACTGGATTCCTCAAATATATTTAGTGTTTTTCATATATAAAATATATGATGTGATTGAATAATCTACTGGATTATTGTGTGTTGTAAATTTTTAAATGTTATGATAGCATGTGAATTAATTTTGGATGTTAAATACCATAAATATTATTTTGAATTTTTAAAGAATTAGAATGAGATTTTTAATATAAAAATATGTATGTTGAATCTTGGATTATTTGTAAAGAGATCGATTTGAATAGGAAATAATTGGTTTTTGATCATACTAAATAATGCGGAAAATTATTTTAAATAGAGATTTGAAAATAAATTATATAAAGGGACTATCTACGATGGATTTAAACGATATTTTCTGGAAATATGGAATAAAGTAGAATCAATATTAAAAATAGATTGGCAAAAAAATAGAAATTATAAGGAATTGAATAAAAAAAAGGAATTTTGTAAATGAGATTATTTTTAGTGGAACTCAAAGGAGTTATAAAAATTTATAAACGATGTTTATAAATAAAGGAAAGTGATATCGGATGATAAATTTGGAATATAAATTTACAGGGATAATTTATATTTGAATATGGAAATAGGGCAAGTGTGAAGACCCAAAAGTCGACCTTCGAAAATCGGCACCCGTACTTCACTTGTACTCAAAATGCCGTAGATTCAAACGCCGAATCTGGTTCTCCGGAGCTTATAATACCATTAAGTAAACAACACAGCGGAAGAAAAAGAATATATCAATATATATAACATTGATACGATGGCAGATACAAAATCTGATACAATATGATACAACAGAATGATACAACAGATATCAATATACATCAGAGATATGATACAAGAAATAGCAACAGAACGAAAATAGATAACACCAGCAGTGGATAGAATATCTCCAATAGAATGCTCCAATCCATAGCTAGCGGAAAGCAAGGTCAGTCGTCCAAGGACTGACTAGCTCCAGATAATCTACTCAACCTGAATATCTAAAAACCCCAACTCTAGACTGCTCGTGTAGAAAATTATAAGCACCCAGAGTTTAAGAAAGGAACAATAAACTCCGGATCAGTCATGGGACTGGTGTGAGCAACAAAAACAGTTTATCTTTAAAAACAAATAGCAGAGAATTTTAAAGTCAATTCGCAATGCTTTTGGAAAATGAAACTACCATAAGGCCTCCCGCGCGCACACACAATGCAAACGCAGAATCGGAGGAGATTTCTCCTTATGATATTCAAAGATGCTTACTATGCAAATCATTGAATATTATTACTAGTGCATAGTGCAGAAAACATTTCGAAAGTATAATATTAATCTTAGCCAACATACGACCAGTATCGTATGCCTACTATAGCTACTATGTTCAATAGCAGGTTACCGCCACATTTCATAGCAGGTAATACAACTAAAACCGTACAAGGCTCGTATTGTTTCTTTGGATTTTCCAACAAATGGTCAGGCTAAGGAACTTCCTTTCCTACCGCCGAATGGGATCGCCTCTGGCTGGACGTCCCGAGAGACAAACTGCTCTCTGCCGACACAAGGCCGGGTTACCCCTATAACAGGTAACTCACGAATATGCCACCTCTCGGTCCTTTGGGACCTTTATCCGAGGCGCCTCGATAAACACACAATAAATGAGATCGGAGTATCCACATAGGTTAAATACCAGGGCTCCATACCTGATACCACCCTTTTCCAAAAGGAAATGACATACCCTAAAGGGCGCGACCCTCATAACCTTGCCGCATATTCCTGTTTCGACCATTTCCGGGTTGTGATGTCCGAAGAGGTCTCGTCCACAAAGCTACGCTTTATCACAAAGCCATGCTTTGGGTCAACAGATGATCAAAGTAATGATCACAAAGATAAATGATCAAACAAATGATCATATCACAAATGATCAAACAATGATCATCACACAGCAACACTCAGCATGTCACATTACCAAACTGGGAGTATATCGCTGATAACCTTCAACTGCATAACCTCTGAGCTCGTACGTCTCAGAGAAGGGTGTTAAGCTAAGAGAATAAATTCTCCGCCACCAACAGAAATGTATTTGAAAGAAATTTGCTTTATATCTCAAAGTGTAATGTCAGACATGTAACCATACAAGTCTGTTCCGGGTTCGAACAGAACCGAAGGCACTTCCAAAGAAGTCCTTGCAAATCCGGGTATTCACAATCCCGATCGAACTTCCCATCACTTAGGGAATCTCTATACCAGGAGCTACCCAGTGCAGAGACAATCGATAGGTTATCCTATCGTTTTCGCAAACACCCGGTCTTCAACACCGGTCTTCAAATGCTATCCATATACGACGTATCACTTATTCAGAATGGGTTATATGAAACAAAGGTCCTCTCCCGGCTAAACCGAATAGTGAGCGTAATATTTAAAAACATATGGACAATGGGATTTCAATTAAGTCACAACTTAAACCCAAACTTTCTTTTCAAATGGTTTAACAAATTACCATTTCAAATCTTTTAAACAAAAAGATTCATTTCAACAACTTTCAATGGTTTAAACAATTTCCACACTTTAATCTTTTAAACAAAAGATTCATTCACAGATTTACCAAATTAATTTCCATTTCAATTGGATTAACTCATTAAATCTTTAAAACAAAGATTTAATTCATAGCTTTCAAAACAATTTTATTTCAAATGGTTTAAATAAATCAACATTTTAAATCTATTAAAATAAACATATTTAATTCATAGCTTTCTAAAAGAATTCATTCATAACTTAGAAAAACCATTTTTCAATTCAATCTTGAAATTCCTTTAATTAAACTGGAATTTCATCTCTTATCTTAAAGCTTTTATTCTTTTAAAAAAACAGTTTTCATTTTGGAAATCTGATTCATTTATACGAGTTAAGGTTCTTGGGTTAAATCCAAATTCTCAAAATTATACTTTTAAAGTGGTTTAACTTCGTATAAACACATTTATAACATTTTTAACCGTAATTTCCAACATGGAATTCAATTTCCAAATTATTTTGAATTCAAATTCAAATTAAATTATTTAAATTGGACGCTTTATTAAGTTATTTAAAATAACTTTTATCTTACAAACTCCTTTTCAAAAGCTTTAACATTCAACCCAAATTCATTTTCAAAATCAATTGAAATCAAAATTTCAATTTCAAAAATATTAAATTAAAATTATCTGTGACTTAACCGATTTCCACGTGAAATCCATATTTGTGTGTGTAGGTGTAGTTCAGGGGTTTCACACAGTAGTGCAACATCATTCAATTATCACAGATCAGAATACAGAAATATAGTTGATAAGCGGTATTAACTATCACGCTTATCGTTCATTCACATATCACAGATATATATATATCACAGATAAGTAAATTACATATCACAACATAAACCAGGATGTATCACAAAACATCACAAATCAGGAATATCAAACAATTCACATTCAATAGAATCCAAACATTCATAAGTAAGGTCAGTTAATTGTCTGATTAATTTAAATCAGATTAATTTCTTATGAATAAATTACTCATCCTGGTTAATCAACATCGATAAATTACAAATTATTTTGATTAATTATTCTTTAATAATTTATCAATTAATCATTTATTAATTAATCATTTATAATAAATTTATTTAACCTTTAATTATAATTCATCAACCTTTAATTATTAAATAATTAACCTTTAATTATTTAATTTATCATTTAATTAATTATCTTTAATTAATAATTGACCCTTAATAAATTTATTATCATTATATTAATCATTCTTAATTAGTTATGATAAATGACTATGCTTAATCTTAAATCAATGTTAATTTCTTGCTTAATCCACTTTTAATCATAAATTAATTACTTTTAATTAAGTAATTATCTTTAATTAATGATTAGTTATCATTTATTTCTATTGATTAAGTCTTAATTACCATCATAAATTAATCATTCAACTTTACTAACATTTTTAAAGAAATCTTCTTTAAACTTTGAAAGCCAATTTATTACTAACCACAAACTTTTAAAAGTTAATTAATTTAATTCTTAACTTAAATCAATTACTTAGTTAAAATAAAAATTAAGAGTTGAGACATTGTAAAGTATTAACTATATATTTAAACCGGTATCAAAGTTTTAACTTAATTTTGTTAAACATAAACTCACAATGCTTAAGTCCAGTTGAAACACAAATTTTCTTAACTTCTTTTTATTTTTAATACTGCAGTTTGAAAATAAAAACACCTGAGGAATATTCCCAGTTTACTCGAGTTAAACTCGAGCCGCTCCCTTCATTTCCCCGAGTACATGCTCGAGAATTCGTCGCTCAAAACCCAAAACGTGCACACACCTAGCTGTGCACGTGAACTCGCCGCCGACGAACTCCGGCGAACTGCGTTTCCACTCGGCAAGTCGCAACGACCCTGACATCAACCCCAGATCAACAACCACCTCCATCTCAACTCGAAAACGGAATTCGAGTTTGAAAGCCAAACCTGGAAACATTAAGCCCACCACCTCAAAACCTGTCATCCCCTCGCTTGAAAAACTCCGACCACCGTACGTTCTGAAACTCCGGCATCGTCTTCGACTACGGCCCAGCTACCACCCCCCCCCCCCCAAAACTCGAAACACTCGATCAACTTCGTAGGCCGTGGCGATCGATTTACTAAACATAGTAAAAACTAGGGTTCTAAAAAGAATCCCACTACCGCAACCTCCCTGATGAACTTCATCAACATCAACTATTTTTCCTAGCATCTCTGATCACCCCTCTATCAACAGGAAGAAACCCGACCTCCTCCTTCAAATAGATCACCAGTAAATCACAAAAACCCATATCTCGTTCATCTAATGAATATGACCTGAATTCGAAATTTAAAATCCTGATTTTTGTTTTAAAAATCATTATTTTCGAAATGGGTTTGGATGATGTTAATGAAACTTGGATTCAAGCAGGTTGAAAATTTGATAAATTTTGAATTTGCACTGTTTTGTTTTCTTTCCAGACAACAATCCTTCATATTTTCCTGGAAATATATTTTTAAAATTTGCATTTCATAGTTACGACTACTTTTCATTTAGAATCAAAATCTAAAATTACTTAGATAGGAAGATTTCAAATTTTCTAACAGGTTTCAATGCCTGTAACAAGAACAGAGGCTAATTCCTCTAGTTTTCAGACAAATTTCTATTTATTAAACTTAAAAATATTTTAACTCTTAGTTTAATCTTAAACAAACATCTCTTGTTTAAATACCCTAGCCTAACAAGGATTAAGATGAGAGGAATTGAAATTTTATTCAAGTTTATACTCTGAATTTTTTTTAACAGAGATAAATACTTATGTATCAACACAAGCATCCAGATTTACATTCCAATATACTCAGTTCAACAACATGCAACAAACTTTCATCAAGCTTCTAAATTCTATGCATCCAGATTCAATTAGAACAAGGTAAAGTTTACTCACCTTGTTTTTTAAAAAAGAAGAAGAATGAACAGAGCAGAAATTTGGAAAACTGGGTATTTTGAATCTTCTTGTTCTAGCTTGTATTTGCCTTGAAACTTTGCTTGTTTGATCTATTGATGTTGACACTGATCTCAGGTTGAATGAATTTGTATTGTTATTAAAAGTTGAAATTTTGTTTTACTTTAAATGATGGACGAAACTGAAATGAGAAGCTTGATATAAAAAGAGAAGTTTACATGTGATTATGATTTGTTTGTACAATATCAGAGATTTTTATTTGCTTATGGAGGCTGATATGCATCTATATTGTATGCTAAGATGTCTTGCATTAATTGAGTTTGTACCAATGTATATTTTTCTCATTTTTAGCTGTACCTATTCGAGATTATGGTGGCTGATGATAATTTGTTGTGTGTACTTAGAGGATGCAAACATTCAATGCTAATGTACCTTTATACTTATTCTATGTTTTTATTTCAGCTGAGGATATTAACATTAGTTGTTGTGTACAAATCTATACACTTATCTTTTTGTACATAGATGTTTATTCTTTTTTTTGCTTGTCTCGGCTGATGGTACTTGTATGTATTTTGTTTGTTTTCTTCTTTTATTTGCATACTTGAATATATTTTATTTGTTTTGGTCTTGTTACTTGGAAACATAAATGAATTTATGTTGTTATATTTTATCTATGTGTTTGCTTTATAATGTTACCTTATTACTTAGGAATATAAATGAAATTATATTGTTAATATGTTGTTATAATTCTATCTAATATGTTTACTTTCTATTTTACAAACTATATAAGTTATGTTATATATATATTTCAATTTCCATTTCTATCTTAAATATTATTTCCAACTCTAATACTTGTCTTGTATTTCTATATTTATCTTGTTATAATTTATTTTATTTTACATTGTATAAAACCATATAGTTTATTTATTTTCATTTATATTTGAATGTATTTCTATGTTCAATATTTAATTAAAATCTATCTAATGTTGTTATTTTAATTCATTTATGATTTTGTAAAATTCATCTTATATAATTTCATTTTCTAAACCATTTCTTCATTTTAAATTCAAATCAAAATATATATGCATTCATATATACATATATATACGATTTTTTAAAGATTAAATTATTTATACCACATTTATTTGAGTATGGGGAAACTCGCATCACTTTATCATTTAATTTTACAAATTTAATTCAAAATTTAATTTAATTATCAATTTAAATTTAAAAAAAAAATCCGGTGTCGTTACAGACTTCCCCCTTAAAAGAATTTCGTCCTCGAAATTGCCAGGGAGACACAAAGATAGATGAAGAATATTTCATCAAATCAAATTGAACATCTATTCTGCATTTGGCTTACCAAATCAGAATATCAATAACAGATACTAGAACGAATCTGTTTGACACTTCACAAGATACTCGGGTTATCCAGATCTACGAAATATGCAGTGACATTGGTCAGTTCGAAAGGATAAATAACCATTCGTAGAATATACTGGAACCTAAAGAATAGATAGATACATGGATACGATCTCAGAATTTTAGTTTAAAACTAAAGTATACCTATCAACCATAACAAACAATTCATCCAAACAAACAATTTTGGCCCATTTGGAGTTTATGTCCCATATTAATATATCGAATCTTCCTCCTGGATCTACCAGAAACTATCGAAGAATTGAGAAAAAATGTCGAACCAAAGAGATTGATAGAGAAAAGATCGCTTCCTTGTTGTTACAGAGTATTGACTATTTATAGTCGTATTCCCATGTCCCCTATCTCATCCTCTTCTTGCACTCATACTTACCATCAGTGGATAGCAAGAGAATTTACTGAGGCATTCGAACGGATATCTAAGAATTACTCATTCTAGGGTATACTTCACCCTATCTCTAATGAGCTACTTAATGTGTTATACTCCTGAGCTAAAGTTCAACCTTAGCTCTGATACCAAATGTGAAGACCCAAAAGTCGACCTTCGAAAATCGGCACCCGTACTTCACTTGTACTCAAAATGCCGTAGATTCAAACGCCGAATCTGGTTCTCCGGAGCTATAACACCATTAAGTAAACAACACAGCGGAAGAAAAAGAATATATCAATATATATAACATTGATACGATGACAGATACAAAATCTGATACAATATGATACAACAGAATGATACAACAGATATCAATATACATCAGAGATATGATACAAGAAATAGCAGCGGAACGAAAATAGATAACACCAGCAGTGGATAGAATATCTCCAATAGAATGCTCCAATCCATAGCTAGCAGAAAGCAAGGTCAGTCGTCCAAGGACTGACTAGCTCCAGATAATCTACTCAACCTGAATATCTAAAAACCCCAACTCTAGACTGCTCATGTAGAAAATTATGAGCACCTAGAGTTTAGGAAAGGAACAATAAACTTCGGATCAGTCATGGGACTGGTGTGAGCAACAAAAACAGTTTATCTTTAAAAACAAATAGCAGAGAATTTTAAAGTCAATTCGCAATGCTTTTGGAAAATGAAACTACCATAAGGCCTCCCGCACACACACACACAATGCAAACGCAGAATCGGAGGAGATTTCTCCTTATATAGTCAAAGATGCTTACTACGCAAATCATTGAATATTATTACTAGTGCATAGTGCAGAAAACATTTCGAAAGTATAATATTAATCTTAGCCAACATACGACCAGTATCGTATGCCTACTATAGCTACTATGTTCACTAGCAGGTTACCGCCACATTCCATAGCAGGTAATACAACTAAAATCGTACAAGGCTCGTATTGTTTCTTTGAATTTTCCAACAAATGGTCAGGCTAAGGAACTTCCTTTCCTACCGCCGAATGGGATCGCCTCTGGCTGGACGTCACGAGAGACAAACTACTCTCTGCCGACACAAGGCCGAGTTACCCCTATAACAGGTAACTCACGAATATGCCACCTCCCGGTCCTTTGGGACCTTTATCCGAGGTGCCTTGATAAACACACAATAAATGAGATCGGAGTATCCACATAGGTTAAATACCAGGGCTCCATACCTGATACCACCCTTTTCCAGAAGGAAATGACATACCCTAAAGGGCGCGACCCTCATAACCTTGCCGCATATTCCTGTTTCGACCATTTCCGGGTTGTGAGGTCCGAAGAGGTCTCGTCCACAAAGCTACGCTTTGTCACAAAGCCATGCTTTGGGTCAACAGATGATCAAAGTAATGATCACAAAGATAAATGATCAAACAAATGATCATATCACAAATGATCAAACAATGATCATCACACAGCAACACTCAGCGTGTCACATTACCAAATTGGGAGTATATCGCTGATAACCTTCAACTACATAACCTCTGAGCTCGTACGTCTCAGAGAAGGGTGTTAAGCTAAGAGAATAAATTCTCCGCCACCAACAGAAATGTATTTGAAAGAAATCTGCTTTATATCTCAAAGTGTAATGTCAGACATGTAACCATACAAGTCTGTTCCGGGTTCGAACAGAACCGAAGGCACTTCCAAAAAAGTCCTTGCAAATCCGGGTATTCACAATCCCGATCGAACTTCCCATCACTTAGGGAATCTCTATACCAGGAGCTACCCAGTGCAGAGACAATCGATAGGTTATCCTATCGTTTTCGCAAACACCCGGTCTTCAACACCGGTCTTCAAATGCTATCCATATACAACGTATCACTTATTCGGAATGGGTTATATGACACAAAGGTCCTCACTCGGCTAAACCGAATAGTGAGCGTAATATTTAAAAACATATGGACAATGGGATTTCAATTAAGTCACAACTTAAACCCAAACTTTCTTTTCAAATGGTTTAACAAATTACCATTTCAAATTTTTTAAACAAAAAGATTCATTTCAACAACTTTCAATGGTTTAAAAAATTTCCACACTTTAATCTTTTAAACAAAAGATTCATTCAGAGATTTACCAAATTAATTTCCATTTCAATTGGATTAACTCATTAAATCTTTAAAACAAAGATTTAATTCATAACTTTCAAAACAATTTTATTTCAAATGGTTTAAATAAATCAACATTTTAAATCTATTAAAATAAACATATTTAATTCATAGCTTTCTAAAAGAATTCATTCATAACTTAGAAAAACCATTTTTCAATTCAATCTTGAAATTCCTTTAATTAAACTAGAATTTCATCTCTTATCTTAAAGCTTTTATTCTTTTAAAAAAACAGTTTTCATTTTGGAAATCTGATTCATTTATACGAGTTAAGGTTCTTGGGTTAAATCCAAATTCTCAAAATTATACTTTTAAAGTGGTTTAACTTCGTATAAACACATTTATAACATTTTTAACCGTAATTTCCAACATGGAATTCAATTTCCAAATTATTTTGAATTCAAATTCAAATTAAATTATTTAAATTGGACGCTTTATTAAGTTATTTAAAATAACTTTTATCTTACAAACTCCTTTTCAAAAGCTTTAACATTCAACCCAAATTCATTTTCAAAATCAATTGAAATCAAAATTTCAATTTCAAAAATATTAAATTAAAATTATCTGTGACTTAACCGATTTCCACGTGAAATCCATATTTGTGTGTGTAGGTGTAGTCCAGGGGTTTCACACAGTAGTGCAACATCATTCAATTATCACAAATCAGAATACAGAAATATAGTTGATAAGCGGTATTAACTATCACACTTATCGTTCATTCACAGATCATAGATATATATATCACAGATAAGTAAATTACATATCACAACATAAATCAGGATGTATCACAAAACATCACAAATCAGGAATATCAAACAATTCACATTCAATAGAATCCAAACATTCATAAGTAAGGTCAGTTAATTGTCTGATTAATTTAAATCAGATTAATTTCTTATGAATAAATTACTCATCCTGGTTAATCAACATCGATAAATTACAAATTATTTTGATTAATTATTCTTTCATCATTTATCAATTAATCATTTATTAATTAATCATTTATAATAAAATTATTTAACCTTTAATTATAATTCATCAACCTTTAATTATTAAATAATTAACCTTTAATTATTTAATTTATCATTTAATTAATTATCTTTAATTAATAATTGACCCTTAATAAATTTATTATCATTAAATTAATCATTCTTAATTAGTTATGATAAATGACTATGCTTAATCTTAAATCAATGTTAATTTCTTGCTTAATCCACTTTTAATCATAAATTAATTACTTTTAATTAAGTAATTATCTTTAATTAATGATTAGTTATCATTTATTTCTATTGATTAAGTCTTAATTACCATCATAAATTAATCATTCAACTTAACTAACATTTTTAAAGAAATCTTCTTTAAACTTTGAAAGCCAATTTATTACTAACCACAAACTTTTAAAAGTTAATTAATTTAATTCTAAACTTAAATCAATTACTTAGTTAAAATAAAAATTAAGAGTTGAGACATTGTAAAGTATTAACTATATATTTAAACCGGTATCAAAGTTTTAACTTAATTTTGTTAAACATAAACTCACAATGCTTAAGTCCAGTTGAAACACAAATTTTCTTAACTTCTTTTTATTTTTAATACTCCAGTTTGAAAATAAAACCACCCGAGGAATATTCCCAGTTTACTCGAGTTAAACTCGAGCCGCTCCCTTCATTTCCCCGAGTACACGCTCGAGAATTCATCGCTCAAAACCCAAAACGTGCACACGCCTAGCTGTGCACATGAACTCGCCGCCGACGAACTTCGGCGAACTGTGTTTCCACTCGGCAAGTCGCAACGACCCTCACATCAACCCCAGATCAACAACCACCTCCATCTCAACTCGAAAATGGAATTCGAGTTTGAAAGCCAAACCTGGAAACATTAAGCCCACCACCTCAAAACCTGTCATCCCCTCGCTTGAAAAACTCCGACCACCGTACGTTCTGAAACTCCGGCATTGTCTTCGACTACGGCCCAGCTACCACCCCCCAAAAACTCGAAACAGTCGATCAACTTCGTAGGCCGTGGCGATCGATTTACTAAACATAGTAAAAACTAGGGTTCTAAAATGAATCCCACTACCGCAACCTCCCTGATGAACTTCATCAACATCAACTATTTTTCCTAGCATCTCTGATCACCCCTCTATCAACAGGAAGAAACCCGACCTCCTCCTTCAAATAGATCACCAGTAAATCACAAAAACCCATATCTCGTTCATCTAATGAATACGACCTGAATTCGAAATTGAAAATCCTGATTTTTGTTTTAAAAATCATTATTTTTGAAATGGGTTTGGATGATGTTAATGAAACTTGGATTCAAGCAGGTTGAAAATTTGATAAATTTTGAATTTGCATTGTTTTTTTCTTTCCAAACAACAATCCTTCATATTTTCCTGGAAATATATTTTTAAAATTTGCATTTCATAGTTATGACTACTTTTCATTTAGAATCAAAAACTAAAATTACTTAGATAGGAAGATTTCAAATTTTCTAACAGGTTTCAATGCCTGTAACAAGAATAGAGGCTAATTCCTCTAGTTTTCAGACAAATTTCTATTTATTAAACTTAAAAATATTTTAACTCTTAGTTTAATCTTAAACAAACATCTCTTGTTTAAATACCCTAGCCTAACAAGGATTAAGATGAGAGGAATTGAAATTTTATTCAAGTTTATACTCTGAATTTTTTTTAACAGAGATAAATACTTATGTATCAACACAAGCATCCAGATTTACATTCTAATATACTCAGTTCAACAACATGCAACAAACTTTCATCAAGCTTCTAAATTCTATGCATCCAGATTCAATTAGAACAAGGTAAAGTTTACTTACCTTGTTTTTTTTAAAAAAGAAGAATGAACAGAGCAGAAATTTGGAAAACTGGGTATTTTGAATCTTCTTGTTCTAGCTTGTATTTTCCTTGAAACTTTGCTTGTTTGATCTATTGATGTTGACACTGATCTCAGGTTGAATGAATTTGTATTGTTATTAAAAGTTGAAATTTTGTTTTACTTTAAATGATGGACGAAACTGAAATGAGAAGCTTGATATAAAAAGAGAAGTTTACTGGTGATTATGATTTGTTTGTACAATATCAGAGATTTTTATTTGCTTATGGAGGCTGATATGCATCTATATTGTATGCTAAGATGTCTTGCATTAATTGAGTTTGTACCAATGTATATTTTTCTCATTTTCAGCTGTACCTATTTGAGATTATGGTGGCTGATGATAATTTGTTGTGTGTACTTAGAGGATGCAAACATTCAATGCTAATGTACCTTTATACTTATTATATGTTTTTATTTCAGCTGAGGATATTAACATTAGTTGTTGTGTACAAATCTATACACTTATCTTTTTGTACATAGATGTTTATTCTTTTTTTTGCTTGTCTCGGCTGATGGTACTTGTATGTATTTTGTTTGTTTTCTTCTTTTATTTGCATACTTGAATATATTTTATTTGTTTTGGTCTTGTTACTTGGAAACATAAATGAATTTATGTTGTTATATTTTATCTATGTGTTTGCTTTATATTGTTACCTTATTACTTAGGAATATAAATGAAATTCTATTGTTAATATGTTGTTATAATTCTATCTAATATGTTTACTTTCTATTTTACAAACTATATAAGTTATGTTATATATATATTTCAATTTCCATTTCTAACTTAAATATTATTTCCAACTCTAATACTTGTCTTGTATTTCTATATTTATCTTGTTATAAGTTATTTTATTTTACATTGTATAAAACCATATAGTTTATTTATTTTCATTTATATTTGAATGTATTTCTATGTTCAATATTTAATTAAAATCTATCTAATGTTGTTATTTTAATTCATTTATGATTTTGTAAAATTCATCTTATATAATTTCATTTTCTAAACCATTTCTTCATTTTAAATTCAAATCAAAATATATATACATTCATATATATACATATATATACAATTTTTTAAAGATTAAATGATTTATACCACATTTATTTGAGTCCGGGGAAACTCGCATCACTTTATCATTTAATTTTACAAAATTAATTCAAAATTTAATTTAATTATCAATTTAAATTTTAAAAAAAATCCGGGGTCGTTACAGCGAGAGAAAAATAGTGGATACTATTTTTGAAGTGAAAATGGTTAAGGAGACCGGAAAGGAAGTGATGAGGTGGAAATCGAGAGGGATTTATAAATTTAATATTTGGTTATTGAGATTTAAAAATATATTTTTATTTATAAGTTAAGTTTTATTTTAAAAAGAAATTTTTATTTATTAAACTATGTAATTTAAAGTTAGTATTGAATACTTCAGAAGTGAATTTTTCAAATACTTAATATTTATTTTAATAAATCCTAAATTTTTAAACCTGTTTTGAAAAGTGATGTTATAAAAAGTGTTTCAATATTTTAGATAATTATTTGAACATGTCTTAGAAATAAATATTTATTATTATTCTTTTAAAAACTTTTTTTTTATTTACATATGTATATATATAGAGTTTTGAAATGGGTTAAATTTATCTATAAATCTTCTCGAGAGTTGGGAAAGGGTTATTTAGTAGATGGGACATATAGGAGAATTCTCAAAATGAAATTTGGGAAAAGGTAAGAATATTTCCCAAGTAGTTAAATAAAAGTAAGCTTCGAAAAATAAAATAGAATTCATAAAAGAAGTAGAAAGGGAAATCGGAATTATAAGTAAGTATATTTGACTTTGGAAATATTGAAGGGAATTAATTAAAGAATTCCGAAACTTACAAAATTCGTTATGAACGAGTTAAGAAATTTACAAATAAATTGTAAATGATTTTGAGGAAAAGAAATAGGGAATAAATGGAATACTTCCTAAGTGTTGAATATAAAATGAAGTGGAAAAATATTCTAAGTATTGGGAAGGGGTGGAAATATTCCGTTGAAAATATAAGGATTTGAAAACTGTTTTCAAATGTAGAAGTACTGGAAGTAATATCTTATAAAGATATTTTGAAATAAATTTTGGAAAAGTCTAAAATAAGGCCTTATGTTTGCTTTTGAATGTGTATTGATAGTTAAATAACCGACTATCAATAATTGGCCAATTTCGTTAATAGAAGAGGCCGGGATCGGATTTAATTTTCTGAAAACCACTTCGATCCGGTTTGAACGTTACGAATGAATACCGTGAAGATGATGAAGATGGTGATTCGGTTTGTCCAGACCCAGGACAACTTTTATGGATGAATGCTATCAGAACATCATCATTGGAGGACGATGAGAATTCTAAGTGAAATTATTCTTGAAAGGTAATCGTAGCCTCTAGCCTCATCAACCGGAATGGCTGAAAATCAGGAGGTATGCAGCAAGGCTAAGTGGGTCATACCCAATTAGGGTATGTTATCACCTTTCTAGATAACCTCGGATATATTATATTATATGGATACGGTGCATGCGAAAGAGCTCTCGATAAGGGTGGGAACACCCGGGGTGATAACATATTCGGTTCTATCCAGGTTAGGGATAGTGCCAGTCTTGTGTTGCAGGGGATCCCGGCGAGGTCCTCGGTACATTTTTCTAGATGTGTACCGTGATAGGTGGTACCCCAGTGCCTAGTCATTGTATGGAATCCAATCTCCAATAAGCTCTGTATGGTTTTGATTGTGCCCAACTATGCTGAAACGTGAAATGCAAGCATTTCGGCTATTTTCTATTTACTTGATTTAGACACTATAATAATATCAGATGGATTTGATAAATATGTTTTGGTTATTGTAAGGTAAAAACCCATCGTGTTTATGTGTGATGTGGTCTTACGAGATACCTTTGTTTCCAAAGGATTTTGATAAAAGTTAATAATTCAAATTGAGTGTGTTTTCTTACGCTGGTTTTCCAGACTGACTCGGGTGTTATATTATTATAATGCTCTGGTCAGACCGAGTATTACTGATTTAGGAGAGGATGCTATGGAGCTCAAGGAATGAGCTGGATGAAAGAGACGTACTTCCGTACTTGATTAATATTTTCTGCTGAATGAGGACAAGTTATTATAATTGTCCAGATTGATGTATTGATTGTTGTACTCTGATGATTGTAAGTATTAAACAGTTATAGATTCTTTTGTATAAAATCTGTTATTATATATTGTATTTTGTTCCGATGCAATTGTGAGATTCTGTGTTGAATGTTGCTAATTTTCTTCTACCTTTTTCTTCTTTCCCTAATGAACTGGTGTTTCCAGCACTCGATTGCCCGGCATTCTATACAGTGGACGTATTAATGTCGATTTTCGAGGGTCGAAAATACCCGATTCGTTAAAAAAAACCCTATTTTATTACTGAAAACTCACAATTTGAATCAAAGAAGATAATCAAAGAAGATAGAGAAGTGGAAGAGACTATGAAATTATCAGAAATTGCAAAACAATATAAATTTTGTCAAATCAACATAAATAATTGGGAATCTCCATCTAGAATTGATATTTCAAAATAAAAAGAAATCGTGGGAGATTTTTTCTATCGTATTTCCGCAATTCCAAAATTCCTAAGACATATTCAAATTCATAGTTATATGCTAATCAATTATTGAAATAAAAATACTAAGGTTTCCACTCACAGATTATCCTTAGCTTCTCTCATATTGATTTGCAATGCTAAAACAACTCCTTTTAAGATCTCCTTCTTTTGATACACACACACACACACACACACATATATATATAGCGAAGGATGGGTATATATAATTTTGTTAGATTCAGAGAGGTTGGGGGAGAAGAATTTAGATTAAAGGAATAATTAGAAAGGATTAGAATCCTCGACTAAATTTCTAATTGAATTTCTGAATCTAACTGAAGAGAGAAAATGGCAGAGGTTCGGGGTATTTCTCAAATATTTATGAATAAAAAGTGGAGAGGATGGGGTCCTATTTATAGGAGTTGAAACACATCAGAACTGTAGGATCGAGTTAGATGAAAATGGACAAATCTGAACGTTTAATAGCGTAACACCCTAGCTGCCGCCACGACCAAGCGATCGACCTCTTCCTTTCAAGCGGTCGAACCTTAGGAGTCGAACTCTTAAGGTTAAGGGGATCGACCTCTTGCCCTTTGTTTTGGGAAATTTTGAACCGTTGCTTTTAATTAATTTTATTCCATAATTAACTTTAATGTTAATTGATTAACTTAACGTTTGCATAACCTCCAATTAAACCTACCTTTAATTTTTGAAATTCAAACCCTAAATTTAAATACTCATTTGAATTTGAATTCAAACTAAATTAATTTAAATCTGAAAACTTCAAATGCTAATAACTTCTTCGTTTGAGCTCCGTTTTCAGCATATTATGTATGGAAATAAATCAGAATTTTGCCATGAACGCAATGGAATAACTTTCGTGATCAAATTTCAACTTTTATAAAATTTCCATTTTCAACCCTACTTTATTAAGTTTAATTCGTTAAATTTACTTATGGTTGATTTTATGAGGTGTTACATTCTTCCCTCTTTAAAGGATTTCGTCCCGAAATCTTTCAAAGGGCGAATAGCGTAACGTGCAATAACATCCATGTTACATAACCAAATTATCTACACAACCATCTACTCAACCAAATGCAATATAATTATATATTATAGACATACTAAAAAGAGCTCAATTCTAGAGTGAGTGTGTAATTTTGTCATGCAAATACCCTAAACATGCATAAAAATATCTACATGAGTGTAAAGTGATTGCGAAAAAGTATGGCAACCATCCTCTACCATCCAGTCTAGCAACCATGATGCAACCAAATCCTAATTTTGGAGAGAAAATGTACTAATGAAAAGCTCTGGATAAGTGATTTTCATCTTCTCCTTGATTTCCCATGTGCTTTCTACCAGGTTGTCTCCTCATTGTACTCGGACCAGCCTAATTATTTTGTTGCGGAGTTTCCTAGTTCAGTGCTCCATAATGCATGCGGTGGCATGGGGTACTGTTGGCTCCATCTCTAATTCCTTCAACTAATCAGGCTCAACTCTACTAGCGGTGTCATGAAGGCGTTTTCTAAGGTGAGAAACATGGAAAACATTGTGGACACCTGCCAATTTGTCAGGAAGCTCCAAGTGATAAGCAAGTTTTCCTATCCTTTCCAAAACTCTGAATGACCCAACGAATCTAGGTGCCAATTTTCTAAACTTGCGAGGGAGACTTTGACAAATACCATATCTCCAACCTCAAAATCAAGCTCTTTCCTTCTTGTATCTGCATAAGATTTCTGACAACCTTGCGCTGCCTTCATTTATTGTCTGATCAACTTTACTATTTTCGTGGTATCATGGATCAAATCTGTAGCCTAAATTCAGGTTCAAATGTAACAACCCTCTCTAGAACAGGCCTAAATTCCGATCCAGAAAAGATCCATCGAAACTTTGACCCATTCTAAAGCTGGCTGTTGGTTAGTGAAAATAACAAAACAGAGTTATCTATTTATTCTTTCAGAACTCACGGTGGAAGGAATAAAATATAATAACAATAATAGTACCCATTTATTTCAAATCATTTCAAATTCCATAAACATTACATAATGTCAACCGTTATAATATTTTGTTCAAATATACATTTCATGGGTACAATAGAAAATAACACAAAAAATAGATAGTAGCTGCCACAAGTTTCACTCTTAACATCTTGAAGTTTTATCAGCTCCTTCTCTAACCTATGTTGTAATGAGGAGGGAGTCAGAACAACCAGCGTCTGGTGAATAAAAACATCGAGTCTTACCATTTTATTACTTGGGCAGTATATTTCAAAATAAGAATATATCTACGTACATAAAACCATTTAATACTTCTTATAAGGAAAGGCGGACCCTCAGTCAATCACTTAATACCTTATCCCAAAGTGGGCCCCTATCGAGATACAAATTATCTTGCCTAATAACTAACCCATTGGACATTTAATACTTCATTTAGGGAAAACACATATATAAAATTATCATCTTTACATGATTTCTTTTCCAAAAATATCCATAACAATGGATTCTAATATTCACAACAAGGATGAAATATTCATAACTAAAACTACAATAAATAGACTTGTAAATAGAAATAAGAACTTAATTTATTACATCACTTAAATGGAATATCCTAAACAATAGGAATTTCAATTCTAAATTCATATTCTATTCAACTCCTCTTTACAAAGAAATAAACAAAGGAATTTTTATGGAATAAATGGTGTAAACTACGAATAGAATTCGTACTCTAAACCTTTATTTTATTATTGAAAACTCATAGTTCATACTTCTCAAAAAATTTGATAATTCAAGAAATACCATTAATTCCAAGGTAATAGCCCTAGTAAGTATTTATATCCTATTATTGTTTCCGCTATGAGTTTAGATTTTTATAAATCTCTGATAATTTTCATGTTTATTTGCAGGTACCAAATCCAATGATTCATGCTTTGATGGACTTGGGTTTCGATTTTTGTCGAAATTTGGGCCCATTAAAGTGTGGGTTGTTACATTCAAAAATATTGTGAATTGTAGGCTCAAATTAGCATAAAAAACTATTGCCTACATATTCTTGTTTTAGATCTAATATGAATTATTGTTACAGAACTCTTGGGCTCACAATAAACATTGATCCCCTAACCACTCTATCCTTCATGCGAACTACATGGCCATCACAATAGATAACAACCATGTTCCTCGTCATCCAATCCATCCCTAGTATCAGGCTATAGCCCAAAAAATTAAGTACATAAGCATTACAAAATAACCCGAACCCTCCCCTAGACTATTTAATATCTCTACATATCATAGAAAGAAGTGCTTAACCTCCCAACATTTTCCACACTATAAGAGAATCATCAATGACATGGAGAACTATGCGTAAACTATCTACAAGATCACTAGCAATCAAGGTTTTAAATCTTGGATTTTGATCATGTCTCGTCTCGGAAATTCTACACATAATATCCGTATCGGACGAGATCTCGGGTGAGATGAGTGTATCTCCGGTGTACATCTCGGATTCTAAAGGCTATCTCAAGACTATCTCGGAGTAACTTAAACATCCAAAAATGACATTTTAATTTTTTTATGATAATTGTTATCTAAATATAAACTTATTAACATACACAATTCATAAAAAAACAATAATACAAAATTTTCTTTTAGAGGAGAGTGGTTACATGATTATTGTGGTATTGATTAACTAAATTTTACTCATTTGAATATTAAAAATAAAAAATAAACAAAATGTCATCTATTTTTTGCATTCGTTAAAAAATAAAAAAATAAAATTAGAGAGCTAGTAAAAAGTCATCAGAATGCAATTTCTTTTTGACTCACATAAGAAGTTAAAGAAATATGTGAATGAAAAACATCTTCGAATGGGATCTTCTATTAAGATTTATCTCAAATTCTGCTTGAGATATAAATATCTCAAACGATATGAGTGTCGAATATGGTATAAAAAAATTTAATGTATTGTTTTGCTAAATCTCATCTCGCTCAAGTTCAAAAATGAGATCTCGAGTGAGATCTCGGGTGAGATAAACAAGATCTGAAACAGTGCTAGCAATAAAAGAATGTAAACCCCCTGTATCAAATAAAATACATATCGGCAAATCATAAATAGAAAGCACATCTTCCAAGATGATGTTCTTTCCCTTGTCAAGGTTAGGCAAATGCTCGAACATAAGTAGCATGAAGATTATAAGACTTGACCACTTTTTTGCTTTTTGGAAGAGACGGACAATCTTTCTTGAAATGACCCGATTGGTCACAATTAAAGCATTTCCTCACTAGAAGTTGACCTTGCAATCTTTAGCAATATGCCCTTTCAAATAGCACCTATTACAAGTCATCCCTCCCTTCTTAGCTTAGCCTTGCTCACCTTTGACCCATTTACCTTTCCTCTTGTTTTGTAATTTGGGCTTCAATTCAACTTCGTTGTCCTACTCATTGAGGCCTCTCACTAGTGGTAGAGTTCAGCAACGCCACTTCAATAAGATTTTCAAAAGTGGCATCCACCGGAACATGACTAAGAGCAAGATCCCTAAGAGGTAAGTTAAGTCTCTTTGCAAACTTGATGGCCTTTTTAGAAGGAATATTAGTCGTGTCTATCCCGAGCCTAACTGAACTCATTAGTATGCTCCTTTATGATCTTATCACCTTGTTGAAGATACGTGAACTTCTCCAGTTAGAAGCCCTTCTCGGCCTTAGCAACTGAGCCTCAAACCTCCTTTGAAACTCTTTCCAAGTCGTAGAATGTTCATCCACCTCCTCTACCACTATATCCAACTAACATAAAGCTTCCTTTTATAGTTGCCTAGATGCTAGTCACCTCCTTACCAAATTCTCCAGTGTTATTCACTCACTAGCGTGAAGCCATGCATGAGTCTCTTTTAATGACTCTGTCTCCTTATAGGGCTTGCCCCTCATGTAGAGGTTATTCGTACAAAGTCTCGGGAAGTCACGAGCGGGTGGGTAAGGTTAGTGAGGGAATATGCAACACTCCTCCCAATGCGTGAATATGGGGACTTTTGCTGAAGGTGGGTGCCCTACAATGTATCATGTAAATAACTCTGGAACCATGTTGATTTCTAAGAACTGAGGCCCCAAAGGCGCCTCTAGCGGTCATAACTCGAGTGGCATGACTCATATTAGCTATCTATAAATGAAAATTATTAGTGACTTCCCCAGAAGATAATGATAAACAAACGAGTGGGTGCCTAAGTGTTATATGTATAAATATAACAAAATACAAGTATGCTCTCTTAACCTTATCCTAATTTATGGTGATTAGGTAAACTAAGCTCTAATACCACATGTAATGACCCGCCATTCATGACACCCATAATCTATGTACAAAAGACATACAAATTCCATAAGTACTATAGATAATGGTTCTTAAGGTAGTAATTAAATCAAATTAAGCATATCTATCATAATATATATATATATATATATATATATATATTAATTATCTCATAGTAGAAGGAATAAATATAAGGGAACTTTGTATAACACCCTCATCGTGTTTCAAAATACATGGTCATCCATCCTTAAAATAAAGTTGTAAAAAACACCCTTATTTTTAGTTTCAGCCAAACTGAAAATATTTAGGGTTTCTAAAACTATAGATATTTGTAGTTTTTGAAAGTGCAAATATTTGCTACATTTTTTAGAAAAAAATAAAGAAATAATTTTGCTTATAAAAATGTGAGATTAAGTTTCAGATTTGATTTTTGAAAAAAAAGCAAAAAAAATTGTCGAAAATAATTTTAGTTAAAAATGTTTTTGAGAAGGTTTTTTCGTGTATTAAACTTGAAAAGAAAGGACAGATCCAATTTCCCGCTAAATATAATATCAATATAAATATATATAAGACTAATGCATATCATATAAATGAGATATAAGATCTAAGAATATAGTACATCGTACTTTAAACAAATGGATTATAAACGGTGTAGCAAATCATATACAACATGTCTCATAATATATATAGTCTCACATGTCTACAACCTAAAATACTGGATAGATATAGTAATAATGATAATGGTTATGGCACTTACCTCTAGTTAGTAGAATCCCTGTTATACTCAACCTATTCAAGTAATATATAAAAAAAGAGAAAATAGAAAGACATTTCGACATAAAGTATGAAAAGGAAATATCACTAATTTTCATGATTACCAATAAGCTAGCACGTCATGTACCATACCAAATGGTATAATATGAGGTAATGAAACCATACTTCAACTTGTATCTTCACTTGCGTCCAACAAGTTAGCATATTTCTACTATAGTGCTACATAAAACATAATAAGTCTATTAACTATTAATCACTATAGAAATCAAGCATGACAACCGCCATACACTAAGCTACTATGGTTATAACATCCCTTTCGGAAAGTTAACAAAAAGATCTTTTAGCATAGTGGTTAGTGTGTGGTGTTGCTTTCCAAAGCAATAGGTTTCAAATCTCACGGTCGTCACATTTGGTTTCAGAGCCGATACCTAGTCGGAATTTTTGTTGTAATGTTGTGGATGTCAGTTGGTCTAGTACTGATGAGGTTACAAACACAACGCCCGAGTGGTGCATGATGATGAGCCAACGAGGACATTGGGCTCTTTAAGTGGGTAGAATGTAACATCCATTTCCGAAAGTTAACACAAAGATCTTTTAGCACAGTGGTTAGTGCGTAGTGCTGCTTTTCAAGACAGCAGGGGTTCAAATCCACGGTCGTTGTAATAGTCATTAATGTAACACCAATACCACGATGCTCCACCATATCATCCACTACCTATAATCGTACCAAACTCAAATCGATACATATGTGCCTTGTTGCTACCATTTTTTAATAGGAGGACTTAGGATAAGTAACTCGAGGCCCATAACCCTTCCTAAAAAGTATCCCGATGTCTATTGCCTTTGTTACCAAAATAGGACGTCTCCTATCTCTGACTCAATACCTTTTATATAGCATGTTGGGTGGTTTTTCAGATCGTTTAGTCAGATGTAAATCTATGATTCTTCTAAAAGATTGGATTATGGAATAATATATTGCAAGTTGCAAACACCTTAGATCATTGAACTGTCAAATGAAATGAAAAAAAACTGAAAGAAGCTGATGCTTTAGGTATATTCTTTGATAACCTTTTATATAGCATTGTTTGTTAACGGCAGCGAGCAGCTGCTGTTTACTACATCCACCATTCGTTAACTATGGGATTTACATGCTTGTACAACCATTGGTTTGCGTTCAAGTCGTTAATTTACGTTAGTTTAAAATGTTTACTATATCAACATGGTTCTTTTATGTATATTCATATTTTCCAACCATCACTATCAAGTCGTTAGTTTATGTTCACTTTTTAACGTTAATTATTAAAACAAGGCAGGATTTATTATTATGGTTATAACCAGTTAAATATAAATACATAATACATTTTTATTTCTAAAAAAATTTGGTTACTGGACCAAAATAAAAGGAATAATTACAAAAGACATTATTGGTACAAATCATACTTCTCACCAAATGATTATCACTTTACCACACCAAGCACTTCAAATTAAAGCCAGCATAAAAAAAATCTCAATATCACAGAATCCTTCTCAACTTATGAATACATCTTGTATAGATCAATCAAATGAATCAATTATACTCACTAAATAACATACAAGTCAACATGCTAAAAATTATAAAACCAAATAATATAGGTTGATAGCAGATGGATACACAGCTTAAGGACCATCTATTGAAAAATATAGAAGCAGACCCATCTACTCCTGAAACATTTTAAGAAAACAATAATACTTCATTGCCAATAAATGAATACATACACGTTGGAGTAATATGAATGTTGTGCGAGCATTGAAGCTTCTTGCTCTTTCTGATTTGATCCTAGGTAAATCTGTTCACCTATATTGGCTAATAAAGGAAAAGAAGATAGCCTCGACCATATAACAATCTAGAGGAAATGTTTTGATATCCAACACTGCAAAATACCCATGATTGTATAAAATTTGCATTCTTTAAAACATTTCAGAACCTTCCCAAACATCAAATTTGACGTATTTAAATTTTAATATCAATGCAAAGATGAAAATTTTCACAAGGATATTACAAGTGATAACTTTTTAGAATTAGTGGTATAGCTCTAAAATAAAATTACGCAACCAAGGATATTTCTCATATAAATGCTGCATACAGATTTTGTTAGTGATCATAATATACATATACATACATGCATATGTTTTAATCATGTTGTGTTTTGCTACTTTTTACACTTGTTATTCTAGAGCTAATTATGTTAAGTTTTATTCATAAAAACAATCAACCTGATTTTGTTTAAATCGTTGGGTAAAATTTTGTTTATAAATTAATATTTTCTGATAAAATGAATAGTCAAACGATAGCCTTGTATTTTTTGAATGTGTTTAAAGTAACATATTTCTTTTTTTTTCTTTCTATTGCATGCTTCTCATTTCACATATCTTAGCCCGGGAATAGCTATTACGTTACTTTTTATAGGGATACTTGATTGGTTGCAAGTTTGAGAAAGTTGTTGCTACCGCTGAATCATTTTACAGGTATGTTCTTTAACTTCAGTTTACTTTCTGAACCCAAATTTTAGAATTTTCAATTTTCAATTTTCAATTGTCATTATTAGCTTTTTCCACATTCACCATTATGAAATTTCTAAATGCTTTGAGTGTACAATGCTTGGTACATTAAGAACCATATTACCCTGTTACTATCTTGTTTATGCTTGGTAAGGTAAATATAATAAGAATTTTAGTTAATAAATATGATTTTTTGTATATTGCAGAAAATCAAAAATGGAAAACACATCATCAAGTTGTAGTAGCAAGTCTGTTGCATGTACCTCAAATGCTTATGTTAACGATAATGTAATTATACAAGAAATAACCGATTCAAGTGTGCCACTAGCTTAAAATCTTTCAAATAAATAAAGAAAAATCTACACCTTTAAATGTAAAACTCATGAAATCCGAAGTATGGAAAGATTTTGATAAAGAAGTATTGGAGGGTAGTAATAGTGTTAAGGCCACTTGTAAATATTGTTTAAGGATATTCAATGGAGCTACATCACTAGGAACAACACATTTGAAGAATCATGCAAAAGTCTGTCCTAAAAATACTAAAAATAAGAGACTATCTGGGCCACAACTTTTGACTACTAGAAAGTCTCCTAGTAAACCACTCAAATTAGCGAGTTGGAAATTTCATCAGAATAGGACTCGAATGTATTTTGCTCGTATGGTTGCCAAACATGATTATCCGTTCAATATGATGGAACATGTTTACTTTCAAGAATTTGTAAGGAGTATTAATCAAACCGCTAAGCTCTATTCTAAAAATACAGTGCGCTGTGATGTTTTGAAACTTTATGCCGATATGAGAGCTGAATTACAACAAATATTTGATTGTTTGTCCGCTCGTGTTAGTCTTACTACAGATTTATGGACATCTAAAATCAGAATATAGGTTATTGTTGCTTCACCTGTCATTACATCGATGATGATTGGAAATTGCAAAAAAGAAGTTGCTTATCATGAAATGCCTCCTCCACACACCGGAATTGCTCTTAGTGCTGCTATTAAAATAAAATTATTGCATTGGAATTTAGATAAGAAGTTATTTTCATTTACTATTGATAATGCTTCAAATAATGATGTTATGATAAGAGATCTCAAGGATTGGTTAGATGGTAAAGGTGTCATGGTTTTAAAAGGTGATTTATTCATATGCGTTGTTGTACACATGTATTGAATTTAATTGTGCAAGATGGTTTAAAAATCGTGCATGATCTCATTGTAAAGATAAGAGAAAGTGTTAATTTTACAAAGTCATCACAATCTAGAAAACAAAGTTGGGAAAATGCATTGGCACAAACTAGATTAATTGGAAAAGGAGTTTCATACGATGTTCCGACACAATGGAACTCAACATATCTTATGCTTGAAAGTGCGCTTGAATTGCATCTTATAACACCCCGATATTTTACGGGAAATATAATTAAAAATAAATTAAAAGCACATTTGGTACAATGGTAAAGGTGCATGTTGACTTCCTTAGTGACCTAGGATCAAGTCCCGTTGTCGCCCAAAATCTGGAGCGATGTTTTTTTTAACTAGTTTGTTTCCAGCGATTTTCCTACGTATTTCAGCATTGTTACTGACATGTGGCGGCTTCCCATTCGCTCCAGTGATGTAATAGGATGAGATGGCTAAATTTTATTGGTTGAGTGGTGTGTATGGGTTAGAATGGATAACCATTAAGTGTACGAAAGAACAAGATTTAATCTAAAATATTCTAATGGATTATATTCACTCAAACAATCTATAAATAAACCATTTAACCTAAACCTAATCTCTTATTCAGCTGTCGCCATAATTCTACAGTAAAATTAGTGTGTATTATTCTTCCTCCTTTACTCTACTAAATAAACAAATCACCAAATTAAATTATATATATTCAAGCAATTTAGGGAATTTAGGAATCAAAGGGAGAAAGATTAAACCAAAGATTTTTTTCAAATTTATGCAAGCTCAAGTGCCAGGTGAGTGGGAATTAATATGAAATAGAAAAATAAAGTAGTTCAATTTTAGTTCTTTTTTGGCACATTAATATGAATTAATTTATATTATTAATTAAGAATAGATGTAAATTATTGCAACTTCTTCTTCTTCTTCCACTTCTCAAATCTAATTCATGTTTGGTTTAAAATATGGGACATATAAATTGTAAATTCACGTTTTATGGCATAAATAAGATTGAAATTTATGTAAGTTATTGTATCTTCTTCTTCTACTTCTCAATTCTAATTCATGTTTGGGTTGAAATTTGGAACAAACAAATTGTTATTCATGTTTTATGGCATAAATAAGATTTGTTTAATTAAGTTGAATTAGAATTGTTATTCAATTTCTAATGGTAGAACGGGTTAGTTGAATAAATTCAGAATATGTTACTTGAATAAAATTATAGTTTTGATTGATAAAATTACATAATTTTGAATATGGTTTTGGAACAAAATTGGGAAGTCTAATTGGCATAATTGTTTGTTTCATATGTGGCCTTAGAATGTAAAAGTGGAATTTTGTGTAATTACATGGTTTGTGGCTATTGAATAAAAATTTTGTATAGATTAAATCTCTAAAAGGAGAACGTAAATTAGGGTGAAAAAAAATGTAAATTAATGGACCCTAAAGGCTAGTGTAAATCTGTAACAAAATGGCATAAAAATTACAGACAAACCATACGGACTGAACGGACGTAAAATTGAAATACCATTTATGTAAGAAAAAAAACTATGAAATAATCAAATCGGATGTAAAAATGGCCTAAAGCAGGTTAATAGAAATAAACAGTATGTAAACTGTAACAATAAATTTAATTAATCTGGAAGCGATTTGGTAGGCAGACCTTGTAAAGGTCTGGATAGGCGTTTCATGCAGTTAAGACCAGAATATAGTTTTGGTTGTACGTACTAGGAGCGGGCAAGTAGGTTCGCAAGGATGTTTGTTACCTTTCATAGGTTTCTAGTATGTAGGATAGATAGCATCCGCAATCGTATGCTTCTTCAGGCAGATCGACGCCGACGGAACAAGACAAGTGTGCTCCGACGTGGGCTTCTTTAGGCAGATCGTTGGAGGATTTTGCGCAGCCAACCCAGCTATGGGCGCTCTTTCAGAGGACCGAAACTTTGGATAGGGGCAAGTCCACGTTGGTGACCGAGGAGACAGGAGGATAGGAGTCGGTTTGGCGGAGCCTGAGTGCAACTTCGAGGTCCTGCGAGGTTGTTTGAGTCGGCGTCGGTCAGACGTATGAGGCATTTAGTCACAATGCACGGGTGAAGAGCATGACTTTCATGCTGTAGCACGTGGATAGGTAAGGACAACAGGTTCGACAGGCCAATTGACGTTTAGTATTACTACATAGTTGACTTCCCTAGAGTGACCACGGACTTTGGCTTCTTAGGAACTGTATCTAAGAAGGATTCACTGCATTATATTATTCACCCTCTGCGATATCCGGGGAAGACCTGGAATTAAACTGTTTTATTCTTTCTGCTTCATTTTATTTCTCATTCACTATACTTTATGTTTGACCCATTCCTATTTTTCCTGTTTCCCCAAATCACAGGAGGGCGGGTCTAGGTTGCAGTTCTTTGCAGCTTGGAGGGTCATTGGAGCAGTTGTTATCTTTGGCTTTTGTTTCTTTTGTTTCACGTACTTTGTTTCTCTTTTTTCCATATTTTACTCTATATATGGGGACCTATATTGTGAACTTTGTTATGTTTTATGTTTTGGTGGAGACTACTTGGTACTTTTGGTTTCATAAATAAATTTGGGATAATGTTGTTTTTAATGAAGCTGTTTTGCTATTAATTTATAATTAGTGAAAGTTTTCTTCCACTGTAATATTTTAATCATTTTCTGATGTTGCCTTAGTCTCTGTGCTATGTTATGGATTTTTATTTCACCTGACCACCCGTGCTTCTAGTCATGTCCGATTTTCGAGGTGCCTAGAGGTGCGGGGTGTCATAGTTGGTATCAGAGCTAAGGTTTCGATAATCCTAAAAATATTATAAAAATATAAAGGTTTTCGAATAATTTTTAAAGGATATTCCAAATAATACTTTTAAAAGTATATGTATATATTTTGGGAAAAAAAGAAATTTTAGAAATGGAACCCTTATATCTCTTCCTCCCTATCTATTGAACTATTTGTGGAGTACCTAATCCCATCTTTTTAATATCCATAGATAGAAATGTCTGAACCGCAAGATATCCCCGAAGTTCCAGGCCTTAATATGCTTGCTTGGTTCAGACATTATTTGCAAGCTACTGCACAAGCAGAGCCACCAGCTAGGGATGCTGCTCCGGCGAAAGGGGCTCCAGCTCGTCCGCTTGGCATTCCTGATTTTCCCAAGTTATGAAGGACTACACCAGCTTAGGAGGCAATTCGTTTCTTGGCACCAAGTCATATACTGAGATGAGGGCTTGGATCTGTAGTTGTGAGCGGATATTTGGACTTATGGGATTGGAGAACTTGGCTCGGAGGCAGTTGGCTTCATGGCAGTTGTAGGGAGAGGCTCTTTGTTGGTGGGAGATTGTGGAAGCAGAGGCTGATAATTTGACTTGGGCGGATTTTCATACTTGGTTCGAAAGGAAATTCTTATCGCATGCTGAAGAGGGAGTGCAGCTAGAGAAATTTATACAGCTCAAGCAAGGGGATATGGCAGTTAAGGAATATGTTAATCAATTCAATGAGCTTGCCATATTTGGACTAGACCTGATCAATACTCCTCACAAGAAGGCGCTAAAGTTCGCTAAGGGTTTGAGTCAGCCACTGCAGAGTTTGGTGGTGGGCCACATTCCGATGGGAGCCACTTTTGAGGGATTGGTAGAGATGGCTTTACTTGCTGATACTGAGAAGAAAGGAGATGTGGCGTAGAAGAGTGATGGGAAGAAGCAGTGGAAAGGAAAGAGGAGAGGAGGAGGAGGGTCAGGTGGAAAAAGGAAAGTTCCAAGGAAGGACTGGAAGTGCAATACTTGTGGGAAACCAGGTCATCTTGCTAAGGATTGTAAAAGGGCAGGAGAGCGACCTAGACTGAGGTGCTATCTTTGCGACCAAGAGGGGCATATGAAAAAGGACTGTCCGTCGAAGCCCAAGACAGTTCACAGACACCTTTACAGCCTACTCAGGCTTATACATTAGAGGCAGCTCCTTCCTCTAGTACTTGTCCGGTTGTGGACAAGGGAAAGAAGGTGATCATCGAAGGTGTGTTATCTATCTCCGATTTTCCTGTTCGTACCCTATTTGATTTTGGAGCTTTGCACTCTTTTATATCTAGTACTCTGGTAGAGGGTCTTGGTCTTGATGCTTGCTTAGTGACCGACCCGGTAGTAGTATCAAATCTCGTAGGAGGATCGGCCTATTTGTCCATGTTATGTCGGGATTTGAAATTGTTTATTTTAGGGGTTGAGTTTGACTGTAGTGCCTTTGTATTGGGCTTTTTCGGGTTCAGGTTGATTCTTGGTATGGATTGGCTATCCATGTATGGTGTTGTTCTTGATTGCGATAAGAGGGTAGTGAGGTTAGGCACTTGTAGTGGACGTACCTTAGAGGTATCTTGTGATCCTAAAGGATCAGTCATGTTGAGCTACCTTTATTCTCTTGACTTATCGCCCGATAGTTTAAGTTCGGTACCCGTTGTTAGAGACTTTACAAATGTGTTCGAGGAGGTTGCTGGCCTTCCACCTCGAAGAGAGATCAAGTTCAAGATTTATCTTGTCGATAATGCCAAACCGGTTGCTTTACCGGTAAGGCATATGGATCCTAAGGAACGTCGTGAGTTGAGCAAGCAGATTGGAGAGCTTTTGGAGAAGGGCTTCATTCGTAGGAGCATTTCTGAGTGGGGCGCACCCGTCGTCTTTTCCATTAAGGCAGATGGCTCTCTCGGGCTTTGCATGGATTATAGGGAGCTTAATAAGCTGACGAAGAAGAATCGTTATCCTCTTCCCCATATAGATGATCTCTTCGACCAGCTAGTAGGAGCCAAGGTATTTTCGCAGCTCGATTTGGCCACGGGATTTCATCAGTTGCATGTGGTGGAGGATAGCATCGAGAAGACTGCGTCTAGGACTCTGGATGGGTTATTTGAGTGGTTAGTCATGCCATTTGGGTTAACCAATGCTCCGGCATATTTTGTGGACCTGATGAGTCGAGTATTTCATGAATCGTCGAACAAGTTTTTGGTGGTGTTCGTCGAGGACATTTTGGTTTATTCATGAAGCAAGGAGGAGCATATTGTTCACTTGGAAGAAGTGCTTAGGACCTTTTGAGCACATAAGTTGAAGGCAAAGTTCTCTAAGTGCCACTTTTGGAGGGATGAGGTTCGCTTTTTGGGACACATCATTTCGGAGGATGGACTTGCAGTAGATCCGGCGAAAGTGGCAGCAGTACAAGATTGGCAGACCCCTAAGAATGCCACAGACATAAGGAGTTTCTTGGTCTTGTGGGCTACTATAGGAAGTTCATTAAGGACTTCGCTAGGATATCAGCACCACTTACTCGCCTTACCAAGAAGAACTCAACTTTTGTTTGGGATGCCAAGTGTGAGGATGCCTTTGGTTCATTGAAGGAAGTTTTGACTACAGCGCCCGTATTGGTATTACCGGATGGAACCAAGCCTTTCCCAGTTTATATAGATGCTTGTGATACGAGGCTAGGGGCGGTACTGATGCAAGAGGGTAGGTTAGTGTGCTATGCGAGTAAACAGTTGAAAACGCATGAGAAGAACTACCCGACGCATGATCTTGAGTTGGCAGCTATAGTTTTTGTTCTCAAGTCTTGGAGGTACTATCTCTTAGGAGAAAGAATTGGGATTTTCACGGATCATAAGTCTTTAAAGTATCTATTCTCTCAGAAAGACTTGAATTTGAGACAGCAAAGATGGATGGAGTTTTTAGCCTCTTATGACTTTGAGATTTCCTATACCCTTGGCAAGGGTAATGTAGTGGCAGATGCGTTGAGTAGACGGAAAGTAGTTTTAAGTCCTATGGTTTTGGAATGGAAGCATTTGGAGTACATTTCTACCTTTGATTTTAAACCTCCATCGGATTTAGCTCCGGGGTTGTTGGCAGCCCTCGACGTCCAGCCTACTTTGATGGAGCAGATTGGAGCAAGGAAAGGTGAGGACAAAGAGTTAAAGGACATTTTAGATAAGCTTGGTAGAGGAGAGTCATCACCACATCTTAGGCGCTATACCATGGACACTAAGGGATGGCTTAGAAAGGATGGTAGACTTTGTGTTCCCCGTAGTGAGGATTTAGTAGATGCGGTGTTGGTTGAGTCACATCATTCTAGGATGACAGTGCACCCCGGTGGTGATAAGATATACCGGGATATGAAGAGGGTATTCTATTGGCCTGGAATGAAGAAGAGGGTAGCGAAGTATCTATCAGAGTGCATCACTTGCCAAAAGGTAAAGGCGGAACAAAAGAAGCCCGGAGGACTATTGTAGCCATTAGATATTCCATTATGGAAATGGGAGAGCGTCTTTATGGACTTCGTGGATCGATTACCAAGGTCGCGGAGAGGGAACACGAGCATTTGGGTCATTGTGGATAGACTGACGAAGAGCACTCATTTTATACCCATTAAGAGTAATAAGACGGCAGCTTCTTTGGCGACTCTTTATGTAACGGAGATAGTTAGCTTCATGGAGTTGCCGCCAGCATTGTGAGCGATAGAGATCCATTATTCACCAGCAAGTTTTGGAGGACTCTTCAGCAAGCCTTAGTAATGGAATTTAATCTGAGCACGGACTATCACCTTCAGACAGATGGACAGACTGAGAGGGTAAATAGGGTTTTGTAAGATTTTCTCAGATTGTGCATTATTGACTCCGGAGGCTCTTGGGAAGACCACCTACCTTTGGTGGAGTTTGCGTATAATAATAGTTATCAAGCAAGCACTGGGATGGCACCGTTCGAGGCCCTCTATTGCAGACCATGTAGATCACCAGCCTGTAGGTGGGATACCACCGATAGGATCTTGCTTGGACCAGACTTGGTGAGGGAAACTTCCGAGAAGGTGGATTTGATTCGCAAGAGGTTGAAGACTACACAAGATAGACGAAAGTCATATGCCGACAGAAGACGTTCAAATTTGGAGTTTAAGGTTGGAGATATGGTTTTTGTCAAGGTTTCTCCTTTAAGAAACGTTATGAGATTTGGCTTAGTGGGTAAGTTGACACCAAGATTTGTAGGACCCTTCCCTATTACCGCACGGATTGGAAAAGTGGCATACAGAGTTGATCTTCCAGATAAGTTGGCGAGAGTTCACGATGTTTTTCATGTTTCACATCTAAGGAAGTGTCTACATGATTCCGCAGTAGTAGTAGGACCCGATCAGCTAAGGGAAGTGGAAGTAGAGCGCGAATCACTTGTGCGTCCTACACCCACCCGTATATTGGAAAACGGCGTCAAGAGATTACGCAATAAGGAAGTTCGTCTAGTGAAGGTTCAGTGGGGAGATGACCCCAAGGAGTGCACATGGGAATCTAAGGAGAGATTTCGAACTTCTTATCCTTTTCTATTTGAAGGTACACTTCAAATATCCTATCTTTGATCTTTGATCTATCCTTATTTAGGGTCTTTTCGATAATCTTTAAGTGAAACCTATGGATGGTAGCTTGGTTGTAAACATGTCATCAGGGCATGTTATGTTTGATGGATGAAAATGATTCCAAGTGGATGCCAATGTTTGCAAATGGATGCATTGCATGCACTAGATAGATATTTATTAGGATAATCGGCCAACTAGGTACACACACCTGCATATGCGTGCCTGTTATCTATTGCATTTGCACATGGTTGTATATATATGTGTGTGTGTCTGTATAAATGGATGTTGCATATGGATGGTGCATTTGGGTGAATGATTGAAACATACATATAGAATTATCAATTATACTAGGGTAATTGCATACATTTGGTTGCATGGCATAAGCATACTTGCATTACAGGAGGTCAACTAAATCAGTAGACCGACTACCTTTTCGCATTAGGTAAGTTCATATGCATTTCACTTTGCATAAATCATAAATTTCATTAGTTAAAAATAAGGACAATGGTAGAAATGGATGATAGTTGAGTAGATGGATGTAGTTCTTGGATGCTGGTTGTTAATTACGTTCTTTCATTTTTGGAGATTTCGGGGACGAAATTCTTTAAGGGGGGAGAATGTAACACCCCGATATTTTATGGGAAATATAATTAAAAAGAAATTAAAAGCGCATTTGGTACAGTGGTAAAGACGCATGTTGACTTCCTTAGTGACCAGGGATCAAGTTTCGTTGTCGCCCAAAATTTGGAGCATTATTTTCTTTAGCTGGTTCATTTCCAGCGATTTTCCTACGTATTTCAACGTTGTTTCTGACATGTGGCGGCTTCCCATTCGCTCTAGTGATGTAATAGGATGAGATGGCTAAATTTTATTGGTTGAGTGATGTGTATGGTCTAGAATGGACAACCATTAAGTGTATGAAAGAACCAGATTTAATCTAAAATAATCTAATGGATTATATTCACTCAAACAATCTATAAACAGACCATCTAACCTAAACCTAATCTCTTATTCAGCCGTCGCCATAATTCTACAGTAAAATTAGTGTGTATTATTCTTCCTCCTTTTCTCTACTAAATAAACAAACTCTACCAAATTAAATTATCTATATATATTCAAGCAATTTGGTTATTTAGAAGAATCAAAGGGAGAACCAAAGCTTTTTTCAAATTTATGCAAGCTCAAGTGTCAGGTGAGTGGGAATTAATATGAAATAGAAAAATTAAGTAGTTCAATTTCAGTTCTTTTCTGGTACGTTAATATGAATTAATTTCTGTTATTAATTGAGAATAGATGTAAATTATTGCAACTTCTTCTTCTTCTTCCACTTCTCAAATCTAATTTATGTTTGGTTTAAAATATGGGACATATAAATTGTCTATTCACATTTTATGGCATAAATAAGATTGAAATTTATGTAAATTATTGTATCTTCTTCTTCATCCACTTCTTAATTCTAATTCATGTTTGGGTTGAAATTTAGAACAAACAAATTGTTATTCACGTTTCATAGCATAAATAAGATTGGTTTAATTAAATTGAATTAGAATTGTTATTCAATTTCTAATGGTAGAACAGGTTAGTGGAATAAATTCAGAATATGTTACTTGAATAAAATTATGGTTTTGATTGATATAATTACATAATTTTGAATATGGTTTTGGAACAAAATTGGGAAGTCTAATTGGCATAATTGTTTGTTTCATATGGGGTCTAAAAATGTAAAAGTGGAATTTTTTGTAATTAAATGGTTTGTGGCTATTGGATAAAAAATTTGTACATATTAAATCTCTAAAAGGAGAACATAAATTAAGATGAAAAAAAATGTAAATTAAATGGACCCTAAAGGCTGGTGTAAAACTGTAATAAAATGACATAAAAATTATAGACAAACCATACGGACTGAACGGGCGTGAAATTGAAATACATTTATGTAAGAAAAAGGGAAATTGTGAAATAGCCAAATCGGATGTAAAAATGGCCTAAAGCAGATTAATGGAAATAAACAGTATATAAACTGTAACGATAAAATTAATTAATCTGGAAGCGATTTGGTAGGCAGATCTTGTAAAGGTATGGATAGGTGTTTCATGCAGTTAAGACCAAAATATAGTTTTGGTTGTACATACTAGGAGTGTAACAACCCTGGTATTAGTGATTACCGATGATATTAAATTATAACGATAGTTATAATTTAACATTGAGAATAAAATGAAATATAGAAGTTAAAATTTGTTAAAATTGTTATTTCCAATAAACAATGTGATTGTTATGGTTATTATATTTTGTTTCTGAATCGATCCTGTAACCACCATAGTGGTGTAATAGTTAAGGATTAAGTATGTCGAATACTTGAGTCAAAAATGGAAGAAGAAAAATGAGTGCCAAAACCGACATACTTAGCTCTTATCTAATGCAAGACTATAATGGTCGCCCTTAACCAGTCATATTCTCCGTATTAGCAGACATAATTACCCAGTAATTCTCTTTGTTAGTGTGGGTCTCGGGTTAGGGCATTACAAGGAGCGGGCAAGTAGGTTTGCAAGGATGTTTCTTACCTTTCATAGGTTGCTAGTACGTAGGATAGATAGCATTTGCAATCGTAGGCTTCTTCAGGCAGATCGACGCGGACGAAACAGGACAAGTGTGCTCCAATGTAGGCTTCTTTAGGCAGATCGTTGGAGGATTTTGCACAGCCGACCTAGCTACGGGCGCTCTTCCGGAGGACCGACACTTTGGATAGGGACAAGTCCACGTTAGTGACCGAGGAGACAGGAGGATAGGAGTCCAGTTTGGCGGAGCCTGAGCGCAACTTCAGGGTCTTACGAGGTTGTTTGAGTCAGTGCCAGTCAAACGTAAGAGGCATTTAGTCACAGTGCACGGGTGAAGAGCATGACTTTCATGCTGTAGCACGTGGATAGGTAAGGACAGCAGGTCCGACAGGCTGATTGACGTTTAGTATTACTGCGTGGTTGACTTCCCTAGAGTGACCACGGACTTTGGCTTCTTAGGAATTGTATCTAAGAAGAATTCACTGCATTATATTATTCACCCTCTGCGATATCCGGGGAAGACCTGGAATTAAACTGTTTTATTTTTTCTGCTTCATTTTATTTCTCATTCACTAGACTTTATGTTTGACCCATTCCTATTTTTCCTATTTTCCCCAAATCACAGGAGGGCGGGTCTAGGTTGCAGTTCTTTGCAGCTTGGAGGGTCATTGGAGCAGTTGTTATCTTCGGCTTTTGTTTCTTTTGTTTCATGTACTTTGTTTCTCTTTTTTCCATACTTTACTCTATATATGGGTACCTATATTGTGTGCTTTGTTTTGTTTTATGTTTTGGTGGAGACTACTTGGTACTTATGGTTTTAGAAATAAATTTGGGGTAATGTTGTTTTTAACGAAGCTGTTTTGCTATCAATTTATAATTAGTGAAAGTTTTCATTCGCTGTAATATTTTAATCATTTTATGTAGTTGCCTTAGTCTCTGTGCTATGTTATGGATTTTTATTTCACCCGACCACCCGTGCTTCTAGTCATGTCTGATTTTCGGGGTGCCTAGAGGTGCAAGGTGTCACACTTCCCGCATTTGAATGATTAGTTGAGTTAACTTCTGATTATAGATGTTTGCCTTCAACGAAGAGTGGGAGATAGGAAAAGAAATATGTGAATGCTTGAAAAAAATTTATGAAGTTACACTTAAATTTTCAGGAGTTAAATACCCAACTGCTAATCTATATTTTAAAAGTGTGTGTGATGTTTATGAAAGTATTACAAGTTGGGAGTTAAGCGAGCATGAATATATTAGTTCTATGGCACAAATGATGAGAGTTAAATTCGACAAGTATTGGAGAACTTGCAATTTGATGATGAGTATTGGCATGGTTTTTTATCCTCATTATAGAATGACATACATTGAATTTTTCTATGATATGATTTATAGACAAGAAGCACAAGTTCATGTAAGAAAAATTTATGAATCGTTAAAAGCTCTTTTCTATTCATACGAAAGAGAAGGTGCATCATATACGAATGTATCTAGTTCTTCTTGTTCATTGGATGATAATTCTAATAGTGGACCTAAGAAAAGAACAAAAATGGATCTTAAATGGAAGAATTATAGATAACAAAAAATCGAAAGTTTACAAGTTTCTAAGACGGAGCTCGATAAATATTTAAAAGATGAATTATTTCCCATTGAAGATGATGAAAACTTTGATATTTTAATGTGGTGGAAAACAAATGGTCCTACGTTTCCTATTGTTGCAAGAGTTGCTCGTGATATTTTAGCCATTTTGGTTTCTACTGTAGCATATGAATCCTCATTTAGTAGTGGAGGAAGATTGATTACCGAAACTAGATCCTCGTTATCTTCGAATATAGTGGAATCCTTAAGTTGTACTAAGGATTGATTATCGTTGGACATTGGTTAGTGTTTTCATTTTTAATACTTAAATTAGTTTGAAAAGATTATTATTTGATGTTATTTATTAAAAAAGTCATTTAACAGGCAAACATATGGAGATCGTAGATGAAGTATCAGCTTCGTTATAGAGATGGTCGCACAAGGTAAAGCTTTTTTAAAATTATACGAAGTTCGGTCTTGTATATATGCAGAACGTTTTTCTCTAACAAGAAATTGTTTTCTCTAGCGAACAGCTGTGGTAAACAGCAGCTGCCCGCTGCTGTAAACAGCAGCAAAGCGCTGGTTCAAATAAACTCACAAAAAGAAGTATTCAAGAAACAACTGCAAATTTTTGAATCTCCAACTGTAGTTGTATTTTGAATTTCCCTTTAAGGCATTTCCAGATTTCAGTGGATACAAAAAATTCCAACAAAAATAAATATGACAAAGCATTGCATTTGCATAACATTACATTGATGATTTCTCAATGTAGCAGACATGATATTATCTCCTTTATTGATCAAGAAATTACATCCAACTACAAATATCTCACTTGCAACATTTCATTAACCTGAAAAAAATAAGAAAGAGAACTTGTAAATAATATATCATCAGCTGTTTTAAGGCATTAAAGTATATCATATTATGGCCATCTTCCCGAAGTTCGTCGCAATAAGCTACTAGCTGCTGTCTACAGCAGCTGCCCGCTGCTGTCTACAGCAGTTGCAGCTGCTGTCTACAGCAACGAGCAGCAGCTATACATGATGCTTCTGCTATAATTTCAAAATTAATCGAAATTATTTGTTTGATCTAATGATTCGATCATGTTTTCTTGGCAGGAAATGTTAAAAAGCTATGGTGGATGGAAGAAGGAACAAATATTATCTTTTGTTTTAGTTTGTTTTTGTTTATTAGAATTGTTGTAATATCGTATGAACTTGTTTGACATTATGTAAGTTGCTATTTTGTTAGTTGAATTGTTGTAATATCGTATGAACTTGTTTGACATTATGTGTGTTGATATTTTGTCATTTGAAAAATTGATTAGTATTGTAGTTGTGTATTTCCATTTGAGAAAGTGATTGTTTTAGATGTGATGTTTTAGTTCAAAAATATTAGTATAATAAAAATCTTATTCAATTTCGGATGCGGATATTTTGGATATTTTCCATTATCTGGAAATATCCGCTTTTTATTTTCGGATGCATATATTTTCGGATATCCGAAAATATCCATGGATGCGGTTACGGATGTTAATTCTCCGATATCCATGGGTATCGGATGTGGACGCGGATGCGGATATAGCCATATCCGCATCCATTTGCATCCGTTGACAGCCCTAATCTTTCTTCTTTGACAATTGGCTCCGCGCCACCGAGATACTTTGCTCTTACATCTCTCTAACCGGATTCAGGCCCTTATACTAAGTTATTCGTCATTCAAACGCGTATTGTTTCCTTTTATACTCGACGAACAACTTTGAGGCGGTCAATTTCATTCAACCAATATATGAGTATAACTACTCAACTTCCATCCAAACTCTCACATACATCCACTCTAATGTCCTAACCAACCTCCACTCATACAATCGTTCCCAAACCAAGTAACAACCAATACAATCCAAACCAACATATTAATATAATACATTAAAGAGTTTTCAACACATTCATCTTATGATTAGACATCTATAAATACTTTTTCAGTCATGATTCTCATCTCCAAAATCTCAACTTGAATTCACTCATCAAGCGCTAATCCAACCAGTAGCATTAAATAAGAATATATAGCATATGCCGCGATCATAAAGCATAAAGAGTAAATCCCACTCACCAAATTCAAAGAAGTCCCAAGCCCAAGTGGTAAATAAGCTCTTAAAGCTTTCAATTTATAAATCTGGACTCAATCCTCTCCAAGTTTCCAACTTGAGTATATAAATTTGTAGAGAACCTTCCAACTCTAATTGAGTATTTATTTGTTGTTTTATTTTGAGTATTGGAGGAGTTATGAAGAAAAGAGAGTAACCAGGTTTATTTCTCGGAAGAAGAGTAAATGAAGAGAATGAGAAAGTGAAAAGCTAATTTCATAAATTATAAAGCAAACTTTCAGATTATTTATCATATTGTCCCAAGCTCATCCTTTTATATCTTTTTATCCCATTATCCTACTTTATATGTTTTCATGTGTAAATGGAGTTACAATGCAATGGAAAAGGTCTCGATTTCTAATTTGTTTATCTTTAAAATTCCACTTTTTAAGTCATTCGTTTGATTAATTGTTAATTCAATTAAACTGATTTATTATCTTTACTAATAAATGTTTAAAATATATGTTGTTATAATGCTGAAATGATTCAAAGGTGCGTTCGCAGACAGTTCATGTCATGTTCCTATATTCGACATGTCCGACGCATCAGAAGTAGGAACGGGGCTCGAAGCAATTCTGGCATATTCCCTCAACGCGAGGGAAATGGACCATTTCACGATGACATGTCGGACGCCAATAGTTCATTTCAACTTTAGACAACAAATAATAAATAATAAATTTTGAAATGAAAATAATAAATAGTAAGAAAAATAGAATTAAAAAAATATAAATATTTAAATTTTGTAAAATTATTTATTTTTAGTGAAAATGATAATAAACTAATAAACATGATTTTGTAAAAAAAAACAATATTAATACCAATGTGATATTTTTCATATAAAATGACATTTATGACATATACTCTTTTCGATGAGGTATTGTGTAACAACCCTGGTTTGAAGATTACCTGTTAATATTAAATTATAACGAACGGTAGTTATAATTTAATATTGTAAATTAGAGTAAAATTGGAGATTTATAATTGTTTATTTGGAATAAACAAGGAATTTTGGAAACAAAATGACAAAAAAAAGCTTGAAACTTTATTTTATTTGTTTGGATTAATAATGATTGGAAAATAGTTTTTATTTAGAGAAAATGCAATAATTGTATTAATTATTGCCAATTACTTCTTTTAATAATTTTTAAAAGAAGTATGTGATTTTTAAAGGTTGTTTATTTAAATAAAAAGATGGAAATTGGTTTAAAATGTGTTTAAATTGTAAATTTGAGTTTAAGATGGTTTGTAATATTTTTCTGAATAGGAAAATAATATTTGTGGAATTTTAGAAGTTAAAAATGTAGACTTTTGCATTTAATTATGAAAATAGTGCATTTTTGTAAAATAAAGGATTTTAATAATAAAAATGTCTTAAAAATAAATTTTTATCTTTTTATATGGTGGAAAATGTTTTGTTTTATTAGTGTGAGAGTTTACATATTTTTCTTATGTAAAAAAATTGGAAGGAAAATGTATTTTGGTTTTGTAAATAGTGTAAATATGAACATTTTTTATTAAGTATAAATTAATCTTAGGTCATTTTATTTTTCTCTTCATTTCGGGTCCAAATGGCCCATTAGTGCTTTCTAGATAATTGAGAAAAGAAGAAAACAAAGTTGAGTACGTTCATTTTTTATCTCATTTCTTCTTCCTCTTCTGTAAACTAAGAATAGTAAAAAGAAAACTCTCAAATTTCTCAATTCCAAGGCTCCAAACTTCAAATAAATTCAACAAATTAAAATCTTTCTCAAACTAGAGAGTTAATCAACAGGCAATCAAACTCCAAATCTTTTAATTTCATAAAATTTCAAAATTTCAGAGATGGTTTTCTAATTTACCGTTTATTTTCCTTTGCATGTACTATTTCTTAGTTCCTACGGGTTATTGAAGGCCATTTCACCTCCAAGCTCCAAACTTTCTGCTAAAATCCGATTTTTTGCACACTACAGCAAGGTGAGTATTAATCTCATAAATTCTAGCTTAAGCAAAGCAAAAATCACAAGTTGTAGTGGAAAATTTTGTTTACTGTAACCAATTTTTTTGTTTTGAATTTCTGTGAAAAACTGTTGTGAGTAGCATCTTTGGTTGATTGTATCTCTCTATTCCGACAACGAAATGCTGCTAGATTTTTTTTATTTGTAGACCATGTTTTGTAGATTAAGCATACCAAATTTTAGGTTATTTGACTTATATAGCTTTTAGAAATATGCTGCCGAACTTTGATTCGGAGCATGTTTTTGCCCAGATTTTTACAGTGAAATCACTGTCTGGGTTCAACTTTGAGACATCATAACTTTCTCATATCTTGGTCAAATTGAGTGTTTCTTTTTCCAGTTTAAAGTATGAGTGTTAAACTTTATGCATACCAAATTTCAGGTCATTTCGACCTATGTAGCTTATAGAAATATGCTGCCGAACTTTAATTCGGAGCATGTTTTTGCCCAGATTTTTACAGTGAAATCACTGCCTGGGTCCAACTTTGAGATAGCGTAACTCTTTCATTTTTTACTAGAATTCATCGATTCTTTTTTGTTTGAAAGATAAAGTTTTCTACTATATGTATACCAATTTTTAGCTCAATTTGAGGTCCTTTATTCCTCTGTTTCATGCTTGAATATTGAGCCCGATATGGTTTTCAGGCTGTACATTTCTGTTTTTTTTTTTTTGAACTGTTGCAAACATAGCCTGAGTCCATGTTGGAGCAGGCCATGTTTGAGATAGTGTAACATTTTCATTTCCAGTCAGAATTCATTAACTTTTTATTTGTTTGAAAGAAGTAGTTTTTTAGTATGTGCATACCAATTTTCAGCTCAATATGAGGTCGTTTGGTCCTCTGTTTCAAGCCAGTAAGTTAAACCGAAGATGGTTTTCAGGCCTGGCCACATTTTTGTTTTTGAACTGTTGCAAACATGGCATGAGTCCATGTTCGAGACATCGTACATTTTCATTTCCAGTCGGAATTTATTGATTCTTTTTTTGTTTGAAATCTGAAGTTTTCTATTATGTGCATATCAATTTTCAGTTCAATCAGAGGTCGTTTGGCCATCTGTTCCATGTAGTTTGAATCCGAGAGGGTTTTAGACCTGGGCAGAATTCAACATGGCCTGAGTCCATGTTTGAGATTTCATATCTTTAAAATTTCATATTGGAATTCAGTGAATCTTTTTTCAGTTCATAGATAAATTGTTCTACTTTTCGTGCATCAAATTTTAAACTATTTTGAGGTCATTAAACCTTTCAAATTATGTCTGAAAGTAGAACCTGAAGAAGATTTCAGACCTGGGTACTGTATTGCCTATGCATTTTTATGTTCTTTTTCCGTCTGACTCTTAACTTTTAATTCATGTTTTTGTGATATTTCTGAAATGTTTTGAGGGCTATGATGCCTATCAATAGGCTAGCCAAGTTTTGATGAATTTGAAATTCAAATTTGAATTGAATTTTGCATTGAATTTAAATGACGGTTTTGAGCGATTTCTTTGATTTCGGGCATGAATTTTCCAAATGATTTTGAAATAATTTTTAAAATAAATTGGCATTTAGAATAATTATTATATAATATTTTAAATTATTTTAAGCTATAAAAAAATCTATTTATTCTCTATAATAAGGGAATTTTCAAATATTGATTTCATAATTGATTTTAGGAAAATGGTTTTAAAAGCTTGTTTTTCAAAGTAAATTATTTTTATATAAAATACACGTTTTTGCACTATTCGAGCGAAGGAGAAGGAGAATTAAACGGTTTGGTAAAACACGTGGTATGGGACACGTGCGTTTATCTTATCTGTTAATTCTCGACTTTTCCGTTTGATCGTTTTGACCTTCGGGTCAAGTTTACCGATGAGATGAGGTAAACTTTTTACTGCTTTGAGTGTGTAATTTACTAGCGGTTAGTAAACCATTTAGTGCGAACGTGTGGTATGGGACGCATGTTAACACTGTTCGGGTTCCTATCTAGGAGATTGTGACACATTTGCCATTGCGGTGTATTGCTGGTACTGGACCTTCGGGTCATTGCCATTGCAGCGTATTTGTCTTTAAGACGTTTGCCATTGCAGCGTTTGTCATTGCGGCGTATTTGTCATTGTGATGTTTTTGCCTTCGGGCGAGGTACCTATTTTTAGAGATCGGTACTTGGCATGCTTCGGCCAAAAGCACGTGCAAAACTTTTGAGATGATTTCATTGATTCTTGTGATTTCCCTAGTATATCGCCTTTTCATGGTTTGTCATTCGAGCCATTATATATATATATATATATGGTGATTACCTTATAGGATTTGAGTTGCCTATAGTGGCGTTATTTGAGATTTGCCTTTCGGCGTATTATTTGAGATTTTCCTATTGGCGTTATTATATGAGATTTGCTTTTTGGCGTTTATTTGAGATTATATTCTCCTATGTTAGAGATTTATATTTGATTGCCTTATGGCGTATTTTGAGATGGTGATTTCTTTGAGTTGCTTTTGAGTTTTTCGATATGGCGGGTTTGGAATTTCTCCTCTTTGGATTTATGTTTTTCTCCTAAACCATATTTGATGTTATGTGATACGCCGATGAGATGAGGCGTGCTTTTATTGTGAGATTTGTTATAAAGTTTTATCGCCTTTGAGTTGCATTCATATTTAGTGATATCCTTATATCACTTGAAATTACTATACCTACTTAGTTATGCCATGTGAGTTAACCATATACTCTTGAATTATTCCTTCTCACTTGAGAAGATTATCACCTTACCTTATGCTTATGTTATCGATTATCCTCTTAAACTGATTTGTTTAGCTAGACTGACCCGTGTATTTTATACTCGGGTCAGACCGAGGTGTTTAAGATTAGGTACTCTTTGGACTTAGCCTATTCTACTTCCGCATGGACTTTTCTGCTAGCTTTTTGTTGTAGCTATTGTGTAGTCCTTTTGCTGCTACTCTGATATGTATATTTTTTTGACTCGTGTTTGTATTGTGGTCATCATACCGCGTGATGTATCATTTTGTATACTCTGTGATGTATTGGTATATGTGTGTGTATATATCATTATTTGTTGTTCTGTGATGTGTTTTTCATTTGAGTTGTTGTATTTCATTCTGATAGATCCTATAGCCACATATGGCTTTGTATTAAGTATTTATTGGATATGTCGATCCACTAGAGTTAGAAAATAAAATGGACCGGTTATCGACATTTTCAATAGATATTTAAGACAAGGCTATAGATGGTCGCTCCTAAACAGCCATATTCTCCGCATTAGCAGACGGTATTACCCAGTAATACTCTTTGTTAATGTAGGTCTCGGGGTGGGGCATCACGCATTGTCCCTAGACCCCCACTATCTGATTGACACCATCCACATCGACCATTGCTTTCGCACCGCCACCTGTGAGATCATCACCCCTTGGGTACCCTTCCATAGTGCCAAATATTTTCTAAAACATATTAACCACTTTCAAATACTTAAGCAGTAAAATAAAAAAATGATATCACATATATAAAGTATTATTAATAACATTAAGTTGACTATTAATTAACATCAATTTTCATAATATTAAATAATTTTTAAATAAACTGTCGAAGACCATTAGCTTAAGTGGTTAGTTGTATGATGCTCTAAACTAAGGTTACATAGAGCGCCTTACCACTTGCTACTTGAGCTAGCGGTCCTTGACTTAATTTGTTTTAATTTTAGAAAAAATTAAAACAAATTAAAAACAATTGTACATTATTATAATCGCAAAACAAGTAATACATTTTTATTTCAGTTCCAGTTTACCACAATGTATCATTTTTTTTACAATTTAATTTTTAATTTAACAACAATTGTGGCATTTATTCAAAAATACTAAAAACAAATTACAACCGATAAAAAGATAAATAAGTATCCTTTCACCATATTCGTTGATCGCATTTGAACCTACCAACACCAGGATCAACATTCCCATGTCAAACTCCTATATCGACCTACAGCATTTATCACCTCCTTTTTTGCAAAACCTAAGAGAACCCAGCAGGTCGGTAAACTCCTGAGGAGGATATAGTAAAGTCGTCCGCTGATCCAAGCCCCCATACCCCCGAGTAAATTTATATAGGATAGGGAAGCGCATGGTAGGAATCAAACCTGGGTCTTTTTACCAGAACCCAAGCCTCCTTTCCACTACGCCGCACACACGGACCATTTATCACCTCTTTGTTTTGATACCAATACAGACCTTTCTTTAATCATAATGCCTCAAACACTCTTTCAATCTATGATACTTTACCTATAACACATTTTTAATTCCTAACACTGGCTATCGACTGCTAGAAAAGGCAATTAATTGTTTAATATTATGGGTTTGGAGATCGATGGTAGAGTGATGGTGAAAGATGTGATTAATCGTATTAGTTGTGTGGAGGATCTCAAGGAATGCGACGAAAGTAGGGTTTGATGGAGAAGATAACAAAGTAGTGCTAACAATGATAGAAAAATTATAAAAATCCTCTAATTTGTAAATCATCACCATGAAGGACTAGACAAAGGGGTGTTGATTTATTTTTTGTTAAGGACTGCACACTTAGGTTGCATTTGTTTAAAATGCTGAATTTTGAATACTGATTGCTGAATTCTGAATGTTGAGTAATCACTTACTTGTTTGTTTGCATTCTAAAACTTCCAATCATAATTGAGATTTTTTTAAACAAAAATGCACTCAATATCAATTGGTTTTTAAATAATGATTGTTAAATAGAGGAATTTTAAATATAGGAAAATAATGTAAAGGGCAAACTTGAGGTCCTTGTTGGCTCCAATGACAGCCCGCTTATTTCTTTGTCTCAAGTTGATACGAAAAAATTATCGCATGCGATAGGAGGCACAACCGGGAATAGGAAAACACAGCGGGGTCGACCAAAATAATTAGAGCTTCAACTCATATTGTCGACTGGTAAGGAATATGCCCATGCAAGCTTGAAGATAGATGGCGGCGGCTATTGTGGCAGCGATGAATTAGAAGAGGTCGGCTAGGGTTTTAGAGTTGGACGATGGCGACAGTTTCGAGGTTGGAGTGCACCTGTGGTGGCAATGACAATAAAGAGGTCGACTATGTTTTGAGATGGTGTGGTAATAGTGGTTAAAGAGGAGTAGCTTCAAATTGGGAAAAAAGGAATAACATCATTAAAGATACTATCAAGTTTCAATTTTATATACATCATTTTTGTAAAAAAAAATAGTGATGTAAATTTCTGCCCATAATATTGCGTTGTGGTAGTATTGTGTTAATTGTAATAGCATTTATAAATAACATATGCATAATTTATCTCATATTGCTATTTTTTAGTAGCTGTTTGTGAATTGTAGTAACAAATTATGAATTGTAGTAATAGTTTTCGAACACTAGCAGTAGTTTATGAGCAGTAATAGCATTTTTTAGACAAAATATTTATTTTAGTTCATAATGTTATTTTATAGTAGCATTTATGAACCGTAATAGCAATTTTTGATTTGTAGTAATATTCTATAAATTGTAATATCATTTTGTAAATGAAGGGTGTACTCTTATATTACAGCGATATTTTATGATAGTATTCTATGTTTAAATGCAACGGCGTAGTAGCATTTTTGTATTTGTTATTATTTTTACATGATTTTCATAAAATATTACTTTATAGTATCATTTATAACTATTTAAATGATAGTACATTGTATCATTTTGGAATATTGTAAGTATTTAGTAGCATATTTATTTACCGAATCAAATAAAATTACCATTTATTTCCTTTATTTTACTTTCTAGTAGCAGTTCATGTTTAAATGGTATTGCATAATAGCATTTTGTATTTACTGAATTAAAAAATAACATTATTTGTTGGTCTTACATTGTAGTCTCATTGTATTTTTAAATGTTACAATTTAGTAGAATTTTGTATTTACTAAATTAAAAAAAGTATAACATTATTTTTTTCATTTTATCTTCTACTAGCATTTCATATTTAGATGATAATGTGTGGTAGCATTTTGTATTTACTGAATAAAAAAATAACATTACATATAGTATCTATAATTTTTCTCTATAATTGATGTTGATGAATAAGATAATGGAAAATGATATCATGTTGTGTTGGAGATGTAAGAGCATCACCAACGGTTGCATATTCAGGCTTAATATTCAGACTATCCAATTTATCTTACTCCAATGGTTCTAATAAAGGTTAACATTCAGTGGCCAATTCAGAACACTGAACTGGCCACGGACGTTGATTTAATCAACACCCAGAGCTAGACGCTGATTAAATCAGCACCCAGGGTCCTCAATGCGACAGTCATTTCTTGTTCACCGCTAAGACCCTGTGTTTTTGCAGCATTTGGTTTTTGAATAAAATATCTATCGTTGTTTTGAATTTCTGCTAAAATTCTCGGAAATAGATCTCTTTTCATTCTGCATCTTCTGCAGAACATATCTGGTCCACAAGTGCAATTTTGATTGAGGTAGTCTTGCATGAGAGTTTTATGATAGGCAAATTGATTACGGTCTACATGTTTTCAAACGTTGACCGATCCGCGTGTTTTCTGGATGTGGAACCATAAGCCTCATGGCATAGGTCAACTATTTCTTACATTTCCTCAACTTACTCTCGTAGGATTTCTTCCTCTTCGGAATCACTATCGAACGCCATAACAAATTTGAGGAAAGATAAAGTATTATGAGAATTCATTGTAGTATTTAAGTTTATGCTACGAGAGAAAGAAAGATGATTATAATGTGATATCTACAATGGATTGAAGTCCTTATATATAAGTGAAATGATATGTGCATAACAACAAGGAATGGGTGACCAACATTGTTGCATAAAATAATGAGTGGGCAGCATTAATTGAGAGTGTGGTCATCTCAACTGTAACAAGTTGCAAACAAAGAATTTAAAGTGTTGTCATCTCAACTTTAACAAGTGACATACAACATTAATTTAGAGCATGGTCATCTCAACTTTAACAAGTGGTTGATAAAGAATTCATATTGTTGTCATCTCAACTTTAACAAGTGAAAGAACCCAAACATCTGGCTAAACTTCAAGAGAGCATAAGAATCAAGAGTGGTGTATAAATATCCATATATAGAGAACCCTCGATCTATAGCATGAAGCTGATCGAGACTGGCTACCGCTGCAAGATAACATAATCGAATGGCACTTTTTTATCCGAAAAGAAGGTCGAACCAAATAAATATATGAGATATGCTTTAAATACAGCGTCACTCATAGAATCGGTGCCCATATGAGCTGCAATATACTCCTATAGATATGTCGGGGGAACAGCAGTGGAAGAAACATGACCACCGTCAAACTGTGGTAGGTATATGGTGAAAAACTCAGTGCTCTCATATGTATGATCAAAAGGAAATGACATCATATATGGGCCTCCTATCTCAATCCCAGTCAACATATAAAAATCGACGGGGGTAACGCCGAGCTCAAAATCTGAAAAATGAAAAGTGCGTGTTGTAGGCCACCACCATCTCTCAACTAGAGCGGATATGAGTGAACAATTAAATGACTGAGATGGTTGAATCTATAAGAAAAAGGCAAAAAGGACTGCTCTAAAGCCTAAGTAAAACACCCCACACCCCTTAGTATGCCCAAAAAGGACACACTAAAAGATGTGGTGCGTTATAGGTATAACTAAAACATTACAGAGACTAAGATTCACAAGACAAATAAATAAAATAGTGGAAACATTTAAATGGTAATTCATTATTCAAAATAAAATTTCATAAATAAGTCTGAAAAACATCACATGTCTCAAATACCAAATACACATGTCTTATGAAAAATACATCACAATCTCGTAAAATCAGAGTATAATAAAATAATCATCCCTCTCATAAGTACCAGTACATCAAAAACCAAATGAAAAGAAAACTGAAAAGAAGAAGAATACATGAAGAACTCCGGGAATGTATCTCCAAGAAATCTGAATCAACTATCCTTGCCTCTGTTGGCCTATGGGGGAAAAGGGGAAATAGAGGAGTGGGTCGGACTATAAGTCTGCTGAGTGAAAGTAACTACTAGTATTTTTAAGCAAGATAAAGATAATAGACTTAGCAACAGTTCTAGTATAAAAGGAAATAAAGGAAAGATATAACTGGGATAAAATACTGTTTAACTATTTGCTTTGATTGTGATTGTTTGCACTTGTCTTAGATAGCTGCTTTGGTTAGGTTGAAATCCTAATCCTATTTTAATTAGGCTGAAATCCTAATTCTACCCGTTGATCGGCCTTCTATCTCGGTTGTGCCACTGTGAGCTAGTCACATCCTGTGGGTCCCACAACAAAAGTGTTTAGCACTTAGAATGCAGTAGCGATTTATCTACCCTAATCGATGCCGCACGCTCGGTCACCGCCGGTTCACACTAACTGTCGCTCCCTATTTTGACCTCTTATCTACCCTAATCAACATAAGCGTGCCCAGCCTCACCTAATCTATTGTGAGACCATTAGCTCTAGTCTGAAAGGGTCCTGCCCAGCCTCACCTAAGTGTTTTATGAGACCATAGTCCTAGTCTGAAAGGGAATGCTGCCGGTATGGGTCCTAACAAACAAAATCTAGTTGCGCCTCTTGCCCAAATCTCCCAATTTGAGCTTCTATCTATTGGCCACTTATTTACCCTATGTCCCAGCCTCTCCTAACTATTGTGAGACCATCAGTCCTGGTCTGAAAGGGTCCTGCCCAGCCTCACCTAATCTGTTGTGATACCATCAATCCTAGTCTGGAAGGGAATGCTATTGGTACGGGCCCTGCTTCTATCTTTGCTTATTAACTTAGTGTAAGTTTTTAAAATAAGCCTCTTCTGTTATTTCTGCTATATTTGCTTATTAACTTAATCTAAGTCTTAAAATAAGCTTTTACTATTCTTTTTGCTTAATTATAACATATGTTATAATTGCTCTTCTATTCTGTCTTTTTAGTTATAACTACTAGTTATAAACTTGCTTGCAAATGTCTCAAATTTTCCTATTTCAGTCTATCTTCATTTTATTACAGTTCTTCTTATTTTACATCTAATTTCTATAAATTTAGTGTTTATTTCTATGTAATCCATATTTGTGAATTATTCTTTTTTTAATGTTATATTCGTGTAAAGGAATAAAAAAGAAACTAACATTTATAGGCTAAATTCCAATTTAAAATATATGTAAATAACTGTAGATAACTGTAGATAACTGAATAAAATAACTAAATAAAAATATCTGAATAAAATAGACTGGAAAGAACTTTAAAAATTAACTGTAAAAAACTTATATAAAAACTGTCGCAAAACTGCAAGAAAAGCTACAACTATTGATAACCCTATTATTTTAAATTACTTAAAAGTCTAAAATAATTACTAAACACTGACATGTGGTCCTTAGCTCTATTCCTTGGCCTTCCCGGATCCACTTCTGGGGCGTAGAATATTTTTATCAAAAAGATCTTCTTCTTAGAAAAATATTCTATTTAGGGTCCAGCCTCAGGCAATGAACCAAGATAGGAGAAAATCTGAATGAGAAAAATAGCTATGCCTAGGGTTCTATTTATAGTGTGGTTTAGGGATCTCAGACCGTTGGATTTGAAGATTAAATCTGGTGCAACCACGTCATAGGCTCGCTGGGAACCGTCGGATGGAAGCACGAACGCACAGGATTGGAGAGAAATTGCAAAACACGTGATCGGTTGAAGCTGGATGAAACATCGTCTAAATACAAAGGTGGGTCGACATGCAGGTCGACCTACATATGTTAGGGGTCGACCTAGCTATGGTGAGGGTCAACCCAACCTTGTATATATATATTTTTTCTTATTTCTTGTTTAATTCGTAACTTCTTCATATTAACTCTGATTTTGACAAACTATATAGGAAAATTGATCATAAAATTACCACGAACACAATAGTGCAACTCCCGTGGCTCAATTCTGATAAATTCACAATTTTATTTTATTATTTAATTAATTTGTTAATTAATTATTATACCTTAAATTTTGGGTTGTTACATTCTCCCCTGCTTAAAGGATTTCATCCCTGAAATCTCTAAGGACGGAAGAATGAAATAAATATTTTCATCCAAATTCTACAACCATATTCTCAACCACTATCCATTACGTCCATTATCCTTAAGTTTTTTAATGCAATTTATGATATATATATATATATATATATGAAAATAGTGTAGTGTCCATGTCCCTAACTAATGCAAAAGATTAGGCGGTCTACTGATTCAGTTGACCTCCTTTTTATGCAATCATGTTTGTGCCATGTATCCAAATGAATGCAAATTCCCTAATGGCAACTGATAATTCTATATGCATGCTACAATCATCATCCAAATGCAACAATCATATGCTAATCATCCATTTATAGCAACCATGGAAATAAAATAAAATTGCAAATGCGCACACATCCATATGCATATGCTTTAGTGACCTAGTTAGGCCGATCCCTAAGAGAAAATAGTGCCTAGTGTATATATATGCGTCCATTAGCATCCACTAGCAAACATTTGCAACCACTAGCATCCATCATACATAACATGTTCTAATAACATGTTTACATTCAGTCCTACCATCCATAGGTTAACTCCTGAGATCTACCCTTCCAAAGGATACTAAAGGAAAGAACATATTCAAAACTAAAGATGGAAATAGGAAATTCAAAACTTACCACCGAAAAGAAACGGATAACAGATACGTATTTTCTCTTCAGCCTCCCCGTAGCGTCTTCAATGTTGTCTCCCCACTGCACCTTAACCAAAGGTACTTCCTTATTTCTAAGCTTCTTGATATCACGCCCAACGATCATGGTAGGTATGCGACAAACCGATGCTTCTTTCTCCACTTCAACTTCCTCAAGTTGACTAGGTTCCACTACCTCTGCTGAATCATGTAAGAACTTTCTCAAGTGTGAAACATGAAAAACATCATGAACTCCTGCGAGTCTCTCTGGTAGCTTTATCTGATACGCCATCTTCCCTACCCTTTCCACAATGGGGAACGGTTCTACGAATCTGCGAGCAATTTTCCCACTTGATCCAAATCTCACTACCTTTCTTAGCAGAGACACCTCAATGAAAACCAAATCTCCTATCTCAAACTCAATGTCCCTTCTCCGCTTATCTGCATAGGATTTCTGTCTATCTTGGGCCATCTTCATTCTCCTTCTAATCAATCAATCTTTTCTGAAGTCTCTCTAACCATGTCGGGACCAAGTGGCAATCTCTCTACAGACTCCAACCAACATGAAGGCGACTTGCACGATCTTCCATAAAAAGCTTCAAATGGTGACATCCCGATGCTAGCTTGAAAACTATTATTATAAGCGAATTCTACTAAAGGAAGATGCTCCTCCCAAGTTTCTCCAAAATCAAGAATACACATCCTCAACAAATCCTCAAGAACTCTATTAACTCTCTCCATTTGGCTGTCCGTCTGAGGGTGATAGGCCATACTTAATCTCAGCTGTGTTCCTAAAGCCTCTTGCAAGCTACTCCAAAACTTGCTAGTAAAGATAGGGTCTCTATCGCTCACTATGCTAGAGGGAACTCCATGAAGTCGGACTATCACATGAACATATAAGGATGCTAAATAAGGTGTTTTCCTCTTACTCTTGACCAGAATGATGTGGGCGCTCTTAGTCAAACGATCTACAATCGCCCGAATACTGGTATTCCCCTTCCTAGATCGGGGTAAACCAACTATGAAGTCCATTGAAACACTACCCCACTTCCATTCGGGTACATCAAATGGTTGAAGCAGTCCACCAGGCTTCTGCTACTCCGCCTTAACTCTTTGGCATACTAGACACTTAGCCACGAACTCTGCTACATCCTTCTTCATGCCACTCCAATAAAATACTCTCTTCATGTCCCTATACATCTTATCACCACCCAGATGAATAGTCATTCGAGAATGGTGTGCTTATGATAGAACTGCTCTCGTCAAATCACCAGTGCGGGGAACACAAAGTCTTCCATCTCTCCTTAGCCACCCTTTACTATCAATGGACTAGCGTTGGAGATGTCTAGAGACCTCTCCTTTGCTAATCCTCTCCAAAATATCCACAAGCTCTGAATCCTCTCGCTGCCTCGAGCCAATATGATCTATGAGGGTAGGCTTAACCTCAAGTGCTGCCAACAATCCAGGGGTAATATCCATAGAGGGCTTAAAATCAAAGGTGGAGATAAACTCTAGGCTTTTCCACTCCACGAACATTGGACTAAGGGTTGCTTTCTTCCTACTTAACGCATCCGCAACCACGTTTCCTTTACCAGGGGTGTAAGCTATCTCAAATTCATATGATGCTAGAAACTCCATCCAACGCTGCTGCCTCAAGTTTAAATCCTTTTGTGAGAATAGGTACTTCAATGACTTATGGTCAGTAAAGAGCTCGAACCTATCTCCTAGCAAGAAATGTCTCCAAGACTTGAGCGCGAAAACAATAACAGCTAACTCTAAATCATTGGTGGGGTAGTTCTTCTCATGAGTCCTCAACTGTCTACTTCCATAGCATACTACCCTTCCTTCTTGCATCAATGCTACCTCAAGACCCGTCCTACATGCATCAGTGTATACTGTAAAAGACGTAGCTCTATCGGGTAAAACTAACACTAGTGCACTAGTAAGGGCCCTCTTTAGCATCGTGAAGGAATCCTTACAATCTATGTCCCACACGAATGTCGTATTCTTCTTAGTGAGGCGAGTAAGCGGTGCTGAAATCTTAGCGAAATCCCTAATAAACTTTCTATAATAGCCAGCCAAACCTAGGAAGCTTCTAACTTCGGTAGCGTTCTTGGGGCCTTCCAATCTTGCACTGCTACCACCTTAGCGGGATCAACAGCTAAACCCTCTCTTGGGACCACATGCCCCAAGAAATGCACCTCCTAACGCCAAAAGTGGCACTTCGAGAATTTTGCTTTCAACTGATGAACACGAAGTGTATGAAGAACCTCCTCAAGATGAATAGCATACTCTTCCTTACTCTTGGAAAACATAAAAATGTCGTCCACAAATACTACAACGAACTTATTTAGGACATCTCGAAAAACACGGCTCATCAAATCTACAAAATAGGCTGGGGCATTGGTCAGCCAGACGGCATAACCAACTACTCAAAGAATCCATCGGGTGTCCTAAATGTTGTCTTATCTATGCTATCATCAACGACCCTAAGCTGATGAAATCCAGTGTCTAAATCAAGTTGAGAAAATACTGAAGAGCCAACCAACTGATCGAAAAGATCGTCTATCCTAGGAAGTGGGTAACGGTTCTTCTTTATGAGCTTATTCAATTCTCTATAGTCTACACAAAGTCGAAGGGAACCATCCGCCTTTGTAGCGAAGACGACTAGTGCTCCCCACTCAGATATGCTCCTTCTGATGAAGCCTTTCTCCAATAGCTCACCAATCTACCTACTTAACTTCTTCCTCTTCCTATGAGCCATATGTCTCACGGGCAACGCCACTGGCTTAGCATTGTCATTCAAATAGATCCTAAAGTCGATCTCTCTCTTAGGGGGTAGTCCCCTAACTTCCTTAAAAACGTATGGGAAATCTCTAACGACTGGAATGGAATCTAACTCTCCTAGTGATGAATCAAGGGAATAAAGGAAGTTTAACATGACTGACCCCTACGGGTCGCAAGAAATCTCGAGAGTCTGCCCGCTGCATGTTTCTAATCTGACGACTCTCCTCTCGCAGTCCAATATCGCTCCATAAGTGGATAGCCAATCCATCCCCAAAATCATCACATATCCCAAAAATCCTTGTACATAGGCGTCACAATCAAACTCTACGCCTAGTATAAAAATTTTCAAACCCCTACAAATCATGGATAAATGTGTCGATCCTCCTATGGGGTTTGAAACAACTATAGGGTCTACTACAAGAGAAATATCTAAGTGCAAATAATCAACCAAGGAACTAGAAATGAAAGAGTGTGATGCTCCAGAATCAAAAAGAGTCCGAATAAGGAAATTTGAAATAGAGATCAAACCTTCTACAGAGACTTTCCTACCTCGATCCGGTCCACTACTAGAAGGTGCTGTATCCAAAGCCTGTACCTACGCTGTAGGTGCACCTGTTCTCTACCCTGTCTTCTGAGGACAAGCTCTACTAAGATGACCAGGCTGCCCACAGTTGTAACACCTCCCCTTCATCGTGTTTTTCTTACAGTCTTTTGCGTAATGTCCAACCAATCCACAACTATTGCATTTCTCGCCTTTCTTGATCTGCTTTTGAGGGCCTCCTCCTTTCCTCTTATCTTTATCCTTCTTGTACTTCCACCATTGCTTCTTAGAATTCTCTGACTTAGGAACCTCCTTAAGCTCTCATTCCTTAACAGCATCAGACATGAGCGTCATCTCCACAAGTGACTCATGCATCGCTCTCATCGGTACATGAGTCAATAACAACCCTTGGAGGGGTTGATTCAATCCCTTAGCAAACTGCATGGCCTTCTTGTGCAGTGTATTAACAAGCTCCATCCCAAACCGCGACAACTCATTAAACTGATTTATATACTCCTTTACTGAAAGACTCCCTTACTTCAAATTAATAAACTTCTCCAATTGCATGCTTTCCTCAGCTTGTGACAAGAACTTTCTCTCAAACCTTTCCCTAAATCCAAACCAACCAATGTCTCTTCCTTCCATCTCTATGATCTCCCACCAATAAGAAGCTTCTCCTTTCAGCTGTTAAGATGCAAGCTGAACTCTCTGCCGGGCCTCCAATGCTAACAGCCCAAACATCTGCTCTGTATTCCTCAACCAAGCTCGTGCCTCCACGAAATTCTCCATGCCGGAAAACGTTCTGCCTCCTAGACTAGCAAAGTCCTTGCATAGCTTAGAAAAATTGGCTGTTGTAGATGAATTAATGGGATCTCCACCTACTGGTGCTGTATTGGGCGATTGCCCTTGCACCTCTGGTACCGTAGCTCTACGGAACCAGTCAGCCATACTATGCAAAGAAAAGAAAATTTAGGCTCGAAAGAATCGAAAGAAGGTTGAATTGGACTTTAAGGAGATTTTTATAAAAATTCTTTTATACCTGAAAACTATTTTTAAGAGTTTCTTTCTGAAAAATACTTTTAAAATATGTTACCTTTGAAAAATACTTTACTTTTTAAAACAAGTTTTAGGAATCATGTAACCTTAGGCTCCGATACCAAGTGAAACGCCCCACACTCCTTAGTATACCCAAAAAGGACACACTAAAAGATGTGGTGCATTATACGTATAACTAAAACATTACAAAGACTAAGATTCACAAAACAAATAAATAAAACAGCGGAAACATTTAAATGGTAATTCATTATTCAAAATAAAACTTTATAAATAAGTTTGAAAAACATCACATGTCTCAAATACCAAATACACATGTCTTATGAAAAATACATCTTAGTCTCATGAAATTAGAGTGCAATAAAATAATCATCCCTCTCATAAGTACCAGTACATCAAAAACCAAATGAAAAGAAAACTGAAAAGAAGAAGAATACATGAAGAACTCCAGGAATGTATCTCCAAAAAATCTAAATCAACTATCATTGCATCTGCTGGCCAATGGGGAAAAGGGGAAATAGAGGAGTGGGTCGGACTATAAGTCTGGTGAGTGAAAGTAACTACTAGTATTTTTAAACAAGATAAAGATAATAGACTTAGAAACAGTTCTAGTATAAAAGGAAATAAAGGAAAGATATAAATAGGATAAAATACTGTTTAACTGTTTGCTTTGATTGTGATTGTTTGGACTTGTCTTAGATAGCTAGTTTGGTTAGCCTGAAATCCTAATCCTACTTTAATTAGGCTGAAATCCTAATTCTACCAGTTGATCGGCCTTCAATCTATGTTGTGCCACTGTGAGCTAGTCTCATCCTGTGGGTCCCACAGCAAAAGACACATGTTTAGCGCTTGGAACGCAGTAGCGATTTATCTACCCTAATTGATGTCGCACGCTCGGTCACCACCGGTACACACTAACTATCGCTTCCTATTTTGACCTCTTATCTACCATAATCAGCATAAGCGTGTCCAGCCTCACCTAATTTGTTGTGAGACCATCAACCTTAGTCTGAAAATGTCCTACCCAGCCTCACCTAAGTGTTTTGTGAGACCATCAATCATATTCTAAAAGGGAATGCTGCTGGTACGAGTCCTAACAAACAAATTCTAGTTGCGCCCCTTGCTCAAATCCCCCGATTTGAGCTTCTATCTATTAGCCACTTATTTACCCTGCGTCCCAGCCTCATCTAACTATTGTGAGACCATCAGTCCTAGTCTGAAAGGGTCCTGCCCAGCCTCACCTAATCTGTTGTGAGACCATTAGTCCTAGTCTGAAAGGGAATGTTGTTGGTACGTGCCCTGCTTCTATCTTTGCTTATTAACTTAGTGTAAGTTTTTAAAATAAGCCTCTTCTGTTATTTCTGCTATATTTGCTTATTAATTTAATCTAAGTCTTAAAATAAGTCGTTACTGTTCTTTCTGCTTAATTATAACCTATGTTATAGTTGCTCTTCTATTTTGTCTTTTTAGTTATAAACTTGCTTGCAAATGTCTCAAATTTGCCTATTTCAGTCTATCTTCCTTTTATTACAGTTCTCCTTATTTTACATCTAATTTCTGTAAATTTAGTGTTTATTTCTATTTAATCCATATTTGCGAATTATTCTCTTTTTAATGTTCTATTCGTTTAAAAAGGAATAAAAAAACTAACATTTACAGGTTAAATTCTAATTTAAAACAGATGTAAATAACTGTAAATAACTATAGATAACTGAATAAAATAACTAAATAAAAATAGCTGAATAAAATAGACTAAAAGAACTTTAAAAATTAATTGTAAATAACTTATATAAAAACTGTCTCAAAATTGCAGAAAAACTGCAACTTTTGAGAATCCTATTATTTTAAATTACTTAAAAAACTAAAATAATTACTAAACACTCACCTATGGTCCTTAGCTCTATTCCTTGGCCTTCCCGGATCCATTTATGGAGCGTAAAATATTTTTATTATAAAGAACTTCTCCTTAGAAAAATATTCTATTTAGGGTCCAGCCTTAGGCAATGAATCCAGATAGAGAAAATATGAATGAGAAAAATAGCTAGGTCTAGGGTTCTCAGACCGTTGAATTTGAAGATTAAATCTGGTGCAACCACGTCATAGGCTCGCTGGGAACCGTCGGATAGAAGCACGAACGCACAGGATTGGAGAGAAATTGCAAAACACGTCATCGGTTGAAACTGGACGAAACATCGTCTAAATACAAGGGTGGGTCGACATGCAGGTCGACCTACATATGCTGGGGGTCGACCTATAGGTTGACCTAGCTATGGTGAGAGTCGACCCTAGGACGATCTGGCCTTGTATGTGTGTATGTACGTACGTACGTACATATGTATGTATATGTGTGTGTGTGTGTATATTGTTTTCTTATTTCTTGTTTAATTCGTAACTTCTTCATATTAACTCGAATTTTGACAAACTATTTATGAAAATTACCACGGCACAATGGTGCAACTTCCGTGGCTCAATTCTGATAATTTCATAATCTTATTTTATTATTTAATTAATTCATTAATTAATTATTATAGCTTAAATTTCGGGTTGTTACACTATCTATTAAATCCTGAGGAAGTCTGTCATAGTATTGTGTTATACACTATGCCCAACTACCCCGACAACTGACATGCCGTGAATAAAAAATAAACAATCGTTCGGCATTATTGTACTAATTAAATACATAACTAATTAATATACTGGGTAATATGACAGATCTATATGATAAACAACATTTCATGGTTAATATACGATGAATGTAATAATCATGTATTATAAGTTACCTAATATTTAAAATTGTACATCGACCGTATCCAATGCTATCAACATACGATGCGTGTATCCCTTGGATAGATCGTGCAGAATTCGTAAGTCATCGATCGTCGTCTCAGATGTAGAAGCAATGTGATGTGGACCAGCAAGCTACTATGTCTGCTATCGAACGGTACGTTTAGCAATTTTGGTAATACAAGACGGGATTGCGACAGTTTTTTTGAATAAAAAGTAAAAGAAAAAAAAAGGTAAATAATGGATCAAAGGGGCTGGACGTGGCTTCTATATGCACACAACCTGAACACTGATTAAATCAGCTGTTTTTGGGCTCCCAAGTTATATTCAAGACGTAATGTTCAAATCATGAATATTACCTTCAAAATCCGTTGGAGATGCTCTAAGCCGCGTTGCAGGTGCGAGAAGACGCATGAGTTTTGTTTGCTAGGTTAGAGTTTGAAAAGGTGGTTGGGGAAACGATCAGAGCGGTGGTGGCGAGTATTTACGTATTGAGAAATGTTGAGGGAGAATCGTGTTTTAAATCTAAATTCTGAAAAGAGGGGCCTAATAACAGCTAAATTTTGGTGAAGTTATACTAAATACTTAGAAAAAACATTTCCAATTTTCTAATTTTGATTCCAAACACATGGAAGAAGAAAGAATACCAAACGTGGGAAGTGGTACAGGAAACTTGATTTTCTATTTTCAACGCATATATGTTTTAAAATCTTCCATCTAACCAAAGTGTCTTCATCTCTCACTCCTTGTTGACGTTTGCTTTTAGGCTTTTCTCCACTCTTAACAAGTCAGAGGTACGTATTTACTTTGTATTTACAATTATACAATCTGACATGCTGCTTTGACTTTTATAGGTTGCAATCATCGTTACGAGAGATGTTTCTTATAACAGCAGAGGCTGTTTTACTATTTACGTTTTTTTTTTTTGACTTGTGAGTAATTTTTCTTAAAAGTGCTAGTTCAAATTTTTAGTTAATTTTGTAAGCAACATATCGTTGCTTTCGACTTATAAGCAAGTTATGTTGTGGAACTTGCTTCCAAATTATATTGGAAACTGTTGTAGGGAAACAAGAAAAGGTGACACCTAGAAAAGGAGTGGTTTACTTTGTCTAAATTACCCAGTTATGCCGAATGAAATTTAGTTCAGAAAAGGTGAAATTTTATCTCGTTTGCACGTAGATGTTATTTCACAACCACTCGACGCTATACTGTCAATTGAATTTCTTAGGTGAATACCCGCGCTGCATTTAGTACCACTCTCTAAAAGTGATATTTCTAAGGGGTGGCAATATAAACTTTTGTGAAATGCTCCTAAATTATTGGACCAAATGAGCAATAGAAGTAATTAGGATAATTGATTTAAAGGCCCTCCCGATGATGGGGTAGATTTTAAAAGGATATGATTTTCTTCTTTATTTAATAGCAATACAGTCCCACCGTATCCTCAATTCATATCTGAGTTGGTAAGTAACTGAGATAAGAAGTTATACTTGCAAAGTTTAATCATGACTTTAACTATCAATCCTTTTGAGAATTTATCGCTCAAATGCAACTTATCCGTTTAGGTGTTATGAGCAAAACTTGGCTCTTTATTTTTTCAAAAGTAGATGAAAAATGCTTCCATTAGTGGAAATCATACAGTTGGTTCATCAAGTCATTCATGAACTTATGTTGGCCAAGTCATTCATCCTTTACTTTGTAGCACAGATATATGCTGGCCAAATATTTTTTATTTTTTTTAATTACTTTGTTGTTATGGACCACCTGAATTTATCAAATAAGTGTTGAGTGATGGAAAACAGACTGACTTTATGTTGAGCATGGGTGTGGTAAGGTTTATACTTTACAGGGCATGACCCTTTTGATTTATTTTTATTTTTATTTTCATCAAATTTTAGTTTATGGATTTGTTGATGGATGATTTGGCAGTAAGACTTTAGTTTCCTTTTACTCCTTCCCGAGTATGATGCCCAAGTTGAGAGGAAGGATGTATATCACACAGTGAAAATGTCAATTAAGGATGTATAAGAAGGAACTTCCAAAAGGCTAACACCATCGAGAAATGTGCTTTACTCAAAACTACTGGTTATGTTTCGTCTCATATATTGTGTTTGTTTCATTCACTGGAAAGCGATCTGTATTGTTTGTTAAGTTGCTTGATTTGAAACTTGCCTGATTTTGTTGTAAGAACATGCAGGGATGTCTGTAGCTACATGCACCAAAAGCATGGCTTTCGAACCCTCAGTTCAACCGTGCCTCGAAATTTTTTTATACTTGTATATATTTAAGTTACTGATGCACCTTCAATAATATTCAACAAGTTCACCTTCACAAAAAGTGTTCATGGTCAGCATCCAGTATAAAGTACAACTTCGATCCTTTGGCCCTGTATTTTTTCCATTTATGGTCCCTACTGTTCAGGGTCGACATTGTGACATCTGCCAATAAACTGCTGTGATTTCTCATGTAAACCTCTTTGCTGTTATTTTATATTTGCTTTAATATACTTGATATTGAGATAATGCATTGAAACCCAATATAATTCTTAATTAGGGCCAGCCCTTAACTTTAGGGGGTTATAAGCAGGAAAAAATATGGGTCTTTGAAAATAATGTGTTGGTTGTATTGAATTTTTGAGGGTGTGTGTATTTCTGATGGTGTATTGATAAGTTGATCTTGTTTTTTCTTTTCTGACAAAGTAATGATTAATATAATATATATTCGGGGGCCCTAAAGGCCTAAACCCTTGCTTGCACTGATTATAGCTAGGGCCGGCCCCGTCATCGATTATTTAAGTAACCATATAATGATTTTACACATTCTGGACAATGATATGGTGATATTAGATGTTATATTGCTATTGTATCTTTAATTTAGTTGTAATATTGTTGTCGATTGCATAGCAGTCTAGACTATTAAACCTATCTCCCCCTAATTATGCATTAACTCTTTTTATCCCTGTAACTTAACCAATAATTCAAATCATCAAAATTCTTATTTCCCTTATATTGATGAGTAAATCTGCATTAGTCCTAATTTTGCCAAATAAACTACCAGATGTTAACCTATTATCCCTCTTAACTTTGGAGATTAAAAAACTAAGCACATCCATGACCTTCCTTTAATAGCAACTAACACAAATCAAATATATTCAATTTATAAACATTCCAAAATTCGTTGAAGCTGATAGGAATGTTAGAAATTAAAGTATTATGAACAAGTTTGATGCTAAGGTAGGAAAAATTACTTTATTTTAGGTGATGCATGATTATCTACAGTGTAGTAAACAACACTTAGTTTTTGTGAACAATGGCAAATTAGGCACATATCCAAGTTGAAAAGCAAATAAGACAACATTTTCTCAAAATATCGGCTTTTTTTGAAAAATTTAAGGCTCTTTATGAGTTTGTTTCTGGCTCTTTTATGAGCCTAGGATCTACAAGGACCAATGGCGTCATTGAAATATATGTAATTTGTGAGTTCGCCTGTGGCACTCCAAGAAAACTAGTTCAATGTGTCTGCATATCCAAAAAAGAAGAAGAAAATAAACATTGATTCCAATGCATAATCACATATTGATTGTGATTTTTCAATAAATTGTTATTTATGTATAAAATCTACCTTGCCGATTTGGCAATATTTGAAACTAGGAACAAACTTTAATCAAAATGGATAAGTGAGTGCAGTTTCAAGTTATGCACTGGCCCATCATTGTATTGCATTCGTTGTGGTATCATTTCCTAAATCAGGTGGGGCTATTTATTTTGAAGGACTTAGTTTAATTTTGGTAATCTGTGTTATGTTAGTAGGATTTGGACAGTTAATATAACTAGGGAAAAAAAACTTGTCATGTGTATGTTATGTATTGTTTGATACAACTAGACAAAATATGTTGACTAAGAAATTCCTTTCTTTTTTCTCTAAAATTCAGGAAGGATGCATTAAAAGGAGATAAATACAATTTAAAGATAAGAAAGTAGCTTATATGTCCAATGGTTGTTATTTTGATATATATTTCCTACCAAGTTATTTGCAACTAGGGGTATCATATTGGAATATGTTGTAAACTATGGTACCACAACCTTTAGCTTATTTATAAAACTTAAAGTGTGTCTAGAGTCCAGACCGGATAGGCATGGACTATTAGTGTATATGGAATCATATAGTGTTTAGACCTGAATTGCGGGTTTATGACTGTAAGGTTACAAATGATGGTTGGACATTGGTTATGGTACTAAATTGTATGCTTTGAACAATTATTATCCTGCAATACGTTTTGACAATATTTTATCACATTTGCTCTAAATCAAGGCATTTGCCATTTTGTTGTATAGGTTGCACTTGAAAGATAACCGAGTTTTTAAAGTTTAATATGATGACATGACAAATAAGATATTACAATGAAAAGCAAGTGATCAGCAGTGTTTGATTTGGAGCGAGATATCCAGTTCGATCGATGCATTATACAACTTTTTGAGTTTAACTTTATCTCAAACTATTCTCAATTTATTTCATTTATATCTATTTTTTGAATTAAGGCTGTAACAATAGTGGTATACAATTTTGTAAAATTTATGTACATGTCTAATGCACATTTCACAAATACCTGCTGTGTTTTTATTGTAACCGATTATATTGCAAAATCACATAAACTCAATTAAAAGTTCCATTGTAGTCTAATAGTTGTTGAATGTTTTTTACTTTTGATATTCCATTATAATTTTCACTCCCTCCATCAAAGATTTTGGTTTTAAGAGATGTACTTTGGTTCCAAAATAATTGAAAGTGGCCTGTGGTTGATATTAATTTGAAACCAAATAATAAAATATGTAATTTTTATCCTTAAGCCTGTTATCCCACCTTTTGGTAAGGCCGTGACACCAAGAACTTGACTAGAAACTAAGAACAGTTCGTCCTGGAGATCGGTTATACATGGGTTCACTATGGATACTGGTAAATTTTGCCCGAGTCCGGATCGAGCTAAAATTGATATGACACGACAAGGAAAGCTATGAAAGTCAACGTTTCAAATTTCAAGTCAATCGGAGTTCGTATGCTTAAGATATTGATCGATCACGGTTGAGAAATCCAACTCTATTCGTATTCATCCAATTTCGTATCCATTCCCCGAGATTCAGTTCGTATCCATCGCCTACTGACTTCCTTCGTATCCATATAATGAAGCTACTTCGTATCCATCATGTTAACAGCACTTCGTATCCATCAACAAATGCTTATTTCGTATCGGTCTCAATTAAGATATTATGGCAATCGGGTCAGAAGTGTGTTTTCTACTTCTACTTATCCACACAAGACTCCATCTCAAGATCACAACCACTCATCTCAATGGCTGGAAACATTTCATAGATACAACCCAGATTGTAGGCTAAAGCCCAATACTGCATTTTGTAACATATAAATATTGTACTTTCTGTATTCTGTTTTTCAGTAACTTTTGTATCTGATAAATAAAAACTTTTACTTCATTAAATATCTTTCATTGTATCAGAGCTGTTTTCAATGCCCAACGGCAAGAGAAGTATATTTTGATTATCTCCTCAGAAAATTCTCATCATCGGAGATTATACCCCTCTCTTAATCTAGCATCTGTTCATATTCCTCTGCCTCGCCTAAAACTCAAAAGGAGCTAGGCTACAGAATTCTCAGTTCTTGTGAACATCATCGAGTCAAGTGGTAACCCCTGTCATCAGTGTAGTGTGAAATTTATTAAGAAACCAGTTCTTGATAAACAACACAACTGTTAGTCTTTTCTTGAAGTATAAGTATCAGTTATTGGCTGCAATTTACATTCAACTGCCTCGCCAATCACTGAAACCATGGCCGGAGATGAAGAAAACTCAGGAACCACCTCTCCAACCACCAGAAATACCAGCAACAGTCAAAATCTGCAAATTATCAAACCAAAAGGACACTTAGCAGTGCAACTAGATGAAGATAACTACTTATTGTGGAAATATCAGATTGAAACAGCCATCAGAGGTTATGATTTAGATGAGTATATCAATGGTATGTTAACCATTCCACCCAAAATGGTTAAAGATGATAAAGACAATATGATACCTGATAGTGAATACTCAAACTATCTAAAACAAGATAGTCTTCTTGCTTCCTAGATAATGTCATATGTAAGTGTGAACATTCTATCTCAAATAGTTGGTTGTAAATCATCAAGTGACATATGGGAAGCTATAGAACGAATATTTAATTCTCAAACTGCAGCAAGGATTATGCACTACAGAAAACAATTTCAAAACTTAAAAGAAAGAAAACATGACAATGCAAGAATATCTTACCAAAGCAAAGAATTACTGTGATAAACTTGCTTCTACTGGACATAGGGTTTCATAATCTGAACAAGTACTAACCATCTTAAATGGTCTGGATGAAAACTATGAAGCTTTAGTTACAGTTCTATCATCACAGAGAACTCTACCAGATATGCAGTATGTTCACTCTACCTTTCTATCTCAAGAAGGAAGAATTGAACAAAAGAAAGCTACCAATACAGACTATTCGGTAAACTACACAACCAACTTCAAAGGAAAAGGTCAAGACAGAACCCAAACATGTCAAAGAAGTTGTCAAAATGTCAGAGGTAGAGGTAGAGGAAGATGGTCTGGCAATAACAGAGTCAAGTGTCAAATATGTGAAAAGCCAGGACACATTGCTTCTAAGTGCTACTTCAGATTTGATCAGAATTTTGTCATAACCAAACAACCAAACAATACTCAAAGAAATCACAATCCAAATGTCAATCTTACTCAAATAGAAGCAAGAAATCAAGGCAGCCATTCAAAGGATCAAAATGAATCAGACAATCAAATCAAGAATGCTGGTAAACTATATGAAGATTGGTATCCAGACTCTGGGGCAACTAAACATGTGACAAGCAATTTAGAGAATCTCAATCTCGGAAACAAGGAATACAAAGGTACACAATCTATTTATGTTGGTAATGGTAGTTCATTAAAAATCACACACACTGGCAAAGCCAAACTCAATAGCAAAAGAGAGTTACACTTAAATAATCTTCTTAGAGTTCCTCAAATTAAAAAGAATCTAATAAGTGTCTCTCGTTTTGCTAATGACAATCAAGTATATTTTGAATTTTACCCAAAATTCTGTCTAATCAGAGATTTACTAAGTAAGGATATTCTTTTACAGGGTAAAATGCACAATGTGTTATATAAATTCAGTCTAGTGAAAAATAGTGAACCAAGGCAGAAGGATAAATGGTGTAACCATTCAAAGATTGATGAAACAATAGATTTTAACAAAGTTTTTGATACTTGGCACTGTAAACTGGGTCACCCCAGTATAGCTATTGTTAAAAATATTTTGAAAGACAGCAATATCAAATATGAAAACATATCATTGCCATATGTATGTCAAGCATGTCAGTTAGGAAAGAGTCACAAAATACCATTTAGTAATTCATTAATAAAGTACAACAAACCCTTAGAAATGGTTGCAGTTGACCTATGGGGACCTGCACCCATTAATTCTGATTATGGAATGAATTACTACAACTCTTTTGTTGATTCTTTCTCTAGATATACTTGGATTCTATTACTCAAGTCAAAATCTGATGCAAAGAATGCAGTGATTCATTTTATAAGGCAAGCTGAAAATCTAACAAATCAGAAACTTAAAACCATACAAACGGATGGTGGGTCTGAGTTTAAAACTCTAAAATAATTCTTTTCTGAAAATGGCATAAATCACATAATTACCTGTCCACACACATCTGAGCAAAATGGCATTGTTGAAAGAAAACACATGCACATAGTTGATACTGGTCTAACACTGCTTGCACATGCATCAATGCCTTTAAAATTCTGGCCAGATGCATTTACAACTGTTGTGTTTCTCATAAATAGAATGCCTACAAAAGTTTTGAGGAACAAAACACCATTAGAAATATTGTATAATACAAAACCAGATTATTCATTCCTCAAAACTTTTAGATGCTTATGCTATCCATGCACTAGACCATATAATCAACATAAGTTAAGTTTTAGATCATTACCCTGTACTTTTCTTGGATATGCCACTAGCCAAAAAGGATATAAATGTCTTACAAGTGAAGGGAAAATAATTGTATCAAGGCATGTTGCATTTAATGAATGTGTGTTTCCCTTCACTAGTAAAGACATAAAATCTACCCAAAAGATTTACAGTGCCAAGAAATTTCTACCACCCATACCTGTATGGGGAAAAGAAGAATCCAAAAGTGCTGAAAATAGTGAGAATTCAGCATCAAACCTCCAACACACAGTGTCCATTGAAGGGCCAGGTCAGAGTGACGATATAAACTCATATAACAATGAGTCTGAAGGTTGTGGGTCTGAAGATTAGAATAATGATCAAGACAACAGCTCACTTCCAGATAGTAATGACATAGCACCTGCACAAGAGGGACATCCTATGATTATAAGATCAAAACATGGGATATTCAAACCAAAAATCTACACCGCCAACATAAATTACCAGAAACCAAGCAACTATGATGAAGCTGCTAAAAACAACAAATGGAGAGAAACCATGGATGAAGAATACAGTGCATTAATCAAAAACAAAACATGAAGCTTGGTTCCAGCACCAACAAATAAGAACATAATAGGCAGCAGATGGACATACAGGTTGAAAACACTACCAGAAGGTAAAAAAGTCAAATACAAAGCTAGACTCGTAGCCAAAGGATACTCTCAACAGTATGGATTTGACTTTTCAGAAACTTTTTCACCAGTGGTTAAACCAGCCACTATCAGAATTATTCTAACTATAGCTTTACACTATGAATGGGATATAAGGCAGCTTGATGTAAATAATGCTTTCCTAAATGGAGAGTTACAAGAGGAAGTCTACATGCAGCAACCCCAAGGTTACATTCAAAATGACAAAAAGGACTTTGTTTGCAAACTTCACAAAGCAATATATGGTCTCAAGCAAGCTCCCAGAGTATGGTATGAAAAATTAAAAGCTACTTTAATTTCTATGGGATATCAGGTATGCAAGTCCGACAACTCTATTTACACAAAAATTAATGAAAGGTATATCACTTACATACTTGTATATGTGGATGATTTTATAGTTACAGGCAATGATAAAGAAGAAATAAAATATGTTATCAACATGTTAGACAAAACTTTCTCCATTAAAGACTTAGACAAGCTACATTATTTCTTAGGTATAGAAGTCATCACTACTGCTGACAAGGGACTTATCTTAAGTCAACAGAAATATATCTCTGAAATATTGAGTAGAGCAAAAATGTATGAAGCTAAGTCAATGCCTACACCAATGACAAGTAACTTACACTTGTCTAAATATAAAGGAGAACAAATTGATAACATAAAGCAATATAGGAGCATAGTAGGTGCTCTACAATATGTAACTGTAACTAGACCTGATATATCTTTTGCCGTAAATAAGGTTTGTCAATTTATGCAGAGACCACTAGACTTACACTGGAAAGCAGTAAAACGAATACTCAGATATCTCAAAAGTACATCAAATCAAGGCATCAAGCTAAACAAAAGCAGAAACTTATCTATTCAAGGATTTGCCGATGCTGACTGGGCCTCAGACTGTGACGACCGGAGATCTACAACCGGACACTGCATCTTCTTAGGTGGAAACCCCGTCTCATGGTGTGCCAAAAAGCAACCAACCATTTCATGTTCTAGCACTGAATCTGAGTACAGAAGTGTTGCATCAGCCACTGCCGAAGTGATGTGGACAGAAGCCCTAATCAAGGAATTAGGGATCAAGCTATCACGCAAAACTATTATTTGGTGTGACAACTCTAGCACAGTAGCTCTCTCATCCAATCCAGTCTTACATGCTCGAACGAAGCACATCGAGATTGATCTGTACTTCGTCAGAGATCAGATCGCAAAAGGAAAACTTGAAGTTAACCATCTTCCAGCCTCAAGTCAAATAGCTGACATATTCACAAAAGCGCTATCACGCAAGTATTTTGAAGTTCTAAAGAACAAACTTTGTATTAAAGACATTTCCGAAGAACAGAAGCAAGAGGAAGAAAAGAAACCCTAGCCGCAATTGAAAGGGGGAATTAAGATATTATGGCAATCGGGTCAGAAGTGTGTTTTCTACTTCTACTTATCCACACAAGACTCCATCTCAAGATCACAACCACTCATCTCAATGGCTGGAAACATTTCATAGATACAACCCAGATTGTGGGCTAAAGCCCAATACTGCATTTTGTAACATATAAATATTGTACTTTCTGTATTCTGTTTTTCAATAACTTTTGTATCTGATAAATAAAAACTTTTACTTCATCAAATATCTTTCAGTCTCCCTCCATCCATCTCGTATCGATCTCCCGCCATTGATACGAACAGCAACAACCACCAATCGATACGAAGAAAGTAGCATGAAGCATCGATATGAAGGCAGCCTCCAACCATCGATATGAAGTAGCATGCAAGCATCGATACAAATAAAGCCATGCATAATCGATGTGAACTGGTATCGATACGAAGGCGACAATGTCATACAAATCTAAACTTGCATTGATCATAACTCGAGATCTACAAGTCCAAATGCCATCAAATTTTCACAGGAGCTTACGTACAACCTAAAGAACGTTCATGCCAAATTTCGACTCGATTGGACCAAATCTTGATCGATACGAAATTCGTTTGTATCGATCAAGGACCGAGTGCAAATCACGTGGGATCGATCACGTGGGCCCACCCACGTGCCAGAAGTGGTCTCTCGAGATCTTAGCGAGATATTTGCAGCCTACGCCTATAAATAGCACCCCAGAGCCTACAGAAAAATGGACTTTTGGCCTCTTTACGCCGATATTCTGCCGAAATGATTATCAAACTTCAGTTATACTATTGTAATCTTTTGTAAACAGCGAGTGAAATTTAATAAAATCATCAATTTCACAGTGGACGTAGGCAATACGGCGAACCACTCTAAATTTCTGTGTTTCTGCGTTCTTTCTTATTTGTTTTTAAAGTGTTTGTTAGATAATCCTCTTTTTTCATTTAATTTCTTCATTTTTTTTCTCTTCAAACTCTTCCGAAGAATGTTGTGCCCAATTTTGATACAAACAAAGCTCATGCATAACCAGCCAATCAGATATCACATGCTTGGAGCTCACAACTAACAGTCGTCATTACTCGTTCTGTATTATTTCCAAAGTTTGTATTGGTGGTTCAATGCATACTGCATACTCCCTTAGAATTTACAAGTGTGAGCTTGATTCTTTTACATTAAAAAAAAGTTCGTTAGTATATTTGTCTGATGGAATTTTTTTGAATAGAAATGAATTATTAAAAATATGAATTATTAAAAAGGTCAGCAGTAGTATTTGTGTCCGGCATTTTTTTCATTAGGAAAATATCCCATCTGTTTAATTTATAAATTGACAGATCGAGACAGAGCACAACACACATTTTCCTTAAGCAACTCTTTAATTCTCTGTTGTTACAATTCAATTAGAGCAATACAGAATTAAAAGAGGGTGCTAGTGAATCGACGTTCTTCGGTGCAAAAGAATGCCAATACAGTAACGAGACTGAGTTGTTTTATTCTGGAGGCGGCGCTGTTTCTAGCCTGCTTTGACAAATTCGGCAGAACTGCGAAATGTCTTAAAGAGAGCGACAAACGACGCAACTCAGCCAGTAAAACAACTAAGTCGGCATATTTCCACAACAACAGTGTCCAAACCCAAAACAGTATAATGTCTTTAGTGATATAGGAAGTAACTGCTGCTACATGATGTGTGTTCTGTTGATCACTTGATCAAGTCATAATGAGAAGGGCCTATTGTTAGGTGGGATTTTATTTTATGTCATCATTCTGACCTCAAAAATATACAAATAAAATAAAATTTTAAAACCGAGCTTACCCCCAAAAGGTTGCAATTTGATTTTCTTGCAGTGCTGTGAGATTGTTTTGGCACTTTCTAGCGGGAACCATATAATATCAACCAGTAGACCTCTGTTTTAAGTTTACTACCACAAACGAAACATACGGTTAATTTGGTTTTGGCCTACTCGCTTATACTATCTTTGTGTACTTTCGGTGATGCTTTGAAACGTTGTTCCTCTCTTCATGGACCAGTGTCTGAATCAATTTTTTCTGCTAGAATTTGTATATATACCTTATAAACTGGATAGTCAAATCAATTGTTTTATCGGCTAATATTGTAGTTGCAGTTTTCGTAAGGAGATAGAAAAATGCTGCTATACTGCTTGAATTGCTGTTTTTTTGTTCAACATAAACCAGTGGGTGCTTGGCTATGCAGATTTTTGGAATATAATATGAACATAGAACCTTATTCTTCTTATGTTAAGTGTGACTAAATCAAGGGAGGACCCCAACATTTTGTAAAAGGATGGGCTTGCATTAATCAAAAAAGATTCGGAAATAGTAATCTCAATTTTTTGCTATTGACAAATGTGTACCAAAAATCTGGATGAACGAAAATGTGTAATAAAGTAAAATCCTTTGTTGTCATAATCATTTTTCATCTTCTTGCTTATAACTAGAGCTAAAATTGAGTTAAAGAACTTTGTAATGGACCACCTCTAAGTGATATTTCCGTTTCATTTTCCGGTGAAAAATTACTAGTTCTCCTTTACTTCATACTCATCTGACCTTTAAAAACTTGATTATTATTATTTTCGTTCAAAATTATTTATTGTGTTCATACATTTAAAGCAGAATTTGGGGGTGAGCTACAGGCCATCTGATCCCACCTTTGGATCCCCATTGAACAAATAGATGTAAAATCAATTCAACGAATTAAACTAGAGATTCTAATGCTCATTTTAAGCAGGAAATTAAGTTTGTTAAAGACTTCACCCACCGTTTCATTAAATGCTTTTCAAACTGTAGTGCACCCACCCTTCCCACAATATTCATATTTTACTCAACATAACCCCTTCTACTACATTTGCAGATAAAAATGCAAAACTTTTCTTCCAAAAATTGTAAACAGATGAAGATCTTATTATATAGGTTTTATAAATTGCATTTAGATTTATCAACCCCTTGTTCTGTCATTATTCAATGCTTCAAACATATAGTAGAACGCTTCCTGTACGGTATAAGTTTGTATAGTCATACTGAATGTTACATATATTTGGCACCATCTTGATTAAGTTAGGTAAAACTTACGCATCTTCAAATATTACAATTAGCATACTGTAGCTGTTGTGATTACTGTCATCTGCAATTTTGTCTTCTGTATCACAGCTATGAATTTACTATAGGACAATTTTTCAAATTAGACCCCTGAAATTAACTTATTTCAATTTTAGGCCTCATCCAAAACTTATTACAAAAATAGATCTCGTTTTTCTTCATACAGCATTATTACTTGCGCATTCCAAAATTGCGTAAGAACAAAATTTTATTTTTCAAAAATAACACTTGCGCATTCGATAAATGCTTAAGCACAAATTTTTTTTTTTTCTAAAAATAACACTTGCGCAATCCAAAAATGCTCAAGCACAAAAAAAATTTAATAACACTTGCGCATTTCAAATTTGTGCATGTACAAATTTGTTTTTTTTTTTAAAATACACTTGCGCAATTCATATTTGTGCAAGACCAGACCTATTTTTGTAATACGTTTTCCACGAGGCCTAAAATCTAAATAAGTTATCTTTTGTAGCCTTGTTTGAAAGTTTGTCCTTTACTATAATATACATCCATGAAATGATGGAATTGTTCACATAATGTAAATATCTATAGTTTACGCACTAGGCACTGGCTGTTCAAATATATAGTCAATGCAGGGAGTGAAATTCATGTGAACTTTAGAACTTGATGGAATTTTGCGTAGACTTCAGCAAAGTTAAAACTAATATTTTATATGTTTAGATTTTCTATTATTGATCTGTGCTGCTTAAACCCATGCTCAGAGGAAAACTAGTTTAATTATTTTAATGTCCAAGTGTTGAGTAAAATAATCTCACACAATGGGAGGTAATTAGTCATTAGCAATGAATGTGAAACCATGTGAGATCGTATATTGTTTAGGAAAATTTGAAGAAGCTAGACAACGATTTTGTTATTATTAGGTAATGAGGTTGTTTTTTTATATATTAAGAATGATACAAGTCAAGTATAATTATATTATTATTCATTAAGATTATATGCTATATAAGAGGTAGGAAAGGCAGTGGATGCTGCATTCAGTGAAGAGTGGATCTTAATTAAACTATTCTTCTTTGATCTTTGTAAACAAATATTGGAAGTCTGGCTTAGAATATAAAGTACTAACCTAGTTGCATTAGTTTATGCTTTAAGTTAGTGTTTATTTCTGATTCTTTTCTACTAGAGGGCTTCTATTATAGTGTGTTGTAATATTCTTTTGATACTTATAAGTGGAACCAGGAAGTAATTGATCGTTAGAAACTATTGTTTCCAGTAAGACAATGCTAACTTGTAGTGAAAATATTTGACAACCTTAACAGGTCACTTCATTTGTTTAATTTTGCCACGTAAGTCCTGTTTTAATTTTACTTCTTAGTTGTCTTAAGATCTTCAAATGTGCACAGCCTGTTGTGTTCTTAAGTCAATTTCTCCGGTTGTTAAGTTTTTACTCAGGATGTAAAGTCTGGTATTGTGTATTAGTGGATGTTACTTCAGTTGCCAATCTTTTTACTAAAAGTCGATGACCATCCAAATGTAAATAAATATGGTTTGGTATATAAATATATGTACGTACCAAAAATATCTAGTTTTATGTTTTCCATACTCATATATTACCAAATTAAAAGAGGGTAAGATTGATCTTGTTTGGGTATAAAATATTAATTAGCTAAAGAAATGCCCTACATCGTGTTCATCAAAATCTTAGTAGAATTGTACATTATGGTCGCAACCAACTTCATAAATATTGCAATTGTGGTCCTAGAATATCAATAATGTACGTACATTAATGACTACTAGTATAAGTTGGACCAAAAACTTCGGTATCTTGTTGAATGCTAAGTATGAAGCATGATACTGTCCCAAACTCAGTCACCACTTTAATATGCTTAGATTGTTGATAAACAAAATTACTTCTAGAGTAGTAGTGTAAATGCCTTGGATTGATGCTGTACTTGCTACTGATATGGTAACTTGCACTTTAATATTTGTACTTTTCTTCCTCGTAACTCCATTGAGAACCAGATACAGCACTCACATGGAAAACACTTTTGTTTTGTTATATACCCTTTGATGCTGGATTTCCTTTATGGATCTAGATAAATCACAATTACACCTGTAAACTTCTAGATCAAATCTCTATTTTGAATCATCACCAAAAGGCTTTATTTTCTTCCCCTTAAGCAATTGAGTTTTGCACATCTAATTTTCCATCTAAGTGTTTTGCCATGATTAGTGATAGCCATAATGCTAAGTTAGTTGCCCTGAGCTCAAAATTTGTAATACTTTTACAAAATTTAATTTTCATGCAATTTAACAATATCTAAAATCTAAAAGTTTTGCCCTGTCTGAAGTGTTGGTGTAGCATCATCATCAAGCAAAGACAAATGCCATTGCTGCTTTGTACTAAAAAAACAACATTTAAGTAAATACACAGCTATTAGCTTAATTTTTGCACTGGGGGTCCTCTTTTTCTGCAATTAAATATTCCCTCTTTATTTTATTTACTTGTGCTACTACTACTTAAAAGCCACCTCATTGCAATAGGTACAACAACTTGGAATTCCTTCTCTCAAACTACCACCAATAAGCATCCAACAATGGAATATGGGGAACCAAACACTTCCTCTTCGGACTCCTCTTCATCTTCCACTTCTTCCAAAAAGCGCAGCATCCACTCCACCACCATAGGCAATGAAAGCAGAAGCTCAGTCAACAAAAAAAGCAAAGACGAAAAGCACCCTACTTACAGGGGAGTCAGGATGCGCAACTGGGGCAAATGGGTTTCAGAAATCAGAGAACCCAGAAAAAAGTCCAGAATCTGGCTAGGCACTTTTCCTACTGCAGAAATGGCTGCACGTGCACACGACGTGGCTGCTCTGACCATAAAAGGTGAATCTGCTTATCTGAATTTTCCAGAATTGGCATCGCAGTTGCCGAGACCAGCTTCTACTTCACCTAAAGATATTCAGGCAGCTGCTGCTAAAGCGGCAATGTTAGACTTCACTGACCTTAAAGCTAAAGAAAAGCAGGATTTACCAGCTGCTGCTGCTAGCAGCGATGATGAGAACACGCTCTTTGATCTGCCTGATCTTTTGCTTGATTTAAGAGAGAGTTTCAGTCGATCTAGTTCTTGGGTTTCTTTGGTCGATGATATTGAATTTCGACTCGACGAGCCTTTTCTTCTGGAGTACTACTAGATTTGCTGCATACTTATTAATGTTATACACTGAAGTTAGAGAAATAGGCAGTCTACCTTGTAATGTTTTGGTCATTGTTAGTATGTATTATTATTACATTTTTGATTCGTGTTCAATGTTGTACCTTGGTTTAGATGCTCAAGTGAGAATGCAATAAGGGTTGATCATGTGCTTTAATCACATGGAAAATGAATAACTTTTTTTTTCTTCCTTATGCTTTGTTTGATTGTAAAGCTTGATCTTCCAACAAGAAAAGGAGGTTTCCATATCTATTTGCTCACATCATCAAAGTCCTTGTTTAATTAAGTAAGTGGTAATGGTACTATGGCTTAATCAAAGGACCCATGTATTATTTTGTTTGTTTTACTAGGAGATACTAGTGTGCAATATTAGTCGTATGTATGTTTTTTTCTTGATTACTATTTTGTAGGGAGTTGATGCGTCCTTTTTATTTTTATTCTGAAAGAATTGGACAAGTAGTGGTTTCATGACATCGATGTAAATTACCCACTCTTTATGTCTCTCTTCTTTGATCATTTTTCTTGTTAGTCTTTATGTAATGATGATATAGAATCTTGCACTTTATGATAATGATGGTATGTGTTTGCATAATCATTCTTATTTTTAGCTTTTATTCCGACTATTTTGCTACAAGTACAACCAAATTGGATGTAAAAATAAAATATAATAAGAAGCAAAAATAAAAATATAATATATAAGCAAGTAAACCACGTGCACGCAGATGTAATAAGAAAATAGTCGTTTAGTTTACATCCTTGACCTGCTCTATTAAATGATTATATATCAATGCAAATGGAGTTAATAATTATTACTTAATTAATGTATGTTTATTTAGTTGTGAAATATGCGTACCTTTAACATCAATTATGGCATTTATCATTTCAAGTTGCATTTCAAGCATGTGCAAAACGATACATGCAATTTTTTTTCTTCATCTATAGTTAATCGATTCAAAACACAGTTCTTCAAGAAATTGTTGAGTAATAAATTGTGTATATTTCTTTACTAGCCATTTTTGTACAACCTCTGTGTTTACAAACAAAGAAAAATACGAAAAGATAAAAATGATAAAATGTAAAGTACATTCATCGTTATTTTTTTCCGTTAGGACGGTTTTATAATATTTTTGTATTAATACATGAATTAGATACATAGTCCGATGCTAAAAGTTGGAGAATGTGTTACACAGTATCATAGAACTCGTTACCAAAAGTCATTACGGAAAATAATCATTCTTTTATTATCGATCATACTGTAAATGGAGATTTAAATCCTAAACACAATGATGTCGACAATGATATTTGAATATTTATGTCAACCACTTACCAGTAAGTTGATTCTATGAAAAAAAAAATACTTAAATATATTTTATTAGTCCAGTGACTAAACTTTTAGTGTTGTTACAGCATTTCAACTTGAATTACAGCATATGCTTTTTCAAAGGATTGAAACGTTTGAAGCTATTTTCCTTAATTCAAAAGTATGGTTGTTGAGTGTTGACCCCTAATTAAGTGTTATTATACAAAAACGTAAATCTTGATGTCATATTTTGTATCTTCATTTTGGTACCATTACCAACATGTCAATACTATTTACGACATATGATTTAATAGAAAACGGACCCAAAAGATTTGAAAACTTGGAACGAATGGGAACACGGACCACAAAAATTAGAAAGAGCGTCTATCACGCCAGTGGGGCGTAGCGTTTGTGCTATGGTTATCATGTATTAAGTTTACGTAGTTGTGTATGATGAACGATTCGGAGGTATTATGGTATAATTGTCATAATCAACTAAAACAGAGCGTCCCTACGCGATTTAATGTAAATGATGATTGGTTTTTGCACATGCATTGATTTTGGACATCCACATGGACTCTCTTTAATCACACGTACTATAACACTTTTTTCTTTTTCTTTTTCTACGGTTAATAATTTGTGAATGTTTGCCGTAGGTAAGAAAGAGAAAGCCATGGTAGGAGTTTCTGCTGTCTGACATGCTATGATGTATTCTGTTATTTCAAGTAACAGGTTTGGTCTCTTCTTTCTTACTGATACAGCCACATACTCGAGTTCATTCGCATGCCGATAGGCGACCCAACGTAAATTTTGATCAAATCCAAAAGCAATTCATTCTAGTAACATTTACAAAATGTAATCCAAAATCCGAAATTTGAATGTGGATAGTGTAATCTAATCTACATGTTCAAAGAAAATATTGAAACTATATAAAAAAAATTACATTTCTTGGTATCTTATAATTTTTTGACAGCATAATTGAAAAACCCATGAAGCTCCTCTGGATTTTGGAGTCATTTCTTTGAAATCATTTAAGTACAAATTCAAAATCATTTTTTTAAGAGAAAAAATTAGAACAATTTTACCAGAAATAACTTATTACCAATATACGTTTATTTGTGATTTATTATGAACATATACTAGTTTGGCACCACGGGTTTTTAATTTCTAATGTATGTTCAACATAATATCGAAACCATCAAAATTCTACGTTACTTATTACCAAATAATACTACAGTATGTTGTTGACGAATTAGATGAAAACTTAAGCACCTGTCTCTTGTATACTACCAAATAATACGACAATATAAAATCATTGCCACGCCACTTTTTATGCATTTTATGGCAAGTTGCTAACGGATTTTGGAAAGATTCAATGTTATTAAATTATTTACTCACTTGCTAACCTGGCACAAACATAAGGCTGCGTGCAAGCGAAAGAAGAATTTGAAAGAAAATTGGAAAGAGACAGAAGAATGATTAACATTACGTTCTTAGATTAGGAAAGAGATCGTTTGAAAAATATTTTTTAATTGTTTTCTTATTAATAATTATTTAAGTTTTACTTTACTTTAATTATTTGTAAATAATATAGTTACATGAATTATGAAATCATGAAATGTTAAAAAATCGCAATTAAAAAAAGGCAATTTTCATTAAATATTGGAAATTTAAATATAAACAAATAAAACAAGAAGTACAATAGAATGCAACATTACATGTAAAAAAATTTAAAATAAAACTAGTAATTGGGTGGCAAATAGGGTGGGAGACAGGCAGATAGATGGATCATCATAAACTGTTAGTATTTGAGTGTGTTTCGAACGTTCTTTCTCCAACCATAATCAATCGTGGACATCGTCATCATTCAAAGAAGTGAATATTTCTTCGTTCTCCTGTAACTTAAGTATTGACATTGCTTCAAAAAGATAAATTTCTTCAAACTTATTAACTTGAGCGGCTACAGCCTCCAAGGTCGTAGATGAGCTACTAGTTCATGTTGGATTTGAACTTGGAGTAGAGGTGGGGCTATATGTTTTAGAATGAGATTTCTTCAAATTCCTTTGATATATCATTTATCTTCTCATCGTTCTCACTTCGACATTTTCTACTACGACTTTTTGAAGTAGAACGTCTGTCATGCTATGTTCATGTTGTCGAAGTGAAAGTACCTTGTAGCTACCCGCCGTTCGTAGCTCGGTTGGTTTGGAAGTTGGGAGATGGGAACCAAAGGACTGTGTCCGGACAGGTTCGAATCCCAGCGTCAAACCATCAGTGGGAGTTTCAACGTTACGCATCCGTGTGCGATGACTAAATAAAAGCAGGGTAGACACACGGCGTGGGGTTTACTTAAGTGAGTATCAATGAATACCATGATCTTAAGGTTCCTCATGATCTCAAAAAAAAAGTACCTTGTAGCTGTGCTAGTTGAGTCCGTTGTGAATGTTGCATGTTAGAGATCTTCAAGTGGAGTATAAAATCCATCATATCACCATGCTTGATAGAACAACGTATTGTAGTTTGTACTGGAGGAGGAGAACGTTTTGTCTCGAATTGTTTTTCCGTGGCATTGGGTGTGAAAGCGTCCTCTTCGATTGCAACAATAACTTGAAAAATATATTGTAGCAACTTCATATTGGTCATTGGTTCCCTCATATACTTCATAATTGTAGCGTGGAACTCCTGAAAAGCAAAGGGAAAGATGAACAAAAATTACTACTGAAACTCATAAATAAAAAATAAAAATATAATACAAAAATTACATTCACGATCGGCCCACAATTGCTCATTTCAGCTAACCGTTCCCTCACCATACTATACATAATATGTTGTTTTGTTTACAAAAAATTATGTCATGATAACCACTAGAACTTGATCATCGATTACCAGCAGTTCATCGAGAATAGTCATCAAAATTTCATTCAATGTCGTTGTAATTCTTTTATGGATGCTCTTTTTGTTGTTTCAACTTCTTGGTAAGCAGCAATGGTGCAATGCAACAATTTAGTTGTAGCTTTTTCGGATCAATCTATAGGACTTTTGCGGGAATTTTCATAACAGTCTCACCGTTTACTGCGACAGTCTATCTAAGAAAAATGAAACATAGATGAAAATGAAATAGATAAGAACGTAAAATTTTACCGTTGACGTTTGACGCATCTGACAAGTCGAACGTCAAAGGCTTGCTCCAACAGACCAAAAGCGTGGGCCCCGCCTATGTAGCCTGACCAAAAAATAACTACGAAGCATCTAAATATTTGTTTCTCTATGGTAGAAATTAGTTTTTTTTCTAAATTGGTACATAGATGTTAACGTACGATATTGCAAGTCAACATATGGTCAACGGTATGAACCACAACACGTGAGATTCGAACCTATGATCTCACGGTTCGAAGTTGGTGTTAGAGGCCCTTTATAGTGAATGAGATATTGTTCCACATCGTCAAAAATAAGTTAATGTTTATGCTTATATACTACTTTCCTCAAATCCATATTGGCCCTTAGGGTCAGGTAATTTTGTACGAAGGGGAGGACCTATATAGCCATGAACTAACACGCGCGCGCACCGCCCGTCCCGTACCTGGCCGGGTCAGGTGCGAGTGTAAGAGTTGACCGTGTTAAATTTTTGCTGCATAGAAGTAAACGGTTTTCTACTGTTTAAATTCAAATAGAAACGACTAGTGGATTGAAAACCAACCAGACGCGGCTTTTCAGACAGAAATAGGCGTTGCAAATGAAGAGACGCAACTGTTGCAAACCGCGACTGTTTTTAGCCGTTGCAAATGAAGAGACGCGACTGTTGCAAACCGCGACGGTTTTTGGCCGTTGCAAATGAATAGACGCAACTGTTGCAAACCGAAACAATTTTTTGGCCGTTGCAGACGAAGAGAGGCAGTTGTTCCCAACATGCATAACCGTTGGGAATTAGTCTATAAAAGGAGAAGAAAACCTGATCAGTTATTCAATCTGAATTTTCTCTTCTTCCTCTTCATTTCTTAATCTCTACAATCTGTGCGCTTCTGCATATCACACAGAAGATCATACACATCACAATCTCGAGCAGATCACGTCTGTTGTATCTTGGGAGACTTTGAATAAAGTCTTAAGGAAATTGTTACGACAAGCCTCACACGGAATTTCCTTCTTCATCCGTTTGTTGTTGTAAATTAATTACAGCATAGTTATTGTTCAAAATTACTAATAAAGAATTCCAAAGTAGTGGAAATCTGATTTGTAAACTTGTGTGATGAGTGTATAACATATTGATCTCTGTTTTGGTATACTGATCGTATAACATCTTAAGACTTTCCTGTTTTCACTAAAACAGAGATGGCGACCGTTGACCTATCGGCAAAAACTGCTACCCACAACAGGCTTGATCCATGTAAAGGAGATGGTGATGACTTCATAACATGGCAGAATCAAATGTTGTTTTATCTCACCACGTTAGGACTGCAGAAGTGCATTGAGGAGGATGAACCAAAGCCTAAAGACAGACAAACTAGAGAAAAAGACGCAGCTGTTTTTCTCGGAATTGACTTATGGAAGCATTCGGACTTCTTGTGCCGAAATTACATTCTGAACTGTCTGGATAAAGTACTATATAAAGTATATCAGCCACACCAAACAGCAAAATTCCTATGGACTGCACTTGCAAATAAATACAAGACGCAGAATGTCAGTTTGAAGAAGTTCATAGTAGATAAATTCATGGAATACAAAATGGTGGATTCCAAATCCGTAACTAGTCAAGTGCAGGAACTCCAACTTATAATTCATGAACTTTAAGCAGAAGGGCATCAAGTTGGAGAATCGTTCCTTGTTGAAGTGATAACAGGAAAATTACCACCATCCTAGTGAGACTACCGCAACTATGTGAAACATAAGAAAAAGGAGATTTCCTTAGAAGATCTCGTTGTCAGATTAAAAATTGAGACAGATAATCGCGGGATAACACAACCCAAAGGCGAAGAGGCACTTGTTACAGAAAGGTCAAAAAAAAGGACACTTCAACAACAAAAAGAAAAGGAGAAAGACACCAGATAATCAATCCAAAGATAAGAAAACCAAGAAGTTCAAGGCGAATGTTGGGTCTGCGGAAAGACTGGGCACGCAGCTAAAGATTGCAGGGATAAGAAGACGAATGACAAATCGGTGGAAAATATAGTGGAAAATTTAAGTTCAACCATTGAGGAGATGAACTTTTCAGGAGTTGTTTCAGAATGCAACTTAGTACAGAAACCTGCACAGTGGTGGGTAGACACAGGCGCTACTCGTTATGTCTGTTCTGATATATCTATGTTCTCCACTTACAAGAAATACGATCGGGAAGAAAAACTCTACATGGGTAATTCTGCAGTTTCCATGATCGAAGGTAACGGCACTGTTGTCCTCAAATTTACATCCGAAAAAACTGTGACACTAAGTGAAGTTCTTCATGTTCCAGATATCTGCAAGAACCTTATCTCTGGACCTGTGCTCTCAAAGAAAGGCTTCGTATGGTCTTCGAGTTAGATAAAGTAGTTCTGTCTAAGGCTGGAATTTATATAGAAAGGGGTTATTTATGTGATGGCCCATTTAAGGCAAATGTAGCCGTAGTCGGTAATAAAACTATGTATTCTAATTGTGCTATTAATAAAAATGAAGTTTCTTATTTGGTTGAGCATGAAATTTTATTATGGCATGATAGATTATGACACATAAATTTTCGAAAAATGAAAAAATTAGCAAATTTGGGATTAATTCCTAAATTCTAAGTAGATAAAAACTACAAATGTGAGACATGTGTAGAAGCAAAATTGGTTAAAAAATCATTTTATACTTTGATAGAAGTAAAGAACCACTAGGTTTGGTTCACACTGATTTATGTGATTTTAAATCATTACCTACAAGAGGTGGGAAAAAGTACTTTATCACTTTTATTGACGACTATACACGATATTGCTATGTATATCTTTTGAATAGTAAAGATGAAGCAATTACATCGTTTATAAAATATAAGGCGGAAGTAGAAAATCAGTTAAATAAAAAGATCAAGATATTGAGATCTGATCGAGGTGGAGAATATGAATCACCATTTGAACAATTCTGTGCAAAAAATGGTATAATTCATCAAACAACAGCTCCATATTCACCACAACAAAATGGTATTGCCAAGAGAGAAAATAGAACATTAAAAGATATGATAAATGCAATGCTATTGACATCTGGTCTACTGACGAACTTGTGGGAAGGAAGCCTTAAATATGTCTAATCACGTATTAAACAAGGTTCCTCATAATAAAATAAGAACAATTCTATATGAGTTATGAAAAGGACACATACCAAGTTTCAAATACCTCAAAGTGTGGGGGTGCTTGGCTAAAGTTCTAGTTCTGCCTCCCAAGAAAGTTAAACTTGGACCAAAACTATAAACTGTTACTATCTAGGGCCAGCCCAAAATAGCAGTGCCTACAGATTTTTGGTATTCAAGTCCGATATAGCTGATATTAATGTCAATGCAATCATAGAGTCTCGAGATGTCTCATTTTTTGAAGATGTGTTTCCGCATAAAAGGAATAAAGGAAATTATGTCCCTAAAAGGACAAGGGAAGAATCAAGCAAGCCACATGATGATGAAACTCATCGTGAAATTGAGGAAGTTGAACCAAGAAGAAGCGTAAGAGCAAGAACGTCCAAGACGTTTGGTTCAGATTTTCTAACATACATGTTAGAACACGAACCTCAAACATACAAGGAAGCAATGTCATCTTCTGAATCTTCATGTTGGCAATCAAAAGTGAAATTGATTCAATTCTAAGTAATAAAACTTGGGAAATAGTTGATCTTCCGTCTGGAATAAAACCAATTGGTTGCAAATGGATCTTCAAAAAGAAGATGAAACCAGATGGCTTTATTGACAAATATAAAGCAAGATTGGTAGCTAAAGGATATCGTCAAAAGGAAGGTATAGACTTCTTTGCTTATTCACCGGTTACACGAATAACCTCTATAAGAATGTTAATAGCAATTGCATGCATATATAATCTAGAGATTCATCAATTGGATGTAAAGACAGTATTCTTAAATGGAAATCTTGATGAGGAGATTTACATGGAGCAACCTGAGGATTTTATTTTCAAAGGAAATGAAAACAAAGTATGTAGATTAGTAAAATCATTATACGAACTAAAACAAGCCCTAAAACAATGGCACGTAAAATTTGATAGTGTCATGATGAAAAATGGTTCCGTATAAATGAATGTGATAAATGTTTTTATTATAAACAAGTTGGACAATCATACGTAATGATTTGTTTATATGTAGACGATATGCTAATCTTTGATCCAAATAGTAAAGTAATAGAGACCATAAATAAAATTTTAATCAACAATTTCGACATGAAAGATTTAGAAATTGCAGACATTATTTGGGAATCAAAATAATAAAAACACTTAATGGAATTGAACTATCTCGATCACACTATGTGGAAAAAGTGATTGAAAAATTTCAAAATTATGGAATTAAAGGAGTAAGAATACCTTTTAATCTATCGGAAGTACTGCATAAAAACACTAATGAGAGTGTAATGCAACTGGAATACCCTCGTGTAATAGGATGTCTAATGTACCTCATGAATTGCACAAGACCAGATATAGCTTATGCAGTAAGTCGACTGAGCAGGTATACAAACAACCTAGGAAAGGAACACTAGAAAGCACTAATGAGAATGTTGGGATATTTAAAGAGTACCACAAACTTTTCCCTACATTACGGAAAATATCCTGCCGTCTTAGAAGGATATAGTGATGCAAACTGGATTTCTGATTCAGAAGAATCTAAATCAACTAGTGGTTATGTCTTCATCCTAGCAAGAGCAGCAGTGTCATGGAAATCTACTAAACAAACGTGCATAGCTCGATCCACTATGGAATCAGAGTTCATCGCTTTAGATAAAGCAGGCGAAGAAGCAGAATAGCTTCGTCAATTTTTAGAAGAAATTCCATTTTGGCCTAAACCTGTACCGGCCATATGCATACACTGTGATAATCAAGCAGCGTTAAGCAAAGCACAAAACTTTGTGTATAATGGAAAGTCATGACATATTCGTCGACGCCATAACACAGTTAGGTAGTTACTCTCAAATGTAACTATTTCCAATGATTATGTGAGAACTACTAATAACCTTGCAGATCCATTTACTAAAGGATTATCAAGAGAGAAAATTGACTGGAGATCACACAGACTATGATCAATAGGCAAACCAGTTCTAAGTAACTCAAGAAGTAATGCATTTGTTTGGACTTAGTCCTACTTCATTCCTATGGTGCACAATAGAATGCATGGCTACAGAAGTATTAAAAGGATAAAGCTATGCTTTTTAATGATGACCATATCTTGAAAATAACAAGTGGGGTATATGTAGGATACTCTTAATGGTTGCAATCACCTAAGTTAGTGTGAGTTGGGTCGGCTCTATGAGAATATTAAAGGCTTAAATTCTCTAAAACACTCACAGAACCAAATTTGTACAGGACCAAAATGAACACAACCAAGAGATTGGATGTGAAGGAAAATAATGCTTTGTAAAGCTTATTGTTTGGTTATGCACAAACGGCTGGCAGTTCAAGATGAAATAACTCACTGATTAGCCAAGTATATCCGGTAAGTTTTAACTAGGGAAAGTTCAAAGTGAAATATCTATTTATCCTCGATATAGCATTATTTTCATATGAACTGTGTGATATTACACTTTGTGTGGGGGAGACATATATCATCATTCATGTGTGGGATTGTTAGAGGCCATTTATAGTGAATGAGATATTGTCCCACATCGTCAAAAATAAGTTAATGTTCATGCTTATATACTACTTTTATCAAACTCATATGGCCCTTAGGGTCGGGTAATTTTGTGCGAGGGGAAGGACCTATATGGCCATGAACTAACACGCGCGCGCGCGCCGCCCGCCCATCCCGTACCGAACCGGGCCGGGTTAGGTGCGGGTACAATAAGAGTGGACCGTGTTAAATTTTTGCTGCACAGAAGTAAACGGTTTTCTACTGTTTAAATTCAAATAGAAGCGACTAGTGGATTGGAAACTGACCAGATGCAGCTTTTCAAACAGAAATAGGCGTTGCAAATGAAGAGACGCAACTGTTGCAAACCGCGACTGTTTTTAGCCGTTGCAAATGAAGAGACGCGACTGTTGCAAACCACGACGGTTTTTGACCGTTGCAAATGAAGAGACGCAACTGTTGCAAACCGCAATAGTTTTTTGGCCGTTGCAGACAAAGAGATGCGGCTGTTTTCAACAGACATAACCGTTGGAAATTAGCCTATAAAAGGAGAAGGAAACCTGATCAGTTATTCACTCCGAATTTTCTCTTCTTCCTCTTCATTTCTTAATCTCTACAATCTGTGCGCTTCTGCATATCACACAGAAGATCATACACATCACAATCTTGAGCAGATCACGTCTGTTGTATCTTGGGAGACTTTGAATAAAGTCTTAAGGAAATTGTTATGACAAACCTCAGACGGAATTTCCTTCTTCGTCCGTTTGTTGTTCTAAATTAATTACAGCATGATTATTGTTCAAAATTACTAATACAGAATTCCAAAGTAGTGGAAATCTGATTTGTAAACTTGTGTGACGAGTTTATAACATATTGGTCTATGTTTTGGTATACTGATCGTATAACAGTTGGAACCCCTAACCACTGGTGGACAATGGTGTTGAACCAGCGTAAATTTACCCATAAATAAATAAATAAAATTGTTGGTTGTTGTACGTTTTAGAGGTAAAATGTCCATTTTTTACACTTTTAAGTACAATGTAAGGTAACAAGGAAATTAAAACATGGTGCTTTTTACATTACATGACCTATAGCATTAAAATGCTCTACAATTTTTAATATCAGGCACTGCTTAACAAAAATACTAACAGCAACGTGTTAATTGTTATAAAGTGATTAAAAAAGTTCACTTCCATCCATAGAAAATGATCTATGTTTGTAGCAAGTTTTTTTTTTTTTTTATAATAAAAGCTTAAGCTTGTTAATAATTTAAAAGTGGTTTAAATAGGTAAAAGAATCCTTTGGAACAACGAAGTACCAAGGTACAAGTAGGTTTGCAATTGGGATGAAGTCACAGCATGTGTTTTCGCCTCCATCAAACGATAATCCTGAGCATTCAATCTTAATTATCAAATTAGTACTGAAGTAGGCAACTCCCTGCACTACATTCAGATAAACAGCACATATAGCTCATGGCATCCAAGTCTCCAGAAAAACATACAATCCAACTCAGAATACTATAACATATACATAATCTTTAAAAAAAAAAATTGAGAAAAACATAATAATACATGCATTATGTCAGAAAGTTGGTCCGCTAAAGTTCTATTTTAGATGAGAAGAATTTGTGCTTGTCATCAATTTACAGAAGTAGTAAGTTTATCAGTATATCTACATTTTGTCAAATTACAGATTACAAACAGTATGCAACAATACATACACTAAAACAAAAACATTTATACAGTTGTATAGTAACCCTCCCTACTCGATCTTCATAGAAATTTCATGCATTCTCTTCTGCCCTACCTCAACAAGCAAAGTCAAGAGGGCCTCGCACACCTGAGCAGCATTGGCTTCGCTAGGATCATCGTTAATGGAGGAATAAACCATCCAGGCATGATCGAGCTTCCTATCAGGTCTAACCACGACCGAGCCAGGAACCTCTGCATCTCTTCTAGTGACAAGGCCATCGCTCTTCTCCCCGTATCGAACCTGAAGCAGCTGAGCGCATCCAGCCATGGCTGCAGCAAGCGGCATCACCACCGGCAGCTTTGAGGCCTGCCCGTTGGCCACTAACGGAGGGAGATCGGCGTGTGCCACGTGGGACAATGTGGCCAGGACACTTGGTGCCAGGCCGGCTTCTGTGTGGAAGGATACTATGGGAAGTTCTTGGGGCAGTGGGTGCTTTTTTAGGAACTCTTTCCTTTTCTCGTAGGTTAGGTCTTCCAATGCTTGCATGTCCCCCTGTGTCGCCATTTAAAACGGACTTAAGGATATATATGTGTGTATATATAAAGAGCAGGAGTAGTTTCGGCTTTTATGACAATATCTACTTTTTTTGTGATAGTGAGATTAATATTAAAGGTGTTATTCAATGTTGAAATCTTACTTGAGAAATCTAAAGTAGTCTCTGAAAATTTTGTTTTTGTTTACATTTACTATAGTCGCTAGATATGAAGGGCTGAAATATTATAAAAAAAAAAAAACTTGTTGTGGTTTTTGATCTCCTTTTAAGGATATGTAGTAAAGTTTGAAATATTGTTTTGTTTTGACATCTCAATACATGTGGAAAATTTTGAACTGCTAACATATTTTGAGATATTTATATAACAAGTGAACAAAGGTCTAATTAAAATCCAACAACCCAAACATTAGGGCTGCACCTGACTTATTTATGAATCTTGAATCATTAGTTGATTTACAAGTTTTTAATTAATTGTTTCAGAAAATATATTTATATAAAAAACTGAGAATATGAAAATGGTACTCGACATTATAAACTGAGAGGTGCACCATGGATAGCAAAATTACACAAAAATGGGATTATGTGCAAACATTATAAATTTTGCTCATTGGTGGCTATCAGTAAATGTATGCATGTGTTACTTATTGAAGAATAAATTAAAGGGTGTGTTTGGCTCACGTCCCTAATATGTTTCAAAATACACAAAACATCATCTCCAAAAATAACTTATAAATTACATTCTTGCTTTCCACTTTCTCTATTTTACTTCCCAAATTACCCCCAGCCTCATCAAATAAATTCACGCACGTATTTTCGTTCCAATCTTCATCGATTTTACAGTAAATCATCAACAATTTTATTATCAACAAATCGACAATTTCATTATTAACAAATCGATTTACAGAAGCATCGTCAAATTCAATTTCAACATTTGGATTTCGAAATCGAACATCAAAATCAAACTAAAACTGCAAATTTTCATATTTTCTCAATTATTGCATGGTATTCTTCAATGTTGTTGTTGTATTGATGTTTTAATTTTCAATGATAATGAGAAATATTATGTAACAGTTTTCCAGCAAATAATTATTGTTTTTCTAATTTTCTGTTGATATTGATAATATCAGCAGAAAAATCTACAATTATTCACAATACTTGCAAATTTTGCTGCAATTATTGTGAATAATTGCTTAAAATAATGCACATATTGTTTATATATACAGTAGAAAATATGATAAACCAAAATAAAATTGCAAGATTTTTTTTAGAACTTATGAAGATTAAATTCATCTTTCTCCGCAATAATTCAGAATAATCGCACATATATGCAATTATTATGATTTATTGCATGTATTTCTGTAATTATTCTAAATAATTGTATTCTTATCAGCAATTATTCATATAAAATCATTTCAACTCAAAAAAGACAGTTATAACTGTAAATAACAAAATAAAGCATTATGTTGAATAATTGTTTACTTGTCAGCAATTATTCAAATAAATTCATTTCAACGTATGTTAGCAATTGTTCAAAATAATTGCTTACTTATTGGCAATTATTTACTTAAAATCATTTATATTCATCTTTCTTTGCAATTATTCATAATATTTGCATAGATGTATGCAACAATTATGAATAATGGCATGTATGTCTGCAATTATTTTGAATAAATCCTTACCTATCCGCAATTATTCAACTAAAATCATTTCAATTCAAAAACAGACATTTATAACCGTAAATAATATAAAAATCATTTTATATTAATATAGAATATTATATATATCTTTCTCTGCAGTCATTCATAATAATTGCAGAGATGTATGCAATTATTCTGAATAATTGCATGTATGTCTACAATTATGTTGAATAATTACTCATTTATTAGCAATTCTTCACTTAAAATCATTTATATTCTTCAATGTATGTCTACAATTATTTCAGTTCAAAAAACTTTTGCAGCTCCAACATATAATGTTACATTTTTTACTGCAAATATTGATCATATTTGCAGTATTTTAAGCAAAAGTTCTCAATATTTACAGAGCTTTCTGCAATTATTAAGAATAATTGCAGCAATAACTGCAAGTATTCAGAATTTTTGCATGAAAATGAGTAAATATTTGCTGAAAAAACTCTTACATTTTTATTTGTACAATTAGATGTTTTACTGCAAATATTGACGATATTTGCAGTATTTTATGCAAGTATTCTCAATATCTGCAGATTTTTCTCCAAATATTGAGAATAATTGCAGAAAAAACTGCAAATATTGTAATATTTGCAGTATTTATGTACATAGTATGAATATTTGCATAAAAATTTCAAACATTAAACTGCAATCATTTCTCTTTATCATTATTGAATTTAAACATCAACATAGCACTAACAATCCCTAAAAAATCAACAACAGTTCTTATTTTGTAAAAAGGAATGATTCGTTTTTAAATAGTTGCAGTTTTCCATTGAAATCGACAAAGGTGAGCTTGCCATTGAAGAAGAAGATGAAATCAAGAAAGATGGGCTCGCTATTAAAATCAATCATGTAAGAAGCGGAGGGGTATTTTAGGGGAAAAAATAGCTGAAAGAAAATAGCTGAAATGAAAAACAGAGACCTGCAAAGTATTTTTTTACGGGAGGAGTTTTGGTGAATTAAGTTTTCTTTTAGGGATGTGTGCCTAATATTCACTAAATTAAAAGCTGATAAACTTCTCAGGGACCATTTGTAACATTGAAAATGATTTTAGTTTTTTTTCTAAAAGTGCTCCTACTAATAGGAGATTATGGGTATTTTTGGTCTAGAAAAGTTACCAAACACTAATAGATACACTTTTTTTTATTTTTCAAAAGAAAAAAAAACCATGCTTACAACCACAAGTAGGTTTCGTAAACAGGGTCCTGGAAGTAAATCTTCTGTTCTGTAGTGATCTAAAAGAGTGGTCACTGAATAGGGGACCAAAGAAAGGACTGGAATTCGTACATTAGAACAGGGACCAAATCATCTCTATTGTTCGAGGTTATTCAAGTAAAAATGTAATGAACCACACAACATTTTCAGTTACAGTCTAATCATATAAATTTCTGATAGCCTTCTGTAAATTTGATATTGTGACTAAAAGAGTTATTAAAAAAGGGAGGAAAATACCTTAATGATTTTGCTTATCAAGACATCCATGATAGTTCTTAATTTAACATAATCCCCTAGTTGCCCTTCTCTCAAGATATCTGAAGCAATTGGACTCCCGCCATAAGGACTCTGAGCTAATGCTAAACCAGCTACTTTATCTTTCAAGTCAGGCCAATACAAAGACAATGCAGCAGCTGCATCTACTCCTCCTTTACTATGTCCAAGAAGCATTACACGCTTCTTGGAACCCCAATATATTTCTTCTATATAATCTTTTATCTCCTTTGAATTTTTTTCAACTGAGCCCTGAACAATAATAAAAATATAATCTGAATGACAAATGAGTTAGGCACTGAAAGAAAAATTTGTTGAACCCTTGGCAATTACCTCGCTGTGAATCTTAGCAATATGACATGCTAGTCCCATTTTTGAAAAACACATTTTCGTACTAACAAAATAAAGAGGGCCATGATTACTAAAGAGACCTGTCAAACAAAAGATGTCTTTCAGCAGTAGAAAAGATTGAGAAGCATAAATAATCAACGGAAATTGACATGATTGCAATTACCTGGAACCAACAAATAAACCATCGTGTTAGGCAACTTATGTTCGTCATTTCTGATAAACAGGTTACATAAATTTTTCTTGTTACACTAATCATCTCCATTTAAATCTATGATTAAAAAAAATGCACAGACCTGACATTTTGAAGAATTTCCATGAAGCGTTTTGTTCCATCTTCAACAGGAGGCATGCCAGGAGCACGCTGCAGCCATCCAATGTCTTCTGCTGAACCAAGAACAGTTTTTCGTGCTCTAGAAATAAGGCTGCAAGCAAGCACTGTTGGCATTAAAAAATACTGTCACTCTAGCAGAAGAACGAGATTAGGTAGATGAAGTTCCATCAGTTTGATCATACAAAAGTGACATTTCATATGGTTGACTTTATTGCTAAAATTGGTAAATGCGTAAACATATATGACATAAAAAGTTTTTCAGTTGATAATAAACAAACTTCCAAACTAAATTCGCCAGAAATTACAATGTTATTGACCAATACTACTGTATATACGCTAATTAATTACAAACCATTTCTGATCAAAAGAAAGATACCTAACACACTATCTCTTTACAATAAAACATCACAACATTTATGCTCCATTCACATTTGAGGTTTACTAAAAGGACGGTGCGTAAGTGATACAGAATCTAATCATATTAAACACCAGAACAAATATTTGTGTACAATTTAAATTATTTAGCAAGATATCTCTGTCCCACACCAATAATTCTTGTTTTAGCAGTAGAAACTTGGAATATAAAAAAATGACTGTAGTTTAACAGAAAGAGGGCTAACTATTATTATTATTCCCACTCCAGTCCTTTAAGCGGGTTTTCTGATCATTAGCATCACTGTGATAAGATACTCATATTGCTAAATCTCCTCTTTATATTAGCCAAATTATTTACTGAACTAAAGCTATCACATTCTTTACTTCTCATGTTATCATATACATTCTTACCCTTGAAATAATGACGATCCATTTTGGAATATAGTAGTGGAGGCTAAGGCTTGAGATCTATTTCCAGCTGAAGTTGTAAATGGAGTATCCCTATTCTCACGCACAGGCTGAGTTGTGTTAGCTTGTTCTGAAGCAAAGGCTGTTAATTCCTGTCCATCGTCTAGTGTATAATATTCAAATAAATTAAAGGTTAAATCGAATTATAATATGTAAAGGTTGGATTAAACTATAATATCAAATCATTAACAATATTGTACAGTCATTATAATCGTCAGAAAACAAATAATGATCTCACCTACAGAGCCAGTGAAGCAACCAGTAAAGTAGGAAGTAGTCTGTGCAAGATAATCAGCCGCTTCACTTAAAGCAGGGATAGAGGTGAAAAGCTGAGTGCTATTACCATCGTCGATTGAATAGTTATCATGAGCCTAAATAGACAATGGTTATCACAAATCTACCGGTAATGTTAACAGTTACAAACTCACTAGTAGGCATATGTATCACTCAATTAAAGAACTAGATATAAGGCTGAATAAATGATAGGCATACTTATCACTCAATTGAAGAACTAGATCTAAGACTGAATACATGATACAAGCATACTCGCAACATCAAATTTGTCTGTATACATTATTACTATTACTATTATTATTATTATTATTATTTCTCTAGAGAAAGCAAAAAAGCGGACTGATGGTCATTTATTAGCATTCGAAATATCAAATGTAAACCAAGCAAGCAACAACAAAAAACTGAATATAAGGAAGAAGAGCTTATTAAGAGAAAATGATTGTTTTGGAAGAATTGACATCCCACTCACACTTATTAAATATAAGGTAAAACAACATACGAGTATAGAAGAAATTTAGGTTAATAAACAAATCAAATCCAGACAATAGACTAGTCTGGATGCTTTTTATCATTTTTGATTGACCAGCTTGCATTTGTAGAACAACCATATATGTAGAGATTCCAAGGAACCCAGTTTAAGCATAGGTCAACAACCCCAGCATGAATCAGAAATAATTTGGTACCATTGTCTTCTTTGTGCAGAATTACATGTGCATACCTAGGGTAAAAAAATTATACTGATGTGGGAATATGCAAAAATTAAAGTGCATATAAAGTTGGGTTTAAGTTGAACAGGTCAGAGAAATCGGGTAATTGAATTACAGTTCCTAAACGACATTGCATTAACCTTTGAAGGAAATAAAGCAAAAATAAACTGCAAAGTAGCACTGTATCATTTGTAAGTATATTACCATAAGAGCTGAAGCTATTCCTGCCCTTTCAGATGATCCTTGATTCATGATCTATAAACCTACAACCAGTGTCATAGCTCACAATTACTGAGATGCAAAAAGGGATATTATTTAAGAGTTGAGAATGATATCGACGAATATGCCGATGTAAATTCGAAAAGAAACAACGCATCTTCATCAACTACAATCAGACATACAGATGGAAATTGATACCTTATTCTATTATGAGAGGCACATAGCGTTGAAGTTTAAAAAAGTATAAGGTACCAATAACCAACAATATAAAAAATGTGGTGGAGCTATATGACACCATCAGGCACCTGAAAGCAAAGCACAGAAGCAGAGCCAGACGAAGACTTTAATAGTACAATTAATACCTAACTTAACCTAACAAAAGCTTTGCATTCAGGTAAAACAGATTCTTGCTAATAAAGCAAATAACTTCAAGTGAATAAAGTCTAACGCAAAAACATATTATGAGATGCTACACTCGTTATAAATAACAAAGATGAAAGTGCAGCAAAGAATAATATATGTGCAATCATAATTATAATGTTTTATATTCCAACCAGACAGACATAACAAGGGGTCACTCAGGGTATATTTTCCCCAAAAAATTGGTGTTATTGGAAAGCAAAAGAATAACTAGTTCCATATTGTATTCATATATGAAGTAGGCATGAAATAAAGATTATATAAATTCATTGAAAAATCCAAAAAGATACGACTGTTCAAGTGGAAATAATAATTGTATAATAGATATGATTAGATGAAGGAAGAACTTGAAAAACGTAACTATTGATAAGGGGAAAATATAATCTTTACTTTATGTATTTATGTTCCTTATTGGCCATTATAATCTTAATCATTTTCTTTGTATTTACTAAAGGAAAGAAAATCAATAGAAAAATTAAGTTCTAAAATAGTTGAATTTGTTTCAAATTTCCCCGCTTGGGTACTTGCACTAGGGAAATTGTCATAAAGTGCTAAATTAGGTTGAAGACGGGTGTCGAGCTAGCATGCATTACTCGCAAAACAAAGTGCTTGACTTTATTTTTAATTTTCATGAAGTTAAAATACCATGTTTGAAAAGAATAGTTAAAAATTCTTATATTTTCAAATATATATATATATATATATATATATATATATATATATATGACCCATTTGAAACATACAAACTTTGTTTCCTTTTTTTATATAAATACAATTCAAAGAAAGTAATTATATTAGTTTTCAAAACGTTTATAAAATGTTACCTTTATTATTTTCACAATGGAGAAACCATATTTTAATTATTATTTTCGTCATTAACTTTTACCCTAAAATACTACCTAATGCTGCATCTGCGTATACTTCAAAATGAAAATCTTTAGTTCCATTAACTATTGACAAGTATCAACAAAGACCAGAGTAGGAGAGATAATAGATAAAATACGAACAGAAAACAATGTATTAATAGGAGAGGTAATAGATAAAAAACGAACAGAAAACAATGTATTGATCTACCCTAATTTTGTTACCAAAATAAAATAATGAGAGCCCCAACATGAAATTTTCTTAATGTTGATAACTATTTGTATTTTCTGACTTTAGAAATTCATAAATATCGATCTGCAAAGCGCACAAATTAGATACTCGAACGATTATTATCATACCAATCATGAAGAATAATTGCAAATAACATAATACAAAGTAAAGGATAATTTAGTAACAGGAAATAATTTTGAGGGAGAAATTCCTACTAACATGTAAGAAAGGGCTCCGTGTGTGGAATTTTCGCAGTCAGTTGTCGCTCAGGTCAAAATCGAGATAATTGGCGAGGAGAGAGAAGGAATAAGAATTCTACAAAGAAAGAAGGAACGAGCAGGAAAGGAGAGAATGAGGGTATTTTTGGTATTGCAATTCATAATATGGGCTAGGTAACGAACTCGTGCTGGGCCTGATAATATTATCAAAAGGATGAACAACATTCGGTGATCCTAGGACGTATGCTTTAACCAAAAAGCCTGCTATTTACACCGGGTATGGTATTGTTTGTATAGCTTGAAGCTTCCTACTCCCCTGGAAATAGTTAAAAGAACGTTACGTATTTTTAATTTTTTATCCTTTTTTCCTTGTCAAGCTTCTTCCCAAGGTTTTGATTAGAGAGACAAACAACAATGAAAAAAAAATGAACTAATAATTTTAAGTAGGACTGTAATGTTGTTTTTTAATTGATTTGATCGAAACCATCATGTGAATAACGTCGCTTATAATCAAAAATGGTCATAATATAAACTCTTTTACTTATTTACGTGACAAGCATTCGTTTTGAGTGATCAACGATATTCTCCTGGTTGATCGGCGTTTATATCACAGGTTGAGGATTCTAGTCAATTGTTTACGCGTAACTACATGAGTATCAGGAGGAGCATTAGAAGTTGCTTTCATGCTACGATCTTTAAGGATCTTCAACACAAAAAATGTTTGGATTTTAGTTGGTTGACATTTTCATCATTTTAACCATCTCTTGAATGTAAAACCAGCTGGGTACAGGGAGAGGTGTGTTTTCCAGTAAAAATACCAAAATGTTTATAGGATTTGACATAAACCACAATTAGAGTTTGGAAGGAGATCTAGCTTTAAGATGTAAGCTGGCTAGATCCACGGTTAAGAGGAGTTCTAACCCTAATTTAGTTGGTCCTTGAAGATATTTGTTAAAGTAGCAATCCTTACCGCCATAACAAGAACAAACATCAAAAATTTAAAGAAAGAAACTAAAAGATATGAATTTTAAAGATGGTTCAATCATTAATGATTAACATCTACGTTTCAACTGATATTATTAAGACTTCACAATATTATATGTTTGGAATGATTCAAGTCGTAAATACAATGTATTTTAAGCAAAGAAAGAAGAAATGATGCCACTTGAATTCTTCAGTTCAAACAATTAATCGTTGAAAGAAAGTCTTAGTTTTTCTTAATATTTATAGTTAAGTCATTTCATGTTAGGTCCAAAAAAATTGTGATATTTACCCAAATATACATGCTTTAGAAGGAAGAATAGGAGGTTGACCAAATTTGGATTATTTGGAGTTCACCATGATGGCTAAGATGTGTAGCACGTCTATAGTCGTGGTCCGCAACAATTTTTTATGTGCGGTCAAGCTTTGTTGATCATTCATGGTTTCATGATCGTCCACGTTTTTATTGAATGACTTGGAGTTGTAAATAGATTTCCTCATGTTGATCACTCAACTTCACGGTGAGCAATCTAGAATTGTAGAACGTAAGATTAACTTGATAATGAGCATATGTTGTATTAGAGAGTTAGGGATATATATGTTCATAGAGCAATTATGTAATTTGTTACATATATCCAACTCTTAACCAACCTTGTTCATAATAAAGATGTTTATTTTCTATTATATACTTGGTATATTATGATACATTAATTAACTGATTAATTTAAGTATATTAAATAGAAAATCCTTAAAAAATATTTTATGTGATAATAATTATAATGAGTTGTAATCATGAGAAAATTATCACAATATAAAATGACATATCATTTTAAATATTTATGGTTAAGATGTTTTGAGAAAGAATATCGATAAATCTGTTAAGACCAAAATACGTAATACTCTCCAAATGTTAGGCAGTGTATTACTCATGCTTGAAGGAGAAACCAAAGAGTTATGTACTGATAATTATTAATTATTAAATGAATCACCAGGGAGTTTCCAGTTGATTAATATTAACCAAGTCAAACTGGAAATCTCGGAGTGACGATATTACACAATTCCTTCGACTTGAAAATATTGTTAAGCTTCAATGTTGATATCCTACTTTGATTATAGTTAAATCGTGGCACGACGACCATTGGATGACTATATTTGAGTATTAGTTAAAGCACTGGAAGTGAAATACTATTCAATAGAGAATTCATATCCTCAGTTGTATGACGGTCAACTATAGTCAATTCAAGGTCAAATCTCTAGCTAGGGTAGTACGGTTAATAGTAAATGTTATTATTGAACCAAGATTTTGTTTATGGACTAATCAAGTTGAATGTGGATGATGTTGGAATTTTTTTCAAAGTCAGATTCCATAAATCCTGAAGTGATATATAGTGTTGACGAGAAGAATTGGTGTAAGAAATCGTTACTAAAAGGTACCGCTTAAAGTGTAAATTTTGATTTTACCACTAAAGATGTATAAATGGTAAATTCGATCAAACTGTCACACCACTAACTAAGGTGACGTGAGAATGTTGATATTCGAAGTGACTGAATCTACAACTACGAGTCGCATAACAGTATCAATGAATTCTGCAAAATACCACACGGTTTAATTGTTATGCATTGATTGAATTAATTAATTAATATTCATGGAATATTATTTATTTATTTGATGTTGTGGGTGCTATTATTAATTTTTTGGGTTCCATACGTAATTAGTTGGTGCGTGTATATAAGTTATATATGTACGTGTCGAGGTACGATATCGATACATATTGAAATATGATTTAAATGATGTTAAATGATAAACAATTTTGAGGTCTTTGTTAATAATTGGAATATAGTTATATTATCTTGGTCCATCCATGAACATCCAAAAACGTTCTCATATGTAAATAAGAGACTAAGAGTTTGAATCCTATTCTAGACAAATGTGACAACCCGCACCTCCAAACACACCGATTCAAAGCCTAGGGCGACTTTCGGACTTGCGTCGATGTCGAAAAGTATGAGCTGTCGTGGTTTTTCATATATTACAGAAACAAAAGATATACAGATATGTCTAAGGCATTCTACACTTTTAGATCTCACACCGGAAGGCAACAAAATATGAATATAATAAATAACCAACTCAGAATTAATTCAAAAACATAGTCTCAGAAAATAGTAGGTGGCCAAATCCAAAGTACACAGAAATAAGATACATAGTTTGATAAATACTACGTACCGAGTATGATAAGTAAATACATGGAGAGAAATAGAAAAATATATAGCAACTCCAAAGCTAAGCTCGACTCTTCACATACTGATCTCGGGCCCATCACTTGCTGCCTTATTCTTCTGTAGTGGAGAAAAGAAAGGAAAAGGGGTGGGTCAAACAAAAGTCTTGTGAATGAGTACACTATTAATATTTGGTAATCACATGTACTTAACTTTAATAACACTCTAGGTGACCTAGGGTCTACAAGTGTCCGTGAATTACAAGATTTCTTTACTTAACGGTTTAGCTAAATACACACCTACACTAACTACTTGTGTAGGTTCGTACTTAGGATCGAACAATTGATCGAACCTCTAGACAGTATTAATTAGCTAATAACTACTGGGACTATTCTACATAGAATTACCCTACTATTCATACCATGCGACTAAGTTTCTCACAACTACGGCTACCCGTACCTCCGTTACGCATTGAGGGGGAGCCCGAAATGCCAACTCGTCGAAGTGTCTCATCATCTACATTTGTGTTCCACCTCTCATCATCTACATCACATTACGTCAGAATCTGTGAATACCAAGGAACTCCAGTTATGCCAGGAACACACACTTCATCATCCACTGTAGAACCTCCTGTGAGTGCCATTTATGATAGAATATTCCCTCCCAGTTGAATATCGACCCCTATTGGAATAGAATTTAACCAGCTCTGCAATGTCCTAGTGTTGTCTCATAGGGAACTTGTAACATCCCGCTTCCAGAGGTTCAAAACTAACTGTTACAAATGATGCAGTCATCCATAGGAGTTATTTCTGAGTGACTGAAATCGGAATCATGAAACTATTGGCAACACAAAAATACAAGAATGTAAAAAAAATTAAACTTCAACAAAACAGAATTTCTCATTTCTTATGAATTTCAAATTAAGATTTAATTACATAATCCCAGACGTTAACCACGCTCAGATCACATATACATGTACAAAATATGATAAGAGTGACATATGAAGATGTCCCCATATGATGATTAGAGAACTAATAAATATGAACTTTACAGTTCTTAGTACATCACACCAGAAAACACAAAATAGCTCCTATATAGCTAACACCGCCTTCTGCACGTCTCCGGAAGCTTATTCGTCTAAAAACCTGAAAGTCACCCACTCTCAGACTACTCAAATTAATTTTGAGTACCCGAGAGTTTGTGGAGAAACACAAACTTCGAGTCAGACAATAAGTCTGGTATGAATAATTCTTTATCATCTCTTATCATAAATAGATATCTAGTGAGACCATGCCGCTTAGCGGAACGAGTTTTCCCCTCACTAGTATCCAAAACAAAACATGCAAATCATTTACTATGCCTCTGCACCCAAAATGATTAGCCTTAACGTAAAATGAAATAAAGCAATAAATCTGTGAGAAATGCGGATTAAGGATCTTAAGGCTAGAATTAACGCTAGAGGGTGATGAATAGTGTTTTAAGAAATTTGTTAATCTTTTTGAGTTTATCTTAATTTGTTAACAATGTATGCACTAATCAGACACAGATATGAACACAGAATCAAACACAGATGCAAATATAAAGTAAAAGCAGTAAAGAAAAAACACGCCGGATTTTATACTGGTTCGGAGTTACCCTACATCCAGTCCCGCACAACTAAGTACGGATTTCCTTTCAAAATCAATTCAACAATTACAACCCTCGGTTTCAAGGCTACGAGGTACACCCTCCAGAATAACAATCCTCTGGGTAGAGATACTTGATTTACGGGGCAACAAGTTCACCCAATTGATTTCCAGGGCTACAATCACACCTTCTCTCGCTCAATTGATTACAAAAAGTCTATAACTCAGATTAGCACTTGGATCTTGTAGAGATAGTGGAGAGAATCAAAACCATAAATTATCTAGTTAGATTCGATATTGATTTCGGCAGAGTAATGGTGTAATTTGTAAATAAGAAAGTGGAAAAGAAGAAGAGAAGTTAAATCAGAGAAAAGTGATTAAAAATTCGTTGAAACTGATCCTTATTTATAGAAGAACAACAACCATGACTATTCATGAAGAGTTATGGCGAATAGACACTTCTTTTGAAATTTGAATTTTGAATTTTGAATCAAACTGACACCATGTCGACATGGTACCTATAGGCATGTCGACATCCCACAACCTTTTTTGATGTTTTGAATTTCTTTGAAAATAACATTTATCTTATATAAAACTATTTTAAACTTTATAAATATACTTGACTTTAGTTGAAATTCATAAGTAAATATAAAGAACAATATATACATAATTTAACTATAATTTTATATTTAAATCTAAGTATAAATATTTAAAAGTTAAATATATTATTTGAAGATAGTTTAAAATCAGGAGTAATTTGACTTTGAAATTAAAGATGTTTTGGAGGCTAAAATTATTTAAAATCAGGATAGAGAGTTTTGAATCTTTTAAAAGGAATGTTTTGAAATCATTTTGAAAACAAGATAATTTTGCAAAATCATTTGAATTAAAATTAGTGGATACAAAACAATGTCCCACTAGATTTTCGTAGGTTCCATCCTACTTAGGGTTCCATCCCTTTAACGGGCTCGAAGTAGATTCCATTCCATGAATAAATTGGATATTAAGATGCCAGTGCTTTTCTACGAGTTTTAACAAATACTCCTAATAAAACAAACTTAACCTTGAAATCTTGAACTCTTGATAATCTTGATACTCATGAGTCTTCTATCTCTATATCTTGAATCTCTATACTGTACAGTCTTCATTCTTGATACCTGCATGGTTAGATCCTGCATACACATATATATCTAAACTTATAATGTCAGTATTTATATTTTATAATCTATTCTAAGGTTGTTGTCATCAAAACCATCATCCCATGGACTAACAATCTCCCCCTTTTTGATGATGACAACCTTTGTTTATAAAATATTTCTTCTATCCTAATAACTCCCCCAAAAACTAACAACTCCCCCTTAATCTATGCCTAACTACCCTATTTTATATTTCTCTCCCTTTGTCATCAACAAAAAACTTACTCCCCCTTATTCTTGGACTTTAGTACCTGCATTGATAAACTATACAACGGAATATATAATATATAGATTAAGAAATAATGATACTTATGAACATAATAACTTAATTAAAGACTATATTCATTTCAGTGTATATATATATATGTTTCACACACCAAACTTCAAACCAAATAAAATCAATCCACACAAAGTATTAATTCAAACCAAATTAAATCAAACAAATTAATTCAAACAAATCAGCCAAAGAAAGAAAATTAAACGTTACGAGGAACATCTACCCATCAACTTCTCCCAATATAGGGTCTGCTTTAATTGCGTCCCAATTCTCATTGTCATTGGTGAGAGAGACAGGAGGATGTGCTTCATTATCATCCTTGTGTAGAGAGGAGATCATCCATCGTATTGCATCGAAGTGTCTCTCTTGTTCCTTGATCATCTATATTTGACTCAATTCTAAGTGACGCTAGTTTCGTAGAATAAAAGAGAGAATATTCTTGAATGAATTGAGTGTTCCTTCAAGATTTTCAATAGATTGTGAATAGGATTGTCCATAATTGAATTAGAGAAAGAAATGAAGGATATAGATAATGAGAAATAAATTTTAGTGAAGATTTCTGGAAGAAAAAGGAATATATAGGTGTAGAAATTCGTTTGAAATGAATAGACATTTGGTAGTTATTCAAATTTCAAATTCAAAATCAATAATCACTTCTGACTAGTACATGTCGACATGGTCTTCTAGGGGATGTCGACATGGGTTAGTGAAAATTTATGACAACTTTGATTTTGTGAATAATTGTGTATATGTATATATTTATATAATATACTAACATTTATTCTAGAGATAAGATAAGATAGATAACGGAAAGGAAATTTCATTTCATTACGATAATATAAAGATTAAGCATAATGAACTACATGAACATTCGAAAAAACAAACTAAGACAAATGCAATAAGATACTGAAAGATAAAACTAGTTAGAAGATGAAGATGATGAAGATAGTCTAAGTTTCTTGGTGACTTTTGAAAAGAACTTGTTCATCTTCGAAGAAATGTTATCCAACTTCTTACTAACGGATCGTTTTAAAATCCGTTGATTCTCCACAATTATCTTTTGGTTTTTGAGAAGGGTTTTGTTGGATGGATTGGAAGGATATTCGATGCTTTCCAAAGAGGTTTCACCTTCTTCTTCTTCTTCTTCTTATATTTCCATTTCATCACTTTCTTCTTCTTCTTCCTCTTCCATTTCTTCATGAGCCAAACGCTCTTCCTTTTCGGCAAGAGTCTCATAAGGTTGAAAAACATATGGGATTTTCATGAGAGAAATGTTTGAGATATTAAAATAATTTCTTGAAATAAATTCTTCTCCTTTGAAATTTACTCCAAAATAGTTGAAAATCCGAGTAAGGTAAATTCCATGATATAAAGTGTTTTCTCCCATTTCAAAATTTTTAGGACGAAGTTCATCCAAAATAACTTGCGCCCAATTGATATCATAATTTCCAAAAATAGCAAAAAGTGCTTTGCACACCTTTGAAGTAGGATTGTTAAAATTTTCCGATCTTGGGGTCAAAGTATGTTGTAAAAGAAGATTGACAATTCTTGCTTTAGGATGAAAGTTTCGGTTTTTAAATTCAAAGTTTTCGTCTCCTTCAAAAATATGATGAAATGTCTCACGATCATGTTCATCGATTTGAAAACTAGAAAGATCCATTCCCGTGCTTTTGCAATTGAGAGTGGTACCCAAAAGATCACAATTTAAAACAATTTGAGTGCCTTTGACACTACTCCAAATTTCTTTCTCATTTCCAATATAAAAACCACGGTTTAACTTAGCATAGAAGATTTTGACAAGATTAGGATAGCAAACAAAATCATTTTGAGAAGAGTCAATAAGACTTAAAACACCATTGTTTGCAAAAAGAGAATCAATTTCATAAGAAGAAAAATCTTGAAAAATAGCAAATTTTCTGGAATGGACTTTGGCATAATTAGCATAATTGATGTATGCTTTAATTGCCTCCGGATCATTGAATAATTGCTCTTTGATTTTTCTGGAAATTTTCATGATTGAGGGGTTGCTTGAAGAAGCCATTAGAGTAGAGAGTAGAGAGCTTGAAGATATGAAGAGAGAGTTTGAATTTGAAAATGAAAGTGAAGAGATATGATAAAAGATAGTGAATAAATAGACTTTCAAAGGACATATTCTCTGGTCAAAATGTATCTTTTCAGAGAAATAAATGAAGTGAAAAGGTGGAGGGAAATTCAAACATTTGAATTCAAAAATTGAAATTCAAATTCAGGTAGGCATGTCGACATCATGGTAGTGGCCATGTCGACATATGGCTTTGAATTTTCATGACATGATTTTTCCTAAGTTATCTAATATACATACATATAAATATTATTATTAATGTCTATATTTCCGAAATATTATTGTACTTATAATATATTTCAGAATGTGCCAAAAATAATAATAAAATAATAGTAAAAAATAGAAATTAAATTTTAAAATTCAAACAACATATCAATTCAAAATCAATCAATCAATCTATTCAAAAACAACCAATCATTCAATCAATTCAAGCATGCAATATCAGCCAATGTATTGTAAACGTGTACCTTTTTCAGAGTCCGTGTCTTTGGTATCGACTAAATCGAGAATTGCAGTGAAACACGGATTTGAATTATCTTTCTTCTGTTCATCGTCGCTGGAGGATGAGTCAGAGTCATCTAGAGTAGCAATGAATGCACGTTTCCGTTTATTTGCAGAATCATTGTTTGTAGAAGGGTTTTGCTTATCTGGATGCGGACAGTCTCTTTTGATATGACCTGGTTCATCACAATTGAAGCATTTGATAAAATTTGGTACTGTAGTCTGATTACCGGAATTCTTAAAGTTGTTTCTCTTGGAACTATTCAATATTCTGTACTTCAGGAATTTCCGAAAATTCCTGGTCATAAATGCTCATCATTATCACTGTTTGAGTCTGATCCGTCGATTAATGCATTGAATGCCATTGATTTCTTTTCAGATGCTTTGCTTTCTCTTCTCCCGATCATTTGAACTTCAAACGACGTTAGATTTCCAATCAATTCTTCTATCTTTAAAGTACTGATGTCATTTGCCTCTTCAATTACAAGTGTCTTTTGATCCCATTCTGGAGTGAGAGAATTTAAAAAATTTCTGACTTGATCTTCTTCCGAAAATTCCTTTCCTAAAGATATTAAAGAATGCACAATATCTTGAAATCGACTATACATATCTGAAATAGACTCATTAGTATTCATTTTAAATAACTGAAACTGATTTGTGAGCATGGAAATTTTGGTCTGTTTAACTTTGCTTATTCCTTCGTGAGTTACTTGCAAAGTTTTCCAGATTTCATATGCAGACTTACAAACTGGCACTATATTAAATTCATTTCTTTCAAGTGAACAAAATAGAATATTCATTGCTTTAGAATTATTTTGTGCAACGGTCTTTTGCTCAGTGGTCCACTGTGCAAAATTAGTTGTGGGTTCAGAATATTCAGTTTGTGTGATATTCCAAGTATCTAATTCTACAGATTGTAAATATATTTTCATCCTACATGCCCAATATGCATAGTTACTGCCATTAAAAAGTGGTGGTCTGGCAGTAGACTGACCTTCTACAAATGAACTAGTGTTGGTGGTAATAGCAGTACTAGTGTTAGTAGCCATTTTGAAAATTTTCAAAATTTAGATAATGAAACTTTTGAAAACAAGGCTCTGATACCAAATGTGAGAAATGCGGATTAAGGATCTTAAGGCTAGAATTAACGCTAGAGGGGGGTGAATAGTGTTTTAAGAAATTTGTTAATCTTTTTGAGTTTATCTTAATTTGTTAACAATGTATGCACTAATCAGACACAGATATGAACACAAAATCAAACACAAATGCAAATATAAAGTAAAATCAGTAAAGGAAAGAACACACCGGATTTTATACTGGTTCGGAGTTACCCTACATCCAGTTCCGCACAACTAAGTACGGATTTCCTTTCAAAATCAATTCAACAATTACAACCCTCGGTTTCAAGGCTACGAGGTACACCCTCCAGAATAACAATCCTCTGGGTAGAGATACTTGATTTCCGGGGCAACAAGTTCACCCAATTGATTTCCAGGGCTACAATCACACCTTCTCTCGCTCAATTGATTAGAAAAAGTCTATAACTCAGATTAGCACTTGGACCTTGTAGAGATAGTGGAGAGAATCAAAACCAGAAATTATCTAGTTAGATTCGATATTGATTTCGGCAGAGTAATGGTGTAATTTGTAAATAAGAAAGTGGAAAAGAAGAAGAGAAGTTAAATCAGAGAAAAGTGATTAAAAATTCATTGAAACTGACCCCTATTTATAGAAGAACAACAGCCATGATCATTCATGAAGAGTTATGGCGAATAGACACTTCTTTTGAAATTTGAATTTTGAATCAAACTGACACCATGTCGACATGGTACCTATAGGCATGTCGACATCCCACAGCCTTTTTTGATGTTTTGAATTTCTTTGAGAATAACATTTATCTTATATAAAAACTATTTTAAACTTTATAAATATATTTGACTTTAGTTGAAATTCATAAGTAAATATAAAGAACAATATATACATAATTTAACTATAATTTTATATTTAAATCTAAGTATAAATATTTAAAAGTAAAATATATTATTTGAAGATAGTTTAAAATCAGGAGTAATTTGACTTTGAAATTAAAGATGTTTTTGAGGCTGAAATTATTTAAAATCAGGATAGAGAGTTTTGAATCTTTTAAAAGGAAAGTTTTGAAATCATTTTGAAAACAAGATAATTTTGTAAAATCATTTGAATTAAAATTAGTGGATACAAAACAATGTCCCACTAAATTTTCGTAGGTTCCATCCTACTTAGGGTTCCATCCCTTTAACGGGCTCGAAGTGGATTCCATTCCACGAATAAATTGGATATTAAGATGTTAGTGCTTTTCTACGAGTTTTAACAAATACTCCTAATAAAACAAACTTAACCTTGAAATCTTGAACTCTTGATAATCTTGATACTCATGAGTCTTCTATCTCTATATCTTGAATCTTTATACTGTACAGTCTTCATTCTTGATACCTGCATGGTTAGATCCTACATACACATATATATCTAAACTTATAATGTCAGTATTTATATTTTATAATCTATTCTAAGGTTGTTGTCATCAAAACCATCATCTCATGGACTAACAAAATCATATGTATTGGATATCCCATCCACCTATTTATTAGGTATCCCATCTAAAAGCAATTTATTAGATTTCCCATCTAAAATCAATTTATTAGAGTTCCCCTCTAAAATCTTTAACATGACTATCCGTCCCAAATTCATTTAAAATAAATGCAGATTATCCATCGTACGTTTTTTTTATAAAAGATGATGTGGGCTATCCACCGCACACTACATAGTTTTCCTAGGATGACAATGAACCCTTGGGTGCCAAATCCCGAGGCTAACCACCTTTGGCAAAACATTTTTTCTTTAGAAATTTGATGTGGGCTATCCACCGCACATTCCATGGTTTTCCTAGGTTAACCAAAAACCCAACACTTGGCCAATTAAAACATCATGATCCCCATGATTATTTATAAAAATTCAAGTTCCCCATGATTACTTATTTTCCACAGGTATACCACATGCTTAACCTATTCCCATTGGTAACCCCAATCAGGTTAAATTAAATAAAACACATTGATGGCCCCAATGTATATTTTCGAAAGCATATTTCGGTTTGTAACCCTAAACTATGTATCAAAAACATAAAACCCACCTCGGTGTCCCCTAGGTGTAATAACCTCAAATTTATATAAGGATCCCCCTTACATATTCAAACAAAATAAGTATTTTATGCTATAACCCTTCGAAGTAACCCCTTCAAGTTAGCAAAAATTTACTTAAGGAAAAATGGCTAAAAACAGCCCTTTAACCCCTTCGAATGAAGTCTCATTCGAAAGCAAATAAACATCCGAAGTTAGCCCATTCGGAAGCCTTCCTTTTAAAAGCACCATAAAACCATACCTTTCGATTTTGTCGAAAGGTCTCACCTTTCGACCCTGTCAGAAGGTTTCTTTTCGACCTAGTCGAAGGGATCTACCTTTCGACTTTATCGAAAGCCTATGGTATCCCCCTTTATATAACCATTTATAAACCTTTCGAAAGCAATGAAACTCAAAACCTTTCGCAATCATTTAAACTCAAAACCTTTCGCAATCATTAAAGGTAACCCCTTCATAACCTTACGAAATTAAACCTTTCGAAATCAAACCTTTCAAAACCATTCAAAAACAATGAAGTGTTGGGGTTGGAACCAACCCTTTCGAAAGTATACTTCCAACCTTGTCAGAAGGTTTACCTTTCGACTTTGTCGAAAGGTATTAAAACTTTTACTTTAAAAACAATGGGAGGTTCAAAAGTAACTCCTTCTTCTTCCCCTTCTTTCCTTTCGGCTTTGTCGAAGACATCCCTTCGACTTAGTCGAAAGGATTAAAACACCTTTTTAGAAAACATTTTAAAACCATTCTCTTGAAGGTTTAAACTTTTGAAGATCCCCTTTGAAACCCCGTCTTGAATATATAAAGAATTTAGTCTTTTATAAAATGATAGAGTCAAAGGATCCCCCTTCAACTTATTCAAAAGCAATTATATTTCTATTCGAAAGCCAAGGAAGCAGCCTCCCCATCCCTTCGCCCCTCTTCCCTTCGACACTGTGCCTACCTTTCAACTTAAGCAAAGGGTAATTGTTTACCTTCCGTCTTAGACGAAAGGTACCTTTCGATTTCATCAAAAGGGTAAAAGTGGGATTGTTGGAGTCGAAGGCAGAACTGGGCCTACTGAAGTGATGTATTATCTTGCATGTCTAACTTTGATTGGCTGAGGAGCCTTCTCCTGTACTTCCAAATAGTAAAAAGTATATAAAAGTTAACATTTTTCATAAAACATTATTCTTCTTCCCCAATTAAATTTTCGAATTGCAGCCTTCCCTCCGAATTGATTAATTTGAAGGCAATTTTGCAGTTTAGCCCTTAGGATTAAATAATTTAATTACCTTAGTAAATCACTAAGGAAAAATCCCCAGAAATCTGATAAATCATAAACTTCAACATATTAAAATTTCAAAGCATACAAAGATCAAAACAACTCGGAATTTAACCAAAATCGAATAAAAACGTGTTAATTAGCCCATTAACATTTAAAACACCTATGTCTTATCCAAACAAAAGTTTAAATGGTTATATCCTAACCAAAATCACAAACATGAATCGGGTATAACCCATAACCGATCCAAACATAGAAAAATGAGATGATAAACATGATTATTCACCTTGATTAGTTGATTGGAGAATGAAATAATTTCCCAGCTTTAATTTCTTAGCTTTTTCTTCAATTTATTGTTCTTCCTGGAGCTTTTAATGGCCGGCCGAAAGTTGGTGAGGAGTTATGAATGAGAAAGTAAAAGTTTATTAAAGTGGAGGAAGAGATATATACTAAGAAATGTAGCCCCATTTCCAAGTTTACCCCTTAGGAAATTTCTCCTTTTTACTTTAGTCAAGTCTTATTTTAATTCCTTCATTAAGACACGACAATTGGATTTATTAATTTCATCTCTCTAATTATTCACATTATTCTATTTAATTTATCCATAAATATCCCGAATAATGTTAATTAAAATTCAGGGGCATTACATAACTAGTGTCCCTACCTTAAAATCCATATATATGTGTGCTATATATATCCATTTACACTTAAAATAGTTTTATTTATAACCTGGACCTCAGGCCGATGTTCATATTACGCTTCTGGAACGCCAACCGGTCAACCGCTATATACTGGGGCAGTCGACCACTCCAGGTAGTGCAATCAACCGGTTGCGGCGTAAATTTTAGGTTAATATTCCTTGTTTAGTTCGATTTCAATTTAATTATCGTTTAATTCGCTTTTGTTAATTATTATCGTCGTTTCCAAATTTATTATCATACAGTAAGCTAGTTACAATTAGCCAAACTTGTTAATATTAATTTCAATTTACAAATCTACACAATTCTGTAGTGAAATGCTTTATCCTAGGGTTACTATTAACAGTACAGGTTATGTTATTTGTTTATTAATTTATAGATCTAGGTTTACAGATCTAGGTTAGAAAAAAGGGATCATATTGATATACTAACAATTAAATTTTCAATTTAATTAAACAATGTTTACAGTTCAATTTCTAATAACCTAAATCAAATAGGGTATATTAAACTTAGCTACATATAATCATCTTATTAAAAATATACCCACTCACCTCAAATTCAAGCTTTCCTTCAAATTTTAATCTAGAAACCTTTCCTTGTTCGGTAGTTGTTTGCCAGATTTGATCTTCTTGGATTCCCCTAATATATTCTTATTTATTTTGAAGAATTTTATAAGTAGAGAAAAAGAGAATTTGGCATAGTTTTGGTACACAGATAATTTTTTAATGAATTAGGGTTTAGTTTAGTTGTGTAATTATAGGGGCTTTGAATTAGTGTTGACCATTGATCAAACCTAGGAAAATATTTGCTTACATCATGTACGTTAAACGTTTACTTCGCACCCAAGTTAAAATATTTCATCCATTTTGGGCCATTGGCCGCACAAAATTATCGATCTGGAACATCAATCGGTCGACCACTAGGTGGTGACCAATCGACTGCTACATGTCGACTGGCGACCCCAAAGGATGTCGATTGCCGTTTTTATAATTTTATTAATTAATTTCTTTTCAAATCTGCATGCTTAATTATTTTTAACTGTGAATTTTCAAACATTTATTACTTCTTCACATTAGCTCCGACTTCAAAGTATTATATATGAAAAGCGTCCAAAAAATCACTACGGACGTAGTAATATAAGTTTCGTAGCCAAATTCAGACATTTATAAAAAAAATATTTTTGCCTTTATTATATTTAATTAATTCTTTTATTAAATTTTCGTTTAAATTTTCGGCGTGTTACAACAAAATTCAATATTTATTTTCAAACTGAAATTTTGCCATATAAATGAGGTCAAAAGTTTGATCTCTACCTTAACAAAATTTCATGATTTTTTCATTATATTTATCAAATTATGTTTACTAAATTGTACATAAAATTGAAATTCAATAATCTTATATCATTATAAAAGGTTATTTTGTACGAACGCTTATTGCATGTAATAGAAAAGATTATTTACGATAATTGGAGAAGGTTCGCAATTTTTTCAACTTGACAACGAACCTTTTAAAATGTCCTTACTAATTGCAGATGAAGTCGTAAGTGTAACAACCTATATTTTTCTATACTATATTTTTTTGAGTATTATCAGTAGTTATACATAGTTTACCGATATACGTGCACCCAAGAGTTCTAACAAACATAAAATACCCCTAAATGAAAAAAATACAGAACTGCACGATCGATGAATTTCTAAGATCGGACGTTCCGATAGCTTGTACGGTTTTAAAACGCATGAAATATGACCTTTTAGGGAACCGTCTCGAAAGTTGATGTATGTTGTATTTGGGTGCATGAATATGTGACTATCGAGGTAATACTCTTCACACATAGCAATGGGCATGGGTAGATACAAGCGTAGGTTCCATACACCCTGATTAGATGATGACCGGACTTTACCCTATGATAGTAGTATAGACCACATACTTTACTATACCTTTATGAGATACATTGTTATTGTTCCAACTTGCTGGATGCAGGTGAGATAGGTTGAGGTATTGTCTCATGTACTTATATGTCTTTTATCTAGTATTTCATATATTTACTATACATATTTATGTATCTAATATCAGGAGCTAGTTTCCTTCTTACACCAGGTTTTATGTCTGACCCACATTTTGTCTTTGTTGTTTTCTATGACAACTCTCGAGTATTATCATATGTAAGGCTACCAAAACATAATGAATGCCCTAGTTGAATATATAAAAAGTTGTTTTTGTTACCCCATGCTTTTATAAACAACAATACAATTTTATGTAGGGGAAAAATGCAAATTCTATTACAAAATTTAATGTTGATTACAAAATATTGATCAACTTAGTCATTTAGATAACATATCAAAAAAATTAAATGTTAACATGATATCCTAACTTATTAATATGCGTTAATGAAAACAAGTTCTTCGTGCATTATTAGAAGCAAACTTGTCATTATCTCTTCGATGTCGAGCATGTCCAAGTACTCTTTTTTAGTTGAAATTATAGATAATCCACTTAATATCTCTTATGGCATAGTTGTTTAAAAAGTGTGTTTATATCACTTTAAATTTTTAAAACTTCTTGCCGTCGAAGAAATCATAACATGAATAGTCAATAATATTTGATAAGCAACCTATACATTTGGAAAACTACTTACATCCCAATAAGATCTCAAGAATTAAGAATATCAATCAATGTAGCTAATTCCAATGGTAGAATATTTTTTTAATTTTTGAAGCTCATAAAATAAATCTTTATCACAAATATCTTGCTCTTCATTATGTTTAGAAAAACTTTATCTATTCATGCAATAATCCTTCAATTCCTCATCGTTAACATTTTTAAATCTTATGTTTAAGCAAAAACCAACGTTCCTTCATAAAGTTTAAATTGCTCAAAACGGTTTGTAAGTGAAGTTAAAGCTTGATCTATTATACGTAGAAAATAAGTAGTTTTAAAGTTTTTTAGGAGATTGTCTATTTTTGTTTTCTATGATATCTTCATTAAATTTATTTTTTACACGTGCAATCCTCTTTTCAAAAAAAATATAGGATCGGTACCAACATCATTTGCAATTTCTATAGCCTCCTTCATCATGGTTTCAAATCAATCTTCTCATATGTTTTCAAAAAATGTTACAAGCTCTTTAATTTTTTTACACCTTGATGTTTACCTATATTAAATTCAATTTAATAGTTAATGCTACAGTTAAGAGTTTAAAATCAATTTTAAGGTCAAATTTAATTGATACATACTATTTATATTTGAACCATTACTGTACCTATAGTATTCTCCATTCTGAAACCAAAAGATGAAACACCGATGTGCTTGAGTCATCATGAAATTATCTTTCAATGGAAGGATTAGGTCAGTTATATTATTTTCCAATAATATTGCAACAACTCGCACCTTAATGGGCCTAAATTTTGACTAAATCGAAACCCAAGTCCATTAAGGTAAGGATTATTGGTGTTGACAAAACTGTAGTAAACATAAGTATATCATAAACCTATCTACATAAACTCACAATGGAAAAGAAAAATATAATAGAACATATATATCGACTAAGCCTACTACCCTGAAACCAATATTATTCTTTGGATATTTAGTCGCCTTGTCAGTGCCGAGTATGAATAAGAAGACTTCTTCATCTACCATTTCCATCTTGCACCGATAGCTTGTTCCTTTAAGTCTATCATATAGGTTGTAATGAGAAAGGGATCAGAATAACGTTCTGGTGACTAGACAATTACATACTTTATCCATAATACTAATTTATGCCGATTAATTTCTACTGAAGTGTTATGTCAATTATTTACAGCTATTCTATTTAATTCCATCTACACGTACGATTTGTCCAGCTTTATCCAAGGTATAACTATATATGTTTACGTACCTGTGTGTGTATATAAGCGTTCACTACCCAAAAAGGAACCCCGGCCACTTAATACTTCTTAAATAGGGAGAGGGCAGACCCGTCAACCATTTAATACCTCAAACCCAAAGCGGGCCCTCTGTAACGCAATCGCTAGTCAACTGACCCTTAGCTCCAAAAGCCGATGACCCCTTGATACGGGCTCTTATTATTTGATTTGTCGTATTACTAACGCATTTCGAAGACTTATCTAAGGGTTAACTAGCCCACCTCTGACAAAAAAATAACTAATTAAAATTTGAGATCTGTGTGTATCCTATACAGATTCTACAGTAGAAGGAAGCAAAATCTGTTAGGGCATAACCTGTTACACACCGTAAAAATTAACAAAGAACTAATTAATTAAGTAAGATAAAGCTAAATATGGAAATTTTGTAAATGTTAGAATTTGACCATGAAAGTTGTGTCGTTGTATTCGTGGCAATTTTCTGCTCATTTTCATATATAAAGTTTTGAAAACGAAGCTCGAACGAAAAAGTTATTGACGTTTGAAGTTTTCAGATCCAAAATAAGTTAAATGGAATTTGAATTCAAATTTATAATTAATTCCAAAATTTGAAGTTCAAAATTAAAAGTAATTATACTTGGGAGTTAAGTATACGTTAATTTAATTGGTTAATAACTGAATTAAATAATCAAATAATGGCAATCAATATTTGTTCCCAAAATAAGGCGACCGGTCGAATGCTAGCAGTCGACTGCCTGAGTAGGAGCGGTCTCCCGGTGCTGTTGTGGTGGCTAGGGATAACCTAGACCATGAATGGTCCAGATTTTATTGTCTTAAACTAACTCAAATCCGACGGTTCTGGTGTTTTCTAACCATTATAAATAAGAGCATAGCCCCCACACTTTTATTCACAAATTATTTTAGGAACTAAGCAAAGCTCTATCGGTCTCTCTCTTCAAAAATTTAGAAAATTCTCTAGGATTTCAGGTAAGAAATTTTAGATGTTTACTGTTCGATTTCTAATCCTATTCTCCTCCAATCCCTAAATTTTTGAATCTAATTCATATACAATTCCTTAGTTGTATATTTCTGAAAGGAGGGACCTGTAAGAGATTGAAGCGGGCGTAAATAAATCCAAAATGGAAGAACTAAGGGCATTTTATGAGTGGAAATCTTGGTTTTTTGTATTTTAGTAATTATATAGTATAACTTGGATTTGATATATGCCTTGGGGAATTTTGTTTACAAGGACATCTCACTAAAACCCCAAAATTATCTTAAAATGTTAATTCCTAAGTTAGAATCTTAATTATTCTATATTAAATAGTGGAATCATGTAGTTATTGCAATTTCAATGTTTTACATTATAGTCCACTTCTTATCTTCTTTAGATCTGATCAAGGGTTTTGAAAAGAAATAAGTTAGCAAATGGTGCGTAAGGTACATATTCTTTTGTTCATAGTTTGCACTGCCTATTTCTGCAATTCAAATAGAAATTCTCTTTTAAAATTTTATGTAAAGAAGTTGAATAGAGCGTAAAAGGATTTGAATGGTAAATTTCTCTTAATATTGATTTTGCTGGTATAAAATAAGTTTGGTATGGACTCTATTTTTATATAAGTTTGTGGTTGAGTTGAGGATATTGGATATATGGTACATTTGTTGATATGGAATTAGACTTGTATAAATTTGAAGTTTTGACATTTAAACAATTAGCATAAGGCATAATCTTCGCACACTTAGAAATATTTTAGGCATATAATGATATGTATATATATACATTAGTGTATAAATAATGTATAATTAATAGCGTATTAATGTCATAGTAAATAGGTTATTAACTAATTTTAAATTCCCCCTTAAGAAAGAAGTGAGATAATTATGGATAGCAATATTATGGAATGCGGGGAGGTAGTATATTAGGTGAGTGTAAATTATGGCTAAGTTATAAGGATGTGAGGTCAGTCAAAAGCACATGGAAGTCTGCCTAGCTATTCTAGCTAGCAACGGTGTGACTTTGAGGCTGATGTGAGACATCACTTATAATAAGTACTCATAGAAGACATAAGATTAGTCCCAAATTTTGTTGGGTAAACCCGCCCAGCTAATCTGGCTACCAGCACCGATGAATAGTAGGACTAATGTGAGATGTCACAATTTGGGTTACGTGTCATAATACGTAGGACTGCTTCGGGGTTGAAGGTAACAAGTGGCTAATTGAGGGACTGCCTCCTCCTTATTTAGGAAGTATTAAATGGTCAGGGTTAATGGTTAGAGACGATAAAGGATATCTTAGGAAGGGTCCGCTTTGGATTGAGGTATTAAGTAGCTATTATATGGTCCATCTCTCCTATAAAGAAGTATTAAGTGGTCTGATGAGATTCTATGCGATGTCAGCTAGATAGTATTGGAGAGGAGTCCGCTTTGGGATAGGTAAGTAAATGATGGGGACCTGCCTAAAATAAGGTATTGGAAAATCTGAGTCTATCTAGCTTCGACTGAAAAGGTATTACGTGACTTAGTTATTATCTCTTACATTGATAGGACATTATTAGCGGTAGATGCGTGAGACTGGAAATGGCCTTTGGAGTTGAAGATGGGTTATTAAGTTGGAATGGAAAGGGTATAGGTTATAGAGATGGACTTGCAGTTAGAGATTTTCACATAGAATATAGTTAGAATGCGCAAGACATATTCTTATTTAAATTATACCAACCAAGAACTATTATAGAAAGGCTTGATATTCTTATTCATCAGACATTGTTTTTCTGACTTCCTCCTCATTACAACATAAGTTAGAGAAGATGACGTAGATTTTTAGAGATGGTGGCGGAAACGCAGATCTGTGGCAATTACATTTCTATCTATTTATGTTATTTCTATATTTCTGATGTACCCATTGAGACATGATGTATTTTGAAATATTGTACCATTGACGTTGTTATGTGGGATTATGTTGTATATGTTTGACATTTGAATTTTTAAATAAATAGGTACTGTTTTGATATTATATTTTAACCTTTCATTGTGAGATTCTGAATTTGTAGATAGATAGCTCTATATATTGTTCTTTAAATCAATTTTACCAACATCCAGCTTTAGAATGGGTCTAAGGTTCGATGGGCCTTTTATATGTCGAAAATTAGACCCGTTTCAAGGTGGTTGTTACATTTGGTATCGGAGCCTAGGTTACCCGATCAACAGGGTTAGGTATACATACAAATGGTTTTTTTTTGAAAGTATTTTTTGAAAACTATACTATATACACACACACTATTTTTGAACATACGCAAACACACTAGGCAAACCTTTATTTCAGCTTATAATACTATCTTAGGAAATTATAACTAAAAGTTTAACCTAGTAGATTATGGATGAAAATCATTCTTCTGAGACTGGAAACCCCTCCCAAGAGATACCCATTATTCGAAGGATGCTTGAATAGTTTAAACAATACCTCAGGCATGTAGGAGAAGTTACCATCTCTAACCTACTGCACCAGTGAAACCTGCTGTCCCGCCGGCTGAAGCAGCACGCCGCCCCATAGACATCCCCAAGGTATGCAAGGATTTCTAAAACATGGGTGGAAATACGTATACATGAGCAAAAGGTTTCGTGGAGACAAAGGCTTGAATAAATGACTATGAGAGGATATTTTAGGAGCTCAGTTGGGAGGACCTGATTGAGCGAAGAATAGCGGCTTGGCATCTTAAAGGATAGGCCTTAGATTGGTGGACAATTGTGGCTGAGGAGAATGGTGATAGAATTAGTTGGGTTGAGTTCAAAAACCGATTCAAGTTAAGATTTATGTTGAGGGATGAGGTACGTTTGCAACTGAAGAGATTTATACAGCTTAAGCATGGAGACTCCACTCTAAATATTAGTAAATTCACAGAACTAGCTAAGTGATGATTGATACCCCTATGAAAAAGGCCATGAAATTTGTCAAAGACTTGAATTCCTCGCATAGGGAATTACTTTTGACCCAAGTACCCATTGGCGCTATATATGAGATGTTGGTGGAGATGGCTTTGCTTTTGATGGTTAGCTCGAAGGAGAAAGAGAAACAGAAGAAGTAGGTAGGACCTACTAAAAGTCATGAAGGAGCCAAGCAAGGTGTTTTTTTATGCAAATAAGAAGTCAAAAAGGAAGTTCAAGAAGGAGGTTATAGAATGTCAAAGATGCCAAATGAAAGGACATATCGCTGAGGATTGTAGGGTGAGTTTGTTGAAGGAGGCTTTTAAAGGGAACTGCTACCACTACCATGAGGAGGGACATTTCAAGAATAAATGTCCAAAGCTTGCGGAGGAAGGGCAAAGTGGGCAAGCCTATGCCATTAAGGCTATTCTTGTCTTGAGTAGAGCTCCTTCTAGAGATCAAGAAAAGGCTGTAATGAAGGTACAACTCTTATTTCTAAGAATATTATATGCACTCTATTTGACTCATGAGCATCACATTCATTCATTGCTAGGAATGTAGTTGACTCCTTGTGTCTACAAACCCAAATTATCACCAACCTAATAGTTGTATCAAATCCTATTGGGGGGTCGACACATCTTTCTTTAATTTGCAAAGTCCTAGTTGTAGACGTATGTAATGTTGATTTCATACGTAATGTGTATGCTCTTAATTTTGAGCGGTATGGACTTATCTTGGGAATGAATTAGTTGTCGTACTACGAGGCTCTCTTAGATTGCAATAGGAGGGTTGTATGGTTAAAGAGTTGTAGGGGACAAGATATAGATGTTCGATGTACAGTCCAAAACTCAATCGAGTTAAGCTGTCTATACTCGATGAGCCTATCACAAGATGAGCTCTCTTCCTTAGCCATGGTTTGAGAATTCCCTAACATCTTTGAAGAGGTTTCAAGTCTCCCACCCCAAAGGGAGATCGAGTTTAGGATTGATTGGAGAAGGACACAAGACCGGTTGCTCTGCCATTAAGACACATGGCCCCTAAGGAAAGATGAGAGTTAGATAAGAAGATCTCAGAGTTATTGCAGAAAGGATTCATCAGATGAAGTACTTCGAAATGAGGAGCCCCTGTTGTCTTTGCCACTAAGATAGATGGCTCATCAAGGCCATGCATGATTATAGAGAACTCAATAAGTTGACTAAGAAGAATTTGTATCCCTTACCTAGAATATATGACTTGTTTGATCAGCTTTTAGGAGCCAAAATCTTTTCCCAATTGAATTTGGCTACTAGATTTCATCAGTTGAGGATTGGATAGCAAATCAAAGACCACAATTCACATCCCGGATGGACTGTAGAATGGGAAGTTATGTCTTTTGCATTGACGAATGCCCCGCGTACTTTGTAGATCTGATGAGTAGAGTATTTAGGGGACAACTAAATAAACTCATCGTGGTGTTTGTTGATGACATCTTAGTTTTCTCCAAGAGTGAAGGAGAGCATTAAAATTGCGTAAAGCAGATACTAGGGACTCTGAGAAGCCACTAGCTTAAAGCCAAATTCTCAAAGTGCCACTTTTGGAAGAAGAATGTGAGATTTCTTAGACACATTGTTTCCGAACATGAATTATCTGTAGATCCCGCAAAAGTAGAAGTTATTCAAGATTGGAAGATTTCGAAGAGTGCCATGGAGGTTAGAAGTTTTCTCAGGTTAGCTAGTTACTATAGGAAATTCATGATAGGAAATCCATAAAGGACTTTGCAAAAATAGCAATCCCTCTAACTCACTTAACTAAGAAGAATCTTGTCTTTGCATGGGATAAAAGATGCATGAAAGCATTCGAGAAGTTAAAGGAACTATTAACAAGTGCACCAGTACTTACCTTTCCCGATGGAATGAAGCCTTTTATAGTTTATGAAAGTCTAGTGGATCGTATATTATTTAACTTATGTATAATATGAAAGTGTACGAGCTAATGCTATAATAGACAATAAATAGTAAAGTATAAAAAGCGTGCAAACCAGAGTTTTTATCCTTGTTCGGACCTCCCATCCTACATCCAGTCCCGAAGCTCCCCTTCGGTATTTACTACCCAAAAACCCATACTTCACTCGAAGAAACAGGCTTAATACAAAAGTAGTTTGTTGACAATTGTGTATTTTGAATAACATGGATATTGACTGTACAATACAATTCTTCCTATAATCTCCTTTAAGTGATATTGTTTATGTGTACTTTGATTTTTAGGTAGCAATATAACCCAAAATATAAATTCTGATTATTTGAATGATTGAAAAAATTAAATCAGTGAAAGCACAGAAGTAAGAATATAGAATAAGAGTACAGAAATCAAGGTAAGTCTTAACCTCAATCATTTAGTTGTATTTATAAGATTCAAGAGTCGTTTCTAGAAGAGAAGCAAGCATTACCTTTCAAAGAGTTGCAATGTTTGAGTAATTTGAGTGTATTGAAAATTTTCAGAAAGAAGCAACCTTTCATAAAAAGTGCCATTATGTTTCAGAATTAACATCACAGGCATCAGTGAAAAATCATAGACGTCTGTCATTACAGGGAATAATTTTCCCATGTAATGTCACAGAAGTCTGTGGTTTTTCACAGACATCTGTGAATTAAGTTTTCTTAAGATTAGTTCCTTTTTAATTTGAAAGCATGAATTTGTGTCTTGTGAATCACTCAAGGAGATTTTGCATATTTTATCTAAGACTAAATACGACCTTACCAGTAAAAGTTTCTCCTTGCTTGTCTTCTAGCCATGATCTTGTTGCGTGTACCTGCATATTGATGATGTTTATATTGTATATGTGTGTTTGTATAGTTGTTGTCATTGAAACTAAGAATGGAGGTTCTAACATTTTCCCCCTTTTTGATGATGACAACTATACAACCACTTAATAATGTTCAATTATATATTTTTACTCACCCTAAGTGTGTGATCTCCCCATGTATATATGCATATCTTTTTCTATCCCTTTGACACTATCAAAAAGAAGTAATGATATAAGATACATAAACGTTAAATATACATAGCATGTTATATATTAAGATCATGAATATTTAAAACTAAATAGGGAAGTTCAAATAAAATTATAAACAAATGTAGCAGAAGTTTTAAACAGTGAAACAAACAAGCATAAGAACAGATAATGGAAAAATTGTAAAAAGATAACTGAAATAAAATGCTAATTGTACTGATTATGTGAGTAAGGTAAACCCCTATAATTCTCGTAGTATCCCAATAAGAAGACGGATCCTGCTCGTATATGCCCGACCATTGTGTTTGGTCATTGTATTCCTTGTATTCTTAAATTGAGAGGACTTGAAATGCCATGTACGATTATTGTTGGAAATGCGGAGTATCAGACACGTACATGTCATCACTATCTTCTTCTTCTTCCTCGGGTTGTTCTTGCATAGGAGTCTCCCTCCGCCACCTCTATCATAAGACGTACCTTCGGGTGAAGCTTGAAATCGATAAATTGGTGTTTGAGCCCGAGGTGGAGGTGTAGGTGAAGGCGAGGATGATGAGCAAGAAGAAGATCGACCACGTACTTTGCGCATAACCTTACCTAAAGTGGAAACTAGTTTGTCCAAAGTCTTTTCCATTTTTGTCATCCTTATTGAGAAAGAACGTTCGGCCAGTCATCTTTTTGTTTAAGGTTTGCTGGTTAACCGTGATTATCTTTTGGTTTTTAAGTGCCAAATCACGAAGAGATTCATTATGCATTGGTTCAACGCGAGCTTCTTGTATTTTAGAATCCGAATAATATTCGGTAGCGTGATTAGAGGAAGTTGGTTGTTGTGAAGGATGAGGTGAGTAAGTCTGTTGAGGAGCACTAGTGGGAGGAGGACCATGATGCTCTTGTTGTTGTTGTAATCTCCATTGGTCGAAGGGGATGACTGGAGGTAGGTTTTTGGGAAGTTACATCAAGGATAGATATCTTGGACCACTGTCTTTTGTTGGAATTTCTTCGTATTGTCATAAGTACGAAGGAACTCCAAGATCTTGCAAGATACGCATTATGTATGGAGCATATACAATTGTTTGACGATGCTGAGTCCAAAAACCTTTAATTCGGTCATGAACAAATTTTGCCCAATTTACCGGGAGACGACCAAATATTGCATATAAAGCTCGATGGTCATTAGGATAAATTTGCTCATGGCTACCTAGATGTGGAATGATTGTGTTGATTATCATTCACTTTAGTAGTATAGCACGTGGTCATAGGTAAATGGATTTCCATTGGGGCATCCTATCTTCCTATATTTGATGGGTAACTTCATCTCTGAGTAAAAGACTATGATACGGTATTTTCGTTAAGTCGATTCCTTCATAAAAACATCCTAGTATACGACCAACCGTATATACATCAATTTTGATTTCTTTTCCATAAACACTTGACCACAACTATCCATCCTCATTTTTCGAATTCCATATTTTCGCAATACATAAGTTGGAATAGAAAAGGTAGATAGCTAGAGGATCGATAATTACCTTGTTTTCATCATAGCTAATTAGGTCGTGGCAACCAGCATTCATAGTTATCCTAGAATATCGTATTCTATTACATTTCCAAGGCGATAGAAGGGACCAAAATGGATCTTCTTCTTAGAAAGCACCTCAAATCAATTGATGGGAGTGGGATTGTTGCGTAGCCATTGATTTATGTGAGATTGGGTAACAGGGGTTTGAGAGGAGGAGGAGGATTGTCCTTGTTTTTTCTTTTTAGAAATGGTCGTCTTCTTGGGAGCCATTGATTGACGAATTTGAAAGTTATGGAGGCTAGGGTTTCAAAAATGAGGAATTGAATTGGAGGTAAAAGTGAAGAATGGGTTAAATTCATTTATATATGGCTGCTGAATAAGTATTGTCGGAGCAACGACAGACGTCTATGAGGGAGTCACAGACGTTTGTGGATTCAGTAAAAATAAATAGAAAGTTAGGATAGACGTCTGTAGCTACAGGATTATGAAACCCGAATTCCTTCATAGACGTTTGTGGATTTAAGGATTTAAAAATCGAATATTGTCATAGACATCTATGGATTTCCACAGATGTCTGCGGTTATAGGAAAAATATTTCCTGAACCTTGCCACAGACGTCTGTGGTTTCCACAAACGCCTGAGCTCTGTCTGTATGTATACAATCGCTTGTTATATATATAAATGACCATGATACAGAGTTCGAAGTAAATAATAAATAAAAAATGGTTTTTGAATTTATTTAAATAATTATAATCGAAGAGGTAGGAGACTGCAGAGATGTTTTATTTGTCTTCGTCCGAGTTTGATTTTTTTTATTCTTGTAAATCCCAAGAGTTAAGTTCATATTTTATTGGTACCAACTCGGAGTATCATATATACCCTCTGTCTTGGTATTTTCAACAAACGGACGGAGAGGAGACCAAAATGAGTGAGATGGAGTAGTGGTGCTTGCTGTTGATAAGACGGACCTTCTCCCTATATATTTCGGGGAGTAATATTTTGCGGTCTAACAGGTGTTTTTATTAGCCGAGATGATTTTTTATGGAGAGAATATTTGTCAGAGAGTGGCTACAGATAGCCAGTATGTATCTTTCCAAGAAATTTAAATGGTGTCCTTGTCATTTTTGTTCGTACTACATTTCTCTTTGTACTCATATTATTTTTTGCTGATGGTGGAAGATTTCGTCAACTTTATTTTCCAAAGATGACAATTCAAGATTAATGGCTCTTTTTACCTTCTTTCCTTTCGGTGAATATCCAGTGTGAGAGTCATTTTCAAACACAGATTTATTTAATGGAGGAGTCGCAGTTTTTGGAGGGACATGTACACTTTTTGATGATGGTGAGCTAAAGTCTAAAGCGGAGTATGTTGAATCGTGATTCGAAGATATGTTGAATTCACAATATGGATGATGGAATTTGGAGAATATTTAAAATGAAGTAGTTTGATATTTATAACTAGCAATCTTTGTTCCTTAAATTTTTCTTAAGTATAGTAAATTTAGGTATACAATATTTGTGATGAAAATCATTATGACCACTAAAACATGAAACATAATTTTGTTTTAGAAAATCAGTGGTTAGAAAGTTTAAAGTTTATTTATAGCTTAACTAACTCACAGAACTGTTTTATGTTTACAATATTTGTGATGAAAATCATTATGACCACTGAAACATGAAACAGAATTTTGTTTTTAAAAAAATAGTGGTTAGAAAGTTTAAAGTTTACTTATAGCTTAACTAACTTACATAACTGTTTTAGGTTTTTATCCTTTAGTATATTAGAGGTTTTGCTATGAATTATATAGTTTTAATTTACTACTTCATTATATGAGCAAATTCCTAAATCTCGTCTTAGTTTGATAAACGTTGTTTCGCATAATAGTTTCATAAAAATATCGGCTATTTCATTTTCGATATTTACAAATTCAAGAGTTATTATTTCTTTTTCAACAATATATCTCAGAAAATGGTGACGAATATTGATTTTTTTTCGTGACTGACTAATTGGATTTTTAGATAAATTTATAGCACTAGTATTATCGTAATATATTGGAGATTTGTCTATTATTTTTCCATAGTCTTTAAGTGTTTGTTGCATATATATTACTTGAGCGCAAGCCAAGGCAGCAGAAATATATTCCGCTTCACATGTCGAAAGAGAAACATAATTTTGCCTTTTACTAAACCACGAAACTAAGGATTGACCAATAAAGTGACATGTACCACTTGTTATATTCGATTTGCATCCACCAAAATCCGCATCACTGTAAGATACGAGTTCAAATGAACTGCCTTTTGGATAAAATAAACCGTAATCTGTTGCGTTGGTTAAATATCGTAAAATCCGTTTGACTGGCCGATGATGTGATTCCATAGGTTATGCTTGAAATCTTGCACATAAACAAACACTCATCATAATATCTGGGCTACTAGTTGTTAAGTATAGTAAAGGTCCTATCATGCTTCGATATAGTTTTTGATCGAAAGCTTTTTCATGTTCATCTTTGTCTAGATGATTAGTAGTACTCATTGGAGTGGGTTTAGTTGATATTATCCATTCCAAAACGTTTTAGTAATTCTTTACAATATTTTTCTTGATTTATAAAGATTCCATTATTTAATTGTTTTTTTTGTAATCCTAAAAAAATTTAATTCATCCTTATGAGGAAATTCAAATTCGTTTGTTGTTATTTTAGAAAATTCATTATATAAATTTTTGTTAGTAAATCAAAGTATAATATCATCAACATAAATTTGAAAATTTATATATCCTTCTGTTCTCTTTTCATAAATATTGTTGTATCTATTTTACCAATTTGAAAATCAGAATTTATTAAATGTGATTTTAATCAGTCATACCAAGTGCGAGGTGCTTTTTTTAAACCATGTAGCGTCTTATTAAGAACATGATCTGAATATTTTTCATTAACAAATAGCGGTGGTTGTTCAAAGTAAACATTTTCTTTCATAAAACCGTTCAAGAAAGAACTTTTAACATCCATTTGAAATAGCTTAAAATTATGATGACACGCAAAAGCAAGTAATATTCTTATGGCTTCAAGACGTGCCACAGGTGCAAAAGTTTCTTCATAATCAATTCCTTCTTCTATGTATCGTTGTGCCACTAATCTTGCTTTATTATGTATAATATTTTCATTTTCATCTTCTTTGTCATTTTGTTCCAATTACGATTGATCGTTTGGCCTTGGTACAAGTTCCCAAACATTATTTCGTTCAAATTGATTAAGTTCTTCTTGCATCGCTAAAATCCAGAAATCATCATTTGATGCATCCTTATAATTTTTTGGTTCAAAATTAGACATAAATGATACATTACTCATTTGATTTATTTGACTTCTAGTTGCTTTGTTATCTAGATTTCCAATTATGTTATCAATAGGATGATCTTTTAAAATACTGGATGGTGATTTCAAAACACTGTTATTTTGATTATCATTATTATTTTCAACCATAACATCAATAGCTTTATTTTGATTATTGTCAAAAATTTCTTCATCGTCTTTATATATATTTTTATAGTCTTCATCAAACGAGACATGAAGACTTTACTCTATAACATTTGTTCGTTTGTTAAAAATTATGTATGCTTTACTTCGATCAGAATATCTAACAAAAATTCCTTCATCGGCTTTTGGATCGAATTTACCAAGATTACCTTTTGTACTTAGATTAAAGCATTTTTATCCAAATATTCGAAAGTATGATACTTTTGGTTTCTTTTTGTAGAGCATTTCATAACATGTATTTTTAGTCATAGGTCTAAGAGTTACATGATTTAATACATAACATGCAGTAGCAACTGCTTCGACCTAGAAAATTCTTTGGTAAGCCCCTGCCATTTAGGAGAATTCGAGCATATTCTTGCAAGGTGTGATTTTTTCTTTCAACTAGTTCGTTTTGTTGTGGTGTTCGTGGAAATGAAAATTTATGGCTAATTCCCTTTTTATTACAAAAATTTGTAAATAGTTCATTTTCAAATTCTCCACCGTGATCATTTCTTATACTTTTGATTTTTAAATCCATTAGAGTCTTAACTCGTTTAGCAAATTTTTTAAACATTTCGAATGTATCACTTTTATGTTTAAAAATAGTGTCCAAGTATACCTTGAAAAATCGTCTACAATTACAAAAACATTTTATTGTGATTTATCGAACGTACTTGAGTTGGACCAAATAAATCTAAATGAAGTATTCAAGAGGTTGTTTAGTAGATATTTCCCTTTTAGACTTAAACGAGCTTTTCTTTAATTTTCCAAGTTGACATGCATCGCATAGATTTTTAACTTTGAAATTTATTTTGGGTAATCCTCTTACCAAATTGTTTTTAGCTAATTTGTTTATATATTTGAAATTTATATGACAAAATCTTTTATGCCATATCCATGGATCATCATGATTTGCGACTAAGCATAAATCATTATTATGATTAATATTCATGTTTAGAACATAAATATTTCGATTTCTTGTTCCTTCAAAAATTAAAGTTTTATTTTGATCAAAGATATTGCATTTATCTTTTTCAAAATCGATTGTGAATCCCTTATCGCATAATTGACTTATACTTAGTAAATTATGTTTTAAGTTTTTAACTAATAATACATTTGAAATAATAGGAGAAGTAGATATACCAACATTGATGGTGTTTCCAATCCCAATAACATATCCTTTGGAATTATCCCCAAAAGTAACCGTGTCACCGTCCATGTAAGTGATGTTTGATAACATGTGTGCAATTTTCGTCATATGTTTGGAGCATCCGCTATCGAGTATCCATTTCTCCTTATTGTTAATATTGTTTTTGGGTACCTGCAAAATAATAAAAAGTTTAATTGGTATCCACTTCCTCCGTTAGGGTCCTATGTGTTAGTAGGAGAAGGTAACCATACCCATAAGGGTTTGGGACCTTTAGAGATGTAATTTTCATTATGAACTATAACTTTTAAATATACATCTATGTGTTTTTGTCTAATCAGTTTTTTATTTGTTTTAGGAATCCATATTTTAATCATTTTTGTTCCCTTATTTTCATATTTAGGTTTTGTTTTTCTAAAATCAGTATATAATGTACTATACTTCTTAGATCCTTGATTATTATTAGAAACCAAATTATTTTTTGATAGTTTATGATTTTTTCTGTTAAATCCAAATCTCTTCCTATTTCCTGATGGTTTTGAAATTTTTATCAAATTTTCCGGATTTTGCTTCCCTTTATTAAATTTTGAAACATTGTTAGTAATTTTATCTAATTTATTTCTGAGATCAGAAACTTCTATATTAGCTAATTCTAAATTTTGTTTCAATTCACACTTTTCTTTTTCAAGTTTATAATTCTCTATTCCGTTATTCTCTATGTCATGTGTTAGAGTAGCATTTTGAGATGATAATTTTTACATTCTTTTTGTGCTAATTCTAATTCTTCTTCTAAAATAGTTTTTCCATCTTTTAACAATCCAATTTCCAATTCATCTCTATCTAATTTTCCCACATTTTATTTATTTACCTTTTTTAATTCTCTATACTTGTCATCTTATTTTATACTAATTTCAAGAATTTCATCATATGTTAATTCAAGACGTACCTCATTTGTGCTAACCATGAAACAAACATTTGCTTGTTTTGAATCATTGTCGCTGTCAGATGAAGAGGAAGAGTCGGAGTCATCCCAAGTTACTTGAAATGCTCTTCTCTTTTTCTTGAAATATTTGAATTTTTTTCTTTTTATCATTGTTGAGTAGTGGACAGTCCTTCTTCATATGGCCAAACTTATCACACCCGAAGCATTTCATTAATGTTTGATTTGAGGAATTTGTGTTGCTGTTGTTTTAAAATTTCATCATCTTTTTGAACTTCTTAAACTTGTTGTAATTTTTGGCGATGAAAACAATCTCATCTTCTTCCAAGTTGGAGTTTTCATTATTTGCCCAAAATGCGATGTTTTTCTTTTCTTTATTTTGTTCTTTTCTTGCCAGTAAATTAGCTTCATACGACATCAGATTTCCTATTAACTCTTCAACTTTGCGTTGGGAAAGATCGTTAGCTTCTTTGATGGCTAAAACTTTTCTTTCCCATTCGTTTGTCAGAGAGTTCAAAATTCGTGTGACCAAATCAAAATTAGTGAATTTAACTCCTAGTGCCATAAGATCGTATTGTACAGTTTGAAATCTAGCATACATATCAATAATTGATTCATTTGATTTTATTTTAAAAGATGAAAATTGATTTTGTAGAATAGAAATTTTTGTTTGCTTAACTTTGTTTGTGCCTTCATGGGTAATTTGTAATGTACGCCATATATCATAAGTAGTAGTGCAAAGCATGGCTCATGAAAATTCATTTTTATCGAGTGAGAAAAATAATACATTCATAACTTTGGCATTGTTAGATGCCTCTGCTTTTTGTGAATCAGTCCATGTGCCAATATCAGTGTTAGGTGCTTCATATTTATTTTGAGTTGCTAGCTATATTTTTAACCCATTTGCTTCCATAAAAATTCGCATGAACGTTGACCAATAAACATAATTCGAACCAGTAAATAGTGGAGGACGAGCTGTTGATTGACCTTCTTGAAATGTACTTGTCATTTTAGTGATTTCAATTATGTTTTACTGTATATTGAAATGAACTTGCTCTGATACCAATTGAAAGTCTAGTGGATCGCATGTTATTTAACTTGTGTGTAATATGCAAGTGTATGAGCTAATGCTATAGTAGATAATAAATAGTAAAGTATAAAAAGCATGCAAATCAGATTTTTTATACTGGTTCAGACCTCCTGTCCTACGTCCTACGTCCTACGTCCAGTCCCGAAGCTCCCCTTCGGTATTTACTAACCAAAAACCATCACTTCACCGGAGGAACAGGCTTAATACAAAAGTATTTTGTTGACAATTGTGTGTTTTGAATAATAGGATATTGATCGTAAATACAATTCTTCCTATAATCTCCTTTGAGTGATATTTTTATGTGTACTTTAATTTTTTGGAAGAAATATAACCCAAAATATAAATTTTGGTTATTTGAATGATTGAGAAAATTGAATCAGCGAAAGCACAGAAGTAAGAATATAGAATAAGGGTATAGAAATCAAGGTAAGTCTTAGCCTCAATCATTTAGTTGTATTTATAAGATCAAGAGTCGTTTCTCGAAGGGAAGCAACCATTACCTTTCAAAGAGTTGCAATGTTTTAGTAATTTGAGTGTATTGAAAATTTTCAGAAAGAAGCAACCTTTCATAAAAAGTGCCATTATGTTTCAGAATTAACATCACAAGCATCAGTGAAAAATTACAGACGTTTGTCATTACAGTGATTAATTTTCCCATGTGATGTCACAGACGTCTATGGTTTTTCACAGACGTCTATGAATTCATTTTTCTTAAGATAAGTTCTTTTTTGTGGAAATTAACCACAAGGGCCTTTTTAGCAAGTGGAATTAGTTTCTAGGATACACAATTGAAATAATTACTTTCAAGGACAAAACGTAAAATAATTAGTTTCTAGGGCCTAAAATCCTATGAAATTATGTCCTTAAAAGTAATTGAACGGCTGACTTTGTCCTTGAAAATAATTATTCTGCTGACTTTGGCCTTGAAAATAATTTCTTTGAATGTGTGTCCTAGAAACTAATTGGACTGTAAAGTTTGTCCTTCTAGTCAAATGCCCCTTCTTTTTTAATTTGAAAACATGAATTTATGTCTTATGCATCATTCAAGGAGATTTTACATATTTTATCTAAGACTAAATACGACCCTACTAGTAAAAGTTTCTCCTTGCTTGTCTTCTAGCCATGATCTTGTTGCATGTACCTACATATTGATGATGTTTATATTGTATATGTGTGTTTGTATAGTTGTTGTCATTGAAACTAAGAATGGAGGTTCTAACAGTTTCAAGGATGCATGTGGCATAGGATTAGGAGCGGTTCTTATGCAAGAAGGAAGGATGATAGCTTATGCCAGTAGGCAATAAAGGACCGTGAGAAGAGATGCCCAATTCATGATTTAGAGTTAGCGGCTATCATCTTTGCCTTAAAAATGTGGAGGCACTATCTTTTGGGAGAGTGATTTGAGTTGTTCACCGACCACAAATCGCTCAAATACCTATTTTCCCAAAAAAAATTAAATCTTAGGCAACAGAGGTGGATGGAGTTTATAGCATCATGTGATTTTGAGATACAGTATACCTCAGAAAAGGGAATGTCGTCGCTGATGCCCTTATCCGAAGGCATGCTACCTTTGGTGTTATTTATGAGTGGAGGTAGTTGGAGTTCCTTTCGAATTTCAACTTCCAACCGCCAATAGAATCTATACTAGGCTATTTAGCAGAGATGGAGGTTAGGCCAACATTAATGGACCGTATTAGACTTGAGCAAAAGAAGGATGAGGAGATAATGGATTTTTTAGGTAAGTTGAGTAGAGGAGAAAATTTTCCACACGTCAGTAGATATGCAGTTGATGAAAATGATGTTTGACGAGAGATGGACGCCTTTGTGTTCCAAAAATTGATAATTTATCGGAGGAAGTGCTTGTAGAATGTCATCATTCAAGGATGACCATTCACTCCAGAGGAGATAAGATGTATATGGATATGAAGTGGATTTTCTATTGGCCAGGGATGAAGAATAAGGTTGCCGAATTCATTTCTAAATGTTTGACATGCCTAAGGATAAAGGCTGAGCAAGGAAGGCCAGGAGGATTATTATTTCCACTGGAGATTCCAACTTGGAAATGTAAGCATATATCAATGGACTTCATAGATGGTTTCCTAGGAGCCATGCGAAAATGAAGCAATTTGGGTCATAGTTGATAGACTCACTAAAAGTGCCCATTTTATTCCTAGCAGAAGCAATATGCTTGCAGCTTCTCTAGTGTCAATTTATATCAAGGATGTGGTTCAACTTTATGGAATCCCGGTTAGCATTGTTAGTGATATGGACCCCTTATTTATGAATGAGTTTTGGAGGAGCTTGCAAACAGCTTTAGAAACTTCACTGAATCTTAGCACTGCTTACCTCCCACAGACCGATGGTCAAACTGAAAGGGCGAACATGATATTGGAAGATTTGTTGAGAGCTTGCATTATGGAATTTAGAGGACTTTGGAAGAAGAACTTACCTTTAGTCAATTTCGTGTATAATAGTAGTCCCCAAGCGACGATTGGCATGGCACCATTTGTAGCACTTTATGAGAGGTCATGCAAATCACCCAATTGTTGATAGGAAACCACCAAAAAAATTCAACTTGGACCAGATTTAATTCGTGGAACTTCAAAAAAGGTAGAATTGATTAGGCAGCGAATAAAGGCTGCACAAGATCGCCATAAATCCTATACAGACAAGCGAAGAAAGGAGTTGGAGTTTGAGGTAGGGGACATGCTGTTCGTTAAAGTTTCCCCTCTTAAGAAGGTTATGAGATTTGGGAAGTCGGGAAAGTTAGCACCAAGATTTGGTGGGCCTTTCCCAATTTTGAAAAGAATAGGAAGACTTTCTTATCGTGTGAAGCTGCCAGATAAGATGGCAGGAGTCCACTTACATTTTTCACTTGAGGAGATGCCTTCAAAGCACAACCATTGTGGAAGAGCCTGATCGATTAGGAGACACTGAGATAGAGCCAATAACATCCCGTGCCACAGCTCGCATTGTGGAGTATAGAATTAGGAAGATCTGCAATTAAGAAATTAGGCTGGTTCGAGTATAATGCAGAGTCAACACGGTGGAAAGCACATGGGAAACTGAAGAGAAGACGTGAATGTCCCATCCTAAGCTTTTCACCGGTAAACTTTCTCTCTCTCAATTAGGTTTTGGTTGCATCATGGTTGCTAGATTGGATGGTAGGGGATGGTTGCCACACTTTTTACTATCATTTTTGCACTCATATAGATTTTTTTTGCATGTCTAAGATGCTTGCATACATGCCTATATGTTACGACACTTGCAGTCATGCTAAGCTTGAACTCACCAATAATATGTTTGCATACATAATTACATTGCACTTCTGGCTGGGTAGATGGTTGTGTAGATAACTTGGTTGTATAACATGGATGCTTAGTGCATGTTACATTGTCCGTCTCTTAGGGATTTCGAGGACGAAATCCTTTTTAAGGGGGACGAACGTAACACCCCATAAAAATTAACAAGAAACTATTAATTAAATAAAATAAGGCTAAAAATAGAAATTTTGTAAGTGTAAAAATTTGAGCATAAAAGTTGTTTCGTTACATTCATGGCGATTTTCTGATCAATTTTCATATATAAAGTATTGAAAATGTAGCTCAAACGAAAAAGTTATTGAAGTTTAAAGTTTTTAGATCCAACGTAATTTAAATCTAATTCAAACACAAATTAATAATTAATTCCAAAATTTGAAATTCAAAAGTTAACTGTAATTAGACTTGGGGTTAAGTAAATGTTAAAATAAAAGTTAACGCTAATTGGTTAATTAAGGAATTAAATAATCAAATAACGACAATCCAAATTAGTTAAATAAGGAAATCAATCAACCACCTACCTAGGGCCGGTCGATCACTTGGGTGGGAATGGTCGATCAGTGCCGTTGTGGCTGCTAAGTTTAATGTAGATCATGAAAGGTATTAATTTTATTGTTTTAAACCGACTTAAATTCAACGGTTCTGGTACTTTCTAACCACTATAAATAAGAGCCCAACCCCCTCATTTTTATTCACAAATTTATTTTGGGAACTAAGCGAAACTCTTCGGTCACTCTCTTCAAAGATTCAGAAAATTCTCTAGAGTTTCATATTAGAAATTTTAGGTGTTTATTGTTCAATTTGTAACCTTATTCTCCTCCAATCCCTAAATTTATGAATCTAATTCATATACAATTCCCTTATTGTATATTTCTAAAAGGAGAGATCTATAAAAGATTGAAGTGGGCATAAAAAATCCAAAAATAAAGAGAGACTTTTTGTGAGTGGAAATATTAGTTTGATTTTAGTAATTTCATAGTATAACTTGAATTTGATATATGTCTTGTGAAATTTTGTTTATGAAAATATCACACTAAAACACCAAAATCCTCGTAACGACCCATAATTTTATCACTTTGATTTGGAATTTTATTTAATTTTAGATATTTGAATATAGGTTTATTAAACATAAATAATCATGTTTTATGTGGTAAACAATAATGGTGATCTTGTTTTGGAAAAATGTTTACAAAAATATATTCTTTGGAAAAATATTGATGAAATGACCGAAAATTGTTTTATCTATAAACGACTTTTTAACCATCAGAAGTCGTGAACAATTTTTTTTATACACTTATTTCTCCATTTAAGCAACAATATGTAATAAAATTATTTATTTTATTTTTTGAAAATAAAATGCCTTTATGACATCATCAAGGATGTCACCACTTTTATATATTTTCTAGAATTTTAAATTAAATTTAAATATTCAGATAATTGTTTTAAATGATAAATAACTCTTTTTAATTATTATATAATGATAATAATTGATTTATAATAATTTTATAAATATATATACTTGTTTTATAAGATACATAAAATTAGCCGCATTTTGGCAGATCGACATCATATTTATATAAATGGTTTTTAATATTATTTATATGGTTTTATAGCTTAAATAATCTTGTTTTAATTATGTAAATATAATAAGAAAATTATTTTCAAGTTTTGTTTACATAAATAAATAATTTGATCAAAAACTGAAAATTTGACCAGAATTCGGATCCCGGATTCACAACGGTTTGACGAATAGAAATTGTATCGAAATGTTGCACCATGGTTTGTCAAATGAGACATATATGTGCATATATACATGCACATGACATATGCATACATATAAGAAGTTACCATTAAAATTTACTAACTTACTTAAGGTAAAATATAAAAATCTTTCTAAGCAAAACAAAACAAAACTCACCATTACTTACAAGCACATGGGGTGGCACATGGTAGGGGGTGGGTTTGGACATGTATAAATTTTAGGGCGTGCATATGGGTGAGGTGATGGTTAATGATGATGTTTTGTAGATATTTTGAAATTTTTTCCTATAAATAACACTCTGCCTCCTCACTTATTCTCACATCAATTCTTTGCTTCTTCTTCCTTCTTCTTGAGCTCTTAATGCTCTTTAATGGCTTCCCAATGTCATAAGGAAGTTATACAAAAATAATGGAAAAAGGAAAATAAATTAGTTCCATATGTAAACAAAGTCAATCCACCTCAAATGCAAGTTCATTCTCCTCCTCCACCCATCATAAACCCACGGCCACCCGCTACCACCATGCTTGGCCGAGCAAACCACCTCCCAAGGTTATAGCCAAAGCATTTAAGGAAGAAAGGAGGGGGTTCAAGAAGCTATGGAGTGAAGAAAGCAGAGAGAAATGCCGCCGGAGTGCCGCAGAAATAAATTCAGGAAGTTTCGGAATAAGTTTGGCAAAGTGGAAATCGATGGTGAGAATTACTCTGTTAGTTTATTTTATTAAACTATATGATGATATAATATGTTTTGCCATGATTTTTTTCTATGTATTATCATTATGTTTTGAATGCAATAATATGTTTGCTTGGTTGTAGAAATAATTCACGGAAAATACATGTCGAATTTTACGCAAATAAAACACTTACTGGAGATCTTCAGAATGTAGGGATTGCTGTCACGAGTCCCAGGGGTTTACCTCATATTATATTTATATGGCAGTGGCGTTTGCATTCTGAAATCTTCGTTGTATTGAAGACCAAAGATCTTCATAGCGGAAGGACTGCTTGTTGACATTCTCTGGGTCACTCCCAATACAGAGATATTTATTATAGCAATGGTCCTGACGTGTTTTGAAATCTTTGATTACAAAGACTAATTCTACTAATCCTATGGATAATCCCCGACAGGATGTAGTAGGAGGAGTGCCTTCGGTTTCGTTCAATCCCAAAACAAACTTGTATGGATGGATGTTTGACATTGGATTTCCGAGATAAAAAACATTGACTTTTACAAACATACATCTGTTTGGTGGCGGAGAAGGCAACTTCTCTTAACTTAACACTCTTCTCTGAGACGTACGAGTTCAGAGGTTGTATGTTCATGAAAGTCAATAGTAATTGAAGGAATGACAATATGACATTCAAAGTGGAACCTGTTATGGTCAAAGAATGGCTTTGTGAAAAAGCATGGCTTTGTGGAATGTAACCTCACAAGCCTCACATTCCAGGAATGATATGGGATACTATGTGGTCTATAGGACATACTACGGGCGATCAATTATGAGAAATGAAAGGCATCTGGTGCCACAAGGCATCTGTTGCCTTAAGATAATGCAATGGAAAGGTATGGAGGCCGACGGAGATTGTGTAAAGCCATTGAGTAATACTCTGATCCATAGTAGTGTAGCAAGTGCAGTTCCAAGTGGCTAGCTTGAGAAAAGTGATAAGGTCACCACATGTAGGATCGATTTTACCCTAGAGGGGGGTGAATAGGGTGATACTATTAATTATAAAAATTATTGCGGAAGATTATATAAAATAATTTCAGCACCGATCACAGCAGAATAACAGCAGCACAGATAATAGCAGAAAAAAACAGAAAATAGAACACACAGATTTACCTAGCTTCGGCAAAACCCTGCCTACGTGCTGCCCCCAAGGTTTCTACTAGAAATTTATAACTCTTGTTTAAATTTCTAAATTTTTTTACTAAATATACCGTCTCGAGTTATAATATACGATTAATATCAACACTTATCACTTTTTCAATCATTATTTACCTTTTTGATAATTAGTAGGGGGTTAGATTAGTTAAGGCAGTCATTTAAAATCAAATCCAAAAATAATTATAAAATCAAATTTTGCAAAATGACTAATCTGAAACAAGGTCAACAAAAATGATTTTCTAGAAGGGGTTTTAGAAAAGAAAAATGTCTGCTAATTGAAAATTATTTGAAATGAAAAATATGCAGATATTTTCTTTGAAAAAAGATGCAGTTACTGAATGTCTCAACATAAATCACGTTCGACTAATAATTTTTCTATCAACTAGATTACCAGTGCAATCTGCATCTGAATTTTCCTTCAACTCAAAATTATCATTAATTGAATGTTATAGACCAGATCATGAAGTGTGCAACAAAATATCTCAAAATCCTTTTTAACAGCTTTTAAATGAACATGAATTAAAGTCGTGCAAGTTTAAAATATAGTGACCATAGTGTCAGAAGTAAAGTAACCAGTATATCCACGTGTATCAAGAGTAATCATCAATCATCATCAATAGTCCACACAAATAGTTCAAAGATGATTGGTTAATAATTTTGAATAAGTCAGAATCAAAATCATCATTCATTTCATTATCACATTACTGGCTGAATTAATTACGGTGCAGATTATCACATTTAATATAATCGTTCAAAATACCTTTACCTATTTTACCTTTGCAGATAATTTTTCGTTGTTGCCCATTGTGATTCTGCCACCTTTATACTAGGCTAAGGAACTTTGATTTGTCGCCCGTTGTGTTTCTGGAACAGCCAGAATCCAGATAACACTGTTGTTGCTCCTTAGCCTACCACCACACCTATGGTAAAAGATTTTTGTGACCTATTTGTTTTTATAGGTCCATGGTTGTTAGTGGCAAAATATTTAGAAAAATAATTTTGTGGAGACCCAAAACTATTTATATACGTTCCTTTTGGCACCCAGATTTGTTTAACTTTAAGGGATTTTATATGTGTGCCTTTTGGAACCCAAATTGGTATAGTTTTCACGTGTTTGGGTCTGTACCAACAATTATTTTGATTGTGTCCAAATTTTCTACAAATTGTGCACATGGAATTGACTTGTTTAATTTCGTTTCGAACATGTTCAGAGTGAGTATACCCAAGTCCTTGTCTATCAATATTGACTGTTTGTTTCCCTAATAGCATATTCAACGATCTTTCACTTTTGGAAAATTTTCCTAAAGTCGTTGACAATTGTTGGACTTGTGTTTTTAGTGATTCATTTTCGTTCAATAATTGTGTGCACTTTTTAATAGAGTTTTCTCTCCTAGTAGTTTCACTATCTTTCAAAATCAGAATTTCATTTTCAAGCGATTTAATTTTAATTTCTGATTTTTTAATCTCTTCTTCGAATGTTGGTCACTTATCACACTTAGGGCTTTTACTTTGATAGTTTTTAACCAATTGATCAAGTTGTTTATTTAATTCTATCAAAATATCCTTTTGTGATTCAAGTTTCGCGTATCTTTCCCTAAGTCGTTCAAAACAGCCATTTACTTCGTGGAAATATATAAGCAACTCTGAATGGGTAAGTTTTGATACCTCACTTGGCTCGTCATCATTGTCACTGTCAGTTATTTCACCTCGAAGACGAAAATCTGCTTTTTCGCTCTCACTGCCAGTGTTTTTATCATCCTCATCCGTTTCATCCCAAGTGGCTGCAAAAATTTTCTTTTTCTATTTCTTTCCATGGTTGAATTGATTCTATGGGCAAATGGGCTTGATATGACTGGGTTTGTTGCACTTGTGACAGATGATCTTCTGTTCTTCTGAGTTGTCTAGTGCTTTGGCTATTCTGCTTTTCAATTTTTGATTTAGAGTTGAATTTCTGTATCTGTGATTCCACCTTTTGAATTTCTTTATTAACAGCTCTAGTTCTGCTGCTCCATCATCATCATCATCACCATCACTTTCTGTTGTTCCTTTAAGAGCTATTGATTTCTTTCGAGTGTCTCCTCCTTCACGCTCTTCCTTGAATTTCATTTCTAGCTCGTAGGTGGTGAGATTTCTGATGAGTTCTTCAACTTTGATTTGTTTTAAATCTTTCGATGAATGGCAGTTACTTTTGCTTCAAATCTTCGTGGAAGGACTCTGAGGATTTTCCGAACTATCTCCAACTCCGTGTATGATTTTCCGAGAGCTTTTGATTTGTATACGTATTGGAAAGTTGTCCGTACATCTCTTTGACATTTTCTTCCTTGGCCATTGTAAAATTCTCGTATTCGCTACTCAGTATGGCAAGGCGAGATTCCTTAACTTGAGATGTTCCTTCGTGAGTAACTTCTAGTGTGTGCCAGATTTTCTACGCAGTTAGACAATGTGAGACGCGATTAAATTCAATTTGATCCAATGAACAAATAATAGAATTCATAGCTTTAGCATTAGCATTATGTAGTCTATTTTCTAGATCTGTCCATTGATCCATCGGTTTATCAATTTCCTGATTATCTACCATTATAGTTGGTGCTCTATAACCTGTCTCAACAATATTCCAAGCATCAATGGTTTTCAGAAAAAATTTCATTCTATTTTTCCAGTAAGCATATTCACCATTGGACATTGGTGGTCTAACTATGGACTGACCTTCATCAAAAGCATTATTAAAAGAAGCCATTTTAAAAATTCAGATTTTTAAAATAATTGGTTTTTGAAAAATCAAATTTTTAAAACAAAAATTGACTTCTGTTCCTAGCTCTGACACCACTTGTAGGATCGATTTCACTCTAGAGGGGGGGTGAATAGGGTGATACTATTATTTATAAAAATTATTGCGGAAGATTATATAAAATAATTTCAGCACTGATCACAATAGAATAACAGTAGCACAGATAATAGCAGAATAAAAATAGAAAATAGAACACACAGATTTACCCAGCTTCGGCAAAACCCTGCCTACGTGCTGCCCCCAAGGTTTCTACTAGAAATTAAGTAGTCAGACGCTTACACACGTAAACTCGCGACACCCGCTATTAACTAACCTTAACTCTACGCTCAAAACCCTGCCACAACTCAGCCACTGAGTTGCGAATTCTCAAACTGTGCCACGTAGTTTGTCCCCTAGTCACATGACTAGATATTACAACAGTTTTTAAATAAATTTGAATTTTTTTTAAAAATAAACATACTAAACCCTAATTTAAATTATAAGCCCTAATTAGAAGCCGGCCTAAATAAATAAGTGATTAAAAATATCTCCCTCTTTATTTTAATATGCCGGCCCGCTTTCTTCTTTGTTTGTGAAAAAATGGCTGCTTCGATCTCGTTCCTCTTTTGCTTTGAAATTAGGGCTTTGGCCTCGTCTTTGCTCCTGTGAGATTAGCTAGGGCTTCGGCCTTGTCTTCGCTCCTATGAGATTAGCTAGGGCTTCGGCCTTGTCTTCGTTCCTCTCTGATAAAATTACGGTTTTTCGTGGAAATTGAGGCGCCACTTTAATTGATCAATCGAGTATGTAATCTTACGTTGCTTGCTTCGTCGATTGATCGTCTCATTGTTTACTACACTCGGCAGCTTCAATTTCGTCGAGTTCGATAAGGCTTCGGTATGTAATTTTTGCTCTTTTGCTTTTCTGGTTGATATGCTTGAACTCGATGGATTTCACGGCCGATGATGTTAAACATATATATAGGGTTTATATAGGGTTCGAACCCCTTTATTTTCATTCGTATTTTTCATATGAATTCATCTGATGATTTTTCACTTGGCCGTATGATGTTGCTTGGATGTTTATGATGATTTCTGACTTTGTCAATTTCGTATATTTGTTACTTGATTCCCATGGTGTTGATTTCTGACTTGGTTCGATTTCTTGACCACCACGGTTTTGGTTTTGGTTTGACGATGTTGATTTATCTTGACTTGTTCCATGAATTTCTGAAGACTTCGGCCACTTGACTTTGTTTATGATAAACTGCACTTGATAATTTTGAAACTGCTTGTGATTGATTTTGTTGGTGACTTCGGCCACGACTTTGTTTATGTGATAATGTTTGATGTTGACCATTGTCACTGCTCGACTCTGATTTGATTTATTTGTTGCCTGTTGCCATTTCACTGGCATGTGTTCATGTTGCTGTACATATATGCTTGTTGTACATATGTACTGTGTATACACATGTGTGATCATACATGTATATATGTAGTTATATGTTGCAGACTTGAGTTTGTTGTTCTTCATGTTAGCATTAGCTTGTCTCGAATGCTCATTGCTGTATCACCATATAATTTGAAGTTGTTGAGATTAGGTTGATAGTCTCTTTGTGTACACTGCTATATGTGCACTGTCTATATACGTATACATGTGTGTTTGCATCGACTTGTTTCCAGTTCTGGTATGTGCATTTGTGTGCACTACATACTTGATTTCACTCGTATATGTATACATAGTGTTTATACATATGTGTGTATATATATATATATATATGTTTGTGCATTGACTTCATGTAGTTTGTATTGGGTTGTTGTGCACTGACTTGAGTTGTTGCTTTATATGTGGTCAGTGATCATGTAGCTTGTCTGCACTTGCATTGTCCACTGTTGCATTCATGTGTACATTACTTGTTTGCCTCCTTTATTGCTATTCATCCTTTTTTGAGTTGAGTCAGTGGTGGTTATACTTTGGTATCGTTGCATTTTCTTGTGTACTTCACTTGAACTTGCCTTGGTTATGGTTATGTTCATCCTGCTTTTATCACAGTCGATATCTAGTTCATGATGTCTTTGAAACTGTTTTGAGCTGCACTGATGGTTGCATTTGTTGGTGATGTTGTACTTTACTGTGTTGATGATTTTGGAATTCATCTTGCATCCTCCAGTGTATACTTGGTTCTGGTTACATATGAATACTTGTGTCTGGTTTGATTGCTTTTGAGATACAGCCTCTGAGTTGAATCCAGTTTTAAGGCTCGGGTTTCACCTTGTGCTCGTGTCGTGATTTTATTTGTATTGCACTTAAGTTGAACCCGGCTTTTCATTTGGGTTTGACCTGTGCTCACATGTCCCTGTAATTTTATCAAGTGTATGTATCGGTGTGCACGGCCTTGTGGCATGTACAGTGATACACTATGCATGTCACAAGCTCTTCGTGTATGATGAATTCAAAATTAAATGATGACGAACAACCCAAATAACTGAGGTAAATAATATTTTCAAAATCATATTTTATTTTATACTGCAAAAATATTTCATTTTCAATTTTACTGCGTCAGTGTATATTTTTGCAGATAGCTTAGATGCTGGATTCAATTTGGAATGGAGTTGAAGATAAATATGAGTGAATGAGTGATATGTCGTGAGGTGCATTTGTAAATGAAGAATTGTGATGTAATCGAATTTGTATTGTAATTGAAATGGTATATATATAGTGAGAGCTTGAATTTGTACTATTCAAAATTGTAATAAATATTTGTTTGAATTTAAATTCCGTGTTATTTATTTTATTCAGCAAATATTTATTTAATTATGTGAAAAATAAAATAGTACATTAACAAATACATTTAAGTGAATATATATATATATATGTTTATTATCATCAAATAAAAATCATATACTCGCATATTCAACACCGCGGGAACTGAAGTTGTTATGCATATAGAAGGAAAAGGCCACTAGTTCCCTATCATGTTGGAAATCCAATTCCAAATACGAGCTTTAAAGTTTTGATTGTAGTCCCAAAATAGCTGTAATGCTTTGCAAACATTTTAGCTACCCCTTTTGGTATCATATATTCAGTTCAGTTTATTCCATTGACCTAGTCTGGATATATTACCATAGTCCGAGAATTGATACTTTCTTTGTATATATAGTTATTTGAAAGTGTTTTCAAACTGATGTCGTTAATAATAATATCAAAGTGATTTTCCATATAAAGTATTTTGGTTATCATAAGGTAAAACCCGTTCGTGTTTATGTGTGGGCGTGGTCTTATGAAATACCTTTCTTTTCAAAGGTTTTGATTGACATCGGCATGATCTAAACATTAAAAATTTCGAGTATCTCACGCTGGTTTATCAAGTCTGATCCGGGTAATTTTAATACTCGGGTCAGATCCGAGTAGTTTCAAGTTTAGTTGAAGATGCTTGGAGTTTCCAGAGGAGAGTTGGAGATCTCCATTTACGTATGGACGTATTCTATTATTTGTTGTATCTATTGCATTTGTTTTTATTTTTCAGCATTTGTATGAACAGATGGTTTATAACTATTCAAACTGAATTTAGGTTAGACTCTAATATTGTATTCAAAATTTTCCACTGTAAAGATTATTGTTGAAATAATATATGTTATTCCATTGTGTGAAATTCTATTCTATTTTTATTTTCTTTTTCCCTTACCAATCGGGCTTTTCAGCACTTAGATTTGCGGCACGAGGATGTATTAGTGTCGATTTTTAGGGTCGAAAATCCCAGTCGTTAAATATAGATACAAATCACAAGAGCAAAGAACTCCTTAGAGTCCCTCTGCACAAGAGTCTCATAGAAACTTTGCCATATGCACTTCGAAGTATATCATCGTGACCTATTCGCTATGAACACTTCAACTTCATTTCTATTCCCCTTTTTAAATTTTATATGTCATCCGCTTTCAAGCGAGAACCAAACCAAACAATAGTAAGTACATACAATTATACACATTGTCAAACCATCTAAATTATAACAACCAAATACCAAACTTGCTTTTAAGTGAGCTTTACTAACTTAAAATAACACACACTTCACCCGATGCTACCGCGACCTTGCAAACAACACACAGACCTAGCTTCCTTCTACAAAAGTTGTTGCTTTTCAAGACCCAAGGAATGTTATATAGGCTCGGCCATGGCTAGGGAAGTCTCGACCTAGGTATTTTAAGGGGCGTTTTGGGTTTGATTTTTGTAGATAAGTGATGGTAATGGTTTTAGGAACTTGTTTTTTGAATTTAAAACAAAAAAAAAATGAATTTGAAGTGCTTTTCTTTAGAAAACAAAGATGTAAAAGGTAGTGAAGAAAGTGGAAAGCAAGAGAGTAAGAAAATGGAAAATGGAACAAAATTAAGCAAAGAAGAAAGTGGAAAAGGAGGTGAAATTCATTTTATAGAAATTGAAAATTGTTTAATTACAAAACCAACCCTCCTTAATAAAAGCAACTACCCTCCTTTAAAAATTTGACAACACACACTCATCCCTCTTATGTGCGTCCCCCCTCCTTGTCACACTAAGCCATCACATCTCTTTTTTAATATCCTTTTGTTATTATAATTTGTACTTTTAACCTTTTTAAAAGAAAAAGAAAAATACTTACTTTATTTACTTAAGAATCTTTATAAACTTGTTTTTATCTAAACTATTCCATTAGTAAATGTATTTTTTATTTGAATAAGTGTGTGCATATGTACACAAATTTACACAACACATTCCAACAATTTTGGATGATGAAAAGTCGAAAATCCGATAAATGGTTTTCGGTTACATTTTCGATTTTTCTCTGAACTACTTATTTTTGTAAACCAAATTTAGAAACAAGTTTACTATCATTAGTTACTATATAAAAGAGGTCCACTTGAGTAATAAAATCCATTATTTAATTATTTAAAAATATATCAAATATTCACATTCCAAGTGACTAAATTACGGGTCATTACATAACTTGGTTTGGTTGTTTTCTACACTTCTAGAATTGTTTCTGATAGCAAAAAATATGTTTGGAAAGTTGTGGAAAATTTGAAACAAAGTTGTAGAAGTTAATAGCGAAATAATCATAAATGCACTTTGATTCCCTTCACTTCTAACTTATTTTTATGAATATATTTGAATGATTTGTTTTATTTATTTGCTATACTTTTAGTAGTGTAAAAGATAATAATAAATTAAGTTGAAAAGCTATTTAAATTATGAAATAAAGTTGTAAAAGTTATGGTCCATATAGCGATAGTCGTTATGTATGCACTTTGAAAATCCTTATTTTTAGTAAAGTTTAAAATGTTGTTTCATTTAGATATTTTATAAAATGTTTTCAAAGGTGTTTTATAAATGGTATACAAGTATTTTACAAGAAAATTAAAGTTTAAATATTTTTAAAAGAATATATTTTGTAAGGGTTTTCTTATCATATATATGTAAAACTTGTTTATTTTGAAAATGGTTTTTAAATCAATTTTAAGTAATTATTTTTAAATAATATTTTGTATAATTATTTTATATTTTAAATATAAGTATTTTAAAAGTTATTTTATATATACATAACTTTATAAAACTAGTTTAATAATTTATTATAGTATAATGAATTTTCCTTTCACTTTTCTTCTTTAGGTTTATTTTAAACTCTATTAAATATATTAAATTTTTAACTAAACAACTACTACTACACACACACACCCCATTTTAAAAACATTTCAAAGTTATTTATATGTAATGTGAAAGACCATTATTTGGAAGAAGGGATGAGAAGTTACTTTGTGTACAAATGAACGTGTAGTTAATTTGCATATGGAATAATAGTAAGACTATACTTAACACTAAAAGCCGAACAAGGTAGACTTATTTATGAGAGTCAAGATTTATGTTCGAGTATGGATGAGCAATAACGCTTCAATCTATCAGCTTCTCTCTTGACCGAGGAACAGTTAAGTTGGAATGTCAGAAAACGTGTTAAGTATACGAACGTTGATTTCTATAAGCAATCGTCTTTGGAACAAGATAGTCGATTAGTTGAACATACAACTTGACTAAAAAAGATAAGTAGACGGTTTTGGTTTGTCATAAACAATGTTTAAGTAACATTTGTTTTTAATCCTTGTTAATTATAATTAAAATTTTAATAGGAACGGAATTAATATTATAATTAGGATTATAATTAGGACTATGATGAAGGATAAAATTAAGATTTTAATAAAGATTATTTTAAAGATAATGTTTGAAGTAATAACGTGTTTTGGGTTTGTTGTGACATTACAACAGTTGTCTTTAACCCTTAAATGTAATTAAATCTTTGAAAAGCAAGTTTTAAAGAAAAAGGTTAGGTGTGAAATGGTTTTGGATTTATTATGACAAATGTTTAAATAACACTTGTCATTAACTCTTAAGATTATACTTAGATCTTTAATTATGGATATTTTAAAGATAATAACAAGAATGGAATCTTTTAAAGAAGAAAAGAAAAGTAAAAGTTCAATTTATAAAAGAGAAGGGATTTATATTAAACAAAGTTTCAGTAACATTTGTTTTTAACCTCTTTGATTATAGTAAGTAAATCTTGTTAATGGTTTATGAATATACTTATACCATTTGAGATAAGTATATGGTTACTTTTGAAGTACAGAATATAGTAGAAATGAATAGTAAAATACATGAGTAGTAAAGTAATGAATAGTGTAATACAAGTATATACCTTTATAAAGAGAAATTAGATATATATACAAGTTTAATAAGTTAATTCTTAATTTAAATAGAAGTTCAATTAATACAGGAGTTTTAATTAATAAGGAGTTTAATAATAAAGAAGTTTTAATCAAACGAAGAAGTTTTAATTAAAGGAAGATGTTTTTTTAATTAATAAGAAGTTTTAATTTAAAGAAAGAAGTTTTAATTAAATGAAGAAGGTTTATTAGATAACAGGAGTTTTATTAATAAAAGAAGTTTTTAATTAATGAAATATTAATTAAATAAAAAGGGGATTAAAGGTCGTTCATATGACTTGATCGTTCTTTGTGTGAGTTAATTATGCTTGTGTGTTACTTGTTTATGGAAAGTAATTAGTCGTATACTTAGCACTAAAAACCAATGAAGTAAACTTGATTCTTTCCGTGAGAGTTAAGAATGATGATTCGAGTAGGGTGTAGAAGCAATTGTGCTCTAACCTACCAGGCTTCCTTCTTGACCGAGGGATAGCAGAAGTCGAAATGGTTGGAAATGTGATAAATATATGAGACTTGGTTTCCATATGTGATCGTTTCATTATTGTTTAACCTAACTAAATTAACTTAAGAAGTATCCAAAAGCTTCACGACTTCATATGCTTTGAGAATCCCCGGGAGGAGCATTCATATGAAACGTCCCTAGCTTTCACTTAATTTTTAAAGAACTGAAATTGAGTTAACAGGAAATTCGTAGATTCACTCTTAGGTAACCAAGATCGTTAAGTGTTCTATTTATCAAAAACCACTTCAAGATTAAGCTACATGTTCTATCTCTTGGAAGTGGATCTGTTTGAGATGCTAGAATTCATTTAGGTTTCGTGGTTTGTTCGAGTGATAATGGCTCATGTGTAGAGATGCTGAACGTGACTTCATCATTGGTATATGACTAAAGACCGAGTAGGATGCATAATCCTAGGTTTAGCTAACCCAAGGGGTGTAGCAACTCCATATCTAGAGTATGCTTATTGATATGTTACGCACAGGGAGTTATTGATACTTGGTTCACATTGTTCATAAAAGCATTCGGATGTTGGGCCAGTTATATTTTCCTTATGGTATATTTTATCTAGAGATATACGACGCTCGGAAGGTGATTTCTGATCCTTGTCATAGGAGATCCGTCAATAGTTTACTGGGGAGGTCTCTATGGGAAATCCATTATGCGAACGCACAACTTAGCGGTTTTATTTATATACCTATTAAATATTGTTATGGCATGATTAATGTAAGTACCAACAGCTATTTTCTTATTTTTATTCTCCACCCTATACATTATCTATTATATCACCCTATTTATTTATTAGATGGTGGTTCTTTTAAGGGGATAACTGTTATGGCATTCCTTGAAGTCTTAAAAGTACTATTATATGCTAATCACATATTTCTTGAGTTTCTCACACCAGACTTTTGTCTGACCTTGGTTTTATTTTTCCCTTATTTCCACGGGTGCTCATTTAAGTAGTCTGAGAAAAGCAAGTTTTTATTGATGTTCATTGAGCTCTTGGAGAAGAGCTGATGTTCACCTACCGTAGTATTCTTATTTCCGCTGCATTACTTTATGTGTATATATATATATATATATATATATATATATATATTGGCAACTGTAAGAACATGCTGTTATAAACTGTCAAGACTAATGATGGTACTATGATTAGTAACTCCGAAATACTATATATATATTAGAGTAGCTCAGTGTATTACCTTTTGATATTATATGTTATCATTCTGCTGTGAGATTCTAATGTTTTTTTCTCCTCTTTCTTGTTCATTTTCTTTTCTTCCTTTTCTTTTACTCTAACGTTCTGTCTTTCCAACACTTGGGTGCTCGACATGTGAATACCATGGATGTATTAGTGTCGACATTCGAGGGTCGAAAAGGCAGTCGTTGCGGTCTCTCCCAGCTTTTTTTAATGTAATCAATACAAACTTCTCCTTTGAAACTATATAATTTAGATCCAACTTTATACAACAAAGTTGCTTTCTTTTCAATCTTACTTTTGAAAAATCAAGGATCGTATAAATCTGATCTTTTAGTAACTAATTGCTTTATAATAGTGGTTTCATACTCTTATATTTATAGTTCGAAAATAATTCACATTCTTAACTTCATTTCAGTTTTTTTTAAACAAACATGCTATATATAATTTTAATTCAAACGTTTTTTTCTATACACATCATCATTTTATATATTACTTTATTAAGGAGCTTTCATCAATTTGTAAAATATGTACATTATCCTTTGTGACAATCATATTTGTTTATTTATTTTTCGCACATACACCAATTAATAAGTTTACTTACCACAATTTGTTTTTTCTAAATACCTATGATTCTAGATTCTCATAAATGGTCACCCAATCAATTATTTTATTTTAATTTTTCTGAATTTTTACTTCACATTAGTTATAGTTCAACCGAACACACTTTTTTCTCATTCATCTTGAACGATATAATTATACTTTATATATATATATATTTGTGTGTATGTGTATGTGTGTGGTATTCTTCTAGAAAATTGTACAAATATTTGAATAACATATTTATTTTTGAGTTACTTTGAATTGGAAACTCATATGTGCATGTCATATCATAATGCATTTTATTACAACAAATATATTTATATCACTCATTCTAATCATAACAAAATCATACAACAAGTCACATATATAATTCACAATATTGCATACTATATATTTTTAAATCAAAGCATTTTCCAAAATATTATTTATAACACTCCTTAAAACAAATATTATTTTCAAAACATTGGTATATTACTGAAAAATATATTTTTCCAAACAATTGTATTTCTTTTCAAAATATTGTTAACTTTTCTCAATACACTTTTCTCTTTATAAAATATTTGTTCTTCTTCCAAATATTACATCCTTTACAAAATATTGTATTCTTTTCTCAAAACAATATGTCGAAATGCCTCGTCCTAGTATTTAGGAATCTCTATCGATACGATAGCCAGACGCATTGACCAGAATTCTTAATGCACCCAACTAACAAATTAACAAGAATTAAACACTAAATAAATATATCTATTTATACATTTTAAAATATTTCATAAAATAATCTTCTTACTTTATCAAAATCACTTGCTTGCTTTTATTATAATACATACTCAAGATGGTTATAAATGTAATCAATTTTAATCACTCATCAATAACAATACAAGCAAACGTCCATCGATCACCATTCATATCAACAAGCAAATATTCACTTTTTATTTATTTATTTATTTTTATTTTTTACCATCAATATCTTAGTTGTACACGCACATTATTATTTTCTTTTGTAAAATTGTTTTCCCTAATTCCCTTGTGGTTTTGGAAAAACCGCTAGTTTTAATAATCTTGGCTTCATCTAGACTTTGTGGTTTCACAGCTTTGAGTGAATATTCCTACTCAATCCCACGCTCTAGACTAAGCCCAAATAGTATATTGATTTATTTATTTAACTAGCATAACATAACACATATCAATCAAAATAAACACCTATGCTCAGCGGAAAGCAATCTATCGGTTCTACTATGCAACTCTGATCACTATCAAATCTTCTTACTCATCTCGCCTCATCACAATTTGGAATTGTGAAGTATTCAGTACAAGATTTGAATTAGGGTCTTTTATAGCTTTCCTAATCAAACAACTCCATCCTTACTTCAAAGCCACATAGAGGTCTAACATTCACCATCAATACCGAGACTAATGGCTAGACAAACTACTTCTACCTTCACAACCTTCATCAATTTCTATGCATCTCATACAGAGATTTACATTCTGAAAAAGGTAGAGGAAATATATTTTAATAAGAAAAAAAAATGCAAATGCATCCTCAGATTATTACTTCAGTAATCATCATATACTCCTATTATCACTTAAGTATAATTGATATTCTACCACACCCACAGGGACAAGGACTTTAAATCTCATTTAAAGCTAAGACTCGTGTTTCTTATACTCTATACTGTTCTAAACCTACTCTGGTACACCCTGCCTATATACCCATACTACCACGAGTATTACTAGGTAATACTTTTCGATAATATGCAGAATGAGGCGATATTAGACCGTCATACGTGAATATTCCTTTAGGCTAACACTGGTATGTATTTCAAAAATTATAAACAACTCACATATACGTACACGAAATCGACATAAAGCAGTAAGCATGTGTGATACCAGGATAGAACAATATAAAATATATCATAGACATCACCGAGTCCTCAATGCAGCGATACCACAAAATATATAATATACACGAGTCCAATTGGGGCTACAAAAATAGTCAAACATCCATTATCATCAAAATATGTACACAATGTATAAATCCAATACATATAACTTACTATCATAAATATACACAAGGCTACAAAAATAAATAAGGGTATACTAGTCCACTAATAAACTAATCTTCATCTACTCCCAACAATCTCTATCTGGTCTCTTTGTCCCTAAAACTGTAATGTCTCGGACTAACCCAGGTATTATATAACACACGAGTCAGACTATGTCTAGAATGTAGATGTCAACAAGTTATAATAACTGGTATGATATAGCATGTATCTCACAAGCAACAAAATATAATCACATGTATAAGTGTTTATCTCAAACTATACTACCAATTAATAAAACCTCAACTTAACGGGTGAATCAACCAAATATCCAAATCCTCAACCAATACACCCATAACACGACAGGAAATCAACTATTAAAGCACACAATCAAGTAAGGTGCTATAAGTATGGTATTGTATGTCTATATATCTCAAATCACACATTCTAATTGGGACCCTCATAACACAAAACATGCTCCAGTGGATTAAGAGGTCCCCGCCTCTAAATAGATGTCTAGAATGGGTATTTAAATAATATAGTATGATAATATAATCTTACATATTCCAGATGGGAGTTACACAACATACAACATGCTCTAGGGGACAACACACAACACTTACAACACACGACATACCAACAGTCTTAGTTACTCCCAGTCATCGCGACACTATGTCCATCTACACACTTTGGTCACGAGCCTATTGCCCAATAGTAACAGATTGTTTAGCTAGTGTGGCATCGGGGCATATCATCACACAATCTAGATATCAGCATACAACACGTATAATATGGTGATACCATTGATCTGGGCATGACCCCACGATCAGCCAACTAGGATGGACTTTAGTCTATCTAGATAAACAACACACAACACAAATAGTCTAATATAAACTGGCCCTAAGGCACACAGCTGACCAATACACAATCACATATGGCAAGCACATAACATGCATGGTACCCATAAAATAAAAGTGTCCCTCACTTACAGAAAGTAATCTAACAAATATCAATGTAGACATCCCATACCACCTGGTGTTACTTGCTCGTTTACTCAATGCTCGTAAATTGCACTCATCACCACACAAGTATTCTATACAATGAGTCAAAAGAGTAATGGGAGAAATATTACCAAACGTCTTATACCGCTCGGTATTACTAATCTATTTACTCTGAATTCTCATGATATAGAATTAACACACAATCACATAATTCGATTATTCATTGATTCGAAAGATTTTAAAATAACAGCTTCACTTTAATTTAGAAAACATTAATATTAATTTCCAAAGAGATTTAAATAATAAAATTTTATTCTTTTCTAAAATCTTTATTTAAAACCCCTTATATAAACAAGGAAATCTGTATTTAAACTTCCATTCGATTTCAAATCCTTTAAATCCCATTTAAAAATAATTCATAAACTTTGAAATTGTTTTTTAATAATTTTAGAATAAAAAAAAGAAGTTTTATAATTCATGGTTTCTTTTAAACAACAGATTTAAATAATCTTATTTCCCTATCCAGTTTAAAATATTTCCTAAAGACATAATATAAAATTCCAAAATAAATATAGTTAAAACTCCCATTCACATTCCAAATCCCGCTGAAGCTTTTATTGAAAATAATTCATCAAATCAAAATTTTATCTTATATAATAACTTCCAAAATATTTAATATTATAATATTAATTCATACGATTAGCTTATACGACAAAATCCCCAAAATTTCCTTATAATAATTCAATTCCTTTATATAATAATAATCAAACATAATAAAAATATATTACTTCCAAAAAAATTTACTTAACAAAACATATAATAAATCCCATAAATAATAATTTCCATACAATAAATAACTTGCATTCAATTTACTTTACTTCAATATATTATTTTATAAGCTTCCAATTTATCAAATCCAAATAAAATTAACTTATCACTTTAAAATATAATTTTTTAAATATCATTTTATAAAATTCTGGTAGATATTGTTATAATCATTGGTGAATGAATAAAATATTATTATTCAAATTCACTTATTTAATCATATCTGGAAAATCAATACTTTCCAAATAATTTTCATTCACACAATTCTCAAGATAATTTCATTTTTTATATTTTCTATTAATAATAGCATTTCCAATATTAAATAAATTTACCCATTCCACAATCGTTACTTGTGACGACCTCCATATACCACCGACACAAATAATAACAAAATAGTGCACTGCAGCCATGCCCGGTCGATATAGGATGATCATTAATGGTTAAAGTGAACAAATCCAGTATATAAGTTGTCATATATCTCATGGTGTATGGATAAAATACAATATCATATATACAACAGAAGAGACAATAATAACAATGTGAACAAATGACCATTAGAGTAACAGGTTCATATACATATACATCAAATGTAGTATATTTCATATAACTGAAGCAAACTCAAATAAACCGTCTCAAAAAATAGAAATAAGCAAGCATTGCCATGGCTCCACAGTGGTGCTCAGCAGAAAAGCGTAGAAATCCAAATATGTATATAATACGAGATAGCTCGATCTAACTCGTCCTTCAAACAGCTATTACATCACCTAGACGTGTTATCTATCTACTCATTTAAGAGTACCCAAGATAATAAGAAGCAATGAATAAAATCTTGGATCAGACAACAGTCTGGTGTGAGCGATAAATGAATCTCAAAATACTATACAAGTAAATATGGTAAGGAAAAAGGGTACATGAACTATACCTGACCTGTCTCTGTAACCAAATAGTTACCACATAACACTATAATACGCTACTCCATAATATCATAAAGGAACCATACAATATACAATGGTGGATGTACAAATATCCCTATCTCCAATACCTACTCCCAATGATATTCACGAGTGAATTACTTTTTCGGTCTACCCATCCATTTTTGGGTGATAAGCTATACTAAGGTGCAGATCGGTCCCTAACACCACTTGTAAGCTCTTCCGAAACTCACCGATGAACAATGGGTCTCAGTCACTCACAATGCTCTTTGGCACACCATGAAATCATACTATACTCTTTACATACAACTCTACTAGCTTGGATGTCATTTTACTTGACTTAACAGGTATGAATCTGTTGCTTTTGGTCAGTCAATCAACCATAACCAAATGCTATCATATCATGCTCGAGTCCTCGGCAGTCCATCTATAAAATTCATTGATACTTTCTCCTATTTCCACTCAGGAATTTCTAGCGGTTGCAATAGTCCACTAGGTTTCTTCTGCTCTGCCTTTACCAACTGGCGGTTCATACACTTCGAGATTAATACCCCAACATCCCTTTTCATATCTTCCTAGTAATAAGTTTGCTTCATATCTTGGTACATCTTGTTACCACCGGGATGAATGGTCAACTTGGAATGTTGACACTCTCGTAACACTTCATCTCTTAATCCATCAACATTGGGAACAAATAATCTTCCATCCTTACGAAGTCAACTTTCTTGGTCGAGCTCGTATTACTTCATGTCTTCAGATTCTACTCCTTCTTATACTCTTGCTATGATCTCCACTAGCCTAGCATCTTGCTTCTGACTGGTGTCAATCCTTTCAATTAGAGTAGGTCTGATCGACAAACTTGCCAACATTTGTGGTTCCAACTTGCAATGAGGACTGAAATCATATCCATCAATATACTCTATTTGCTTCCATTCTAAGAACATTGCTCCCAAAATAGCATGTCTTCTACTCAATGCATCGGCAAATGCATTTCTTTACCCGATGTATAGGAAATACTGATATCATAGGAGGCTAAGAACTCCCACCACCATTGCTAACGAAGGTTGAGATCCTTCTGAGAGAAAAGATACTTCAAGGATTTGTGGTCCATGAATAGCTCAAACCTTTCTCCTAGTAGATAATGCCTCCACACATTCCTTTTGTGCGGCTGTAGTTGTCGACTAGCATAGGCAACAACCTTTCATTTCTGCAATATTACAGTACCCAATCCAGTACCACAGGCATCTATGTATATTGTTAGTTCTTCATTTCCACATGGAATGGTCAACACTGGTGCACTCGTCAACCTCTCCTTCAGACTCGCAAACACAATGCTCACACTTAACGTCCCAAACAAAATTCTGATTCTTATTTGTCAAATTAGTCAATGATGGTGCTATCTTTGAGAAGTCCTTAATGAAGCGTTTATAGTATCTTGCCAATCCTAGAAAACTCCTCACATCCATAACATTCTTAGGCTGGTTCCAATCTTGGACCACTACTACCTTCGCAGGATCCGCTGCTATACCCTGTCCCGACACGACATGACCCAAGAATCTCACTTCTTTTCTCCAGAAGTAACACTTAGAGAACTTCGCTCTTAACTTGTGCTTCCTTAATATCTCTAGCACAATCCTCAAGTGCGTTTTACGCTCCTCTTCAGTTCTGGAGTAGATCAAAATATAATCCATGAACACAAGCACGAACTTATTTAGTTGATCTCTAAAAACCCGATTCATGAGATCCACAAAGTATGCCGAAACATTGGTCAACCCGAATGGCATCACCAACCACTCATAAAAACCCGATGGTGTACGAAACACGGTAATATGCACACTCTCCTTCGCTACTCTAATGGTGAAATCCTGTGGCTAAATCCATTTGGGAGAACACCTTCGCACTATACAACTGATCGAACAAGTCATCAATACGTGGAAGTGAATACTTGTTCTTCCTCATCACTTTATTCAGCTTACGGTAATCCACACATAACCTCAAAGAGCCATCCGCCTTAGTCACGGATACTGCAGGTGCATGCCACTCAGATATGCTTCTTCGAATGAACCCTCTCCTTAATAGGTCATTCACTTGCGCCTCTAATTCCTTCTACTCTATGGGTACCATGTGCCTCAAAGGCATAATAATCGGTCTGGCTTCCTTCACAAAGTCTATCTGAAACTTGACCTCTCTATGCGGCGGCAATTCTATCATTTTCTCAACGACATTAGGATACTCTCTAGCGATAGGTACAGATGGAAATCCCTCCTTTGGAACCTCAAGCGAATATAGAAAGCTAACCATCACCCCATCCTCTGGTAGGCCGCTAATCACTACCGTTCGCCCATCCACATCCCCGATTGTCACAAACAGCTTTTTGCAATCCATTAGAACACTTAGGAAAAATCTATAAAAATTTCAGAAAATCTCTTTTAATATGTTTTCCAACATATAAAAATTTCAGACCCAATCCTTTTATTATTTAACTGTAAATAATTTATAATCCAATTTAACATTTTATTTACTAGAAAATTCATATAAATTCCACAAAAATTCTGAAAATTGAAACCCAACTCCAAAATAATATTTTTTGTCTATATAAAAATTCGCAAAGCATTTGGATGTCATTTAATAGGATTTTCATACCAAAACATGTTATAAAATCTTTATGAACAACCATAAATCATCAACAAGTATATATAATCATTCCATCATTCAAAAACATGGCAAATCAATGCGAAATATTCGGAGTTCATCTTAAAATCGAAACAATAAAACTTTGAGATGTAAACATTATTCACCTTAGCTTTAGAGATTATAAAGATTGAGATGTGAATGGATTTGATTTGAATTAACTTTTCCTTTAGCTTTTATTAATCTTCTTCCCCTTTTCCTTATTAATGGTGGTCGGTCTTAGTTTGAAAATTTTAAAAATGAAATGAACGTGTATAGGAGAATACACGGCCAAGTTTTAGGGATATAGGAATGGCCTCTTTCCTATTTTACCCCTCCTCTTATTTCATTTTAACCCTTCTTTTAATTCATTGGTTAAATGGCACGGCTACCCCTTTAATTAAACCAAATCTCAATCCTCTAATCAACACGTTATTTTATTTAATTTAACTAATTAAATATCCTAGATAATGTTACCAAAAATATAAGGTGTTACAAACTCTCCTCCTTAAAGAATTTCGTCCTCGAAATTACGATAAGGTACACAACACATTAATCAAAGAAGTAAAACATACCATCAAATAAGTCAGGATAAGTACCTCTAATCCCACTCTCAATCTCCCAAGTACAGTCCCTGTCATCATCACTCCACTGGACTTTGACTAATCTGACCGTCTTGGTTCTAAGCCTCTTCTCAGCTCTCGCAACAATACGAATAGGCTTCCTCACTATAGTCAAATCCGGTTTTACTACTAAGTCATCTAGCACAGTCAGTGCAATAGTAGTCGCCAGATCTCTAACATACTTTCTGAGATGAGAAACATGGAAAACATTTAGACTCCTTCCAAACTGCTCGGCAACTCAACTCTATATACGAGTTTCTCGATCCTCTTAACAATAGGAAAAGGTCTAACGAATCTTAGTGCTAACTTTTTTGATTTCCCAAATCTAAACACATCCTTCATCGGTGACACTTTGATGCAAACCTGATCTCCAACTGAGAACTCTAAATCTTTCTGTCTTCTATCTGCGTAACTCTTCTGCCTAGACTGAGCCTCTTTCATTCTAGCCTGAATGACCTCAATCTTTTCTGCAGTTTCTCTAACCAAATCTGGACCAAGAATCAACCTATCCCTGGTCTCCAACCAACAAACGGGAGATTTGCATGACCTTCCATACAAAGTATCAAATAGTGCCATCCCAATACTAGTCTGATGACTGTTGTTATCTAAAAACTTGACTAAATTCAGATGGTCTTCCCATGATCCCCCGAAATCTAGAACACAAGCTCTTAACAAATCTTCCAATACTTTGTTAACTCTTTCCGTTTTTCCATCTGTCTGCGGACGGTAAGCGGTACTCATCTTGAGCTTGGTTCCCAAAACTTCCTGTAGACTCTTCCAAAATTCGCTAGTGAATAAGGAATCTCTATCATTGACTATGCTGCTAGGAATTCCATGCAGTTTAACCACATTCTTCATAAACAAATTTGCCAAAACAGGTGCCGTTCTAGTTGATTTAACTAGAATGAAATGGGCACTCTTGGTCAATCTGTCCACTATAACCCATATACTTTCATTTCCTCTATTCGACCTTGGCAACCCGTCAATAAAATCCATGGAAATAGAATCCCACTTCCATACCGGAATATCTAATGGCCGAAGCAATCCACTTGGCTTCTGGTGTTCGGCCTTTGCCTATTGGCAATTCAAGCACTGCTTTACCCATAAACCAATATCCCGCTTCATACCTTCCCAGAAGAAACTCCTCTTCATATCCTAATACATCTTAGTACCTCCTGGATGATTAGAGAACTTTGAACGATTGCATTCCTCCAAGACTTCTTTCCTTATGTTTCCTACACTTGGAACACATAATCTTCCTTTCTTTCTCAACCTCCCATTCTGGTCAAGAATGAAATCTTTCAAGTCATCGCTCTAGGTTCCATCTCTTAACTTCCTGATCCGTTCAGCTAATACTAGATCTTCCTCCTGTTTAGAAGCAATCGTTTCAACCATCACTGGTCGAACCTCCAAACAAGATAATACTACGGTTTCTCCACTAGACCCAGCCTCAGATCTCCATTGCACTTTGCAATCTGCTAATGCTTCCAAATCGTTCCACTCAGCAATCATTGCCAACACTGCATTCTAATATTTCCTACTAAGTGCATCTGCAATCTTGTTGCCTTTCCCCGGTGTGTATTCGATCCCAAAATCATAAGTAGCGATAAACTCTAACCACCTCTGTTGTCTCATGTTCAGCTCCTTCTAAGAGAACAAATACTTCAGCAACTTATGATCTGTATATAACTCAAACCTCTCTCCCAAAAGGTAATGTCTCCGCACCTTCAATGCAAAAAATCAGTGCAGCCAATTCCAAATCATGTGTCGGATATCTGACCTCATGCGGTCTACGATGTCTATAAGCATAGGCCGTCACTTTACCTCTCTGCATCAACGCAACTCCTAATCCTGTTCCACACGCATTGGTATAAACCACCAAATCCTGATTCCCTTCTGGAACAACCAACACAGATGCATGGGTCAATGAGTGTTTCAAACTCTGCTTCCTCACACTTATCGATCCACACAAACTTTACATCCTTTCTTGTTAGCTTGGTCATCAGTGTCGCTATTCGCAAAAAATCCTTAATGAATCTCCGATAATAACTAGCCAAAACCTAAGGAAACTCTTTATCTCTATCACTGTCTCGGGTCTCTTCCAACTATTCACCGCTTCAATCTTAGTCGGATCTGCTGACAACCCTTCCTCTGAGACTACATGACCAAGAAACTTCACTTCCTTCTTTCAAAAATGACATTTCGAAAACTTTGCCTTCAGTTGATGCTGCCTCAGCGTCTCAAGAACCACTCTAAGATGAACTTCATGCTCTCTTTCATCCTTAGAGTATATCAAGTTATCATCTATGAAAACCAGTACGAACCTATCCAAGTGCTCTCGGAAAACTCGGTTCATCAAATCCACAAAGTAAGCCGGTGTATTAATCGGTCCGAACGACATAATTAGCCATCTACGACCCATATCTGGTCCTAAACATCGTCAAAAGTATACTTCCTCTGCTACTTAGAGCTGATGGAAACCTGTTGCCAAATCCGACTATGAGAATACCTTGTCTCCACTCAACTGGTTGAACAAATCATCAATCCTCGGAAATGGCTATCGATTCTTTATCGTTCTCTCGTTCAACTTACGATAATTGATACATTGCCTCAACGATCCATTCGGCTTCTTAGCAAACACTGCGGCTGCTCCCCAAGACGAACTATTCGGCCTAATAAAGCTCTTGCCTTCTAAATCCACCAACTGCACTTTCAGCTTCCTCATCTATATAGGAGTCATCCTGCTCGGTGGCCTACTACTGGTTCTGCTCCCGGAACCAAATCTATCTGAAATTCAATAGCTCGTTTCGGTGGCAATCCAACTACAGGCTCAAAAACATCTGCGAATTCTCTAACCACGAAAACTTGACTCAACTCATCATCCAATTCCATAACACCCAACAAAGCATTCACCTCATTGTTAGAACCTTCTATGGTATAAACAATCTGGTCGCTACAATCAGGATGCCTAAGTGATATTTTCCTATCCTGGCAAAATATCCTAGCATCATTCTCACTTATCCAATCCATAACAAGAATGATTCCGAACCCCACAAAATTAAACACATGCAAACTGCAAACAAAAGCATGACTTAACAAGTCAAACTCTAACTAGTCACACCTCAACCCTAGAGTTGCATACCCTCCTATTGGATTCGCAACCCGTAAGGAAGTAACTAAATATGTGGGTTTTAGGTTAAGCTTATCTATCAAACATCTAGATATAAAAGAATGCGATGCACCAGTATCAAATAGAACGCTAAAGACATACCATGAATCTGAAGCGTACCTCCCAAAACTGTCTTTCCCTTCTCCTAGGCCGTTGGCTTCGAAGTAACAGGTTCCAATGCGTACACTTCGCCCTTTTCATCCTTAGTGGGCTCCTTGCACTAGTTATTATAGTGGCCAATCTGGTCGCAATTGAAGCACCCGACATTCTTCTTTCCAGCCACTTCCTTAGCCTTTCTAGCACGACATTCATTGGCAAAGTGCCCCCTTTTGTCGCACTTGAAGCAAACAATCTCAGACCTCCCCTTCTTAGCTGCTCCACCTTTCTGAGCACCTTTCTTAGGAAAGAACTTCCACTTCTGACTCTGCCCAACCTGGACTTCTTTAGCCTTGATCTTCTCTAGAGAATCAAGCATCTCCTCATGCCTTAAGGCCATCTCCACTACAAAATCAGAAGGATCTCTAATATGAGGTAATGTAGCCCTTACTAACTCAGGCTTCAACCCCCTAATAAACCTCTCATTCCTCTTCATTACTGTATACACTGAAGCATACCCATATCTGAACAAATCCTCAAACCTCCTAGCATACTCCAGAACAAACATCTCACCTTGCTCTAATTCAGCAAACTTTCCGATCAGAGCTGACTGTGCCATTGCAGACATGAACCTCTCTTGGAACCTTCCCTTGAAATCTTCCCAGGTCATAGTCTCCTCATCCACTGCCACAGTAACACTATTCCACCAGAACAAAGCTGCTCCTTGAAGCTGTCTGGATGTCAACCTCCTCTTGTGCTCATCACCGAGTCCCAAATCTGCAAAAATCCTTTCGCAGTGCAACAACCAATTTTCCACCTCAATGGCATCCTCTGTTCCAACAAATGGCTTCCCTCCAAGCTTAGTGTAGTCTCCACTCAACTTAGCATAGTCGCTGACAACTGGAGCTCTTGGAACTCCTCCCACTACTCCAGCAGCAACACCCGCTTGCACCATGTTCACAAAGAACTGATACATAGCTTCCATTCCAACTTGCGGGACTCCAACACCTACATTCTCTGCTTGTACCTGACCTTAACCTCTCCACGCATTAGGTCTGGCATTCTCATCAGTTCCCTCCCCTCCTGGGTTAACTCTTCCTCTTCTACCTTTCATATATGTATTTAAACCTAATGAGATACATAAAAATAACCTAACAAAGATAGGAGACTAGAGATAAAGCGTATACTTATATATAACAAATACAAGTACGTTACTATAGCATTATACCATACTCAAATCTTACTCTAATTCCTTAGGATTATGTTTTAAAAATCATTTTTAGATTAAAGTTTTCCATAAACCTATGCTCTAATACCAAGTTGTAACATCCTGTATCTAGAGGCCAAAAGCTAAGCGCTATAGATGCTGCAGTCATTCGTAGTATTAACTTCTGGTGACAAAATACAGTAATGCTAATGGTATCCATAATATCAGAAGCACTTGAATATGAACATAGTCACAGATTTCAAAAGGCAATATTTCACCGATTACATTTCAAAACAATTCATATCCAAATTACATAATCCCTTAACGTTTCCTAGGTAAAGATCAATTATAATCATTACAAAAATACGCCGAGAGCGATATATGATGATACCCCCTTGGTTGATCACAGTCAACATAGTCATATCTGACATAATATACACAGTGGAATCAAAACAAAACAAAACTGTAACTCCTAATTAGCTATTCGTCAGTCACTTGCTCGTCTCTGAAAGCTTTATTCGCCAAAATTTCAAACCTGAAAGCCTCAACCCTCAGCCTACTCAAATCAATTTTGAGCACCTGAGAGTTTAAGGGGAAATAAAAACTTCGAGTCAGACATAAAGCCTGGTGTGAATAATACTGTTACGTCTCTATTTACTAATGTTAAGTAAGACTACACCGCTTAGCGGAACGGGTTTCCCCTCACTAATATCCTCTTTAAAACATATATTTTGCAAATCCTTTCCTGCCACCAAACTAGTTAATCAAACTGATATAATAATGATAATAATAGCTAAGTCCATTAAGCTATAATCAGGTAACTAATGGACTATCTGTCCAGAAGTAGTAAATGGACTATCTGTCCGAAAACTAGGCTGACTGCCTGCAAACTAGACTAACTATCCGAAAATTGGGCTGACTGGCTGTAAACTAAACTAATTGTCCGCAAACTGGACTAACTGTCCGAATCAAAATGGACTATCTGTCCGAATCATTTTTTTAGGGTTAACTACCCTTCATCTTTTCCTTGAAAACCTTTTCAAATTGATTTAACCTTTTAAATCATACTTATACAAGAAAAATATATTTTCAGCTTTACTCTAAGCTATTTTGCTATGTTATATATACTTTACTCAAAATAATGTTGATGAATTTTAATGAGGATTGGCTATCCTTCCAAAACAAGTTAAAACCCTTTTTAACTTGAAAATACTTAGGCTATATTGCCTATTTAATACATTCGAAACCTTTGTTTAAAACCTTTAAACAACCCTTTCGAAACCCTTGAAGGTAACCCTTTCGAAACCATTGACAGTAACCCTTTCGAAACCATTAAAAGCCTTTCCTTCGAAGCTTCAAAACATTAGACATCCTTCTTTAATCCTTTAAATATTGTCTTTCGAAAACATAAGAAAAACCTTTTAGGAAAAACCTTTCCTTTCAACCCTTTCAAAACCCTGGAAAACCACCCATTCGAAACCATTCATTAAAACCTTTTAAAGGCGTCAAAACCTACCTTTCGAAAGCACTTGGGTTTAATTTAAAACATGTGGAAACCTTTCGAAACCATTTAAAAATTTACCCCCTCGAAACCTTTGAAAACTATTTCGGTCGAAACCCTTTGGATTATGCCTTCAAATAGAGCAAATGGATCAGAAACCCTTAAAGTCGAAAGCATCTGTTTTGAAACCATTTAAAACTGTCTCTCTCGAAACCATTGGGGTTTTACTTCAATCATAGAAAAAGATCTTTAAAACATTTATGTTGAAAGCATCTGTTTCGAAACCATTTCCTAAGTAAAGAAGTGATGGTGTCGAAACCATCCCTTTGAAATCATTGGAGAAGTGGCCAGGTTCTTAGAAAACAAAACAACCCTTTCGAAACCATCTGGATCGAAAGGTAGGAAGCGGCAGCTAAAGGCTTTGACTCGGTCGAAAGCAGTCATTTAAAACAAAAGCGCAACCCAATCGAAACCATCTCTTTAAATTTATTTGACCTAGTCGAAAGTTAACCAAGTCAAAAGCATCTTAGTCGAAAGCAAGCAGGCGCATTTTCCTTCAAAACCAAAGTAAAGCCCCAACCCCTTCGGGAACCCTGGTTTTGACTCTATTCCTTCTGCCTACATCCAATTCACTATGTACCAGTTCCCTGATACCATGTGCATTAGTTTTGACTGTGTTGAAAGCGAAGGTAAAGAGGCGGAACCTGGTGCCGAAATCATCGAAACAGTGAAAATCATGTAGATTAGTCATTTTAAACTATTTCTTTTGTACCTAACCTACCTTGTTTGTCTAAATCTGATTGGTTGCCTTTGTACTTTTTCAAAAGTGATGCCAATTTCCAAAAATAACAAATTTGATTTTATTTACAAAACGCCCCTTCTCCTTTTATAAATATATAAAACATTTAAGTCTCATACCCTAAATAATTTTATATATCAACACTTAGGAAAAATCTACAAAAATTCTAGAAAATCTCTTTTAGTATGTTTTCCAACATATAAAAATTTCAGACCCAATCCTTTTATTATTTAACCGTAAATAATTTATAATCCAATTTAAGATTTTATTTACTAGAAAATTCATATAAATTCCACAAAAATTTAGAAAATTCTAAAAATCGAAACCCAACTCCAAAATAATATTTCTTGTTTATATAAAAATTTGCAAGGCATTTGGATGTCATTTAATAGGGTTTTCATATCAAAACATGTTATACAACCATAAATCATCAACAAGTATATATAATCATTCCATCATTCAAAAACATGGAAAATAAATGCAAAATATTTGGAGTTCATCTTAAAATCGAAACAATAAAAATTTGAGTTGTAAACATTATGCACCTTAGCTTTAGAGATTAGAGAGATTGAGATGTGAATGGATTTGATTTGAATTAGCTTTTCCTTTAGCTTTTGTTAATCTTCTTCCCCTTTTCCTTGTTAATGGTGGTTGGCCTTAGTTTGAAAATTTTCAAAATTGAATGAACGTGTATAGGAGAATACACGACCAAGTTTTAGGGATATAGGAACGATCTCTTTCCCATTTTACCCCTCCTTTTATTTTATTTTAACCCTTCTTTTAATTCATTGGTAAAATGGCATGGCTACCCCTTTAATTAAATCAAATATCAATCTCCTAATCAACACATTATTTTATTTTATTTAATTAATTAAACATCCTAAATAATATCACCAAAAATATGGGGTGTTACACTTCCCCTGGGACTGCTTTCTCTTTCCATTCCACTTCTTTTTGCCTCCACCACCTTGTTGCGGTTTTGGCTCTTCCTTCTCAGTGGAAACAACCATATCTATCCTAACCTTAGGATATAGATTCTCATAAAGAAGTGCTTTCTCAACAAACTTCTCAAACGGTTCATCTATGTAGTCTACCAGCTTCTCTCCAAGGTAGTCATCTTAGCCGATAATGAGCTTCTCATTCTTTCTTAATGGAGTGTCAATGAATGACATCCTGTACTTTGACAAAACATCAAACTCTACCACATACTCAGAAAACTGACATCTTTTCTTGTCTGAGATAAGCAAATTTCATGAACAACACCGACTTCTGGGCTGCCGAAATGAACTTCTCCTCGACCTTATCTTAAAATTTCCTAACTGAACTGATCTTCAAAAATAGCAATAGTCATGGCGTTTCACCAATTCATGGACCGCCCCTAAAGTTGTTTAGAAGCTAACTTTCTCTTCATAGCGTCATCCACTACCATATCACTAAAGATGCACTCACAAGTATTAATCCAATCTTGCACTTCTATGGCTAATTCTGTTTCATAAAATGGCTTCCATCCCAAAGTAGAGTAATCTTTGCTCAACTTAACGAAATCAGCCTCAGGCGCTTGCATAGGAGCACCTCCACCAATAGCTATACCAAAAGCGTTCCTCATCATTATCGCCATCATAGTATTGAACTTAGCTTGAAAATCAGGCGAAGTAGCTGCTGATCTTGCTCCTTCTTCAACCACTGAAGTAGATCTCACAATATTCCTTATATGCCAGCTCATTCTTATCTATACTAAGAATGATCGGTCTCTCATAAAGAAAACCACGTCTATGGTGCTCACGTGCATGGGACTTATACTATATAATATATTATTATATAGGTTTGAAAACCAAAGTACATAACATGTATGCACTCTTTCGTATATGTATACTTTTGATCCAGTCTAAGGCAATAAGACCTTACTTATCTCTACTGGATCACGGTATTAACTCCGCTAAATCATGTAACCAAAGCTCTGATACCAAATATGACAACCTCCATATACCATCGACACAAATAATAACTAAATAGTGCGCTACAACCATGCCTGGCAGATATAGGATGATCGTCAAGGTTTATAGTGAACAAATGCAGTATATAACTTGTCGTATATCTCACAGTGCATGGACAAAATACAATATCACGTATACAACATAAGAGACCGAAATAATAATGTGAACAAATCATCATCAGAGTAATAGATCCATAGAGTTATACATCAAATGTAGTAGAGTTTATACAATAGAAGCAAACTAAAATAAACTATCTCAACAAATAAACATAAGCAAGCACTTCCATGACTCTACAGTGTTGCTCAGCGGAAAAGCATAGAAATCCATATATGTATATAATACGAGAGAGCGCCATCTAGCTCGTCCTCCAAACAGCTACTGCATCACCTAGACATATTATCTAGTCTACTCATTTAAGAGTACCCTAGATAATACGAAGCATATCATAAAACCTTGGATTAGACAACGGTCTGGTATGAGCGATAAATGAATCTCAAAGTACTATATAGGTAAATATGATAAGGAGCAAAGATACACAAACCATACCCGACATATCCCTACAACCAAAGAGTTAGCACATAACACTATAATATGCTACTCTACAATATCATAAAGGTACCATACAATATACAATAGTGGATGTTCAAATATCCCTATCTCCAGTACCTACTCCCAATGATATCCACGAGTGATAGTCCACTAAATAAAGCAACCATAGCATCCATCAAGCGATACCCACCATCACTCATCCATGCACCTTGAATATATATAAATCGTATGGCATCCTTACTGCCAGGGACTAATGGAAATCCCAATTTCTGTGTACTCTCATATCATACAGCCAAAAGCTTGATATGTGTCCCATAGCCCAAAGCTAGACACTAGATCCAAAGCCACTAGTTCAGGGTATATAGGTCCCTCAATTGACATATGGGTATCCCCACTTACAACACCCCTGCTTCGAGTACTATCGAAAACACTCCGAGCTGTCAACGATTCATTGGCACTATCATCCGACCCTCCACTGCTCCATTTGAATTTCGAGCCCTTCAATTGGTCAATCCAGTTTCCATTATCTAGGAACCCACCATGTTCTTCATTCTATAGCCCTCTCCTTTATTGAGCTGCTACCTTCCGCATATACTCTACCATAAGTCACAAACCGAAGATTCTAGCTTTCATCATGTTGTTACATCGCCATCCAATCCTGATGCAAACGAGCCAACACCTCCAATACGATATATAAAACCTCAACAACAGTCCCTAGAAGTTCCACCATCATCCCATGTAGTGTGATAACTCGGTACCGAGTTATAGGCATGATTTGGTGCAGAGTTATGCAATTAGCCAATCAATGGCTATAACTTCTTCCATGCCTTTAGTACTCTCCTTCAAGCACTTTGGACCCCGACCCATCCATCCTAGATAACTCATCTCAATCCAAAGCTCTACCTTCAAGTTCTAGAGATAACTCAGTATTGCCTTCAACCCTTAGCTAAATCAATTGCTTCAAGCTATGACCCATCCATCTCTTTTAGTCAAGCTCTATTCATATATGCCAACCACTGACCTATAGGAGCCACCTCTATAACTCGTCGCTAACTTATCCTTACAAGTTGATACCAAATTTAGACCTTAGCATCTCTTGAGGTGCGAATTATAATGTAGGCTCTTAGTATGCTCCCGAACTCCTCCAAGTTTCGTCAAATTCCGACCCACTTTGCCTCTGATTTGCCCAATTCACCAACTTATCTTCCTATGCATCTAAAACACTAATAAACAACATCAAAGCACAACATACAAACATAGAATAACATACATTCACATCCTATCACATAGGAAATACATGGAACTATAGCAATCAAACAATTTCTAATTCAAATCTAAGAAATCAACGAACATATAAGTATGACTAAGGTGAATTATAAAACCAATTCTACAAATCATATTATAATTCATCAATTTAGATCATAAACATATGTTAACATGTGATTAAAGTTAGAAAAGGATTTTAATGGTCAAAAATCATGTTAAAACCTATACTCCTACCATGTAAACATGCATAGGATAGTGAGACGGCATAAACCACTCACCAATTACCAAATTCAACCAAATTGAGTGTAGATCTTGTATAGACATCAACCAAAAGCAATGCAAATCAGCCAAATCGATGATTTCTATCTACTAACCAATGATCTATTTACTAATGTTCAATTTGGTTTGATTTAGAGAGTAATTTAGGTAATTTTAGATGAATCAAGGGTTAATAGGGATTTAGACTTGATTTGAAAGAGAGGAATTTTTTTTAATTTAACTCTCTAGCTCTCTATTTATAATGATTCTCTAATTAGACTAATGGACTTACTAATGGCTTAACTAATTACACACTAATTCTGACCAACAGCCGTTAAAACTTAAAATAGACATAACTTTCTATACATAAGTTTGTTTTTCTATTTTTACCACTCTATGGAATGATAAACCATCATCTTGAAGCAATGTAACTTGTTTGAGATCCTAATTCAACTTCTATCAAAAATTATAGCTCAAACAAGATTTTTAGGATCAAATGGTCATATAGAAATTCAAAAAAAACATAGGTGTGTAAAATGTCCCTAAGAGTCATATCCCAAAATTATAGAATCATAAAATCTCAAACAAATAAAATAAAAATATTTTACAATCATCCAATACATAAAATAAGGGTCGTCACACTATTTATATTTAAAGTAAGTTTTATTTCTTTTTAAGCTTCACATTTCGATTCTTCTATCCCCTTCCAATCAACTTCAAATGTCAAGTTTGGTTATACCATCGTCTATTTATCATGTAGAACGTATAATGTGTGTTCAATGATCAACCGGCATACCACCATAATCAACTTGTAGACAATGGTTTACACACGCATCCAACCAATTCAATGCATATCAACCAATATTCATTACACAAAACAATCAAGTAAAACCATAGAAAATGTGATCTTGACAAAAGTTGCGAGTTATAGAGAAACTCATCTTATTTCCAAGCAAAAATCCATAGCCAAAGCTTAACTGTCAACTACCTAGCACACTCTACTCTCACATCGCTTTTGCCACCAAACTCCAAGCTCGAGTTCGCCTCCTTCCTTGACGTTGCCTCTGAATGCGCATAGCCAACATCTCACCTTCACCAGTAGCACCCTCGACGTCGCACGCCCACTACTCACACATGCCCTCAGCCCAGCCATCCGTCCCTCCTTTGCCTGGTGTCTTCGATTAGGCGCATGTTCTCCTCGATGGGCTAGAGCCTTCTAGACGTCGCCTTAAGCTTGATCGTTTTTTCCCTTCTATTTGATGTCACGATTTCATTATCTGAAAGAGGTAGAGCTTGAGATGAGGAGTTGGGTTTGGGTTTGGGTTGTGTTTGAAGGGTAAGGCAAAGAGGTATTCTAGAATAGGAAATAAAAGATTATGTATAAATGGGCTTGGGCCATAATTGCTTTGGGCCCGATTTCAGTTCAATTTAAATTCTAATTCAATGTAGTTTTTTTACTTCATCTTCCATTCAAATTTAAATTTAAATTCTTGATATTTATTTATAAATATCCTTCAATCTAATTTAAATTAATTTACACTTTATTATACAAGATATATCTCGATAATTTCCCAGTTTCATTCAATTCGATGTCTGGTTATTTTTATTTAATCATTCATTGTACCATTGCAAAATATATTATTTTCTAACTATTCCAATCACGCATAAAAATATTTACACTTTAAAAATATTTTATATTCAATTAAAACATTTTATTCAATTCAATAAATTATTCAAAAAAAATTCAATAATTTAATCCAATTTATTAAATCAAAATCTTATATTAATTAACTAAAAAAATTATTTTTAAAATATTAATTATCAAATATCGAATTTGAGTATTCTTATTTAATTACATTTATTTAATTTACGGCGTAGAAAGTAGGGTTGTTACAATGACCATTAACTGTAGATGTTACATATGCGAAAGGCAAAAGGTATAAATTTATGTACATGTAATGTGAATGCATTAAAATTTAAATAAAACATTGATTTAAAATGTTGAGAGGATCTGAATGCTAACTAGTTATTTATATAGGTCCACTAAGATCCACTTGATTTTCTTTTTTAAATCTACCCTATTTCATTTGTTACCGAAAGGGCCCGACCAAACAATTTGCATCTTCAACATTCACGCATCTTACAATAATGGACATTTGCTTCTTATGACCTAAATCCGAAGTGCAATCAAGGATAATGGAGAAGTACTTTGCTTTCGATATGTTTGTAAGCATTGTTATTTTGACATTATTTGCAACAAACTTATCAATTCATTTTGAATTTTGTGCCTAAGATAATATTATTTATTTTAGTATTTACCACAAGTCTACGATTATCTTTTATAATTGAATCAAATTCGACTACAAATTGTAATGACAAAAAAGTCATTGTTTTTCTCATAAATCTTCTCATACGATCCACGAAATGATAAATTATTTTGAGAATGTGTTTTAATAATACCAGTTATGCATACAAGTACTTTTTTCAAGATTGATTATAGTTATGTCATCAACATCTTCATTATTAGAATTAACGTTAACTTTTTTGGTATGCTCGTCCTCTAAAACTTTTACAATAAGTTAATCATCAATCTCAACTTCGACATTTTTGTTTATAGGCTCTTCATGGACATCAATATTAGAATCAATATTCTCATGCTCGCAATAGCTTTCTTTAGTTTGACTTGAATTTGAAGTTTGGGTTTTTTATTTATTTGTTGAAATAAATTTGAAATTGAGCCAACTACTAATTTTGTTTCTTCATTTGTACATTGTTTTGCTTTCTATTATGACATCCAGAATTTTGTTTTCAATTCCAATTCCAATTTGATGAAACAGAATACTAATTAATCAATATAATAATACCAAAATTTTATATGACTAAAAAAACACAATCAAACATTTTAACACTCAATGAATTAATTATCTATGCATTACAATGAATTAGGGTTCAATGAATTAAATTTTCGATGGAACACAATCATGCATTTTAACACAATTAAACACTTTAACATAAACAAGCATTTTTTATAATCAATGAACCACGTAATCGAATAAAATTAGGATAAATAATCAAATAATTAATTATAAAAGGAAATAAATTGCTCACAATTTTCAATTAGCCTTCCAATTAGGGTCTGGTCTCGTATCTAGATCCAAAATTGGGACAACATAATTAAGGAAACATCTGTGGAGAAGATGAGGCTGCAAGGTGGAGAAAATAGGCTGCGTAGTTGGAGAAGATAGTCTAGGCCCGCCTGCTGTTAGAGGTGGAGAAGATCGTTGATAGCAGCGCGATGTTTGTCTCTGCAAGCAAAGATAATACGTTTTTTTTTCTATTGCCCCTTTGTGTTTGTTGCCTTTAAGGTGTCTCGGTAGACTAATCCATGGGCTGGGCCTGCTACTCACTCATGAGTAGGCTGAGAGTCGGGTGCAGAGGAGTATTATCTAGCAGGTCTTGAAGCAGCTGGTGGAGCTTAGAGATACTGTTAATTTTTATCAAGTTTAGGTTTTATGCTAAGTATTAATAAATAACATGTGCGCATGTGTATACATATGTACATGAGATGAACTACCATATCTTAGTACTCTATGAAAGTGACTATGCTATAGGAATATAGGATCGTATAATATGGAATATATACTAAACTTATTAACTAGTGCGGAAAGTAACTATAAAATAAAATATATAGCAGTAAAGTAAAATGACACCAGAGATTTTTAAACTGGTTTGAACTTTCCGTTCTACGTGCAGTCCCAGACTTCTTCTGGAATTCTAACTAGCAGCCGTCACTTAACCCGGAGGAATAGGTTTACACCGCCTGAGCAACTGAACAAGACTTCTACCGCCTAGACAACTGAATAGGACTTCTTCCACCTAAGCAACCGAACAGGACTTTGAATACAAGTAAATTGATTGTCTTGACTTTTTATGTTCTTTTAACAACATGGATTTGTCAATTGAAGTACACTCTTCCTATAATCTTCTCTCAAGTATAATATGTGTAATTTTATGTATATGAAGATTAGGAAGATTTAGATTGCTTAAGGAATGTAGAACTATAATCGTATCTTTAAGCAATAGATAGTTGAATGTTCAAGAAAGCAGAAAATAAGAAATTAAGATTTTGTAAATTCAGAATAGATAGTTGAAGTGAAGTGTATTGATCTTGAAAATCATGTTTATTTATAGTAGACAGAGAGTTACAACCTCTGGCGAAAGGTTCTATCGAGCAGCAATGGATGTAACTCTCTGCGAAGAAGAAATCTATTAGTGAAAGGATGTGCCTCTTCATAAATATGACAGTTATAAGTAGGTCAGTCGACTGGTTGAGGAACTTCAGTCGACTGAATTTGGAAACATATACGTGCACATGTATATGCACAGGGTCAGTCGATTGACTAGGTGCATTCAGTCGACTCAGCTGTGAATTTTTATAAATCCAGCTTGAAAAACAATTTGAATTTAATTTTAAATAACCGTCGTTGATATGTGAGGGAGTGTGAACTACTTGAGGATAGATTTTAACATATATAAACACTAACTTAGATTCTAAAACAAAATTCATACATACGATCTTCAAGTCTAGTCGCCTTCGTAATTTGTAGTCGTAGATTTGTCGAATATTCTATCATTCTTATGTCGTCTTGATCGTCTTGGCATGAATCAAAACTTAAGATCCAACACTTTGATGTATCTTGTATATTATATTTATTATGTTGTAATGCGCTATTTTTTATAATAATAAGAGTGGTAGTTCATATAAGTAGAACACTTATTTTGATGTCTCGGAAATTCGTGTTATACAACACAATTTTACACTGTATATATTTCCTTTTATTGCGAGTTTGCAGATAACAATGCATGATGGATTGTATTAGTTTTTATCACTTGAAGGAACATGGTTTTTTGATAGTTGTGAATTTGATTGCTGACAAAGCAGCATCGATTCGAGGTGTTGGGAGCGACGGGCCTTCATAGTGAGTTTGGATCTGATCATGGAAAAACTTTCATTTTATTTATGAATTTTTGAATATTATTTACGGTCATAGGTTTAGATTCTCGTTAACTTTACACATGCTTAATATATTTTTTCTCATTTTTTTGTCAGCATTTATTATTTATTTATTTTAGTATTATGTTAAAGGACACTCTTTATTACAGCTTTGTATTTTAGCTTACATTCTGATAATATTTTTAAATAATTGAAGATAACAGACGATTTCAAAAACAATGAAATAAACTCTTTTATTTTAAATAACATTTGCTAATTTGTTGTAGCACTCAATTTTTTTCTTGAACTTAACGACAATTTTGAAAGATGTTAATAAAATCACTGATTGTTTTTCTTTTTTATTCTAGGATTCAATGTTTCAAAATAAATTCTAACTATATGTTTTTTATCAAATAAAATAATCAATAATATATACAAAAGTTTGATTTTTTTCAACCAAATATGTATTTCGATCAAAGAGTATTTTATACACATGTGCATTGCACGTGCTATAATACTCACAAATGAGTCAAAAATTATAATATGTCTTTCTACCTTATTCCAAAATAATGTTTAGTTAAACTAACAAGTGACAAACTATGACCGGCTAAATTTAATTAAATGGATAATATTAGTTGATTTTGATAGTTTGCTTAGTTGCTTTTTAAAATATTTTCAACTTATTCATGTGTAATCCTTTTGTTATTTTACGTAAGTGTTATGATAAGGAAAAGTTTTACATATAACGATCTGAGGTTATCATGTCGCATATTGATATTTAAGTCATTTAATTTCAAACCCTAGCATTTTATATATCTTTTGTGAGTTAATTATGTGTCCTTTGTACTAATTATTATGTCTCTCACACATATACTGCACAACATTTGTACTATTTAAATTATCTTTTTATTATTTTTATGATAAGAGTGATATTTAATTTAAGCAGAGCATTCATTTTGGTGTTTCGGTGGTCCGAACCAAAAACATCTTAAATCACGATCTAGAGATTTTACAACTTTTAACTAGTGATCCTTGCTATTTAAATTACTTTTCATGTCTATAACGTTTGTCATTGCCATTTGTGCTACTCATTTTGCTTGGAAGTATAGAGATATACTAAGTATATTGTTTTGCACGGATCATATGAACACTAGTATAAATGGCAAATTCTTACTTCTGTTAGCTATCAAAAGTGGAGTAAGAAGTTGATTATTTATCAAAAAGAGAGGTGCTATTGTGACAAAAAAGACGCACGAGATGTGGAACAATGAAAGGAACAGTTGATATTAGGCGGGATAATAAAATTTTGAGGTTAAGATAGAAATCTTAATTTTTAACAAAAGAATCTATGGTCTAGTAGTTTTTTGCAATGTTTTGAGAACCGAACCGCAAGTCGGACCGTGGCGTCTCAAGGTTCAAGGTTCTCAAGGTCGAACCAGTCGAACAGTCGGAACCATGCATTTTTATTTTCAACAATTTTTATATTTAAAATGTAAATTATAGACTCAAGTTGCTTAATGTATGATATTAACTTATGTCATAAAAAGAATAAATATCATTTCCACAAGCACACCATTACTAAAAGCACAGATCATCTTATAACACCACATTTACAAAACAACAAAATACTGTCTTGAAAAAAAATATTTATGAATGATGATTATTTTCTTGAAAATATATATTTATGAATGATGATTATTTTAACTATAATTATCATACTTGTAACATGTATGAGCTCTTAGTGATCAATTTGACTATGGTATTCAATCAGTGATAAAATAATCCAGTGAAACATAAAAACAAACACCTTACCCATCTAATCAGCAATTTGAATGAGAACATTTTGCCTACAGTTTTAGTTCAAGCCATTGACATGAATACTAAATAATTATACATCGAAATAAAACCATAGCATAATAACATTATGACACAAGCAGTTTAATTAATAAATTTGTTCCTACTTTCTACTGCATTAGTGAATTATTTAATTTTCCAATTAGCTACTCAAAATTGAACATAAGGAAACTGGATTATCTACTCAAAATCGAACATAAGGAAGCTTGTTGCAATTTGGTTCATCAATTTCATCCAATACAAAAATTAAACTAGTATATCAGGAAAGGCAAACAGCTCCAAAAAATATATAAATGTACAAAAGAGCTTGCGGGTCGGCCACCATAGCTTCATTGCGAGGCTTAGGATCGGAGGCAACTGCAAAGGTGGCTACAGAGGCGGCGACTGCAACGGTGGCTGTAGATGCGGCTATGCACGAAATTAGAGTTTTTCATTTTTTGGGTAAAAATAAGTTACGGGATGATGAGCTGAAGTTAGAAAAAAAAGGAGATAAACGCGGCTCACGGTTCTACCCACGATTCAACCGCGGTTCACAGATTCAACCGCCGGTTCTGACACGATGGCGGTCTGACTTAGCTCCGGACCGGAACAGCTTACGCACAGTTTCTTGCGGTTCAACCGCGGTCCGGTCCGGTTTTCTAAACATGTTTAAAAACCAAATTGAAAGAGCTGAGCTAAAATTAGATCATTTCCCGTTTAATCCCTGGCTTTATCTTCGAGCCTCGTGTAATTGTTGAATTTGAAAATCAGTCCGTTTCCCAATGCAAAACTTTTCATTTTATCAAATGCAAAAAAGGCCCAACTAATTTTGAACCAAAATCTTTCAAAGAAGTACAGAAACTAGTAAAAACAACTCGAATAAAACAAATCAAATTATAGCCCATGGGAGAAATAAAAAGGCCGGATTCTCCAAAATAATAATAATAAATAAATAAAATAATAAATAAATAAAGAGTTTACAACAACCGCTCCGCACAAACAATAAAACGAAACCGCAAACTCAATAACCAACTCTTCACACACAGTTCAAATATTCCCGCTTTACAAAATAAACCGTTCACCTCATTTTCAAACACTCATTCCCATAAAAAAAAACCTCTCCTCTCAAAATTTCCATTTAATGGCTTGCCAATTCCGAACCTGCTTCTCATCAACCTCCTTCCGTGCCTACACCGCCGAGTTCATCTCAACCTTCCTCTTCGTCTTTGTAGCCGTCGGATCCGCCGTCTCCGCCCGTACATCCATCCATTCACAAATTCATTACATTTTTGCCCTACAACAATTTCCTTTTTTACCTTAACGCGCAATTACTTTCTTTTCAGGGATGTTAACGCCAAACGTCACCTACGGCGCAACCCCGCTGGTCGCAACCGCTTTGGCCCAAGGATTCGCACTCTTCGCCACCGTTTACATCGCAGCAGACATATCCGGCGGCCACGTCAACCCCGCAGTCACTTTCGCCATGGCCATCTGCGATCATATCTCGGTTCCATCTGCTATTACTTACTGCATCGTCCAAACGCTGGCTTCCACCATGGCCTCCTTCCTCATCCACTTCATCTCCACTGAAGTATCCTTTATTTTTGATACACGAAACTTTATAGCTAATTTGTGTTAATTACTAAAACGCCCTTGCTGGCAGGATATTCCTACAACCAGGGTGGCGACAGCGATGTCCGGGTTCGGAGGGGCGGCAGTGGAAACCATAATAACGTTCGCGCTGGTGTACACGGTTTTAGTTGCGGCAGATCCGAGGAGCCAGAGGGAGAAGAAGCAGCAAACGGGCTCGGTGGTGGGCCCGCTGGCGATTGGGCTTGTGTGCAGTGCGTGTATTCTTGCTGCTGGGTCGCTGACTGGTGCGTCCATGAACCCGGCCCGTTCGTTCGGGCCTGCTATGGTTAGCGGGAACTGGGGCAATCAAGCGGTGTATTGGGTTGGGCCGCTTGTTGGTGCGGCATTGGCTGGGCTGGTGCATCATCATTTGCTTTATCCTAATCGGGTCGGGTCTGGTTTGAATGAATCCGTGGTTGTTTGATTGATTTGTTGGTAATATATTAGGTTGGTTAGTTGATGTAAATTTGTATTTGGAAGTTTTACGGTGTTTGTATTAAATGTGAGTATGGAACGTATGCTACGTGTGTGTGTGATGAATGGTTCTTTGTACTAAAAATTAGGTTTATAGAATGTAGTTTCTGAATCTAATGTGAAGACTGAATCTTTGTGTGTAGATGGTTCTTTGATTTTTAGGCGAATACATGAGTTACAACTGTGGAAATTATATCTCGGTAACTCGACCACGTTCCATTTTCCTTTGCAGTTTATATCAGAGTTTAATTTAACCTAACTAACAATTGTTTTCTCTTTTTACAGTTTTTTAGTTTGGGATAATTGAGTAAAATAACTACGGTGGACAGTAAACTCTTAATTGATCACCATAACTTGTGAATGAAGTTTATTCAATAAACCTACATTTAAATGTCTAAATGTTCTGGACTAGAGAACCTAATTCTACCATAATAGGGAACCGGCAGCCAGCCCCCGGCCCAAGACAGATGCTGCCCAAGCCTATTTTCTTTACATCACTAATGCGTCCAATTGCAGGGAAAAAACTTTAATACATGTTGCCCACAACCAGATTTGAACTCTGGCCAATAAATTGCGAACATTATCCAATTATACATAGCATCGATTTGTTATTACCTCCATGTATTTTTAATTTGTTATACATACATACATACGTATAGGTATATTCATGTATATTTTAAAATATTTAAAACTAGTTTATATATGATATGTGTGTGTACACATATATATATATTAAAAAAAAGGCATTTCAGCAAAATGATAAACTTTGTAGTCCAATTAATTTCTAGGACACACATATGAAATAATTACTTTCAAGGCCAAAGTCAGCAGAATAATTACTTTCGAGGACAAAGTCAACTGCCCAATTACTTTCAAGAACATAATTTCATAGGTTTTTAGGCCCTAGAAACTAATTATTTTGCGTATTGTCCTTAAAAATAATTATTTTAGTTGTGTGTCCTAGAAATTAATTTTACTTGCTAAAGAGGCCCTTGTGGCTAATTTCCACTTAAAAAAAAGGCCAAACTAAATATATGAACAACATAATACATGCTAACACATGTAAGCATGTCCTAGATTAAAATAGGATCTATATATTATACATGAATAGACCTAGCCGAGATCGATACTGTTTGTGCCAAAATTGGTCACAAACACCCAATTGCCGATGAAAGCGTCCGTTTACAATCACAGATCACAGATAGCAAATGTGTAGAGAATATAAATATGAAGAACACTCAGAAAATTCAAAGGAATGCAGTAAAGACACAAGGTTTATAGTGGTTTGGCTATCTCTGTCCTACGTCCACTTCGATGAGTTGCTGTTTTATTGATTATCACTTGCTGGTTACAAGAGTACAATTGATAATAACTGAGTTACAATGGAGTTCGGCAGAATAACGGCGTAAAACAACCAGCAGATCCCTTTTCTGAAGCTCTTGGACTGCTATTTATAGGCGTAGGCTGCAAATATCCCGCCCATACCTCGGAGGACTCCTTCTCTCACGTGGATGGGCCCACGTGATCGAACCTGAGCGATTTCGACTCAATCCATGATCGATACGAAAGGAATTCGTATCGATCAAGATCTTGCCCAATCGAGTCGAGATCGAGCATGGACATTCTTGGGGTTGTACGCAAGCTCCTGTAAAAATATGGTAGCATTTGGACTTGTAGATTGTGAGATATGATCGATGCAAGTTTGAATTTCCAATGTGTTGTCCAATTCATATCCATTCATTCGAATCGATCCATTCGCATCGCTCCCAGGCACGTGCTTGCTAGGTGACGCGGCGCTATCTTTTAGGATCGATCCACTTTTATGCCGAGTGACCGAGTCTCCCTCTCAAACACAGTCTCGTTCGCATCAACCTGATGTACTCCATTCTTCGTATCGATCCTGGGATGCTTATTTCGTATCGATGATTCAATAGCCTTTTCGTATCGATCGAAAAGGGATGACATTCGTATCGATCCATTATGTGTTCTTTGTATCGATCAATGGTCGATCGATACGAAATACGTGAATGGGTGGATCGATACGAAGTGCATGGAATGATCGACACAAAGTGATAATTTCCCATGGATACGAATTAGCTGGTGATGATGGATGCGAAGTAGGATGAGCTTGGACCGATACAAAGTGACAATTTCCTATGGATACGAATTAGCTGGTGATAATGGATGTAAAGTAGGATGAGCTTGGACCGATACGAAGTGGGGCATGCTTGATGGATACGAACAGTGTTAGTTTTCCTTGATCGATTCGAAAGAAACTGACACAAAGAAGGTGATCTAATGTATACGAATTGCCTGATTTGCATCGATCATATATTGAGCATATGAACTCTGATTGACTTGAAATTTGAAATGTAGCATCTCCTAGCCTTGTTCACCATTTCCAATCGATCCCGTCTTGATTGGAGCTTGGTCAAATTTTGATGATATCGATCATAGCCTTGTCTCCAATCGATCTCCAATCTTGATATCCATTCTTTTTAGCCTATTTGTTGATATCCTAGCCATGACCAAAAGGCGGGATAACATTTGCCCCCCAAAACATGCCTTGTGGTAAGAAGGCGTGTTTTGAAAAGCTCCAAATCCAACATCCAAAGTCCATATTCCTTTATAGCCATACCATCCGATTCATAATCCAACCTATTACCAAACCGTCCTATCCAAGTACCATAGCCATATCCAAGTCTGCGACTGCTCCGAGTCAATGTTCGATTCAAAGTCCAGTAACCAAATCCTTGACTTTTCCGGGCCGATATCCGAATCCGAGACCACTCTGGGTCCATGTCCAATCCCGGCCTCGACTCTCCGGTCAAGGGCTTAACCTGTGATTATGTTTCTCCGGCATCGACTCTCCAGTCTAGGACTTTTATATTCTCCAGCCTCGACTCTCCGGTCGAGGACTTTTATATTCTCCGGCCTCGACTCTCCGGTCGAGGACTTTTATATTCTTCGACCTCTACTCTCCGGTCGAGGACTTTTATATATTTTTCGAGTCCATTCCATCGCTCTCCGGCGAAGGGACTCATAACTTGCGATTACTGCTCCGTCTCTCCGGTCGTGATCGTAATCGTGTAACCGATATTATTTATTACATTAATCCAAATCCAATTATCACATAATCCAATTAACAAAATGAAAGTTCGTACAACCAAGAAAACAAATAGCCACAGTACCAGGAAAGAAACTAGAGTCCAAAGTAAATAAAAAGAAAACAAGATTTCATAAACTCAAGCATCACGGTTTATCATCATCTCAGTGCATGCCTAGGGACCGTCCTCGATCCCGTACATGTGTAAGTGACATAGCTGCATCACTTCGGGGTTTATTACTTATTCAAAGCCATAAATCCATTCAGTTTATAACAAGCTGATGACGTTGCCTGGATCCAGTGCCATCTTCGCTTGAGGTGGGCGGTGGCCTCTCCTGTCCTACTGCCACAGCTCGATTCCTTATGTACTGTTGCAAATGACCATTCCTCACATGCTCTTCAATGATATCCTTCAAATGCCTGCAGTCTTTCGTGTTATGCCCATCCAGCTCATGGAACATGCAATGCTTTCCCGACGCCCGCTCGTATTCAGAAGGTTCCCTTCTTGCCGGCCTTCGATACTGGAGGCGCCCTCGAGTATCCAAGTAAATTCTTTCCAGAGTCTCAGTCAAATCCGCGTAGGAAGTAAACTTTGAATTCTTCCGTGGCCTTTTCGAAGTGTCACTGTTATCATTCATTTTCCTTTTTCCTTTATCATCTTCGTCTAGATCCTCCCTGGGTGGACCTCCACCCCTTACTGCATAAGCTTTTGCCTCTCTCCCTTCTATCTCAGCCTGCGCATCTTCCTGCCTTAGAAACCTTTCTGCCTCATGGTAGAACTCCCCAAGATCCATCGATGGGTCCCGTTCCAATGATATCTTGAAATCCGAATTATCCGCAACGCCTGAGACTGCTGCCATCAAAACCATCGACGGATCAAGTCGATCCACCGAAGCCACTGCCGCATTGAATCTGGTCAAGAAATCCCTGAGCGACTCTCCTTTCCACTGTTTCATCGATGTCAAAGTCATCACATTCTTGGGTCTCACGATGTGGACCCAAAATTGCCTCATAAACTTCTCAATCAGGTCCATCCAAGTGTCGATTGAACCGCTTTCCAGTTGTCTGAACCATAATGCTGCTATATCCGTCAAATACAAAGGGAAGCATCGCGCCATGACCTCTTCCGATGCCCCAAGTACTTCCATATGCCTCATGTACCTCGTCAAGTGAATAGTAGGATCCGTTCGCCCGTCATACATCTTCAGTGTTGGTAGTTTGAAATCCGGCGGGTTCCTAGCTTGCCTGATCATTGAAGTAAAAGGACTCATATTCACATCCTCCACGTCCCTATTCACCAATCCGCCTCTCATGGCTCGCCTAACCAATTTTGCCAATCTATCGTTGTCGCCAAGTTGCAGTCCTCGTTCGTTGCCTCCAATGTGCCCCCCCGAGTTCACGAGGGATTCCTGGAATCCGCTCTCCTGGACGAGCATCCATTCCTCTATCAACGTCGTGTTGCACAGCTTCACCTGATACTCTGCCCGGGATTGGATCAACATGCTCCGGGTGAGTGCCCCGTAGTTCTGGTGCTGCTCCTGATGGTCCTGCTATATTCTGAATTCTGGTTGCTCCGTGCTCACAATCCCTATCTCCGCATCTCCTGCAGTTGTGTTCCCTTGATTCTGCACTCCAATTCGTCCAACTTGTCAAAGTAGGTTCTGCATCATCTCCTCTTGTCTCTTCAGCATTGTTTCCATCTCGTCTCTGGTGATGAAGATGGAGGCCTGATTCGCTCCTGAGGAAGCCTCCTGACTCCCTTCATGCTGACTCCTTTCAGTCTTTTTTCTTCTTGTCAATTGCTTTTCCATAGCTTTCCAAATCCAAGTCCATAAGCTTTCAAATCCGAAATCCGAACTTTAGAATCCCCGAGTGCTAGCGTTCTCAGTGAAAGCACCAAAATGTTTGTGCCAAAATTGGTCACAAACACCCAATTGCCGATGAAAGCGCCCGTTTACAGTCACAGATAGCAAATGTGTAGAGAATATAAATATGAAGAACACTCAGAAAAGACACAAGGTTTATAGTGGTTTGGCTATCTCTGGCCTACGTCCACTTCGATGAGTTGCTGTTTTATTGATTATCACTCGCTGGTTACAAGAGTATAATTGATAATGACTGAGTTACAATGGAGTTCGACATAATAACGGCGTAAAACAACCAGCAGATCCCTTTTCTGAAGCACTTGGACTGCTATTTATAGGCGTAGGCTGCAAATATCCCGCCCATATCTCGGAGGACTCCTTCTCTCATGTGGATGGGCCCACGTGATCGATCCCAAGCGATTTCAATTCGATCCATGATCAATACGAATGGAATTCGTATCGATCAAGATCTTGTCCAATCGAGTCGAGATCGAGCATGGACATTCTTGGGATTGTACGCAAGCTCCTGTGAAAATTTGGTAGCATTTGGACTTGTAGATTGTGAGATATGATCGATGCAAGTTTGGATTTCCAATGTGTTGTCCAATTCATATCGGTTCATTCGAATTGATCCATTCGCATCGCTCCCAGGCACGTGCTTGCTAGGTGACGTGGCGCTATCTTTTAGGATCGATCCACTTTTTATGCCGAGTGACCGAGTCTCCCTCTCGAACACAGTCTCGTTCGTATCGAGCCGATGTACTCCATTCTTCGTATCGATCCTGGGATGCTTATTTCGTATCTATGATTCAATAGCCTTTTCGTATCGATCGAAAAGGGATGACATTCGTATCGATCCATTATGTGTTCTTTGTATCGATCAATGGTCGATCGATACGAAATACGTGAATGGGTGGATCGATACGAAGTGCATGGAATGATCGACACGAAGTGACATTTTCCCATGGATACGAATTAGCTGGTGATAATGGATGCGAAGTAGGATGAGCTTGGACCGATACGAAGTGACAATTTCCCATGGATACGAATTAACTAGTGATGATGGATGCGAAGTAGGATAAGCTTGGACCGATACGAAGTGGGGTATGCTTGATGGATACGAACAATGTTAGTTTTCCTTGATCGATTCGAAAGAAACTGATACGAAGAAGGTGATCTGATGGATACGAATTGCCTGATTTGCATCGAGCATATCTTGTGCATATGAACTTCGATTGACTTGAAATTTGAAATGTAGCATCTCCTATCCTTGTTCACCATTCCCAATCGATCCCGTCTTGATTGGAGCTTGGTCAAATTTTGACGATATCGATCATAGCCTTGTCTCCAATCGATCTCCAATCCTGATATCCATTCTTTTTAGTCTATTTGTTGATATCATGGCCTTGACCAAAAGGCGGGATAACAGATACGTTGTCTGATAGTTCTTCCTCTTAGAGTGCTACAGTCTCCTCCTTCTCTTTGATTTGTAGGGTCATGTGAAGGCTTCACCAGTAAGGGGTAGAGTCATCCAGAAATGGACGAAAAGAGAGCTTCAAAAATATACTCTCATTTGTGTGGAGACTATGTTATTTATAGCCATCAACCAACTCAAATATCACATAGATATTTTTCTATATTCAAAAAACAATTCTTATCTTCCTTTCGGCCATATTATTGCAAGCCTCACTAAGCAAAGTCATGCCCAAAGGTGATTCAAATTGAATTTACATTCATTTTAATTACGTATGTACATCACATAGTTAAATTTTAGGCCTGAAATAATTAAAATTAGCCATAAATATCAATACAATATTTGTATTAATTTATAACATTTATGAATTAATTTTATCCTTGGTTGAATTTGGAAATAACTAACACTACGGTTGTATTGACTCTTTGATGTGAACTTGATCTACAATCAATAGTTAAACAATTTAAATATCAAAGTTTACGGACATTGCTGAAATAATGTACATGGTTAAGTTCAACGCTTACAAATCACTTATGACAAATCGTATTTCCAACATAAGCTCACCTTATAAGCACGGTTTGTACACGTATTCTTTTCTTCATCACTGTATTACTTAGATATTCAGAGTATGGTCTAAGTTTAAAACTTTATTTATATCCTTAAAATTGGATAGGTCAATTCCAAAGTCCTTGGCTCAATTCGATAATAATTGTCAATTAACCATTTTGTCTGGCCAGAGATTTGACTTCAATTTAACTTACCAATTATGGCGATACTACCTTCTATAATGAAGAAGACGAATCTTCTCTTAAATAGTACATCACATCATGTTTCAATATGTTCCCAACTATGACCGTAACATGGTCGCTCTGCCATGTGGTTGCCAATTTTCAAAGTATAGCCTACATACTTAAGTTTGACAATACTCTCAAGTCAAAAAACTAATGTACAACGTTACCCTAAAATCTTATATTTTGACTAAGTTACATAACCTATTGAAGATCCTCATTAGGTCGTCCGTTGATTTTTTTCAAACAACCACAAGTACGTAACCCCTTGATGTTTCAAACTGTCATGAGTGAATCACCGTCTATCATATGGAGAGCGTTACATCTCAACCAAGGTTTTAAATCTAAGATCTTGGCCACGTCTCGTCTTAGAAATTCTACATACAATTCTCATATCGAACGAGATCTCGGATGAAATGAGTGTATCTCGAATTTCAAAGCCCATCTAAGGACTATCCCAGAGTAACTTAAGCATTGAAATTGACATTTTAACGATTCTTATGATAATTTTTATCTAAATACAAACTTATCAATGTACATAATTCTTAAAAAAACATAATATTAATTTTTCTTTTTAGAGGAGGATGGTTACATGATTGATTTGGTATTGATCCAATGAATTATATTTATTTGCATATTAAAAATAAAAATAAACTAAAAGTCATCTAATTTTTCTCACACGTTAAGAAATAAAAAAAAATATTTAAAGAGCTAGGAAAAAATCATTAGAGCATAATTTCTTTTGGATCCACATAAGAAGTTAAAAAAATATGTAAATGAACAAACATTTTTGAATGAGATCATCTATTGAGATTTATTTCAAATTCCACTTGACATCATAATATCTTCGACGAGATGGGTGTCAAATAAGATATATATAAAATTTAATATCTCGTTTCATCAAATCACATCTTGCTCAAGTTCGAAAATGAGATCTCGAGCAAGATATCGGGTGAAATAAACAAGATTACAAATAATGGTCTCTACAAATTTATTGATATCCTTTTCTCAATCCATATTGACTAGGAACATTTAAGGAATAAGTATGTGTCTTATATGTGTGTGTGTGTGTGTATCGATTCGATACTCATGTTTATGAAAACGTCCATAATTGCAATCGATAAAATACTTCTCCTTATGATTTTCTACTTGTATATATTTAATGTGTTCAACTCATTTTTTATATATCTATATATAACAACATGTATAAAAGAAAATAAAATCATATGCTTATGTCATGTTTAATAAAATGACTTAATAAATTACATAATTACCCATAAAGAACACTCATAACTCTATTAAATTGAAGAGGAATTATATGCAAGGGACATTGCAGTACAACTCTTTGAGGACAACATTTCTGTCTAAACCAAAAAAAAGGTGAAATATGCCGATGGTAACGGGACTAAAAAGTGAATTTCAAGATTGGGTGTTTATATGACTGCAATCATATAGACTGCTATTAGCTAGCTATTAGAAAAATTCCAAATCATCAACTAAATTCTATGGGCCATATGAAATTGAACAAAAGATCAATCCAGTGGCATATGACATATAGATTCATTTTACCACAACCATCAAAAATAAATTCAATTTTTCATGTCTTGCAACTAAAAAGAAGAACAGGTTAGAACATTAGGGGCTGTTTGGTTTCATTTTGAATTTCATGTTTTCAAACTCATTACAAAATACAGGAAAAATGGATGAAAACAATTAAAACTATAGGTCTTTATAACAACGATGGAGAGACGACGGAGGATATGGAGAAACGACGGAGGACGGCGAAGGGGATGGATGGATTTCGCAAAATACGGAAAATGAAATAAAATTGTTTTTTATATTGTATATTAACTTCAATTTTCAAATTAGTTGTTCTTCAAAAATAAAAACACACATCTTGTGCTTTTTTGTTTAGACGAAAACGGAAAACTAAAAATGACAAACCAATCGGACCTTATCTTTCAAAAAGTTTTACTCCAATTTCACAAGGGAAATTGTTGCTGAATCATAGAAGATCTTGCTCGTAGACGAGCTAAAATTGCACATGGCACCATAACTTAAGTCTTAGTGAAGTGAAAACAACAACCAATCAGGATGCTACTTGGAATGATGGATAGATACTGGTGGCTCGCTTCGCTCGCTCTCCGACTTTTGACCTTGAAACAAGGTCAAAATTCAATGGGGATGGCCATTGTAATATTCCTTGTTAGGTAGGGTTAGGTGTCTAAGCCAGCAATGATCATAAAGCTGCCCAGTAGGAGGACAAACTTAATGTTAGTTGTATGAATCGTATTGTCGAACACATTATAAGCATTGTCTTTTTACTATGTCGGGCCGGGTAACTGTGTGGACTGAAGGCCCATGTGTGAGTTGTATAAGAGTTACTTCCGTAGGATAAATTGAATAACGAAAGTTAAATCAATTACACCTCTTCCCTTTGACTTTAAATAAGTTTTATAAAATAAAATATATTTTAACTTTTAGCTCCATCTCAAACTTGTTACAAAAGCAAGTCAAATTTTGCAATTTTTCACTTTTAATGTTAAATTTTTTCGAAGCTTAACACTAATGTAGGAAAATAGGATCAATCAAAAACATTTTTATTTTTTGAACCAAAATACACAAGTTTTAATTTTTAGTCTAAAGGGCATTATAATGTTAAATTAAACTAGCTTCGAATAAAATAGAATTTTAAATTAAAAACGTAATGCCAAATTAAAACATTCACTATAAATCGAGTTTATTTTTGGAGAGAAATATATGATCCTCTAAAGTAGAGGAGAGCACACATGTACATATATATAACACCAATAAAAAAGGAGCTACCAACATACCTGACATGTGACAAATCGTAACACAGAAAAATCTAAGATAACAACCATCATGTAACTTCTTAAATGAGCTCCGGCAATGCCACTGCCCATTACACCTCAACATCGAACTCCGGTAAGGTCACCGCCCGATAATGAAGTGTTTGAAATACCCAATATAAACCATGGTACATCCAAGAGAACAAATGAGGTCCACAAGCAGCTCCACTAGAGAAGGAACGCCTCACAGCTAGCACGGATGATCCAGATCTAAAATATGAAAACTCTCCTAACAACGATCATACGAACATCAATCCAGCATCCTGGCAACATCAACCCTGAAACCCTGCAAATAGCATTCTAGCACCATTTTTAGCCTAAACCTGTGCCTACAGATGGAACCATACAAAAATATAAGAATAATACACACATACACACACATATATATATATGTATATAAGTAAAATTATATACATACATATATATGAAATAAAAGTAATAAAACTATAGTTGAAACTATAAGACAACAAAGAAACAATAATAAGCGTTAGACTAATAATAGGCATATATATGTGAATTATGAGATAATGAACATGAAAATCAAAAGGCAAAGATATTAACAAAATATGTAATTATATACTTATAAAATTTTAAAAAATCTAAAAAATATTAACATTATGCTCCTTTGATCAAAAGAAAATTATGATAATCAGTAAAATCATCATTCGAATTCGAATAAATGCTAATGCTGTAGTTATTAATGTTAAAAATATTGTTTTTTGTTTAAATAATTCCATGTTTTTTATAATCTTATTAAGATATTCATTAAAATGATTATTTTTAACCAATCTATATTTCGGATTTGAAATCCAATTGAAACAAAATGAAGCTACTATAGTTACCAATCTATTAATACAAGTATAGAGGCACGTCCGATGGACGTGAGTATGGCAAACATGTGTAAAAATTGTTGGGTGCGAAGAGAACTATGACGAATATGCACTGTGGAAAAAATATTACGGTGTGAATTTATTTTGTTGTCCAGTGTGCATATTTTGTCAATTTTATATTGGAAGTTGATGTGGGGAATGAAGTAAGGCAACTACCTCAGTTCAATTAGCTGGTATGTTTCTCCAGCGTTCTACTGGTCATTTTTTTTTTTGAAAACCCAGGAGAACCCGACGGGCCGGTAAACTCCTGAGGAGGGTATAGTAAAGCCGTCCGCTAATGAGTAGAGGTCATTATTTTACCCATATATACTTGTAACAAACAGAAATTAATGAGTAGAGGTTGGACGATGTCTTTTTGAAATTCGTAAAAATACCTTTTTCAATTTCACAGTTGGTTTACTATGGGAACAACATAATTCTGTACCCGCTTTGAAAAGCTTATTAGCTTCCAGGTCATACTGAGAATTTCAACCACCTCTCCCGTTGAATCCTTCAGGTTGTCGTTACATGCTAGAATAACAGACAACATGCTCTTAGTGCTAGTAATATAATTTGTTTTCACCAAAATTTTCTTCAAATGCATACTGAGTTAACATGTAAGATATGTATGTGAAACTTGAATATGTACTATACGTGACCAATATGTAAAATATGTATGTGTTTGTGTATCACAGATATGTATAATGTGTTATAATATTAGTAGTGCAAAAGCAGATTATAAATATTGATAACATGAACAGTATGACAGTAATAGTAGTGGAACTGTTGTACATGTAAAAGATAGTTTTGTTAGCTAAAAATTGGTAAAAGCGTACATATTACAATAAAAGTTGGATACAATCTGTATCAGATAATGTACCATATTTTACTCTTTTATTTTTTATGTAACCGTGTACTATGATAGTGGATACCAAAATCTACAGTACAGATTTTGACTTACCTATATTGCAAATACATTCAATAAAGTTGAAAGGTAGGAAGCAATATAGATTATCAAACCTCTAAACCGTAGTCATCGAATAAGAACGTCATTTCAATATAACTGTGTATAATATTATGCAGTAATAAGCTGACACTTGGAACACCTAATAATAATATTACCTAGTATGAAAAATCAACTTGAATATCTTATGCAAAATTAGATCATGGGTATAAATTTACCAATAATCTAAAGGTGTCGAAATATATTCAGAAAAGTGACAAATGAAACAGTAAATATAAGTTGGAAACAATAAATTTAACAATCTTAAAAGTAAAAATTATAACATGTAACTTTAAAAAAAAATTGTTTGTTATTGTTCGTTGAAGATTAATGCATAGTGTTATCGATTGGTTTACGACATTTACTGCTTACAAATCAAATAGAACGTCATATGCATCATCATCTCTAGTTAAAAAGGATGTCAAATCAAACTATGAACTCTATATTGATCAATATCCATAACAGAAATTAAAGTGTGAATCGCAAATTTCTATACCCAAAATTCGTACAAAATTAATTTGATCAAACTCTTGCATAGATCAGATCATCAGAGCCTTTACATGAAATGATGAAATATCAGAGTCTTCGGTGCACTTTGCATATTCAATTGCTACAATACAGAATTTGACAAAACAATACAACATTAAAAGAACTATTACATTACTTATTACAGTATCCAAAACTAAACAAAAACTCAACTTAAAAATTAATACCCAATTTTTATCCTCTTTCTCTTCTTATGTATAACATGCATCCTTTTATTGTAGCTAGCACTACAATAAAATTTCATATACATAAATCAGCCGAACATATAAAATGCACAGCATAGTACTATTCAGTCATCCGGAAATTATTTCAAATAGCATTAAGAAAAAAATCTCTTATTAACCATCAAAACTCAAATTAAAAAAATGCATTGGTTAGACAGCAGAATAATTCAACCACTCCTCCCTTCATTACTGCTAGCCCTTTGATGCTGCCCATAATGATTCTGCTGCTGATGCGGATTCGGGTTGCGGATCCCAAGATTACCTACTACATCCACATACAGATACTGCATATGAACATTTTGTTGCTGCAGCTACAGCTTACTTTGACTTTCCGACCATGAACATTGAAACCGTCGTCAAACTGCAATGGGCTCAGCCCCAAACCCTCATGCACTGGCCCACTCCCCACTATGGGCTCTACCGTCAAAACATTATTACTACTATTACTGTTCGCCATCATCAACTCCTGCTCTCTCCTTGTTGTTGCTGCTGCCATGGCTGCCAGCTTCTGTGCAAAATGCTGCTACAGCTCTCTTCTCATAACCTGCTAACATATATTTATTTAGATCCCATTTCAAAATATGTGATATACTACTCTTTTTTCTTTTATTTACCTGCTGCCGTTATGAATTTATGAAAATGCCTCCTAAGGCGTACCCTCCACCAGCAGTTCCATGATGGTACCCGACACAATTTGACCGAGAAACAAATGGAGGCAGGAAAGGGCTGATGACAGCTGCACCGATATAGGTGATAGCCAGTGCAATCTGACTTGTTCATGAAAGTAGCATAAAGCCTGATTTTCGGGTATGGTATTGAGTGTAGGGAGATGGTATCTAATAGCCAAGTAAGGGGAAGTGAATATAAGAAAAATGGGATATCAAATTCAATGAGTATATAATATGTAGATCCATGCAGCGTCAAACAAAAATGTTCTGTCAGTTGTTACATTGTTGTGTAGTTAGTACAATAAGAGCATTGAAAATCCACCAACTATAAAGGAAGCCAATAACACTCAAAAGTAAATGTATCTTATCCTTACGTAGGTGGACTTTGACTATCTTTTAATTACATCAAACACAATAAATATTTTTGCAATTAAAATAAATATTTGACAATCATAACTAACTTTCTAGGTCATTAAGTGTAAATATATTTTACCTTGTAATAGCTAATCAAATAAGAGAAAAGAAATAAAATATTAAGTCTATTGCAATAATCTAACAAATGTTGACAATGTTACTACAAACATGTTATAAATTTGAGTCATTTATGTTAAATTCAGGATTGATTACCTTAAAATATGAGCCATAAATGACCATTTGAAATAGCAAGTAGATATATTTCCACTTTAATTATCAAATGCTATTAAAATTTGTCAAATTTGAGATAAGTAACGAAGTCCTAGAATTAAAAAAAGGATTTTATGTGAATCTTCACTTGTTTTGTTTGGATCAAACTCATGATGTGTAGAGACACAAAAAAGTCATGAGAATAAAATTATGTGGGTTGTTTTTCGAATGCCTCTAGCATATTAGAAAAACAATTATGAAAACACTTCACGAAAACAACCAAACATGAGGATCTAATACATAATTTAATGAAAGAAGAGAAGAGCTATAATTAAATCTATATAGCAAACAGAATTTAAAAAATACTAATATAAAAAATACTTTTGACTATTTTGGATCCTTTCCCAATGTTGCAGATAGACAGTGAATGTCAAAATCAACCGAGTTAGGCAAAACAGTGTTAAAGAGACTAAATTAGATAGTAATAATAGAGTGATAAAAAAATGACTGCAAAATCACTTTTTTGCTGTATATATTTTAGCATGCTCCGTATAATCTCATTCTTGACCTTACATGAAAATTTTAATTTTTATGGATCAAATTCATGTTTTTTCAACTCATTTCTCTAGAAGCAAAGAATATGAAACATTCATTGTTAGCAATAACAAAATGGTAGTTCCTTTATTTTTCTGGAAGAAAAGCATACTAAACAAATTTTCATGTTTTTTTGACTCATTCCTCATAAATTATGCAAAATGAAATAACTCTATTTCGTAATGCTTTAAATTCCATCTTGATATAGTATTTTAATAGTTTTTGTGCTACAAACCATTAACAATGTGTATGTTCAAAGATAAGTGAAAAAAACTTGAGATCAACTCCTAATAGTAGTACAAAAAAAATCTCCGATCCAATCCAAAATGATTAAAAACACATTATAAATGGAGGCAGAACTCGAAAATGCAGCTGGAAACTAAGAACTAAATAGAAATGTTGTTCTCAAAGGTTGAAGCTAAATACGTAACATGACACAAATTTTTTTTACACATCCGTATATTTTCCAAATTAGAATATTTTGGTGTAAAGGTAAACATGTTAATATTCATGTAAGAATAAACACATCAATATTTTTATTTTATTAAAAAAATAGTGGGAAATAGACATTAACTAATAGTGGATATAATATATAACAACAAATAAAAAAAGTAGATAAACTGAACCTTTCAGAAGCAATGGAAGATGAATTTGGAGTTTGGCATGTTTGTTACTTGATGTACTCTTCAAGAGACGAACTTGAATGGGCTCTTCATCTTCTTCAACCAGAGTAGGTTATATCTACCACACCTCCTTGTAGAGCAATGGAGCTAAGTTACGTTAAGAAACATTGCTTTAAAACCCGTATAAGTAGTGACGACCCTTTGTGGAAGTTGCTTAAAGTTGGTAATGGGAATGCCGATTCATAAATATCTTCCTCTGTGGTTTCAAAATCTAATACCGTTAGTGTTTCCTCAGTATCTGGAGCTTCCGAAATATGCACGGTCTATGAAGAATTAGACCATTTTGGAACACAATCAAGCACACATGGGCGTACATGTTTATGAAAGAATGAAAGAATAAGAAAGAAATTGGAGTTTCGATTAGCTTAAATTATTAAAAAAAAGCCTTTGACAACATGTATTCAAGTAAACTATTTTTGTGCCTGTTGTTTTGATAAAAAGCATGGTAAGAAATACAACAATTGCTGAAGTTATATACATAAAACTTACAACTGTTTGCATTGTACTGATTAGAATAGCCATGAATTCTGAAAACCATGGTTGCTTAGTTCCTCCTCCTCCAATGGATCATTCGAGCTCCAGTCAAAAACCAACTGTTATGGGATGAATACCCTACAAAATTAAAATGATGACTTTTTAGAAGCAAAGCAGAGAATAAACGAATCAAGTTAATTGACAAATTAGAGAACGGAGAACACAATTGATGCCATTGAAAAGAAGAGACTTTCTTCTTTTATTAATTCAGCCAAAAAAATCATAAATTAAAATCTGATAAAAGTAGTGTAGAACAACATTCACAAACCCTCTTCCCAAAAACTATCTAACTGTTGCAGAAAGTACTTCAAAAGAAGTAAATAGTTGATTTTGGAACAGTACCGATTGCGGCATCATCTATGACTCCGACTTTGTCGACGGATCTGGAAGTCAATGAGTTGAGGACTTCGCTGTTGTTCCTAAATAGCAAGAGTATTTGGTTAAAAGTTCATCTTTTTAGATTTGTAAATTGTCAAACTAAAACTAATAATTTCGATTAAAAATCCCGTACCTTGAGGGAGACCATCAGTACCGATTGCGGCATCATCTATGACTTCGACTTTGTCGACGGATCTGAAAGTCAATGACTTGAGGACTTCGCTGTTGTTCCGTGAGCTTAAATAAAGGTGGACGATTTTGTTAGTAAATGATGAACTTCGTTAAGCCTCTTTCATCCCGAGCCTGCAAGTTAACTTCGCCAGCCAGCAGATTCGGACCTCAGCACGGCAGAGCGAAAACGAAACGATAGCTAAGTCCCTACCTCCCCGAACCAAAAAATAGCAGAGACCGTGAGATAAAACATAGCTTGGTAGGTCGTCGATTTACATTTCAAACCGTAAAATTGGGAACCAAATCAGGATGGCGGAAGAAGGTAAGGTTGCACAAAATTTGCAGAGGAACAGGAAGAAGAGTAAGGTTGTACAAAATATGGTTGAGCTTGAGGAGGGTTCGGAGAAGCCGGTTGACTTGTAGGCGGAGAAAACAGCAGGAGGAGAAAGTGGGGTGAGCAGATAAGAGCAGATCAATTTAGTTTGTGTAGGAAAGGGAAGAAGTTGAAGGCTGTAAGAAGCGGTTTTGGCTGAGGGTGGTTTACGAAAGACGGTGACATGTTTGGGGAGAAAAAAAGAGGAAGGAGAAAGTGGATAGAGGAGAAAGTGGGGAGAAATGGCTAAAATTTTAGTGGGATTAGAGTATAGCTATGAGAAAGGACATGTATGCCCCTTCCCTGTATTTGTATGTAGTTGTAGGTAGATGGGTTGGTTGGGAAGTTCAAAAAAGCTTCACCACAGGAAAGTATTTGCATTATTAGTAGAGATAACTATTATTATTATTATTAAATACTCTCTGGTTTCTCTCAAACCAAATATACCAACAAATTATAATGAACAAAGTATCTATTAAAAATCTATTTTCCTTTTTAAAATTAAATCTTAAGTTATTCCAGTAAAACTCACAATCGGTAACTTTAGTTGTAAGAATAAAGTTAAAAAATTTAAGAGTATTATTAAGAATGTAGCAAGTATCCATACAATCATAATATATATGATTAATATTTTCAAAATACAAGTTAGAAAAAGTACATTTATTATCAATTAACAAGTTCTTTTTTTTCTTTTTGAAATGATACTTAGATACAACATGTCACTAGGACAACATAACACGAATCACATGTCAATATTTGTTCGAATCACGCTATGCAAGTTTCGAACTTGTGACCTCTCGCACCAAAGTCGAATCACTTAACCACTGGGACAATGGTGCTTGTCAATTGGCAAGTTCTTTCTTTTTAGAAGTTCAATGGTATTTAACTTCCTATGCATGATTAACCACATATGAATCTTAGCTTTTGGTGGTGCATTTGTTTTTCAAATATGATTTAAAAGTGTTATTAGTGACTCCCGAGAAATTAAGAAATTTGTACAATGAATTAAAAGTGAATTTCTTACTTTTATCTCATTCCCAGTTAATAACATCATTTTCGTTATCAATGTTACATAAATTCAATCTTGCACATAATAAAGAGAATTAACTGAGAGTTGTACCTTCTAAGATTCTATTAAAACTGAAGTTCAAAGGGGGATCATTATCCGGAGAAAAAACATCTTTAATTAAAGCATTTTAAGTTACAAATTTTGAAAAGCCCTTTAAATTCAACCCTAAGAGGAACGACATATATCCAACAATCATGCCAAAAGTTGTATTATTTCCTAAATGAACAATCGTATTAGTAACAACGTTATAAATAACATGACATTTTAAAATTGATTTCCAAAAATTAGACAATTTATTGTTAACCGAAGGTGTAATTTGGTGTAAATTATTACTACCATTATTGTAACGACCCAGAATTTTTGTTATTTGAAATTCGCATATTTAATTGATTTTAAATATTAATAAGTGGAATTTGTAAGCCGAATAAAATTAATTTCGAATATAGAGATTTAATTGTTTAATTAAATTGATAATTAATATTTGAAATCTCAGAAATAATTGGAAATTGGGTTAAATGTGTATAAAAATGATTTATAAAGTTATATTAAATCATATTGGAGTTATAATGATGTTATAGAACTTTAAAATCGAATTAAAAGTTAATTTGTGAAAATTGAATATTTTAATATTTAATTGACGAGTAAAAATGACCATTTTTCAAACGGTCTTGGATTTTGATGAAAATAGTTTCATCGGATCCGTAATGTGAAATTATTGTAAGATTTCAAATTTCGTGTCAATCAGAGTTGTCGTTTGTCCGGGGCAAGCCAAAACGCATCGAAATCGGTTTTAATCGATTTGATTTAAATTTGATCGTTTATTTCCGTAACTCTCACATACGATCGAATTATCTCCTGAAACATGTTCCATTGTGTCCGGAACGCGGGTTAAACACTGGAAATGCCGGTCACCGCGCGAGATTTGGAGTTCGAAAAATTGGAGATGAATAGTGTTCGTCGATTTTCTATAAAAGGGACCTCACACTTTCTTTTTTGCAAAAAAAACCCTAACTGAATTAGGTCAGCCGCCACCTCCACTTTTCAATGGCCAAAAATTCATCTCTTCCTCCCTCATTTCTTCAAATCCACCAATTAATTCAAGAAACTTCCAACTACAATAACGTAGAGCACGACGAGAGCTAGACATTCAACGGTTATGATCAAAAATCTCGTGGTGGATCGATGGGAAAACGAGTTGAACGTCGCACGTTCGAGAGCCAATTTTGCAGCCTAGGCTCGATTGAGCTTCGAGGCGCTTGGGGAGTGGGTGGAGCCGTGGCGCGCGCGCGATGTGGCGGGTCCTGATCGAAGTGGAGACGGCCGGAGGTGGCGCGTCGATTAAGGTTAGAGACGGCAAGATGGGTTCTTTGTCGCGTTCGTTGCCTGGGAGTAATCGCGTGAGGGAAGAAAAGATAGGCGGCCAGGATCTCGTTGATCAAAATAACGTGCGGCCTAGATAAAAAGGGGTATAAAAATATAAAAAGAAATGTAAATTAATTTATATATTAATTCGTATGATCTTTAAAATGCTGTAACTTGTTCATACGAGGTCGAAAAATTACGAAACAAATTGCGTTGGAATCGTTTTGACGAGCTCTTCGCAATGGAGCTGGTTTGGAGTCAATTTGAGCTGGTGAAAATTTTGAGTAAAATTAAACGTGCGTTTAATTTTATTTGAAATAAAACGCTGCAACCGTTATAAAAAGCAAGGTGAGAACTCCTCACTCAATCGAATGTTGTGTTTCGATTTAAATTTTAAATAGTTAGATTTAAAATTGTTGATGGTGTTGATTGTGATGATTGGTTGATAAATTGTTATCTATTGTGTTAAATAGACCATATACGCCGTATATTAAGTGGAGTTTATTTATTAAAAACATATACCGCGATAATTCCACTGTGAAGTGGAATTGGTATTATATATGTATTTGGAGTTGATTTCCCGCATTATATAGCGGATGAGACCCTATTGCGCCGCATAATAGCGAATAGTATTTTATAAATCCCATATACTGCGATAATTCCACCGTGAAGTGGAATTGGTATTGTGCTAACATCTGTGGATGCAAGGAAACATGTTGGAGGGATCTAATTGGATTCCTCAACATTTGAATTTATTTCAATGTTGTGTGTTGATTTATTTATAATCGCCGTGTGATTATATTTGTGGATTGGAATTGTTGACGGCTATAATTTAGCCAAATATATTTTGGTATCGTTGGATACCATAAATAGATAAAATTGGATTTTTGAAATTTAAGTTGAAAATTTATCGGAAAATTTATTTTTGATAAATTGGATGAATTTAAAAGGATTTAAAAGATAAAAGTCTTATTTTTGAACTGTATTGAATTAAATTTCAAAAAGGCTTAATAAATGGATTTCGAAAATATTATTTATAAGTTGAGAATTTATTTAAAATTTGGAATTGTAAATAGTTTGGAAAATAAAGGAATTTATCTTCTTAAAAAGGAATTTATTTTGAAAAGGAAATAAATTTAGAAATCCATTTAGTAATTGATTTTTGGTGATTGAAAATAAATCTTTTGGAAATGTTTGGAAATTTATTTGATTTAAATTGATCAGATGATTAAATTGATCCTATCTAAGGATGTTTGGATTTTACTGGATGTTGAATTGTTTGACATCTTTGATATGTGATGCTTTGTGATACATCCTGATTTGTGTTGTGATTTGTGATATATTTATATATGATATGAATATCTTTGATCTGTGAATGAAAGATAAGCGTTATAGTTATACCGCTTATCAAATTATATTGTTATATTTGATCTGTGATGGTTGAATGTTGTTGCACTATTGTGTTAAACCATGGACTACACAATACACACAAAAATGTGGATTTCACGTGGAAATCGGTTAATTCACAGGTTTTTATCAATTTTGGAAAATTGAGTTTTTTAATCCAAAATGGTTTTGGAATTGGAATTGAAAGTTTTTGAAAATGAGTTTCAAAAATAAAAGTTATTTTAAATAACTTAATAAACTTGGAATTTAAATCATTTGATTTAAGTTTGAATTCAATATTTTGAAATTGAATTCAATGAATTGAGAATTTTGGTTTAAAAGATTTTATAAGTATAAAAGGTGTTTATATGGGTTTTTTTACCATTTAAAAATATGGTTTGGAAATTTAAATGTATATTCAAGTTTTATACTTGAATGGTTTTAACCTGTGTAATTGTAATCAGTTTTTCCCAAAACGAAAACTATCTATTTTCAAATAATAATAGCTTTCATAAAGTGAAAAGATTTCCAATTTGTATCGAAACATTTCAAGTTGAAATGAAATTGTGAATAGTTTAGAAAAACTATGAATTAACCTTTGTGACGATGATTAAACTTTATTTTGAAATAAAAGAGTATTTCAAATGGTGTATCTTTTATATTATAAAAGACTTGAATTGTGAATAGTTTTGAAAGCTATAATTAAATCTTAATTTAAAGATTTAATGGGTTAATCCAATTGAGATGGAAATTGATTTGGAAATTTGTGAATGAATCTTTGTGAAACTGGGTAAACTTTGTGAAGTAAATCTTTTTGTTTAAAGATTTAAAATGGTAATTTGTTTAAACCATTTAAAGGAAAGGATTTGGGTAATAAGTTGTGACTTAATTGAAATCCCTATATTCATATGTTTTAAATATTGTGCTCAATATTCGAGTTAGCCGGGAAAAGACCTTTGTGTCATATAACCCATTCCGAATTAGCGATACGACGATATGGATCGTATTGAAGACCGGTGTTGAAGACCGGGTATTTTCGAAAATGAAAGGACAACCTGTCGAATGTCTCTGCACCGAGTTGCTCCGGTATAGAGATTTATATCACTCTTCTTGTGATGGGAAGTCCGGACGTGATTAGTGAATACCCGGATTGCAAGGGCTTCTTTGGTAGTGCCTTTGGTTCCGTTCGATCCCGGAACGGACTTGTATGGATGTGTGTCTGACGTTACACTTTGAGATGTAAAGCTGGTTTCTATCAAATACATTTATGTTGGTGGCAGAGAATTTATTCTCTTAGCTTAACACCCTTCTCTGAGACGTACGAGCTCAGAGGTTATGTAGTTGATGGTTACTAGTGATACATTCCCAATTTGGTAATGTGGCATACGAAGTGCTGTTGATCATTTGTTGATCAAAGCGTGGCTTTGTGAAAAAGCATAGTTTTGTGGACGAGACTTCGTCGAGCCTCACAACCGGGAATGGTCGAAACAGGAATGTTGCGGCAAGGTTTTTAGGGGTCGCGCCCCTAGGGTATGTCATTTCCTTCTGGATAAAAGATGATATCATGGTATGGAGCCCAGATATTTTACCTATGTTGATGCTGCAAATTTATTATACTTTTTGGTTGTTGCTTTGTGGTTGAGGATCCTCGGATAAAGGTCGGTAACGACCGGGGGATGGCATAGCTCGTGTGTTAGCTACCTAGTTACAGCTGTATAGCGTGAGGTAGCGTCGGCCTTGTGTTTGCAGAGAGCTGGTTGACTCTCGGGGCGTCTTTCCAGAGGCGTTTCCATTGCAGTGTAAGGAAGTTCCTTTGCTTGACCATTTGTTGGAAACCCATTTTCCAATACGAACCTTGTACGGTTTTAGTTGTAGAACCTGCCATTTACTTATGGTGGTCACCACTGTTTAGATGGTAGCTATAGTAGGCATACAATAATGGTTGTATGTTGGCTAAGATTAATATTATACTTTTGAAATGTTTTCCACTATGCACTAATAATAATAATCCAATGATTTGCGTAGTAAGCATGTTTGACTATCATAAGAAGAAATCTTCTCCAATTCTGCGTTTGCATTGTGTTAGTGGCGGGAGGTCTTATGGTAGTTTCATTTTCCAAAAGCATTGCGGATATTTTCCACTTCTTTTGTTGTTGTTGTTTTAAAGATAATAACTGTTTTAAGTTCTCACACCAGTCACCATGACTGACCTGGAGTTTATTGTTTCCTTCCTAAACTCTGGGTGCCCACCAATTTCCACACGGGCAGTCTAGAGTCAGGTTATCAGGTCATTCTGGATTCAGTAGATTCTGTGGAGCTCAGTGGCGAGCTGGATGGCGAGACGTATCACTTGTATATGATATTATTTAATTCCGCTGTGTATTCTGTATGAGGACAAGTTTATATAACTGTCCAGTGTTGTATTGTTGTTGTAAACTCTGATGATGTAATGTATAAAATGATATAGTTCTTTGATTTAAAGATTATTCATTTATCTATTATATGTTGTTCCGCTGCGAATGTGAGATTCTGATATTGTTTCTGTTGTTTCTTCTTTCTTTTTCTTCTGTCTTCTTCTACCTCTTCTTTTTCTCCATAACAATTCGATTTTTCGGCATTCGATTGCTCGGCAGTTGATACAGTGGACGTATTAATGTCGATTTTCGAGTGTCAAAAAGTTGTAATTGGGAACGTTACATTTGGTATCAGAGCATATGGTTAAGCGATAACTTTGGCTCTGTTGGGAATTACTCATTAGAGATAGAGTCAGTAGTACTCTAGAATGAGTGTGAGTGTAATAATAGATATGAGCGCGTATTTGTTAGTGAATATGAAATTGTTTTATATTGTATTTGCTTATCCGTTGAGCTGTTTATGAATTCTGGTCGGTATGTGGGACGCCATATTATCGATAGGGGTTTCTAAACACTTAAACGAGGCAAGTCGACATAGTATCATTTTAAATTGGGTAAATGAAATAATTTTACCTTGGTATTATTTTACATATAAAGGAAATAATTTTTCAGAAATTGTTGAAGTGTATATAAATTGATTGTTTGGTTGTTGAAAATGTAAAGATATATATGAGTTAATAAAAGTTGTTTGAATAATCTAAATAAAAACAACAATTGTAAAAGAATGAAGTATATAAGAAAATGAATTATTAAGTATGGAATTATAATTAATATGATTTGCAGTTGTGAAATAATCTTGTATAAGTAAAGTGGAATAGTGAAATTATATGAGAAAAAGATTTATAAATGTGATTTATAAATAAAAGGAAATTTTTGAAAGAATTTAAAGCACTGAATTCACTACTGTCGCTGGGAAATAATAAGGGTGATGACTACAGCACCATCAATATCATTTTCGAGTTTCTGTGTGATGGATTTGCTACCATAATAAATTGAAATTTTAAGTTTTGTTGTGATAAACAAATTTGAAATTAAAATCCAAGTTGTAATTGATAATTATAAGTGAAATGAGTTTTATACTTATAATATGATTTGAAAGTTAAATAAATAAGTTGTATAACTTATAAAATGAATGAATATAAGTGAAACCAATTGTAAAAGAAATGGTTAAACAATTTTGTTAAGGAAAACAAAATCTGAATTGGATTTATAAGTAGAAATTTAAGTTAAGTTAAACAAATGATGTTTGAAATGGAATATAACTTAGGTGATGTTAAATGAATTTGATTTTGATATCAAAGTGAAATAATAAAGTGAATTAAATGGATATGAACTTGAGTTATATAAAGGAGATTCAACTTTATTTGTAAAATGAATTAGCAATTGAATTAACAAATGAATTAAATGTTAATCAATCGAACGTGAATAAATTGATATGGAATAATGGGTATAAGTGTTAATTCATTAAAACTAATAAATTGGAATTTGAATAAATCGAATGGAAGTTAACTTAATATTAAACCAATTGGAATTAAAAGTGTTGAACCAAATTGAAGGTAATCAAAGTGAATAAATTTGGTTGTGTTGAATATGAATTGGTTGTTAGATGGTTGTTAGTTGCTTGTATAATTCATTAAGTGTTAATGAAATTGAATTGATAAATGAAAGCTATGTAATTGAATCCAAATTAAAAGTGAACCAACTTGAATGTAAATTAGTGAATGTGAACTAATTGAAAATGTATAATTGAATGTCGTTGTATATGAATTGGTAGTAAGCAATTAAAATGTGTATCGAAACCTTATAAATTGCTTATGGGAATTATTTGATTGCATTGCTTATGGAAACTTTGTATTTGTTATTGAAAATTAATGAAATGTAAATGAATTTTCTATATATGTCACTTACATATTTAAACTGAGTAAGTACAGGTACTGGGGCTGCCGTTTGGTGGGATTGGGTTGTGCTAAAATGCTTAATAAATAACTGCTTTGCTTAAAAATGCTAAAAAGGTACGCCTACGCAATAAAAATAGGAAATATGAACTGTTTTTCTGCTTTTCCGACTGTGTGGGTCGATGTATATATATTTATGTCTATTGTGATCCTACTACGATCGAACCGCGCAAAGGAGGCTATGGCGAATTTTTCTGAATATTTAAGGCGTTAGAAAATTTTCGGGAAATTTTGGAAAATTTTTGTTAATGAAAAGTTGATTTCTAAATTGTAATCAAAATATAGGAATTGAACTAGAAAATGGAAACCATTGTTTTGGTTGAAGTTAAAGGTTTTGGAAAAAGTGAATATAAAATTTTCCACTAAGTTGATTTTTGAAAAGTTAATAAATTTGGTCATTTTTCTTACTTTGCAATTTCGAGGACGAAATTCTTTTAAGGAGGGAAGATTGTAACAACCCAGAATTTTTGTTATTTGAAATTCATATATTTAATTGATTTTAAATATTAATAAGTGGAATTTGTAAGCCGAATAAAATTAATTTCGAATATAGAGATTTAATTGTTTAATTAAATCGATAATTAATATTTGAAATCTTAGAAATAATTGGAAATTGGGTTAAATGTGTATAAAAATGATTTATAAAGTTATATTAAATCATATTGAAGTTGTAATGATGTCATAGAACTTTTAAAATCGAATTAAAAGTTAATTTGTGAAAATTGAATATTTTAATATTTAATTGACGAGTAATAATGACCATTTTTCAAACGGTCTCGGATTTCGACGAAACTAGTTTCATCGGATCCGTAATATGAAATTATTGTAAGATTTAAAATTTTGTGTCAATCGGAGTTGTCATTTGTCCGAGGCAAGCCAAAACGCATCGAAAACGGTTTTAATCGATTTGATTTAAATTTGATCGTTTATTTCCGTAACTCTCTCATACGATCAAATTAGCTCCCGAAACACATTCCATTGTGTCTGGAACGATGGTTAAACCCTGGAAATGCCGGTCACCGCGCGAGATTTGGAGTTCGAAAAATTGAAGATGAATAGTGTTCGTCGATTTTCTATAAAAAGGACCTCACACTTTCTTTTTTGCAAAAGAACCCTAACTGAATTAGGTCAGCCGCCACCTCCACTTTTCAATGGCCGAAAATGCATCTCCTTCCTCCCTCATTTTCTTCAAATCCACCCATTAATTCGAGAAACTTCCAACTACAATAACGTAGAGCACGACGAGAGCTAGACAATCAACGGTTATGATCAAAAATCTCGTGGTGGATCGATGGGAAAACGAGTTGAACGTCGCACGTTCGAGAGCCAATTTTGCAGCCTAGGCTCGACCGAGCTTCGAGGCGCTTGGGGCGTGGGTGGAGCCGTGGCGCGCGCGCGATGTGGTGGGTCCTGATCGAAGTGAAGACGGCCGGAGGTGGCGCGTCGATTAGGGTTAGAGGCGGCAAGATGGGTTCTTTGTCGCGTTCGTTGCCTGGGAGTAATCGCGTGAGGGAAGAAAAGATAGGCGGCCAGGATCTCGTTGATCAAAAAAACGTGCGGCCTAGATAAAAAGGGGTATAAAAATATAAAAAGAAATGTAAATTAATTTATATATTAATTCGTATGATCTTTGAAATGCTATAACTTGTTCATACGAGGTCGAAAAATTATGAAACAAATTGCGTTGAAATCATTTCGACGAGCTCTTCGCAATGGAGCTGGTTTGGAGTCAATTGGAGCTGGTGAAAATTTTGAGTAAAATTAAACGTGCGTTTAATTTTATTTGAAATAAAACGCTGCAACCGTTATAAAAAGCAAGGTGAGAACTCCTCACTCAATCGAATGTTGCGTTTCGATTTAAATTTTAAATAGTTAGATTTAAATTATTGATGGTGTTGATTGTGATGATTGGTTGATAAATTGTTATCTATTGTGTTAAATAGACCCTATACGTCGTATATTAAGCGGAGGTTATTTATTAAAAACATATACCGCGATAATTCCACTGTGAAGTGGAATTGGTATTATATATGTATTTGGAGTTGATTTCCCGCATTATATAGCGGATGAGACCCTATTGCACCGCATAATAGCGGATATTATTTTATAAATCTCATATACCGCGATAATTCCACCGTGAAGTGGAATTGGTATTGTGCTAACATCTGTGGATGTAGGGAAACAGGTTGGAGGGATCCAACTAGATTCCTCAACATTTGAATTTATTTCAATGTTGTGTGTTGATTTATTTATAATCGCCGTGTGATTATATTTGTGGATTGGAATTGTTGACGGCTATAATTTAGCCAAATATATTTTGGTATCGTTGGATACCATAAATAGATAAAATTGGATTTTTGAAATTTAAGTTGAAAATTTATCGGAAATTTTTTTTTTGATAAATTGGATGAATTTAAAAGGAGTTAAAAGATAAAAGTCTTATTTTTGAACTGTATTGAATTAAATTTCAAAAAGGCTTAATAAATGGATTTCGAAAATATTATTTATAAGTAGAGAATTTATTTAAAATTTGGAATTGTAAATAGTTTGGAAAATAAAAGAATTTATCTTCTTAAAAAGGAATTTATTTTGAAAAGGAAATAAATTTAGAAATCCATTTAGTAATTGATTTTCGGTGATTGAAAATAAATCTTTTGGAAATGTTTGGAAATTTATTTGATTTAAATTAATCAGATGATTAAATTGATCCTATCTATGGATGTTTGGATTTTACTGGATGTTGAATTGTTTGACATCTTTGATATGTGATGCTTTGTGATACATCCTGATTTGTGTTGTGATTTGTGATATATTTATATATGATATGAATATTTTTGATCTGTGAATGAAAGATAAGCGTTATAGTTATACCGCTTATCAAATTATATTGTTATATTTGATCTGTGATGGTTGAATATTGTTGCACTATTGTGTTAAACCATGGACTACACAATACACACACAAATGTGGATTTCATGTGGAAATCGGTTAAGTCACAGGTTTTTATCAATTTTGGAAAATTGAGTTTTTGAATCCAAAATGGTTTTGGAATTGGAATTGAAAGTTTTTGAAAATGAGTTTCAAAAATAAAAGTTATTTTAAATAACTTAATAAACTTGGAATTTAAATCATTTGATTTAAATTTGAATTCAATATTTTGAAATTGAATTCAATGAATTGAGAATTTTGGTTTAAAAGATTTTATAAGTATAAAAGGTGTTTATATGGATTTTTTTACCATTTAAAAATATGGTTTGGAAATTTAAATGTATATTCAAGTTTTATACTTGAATGGTTTTAACCTGTGTAATTGTAATCAGTTTTTCCCAAAACGAAAACTATCTATTTTCAAATAATAATAGCTTTCATAAAGTGAAAAGATTTCCAATTTGTATCGAAACATTTCAAGTTGAAATGAAATTGTGAATAGTTTAGAAAAACTATGAATTAACCTTTGTGACGATGATTAAACTTTATTTTGAAATAAAAGAGTATTTCAAATGGTGTATCTTTTATATTATAAAAGACTTGAATTGTGAATAGTTTTGAAAGCTATAAATTAAATCTTAATTTAAAGATTTAATGGGTTAATCCAATTGAGATGGAAATTGATTTGGAAATTTGTGAATGAATCTTTGTGAAACTGGGTAAACTTTGTGAAGTAAATCTTTTTGTTTAAAGATTTAAAATGGTAATTTGTTTAAACCATTTAAAGGAAAGGATTTGGGTAATAAGTTGTGACTTAATTGAAATCCCTATATCCATATGTTTTAAATATTGTGCTCAATATTCGGGTTAGCCGGGAAAAGACCTTTGTGTCATATAACCCATTCCAAATTAGTGATACGACGATATGGATCGTATTGAAGACCGGTGTTGAAGACCGGGTATTTTCGAAAATGAAAGGACAACCTGTCGAATGTCTCTGCACCGAGTTGCTCCGATATAGAGATTTTTATCACTCTTCTTGTGATGGGAAGTCCGGACGTGATTAGTGAATACCCGGATTGCAAGGGCTTCTTTGGAAGTGCCTTCGGTTCCGTTCGATCCTGGAACGGACTTGTATGGATGTGTGTCTGACGTTACACTTTGAGATGTAAAGCTGGTTTCTATCAAATACATTTTTGTTGGTGGCGGAGAATTTATTCTCTTAGCTTAACACCCTTCTCTGAGACGTACGAGCTCAGAGGTTATGTAGTTGATGGTTACTAGTGATACATTCCCAATTTGGTAATGTGGCATACGAAGTGCTGTTGATCATTTGTTGATCAAAGCGTGGCTTTGTGAAAAAACGTAGTTTTGTGGACGAGACTTCGTCGAGCCTCACAACCGGGAATGGTCGAAACAGGAATGTTGCGGCAAGGTTTTTAGGGGTCGCGCCCCTAGGGTATGTCATTTCCTTCTGGATAAAAGGTGATATCATGGTATGGAGCCCAGATATTTTACCTATGTTGATGCTGAAAATTTATTATACTTTGTGGTTGTTGCTTTGTGGTTGAGGATCCTCGGATAAAGGTCGGTAACGACCGGGGGATGTCATAGCTCGTGTGTTAGCTACCTAGTTACAGCTGTATAGCGTGAGGTAGCGTCGGCCTTGTGTTTGTAGAGAGCAGGTTGACTCTCGGGGCGTCTTTCCAGAGGCGTTTCCATTGCGGTGTAAGGAAGTTCCTATGCTTGACCATTTGTTGGAAACCCATTTTCCAATACGAACCTTGTACGGTTTTAGTTGTAGAACCTGCCATTTACTTATGGTGGTCACCACTGTTTAGATGATAGCTATAGTAGGCATACAATAATGGTTGTATGTTGGCTAATATTAATATTATACTTTCGAAATGTTTTCCACTATGCACTAATAATAATAATCCAATGATTTGCGTAGTAAGCATGTTTGACTATCATAAGAAGAAATCTCCTCCAATTCTGCGTTTGCATTATGTGTGTGGCGGGAGGTCTTATGGTAGTTTCATTTTCCAAAAGCATTGCGGATATTTTCCACTTCTTTTGTTATTGTTGTTTTAAAGATAGTAACTGTTTTAAGTTCTCACACCAGTCACCATGACTGACCTGGAGTTTATTGTTTCCTTCCTAAACTCTAGGTGCCCACCAATTTCCACATGGGCAGTCTAGAGTCAGGTTATCAGGTCATTCTGGATTCAGTAGATGCTGTGGAGCTCAGTGGCGAGCTGGATGGCGAGACGTATCACTTGTATATGATATTATTTATTCCGCTGTGTATTCTGTATGAGGACAAGTTTATATAACTGTCCAGTGTTGTATTGTTGTTGTAAACTCTGATGATGTAATGTATAAAATGATATAGTTCTTTGATTTAAATATTATTCATTTATCTATTATATGTTGTTCCGTTGCGAATGTGAGATTCTGATATTGTTTCTGTTGTTTCTTCTTTCTTTTTCTTCTGTCTTCTTCTACCTTTTCTTTTTCTCCATAACAATTCAGTTTTCCGGCATTCGATTACTCGGCAGTTGATACAGTGGACGTATTAATGTCGATTTTCGAGCATCGAAAAGTTGTAATTGGGAACGTTACAATTATAATAATGTTTAGATATAATTTCTTTCCAAATAGAATTATCATTTATAGCCTTAAATTTCCACAACCACTTCCCTAATAACGACAAATTCATGTTACGTAAATTAATAACACCTAGTCCTCCCTCCTTTTTCGATTTACAAACTGTTTCCTAGATAACTAAACATTTTAAACTACTGTTAGAATTATCGCGGCTCCATAAGAATCTCTTCTTGTTTATCAATTTTATTGATCATCCAATCTGGGAAAAGGTGCATAGACATCCAATAAATCGGAACTGCGGATAAAACATAATCGATAAGAACTAATTTACCTGCTTTTGATAACAACCTTCCATTTCAATTAGAAAATCTATTTTTAATTTTATCTATTATAATTAGCCAGTCATCATGCTTAAGTTTAGTTCGTCTAATAAAAAATGCAAGATAATCAATAGGAAAATTCATGGTTTTACAATTAAGGGTATTAGCTACTAAACCTTCAACCTTACCAACGTCATTTAACACTAAAACCGAACTTTTATCGAAATTAATTTTTAGTCCTGAAAGTAGTTCGAAGCTGTATAAAATAAATTTAAGAGTAATGACGTGATTAGACACATGAGAAGTAAATAATAAGGTATCATCCGCAAATTGAATAACAAAGAAATCATTACGTGAAATTTCACTACCAACGCACCCTAAAGATCCATTTCCAATAGTTTTTTATAATTATCATAGCGAAAACATCTGCAGCTAAGTTAAACAAGAGAGGCGATAAAAGATCAACCTGCCGTAAGCCACGTTTTGATTATATTTTATTCCCTAAAATCATGTTAACCATTATACTAGAATTACCAGTTTTAAGCAAAGTCATAAACCAACCAATCCATTTACGACTAAAACCTCTAGCCAGTAACATAACAATTAGAAAATGTCAATCAACCGAGTCAAAAGGTTTCTCAAAGTCAAGTTTTAGAAGCGCACATGTAATGTTATTCTTACAACAGTGATTAATGTACTCTTGAATAGCAGCCACTCCATCGGTGATATTTCTATCCTTAATGAAAGCGGTTTGTGAGCAATCAATTAGATCATTCATTCTTGTACTAACTCTATTCGCTAAAAATTTTGAAATAATTTTAACAGAACAATTAATTAAAGAAATTGATCAAACATCTTTTAAATTATCAGCACCGATTTTTTTATGTAATAGAACGCTGTTTGCAAAATTAAATCTTCCTAATTGTTTAATTTAAAAACACCGTCTTATCTGATACTATATTTTAATTCTGCATTATGTTTTCACATCAAAATTTAAAACATATGTCATTCAAATGATAATTGGTTTTAGGTTTTCGTTTTAGCTGATTACGTCATACTAATATTTGTCCTGATCTGCAGGGACTGCTATGTTATAAAATACATTGCTCTTATTGTTTTTTCTTGGTCAGGTGAGTATGCATCGTGAACTCATACTAACGCTGTAGTGTACAGGATTTTACATGTAACTAGGGCTGTTATGGTAATGGTTACCGTTACCATTTCACAAATACCGTTACCGTACCATTTTTACTGGTAAGTGAAAATTGCTTACCGTTACCGTTACCGATAGGCTGGTATACCGAAGACTGGTATACCGATAATCTGGTAACCGTTACATTGGTAATGGTAAATTACCGTTTGTCTAAAAAAGGTTAGTAACATAACACGTATTCACACCATAATGGTGCTTCATTATACAATTTATAGTGTTACTTAATAAAAGACATAAATGAGAAAGAAGTGAAGTGTATTTAACATTATTCCATCTGGTTAATAAACTAAATTTAATCATTTGCTTAGTTCTAAATGCCTATAATAAAACATGTTACATGAATATGCATGTATTATAAATTGACTGGTAAAATTACCGTTACCGCTGGTATTGAAGAAATGTTACCGATGATTTACCGTAGAAAATGGTAAATTTACCGTTACCATACCGATTAAACTGGTATACCGATTTCACTCGAAAATGGTAACCGATTGGCTGGTAATGGTATGGTAATGGTAAATTTACCGTTACCATAACAGCCCTACATGTAACCGATCTCGACTTTTTATCACTCAATACCTATCACATGATTTACCGCTTGTTATATAAAATCTTTACTTTTATACATTTCTACACAGTACTATCCTTGTTATACCTATACACACATACATATAATTTCAATAAAATTAAGCATGAGTTACAAGATTGGACCTGCAAGCTGATTCAGTGTCTTTATCAGCAATATAGAAAATTCATATCCAATAAAACTTTTCTCAAAATAATGATGAGGTTAGTTAGAATCAGAAGAACAAACTCGAAAATTCAATAAAACTTTGCAGTACAATTTAAGTTCGTTCTTCCTTTCTTCTTCATAGATTAGTCCTTATTGGAGTAGAATAAGATCTCTTGCAAACACAGGTCAATACAAAAGAATAGTATGCGCAGGAGTCAAGGAGACTGTAACTGTAGCCTACTTAACTAAGTCAATCATTTGAATTCACCAAACATAACATGACTCCTACAAAATCAAAAATCTTGAAAGGAGAATTGAAAAGCAAGCAACAAAAATCAAGGAAAGCGAAAGAAGAAAAGAAGAAGAAACACGGATCAGTTGGTGACCAAACAAATAAATCATTCATTGTTCGTTAGAAGCAAAACGGTAGGAGAGCTAACAACACCAAAACTCCAAATTCTCATCCTTCAAAACCCCAAAAGAAATACAGTTACATATCTTAACAGAAATAACCATAAAAACATTAACTCTTTATCCTTCCCATGCCTTCATTACTCTGCTTCTTTCTTCTGTTTTCCATTCTTTACATTTCTTTAGCTAGACCGATACCGAACCCTCATCTTCATAACTTGAATTCTTCATACATAGACCACTTTCTTCATAAGTTCGGTTACCTGAACAACACTTACAACAATTCTGACTCAGACTTCAAATCAGCAATATCTCTATATCAATCAAAGCACAGTCTAGAAGTTACTGGAACATTGGATACAGCAACTTTAACTCAAATCTCAACACCAAGATGCGGGTTTAAGGATACAGTTGCTTTAAACAACACAGTTAATCACTTTGCTTATTTTCCCGGAAATCCGAGATGGAGCAGAGAAAGCCCTATAGTTCTCACATATGCCATATCCCCTAGGCATATAATTAAGTACATATCCAGGGATGAAATTGAAGCTGCAGTTAAAAGAGCTTTCGATAGATGGGAACGTGTCATCCCTGTAAAGTTCGTGCATGCAAAACATTACGAGGCTGCAGATGTGAAATTAGGTTTTCATTCAGGCGATCATGGCGATGGAGAGCCTTTTGATGGTGTATTAGGTATTTTAGCCCATGCCTTTTCACCTGAAAATGGAAGGTCAGTATGTATATCTTCTATATCATTTTATTCTTCAGTATAATATTTTATCAAGAAGAAACTGATCAAAGTATAAATGATACAAAGGTTGCACCTTGACGCGGCAGAGAGATGGGCAGTGGACTTTGATGAAGATGACACAAAAGTAGCCGTTGACTTGGAGTCGGTTGCGACCCATGAAATAGGACATGTCCTTGGATTAGGGCACTCTGCAGTAAAAGATGCAGTTATGTACCCTAGCTTGATACCAAGGACTAAGAAAGTTGATCTCACTATGGATGATGTTGAAGGAGTACAAGCTCTTTATGGGTCTAACCCGAATTTCAAAATCAGTTCACTTTTGGAATCAGATTATACTTCTGATTCAGTTGAAAGTTTCAAGGTTGGAACAGGTTTGATATGGATTTTTTGGGGACTTCTGGTTCTTTTTTGTCTATAGACAGTTTATGTTTGGTAGTGTACAGTGTGGTTCTTTTGTACAAACTTAGGATAAAGTGAAAACATAGCAATGGTTTATAGCAGATTGTGTATGGTTGAAAGTCTCATGAATTGTATTAAGATATTTAGACACTAGAATGAAGGCTGATAGAATCCAAGTGGAGGTTCAATTAAGTGCATTTGTCATTTGTTTGATTATGTATATTATATAGTTGCTTTCAATCAAAAAGGAGAGTTACACTCTTTAGATAGGTGGCTACAAATGTAGGCCTATCATTTGCTAGTAGAAAGATCAATGTTATATAGTGTTCCTTCATTGTATACCAAGTTCTTGAATGGAGTTTGATTTGAATATATTTTAACTTGTGTTATTATATAGATAGAGAAATGCTGTGTGGAGACATGGAATCATTTGGAACACAGTAAGAAAAGGAATCAAATTCTGAGGCTTGATTCGCATTGAAATGTAATAATATATGCATGTCTGGTGTGGACAAGTCAATATCTTTAGTAAAGGGATGATATCACATTTGATTGCAACGTATAGTGGTTAAAATTAAAGTAATATAGTTGGGCAAGATAAGAATTTCAATTCAATTTGTGATCACTGCGAAGTCTACATCCATACACGACAGGCAAAACAATAATAAGCATTGGAATAATGGAAACTGCTTTAGTGATACAAAAGGTATCAATGATTTTTGATTAGTTGTCGACAAACAACTTAGCTTTGGATGTATGTAAGTGTGGTGTAAGTTATACACATTAATTCGACTTAATACTACTACAAAAGGACTATTATCAAAAACCTCACGGCTCACGGCGTTCTCTTAACCGCCGTTTGTTATAATTTTTTTTGTCTAGTATCAGCATCCTATGGAACTGTAGAATACTTTTATTATGATATGATGATCAGTTTATAAAGGGACAAATTCTACATATAAATCTAAAGTAAAATTTATTGCAAGACAATCAACTACACAGAAACCAAATTATGAATTTGTGCTTGCACACTTCGAAGTGTCAAGCACAAAATCTAACCTAAATCTAATTTTGTAATAAAATTAAAATGAAGTTTATTGTCGTATAATTTTTTTTGGGTTATCTACAAATTTTACCATACATACATAAGTGTGCGTGCGCACGCGCGCACACATATGCGTGTCTTGAAATTCCATACAATATATCAAATCAAATAGATTTTGTTAAGTAAGCAACACGAAAATGGTTCGTCATACAAAGTTATGGTTTGATAGATAAGATTGAAAGACTCACACGCACGCGTTTGAAGATGAAGCAAGGGCCGCATATCTAAGCTTCATGCACTCTAGCGATCGACTGATGCATTCTGGAGAGGTCGACTGTTTAGGTTCATTGCGCGTTTGAAGCCTTGAGCGATCGACCACTCAGACCCTTAACGGTTGACAATTAAGGCATTAGTTTGATTTTTCCTCATTTCTCAAAGCAAGCGATCTACTGCTCCAACTCAACTGGTGAACCACTCGGGCTTTTAAGTGATGTGTTTTAAAGTGATTTTGGTTTTCCCTTGATTAGGCTTCTTCCGGTTCAATGATCTTCTTGGATATTATGGATGATTAGGATGTAAAAGGCGCCTATATAAACTCCACTTCATTTCTTGTAGGGTTGTTACAATTATTCTCCATCCATTGTTATTACTTAGCCACTAGCATATCAAACTGTACCGGCCTCGGTTAAGCCTCTCTCAATAATAAAATCTCTCTTTTCAAAGTGGATTAATACTATCAAATCGATATTTGAACCACAATAAATCATGTTTGTTCTTTATTTGCACGTTATACGTTTATCTATTGCAAGTGGTTGTTATTAGTCTTAAAATTAGAATATTTGAAATTTTTTGATTAAGGTCATCTTTATAACCGTTTCAACACAACTATATAGATCCACTGCTTTCACTATTGGGTGTTGATTTAGGGATCCTCGTTAGGAAACCTCGAATAAAGATACACAATCATTGTTATACCATGCGAAATAAATATGATTATAAAACACACAGAGCTAATATAAATCCCAGGCACATGTAATATCCTCCATTTCAAGTCTCAAAAATGAACTTCTATCATTACAACAGTATTCGGATTTCGGCATTACTGACGCCAAAAGGTGTCAGCTGGACGTTGGAAAACAGTTTTCTGACACCTTTGTGGCCATCTTAAAAACAAGCATGGGAAAAATATTCTTATGCCTTTTGTGGGGTGTTCGTCGACGCCTTTCCGATGCTATTTTTTCAACGTTATCTCGATGTTCGAAGCATTTCTGATGGCAATAGTAAGGGAATTATTGACGCCTTTTTGATGCCTCTTTTCTGATAACATTAAGAAGCCGCTACCTTGTCGACACCCTATCGACGTCGTTTTCTGATGCAATTCCAAATTTTTCTCTCACCTTACCGACACAATTTCCAAACCAAATTTGAAGCATTTCTGCTGCATTTCTAACCCTCAAATAAACAACCATTATAGTCATTTCGACAATACCAAAACGGCTATGAAACACTTATCTCAATTACACAAAAGAATATCACCTATAACATTATAAAACAATGACAAAATCGACGGAACATCCAAGTCAAATGGAACATTCACATTATTATCCAATACAACTGCTTAAACTAGTGTCGCTTACATACAAGTTTAAACAAACATCATGTCCACTAGTACATACACACACATCCCAGTGTGTGAAGTAAAATAAACCATAATGCACATCAAACAAGAAACTTCACTGGTTAATTGCGTGGTCTTGATCCTAAGAGGGCTCGCCAACTTGTCCATCCAAACGCTCCTCAACAAATCAGCTAAGCCTCTCATAATTTACTAAAGTATTTCTACCTTAGCCTTCGTTGCTACCAACTTCTGCTCCATATAGGCGATGTACTACGATGATTGGTCTGCAATGTTGGTGTTGTCTCTACGTTTATACTTCTGTATTTATTTGATTATTAAAGTGTCAAACAATAACTTAACATTTATTTTACTGAAGTAATGTAATTATTCAATTGAAGCTTTAGAAACTACCGTAGTAGCATTCCCTTAATTGGGTCTACGGTCCGCATTTTTGGCCATAGAACCGTTGCGAAAGACTTCTTCCTCAACCTCATGTGTGACATCCATACCTTTACATTTTAGCTCGTTAATCTGAGTTTAATATTTTGTCTGTATTATTATTTTTCAAACTTATTAGAATTACAAATATATGCATATATTATTTAAATCTTTCTGAATGACTTACTACAAACTCCTTCGCAGCGTTGTCTATTCACCGGTGGTTGATCCATCATTAGTGAACTCGACCTTGTGAGTCATGCAATAGACCTCCCAAGATATCGATTCCCTATGAAGATCTTACCACTAAGAAATACAAACAAAGTATTAAACAAGACAATATGTTATTAGGTCGTTTTAGTATACATAACAAAGCAATATGTTATTGGATGGTTTTAATATATATAACAAGGCAATATGCGTTATAATTTGATTTAATTTAAAATTTATTTAACCCAGTTTTAAAAAATGAGTTATTTAAACTCAACTTTTAAACCAAGCTTAAAAACTCAGGCCCCGTTTGGTTTGCCCTTTTTAGTTTTATGTTTTCATCTAAACAAAAATACGCACTTCTTATGTATGGTTGATAAACAAACAATTTTGAAAAATGAAATTAAATAGAAAATAGAAAACAATTTTTTTTTGATTTTTTGTGTTTTGGACATACCAAAAGACGGAAAACAATTCATCTCCTCCATTGTCCTCCATCATCCCAATGGTTAAGAATTGTAAAAATATTTCTCGTATTTTCTTGTACTTTGTATTGCATGTTGAAAACACAAAACTCAAAACAAAACCAAACGGGTCCTCAGTTTTTTTAAAGTCGGTTTAATAAACTGAGTTTAAAAACTCAGTTAAACTCAGTTTTACAAACCCGAGTATTTTTTTTTTGAGATCATGGGGAACCTTAAGATCATGGTATTCATTAATACTCACTTAAGTAAACCCCACGCCGTGTGTCTACCCCGCTTTTATTTAGTCGTCGCACACGGATGCGTAACGTTGAAACTCCCACTGATGGTTTGGCGCTGGGATTCGAACAAACCCGAGTATTTTTAAACTGAGTTTTCGAACTTAGTTTTAAAAACTGAGATTTTAATTTAGTTTTATAAAACTGAGTTTATTAAATCTCGTTTTTATAAACTCAGTTTTATAAAACTGAGACTTAGTTTTTAAACTGAGTTTTAAACAAGCAAAGAGGATCCAAATTCAAATTTCAAAGAACTAAGGGTAATATATTTCAGACCAAGCCAAGGAAAATTTCAAACTAAATTCAAATTAAATTAAATTTTAAATATATCATTGTTAATTTAATAATGCCAAGCATACCAATTTAAAACATATCAACTTCAGTAGCGGTTTCAAATTCTGATTTTAATTTGAAATACCAATTTAAATATACTAATTTCATGGATTGCTGATGATTCAAATTTAAATATCAGTATCGATTTAAATATTAATATCAGTGTGTTCAAATTCAATTTTAATTTAATTACACCCATTCAAATTTAAATATACCAATGCTGAGTTCGACAAGGCAGCAGCAAAGCACGGAGATGGCAAGGCGTGACAACGACCAGGGTTGTGGTCGGTCTCGATAGTGGAGGTGGAGGTTGGCGGCTTCGAATTCGACTTCAACGGTAAACAAGGTGGAGGTGGAGGTTCACGGCTTCGAATTCAGCTTCGACAGTAAACAAGGTAGAGGTGGAGGTGCCGCCCGGCTTCGAAGGCAACCAAGTGGAGCGGCTTGGCTTTGAAGAACGACGTGGCGATGGCAGGATGTTCGGCGGAGGGATTTTAAATTTAGGGTTTTTACTCTTCTGATTTGGGTGAAAATGAAGTAAATGGTTACGAAGTTGGGGTTGTGGGAGAGCACGGCGTCGGCAAGGCGTTGGGATTTTTAAAATTTTTACTTTTAATTTTATATTTTTAAAAATTTATACTTTCAAAATTTTATGATTTTTTATATAATTTTTACAATTTATATATATTTTTAAGCTGGATAAGATAGTTGGTATTTTTAAAAATTTTAATTTTAATTTTATATCTTTAAAAATTTATACTTTCAAAATTTTATGGTTTTTTATAAAATTTTTACAATTTATATATATTTTTAAGCTGGATAAGATAGATGGTCAAACTAACTCAAAATTACACGAAATTGTATTTCTAAGCATACTAACAAATGTGTGCTGCTCCAGTGTAATAACAAACGCACTTCCACTAGACTAACTGATCTTTTTAATATTGGAAAATAACATACTGCATATATAACTGTTTTTAAAATTTTGGTGCCGTAGAAAATTGGAGGCCCTAGGCCACTGCCTTGGTGGTCTTGGGTCAGGGCAGGGTCTGGTTAGCGTCAAAAATGGACGCCAACACCCAAATAATGTGAAAGCACCAAAATGTTCAACATCCGATATCCAAATAGAATGAAGTAGATAATAAAATATGAAGAACCGTAAATTGAAACAGTAAGAAATAAAATAAACACGAGAGTTTATAGTGGTTCGGCGTACTCCGGCCTACGTCCACTCCAAAAGTTTTCATTTTAATTATATTGCTAATTACAGTTATAATGATTTGAATTTGAGTAATAAAAATGACAGAGTGTAACCAAAAGAGAAGTAGAAGAGAGCCAGAAAGAAGATCCATTTTCTTGAGCCAATGATACGGTATTTATAGGGGAAGACATGCAAATATCCAGCTGAAAATCCACGTGCATAAAACCGAAGCCGAGAAGGACCGATCTAGAAAAAATGGGGCTCATCTAGGGCCATATGAGCGATCGACACTGATTGCTATGGGGGGTCGGCACCGATCGGTCATGCATGCCTTGTGGGGCCCGGCGATCGCATGCGTGGATCCCCCTTTGTTTCATCTCCGTGTTTTCATAGTATGGTTTGATAGATACGATTGAAAGACGAATAAGGAGCCGCGTATATGAGCTTGAGCTCTTGCAATCAACTGGTGCATTTCGGAGAGGTCTGACTGCTTAGGTTCATTATGCGTTTGAAGCCTTGAGCAATCGACCATTCAGACCCTTGACGCTCGACCGTTAAGACATTAACTTGATTTTTCACCATTTCTCAAAGCAAGCGATCGACTGCTCCGACTTCACCAGTGAACACTCAGGCTTTTAGATGACATGTTTTGAAGTTATTTTGGCTTTTTCTCGCTTAGGCTTCTTCCGTGATCTTCTTGGATATTATGGATGATTAAGAGGTAACAAGGTGCCTAGCTATATAAACTCTACTTCATTTCTTTATAGTTATTACAATTATTCTCCATCCATTGTTATTACATAGGCACTAGCATATCAAAACTGTATCATTCTCTATTAAACATCTCTCAATAATAAAATTCTCTATTCTCAAAGTGAATTAATACTATCAAATCGATATTTGAACCACAATAGATCATGTGTGTTCTTTGTTTGCGCATATTATGCGTTTATCTATTGCATGTGATTGTTATTGTTCTTAAAATAAAGATATTTGAAATTTGTTGATTGACAACTATATCGATCCACTGCTTTCACCACTGGATGTTAATTTAGGGATCCCCATTAGAAACCCTTAAATAAAGATACACAATCGTCGTTATACCATGTGAAATAAATATGATTATAAAACACAATGAGCTCATATAGATCCTAGGCACATGTAATATCCTTTATTTCGAGCCCCAAAAATGAACATCTATCATAACAATAGCATTCGGCGTTATTGATGCCAAAAAGTGTCGGCTGGACGGCAAAAAATAGTTTTTCGATGCCTTTGTGATCGTACAAAAGACAAGCATGGTAAAGAATTCTCATGCCATTCGTGGGGTGTTCGCCGATGTCTATTCGACGCAATATTTTTCGACGCCATCTCAATGTTCGAAGCCTTTCCAATGGCATTAGTAGGGGAGTTATTGACGCCTTTCTGATGCATCTTTTCCGACACCATTAAGAAGCCTTTGCTTTCCGATGTCTTGTCGACATCTATTTATAATGCAATTTCAAAATTTTCTCATGCCTTATTGTTGCTCGATTTTCTCTCATGTAATTAGCAAGTCGATTAAGACATGGACTGGCTCAATCAAAGTCGACCTAGTTACCCTACGACAGGCCCGCACATGCCAGCCCAAGCTTAAGTTGGTTCCAAACCAGCACATCTGCTCAGTAAGGCGTCAAGCTAAAGATTGGTCGTCTTATCCCACGTAGCCTTTACAGTCAATTCATCAAGTGAAGTCAAAGCTAAGTATTGCGTTGGCCAATCCAATCTGGTCTGGCTCAGTGACGACCAACTCTCTTATGCAATACACTTTCAGCTTGACTCCAAGTCAGCCTGTCCCTGTGCAGTTAAAGCGCTCGGCAGATTCAATGCGGTGGAGGTGCAAAAAGTCATGGTGGGGATACAACGAGGATATAGCAGATGACTCTAAAATAGCATATAAAACTCGTACTTAATATTTTTACAAATATATAAATGGTAATTAAATGAAAATTTAACATTCAATTGAATTATAATTAATACATAAATAATTTTAAATAAAACATGTGCGAATATACTGTAAATAAACATAAAACTATTATATAACATAATTGAATTTAGTAGAATATTAGATTATTTTCATTTTTGAAAATATATTAAAAATTCAATTAAATAAATTAATACATAATTTTTATAATGTATAAATGTCATTTTTCAATTCATTTCTTTTAAAGAAGATATAGCGGAAATAGCGGAATATAGCGAGAATAACGGGATATAGCGGAAATAGCGGGGCTTAAAGCAAAAAGCCTATTTTTGGGGCTATATGAAAAAATCGTAGCGGTAGAAATCCGTATGAGATATAGCAGGGTTATAGCGGGGCATTAAGTGCACAGGCCTGTCCACTCAACATCACTTCAGTTGCCGGCTGACACCACTCAAGACTGCCTCACAGCCAGCATATTCAACAAGACTGTCTCAAACATGATCCATCCTTGGCTCGGCTTCAATACAACCGCCTTCGATCAGTCCAATGTAGTATGTTCTGTCATCTCATATTTGGCCTGACATTACCTCCACAGCATGGTCATTAGCACTAGTCAACTCTCCACAAACATAGGCAAGAAAAACAAGCCCGCACATGGCTATCTGCATCCAAACTGGCTTCAAGCCAGCCTCTTTAGACCAACTCTATAGCCGGTCGGTACACTCGGGCAGTTTCAGACAACACCCATCTATCAAGGTCGGCCCAAGCATATTCATCTCCGACTCGACACCACTATAGCCTATCTTGTCACATCATAGTTGGCTCGTCCTATTCTTTACACCTTGGTCATTAGCAATGTTCAACTTCCAGTATCATTGAAGCCCGGCCAAAGTCATCCATTTTCTGTGCCATATAGGCATGCGAAAGTAAATGATAGGCCATGCATCCAACTGCACAGGATACTATAGCGAAGAAGCTGGAAATACACATAGTTCTGCAGTGAAGCTACGGTATTGAATAAAATGCATATAGGAGCATCAAAAATTAAAATCACCTTGGATGATGATTCCTTCCACTTTCTCCTTCATCGATGGAACATTCGTTAAAGACGGAGTGACATTAAGTGCATATACTTTCACTATCTACTTCTTCTTTGTTGGGTTGGGACAATCCTTTTGAATATGCTCGAACTTGTTGCAGTTGAAGCATTTCTTCCCCTCAGCGTTGCAGTTCTTATTCAGATGACCTTTCTCGCCATTATTATAGTAAGTAGGTTCCCACTTGCCCTTCTTCTGACCATCCTTGTATTGAAGCTGCTTCTTTTTCTTGTTTTTGTTCAACTTTCTCTTGCCTCTCCCGCTTGCTTAGAGCTTCGACCCATCCTATGAAACAACAACCTTCTTCATTGGGTACATGCTCTCATGTCGTAAAGCCATTTCGACCACCTTCTCAAAGCTCTCGTTAGTGTGACCAATCAGCTCTTTCATATGATCACTCAAACCAACAATACAGTTCTCATTCTTTTTCAATGGAGTCTCGATGAAAGACATCCTATATTTTGACAAAGTGTAGAATTCAGCAGCGTACTATGAAACAAATAAGTCACCTTGTTTTAGGTTAAAAAATTTCTTGAACAATGCCGACTTTTAAGCTGCCATATGAATTTCTCTTCAAATCTGGTTTGGAATCGATCCTAAGTAAACTGATCCTCAGCAGTAGCAGCTCGAAGACCGTTCCACCAATCCATCGCTCTTTCTTGGAGTTGTCTAGATCCCAACCTCCTCTTCGTAGCATCATCCAACTCCAAGTCATCAAAAATTCTTTTGTAGGTATCTAACCAATCATGCACTTCCATAGCTTATTATGTCCCTTGGAATGGTTTTCTACCAAGGTTAGAATAGTCCTTGTTCAGCTTGACAAACTCGGCTCAGGTCGGCTCTATGCACCTGCACCTGAGCACCACAACTAATAGCAACACCTAGAGTAGCCACTTAGGCATTTCATAACATGTTCCTCATCATCTCCGTTAAAATGGTCTACATATCAAAGTTAGTCGCCCCGAACCCGCTCCCTCTTCCACTCCAGAGACAGAATTCCTAGTAGCATTTCTCATTTGTTAGCTCATTCTTTATCTATAATAAGAATGATCATTTTTCCAAAAAGAAAAGCTGCATCAATGGTACTCTTGTGTGTAATGTGACTTATATGCTATATATATTACTGTATAGTTTTGAAAACCAAAATATAACAAGTACGCTCTCTCATATATCACTCGATTCGTCCTAGAGTAATAACTCGTACTCTATCTTCGATGGACCCAGGTATCCCTTAGGTTAACTATGCAACCCAAGCTCAAATACCAAGTGTGACGACTGGCTTACACCTATGGTACTCGATATGACATGTAGAGTGGCTGTAGCAGTACTCAGCCGATGTAGGACGATAGTCAAGGGTGATATAATAATAAAATCCAAACATTAAACCTGTCGTATATCTCATTGCGTAAGGATAAAATATAATAATCATCATAAATATAAAACATGTGAGTTAGTAATAACTAAAATGAACTACATAATCATAGTGCAATAAGTTCATAGTTAGGGATCTAAATTTTGTATGATTGTCAAACATCCGGCTCGGTCTATGGCTGCAAGGCATATGGTCTGGGTCCGTACAATTCTTATTTATGACATAAATTAGGAAAAGATGAAATTTATGAAACCAAGTCTATCCGAAAATGTTCAATGTTTTTCTATTGTCCAAACATTGTCCGGTCGTTGTCCAACTCGTACGAACAATATTCGAACTCAAATTTTTGTCTAATTTGTGTTCCCCCAATCTCTTATAGGACATGACACAGACACACCTCCATCTGGTCTGATCCAACCCATTTACACCCCAACTTATAGTAGATATAGCACAAATCATAGAGTTTATACATCAATTAATAACTCAAATGATAAACTATCTCTAGTAACAAGTAAACACTGATAAAGCTCCACAATAATACATAGTCGAGTACAAACAAAATTAAGCCTAAATATAAATATATGTGAAAACGTAGCCTCCAGCTAGTCCATCTGCAAAATGTCATGTGTTATTCCATACTGTTATCTAGTATACTCATTTAAGAGTACCCGAGATAATAAAAAGCAAAACCTAAAAACCTTAAGTCAAATAATGGTCTCGTATGCGTGATCTACAATCTCAAAATACTATAAAAGACGATAGAGTAAAATATAGGACATAGGGTATGGAGAATCATACATGGCCTATCCCTGCATCCAAAGAGTTAGCACATAATAGTATATGTTAATTTATTAGCATCATCATCATATGGGTGTACTACAAGTCAAAGTACAACGTCGAGTGTTTAGGCATATAAATCCATAGTACCTACATCATGTGACATCCCTAGAGTGATAAAGCAAACATAGCGTCCCTCTAACAATCCACACATCACCCGCGTGTGTTGGATATATGATAGCTTATATGGCTTAGTCAGTAGCCAGAAACTAGTAAAACTCTCGGTTGCTTGATGATCAACTCCATGCCACTTCATAAGACTAGGAACTAGACTACTATCTTAAAGTCCAAGGTAAGACAAGGTCTACGATCATAATATTTGTGATACAGTCATAATCCAGGTGGGTGCCCCGACATACCTCCTCTTTTCGAGCACACCGAATACCTCCGAGTCATCAACGATCCCTTTGGACACATCTCTGTATTAGAACATGATCAACGTTCCATTCCATTCATCTCCATAGTAAAACACGGTCATCATTCCACTCACAAGTTCTCATCATTGAACTTGCCCTTATGGATCATCATCACAAATCATCATAGAGTCGCCATATTCAAAACATCTCTAGACACCAATCAAAGGTCATAGAGTCATGACATCAAAGTCCCGAAACATTTGAGTCAATGCATCGCGTCATCACTCTAATAACAAAAGTGCTCATCACACGACCATAAATCTTGAACCAAGCATCAAACGAACATGCGAACCATCATAGCACAATCCCCTAAGCCCAAGCTTTAATCCTTTAAAACTCAATATGGTTGGCACTAACCATTCATGGTCACCACCAACCATATATGGTCATCACCGGCCATATTTTCCAACCTAAGTGTTGGAACCCTTAAAATTCTCTTAGCATGCCTTCTTTTCTCGAAGCATTTTTTCACCAGCCTAAAGTTTCTGCATGCTAAGCCCGAAGTCCATAGTCGCACTTGTAAAACCAGTCAATGTTAAAACTCAAGCCCAAAGTCTTCTACCCCTTATCCCAAAGTTTTTGCAATGTCGCCTTTAAACTCTCATCCCCAAAGATCGAAGCAAACTACCCTCCACCATAACCTCTCTCCACCGACCAGTCTTTGAAATCACCCAAAACTCCATCATTCCATCTCTTAGCTTCCCTAAGCCTTCATGAACACTCTAAATCAATTGCATCAAACATTCATCCAACAACTATATGCAAGTATTATACAACATCCAAGCATTATTCCTAAGCAATACAAACAATATCCAACCATTTATAACATCCTAGATCCATTAAAATATAAAATGACAACCGGTATGGTTAAGCATTCAAAAACTAACCAAAATCAACATTTATCTTTATAAATCCATTTTAAAACTAATATTAAGGTTTGATCTATGTCAAAATTCGTTTTAACAGTTAAAATCATTTTCAAAAATAAATCACTTTTTAATTATATAAACTGGCATACTAAAGTAAGAAGTGCAAACCACTCACCAAGATCCAAAAATACATGAATACTAAGGTAAATTTGGTATGAATAGTAGTCTTCACGAATCCCAAGACACCCCCCAAATAGTAGATTCACTGATTCCCTTGCTAATCTCCTTCTGATGGCTTGATTTGGTTAATTAAAGTAAATAATTTGGTTTCTTTTTGGCTATAGAGATAATTAATGGAGGTTTTTAACTGTTTTTGGAAAGTAATAATGAATGGAGGTTGCCTCTCAGCTCTATTGGGCACAAATCCTGAAAAGGGATTTTTGCCTTAACCGGGCTTCACTAATTATCTGCTGATCTATCCAAAAACCATCAAACCTCAAATGGTAAGTCAAAAAGGTATTATAATCACTCTATGGAAAAAGAAACCATTATATCTTTCAAAAGGAAGCGGTATCAGACAATAATTTAGTAGCTGCCAAAAGTTATAGGCCTTAAAAGTTTTCAGGGTCAAAACCGTCCAATAAAATTAATAAGGATAAAAAATGCCAATACTCAATATTATCCAAAGTTATAACATCATACAACTGCATTTGGTTTTAAAAATAATATTTTACGATTCTCCGGTACATAATACACGGGGTAATACAAAGTGATCGGGGCAGGCATATGGAAAGCATTGAGAGTTTAATTCTAGACTTAGCAAAATTTTGTTGAAGAAAAGTGATTGGGGTCGATCACTCCTGCTTGGTGTTTTTAGGCCTGTTGCTTCAGGTTTTAGGTGCTCTTGACTTAGGACAGGCATGAGGCGATTGGGGAAATTTTGAATTTTGGACTTAGCCAAATTTTGAGGTCAGCACGGGTTAAGTGAAAAGTGGAAAACTTTGATTTTGGGAATTTTTTGGTGATGGCCAAAGTAATTGGTACCTACCACTCTTGGTGGTGGCTATGGGGTCTAGCACTCGAAGGCTTGCATGTAATGTTCCAGTGTTCATGTGCATGTGTTCGTTCGGTCGTTTGACATTGTTTTTGATGGTTGCAACACGATGGAGATCGATGATAAAACAACGAGCCAAAGGAAAGATGCTTCGACATGATGATTTCAGAATTTTAATGAGACACTACAAGAAAAACCATTTACGGTTGCAAAAAACTATGGCGTTTTATCATAAATGCAACCAAAAATATTTTTCCCAAAATATGTTTCGTGACTAAAATTTTTTTGTTCCCGCTCCTTAGAAAACTTTTTCCGCCTAGCCAAAAATAAACGTGACCAGTCATTGTTTTCCATCTCACGTATACTTAGGAAACTCTCTCCCCATTTCGATCTACTTCTACAGAAATTTTTTTCCCCTTTTCAATCCCGGTGGCAGCCAGCAATCGCTCAAATTTCATCAACTGAAGATCAAGTTCCCCTTTTCATCGTCCACTCCATCCTTGCTCAACGTCCTCGCGGCATTACTTAACATCCTCGCGGCAGCCAACAATTGCTTAGGTATATTTAGGTACGAATCGTCTAAATCGATTTTGTGATTCTATTTTGATTTAACCCTAATTTGCATGCATCGTATATTCGAATTTCTGCCTAATTTCTAACTGAAATTGTTGATTCAACCCTAATAACGAAGATATTTTATTCAACCCTAGTTTACATCTTTATATATTTATGTTTTTTTTATTAAATGAATAAAAGCTTGGCTATGTCTAGGGTTAAACTGTGTAATTGTTTTACCGTTTTAACCAAAGTACAAATTTTGTACACCAAGTACGAATAATCACAAAATTGAATTATGGAAGATATTGAATATCAACATGTTTGGACATGGAGAGTCTGGCTACACCCATGATTATTGTGTATATACACACACACACATATAGAGAGAGAAGAATAAAAAAAATATGCAACGATATTACATAATATTATTGTACTTGTCTAGCATTTCAAATGCTACACAAATTGGCAATGGTATTATTTACCGTTGAATATATACTTATCCGACATGTTGAATGCAGTCTAACTTATCCGATTTAATACACCAAATAAGTAACTAACACCCCAGTTGCCAAGGAAACTCGAGATTGCTATAGCTGGTTGAATTCAGCCAAAACATTCTCCATTGGACCCCCATTGAAATGGTTCTTACAGTGAAGTATGAGTTGCTTTTAGCAATCTCCTGGGCTACAAGCGCTGTAAATCAACATAGAGTTTTACCTCTATGATATCCAAAATTGTGTTGCTTGAGAAATTGTAATTAAGAGAATTTAACATCTTACTTTCAAGAACATGTAGACTAAGTGATATCCCTTGTGAAATACTGGTATGTATGTGTAAAGTCGGTGAGATCAAATCCCATTAGACGCTAATTAACCACGTTGGAAAAAAACATAGTGTTTACTATAGTGCTTGAATGCTGAGAAGTCTCTGATTTACAGTGTACTGATTGAACAAAACGAACATCAACAAAATCATCACAAAATAGCATAATTTCAATAATATATATCATATTCATCTTAAACATTTATTTATCCATCATCTGTACAATATATTCACGGAAGAAACTAGTTGCTTTACTAGTAGCATACTAAAGAACAAATATGTAGCCAAGAGCTTTGAAGTAAAATCCATCCAATCACATACTTATATAACTAGTAAGGAAGGAATAGTTTAAATTTTTGAATATTTGTAGCTAATGAAACATGATTGGAATTCGATTTAAACAAATACAAAAAGCTCCATGTTTCTGCAACCTTCAGCATAGACAAAATCATATAACGTATTCTCATTGTCAAATTACAAAGAAATCGTTATCTTTTGTTATGAGCAAACATTACGACTTAACATTTCAACAAACATTTTTCCTCCTATTACCATGATCCAAATCTTTGGTCTAACATTTAAAATACAAAATCAGTAACTATTGAGTAAAATCGCAAATACGAACAAAATGTCAACAGTTTACCTTATCGCCATAACCACCAGGCCTATGCCAGCTGGGCGGATCAATCCGAACTTCCTTCCTCCTGAAAACTTCTAAAATATCGATCTCATCCACGTGCTTCATAGATTTTTTGGCTGAGTCCACGAAAATACTGAGCGATTCCATCATATCATTGAAACTCCTCTTCTCTCTATATTAACAAAAATTCATTGAAACGTCATTGAACAAAGTTTTATTTGGCTAATCTTTAGAATGATTGGGTGGCCCGATATTAAGAAGTACTATTAACGTAGTAACTTATTTTAAAAAAAATTAGTATCAGACATAGGAAAAGGAGGTGTCACCAATTTCTACGTCAAAGATTGGGAACTTATTTGCCTTCATATGTCGACGATGGAAAAGGATTGGGTTTTTTTTAAACAGGTGATAAAACAATGCTTAACTTAATATGTATTTTGAGAATTAGAACATGTAATATAATATTAAAACTCAATTTCTTTTTTATGTTTTTAACTTTTGTCATAGAACTAGCATAGAGTATCGACAAGGAGCAATGAATTTCGTGCATGCTGCAAAGAGGAATGTAAGAAGTGTAGAAAAAAATTTATGCCCTTGCAAAGATTGTCGAAATCGTAGTCGTCATGATGATCACATCATCGTTGAACATTTAGTTATTAGAGGAATGGATCCTAAATACATACACGGTGTATGGTTTAACCATGGCGAACAGATAATTGAAGAGAAGAAAACAAATACGTTTGACATATATGATTTATTCAAGATGATTCACTATGAAGATGAAGATTTTTTGAATGATGATTTTTTTCATGATGATAAAGATAATGTTGATTCTTAGAGTAAAGAGGATGAGTTACTCAAGAACTTGGAAGATGCAAAAACTCCATTATATCATATGGTTGCACATATCACACAAAATTATCTGCCATCATCGTCTTGTTTAATCATAAATGTGAGACTGGCTTGTCTGATAGTGGGTTTGATAAGCTTTTAACTGTGCAACGTTTATTTTTGCCGAAGAATAACGTGCTTCCCAAAACCTTATATGAAGTAAAGAAATTTCTTAGTACATTCGACATGGGTTTTGAAAAGATACATGCTTGTGAGAATGACTGTTGCCTTTTCAAAAAAGAATACAAAGATTTAGATATTTGTCCAAAATGTGGTTCTTCGAGATGCAAGAAAAATCAAGATACTAAAGAGGTTATAAAAGGTATTCCAGTTAAAGTGTTGAGATACTTTCCAATAATTCCTAGATTTAAAAGAATGTATAGATCTCAAAAGATGGCAACAGATTTAAGATGGCATATTAAAATACAAGCAAAGATTGAAAAATGCGTCATCTCGTGGATTCTATGACATGGAAAATGGTGGATGAAAAGTATACATCTTTTTCATCCGATCCATGCAATCTTAGGCTTGGTCTTGCTACAGATGGATTCAATCCATTTTCCATGTTGAGTTTGAAATATAGTTGCTGGCCGATAATGCTTGTGACATACAATCTTTCGCCTATATTGTGTATGAAGAAAGAAAATATTATGTTATCTTTACTTATTCCAGTCCCAAAGCAACCCGGAAATGATATTGATGTATATTTGGCGCCTTTGGTGGAAGACTTGCATCATTTGTGGTGTAATGGAGTTAATGCTTACGATGCATTTAGTAAAACTTTGTTTAAATTGAATGCAATTTTGCTATGGACGATTAATGATTTTCCGGCTTATGGAAATCTTGCTGGATGTCGTGTGAAGGGGGAAAAAGGTTGCCCATTATGTGGTGTCAATACCCATTCTCGTTGGTTGAATCACAGTTGAAAGAGCGTCTACATGGGTCATAGAAGATTTCTACCTACTGCAGATTCATGGAGGAAACAAAAGGCATTGTTTGATAACACTATAGAAAAAGGTAGTGCTCTTAGAATTCTAACTGGGAGAAACATTTATGCATTGTTGAAGGATTATCCAAATGATTTTGGAGAAGAAAAAGAAGAGAAAAGTAAGAAGAGAAAGTGTGCTTATGATACAGAATATGAGTATGATAATATTAACAATTCTACAGCATTGGAGCTATCAACTTGGAAGAAAAGATCGATTTTCTTTGATTTGCCATATTGGAAGGTTAGTAGTTAATTTATTTATTTTTCATTGTTTTAACATAAGAAAAACCCAATAATGCGTTATGGTTTTGGTTTTCGCAGGAACTTCCATTACGTCACAATATAGATGTAATGCATGTGGAGAAAAATACCGGTGAAAGCCTATCGGGCACGATGTTGCATGGTAATAAATCAAAAGATGGAACCAACTGTAGAAAGGATTTAGAGGATTGGGGAATTCGAAATGAGCTTCATGCACAACCTCGTGGGAATAAAACATATCTTCCACCGGCTCCATACATGTTGTCAAATTCCGAGAGAAAAATATTTTGCAAAAGATTGTACGATTTCAAAGGACCAGATGGCTACTGTTCAAATTTGAAGAATCAGATTTCGTTGCATGATTGCAAAATTAGCGGATTGAAGTCACATGATTACCATGTATTAATGCAACAGTTATTGCCAGTAGCATCGAGAGGATTAATGGCAAAGAAGGTAAGAAAAGCAATAATTCGCTTATGTTCTTTTTTCAACAAATTATGTCAACGTGTTCTTGATAGAGAGAAGGTAGAACAAATCAATGTTGAGATTATTGAAGTTTTATGCGAACTTGAAAAAAAATTTCCACCATCTTTTTTTGATATAATGGTACATTTGTCCATTCATCTTGGAAAAGAAGCACTAATGTGTGGACCGGTTCATTTTCGTTTGATGTACCCATTCGAACGATATATGAAGACACTTAAAGATTATGTAAGAAACTATGCACGACCAGAGGGATGTATTGCAGAATCCTATCTTGTAGAAGAATCCATGATGTTTTTCAATGAATTTTGAAAAAATCTGGACATATAGAGGAGAAAGAAGCTCGAAATGAAGATTATGAAAGCAATGTAATACCTGAGGGACGTCCGATGTAACGACCCGATATTTTGGACCATTCGCATCCATTATAAGTGTATAAGTAGACACTCATGCCAGAATTGAATTGCTCAAAATACCGCGTTGTTAATTTAAATTTGGCAAAACTGAACATATACAGTAAATAAAATAATCACAGATCACAGACACAGAGTAATAAGTGCAGCGGAAATAAAAGAGATAGTAGTTCATGAAGCTACTATATAAATCTATGAGTTACATCAGAGTTAAACCAGATACAACGGAAGAGTAATATGATACATCAGATACAAATCAGAATACATCACTGGAATTATCGAATACTGAAAGGAGAATAGATGGCTGGATCTTCAAGCAAAGCTCCAACTTCAAAGGTGAGTCTCGAATACTGGTACACTCAGTCTGACCCGAGCGTAAAGCAAAACACAAGACACTCGAGTCAGGATTAACATTCTTATATTAATAAATCCAACTCAAGTGAAATAGCAATTGAAATACAAGTAACTCAAAGGATGTTAGAATAACCATCCTTTAAGGATTCGTTAAACTATCTACTATGTAGTAGTGTACGATAAGTAGATAATGCCTATCAGTAATATAAAATATCAAAATAGTGTTAAGTCATGTCCCATTCCACCCTTAACACATTTTTATTCCCAAGAGCATATACAAGACCGTAGTTTCCCCAAAACCGGAAGTCACCAGAGGGCAATCCATATACTAAAGGTACAAAACAAATCGTAGTGGTCGCGTATAGAGATACAAGTATGACAAGGCACATGAGGCAATACCCAAGGTAGTGAAACTACCGTTCGCCTGATCCGGACTGGTGAGAACGCATCGCCGCAGCGACCGCAACACCGCGAAACAACACTCCCAAAATCAAGGGTGCACCAATCGACAACAAGTAATGAGTAATTTGAAGAAGTGTGTTCGCTTGAGGTAGCTGACCTCCATTTGGCCCGGCACGGCTCCTGTTTTAGTCATTTCCAATTTGACACAAGTGTCAAGGCTATCCATTATCGTTCTCTTTCTTCAGTCATCACGTACATCATTCCAACCACTTCATTCTGGATCACACTCCGCGTATAGTTATTAAAGTGGTTTTCGGTTTAGACAGAGAGTATGTCCATAACCGATTCCAGTCTCTTTAATAACTTTCGTAATTATTACACCGATTGGTCGTTTATATTTTTCAAAAACCAAATCAAATTCAATTTCAATTTCAATTCGTAAACCAACATTTCATTTGTCTTTCTAAATCAATTTCCAATATTTACGTTTCAAAACTTCATAATTACCATTTCAAAATCTTATAATTCAATTTCAATATCTATTTAAAACCATTCAAATATTGATTCAAGTTCGTATATAAGTTTCATTCTGAAATCATTTGATTTAATTTAACATTCAAATCAATTTAAGTTCATTAATCGATTTCATTCAATATTCGTTAAGTTAATTATCATTCAAAACAATTTTTATTTAATTTCCAATTCATTAAATCCATTATTTAAATTCAACTTCCTTATTTCAAAACTTACAAATTGAATTAAATTAAATTCATCAAATCAAATTCTTTAATTTCAAGTCTTACATTAATTTCAATAAATCACATTTTATTTCTTGTTAAAGAAATTCAAAATTCACTTATTTACATACTTAAATAATTTTCCAAAACTTAATAAATAAAGTAACTCAATTTCAATTATTTACGAAGTAAAAATTTACTTATTAAAAGTTCAATTTCACTTATTAAAGAATTCAATTTAATCATTAAATAATTCAACCTTATTTAATTATTAAATAATTCAAAACTTAATTATTAAATAAATTCAAAGTTTAATAATTTCAAACTTAATTGTAATTTCAAACTTAATTATTAAATCATTTCTCAAATTAAATAACATTCTTCCATCAATTACATTGTTAACATTTTGTTTCAGATTATTAAATATTAACCTTTCCTTTCATAAAAATTCAAATTCCAACTTCATTTCAAAACCTTATCATTTATTCAAATAAAATATATATTTTTTCAAATCAAATTATTTGACCAATCGGTTTTATTTAATTTTCTATCCTAGTTCAAAGTTCAATTTGGGTATTTATCATTTCAACCCGATTCTAATTCAATACAAAATCAAAGCATAGTAAAGGGAACTTGCAGTGTGATAACTGGGATGGTGTCAAAGTAAATAAACAAGTAATAACAACAAACAATAACAATCCAATAATCAATTCAAATAATCCCGAAATAACCTTATTAATTCGCATTGTTATTTGTACGAATTAATATAATTATTTCTAGAATCTACACTATCATTTCATGTAGATTAAAGATTATTACATTGCGGTTTTCACTTGTCATTCAATTTCAATTTTTACACTACAACAATTAATCCAATATACGTCGATGGTTCAAAGTGTAACTATCACTATTCTACATGTCAATTAATTTAAAAAAATAAAAGGGGCCATATTCAACTAATCAAATTCAACATATATGTCGATTCAAATTTTTATTTATCCTACGTCAATTTATTTGCATAATATTTATCACTTTATACATTACAATTTTAACGTCCAATTGTAAACATCAAACAATCCATCATTTAACAACCAAATTAGATTATCATTGCATATATAATAGATAATGGTGTCAGATGTCATAGGTTAACTGATATAGGTAATAATAGTGTAAATATCTAACAGCAGCATATTTCAATTGTCGTTTCAATTGAAATCAAATTTAATAGATAAAAGAACGTTAATCGTGAGTGAGTGCTCACCTTTCGAGGCTAGATAGATTTTGACAAGGAAGCGAGCTACAATTTTCCAAAGCAACGCTGGATGGACACGATTTGATGAAGAAAACATGAACGACGGACGAAGCTGATATCAGAAATAGATACGAATCAGAACCGGATTGATGAAGATAAATGGTATAAATGAACTTGTATGTCTAACTGTATATAAGTATTTATAGAAAATCACATTTTTTTCGAACACATATTAAATTAAATATATAGGCATTCCAAAATCATCGTTTACATCAAACACATATTTTAAAATCTAACATATACACATAATATATGATTTGAAATAAATACTAAGTCTAAACATAATTAAAAAAAAATCTCTGCCCATTTATTAAACCCAAACTTATGTATACTATACATATAAACTAATATATAGGCTCCATACATTAACACATTTTTTTTAACAATATGTATATCACCAGTACATGATGTTTCATATAATAATACTGTATTATAATACCTACGGTAGAACAACATATTCATTATATACCAATTTAATACAAAATACACAACAGCCCATAAATATGAAACTGCTTTACACAAGTACATATCAGTCGCAACTTTAAAACATATTATTATAAGATACTCGAAACTGACACAATATACATAACTCGAAACACGTACATGTGCTACAATATATAAAGTATAAACAACCCAAATGTACACAACGTATAAGTAACCAATGGGTAATACACACATATATATATAGCAAAATCTTTCTCTTATATAAACTTGAACTATATTCAGTATAAGCTTGATAATATGTTAAATATAGCTTTATATCTATTTACAAACTCATACAGTAAGGCTATGCAAATCATATTGGTGTACCTGTAGTTAATATAAACAAATATAATTATAAATTGATATAGCTTGATAATATGAGTATCTATTTACATACTCAAAACACGTACTCACTCTATAAAATATAATTATATTATAAATCTAAACATCACAACTCGAGAGTTAATATAAGCTGATACATTTGTAAAACTTATTATATATATATAGTAATCAATATAACATACGTCAGCACTACAAATATCGTATATAACAATATATAAAGAGGAGGGGGACTTACGGCCTGAGGTGGAAAGGGAAAGACGAACGGCTGTAGAGGAGGAAGTGGAAGCGGAGATCTGGTCGTTCGATGGGCGGAGAACAGGGCGAAGTCTGGCGTGGGGTTGATGTGGTGGTGGGCCATGGCTGCTCGGAAATGAAGGATATGTGGCGGGTGGATGGTGGCAGATCGGTAAGAGGAGGCAGTGCGGGCTGCTGAAGGATCAAGGCTGCTAACTGGCCTTGGTTGTAGTGGCTGCAGCGTGGAGGGAAGAGGGCGGGTTGATGGTGTTTGTAGTTAGACCGAGGGCGGAGAGGGATAGCGATGATTAGGTGGTGGGGCTGCCATGCTCGAGAAGGCGATCGGGTTGTTGAGGCGTTGGTTGCCAAGGAATAGCATGCGAAAAATGAAGGGACAAGTTTCTCACTTTTTTTTATAAATGGCATCGGCCATGAAACAAGTATGGAGGAGGTTAGATGAGTTCTGAGCAAAATATGTCTACTTCGGGTGAGGATGCCACATAGCTCGGCACGAATAAAAATTTACTCGAGAAAGATGAAGCACAGATACTAATTTTTCTCTTAAGATGAATGGACAGACAAGAAGGCCTAGAGATAAACGGACCAAAAAAAATGAACCGAACCAAATATTGAGATATTGGAAATATAAAAGTCCAACAGTTAAGAAATATTTAATGGCCTTTGACTGTTGGTTTACAGAGTGGATGATGAATCATTAAGGAATTCAAAAGGTTCTAAAATACAGAACCGGTACGGAAACCGTTCCGTGGATTTCGCTGTTTTCCCAATTTCGAAATTTTACAATTGAATATACCATAGAGATCAACACGATGAGACGATCAAAACGGTATACAAATATCAGTGGTACGGTTGGATTATAAAATTTCGAATTTTCTAATAGCGGAAAATGCAAGAAAAACGCTGAAAAATAAGATCGACGGAGCCAAAGATGTCCGAATTTGGAAAAACGACAAACTGACATCTTGCTCAGAAGATGCTTTAGAATTTTTCTATATAAAAATATTTAGGTTTCGGAAACATTTTATTTTCATCGCTTTTTAACTGATTAAATTGAAGTAAATTTACACGCGAAATAAACTTCCATATTTTCGGACGAAAATTTACCAGTTGTTATGTTTAACTAAACGCATTCCAAATATCAAATTTATATTTCAAAATTTTATCGTTTAAAATTTCAAAAAATTTCAACTAATTACGTTATTAAAAAGTTGAAATTTACGGGTCGTTACACTCTCCCCCACTCAAAACTTTTTGTCCCCGAAAAGGAACGAGGTAGGAGAATAGAAACAACCAAAAAGAAAGAAAAATAGATTTGAAATACAAAATAACAATTAATTTAAACCATATAAATTCAAATTTAAATTAATTGATATTCAATAATTGATTTAATCTATTTGATTTCACTAAAATCAATCTCAACTATTTCTAAATTCATTATCTTATTATCCAATTATCTTCAATTTACAATTTCTAAAACCATAAATTTGAATAGTCTTTTGTTATAACATATTTTATTCAACAAAATTAATTCTTCTTTATTCCAAATTATAATTAAATTTGTTCCACTAAATATATCTTATTACATATATTTAACCCGTATAAATTAATTTAAAACATAAAAGTTTCGATTTAAATTAATTTACATCTATTAATTTCTTTTAAATTCAAGGTATTTTCATATGTTGATCAAATTTCAATTTATTAATTCTTTCAAAACAATTTATTAATTCTTTCAAAACAAATTTATTTCATTATTAACTGAGTTTACTTATTATCCTATCTAGCTCTATTAACATCTTTATAATCAAAATTTAGTGTATAACATTTATTATAAACACTCAAATTTTATTTATAAATTCAATTTATCTTATATATTATCCAATTACATATTCAACTTCTGAATGATTTAGGTAAGTTGTATTAGAATGCAGTTGAACAATATACAAATAAAATTTCTCAATTCAATTATTCAAGTTTAAATATTTATTCCAAATTTTGATTTTATTTATAATTAAAATCATCTTTTAACAAAATTTAAGAATTGGGTTTCCGATTAACTTTAAACAATTTAGAGATATATATAATATATTTATATCAAATCAAATTAAATTTTAAAATAAGATACCTATATATATATAAATCAAATTATACTGAAGAAATTCAAATCAAAATATTTTTCCAAACAAAACCGTAGCAAAGCTACAGAATGGTTTCTCCACTTCGAAACTCGAAAATGAATGTCGATGATGCGGCCGCCATCACCGAAATTATTTTCCAGCGACAAAGAGAAGAGCACTGATTTCAACATTTTAAAAATTCTTTGAAAACGATTTCTATTCGAAAATAATATATACTTTAAAATTTTAAAAACCAAAGTACGAAATCACCGGAAACTAATAAATCCTCAAATTTCTGAATTAAATTCATTCAAATTCCAATCAATTTATAACCAAGTTTATAAATTCATTTATTTATATTATCAATGGTTTACAAAACAATAAATGTAAATCAAATATTATTATTTCAGACAACAATTTCATTAACAATTTAATTTCAGAAAAATTATATTTATATATAATATAATCATACAAAACTTTTATTTTATTTATCAAATTTGAAAACGATATTGTGTTGGTTTGCTCTGCTCAAGTGTTTTGGAAATCCTATCGATAGCGTTGATCAGACGAATCGATCGAAAACCCAAATCAACATCAACAACTCAAACAACACAATATAAAAACATTTTAAAATTAATTTACAATACACTTCCTCACTTAACGATACAATAATGGATTTCAAAGCAAGGATAGGGATTCAAATTTTTGGTAGACTCAAATCAAAGAGAATTTCGATTCGAAGATAGGTTTGAACAAAGACGAGATAATTAAATAACAAAATAAGGCGATGGATAAGTTTATATAAATCGCGGGCAACCTTAACCGGGTCGACCGTGACTTCAAAAATAAGATCGGTGTAGAATTCCGAGGTAAATCGACATTCGATCTCAAGAAATAGAATTCAGGTATAACAGGAGATAGATAGCATCGTAAACCGAGGATACAGAAATCTCCGGTAAATCAATGCCTATTGTAAAGGAGTTTTGCTCCTTTACGAATCATTCGAAGATTGGCGAGACCGCCGATCTATTATAGATATCATTCAAAATGGAGTTATGAGGTGCTCCAGAATTGAAAGAAGACGAATAGTGAAGGACACGAATGAATTTCGGAACCGAGAGGAACGTTCCAAAATTCAAAGGAATTGAGTCAAGGGAAGAGATTGAAACTCAAATGAGAGTGATTCTGTAAATACATTTACCCTATATGTTAAGTTTTGCCTAGAGCTACCAAAGCTCTAATACCAACTGTAACGACCCGATATTTTGGACCATTCGCATCCATTATAAGTGTATAGGTAGACACTCATGCCGGAATTGAATTGCTCAAAATACCGCATTGTTAATTTAAATTTGGCAAAACTGAACATATACAGTAAATAAAATAATCACAGATCACAGACACAGAGTAATAAGTGCAGCGGAAATAAAAGAGATAGTAGTTCATGAAGCTACTATATAAATCTATGAGTTACATCAGAGTTAAACCAGATACAACGGAAGAGTAATATGATACATCAGATACAAATCAGAATACATCACTGGAATTATCGAATACTGAAAGGAGAATAGATGGCTGGATCTTCAAGCAAAGCTCCAACTTCAAAGGTGAGTCTCGAATACTGGTACACTCAGTCTGACCCGAGCGTAAAGCAAAACACAAGACACTCGAGTCAGGATTAACATTCTTATATTAATAAATCCAACTCAAGTGAAATAGCAATTGAAATAAAAGTAACTCAAAGGATGTTGGAATAACCATCCTTAAAGGATCCGTTAAACTATCTACTATGTAGTAGTGTACGATAAGTAGATAATGCCTATCAGTAATATAAAATATCAAAATAGTGTTAAGTCATGGCCCATTCCACCCTTAACACATTTTTATTTCCAAAAGCATATACAAGACCGTAGTTTCCCCAAAACCGGAAGTCACCAGAGGGCAATCCATATACTAAAGGTACAAAACAAATCGTAGTGGTCGCGTATAGGGATACAAGTATGACAAGGCACATGAGGCAATACCCAAGGTAGTGAAACTACCGTTCGCCTGATCCGGACTGGTGAGAACGCATCGCCGCAGCGACCACAACACCGCAAAACAACACTCCCAAAATCAAGGGTGCACCAATCGACAACAAGTAATGAGTAATTCGAAGAAGTGTGTTCGCTTGAGGTAGCTGACCTCCATTTGGCCCGGCACGGCTCCTGTTTTAGTCATTTCCAATTTGACACAAGTGTCAAGGCTATCCATTATCGTTCTCTTTCTTCAGTCATCACGTACATCATTCCAACCACTTCATTCTGGATCACACTCCGCGTATAGTTATTAAAGTGGTTTTCGGTTTAGACAGAGAGTATGTCCATAACCGATTCCAGTCTCTTTAATAACTTTCGTAATTATTACACCGATTGGTCGTTTATATTTTTCAAAAACCAAATCAAATTCAATTTCAATTTCAATTCGTAAACCAACATTTCATTTGTCTTTCTAAATCAATTTCCAATATTTACGTTTCAAAACTTCATAATTACCATTTCAAAATCTTATAATTCAATTTCAATATCTATTTAAAACCATTCAAATATTGATTCAAGTTCGTATATAAGTTTCATTCTGAAATCATTTGATTTAATTTAACATTCAAATCAATTTAAGTTCATTAATCGATTTCATTCAATATTCGTTAAGTTAATTATCATTCAAAACAATTTTTATTTAATTTCCAATTCATTAAATCCATTATTTAAATTCAACTTTCTTATTTCAAAACTTACAAATTGAATTAAATTAAATTCATCAAATCAAATTCTTTAATTTCAAGTCTTACATTAATTTCAATAAATCACATTTTATTTCTTGTTAAAGAAATTCAAAATTCACTTATTTACTTACTTAAATAATTTTCCAAAACTTAATAAATAAAGTAACTCAATTTCAATTATTTACGAAGTAAAAATTTACTTATTAAAAGTTCAATTTCACTTATTAAAGAATTCAATTCAATTTAATCATTAAATAATTCAACCTTATTTAATTATTAAATAATTCAAAACTTAATTATTAAATAAATTCAAAGTTTAATAATTTCAAACTTAATTGTAATTTCAAACTTAATTATTAAATCATTTCAACTTAATTCAATCATTTCTCAAATTAAATAACATTCTTCCATCAATTACATTGTTAACATTTTGTTTCAGATTATTAAATATTAACCTTTCCTTTCATAAAAATTCAAATTCCAACTTCATTTCAAAACCTTATCATTTATTCAAATAAAATATTTTTTTTTTCAAATCAAATTATTTGACCAATCGGTTTTATTTAATTTTCTATCCTAGTTCAAAGTTCAATTTGGGTATTTATCATTTCAACCCGATTCCAATTCAATACAAAATCAAAGCATAGTAAAGGGAACTTGCAGTGTGATAACTGGGATGGTGTCAAAGTAAATAAACAAGTAATAACAACAAACAATAACAATCCAATAATCAATTCAAATAATCCCGAAATAACCTTATTAATTCGCATTGTTATTTGTACGAATTAATATAATTATTTCTAGAATCTACACTATCATTTCATGTAGATTAAAGATTATTACATTGCGGTTTTCACTTGTCATTCAATTTCAATTTTTACACTACAACAATTAATCCAATATACGTCGATGGTTCAAAGTGTAACTATCACTATTCTACATGTCAATTAATTTAAAAAAATAAAAGGGGCCATATTCAACTAATCAAATTCAACATATATGTCGATTCAAATTTTTATTTATCCTACGTCAATTTATTTGCATAATATTTATCACTTTATACATTACAATTTTAACGTCCAATTGTAAACATCAAACAATCCATCATTTAACAACCAAACTAGATTATCATTGCATATATAATAGATAATGGTGTCAGATGTCATAGGTTAACTGATATAGGTAATAATAGTGTAAATATCTAACAGCAGCATATTTCAATTGTCGTTTCAATTGAAATCAAATTTAATAGGTAAAAGAACGTTAATCGTGAGTGAGTGCTCACCTTTCGAGGCTAGATAGATTTTGACAAGGAAGCGAGCTACAATTTTCCAAAGCAACGCTGGATGGACACGATTTGATGAAGAAAACATGAACGACGAACGAAGCTGATATCAGAAATAGATACGAATCAGAACCGGATTGATGAAGATAAATGGTATAAATGAACTTGTATGTCTAACTGTATATAAGTATTTATAGAAAATCACATTTTTTTCGAACACATATTAAATTAAATATATAGGCATTCCAAAATCATCGTTTACATCAAACACATATTTTAAAATCTAACATATACACATAATATATGATTTGAAATAAATACTAAGTCTAAACATAATTAAAAAAAATCTCTGCCCATTTATTAAACCCAAACTTATGTATACTATACATATAAACTAATATATAGGCTCCATACATTAACACACTTTTTTTAACAATATGTATATCACCAGTACATGATGTTTCATATAATAATACTGTATTATAATACCTACGGTAGAACAACATATTCATTATATACCAATTTAATACAAAATACACAACAACCCATAAATATGAAACTGCTTTACACAAGTACATATCAGTCGCAACTTTAAAACATATTATTATAAGATACTCGAAACTGACACAATATACATAACTCGAAACACGTACATGTGCTACAATATATAAAGTATAAACAACCCAAATGTACACAACGTATAAGTAACCAATGGGTAATACACATATATATAGCAAATTCTTTCTCTTATATAAACTTGAACTATATTCAGTATAAGCTTGATAATATGTTAAATATAGCTTTATATCTATTTACAAACTCATACAGTAAGGCTATGCAAATCATATTGGTGTACCTGTAGTTAATATAAACAAATATAATTATAAACTGATATAGCTTGATAATATGAGTATCTATTTACATACTCAAAACACGTACTCACTCTATAAAATATAATTATATTATAAATCTAAACATCACAACTCGAGAGTTAATATAAGCTGATACATTTGTAAAACTTATTATATATATATAGTAATCAATATAACATACGTCAGCATTACAAATACCGTATATAACAATATATAAAGAGGAGGGGGACTTACGGCCTGAGGTGGAAAGGGAAAGACGAACAGTGTGACGCCTCACCTCTATACCCACGCTAGTCAAGGACACTACGGGGTAATGCCGTCAACTAGCATGGAGAATAAGGCTGTTGAGGAGCGACCATCTGTATAATTGCTTTGTGCGAGTACCGATATGTCAGATAGTATAGCATTTTAAAGAGGAAATCCGACATACAGATACAAACTCAAAGCTGCTACACAGTGGCTATATGGACCTCATAAACAAATATAGAAATAAGCATAATATAAATCAGTCATAGGCAATTCATATCACAAAGGCGGAAATAGATATGAATATAACACATGAAGGTGTACATCAGAGTAGTGGTCAAATAAGATCCACAATAACACAAAAGAATAGATACAAGTGCAAGGCAAAAGAATATGTATACATCAAGGAATCTAATCTCAAATGTATACAACAAAAACTACTAAACTAGAGTAGTTAGCCAAAAGTCAGATGATGGTTCCAGATAGGAAGTCATGAAGAAGGACCTGTAAAATCTCAGTCTGACCCGAGTATTATTTAAGAAGAAAATAATAAACGGATCAGTCTAGCTATAATTATCAGATAAAATGAGATAGAATATGAGATATGATAATAAAACGTATGATAACAATAAAGTCATACCGTGATAAGTATACATTAGAAAATCAACAAAGGAAAATCATACAAAATCTCAAGAATCTCATAGCATCAAAAAGAATATCATATTCTTTATTTAATTCACCAAGCCACAATAAATGACATACATATCGATGCCAACTGAAAAAGGTGGTGAAACATAAATTCCAGAAATCATCAATTAGAAATCCAGAAATCACAATAAAAGGATGGCAAATCACAAACAGGAGCATGAAAGTCGGAACATTGACGCAGTGCAAACAGTACGTCCAATGAACCGGAAAGCCGAGACATCGATGTAGTACAAACGGTACATCAGATGAATCGAACATTGACGTAGTGCAAACGGTACGTCCAATGAATTGAACATTGACGTAGTGCAAACGGTACATCCAATGAACTGGAAAGACAATACAATTTGGAACATTGACGCAGTGCAAATGGTACGTCCAATGAACTGGAAAGTCGAGACATCAATGTAGTACAAACGGTACATCAGATGAATCGAATATTGACGCAGTGCAAACGGTACGTCCAATGAATTGAACATTGACGTAGTGCAAACGGTACGTCCAATGAATCGGAAGGCCGAGACATCGATGTAGTGCAAACGGTACATCAGATGAATCGAAACACATTAAAAGTACTTGGGTTGCCAGCCCACAAAGAAATGAGACGAAGCTCAATAAAAAGAAATACAGTCCTTCACATGGACAAAGAGACATCGCACATTGCTAGTCTAAACCATAAAATGATCATCATCGATCATAAAGAAGTGTCGATTACACTAAGCTAGTAAATATAAGAGTTTAGCTTCACGTCCCATAACCACTTGCTTAACTCAAATATTTACGAACAGATTGTAGATCTCCACTAGAAAATTGTCACAAGAGGGTTCAATCGAACAAGTCCATCAATTAACCGACGAAGTAAACGCAAGCGTTTCATACCACTTGTTTTGCTAGGCCGTTTAATTATATTTTCTCATACGAATGAAGTAAAGGTTTGTATATACTAATAGATTAGAAAACAGTTTTATAAACGAGTTTGATATTGAAAATAGAGTTGAAATCGTTTTGATGAAGAAGTTTTGATATTTAATACTAGTATAGAAAACCATTATATTTTGAAGTGACAAATCATAGAAGTGATTGTAGAAACAATCAATCATAAAAATTCACATTCGAAGACGTGAATAAAATCCAAAGAAATCGATATCAAATCCATCAAAATGGATATTCTCAAAAGTCCAAAGAGAGAAGTCATCAAACTCGATAATAATTGATAACAATAAGTCGGATCGACAAAAATCGATAAACCTTGGAAATTTACTCGAAAATAGGCGAATTAGGCAAAATCAGCAGTTCAGACGTCTAAATTTTTGTGACAGACGTCTAAATTTTATCTCAGACGTCTGAATTTTTATGACAGACGGCTCAGAGGTCGAAAATTGAAACAGAGAGTAAAAAACATTTTGAACTATATTCAGACGTCTAAATTTTTTGTTACAGACGTCTATATTTTATCACAGACGTTTGTATTTTTGTCACGGACGTCTAAATTTGGTGACAGACGTCTGAAATTTATTTCAGACGTCTGAATTTTTCTGCTAGGCAAAAAAAACAGCCTAGCTCAAAAATCGAAGAATCCGAACCAAAATGCGATCGAACGAGCGATGAACACTAAGGATTTACACCAATCGGCAACCCAGCCCTATAGGCACTTCGATGCATGACCAAAAACATGTTCAAACATCCATAAAAGGATTTTCACATAAATTAAACCAAAACACCAAAAATTGGAATATACACAAAATCAATCCAATCCAAATATCAAATACGCATGGATAAGTGTTAGAAATTCATACCTAACAACAAAGATAGATATAGACATAGATGTGAGATAAAAATCTCACCTTTAAACCCAAAACAAACGAAGAAGAAGCTATAGAGCAATGGCAAGAGCAAGCACACTTCAATTCCAACTCTACAAGCTTGAATCAAAACTTAAAAGAATAACATTCCCAAAGTTAGGTTTAGGAATTTTCTGAAATTAGAAGGAGAAAGAGTTGGAGAAGAAGAAGGAGATGCTTACCAATAGCTTCTCTTTGATTTTGGAGCAAGAATTCAAGTTTGAAAGAAGAAACTAGGGCTTGGAATTTCTAATTCCCTTTCCTCTCCACCATTTTCAGTTTTAGCTTGAGTTTGAGGAGTGGGAATGAGTTTAAGGAGAGGAGAGGGCTGAGTTAGGGTATTAAGTTAGCTAGTGGGCTGAATCCAAACCCAAAACCCAAATAGAAAAAGTAGCCAAATTCGATCAACTCCAATCATATCGAAGTTTATACTTAAAAAGGTCGCAAACGACATTTTGAACTCAATGGAAGTGGTCTCGAGTCTCAATTTGACTGTTTGCTAAAAGTAGGTTTTCGGACTAAAATCTGATGAACGATGAAATATTTAAATAAAATATTTAAATATACAATTGATAAATATGCGGGTTGTTACAAACGGCTATAGAGGAGGAAGTGGAAGCGAAGATCTGGTCGTTCGATGGGCGGAGAACAGGGCGAAGTCTGGCGTGGGGTTGATGTGGTGGTGGGCCATGGCTGCTCGGAAATGAAGGATATGTGGCGGGTGGATGGTGGCAGATCGGTAAGAGGAGGCGGAGCGGGCTGCTGAAGGATCAAGGCTGCTAACTGGTCTTGGTTGTAGCGGCTGCAGCGTGGAGGGAAGAGGGCGGGTTGATGGTGTTTGTAGTTAGACCGAGGGCGGAGAGGGATAGCGATGATTAGGTGGTGGGGCTGCCATGCTCGAGAAGGCGATCGGGTTGTTGAGGCGTTGGTTGCCAGGGAATAGCATGCGAAAAATGAAGGGACAAGTTTCTCACTTTTTTTTATATAAATGGCATCGGCCATGAAACAAGTATGGAGGAGGTTAGATGAGTTCTGAGCAAAATATGTCTACTTCGGGTGAGGAGGCCACATAGCTCGGCACGAATAAAAATTTACTCGAGAAAGATGAAGCACAGATACTAATTTTTCTCTTAAGATGAATGGACAGACAAGAAGGCCTAGAGATAAACGGACCCAAAAAATGAACCGAACCAAATATTGAGATATTGGAAATATAAAAGTCCAACAGTTAAATTGGTGGAAATATTTAATGGCCTTTGACTGTTGGTTTACAGAGTGGATGATGAATCATTAAGGAATTCAAAAGGTTCTAAAATACGGAACCGGTACGGAAACCGTTCCGTGGATTTCGCTGTTTTTCCGACTTCGAAATTTTACAATTGAATATACCATAGAGATCAACACGATGAGACGATCAAAACGGTATACAAATATCAGTGGTACGGTTGGATTATAAAATTTCGAATTTTCTAATAGCGGAAAATGCAAGAAAAACGCTGAAAAATAAGATCGACGGAGCCAAAGATGTCCGAATTTGGAAAAACGACAAACTGACATCTTGCTCAGAAGATGGTTTAGAATTTTTCTATATAAAAATATTTAGGTTTCGGAAACATTTTATTTTCATCGCTTTTTAACTGATTAAATTGAAGTAAATTTACGCGCGAAATAAACTTCCATATTTTCGGACGAAAATTTACCAGTTGCTATATTTAACTAAACGCATTCCAAATATCAAATTTATATTTCAAAATTTTATCGTTTAAAATTTCAAAAAATTTCAACTAATTACGTTATTAAAAAGTTGAAATTTACGGGTCGTTACATCCGATTTCAATGTCCAAGACAGTTACATTGTCAGCTAATGAGAAAGAAATGGCTCATTTAGCCGTGTTAATGAATATGAATGTGGTGGAACCATTTATAGAGTAAGTTTATGTTACATTGTTTTAATCATTTTGATGTGTTCGTAATGCTATTTATAACTTATAATCACTTATTTTATACTAGTTTGCATTTGGAGGAATTAGAAAATTCAGACCAGCGCATGAGAGAAAATGCGACCTTACTTTGGGACACACATACAAAAAAATTTGCCGATTGGATTAAAAGGAAGGTTAGTTAGATTCCAAATATATTCTCATTTGAGTACTAATATTACTCTAAAATATTCATGCTAAATGGAATTTGTTGTAGATACCTATTGCCTCCAAGGATCATGATGACATGTTAAGATGGATTGCTTTGGGTCCGAAGAATGATGCCTTGTCTTACAAAGGATATGTTATCATTGATCAACGTTTTCATATAAAAGATGTAGGGAGAGAAACTCAGAATTGCGGGGTGACCTTTGATGCGACTACTATGTGTAGAGCAAGTGAAAAAGATACGTCCCAAGTGGTTTATGTGGTCACTTATTACGGAATATTGACAGATATAATTTTATTAGATTATCATTTGTTTTATATTCCAGTTTTTAAGTGTCGTTGGGCGTATAAAGGAAATGGAGTAAAAGTTGATGATGATGGGTTCACTCTTGTTAATTTACATCAAGCATCATTTTCAAGAGATCCATACACACTTGCATCTCAAGCATGACAAGTATTTTATTCAAGAGAAAATGATGATTCTAATTGGTATGTTGTAATGAAAGCACCATCAAGAAGTTTTAATGATTTAGAGACACATGATTGCATCGAGGAAGATATCCAAGCCGTGGAAGATTATGAAATAACCGAAATGGATGATGAAGATGTTAGCTATGTTAGGGAGGATTGTGAAGGCATAATTGAGTAAATTATATGTTCACCTACTAAGTCAGATCCATACATTAGACTAATGCATTAGTCATAGTTGTAGACTCATTTTACTCTCCGAATGTCTCTATTTTTATTTTGCAAGTTGTGTTACTCATTTTGTATTTATTAAATTCACTATCAAAACTTGTTTTAGTAAGGAATGAAAGCATGGATTCAGATTTTATTGTCTTGTTACTCATTTTACTGGATTCATATAATTTATTCATTGAATTAGAGTAGCAAACAATTCCAGTCCATTTGCGGTTCTAATTACTGTAATATTATGATTTCAATTTGTTAATGAAATAAATTCATATCCACTATGAATCAACCAGTTTTAATTTGTGATTGTTATTTGTACGAAGCATGAATATGTGACACAATAAACTACCATCTCAGGCAATCTTGGCCTAGTTCATTGTCTGTTATGTATTTGTAATGGAATAGCCCATAACTATTGGTTTTTTGAACTAAAATAATCTGAATTATAGCATGCAAATTTTCATCTGATAGTTCTGAACTAATGCTTTTCTATTCCTGTTTTCAATTGTTCAGTTGGTACTTGAAGAATTAAAGTCAGCAAATTTGGCTCTATAACTATCCCACATCATCACTCATCTTCGAGGATTTCCAGGCCCCCATTCTGTTCATCCTGAAATCAGGTATTTTTGAATATATTAAAACTTTGCTTGGTAATTGTGTCTGTACTTAACCGTGTTGAAAATAATAAATGTGCCTGATAAAAAAAAGTTGCATGCATACAGATGATCAACACTGCATAAGATTAAGTGTATGTCTTGTTCGATTAACTATTTAATAACCTACTTGAAGAAATTTACACCATATTTAATGTTATATTTCTTATTTCTTTTTTAATTTGTTTACTTCACCCATTTTGCATCTGATCTGGTCTATATTTGTTTTAAAATAACTCAAGCTTTCATTTGTAATGAGGTGTGGATGTAACAAAAAAATCGGTTGCCTTGGATATGTTTTACTGATTAAGTTATTTTCAATCAGGATGCTTCTATTAACAAAACAACTTGGATGCATATCCTGTTCATAAAGTCTGTGATTATGAGTACTCAATGTTCATAAAATAATGCATATCCTGTTCTACTAGTTTGTTTCCAAAGAAGCACGAATCTTCTGTGAATAACATGATAAACAAGAAAAAAATATTTTACCATATTTTAAGTTGTGTGAGAGAATCTGTACAGTTTGCTTCATATTTCTAATTATCTTCTTCTTGCTTCCTCATTTGTTTTTAATTACCTATTTCAGTCTTACTTTCCCACCTGATTATTGATTGATAAGATTTCTTTTAAAAGTAACCAAATGACAAGATTATGATCAGATTTTTCGTTATATTGTTTAAGATATAAAATTAACTTCTAGAATATTTCGAAATATAACATTAAAAAGATTTGGAGATTATGTATCTGCAAACTAATTATTGCGTCCAGATTCCTCCAGCGAGTAGATGGTAAATAATGAAAATTTTAAGTATCTCATATTTTGTTTCATTTGCAGAAAAGAGAAGTTTCCAACCTTTGTACGTACTCGCAACCAGAAAAAGACCGATGAGGAATCCCAGAAGTATAATTCAAAGCGGAAGTATAAGATTCCAGCCGGTGCTTGCAGTGAAGGCGAAAAACGAGCAGTCAATGCTAAGAAGCAAGCCAGTGTTTGCAATGAAGACGAAGAACAAGCACTACACGATAACCCTTCTGACCCAAATGGTGAAAGGGCTTTGTTAGATGAAGAAGACCCAAATGATGAAAGGGCTTTGTTAAATGAAGAAGAACCCCGCTTAGACAATGAAATTCTTCTTAACCAGACTGATGCTGCTGAGGTGGAAATTGAGAGAGCAAGTGATGCTGAAACCGCAAGTTCGTCTCGGAAAAGAGGCAGTAGAGGTCAAACAAAAGCAAAAAAACTCCCGTTAAATAGTCATGATCGAATTGAAGTTGAGTTCAATGATATAGGTGTACCAATAGGGCCAGGGTCGGTATATTTATCCTCTTTTCTTGAACCGCTTGTGAGGGTGCAGGTTCCATACACACTTGATGATTGGAGGAATCTAAGTGAAGAGTTAAAAGTTGTTTTGTGGCGATCGCTTCAGGTATGGAGTAGGTTCCCTACTGTATATGCTAGAGAATCTATTTATCAACATTTGTCCCTGCTTCTGTCTATATTTATTTTGTAGATTTATCAAGCAACTCATCTTTCTTCTTCTCCTACCACTTACTTTTTAAAGTATAAATCCGGTTATAGTTTTGCCAATTTGCGGTTTTTAAATTGACTATAATAAACATGAATTTATATTAAGAAATCCACAAGTTCTAGTAGTTGAATCATGTCGTTTAAACATTTTATCCCGACTTCTGTTTAAGAAACTTAATTTGTTAATTTGAATCATCATTAGTGCATGTTCGTATTGTGGGTTATCCTCCGAAATTCAATTGTTCATATTTCTGGTTTTTTAACATTTAATAGATAAATAAATTAGAAATGAATATTCATATTTCACGGAAGGTTCAGAATGACAGAGATTTATGGGTCCGGATGATTATTTCTAAGGCAAAAATGTAAACATGATTTGAATTATGTGTTACAAATCATAATTTGAGTCATCTACTAAAGTACATCAGTACGAATTTGCTTGCTTATAAAATTAGTGAATCATTTTTTGATAAACTTTCATTGTTTTCTAATTATAATTTTTTCTAAAATCAGCTGACCAATGATTTCAAAACAATTATTCTAGACTGCAAATGCTATTCTTATAAAATTAAACAATGTTGTCATAGATTATTGGATAGAATTAAAAAATTTAAACACCAATATCCTCGCTTACTTGAGATTGAAATCATACCAATTTTGATTTTTAGTGATGTTGCTATCATCTTAAAGAGTACAAATCCTATAGATATATTTTAGGTGTCTAATGTCAGGACCAGATGATTATTTCATGATTTTCATTCAGATTTCTTCAAAATTTAGAGACCATAAAGTCATATATTCACCAATTCTGTACTAGCTTGACAACATTCCGCTTCACCATAGCATGTTTCTTTATATTCACCTATTGTTAATATCATGTTTTCATGTATTGTTGCAGGTTAGATTTAAATTGGAAGAGGAATGGCAAAGAAAAGTCGTATTTCAACAGATGGGAGTAATTTGGAGATCCTCAAAAAGAAAATTGGTTCGAAAATTAAATAAAGCGGAGAACGAAGAGGAATGACTTAAACTGAAACCTACCAACATCAAAAACATGAACGAATGGAGAAAGTTTGTGAAGGCCAAAACAAGTCCGGAGTTTAAGGTAACATTAAGATATCTGTAATATGCTTTTGGTTACTAAATTCTAACATCTTCCAATATTTCCAGAAACGAAGTGAGAAATATTCGGCCCTTAGGGTTAAACAAGTTCCACACACATCTGGTCGTAGGGGAATGGCTAGATTGACCGATGACATGGTTAGTTAGTTAAGTATAGCGTTATTTAATATTATTTTATATCTGTCAGTTTATTTGTTTAATGTTCTTCTAAATTTAGAAAAAAGGAAGTCCAAATCCATCGTCCATAACTAGAGCCGATGTTTGGATTAAATCTCACATTAAAAAAATGGTGAACCAGTGACCGTGTAAGCTGCAAATACTATTGTAAGAATTTTTTATTTTATCGGTATATAAAAAATTGTCCGAAACTATGACGATTTTACCATCGTACATTATCTGTATGTATTTATTTATGTAGGCGGAGATTAAAAAATTTGTTAGCCTATCACAGTCCAGCTCGTCACAGAATGTCAATGGAGATGCTCTTGCAAATGTATTGGGACAAGATAAACCAGGATGGTTAAGGGCACTAGGAAGGGGCTGCACCTTAACCAAGCTAGCTGTGGCCCAGTCCAGAGATAAACAACTATCTCAATGTCGAGAGGAAATAACAGAATTGAGGGGTATGGTACATATGCTGGTGGACCAAAAGGTAAACTTTTAAAAGTAATTTATTAAGTAGACATTGGGAAAACACTAGGAATAACATTGGAAAAACACTGGGTACAGTGGCTTGAGGCAGCAAGTGAACCGAACAACAAGCAACACTTTGTTTTAGTGTGAAAATACCAAGCTTGGTCAAACTCTACTAATTAAGGCCCCATTGCAGCTGCATTGCTCACTGGGAATAACATGTTATAATAATTGGAGACCCTTAAAAAGTTGGAGACGTGTTAGGTAGTTGTCTAGTGGCCTAGTCCAGGGCCTACCTTTTCAAATGGTTTGTAAGATACAAATGTTGAGTCTCATATTCGCGAATTCTTTTCGTTATTTATCGATTATAGCAACTTTGGAATGGGTTACTAAACTCTTTATTAAATGAGTCTATTTAGCCGTTGGGATATTCTCTTGTATCATGTCTAAATTTATCTTTAGGCAACATGAATGTTTAAGTTTGTTTATCATGGAATGATATTTGTTTTGTTGTCAACTATATAATAATTTAATGCTTTCTTCCTATTTAAATTAATGATTGATTTCCAGTACTATTTATTTTGGTACACAATTACAATTTACAAAGTTATTTATTCTTATATAGTAGATGAATAAATTCACACTTGCAAATGCAGCTTATTCTCCATCTGCTTTTATTAATAAAATTACAATCATATTATACCCGAGAACATTGTAACATAATTAGTTGATGGGCCTTTCATCTTTAGTTTATACCTTCTTTGACATATTCTGCTGAAGATCATTTTATTGATAGATAAATGTTTTTCTAATGTCGTTCGTTCACATAAATCTTTGGCATCCATTTTGAGTATCCAAAGAGTATATGTAGTATAGGTGTTCCTGCTTGCTTTTCATTTTTTCTCAAATAAAACTCTTAACAAGTTTTGGGTGCACATGTCATCTTGACACTTGATCATTGAACATAAAAGGTAAGTCTATGATGAACAAGGTTTACTGATGCACCTATAATTTATTGCAAATATGCATAGCATCAAAGTATATATAAAAACACTGTAGTAACTGGGAATAACAAAACAGTGCATAAAACCTGGTTATTTGTTATATAATAATTTTGAAAATAATGAATTCAGACACACAGTTTGTAAATGATGCTACAACAACTGGTTTTTTGTATGTACTCTGCCATTCAAACTTGTTGGACTGATTCTAGTGACATTTTAAGTATTGTGCGTATCCACTTCAGTGCTCCTAAGATTAAAATATCCTAATATTAGTGCTTTGCTGCAGGGTAAAGAAAGTTCGAAAGAAGGGAGCACACCTGAATTGGTAAAAATAATAATTATATTACTCAAGAAATAACATTTGGATTTTAGTTTTTGATCCAGTAATTGCTATAATTTTCTGTTGAATAATTGTAGAGCAATGACGACGTATGTTCGGTGTTGAATTAGGATGGAACCTCTACAGTTGTTGCCGATGGGAGAGTGTTGTCCATGGACCCAAATGAGGTTGTCAATGGCATTCGTCTTGGACCAAATGCTGTGAGCGTTATTATAGATTTCGTGGAAGAACCAGATGCTTACTTATGGAGGCCTACACCTGAAATGACAGTATTAGCAAATGCTGAGAATAAGGTAGTAGCATGGCCATTAAATTGCATTAAGAGGGCGCTGCGAGGACAACTGAATGAAGTCAGTACGGTAAATTTTATAATTCACAATATTTACGTCGGTCTTCCACAAATTTTATTTAGAAATATGTCTTGTATAATATTTTCACTTAATCACTAAACTCTTGATTTACACTTCTCCTTTTTAGAGTGACAGCAGCGCCCAAGATGACAAATGCAAGATTTATGGTTGGAATGAGGGTGAAGGGGTAGTTGCCGAAGGAAGAATATATGCCAGAGATCCACAACATCTTGTTAATGGTATTCCGCTCGGTCCGGCTGCCTTTGCGATTTGGGTGGCCACTGTAATAAATGGAGATGCATATTTGTGGCGACCCACAATTGATATGTCGTGCGTTAGAGATGCAGTTGGTAGGAAAGTAGCATGGCCAAAATCAAAAGTTGAAGTTAATAAAGATGCAGTTGGTAGGAATGTAAATTGTGCGACTTCTCCCGTGATATCCACACCCATAATCGCGAAGAAACCACAACATGTAAGTAAATATGCTGGAAATATTTTGTAGTTTGTATTTTGTTTCTTCTGTTTGAAATATGTACCACTGTGTTGTTGCATTTTGTATGCTTTGGTTTCTAAAATAAGTACACAGTTTTCAATATGCAATGTTTTCAATATGCACCATTTTTTTCCAACCGATTGCAAAGCCGACAAAAGATAATAAATGCAAATTGATTGATGTGGGTGAAACGAATGAAGTAGTGGCTGAAGGAACTATCGCTTCAACTGATCTAATATCGATGGTCCATTGTCGTCCATTGGGACGTGATGCTGTAAAAGTTTGGGTTGAAATTTTGAGAGTTCCGGATGTAGTGCTATGGAGACCTACATCGGAGTTGACGTGCATGGAAGATGCCTTTGGCGTTCCCATAGCTTGGCCGATAGCAAAAGTCATTATGGAACCAAAATGAAAGGTATGCAATTATTTATGTAATTGAAAACTTCTGGCAAAATTACCATCATGGATAACCTGTAGCAACAAAATACTTAAACCATCAACTCAAATAATTATAATGCCTAAGTGATTTGAAAAGGGGCTGCCTTCAAAGTTATTTGAAATTTTCCTCTAAATTGCCTCATTATAACCTGCTTGTAGATGTGCAATGAGTTGTTGTACTTGAATGATTTATGTGAATATGCAACAATGTGAATAAGTTAGAATTTATGTTGGAATTTACTATGATCAGGCTTATCAAAATATGGTATTTATGTTGTATATATTAACTGTAATTAGTCGGTGGTTTAATCCATCAGTAGCCATAAGTTATATCGACTAATTGTACGTACTTAAAAGATAATTTATGATCCTAAGTTTCCAGTCATTTTACATACTAGGACCATATTATATTATTATCCCATATTTTTATCAACAAATGCATCTATCGTTATGAATTTTTTGAATCTGTGTTTGGCTGTATCCATATGGGTCTAGCAGGCTTCTTACACCTACCTAATTTCACTATCTAAAATAATTCATGTACACTTATATTTTCATCTGTGTTCGAGTATATGAAAATCTGTGTTTGAGTATATGAAAATGTACAGGCAGAGATAAAATGTACAGGCAGAGATAAAATGTACAAAACATTGATGAAAAATCTTCATTTTCATTTTATTCTTGGCCAAAACTAACATGCACATTATTTTAGTTTTCATATTCAGTTGTGCATATTTAGTTGAACACAAGATTACACATATTCAGTTGTGCATAACTTTAGTCTCATTGTTTTCTCAGTATTGATGGTCCTGTCATTATTATCTCAGTATTGATTATAACTTGAGTCTCACTGTTGATTATATTTTGTCTACAGGTAGGCGTTTCTGAAGAATGAGCAGTAGCAGCACTAGTTTATCGTACTTGTCTGGTAGTTTGGTTGTTTATTGTACTTGCTTAGTTCAGATGTTTATGGTACTTTAACTGCAGCAGTAGCATATTTTTTGTGGTACGTAGTTCGGTTGTGTAAACTTCTATGTACGGTTAACCTTTTGTCTTGAAACTACTGTTCGGTTGTGTAAACTTCTATGTACGGTTAACATATTGTTTATGTTAGTGCTTTTGTTTATGTATTTTGTGGTTTTTAAATGTGTTTATGTTTGAATGTGTATGTGTATATGTATATGTATATGTATATGTATTTTGTGGTTGTTTAATGTGTATGTGTTTATGTATTATGTTATAAGCTATGAACAAGATTGAACTGGAGGCAATGTATAGGCAGAGCTGGAATATTTTTAGTAGCGTTTCGAAAACGCTACTAAAAAACGCTACAAAAAATAAAAGGTCGAAGGAGAGCATATATAGTAGCGTTTAATAACGCGGCTACAGGCTTTGTCAATAAACTGCGTCCTCTATTACAGCGTTTAACAAACGCTGTCAAAATATTTTTGAGCAGACCAAGTACATTTTGGTAGCGTTTTATACATGCCGCAAAAAAGAATTTAGTGGCGTTTCATAAACGCTGCAGTAAAACGATTTATGGTAGCGTTGAAATAAGTGCAACTAAAAATCAGGTATTTTTAGTTGCGGGCTTTATAACAGCGTTCATCAAAACGCTGCTAAAACTTTTAGTAGCGTTTTTTGAGCGCTACTAAAAATCAAAATTCTTGTAGTGAGACGTCTTCACGACATGAGATGGACATGTAGATATATTCCAAACTTTGACGATGATAGGCCTTTGATCGGGTACTCCAAGTAGGAAGTGAAAGCTTGGGACTGAGGTAGTCCGAGGAGGCACATTCGATAAGGTGAGACGATGTGGCTGGGCATAGGATGTTCCGAATCGTGTCGCATATAGAAGGGATACTTGATAACTATGGATGTGGGTGTTTCATGGGGCAAGGGTATGGGAGAACGCTCACTTGTGTACCATGGATAGTGGGATGGTCTGGCCTGCCCTAGAAGGGTAGTACCTATGGGATATGTATCCAAACAAACACCGCGTCCATTGTGACAAGGGATGTCGCTAACCTAGGAGGTTGTTAATAGAGTTATCCTTCATTCGAAGGAACTTAGGAAGGTCACAGTGAAGCAAGACTTTGGGAAAGTCGTGGTGGCTTGAAAATTTGGGAAAATCATAGTGAAGTGGGGCTACTGTAATAATCGTAGTGATAAGAGACTTTAGGAAAGTCATGGCGATGAAAAATGTTGGTGATGATGATGTGAGGCTTCAGTGACGATTTTGGTAAAGCGAGGCTTCGATGAGGGTCGTTGTAAAGTGAGACTTTAGTAATGATGCATGGCAAGGTGAGAGCTTGTGATAGACGTAGCGACACGAGATCATATGGACGATCATCGTTGCGACGACCTGTATTTTTAGCTTATTTAAATCATTGAATTTAATATGATTATTAAATAAAAATGGTTGGAAATAAAAATTTATGTTTTATTTATGTAATATTTAATATGAACTTGAATAAAATTCTGAAATGACAATTACGATAAGATTTAAGGAAATTATTTGTATTAGAATGAATTTCGATATATTTAACGTGTTGTAATCAATAACAAGAATTGAATAATAAATGTTGAATTATTTAGATGAAAATAAAATATATGATTTATGACTAGAATTCATTTAAAATCTAATATTGATTTTTCGCAAATTGAATTATTGGGATGCTTTGATTTAAGAAGTGAAACTAAGTGCGGTTTTTGAAGTTAAGGCAAGAACATTGGTTGTATAGAATTTGAACGAACATTTTATTAAATAAAATGATATTTGAGATAAATTTTAAAGATACGTTTTATTTGACTATGGTTATAATTTTATAAAGAAGGTGATAGTTGTTTTATTTTTTGAATTCGTTAAAAGTTAAATAACTTATATTTCAAAGATAGTGATTTATTTGACAATTTAAATGTTTAGATTTAATATTGGAATTATTTAAATAATTGAATCCTGAATTTAATATGAATGAAAATGATTTCAGAAGTTGATTTAAATTTTATTTAAACAAGAACGAAGATTGTTAACTTTTAAAACTGAATTTATAGTGAATAAATTTATTTTGGAAAATTTTATATTTTAATTAACATGTAAAAATAGTCTTTTTAGGCACTGTCTCGGATTTCGACGAAACCAGTTTCATCGAATCCATAATAGTGAATTATTATAGGATTTCAAGTTTTGTGGCGATCGAAATTATCGTTTGGTCGTGCGAGCTTGAAACTCGTAGAAATCAATTAAAGGAATTTAATTAAAATAATTTGATTTGAAAAGCTATCTTCTGAATATGATGAAATTGGCTCCTGATATACGTTCCATTGTGTTTGAAATAGGGGTATAACATATAGAACGCCAGGCAGCACGCTTCGTTTGGAGTTTGAAAATTTCACGAATGAATAGTGCCGCGAAATTTTCTATATAAGGACTTGAAAACTTTGTTTTTGCAATTCATAAACCCTATTATTTCAGCAGCCTCTTCTATCATTTTAATGGCCGAAAATTTCCCATCTTCTCCCCTTTCCACTCAACGAAATCAAATGATTCCAAAAGAAAAAATGAAGAGCACAATGAGATCTACGTTAGTACGGTTGGATCGAGGCTGAATGACTCGAGTTCGCCAGAATCGAGGCATATAGGCTGCTGAATTTTTGGGTTTTATGCGCAAAAGCGCGCTCGCGAGGGTCGAGGAAGCCGGCGGTGGCGCGGGGTGGCGCGCGCGTGGGTGGTAGGTCGGCAGCGAGCTGGGCGATCAATCATCATTGCATATAAAAAAAAAGAACAAACGAAAGCGCGTGAGCCTGGTAGCGTACATAAGGGGGACGAAGAAGAAAAGGTTAAGTTTTATTTTAATTATTAAATTAATTAAAATTTAATTATATTGTTATGTTAAATATTGAATAACCTTTTCATACGAGGTCGGATTCGAGCGAAACAAGTCGCGTTGTGATCCTATCGACGAAGGCTATGACATGGTATTGGATTGGAATTTATTTGAATCTGAAATTTTTTCAGTTCAAATAAAGGTGAATGTTTAAAACCGCTCATGAAATACTAAAATATTCTGATGTTAGTTAAATTGAAATCATGAAGTGATTTATTTTTATTGACCGTTGTTTGGTAATTTAACTGACATTTAAATTGACATACAAATTGAATTGTTAAGAATTTGTAGTCGACAGTTAAATTTGAAATTGGAATTGAATTGCTAGTTAAACACCCGATATTGATAACTAGTTAACTGTCATGATTTATTGCCTGATTTGGATGTTGATTGTGATGGATGACTATTGGTTGATATTGGATGATTGGATGTTTATGTATTTTATATATATCATGTTATCACCTTGTATATTATTGACAGTATATAAAACTGTAAATTAAATTATTTCTAATAAATTAAGAAATAGGTTGAAATGATATATACCTATGACACTTTGATTTGGATTGAAATGATATATATCCGTCCCTGCAATTAAAATTGAAATAACTATTCAATTGGCCATAAGATAGAAAATTATATACGGACACCGGATTGGTTAAATTAAATGGTTTTAAAATTCTTGGTTTTGAAATTATTTAAATGATATTGTTTTAAAGATTAAAACAATTGATTTATGAAAATTGAATTATTTTCGAACTCGATCTTGAACTGTTGAAATTGAAATTGGTTAAAAGAAATTGTTTAAAGAATGCAATTTGAAATTTGAAGTTATAATTGAAACATGATTTGAATCATGAGAATTGAATTATTTTAAAGATTTGAATTGTAAATTGAACAATAATGTTTGATTTGATTTTAGTGATTTAAATCGGTAAATTGAAATTGGACTTGAAACCTGTATAAATTGAAATGGTTTAAAATAAGAATTAAATTGAAATTTGAACCATTGAATCGAATCGTTGAATTGTATTTGAAGTTGAAATGAAACGTTTCAAAATTGAAGTTAATTCGAATTGAAATTGAAATTGAGTTGATTTGAATTTAAATCGAAATTGAGTCGATTGAATTGAAAGATTTGAAATTGAATCCGTTTGATTTGAAATTTAGACTTGAGTCCGGATTTATTAGAAATGGAAAGAAACGGTTTAAATTTGAAACTATTTTCACTATAAACTATTTTACTATAAGCTATTTTAAAATTCATCATTTTAAATTTTCAAATCATTTAATATATTAACTATTTAATATCTAAACTATTTTAACTATTTAATTTTTCAAACTATTTAATTTTTCAAGCTATTTAACTTTTCAAACTATTTAACTTTCAAGCCATTTAACTTTTTAAGCTATTTTAACTTTTCAAGCCGTTTTCAAAAATTCAAATGGTTCAAGTTGGGAACTGTTTATATTAAAATCGTTGATTAAATATGAATGTGGTTAAAATTAAGTTATAACCAAATTCGAAATGTTTTTTGAATGAAATTGATTTCGAAGTGAATATGATAATTTTGAAATGAATGATATTTTGATATAAAGTATGAATCATTTTCGAAATGTAAAAGAACCAACCGATGTGTAAAATGACGTTTGGTTGTTAAAGAGACCGGGGCCGATTATTAGCATACTCTCTTTCAATATTGGAACCACTTTAACAACTATGTACGCGGAGGAGACTCGATAATGAAGTGGTTGAATTTGGTGTACGTTGCTGGATTTGAAGAAAGAGAACGATGATGGATAGCCCCGACACTTGTGTCAATTTGAAAAGACTTAAACATGACGACTTGACAGGGCCAATGAGGGTAGCTACCTCTAGCGGACATATGTTCTTCGATTTTCTTTTTGGACTAAGTCCATACTATTACTTTGGATGTTGGTTTCGATTGGTGCACCTTGATTTGAGATGACCTCCCTTTGACTCGATATGGGATGGATGGACGCGGTGGGTGGTCATGGCTACGATGCATTACCACCTGCCCTGCGACCCGAACTGGTAGTATCCTACCTTGGGCATTGCCTCATGTGCCTTGTCATTCTCTTATCCTTATACGAGAGCACTACGAGTTTGGTTTAGTGTTGTCGTATCACAGTGCATCCCTATCTCCTGACGTGCTACTGGGGTGTTATATGCAAACTGTACGCCAATGCTTAAAAACACGTTAAGGGGAATTAATGTAAAGCCTTAATGTTAGGAAAAATATTTATTTTATTGATTAAACATTACATATATAGCGTATTCTACTATATATAGATATTTTAACGGATCCTTAAGAGATGGAAAATCTCATAACATCTCTTGAGCTATTGCACGCACGTTGTACACTGGATAGGGGATGTAAAACCCCATAAACATCTCTGATGCTATTACACTCATGTTATATGTGATATTGATTTGACTCACATAAGAATATTTTAGTTCCAATTCAAGTGTATTGTTTTACTTTATGCTCGGGTCGGCCCTGAATTTTCAGCGCATCGAAGATCATATTATTCTGGAGGACGAAGACGAAGATTTGGTATATTATATTACTAGTATTATTTCCCTACATCATGTTGTTCTGCTGCATTGTTTTATTTTGTCTCCGTTATATGTATAACTCTGATAGATGTTGCAAAATTTTAATCAAATGTATAGTATAAACAGCTTCATGAATTGTTTATTTGATTATTATATTTTGTTATTCCGCTGCGAGATTCTACGTTTGTTTTCTTCTTTTCTTATTTTTCTTAATTAACCCCATTGATTATCTGTGTTCTGGATAGTTTTGAGTTGGACATGTGTGGTTTATTGTCGACTTAAACCTTCCGAAATGTGGGTCATCACAGTTGGTATCAGAGCTTTGGTTTAGCGATAACCTTAGATTTGATGGGGATTGACCCATTAGAGATAGGGTAGTAATATCCTAGAATGAGTTGTTTGAGTGTGTGTGTGTGTGTATGAGAGCACGTACTTGTTAGTGATATAAAATGTTTTATATTCTGTTTACTTATATGTTGAGTTTTTTATGAATTCTGGTCAGTACATGAGGCGCCATGTTATCGATAGGGGTTTCTAAACACTTAAACAAGGCAAGTCGGCATAATATTTTTTTAAAATAGGGCAAATGAAATAATTTTACCTAAATTATATTTTATATATAAAAAGAAATAATCTTCCATAAATAACCATATAGGTTATGAAAATTAAGTTTTGTGTTAATTATGAAATTATTAATGGATGTTGTTGTTGATTCATGAGTTTTGATTTATGGCACAAGCTTTAGAGATCATACGACGAGAATACTATACGAAAGCGACAAAAAGGAGAATAACCGTATATTGAACACTACAAAGGAGACAAGACTACAATCTAGATATTAGTATGAGTATTTTATTTTATTGAGTCTTAGAAATTTGTTAAAATCATTCCTCAAGTAGTTACACATACACACAAATTGATTTATACAAAAATAAGTGTCACTGTGCAATTAACAGCAGGTCGGCCGACCGACCAGAATCTTCGGCCGACCGACTTTATGTCCAGTGCACAGATATACACCATTTTATTCATGTCTGTAAACTCAACTGACCGGCCCAGGTTTCTCGGTCAACCGACCAGAACATAACGGCTAGTTTTCTGAAGAGGTGCAATTGTTCATGAAGAGGAATGTCCTTTAATCCAACAGATATGGACACAACTCTTGATTGAAACTCTTCATGAAAGATTGTAACTATTCTACAACTATATAAACATGTTCAATTCACTTCTACAATCACCGATTCTTGTTTATAATTCTTAAATCTATTCTCTATTATTCTCTGCAAATAAAAGCAATCATACTTATTCAATATCACTAGATTCCTTGATTTAATTCATATACTTCGATTCTACGTGATCATCTTCCTTCTAAATCTTCACACACATATATACTCTTGAGGATTTGATTATAGGAAAGTTGTACTATCAAAAGACAATCAGTGTTATTCAGAACACATTCGTCAACAAACTATTTGTATTAAGTTGAAGTCCTCTTCGGCTGTTGAGGCGGAAAAATTCTTGTTCGGCTGCTCAAGTGTCGTATACCTATTCCTCCGGGTTAAGTGAGGAGTTTAGTTTAAATCCAGAGGGTATTATGGGACTGGACGTAGAACGGGAAGTTCGAACCAGTATAAAAATTCCTGGTGTGCTTACTTTAATTTTTATTTTACTGTTATTATTAGTTTCCGCATTTATATACCATATTACACGATCCTTAGTACTACACGTACAATTTCATTTGGTATTAGAGCCTGGTATTCTATCGATCGTCACAACATCATAGAATAATGGCTAGAAAAAGATCCGGTCGAAGTACAGCAAGCAAAAAGCCTGAAACTATCAAAGCAACGACCAATGAGGACTGTAAAAAGGTACATTCTGATTTACAAATTTCAGTAAGTGGTAATAATGAATTAATTAGTTTATGCGATAAAATCTCAAAGCATAATTTTATTATTTTAGAAAAGGTGAAATCTGTTGAACTTGAAAATGAGAAATTGAAAAATGAGAAGTTAGATTTAGAAAATCAACTTGGTGTTTTAAAGAGTAATTTTGAGGCTCTTACAGATTTTCTAGATAAACAAAACACCATATTTGAAAACGAGAGAGAAAAATTTTCAAAAGAAAATTTTGATTTGAAAAGACAAAATGATTTATTACAATCCTCTTTAGATAATTTAGAATCTCAAAATTTCCTTCTCAAAAATGAGAACGGTACGTTAAAAAATGAGAATTCTGAATTAAATGAGAAAATTGATATTTTAAATAATAGTAATATTTCTTTTGAAAATAATAAGTGTGACTTTAAAGCTAAATTTGATAAACTTAACACTGAAGTCACAAAATTTAATAAAGGTCAAAATGATTTAAACATGATTTTATCTAGTTCTAGACCTTTACATAATAAAAATGGTTTAGGATATAACAAAACTGATCGTAGAAATAGCACTAGATACGCTTTCATGTATAGTAAAAATGTTAGTGCTAGTACTAAATTTCGAGTAAAGTCTAAATCCAATTTTAATAGAATTTCAAATACTGCTATGACCAATAATGTTTATAATTTCTCTAGAAGTACAAAATCATTGACGGGAAGTATGAATAAAAATTATCTAAGTATTTGGGCTCCTGTTAATTGGAAAAATAGAGAAAAATGCATTAATAATTATTTTGATATGGTAGTTAATAATGAAAATTATATTTATAAAGGTACAACCACACCCAAATGGGTATGGTTTCCTAAAAATTAGGAAATTATAAGAACCTTGGGTATCGCATGCTTTAAATGTTCATTGTTTTCTGATACCTTACAAGTAGTAATTATTTTGTTCTATATTGTTAACACTTATGTGAAATATAATATTTGTTATCATATAAACTCTCCTTTTCGTCAATGACAAAGGGGAGAAAGATATTGCTCTAACACAATTTTAAGAAATAAACAATGCAAGCACAGATTAAGGGGGAGAAAAGTAAGTGTTACCTTAAAACTCTTATTTGTGATGATGCAATGTATGAATGCTTGTTTCTTTTATTGTTGTGTTTTTAATATCTATACATGCATCATATTGTTTTACAATTTAATTTCAAGAATTTCTTTATGAACAATATGTCTATTATTAGATGTTGTGTATTAAGTAAACATCGTTAATATTCCTATTTTGGTTTGAATATGTAATATTTAAAAACTCAATGTTTTCTTACTTATGTTACATGTTCCATATTTCTTTTACATATTACATCCAGTAAGTATTCCTTTTTGTCGATGATAAAGGGGGAGAAATATATGAAAGCTAACAAATTTTTTGCAGAAAAGTCACCATATATTTAGGGGGAGAATTATAATATATATGTAAATACTACTTCGTCATATAAGTATTGTCATCAATCATAAAGGGGGAGAATGTTGATTCATGAGTTTTGATTTATGACACAAGCTTCAGAGATCATACGACGAGAATACTATACGAAAGCGACAAAAAGGAGAATAACCGTATATTGAACACTACAAAGGAGACAAGACTACAATCCAGATATTAGTATGAGTATTTTATTTTATTGAGTCTTAGAAATTTGTTAAAATCATTCCTCAAGTAGTTACACATACACACAAATTGATTTATACAAAAATAAGTGTCACTGTGCAATTAACAGCAGGTCGGCCGACCGACCAGAATCTTCGGCCGACCGACTTTATGTCCAGTGCACAAATATACACCGTTTTATTCATGTCTGTAAACTCAGCTGACCGGCCCAGGTTTCTTGGTCAACCGACCAGAACATACCGGCTAGTTTTCTGAAGAGGTGCAATTGTTCATGAAGAGGAATGTCCTTTAATCCAACAGATATGGACACAACTCTTGATTGAAACTCTTCATGAAAGATTGTAACTATTCTACAACTATATAAACATGTTCAATTCACTTCTACAATCACCGATTCTTGTTTATAATTCTTAAATCTATTCTCTATTATTCTCTGCAAATAAAAGCAATCATTCTTATTCAATATCACTAGAATCCTTGATTTAATTCATATACTTCGATTCTACGTGATCATCTTCCTTCTAAATCTTCACACACATATATACTCTTGAGGATTTGATTATAGGAAAGTTGTACTATCAAAAGACAATCAGTGTTATTCAGAACACATTCGCCAACAAACTATTTGTATTAAGTTGAAGTCCTCTTCGGCTGTTGAGACGGAAAAATTCCTATTCGGCTGCTCAGGTGTCGTATACCTATTCCTCCGGGTTAAGTGAGGGGTTTAGTTTAAATCCAGAGGGTATTATGGGACTGGACGTAGAACTGAAAGTTCGTACCAGTATAAAAATTCCTGGTGTGCTTACTTTAATTTTTATTTTACTGTTATTATTAGTTTCCGCATTTATATACCATATTACACGATCCTTAGTACTGCACGTACACTTTCAGTTGTTTGTTAGGAGATAATAATATTTAGTTATCATTGATTATTGGTTGAATTAAACTAAATACATATACTTTGTGAACTCTATTTCACGGAGCGTTCGATAATTAAATAGAATTGGAATCTAATTACAATAAGAATTGTTCACAATAATAAAGATGCAAATTAATGGAATGTTTTCATAACAAGGAATGAAATTGTATAAGTATATTTATAATATGGCTTATAAATATAAAGGATTTAAAAGCTAAGAATTTTAGAATTTAAAATCCCGTTGATTTTCAAAAATTGTTTTCAAAGTTTCAAAAATAATAATATTATTATTTGGAAGTGTTTTGATGAGAATTATATTTTAAAAAGGATTTTGAAAGAAAATAAAAGCATCGAACTCGCTTTAGTCGCTGGGAAATAATTCTGGGGATGACTGCCAGCGTTCATTTTTGAGTTTCTAAATGAGAATTGCTACCAAAAGAAATTTTATTCTGGTTAAAACAAAGTTATTTAGATTTTTAAAGAGTATAATTTGATATATAAAATAAATAAATATGATATTATTTCAAAATGACTTGAAATGTAAAAATCGGGTGTTCGAATTCTAAGATTTTCAACTAAGCTGGGTTATAATGTGATTATGTGAATTATAAAGGTATTTGAACTTGTTGGTAAAGTTTTGAAGGTGTTTGAACTTGTTTTATAAAGATTTTGAAAATAAATTAAAATAAACGTGTCGCGTTTTGGCAGTTTGCGGTTTCACGACCTGAAACTTCAAACGGACGTGTAGGATTCAATATAAGTTGAAATTCATTGAAACAAAATTTTCTGGACCATTATAATCATAGTTTTCATATGAAAGTGAAAAATCAACATTTTGTTTAATAAAACTCAAGTTATGTCCAAATCAAATTTTCAAAACCGCCATGTTTTGGTAGTTCGTAAATTATATTATTTTCGAACTATCAAAATGGTGAATAAATAGGGTTTGGAAGTGTGTTTAATAATTTGGATATGTAAAATTAATTTGAATTGGTATATATACTCTTTTGGATAGAAGAGTATTATATTAGTTTGGAATTGAATCAAGAAATTTTATTCACTTAAGTAAAAGTGATAAGAAATAATTTAAACTTTAAGTTTAAATTACGAAATGAATGGATTTGTATAATATATTGAATATGAAGTGAAAAGGTTATAAAACCAAGTTTGAAAATATTAACTTAACAAATTTGTGTTTATGGATATTTATGAACTTAAGTATTGAACTTAAGTAAAATCTGATTTTAGTTTAAGTTAAAAAAATTTGAATTTAAACTGAGAATTCGAAAACTTGAATCCTAGTGCTTTTAAAATTGTTTTCTAAGATTTGAAAATAATATTAGTATTATTTAAAATATTTATGAATAGAAGTTGTTTTCAAAAATGGATTTTGAAAGGGAAGTAAGTCCTGTACTCCTCTCTTCTGTTGCTGGAAAATAATTTCGACGATGACGGCCGCATCATCGACATTCAATTTTGAGGCTCAAAATATGGAAGGCCACTTAGTAGCTTTGCTACATGTTTGATTCAATAAACAGATTTTGATTTAAAATTTCTAAATATGATTTGATATATATAAAATATATGAGTATATATATTATTTCAAAATGATTTGGAAAGAAACCCGGTGTTTAGTTCTTACATTCTCTATAAATTAAAAAATTTCACTTATATTGAAATAAAATGAATTAGTAACATGATTGTATAAATGGTCCATGAATGAGTTGATATGAAATGTGTTAAACAAAAAGTGAAACATTTGAAATTCGAATAAATTGAATGTAAATGAAATAGATGTGAATAAATTGGAAGTAAACCAATTGGATGAATATTAATTGATTGGATGGTTTCTTTTGTTGTAAATCATGTTATAACTGCTTTTGGTTACATATGATGGTATGTTGTGTATTAGTGCTTATGCTTATGATATAGATTAAGAATATATGTTATATAGTTCTATTAAACTCATACATGCTTTCTATATCCTTTTATATGCATCCAATATTCAAATTGAGTTGAGATAGGTACATATGAAGACCGTTTGGACGTATATGCGATTCGACATGCTTTTGCTCGCTTTAATATGAGCGAACTCACTCGTATTAATAATAATAAGGTACATATCTCGGATTACATACCGTACTCCTATATTTTTCCCTATGGGATGCCTCATCACTGAGATGAGATGTATATTTGTGTTATATATCTATATTGTAAATTTTTCCGATTGAGCCGCGCAAAGGAGACGTTGCCGAAATTTTCCATAAATTCGGGAGTTAGAAAATTTTTGAGACTTTAAAATTTTATAACTTGTTTACAAATAAGCCGATATCAGAGTGGCGTAGTAAAAGCATAGTAAGGGTTTTGCAAAATAGATTTTATGTTTTGTAAGTTGATTATTTTGAGTAAATATATCTAATGTTAGATTCCTTAGTTAGTTCCATTTCGAGGACGAAAAGTTTTGAGTGGGCGAGATTGTAACGACCCGTATTTTTAGCTATTTTAAATTATCGAATTTAATATGATTATTGAATAAAAATGGTTGAAATAAAAATTTATGTTTTATTTATGTAATTTATTTAATATGAACTTGAATAAAAAATTTGTAATATCAATTTCGATAAGATTTAAGGAAATTATTTGTATTAGAATGAAGTTCAATATATTTAACGTGTTGTAATTAATAGCAAGAATTGAATACTAAATGTTGAATTATTTAGATGAATACAAAATATTTTATTTATGACTAGAATTCATTTAAAATCTAATATTGATTTGTCGCAAATTGAATTATTGGGATGCTTTGATTTAAGAAGTGAAACTAAGTGCAATTTTTGAAGTTAAGGCAAGAACATTGGTTATATAAAATTTGAACGAACATTTTATTAAATAAAATGATATTTGAGAAAAATTTTAAAGATACGTTTTATTTCACTATGGTTATAATTTTATAAGAAGGTGATCGTTGTTTTATTTTTTGAATTCATTAAAAGTTAAATAACTTATATTTCAAAGATAGTGATTTATTTAACAATTTAATTGTAGATTTAATATTGGAATTATTTAAATAATTGAATCCTGAATTTAATATGAATGAAAATGATTCGGAAGTTGATTTAAATTTTATTTAAACAAGAATGAAGATTGTTAACTTTTAAAATTGAATTTATAGTGAATAAATTTATTTTGGAAAATTTTATATTTTAATCAACGTGTAAAAATAGTATTTTTGGGCACTGTCTCGGATTTGGACGAAACCAGTTTCACCAGGTCTATAATAGTGAATTATTATAGGGTTTCAAGTTTAATTGCGATCGGACTTATCATTTGGTTGTGCGAGCTTGAAACGCATATAAATCAATTAAAGGAATTTAATTAAAATAATTTGATTTGAAAAGCTATCTTCTGAATATGATGGAATTGGCTCTCGATATACGTTCCATTGTGTTCGGAATACGGGTATAACATATAGAATGCCAAGCGGCACGCTTCATTTGGAGTTCGAAAATTTCATGGATGAATAGTGCCACGAAATTTTCTATAAAAGGACTTGAAAACTTTTTTTTTTGCAATTCATAAGCCCTATTACTTTAGCTGCCTCTTCTATCATTTTAATGGCCGAAAATTACCCATCCTCTCCCCTTAATATTCCAATCCACTCAACGAAATTGAATGACTCCAAAAGCAAAGATGAAGAGCACGATGAGATCTATGTTATGTACGGTTGGATCGAGGCGGAACGACTCGAGTTTGCCGGAATTGAGGCATATAGGATGTTGCATTTTTGGATTTTACGCGCATACGCGTGCGCGCGAGGGTTAAGGAGGCCAGCTATGGCATGGGGTGGCGCGCGCGTGAGTGGCAGGTCGGCGGTGAGCTGGGCGATCGATCATCATTGCGTATAAAAAAAGAACAAACTGAAGCGCGTGAGCCTGGTAGCGTACACGAGGGGGAGAAAGAAGAATAGGTTAGGTTTTATTTTAATTATTAAGTAATTAAACTTTAATTATATCGTTATGTTAATATTGAATAACTTTTTCATACGAGGTCGGATTCGAGCGAAACAAGTCGCATTGCGATCATATCGGCGAAGGCTACGACATGGAGTTGGATTGTAATTTATTTGAATCTGAAAATTTTTCAGTTCAAATAAAGGTGAGTGTTTTTAAACCGCTTAAGAAATAATAAAATATTCTGATGTTAGTTTTATGAAGTAATTTATTTTTATTGACTATTGCTTGGTAATTTAATTGACATTTAAATTGATATACGAATTGAACTGTTTTGAATTTGTAATCGACAGTTAAATTTGAAATTGGAATTGAATTGCTAGTTAAACACCCGATATTGATAACTAGTTAACTATCATGATTTATTGGCTGATTTGGATGTTGATTGTGAGGGATGACTATTGGTTGATATTCGATGATTGGATGTTTATTTATTTTATATATATCATGTTATCACCGTGTATATTATTGATAGTATATAAAATTATAAATTGTAATATTTCGAATAAATTAAGAATTATGTTGAAATGATATATACCTATGACACTTTGATTTGGATTGAAATGATATATATCAATCCCTGCAATTAAAAATTGAAATAACTATTCACTTGGTCATAGGTTAGAAAATTGTATACAGACACCGGATTGGTTAAATTAAATGGTTTTATAATTCTTGGTTTTGAAATTATTTAAATGATATTGTTTTAAAGAATAAAACAGTTGATTTATGAAAATTGAATTATTTTCGAACTCGAGCTTGAAATATTGAAATTGAAATTGGTTAAAAGAAATTGTTTAAAGAATGCAATTTGAAATTTGAAGTTATAATTGAAACATGATTTGAATTATGGGAATTGAATTATTTTAAAGATTTGAACCATAAATTGAACAGTGAAGTTTGATTTGATTTAAGTGATTTAAATAGGTAAATTGAAATTGGACTTGAAATTTATATAAATTGAAATGGTTTAAGATAAGAATTGAATTAAAATTTGAACCATTGAATCGAATCGTTGAATTGAATTTGAAGTTGAAATGAAATGTTTCAAAATTGAAGTTAATTCAAATTGAAATTGAAATTGAGTTGATTTGAATTTAAATCAAAATCGAGTCGATTGAATTGAAAGATTTGAAATTGAATCCGTTTGATTTGAAATTTGGACCTGAGTCTAGATTTATTAGAAATGGAAAGAAACTGTTTAAATTTGAAACTATTTTCACTATGAACTATTTTACTATAAATTGTTTTTAAATTCATGTTTTTAATTTTCAAATCATTTAATACATAAACTAATATAATATCTAAACTATTTTAACTATTTAATTTTTCAAACTATTTAATTTTTCAAGCTATTTAACTTTTCAAACTATTTAACTTTTCAAGCTATTTAACTTTTCAAGCTATTTTCAAATATTCAAACTGTTCAAGTTGGTAACTGTTTATATTTAAATCGTTGATTAAATACGAATGTGGTTAAAATGAAGCTATAACCAAATTCGAAATGATTTTTGAAATGAAATTGATTTCGAAGTGAATATGCTAATTTTGAAATGAATGTTTTGAAGTGAATATGATATTTTAATATCAAGTATGAATCATTTTTGAAATGTAAAAGAACCAACCGGTGTGTAAAATGACGTTTGGTTGTTAAAGAGATCGGGGCTAATTATTGGCATACACTCTGTCAATGTTGGAACCACTTTAACAACTGTGTACGCGGAGAAGACTCCAGAATGAAGTGGTTGGATTTGGTGTATGTTGCTGGATTTGAAGAAAGAGAACGATGATGGATAGCCCCGACAATTGTGTCAATTTGAAATGACTAAAATAGGACGGCTTGACAGGGCCAATGAGGGTAGCTACCTCTAACGGACATCTGTTCTTCGATTTTCTTTTTGGACTCGGTCCATACTATTACTTTTGATGTTGATTTCGGTTGGTGCACCTTGATTTGGAATGACCTCCCTTTGACTCGATATGGGATGAATGGACCCGATGGGCGGTCGTGGCTACGATGCGTTACTACCAGCCCTGCGACCCGGACTGGTAGTATCCTACCTTAGGCATTGCCTTAAGTGCCTTTTCGTATTCTTATCCTTATACGAGACCACTACGAGTTTGGTTTGGTGTTGTTGCATCACGACGCATCCCAATCCCCCATCATGCTACTAGGATGTTATATGCAAACTGTGCGCAAATGCTTAAAAATACGTTATGTGGGATTAATGTCAAGCCTTAACGATAGGAAATATATTTATTTTATTGATTAGACATTACATATATAGCGTATTCTACTATATATAGATATTTTAACGGACCCTTAAGAGATGGAACATCCAGTAACATCTCTTGAGTTATTGCACGCACGTTGTACACTGGATAGGAGATGTAAAACCACGTAAACATCTCTGACGCTATTACACTCATGTTATATGTGATATTGATTTGACTCATATAAGAATATTTTAGTTCTGACTCGAGTGTATTGTTTTACTTTATGCTCGGGTCAGCCTTGAGTTTTCAACGCATTGAAGATCATATTATTCTAGAGGACGAAGACGAAGATTTGGTATATTATATTACTAGTATTATTTCCCAGCATCATGTTGTTCTGCTGCATTGTTATATTTTGTCTCTGCTGTATGTATAACTCTGGTAGATGTTGTAAAATTTTAATCAAATGTATAGTATAAACAGCTTCATGAACTGTTTATTTGATTATTATATTTTTTCATTCCGCTGCAAGATTCTGCGTTTGTTTTCTTCTTTTCTTATTTTTCTTAATTAACCACATTGATTATCTGTGTTCTGGATTGTTTTGAGTTAGACATGTGTGGTTTATTGTCGACTTAAACCTTCCAAAATGCGGATCGTCACAATCGTTGTTTTTTTACTTTGAATTTGCTATGATTGGTGTGACTGTTGTATGGATGTCTTATGATGTAGGTATTCCTGAGTTAGGTACCCCCACACCCATATTATAGTTAGTGTAGTATACTCATATGTGATAGTAGTTTAGCATATACTATGTTTATGTGCTAACACTTTGGATCCAAGGATAGGTTAGGTATGAGTATCCATACCCCATGTCCTATATTATATCAGTTTTCATGATATTTTAAGATTGTTTATCGCTCACACCAAATAGTTGTCTGACTTAAGGTTTTATGCTTTGCTTCTTATTATCTCAGGTACTCTCAAATGAGTAGTCTAGATAACAGCTTTAAGATTAGCGCATGGAGCTGTTCAGAGGACGAGCAAGAGGCTGTCACTATTATTTTTATTACTAGAGTTTGTTTCTTATTTTGTTATACGGCACCATGGAGCTTTTATTAATACTTTACTTTATTTAAAAATAGATTTCCTTTGAGTTTATTTGGATGATGTATAAACTTTATTCCTTTTGCTTTGTATGACTATTGTGAACCTTGTACTCTGGTACTTACTTTGATTCATTTAGTTATACTTATTTATCTTGCCTATTTTATATCTATGATGATATTATATTTTGTATGATGCACTGTGATATATACGACAGGTTATGATGGGAATTTTAGTTATGTTATCCTAGACAATCATCCTACATCGATCGGGTACAATTACAACTCATTCTTTATGCATATTGGGTACTGAGAATGTAGGGCGGTTGTCACACACTCGGTGTGGTGGTAATTTGGTCACCTTCTCGAATACGTCTGAATACTCTCTAACAATAGGCATAGATGACAACTCATCCTATGAGACCTTTGGCATATATAGAAAGCTAACCACAATCTCGTCCCTTCGTGCCCAGCCAATCTCTACCTTTTCCTCATCTTACTCCACAATTGTCTCCAACAGCTTCTCATAATCCACCACTACCGCATACTTCCTCGGCTAGTCCATCCCCAAGATAATATCGAATTTGACAAAACTCATAACAAAGAAATCAAAAACAAAAGAGCATCTATGACTCGATAAGACCAAACTACAACAAACCATACACATGCTAGTGGTGCCTCCAATAAGATTTTCACTACTAAAGGTTGATAAAAAATTTCACGTCGCAATCCTAATCTATCTAGTCACCAGGTATAAAGGAATGTGAAGCCCCTGTATCGAACAAAACGCATATCAGAACATCATAAATAGAAAACATACCTTAAATAGTGACGATCTTCCCTTCTCTTCCGTCGAGTGCTTTCGTCGAGGGAGCACATGATGAAGTCGAGATAACATCCAAAGCATACGCCTTCACCATCTTCCTCCATTTTACTTGTTTTGGACAATATTTCTATAGGAATCCTATAGTTATAACACTTCTTACCTTCAACTTTGTGGTTTATACTCAGATGACTCTGATCGCCACAGTTATAGCAAATAGGGTTCCACTTAGCCTTCTTCTAATAATCCTTATTTTGGATATGCTTCCTCTTATTATTCCATTTCTTATTGCTACCCCTGCTCGATTATGACTTTGGCTCTTCCTTAGCAACAATGGCTAGTTTGGGTTTAGGGTACAAACTTTCATGTCAGAGATCTTTCTCGATGAGTTTCTCAAAAGGCTCGTTAATATGTCCTACTAATTTATCTCCCACGTAATCATCCAAACCCATAATAAATTTCTCATTCTTCTTTAATAAAGTGTCGATATGGGACATCCCACACTTTGTCAAAGCATCAAACTCAGTGACGTATCGGAAATCAGACATGTCACCCTGCTTAAATTATGCAAACTTTCTGAAAAACATCGATTTCTGAGCCATCGATATGAACTTATCTGCAAATCTGGCCTTAAACTGATCCTAATGAATTGGTCCTCAAGAGTAGCAACCTTCAATTGTTCCACCAATTCATAGCATTTCCTTGGAGCTATCGAGAAGCCATCTCCTTTTCATAGCATCATCCAATTCCAAGTCATCAAAAATCCTCTAGTAGGTGTCCAACCAATCCTACACTTCCATAATAGCTGATTCCATTCACTAGAACGGTTTGCTACCAAGACTGGCAAAATCCTTTTTCAACTTTGCAAAATCAATCTTTGACACCTGCACTTGAGCACTACCACCAACAATGACGTCCACAGTAGCCTCTTTGGCATTTTGCAGCATGTTCCTCATCATGGTATTGAACATTTCCTACAAGTTAGGATTAGCAGCCCCTGAGCCCACTTCTTATTCCTTAACTCTAGGGTCCTAGTATCATTTCTTATATGCCGGCTCGTTCTTCATCTATAACAAGAATGATATGTCTCTCGAAAAGAAAACCACATCAATGGTACTCATATGTGCAATGTGACTTATATACTATATACATACTACGATATAGTTTTGAAAACCAAAATATATAACAAGTTTTCTCTCTCATATACTCTCGATCCATTCTAGGGAAATAACTCCTCCTTATCTCAAATGGATCACGGTATCAACTTAGGTTAACTATGCAACAAAAGCTCTAATACTAAGTATGATGACTGCCATACATCTCTGGCATCTATTATACCTATATAATGCGCTGTCACGGTGCCTGGCCGATGTAGGATGATTGTCAAGGTTGTAAATTACTAAAACAATCACATAACATGTCGTATATCTCGCAGCGCATAGAATAAAATACAATAGTCATCACAAATATAAAACAGGCGAGAAAGTATAACCAAATGAAACATAAAATCAAAGTGCATAGGTTCACACAATTATACGAAATAACAGTAGAGTTTATCCAACTAATAAATAAACCTAAAATATAACTATCTCTAAATGAAATAAATGAACATTGTCTAGACTTCATAATGTATCACAATAGAATAACCAATAATAAGTCCAGGTATAAGTATGAGAAAGCATCGCCTCCTTCTCGTCCATCTGTACAACTCTATGTGTCACCTACACATGCTATATATTCTACCCATTTAAGAGTACCCGAGATAATAAGAAGCAAAGCATAAAATCTTGAGTTAGAGAACAGTTTGGTATGAGAGATAAGCAATCTCAAAATACTATTAAAACCGATATAGTAAGGAATAATGGTACGAAGTATCATATTTGACCTGTTCCTACATCTAAAGAGTTAGCACATAATAATTTATGTTAATTTACTAACATCATAAAGTGTACAAACAACCTGGTATAATATCGAGCGTTTAGGTATCCATCTCCATAATACCTACGTCCTAAGATATCCTTAGAGTTATAAATAAACAGGGCAAACATAGCATCCATCAAACAATTCTCATTGTCACTCAATGTGCATTGAATATATGTTAACTAGTATGACCATTCCTATGCCAGGAAAAATAGAAAAACTGCTGTTTATAGGCACTAGAACACTAGCCAGACATATCTTGGGCACTCGATCCCTTTCTCGATCTTGAGTACACAGATCCCCTTGATACGGGATAGCCGACTAAGTACCCAATGAGCATCCTTGCATACCCCTGCTTTATGAGTATATTATAAACACTCTGAGTATCAACTATCCCTTTGCATGCGTATTTGAGCCCTTCCTCACTCTGTTTGTTTCCATCATCATAGCAAAATCCTTCCTTGTTCCACTTTCCATAGTAGAACCCTTCCTCATTCTACACATGAGTTCTCTTCCTCAACCCGTCCTTATGGATCATCATCATGACTCCTTTGATTGAGTCGTCATAATCAGAACACTTCTAAACATCAACATCGATCGCAGAATCTACATACCAAAGTTCTGAAGACATCGCATCATAGCATCACACCTTCACCTCACCATTAATCATCATTCTTCATTGTGCCACAATCGTTGAAATTGTACATCAAATGAATGAATGAATGAATGCGACATAATCTCCTGAGCATCGCCCATGCCCCTAAAAAGTTTCATCTCTATTCTCAAACCACCAACATGGTTGGTACCGACCAAATATGGTCATCACCGACCATGTGGATCCACCCAAAGATAGCCAAGATTGAAGTCCAAACCATGTCATCATGTCCCAAAGCCAACCCAAAGTATACCTTGTCCAAACTGGAAGCGCTTGCTCGAAAAACCCAAGGCTGACAGGGTTGGTACCGACCATGCCGAAGACTTAATATTTTGGCTAAGTCCAAATTTTCCCTCTGCGTCACTTATTGGCCTGCCCCCAAGCTTTCTACCTAAAATCCCGAAGCTTGGCTCATCTTGACCTGAAGTCGCCCAAATACCGACACTATTTTACGACCAAAATTCATTTAACTTCCAAAAACCACCTCGACCGTATTTTCTTTAGGTACAACTCGAAGTTTCCCCTTTCATAACTCGAAGTAAACCATGCCACGACTCGAAACCACCCAATGCTAACATGATTTTCACCACCACCGACCATATTTCGACGACCATAATTTGAGCTACCAAATCAACTCTAAATGACTTACAACATTTTTAGTCTTTTGGGACTTCAAACAACATCTTATTCTAGTCGCATCACATTTCGAACACTTTGATGCTACTTTGCACCAAATGACATACCATACTCCTAACTATGAATAACTAGTAAACACATCAAATCAGTTTATACTTCTATCAAACGTCATCACATAACGTCCAAGCAATGCATATAATTCATCCAACACGACTTACAAGCATATATCGTCCTAGACCTGATTTTCAATAAAATAACAATTATGGTTGATAAATGGCATAAAACGAGTTAAGATGCAAATCTATCTTTTTAAACATGGTTCTAAGGTGTCATTAATAGCAAATCTAAGTTTTGAAACATTTTAACTTTGAAAATCATTTCAAAAACCATAGTTTAACCATATCATTAAACATAGAATAGTAAGAGAAGCAGTATCACTCACCTTATACCAAATTTACCCAACTTCCAATGCAAATCCAAAATTGAACAGTAATGACACAGATTCCAAGATGATGCAAATAGTAATCTACTAATCACCCCTTAATGACGTGTTTAAGCTAATTAAAGTAAGGAAAAGTAGATATTTTGTGGTTAATTTCATATTAATGGATGTTTGGTTCGGTTTTGGAAAGTGGAAAAGTGATTAGAAATTGTCCCCTCATCCCTAATTAGGCACGATTCCCAAAATGGATTAGTAGGCTTAAGCCGGGTCTAATTAATTACCCACTAATCTGACTAGAAACTATTTAAACTTCAAACGGCCATATCTTATAAACGGTAAGTCCAAATTCCTATATTGACCATTCTATGGAAAGAGAAACCCTAATTCGGCCCCTAACAAAACTTATAGGCCCTACAAGAGTTTCATCCGATAAAACTTCTAAGGATAGAAAATGGCACTAGTAACATTTTCCAAAGTTATAGAGTAATACAACCTCAAATGAATTTAAAACTAATATTTTATGATGCATAAACTTCCATAAAATATGGCTCGTTACAATCTTAGGCTTATTAAACATTAACATTTTAAAATATAAATTAATATTTATGTATAATCGATATATATATGTATATATATATATATATATATATATATATTTGTGTGTGTACGTATTAAAACATTTTAAATTTAAATGCATCTATATATGAGTATATATTATAAAATAAATGTAGTGTATATGAATTCCTTTTAGCCAGAAAAAATTATATTATTTTTAAATCAAAAGTAATATATTTGATAAATGTAATATATTGCTAAATGCAAATATTACATTTAATAATGTTTTAAATACATATATATAATAAATATATACACACCTTATAATTTTGGAATTTTTTAAAAATGAAAACATAATTTATAAAATAATATATATATATGGTATTATTGCATTTTAGGTTTAATTTAATAAATAATTATATAAAAATTAATAGAAATGTGTATAATGTTTAAAAAATTATTACATACATATTAGAATCTAAATATGGTCGAATTTAGTTTTATATACACAAATAATTCTAAACCACTAAGTTAATTGAATTAAATCATTTAATTTAACTGTTTAAATGATTAAAAATTAATATAATTAATGGCGAGGCCATTATGTGTGTATGTGTGTCATGATAAGGATAATTAGCAAATATAAATGATAAATAAAATTTTATCATTAAGAAGAAGCCTTCGAGGCATCTTGATTTGTGAGGTATCCTAGAATCCTTAGAATCGTCAATCGACTATGCAACATTCGAATGTACCATAATCTTTAGTTTTATATTTGATTTGATGTAAAAATGAATTCGACCAAGGATGGAGGGGGAATGGGATTTCGGCCAAGGTTGGAGAGGAAACAATGTCCAACCATGTTTGGACCAAGTATGGGCCAACAAACCTCAAAACCCATTCACTAATTCATTGTATTTAAATCCTAAATATATATCGAAATCGTATACCAATACGCACATATATAACTTTTATATATGTAACCAATTAATTCTAATTGCACCTAGAACACCAAATATATAAATAATTAATATTTTATAAATATTTGTTAATTTAATTAATGTATAACAATTTATAAACTAATTAAATCATGTGGTATTTCAGAGAATTCACAAATATAGTTTTGTAACTCGCAGGTGTAAATTTAGTCAACGATTATTATCGAACAATTTGAATGTTAATGTTCATACATCAACTTAGTTGGCGGTGTGACAATTTCGTCGAATTTATTGTTTACAGATCTAGATTGGTAGAATCCAATTTTACATTTTAAGAGGTACCTTTTATTAACGATTATTTACACATATTTTCTTCATTGATACTATATTACTTTAGGATATTTGTAATTTGGCATTGGTCAAAATTCCAATATTAACTCGATTGGCCGATAAACAATGTCCTTGGTTCAATAATAACAGTAATTATTAACCTCTACTCTAGATAGAGATTTGACTTTGAGTTGACTACAATTGAGCAAAATACTAACCTTATACAACCAAGAAGAAAAATTCTCTATTGAATAGTGTTTCAATTCCTATGCTTCTACTTGGATCTAACTATAGTTGCTTGATGGTTGCCACGTCATTCTTTAACTATAATCAAAGTTGAGTATCTATATAGAAGTCCCATAGTATTATCAAGTTGAGATAACGGTGTAACACGTCATAGTAAGATTTCTTGTTTGATCTATTTGTTATTAACCAACATGAAACTCTTCAATGAGTCATTCCATAGTTATCCAATAGCTACAAATATGTAACCCCTTGATGCCCCTAGCTGCTATGAGTAATACATTGCCAACATTTGGAGGAAGTTACGTAAATTGTTCTCAGTGGATGTATCGATGTCCTTTCTCGAAACATCTTAACCGGTAATATTTAAAACAATATGTTATTTGATATTATGATAATTTTCTCATCACTACAACTGTTCGTAATTAATTTTTTTGGCAAAGCCAGCCTGTTTTATAGTGGACCGTCTATTTTTATTACCAAGGTAATAAAATACATTTAGAGTACAGGAGTAAGGTTAAAGGACCTTAACTACTATAAGAAAGAGAAAATACAGCCTAGGAGTTAGGCAAAGATGCCTATGCTACTATAAATGACCTAAAAACTATTCCTCCTCTGAAGAGGAGGAGATACTTCCTTCGGCAGAAGACGCTTGAACACCCACACTGGGGTCGTCGCCTATGGCATAAGCAAAGGGACTAAAACGAACCGCAAGAGATGGGTCATAGTCACTAGACTCCGAAGAGAAAATGAAAGACCTATCCTATATGGCATCAGCTAACAAATCTTTGTTCCTTTTCCCAAGCTGGCCTTCCATAGCAAGAACCAACGAATCTCCTGAAATGCAATAAAATAGACATCTGAGGTCCAAATCATCATCTGATGCAAAATGGAAGAAGTAATCCTCAATAAGGCATCTCATGGTAGTCTGAACATGGATCCAAACATTTTCCTGTGCATCACAACAAAAATGAGTGGAAACTATAACAATAGTGGATGAGTCATGAGGAGGTGACTCATTAGGAGCAACAGGCTCCTCAACAGTCTCAACAATAACCAAATCATTACCATCCACAAAAACCTCTGCTGGCATAGGAGCGTTAACAAGCGGGGAAGCGGGATGAACAGAAGGAACAACAACATCAATAAGAACTGACTAGGCAATAAAAACATCAGAGGAAATCGTAAACTTAGGTACCTCCATGCAGGAGGACGAGGAAAAGGCACCTTCGGAGGAGGAGGGATAGGCGAGCACGGGAGCTTGCAAGTGACAACTAAGTGGCCAAAAGAGTGACAGGTGGTACATATGTCAGGTGCCTACCCATATCCAACACGAACCTTTGCTACATGATCAACATCAAGTTAAACCTTAATCAAAGAGGGAAGTGGCTTATCTGGGGTAATCTTTATAAGAGCTTTCACATATACCAATCTTTCATGTGCCACCGTATTGGAATCAAAACATTTCAATTTACCTATAGTGCACGCTAACCAATTAAGGCCAAGCAACGACTGCAAGGCAGACAGAATGTGCGAAAAATATGCCCAAACAGGAATAGACATAACCTGGTCCCTAACACTAGTCACAGAATGGGACCAATTGGTGATGATGAAAGATTTCCTATCGATGAAAAAAGGTCAGCTTTTAGGACCCGTTGACTCTCTCACTACTCAAAATTTTTAAGGAATATAGCGAGTCAATATATATTACCTTTAAATCACCATGAAGTTTCCATATATATATCGACAAAAAGATCTCACATCATTAATTTTTTGGATGGGATCGAGGAAAATACCAACCAAAAAACCCGACCAGTAATCAGCCCCGGCTTGCATAACGATTGGAGAAGGCAGCATAGCCCCAATGCTAACCACTGTTCGTAATTATTATCACATAATATATCATTTAAGTATTTCCTAATTAATATGCTTTAATTAATTACTTAATTAATTATATCACAATATAACAAGTATATAATAGAAAACAAACACCTTTATTACAAACAAAATTGATTACATAGTTAAATAATTTGCAATAAATTACATAATTTTCTCTAGGGCATACCCATAACTCTATCACATATCTACTCTAATAACTTTTAAAAGAAGGTATTAGTGCATTAGGTGTTGTGACCAAGCTCATATAAAGTGCATTTTGGATGTTCTCAAAAGATGTAATTCGAATATCACTTCCAGCTTATGGTGCATTTTGATGAAGGGAAAGGACACACATTGTCTTGTTGAAAATATAAACCACCGCACTGTTGAAAGTATTTATGATTAAGTATCCCATATATGGCATAATTAACCAATATTTCAAATCGATCCATTTTATATGTATCTAATATAATATCCATATCTTTGCGCATACTAACATCAAGACATATATAGTATAAATACCAATGTTATGTTAAATCATTTAGCATTCGTTTTCTAACTTTTATCCGACTTTACGCCACTTCTTCAACTTCATTTACTATGCAACGATAACCACAATTCGATCACCTTCAATATTTATAATTTGGGATATAAATGGATGCATAAATTAGGGAACATGTTGTAATACATGGAGGTATATGAAGAATGAGGTCGCATGGGAACACTTGTTGTACGTACTTTTTCTTTTTGCTTTGATGTCAATTTATTTGCAACGTTGGATTATGAAACAAGTTGGTCATCTATTGTTCTTGCATACTCAAAGGCTGAAGGATTATGTCTCGTATCCAAGCACTTTCTCATTTTATGGTCCTTCTTTGTAGAGTACAGACTTCAATTCCAAAGTGGTTGTTATAAAGGGTAAAGAAACATCTTTTAATTTCTAAATCATTATCCTTTTTTCATCCTTCATTCCATTACCAAACATTTTATTGAATTAGATAAACTATTTATAGTGATACAAGTATCGTGATTTTTCAAGATTAGGATGTAGTCAAGTTTACTCAATTGTTCATCAATATCTACAATTGGTATTGGTATTATGAAACTTTGGTAATTCTAAGAGTTCATGGGCATAAGGTATGCTATATATGTTTTGAAGCACATGATCACATGAAATGTGATTAATTTGACTCTTGCTCATTTTGTTAACTTCTTCCAACCACAAATCTAAAGCATGCATTGATGTTCTAAAAAAAGGTTCTATAAACAATGGTATTTGATATGCATGGTGAATAGAACCGAAGCTCCTCTCAAACGATGCTTTGATTTAAGTATGTTGAATTAGTATGATATAGTCTGTTCGATGTCATATTACAATAAATGCAAAGTTGGAAGTTCAAAGATACCTTTTTAGGCTAGAATGATAGGTTTGATTATTTTGATGCTTTAACTTGTCTGTCCAAGCATGCACAAAATGTTGCCACATGGGAAACCTTGTATTCAAGGTATAAGACTTTCTTTTACTCCTTCCAGTTCTCAACAAATTGTGTCCAAAATTATTCAAACTCTGACTTCGGTCGAGCTCATACATAATACATCCATTCTTCCTCAAACATTTTTGCAATGTCCATAATTTAAACAAAGTACTACAGTTTTGAACAATGTTTTTTCGACATATTATATTCACACATAATCCAAACTGTAGCGATGAATACTTGCTTCAATGCAATGAGTAATGCAAACTCCTAATTGGTCACAGCTGTTTTCGGATATTTTTTAGGGTTGTACAAATGTTTTAAATTGTTAAGTGCCTACCCATCATTCGTTATTCTTTCGCGACTTAAGAAACAATGAGCAATGGGAAAAGTTTTTGTTGTCGACGACATGCCTACCATTTCAAACAACAATATTTCAAAACGATTAGTATTTTAGGTACAATCAAGTAGTAACACAGAAGGAAAACACTTGCACAATGCACTTTAATCCGGATACGACAATATAATATTTAACACCTTATCCATACATCCATCTCTTGTATACTAATAAACATAATGCTTATGTTCAAGTAATTTAATAAGGTGTAACAAGTGGATCTACCTTCCAATTTGTTAATTTTCATTTTATTCTTCACGTTGTATACAGTTTTTAAGGTAGATTTATTTTGGGGAAACTATTTCTTATTACAAAGGAACGCATCTCTTGGTGAAACCCTAACCGTGGTCATATTACAACATTTTTTCTCCTCTATAGTTAATCTACCAACAATGGATGCCTAACTAAATCATTCGATAAAGTTTAATTATGTTGACCGCAAACAAACCATGCATATCATCTCCTTTATATAGATGTTTGATTAAAAATGGACATCTGCATTTTCTTGTAACACTTCAAACACGTATTTTCAATTTTCAACCGTACAGATTTAAGGTTCGTACTTTCCACTTCTTTCACATCCGAGCCAAATTCTAGGCTTCCCTTGGTGAAACAATTTTGTATGATTTAGTCATAACCATAATTGTATTTTATTTTTATCTTTCGTTTGACAACAGTGAAAAAATGTGTCATGTGAATGAAAAACTTGCATATATTTATAATTCAATCACATTACGAGCATGAACAAGTATTCTTGTACCAAAAATATATATATACTAGTAACACTCACTTCACTTGTCAAAAAATGTTGAGTGGGTTCTACTTCAATATTTCACTCTTGTCTGCTTGCACATCTTCCTCAATAAACTTTTTGCCTTTGTCGCCATTGCTACTCAAGTGGATGTCTATTCCTTCAACATTCAAATCAGCATCCTCAACAATAACATCATCAAACGTAATATCACGTAACACATTTTTGATTTTTAGCTCGAGCCAATATCATTTTCCTATTAATATAAACCAATGGTAAAACTCAGGAATTATTGAAAACATCACCAAATTAGTTAATTCAGCAGTATATAAAAGATCACAACACAAATCTATCAGCAACAAAATGATGAACAACTTACATTACAAATAGTAATGTACTATCGACAAATGTCAAATTTTATCTTCCCGAGGGCATTCAATTTCTGATTTAAAACACAAATAAAAAAATTACACGGCAATTAATTTTTTTACCTAAGATAGAATCTTGATTTCCTCTTCTTCATGTCTTTTGCCATCATTTGAAAAACAAATTTTATGAAAGGTTCGATGAATAGTTTGATTTACCAAAAAAATTCTATGGTTTTAGTTTAGGTTTTGAACAAGGAAAAAAACACATGTGTTGCGCATTTCTCTCGCAGGTCATATAGGTCAGCCCGCACCTTGGCCCATATCTTGGCCCGCATCTTGGTTCGCATGGTCACATCTATGACCGTCTTGGTCCATATGGCTATGATGTCTCACAACTCGACATACCTATCTCACTATGTCTGCTGTAAAAGAGAACTCATCTGACACCAGTACATGCTCGAGCCATGCGTAGCTCGCACCGTCGTCAATAGATCATGACAAATGGCGGCCCGACATGAGAATGACTAGCCATAGGAGAGAAATCCATGCAAGATAGACTATGTGAACCAACTTATAAGGTGGTTAACCTTTTTGTAAATGTACTATTTTGATTGCATACGTAGAGCACTTCATATCTGCAACACTCGCCAATCATACAAGCAACAATTCAACTAGCCATCACAAGTGGGTATACGAGCGCATAACGACTCTGCCTGCATCGGAGGAAGCTACATACATTCAACAAGCCATCCCGAGTGGGTGTGCTAGTGCACAACACCTCTGCCCATATTGACAGGAAGCTACCAATAAATTTTGGATATGCCCTAGAGGCAATTATGTATGATAATAAAAGTATTTGATTTCTTTTTTTAAGTAAAATGACTGACCCTCCAGAAGAAGAGAGCACCCATATAATTATATTCTACACCTAAATAAAAGAGCTGCCAATAAGCCTAGTAGGTAGAAAAAAACCTATACAGTTAGGAAAAAGGAAAAAGGGAAAATGCCCCCTTCCGTAAATCTTGTAGTAAAGCGAAGAATCAACTAAGGACTAGACCTAGAGTCGTTGCTAGACTATACATGAGCTAAAAGAATGAATAATGAATACAGGCACACCAATCAAAATAACCATATCATCTAGAGGTATATCTAAGAAATCAATCCAAGCATCCATCAATCGAGGAATCAAATCAAATATACAAAAAGGAAGCGTTCATAGCGATTGACAAGTGATAGGAAGACCATGGTGGGATATGTACCAACAAACAATCCAAAACTAAAACAAACACAAACTTTAATACCACGAATTTTTTTATATAACTTAAATAATGATAATAGATAAATTTTAAATTTTATTGGAGGGTATTTCGATAAATTTCAGTAATACGGAAAAATGGCAATTTTTACAGACATATGAATTTGTTGATGGGAGTCACACCACTGCATAACTCTAGTTTTTCTGATCGAGTTAAAATATTCATTTATTTAAATCGAATGTCATACGAGTGAGATATCATTGTTTTAATAAAGTGGGTTGGATTTGTGTGCGAGCAGCGGGCCATCCCAAGTTTAGGTCCCTTTTAAGTTTCTCCTTCTCTTCCACCCGCTCCTTAATGACGGTGTCTTTGGCCGGCCATGTGTCTGGTCCTTTCTGCCTTAAGAGCTCGCCTCTCTACCCATCGACAAGCCTCTTCCTTGACAGGCTTCCTAAAAGTGTGCTGGCTCAAATGAATGATGAGAGTGTGGGGTTCGACATGTACAATGTGCCGAGTGTAAAAAATAATTTTATATCGAATGGAACAAAATTTGATAACCCATACCAGAGAGGCATCCATCGGCTAGGTGTCTAGCACTATCTCAATGGGAGTGGGACCCCAACCAAAACTAGGTCGGCTAGCATTAGCCTAGACTTCCAAAGCTACCTCGGCCAAAGACTGTAGGAGAATCATAGGCTCTCTTCGTCTCCTTCCTCGACCATTTTTAGAGCGGTCGATCTTACAAACCCAAACTGTGAGCCCCATGCAACGTTTGGATAACATCTGTCTCCTATGAAAACTCGAACGACGGGCTACCTCCGAGCTCTTCCGCTCTTCTACGTAGGGCGGCACCCTCTCTAAGTCAGCTTCAGCCCTAACCGAGCGCATTGGAGATGTGGATGGAGTGCTGATGTGTGTGATAACCTAATTTATACTACAACGGAATGGATTTTAAGGCTATTTTACATTAGAGGGATAGTGTGTATTTTTTTTAATATACTTGAAAATTTCAAACTTTATCATAGAAAATTCAAATATGGGTAATAATATAATCATAGAATAATCAAATAATAGTAAATGCAGTAATAGTAAAGGTAAAGAAGACACCAAGAATTTTATACAGCTTTCGATTCTCCATCCTACATCCAATCATGTACCCTATATAGAATTTCACTAATCACGTCTTAACTTTAAATCAGGTGGCAAGAACACCCTTTATGCCCCTTGAATTTGATTAAGGTGGCAAGGAAACATCTTAGAATTTGACTCGGGTGACTAGCACACCCTCTGAAATTCAACTCAGGTAACCAAAACACCTATCCTATCTTTGACTCAGGTTGCAAGAGAACTCTCTTTACAATCTCGTCTTAACATTATGATCACCAGTTTACAAGTAGTAGTGGTGGACTAAAAGAAATCGAACCTTTTGATTGTAGTTCTAAGTAGTTTTTGATACAATTCCTTACAGACCTTCTATAATTGAATATCTTTTCTTTTGAGTAGAATTGAGTGAAGATCGGAGATTTAATGGTGTAGAATAGAAGTAAATCTTCTATGACCTTTATATTAATGTAGAGAAAGAGACTAGATGTAGAAATGGTAGCACTTTATTGAAATCTTAAAGAGAATGAGAGAGAAGAGAGAAATAAAGAAAGTAGTTTGAATTGTTGTTAGAAATTCGAAATCAAAGGCCTTTAACAAAGGTTGAAGAGTTGCATCCATTCATGAAAGGATGACGCTACAAGTCGCTTCTTTTGAAAATTTAAAAAACACATCAACAGTCTATATATCAACAACATATTTTTGATATGCCGACATATACAATTTATTTTGTATATTTTTAGAAACACTTTCAATATGTTTTAAAATGTGTTTCTTTTAAAAAACTCTATTGAAATTTATTTTATAATTAAATTAAATATTATTCTTTTATAAAAACATTTGGAGTGGAAATTTTTTTACGAAGTGAAGATAATCAAACATATGATACTACTCAGGTCTTTAACATTTAATCTAAGACTCAATAAAATACTGATACAAATGTCTTGAGCGCTTCATGCTTTTATTCTCGAATTCTTCAAAACTTATGAGTCTTTAAATATATCTTGATCAACTCTTGATTTAGACTGATCAGTTCTTCAAACCTTTATTCAATCATCACTTGTATAAACTGATTAAACATTCCTGTTACCATGCATAATATACTATTTAACTCAAGAAAACATTAGTAATAATATTTATATGGTTATTTTAATATCAATACCTTGGATATTAACAGTCTCCCCCTTTTTAACGATGATGACCATTAAATATTCTGTTATAAAATATAATGGTGTTTAGTTAAAAACTCTCCATAAATCACCCTGAATATATGCTATACAAATCCCTCTATCATTTTCCCTATTATATTTTACACAACTTATCCTCCTTTCTCATCAACAAAAATGGGTGAATAAGTTGTGTTAATGAATTATATAAGGAGTTATAATATTTCCACTCTTAGCGATGTACAATATATGATTATGATATATAGCGAGCTATAATTTTATCTTTGTATTAGTGAAGTAATATTCTAAAAAGTCATCAAAAAAATCAAAAAAATACAAACTTCTATTAATATATCTACATATCTACAATAGTCTTATTTTTACTCTATGGTCTAACTTTTTTATATTATGTTTTAGAAAATGAGCAGATTCCTAATTCTCTTCCAAGTTTAATAAAAATATTTTGAATTAATGGTTTTGTTAATATATCGGCTATTTGATTTTCCATGTTAACGAATTCTAGGGTGATATTTTCCTTACTTATATGATCTCCTAAGAAGTGATTTCTTATATTTATATGTTTTGTTCTAGCATGATGTGTAGGGTTCTTTGATAAGTTTATAATGCTCCTACTATTGCAGTAAATTAGTGATCATTTTATTTTTAGTCTGAAATCCTTTAATGTTTGTTGTATAAAGATTACTTAAGAGCAAGCCAATGCTGACGATATATATTCTGCTTCTGTTGTGCATAGAGAAACTGAATTTTGCTTTTACTGAACCAGGATATAAGTGATTGTACCAAAAATGATAGGTTCCACTTATACTCTTTTCGTTAGATTTGCAGCCAGCATAATTTGCATCACTATATGATATCAAATCAAACGAGTCTTCCTTAGGATAGAAAAGCTCGTAGTTCAAAGTATTGTTAACATATCTTAAAATATGATTTACTGCCTTAAGAAGTCTTTCCTTTGGATTTGATTGATACCTAACACAGAGACATACATTGTGCATTATATCTGGTCTATTACTGGTTATATATAGTAATGATCCTATCATGCCTCTATTTAGTTTGCGATCTTTATCCTTGTGATTGATCTTCTTTACTTAAATTTACTCCGGGTGTTATTGGAGTAGGTTTACTACTCGTATTTGACATCCCAAAACTTTTTTACTAATTTTTTGCATATTTTACTTGACTTATAAATATTCCATTTGTAAGTTGTTTTACTTGTAATCCAAGAAATAATGTTAATTGTCCCATATGACTCATCTCAAATTATGTTGTCGTTATTTTTAAAGATTCTATATTCAATTGTTTATTAGTTGATTCAAATATAATATCATCTACATATATTTGTATAAGTTGCATATCATATTATTGTGTTTTATAATAATGTTGTGTCAGCTTTTCTTACTTCAAAACCGAATCTGATTAAATATGATCTGAGTCTTTCATACCAAGCACAGGTTGCTTATTTTAATCTGTATAATACCATTTTTAATCTATAAACGTGGTTTGGAAATTTTCATCTTCGAACAGAGGGGTTGTGAAAAATAAACATCTTCTTTATTTATTCCATTTGAAATGCACTTTGTACATCCATTTGGTAATTTAACATTGTTAAAGTTTTGCAAAAGCAAGTAATATTCTTATAGCTTCTAATCTTGCTACTTGAGCAAATGTTTCGTCAAAATCTATTCCTTCTTCTTGGTCATATCCATGTGCTACTAGTCTTGCTTTATTTTTATTTTTCTCCTTGTTCATTTTAATTATTTTAATATACCCATTTAGTTCCAATGACAGATTGATCTTATGGTTGAGTAACTAATTCCCAAACATCATTTCTAGTAAACTGATTCAATTCTTCTTGCATGGCCAGAATCCATGAATCATTAGATGATGCCTTCTTTTAGTTCTTAGGTTCCATAGTTGATATAAATACTACAGGAAAATAGGCACAGGGAAGAAGTCATAAAAAAATTTAGTCTCAAGGACAACAAGTTTGCTTTTTAGTCTGAAGGACACTTTCTAGTGTAAACAGAAAATGATAGTTACAACTATCATTCTGTGATTTACACTAGAAAGTGTCCTTCATCCTAAAAAGAAAACTTCTTGTCCCTAAAACTAAATTTTTCTTCAACTTTTTTCTTGAGCCTAAAAACCTCTAAATACTATATTACTCATTTTATTTAAGCAATTTCTTGTTTTTACAAAAGAATCAATTTTTCCTAAATATTTTCTTTTGGATGATCCTTTAATGTTCTTGTTAATTTAGTTGTATCTGTTTTATCATTTATTTCATTTCATTATTAGTTGTTTGAATATTTTCGTTTATGTTGTTAATTTTCTCTTTCTCGTCTTTATTATTATTTAAATGTTAATGCTTTCATCGAAAGAAACATGTAATGTTTCTCAATGGTATATATTCTATTATTAAATACCCTATAAGCTTGACTTCTATTTCAATATCTTATAAATATTCTTTTATCGAATTTAACATCAAATTTGTCTAAATTATCTTTAGTATTTAATATGAAATATTTACTAGAAAATACTTTAAAATATGATACTTCTGACTTTTTATTATAAAATAATTCATAAGGTGTTTTCTTGGTTAAGGATCTTATTAGAATTTTATTCAGTATATAGTATACTGTGGCTTCTGCTTCAGCCTAAAAAATTTAGGTATTACTGCCATTTAACATAGTTCTTGCACACTCTTGAATTGTTCTAATTTTACGTTCCACAACATCATTTTGTTGAGGAGTTCTAGGAAAAGAAAAATTGTGTGCTATTCCTTTCTTATTACAGAAATTTTTTGAATTCTCATTTTCGAATTCTCTACCATGGCTGCTCCTAATAATTTTAATTTTAAAAGATTTTTGATTTTGAATTTTCTTGGTAAAATATTTAAACATTTCAAAAGCTTCACTTTTATGTTTTTGAAAAAAAGTCCATGTATATCTTGAAAAATCGTCCAATATTACAAAAAATATTTATTGTGATTTATGATTGTATTTTCGTTGGACCAAAATGATCTAAATGAAGTAATTCTAACGGGTGTGCAGTAGAAATCGTGTCTTTAAATTAAAATGATTTCTTATGAAGTTTTCCTAATTTGCAAGCATCGCAAATATTATTAAACTTTAATATTCATTTTTGGTACTCCACTAACTAGTTCGTATCTAGCAAACTTTGATAGGTGTCTAGAATTTAGATGACCAAAACCCTTATGCCAGATCTAGGGGTCATTTAAATCAGCCATAAGACAATGGTTCATAAGTGGTTTTCATTCCTATAACATATATAATTATTTTCCTAATTCCTTCAAAAATAGTCCTAGAGCCACAATTCATGATATAATAGTTATCCTTTTCAAATTTTATCCTAAAGACTTTATCACACAAGTGACTAATACTAAGTAGGTTGTGTTCTAAATTCTTGACTAGTAAAACAATAGAAACTGTAGGGTTTTCATAGTTACCAATGTTGTCGATGCCGATGACGTATCCCTTTGAATTATCCCGAAAAGTTTACCGTACCTCCATCTTTGTAGACAATGTTTGTTAGTAGTTCTTGATTACCTATCATGTGTCATGAGCATCCACTATCGAGTTTCCATTTTCTTTCTTCTCAGCATATTCCATGAAGCATACATTAGTATTTTATGTCTCCGAGTCCTATTGCTTAATGTGAGTTTGAATCATCCCATATTGCATTGTAAGTCTGTTTCCTCCTTTAGTGAAGGAATCTGTGTTGGGAGATAACATTGATTTATTTTGATTTTGTCAGTCCCTCTGAAAGTGTCCAGTTTTGTTGCATCCAAAGCATTTGATGGTAACTTCGCTCCCTGATTCATTCGAGCTTCCATCAGTCCTTTTGAATTTATTTCCTTTTAAATACTTTAATTTTCTAAAGTTCCTAGGCATAAATGTCATTTTCTCATCGTCATCTGATCCTTCATCCATGAGTAGCGTTGAATGCTAGTGTTTTCTTATCATCTGACTGGCTTTTCATTTTGCCATGCAATGAACTTCATATGACATTAAATTATCTATTAATTCTTCTACTGTCATTGTATTAATACCATTGGCTTCTTCAATGACCAGTTTTCTGGTCCTATTCACTTGTATATGAACTAAGAATCTTTCAAACTTGATCCTCTTCAATATAATATTTTCCTAACGAAATTAAAGCATGTAATATGCCTTGAAATCTAGAATACATGTCTGAAATAGACTCATTTGGTTTCAATTTAAATAACTGAAATTGGTTGGGTAACATAGAAATCTTAGTTTGTTTAAACTTACTAGTGCCTTCTTGTGTAACTTGTAGTGTTCTCCATATTTCATATGCAAACTTACATAAAGTAACTCTATTAAGTTCGTTTTTATCTAATGAACAGAAAAGTATATTCATAGCTTTCGAGTTGCTAAGTATTTGTGCCTTTTGCTCGTTTGTCTACTGAGCATTTGTAGTCTCGGGTTCCCTATACTCATTTTAGATAATATTCCAAATTTCAAAGTAGTTGGATTGTAAATAAATTTTCATTATACCTGAACATTGTGCATAATTACTACCATTAAAAAGTCGCGGTCTAACAGTTGATTTTCCTTCTACAAAAGTGTGTTACTAGTGTTAGTAGCCATTAAAATTTTCAAAAACCAGCTTAGGAATTTTTAAAACCGTATGCTCTGATACCAAATATGGATATGGTGATGATAGGTACAATAACCTAATCTATACTATGGCAGAATGGATCTTAAGGCTATTTTACACTAAAGGGGGTGAATAGTGTATTTAAACTTTTTATACTTGGAAATTTTAAACCTTATCATAGAAAATTCAAACACAGGTATATCACAGAACGATTAGATAATCGTAAATAAATGTAGAAACCGTAAAGGTAAAGCAGACACCAAGAATTTTATACTGGTTCAGATTCTCGGTCCTACATCCAGTCCTATACCTCATACAGAATTTCACTAATCAAATCTTGACTTTAAGTTATGTGGAAAAACACACTTTTCACCTCTGGACGACGCCTACTGGAATTTGACTTGGTTAACCAGTACACCCTCTGAAATTTGATTTAGGTAACCTGAACACATATCTTGTCTTTGACTCAGGAGGCAGGAAATTGACTTTACAATCTCGTCTTAACTTTCACTTAGGTGGTTTAAAATTACTCTTTTACAAGTAGTAGTAGTGGACTACAAGAAATCGAATCTTTTAATCACAACTGCAAGTAGTTTATTGAACAATTTTCTATAGAACTTCAATAGTTGAATATCTTTGCTTTTGAGTAGAATTGACTGAAGATTATAGAGTTAATGGTGTAGAACAGAAGTAAATCTTCTTTGATCTTTTGTATGAATGTAGAGAAAGAGAACTGATGTAGAGAAAGAAAGCACTTTGTTGAAATCTTAAAGAGAATGCGAGAGAAGAGAGATAAAGAAAGTAGTTAGAATTATTGTTAAAAATTTAAAATGAGATGCCTTTAAAGAGTTGCGTCCATTTACAAAAGGTTGGCGCCAAAAGTTGCTTATTTTGAAAATTTTAAAAATGCCTCAACGGTCTATATGTCGACATACATATTTTTGATATATCAACGTGTAAAAAATAATTTGTATATTTTCAAAAACACATTGAATATGTTTTAAAATATATTTCTTTATAAAAACACTATTAAAAATTATTTTATAATTAAATTAATATAATTCTTCTAAACAAACATTTTGAGTGGACAAATAATTTTTGAAATGAAAATAATCAAAGATATGATACCACTTAGGTCTTTAACATTTAATCTAATACTCGAAAAAATACTGACACAAATATCTTGAGCTCTTCATGCTTTTATTCTTGAATTCTTCAAAACTCATGAGTCTTCAAATATATCTCGATGAACTCTTGATTTATACCAATCAGTTCTTTAAGCTATTATTCAACCATCACTTATATAAACTGATTAAATATTCCTGATATCCTACATAATGTACTATATAAAACATCATTAGCAACATTTATATGGTTGTTGTCATCAAAATTAATACATCAGTATAAACATGAGCTGCCAAAGGTTACTACAGTTAGATAGGTCGAGGGAAGACATGCCCTATTGATTGGCCCGTTTGAGAGTTTAAGGTAGTTTGTTGTGAAGTCCCCCTAGAGCCGGTTGTATCCACCAGTTGTGAAATGTTCAAACTGACAACTGTGGGACATAACCAAAGAAAAATTTAGCAACGCTTCAAAGGAAGCAAACAACACTATACAAGTTGGCTACCATCATCAGATCGCTCTCGCAGCGGCCTTCTAATCTAAGGCGGGAAAAGGGACCCATACTGCAACTTATAGATCATGCCCCATCGAAAGTCAGTGTTTCGAGGGTACAATGTGTGTTACATGAACTAAAAATCCATGGGCATGAGGGGTCTCGAAGGATGAGCTTTTGTTGGTCGACACATCTTGCGTTCGCGCTCACCTATCCGTTCTTTTCGCCTCAGGCATCTCAAGTGTACTGCAATAACTTTAAGACCATGTGACGGCATTGTCGGGGACCACCACATCCTCCCAAAGCCTTGGATCATAGGCCCACCACTCACCCTTATTCTGTTTGGGGCAGATTCGATAGCCTCTTCATCATCTATTTCTACCGCCGGCCTATAAACCGCCGGCTCGTTAATGACTACCCCTACAGACCAACTGGGCTGCCAGAGTGGGGCTTTTTCCACAGTTTCCAATCCTCCCACCATTTGTCTTTGCCCGAACATCCCTACGTAATAGAGATTCTCATTCGTCAGAATCTAAGCTAAGTTTCTGGCATCATTAGGCATCTCCCTTATCCAACAGAGATGTTCTTCATAAACTATCATGCCCAAGCCTATGTCGATAGGAGCCGCTGTAGCAAAGGAACAAGTCTCTAATCAAAGAAACAAGTTCAAGAAAACATTAAGGTGACCCAAGGGAGACCATATTAGGGTTTGGAAGACCCTTATAGTAGGGGTGAGCAAACTTTGGTTAAAACCAAATAAACCAACCAAAACAGTTTATTTTGGTCGGTTTGGTTCGGTTTTGTAACTAGACTGATTTACAATCGGCTTGAAAAATAATTTAGTTTGGTTATCAGTTTAACCAAATAAACCAAACATTTATTATATTATTAATATCACTAATGTTTTAATGATTTTTCAAGATTAGTTTAGTGGTGTAACAAATTTTATTTATCATATATCTGCCCAACTTACTATTATAAAGTACAAAAATACTAAATAAGAACACTTTAATCATATATTCATGTTTTATTTCAAAGTATAATGAATATTTCAAACATAAAATGTGAAATATTTTTAGTTCGATTAAATCGAATAACCAACCAAACTTAACTCGATCGGTTTGGTTTAGTTTTCATTTTTATTGGTTTTAGTTTGGTTTAATAATTTTCATCATCGAACCAACCAAATGCTCATCCCTACCTCAAAGTAAGTGTCGGGTTGACCATGGATGACATGAAAAAAATTGATTTTGTTACCCCGACACTTGGCTCCGGAAGCTGAAGAAGAGAGGAGGCTTGCGGCCCCCTAGAGATGATAGTAGTGGTCAGTTAGGATCTTGGCCTACTTGTGCAATCTAAAAACTAACCTGACAAGGGTCGGGTCTGACTCCTGGATGTCTAGGTCATGGCCCAGGATAAATATCCCAGCTAGAAGGCTTTAGCTATTGGGGGAGAGTTGTGTAGGCACCAGGTGGTAAGCATTAGGGAAGCAAATGAAAAAGGGGTGGAGAGGGAGTGTCACCCTTCTATGCATGTATGCAAGTGACCAAGTGAAGTAGCCCGCTGGGCTTGGTTAGCTTTGTTGACATTGAAAAGGTAAAGGTGCTCTATCTCCTCGTATATGTATTAAGCTAGGGAGCCAAAAAGATCAATGTGGTCCTCCTGAACCTTGGACGAACCCATACTATAAGCTCACCTGCTTGTAAAAGCTGCGTTAGTCATCTGCAATCAAATAAAACCTAATGACTGAACCACCCGACCGACTTAGAAATTACTTAAACTCATGAGCAAACCACTCACCTGATCAAATCAATTTAAGCCCTAGTTCCTAAAGGGTCATGTGGCTCAGGTCCACTACCAGTTCTTTGTTTGAATCATAGTTGTAGGCCAATGCCTAACGTCCTTTCTTTCTATCTTACTAATAAAATAAAGAGTTTTTTTTTTATTAAAGATAAACCCAATCATACCGCGTAATCTTTTAAAAGGCGTTCTGAGTGAGTTATTTCAGCTACACGGTTTTTTTCCTTAGTCAAATAGATATATATCAGTTGAGATTGGTCAGTTGGGATTGGTTGACATTGGCAAGGAACCTTGCCTAATTCACTAATTCATGTGAAGATACTAAATTTTTGGATTTGAAAAATACTTCAGAGATACTTTCTGAAGTAGATGGTCCAGTCCAGCGGGAACACGCAGCGCAAACAAACGTGAGCCGCTGTACCATCTTCCTACTTTTTTAAGGGATAGTTGAGTAATATTGATACTTGTGTAAGTTTTTCAAGTGATTGAGAAAGTGTTCAAACGTTCATTGATTGATGTTGTTTCTACAACGGCGATCTTCAATGTCGTGATTAGTAAGAGTTCATCAAAACAACGGCAATCGTCAATGCCATGATTGGTAAGAGTTCATCAGAATAACGACGTTGTACATCTGACACAAGCAACATTATGATACCTACTCCTTGTCCTTTGCTTCTAACTTAGCAAAGTACCTTTGCGCCACGACTCTTGATCCCATGCATCCTATCCCAGACCATAGCATGCATGTGTTCAGACCACCAGTTGGCAACCATCTAAGCGCTACAAATAAATAGACATTCTAACTGGCGCCAATATCAACCGCACGACTCCATTTATGGCCCGCAGCGAATTCTGGACAATAATTGCACCATCTTAGTCATTCATCATGTATTCCGTTAGCTATAAATACATCAAGACATGCATTTGAACAAGGGTTGAACATCTTAAACTCTAAAGCCTTTTTTGTTATTACCTCTTGTAATCTCAATTGTTCTAAGAGAATCAAAGTAATAAGAAAACCCTCATTATAGGCATATATAAACTTTGATCTTACCACTCTAAATCTTGTCTTTTTTACTAACTGGGCTTTATTCTTATCCTTCTACATTTTTAACCAAGATATTAGCAAGTAACCTTTGTTGAATATTAATTATCAATCATAATTTCGAGGTTGACTAAATTTTTAGTCAATGGTATGGTAACTGAGAACTAAGGCACTAATGTATATTAGGAAGACTAATTAATATGTTTTCAAAAAATATTAATTGGATAATAGTAAGAAGAAAATTTAGGGTGGATAGCAACACTCGTTTCAAAAGTTTCATTAAGAACTTATTAATAAAAAATGGTGCATCTTTAGTCCTGCTTTTGAGTAAAGATGATATGGAAGCTGAATGAGAAAATTTTGATAAACAAGGAAGATAAAGAAGCACAAATCACTAAATACCAAAGGTTATTCAAAATTAATGGCCCACTGTTAAATTGAATCAAGTGAAGTGCACAATTTAACAATAGTTTCATTTTCCTCAAGCCTAGTCTCTATCTTACAAAATTCTTTAAATCCCCTAAGAGCATCTCCAACAAAGGTATATTCGGTCTTTATATTCAACACTCCATCATTCTTCTACCCTAACCACATGAATTAACCTTAATACTACGTGTAGTATTTAGGGACTAAATCAGTATCCTGAATTGGTCCTTAGCGTCTATTTAATAGGCGCCTAATAACAAACGCCTAATAAATAGATGCCTGGTGTTAAACACTTATTTAATAAGTGCCTGATTCTAGGCGCCTATTAAATAGGCGCCTAGAGTCCAATGGTCTATTTCCAACGGCTACTCCAAACAGCTATTTCACCCCAAAATCGATAAATAATTCACTTTCAATCTTCAAAAATACACCAAATTATTCCCTATTTCTTCTACAAAACTACATAAATCTTATATCAAATTCAACTTTAGAAATGTCTTTACCATTCAGAGAGTTCACACATCCTTTGAATTCTCAAAATTACGTGTTTGAAGAGGGTAAGGATCAGAATGGTACTCCTTTTAGCCAGCATTCATCCAACCCATGACAAAGCGATAAAAACTATGACTTGTGTAACATCTGCTTTCATTATTCAAAAGACTCGATTGGCGGCAATGACCAAAGTAAGGAAAAGGTTTGGATGAAAAGAATGAATATCATGAACATAAAACATTCAAACAACACACGTTCAATGTTAGTAATCCAAGGCCGATTTGAAAAAATCAACCGACAAACTCAATTTTATGAATTACGGATCTATAAAATAAAGAAAGCGAATCCAAGTGGAATTGAAAGAGAAGATCGTTTGGTATGTTTCTTGATTTTCATTTGTTCGTTAATGCAAAATCTTAATATTCATTCCGCTTTTTATCAGAAAAGAACGATGAATGAGGAATTTGCAAAACTTTTGTAAGGAAAAATGGTGTTAAAAAACCACACTATTATAAATTCAGGTATTGTTATAAGTTGTTGACAAGTCAATCAAAGTGGAATTTTGATAATGCAACGATCTTGCGGCACGTTCAAACAAAGGAGAAAGGAAAGAAAAAAAGCATCAAAATCATTATGCTGCTTTTGCCTGGGAGACTCATCGGGTAGAGAAATGCTACTCAAGGAGAAAATGAGGTGGATGTGCTAAATTAGAGACATGATGAAGATTTTAGACCAATGGGGTCAAAAGTAGCAAAGAAGAATAAGGCCAAAGCCTGCTTGAAATCTCGAGTGCGCGCAACCCATGAAATTCATGGAAGAAGACATCAAGGTAAGACCATTCAAGCACAGGACAAAATGACGTGATGCGTAAGTTAAGTTTGCATATATTGAGCAACAAAAGTTGGATCTTAAACGTTTAAGAGCAGGAACCAAACGCCAAAAATATGAACCGTCGATTATGAAAAATTATTTGATGGTAATGGATAAAGTTCAAGTCCAATATTAGATGGACCACAAAGAGAATAATGATGGCTAACTTCCCTTTAATATAGGTTATTTTAAACCTAGCAATTTGTATTATTATTACTCTATTTTGTATTTTTAGAAATATGAGATATACTATTTTATATTCCATTTAAATATTGTGGAATCTTTTTTAGTAAAGTTTGTAGACATACTTGGAAAATTATTTCAGAGTTTTGTAAACAAAAAATACAAATAAATGACAAGGTACATGATACATTGCATTGTAGAAATAGAACACATTATATAATAGACATTAAAATACAAACAAATGAAAGGGTGCATGACACATTGCATAGCTAGACCATATTAATACTATAATAAACTATTAATTATGTAGAATAAAAGATGATGTAAGTTGGTTTTTAAGAAGCGTAATCGCATGCCTAAGTTTGAGGCAAACACTTCAGCTCTTTGAGGGAGCGGCTCATTGGTCCAAAAGTTAACTGCATACTGAGTTAAAACACATCATATGAGCCACAAGGCTATAGTTGAGTAAAACACGTTATTGTTCATCTCTTTGATAAGGGTTAACTCTCGCTCTTAAACCAATGCTAGACTTAGTTGGTTTTGTAGTAAGGCTAATTCATTTTGTGTTTCTACTAACATTCAACTGTATATTGAGGTAGAAGGTCATCGATCAACTCTTGAAATTCACATATGTGGAAGTGACATCTCAGATAAAGATATTCAATGTAACACCTCATATAAATTAATAAGAAATAAATAAGTTAATAAATAATTAAATAAGATAAAGCTAAAAAAGAAAATTTTGCAAAAATCATAATTTGAACATGAAGGTTATGTCGTTGTGTTTGTGGCAAAATTCTGATTAATTTCCATGTATAATATGTTGAAAACGGAGGTCAAACGAATTTTTTTGGAACATTTGAAGTTTTAGGATTCAAAATAATTTAGATACAATTCAAATTCAAATAAATAAATAATTCTCAAATTTAAAATTCAAAAGTTAACAACAATTAGATTTGGGGATTGAGTAACGTTAAAATTAACATTAACGTTAAAGAATTATTTAGGGTAATAAATAAATAAAACAACAACACAAAAATTCTACCCGAAATAAACATGCCAGTCGACCGCCTACCCTAGGCGGGTCGACCGATAACAGTCATGTAATGACCCAGAATTTCAGTCATTTGAATTTAGAATATTTAGTTGATTTTAAAATTTGGAAATTTATTTTTATAAGTTAAATAACTTGAATTTCAAATATAGGGATTTTTTTGATAAATTAAATTATTGAATTTAATGTTTGGAAATATTTAATATAATTGAATCTTGAATTTGAAATGAATGGAAATGATTTCAAAAGTTGATTTAAATTCTTTTTGAATAAGAAGGAAGATAGTAAACTTTTAAATTGGATTTAAAAGTGATTTAAATTGATTTTGGAAATTACTCGTTTTAATAAATGTGTAAAAATAGTCTTTTGAGGCACTGTCTCGGATTTCGACGAAACTAGTTTCATTGGATCCATAATAGTGAATTATTATATGCCGTCGAATTTCATGGCGATCGGACATATCGTTTGGTCGTGCGAGTTCAAAACGCGTAGAAATTAATTTAAGGAATTTAAATTAATATAATTTGATTTTGAAATCTATCTTCTGAATATGATGGAATTGGCTCCCGATACATATTCCATTGTGTTCGGAATATGTGTATAACATATAACACTCCACGCGGCACGCCTCCTTTGGAGTTCGAAAATTTCAAGGATGAATAGTGCTTTGGAAAATGTTATATATAAAGGCCATCAACTATCTTCATTTTCAAACCCTAACCCTAAAATAAATTTTCAGCCACCATTAAAACTCCACCATCCAACGGCTAACATCGATCGGAGCCTCTAGAGGCGAAATTGACCTTGGACTTCAACTAGGGAAATGTAAAGCACGACGATACGAGCTTAACCAGCGGTTGGATATTCGAATCGATGACCGAGACGACGGTAGAACTCGTTCAACCACGAGTAGAAACGTTGGGTTTTCGTTCTCGATTTTCACGCGTGTGCGCACGTGCGTGGTGCTGGCACGGAGGTGCGGGGTCAGCCGTGCAGGCACTAGTAGCCGCAGCGGCGAGGCATGGCTGGTGGTTGGCGCGATTGGCGATTTAAAAAAATAAAAAAATTAAACGAACGAGGCCGCGCTTGGAAGTGTGAACATGAGGGAGGAAAGAAAGGTTACTATTTAAAACTTAAATTAGTTTAAGCTAATTATAATTATAAATTTAATTATCGTGAATATTTATTTATCCATAACTTGTTCATTCGAGGTCCAAATTAAACGCGATGAGTCGCGTTGTGATCGTATCAACGAAGGCTACGCTATGGAGTTGGATTGGACGAATTCGGAGCTAGTTCGAATTTTGGGTTAAATTTAACGATTGTTCAATTTTAATCCAAACCAGAATGTTTGGCGACTATTAAAAATCAATGTGAGTTAATCTCACCTTTTTGGTTAATCGGAAAATTTATATAGTCAATAAAAATTATCTATTAGATGTTCGATATTTATTTTTGATAGTTATTGATTATTTGGATAATTTACTATATTTATTAGTTGGATTGGATATATTCCCGCCTATTGGAGCGGATGAGACATTATACGTTCCCGTGTATGAGCGAATGACCCTTTATATGTGAATCCTGCCTCGAAGCAGTTGATTTTTATATTATTTGATTATATGCTATCTGGGATGCAGGGAGGCAGGTTGGAGGGATCCAACAGGATTCCTCACACTGTTGATTTTATTTTTCATATATATTGTGATTATGAGATGTTATATTGGATGACATGAACATGAATTTGCTTATTACTTCTTAAGTAGCATTGGGCCTTGTATTTTGTTATTTTAAGATACCATAAAATAATGATTTATTAAAAAAATTATATATGTTTTAAATAGTTAGTCCTGAATTATTTGAAGGAGTAATTTATTTTAAAATCAAAGGTAAGATTTTTGGATATTATAATTTAATAGTTTTATAAAATATTTTAAAAAGAGATTTTGAACCGTGAATAATGATTTTTAAAATCTTGGAGAATATGTCAATCTTTTATAATGAAGGGATATGGTTTTTTTAAAAAAGAAATAGAAATATTTAGATATAATATTTATTAATCATCTTTGTAGAAAGTGATATATTTGTATATAGGTACATATATTATGATTTATTTATAAATGTGAAATTTATAAATGGGATAATTTACAAGAGTGATATTTTTATAAAGGAAGTGAAGTTTTGTAAAGTCGTATTTTGATAATAAAAGTATAGATTTATAAACGGGGTTTATAAATTAAAGGAAACTACTATCGTTTAATAAATTGGAGAATAAATCAAACTGTGGATTTATTATAAGATGCAGAATGATATTTTAGAAATAGTTGGCTCTATTTTGGAAATTGAAGGCGAGGATAACTTTGGAATGTTAAACGATATTTTTATAAGTAGAAAGGAATTTATCTATATGGAAGTAATGTTTAAATGGATGGGGATTGAGGTTTTAAATGAGATTTATGAATAAGTGAGATTCATAAAGGAAATAGAGTTAATAAATAAATGGGTTCTATGAAAGAAAGTTTTATGAAATAGAAAGAGATTCTTAAATATAGTTTTATAAATATGGAAATAATTAGGTTGAAGATTTAAGTATGGATTTTTATCAAGGAAATATATTATGTTATAAAGTTGGTTATTCATGTTAATATTGCTTAAAGTTGTTTGTAAATATTAAAATAATTTTGAAATTTAATTATATAAATTATTAATATGGTTTGAAATTAATAATAATGATTATTAATAATATTTTGTTAATTTATTATTATTATTTAGATGGTAAAAACTAACTATTGTTTTATTCTTAATCTTTTGAATTATTAATTATTATTTTTGAGATGTTAAGAGTTAATTATTATTATTTATTTTATGATGTTTATTATGAATATTACTATTATATAATAGTGTTTTAAAGAAAGTGATTAGAACTTATTTATGATGTTTTCGAGATTCATGAATAGAGTTTTGTAAACAAACTTGGATTTTTATAAGAGGAGCTTATAAAATGGTTTGAAGATTTAAAGGAAGATTATTTACAAGGTAAAGAGGTTTATAAATAGATGGATATTTATAAATGAATTTTATAAATGGGTTTATAGATTTATAAAAAGAGTTTATACATAATTGCATGGTTTTATAAAGGGTTCATAAATGACTTGGGAAATAATTTATAAATGGTTTATAAAGGGTTTTAGAAATTTATAATGGAGTTTATAAATGATGTTAGAATTTTATAAAAAGGAGATCTTTCTCGGTATTTGGTAAATATACTTATACCGTTGAGATAAGTATATGAATATTTTCTAAGTATTGAAAATATAAGGGTTTGTGAATATATCTTTGTAAAAGTATTTTGATACATGTATTTACAAGGTGGTTTTGATTGATGAAAAGATTAATTAAGGAGGCTTAGTGTTGCTTGGTGCTTAACCAAATTTTGGTTTTCCTATGGAATTAAATCCCTGATTGAATGGTTGTTATTCGATAGTTAAATAACCGACTATCGGAATTTGGACCCAAAAGTAATTTTGGAAATATCTAGAATAAACACATGAGTTATGTGGCACAGTCATCTCTGATGATGCTGTATTGTGCATGTAAATCTCATTTCGTTCTTCTAGGATAAAAGATAAGGAAATCCGTCCACTAACGGTTAGGAGATGATCTCCGATCTTATCTTTGACTGTTTATTTCCTAAAGGACCGGGTTGAGTTTACCGAAAACTGTCGAATGTTGTTTCGAAGAGACCAGGATCAGATATGTTGTTCGAAAACCACTTCGATCCAACACAAGCGTTCGAAGTGAAGACATCTTGAAGATGAGGGAATTGGAGATGGAGTTCTCAAGCGTTTCGCTTAGTCCTAGAATGAACTTGTATGGATGAATGTGGGTATTGCACTGTTGCCTGGAGGGAAGTGTTAGCATTCTAATTGGGAAGTGCTATATAAAAGGTAGAATGTAGATTCGAGCCTCACATGCGGGGAAATGAATAAAGCAGGACATGCGGTAGGGCAAAGTTGGTCACACCCAAGTTGGGTATGATCATCCCAAGTCTAGAGCGATATTTATGTATGCTTCGAGATCCCATTGTGTGGTTGATGATTGCACCCAAGGGGTGATCATATTTTTTGCTACTCGAGAAGGGGGTAGTGCCGGTCCTGAGTAGTAGAGGTGCAACGTATTGTAACCACTCGTACATTTTATCTAGAGATGTACGGATTCGGTGGGTGGACCCTTACTCTTTCATAGTTGGAATCCATTCTCTAATACGAGCCTTCGGTTTTGGTTGTAGAACCTAGTATGCTGGAATTTAATTAATATAACAATTTCGGCTATGATTAATAAGTATTTGTATATTGGACATTATTATAATATCAATGGATTTCATATGAAATGTTTTGGTTATCGTAAGGTATAGACCCATCCGTGTTTATGTGCGGCGTGGTCTTACGAGATACTTTTGATTTTCGAAAGGTTTTCTATAACTTAAAAGTTCAGTTGGGTGTGTTTTTCTCACACTGGTTTTCTAGACTGACTCGGGTGTTATTTTATTATAATGCTCGGGCCAAACCGAGCATAATTACATATTTGCTTTGGATGCATTGGAGCTCAGGAGATGGGTTGGAGGTCTTCAAGTCGTATTTACGTGTATGTTTTATTTCCATTGTTTTGTTCTTGAAATCATTAGCATTTGTGAGGATGGGTTGTATAACTATCCAAGCCGATGATCGTGAATCGTTGTTGTACACTGATGGATGTATGTATATAACAGTTTCTCTTTTGTAAAAATCATTGATATTATATTATATATTATTCCGCTACGATTGTGAGATTTTTTGTTGTTTTAGTTTCTTTTCTCTTCTTCTTTCTTCTTTCTTTCCCTTGACTATCCGCCTTTCTGTTCGATTTGGGTTGGACATGTGTGGTTTATTGTTAGCTTGAATTGTACGAAAAGCGAGTCGTTACAGGTCGACCGGTAGGGTAGTGCAACACCCTGGAAATTTTAATAATAAATTAAAACAATAATAAGGGTAAAAACGTAATTTTACATAAAAGGACGAAATAGTGAAAATTTGGGGAATTTGACTTTTCTATTGGGTCAAGTAGATTTTTCTAGCCCAAATTTATATATAAGCTGTTTCATCAAAAATGGTCACAAACACCCAATAAAGTTTGTGTAGAGAAATAAATGAAGAATAATAAATATAATCAGAGAGAATATAACATTAAAGCAATAAGAAATAAGCTAATAACAGAGGCATAGCAATTTATTAAGGTTCGGTGTTGTTTGCCTACATCCACTTTGAAGATATAGCTTTTTCAATCACTTTGTAAACGGAGTATAATAGGGATCGAATGAAAATCCTTAGTTACAATAGAGTACAAAGCAACAAGCAGCGTAAAGGTTTTGAAAATGAACAATCAAGTCTATATTTATAGGGGAAGACGGCGAAATATTTCTCTTAAAATTCGGCAGAAAGCTCTCCAGATACATAGGGGCCCATAGGAGGGATCACATGGCCCAAATCCCAAGGAAAATGGATCGGGGCCGATCCTTATTTTGGTGGATTTAGGGGCTGCGATCCGTATAAGGGGTTCTTTATGTTGTATTATGCTTACCCTCCAAGTTTTATGCCAATTGGATTAGTAGAACATGAGTTATTGATCAATCTTTGTTGCAACATATGATGTTGTTTGATTTAGGTCGACCCCTCTAAAGGGAAGAGGGTCGATCCCTCTTACTTCTTCATCTTGGGTTGCGATCCCTAGGGTGGACTCCTTAGGGTCCCCTTTTCTTGTTCCCAAAGTTTTAAGTGCATTGGACTTTTGGATTCTGAGATACCGATCGTTTTCCATTGAGTTGCATTGTTGGGCTGAATACGATCTGATCCCTTTTATACGATCCCTTTCTTAGGTGTAGTAATTGGCTCATAATTTGAGCACACAAACTACAAACGGCTTGAGAATTGAAATGAAGCCTCGTGGGGCCTTCCTTGTCACTCTATATCGATCTCACCTAGTTTGGGACAAAAATTGCGGATATGTACCGATCCCCTAGGGGAAGGGATATGCACAGATCCTCTGCCTTAGGGGAGGTACTAATCCTTACTTTGAATATTATAGAGAGTCTATCTCTTGGTCTCGGTTAATCGTTGCTTTAGATCATTGCCAGCACTTGATTTTTGGACCTTACAATCATCGCTCTGAACTACTGGCCTTGATGATAGTCGAGTCTAACTTGTTCAGTCAGTTCGGATATAGCCGGGTCAAAATGTCGGATAACACTTGCCCTACAAAGTACGTATTATGTCAAACATGACGTGCTTTGAATCGAAGCAAGTTAGAGTCGCCGAAAAGAAATCCATCCAGTTTTCTGAATATTCGCCATCCTTCCATTGAATTATTTTCCCAAAATTTCATATCTCTCTCTGTTGGTTGTGACACTTGGTCGATATTTGTCAATATAAAACTGGAGTGCAATCTCTCAATTATTATCTGTGTCCGGTTCCATTGAGCTGGTAGGCCTTGGTTATCTAATCCAGTCTTTTCTTTAATAAATCCGAGTGAAAATTCAATTTCTATTGGTTTTAAGAAATCGAATTTTGGGATGCACACATGCACGTTCATGTACACGTTCCTATCGTTGGCTCCTAGACATGATCGTATACTCACGGGTCATCGCCGATTCCTTGTAGTATAATTGCAATTGGATTGCAATTCCTTGTTTATTTTTTTATATAATGAAATAGGGGTTGTAATAAGTCACCCATCGAGAAGGGACTTCAAGTTCTATAGGGATGACGGCCTCGAAGCCGTAAGCAAGGGCAAATGGAGTATGACTGTAATGACCCTAGAAAATAAAATAAAAGTTACATTTATTTTAAGAAATTCTAAAACTCTAAAATATTTATATATAATGCATTAAAACAGAAAAGAAAAATTTGTTAATAAATAAAATCGCATAGGAGCTTCTATTTGATAAAATGCAAGGAGTTAAGGTAATTAAAAATTGGAATTCAAATCAAATGTAGTTCCATGTCCAAAGAATTATATAAATACATATATTCAATATATAGGGTGTTTTCTGTTTTATTTAAAGACAGAATAAAATGAAGTTTAATAAAAGGTTTAAATGTCTTATATATATATACACACATATTTTTGCTGAAAATAATTAGCATGACATATGTGATTTCCTTTAAAACACATAAAGATGTGTGAAGAGCTACTGTTTTGTCTAAAGGCAGAAAAAAAAATGTATATACAGGATCAAATAAGAATTTCCACATCTTATATTTATTTCAAGCCAATAACATAGTGTGAATGATCTTACATTACATGATTATGTATGATAGTATGCATGATTGAATGGAGATGGTGGTAGGTAGAAAACACAAAGGGGATTTTCAGTTTCTTTAAACTTATAAAAATAAATATAAACAATGGGTCACATGCATATGGCATGAGTAAAATAGAGTCATGAAAATAGTATGAAGTGTTTAAAATGCTTGATTCCCGAAATAACTAATTGAGGTAACCAACAATGTGCATTTCCAATTAAGGACCACACAGGGAAATGATTTGTGCATAAATATCCAAGGGCATCAAGGAAATTACCCATTTTTCTTAAACCCTAGAATGATTTTATAAATATCTGCACATAACCATATCCATCATTCTCTCGGGATCAAAACAAAAATAAAAACTAGGAGAAGCACTAGCTTGAGACTTTGGGGATTTGTTGTTCAGAGGATTAAGACAGTAAAAGGAGAACACTAAGTGAGTATTTATCCCTTTGTATGCAATGGCATTAAGTCCTCTTGTAGGCAGCCTAAAATGTTATAAGTCCTTTAAATCTCTGAAATGATTTGTTATGGGTGGGATGAATGTTGTTTGTGCATTCTTGTTTGGAGTTTTAAACTGTATGTGGGTTTTTAAAGTTAAAATGATTTGAGCATTTTTTTTCTATTTTATCATTATTAAATATGGATATAAATTATTTAGGGAATAGGCAGCAAGACAGTGATCTAGCTCATGTTTATTTCTTGGATAATGAAGCATGAAACTAAATGTTCATATCATAAGATAGAGGAGAATTTCTGGGTTAGTAGGACTATGATGCTTAAATTATTCTTAGGAAAATTATAGGCAAACTGGGGTATTTTCTGTAATAAGGAAAATAAATGGGGAACATGGGGTTGAACCAGAGAGTATTAAAGAAGAAAAGCCTTTCTGAAACATGAATGAATTGTGAGTTTATGATTGAATTCATAGGTAGAAGCTTGATAAAATAAGCTGAAACTGGAGGGGGATTTATCAAAGAAAAATTAAACTGGTCAATTGGGAGTTAGTCAATGATCTGCTTGCTTCAGGTGGGAGCAAGTATATGCATGATGCAACTGCACCCTGAGGCCTTTGTGTGTTGGAATAAAATTAAATAACCTGGTAGTTTCCTTCACAATGCATACATGGTGTTCATTTGACAAGGAGTTAAAGACCATAAAATAAATGGGGGAATGGGGTTTAAAAATCTGGATCATAAATATTCAGACATGGAGATAAATTAATCAAGTTAAATTTTGTGCTTTGATTAATTACTGGGTGAAATTGGGAGCATAAAAATCTGAGTTTACTTATTCAGAAATGGAGAAAAATGTATCAAGAATTATATATATATATATATATTTTGTTTGCTTACTGGGTATTGTTTGAATAAATGAATGTGTCTTTGTGCCACTTGGTATTAATCAAAACATGCTAAGAATAAAATCTGCTAAACTAGGAAGACATTGCAAGATCACCAAAATTTATGAATATGTATACAAATTTGATAAATGCTCATACCAGTGAAAACTGACCCTTTTGGTTGCCCTTGCAATCATCTGGGTGTCTCATTATAATTGGGGCAGCTCAGTGAATTGCTTGCAGGGAATTGAAGTTGGCTTGATGGATGAAGAAGGCAATTAGCTGCTAGTATAAATAAGAGATATCAGTTTTAAATTTGCAGCTGCTTTGTAAAGAATTTAACAGTCAAACTTCATGTTGTAGTAATTGTTACTTGTAGGAAACTTTCTAAGTATTTGGATTAAAAAATATGTACTTAAGAAAACCTGTTGTGAGTGACTATTGATGATGTTTGGTTAACTAATGATTTTATGAATGTCTGGTTTGGAGAAATAAGGGAATGGACATAACATATAAATATGATATGTGTGTATGATAATCTCTGATTTTTATTGCCTGAATTTGCATTATGATTTTATGAAATTAAGAAGCTAAGGTGGTTGATTTTAAAAATGAACTCTCCAGATTTGAGTAGGGATATTCAAAAGAAATGAATTTGTGCATGGCAGGTAAGTGATACAGGCATGTGCATGAATTCTGGAGATTAACATGTATTTGTGTATTTAAATTTAAACTAAAATTATGAGAGAAATAAACCTGGAAGTTATTGTATTTTGAATAATGGATTGAATACATATAAGGATGCATTTCCAGAAAACTTAAACTAGGCAAAAACATGTTTGTGTTAGGAGTAGATCTTTGTAGAAGTTTGTTAATATGAGGGATATGGGTTTGCAAGTGGTAAAAGAGGGACTATGGCCGGCCTAGATGGCCATGGGTCAAACTCTTGTAGCCTGGAACCATTTCATTTCAATTCATGGAGTGTAAGTGTTTCCAGAACAAAAGAAAAGAAAACTCCAAGAAACCCTCAAATAGCACCAAGTATTTCCAGTAAAACACCAAGTATTTAAGTCTGCACCATGTTAAACTTAAAAATGCAAAATGACTTCAATTGTTCAACCTGAAATGATATATAGGAATTAGTTCCAAAGTTCATGCCTGCAAGTATAATTTTTGAAGTGATTTCATACAAGCACTTGATAACTATCATAAGGTCAATTAAATACCATTTTAGTGTTAATAGAATTATTTAGGCAGAAAGCCTAGATAGCATAAAAAAATGTATTGTGCATTGCAATGTTAAATATATATAAGTATTATAATTTGCCAAAAAAATGTATCTCTGGCAGTAGAACAAGACTTAGTAAGGAAATAAATGGCTATGTTGTCAACACATATAGAATTTGTTGCCTGTTTGATTCAAACTCTCTTTGCAAATTTGTTAGCTCTGAATAGCAAAGGGAAACAATTATGTATCATCAAATATATGATTGTCTTAATTTGTTTGTGTACTGATATGATTATATTGGTAAATCCAGGGTCTTGGGAAAAATATTTGGAAATTATATAAATATTCAAATATAAAAGAAATGGGGTTTAGTGGTGAATTACTTCTGAATGTTTAAAAAAAAATCTATGTGTTTATTAGAGTGAGGGTCACCACAGTTGGTATCAGAGCTATGTTTTAAATAACATAGCAAATATTATTGTATGCACATGGATGTTTGAATGCATTGTTTGAATTATTGGTGTTGAATGCTTTTGTTTTATATCTAAAAAAAATGTGTGTGCATGTGATACATGCACAGTGTGCACAGAAATAAAATAAACAAAGTAAAGACACCAAGAATGATGGGGGTAAATAAACTAACATAGAAATCATATTTATAGCAATATGGTAGGACCAAGACAGCACACAGGTGCAGGACCATCACGTGAGCCACCTGTAATAAACATGGAGGATTTTGTGAGAGCTTTGAGAGATGGAATAGCACCAAGGCATGATAACCCTTATGAGGAGCTCTCCAAACTGCTTAAGACATGCACCAACTTAGGAGGAAAGGATTTTGAAGGTACTGAAGGAGCTATGGGTGTTCAAACCTGGATAAGAATTATGGAGAGAGTCTTTGCAGATATGCAAGTCAATGACCAAAGGAAGAGACAGATAGCTTCAAGAAGGTTGAAGGGGGTCCAACTGGATTGGTGGGAAGTTGTGATAGCAGGAAGGCCAGAGAATGACATCACTTGGGATGAATTTAAGGTCATGCTTGAGGCTAGGTCTGTCCCAGCATCTGCTAAGGCCACACTGCTAGAAGACTTCATTAGATTAAGGCAAGGAGGCATGAGTGTGAATGAGTACACTCAGAAATTTGAAGGATTGTCTAAGTATGGAATGGTGTTGATAGGAATGAAGAAGCAAAGAATGCAAGGTACATTCAAGGCTTGAACCCTAGTCTATCAAGGGCAATGTTGCCATATAAGGACAAAACCTTTGATCAAGTAATTGATCTAACTCTCTCATTTGAGCAACATGATGCCACCAGAGAGAAACTCAGGAACATGAAGTTCAACAAGAAGAAGGGAGGGCAGAACAAAGTACAACCCTATGACAAGAACAGGGCAAACAAAGGAGTTAAGAAGGGGGAAGGAGCAGTAGCACCTGAAAGCAAGAAACTCACTCATTGTTTTAATTGTGGAAAAGCTGGACATTATAGTAACCAATGCCCTGACCCTAAAATACCAAGAGGAGGCTGCTATAATTGTGGGAAGATGGGTCATCTAAAGAAGGATTGCCCAGAGACTAATAAAAGAACAGCAAGGATAGGAGCTTTGGCAGCAAACAACACTGGAAATGTTGGGCAACTTGAAGGTATAATTTTTATTCATACCCAACCAATATCAGTAATATATGACACTGGTGCCTCACATTCACTAATATATCTGGAAATTACAAAGAAGTTAGCACTTGCTTGTGTTTCTATTGATCAACCCTTAACTATACACAGCCCCATAGGGAGTCATTGTATGTTAGGGATGAAGTGTATGGGTCTGAAATTAATTATAGGGGGTTATGAATTTAATTCAGATCTATATACTTTAAATTATCCTGGTATTGGGGTAATTTTGGGGGTGGATTGGTTAATGAAAAACAAAGCAATTTTAAATTTAGAAAATCTTACTATTTCTTTGGAGACAAATGAAGGCAAAAGAATTACCATCTTAAGTGAAATAGCAAAGAATACATGTTTTAATAAAATCTGGAGTATTAATGAAGTTCAAAAGGAATTAAAAATGGAGGAAATCCCAGTAGTCAATGAATATATAGATGTGTTTGGAGAAGTGAGGGGAATTCCTCAAAACAGGCCAGTTGAATTTAAAATAAAACTAATGCCAGGAACTAGTCCAATCATTAAGAAGCCTTATAGAATGGGTCCAAAAGAGTTAGTGGAATTAAAACACCAACTAGAAGAGTTAGAAGAGAAGGGGTTCATAAGATCAAGCAGTTCTAGTTGGGGTTCCCCAGTGCTCTTTGTCAAGAAGCATGATGGAACAATGAGGATGTGTGTGGATTATAGGGATTTAAATAATGTGACCATCAAGAATAAATACCCACTGCCTAGAATAGATGATCTATTTGATCAATTGCATGAAGCTAAAATATTTTCAAGGCTAGACTTAGCCTCTGGATTTCACCAAATGAAGGTTGCAGAGGAAAGCATTGAGTACACAGCCTTTAACACAAGATATGGCCTTTATGAATTTCTAGTAATGCCATTTGGTTTAACCAATGCTCCCTCCTATTTTGTAGACTTGATGAATAGAATTTTCAGAGACTTCTTGGATAAATTTGTTTTGGTATTTATAGATGACATATTAATTTATTCAAAGTTAGAAAATGATCATGCTATGCATCTACATTTAGTATTATCCAGGCTTAGAGAACATGAATTAAAAGCCAAGTATTCAAAGTGTATATTTTGGCAACATGAAGTCAAATTCTTAGGACACATAGTGTCACAGCAAGGCGTGAGTGTGGATCCAAGCAAGGTCATTGCAGTCCAATCATGGAGTAGACCCAAAACAGTGACTGAGGTGAGATCATTCTTGGGTTTGGCAGGGTACTATAAGAGGTTCATCAAGGATTTTTCAAGAATAGCCGCGCCAATGACCAAGCTAACAAAGAAGAACCAACCATATGTGTGGACTGAGCAATGTGATCAAGCCTTTGAAAAATTGAAGCAAGCATTGGTGGAGGCTCCTGTCTTGCAAATCCCAGAGGTAAATGAAGGAATGGTTGTATACACTGATGCTAGTGGGTCTGGGTTAGGTGTAGTGCTCATGCAACATGGCAAGGTGGTGGCATATGCATCAAGGCAACTTAAACCCAATGAGACCAAATATGCAACTCATGATTTAGAATTAGCTGCAATAGTGTTTGCATTAAAACTTTGGAGGCATTATTTGCTTGGGGCAAAATTTGAATTGTTCACAGATCATCAAGCATTGAAATATTTATTTTCTCAAAAAGATTTGAATATGAGGCAAGCAAGGTGGTTGGAGTTTCTAGCTACATATGATTTAGATATTTTGTACACTCCTAGAAAAGCTAATAGGGTGGCAGATGCTTTGAGTAGAAATCATATTAGGTTAGCAAGTTTGATGATTGATGAATTTAAAAACCTTGCAGTGCTTGGGGAGGCAGACATATATAGCAAAGATGGAGTGAATTTTAAAAAGCATGGTGATATGGTGGAGTATGGTACACTGGGATTGATCACAGTGAAATCTAACCTGGTGGAGAAAATTGGTGGCATGCAAGATCAAGATCAAAATTTAAAGGAGAAGAAAGAAATGTTATTAAATAACATTGAGTCAGAGAATTTTAGAATAGATTCCAAGGGTTATTTGAGGAAAAATGATAAGGTTTGTGTACCAGACTTTGCAGAATTAAAGGAAGAAATCATGAATGAGCATCACAAAACCAAGTACACCATACACCCTAGTGGTACCAAAATGTATCATGATTTGAAAAGGATCTACTAGTGGCCAGGAATGAAACAAGCAGTGGCAAAATATGTGGCAAGGTCTTTAACCTGTCAGCAAGTCAAGGCAGACTATCAAAAGCCCTCTGGCATGTTGCAACCTTTGGAGGTACCTCAGTGGAAATGGGAAAGTATTTCCATGGATTTTGTGGATGGTTTGCCTAGAACTAAGAAAGGTAATGACAGCATATGGGTAATTGTTGATAGACTCACCAAATCTGCTCACTTTGTTCCTGTCAGGTCAGACAGAAATGCACATAGGCTTGCACAATTATTCATTAAGGAAGTGGTGAGATTGCAGGCATATCAAAGACCATTGTAAGTGATAGAGACACTTTGTTCACCTCAAGATTTTGGGAGAGCTTCCAAGAAGCAATGGGAACTCGACTTTGTTTAAGCACTGCCTACCATCCTTAAAGTGATGGGCAAACAGAGATAGTGAATAAAATTTTGGAAGATTTACTTAGAGCATGTGTGCTTGACTTTGGGGGTAATTGGGAGGATCATATCCACTTGGCAGAATTCACTTACAACAATAGCTATCAGTCAACAATAGGAATGGCTCCCTTTGAAGCCTTGTATGGGAGACCCTGCATGTCTCCTGCCTGTTGGTTGGATGTGGGAGAGGGTGTAATATTGGGGCCAGATCATGTTAAAGAAACTTCCAACATGATTGAGATAGTTAGGCATAGGATGAAGGCAGCACAATCAAGACAAAAGTCTTATGCAGATAGAAAGAGGAAGCCAATGGAGTATGAAGTAGGAGAGTATGTTTTTCCGAAGGTATCACCAATGAAGAAGGTGTTCAGGTTTGGGAAATCTGGTAAGCTCTCACCAAGATTTGTAGGACCATATGAAGTCACGCAGAGAATTGGTACCATGGCCTATAAGCTTAAGCTACCAGAAGAATTGAGTGGTGTACATCCAGTGTTTCATGTTTCTCAATTGAGAAAGTGGATACATGATGAAGGAGCAATTTTAGAGTCACCTCCTCAAATTCAAATTGATAAGAACTTGGTCTATGCAAATGAGCCAGTAGGGATTGTTGCTAAGGAAGAAAAGAGGCTGAGGAACAAGGTGATTAAATTGGTAAAAATTCAATGGAGCTTGGATCCCAATGATTGTACATGGGAGGTTGAAGACAAAATGAGGGCTAAATACCCCAATTTGTTTTCTAATGAAGAGGTATGTTTAAGTAGCTTTATGATAGCTTCCTGAATAACTTTATATATATATATATATATATTACTTACTTTCATGAAATGTGAGTATGGAGTTAAAACATGCTATGAATTAGTGCTTTTATTTGAAGAATTAGAAAGAAATTATGGGGACATAATTCCTTTAAGGGGGAGGGTATGTAATGACCCTAGAAAATAAAATGAAAGTTACATTTATTTTAAGAAATTCTAAAACTCTAAAATATTTATATATAATGCATTAAAACAGAAAAGAAAAATTTGTTAATAAATAAAATCACATAGGAGCTTCTGTTTGATAAAATGCAAGGAGTTAAGGTAATTAGAAATTGGAATTCAAATCAAATGTAGTTCCATGTCCAAAGAATTATATAAATACATATATTCAATATATAGGGTGTTTTCTGTTTTATTTAAAGACAGAATAAAATGAAGTTTAATAAAAGGTTTAAATGTCTTATATATATATACACACATATTTTTGCTGAAAATAATTAGCATGACATATGTGATTTCCTTTAAAACACATAAAGATGTGTGAAGAGCTACTGTTTTGTCTAAAGGCAGAAAAAAAAATGTATATACAGGATCAAATAAGAATTTCCACATCTTATATTTATTTCAAGCCAATAACATAGTGTGAATGATCTTACATTACATGATTATGTATGATAGTATGCATGATTGAATGGAGATGGTGGTAGGTAGAAAACACAAAGGGGATTTTCAGTTTCTTTAAACTTATAAAAATAAATATAAACAATGGGTCACATGCATATGGCATGAGTAAAATAGAGTCATGAAAATAGTATGAAGTGTTTAAAATGCTTGATTCCCGAAATAACTAATTGAGGTAACCAACAATGTGCATTTCCAATTAAGGACCACACAGGGAAATGATTTGTGCATAAATATCCAAGGGCATCAAGGAAATTACCCATTTTTCTTAAACCCTAGAATGATTTTATAAATATCTGCACATAACCATATCCATCATTCTCTCGGGATCAAAACAAAAATAAAAACTAGGAGAAGCACTAGCTTGAGACTTTGGGGATTTGCTGTTCAGAGGATTAAGACAGTAAAAGGAGAACACTAAGTGAGTATTTATCCCTTTGTATGCAATGGCATTAAGTCCTCTTGTAGGCAGCCTAAAATGTTATAAGTCCTTTAAATCTCTGAAATGATTTGTTATGGGTGGGATGAATGTTGTTTGTGCATTCTTGTTTGGAGTTTTAAACTGTATGTGGGTTTTTAAAGTTAAAATGATTTGAGCATTTTTTTTTCTATTTTATCATTATTAAATATGGATATAAATTATTTAGGGAATAGGCAGCAAGACAATGATCTAGCTCATGTTTATTTCTTGGATAATGAAGCATGAAACTAAATGTTCATATCATAATATAGAGGAGAATTTCTGGGTTAGTAGGACTATGATGCTTAAATTATTCTTAGGAAAATTATAGGCAAACTGGGGTATTTTCTGTAATAAGGAAAATAAATGGGGAACATGGGGTTGAACCAGAAAGTATTAAAGAAGAAAAGCCTTTCTGAAACATGAATGAATTGTGAGTTTATGATTGAATTCATAGGTAGAAGCTTGATAAAATAAGCTGAAACTGGAGGGGGATTTATCAAAGAAAAATTAAACTGGTCAATTGGGAGTTAGTCAATGATCTGCTTGCTTCAGGTGGGAGCAAGTATATGCATGGTGCAACTGCACCCTGAGGCCTTTGTGTGTTGGAATAAAATTAAATAACCTGGGAGTTTCCTTCACAATGCATACATGGTGTTCATTTGACAAGGAGTTAAAGACCATAAAATAAATGGGGGAATGGGGTTTAAAAATCTGGATCATAAATATTCAGACATGGAGATAAATTAATCAAGTTAAATTTTGTGCTTTGATTAATTACTGGGTGAAATTGGGAGCATAAAAATCTGAGTTTACTTATTCAGAAATGGAGAAAAATGTATCAAGAATTATATATATATATATATATATATATATTGTTTGCTTACTGGGTATTGTTTGAATAAATGAATGTGTCTTTGTGCCACTTGGTATTAATCAAAACATGCTAATAATAAAATCTGCTAAACTAGGAAGACATTGCAAGATCACCAAAATTTATGAATATGTATACAAATTTGATAAATGCTCATACCAGTGAAAACTGACCCTTTTGGTTGCCCTTGCAATCATCTGGGTGTCTCATTATAATTGGGGCAGCTCGGTGAATTGCTTGCAGGGAATTGAAGTTGGCTTGATGGATGAAGAAGGCAATTAGCTGCTAGTATAAATAAGAGATATCAGTTTTAAATTTGCAGTTGCTTTGTAAAGAATTTAACAGTCAAACTTCATGTTGTAGTAATTGTTACTTGTAGGAAACTTTCTAAGTATTTGGATTAAAAAATATGTACTTAAGAAAACCTGTTGTGAGTGACTATTGATGATGTTTGGTTAACTAATGATTTTATGAATGTCTGATTTGGAGAAATAAGGGAATGGACATAACATATAAATATGATATGTGTGTATGATAATCTCTGATTTTTATTGCCTGAATTTGCATTATGATTTTATGAAATTAAGAAGCTAAGGTGGTTGATTTTAAAAATGAACTCTCCAGATTTGAGTAGGGATATTCAAAAGAAATGAATTTGTGCATGGCAGGTAAGTGATACAGGCATGTGCATGAATTCTGGAGATTAACATGTATTTGTGTATTTAAATTTAAACTAAAATTATGAGAGAAATAAACCTGGAAGTTATTGTATTTTGAATAATGGATTGAATACATATAAGGATGCATTTCCAGAAAACTTAAACTAGGCAAAAACATGCTTGTGTTAGGAGTAGATCTTTGTAGAAGTTTGTTAATATGAGGGATATGGGTTTGCAAGTGGTAAAAGAGGGACTATGGCCGGCCTAGATGGCCATGGGTCAAACTGTTGTAGCCTGGAACCATTTCATTTCAATTCATGGAGTGTAAGTGTTTCCAGAACAAAAGAAAAGAAAACTCCAAGAAACCCTCAAATAACACCAAGTATTTCCAGTAAAACACCAAGTATTTAAGTCTGCACCATGTTAAACTTAAAAATGCAAAATGACTTCAATTGTTCAACCTGAAATGATAAATAGGAATTAGTTCCAAAGTTCATGCCTGCAAGTATAATTTTTGAAGTGATTTCATACAAGCACTTGATAACTATCATAAGGTCAATTAAATACCATTTTAGTGTTAATAGAATTATTTAGGCAGAAAGCCTAGATAGCATAAAAAAAATGTATTGTGCATTGCAATGTTAAATATATATAAGTATTATAATTTGCCAAAAAAAATGTATCTCTGGCAGTAGAACAAGACTTAGTAAGGAAATAAATGGCTATGTTGTCAACACATATAGAATTTGTTGCCTGTTTGATTCAAACTCTCTTTGCAAATTTGTTAGCTCTGAATAGCAAAGGGAAACAATTATGTATCATCAAATATATGATTGTCTTAATTTGTTTGTGTACTGATATGATTATATTGGTAAATCCAGGGTCTTGGGAAAAATATTTGGAAATTATATAAATATTCAAATATAAAAGAAATGGGGTTTAGTGGTGAATTCCTTCTGAATGTTTTTAAAAAAATCTATGTGTTTATTAGAGTGAGGGTCACCACAATGACCAATCCGGACTTGCGGGTGGTTCTCTAAGCCCATAATGCTATTGGGAGTTCATCCACCCACTTTCCTCTAGCCTTTTCCAAACATTTCTTCAAAATGGACTTTATGATTTTATTCACAGCTTCGACCTGTCCATTTGCTTAAGGGTAAGCAATTGCCGCAAATCTCTTTTCAATATGATGCCAACGGCAGAAGTCTTTAAATTCAGCGCTGTCGAATTGGGTTCCATTATCAGTTACAATGGTTCATGGAAGGCCAAAATGATAGATGATGTTCCAGACAATGAAGTTGATTACTTTCTTCATCGTGACCGTGGTTAAAGGTTCTGCTTCGGCCCTTTGGTGAAGTAATCAATTGCTATGATGATGTATTTCGCACCACCTTTAGAAATCAGCAAGGAGCTGATGAAGTCAATACCTCAAGTGGCAAACGGCTATGGACAAACCATTTGAGTAATTTCCATCTGTGGGGCTCTCGAAATTATTGCAAACATCTAGCACTTGTTGCATTGTCTAGCATGATCAGCTGCATCTCAATTGGTAGTTGGCCAGTAATACCAGTAGCGAAGCATTCTCTTCGTCAGGGTTTGCCCCCTGGTGTGATCGCTGCATTCTCCTTCATGGACATCTTGCATAACTCGTTTGATTTCATCATGGGTGATACACTAAAGCAGAGGAATGGAGAAATCCTTTCTATACATGACTCCTTCCTGGATGATGTATAGTAAAGCTTTGTGGATGATTTGTCATCTTTTATTCCTCCATTCGAGAAGGACTCTCTGTAGCAAATAATCTCTAATCGGAGTCATCCATGAATCCTTCTCAAGCTCTGTCTCTAGTACGTAATCGATTCCCATATGGTTTATGCTCGGAGCATCTAGTACTTAGACTGGACCTAAGCCCATTTGTTTTGCATCCCCGGTGCTAGCAAACTTTTCCAATGAGTTAGCTTCTTTATTTTGATCCCGGGGAATATGCGTGATATCATAATACTCAAAGTCAATCAATAATTCTTGGACTCGGATAATGTACGAAGCGAGTCGTTTTCCTTTAGCCTGGTAATCTCCCCTGACTTGGTATACCACCAACTGGGAATTGTAAAATTTTTGAAAGATTTTATTCCCAATTCTCTGGCAAGTTTGAGTCCAGCAATTGAGCTTCATATTCATTGTAGGGAAGTCAAGCTTCAAAGCATAGCAAATTGATTGATCCTTTGGAGCTACTAGTACAACTTCGGCTCTAGAACAATGATCGTTGGAGACTCCATTCATGTACATTTTTCATCGGATGGTAGGGGCTTCCTGCTTTTTGGGAGATCATCTTGTGTAGTGAACTAAGATATAAAGTAAGCTAGTGCCTATCCCTGGATGGTTCTCCGAGGGAGATAGGTAATGTCAAACTGGCTCAGCTTGATGTTCCACTTGAGTAACCTGTTAGATGTCTCGGATCACTGTAAGACCTATCGTAACGGTTGATCGGTGTAAATGTTGATGGGATGAGCTTGAAAATGGAGGCGGAGCTTTCATCAAACAATCAACAAGCAGTACGCCAATTTATCTATCTTCGGATAATTCTTTTTTGCTCTTGTTAATCGCTTGCTAACATAATAGATCGATCTCCGGATTTGACTCTTCTCGCGAAGCAGTGCGGTACTTATAGCATATACCGACACGGCCAAGTAGATATACAAGTCTTCATGATCCACTAGCTTTGACAAGATAGGAGTGGTTCACCAAAGCTTGGAATGCATCTTCACAGTCCTATGTCCATTCAAATTTCCTTTTCCTTCTTCTAATCAAGTCGAAGAAAGGAATGTTTTTATCAATGGCTCTGAAAATAAACCGGTTTAGGGCGGCAGCCTTCCCATTTAGGCTTTATACTTGTTTGACAGTCTTTGGTGCCTGCATGTTGCGAATTGCTCAAATCTTCTTGGGATTAGCTTCGATTCCACGAGCATTGACAATAAAACCCAAGAATTTTCCTGATGCAACGCCAAAGGAACATTTTAGAGGATTGTTCTTCATTTTGTAATATCAGAGGATATCGAACATTACTGCTAAGTCTCTAAAATGGTCGCTTGATCATCGTGACTTCATGAGCATATCATCCACATATACCTCCATCATCTTTCCAATCTGATCTTTAAACATTCGGTTGACCAAGCACTGATAAGTTTCTTCAGCATTCTTCAATCCAAATGACATTACCACATAGCAATACAATCCCACGTCGGTAATAAAGCTGGTGTGCTCCTGGTCGGGGATGTGCATTGGGATTTGATTATATTCGGAGTACGCATCCATGAAAGATAGCAACTCGTGTCCTACGGTTGAGTCCACCAATTGGTCGATCCCTAGAAGAGGAAAACTATCTTTCCGACAAGCCTTGTTTAAGTCCGAATAGTCAATGCACGTTCACCACTTTCCATTCGCCTTTCCCACAAGTACATGATTAGATTCCTATTTAGGGTAAAAGGCACCGCAAATAAACCCATTGCTTTTCAGCCTATCTACCTCCTCTTTAAAGGCGACATATCTCTCCAAATCCATGCCATGCCTTTTCTATTTCATTGGGACATACCTCAGGTCGATATTCAATGCATGGCTCATGATAGTTGGCGAGATCCCACACATGTCAGAACGGGTCCAAACGAATACATCAAGATTCACTCGGAGAAAGCCAGCTAATTCCTTCATCATTATTGCACTAAGCTATGATCCGATCTTCTGGACCCGTGATGGGTCATCATGGCTGACCGCGTGACGATCATTAGCTCAGTAGGTGTAGCCTTGGATTCTTTTGGCTCCTCTTCTTTATCTCTGGGGTCTATATCTTTATAGAACCGACTTGCTGTTGTTGCTTGATATTAGCCTTATGTTGTGAGCTGAAAAATGCTTAAATGGATTTTCCCAAGCAATGGGATTGGTTATGATCCCTTGTATTAGTGGGACTTAAGCAGTTTTTGGTTTGACATGAACATATAAGACCATGTGAACTCGAAATCTAACAATAGGACATACCATATATGACTTGCATACTTGAACTAGCATATAGTCTTGAATCGGATATTTACCACCTCAGACTCGAATACACATGTTATGACGGTCGCTCTGGTTAAACTTTCGGATCTCATCGTGAGCTGGTGAGTCTAATAGTGATGGGTTCTAGATTCTTTGAGTGATTATTTGCAATGGCTGAAGATCAGGCTTAGAAGCACGTCGAATCAAATGTCGAGTAGGGTTCAGCCTCGTGTTGTGTGTAGCTGCATAGCTGGCTCTTGCTATGAGTTTGAATCTGCTTATGTATTCTTTCCATTCAATGTATTTCCGATTTGTTGCTCGTCGTTCAGGTTAGAATAATAGTCAGTCGCCCATGAGCCTGGGCATCGATTTGATGATTCTATCACTAAGCATCCTTTCAATCGTAGCCTCAAATCATTGTAAACAGTAGGTATGAGTCACAATATTGAGCTATCATAGTCAATCTTTGGACGATCACTCTTCTACCTCCAGTCTCGGGTTGATAAATATACTGCATGAATGGTCGGGTCTCGTTCTAGTTATGTTTATACTCCCACCTAAGCTCCAAAGACTTAGTGTTGATCGATGAATGGTCGGTTCACATTAATCTTGTTTTTCGCTTGTACCCCCAAGTTTGGGGCATATGTCGATAAGTAAGAAGGAAAGTCATGTCCACTTAGCTTTATACTCTTTCCTATTGAATCGCGGGATCGGGTTAGTTGATGAAAGGTTGAGTCTCACCTATCTTGGATTGTATTCTGGTTTTTCGTCCTAGAGGGAATAATTTGATGCTCCATCTGATTTCAGGCATGAGTTGGGTATTGGAAGGTCAATCATTTCCACTTTTGGCACAAAATGTCGCCATACTATGGGCAAGGACCTGAAGAATAGATGGTTAAGTCACATCCAATCAATAATTGATGCTCTTCCTGTCAGATCAAGGGCGAGGATCAATGTGCAGATGGTCGAGTTACATCTATTTCATATTGCTCTTCTAGTCGGATCATGGTAAGAGCTAGCGAGTGAACAGTCGTGTCTTATCCATTCAGTGGTGGACGACAAGTCACGTTTATTTTGATTTATGTTCTCTTGTCGAACCAAGGGATAGAATTAGCCCAGGAGCGGTTGAGTCATGCCCATCTGGTTTCATACTCCTCCTAACGGATCAAAGGAAGGTAATGGAGAATGAACGATCAAGTCACACTCATTTGTGGTTTATTATCCTATCCACGCTCTAGTGATCGAAGCTATTCGATGGACGTGCGGGTCACATCCATTTGCGGTTGGTATGGATCGACACTGACCTTCGATCCATTGGCATGATATAGAAAGTTTGGATCGATATTGCCTGTCGATCCGATGGCACAATAAAGTCGGTTACCTGTAAATTTAGATATCATTCCGATTGGTTTTGTATTACGGCCTTCCCACGGTTGTTGCCTTGAGTAGTAAAGAACACTAAACCGGAGTTATTGTATTTAGCTTTCAGTAGTTTGTACTCCTACCTCCAGTCTTGGGTTAGCGGAGTTAGTTCGTGGATGGTCGAGTTTCATCCGTAGTGAGTTTATACTGCTCTTGTCAAGTTCAAGTTAGAGTTTATGGGATAGCGAGCAGTCGAACCGCACTCATCTATTTGTTTACACTCATATCCATACTCCGGGGATAAGAATTTGTTGGTAGGTGGTCGAATCGCACACAATTTGTGTTTATACTCCAGTCCACACTCTGGGGACATAGAGTTATTCCGAAAAATGGTCGAGCCACATTTTTCTTAGTCATTTCTTCTGCCCCAAGTTAGGGGTAGAAGTCAAAGAGTGGTTGGTCGTATCACGTTCACTCTCACTTGGGGTTCTTCATGTCGAATTATGGGAAGGAGCCGATTAGTGGATAGTCAAATCACATATGTTCTATATTTTATACTCAACCCGTCAGTTTATAAGGGGAGTTAATGGATGAATGGTTGAACCATGTTCATTTTCTATCTTTATTCTTATCCGTGCTCCGGGGACCAGAGTTTGTTGATTTGGGCGATCAGTGGCATCCATTTGGTGTTTATACTCCAATCTGCACTGAGGGACCAGAGTTATTTGCTGGATGGTCGAACCGCATCCATTTCTTGGTTTGGATTTTGGGCTTGTCGATGTCCAGGTAAGACTTGAATAGTTCGTCGTATTTCAGGCGCGAGCAAGGTCGTGGATGAACGTATCACATCCTCCTTGGATTGGACGATCGAATCACGTCCAATTTTAGCTTGGGCTCTCAAACTGCCCCATCCGAGGCAGGAGTCGATGCATTGCCGGTCGTATCATGCCCACTTTCATTCGGATCCTGATTCTGCCAAGCCTTAGGAGTAAGGTAAGTGTTCTGGCGAACTTCAAGCTCGAGTAGGGGAGCGGATGGTCGGACCGTATCCACTTTGAGTCATGTGTTTGCCCTCAAGTCAGGGGCAAGAGTTGGGGAGCTGATGGTCGAACCACGTCCATTTTTTTTATATACTCTAGTGTGTGTTAGGGGACTAAAGTTATTCAATGGACGGTAGAATCACATCCATTTTGGTATTTATAATCCAGTCCGTGCTGGGGGACCATAGTTGATCGATGGATGGTCGAACCGCGTCCATCTTTTCTTTGTGTTAGTACTTTGGTCCACTCTCCGGGGACTATGGTTTTATGATGGGAGGTCAGTCACACATGTTTGATGTTTATACTCCACCTATCAGGTCAAGGTAAGAGTTGTCAAATGAACGGTCGAATCACATTCATTCGTGGAATAGAATTCTGCCCTCGCATCAATGATAAAACTTGGAAAGTGGATAGTTGATTCACATCCACTTAGTGATTGTAGCTCCTTCAATCAAGTCGAGGAAGGGATTAAGTGATGGATGGCTGGATCACATCCATGCCTGTGTTGGACGGTCAGGTCTCATCCAATTTTCTTAGTACTCCTCCCAGCAAGTCGACGAAGAGAGTTATTGGGGGACGGTCAAGTCACATCTGCCTCACGTTGCAGTCATGTCCTCATGTCGAGGGTGGCGGTTAATGAGTAGACAGTCAATCACACCTACTTTAAGTCGAGCTCCCAGACTGCCTCCTGTGTCTATGGCAGGAGTTAATGTGTGGACGGTCAAATCACGTCCACTTTAGTTGTACCTTAATTTTGCTAAGCTTTGGGAGAGGCAAAAGTATTTTGGCGAACTTCAAGTATGAGCTGGTGAGTGGATGGCCAGGTTGCATCCACTCTAAGTATTTTTTATCTTCAAGTCAAGCGAGGAGGTTGATGAGTGTATGATTAGTCGTTTCCACTTTGTATTGGATTCTGACCTTGTCGGGCTTTTCCATTTCGATTCCTTGCCTCCAAGTCAGGGGCATATGGTAGCTAATGAACGGTTGAATCACACTCGTCTTGATAATCCTCCAAAGTTCTGATCATGGTCCATGGAGGTTGGTTGGCGCTCACTCTAAGCACTTGGTCACCTGCATCGTTTGGAAGTAGTTTAGTTCAAGTTGGTTGTAGTTCACAACATAATTGAAATTGAAATAAATCATATTGATAAGTAAAGTAACGTCGTATGCTCGCTATTCCACTTCATCCTAGCCCTTATTAGTTGGAAGTTGATCGTAGGTGGTCCATTTGATAATCAAAGTTCTTTATTGATAGGGGTTGGATGTTCCATGTCCGCCATTTTATGGGGCATGCACATATTGTTGAAAATTTCCTTTTTGGATCAGCTTTTCACTCACATCTCGGAGGTGTCTGCAATCGTCGGTGTTATGACTGTGTGTATCTTGAAATATACAACATTTCTCGGATTTTTTCTAGGTTTGGGTGGACTCTCTCGAGGCTGGTTTCAAAAACTGCTCCAAATCATGAGTCGCCAAGTAGACGCTTTCAATTGAGTTGTTCAATGGAGTGTATGTGTCGAATCTTGGGATTATGGGTCATCTCCTAGAATCTGAGTCCTTAAGGCCTCAATGTTGCCCTCGCTTTGAATTCCTGCAGCCAACGGGCCTGCATCATTTTTTCTCCTAGTCTGCCCTACCTCCTCCTTGCTTAGGTTCTAGTTCACTTTATAACAAAAATGATCCAAGGTAGTAAGAGGCTCTCCAGCTTACTAGTCGCCAAAATCTGTCTTAGGGTCGATTCCCCTTATCAACGCCATCGGTATGATATTCTCACTGGGATTGCTCACTTTAGTGACGACGACGTTGAATCTCTACAGGAAGTCTTTGAGTGGCTCGCTTGGCATTTGGAATAAATTAGATAATGACATCGCATCCTTAGTGTGAGTCGCATTCGCATTCATCTGGAATTACTCGACAAACTTCTGATCCGGTTGATCGGATGAGGAGATGGACCTGGGTGGTAACTGCGTAAACCACGTGATCGTTATTCCTTCGAGGAATATGGGAAAACATCTGCATTTGATGGCATCCATCGCTCTGGCGAGATCCATGTGCCACTCGTACTTCAGGAGATGTTGTCGAGGGTCTATATTCATAGAATATGCTAACATGGTTGGCACATTGAAGCTTCTCAGATATTCTACACGCTAAACAACTTCGATGAATAAGTTTCGATTGGGGGAGATGCTCCAATCGTCGTCAGTTCGGTCTATTTTCAAGTTACGGCTGCTTGTAAGCTTTTGAATGTTGTATGCATAATTGTCCAACATTTGATGGTTAAGAACGCCGATCGAAGGGCAAATTCATTAGGATGGAGTCGTGGATCCGTGATGATCCCCAAACTTTCACCTAATTGGGCTGCGATCCATATAAAATGGTAAGGAAGGCCTCTTGAGGTTGCACACCAAGTTTCAAGTCATAAATAAGATGGACCGGTATTGACGGATTGGTGATAAGTTACTTGGAGTCCGACACAAGAATATTTGCTATTTGCTTGGTGTCAGCCCCTGGTTCACTTGGAGTTGTTGAATTTGAAGTGTTGGGTTGGTGACAAATAGTGTTTGGAGTCATATTGGTGTTTGCTTGGAGAAAACCTTGGTTTTACCCGAGTTTGACCTTAGACCAGAGTTTCCTGGGTTTGCTTTGTGTTGAATGGGTGACTACCCGAGCTTGACTTCGGGTCGGAACATATAGAGAGTCTGCTTCGAGTCATATAAGTGATTACTTCGGGTCCGATTTCAGGTCAACCTTGAAGTGAGTTTTTCGACAAACGTTTCAATGGTTTTTGATGGTTTTTGACGACTACCACTCATGAATCGATGATGGAGGTTCCATCGTTAGTCCCTGAGGAGTTGGTTTTGATGACAACAACCTTACTTAGAATTAGATTATAAAATATATAATACTAACATTATTGTGTAGATATATATAGATATGTTTGCAGGTACTAAAGAATGAAGAACTGTACAGTATAAAGATTCAAGATCAAAGATTGAAGATATCAAGATTCAAGACTCATGAGTATCAAGAATTTCAAGAGTTCAAGTTTCCAAGATAAGTTATATAGTTAGGAATATTGTTAAAACTCATAGAAAGGCACTGACATCTTAAAATCTATTTTATTCGTGGAATGGAATTCACTTCGTGCTCGTTAAAGGGATGGAACCCTAAGTAGGATGGAACCTACGAAAAATCTAGTGGAACATCTTTTTGTATCCACTTACTCTTATTTCAAAATGATTTTCAAAATATATATAGCTTGTTTTTCAAAATGATTTTAAATATTCCTGTTTAAAAACCAAAATCATCTGTCCTGGTTTTTCAATATATTTTAGCCTAAAAAATATCCTTAGTTTTAAATATCCTTAATTTTAAATATCTTTGATTTTAAATTGTTATCCTAAGTTTTTAAACTATAATTCTGATATTAATATATTTAGCTGTTTTATACATTTATACTTAAGATTTAAATATAAAAGTATAGAAAATTATTATATATATTTTAATATTGTACTCTATAATTATTTATGTATTATAACTATATATAAGTATATTTTAAAGTTTAAATATAAATATAATATAATATAGAAATTATTTTCAAAGAAAAACAAATCACCAAAAAAATACAAGGGCATGTCGACATGGTCACATGTACCCTTGTCGACATGGTGACAGTTAAATTGTTTTTTAAAAGAAGTGTCTATTCGCCACATCCCTTCACCAATGGACATGGCTATTGATCTACTATAAATAAAGGGTGTTTTCAACGAATTTTAATCACTTTTTTCTCTGATTTAACTTCTCTTCTTCTTCTCCACTTTCTTATTTACAAATTACACCATTACTCTGCCGAAATCAATATCGAATCTAACTAGATAATTTCTGGTTTTGATTCTCTCCACTATCTCTACAAGATCCAAGTGCTAATCTGAGTTATATACTTTTTGTAATCAATTGAGCGAGAGAAGGTGTGATTGTAGCCCTGGAAATCAATTGGGTGTACTTGTTGCCCAGTAAATCAAGTATCTCTACCCAGAGGATTGTGATTCTAGAGGGTGTACCTCGTAGCCTTGAAACCGAGGGTTGTATTTGTAAGAATTGTTTTTGAAAGGAAATCCGTACTTGTGTTGCGGGACTGGATGTAGGGTAACTCCGAACCAGTATAAAATCCGGTGTGTTCTTTCCTTTACTGCTTTTACTTTATATTTGCATCTGTGTTTGATTCTGTGTTCATATTTGTGTCTGATTAGTGTATACATTGTTAACAAATTAAGATAAATTCAAAAAGATTTAGTAATTTCTTAAAAACACTATTCACCCCCCCTCTAGTGTTTATTCTAGCCTTAAGATCCGTAATCCGCATTCCTCACATTTGGTATCGGAGCAAGGTTTTCAAAAGTTTCATAATCTGAATTTTGAACAGTTTTAAAATGGCTATTTTTGAAAAATCTGTTAAAACTAGTTTAGAATTGTTTAAATCATCATTGTTCCATGAGTCTGCATATGAATGTTATTCAAATTCTAGTTGTCTACCCAAATTTTATAATGTGCAGGAAAGATGCTTTATGGGTATTAAGGAATCAATCCACAATGGACAATCTGTGCATATCAAAAGGAATAAGTGGATACTTGATAGTGGATGCTCTAGACACATGACTGGTAATCCAAATATGCTGAATAATATTATATACAAAGACTGAGGACTGGTTAACTTTGGAGACAACTCGAAAGGATACGTGATTGGCATTGGCAATGTCGGTAACTCTGAAACTACTATTATTACTAATGTTTTGCTAGTTAAGAATCTAAAACATAATCTACTAAGTATTAGTCAACTCTGTGATAAAGGATATAAGATTAAATTTGAAAAATATAAATGTCATATTGAAGATAATAACTCAACCATAATATTTGAGGGAATTAGGAAAAAGAATATTTATATTCTTAGTATGAAAGTTTCAAATGATAACCTATGTCTTTGGCAAATACAAGTGACCCTTGGATTTGGCATAAGAGATTTGGACATTTGAATTTCAAACTCTTATCTAGACTGTCAAAACATGATCTAGTAAGAGGCCTCCCTAAAATGAATTTTAAAATAGATAGTTTATGTGATGCATGTCAATTAGGAAAGCTTAGAAAAAGTTCATTTAAATTAAAAGATATGATTTCAACTTCAAAACCCCTTGAGTTACTTTATCTTGATTTATTTGGTCCATCTCAAATTCAGTTAATAAATCATAGTAAATATGTTTTTGTAATTGTAGATGATTATTCTAGATTTACATGGACAATATTTTTGAAACATAAAAGTGATACTTTTGAATGTTTTAAGTACTTTACAAAAAGGATTCAAAATCAATTATCTTTAAAAATTATAACTATTCGTAGAGATCACGGTGGTGAATTTGAAAATGAAAAGTTTGAGCAATTCTGCAATAAAAAGGGAATAACTCACAATTTCTCATTTCCAAGAACTCCACAACAAAACGGAGTAGTTGAACGTAAAAATAGAACGATACAAGAGTGTGCGAGAACTATGCTTTCAGATAGTAATTTACCAAAACACTTTTGGGCAGAAGCTGTTGCTACCGCCTGTTAAATTTTGAATAGAATTTTAATTAGACCTTTAACTGATAAGACACCTTATGAACTTCTTCATGGAAAGAAACCTAAGGTATCATACTTTAGAATTTTTGGAAGTAAATGCTTTATTTTAAATATAAAAGATAATTTGGATAAATTTGATCCTAAATCCGACAAAGGAATCTTTATCGGATATTCTAATAGAAGTAAAGCTTATAGAGTTTTTAATTTAGCATCTAACACCATCGAAGAAACAATGCATGTTTCGTTTGATGAAAATTTAAAAGATTTTGAAATTACAAATGATGAAGAAGATTTAATTACTCAAAATCAGGAATCAACCGAAATTAATAATGAAATTAATCATCATAATAAAAGGATTAAACTTTTAAAAGATCATCCTATTGAAAATATAATAGGAGACATGCAATCTATTGTTACAACTAGAAATCAATTAAGTAAAATGAGTAATGTAGCATTTATATCATCTATTGAACCCAAAAATCCTAAAGAAGCATCAACTGATGATTCATGGATTTTGGCTATGCAAGAAGAATTAAATCAATTCACTAGAAATGAAGTTTGGGAACTTGTTCCTAGACCTAAAGATAAAACTATAATTGGAACTAAATGGGTCTATAAAAATAAAATGAATGAACAAGGTGAGGTCGTTAGAAATAAAGCATGATTAGTCGCCCAAGGTTATTGTCAAGAAGAAGGTATAGATTGTGACGAAACCTTTGCTCCTGTAGCAAGATTAGAAGCCATTAGGATTCTACTTGCTTTCGCAAATCATAATAATTTCAAATTATTTCAAATGGATGTTAAAAGTGCATTTTTAAATGGATTTGTAAAAGAAGAAGTATATGTTGAACAACCACCACTTTTTGAAGATGAAAATTACCGAACCATGTGTACAAACTTAAGAAAGCTTTATATGGTCTAAAACAAGCTCCTAGAGCCTGGTATGATAGACTAAGATCTTATTTATTACAATCAAATTTTGAAATTGGTAAAATAGACAATACTCTTTTTATTAAAAGAAATAAAAATGATATTCAACTAGTTCAAGTATACGTAGATGATATCATTTTTGGTTCAACTAACTTCGAAATGAATAAAGAATTTTCTGAAATAATGACAAAAGAGTTTGAGATGAGTCATATGGGTGAATTAAACTTCTTTCTAGGATTGCAAATAAAACAGTTAGATAATGGTATTTTTATTAGTCAAGAAAAATATGCTAAAGAACTAGTTAATAAATTTGGTTTGACTACTACGAGTGGAAAACCTACTCCCATAGCAACCAATGAATATCTAAGTAAAGAAGATCTCTCGAAAGATGTAGATCAAAAGTTGTATAGAGGAATGATCGGATCATTGCTCTATATCACTGCTAGTAGACCTGATATCATGCATAGTGTATGTCTCTGTGCAAGATATCAATCTCATCCTATAGAAACTCACTTAAAAGATGTAAAACGTATCATAAGATATATTAAACACACCTCTGATTATGGCTTATTTTATCCTAAAAATGATTCATTTGATTTAATATCATACTGTGATGCTGACTATGCTGGATGTAAATCAGACCGAAAAAGTACAAGTGGAACTTGTCACTTTTTGGGACATTCTCTGGTTTCCTGGTTTAGTAAAAAGCAAAATACAGTTTCTCTATCAACAACTGAAGCAGAGTATATTTCTGCTGCTTTGGCTTGTTCACAAGTAATATACATGCAACAAACTTTAAGAGATTTTGGATTAAATATCTCAAAATCGCTAATTTATTGTGATAATACTAGTGCAATAAATTGATCTATAAATCCTACTCATCATGCTCGAACTAAACATATTGATATTCGACATCATTTTCTTAGAGATAATATAACTAAAGAAGTAATTACTCTCGAATATATAATCTCTGAGAATCAAACTGCTGATATCTTAACAAAACCATTAAATGAAACTATATTTACTAAATTAAGAAGAGAATTAGGTATTTGTTCAATAACTGAAATATAAAACATAAATATATAACAAGTATAATTAAATAAATTTAAAATAAATTAGAAGCCAAAATTAAAATACCCCCGTCGACAACGCCATATCCCACCATGTCGACATATAACGGTAATTTTTTGAAAATTAAAATTCCCACCAAAATTTGAAAAGTTGGTTATATATTCTTCCATATTTCGACTTTCTCTTCATTCTCTCTCATTTTCTTCTGGTTTAACTTCCGAAACAAAGAAACTAATGGCTTCTCCATCAAATTCAAACATAAACTCGACTTTCTCACTTCACTCTCCTACTCCCGGCCCTCTTCAACGCTCCATTCATGCTCGTGTGATAAAATTAGAGGATACTACAAAGGATATTCTGCAAATGGTGACTGAGATTCAAGTCAAACAAATTCGGATGAGTATTAGAAATTTGCAGAAGTTCCTAATGGATTACCAAGCGAACCCGATTTTGATCGAAGAAGAGTCTTCTAGTGACCATACATAAGAGGACAGCGAAGAAGAGCCAATGGAAGAGGAAGAAGCACCCTTGGAAGAAGGGGACGCACCTGTTCATGAAGTGCAAGTTGAAGACGACGACACCGTAGTTTGCATTGGTGAAGTATGTTTTGATAAGGATGGAAACCTTGTCGAACAGCGTGGAAACTTCTGTCTCCACTATCCTAATTGTTCGATTCATAGGTCTCCTATTGTCAAGAATACTCCTTAGTGTTCTTTCTTTCATTATTTCGTTCGTATCGTTGTATATATAGTTGTTTATATTAAAAACACATGTATATCTGTTTACATAGTTTACACACATGTAAATATAACATTATATAATAAATTGTGTTCTCTTATTCGTATATTCTCATATCTTTTGAATATATAGTTTATTAGTTAAGAAAAGTAGTTATTATGAGTTTAGTTTAAAGTTAAGTATTGATTATGTATGATAACACTATCATTATAATCACAAGTAATGTAGTCTTAGTTTCAGAGGGAGTTATATAGAATTATATAGTATTATAATTATGGAGTTATATGGTTTTTGTTGATGACAAAGGGGGAGAAGTATAAAATAGGATAGTTAGGCATAGATTAAGGGGGAGTTATTAGAAGTATTAGGATAGAAGTGATATTTTATAAACAAAGGTTGTCATCATCAAAAAGGGGGAGATTGTTAGTCCCTGAGGAGTTGGTTTTGATGCCAACAACCTTACTTAGAATTAGATTATAAAATATATAATACTAACATTATTGTGTAGATATATATAGATATGTTTGCAGGTACTAAAGAATGAAGAACTGTACAGTATAAAGATTCAAGATCAAAGATTGAAGATATCAAGATTCAAGACTCATGAGTATCAAGAATTTCAAGAGTTCAAGTTTCCAAGATAAGTTATATAGTTAGGAATATTGTTAAAACTCATAGAAAGGCACTGACATCATAAAATATATTTTATTCGTGGAATGGAATCCACTTCGTGCTCGTTAAAGGGATGGAACCTTAAGTAGGATGGAACCTATGAAAAATCTAGTGGAACATCTTTTTATATCCACTTACTCTTATTTCAAAATGATTTTCAAAATATATATAGCTTGTTTTTCAAAATGATTTTAAATATTCCTGTTTAAAAACCAAAATCATCTGTCCTGGTTTTTCAATATATTTTAGCCTAAAAAATATCCTTAGTTTTAAATATCCTTAATTTTAAATATCTTTGATTTTAAATTATTATCCTAAGTTTTTAAACTATAATTCTGATATTAATATATTTAGCTGTTTTATACATTTATACTTAAGATTTAAATATAAAAGTATAGAAAATTATTATATATATTTTAATATTGTTCTCTATAGTTATTTATGTATTATAACTATATATAAGTATATTTTAAAGTTTAAATATAAATATAATATAATATAGAAATTATTTTCAAAGAAAAACAAATCACCAAAAAAATACAAGGGCATGTCGACATGGTCACATGTACCCCTGTCGACATGGTGACAGTTAAATTGTTTTTTAAAAGAAGTGTCTATTCGCCACATCCCTTCACCAATGGACATGGCTATTGATCTACTATAAATAAAGGGTGTTTTCAATGAATTTTAATCACTTTTTTCTCTGATTTAACTTCTCTTCTTCTTCTCCACTTTCTTATTTACAAATTACACCATTACTCTGCCGAAATCAATATCGAATCTAACTAGATAATTTCTGGTTTTGATTCTCTCCACTATCTCTACAAGATCCAAGTTCTAATCTGAGTTATAGACTTTTTGTAATTAATTGAGCGAGAGAAGGTGTGATTGTAGCCCTGGAAATCAATTGGGTGAACTTGTTGCCCAGTAAATCAAGTATCTCTACCCAGAGGATTGTGATTCTGGAGGGTGTACCTCGTAGCCTTGAAACTGAGGGTTGTATTTGTAAGAATTGTTTTTGAAAGGAAATCCGTACTTGTGTTGCAGGACTGGATGTAGGGTAACTCCGAACCAATATAAAATCCGGTGTGTTCTTTCCTTTACTGCTTTTACTTTATATTTGCATCTGTGTTTGATTCTGTGTTCATATCTGTGTCTGATTAGTGTATACATTGTTAACAAATTAAGATAAATTCAAAAAGATTTAGTAATTTCTTAAAAACACTATTCACCCCCCCTCTAGTGTTTATTCTAGCCTTAAGATCCGTAATCCGCATTCCTCACATCCATAACGGTAGGTGATGACTTTGATGAAGGATAGTTATACTTCGAGGTGGCATAATAAGCGGCGTAGGGCGGTCGTCACACAAGCCATCATACCATAGCTGTTAAATCAGGCATTCAGAAGTTGATCAACAAAGAGTAGTCATAATATGCCTTGTAAGTGTGATCCGGTAACCGATCCCAGTTTGTGTAATATCACCTTGGTTCTCCAGCCTTTAGGAGTATCGTTTGAATAGTAGTTCCTTGTCCATTCCTTGGTTGTAATTCAGCAGCTGTCGCTTAATCCCCTATGCCCCAGTCAGTCACAGGACGTAAGAGAAGTGAATAGAATGCACCATCTTTAAGTTGAGTTCCAAATCCAGAATATGGGGGCATTGCGCTGCGGCATGTCTTTAGGGCCCTTTTTTTAAGTGCAGCAAGAAGGAGGGATCAGATATGATCCCCTTTTTTAAATGCGATAGGGATCGTCTGGAGCATATAGGAGTGAGGGATCGAAGAGCATGGGTATAGTTGTGGAACGAGGCAAAGGGATCTGTCGAATGATGCTGGTGGAAGGAATCGGTTCTTGATCCCAAGAATGAGGGATTAGATACGATCCCTTTTTGAACGCGACATGACTGATCGGTTAGATAGCGATTGGTTTTGATATTTTTAGGTTGAGGGATCGGTTAGCGGTACATGGAGTGGACCGATCGGTTGGAGTGTGAAGCGATCGATAGGAGTGCCAAGGATGGATCAGTTGTAGGTTTTTTTTATTGTGGAAAAGGATTGGTTCTAGACCCTAAGAAGGAGGGATCGGTCGTGATGGAGTATGGAGAGATCGGTGATTTTGGAGTATGGAGGCATCGGTCATTCATGGAATCGGTGTGAATAGGTGTGGAGGGATCGGTATAAGCACGTGAACGAGGAATCAACTACAAGCGATCGGTGGAAGGGATCAGATCTAGATCCCAAGAATGAGGGATCAGATACGATCCCTTTTTGAATGTGAAAGGGATCGGTTGGAGGGATTTGTCATGGCATTTGGAGTCTGAAACTTGATGATGCTTGACTATTTAAGGGAGGGATCGGTTACGATCCCTTTCCTTATGAGGGACTTAATTGTTTTTTGGCTTCTCTAACTTGAGTGCGAACTTCGACAAACGATCCCAAGAACTTTCATACATGAGTGAATATGATTCCTTTCATGGACATGAACACATGAACAACTGCAAACAAGAACTCTAACATCATCATTTCCTTCAACTTTGTGGAATGTTGATTTAATTCTTCTAACCATGGCTATCAGCTTCCTTTAGATTTCCTTCAAATCTGAGTTGAATTGGAAGTTTGTCAGTAGAAAGCTGGATTTATATCGCAAATATAGGAATCCACGAGTAGATAATGAGATCCAATCAAGTTGAGAATTCACTTCTCAGTGAAAGAACCAATATGTTTGCGTCAAAAATGGTCACAAACAACCAATAGAGTTTGTGTAGAAAAATAAATGAAGAATAATAGATGTAAATAGAGAGAATATATCAATAAAGCAATAAGCAAATAATAGAGGCACAAGAATTTATAGTGGTTTGGCGTTGTTTGCCTACGTCCACTTTGAATAGATAGCCTTTTAATCACTTTGTAAACCGAGTACAATAGGGATTGGATGAAAATCCTTAGTTACAATTGAGTACAAAGCAACAAGCAGCGTAAATGTCCTAAAAATGAACAATCAAGTCTATAGTTATAGGGGAAGACGGTGAAATATCTCCCTGAAAATTCGGTAGAAGGCTCTCCAGATATATATGGGCCCACATGAGGGATCGCATGGCCCAAACCCCAAGGAATAAGGATCGGGGCCGATTCCTATTTTTGTGGATTTAGGGGCTGCGATCCATATAAGGTTCTTCATGTTGTATTATGATTAGCCTCCAAGTTTCATGCCAATTGGATTAGTAGAACTTGAGTTATTGATCAATCTTTGTTGCAACATGTGATGTTGTCTGATTTAGGCCGATCCCTCAAGTGGGAAGAGGGCCGATCCATCTTACTTCTTCATCTTGGGGTGCGATCCCTAGAGTGGACTCCCTAGAGTCCGCGCTTCCTGTTCCTGAAGTTTCAAGTGTATTGGACTTCTGGATTTTGAGATATCGATCGTTTTTCGTTAAGTTGTATTATTGGGATGAATACGATCTGATCCCTTTTATACGATCCCTTTTGTACGATCCCTTTCTTAGGTGAAGTAATTTGCGCATAACTTGAGCATGCAAACTCCAAACGACTTGAGATTTGAAATGTAGTCTCGTGGGGCCTTCCTTCTCAGTCTATATCGATCTCACCCAGTTTGGGACAAAAACCAAGGATACGTACCAATCCCCTAAGGGAACGGATAGGCACAGATCCCCTGTCCTAGGGGAGGTACTAACCGTACTTAGAATATTCTGAAGAGTCTATTTCTTAGTCTCGGTTGATCATCACTTTATATCTTTGTCTGCACTTGATTTTTGGACCTCACAATCATTTCCCTGGGCTACTGGCCTTGATGATAGTCGAGTCGAACTAGTTGACTCAGTTCGGATATAACTAGGTCAAAATGCCGGATAATAGTTGTTAGAAATGGATACCGCTTGAAGAAGATACAGAACATTTATCGTAGTGTGCATTTTTTATTTTGCGCCTATTTTTGGAAGTAAATTTAAGTTTAAAGAAAAGAAAGAAAAAATGGTATAATGGTGAGTGTGCATTTAAAAAAGAAAGGAATAGACAAATATTTATGCGCACAAAAGTAAAATTTTATTTTAAAAAGGGAGCATTTAGTAAAAGTTACACAATTTTATGTTTGGGAAATAAATGTGTGTGTGTGTGTGTGTATAAGTAAAAGATTATTTTATGGGAAATGTGTAGATAAAGATGCTAGTTAATAATGTGTGTGTGTATATACTTAAATGGTTAATAATATATATACGTATATGCATACATAAATTAAGAGATATACTAATTGATCGATTGGTTGGTTGATTAATTGATTGATTAATTGATTGATTGATTGATTAAAGGAAGATGTAAATAAATAACTTATTAAGAAGGAGTCCAAGTTCAACGTACGTAATCGAATTGCCCAGATATCTTTACTTGTGAATGAAGTAATTAATCAACGGTTAGAACTAATATAAAACCACTATAAATACACACACACCTAACCTAAACCCTAATTCTCCATTGCAAATTAACAGTAAAAAGTCTCTGCCCAATTTCTCCCTAAACCCTATTTCTTTCTCCAATTTTCAAATCAAAAATAAAATTCCAAATCAAACCCAAATCTCAATCTAAATCGAACCTAGAGCCAAATTAAATAGAGATATAGCAATTAGAGAGGAGTCCAAGAAGATCTAAGGGAAACACGCTATTTGGAGATCAAATCTAAAGCTTAGGACCAAGGTGAGTGGGCTAGATTAATTAAGTGGTTAAATCAATTATTTTTAAATTTACTTTAAGTTGATTAGATTGTTAAACTCCTAAGTTGAACTGTTAATCTAAAAGTTTAGATTAGTAAATTATAGATCTATAAATTAAATAGAATTTGATGTTAAATCCAATTATTTGGATATGTTAAACTATAAACCTTTTTTCTTTAAAATTGAATATGTTGGATAATTAATTGAACATTCGTATGGATTAGAATAATATGCACAAATTGGATAATTAATTGAACATGCGTATGGATTAGAATAGTAGGTACGAATTGGATAATTAAATTGGATCTAAATTGGAAGTATAATAAATTGTTAATCTGTTCTATCATCAAGTGGTAAACACTGATCTAGACCCTAAATTTATTTACAATTGAAGTATGGATTAGACTCAAATCAGAAATTTGCCTGATTGTTGTTGCTAATGACAATTAACTGGGTTAAAATCAACAAATGACAATTAATTAACGCACAAAATTAATTAACAAAACAAACACTCGAACCCTAAGAAATTACACTGGAACTGTTGACCATTAGGACCCTAGGTCGACCATAGGTGGTCAATCATGGGCCTTCCAAGTCGAACGTCCAGCCCATAATTGGAATTTTGGGCTTAAGGCCCATTTAGTGAATGAATTCGATGAAATATAAAACCACGTATTGCACTGTTTTGAGATATGTGTGAGAGAGTAGGGAATTTAGTTTCCTATCTGAGATGTAGGGCGAATTTACTTTGCTAAGTGAGTAAAATCTAGTAGATCCATAAACGTAGGCAATTAGAGCAGTCTATTTGGTGGATGTGGAAACTGGGTTTTGGTAGGATTAGTTCCTGAGGGGCCCGGTTCTGGCGGTGATTTACATACGGCAAACATCAGAGTAGGTAATAAGTGGCCATAGGATTTGAGACGAGACCAAGTGGAGTCTAGTCCTGGTGGTTATTTGCATGCAACGAACACCGAAGTAGACAATAAGTGGCTATACGTCTCGCGATGATACTATGTAGGAGCCCAGTCCTGGTGGTGATTCGCATGCGGTGAACACCAGAGTAAGCAATAAGAGACAGTTTTCCATTACGATCGACAAATGAGTGTGGGTGCATATGATGAGTCACTCTATGTGTTTGCATTTCATGTTCTCCCTCTCCAGGCATAGTGGAGTAGTTGAGGGACAGTAGATCCCAGTTTAGCCGATCGATAGTGTGAGATTGACCTATAGATCGGAACCTGTGAGTTACAAAAATATCCTTTGGTATATGACCTTTGGAATGCACTGACACACCATGTACACTCTATGACACTTGGAGTAGATTTAAAACTAATTGCACTTAATCAAATCATTAGTCTTGTTCTCATTCACCAAACTTTATATCTGACACACCCCCTTTTCTTTCCATTTTTCCCACCACAAGATGACATGTTAGCAGTAATTGGACATAATACGGGGATGAAAGGAGCTCAATGATGGAGTTTTAATATTTTCTATTGCTCTCTTACATTTACTTATTGTATTAGAATGTAAAATTATATTGTAATCCGAAAACAATGTATTTTGTAAAACAAGTATTTTGGAGAATGTTTTTATGAAATGTCTATCGTTTTGTATTTATATTTTAATTACTTCCGCTATGAGATCTGAAAGTGTAGAATGTCTTAGAACTCTATCTCTGTAATTATGCTCTGTAATGTTTTAAAAACCCAACATTCGTATTTTCTTGGCATGATTCGTGTCGGAAAGTGCAGGTTGTTACATTTGGTATCAGAGCTTAGGTTTAGGATTCCCTAAAATTTAGGCACGTATGGAGAAGACGTACTTGAAAATATTTTGAAAAGAATGGTTTTTCAAGAAGTTTTTCAAATTGTTTTCCAAAAAGTTCTCAAAAAATGGGTTTTGGGAATATATGTGTGTGCACGTGTGTATATAAAGTTTTCAAAGGGATTTCAAAAGATTTTATCTATATATGTCGAAATTCCTTCTATTCGTGCCTATATTAGCCATGGGAAAGTTGAAAAATAATTCCTAAACATAGATAGCGAGAATGAGAACAAGTTTAGGAGACATGATGGACCTTTCATATTTATTTTGGTAAGAAGTGCTAGTAGAGGTTTCTTATAACAACTAGCAGTTGCAGATAAACAATGGATTTAAGGGTAAATAAAGAAGACTAGCAATAGGAGACCCATATAATGAGATGAAGATAAAGCATAAGAATATGAAAGAGGACTTTATGACCTTTAGTCAAATCTCTCCAGTCAAAGCAAAAACCCTATTGGTAGTAGTTGTAAGGACTCACATTTGCTTAAAGGAATAGCTGAAGCATTTCCATATTTAAGTAAAGCATTGTATTTGGAAATAAAAACTTGATTTGACCACCTTTAGAAGAAATTTTTTATGCATTTAAGGCACTGTTAGGTAAAAGTGGGCTGAGGTCGATCTCGAACGATCGTCATTCGAAGTAAGGCGCTTGACCGCGAACGGTCATATTTCACCCCAAGTGGCTTGATCACGAACGGTCGCCATTCGAGGTCCGCCTTCTGACCGGGCTCGGTCGCACTTTACCTCGAATGACTCGACCCCGAACGGTCGTCATTTGAAGTAAAGCGCTTGACCGTGAACGATCACATTCCACCACAAATGACTCGGTCTCGAACGATCGTCGCATGGATTTAGACGCTTGACCGCGAACGGTCGCACTTCACCTCAAATGACTCGATCGCGAACGGTCGTCATTTGAAGTTAGGCGCTTGACCATGAACGGCCGCGCTTCATCCCAAGTAGCTCGATCCCGAACGGTCGTCATTTGGGGCCATATAAAACTATCAAGCTCTTTACAGGTTGTTAACAGGATACGAACATCCAGCTCATGGCATTACAAAACACGTCTTCCTACCGCAAGTCATGTTTTGGGGGGCAAAGTGTTATCCCAATTTTTGGTCAAAACTGGAATATCAGTGTTGGGTTCGTTTCCTCCACGACTGAACCAAGAAGAAGCAGCCAGCAAGCGTATATAAGTCTGGGATTTCACTCATGATTCAAGTATAAAAGTCCATTCGGTATCAAAGGTTTAAAGTTTCATTCGGTAATCAGCATCACCAAGGTCATTCGGCATTCACCTTCCCAATATCATTCGGCATTCAAGATGCCTTGGTTCGTCCGGCATTCCCAGTACAATAGCTCATTCGGCACTCCCAAATATAGAAGTTCATCCGGCATCTCACTGCCGAACCAGCTGCACCTCCATGAACCACTGAATCACATCCACCGAATCACCTCCACCGAGTCACCTCCACCGGACCAAGCTCCACCGGTCCAAGGCCTCGCCGAACCACAACTCCAACAACCCACTACCGGATGAGAACCAACACCGGACCACCCTACACCGAACCACCCAAGCTTCTCCATCCTTCTCTCCAGGCACGGCCGAACCAAGGAACGCCTAACCAGATTGCTTCAGCCCAAGCCCACCAGCAGCTATAAACATCCAAGACCTCTGCCCCCTACCTCACTCTATAAATAGAGGGGTAGGGGTACAACAATGGGGGACGAGTTTTGAGAGCTCAAGCACGGAAGGAACTTTCAAACAACTTTCTTTTACTCGTATCAAAGCTTTGTACTTGTAATCAAAATAAAAGAAGAGAAATAACATATAAAGTGGACGTAGGCACATTCTGGCTGAACCACTATAAATCTGCGTGTCTTTTTACAGTTTAGCCCCTGCTTTTCATATTTTCGCATAAATCACCCAAATCACTAAGAACAACATAAGATCTACTAAATCATACAGCTTTGAGGTGTTTGTCCATTTTTTGTGCAAACAGGTCTTATTGTCCACTCCAATTTAAGTGATAAACTAATGGAAATATTTTATAAAAGTTAGAAATGGTAGATATTTGATATTTAAAATAGAAAAGAAGTTGATTTACGATCTTATATAAAATAGTTAGATAAATTTTATGTGATTTTTATAAAAAGAAAAATTAAAGAACTTGGTAAAAAGTTATTTTTCAATAACCGTTGTAAAGCTTTTGTTTGTTTTATGAACATTGTTGTATTTACCCTCAATGTGTATTTTGCTTTTAATAAGAGAACTTTTGAAAAGAATGCGGTAGATGCTAGATATTTAAAATGAAAAATAAGTTTGCTTATGATTTTCTAATAAAATAGTTAGATAAACTAGGTAAAATTTATTGGAAAAGCAAAATTAAAAGAATTTGACAAAAAACAACTTCTTTATAAAGCTCTGTTTTGCCTTTTAGGCTCATTGTTACACTTACCTTCAATGTGCCCTGTGCTTTTAAATGATACTTTTGAAAAGAAAAAAAAGGTTGGTTTGTGATTTTACATAAATAGTTAGACAACTTTAGGGAATTTGTTTAAGAAGTAAAAAATAGAGAAATTTGTGAAAAGCTGTTTTTCAATAACCATTTTAGAACTTTTGTTTTGTCTTTTATAACCAGTGTTGCACTTATCCCCCATGTACACTTTGCTTATAATAATAGAACTTGTTGAAAATTTGGAAAAGTCTATAAGGCACTACTTTTGAACTTCTTTTGTGATTAAGTAATGAGTATGTATTTGAAAATATTTCATAAATATTTTTGTCGTACTTTAAAAGTAAAAAAGGATAATGAAAATAATAAAGTAATAATAATGGGTTAAACATGCTTTTGTGAAAATCAATTATTTACAGAAGAAGGTCTTAGAAATATATGTTTTTATGCATATTTTTGATAAGTTAAGTATGATCATTTTTGATAATTTGGGAGAATTTCATGATCCCAATAAAAGAAAAGTTTATGTGCTTTACGTGTATTATTACTAAGCTAAATTAATCATTTTTTTGATTTGATTAAAGAAAAATATAATTATTATAGTAAAAAGGAAACGCTTGTTAAAAATGAAAGAAGAGTTTTATAGTTTTAAAACTTACTAGTTTTTGGAAAAGAAAGTTAAAAGTCGAAAGATTTTGAAAATTTAGGCAACTTACTAGATGTGTGGAAATGGTAAAATCAAAAGTTTTGATTTAAATGGTAAAATAAAAAGTGAACTTTACAGTTTAAAGACCTATTAGCTTTGCATAAACTATGTTAAAATAAAAGGATTTTTATTAAAAAGGTAAAGTAAAAGTGTTTTGATTATCACTTAAAAGAAGAAAAAAGATTTGGAGTTAGATAAATAGGATTAAACAGCCTACTAGGATAAGATTGATTATGGAATTTGAAAGAATTGGAATGATTGGGATAAAGACAAAAAGGTAAAATGAGAATTTAACTACCTTTCCAATTGACGTTTAAAAGTAGTATGTCAAACTTTCTGAAATAGTGAAGAGTAAATGCCACAATATATCTTCCCACCCAAGTATGGTTGGTATTGTAGGATCCATGCACGAGGAAGATTGAAATGTTTGATTTAGGTGAACATATTTCCAAGTAAGGAAATAGTAGGCTAAGGTTCTTTATTACATCAAGAATGATGTAGATGCAAAAAAAATTCGGTATATATGATAAGAGGGCCAAGTAGGGTCTACTTCGATCCTTATATGGAATGTTAAGTAACAAATAGGCATTTCCCTGATTACATTAGACAATCTAACAGGAACAATAAGTATAGGCTCGACACTAGAGTTGTGAGGTCGATGTCATATAGGTAAGGAAGGATACCTATAGGCTACGGACGGTCCAGGTATTATGTTGCTCCCCTGAAGGCTACGGGCAGACTAGGTGGGCATGAATGAGAAAATATACCTTTTGGTTTATGTTATTGGTTTATATCAGTGTAGGTATGTTCCACGTATGCCTAATGTAGATCTTGGAATTATAGGGTTCAGTATAGCATGTATTAGAGTATGGAAAATAAAGAGAGAAGTAGTCCATAAACTAATGAGAACCTTCATAAAGGAAATGGTATGATAAGTTCTAGATTTGTAGACCTACATGATTTAACTAAATAAAAATGTAGAGTTAATCATCGCAGCAAATTTTTGAATAATTGATATGGCGTAGTAAATGCCAAATTGGAAGTTGTTATAAAATGGAGTGTGATTTAATTAGCATTGTCGTTCATTGGAATGAAATACGTAGCAATCTAAATTTCTATAAATTATCCATTTTCAGTATAAAAGTGGATAGTTTGAAATAATAAGGAATATACCCTAAAAGAAAGAGATGTACAAAATAGGAATGGCCACCGTATTTTGTACTGTCTATTTCAATATTAATAGAAAAGATAATTGCTTGTAATTCCAAACATGACACAAATCCTCTTTTAGATGATTTATAGAAAGTTACAGAGTTCACATTTCCTTTTGGGAAAAGATGTAGTTCCGATGCATTAAATCGCAAAAATCCCTAAGTATAAACCAAAATATTTGTTATTAGGCCAATTTGATTATAATGGAAAGGGATCATCTCATATTTAGCTGTCCCAACCATAGGGTGATTGGAATGAAGTGAGAAGAGGCTATGTTGGTAATGGTCTCATTTGTAAGATGACACCAAGGAATAGAAAACGGAAATTTCTAAAAAGTCAAAATGCAAAGAGGATATCCTAAATAATAATTTGGTCAAGATTTTTGGAATGGATAATTAATTCAAGAATTTGGGTGTCAGTTAAGAAAAGGTGTTGTTATAATATGTATTCAAAATGCGAAGGAAATTTTCATGTAAAAGAAGATGGGAAAAAATATATTTAGTTAAGATTTAAATAAGGGGATAAAAATATTCTTCTCAAACCTCGCTCGGATCGGAGGAAGGTTATTTTCTTACGAAAATTTATGGAAGACTGACATATAACACATGGTCGTATGCATAGCAACCACACACAGATGAAGTAACCCTTAAGAGGACACTATTTTGGTTAGAATGATCTTAGATTATAACTTTAATGAATTTAGGTACTTGTGGAAGTGTCTATGAGAGGGTAGTTACCTTAGTCAAACCATTTTAGCTAGAGAAGCTTAGATTACCTTTGAACTTTGGATTTAGGTGGTAGACTATCTGAGGAAGAGACCTTTGGATGATATGTATGTAAACGTGTCAAATAGGACATGTAATGGGTGATGGATGCTAATGAATGTATATGGATGTTCATGGATGCGAATGGTTGCATTTATATGCATTACAATATTGAGTCATTTAGGCACACGTTAGAATGATCGGCCATATAGGTACACACACTCATATCATGTGTATATTGTTTCTTGATTGATTGCTACATATGGATGTCGCATATGATTGTAAGGTTAAGCATGCAAGTAGAATTATCAGTCTATCATTAGGATCTTGCATATATTTAGATGCATAGCATGAGCAAACTTGCATAAATAGGAGTCGACTGAATCAGTAGACCGACTACTCTTTTTCGTTAGTTCAGGTTCCTATGCATTCCACGTTGCATAAATACATAATTGCATTAGAAATATCGATAAATATCGTTATCGTGGATGACGGATGAGTAGATGGATGTAGACTTGGGTTACTAGTTGTTAGTTGCATTTTTCTGTCCTTAGAGATTTTGGGGACGAAATCCTTTAAGGGGGGAGAATATAACACCCTGGAAATTTTAATAATAAATTAAAATAGTAATAAGGGTAAAAACATAATTTTACATAAAAAGAAAAAATAGCAAATTTCTATAAATAAGGGAATTTGGGGAATCTGACTTTTTCATTGGGTCAAGTGGATTTTTCTAGCCCAAATTCATATATAAGTTGTTCGATATGTATATCATATGAAGATGATACAGAACATTTACTATTGCACGCATTTTGTGTCTTGCACCTATTTTTGGAAATTTTAAATTTAAGGAAAAGAAAAGAAAAAATGATATAATGGTGAATGTGCATTTAAAAAAGAAAAGAATGGAAAAGTACTTATGCGCACAAAAGTAAAAGTTTATTTTGAAAAGGGACCATTTAGTAAAAGTTACACAATTATATGTTTGGAAAATAAATGTGTGTGTGTCTATATATATATATATATACATACACACACACACACGTATATGCATACATAAATTAAGAGATAAACTAATTGGTTGATTGATTGATAGATTGGTTGATTGATTAATTAATTAATAGATTGGTTGATTGATTGATTGATTAAAGGAAAATGTAAATAAATAACTTATTAAGAAGGCACCTAGGTTCAACGTACGTAATCGAACAGCCTGCATATCTTTACTTGTGCATGAAGTAATTAATCAACTGTTAGGACCAATATAAAACCCCTATAAATACACACTTAACCAAAAATCTAATTCTCCATTGTAACTTAACAGCAAAGAATCTCTACCCAATTTCTCTCTAAACCCTAATTCTTTCTTCAATTCTCAAATCAAAAATAAAATTCCAAATCAAACCTAAATCTCAATCTAAATTGAATCTAGAGCCAAATTAAAAAGAGATCTAGCAATTTGAGAGGAGTCCAAATAAAATCTAAGGGAAATACGCTATTTGGAGATGAGGTCTGAAGCTTAAGGCCGAGGTGACTGGGCATAGATTAATTAAATGTATAAATTGGTTATTTTTAAATTTATTTTAAGTTGAATAGATTGTCAAACTCCTAAATTGAATTGTTAATCTAAAAGTTTAGATTAGTAAATCATAGATCTGTAAATTAAATAGAATTTGATGTTAAATCCAATTATTTGGATATGTTAAACTATAAACCTTTTTTTATTTAAAAGTAAATATATTGGATAAAATATTAAACATGCGCATGAATTAGAATAATATGCATGAATTGGATAATTAATTGAACATGCGTATGGATTAGAATAGTAGGCACGAATTGGATAATTAAATTGGATCTAAATTGGAAGTACAACAAATTGTTAATCTGTTCTATCATCAAGTGGTAAATCCTGATCTAGACCCCAAATTTGTTTAAAATTGAAATATTGAAATATGGATTAGGCTCAAATCAAAAATTTGGCTAATTACTATTGCTAATGACAATTAACTGGGTTAAAATTAACAAAGGACAATTAATTAACATACGAAATTAATTAACGAAACAAATACCCAAACCATAAGAAATTGCACTGGAACGGTCTACCGTTAGGACCCTGATTAGATATAAAACTAATTGCACTTAATCATCTAAATCTTGTTCTCATTCACCAGACTTTATGCATTACCCACCCTCTTCCTTTCCATTTTCCACAACCACAGGATGATAGGTTAGCAGTAATTGGACATAGTATGGGGAAGAAAGGTGCTCAGTAACGGAGTTCTAATATTTTCTATTGCTCACTTACAATTACTTATTGTATTAGAATGTAAACTTATATTGTAATTTGGAAACAACGTATTTTGCAAAGCAAGTATTTTGGAGAATGTTTTTACGAAATGTCTATCCTTTTGTATTTATATTTTAATTATTTCTGCCGTGAGATCTGAAAGTGTAGAATGTCTTAGAACTCTATCTCTGTAATTATACTCTATAATGTTTTGAAAACCCAACAGCTCGTATTTTCTTGGCATGATTCATCTCGGAAATTGAGGGTTGTTACAGGTAGGGGCGATCGAGTGGTTGCTAGGATTTGTTGCAACAGATAACTTTCTGGATTTTATTATTTTAAACTGACTTAAATTCGACAGTTTTGGTGCATTCCAACCACTATAGAGTGCCTAGCCCCCTCACTTTTATTCATAGATTATTTTAGGAACGTAATGGAACTCTGTCAATCTCTCTTTTTAGAAGATTTCTAAAAAGAGAGATCTGAAGGAGATTATTGTAGGCATGTCAAATCTAGAAAGAAGCAAAGCTAAGGACCTTTTATGGGTGGAAATCTTAGTCCTTTTATTTTAGTAATTGTATACTATTGTTTGGATTTGATATATGCCTTGAGGAATTTTAGTTTACAAAAACATCACATTAAAAAACCCCAAAATTCTTCCAAAGTGAAATGTCAATTCTTGGGTTGGAATCTCAATTGTTTATATATTAAAATAAAGGAATTTTTGTAGATTTTGTGGTTTTAATCGTTTTACTTTCTGTTCCACTTCTTATCCTTTTTACTTGGATTTGATTAAGGGTTTTGATTGGGGAATGGTGTGTAAGGGATGAATTCTTATTCGTCGTTTGTACCACCTATTTCTACAATTGGAATAAAATTCCCTTTGTCTAATCTTATGTAAAAAAAATTTGAATAGAGCATAAAAGTAATTAAATTGTAAGTTTCTATTATTAATTTATTCTGTTGTTTTAGATTAAATAAGTTGGTTTGGATTTTATATACAAGTCCGTTGATTTGATATTGGATTTACGATATATTTGCTAATATGGAAATAGGATTTGTATAATTCTAAAGATTTGACATTCAAACACTAGTTTAGGGCGTAATTTTCGGACGCTTAGAAATTTACTCTGTGTGTGTATGTATTAGCATAAATTACATATAATAATAACATATTAATTGCATAGTTAATAGGCTAGTAATTATTATTAAATCCCCCTTAGGAAAGGAATTAAATTTGTAAAGGTGTGATAAGGGTTTCCTTCTAAGGCCTTATTCTGGAATACGGTGAGGTGTGTGATAATATATTAAGAGAGTATGGTAAATTATGACTAAGTTATAGAGATGCGAGGTCAGTCAAAAGCACACAGAAGTCTGTCCAGCTAATCTGGCTACCTATAGTGTGATTTTGGGGCTGATGTGAGACATCGTTTATAATAAGTAACTATGGATGATGCGAGGTTAGTCCCAAATTATGTAGGGTAAACATGCCACGCTAATCTGGCTACCAGTACCTACGAATAGTCGGACTAATGTGAGACGTTATTGTGGAGTACGAGTCATAATACATAGGACCTGCTTCAGGGGTTGAAGGTATTAAGTGGCTGTTTGAGGGCTCGCTCCTTCCCTATGTAAAAAGTATTAAATGGTCAGGGTTTGTGCTTAGTCACGGTAGATGGTATCCCGGGGTGATGTAACGACCCAGAATTTTGGTCATCCGAATTTGGAATGTTTAATTGACTTTAAATATTTGAAAGTTAAATTTTACAAGTTAAATAACTTATCTTTCAAATATAATGATTTATTTGAAATTTAAATTGTTAAATTTATATTTGAAATTGTTTAGATAATTGAATCTTGAATTTAATATGAATAAAAATGATTTCTAAAGTTAATTTAAGTTCTATTTAAATTAGAATGGAGTTAGTGAACTTTTAAATTTGATTTAAAAGTGAATAAAAAAATTTGGAAATTACTTGGTTTAATTTACGTGTAAAAATAGTCTTTTTGGAAACTGTCTTGAATTTCGATGAAACCAGTTTCATTGGATCCGTAATAGTGAATTATATTATGCTGTCGAATTTCGTGGCGATTGGACGTACCGTTTGATCGTGCGAGTTCGAAACGCGTAGAAATTTATTAAAGGAATTTAATTAAAATAATTCGATTTTGAAAAGATATCTTCTGTATATGATGGAATTGGCTCCCGATACATATTTCATTGTGTTTGGAATAGGGGTATGACATATAGGACGTCAGGCGGCACACTTCGTTTGGAGTTCGGAATTTTCACGGATGAATAGTGCCACGCGAAATTTTCTATAAATAACCCTCAACTTCTTCCATTCTGCAAACCCTAACCCGAAATAAAATTCTCAGCCGCCATTAAACATTACCATCCAATGGCTAACATCGATTGGAGCCTCTAGAAGCCGAATTAGCCTTCGACTTCAATTAGAGAAACGTAGAGCACGTCGATACGAACTCGATCAACGGTTGGATTGTCGTTCGGCGTTGCGTGGTGGTCGAAAAATGCATACGTTCGTCAGCAGGTCATGGGTTCAGTCGTGGCATTTTTGCGCGTACGCTCGCGCGCAGGCGGCGGTCGACACGACGCTTGTATGGAGCGGCG